>OY757238.1:25619038-28301055 GCA_963583995.1 Xylota segnis
AAAATACAAAAATACAAAAATTCAAAAATTCAAAAATTCAAAAATTCAAAAATACAAAATCACAAAAATTCAACAAAAAAAAATAACAAAAGATAAATATAAAAAAACAAAAATACAAAAATACAAAAATACGAAAATACAAAAATACGAAAATACAAAAATACAAAAATACAAAAATACAAAAATTCAAAAATTCAAAAATTCAAAAATTCAAAAATACAAAATCACAAAAATTCAACAAAAAAAAATAACAAAAGATAAATATAAAAAAACGAAAATAAAGAAATAAACAACAAAAATCTAAAAAAGAGGACACACATATAGAAATTTAAAAATACCAGTGAGAAATGCGAAGTAAGGGAAAAATAAAGTGCACGTCTGGGTCGTACGTACTTGCACAGTACTTGAGGTCCAAGTCTTGCTCTTACCAGTAATGTAGTCGTGGCATTCCGCGTTTCAATGGAATAATAGTCATAACATTGTAAGAGTTTACTCAATGTTTTATTTTTATAAAAATGTCCTTAAAAAGTGGGTGTGGCCAGATAGAGTGTTTGAGTGAGTTATGGAAAATTTGAAGGTCTAGTACTATGAAGTTTGAAGCAAATTTGTCCAGCCGTTGAGGCTGCAGTCGCATATATAGACAGACAGACAGACATACATACCGACATACAGACATATCGACATACAGACCTACCGACATACAGACATACAGACATACAGACAGACAGACATATAGACAGACAAACGGAGTTTAGGACCTACTTTTTTGGACTTCTTCATCATAGTAATGTCAAGTTTAATTAAAATCTAGAGTAATAAAATTGCTGGCGAAACAGTTTCAAAATCCAGCAGGGTTGGTCAACCACTATATTTAAATATTATTTACTTTTAGATTATTTGAAAGTGAAAATGCGTTTGATTTGAAAACTACATACACATCATAGATACAAATTTGTAGTAAGAAATCATGATTGTTATGAAAAACTTGGGTTAAGTAGTTTTCTTGACTTTATTGAGGTTCGATTTGGAGAATTTAAAAACAGTCACGAAATCAACCAGCGTTGTATGTAGCGGGTCTCATAAATTGTATAATTGCAAATCATTTTGAAATATAATGGCAAGAAACGAAATTAAAAGTGGCTCAGAAGTCTAAGCTGTGTTTGAACTGTTTGCGAGAAGGACATGCCACAAGGGAATGTTCAACAACAACAGCATAATTCCGTCGGGGAAAAAGCAACTGTGTTGGCACAAACCAGTTAATACTCTGATGGGACAAAATACATCTTATTTATTATGGAGTTATAATTTTAACTTCATAAAACCAAGATAATGTGTTCAGTGGAGAAGAAGGATTAAAGCGCTAGAAGATGTACAAATACTTAAGAATGGCATGGTCTTGTGTGATTCCGGCAAAGTGGTATTAAAGCGAACAGTGGCATCATCAGAGAGGGAATAGAAACTAAAAAAAGGAGAGTTGTCGCTTGAACAGATTCTACAATCATTAAAACAACACGCAGTGAAATGGAACACGTTTGAAGCCAACCTTGGTACCCTATGTACAACTGCGGTTTGAACGACATTGGAAGTTCGTACGTAATAATGAAAATCTTACTGACATTTTGTCAACTCGTCTGACCAGTCTAAATAGGGGCGAACCACAACTAAATGCAATTTAAGGGTACAAACAATACCGGAAGCGATAAAACGTTGTTAAGGGGTGGTCAACCAAAGATTACCGAGGATATTCAGAGGTAAAACAAAGCATCTGTTAACAAAATTACGAAAGTTGTATTGTTTGTGGCACAAATTGAAGCTGATAAAATTTAACAAGGAGTGCTACACACGAGGGGTCAACTGTTTAATGCCTCTTTCAAAGAGCAATTTGTTATTTGAGAAACTTTTTATGACAGTTGTACTCTTGGATGTTTCTGAAACATTCGCGAGAAGTAAAGCCGTAAAATCAATTTTAGGTGTTATTAAGAGATTGAACCCGGAACTCCTTGCTCCATAGTCCAACACCAACAGATTAACCACTGAGCCTTGGGCCAGAGTTGAAAGTATTACGAAACGAAATGAACAAAGTAGAGATATATACAACTCTTCAACGTAGACGAGCAGACATTGCGAGAGGGTAGAGCTAAGTCAACTATATAATTTACAGATGTATTTCGAATAACTACTGGAAGCCATAATACTAAACCGAAGAACGGCCATCAAAAAACTGTCCCTAAAGAAAGGAATCATTACACCAGAAAAAACTACGGTGTTTGCAATTTGCGGCCTTATTCGAGTGTAGGTTATTTTAAAAGAAACAGGCATACTTGATATATAGCTTGTAACATAGAGAAATAATTGAAATAGAGTATACGTATACGGGAAGTATTGAAGCCTAGGATTCAGCCCTTTATTTAAGATCACGATTTGGAACGTTAACGGACTACGAACTGAGAGTATGCACCTAAGACGTACGGACATTGTACACCCCTGGTGCTGTTCAAAAACTTGAATCTGTCCTCACGGGGTAAAAGGCAGATATTACCGCGATGCAGGAGATCCGATGGATAGGATCAGGTATACAAAAACGACAAAAATGCTACATTTATTACAGCTACCAAAAAAAGACTGTACATGTTGGGATGCGGATTCGTCGTGGGAAATCGGATACGCTCAATGATAATTGACTTAAAGCCGATCAGCGATCGCTTGGCTGTGATCCGTATCAAGCCCACATTTCAGAACATCAGCATAATATGTGCCTACGTCACTACCGACGAAGCTGAAGACTCTATCAAGGAGGAGTTTTATGACATCCTGGACGGAGCCTACGGAGACTGTCCAGAGTATGATGTCAAAATCGTACCCGGAGACTTCAGTGGCAAAATCGGTAAGGAAAACATCGTCGGCGGAAGTACAGCCTCCACGAAACGACAACAGACTTCCGACTAATCGACTTTGCAGCAGCTCGTAATACGGTGTTAAGTAGCACTAGGTTTCAAAGACTACGTATCCACACAGCAACCTGGCTATCTCCAGATGGTCGAACCGGCATCCAAATCGACCACTTGCTTATAGATGCAAGGCACGCATCCAGCATTCTAAAAGTGCAAACGTTTAGAAGAGCAAATGTCAATTCAGACCATTATCTTGTTGCATCCAAATTAAGAGCTCGACTATCCAACGAGAAGAAGCTGCGAAATGGCCAGAAAAATAAAATCATCGTTGGAAGCCTTAGTAACACTGGAATAGCCAGAGTCTACAGAGAGCCTGTGAGTGAGTACAATGGGCATCAAATATAGATAGTAATAGGGCAAGAAGAGAGCCAGCATCCACTCAATGAAGAAGCCATCGCCCACGACGTTTTGAAGAAGTTGGCACAGCTATCAAAAATCTGAAGAACAACAAAGCCGCTGGCTCTCATGGTCGCCCAGTAGAGCTTTTCAAACATGGTGGTGATGTTTTAGTAGGGTGCATGCACCAAATCATCAACCAAGTATGGGTGGATAAAGCCATGCCCGATGACTGCCGATGTGCTGTCGTGTGACTTCTTCAATCTAGTGCTGGAACAGACAGTGCGCAATGCAGGTCCTAACGCGGAAGGCACTATCTTCAACAAATCTGTCCAGCTGCTGGAATACTCAGACGACATCGACATCATCGGTCGCTCTCAGCGCACCATTGTAGAATCTTTTACGGCAATTGCGGAACAGGCGAAACGAATTGGCCTTGAACTGAATGAGGACAAAACCAAGTACCTATTGTCAAAAGAAGCATCAACGTCACTGTTGTAACTTTGAGGTAGTTAAGGAGGTTACCTACCTCGGAGTCACCCTAGGACTTACCATAAGAAACCGCTGCTACTTCGGTTTGGCAAAACAAATGGGTTCAAAACTCCTATCTCTGAAGACGAAGCCTGCCTGTTAAGCCTATTAAGTAAGTATGCAAAGTATTTAACCCACATCCACTTTTGGGAACCATTTTGATCATAAACTAATTTTGAAGCAATTTTGCATGAAACGTTCATATATGCATCATACAACGTTCATATATGTTCGTACATGCAAGATATCGTTGTAGTTTAACATAAAAGTAATTAAGTATAATTACGCTCACTTTATAGGGACTGTTCAATGAGGAAGGTAGAATATCCTATGATCCGTTCCATACGAATTGTAGCTCTTCTGTATATTTATATCCTATCCTAAGGACATACATACATGTAACATAGAGAAATAATCCAAATGTACCTTATAAAGAACAAGGTGGCACAAAATGAATTATCCTATCGGAAGATGATATAATTTTTGCAAATGGCGTTGTACGTCAATCATATTTGACATTTATGAACTAGACAGCTGCAGTATACAAACAAACAAACAAGCAATGCAGCGTGCAAGAGCGAGAGCGTGGAATAATTGTTTCGAAACGAAGAGGATGATTTTGCGTCGAAAATCATTATAAGCGACGAAGCGGATTTCCACTTAAGCCAATACATCAATAAGAAAAATCTTCGTTCCTGGGGCACTGAAAATCCGCGTGTGATGCTCGAAGAGCCATTACATCCACTGAAAGCCCTTGTGTGGTGGGGCGTTCACGCGGGAGGAGTGATTGAGTCGTATTTTTTTGAGGACGCCATCGGAAATACGATTTGACAGGAATGCGAACAATTATCGCCGGAAATCTTGCTTAAAAAGATAAAATGAGCACAAATGTGTATCAACACTGGAGCCAGCCACTTGGCGGATATCATCTTTTCCACTTAACAGAAAAAAATAGAACGGTCCAAATAAAGATTTCCATTACTCAAAATTATTTTTTGTTGTTTAGTAAACAAGTAATTTAAATACAAAATTGGATGATTAATTTTGCGCCTCCTTGTATAAGTCCATACATTGTGATCAGCATCAATAGAGAAAACGATTGAGCCATGTCCGTCCGTATCCCACCCGTTTTTTTTAGGTAAGAGGATTAAATTTTATATTTGGGCTTCTGAGAAATGCAAGCAGTACAAGTTTACCCACATTTTCACAACTTAATTATTTTGTATGAAATCGAAAAATTTTATGGTATTATGGTATTGAATATCTAAATATTCGAATTCTTTACAATTCGTCTATACCGATTTTGATAATATTTTACTATGACCGTTATAATTTTTCTCTTGTTTCGAACTTATGCAGACGTTCTGTAATTATTTCTCAGGAATTGTTTACATTTTAAATTTCTAAACATTTTTAAATGTTTAAATGTCTAACATTTTATATATTTTTAGTCATCTATAGGTATGTATGTATATGTACATGTATATTGTATATACTTACATACATTCAATTTAGTTATACGATTCTATAAATACTTGTTATTAAAACTTAAATTTGACCTAAATAAATTAATTAACGAAACGATAGTTGAATTATTACTTATCGATAGTCCTATATACACGATAACTCCCATCACAAAATTATTTCTAACTCATACCCGAAAAAAAAGAAATAAGTGTGTATGTACTACATACATACATATTTACCTATTTGAAGAAAGTATTTTCTTTTGTACTAGGTTTCTTCATGCACAATACGAGAACTACAACACTTATTGGAACTCACCTTTAGTTTTGAATCTGATAAGAGACCAACTCTCTTTGTAAGTTTCGGATTTAGTGTAGGAGAAGCAATTCGTAAAGAAGGCAACGAAGACGAAGAAACTAACTGATTTGTTTTGTTTATTCGACTCGTTACGCTTGAGGTCTTACTTATTACGGTATACTCTGTCGTGGGATCTATTGGTTCTCCGAAGCATTGTGAAACTATCTGCAAAATAAAACAAAGAATGTACGCATTAACATTAACACATGGAGCTTAGTGCAAAGGTATTGAAAGCTTCCGATATGAATACAAATTTAAGCTATGGTAAACAGATCTTTCTCAAAAACTTAATGACTGAATCATTTGTTTGCATCTGCAATATTTTGATGCATCCGGTAATTAATTTGAGAGTTGCTGCTAATAAACACTTGTTGTAATATCTCTTTCAGAAAAATATATAGGTATATGGTTTTGTACATCCTCGTATGCGTGCAAACTGCGTTGATTCCAGGATCTACATATGTACATACATACATACATTGATTCATATCAAAAGGTCGATTTTGTGGTAAAAAGTTAAAAGTCAATATTTATTTTTCATAGATTTTTAGTTAATCAAAATATGAACCATTCAAAACAATACATTTCTTTTACTGTGATTCGGTGCTTATAATATCTGCTCGGGTTTGGAATATCATCTGCCGACAAAATGATCTCAAACTGCGGAACATGTGGTAATTCATTGGAGAAGTATCAAGAGAATGCGGTGAATGAAGGAGAATTTAAAATCCCAACTGTAGGAGTTTTTGCACCGTTGCGCATGAGGTGTGGATTCTAGTATTGGCATATTTTAGGATCAGACTGTTTTTCAGTTAATTGGCGTGCACTAATCACTTTCTCCAACATATGAATGCATTTATCGGTCGACCTGATTCAAGAAATATAGATTGGTTCTTTTTATGTCCACCAAATTGTTACCAAAACCTTTCTGGGGGTGTGTTCAGAGTTTTCGTCTGCATCGAACAAATGCCCAGATCCTTTATAGTTTTCATAAAACGTGAAACGTGATTGTACTTTACAAAAACGGTTGATTATGTTCCCTTAAACTCAGCGATCCACAGATGTGTACATTTATGCATCTGTCTATATTTTAAAAATTATTATCCCTCCTAAAGTAGGCGTAAACATGGCATTATCTGGATATATTAGTTTTACTACTAATAGTATGTAACATGGACATAATGGAGATAAACGTTTTAAAGTATACATATTTGTATGTACATCTATATCAATAACGAAGACAATTTAGATATGTCCGTCCCTGTATTTAGCCGTAAGTCATCATTTTACAAAAAAATTTACTTGAGACATCAACAAAAATTCGAAGATATTGTTGTAGTTTGGCTACGTAGTAATTTCAACTATCAGTTGAAGGGTTAGCATTGAGTATTATTGACCCATGGAATTATGAAGGACTGGATAGTCTTACATTTGTTTACCATAACCGAAAAAACCTTTTATTAATATCAGATGTTTCGAAAAGAGATAAATTTTGGTCTTTGTCTTTATATGTACATCCTTTTATACTTACATGTAGAACCAGTAATTTAAAAAGCAATACCGATGATCTTATGTTAGTTTTCCGTATTCTCAACTCAGCATCTAAATGATCGTCCTTCGACATCTTTATCTCTAAAATTATAGTAAAAAAATTATTTAGTTAACTATTTTCATAATATCCTTACAAAAGAATGTAAGAATGTTAACCTCATATATACTGCAAGTGCGTATAACAAGATTATAATTATATTATTTTCAATGTCATAGCTACAGATGTATATTAAGTTTCAAATATACACTATATACTTTCTCGAGCATTTATATGTAGGTACATGTGTATGTATGTATGTACATATTTGTGAGGAGCAAAGATGATTCAGCCCATGAAATGACAGGCCGTACCTCACCAACATATGGGAACTGAATTATAAATTGTGTAAGTACATATATGTATGTATGTATTTTTTGATTTTATTCTACTAATTATAAGGAGATGGTTTGAAACACAATACTCTGTTCTTATACAGTTTTTGGAAAACAATTGATTTACGAAGATAACTTCAAACGTTCCAGGATATATGAGAAATTTCATCAAATTTGATTTTTACTTCAACTATAACTATAGGACAAGTATTGGATTCCTAAAAATTTCCGAATTCGAGATCTTAACCAAACTTGATATGACTATGATAGAGAAGTTAAAAAAAGTCGGTACGTCAATTCTGCCTGTCGGTCTGTACGCTCAACTGAAGCCTTAACGGCTGGATGGATTCACGTTCAACTTCATACCTGGAGTCTGTCCATCCGGACGCGACTTTCTGAACTCATAAGTGCGAGTGTTGAACAATAGAAAATTGCAGCACTATACGTACGACAGCGGAAGAACTCTTTCGATGGAGTCAACGGTGACGTCAGAGCTCCAAACGGAAGCAGAAAGCGCACTTTACTGTTTACTTCTTTTCTATTCGAATCCCGGTTGAACGACCAAGAAAAATGGCTTGGGTTCGATGGAGTAAACATGTTTACTTGATCGCAGTGGACAGTGCTGCTGGTGCTGCTCAGAAATTTGAATCTAGCCCAATGCGGTATAAGGCAGATATTACAGCGACCCAGGAGACACGAGGGATAGGAATACCTAATCCAAAAATGGAAAAATTGCGAGATTTATTACAGCTGCCACAAAATTTTGGTGGGGGCCCCCATTTATTTCGGCTTATTACTAAGACTTACGACTAACTTAAAATTATTGAGGCTGGGAGTGCTGCGGTTAAAATCGAACTGGGTGGAGTTTGAGTTAACCTTACGCAGCATACGGGAGATAGGTTCATTGGAGTCGTATAAGGTGCTGTGGATTGGGAGATAAAACAGACGAGGGCATTGAAGGTTACGTGGGTTGGTGTTGAAGACGATTAAGTTGTAGAGAGATGTGTAATCCATGGAGCCTGAGAACAGTCGATGAAAGAAAAGAAAATCTGCAACGTCTCTACGTTTCTCCAGGGAATTCAGATTAATGAGGTTGAGGTTTGACCACAAAGGGCAAAACGAAGAAAACGTCGTTGAATGTTCTCAATTCTGGCCACATGTACTTGCTGATAGGGGGACCATACTTGACTGGCGTATTCAAGTAGAGGACGAACCAAGGTAATGTAGAGGGATCTAGTCACGTAAGGATCAGAGAATTCCTTGGACCACCATTTGACACAGCCAAGTGATGAATTAGCTTTAAAAATGATCTCATCAATACGGGAACGGAATGGATAAACGATGGATATTGACTGATCGTGGATGAGATAAAGTCCGGGAGAGATATGTGGTATTTACGTGATAAGATAGATTGGCATTTGGCGATATTGAGCTCTAAGCAGTTTTTGGAGCACCAAAGGCAAAACTGTCTAAGTCTTGTTGAAGGAGACAGTAGTCCTGATTTGAAGAGATGGTTTTAAAAAGTTTGGCATCATCGGCGTAGAGAGAAAGAGGGGAGTGGTTTATAACCCTATCAACATCATTTATAGTCAAAATGAAGAAAAGAGGTCCAAGATGACTGCCTTGTTGAACTCCAGATGTGGCTAAGAAAGGAGCCGATAAGACGGATCTGAAGCGAACGGTATAGAAACGGTCTTTCAGGTAAGAAGATATCCATTTTAACAATATGGGTTCGAAACCGAGGGCAGACAATGTAAAAAGGATCAGACTATCAGATATTTTTTCAAAAGCTTTACTAAAACCAGTTGCAATAACGTCTACTTCTTTGCCATTCTCTGAGGCTGACAGGGCTAATGACACGAATTCGACGAGATTAGTGTGAAGTAAGAGGGATCCGGTTTGAAGGAGTTGACAGCAACAGATTGTTTGAAAAAGGTGCCAAAAAAGTTCGAAATGGTATGTGGGTCGGTTGATGAGATATTTTCAAAAGACAGGGAGTGAGGGTAACCGTCCGACTTTTTTTTATAGTTGACGAATTGAAAAAAATACTTGGGATCGTTCCTCAGATTTGTTTGCGCTTTATTTAAATAGTTTTGGTTGAGAGAGTTATAGAGCTGATTGAATTGAAGATAAAAACCAAGATAGTAGAGTAGTCAGAAACGGAATTGACTTTGACGAACAAAGAAAGAAGAAGGGGTGGATGGAAGTTATCGATAGTCGATAGTGATAGAGGAGAAAGGTAGACTGAGGAGTTAATGGGATCAGTAGTGAAAATAAGATCTAATTGCCTCCCCATGTAGTTAGAGACACTACTAACCTGGCATAGGCTTGAATCAGTAAGCCGGTCTATAAAGAGACATTCCTTAGCTGAGTTCACATTTGACACGTTGAAAAAAGATTAATCGTCAGATGGAGTCCAGCGCAATTGGGAGAGATTAAAATCGCCAAATAAAAGGATGTCGTCAACGGAGCCAGATAAGTCAATTAATTGATCAATCGCATCAATAGCGATTACTTATGTGCGAAAAAATTTATTGTGGTCACTTCGACTCCGTTGTAGAGGTGTTATCCTTTTAGAGTGTACGTACATAGCTTTCAAGGGCAGCAAGGTCAGCCTCAACTTTTTGGGGGGACAAATTGAAAGTCTCGTGAAGCCTAATATACATTTTCTTAAGACTGTTGAGTTCTGAGAATGAAGATGGGGTATTTGGCTCCCGTAGTGAGGTTGAAGTTAGGCAATGAGTAGTTGGTAGGGTTGGGTGGTGCTGAGACTTGTACCTAGTAAGAGGTTGGGGTCAAAGTAAATGAGACGCGCTTATGTGCAGGTTTCGGTTGGACAACGCCGGAGGGTTTGTTAGAAGAAGTAGGAAAAGATGAAGAGGGTTGCTGGGGGATATAGGTCGGAGGGGTGAACTTTGGGAAGATATTGGTTTTAAGAGTCCAGTTAGCGTCGGATGGCTGTGATCCGCATCAAGGTCATTTTTCAAAACATTAAAATAATATGTGCATGCGTTAGTACTGATTAAGTTTTTTTTTTTTTTTTGTTTGCGCCAACGGATGTGTAATCTTCTAAAGATACCAGTAACCCGGGCTACTGGCATGCACGATTCGCAAACCTGTATACTCAATGCCAGGAATACGCCTACGTACTAACCCACACCCTGCACACTTCAACCACTCTCCCCGCGGAACTACCGTTAAGTATTACTTCGCGGGGCTGGTTAGCACTTTATGCTCTTCTTGACCTGTTCGACGTTTCTTGTTCCGAGGGGGCTTCCATTTTGGTTTGG
Organism: Xylota segnis; assembly: GCA_963583995.1. Classification (NCBI taxonomy): domain Eukaryota; kingdom Metazoa; phylum Arthropoda; class Insecta; order Diptera; family Syrphidae; genus Xylota; species Xylota segnis. Next base: position 25,629,894 of record OY757238.1, read on the forward strand.
TTGCTCTCCCTGAGCCTTTCCAACCGCCGAAGTTCCTTTATGATCACCGCTGCTGTTTGTTTCACAATATTCCATACTGCGTTCGATATCAGCATATGGTTTACGATGTTCTCCGGAGTTGGTATTTCTCCAATTATTTCCTCAAGACCTCTGCGTTCCAAGCGAAAATGTGGGCACTGAAAGAGCACATGCTCTGCATCCTCTCTGGCTTCTCCACAGTTTGAGCAATTTGGAGATTCGTCAAGCCCAAACCTGTTTAGATAAGCTCTCAAGCAGCCGTGTCCGGTTAAGAACTGGGTGAGATAAAAATCCACTTCTCCGTGATGCCGGTCCATCCATTTACGTATGTCCGGTATAAGTCGATGAGTCCATCTTCCCTTCGTTGACTGATTCCATCTTTCCTGCCATGTTCTCATGCTTCGCTGTCTTTCTGCCAGCTTAATATCTTTGACTGGAGCAAGGGGTTCCTGGATTTTGGTGTCATAGGTCCTCTGTAGCTCAATACCCAAGATATCCGCTGGTAGCATTCCCGCAATAACACATATAGCATCGTCTGATACCGTCCGAAAAGCGCAACACACTCTCAGCGCGCACAGTCTATTGACGAAATTGACTCTTCTTGAGTGGGACTGAGCCACTCTTGACAAAATTAGTCTTCTTGGTTGTGTGGGTCCTCCAAGGTTTGTCATAATTCTGAATAAGGCAGTACACACCCGAGCAGCTTTGTCGCACGTTATTTCAAGGTGTTCCTTGTAACCTAGCCTAGCGTCAATCATCACACCTAGGTATCTGATCACGTTATATTTTGGTTGCCTACCCTGAAGGTGATTGCTTCTCTTTTCTTGCGGCTGCTTACTAGTACTGCTTCCGTTTTATGTTCAGCGAGTTCTAAACCGACTGCTGCCATTCACCGTCTCACTTTTCGGATACATTCATATCCAATGTCCTCTATTTCTTCTAAGTGTTTTGCTGTCACTACGATTGCGATGTCATCGGCAAAGCCTATGATTTTTGCCTCGTTGGGGATTTCAAGCCTCAGCACCCTATCATACATAAGATTCCACAAGATAGGACCTAGTACCGATCCTTGTGGTACTCCGCCAGATATATGGTACTGTTTTACCCCATCGTCGGTATCGTAAAACAGGTACCGTTTCTCGAAATAATTTAATATTATTTTGATGAGGAACCCTGGCATCATCATTTCTAAGTGAGCACAAAATATGTCCCCAATTCGCAGAATTGAACGCATTTTTGACGTCCAGTGTTATTACAGCACCGTATTTCTTTGCGCCTCCTCTCCACCTTCTGCCCTGGATAGCATCTTCCAAGATTGTGGTTATCCTCCGTATAGCATCGATTGTAGAACGGGCTTGTCTAAATCCATACTGTTCGTTTGAAAGTCCCCCGGCTTCATGTATTGCCACCTCCAGTCGTTTGCATATAATTTTTTCTAATATTTTGTGTCTCACAGGCATATAGGACGGTATGACGAGGGCTCATCTGGCGGTTTTTTCCCTTTGGGCAGCAGCACCAGACGTTGTTTCTTCCACTGGTCTGGAAAGACCCCTTCGGTTAGACACTTATTATACATTTCGAGAAATGGTTCCGTATTTGTTTTTATGGCTAACTTAAGGGCCTTGTTGGGTATCCCATCCAATCCAGGTGACTTATTGTCATCGAACCGTGTGCACACTTCCAAAAGTTCCGTTTGCGTGACGGTTGTGATTTCATGTAAATCCTGGGGTGCTGCTATACGCTCTGCAGTTCTCTGTGGTGGAAATAAGACCGACACTATTTTTTGCTTTAGCAAAGGGCATGAGGGCGAGGGTGCCCTAGTGGTGCCCTTGAGTTTTGCCATGACTGTCTTATAGGCTGTACCCCAGGGATTTACATCTGCTTGCTGACAGAGTTCTTTAAAGTTGTCACTTTTGCTTTTCCGGATTGCTAATTTCAGGTCTCTACGCCTATCTTTGTATTGCACCTGTAGGTTCTGGTGGGAGGGCAAACCTCTGGATCGCTGGAACAGTCTTCTCGCTTTATGGCACTTGCTGCGTAGCTCTGCTATCTCTTGGTTACTGATTAAGCTGAAGAATTTATCAAGGAGGAGTTTTATGACCTCCTGGACGGTGCTTACGAACCTTCTTCGGAGTATGATGTCAAAGTCATACTTGGAGACTGCAATGACTAAATCGGTAAGGCAAACATCTTCGGCGGATTTTGGGAAAGCACAGCCTCCACGATACCACAACAGACAACGGCTTCCGACTAGTCGATTCAGCTCTTAATACGGTGATAAATAGCACTAGGTTTCCAAAACTATGTATGCACCCAGTAACCTGGCTATCTCCAGATGGTCGAACCACCAACCAAATCGACCACATGCTAATAGATCCGAGCAAGTATTCATTCTCAATGTGCAAACGTTTAAAGGGGCAAACGTCGACTCAGAACACTTGTTTCAGCCAAATTCAAAGCTCAACTATCCAAAGCCTGAAGAGCAAGCGAAACGAGTTGGCCTTGAAGTGAATGAGGACAAAACCAAGTATCTGATGTCAAAAGAAGCATCGATCTACCACCTAGGACAAAACGTCACTGTTGTAACTTTGAGGTAGTTAAGGAGTTTACAGATCTTGGAGTAAATATTAACTCTACTAACGACACCCTAATAAAAAGTCGACACGTCAACTATAATGATCCAGCAAAGAGGATGTTCGAATCACAGCCCCCACAACGAAGCCGGAACCTATGTTTTAAAGATAAAGCTATCGGGGATGGGCCCGGGATCTAAGGTAATAAAAGGTTGCCGTGTTTCAGGTTCACGGGTCGGCAGCCCGTTAACTAATTAAGTAAGGATGAAATTTATTATCTGGGGTTTTCAGAAGAAAAGCAGTACAAGTGTAAACATTTTTAAAATCCGCCCACTGTTTCACTTTCACTTCACTATTTTGTATGAAATCGAAAAAATTTATTAAGACAAAATATTTACATACTTATGTATATATTTTAATTCCCTACAATTCATCTATGTATATATCATTTCTGCCCACGCCTATCTTCTTGTATTTTTGTGACTTCTAATATTAGTGTATAGTATATACATTATACCATTTTTCTGCTATGGTGTTGGTCCAAAATATTGGATCATTAGGAATACAAAATCCAAATTAATGTTTTTATCAAGGGAACGACCCAAAACGTACATACATACAGAATAATGGCTAAGCAGTGGTTTCGAGACTATAGAATCTCCTGATCTCATTCAAATGCTTAAAATATAAAATTAAAAAATAACTAAGAGAAGTGTCACGGTTTTTTCGATAGAATGAATTTATGTGTGCTTAGTTTTATTTAAATCATTTAAATACATCATACATGACTGTATTAATACATATAATAGAACCAGCGGACCCGCGAAATTCGTCTCGCCCCAATTTAACGCATTCCGATAAGCTCCAGAGTGATAATAAAACACAGATTTAAATTTAATTCAATGTGATTTATTTCAATGGAATCGAAATCAATAGAGAGCGATATATTTCCGAGATATTTCCGGCGCAAAAACAAACAACGAATACGATTTGCCAACACGCGAACAGGTAATCAACGGATATTGAAGTGCATCATATGACCGATGAGTCTCGTGCACGAGCTGCAAATGTCCACCATCCCGACGCTGAAGAACAATATCGCGTGATTCCACATTCTCGCCAACAATGACCACTGCGACTTCACTGCGTCAGAATCCATTGTATCCAATGGAGTTTTGAGCAATCTGACCAATTCATTATTCCCATGCAGAAAATTTTGCAATTGCTCGATTATTTCACGTTTAGTCGGAGTAAAAATTGCACAACGCTGATCTAATCTAGTTCTATTGCTAAATCACCAACGAAATACATCTGAAGGAACTTATGAACTTCGTTTCTGAATGTTTGAAAGCAATTTCGAAAAAAATGAGAAGAATTGTTCATTTTGATAACAAGGAGACGTCAGTACCTTATAACTCGGATTGTAGCCGGGTTCACCAACAACTTCGGTTGTCATGACGTCATATGAAATCATCTGTTATATTTTTGTATATTCGCCAGGAAATGTTTTTATTGGATTGTATTGTATGGGTGGATTGTAGAGAAATGAATACAATGGCTCTGGCGGATGAGTGAAAACGGGCAATTTCACCTTGCCACCTTGCATAAGTCGGGGGTTTCCGATTGAAACCTCAATGCTGACTAATTATTGCACGACGTGTATGTCGAAGGGTTTAATCGTGTTATAGGAGGCATTAGTCAAACAAATAATTTCCCTAAAAAACAACTAAGTCGTTTTTGACTTATTCTATTAAAAAAATAAAGTGCACGACTGGGTCGTACGTACTTGCACCGTAATGCTATAAGTGTATAATTTTATCAGGATTAAAGTCCAAGTCTTGCTCTTCCCAGTAAAGGAGGCGTGGCTATCCGCGTTTCGATGGAATAATGGTCCTAATAGTGCATTTGTTTTTATAAAACGCCCTTAAAAAGTGGGCGTGGCCATATAGGACCTTTGGGTGAATTATAGAAAATTTGAATGCCTATTACTTTGCTTAAATAATTTTTTCTTAATTTCTAGTAAAAATTTTGAAAAAAAAATAAGTTTTATAAAAGTGGGTGTGGCATTCCAAAATTTGATATGCCATTATTTTGCACTTGTCTTATAACCTACAAATAATAATTTTTAGCCCAATCGCCGAACAAATGCCCGAGAAACAGCTGATTTTCTATATTACCGTTATTCGAATCACTCGTGAAAAACGTGGTACGCCACCTCATAGCATATGCCCAAACTAACCCACACATCAAATTTTATCGAAATCGTTGGAGCCGTTTTCGAGAAAATCCATTTTAACTGAAATCGGCCCTAAGTAAACTACCCTTAATTTTGAGGTTAGAATGAAAATTCAAATTTCGCCTCTAGGGAATATCCCACAGACCCTATATATGAAGTTTGAAGCAAATCCGTCCAGCCGTTTAGGCTGCAGTCGAATATACAGACAGACAGACAGACAGACAGACAGACAGACAGACAGACGGAATTGCCGGACCTACTTTTTTGGACTTCTCCATCATAGTAATGTCGAGTTTGATTAAAATCTCGAGTTCGAATTTTTTCACGATTGCAATACTTGCCCTATAGGTATAGGTGCAAGTAAAAAATCTTCTTCTTAAAACAAAAAAACGTACTTGCACCGTAATGCTATAAGTGCATAATTTTATCAGGATTAAAGTCCAAGTCTTGCTTATCCCAATAAAGTAGGCGTGGCATTCCGCGTTTCGATGGAATAATAGTCATAACATTGTAGGATTTTACTCAATGTTTTTGTTTTTTTAAAAACACCTTTAAAAAGTGGGCGTGGCCAGATAAGGTGTTTGAGTGAATTATAGAAAATTCTAACGCCCATTACTTTACTTAAATAATTTTTTCTCAATTTCTAGTAAAAATTTTGAAAAAAAAATAAGTTTTATAAAAGTGGGTGTGGCATTCCAAAATTTGATATGCCATTATTTTGCACTTGTCTTATAACCTACAAATAATAATTTTTAGCCCAATCGCCGAACAAATACCCGAGAAACACCGTTATTCGAATTATTCGTGAAAAACGTGGTCGCCACCTCATAGCCCAAACTAACCCACACGTCAAATTCTATCGAAATCGTTAGAGCCGTTTTCGAGAAAATCCATTTTAACTGAAATCGGCCCTAAGTAAACTAACCTTAATTTTGAGGTTAGAATGAAAATTCAAATTTCGCCTCTAGGGAATATCCCACAGACCCTATATATGAAGTTTGAAGCAAATCCGTCCAGCCGTTTAGGCTGCAGTCGAATATACAGACAGACAGACAGACAGACAGACAGACAGACAGACAGACAGACAGACAGACAGACAGACAGACGGAATTGCCGGACCTACTTTTTTGGACTTCTCCATCATAGTAATGTCAAGTTTGATTAAAATCTCGAGTTCGATTTTTTTCACGATTGCAATACTTGCCCTATAGGTATAGGTGCAAGTAAAAACCTACGGAATGAATGCCCGCAATCCAATTGAATAAAAAATGATCGAATGATCGAATTAATAAGTATCGCATTGAATTTCAATTGATCGTAATGCGTGTACTATCCGGAATCAGTGTAATAATACGCAAAACTCGAATCAATTGCAGCAAGAAAAATAACACATTTGCTCAATAGAAAATGACAATGCGAAAAGGACACCTGTCAAATTGCGCACAGCATACGTCAACGTATAACGCCATATATCGGGTTGTGGAATTGATCGCAGCACAGCGCTTTCTATTATTTTTCTCGTTAACATCTCCACCAAAAATTCACTCTAAACATCTTTTAACGCAATGAATTTCTTTCGTAAAAACCTTTTCCTGGCAATGACGAACAACAACTGGCCCAGCCGTTCTCAATTGATGAATTACTATATACATATTATGTATGTCTATTTAGATAAATTCTACTTTCTGATCTTACAGATCCAGTTTTGTGTAATGGGTTGGGCAAGTTCTCTCTGTTTCTTAGATGCAATCAAAGAATTAATATTTATTGTTCGAAAAAAATTTGATCAGTTATATATGCAACATTATTTGTAGCATTCAGTACCACGTAAAAAAATCCTTAGTTCGGAAAGAGACATAAGCCCGTCCTTACTTCAGATCACGACCCGAAACGTTCACGCACTTCGAACTGAGATTAGGCATCTGGAACGGATGCACACTGTACTTTTCTGGTGCTGCTAAAAATCTCAAGATCTTACCGCGATCTAGGAGATAGGATGGATAGGATCAGGTGTAAAAAAATTACAAAATTGCTACATTTATTACAGCTGCCACAAAAGATAATACATGTTAGGATGCGGATCGTGGTAAATCGGGTGCGCTCAATGACAATTGACTTTAAGTCGATCAGGCTGGCTGTGATCCGCTTCAAGGCCACATTTCAAAACACCAGCATAATATGTACGCACACCTCTACCGACGAAACTGAAGACTTTATCAAGTTCTTTATGAGCCTCTGGATGGAGCCTACTTAACATGTCCGGAGTATGATGTCAAAATCATACTCGAAGACTTTAGTGCCAAAATCGGTTAGAAAAACATATTCGGCGGATAAGTCGGAAAGTACAACCTTCACGATATGACAAAGACAACGGCTTTCGACTAATCGACTTTGCAGCAGGTCGTAATACGGTGATAAGTAGCACTAGATTTCGAAGACTACGTATGCACACAGCGACATCCAGATGGTCGAACCGCTTGTAAAAAGAATAGGGCCCACGCAGTCTCCCAGCTCAAGGGTTTCGAAGAGTCTAGCGACATGAACAACACCCGGTTGTTTTCAGAAAAGCCAAGCAGCTGGCAACTGGCTTTAAGCCCGGAACGCAGGCTCTTCAAAATAGTGAAGCAAACCTAGTCACCGACGCACAGGAAATAGTAGATGTATTAAAGGAGCATTTCCAGCAAGTACTTAATGGGCATCAAATATAGAGCGTAATAGGGCAAGAAGAGACCCGCGTCTACTCTTCTGCTGCATCTTCAAGAAAGGCGGTCCTATGTCTTGCAAGAACTATCGAGGCATATCCCTGCTAAATGTCGCGTACGGTGTGAACGTCTGAAACCTTTCTGCAACACACTAATCGGCACGTACCAGTGTGGCTTCCGGCCAGACAGATATTCACACTTAAGCAAATCTTAGAAAAGACAAACGAATTTCAAGTCGAAACTCACCATCTCTTCATTGACTTTAAAGCCGCATACGACAGCATTCATCGTCTTGAACTCTACAAGGCTATGGCTGAATTCGGGATCCCGGCAAAACTGATCCAGCTGTGCCGCGTAACGCTGGAAAACAATCTGTGCAATTTGCAATTTGGGAACACCTCCTCTGAACTATTCCAAACGTGCACCGGATCTCGGCAAGGAGATGCGCTGTCGTGTGACTCCTTCAATCTAGTGCTAGAAAAGATAGTGCGCAGGGCAGGTCTTAACACGGCAGGCACTATCTTCAACAAATCTGTCCAGCTGCTGAGATACGCAGACGACATCGACATCATCAGTTGCTCTCAGCGTGCCGATATAGAAGTTTTTACGGCAATTGAAGAACAGGTGAAACGAGTAGGTCTTGAAGTGAATGAGGACAAAATCAAGCATCACTGTTGGTAACAGTAACTTTGAGGTAGTTAAGGAGTAAATATCAACTACCCTACAGGAGATTCGGCAAAGACTTACCCTAGGAAACTGCTGCTACTTCGGTTTGGTAAAACCAATGGATTCAAAACTCCTACACATTCGAAATAAAAATTCTTCTTAAGAACGTAAAACTTAACTTACCCTAAAGATAGGGTACATGTTTATGCATATATAGGGTACATATTCATATATGTATAAGTCTGACAGTTTTGTGTGTTAGATAAAAGTGAGTATTTTCACTTGAAAGAAAAATATATTAAAAAGAAACACGTAATTTAGTAAATTTCGTAATTTGACAATAATATTCTACTGCAGTAAAACTGATATAAACAGAACTAGTAATTAACACTCACGTTTTTAGTTTTTCTCTTAGTTAGTTCATGGAGCTTATAAAGGAATTTAAACTCGAGAATATTTTAATTGAATTGCTGATATTCAACACTACACAGAGTTTTTTTTTTTAAATCAAATTAGCTTTGAATACATATGTATATGTATATAAATTTTATGATATCTACATAACATTTTTAATCACCACACACTATTTAGATAAACAAGTAGGAACCTAAGCACTTTGCACTAAAAGAGTTTTTCATTCAACAGTTCAGAAACAATAACAAAATCACTCATATGTAACCCACTACGGCTATTGAATTGCGAAACTTTTCTCGTGTTTCGAACATTGCATTAACACATCTTATATGTTGTATGCATCTTTTATAACTGAAGCCGAAGTTGATATGCCGACGATTCAAAAAAGTGTGAAGCGAACCGCAGAACAGTAGCATTTATATAAAGTGTATACAATTATGAGTGCATTATGTATGTATGCTTTATATATGAATATGTATATACAATACGTTACACATTCTTGCATCAAAGTATGAAAGAATAAAGGTGTGTAAACAATTTCTTTGAAATGGCTATAATAATACTAGGGATAATACTAATAAAAATTAAATCGATACAGGAGTGTATTAAGATGAGTACCTTGTACCTATATTAGTACATATGTACATACGTATGTGTGGAGCTTGTAACACAGAGAAATAGCCAAGATAGACCCCACAATGTCTGGTTGATTAACCCATTTCTGTTCATCATCCTGTATGTCCACACCTCTTGAAATTGCGTGTTAGGCCCAAGAAATTTTATATTTGTGTTTTTAAAAATGAAAGGTAATGTAGTTGTACAAATGTGCGACACATATGTATGTGTTTAAACATACATATGCCTACAAACATATTGTCAAACCCATTTATTCAGAAATTTTGTTTACTAGAAACATGAAATGAAAGAAAATAAAGTCAAAATTATAGCTACCTCAAATGCATAAATACATCATGTAGGTACTCAATTATTTAAAATTAACCCTTGCATTTTTTCTAATCATGTCCACATGACATCCCCTGTGTAACTAAATACATATACACATACCGCGCGGTGATCCATTCTACCTCTGTGCTCACTTATCACAACGCCAGAGATTGCCGGAATATATTCAGAATAGCCGTCACCAAATTACTTGAAGAATGAGCTCAACTAAACGTAGCGGGAAAACAGTCCTGGATGAAAGCTGAGCTCTCATGACATGACATTCTAGAAGCACCGTTGTTGTTATCATGGAGCAATAACTCTCCTGGCTTATGTAAAAGATTAGGAGGGTCTAGAATTCCTCATAAATGTTGAGATATCAAATTCGTAAACTCCGACCGAAGAGTGCAGTGATGTTAATAATCGTTAATTGTTACTAATCAGTTGTGAGGGCTCAAGACTCCTTTCTACAAACTTATTTCCGTGAGGAATTAAGGTTGCCCAAGGGGTTAGATCTTTACGAAGACTGTTCTATATATGTACATTCGTTTTTATATCATATCCGCCGTCCGTCCGTATGTTACTTGGCACTTAAATGTTGAACTAGGAGGATGAAATTAAATATCTCCGCTTTTTTAAACCCGACCATTTTTTTCAAAACTTCGCTATTTTGCATGAAATTAAGACCAAGTATTTAGACATTCGAGTTCTCTACAATTCGGCCGCATATTGCATGTAGCCACGCCTACTTTTAGAGGCGTTTTTATCAAAAACATTTGAAGGTGACACATTTCAAGATAACGTTGTAATTCTAGTTGCCTACACACTGAAGTCATGATGACGGCCGACCTCAAGACGAAATTCACGTTGCGTATTACAATTGAGCTGGAGTTTGGATAATATTTTTTAATACTTTCTACTCGTTCAGAAAACTAAAATGAAGCATGATGTAACTTGGAAATGTATTTTGCGTGCACTCTTTTTCTGATTCAGTATGTGCTCTCTTTTAGACCACACAACTATGAAAGCAGATTATACTAACACCGAAAAATTATACAGCAATATTGTAGATATGCTCATCATTACCTATCCATATTCTGCGCTTTTAAAACACACGAAGTAGGCGCCGTGGCTCAGTGGTTAGTGCGTTGGACTATCGAGCAAGGGGTTCGAGATCGAATCCCAGTCGGGGAACACCTAAAAGTTTTTTACGGCTCCACCTCTCGCGAGCGTCTGACAAACATCCGAGAGTACAACTGTCCTGAGAAAGCTTCTCAAATAACAAATTGCCCTTCGGACACGGAATTAAACAGTAGGGCCCTTCCATTCGTGTAAAGAATATAACACGCACAACACGGATGGTTGAGAGAAGCTAGGCCCTGGGTCCCATCGACCTGTAGCGCCAAGTATTTATTTTTTTTTTTTAAAACACACGAACCCAGTTAAGCGAATCAATTACTTTGTTAATAAATTATGAATTAAAATAAATTATTTAAACAACTTACTCCAAGTTGCGATGGTAAATTACTTTATTGGGCTGCCATGAAGTAATATGTCCTTGTAGTGATGGCAAAAAACTAAAAGCGTTTGTCAAACTATCGCAGAGAAAAGGAATTACAGCAATTAACATTGATTATAGAGCGTGAATTAATAGCTTGTCTATTTAGGTATATTTTCCTCTGCCTTATAGTACCATTGTAATCAGTTAATGCACTGTTGATTCCAACCTTCTCATGGCATTGAAAAAATATATATTAAACACTTTCTGTTTTTCAACGAACTTGCATTTCGAAATTATGCATTTAATTATATTATATATTACCAAATTATATCTTGCTATATATTTATGTTGATTTACCGTTTGTTTCCAGATACATCTTTATAATACAAAATTATTATTAATGAAACCATAACATATTAGATTTTATGATGTAACTTACTAAAGTGCTTTGCACTCTTCTGAGGTTAGATGTACTCAGATTACAAGGTTCTACAAGAACAATTCTTCGTTGCCTCGTCTCTCTTTTGTGTTATTCGTTTAATTAGTTTCGTTTGAAGGCAACCAACAAAGTGTGAAGAGTTGCCTCAGAAAGTTCGTAGTACTCATGTATAACAATAATTCCTTTTCTCAATCAAAGACAAATAATTATTATGTGTATCTTTTTATGATTGTATGTATATATATTTACTTACATGTATGTATGTATGTATGTGCGTATATTTCATTCCCTACAGTAGTATGACATGCCTAGATATGCTTAGTGATTCAATAATATAATATTGGCTCTATTTTTCTTGCAAATCCCTCAACTGCCGTGCCTAAAAAGGAGCATTAGGATTTAATATTCACACATTCAAATTCCTAACACTTGTTCGGGAAAAAGCGAAGCTACAGTCCAGATATTCGAATTCATACAGATACGTTCATTCATTTTTAACACATTTTTGTTAATGAATTCACAAAATCTTAAATGCTAAGCTAAAACTATGTCTTTCGTTGCAACCTAACTTAATAATTAAATATTCATTAAAGATTTCTTAAATTACTTTACATTAATTATAACAAAGAAAATTTTGTTTTATGAAAAACTTTGTAAACCAACTTTTTACTTGCACCTATACCTATAGGGCAAGTATTGTATTCGTGCAAAATTTGGAACTCGAGATTTTAATCAAACTTGACATTACTATAATGGAGAAGTCCAAAAAACTAGGTCCGCCAATGCCGTCTGTCTGTCTGTGCACGAGGCTGCAGCCTAAACGAGTGGATGGATTTAGATCAAACTTCATATATAGGGTCTGTGTGATAATCCCTATAGGCGAAATCGGAATTTTCATTCTAACCTCAAAATTAAGGGTAGTTTACTTAAGGCCGATTTCAGTTAAAATGGATTTCCTCGAAAACGGCTCTAACGATTTTGATTAAACTTCACATTTGAATTAGTCTAGTCAATTGCAATCAGATGATGTATCGTGCTGCTTACCAAAATTGGCAACAATGGTACTTTAATTATAGCCAATTTGGCAAAAAGTCAATTTGCGAGAAAACGGCTTCAATGATTTAGTTCAAATTTCATATTTGGACTAGTACGAGGTAATGCAACACAATGGCGTACCACGTTTCGGTCTGAGTATGATATAACGGTACTTACGACCAAGGTGACTAAAAGCGGATTTGCTTGAAAGTGCCTTCAACGATTTTATTTAGATTTTGACATATGATTAAACATCTCAAATCCTATCAGGAACTGTATCACATTTTTGGCCAAAAGTTAGTGTAACGGTATTTTTCGCGAAATCGAGCAGTTGGAGCCAATTTATTCGGAAAGGGCTTCAACGATTTTTATTAAATTTTATATTAGAATAAGCCTTTTCAAACCCTATGAGATGGCATACAACGTTTTTGACCAAAACTGTTTTGAAAGGTACTTTACTTATAGCCATCTTCATAAAAATACGCTTTTCTCGAAAACTTTTCTCGATCGTTACTGTTTTATTTCATATCTAGGCTTCTTTTACAAAACTCTATAATATGGCATTCCACGTTTTTGCTTAAAACGGCCTAAAATTCTACTTTCCTTGCAGCCAGTTTAACAAAACAACACTTTTCATGTCATATTAATACGCAAACATGAATTTTGTCCCTCCTTCTCCCTACTGAACCGATTTTCAAAATTATATACCACTGCAAAAGATTTTCCTAGAACGTCATGTGCATGTGCTACTGGATTTGTCCGAATTTCATTTTCATTGGTTAAAAGACAGAGAGACAGAAAGAAAATATTGTTACATTTTTAGGGACTTTCTTTGGCTTTTCGCATATTCACCGGAGTTCAAAGGCAATGAATTTATGAGTGAAATTGAAGGAAAAGTAACGACGATGCTTAATTTTCAAGAGCTTTATCAAATCCTACAGATGATATACAGACGTTTTTGGCCAATCTGCTTAGAACGATGGTTTACTTATAGTCAACTTACATATGCTTACCTACTTATGTATATACTCGTTTCTTTATTTTTACCTCAAATACACACAAGAATTTGAGATATAGGTGCAAGTTTGTACGGCCCAGTCGTGCACTTTATTTTTATTGTTTATGTAAAATTGAACTCTACCTTAAAATACTTCAAAAAAATTTTGAAACCCTTTTTTTAATCTTTTTTAAAATTTTTTTTAGCCGAGTATTCCTTTTTCTAGAACAACAACAAAAAAAGACAACACTTAACATGCGCCTAAAACTACGTAAGCCGGCCAGGATATATATAAATAAAGTGCACGGACTTGCACTGTAATGCTACAAGTCTAAAATTTTATCAGGATTGAAGTCCAAGTCTTGGTCTTCCCAGTAAAGTAGGCGTGGCATTCCGCGTTGGATGGAATAATAGTCATAGCATTGTAGGAGTTGACACAATGTTTTGTTTTTAAAAAAAAACCCTTTAAAAACTGGATGTGGCGTTTGAGTGAATTATAGAAAATTTTAAGTCCTATTACTATGCTGAAATAATTTTTTCTCAATTTCTGGTAAAAATTTTGAAAAAATAAGTTTTATAAAAGTGGACGTGGCAATTCCAAAATTTTATAGGTTTGGTAGATTGGTCTTATAACCTAGAAATATTAGTTTTAGCCCAATCGCCGAACAAATACCCGAGAAACAGCTGATTTTCAATATTACCGTTATTCAATTTTTTCGCGAAAGACGTGGTATGTCATCTCATAGCATATATCCAAACTAACCCAAATAGCAAATTTTATTGAGTCTACTTTTCTGTCGGTATAGTGCGCCGATTGTCGCATTGCGACATATGTCGGCGTCGTTAGTATGTTGAAACCGAAGTATCGTACTGCCCATCGTTCGTTTGATTGTCTCGTCCAATTGTTTCAGATATCTTTAATTTCCTCGTTTGGCACCGACCAATCGCCTACTTTGATAAATTCCTATTGGACGGTAGTTAGAACGAGTTCGAGGAGAGTGCTCTAGTTTATATTCGGGAGAAGCGTGACTACCGATATTGTGCTTACCCCACCAATTAACTAGCAGGTTCCCTCTAGGATTTGGCGTATAGTGATTCGAGTTATGATATAAATAAAAAAAGGTTGAGTATCTTCATGTGCATAGACCGATACCACGTATGTACATCTTCTTTCCACTATAGAGAGGGTTGCACACGATGTACGTTTCCAGCACTTGGAACATTCACTCTTCACTGAACACTGTCTTGTAACGCTTCTCTTTACCCAGAGGGTGGTGTTGAGCCGGTCTCTCTTTTTTATATTATATTTATAGTTCCTTAATTTATGTCTCTGAGTTAGCTTAGTTTCAGAATCAGAAACAAATCAGGATTTTCATCGTCTAAAAGCTTAATAAGTGAGTTTCTACGTTCTATCCTTATCAGTGAATTCACATTCACCAAAGGAGTCTCCGCCGTGATACCTATTACGACTGGAGGTGCGCTAGGCCTGGCAGAAGCGGGTAGATTTGGTCCACCCGCGTTGGTTGGCTCTTGTATCTGATGTTGAAGTTGGCCCATCTGCCCTTGACTTGAGACCAAGATACCCATCGAATCAGATTGTGCCTCAGGTGCTGGCGGGTCATACGTACTTGCACCTTAATGCTGAAGTCTTGTTCTCATAAATTGGACGTGGAATTCTTCAAATTTGAAGGAATTATTATAGCATCTTACTGGTGATATCTGTAAGATTACATCATTTGTTTGCTTTTTCTTAATACTCTAGAAAAGTGGGCATTGCCTTATATATTCCTCAGGTAAGTTATACCTTTACTTTAGGAGAACTTTAAGGACTATAAATCTTGCCTTAACATTGTTTCTTGACTTCTAGTGAAAAATTTTCAGAAAGTCCAAACTAACAGTGGCGTGTAGTGAGACCTACCGCTGGTATTCGAAGCCCAGAATTAAGATAGGGATTCTAAGCCGCCTTTGTAACACTTTGTCTTTCCAATTTAAGTAGACAATAAGTTTACCGCAGAAAACAAGTGGTTCGAAGAAAGTCGTTCTCCGCAAATTAAAAAATAAACCAGAGCGCTGGTAAATAAGTTTTAGCAATTACAATTATTATATTATATAATATATTTGCCCTTTGAAGCTATTCGATTTGAGTAATTTTAAATGTTTGTAAAAAGATTGTTTCAATGAATAAAAGTGTCCGGTCTGAGAGTAATTCTTCTTATGCCAATTTCATGCATTTCAAACATTTTTCTATATTTTATTTTAATTTAAAGTTGCCCGCCTCTATAAAAAAACAACATAAAAACATACTTTACTCGTATTTAACTTTTGACAAACAAAGTTTTACTGACTGCTATAATTGCATTCTAATGGTAAAGAAAACGGAAATAAACCCAGAAATTAAGGACAAATTCGTGCATACGAATAATGTGCCGAAGAGTATTCTTCCACACTACATACATATATGTAGAAATTCATATCTGGAATTCGTGTATTTTAAATTTTCATGTTGCGTTTACGGGAATTCGCAAGAATTAAGAGAAAAACAAATTTTTCATAACTTTCTCTACGCACCTTAAAAGTTGACAAATGATTGGAACCTGTCATTTCATATTTAAAGAAATTATACGCAACAAGTTTTGAAAAAACTTCGATCGTCAACATCACCCAATAACCCGATTTTCTTCGGCTTTTTTTGATGCCTGCATACAAAAACTTCCCTTCGACAGAAACATGTCTCCTTCAACTCCACTACTTCCGATCACTAAAAATCCCTTCTCCAGTTAAATTTTCATCCAAAAAAAGCGAGGAATCCCGGGTTATTTTGCTTGTAAGCGAATGGTCCTTAGAAAAAGAAACTGTTCACTGAATATTAAATAAATATTTTTACTTGCACCTATACCTATAGGGCAAGTATTGTATTCGTGTAAAATTTGGAACTCGAGATTTTAATCAAACTTGACATAACTATAATGGAGAAGTCCAAAAAAGTAGGTCCGCCAATGCCGTCTGTCTGTCTGTGCACGAGGCTGCAGCCTAAACGAGTGGATGGATTTAGATCAAACTTCATATATAGGGTCTGTGTGATAATCCCTATAGGCGAAATCGGAATTTTCATTCTAACCTCAAAATTAAGGGTAGTTTACTTAAGGCCGATTTCAGTTAAAATGGATTTCCTCGAAAACGGCTCTAACGATTTTGATTAAACTTCACATTTGAATTAGTCTAGTCAATTGCAATCAGATGATGTATCGTGCTGCTTACCAAAATTGGCAACAATGGTACTTTAATTATAGCCAATTTGGCAAAAAGTCAATTTGCGAGAAAACGGCTTCAATGATTTAGTTCAAATTTCATATTTGGACTAGTACGAGGTAATGCAACACAATGGCGTACCACGTTTCGGTCTGAGTATGATATAACGGTACTTACGACCAAGGTGACTAAAAGCGGATTTGCTTGAAAGTGCCTTCAACGATTTTATTTAGATTTTGACATATGATTAAACATCTCAAATCCTATCAGGAACTGTATCACATTTTTGGCCAAAAGTTAGTGTAACGGTATTTTTCGCGAAATCGAGCAGTTGGAGCCAATTTATTCGGAAAGGGCTTCAACGATTTTTATTAAATTTTATATTAGAATAAGCCTTTTCAAACCCTATGAGATGGCATACAACGTTTTTGACCAAAACTGTTTTGAAAGGTACTTTACTTATAGCCATCTTCATAAAAATACGCTTTTCTCGAAAACTTTTCTCGATCGTTACTGTTTTATTTTCATATCTAGGCTTCTTTTACAAAACTCTATAATATGGCATTCCACGTTTTTGCTTAAAACGGCCTAAAATTCTACTTTCCTTGCAGCCAGTTTAACAAAACAACACTTTTCATGTCATATTAATACGCAAACATGAATTTTGTCCCTCCTTCTCCCTACTGAACCGATTTTCAAAATTATATACCACTGCAAAAGATTTTCCTAGAACGTCATGTGCATGTGCTACTGGATTTGTCCGAATTTCATTTTCATTGGTTAAAAGACAGAGAGACAGAAAGAAAATATTGTTACATTTTTAGGGACTTTCTTTGGCTTTTCGCATATTCACCGGAGTTCAAAGGCAATGAATTTATGAGTGAAATTGAAGGAAAAGTAACGACGATGCTTAATTTTCAAGAGCTTTATCAAATCCTACAGATGATATACAGACGTTTTTGGCCAATCTGCTTAGAACGATGGTTTACTTATAGTCAACTTACATATGCTTACCTACTTATGTATATACTCGTTTCTTTATTTTTACCTCAAATACACACAAGAATTTGAGATATAGGTGCAAGTTTGTACGGCCCAGTCGTGCACTTTATTTTTATTGTTTATGTAAAATTGAACTCTACCTTAAAATACTTCAAAAAAATTTTGAAACCCTTTTTTTAATCTTTTTTAAAATTTTTTTTAGCCGAGTATTCCTTTTTCTAGAACAACAACAAAAAAAGACAACACTTAACATGCGCCTAAAACTACGTAAGCCGGCCAGGATATATATAAATAAAGTGCACGGACTTGCACTGTAATGCTACAAGTCTAAAATTTTATCAGGATTGAAGTCCAAGTCTTGGTCTTCCCAGTAAAGTAGGCGTGGCATTCCGCGTTGGATGGAATAATAGTCATAGCATTGTAGGAGTTGACACAATGTTTTGTTTTTAAAAAAAAACCCTTTAAAAACTGGATGTGGCGTTTGAGTGAATTATAGAAAATTTTAAGTCCTATTACTATGCTGAAATAATTTTTTCTCAATTTCTGGTAAAAATTTTGAAAAAATAAGTTTTATAAAAGTGGACGTGGCAATTCCAAAATTTTATAGGTTTGGTAGATTGGTCTTATAACCTAGAAATATTAGTTTTAGCCCAATCGCCGAACAAATACCCGAGAAACAGCTGATTTTCAATATTACCGTTATTCAATTTTTTCGCGAAAGACGTGGTATGTCATCTCATAGCATATATCCAAACTAACCCAAATAGCAAATTTTATTGAGTCTACTTTTCTGTCGGTATAGTGCGCCGATTGTCGCATTGCGACATATGTCGGCGTCGTTAGTATGTTGAAACCGAAGTATCGTACTGCCCATCGTTCGTTTGATTGTCTCGTCCAATTGTTTCAGATATCTTTAATTTCCTCGTTTGGCACCGACCAATCGCCTACTTTGATAAATTCCTATTGGACGGTAGTTAGAACGAGTTCGAGGAGAGTGCTCTAGTTTATATTCGGGAGAAGCGTGACTACCGATATTGTGCTTACCCCACCAATTAACTAGCAGGTTCCCTCTAGGATTTGGCGTATAGTGATTCGAGTTATGATATAAATAAAAAAAGGTTGAGTATCTTCATGTGCATAGACCGATACCACGTATGTACATCTTCTTTCCACTATAGAGAGGGTTGCACACGATGTACGTTTCCAGCACTTGGAACATTCACTCTTCACTGAACACTGTCTTGTAACGCTTCTCTTTACCCAGAGGGTGGTGTTGAGCCGGTCTCTCTTTTTTATATTATATTTATAGTTCCTTAATTTATGTCTCTGAGTTAGCTTAGTTTCAGAATCAGAAACAAATCAGGATTTTCATCGTCTAAAAGCTTAATAAGTGAGTTTCTACGTTCTATCCTTATCAGTGAATTCACATTCACCAAAGGAGTCTCCGCCGTGATACCTATTACGACTGGAGGTGCGCTAGGCCTGGCAGAAGCGGGTAGATTTGGTCCACCCGCGTTGGTTGGCTCTTGTATCTGATGTTGAAGTTGGCCCATCTGCCCTTGACTTGAGACCAAGATACCCATCGAATCAGATTGTGCCTCAGGTGCTGGCGGGTCATACGTACTTGCACCTTAATGCTGAAGTCTTGTTCTCATAAATTGGACGTGGAATTCTTCAAATTTGAAGGAATTATTATAGCATCTTACTGGTGATATCTGTAAGATTACATCATTTGTTTGCTTTTTCTTAATACTCTAGAAAAGTGGGCATTGCCTTATATATTCCTCAGGTAAGTTATACCTTTACTTTAGGAGAACTTTAAGGACTATAAATCTTGCCTTAACATTGTTTCTTGACTTCTAGTGAAAAATTTTCAGAAAGTCCAAACTAACAGTGGCGTGTAGTGAGACCTACCGCTGGTATTCGAAGCCCAGAATTAAGATAGGGATTCTAAGCCGCCTTTGTAACACTTTGTCTTTCCAATTTAAGTAGACAATAAGTTTACCGCAGAAAACAAGTGGTTCGAAGAAAGTCGTTCTCCGCAAATTAAAAAATAAACCAGAGCGCTGGTAAATAAGTTTTAGCAATTACAATTATTATATTATATAATATATTTGCCCTTTGAAGCTATTCGATTTGAGTAATTTTAAATGTTTGTAAAAAGATTGTTTCAATGAATAAAAGTGTCCGGTCTGAGAGTAATTCTTCTTATGCCAATTTCATGCATTTCAAACATTTTTCTATATTTTATTTTAATTTAAAGTTGCCCGCCTCTATAAAAAAACAACATAAAAACATACTTTACTCGTATTTAACTTTTGACAAACAAAGTTTTACTGACTGCTATAATTGCATTCTAATGGTAAAGAAAACGGAAATAAACCCAGAAATTAAGGACAAATTCGTGCATACGAATAATGTGCCGAAGAGTATTCTTCCACACTACATACATATATGTAGAAATTCATATCTGGAATTCGTGTATTTTAAATTTTCATGTTGCGTTTACGGGAATTCGCAAGAATTAAGAGAAAAACAAATTTTTCATAACTTTCTCTACGCACCTTAAAAGTTGACAAATGATTGGAACCTGTCATTTCATATTTAAAGAAATTATACGCAACAAGTTTTGAAAAAACTTCGATCGTCAACATCACCCAATAACCCGATTTTCTTCGGCTTTTTTTGATGCCTGCATACAAAAACTTCCCTTCGACAGAAACATGTCTCCTTCAACTCCACTACTTCCGATCACTAAAAATCCCTTCTCCAGTTAAATTTTCATCCAAAAAAAGCGAGGAATCCCGGGTTATTTTGCTTGTAAGCGAATGGTCCTTAGAAAAAGAAACTGTTCACTGAATATTAAATAAATATTTTTACTTGCACCTATACCTATAGGGCAAGTATTGTATTCGTGTAAAATTTGGAACTCGAGATTTTAATCAAACTTGACATAACTATAATGGAGAAGTCCAAAAAAGTAGGTCCGCCAATGCCGTCTGTCTGTCTGTCTGTTTGTCTGTACACGAGGCTACAGCCTAAACGAGTGGATGGATTTAGATCAAACTTCATAAAAAGGGTCCGTGCAATAATCCCTAGAGGCGAAATCGGAATTTTCATTCTAACCTCAAAATTAAGGGTAGTTTACTTAAGGCCGATTTCAGGTAAAATGGATTTTCTCGAAAACGGCTCTAACGATTTTGATTAAACTTCATATTTGAATTAGTCTGGTCAGTTGCAATCAGATGATGTATCGTGCTGCTTACCAAAATTGGCAACAATGGTACTTTACTTATAGCCAATTTGGCGAAAAGTCAATTTGCGAGAAAACGGCAAAGTACGAGTACGGACTAGTACGAGGTAATGCAACACAATGGCGTACCACGTTTCGGTCTGAGTATGATATAACGGTACTTACGACCAAGGTGACTAAAAGCCGATTTGCTTGAAAGTGCCTTCAATGATTTTATTTAGATTTTGACTTATGTTTAAACATCTCAAATCCTATCAGGAACTGTATCACATTTTTGGCCAAAAGTTAGTATAGTGGTATTTTTCGCGAAATCGAGCAGTTGGAGTTAATTTATTCGAAAACGGCTATAACGAATTTTATTAAATTTTATATTAGAACAAGCCTTTTTAAACCTATGAGATGGCATACAACGTTTTTGACCAAAACTGTTTTAAAAGGTACTTTACTTATAGCCAACTTCATAAAAATACGCTTTTCTCGAAAACTTTTCTCAATGGTTACTGTTGTATTTTCATATCTAGTCTTCTTTTACAAAACTCCATAAGATGGCATACCACGTTTTTAGTCAAAATTGCCTAAAATTCCACTTCCCTTACAGCCAGCAAAAACACGATTTTCATATCATATTAATAGGCAAACATGAATTGTATCTTTACTTCTTCCCACTGAACCGATTTTCAAAATTGCAAAAACTTTTCCCACAGATGCTCCTTATTTTATAGTTAAAGGCCAGATTGTTAACAATGGTACAATAGCTTTTTAAAGATAAGTCAATACATGTGCATTTACGGAAGTACACGCACACTATAGTGAACCAAATAAAGTGCACGACTGGGTCGTACGTACTTGCACCGTAATGCTATAAGTGCATAATTTTATCAGGATTAAAGTCCAAGTCTTGCTTATCCCAGTAAAGTAGGTGTGGCATTCCGCGTTTCGGTGGAATAATAGTCATAATATTGTAGGAGTTTACTCAATGTTTTGTTTTTATAAAAACGCCCTTAAAAAGTAGGCGTGGGTAGGGTATTTGAGTGAATTATAGAAAATTTTGAGGTCTATTACTTTGCTTAAATAATTTTTTCTCAATTTCTAGTAAAGATTTTGAAAAAAAAATAAGTTTTATAAAAGTGGGTGTGGCATTCCAAAATTTGATATGCCATTATTTTGCACTTGTCTTATAACCTACAAATAATAATTTTTAGCCCAATCGCCGAACAAATACCCGAGAAATAGCTGATTTACAATATTACCGTTATTCGAATTTTTCGTGAAAAACGTGGTATGCCACCTCATAGCATATGCCCAAACTAACCCACACATCAAATTTTATCGAAATCGTAAGAGCCGTTTTCGAGAAAATCCATTTTAACTGAAATCGGCCTTAAGTAAACTACCCTTAATTTTGAGGTTAGAATGAAATATCATATTTCGCCTCTAGGGAATATCCCACAGACCCTATATATGAAGTTTGAAGCAAATCCGTCCAGCCGTTTAGGCTGCAGTCGAATATACAGACAGACAGACAGACAGACAGACAGACTGACAGACAGACAGACTGACAGACAGACAGACTGACAGACAGACAGACAGACTGACAGACAGACAGACAGACTGACAGACAGACAGACGGCATTGGCGGACCTACTTTTTTGGACTTCTCCATTATAGTAATGTCAAGTTTGATATTCATATTTTTATCAAAATTTTTACTGGAAATTGAGAAAAAATTATTTGAGCAAAGTAATAGGCCTTAAAATTTTCTATAATTTACCCAAAGGTCCCATATAGCCCCCCCCCCCCACTTTTTAAGGGCGTTTTTATAAAAACAAAATCTTATGAAAACTCCTACTCCTTATTCCTTCGAAACGCAAAATGCCACGCCTACTTTACTGGGAAAAACAAGACTTGGACCTCAATTCTGTTAAATTTTTGCACTTATAGCATTACAGTGCAAGTACATACGACCCAGTCGTGCACTTTATTTTTTTATTATTATCTAACTAGTTCAAAGGGCTTTATTCTTCGTAATCTTCTAGTCAGATTGGCAGCATTAAGTAGTTGCGTCATTTCCAAATTGACGTGACTGAGTAGCCTAAGTTTATGCCTATTAGCTACTTTTTTGACTTCATCTTTAATCAAGTCAATTTCTAGATCTCTATGCAGATCAGAGTTTCTTATGTACCATGGTGCAGTTACTATGTTCCGTAGCACTTTATTTTGAAAAGTTTGTATTTTTTTTAAATTTGATGTGCATGTGCATGCCCACAGCTGGAGCCCGTAGGTACATACTGGTTTTAGAATTCGCTTATAAAGCAGTAGTTTATTGCAGTTGGACAAACAAGAGTATCTCCCAATAAGCCAATACATTTTACTGTAACGCATATTCAAATCGTCTATTTTTTTCTTTACATGGGATTTCCAGCGCAGCTTTGCATCTAGAGTCATGCCTAGATATTTTGCAGTATTTGCGTATTCTACTACATTATTATTTATGAATACTGGGATGTGCTGAACGTTCTTATTCGTAAAATTGATGTGGACCGACTTTAGGTCATTTAATTTAATTTGCCATTTCTTGGTCCTTTTTGAAATATTGTTCACTGCCTTGTGTAGCTTTTTCGTCGCTATTTCTACAGTTTCACCCAGTACAGCAGTATCATCTGCAAATGTAGCCATAGTTATTTCTTCACTTTCTGGTAGATCGCTGGTAAATAAAAGATATAATTATTCTATACACCTGATCAATCGTGGAAGGCTTTGTTCTAAAGCCAAATTGATGGTTTGGAATTAGCGATTTTTCTTCGATTATTTTATGCAGACGTTTAATCAACATTTTTTCGAATAGCTTGGACAATATAGGTAGTATCGATATTGGACGATAGGAGCTAACTTCACTTTGGTTTGCCTGGTTTTGGTATCATAATTACCTCCGCCACTTTCCACATGCTTGGTACATACCTTATCCTGAATGCAGCATTTATAATCTGTGCTACATAGTTTCTTTAAAACTTTTTTTGGGAATTGTTTTAGGATTTCTCCAGTTATCAAATCAAATCCCGGGGCTTTTTTAGTATTGATGCCTTCTTTTATTTCTTTTGGAATTTCGTTCGCCGTTACCGGTTGAATATATCTCTCTTCTTCGCACAATTCTTCCGTTTCTTCATAAGGTTAGAAGACTTTTGCGAGATACTCAGCAAATAAATTCGCTTTCTCTTGGTTGCTTTTTGCCAAGTTACCTTCTCTGTTTTTAACTGGTAGAATGTGTGCTATTGGCCTCTTCATTTTCTTTGTTGTCTTCCAGAGAGAATATTCGGTACTAGCATCATTCATAAGATTAAGGTATGTTTTAAGAGACTCATGTTTAAATTCTCTTATCGATCTTTTAAGTTTACTGCTTAGCTTATTAAACATGGTTTTGTCACTTGGCGCCCTTGATTGTTGCCAACGTTTTCTAGCTCTTCTCTTTTCTGTAATAATTTCACGTATTTCTTTTGGATAGGAGTTTTGTTGGATTTTTGGTTTAGTTTTAGGTGTTGCAGCCCATGCAGCTTTTTGGATATTAGTTGTAAATATCTGCACAGCCTCATCTAATTGGTCTTCTGTGTCAATTATCCCTGAAAGTTGGATACTTTTCTCCAAGTTCTCTCTGAAGTAGTTCCAATCAGTCAGTTGATTAGCTAATCGTGGGGTATTTTCTTTAATGATGACTTTGTCGCCAAGTGTTTAGAGTATTGTAGAATGATCTGAGTCAAGATCTGGCCCCTCTTCTACTTTTATAGCATTTGACGAGATATTCTTTGTTACGAAAAAGTCGACAAGATCTGGGATTTTATTCCTATCTGTTGGTGAATAGGTGGGATTTCCCGTTGAGTGATATTTGCCGCCAATTTCTCTTATTGTTTCATATAGTTCTCTTCCTCTCGTATTTGTTAATCTAGATCCCCAATACTTTGCTAGCCTTTTTGTTGCTGCTTTGCCTTTCAAGGAACGATATTCTTTCTACTATAGCTTTATTACTTTTTTCCATGCTTTCCATTCTATTTAGGATTTTTTGCATGAAGGTTTTCATATTAGTAATTGGTTTTGTTTTTGTTGTGTTAGTTGATTTTTTAACATTTTTTGATGCAGCTTGTGCATAAGCCATTTCTGTACCAGCCGCTGTCTTTGGTTTTAGGTCTTTTTTGACAATTTCTCGGATTTTGGGTACTTTTTAGGCGTTTTTGGTTTTAAGTCCTTGCTGACTTTAGGTGCGTCCTTTTTAGAACTAGGTTCTATTTTTTTATGTTTTTTCTCTTTTGCCAGTTGAATCTGCTTTTCAACCGAACAGCCTCTGTAGTTAGCTGGATGCTTTTCGTTGCAGTTGGCACATTTTGGAGGTTCTTCTATTTTCTTCATACAGCCCTTAATATGGTGGTTTCCTGCGCACTTAACGCATCTCGGGTTAGAGCTGCAGTATTTATGTGTATATCCATACTTTTGGCAATTCTTGCATTGTGGGACTAGTTTTGATTTCCTTAAGGAATCTCTACTTTCATTCCAAGGATATCCTTAATTTCGTGTATCTTTTTGATATCTTCGTCGTGCTCAAAAGTAAGCATAAAAATAGGAAGCGGTACTTGGCTTTTAAATTTAAGCATATTGACAGCTTCTAATATTTTAAAGCTTTTACTTTTTAAGTCTTTAACTATATTCTCTGGGGAGCATGGAAAGTGTAATTTTATTACAACAACCTTAATTGGTCTTGTTTGCTTGTTGTCATATGGCTACCATTGCACTTTTTTTTGGTTAAGTATATTGGTAAGTTTTCTATAAGAATCTTCTCCATCTACATTAAGTTTAATATCATTGTTATTTATTAGCATTGTATTTGCTTTAATTTTATTTTCCTCTAACATCTTAATTAGGTTTTCATATTTTATTACTCGCAGTGCAATAATAGGCGGAGGATTAATTGGCTTCTGATTGGTACTTTCTTTGTTAGGAATATTATCCGCAACTTGGCTGCTTTCTTTTGGAGATGAGACTTTTGGGGATGTACTAATTTTTCGTTTTTTATTTTGATTCCCCTTTTTAAGACTTCCTTCTGTCTCCTTAAGTAGTTCTTCTTCATCTGTTGAGGACTCGACTACCTTAATTTTATCTTTATTTTTATTTTCGCTGTTGAATTGATGTTTCAACGCTTGCAACTCCTGCTTTAGATTATTAATTTCTCCAAGCAATGTCTTGTTAAGTTGCTTAAACCCATCTCTTTCTTCGCAGGCTTTTGAATATTTAGCCTCCAGAACTTGTTTTTCATCTGTTATACGAAATGGGGGTGTTCTCTCTACCCTTTTACATATTCCGAAAGGGTCTTATTTGTGCAATAAATGGTCCCCCCCAGAATCCGTGGGACCGACCTCCGAAAAGGGTGGATTTACCAGTTTAACTGGCGTACCACCTGGGGTATTAAAATCATTTGTTTTGTTCATTGCATGTTTTTTTTTTTAACTTTTGCGAAAATTTTAAAGGTTTTGGATTTTAGTCGCCTTCTACGACAGGCATTCCTTACCTCGGGTATATTCTATTCTAGCCCCTAACCCGAAGGGGGTTAGGTAATTTTTTTAATTACTTTTATTTTAATCCTAACAAAGAAAATTTTTGTTTCTAAAAACTTTGTGAAAGTACTTTTTTATTGTTTTTATACCAATACTTACCCTATTTAATTAATTTTTTTGGAAAATTTTCACTAGAAATCGAAAAATTGTTAAAGTACCAAGTGATTCGCAAATGTAAATGTAGTGGAAGAGCAATTATAGAACGTTATCCATAATATGCAAAAATTTAACGACTCATAGAATAAAAGTAACGTTAATAACTGTGAGTGTCTTACAACGCTTAGCCAACAAGTGCTTACCCAGGTATGCGAATCAAGTTCTTTAAGAATATAAAGATAATAGGTCTGTTCGTGTAGTCTCAAATCAATGAATTTTCGCGAAAATCTACAAAAAGTCACCAAATCCTGTTTAAATATGTAAAAGTTTTGTAGTTTTTCGTAGAAGAGAGCGCTCACGAGAGAATAAGATATTTTCCCTTGCTACGAATTTTAGTGCACTGATTTATGAAACTTTTTTGTTATTTGCATACATTTGCTTTTGACGTCTAAAAAGTGGGCGTTATGTTTGTTTATTTTTACTTGCACCTATACCTATAGGGCAAGTATTGTATTCGTGCAAAATTTGGAACTCGAGATTTTAATCAAACTTGACATTACTATAATGGAGAAGTCCAAAAAAGTAGGTAAGCAAATGCCGTCTGTCTGTCTGTCTGTTTGTGCACGAGGCTACAGTCTAAACGAGTGGATGGATTTAGATCAAACTTCATACATATATAGGGTCTGTGTAATAATCCCTAGAGGCGAAATCGGAATTTTCATTCTAACCTCAAAATTAAGGGAAAACGGATTTAACGATTTTGATTAAACTTCATATTTAAATGTGTCTGGTCAATTGCAATCAGATAATGTATCGTGCCAAAATTTGCAACAATGGTACTTTAATTATAGCCAATTTGGCGAAAAGTCAATTTGCGAGAAAACGGGTTCAATGATTTAGTTCAAATTTCATATTTGGACTAATACTAAGTAATGCAACACAATGGCGTACCACGTTTTGGTCTGAGTATGATATAACGGTACTTACGACCAAGCTGACTAAAAGCCGATTTGCTTGAAGTGCCTTCAACGAGTTTATTTAGATTTTGACTTATGTTTAAACATCTCAAATCCTATCAGGAACTGTATCACATTTTTGGCATTTTTATTTTCATATCTAGTCTTCTTTTACAAAACTCCATAAGATGGCATACCACGTTTTTCGTCAAAATTGCCTAAAATTCCACGTTCCTTACAGCCAGCTTAACAAAAACACGATTTTCATATCATATTAATAGGCAAACATGAATTTTATCCCTACTTCTTCCTACTGAACCGATTTTCAAGATTATATACCATTGCAAAAGCTTTTCCCCACAGATGCTCCTTATTTTATAGTTTAAGGCTAGATTGATAACAATGTGCATTTACGGAAGTACACGCACACTATAGTGTTGCTGCAAAGCTCTGAGAAAAAAAATTCTCCAGAACGGAAAAACGTACCTAAAGTATCAAAATACTAATTCTGTATAATATTACCATTATTACTAACAAAATATATCCCAATGGCAGTGGAACTATGTTGCAGAATCAAGAAGTTGGAAATTGTTATAAAGATGCTCTTTTATGGCATCTGTTGTGAAAAGTGAAACTATTAACATAGCCATTTTTAAGAAAACGAAGCATCACATTTAAATTAATAATCACTCTTGATACGTATCTATTACTTGGCAACACTCTAGAACACAGCTGTTGTCATGGAAACGTTTTTTTTTCCTTACGATACAGGTTGTGATTGGTGCCCAGGTGCTACTGGATTTGTCTGAATATTATTTTCATTGGTTAAAAGACAGAGAGAGAGAAAAAAAATATTGTCACATTTTTAAGGACTTACTTTGGGTTTTCGCATATTCACCGGAGTTCAAAAGCAATGAATTTATGAGTGAAACTGAAGGAAAATGACATAGTAACGACGTTGCTTGATTTTCAAGAGCTTTATCAAATCCTACAGTTAATATCTAACGTTTATTCCAATCTGCTTAGAACGAAGGTTTACCTACTTATAGTCAACTTATCTACATATGTATACCTAAGTATGTATATATTCGTTTATTTCTTTTTACCTCAAATACACACAAGAATTTTAGATATAGATGCAAGTTTGTATGGCCCAGTCGTGCACTTTATTTTTTGTCATTTTGTCACTCTCTGAGATAATTTTACACCAACTCCTTGAAATTTCACAATCTACGAATTTAGCTGCAGGAAGTATGCGAACAGACCCAATATAATTACCAATAAAATATAATGGTTTAATATACATAATACGGGTTGTTACAAACTTGGCATTCCTCACTAGGTGGACATCTTTTGGGGTTAGCATAACACACGGTACAGTTGTTTTATTTATTTGTCTAGTCTTATCGCATTCCTCTTGTAAAGGCTGGTGGCTGGTGGCTGCAAGCTAGAAGTTCAGTTTTAACACTCTGTTCTAGCATTGTTTCCATTCCATATCAACAAACATTCGAAGATATCTACATATGTTATTCGACAAAAACAATGATCCGTGCGTCGATGTCCACTTTTTAATACGAAGCTATTACATAGGAAGGATAAGGTATCCCACGATCTGTTTCAGAAGGATTGTAGCTCTTCTATATATATTTCTATATATTCTTCTTGTTGTTCAGTAGGTCCGTTAGGCAAGTTTGATTCTTAGTTAATTTACTCTAAGCTAAACTTAATTCTTATCCTATGTCTTTCGAGGTAGTATAACTTAATAATTAATTACTTATTTTTGTTTTTATTTATTTACTTAAGTCTAAAAAAACTTTGTGTACGAACTTAAAATGCAGAAGTGTTCTCGTAAACGAATGGGTTGCTTGTCTTAATGAGTCATAGTTCGAACGAGTGTATTCTATAGTTTTAGCGTTTGCTTCAAGTGTAAGGGTCATCAGAATTAACGTAAAGTCCATTGTCTGAGAAATTTAAACTTTTATATTATCCTTGCGGACAATTTTTCCGATTCGTAGTCCTACTGTATGGCCAAAGTCTTTCTTTATTTTCTTTTGTTTGTACTTGGATTGTAATTTGCCCCTAGCAGAATCATTGCTTTTTCGTATACTATGTCTTCTGATTTTAAATCTTTAGACTCTCTTTATAGTTTGGAGCTTTAACTTTGACAAGCCAATCTGCTGGCAGCTATTTTCGCTGCTAATACCACCATCCCAAATACTTCTCTTCCACCACCAATATTGAAACCGGTTCAATATACATTAGGACAAATATTTTTCGGAGCTAATGAGATCGAGTCCTAAAAAATTTAATTAGTAGTAAATCTTCAGGTGGGATCCCTCCCCTTGTTTTAAAGAGATGTTCTTCTACCCTGGCTATATCTCTTCGTGGGCTCTTCCACCTATCGTATTTTACCACCTCATGAGATATCTCGAAAGCAGCCGTTTTTAAATGACCTGCAGTACGATTTTTGTTAACAATGTTGCACAGGGGTCCTTATGGTGTACCTAAGAGAAAAATGAAACCAAAGTATTCACCATCACGAAGTATGCCACGGATATATGTAGATATCTCTAGAGCTTTCGATAGAGTGTAGCACAGTGCCCTCTTAAGTAAAATCCAAGCTTATGGTGTCGGTACTATCTTCTCATCTTTCCAAGCTTTTTAAGTAATAGTTTAATACAAGTTGTATTTGACGGATCTCCTTCTACCTGATTCTCAACCATTGCTGGTGTAAGTTAATATTTAATCGACTTAATATTTGTCGACGACCTTCTCTTTCTCACTCGCAATCCAATCCATTTATTTGCGGATGACACTACTCTTGACTTCGCTTATTCTCAAACGACTTTTCGGCTAAGACCTCGCTGGCAGCGAATGTCTACCTTGCCCAACTCCGATGCTGATGCAATCATCAATTGGGGTGCAGAAAAACGAGTTGATTGCAATTCGTCAAAAATTCAGTGCTGTCTAAATGAATGGAGCTGATATTGAGGAACCCAACGGCTTGTCAATGCTTGGCAAGCAAGTTACCCCAGACTATCACAGGAATCATCAAATTTACGAAACTGCGAAAAATAGAACTAGGTGCCTCGGATTCCTTAAGATATTTAAACGTTTTTTTTAGTACTGCAGACTTGGCTGGCAGCTATGAAGCATATATGTATATTCGTCCGAAACTGGAATACGCAACTGTCATGCATGCAGATTGATCGGTGACCTTTCAGTTTCAAATCTTTTTGCTAAAATATCGTCGGAATGATTATCGGTCCTATAACGATATTTCGTTCGTAATGAAATCAATAGTTGTGTCCTGTCCGTCAGCATTGTTACCTCTTTCCTTTTCTTACCAACTTTTAACTTCCCTGTAGCTGTGGGCGGATTTAAAAAAAATTTAATATGCCACCTCAACGAATGCACAGCCGGC
Source organism: Xylota segnis (assembly GCA_963583995.1). Classification (NCBI taxonomy): domain Eukaryota; kingdom Metazoa; phylum Arthropoda; class Insecta; order Diptera; family Syrphidae; genus Xylota; species Xylota segnis. The sequence continues at coordinate 25,660,991 of OY757238.1, forward strand.
ATTCACAGAAAATGTACAGATAATTCGCCACCTTCCGAGCAGAACCTACATTCTATGTCTGGGCAAAGATTGAGTTTCTTAAGGTTATATTTCAGGCCACAGTGACGTGTTAGAAGGCCTACCAGCTTCCTAATACTATCTTTGTCTAGGCGAAGAATTTCCCTCCGGAGAAGGAAGTAATGATCCGACTTTCAAGCATTGCTCTAATCCATTGGTTGGTCGAATATTCGATACCTCTGCTACTAATAGCTCTTGCTATTGAATCGTAGCCAGTGTTCAATTCCCTCTATCTTCTTGACAAGATAGTGAAGAGCACCCTCGGTTAATTTGAGCAGATAAACTGTTCACTTTACTGGCGATACAGATGCGTTCGAGTCCGTGTAAAATGCACGAGTAGTCGAAACTGGGAAGTGAACATGAAGTGCACATGAAGTAGGGTTCTAAGTATATCCATTGGTCCGACGTGCAGGTACCATCAGTCTGTTTTAGTAAACCTACACAATTTGCGTGATTCTTAAATAGTGCTTTATGGATTTGTGCTGCAACTGACTTGTCAGTAATGTTTTCACAGCATTTCCTCCATGTAGCGCGTTTAGATCGTGTTAGTTCTGAATTGTATTCAGTGAGAGCGAACATACATATATCCGTCCCAACTCTTCGTGCACTTAGCAGCGTTGAATAGTCTTCTAACTTTCTTCCTAAGCTTAGCAAGATGTTACGTTTACACAGACTGGTTTTAGGAACACAACTGCTGTAACAAAATAACACATCATTTAATTAGGAAGCTGCTTCATCTAGGTCCCACGTGGACAAGTCCCCGATACGGATTCTAGTCCGTGGATTTAGGATCGTACCTGAAGCATCATGTGTCAGTCTGCCCGAAATCTCGAACCTGATGTGTAAGTGGTCAGACAGCGAGGCTTTGTTAGGCACATGCCAGTTTTCAACTGAATTAGAAATAAATGGACCAGCGAGTGTGAGATCAAGTACCTCTTCGTGAGTCGCATTTATAAAGATGAGTATCAAAATATCTACATGACTACTAACAAGATATTCTAAAAGACACTCACCCCTTCTATTGATGCCACTTCTGCTCCAGATCTCGCGATGCGCATCGCAGCTTATAATGTAATGCAGGTTGCTTTTCTGGCGTTGCCGTTTTAGCTCATGAACCTCAGTGAGCGGAATGTTGTCGTCCTCGACGGTCCCCTCTTGGTTGGAATCTCAGATGGGGGTCCGAATTTCTCCTTATCGGCGGTAACGTGGCTAGGCGCTGATACCTTGTCGGTGCTTCTCAGCTTAACCTGGCCAAAGCGGTAACTTATTTTACTTTGCAGGTATTAATCCTTTTCATTGAGGCGTCGTTGATAGCCATCACGAGGTGAAGGAGTGCACCATCCTTCTTCCTCTTGATGACCTTCCATGGATTGCCCTGTATCTCGGCATTCTGGGCAGTTATGGTCCCAAAAATCTGAGGACAGCTCCAGACTTTATGGAAAGAACCTACGGACAATGTGCGGTTTAAGCAAAGATCCCTCCTCCACAAATGTCACGTTCAGTTCACTTTTGGGTCTGGTCCGATCGAAATTCAAGCGCATCCAATCAGCAGTCGCACTGTCTGAGCAAATACGAACTAGCCACGACGATTTATGATGAGAGCCAGAAAAGTGCGGCCTCATGCCGCTGTTGCTTAGTTGATAGTACTGGCTACTTGACTATAAGTGGCAATATCAGGTGCAGGTCGTACCTGGACTTCGTTGGTAATCAATGAAAGAGCAACCGGATTTCTCCGAGATGGCAGAGTGGACGCGTCAGAATCAGAGGTGGCAGATTCAACATCCCCACTTCTGACACCAACGGAAGGTGCATATGCTATACCACCTTGGATTAGGGATTTGGTAATATGGTTGGTAGTAGTTGTAACTACTTTTTCAGACTTTGTTTTTATTGCGTTATGTCCCTCAACATATCCGAAAATTCCAAACTGGTTTGGTAAAATTGAAATTTTTCAGTTGGTATCTTCATACTAGTTTCTTTCAGGACATTTATAATAGTTTCTAAATGCTTTGCCTGATCTTTCAGTGAATAAGAATATTCTACATATTAACAATATAAACGTGGCAGCTTTTTTAATTTATGGTCTCAAGATGCTCTGCATTGCTCTTTGAAATATTGAAGGTGTGTTCACAAGTTCGCTATTTTGTATTAAATCGGAAAATTTTAGCTCTCTACACTTCGTCCATACATCAATTTTAGTCACGACCACCTTTTGAGGGCGGTTTCATCAAAAAACAGATTTTGATTTGAAAACAGACATTCGAGGCTACATACACTTAGTCAGAAAAGTAAGTAAACAGCCTATATGTAGTTCTATGTTCGATGTAAAATTAACTATAAAACAATTTTAACTGAATTTCGATAACGAAATTAAATGTAGGTATTCTATTTCACTAATTCATAAACTTTATGTATGCTAGTAAAAATTAGCTAAATAAAAGTAATTAGTGGTACAATTCAAAAAATATTATAAATATATGAAAATATACATTACAAAAGTCAGTATATAAAGAAGAGAAGCAAAGGAAATAAAGTGCACAACTGGGTCGTACAAACTTGCCCCTACATACATATATCTAAAATTCTTGTGTGTATTTGAGATAAAAAAGAATAAACGAAAATATAAGTATGTATGCATATGTAAGTTGACTATAAGTAAAGCATCGTTCTAAGCATATTAGCCAAAAACGTTGTATGTCATCTTGCAGGATTTGATAAAACTCTGGAAAATTAAGCAACATCGTTACTTAGTCTTTTTCCGTTGGTTTCACCCATTTGGATTCCGATAAATATGCGAAAACCCAAAGTAAGTCCCTAAAAATGCAGCTATATTTTCCTTCTCCCTCTCTCTATCTCTTAACCAATGAAAAAAGACATTCCAGCAAATCCAGTACCGCGCTCTAATCAAAACCTGTATCGTAAGGAAAATAAAGTGCACGACTGGGTCGTACGTACTTGCACCGTAATGCTGTAAGTGTACAATTTTATCAGGATTAATATCCAAGTCTTGCTCTTCCCAGTAACGTAGGCGTGGCATTCCGCGTTTCGATCCAATAATAGTCCTAACATTGTAGGAGTTTTCATAAGATTTTGTTTTTATAAAAATGCCCTTTAAAAGTGGGCGTGGCCATATAAGACCTTTGGGTGAATTATAGAAAATTGTAAGGCCTATTACTCTTCTCAATTTCTAGTAAAAATTTGAAAAAAAATTGGTTTTATAAAAGTGTTCGTGGTAGGTCCAAAATGAACAACCAATTTACAATAATACCTTTTTTTGAAAAACGTGGTGTCCCACCACATAGTATATACCCAAACTAATCCAAAAAGCAAATTTTATCGAAATCGTTATAGCCGTTTTTGAGAAAATTAATTTTAACTGAAATCGGTCTTAAGTAAAGTATCTCAAGCCGTGTGTTTATCGACTTTTTTGAATTAATTATTCTTTACACTAGCAAATACAAAAAACATTTACCAAAATTGCAAGGTTTTATTTTAATAAAGTTTATTAGCACCTGTACCTATAGGGCAAGTATTGGTTTTCTGAAAATTTTCGAACTCGAGATTTTAATCAAACTTGACATTACTATGATAAAGAAGCACAAAAAGTTGGGTCTGCCAATTCTGTCTGTCTGTCTGTCGGTCTGTACGCTCGACTGCAGCCTCAACGACTGAACCGATTTGCTTCAAACTTCATACCTGGAGTCTGTGGGGCGACAATTCGAGGCAAAACTGGCCTTTTCTCGGTCATTTCTTCAGCGATTGGGCTTAAAATTAATATATGGAGGTTATAAGAAAAGTGCAAATTACAGCTCGGAATCAAGCTCTAACCTTAGATAGTCGGTTAATATCCCTCTATACGAGAGCATTGACAGTAACGATTTCAAAAGAAATAAGATTCGATGATGCCCCCATGTTATAAACTGTCCCAAACTGTCAATCTTTGTGGATGCATTGATGCTTAGTAGAGCATTTGGGGATTGTGTTCACTGCTATAATGGCAAATATGCTTGTTGAGATATGAACATAGCTGCTGAGTCAAAACTGGGCCTCGTCCGAGAAGATGATTTTTTGTCCAAGATCCCTATCTCCGTCCAACATTTCCAGCACCCATTAACGGTGTTGTCTCTGGTCGTCCGTCTTAAATTCTCGCGTCAGTGCAATCTTATACGCATGTAGGCCCAAAGCCAACCCCAAAATAAGCCGGGATGACTCTCTGGCGATGCCCAATTAAGCTGAATCGACATTTTTATGATTATGATTATGATTTCTTTATTTCACACCAATCTTTGACTGGTTGGTAACTGAAGGTCCAAAAGTTTGCACTCACGATCAAACTTTTCCACCAATTGCCCGCAGACTGAAGCCGTGATGACGATCGACCTCACGACTAAATTCACGTGTCATTATTAGCAGCGATTGCGCGAGAGAGTAGTTCTACAACTGTGGTGTTAGTCATGATGCCAATTACTTGTGGCTCGATTTGGTGAAGTCACATTGGTTAGGTGATTCTATTTCTGAGTCTGAATCTACTATATGTACAGCTGCGGTAAAAATAATAGCACCATGATACGAAGCAATCTTTTTCAAGCAACAAAACCTAAATAAATCCATTAAAACAATTTTTTAGCATATCAATGAATACAATTAAATCAAAAGAAGGTGTTTAGAAAAAAAACACAAAATTTATTGAATAATTTGGAAAATATTTAAGATTTTTTACTGTAAATCAAAAAATAAGCGGTAACAAAAATAGCACCACAACTTCACTGTCCAACTAAAATGTAAAAAAACTAGGCAAACTTAAAAAAATCATTTAGTACTATAATAAATAAGTTATTATATATTATATAAATAAATCAATATTTGGTCGCATGTCCTTTGTTAGCAATTACGGCTTCAGAACGTCTTGACATTGAATTAACCAAATCCTGGCACCTCTTGACTGAAATTTCGTCCCAGGAGCTTTGAACTGCAGCCCAGTGTTTCATTGCTTGTCGGTCGTATATTTGAAACAGTTTTTTAACATCTGCCCAAAGATTCTCAATTGGATTGAGGTCGGCGACTGCAACTATGGCATTCACCAAAGGATCCCCGAACCACTTTTTAGCTTTCCTACTGGTATGTTTGGGGTCATTGTCTTGCTGGAAGATCCACAATAACGGCATTTCCTCCTGCATACGGCAGCATGACCCCATCAAGGATATCAACGTATACATGTTGATCCATGATCGTTTTTATCCAATTTATGGGGCCAACACCATGGTAGGAAAAACATACCCATACCATTATGCTCGTGCCTCCATGTTTAACTCTTTTGGTCGTGAATTTAGGGTTGTACTCTGCATTCGGAGGTCTCCTAATGTAAGATCGAGAACCTTTGTCTCCATACATTACGATTTTACTCTCGTCTGTCCATAAAATATACCTCCATCTCTCTACTGGCCATTTAAGGTATGGCTTCGCAAAGTTCATACGCTTGGTTATATGCTTAGCGGTTAAAAAAGGGACTTTCTTGGGCTACACGCCTTTAAATTATTATCCTTTAGTCGACTGCGAACTGTTTCAATACTAGCTTCAATATTAAGTTCTTTTTTAAACTCAGTTGCAGGTTTAAGGGACTCCTTCTTGCTTTTTCGGACTAAGCGTCTAACAAGTAACGGCGACATAGCAGATTTTCGCCCACGAGTTTCCACTTTTGACACAAAAATAATTGCATTGCGTATCATTTTATTGGAACAGCCAACTAAACGCCTAACTTCGGCGTAAGTTTTGCCCTCTGCAATCATTTTTTTTTATAAATACGCGTTTTTCGACACCACAATGCTTTCCACGACCCATAACTTCGTAATTAATTAAGGATTTTTATATATTTTTAATGCAAACGCTAAAAAATCAATACAAAATGACTTTTTAAGCAAAAAGATAAGCGCGGTGCTATTATTTTTACCGTATGAAATCGTACATTTCTCTCAAAACTGCTCTGCAAAAAAATAACCGTTATCATTTTTATACCAGCCATCAAAGAGAAAACCCCAAGCAATACAATATAATTATAGCAATTAAAGAAATTGATTCGGTTGATGTTTTCATTTTTTTATAAGTAGTAAAATTACTATTGGTGGTGCTATTTTTTTTACCGGCACTGTATCTAAACATACAGAAGAGCTACAATTCATCTGAAGTGGATCGTATGACACCCTATCCCCCTTATTATGTACCGAATACAATTTTTTTTGTCGAATTATGGCGATATCTTCGAATGTGTACTAATGGTTTTTTGATAAAAACAGATTCAATAAGTGCGCGTAGCTGCGACTGGTGTATGGACGGATTGCAGAGAATTAAAATACTTCGAAAACTTTTCAAAGGTTTGAACACATTATTAGCCACTAAACGCATTCACATAACTTCCTATCTTAGCTTAGCGATCTGAAATTACCCTTTCGGAGAAGTGACAACTTTAAAGAACTCTGCGAAGAAGTATATGTATATTAAATCTATGGTACCTCCTACAATAAAGTTATGGCAAAACTCAAAGGCAACACTAGGGCACCCTTACCCTCAAGCCCTTTGCTAATGCAAAAAATAGTGTCGGGATTATTTTCACTGGCGAGTGGTGGAGTACCACAAGTATTGGCACTAGGTCCTATCCGGTGGAACCTTATGTATGATAGGGTTCTGAGGCTTAAAATCCTCAAGAATGAAGAAATCATAGGCTTGCAATGATATGCAATTGTAGTGACAGCGAAAGTTAGAGCTTGGGGAACATAAAATGGAAGCAGTACTACTAAGCAACCACAAGAAAAGAAAAGCAATCACCATCAGGGTAGGCAACCAAAATATAACGTCAAAACCGGTGATCAGATACCTAGGTGTGATGATTAACGCTAGGCTCGCTTACAAGGAACACCTTGAAATAACGTGCGACAAAGCTGCTCGGGTGTGTACTGCCTTATCCAGAATTATGACAAACCTTGGAGGACCCAGACAACCAAGGAGACTAATTTTGTCAAGAGTGGCGCAGTCAATAATAATGTATGCGGCACCAATATGGGCAAAGGCAGTGAGAATTAAGTCCCACTCAAGAAGAGTTAATTCCGTCGACAGACTGTGAGCGCTGAGATGCGCTTTTCGGACGGTATCCGATGATTCTATGTATATGTGTTATTGCGGAATTGCTACCAGCGGATATTTTGGCTATTGAGCTACAGAGGACCTACGACGCCAGGATCCAGGAACCCCTTGCTCCAGTCAAAGATATTAAGCTGACAGAAAGACAGCGAAGCATGAGAACATGGCAGAAAAGATGGAATCAGTCAACGAAGGGAAGATGGACCCATCGACTTATACCTGATATAGATAAATGGATGGACCGGCATCACGGAGAAGTGGATTTTTATCTTACCTAGTTCTTAACCGGACACGGCTGCTTCAGAGCTTATCTAAACAGGTTTGGGCTTGATGAATCTCCAAACTGCTCAAACTATGGAGAGGCCAGAGAGGATGCAGAGCATGTGCTCTTTCAGTGCCCACTTTTTCGCTTGGAACGCAGAGGTCTTGAGAAAATAATTGGAGAAATACCAACTCCGGAGAACATCGTAAACCATATGTTGACATGGAACGCAGTATGGAATACTGTGAAACAAACAGCAGCGGTGATCATAAAGGAACTTCACCGGCTGGAAAGCCTCAGGGAGAGCAACCAAACCCAAACGGAAGCCCTCTCAGAACAAGAAACGTCGAAAAGGGGATAGAAGAGCATAAAGAGCTAACCAGCCCTGCGAAGTAATACTTAACGGTAGTTCCGCGGGGAGAGTGTAGGGTGTGGGTTAGTACGTAGGCGTATTCCTGGCATCGAGTATTCAGGTTTGCGAATCGTGCATGCCAGTAGCCCGGGTTACTGGTATCTTTAGAAGATTACACATCCGATGGCCCAACCAAAAAACAAAAAAAAAATAAAGTGCACGACTGGGTCGTACGTACTTGCACCGTAATGCTATAAGTGCATAATTTTATCAGGCTTAAAGTCCAAGTCTTGCTTATCCCAATAAAGTAGGCGTGGCATTCCGCGTTTCGATGGAATAATAGTCATAACATTGTAGGAGTTTACTCAATGTTTTGTTTTTAAAAAAACACCTTTAAAAAGTGGGCGTGGCCAGATAAGATCTTTGAGTGAATTATAGAAAATTTTAACGCCTATTACTTTGCTAAAATAATTTTTTCTCAATTTCTAGTAAAAATTTTGAAAAAAAAAATTTTATAAAAGTGGGCGTGGTAATTAAGTGGCCTATTACTTTGCTTAATTTCTAATAACAATTTTGCAAAAAAAAAAGTTTTATAAAAGTAGGAGTGGCATTTCAAAATTTGGTATGCCATTATTTTGCATTTGTCTTATAACCTACAAATAATAATTTTTAGCCCAATCGCCGAACAAATACCCGAGAAACAGCTGATTTTCAATATTACCGTTATTCGAATTTTTCATGAAAAACGTGGTATGCCACCTTATAGCATATGCCTAAATTAAGCCACATATCAAATTTTATCGAAATCGTTATAGCCGTTTTCGAGAAAATCCAGTTTAACTGAAATCGGCCTCAAGTAAACTACTCTTAATTTTGAGGTTAAAATGAAAATTCCGATTTCGCATCTAGGGATTATCCCACAGACCCTATATATGCAGTCAGACAGACAGACGGAATTGCCGGACCTACTTTTTTGGACTTCTCCATCATAGTAATGTCAAGTTTGATTAAAATCTCGTGTTAAATTTTTTTCAACGAATGCAATACATCCATACATATACATATATACATGTACATACATAGGTGCAAGTAAAAATATAGCAGCACGGATCCAACGTTGACGTTGGAACGGAAAAGTGATAGCTTGGTGGTTAATCTAATCGCATCATCATTATTGTTTTTGCCAAGTTAATATTCAGCCCCACGAAGTCTGCTTCCCTCTCCACGTTTGCCAATAAAAATAGTATTTTTGAAAGTAAGCAGCCTTGCCGAACCCCACTTTTTACTTCGAATTCCTCAGACAGCCTTCCTCTGTGCAAAACGTGACATGAGGACCCATCATATGTAGCCGTGATAATTGCTATTAATTTATCAGGAATGCCTCTCCTGCAAATAAATTGCCAATTGACACCATCACCGCCTTTTCAAAATCGATGAACAGGAGGTAATGATCCGCAGGGTATTCATGTGGTCGACACAGGAAGATCCAGAGCGGAAACCTGCTTGTTTGACTTTGAGTGTGTCTTCAAGGTGTACTTTGAATTGCTTCAGGATGATTCTAGCTACTTTATTGGCCACAGCAGGCTGCACGCAGATACCCCTACAGTCTTCGCAGTGCATCAGATGCCTTTTTTTCAAAAAGCTTGACGATCATTCCTTTCTTCCACTCATCTGGAAAAATCTCGCTTTCCATGTTCTCCCGACAAGTGGGAACAGTAACTCTGCCGATGCAGTTGGCGCAGCTTGTAAAAGCTCCGCGGATATGCCTTCAAGTCCCACCGCCTTACTAGTTTCAGTGCTCTGATCGCGGTAATAATCTCATCTTTACTAAGGATTGTGGTGCAGATTCGGGATTTCTTTCTGTGGACACTTCTGTCTGACTTAAATGCATACTGCTCGCGAATACTCGGTTCAGAACCAAAGAAAAATGCTTCTTCCATCTCTTGAGTTGATCTTCATCCGATATGAGCAACGAACCGTCTAAACCTTTCACTGGGTGTTGAGTAGAGCTTCAACCAACTACAGTACCGGGCAAAAAAAATGCAAACAAAGTAGTCTTAAATAAGAACTCTCCCATTTTACATGGTAGAGCATCGAAATTTTGCACACACTTTTAAGACTGATTTTCCTTTTCTTATGCAAGGCTGATTTTTATCAAATCTAATTGCAAGAGAATTATTATATATTAAAAATGTTCGTAAATATAAATTTGAAGGCGATCGAGAAAAATGCAAACACTTAAAAAAACAAGAAAATTAACATATTTATTCACTTTTTTTTCTTAAATTATATTCAATACAACAAGGAGAATAGTTTAATATTTTCTTGCGTACCCTTTATTTGCAAAAACGACCTCCCGACCTCAATCACATTGAAAATTTATGGGATCTTGTAGATCGGGAGATAAGGAAGCGAAAGCCATCGAATTGCACTTTGCTTGCTCGTCCAATTCATGTGGCGCTTGACAAAATCAAGCCGTTTCTTCCTATTGATGAAACTTATGAACGGCTTCTTAGCTGGTAGCATACAGTTCCGACTCCGTCAATCGTCGCCTAACTGTAGGTACTCTTACGTTGACCTCCAAATGTTCATTCACGTAGTCAGTAACTTCCACGGGAGTCCTTAGGGGATGGATTTTCACTTGTTTCGTGATCTCACAATCTTGTCGGGGAGTTGCTTTGCGAGGACGCCCACTACCAGTTTTTAGATTGATGTCCCTTTTTTCCCGGGACACAATGCTCGAAATTGTTGATGTTGCAACACCAAACTCCTTGGCGATATCCTTCATAAATCTTCCGTTGTTAATAGTCGCAATAATTGTTTCTTTGCATCCAGTCGATAGTTGTTTCTAATTATTGCACATTACAATTGATTCAAACAAAAAGAAAAGTAGGTTTTGTACTTACCTTCGTAACCATATTTGCCGTTTGCATTTTTTTTGCTCGTATTAAATTTCTTATTTACGGACCTAATGTAAATTTTCAAACACTAGTAGAACATCAACTACATACTGCTGCTGGAAATCAATTCTGTATACAATGGAAACAAATATCTGAAAAGGACAAATAGATTGGTTACCATTACAAGAGGTAAAACAACGGTAATTGCCGTTAATGTGATCGTTTGCATTTTTTTTTGCTCGCTACTGTATAAGCTCTTTGGTCATTCTATAAACGGTTCTGATGTCATACCTAGCTGCTGCTTCTTCTGCTTCTGTAGCCAGCGCACAGATGTAATTGCGCTTTTTCCGCTTCTCTCATCTTCATGCGATATAGGGACTCTAGCTCGTTCTACCCTGCTGCTGGAGTTGCTCCAATTCGAGCTCTTAGCTGCTTTCGTTCGTTGATCCTCCTCTTTGTATCCTCGGAAAGCCACGCCCTATGCCTTCCTTGCGATCGACCGACACTGTGGGATCTCTCTACGTGGACCTAGGTGTTCTAAGAGAGTACTCCCCATTTGGCCGGGGAGTACCACGAGGAGGTAAAGCAAGCACTACATTACGAACTTGATTGTTGCGCTACTGGCCCAATCCATGTTTCGGTCAGTCAGTAGTTTCCCGATCAATCGCCATGCAGATCCCCAAAAGTTTTAATAAAACATTACATGAAACATCAATAAACATTCGAAGATATAGTTGTAGTTTTCCCATAAAAATGTCGTGCGGACACACCCATTTTATCACTTTATAAGGGTTGCATAGGAAAGGTGACAGGGTATCATACGATCCGTTTCAGATGGATTGTAGGCTTTCTATGTGTTTTATTCTCCCTTCTTTCATTACTTAATTCTCACCTCCGACTCCGTCACACTGTATATAACTTTATAGGAGAAAGGTAAGTAGTGGTGGTTTTAAGACCTTAAGTATTTTAACTTACGTTGCAAGTTAATTCTATTTTATATCCGTCCCAAATGGACAAGCCTGACTTAGTACCATTCAAAACTGCTTTCTTGCATTTTTCCAATACACATACATACATATACATATAATAAATATATACATATGTATATATGTATTGTTTTAAAGAAATGTTTAGATCAATGTTTTTCTGTCATACATTATTTTGTATGTACATACGTATGTATATGTAATGGTTTGCACGGCATTAAAAGTTCAAGACTCCTCGGCAGCAAGTTATTAAAATCTATATAGTGCCCCAACATTAAAATGTTTGCGCAAATGACTGTTGGTAAATTTCCTGCACATCATTGACAAAGTAAATATTTTTTTCAGTATACGGTTCATGTATCTTACTGTGCATGGCTATTACTACATTGCGTAACATTTGATCTGGCGGCAAAGCTGCGATGAAGAAATGCCTAAGATGTGCAATAAATAGAATGACATGACGCGGTGAAGTGATACTAATCTCCACATAATTCAAATAAAAATTAATGACAAACTGACTGCTTGACTCGTAGTTACTTCTAAATAAACACATTTTAGATATGGGTTTTGTTCATGTAAGCATATAACCCGGTATTCGAAAGATATTTTTAAGGAAGCATTAATTCTGAATTCTTATTTTCATTATTACACTTGACCTCATAATCTTTGAAAATTAGGAAAATCACGAACAATTACGTGAAGTGTACAGAATATACATATGTATGTATGACACTAAAAAAACAAAAAGTGAAACTGTGCAATCTTTAGAAGATGAACTTCATGTTTTGTTTAATTTTATTTTTATTTGACATTTTATATACAAGTACAAATATATGTACATATGTACATTGTTGCTAAAAAATTTAATCGAGTAAATATAGACTTAAGTAAAGGTAATTGAGTTCTATCTAATATTTGAATGATTTTGAGGGTATCTTATATTTGTACCCATCGGGTCCGAGTTCATGTGCTGGTTCTGGTTCTCTAGGTTGAGGCCTTGAACCAGGGAAAGTTGGTTGGGGCGCAGCGTTCGTGGGTTGGGGATGCGAAAACGTAGGCTGTGGAGCCGGATATGTCGATTGGGGAGACGGAAATGTAGATTTTGGAGCAGGATATGTAGGTTGGGGAGCAGGATACGTTGATTGTGTATCTATAATTGTTGATTCAGGACCGGAGTATGTTGACTGGGGTGTCTGATAAGTTGATTGTGGAGCTGGGTATGTAGACTGTGATGCTGTGTATGTGGATCCTGGAGATGATATGGTCGGTTCAGGTGTTAAATATTTTGGTTGTGGTACTGGTGACTTTGGCCTTGGTGCCGGGAATGTGGGCTCTAATTCTGGCGAAGTAGGCTCTGGAGAAGGATAGTTTTGGTTCGACTCTGTTTCTGAATTTATTTCATTTTCACTGGGTGGCAAATATTCCCTCTCTGGCCCAGATACTGAAGGCCTTTCTTGTGGTGGTATGGGCCTAGGTACAAAAGTTGGAGCATGGGGTAAAGGTGGCCTTATTCGTGGTATGGAGCTCGGTGGTGGGCCGTACTCGTTTGTTGGTTGCGGAGATCTTGGAGAAGTTGGGATGCTTGGTGAGAAAACTGTTGACGGTTGTGGTGGTTGGGGGGCAAAAGTCGGTGGCTGAGGTTGAGGTTGCGATTGAATTATTGATGGTGAGCCATATTCGTTCACTGAATCTTGTGGCTGAGGTTGAGGCTGCGATGTAATTGATGGCGTAGGCACCGGCTGCATTACGACTGGTGGAAGATAATCTGGAGTTGGTTTGGATGGTGACGGTTGAGGTAGAGGTGGCTTCGCCTTACTAGAAGGTTGAGATACATCAACATCGAATTGATTATCTAATCCATTATTGTCTGGTGGGAATGGCTGAGAAGGTTGTTTATAATGGTACCCATCTTCTCGTAAATCAGTATCTAGGTGAGAAACATCGCCACTGCAAATGGCTAGTAGAGTGCCTATGAACACTACTAAAATCTGCAAGTAAAATAAAATTATTATTATCAAAAGCAATACTTGTGTAAAAAACTTTTATTCAATTCATAACCAAATCAATCTAAAATTCCACTTAACAGTGCTAATGCTCCATCATTTGTTTTATATTTACAGAATATTCACTTCTTAAACTCTACACGATACCATCACGTTTTTTGTTTTTATATCTAATACATATGTATGTACATACATATCTTCATATCAGAGAAATACTATACACATAATTGTTTGATAGCAATTTCACTTGGAAAAAGTAATTTTTCAATTACTGCACTGTACTGTAGAAATCGTGTACCTTTTTTTCTCACACAGAAAAACACTCCCACTCTTGTTCATGTACCGGCGTAAAAATCTGTACATTATTTCATAAATCACTTTCGTTGCAGCACATACTTGTTGCTTAACATTTGTTTACTTTTTAAATTCAACGAACTCACCATATTCACAGTTTTGTTTTTTTATGTTCACTGCCAGTCAGCAAAGTTATCTGATACAAGTTCACAATTCAAATGATGACCAATAGTTCTCTCCCAGCAATATTTATATAAAACGTGTTAAGTCTATTGTGTTTGTAAGTGCGGCATGGGAGTAAAATGTTTTCAGACCATCAAACATATCATCACAAAGACAGTTGATAATAACCACAATACACTTGCCATCACTACCATATACATACTTACCTTAGGTTACAGAAACTGTGTACGGCTGCAGTCTAAGTTACTTGAGTCTTAGCGAATTAGACAACTACTAGCAATAGATACATAAGTGTGCAGATTACCTAATCATTGTCGTTACCATATTTTGCAGCGAGCTGAAGAAAACTCGTGAATGATCTATCTGCCTACTTCAGTTCTTTTGTGGGTATTCAATTTTTTCCTCATTGAATAATTTCGAGGTTCTGGTGTGCACAGATTGGTAAATAGCTCTTACTGGTGATGAACTAAAGTACTTGCGCATTATTTTACCAGTAATGTTATGTCAATATAAAATATTTAAAAAAAAAACAGTTTTTAGTCATCTATTGAAAAAACATGATAAATACATACATGCATATCAACATATACATATGAATATATGTATATACATTCGTATATGCAGTAATTTATAACTAAACGTATCAATTTGTTATTAATGATGTATACACGTATTACATATGTACATATATACATTTGTAAATATATTTAAAAAAAATTAAAATGATGCATTCACAGTTACAATTACATTATTGACATTCTCACGTGCACAGTTATGACTTTAAAAAAAGTGGATCATATAGTATACATACACATATGTATATGTACATACCACAAAAATTACGAATCCTGCCATGATTTTGGTGCTTAATTTGTCGAATAAAAATTATATACAAAAGTTGCAATACCTTTGGAACGGAACGTGTGATACCCCATCCTACATCTTACGTAACTTCCATTCATTCCTTTGTTGACCTACAGCGAAATCTTCAAACGTTTATGGATTCAAAAATGTTTTCACTTGCACCACTTCTCTTTCTGAAAAGCCCAGATATAAAATTTCAACTTTCTAGCACGGACGGACGGATATGGCTCATTCCTTTTCGCTATTAATACTGATCACGAAAATACTTTATAGATATAATCTGGATTATTTCAAACCGTCCCATGAAGAGTATCTGCCTGAGACTCTTAACGGAGGTTCTTAAAACGGAGGTTCGGTCTTCCTTGTAGCCTTGAACCTGACCTCTTTGCTGGAGCTTTATTGTTCATTTCGACTTTTTGAAATATATTTACATCGTGGTGTAGATCATAGAGTTCGCGGTTATATCTGCTCCTCCATTTGCCTGGGACCGAAAATTCGACGAAGAATTTTTCTTTCGAAAGTGTCCAAAAGTTGCTCTGCTTTCGTGCTTATCGTCCAGACAGGATCAATGTTTTGTAGAATATGCATTTCGTCTTCCGAGTTAGGAAAACCCATTTGGTTAGCCAAATTGAAGGATCAGCGGTTTCCTAGGGTAAGTCTTCGTCAAATCTCCACTAAGGTGACGTTCGTGGAGTTAATATTAACTCCAAGGTAGGTAAACTCCGTTCTGTCCTAGGCGGTGGACTGTTTGTTGCTTTTGTCCTCATTTTCTTCATGGCCAACTCATTTTGCCTGTTCTTCAATTGCTGTAAAAGCCTCTACAATGGTGCGCTGGGAACGACCGATGATGTCAATGTCGTCTGCGTATTCCCGCAGCTGGATATATTTTTTCGAAGAGCCAGCTGGACTGATTTGTTGAAGATAGTGCCTTGCATGGTAACACCTGCGACTGATACTCTTCCCTTGCTGCTTTTATTTCTCGCTGCAGCATTTGTATGTTCCTATTAGGTGGCGGTAAAGTCAGAGTCTACATTGTGCAGTCTTTTGCGGCAGCTGTATTTTTCTCGTTCAAGTTTTTGAGCAGCACCAGATGTGTACAGTGTCTCTCAGTTCATAGTCCTTGAACGTTCCGGGTCGTGATCTTAAATAGGGGGTTCATTTATATCCAAGGCGAGTGTCTCTCTCATAACTATGTAGTATGTATGCAAGTAACCCCAACGGCACAACCCCCAACTGGTACTCCACGTTTTAGTTAAACCCCTATGACGAGGGGCCGGCTAAGAAGTCGATGTCAGTAACCCGCTTCAGGGATATGACCGCTGCCGTTTGCCCATTAAAGGCTCGTCTGCCATCGTCTCTTTCCAAAAACCTCACTTATTTATTCTTGGAAATCCTTACCGGCGTGGGCACACCCAGTTTTTAAGACCTACGCAGCAGGAATAATAGGGTATCATATGATCCGTTCCAGACAGATTGTAGTTTTCTTATATGTTTTATGCAAAACTTCATACTTAAAAGTGTAGAAAATTCGAATATCTAAATATTTTGTCTTAATCATTTTTTTTGATTTCATTCCTTATAGCGAAGTTATAAAACTGGAATAGTTTTACACATGCTAGACAAATGTGATTGATATTAAATCCCACATATATCCATATTTATTTATGTGTTTACTCGATTCCGTTAGTAAATTAATGCATTGATACATTTATTGTTTGTATAATGTCCACACTATTTCATTTATCCCCATCATTAGGCGAACGTAGACATATTTACGTAATATTTGTGTCTCTTGAACACACATGAATAAATACAAGCAGATGCATGTTACCATCAGGTTGAATCCACACACAAATACCCGGATTTGTGGATGTTAAAACAAGTATGACATCAGGGGTCAGAATATTGATTGACAGTTTCCGGGTTGGAATAACTGCCTTATAAGGAAACTAATAAAAAGGAAAATTCCCTGCACATACGTACATACAATGTACATATGGCTCACTATATCTACATATGTAAATAAAAATGAAATGCTGTTCGTTCTTCATCGCATCACTTGAGAACCGGCTTATTTTTTACTTGCACCTAAATACATATATATATATATATATACGGATCTAGATCAAACTTCATATATGTATAGGGTCTGTGGGATAATCCCTAGAGGGGAAATCGGAATTTTTATTCGAAACCCTAAAGGGCACTTTACTTAAGGTCGAATTTAATAAAAATGGATTTTTTTGAAAACGGCTCCAACGATTTCGATTATATTTTATATTACCTCTAGTCTCTTAGAACCCTATAAGATGGCATACAATATTTTTGGCTAAAACTGTTGTGAAAGATAGTTTACTTATAGCCAACTTCATAAAAGTACAATTTTCTCGGAAACTTTCCGTTCGTTATTGTTTTATTTGCATATTTAGGCTGCTTTTACAAAATCCTATAAGATTGCATACCACGTTTTTGGTCAAAATGAGCTAAAATGGTACTTTACTTACAGCCAACTTAACAAAAACACTTTCATATCACATTATTGATACGTAAAAATGAATTTCCTCGCTACTTCTTCCTGCTGACCCGAATTTTAAAAATTATGTACCCTTTCAAAATCTTTTCCCCACCGATATAGTCCTATTTTATAGTTTGAGACCAGAATAGCCATTTAAAAATAAGTCAATACATATGAATTTACTCAAGTACACGTACAGTATTGTGAACCGTAGAATATGTATGTATGAATGTTTTATACTTGATTTTTTCTCATTCACACAGCAATGTTGCCGCTAGGGTTTGACAAAACATTTCTCACCAGGAAAAAGAAAGTATCAAAAGAATTTTGGGAAATAGTACCATTATTATTAACAAAATATATCCAAATGGCAGTGGAACAGTGGTATATTGCAAAAAAGTTATAAAGAGATGCTATTACATCTGTTGTCGAGACTGAAAAGTATCAATTAACCAATCAATCTAAATTAAGATACAAAAATATCACTCTTGATACGTCTCTATTCCTTGGCAACACATATGTACATAGCTGTTGTTATGAAAATATTTTTTCCGTGCGATACAGGGTTTGTATGAATTGAATGACATTTTCCATTGGTTAAAAGAGAAAGAGAGAGAGAGAATATGGTGACATTTTTGGGGACTCGCTTTGGGATTTCGCATGTTGATTGTGCAATAAGGGGAATGAAGTTTTGGGTGCTGGATGCTGGATGCTATTTAATTAGCTAGGATGCTGTCGAATTTTTGCAGCTGGATGTTCCCCTATTAGGATAGACTTTATTAGACAACACCTAAAATTTATCTCACGGGCCGCGTACGCCTGACAAACATCCGAGAGTAAAACTGTCATGAGAAAACTTTTTGTATAACAAATTGCCCTTCGGACACGGCAATAAACAGTAGAACCCTTCCATTTATGTAAAGAATATGTTATAACTTGTACAACACAAATGATTGATTGTGAGAAGCTGGGACCTACGTTCCATACACCTGTCGCGCTTGCATTCCTGAACGATCCAATTGACAATCTATTGCTGATTTATCGGTAATTACCGTGTTCCTGCCGACGAATCGAACCGATTGATTTCGTTTCTACCGAATTTTCGCTATTTCCTCTCACGAAGTGTTCCCGAACATCATTGCTAGCCACAAAAATCACAATTGGTTAAGTGAACGAGCAATTTACAATTCAAAGTCAAATCGTTGGTCCACTGCATTCCCTCAAATCTATCGACTGTGTAACAAGTGAAAACGAACCAACTATTTATCCAACTGAATTTCCAAACTTATTGGATCTGCTTGGCTTGCCAGGGTACAATTTACAACTGAAGGTTGGTTCGGTAGTCATCATGCTTCGAAATATGAATCAACAAAAACTATGTAACGGAAAGCGTTTAGTAGTGATGTGAATCACGCGACGATACTCAATGGAAAGTTCAGAGGTGAGGAAAATTCGCATTCCGAGAATTCCGATGATCCCAACTGATGTGAAATTCGAGTTTAAATAAATTCAATATCATGGCATTCCCCATGACGATCCGCAAATCACAAGGCCAATCCTTGAGTGTTTGTTGAATCTGGAAAATGAATGTTTCTCTCACGGTCAATTGTACGTAGCATGTTCTCGCACCTGGCAAAACGTAAAATGTCGGTCATGACAAGATAGTTTAATATAGAACATCAACCCGAGTGCAACCCATCCAGCAAATAGTTTAACAGAGAATAGAGCAACAATGCTACGCGAATCATTTCGATTCACTTCAATATTGCAAATGCCTTGCTGCCACGTGATTAAATCCCATTTAATCTTAATAAAAAACTGAATTTAATTAACATAAGATTTATTGATTCTGAGATTGTACGAAGTAAAGTTCAGCTAGGTCAGCTGGTATTTAATATTTTTGAGCATAGTTTAATTTTCCAATTGATAAAAACCACTTCTTTACAGATCATTTTCCGATGAGAGCGCCTCTTTATACCCAAATGCACATGAAAAATAAATGAGGTAGGCCCTATAAGAATGAGCCGTGAAATCTGGACTTCTGAGAAAAAGAATCAATGCAAGTGTAAAAATGCTTGAAATTCGACCACTGCGACGCCCATTTTTCATATCTTCACTACTTTACATGAAATCGAAAAAATTAATTACCACCAGATACTTAGATATTTAAATTGTCTACAATTCGATCATGCATCATACATGTCCACCCTCACTTTTTGTAACATTTTCATTAAAAACCGGTTTTAATAAATATTTGCATCTAACATAATTGAAATACATTATGTAAACCCGTTTTTACCAGACTGTGGCTTTCACTTATTAGATCCTAACCTAAGGGCAAATAAAGCTTGTAACATATAGGAAAAATCGAGATAGATTCTATAGGATAAATATATTCGTCATCAGTATCCATAGCCAATTTCCGTCCAATTTGTGGGCCTCACAATTTAAGCTGCGAGGATGAAATTTTACGTTTAGTATCAATAAAGAAAACGAATGAGCCACGTCCAACCGTTCGTACGTCCGTATGTCACACATTTTTGGCAGCTAAATTTTGAGCTAGGAGGTTATGAAATTTTATATCTGGCTTTTCAGAGGGAGTAATAATACAAGCATGAATATCTTTTTTACTTGCACCTCGAGATTTTAATCACACTTGACACTACTATGATGGAGAAGTCCAAGAAAGTGGGTCCAGCAATTTCGTCTGTCTGTCTGTATATATAGGGCCTGTGGGATAATCCCTAGATGCAAAATCGGAATTTTCATTCTAACCTCAAAATTAAGGGTAGTTTACATAAGGCCGATTTCAGTTAAAATGGATTTTCTCGAAAACGGCTATAACGATTTCAAAAAAATTTGATATGTGGCTTAGTTTGGGCATATGCATACCACGTTTTTCACGAAAAATTCGAATAACGGTAATATTGAAAATCAGCTGTTTATCGGGTATTTGTTCGGCGATTGGGCTAAAAATGAATATTTCTAGGTTATAAGACAAATGCAAAATAAAGTCGTACCAAATTTTGGAATTGCCACGCCCACTTTTATAAAATAAATATTTTTATTTTTACTTAAAATTGAGAAAAAAAATATTTAGGTAAAGTAACAGGCCTTAAACTTTTCTATAATTCACTCAAACACTTCATCTGACCAATCCCACTTTTTAAAGGAGTTTTTTTCAAAACAAAACATTGTGTAAACTATAATGTTATGACTATTATTCCATCGAAATGCGGAATGCCACTCCTACTTTACTGGGAAGCGCAAGACTTGGACTTCAATCCTGATAAAATTTCGCACTTATAGCATTACGGTGCAAGTACGTACGACCCAGTCGTGCACTTTATTTAATCGCACATTTATCCCATTCTCTATTTTGGATGAAATGAGCATTTTTATAAAAACAAAGTACTTATATTTTCTTTATAATTCGTCTGTACATCATACATATGTGGCCACGACCACTTTAGATGTGTTCTTTTTTTTATTTTATCAAACCGGTTTTATTAAAATTTTGCATGAAACAAACGTTTGGATATATCGCTGTGATTCCACTTGGAACGTATCATACACTTTATCCTCCTTATTACATATATAACCGTTAGAACTGGGTGTAGGTATTCTGCATTTAGCTACATCCAAAATCTCATCAACATATGTATACATAAGTATGTATATAGAAAAGCTAAGAAATATTTTCAAAAACCATTCGAGTTGTGCGTGTTATATTCTTTACACGATTCGTTATTTTAGAACCTTTCTCATAACAGTTGTACTCTCAGATGTTTGTCGGGCCGTAAAAAAAACTTTAAGGTGTTTTGAATGGGATTCAAACCTTGAATCCCTTCCTTTATAGTCCAACGCACTAACTACTGAGGCACTGCGCCCATAGAAAATTTACAATACGTTTTGAACGAATCGTGTGATGTCCCATTTTCTTTCTAATGTAATTTTTATATAGTTCGCTTGGCCGCCCTCCATTGTATTGTTGAATTACAGCAATATCCTTGAACTTTTATAGTTATTTCTTGCACAAACTCATCGAAATATACATACATACATACATACATACATACATACATACATACATATGCATATATAAATATATGTACTTTATAGGGTCTATCTCGATTATTTCTCTATTGTGCAAACTATATAGGTATGTATGTTTGTATGTACATATATATCAAACTTAATATACTCTTAGGATAAAGCATAAAAAGCGAGTATACGTATGTTCTAAGCAGTCTTATAGGAATTCACAAATATGTTTGTAAACTAAGCAATATTGTTATGGCTGTTTTCAAGAAAATCGTGTTTTTGTTAAGTTGGTTTCAAGTTAAGTGTCGATCAAAGTAGTGTTGTTTATAAATGTGGTATGTGATCTTATAGCATTTAAGCAATATTGTTATGGCTGTTTTCAAGATAATCGTGTCTGTGGTAATTTTGTTCTAAGTTAAGTATCGTTCAGAGTAGTATGGGTTACAAACGTGGTGTATCATCTTATAGGACTTAATAAACCATGACCATATAAAAATACCGCATTCGAAAAAAAATTGTGTGTTTGTTCAGTGTTTTTACGGAAACTTCCGCGAAAACAGTATTTACTTTATTCATATGTACATACATATGTATGTATGTAGACATAGCTGGATGTAAGACTCTTTGTGCAGAATATTTGCGAATTATAATTAGAACAATATAAAATATAATAATATATAATATAAATATGTATAACAATGCATACATACATACAAAACTCAGTACAACGTTCCGAGGTTTAAGCTAAAACAAAATAAGTCATATGTACATACATATATACATATACATACATATTATTTATTTCCAATATATATACATATGTACATATTATTTTGTTCCAATAATTTACCAATCCACTCTGAGTACATATTGCTCTAAGTATGAGCATAATAAGTACATAAGCAGATATGTACATACCTATATACACGTATACATATGTCTACATGTGTATCAGTATGTATCAAAACGTTTTCGATTTACGGTACATAAATCTTAGAAACGAAAATAAAAAACAATTAATACGCGCTTATTTGTGTATGTATGCTGTCATCTCTGATCAAAAATGCAGCAATTTGTAATGATCAAATAAAATTTCTTCTATGGTCATGAGAAGAATACTAAATAATGGGTAACTCGAATTTGGTTGTTTGTATTGCATAATAAGTTGGAATGAGTTCCTTCTAATTTCTGTTGGAATCAAAAGTACAGTGTACACCACAAAAGTAAATATGACTTTTCGTATACCAGATATTCAATATGTATTACATAGAGATACAATTATTAGTAACAATATGTGTTTTGCAAAAGTAAAAGAGCAAAGATATAGAGTTACAAGTTCATATCTACATATGTATGTGTATATGCACATATGTATATTATCTCGAAAACGGCTCTTACGATTTCGATAAAATTTGATACGTGAGTTAGTTTGGATATATGTTATGAGTTGGTATACTACGTTTTTCGTGAAAATTCGAATAACGGTAATATTAAAATCAGCTGTTTCTCGGGTATTTGTTGGGCGATTGGGCTAAAAATTAATATTTCTAGGTTATAAGACAAAGCCAAAATAATGGCGTACCGAATTTTGGAATTGCCACGCCCACTTTTACAAAACTTACTTTTTTCAAAACTTTTACTAGAAATTGAGAAAAAATTATTTCAGCATAGTAATAGGCCTTAAAATTTTCTATAATTCACTCAAACACCCTATCTGGCCACGCCCACTTTTTAAAGGAGTTTTTTATAAAAACAAAACATTGTGTAAACTCCTACAATGTTATGACTATTATTCCATCGAAACGCGGAATGCCACGCCTACTTTACTGGGAAGAACAAGACTTGGACTTCAATTCTGATAACATTTTACAGTTATAGCATTACGGTGCAAGTACGTACGACCCAGTCGTGCACTTTATTTTTTTCTCAAATTACAACTACATACATATGTACATATGTACTTATATCCTCGAATGTTTTTTGATGTGTAATGCAACATTTCATCAAAATCGGTTTTGGATGAAAACGCCCCCAAAAAGTGGAAGAGTGGAGTGGATTGTAAAGAATTACAATATCTAAATATATTGTCTTGGTAGAATTTTTCGATTTAATACAAAATATTGAAGTTCTGAAAAAGTTGACGTGGCAGTGGGGGGATTTCAAAAATGTTTATACTGTTTCTATTTCTCAGAAGTTCAGATATCGTATGTCACCAGTTTTAGAGCCTTAAATTTTGAGGTAGGACGATGAAATTTCATGCCTGATTTTTTTTAGAAGAATAAGCAGTATAATCTTCCTAAGAAAAAGCGTATTATAGATTACAATAAGTTAATAGAGTATTTGAAAAATGAAATTTGGGAGTCGGTTTATTCGGAGAGTAATCCTTCTGTTGCTTTTGACTTGTTTTCCTCGATTTTACAAAATTATATAAAGTCTTGTACTACTGTCTCCTTGCATAATTCAAATAATAAAAGACATTTAAAGCCATGGATGACCAATACACTTTTAAATCAAATAAAAAGGAAGAATTGTCTCGCGATTAAATGCACCAAGCACCCACAAAATAGAAGATTAAAAAAGTACTATGTGAAATTATGTAAAAACATTCATAAAAAGGTTGCAGAATCACGTAATAATTATTATTCCAATTTGTTTCAGAAGGCTAAGGATAATAGTAAAGAACAATGGAGAGTTGTTGATAGCATTTTGGGGAAACGTAAGCAACCTTTAGAAATTGATGCTCTAGAAGATAATGGAATACATTTATCTGACGCTACCAGTATCTCGAACAAATGTAATGTATATTTCACTGAAATATCAGAAAAATTAAAACCGTCGGTTGAACCTAGTAGTTCCTGCAGCTGTATGTTATCCTCTAGTTTAATTCCTGATAACATGCAAACTAACAGTTTTGTGTTTAATGAGATTACGTCGATTGAGCTTTACAAACTTATGATGTCTTTACAAAACAAAAATGCATGTACTAGCGACGGCGTAACAAGCATTTTTTTGAAAAAAATTGCTTGGTATTTGGTTGATATCCTGAGTTACTTGTTCAATCTAAGTATAAATAATGGTTGCTTCCACAATCCCTTAAATGTGCCGAAGTAATTCCACTTTTTAAAAAAGGCATTCGAAATAAGGTTTCTAATTACAGACCTATATCTCTGCTTCCAACTTTTGCTAAAGTATTTGAGAAAGTGATTAAAATCCGCATCCTTGCGTTTTTGGACCATAATAGCTTTTTTTCACATAATCAGTTTGGCTTTAGGACTGGTAAGTCAACAGAAGATGCGATTCTTAGATTGTGTAGTCAGTTATATGAAGGCACAAATAATCAAAAAGCAATTATGGCTCTGCTTATCGACATGACGAAAGCTTTCGACATGGTGGACCATGACTTGTTACTAGACAAGTTATATTATGCTGGCTTTAGAGGAGTAATATTTGAATGGTTCAAATCGTATTTAAGGGATAGGAAACAAAAAGTTAAAATCAATGGAACCTTCAGTAACTCTCGTGTGTTAAGAAATGGCGTCCCACAGGGCTCTGTGCTTGGACCTCTTCTATTTTTAATTTATATAAATTCTCTATTCACACAGGAGTTTAATGGTATATCTACTGCATTCGCTGATGATATAGCTTTTACATATCAGTATCAAACCCTTTTTGATTGCATAGTAAAGATTGGAGCAGAGCAGAGATTGAGACTTTGGTTAGCTGCTCATAAGTTGATTCTTAGTGAAAAAACGAAGCTAATTTCTATAAAAATATCGAGATTGAGACTTTGGTTTGCTGCTCATAAGTTGATTCTTAGTGAAAAAACGAAGCTAATTTCTATAAAAATATCGGGAAATGCTTTATATGATTTCAATTTATGTTTTCATGCATATGACTGTGAAAGGTTTAGCCTACCCATACACACATGTGGTATTAATAATTTTTCCGATTCCAATCAATGCTCTATAAACTGCTTTAAAATCGAGTCAGTACAAAATTTAAAATATCTTGGAGTTTTAATCGATCATAACTTGAGCTGGAGGGATCATATCCGAGCAGTAAAATCTCATATGATGCTGATAACTCGTAAACTATACCTCATCAATCCATATTGCTCTGCAAAAGTTTTAAAACAAATTTACTATGGTCTTGCACAGTCAAAGTTGCAATATGGCATCACCAGCTGGGGAGGATCATACACTACTACGTTGGGACCTTTATTGGTGGCACAAAAACATTTAATTCGGATCATTTCTAGTTGTAATCGTTTCACTCATAGCTGGCCTTTGTTCAAAAAACTTGGAATTTTACCACTAAGGCATCTGTACGTCTTTAAAGTACTAAGGGAGTTTTTCAAGCAAAGTGGTAACATTCCCAGTAGAAACTCACAAATTTATAGATTACGCATAAACAACTTGGCTCTTGTCAACATACCAGCTGCAGATAGAACTCATTTTACTCATTTTTACACCGTTACAGCCCCAACTTATTTCAATAAACTACCATATTCTATCAGAATTACTTATAACTTTCACTTATTTCTAAAAGAAGTAAAAGATTGGCTTTTTAGTATTGACCATGCAAGTATTGAATCTTTGCTAAGAATAAATTCGTAATCTTTGGCATAAGTAATATTGTTTAGAGTACATAAACATCTTATAAGAGTTACATATATCTTTGTATATTTTTGCTTTGAAAAACTTCTGTCTTTCTTCTTTGAATTCATCTTTTATAAATTCTTTATTGTAAATTGGTTTGTTTCTATTGAATTGATTTATTTAGTTTTACATTTTTCTTTAATAGTACTGATTATCACCCCACATCAGAACCCTATTATATATTTAATTAATAATGAAGTATCATTCAACACTAACACTAAATGTTTCCAATACATAGTTTCAGAATGATCACTATTTATTCTCTTCCAGTTAATTTTAGTTAAATACTATTGTTGTTGATTTAGATTTAAGTTGGAAATGAATAAAAAAAATTATATTATTAAAAAAAAAATGACATCTTTAACGCTTTTCGTATTACAATCTTAATATGGTTATTATGACTTTAAAAATAATAAGTAAATAGATGTATACAAAATATCTAAGTAAATATACACATATGTATGTACAAAGTTCGAAAAAGGAAAAAAAATTAAATAAATCAATTAACAAAAAATGAATGCTAAGGCTTGTTTCTCGTAATATTTTTTTTTTTTTTTTTTAAATCTAAAATCCCCAGGACCTACTACTAGAAGGTGAGAGTTAGCCCCAGCCAAGATTTACTGTGAATTTTGTCTAAAAATTACTTAACCGGTTAACATTATCGGTGCAAAGCATTTAGTTGTACAGTACAGTAAAATGCTTTGAGCAGAATTTTACCGTTGCGCCCGTGTGGGAAGCCAGAAATGAAAGACTAAAAATTTAGTGGGCCCTATTTTTTTAGTGTACATACATATGTATATGTTCATATGTCTAAAAGTATGTATGTGTACACATAGTTACATATTTACATTCATACACGTATTTAACTTTGAAGTTTTGGGCCTGTTATAGCATAAGTAAACGCCTTGGTAACCATTTCATTGGTGATTTGTTCGCCTGTAAGTTATTCAACGTCTGCCTGCAACTGCTGAAGGGATTCCTTTTCATATCAGTTATTTTGCGCAAATGGACCCTGCATACTTGCTTCATATGATCTTAGCAGCTTTTAATAGACGTAGCTGCGTTGTTTTTCCCCTGGAATAGTTTGAACCAGCAGACTTCTTCCACTTAGGTTACGATACAGGCATACCTCGAGTTACGACGCTTCGAGTTAAATAAGGAATCTTACCTCGACATACATAGGTCATAAAAATTTGAAATTTGAAATTCGAAAAATATGCATTTTTTTTGGTATGCCAAGCGATTTTTCGGTGCACTCGTTGCAGAACGAAGTAAAAAGTGTACATTTGTGTATGGATTTTAAGATTGCCCCGTATTTTATTGTTTTATCATTAAACCTTTATACCTATACATAGTTGCTTTGATTAAGTGGGTTCTCTTGAAAGAACTACCGAGGCATATCCCTGCTGAATGTCGCGTATACGATCCTATCCAATGTACTGTGTAAACGTCTGAAACCTTTCTGCAACACACTAATCTGCATGAATCAGTGATTTCCGGCTCGGCAGATCGACGATTGATTCTTTCAAGTAATTATACATACAAGATGAAGATAATTACTGTCTGATTCCTTTAGTTCGTAGAAAAACTTTGAGATCATGGATGGGAAAAAAATTATCTTGCTCTGGTTCTGGAAGTTCATGTAAAAAGTAGCAGAAGACAATTTGAGTTGGGGATAAAAGCGAGATATTAGATCGCTTCGACAAAGGCGAGATTTTAGATCGCTTGAACAAAACGCCGTCAACTGTGCGTAAGATCAAATTAAATGCCAATAAATTGCGAGATTGGTGTGGGCGCCGTGGCTCAGTGGTTAGTGCGTTGGACTATAGAGCAAGGGGTTCGAGATCGAATCCCAATCGGGGAACACCTAAAAAGTTTTTCACGGCCCCACCTCTCGCGAGCGTCTGACAAACATCCGAGAGTACAACTGTCCTGAGAAAGCTTCTCACATAACAAATTGCCCTTCGGACACGGCATTAAACAGTAGGCCCCTTCCATTCGTGTAAAGAATATAACACGCACAACACGAAAGCATCTACCAATTCGATCAGCTGTTGTTTCAACGAATTTGTCTGCTAATTGAGCTTGTCAAAAAAACTCTTCTGTTCATCGAGCTTCGCCTCTAAATAGTTAAGCGAATTTTTTAGGTAACCAAACCTTGTTATTTGAGAAGTTTTCTCAGGACAGTTGTACTCTCGAAGGCCACCTGGAACGTGTTTGGTGCGACTTCAGGGCGGTGATGGAAGATGCCACGGGATGCATCGTTGTTGAGCGATTCAATAATAATATGTTTTTAGTCAGTTTCCGAAGCTCATTTCTTTTTCTTAAGAATCGCAGCTCACCGGAGTCAACTTTCTATTTCTTCCTTGATGGTTGCTGGTACGCCTCGACTATTGCCATTGCCTTTATGTTTCAGGGCATCATCGAGTGACGGAAATTGTCACTTGTTTGGCTTTTTAGGCCCTTTTTATAAAAACAAAACATTGAGTAAACTCCTACAATGTAATGACTATTATTCCATCGAAACGCAGAATGCCACGCCTACTTTACTGGGAAGAGCAAGACTTGGACCTCAATCCTGATAAAATTTTACACTTATAGCATTACGTCGTGCACTTTATTTTTAAATTGCTATTGTACCTGTGTTATCAATCTGACTATAATACATATATGTAGCGATTGTATATCTGTGGCGAACTGGCTTTACAATGGTATATAATTTTGAAAATCGGTTCAGTACAAATAATTTGGGTTATAGTTGATGTTTACGTATTAATAATATGATATGAAAATAAAGTGTTTAGGTAATGCCGACTTAATGAACTTTGTAAATGTAGTCTATATGAAAATAAAACAATATCGAGCAGGCAGTTTTCGAGAAAATAGAGTTTTTATGAAGTTGGCTATAAGTAAAGTATCGTTCAAAATAGATTAGGCCAAAAACGTTGTACGAGTATGCCATCTCATAGGAAGACAAAAAACCAACCTTAATATAAAATTTAACAGAAATCGTTGCAGACGGTTTTGAATAAATTGTCTCTAATTACTTAATAACTGTGGGAAAAGTAACGTTGTACTAACGTTTGGCCAAAAATGTGATAAAAGTTTTTTATAGAATTTGAGATGTTTAATCTTACTTAAAAATTTAAAAAAATCGTTGAAGACGTTTTCAAGCCAACCGTTTTTCTCACCTTGGTTGAAAGTACCGTTGTATCATAATCTGACGCCATCGTGTTGCATAAATTAGTACTACCCCAAATATGAAATTCAAACTATATGGTTGGATCCTTTTTCTAGCAAATAATTTTTCTTCAAATTGGCTCTAAATAAAGTACCGCTGTTGACAATTTTGGTAAGCAACACGATACATAATCCGATTGGAATTGACTAGAGTAATTCAAATATAAAATTAAATCAACATCGTTAATTGAAATTAGCCTTAAGTAAAGTACCCTTAATTTTGAGGTAAGAATGAAAATTCCAATTTTGCCTTTAGGGATTATCCCACAGACCATATAAATGAAGTTTGATCTAAATCCCTCCACTCGTTTAGGCTATAGCCTCGTGCACAGACGGACAGACAGATGGCATTGGCAGATCCACTTTTTGGACTTCTCTATCATAGTAATGCCAAGTTTGACTAAAATCTCGGGTTTGGGTAGGTATGTAAGTAAAAGGGATACATGTAAGTGCAGCGGGCCGGTAGTTTGAGGGAGAAGAAGATTCGCCTTTTTTAGGGACAGGTTGGAGAAATGCTGTTTTTCATCTGATGGGGAAGAGTTCGGAAGAATAAAACAGGTAAAAAAGGGAGAGTTTAAGAACACCTCTTCTGAATTATGGGTGAGAGATACCATCTGGACAAGCCTCTTGCTACTGTACTAATACGAAAGTGGATAGTACAGGGCAGACAAAGCACAATCAGGGAGTGTGTAAGACTGGTCTGACAACTGGAGTTTCATTCTCGGTTGGAGGATAAGGCATAATTTGACCTACTACCTACTACCATTGAGACAATGTAGAATTTTTTGACTCAAACCAAAAACATTTGTTTTGTGCTGGTGATAATTTTCTAAAGACACCATAAGGCCCGACCGCACATAAAAACACACCTCTTTAAAATTAGTACTACAAGTAAGCCGACGCTTATTTTTGGAACAAAATATCTTGTATGTACGTAAATTAAATAAGCATTTTGTCATGTCTTTGACAACTAGGAATT
This sequence comes from Xylota segnis, assembly GCA_963583995.1. NCBI lineage: Eukaryota > Metazoa > Arthropoda > Insecta > Diptera > Syrphidae > Xylota > Xylota segnis. The sequence goes on from OY757238.1 coordinate 25,691,459, forward strand.
TCCAGATCTTGGTTTATATCTTCACTGCGTACACACTACGGTGTGCTAACGATCGTAAGAATTTTTTTTCAAAAGTTTGTTTGATGAATCTATTGCTTTTCTAGTACAACCCCATAGTTTAAGATCATACGTCCACACTGGTTGTAGCACTTGCTTAGCAGTTTGTTATGTAGACTTAACTTCGAATGTTTTCCGAATAGCCAGTACATTTTTCAGTATTTGTTTTCGAGTTCATCGCGTTTCTTTTTACTTGCACCTATATCTACATATATAGCAAGTATTGCATTCGTGAAAAAATCGAACTCTAGATTTTAATCAAACTTGACATTTATATGACATGGAGAAGTCCAAAAAAGTAGGTCCGGCAATTCCGTCTGTCTGTCTGTCTGTCTGCCTGTATATGCGACTGCAGAATAAAGGGCTGGACGGATTTACTTCAAACTTCATATCTGTGGTCCGTGTGATAATCCCTAGAGGCGAAATTGGAATTTTCATTCTAAACTCAAAATTAAGGGTAGTTTACTTATGGCCGGGCTTAGTTAACGGGTTCCCGACCTGTGAAGAGTCCCTGCCTGAGACACGGTAGTAGCCTTCCATTCCCTTCGATCTCGGGCATGCTGCTTCCAATTGTTTTTTTTTTTTTTTTGGTTGCGCCAACGGATGTGTAATCTTCTAAAGATACCAGTAACCCGGGCTACTGGCATGCACGATTCGCAAACCTGAATACTCAATGCCAGGAATACGCCTACGTACTAACCCACACCCTACACACTTCAACCACTCTCCCCGCGGAACTACCGTTAAGTATTACTTCGCGGGGCTGGTTAGCACTTTATGCTCTTCTTGACCTGTTCGACGTTTCTTGTTCTGAGGGGGCTTCCATTTGGGTTTGGTTGCTCTGCCTGAGCCTTTCCAGCCGCCGAAGTTCCTTTATGATCACCGCTGCTGTTTGTTTCACAGTATTCCATACTGCGTTCGATGTCAACATATGGTTTACGATATTCTCCGGAGTTGGTATTTCTCCAATTATTTCCTCAAGACCTCTGCGTTCCAAGCGAAAATGTGGGCACTGAAAGAGCACATGCTCTGCATCCTCTCTGGCCTCTCCACAGTTTGAGCAGTTTGGAGATTCATCAAGCCCAAACCTGTTTAGATAAGCTCTGAAGCAGCCGTGTCCGGTTAAGAACTGGGTGAGATAAAAATCCACTTCTCCGTGATGCCGGTCCATCCATTTATCTATATCAGGTATAAGTCGATGGGTCCATCTTCCCTTCGTTGACTGATTCCATCTTTCCTGCCATGTTCTCATGCTTCGCTGTCTTTCTGTCAGCTTAATATCTTTGACTGGAGCAAGGGGTTCCTGGATTTTGGCGTCATAGGTCCTCTGTAGCTCAATAGCCAAGATATCCGCTGGTAGCATTCCCGCAATAACACATATAGCGTCGTCGGATACCGTCCGAAAAGCGCAACACACTCTCAGCGCGCACAGTCTATTGACAGAATTAACTCTTCTTGAGTGGGACTTAATTCTCACTGCCTTTGCCCATATTGGTGCCGCATACATTATTATTGACTGCGCCACTCTTGACAAAATTAGTCTCCTTGGTTGTCTGGGTCCTCCAAGGTTTGTCATAATTCTGGATAAGGCAGTACACACCCGAGCAGCTTTGTCGCACGTTATTTCAAGGTGTTCTTTGTAAGCTAGCCTAGCGTCAATCATCACACCTAGGTATCTGATCACCGGTTTTGACGTCATATTTTGGTTGCCTACCCTGATGGTGATTGCTTCGCTTTTCTTGCGGCTGCTTACTAGTACTGCTTCCGTTTTATGTTCAGCGAGTTCTAAACCGACTGCTGCCATCCACCGTCTCATTTTTCGGATACATTCGTTTCCAATCTCCTCTATTTCTTCCAGGTGTTTTGCTGTCACTACGATTGCGATGTCATCGGCAAAGCCTATGATTTTTGCCTCGTTGGGGATTTCAAGCCTCAGCACCTTATCATACATAAGGTTCCACAAGATAGGACCTAGTACCGATCCTTGTGGTACTCCGCCAAATATGTGGTACTGTTTTACCCCATCGACGGTATCGTAAAACAGGTACCGTTTCTCGAAATAATTTAATATTATTTTGATGAGGAACCCTGGCACCATCATTTCTCTAAGTGAGCACAAAATATGCCCCCAATTTGCAGAATTGAACGCATTTTTGACGTCTAGTGTTATTACAGCACCGTATTTCTTTGCGCCTCCTCTCCACCTTCTGCCCTGGATAGCATCTTCCAAGATTGTGGTTACCCTCCGTATAGCATCGATTGTAGAACGGGCTTGTCTAAATCCATACTGTTCGTTTGAAAGTCCTCCGGCTTCATGTATTGCCACCTCCAGTCGTTTGCATATAATTTTTTCTAATATTTTACCCATTGTGTCTAACAGGCATATAGGACAGTATGACGAGGGCTCATCTGGCGGTTTTTTCCCTTTGGGCAGCAGCACCAGACGTTGTTTCTTCCACTGGTCTGGAAAGACCCCTTCGGTTAGACACTTATTATACATTTCCAGAAATGGTTCCGTATTTGTTTTTATGGCTAACTTAAGGGCCTTGTTGGGTATCCCATCCAATCCAGGTGACTTATTGTCATCGAACCGCTTGCACACTTCCAAAAGTTCCCTTTGCGTGACGGTTGTGATTTCATGTAAATCCTGGGGTGCTGCTATACTCTCTGCAGTTCACTGCGGTGGAAATAAGCCCGACACTATTTTTTGCATTAGCAAAGGGCATGAGGGCGAGGGTGCCCTAGTGGTGCCCTTGAGTTTTGCCATGACTGCCTAATAGGCTGTACCCCAGGGATTTACATCTGCTTGCTGACAGAGTTCTTTAAAGTTGTCACTTTTGCTTCTCCGGATTGCTAATTTCAGGTCTCTACGCCTATCTTTGTATTGCACCTGTAGGTTCTGGTGGGAGGGCAAGCCTCTGGATCGCTGGAACAGTCTTCTCGCTTTATGGCACTTGCTGCGTAGCTCTGCTATCTCTTGGTTCCACCAATATACTGGTGGCCGGCGATTTGTTGACGTTTTCCGGACCATAGATGCATCGCATGCTCTCATTACTTGTTTCATTATCTCAGCTGCCATAGCATTTGCTGTTCCTGGTCTTATTGTAGATTCTCTAAAGGTGAAAGTAAAAGAATCTTCGTCTAGTGTGCCTATTTTCCACCCCATTCGTTGTGCCTTCTTTGGCGGGAGTTCCCGGTTGGATCTTTTCTGGTCTATTTCAAACAGGATGGCCAGGTGGTCGCTGTGGGTGTACTGTTTACTTACTCTCCACTTGGCGCCTCTCGCTAGGGAACTAGTTACGAAGGTTATGTCAACTACGGAACCTACGTCATTTCTGCTAAAGGTATTCTCGCTTCCCGTATTGAGCAGCATGACATCTAGTGACGATACCGCTTCGAGTAGTGCCTCACCTCTTCTATTGGTTCGAGTGCTGCCTCAATCAGTGGCCCATGCGTTGAAATCCCCAGTCATGATGATTGGGCTACGGCCTCTAGCATCATCCACGAGCCTATCCAACATACGCTGGAATTCTTCAAGAGTGCTGTTTGAGGATGCGTAACAACTATAGATGTGTACACCCTTGACCTTGGCTCGAACGAACCCAGATTGGGGTGTCATCATTTTTTCTTCGAAGGCGTAGTCTCCACAGGTCCAAATAGCAGCTCTTTTTGAGTAATCAGCTAACAAGACTTTTTCGTCGAGATTCTTGTACTGTTCGGATAGTATGGCGACATCTATTTTTGACTCACGAATGGCTTGTGTTAGGAGGTCCTGTGCCGCTTCGCAGTGATTTAAATTTATCTGCAGCACTTTCATATTCTTCTTGCGGTTTTTTTTTTTTGCTTCCTGATATACAGGACATACTGCGCTTCCTGCCGCGTGTTTGAAGTTGGTGCTCCCCTTTTCTTCGCAGAGCACGCACCTTGCATCATTGGTGCAGTTCTTAGAAACATGGCCTTTCTGTCCACACTTGACGCAATCCTCACTTCTGTCCACCGTATTTGAACACGCCTTTGCTAGATGCCCGAAGTTAAGGCACCTAAAGCATCGCAGCGGTACCACTTTCTCTCGTATTCTACATATCGTCCATCCGATTTTGACTCTCCCAACCTCCAGAAGTTTTTTGGCAGCGTTTATCGGGAGGCTAATGACTGCAGTTTGTGTTCCTGCATAAGCTTTCCTCATGGATTTGATGGATGAGGCCTGCGTGCCTCGTACTTTCTCGAATTGCTCGGCCAGGGCTTGACAGATCTCTTCTTTGGTACTGACATCGTCTAGGTCTTTGCACTCAATCAGTACCTCGTGCGTTAGGGTCCTTACTTCCGCCATTTCCCCGAGAACTTGCCCTACTTTGCTTTGGTGCTCAGAGGTTTTTCCAGCTGCTGCTTTCTTGAACTCAAGCAGTAACTCTCCCTTGGCCGTCTTCCTTATGTGAATTACGTCCGATCCCAGACCATTTAACTCAGGGTTGGTCTTCACTTTTCGGAGTATATCGCAATAGGATGTTTCTCCGGTTTTTTTAATCACCAATGCGTCCGGCTTGACATGTATCTTGCCTGGACCTTTTTTTACCACTTTTTTCCACTCGGCTTTGTTGTGATCTTGATTCGCGGTTTTTTCGTCTGCATCTCGGCCTCGCGGTTTTGCCGTCTTTCCTGGTTTTTTTTTGGAGCGCTTTTTCTTTCTTCTCACTTTGGCACTTCTGGACGTTTTGTTGCACTGACATTGCTGTTTTTTTCGTGACTATCTCAGCGTATGTCAATGTCGAGGGTTCTTCATTGCTCGGAGATCTAGTCCTTTTCCGCTTGGGTTCTGGTAGTTGCTTCAACGGATGAGAAGGCGCCGATTTGCTCATATCTGATGACTCAGTGGTTTGCATAGCTTTAGACGCTCTATTCTTTATCACGTTGTCTTTCTGGGAATTTGCTATGCAGTTGTAGTGTCTGCGTATAGCGCTAGTCAGCTTTCTGATTTCGTGGTGCACGTTTGTTTTCCCTTTGATGAATTCTATCAACGTATTGATGTTCTTTCCCAGGGATTGCATGGCTTCACGTTTTTCTCTTTCCTCACTGTTTTCTCTTCGCCTTTCTTCCTTGTTGGTTTCAGGCGTCAAGCTAGCAGTTGGTGCTTCTGTGAGGTGGAAGTCTGGCTGCTTTTGTGGAGATGTCTGCTCCGTTACTGGTGCAGACGGCGTCCCTACGTCCTTACTATCAATCACCTCTTCCATAATTTTTAGCGGCGGTGATCGCATCAGTACAGAACTTCTCCTAAATGGATTTTCTTCTGTACATTCGATTCCTGAGTTTGGTACTATATATTTTTGTTCTTTTTTTTCTGTTTTATTTATGTTTGTTTTGTTTTCATTTTGATTCATTTTGTATTGGATCCCACGAGTATGGGGGAAAGGAAGGTCCACCACATCAGAGACCCCTGTAATGTGGTAAGGCTACATTACAACCAGAGGGCGCCAGGTATCTGGAGGGCTCCGTTAGCGATGCTGTATGGATTTTTGTCCCCAGCACCATTCAGACCTCGGCACGGGTCGCATTACACCTTGCCTTAGGGACAGGACGCTTAGTTACGGGCGGCATCTACTCGCCCTGTCACACAAATTTCACTGGGCTTATGTGTTTTTTCCGTCACACCCTCCATATTTGCCGCTCTTGGTCGGGGACTGCTTATTTGTTATTCGCAGCTAACCTATATATCTATAGGTCTTTCAGCTATCCGCCACCGTGCTGACCCCCCTGGTAGCCTAAGCTCGGCCCCAACCACCACCTAAGAGGAGCCCTTGGTATGATGATGAATGCGTACGTCGGAAAAAGGTGACAGAAAATGCATACCTACAAATGCTGCAGCGGAAAACAAGAGCAGCAAGGGAAGAGTATCGAGCCAGAAGAGAGAGAAGAAAAAGATCCTGCGTAAAAGAAAAGGGCCCACGCAGTCTCCCAGCTCAAGGGTATCGAAGAGTCTCGCGACAGGAACAACACCCGGATGTTTTTCAAGAAATCCAAGCAGCTGGCTGCTGGCAGCTGGCTTTAAACCCGGAACGCAGGCTCTTCGAAATAGTGAAAGAAACCTAGTCACCGAAGCACAGGGAATAGTAGATGTATTTAAGGAACATTTCCAGCTGCTACTTAATGTCCAATCAATGAAGAAGCCATTCCCCTCCCCAGTTTTGAAGAAGTTGGCTCAGCTATCAAAAAGCTGAAGAACAACAAAGCCGCTGGCTCTGATGGTCTACCAACAGAGCTTTTCAAACATGGTGGTGATGTTTTGGTAGGGTGCATGCACCAAATCATCAACCAAGTATGGGTGGATGAAGCCATGCCCGATGTCTGGACTATCAGCTCTATATGGCCCATCTTGAAGAAAGGCGATCATATCTCTTGAAAGAACTACCGAGGCATATCCCTGCTGAATGTCGCGTATACGATCCTATCCAATGTACTGTGTAAACGTCTGAAACCTCTCTGCAACACACTAATCGGCATGAACCAGTGGTTTCCGGCCCGGCAGATCGACGATCGACGAAGTCTTCACGCTAAGGCAAATCCTGGAAAAGACCAACGAATTTCAAGTTGAGACCCACCACCTCTTCATCGACTTTAAAGCCGCATACGACAGCATTCATCGTCTTGAGCTCTACAAGCCGATGGCCGAATTCGAGATTCCGGGCAAAACTGATGCAGCTGTACCGCGTGACGCTGAAAACACGCGGTGCAATGTGCAATTTGGGAATTGCTCCTCTGAACTATTCCAGACTTGCACCGCATTTCGGCAAGGAGATGCGCTGTCGTGTGACTTCTTCAATCTAATGCTGGAACAGATAGTGCGCAGGGCAGGTGTTAACACAGAAGGCACTATCTTCAATAAATCTGTCGAGCTGCTGGGATATACGGACGACATCGACATCATCGGTCGCTCCCAGCGCGCCGTTATAGAAGCTTTCACCGCAATTGAAGAAGAGGCGAAACGAGTTGGCCTTGAAGTAAATGAGGACAAAACCAAGTACCTGTTGTCAACAAACAAAGAAGCATCAGTCCACCGTCTAGGACAAAACGTCACTGTTGGCTACAGTAACTTGGAGGTAGTTAGGGAGTTTACCTACCTCGGAGTAAATATCAACTCCACGAACGACACCCTTGTGGAGATTCGACGAGGACTTACCCTAGGAAACCGCTGCTACTTCGGTTTGGCAAAACAAATGGGTTCAAAACTCCTATCTCGGAAGACGAAATGTATGCTTTACAAAACTTTGATCCTGCTAGTTCTGCTATATGGAGCCGAGTGCTGGACGATAAGCAGGAAAGCAGAGCACATTTTGGGCACTTTCGAAAGAAAAATTCTTCGTTGAATTTTCGGTTCCATATGCGAGGAGGGCGAATGGAGGAGAAGATATAACAGCGAACTATATGAGCTGTACCAAGCGCTTGGTCTGGACAACTGGAAGCAAGAGAATCTACAATAAGGCCAGGAACAGCAAATGCTATGGCAGCTGAGATTGCGAAACAAGTAATGAGAGCATGCGATGCATCTATGATCCGGAAAACGTCAACAAATCGCCGGCCACCAGTATATTGGTGGAACCAAGAGATAGCAGAGCTACGCAGCAAGTGCCATAAAGCGAGAAGACTGTTCCAGCGATCCAGAGGCCTGCCCTCCCACCAGAACCTACAGGTGCAATACAAAGATAGGCGTAGAGACCTGAAATTAGCAATCCGGAGAAGCAAAAGTGACAACTTTAAAGAACTCTGTCAGCAAGCAGATGTAAATCCCTGGGGTACAGCCTATAAGGCAGTCATGGCAAAACTCAAGGGCACCACTAGGGCACCCTCGCCCTCATGCCCTTTGCTAATGCAAAAAATAGTGTCGGGCTTATTTCCACCGCAGTGAACTGCAGAGAGTATAGCAGCACCCCAGGATTTACATGAAATCACAACCGTCACGCAAACGGAACTTTTGGAAGTGTGCAAGCGGTTCGATGACAATAAGTCACCTGGATTGGATGGGATACCCAACAAGGCCCTTAAGTTAGCCATAAAAACAAATACGGAACCATTTCTGGAAATGTATAATAAGTGTCTAACCGAAGGGGTCTTTCCAGACCAGTGGAAGAAACAACGTCTGGTGCTGCTGCCCAAAGGGAAAAAACCGCCAGATGAGCCCACGTCATACCGTCCTATATGCCTGTTAGACACAATGGGTAAAATATTAGAAAAAATTATATGCAAACGACTGGAGGTGGCAATACATGAAGCCGGAGGACTTTCAAACGAACAGTATGGCTTTAGACAAGCCCGTTCTACAATCGATGCTATACGGAGGGTAACCACAATCTTGGAAGATGCTATCCAGGGCAGAAGGTGGAGAGGAGGCGCAAAGAAATACGGTGCTGTAATAACACTAGACGTCAAAAATGCGTTCAATTCTGCAAATTGGGGGCATATTTTGTGCTCACTTAGAGAAATGATGGTGCCAGGGTTCCTCATCAAAATAATATTAAATTATTTCGAGAAACGGTACCTGTTTTACGATACCGTCGATGGGGTAAAACAGTACCACATATCTGGCGGAGTACCACAAGGATCGGTACTAGGTCCTATCTTGTGGAACCTTATGTATGATAAGGTGCTGAGGCTTGAAATCCCCAACGAGGCAAAAATCATAGGCTTTGCCGATGACATCGCAATCGTAGTGACAGCAAAACACCTGGAAGAAATAGAGGAGATTGGAAACGAATGTATCCGAAAAGTGAGACGGTGGATGGCAGCAGTCGGTTTAGAACTCGCTGAACATAAAACGGAAGCAGTACTAGTAAGCAGCCGCAAGAAAAGCGAAGCAATCACCATCAGGGTAGGCAACCAAAATATAACGTCAAAACCGGTGATCAGATACCTAGGTGTGATGATTGACGCTGGGCTAGCTTACAAGGAACACCTTGAAATAACGTGCGACAAAGCTGCTCGGGTGTGTACTGCCTTATCCAGAATTATGACAAACCTTGGAGGACCCAGACAACCAAGGAGACTAATTTTGTCAAGAGTGGCGCAGTCAATAATAATGTATGCGGCACCAATATGGGCAAAGGCAGTGAGAATTAAGTCCCACTCAAGAAGAGTTAATTCTGTCAATAGACTGTGCGCGCTGAGAGTGTGTTGAGCTTTTCGGACGGTATCCGACGACGCTATATGTGTTATTGCGGGAATGCTACCAGCGGATATCTTGGCTATTGAGCTACAGAGGACCTATGACGCCAAAATCCAGGAACCCCTTGCTCCAGTCAAAGATATTAAGCTGACAGAAAGACAGCGAAGCATGAGAACATGGCAGGAAAGATGGAATCAGTCAACGAAGGGAAGATGGACCCATCGACTTATACCTGATATAAATAAATGGATGGACCGGCATCACGGAGAAGTGGATTTTTATCTCACCCAGTTCTTAACCGGACACGGCTGCTTCAGAGCTTATCTAAACAGGTTTGGGCTTGATGAATCTCCAAACTGCTCAAACTGTGGAGAGGCCAGAGAGGATGCAGAGCATGTGCACTTTCAGTGCCCACATTTTCGCTTGGAACGCAGAGGTCTTGAGGAAATAATTGGAGAAATACCAACTCCGGAGAACATCGTAAACCATATGTTGACATCGAACGCAGTATGGAATACTGTGAAACAAACAGCAGCGGTGATCATAAAGGAACTACGGCGGCTGGAAAGGCTCAGGCAGAGCAACCAAACCCAAATGGAAGCCCCCTCAGAACAAGAAACGTCGAACAGGTCAAGAAGAGCATAAAGTGCTAACCAGCCCCGCGAAGTAATACTTAACGGTAGTTCCGCGGGGAGAGTGGTTGAAGTGTGTAGGGTGTGGGTTAGTACGTAGGCGTATTCCTGGCATCGAGTATTCAGGTTTGCGAATCGTGCATGCCAGTAGCCCGGGTTACTGGTATCTTTAGAAGATTACACATCCGTTGGCGCAACCAAAAAAAAAAAAAAAGGTGGTGGTTGGTAACCTATGATGGTCTCGGCTACCTCTTTGATGATGTCGCGGTAGGTACTGGTTCCACTGGTTGTTGGCATTTATGGAAGGTGAATGCACAGCGGAGAGTTTCTCACTCAGACGCTCTCTGTACACTCTGGCTACTCCAGTTGTGCTAAGGCTTCCAGCGTTGAATTTCTTTTTCTGGGCATTTCGCAGCTTCTTCCGTTGGATAGTCGAGCGCTGATTGGCTGCAACACGTTTGCACATTTAGAATGCTGGAACAACCAGGTTGCTGCGTGGATTCGTAGTCTTTGAAACCTAGTGCTACGTATCACCGTATTACGAGCTGCTGCAAAGTCGATTAGTCGGAAGCCGTTGTCTGTTGTCGTATAGTCGAGGCTGTACTTTTCGACTAATCCGCCAATGAAGTTTTCCTTACCGATTTTGGCATTGAAGTCTCCAAGTACGATTTTGACATCATACTTCGGACAGGCTCCGTAGGCTCCGCCCAGGAGGTCATAAAACTTCTCCTTGATGTAGTCTTCAGCGTGTAGTCGGTAGGGGCGTGTGCACATATTACGCTGATGTTTTGAAATGTGGCTTTGATGCGGATCACAGCCAGGTGATCGCTGATCGGCTTAAAGTCAATTGTCATTGAGCGTAGCCGATTTCCCATGACGAATCCGCATCCTAACATGTGCAGTCTTTTGCGGCAGCTGTAATATATGTGTGTCGCAATTTTGTCGTTTTTGTATTCCTGATCCTATCCATCGTATCTCCTTGTACGCCTTGTACCGCGTGAGGACAGAATCAAGTTTTTAAGCAGCACCAGGGGTGTAGTGTGCGTACGTTCCACGTTCCGGGTCGTGATCTTGTATGAGGGAGTCGATTTAAATCCGCGGCGCGTATCTCTCTCGTAACTAGTGTTTTTTTTACGGGGTAGGGAAGTTACCCCGATGGCACAACTCCCAACCTGGAGGGCCAGTTCCTTTTGGTGAAACCCCTTGAACGAGGGGCCAGTTGGGAAAACCGATGTCAGTAACCCGCTTCCGTTACCGTTGTATGCTGTGGTGTACGAGTTATTTGTCATTTGGCCGATATTGACAAAAAAATCGCTAATATCAGATTTCTTTCTGATTTGGTTAGCCAATGAGTCGATTGAGTCCTAAAGTTTCAAATTCACTTTAAGGATTCGTTCTAATAAAAAAACTGATTTTGATAAAATTTTGCATGAAGCATCAACAAATATTCGAAGATATCGTTCGATATTTGACATTCGACATTTTAGAAACGTCAGTGTACCAATTAGCATGAGGTCATATAACTGCAGTTCGGAATCACTATTTTAAAGGAGCGATAGAGATTTATTCTTTTCGGTATGAAGTCCGAGAGGCATTCTGCGATGTTGTGTAATATGTAGAGCAACACTGGAGTCATGCAACACAGGCCATGCACAGATTTCACCCGTTATACCTGCACAGGTCAGTTTTTGCACCTTTTGTGGCAGCAGAATGAAACTTGCATGGCCTATCTCCACCAAACGAGCGATGCATAGGTTATTGTTCGGGTGATGATAGTGAGCTAAGTTCAATAATTTATCTTTGGTTTTAATCCCCATTTTTTGCCGAAAAGCCTAAAGCAGGCCCATACGGCTTTAGTCGCCTTTTCCGTGGTTCTGTTCAGATGAGATTTCCAATTAACTTTGTGGTTTTTTTTTGCCAAAACCGCTTAAAACGGTATTTTACTTTAAAAAAAAAAAACACGATTTTCTCGAGAACGCCCTGAACACTAAACCTAATTTTCATGGTATAACCTTTTATAGTCATTTATAGCCAACATATATGCCCATTGATATTTACACACATTGATATTCCAGAGATGGTAATCGGGAGCCGTTGGATTTTTTTATTGGTGAAATTAACGTGTACTGATTTAGTACTATTCAAGTTCATGCGCCACTTTCTGGTCCAGTTGACCATAGTATCTACAGCATTTTGAAGTATTCTAGTTGACTCTAATTCAGTTTTCTAAACTGCAAGTATTACTGTGTCATCGGCAAATGTGGCTATAGTACTACCTGAAGGGATTGGTACCCTTCTACCTCGTAAGGAGTAGATATAATATTGGACCTAATATACTTCCTTCTGGAACTCCAGCTTTGATTTCTTTAAGGCGGGAATAAGCATCTTTTTGTTTGATACGAAAGTATCTTTTCGAGATGTAAGACTCCAGTATTTTCGAATATTCCTCTGGGAAAAGTAATCTGAGTTTGTATAACAATCCTGAATGCCATACCTTATCAAATGCTTTAGCAACGTCTAAAAATATGGCTAAGCATACCATTTTATCTTCCACAGCTCTTTAAATAACGTCGGTTTTTCTATGAACCTGTTCAATGGTTGAGTGCTTTTCTCTGAAACCAAACTGATGAGTTGGTATCATGTTTTCGCTTTCAATAAATAAATTGAGAAAAATGTATTGGCTTATTGGCAGAAGATCACCCTTATCTATACATAACAAACTGTTATTGTTATGTTCATCATCAGTTATGGGGATGAACGACCCAAAATAATATTGAAATGATTCAACGTTTTCAAAATAAAGTATTGAGAGGCATAGTAAATGCCCCATGGTATATTAGGAACGTAGACCTTCATCGCGATCTTAAACTGAAGACTGTAGCAGAAACGATTGTAGACTACGCAGGAGTCCATGACCAAAGGCTGAGACAGCACATAAACCCAGAAGCAGTGAAGCTCACCGATACGAACGGACTTTATAGAAGAATGAAGCGCATCAAACCAAATGACCTAACTGGCAACTAAAACAAAGACTATATGTTTTGTTATTTTGTATATATTGTAATATTATGTTTTTAAATGTATATATCAAATATGAACTACTCGTTAGTGTAAACTAGTTGCAGTGTTAAGAAATGTTTTTATAAAGTTTCAATAAAAAAAAAAAAAAATCGATTATTTGTGCAAAACAACAATTTATCTCATATATGAACATATGTACACGGTGTGCCAAATACAAGTTTCTTTTTGAAAATGCAATGTGATGAACAAAATTTAATTTTTTGCATGTACATACATGTACTTGCACGACCTTGTATTTTATTTTTAATGTGAATATATGGTCTTACTAAATCAGCCATAATACATGGAAAATTTTTTGTATTTAGCCCACCCTGTATACTTATGAATTATTTTTGTTAGTGGATTTATTTTGAATTTACATTATATATGCACTAAACTCACTTGCGAAAAGGCTAAATGCAAATGTACATAAATATGTATGTGTGAAATCTACACAAGAGGGTAACGTAATATTGCTAATAATAACCCTCATAAACTTTTTTTTCGTTGGCAATTTAGTTTTTTTTGTCAAGTAAGAGTTGCAATAAAGTCAGAAAATACCGAAAGTCATAAGTTTTTGGTTCTTGAGAAAAATAAGAAAAGAGATACTTATGTATGTGTAGTTTTATACACAAGAGTAGGATAAACGTTAAAAAAAATTAAATCTCCTAGATACCATAAGTACAATGTTGGAATAATTCCTTCAAATATGAAGAATGCCACTCCCACTTTATTAGAATAAGAGTTAAGCATTAAAGTGCCTTTGACTAGAAATTGAAAAAAATCATTAAGACATAATTGATAGGCCATCAAATTTTCCACAATTCGTTCATACATTATATATGGCAACGCCCACATTTTGAGGGCGTTTTAAAAAAAATTCCTATTTCACTAAAATTTCTTCGATGACGTACATGCATATGTACATATGTATGTACGGTAGAAAATATCGCATTGATCTCATAAATGCGGTATTACATGGCCACTTTATTAAAACTGAATAATTTGTAAATCTTCAACATAAAAGGGCAATTACAAAAGACCCAGTCATGTAATTGAAATTTTTGATTGATATTTTTGTTTATGAATTACCATAATTGTCACCCTTCCTTATTTTTAATTTAAATTCAATAAGTCATCGAAGTGGCATTCAAATCTATGTCATCAACTTTTCATATAATTTACATACATTTATGTACATAATTTACATGTTGTGGAAGCTGCTTTAGCTTAGTACAGGTTTATCTGAAGACATTTGATGGGCCTGATCATTGTGACTTTTGAGTGGAGGTGAAGTTGAGTAGTAAATAGAGTAGGTCTACTTTTTGTCGCGGTCGAGCTTTGTGCAGGAGAACGTCAGAGGGCAACCTAATTTGACTTAGGTGAGGCGATACCGTTAACCCAGAAGTGCTTCCCGTCGGCTTAAGTTTTTTACTTGCACCTATATCTATAGGGCAAGTATTGCATTCGTGAAAAAAATCGAACTCGAGATTATAATCAAAATTGATGGAGAAGTCCAAAAAGGTAGGTCCGTCTGTCTGTCTGTCTGTATATATAGGGTCTGTGGGATAATCCCTAGAGGCAAAATCGGAATTTTCATTCTAACCTCAAAATTAAGGGTAGTTTACTTAGGGCTCTAACGATTTCGATAAAATTTGATATGTAACTTAGTTTGTTAGTTAGTTTCTATAGAATGATAATCCTCTAGGGATTATCCCACAGACCACAGATATGAAGTTTGAAGCAAATCCGTCCAGCCGTTTAGGCTGCAGTCGCATATACAGACTGCATTACCGGACCCACTTTTTTGGACTTCTCCATCATAGTAATGTCAAGTTTGATTAAAATCTCGAGTTCGATATTTTTCACGAATGCAATAATTGTCCTGTAGGTATAGGTGCAAGTAAAAATGACTTTGGTTAGGGTAGGTTCGACGGTAGGCGAGTTGAAAAATTTTACATTGCTACACTCAGTTCAATACAGCCCAATTGTGATACCCATAGGTGAAAGATCTCCCTTGGCCACTGGTTAACCCTAGTCTTTCAAATGTGTTTCATACGAACTTCGAAACCATCCAATAGATTCAGTTCCAGAGAAAATGGTTGAAGCCTCATTGTTTTCACATCACCGACATAAGTACATATGTCTTCTTCCATAAGTTTTAGTTTTTTCATGTGGTACCAAAGAGTGTTATCCCCCGTGATTACTCCTATCAGGTTAGAAAGGGATTTTCTATACTTTTGGATAATTCTGTCGGACCCACTCTTGTCAAAATAAGGCCATGAAATTCTTGTAACCAGACAGATTTCAAGGTGTGCCGGTACGTAGGAGAGGGCAACCTTGTGCTGTATTCCAAGAACCTTAAACTCTTCACGACAGCACTTCATAAGCTTCCGCTTTATAACGTCATACGTATAAGCAATGGTCTAGACACCACTGTACTTGAACTGTAGCAGTAACTGATTTAGCTCAATAACCCTTGGTAGTGGGGAGATAACTGTTCCTCGACGGGTACCTCTAGAGGCGTATGCTTTCGTACTCTCGTGTGTCGTACTAATATTCCCTTTCTCAAAATTTTTACAGTCCAGTTTGTTTAGTGTATTCTTTTTCTTTTAAATATTTTTCGATTGAGAGCAGTGCAGTTTCCAGACTTTTTCCTTTAGTATACGCGTGTTCAGTCGTGACATATCCCCAGGCAAAGTTGACTGCGAATGTGAATGTCGGCTACATTCTCAAAAGTTTTCGGTTAAAGTAGGTAAGGCTGATTGGGCTGAAGTCTTTAGCGGAGATATGATGCGCTTTCCTAGTCTTCGTTAAACGTATCACCTAGACCTTTCTCCATGTTTGTGGAATATATCTTCATATGAGAAATGACATTGCTGGTGAATAGTTTTTTGTGTACCGGAATATTCGTGCTCTTGATGCTCTGGCGCATGATCGGGATGATCGCGTTCATTCCTGGTTATTTGTAAGAGCAGGATTATATAATTGCCTACTAAATTCTGATAATTCATATAGATTGGGTTGTACTTTCTGAGCAGTACAAGGCAGAACAAGATTCAGTCTAATTTGGTCACCGGGCATGCCTGGTTGAAAGCCTCTTTGAATACACTAGCGGCTTCCATTCCATCACATTCTTGAAGTCGTCCGCAACTCTCACTCACTATCTTACTAAAGACATCCCAATTAGTCCTCCTGGGATTCCTACATATTTTACGGAAAGAATAGGTGTTGCTTAAGTCAAATTCAATAAATTTGTTATCAGAGTATGATTACACCTCTAAAATTTTCCAATTCTCAATTTTGAGAGAACTAAAGTGTGACGAGTTAGCAATGCTACTTTTTGCAATTGTTATAGTTCAGCAGCTGTCAACATTACCAATGATATCCAACTGTCAAACTATTGCGTAAGGTTTCATGCTTGCTGAACGTGCAAAAATTGTTAAACAATGTTATCGAAACTCAGTATTGCAATCAAATTATCTGCAATGCAATTATGGGGATTTGTTTGAACATTCTTCAGCATTGTCTTACCTTAGCACCCGCATCCTTTTTCCGCCTCATGGATCCGTCGAAGAAAGGATTGACTTTACAGCGGGTGATTCCAGTACGGCCCTTGTTGTTTTTCTAAACATTGGCATGGTCTAATGTTTCTCTTTCCTTATGCTCTTCAATTTCACTGATCTCCCAGTTTTCGCTATACAGCTCAGGATTGAGGTGACGGATATTTCTCTCAATCAAAATTCGCCTTTTCGCTTGGTTAAGTCAAGCAGTTCCTTCTTTTCCCCGTCTTTCGTCAATCTTTTTCAGGGTAGGGCTGATCCCATACCATGCGCTCCAGCGCTAACTACAGTAGCGAAGCTCTGAGATGTAGAAAGTGACGGAATAGCTGTTTATAAAGATATTTTCTAAACTTATGTCAACTGTTTCGACTCGGCGCGTCGTACCTTACCTTTGGGTGACCACTTTCTGGTTTTGTAACCCTTGACCGTCAAACCACTTTTTGAGAAAACATATAGCTGTGCGCAGACACCGGACAGAATGGGCAAAATTTGATGCTTCGCTATTCAGGCACAATAAGATCCACGTTTTAAGCACCAATTGCCTGAAGAAATTTTTCGGTTCCAAATGACGGTTTCACTGGAAAATAAGCCACTAGAATTTGGTCGCTAGAAGTAACAAGCTTGCTGACCATATTCCAATTAGGCACCTTTACGAGGTGCGATAATAGGAACAGTAACCCCTAACCCACTCAGCGGTAGATCTGTCCTTTCAATTCAGAATGAACCATCTTAGTTGGAAGGTAGTTCTCTGCAATTTCGGTGGCTCAGACGTAACTTTGGACGGCGTGGAATTAAGCCGATGAGAATGCTATGATATCTAATAGAAATGCCGCTTATTTCATTCGACTGATGTAGATATCGTCCTCATCCACACTGACGATGAACGAAAGGTCTTCGGGTAGACCAATACCCATGGTAGCGGATGTATTAAGAGCTGCATCAATCCCTATCCTAGGTTTGTGACATATAGAAATAATCGAGATAGACCCTATAATGTATGTACCTACATACATATACAGTGGATTCCGCTTATTTGGGACACATCGGGCTAGATGGTTTAGTCCCAATTAAGCGGTTGTCCCAACAAAGCGAAGTGATGATCAAGTAAAGAAAATGCAAAACAATTGAAATAGCTACGTATGTAAAAAAGAACGCAGTGGAATAGAAAGTAAAAAATTCAGCTAATGTTTAATCTTTTCTGGACATTTTAACCAAATGCAACAATCTTCTCGGTCAGTAGGCACAGATACGGGACTTATTAACTTTATCTCGGCACTTTCTGAAACGAAACCAAAAGTACGCCACGTCATAGCACAACAAAACTAGAAACATTAAAGCGAATAACAAATTGAAACAACAAGAAACCTTTTTACACATCCTTATGAAACTGTTTTGCAAAGGTAAAACGGAGCGAAACACCACGAGATAGTACCGTTACTTGAAAAGCATTGGCTCAATTTGTTTTCTCGTCTTCACCGTCATTATAACTGCAAACGATGGTGTGGCTTTTGCTTCTGTAATTTTTTCAAGACATAGCAGACAAGCAATGTGGCGATATTTTTGTCAAAATGTGTGTAAGATGTGCGATGAATATGTCCCGAATAAACGGCTGCTGTCCACAATAAACGAACAAAATCATCTTATTTTTGTTTCCGTTCTTGTTCATTTGTCCTAATTAAGCGGCTGTCCCGATAAAGCGATGTCCCAAATAAGCGGAATCCACTGTATTCGTGATCAGCATCATTAGAGTAAACGATTAAGCCACGTCGGTCCGTCCGTTCGTCTGTCCGTATATCATCAGGTTTTGGGCCTTAAATTTTAAGCTAGAGGATGGTATCTGAGAAATAAAAGCAGTATAAGTGTAAACATTTTTGAAATTAGCCCACTGCGAAGCACACTTTTCATAACTTCACTATTTTATTTGAAATCAAACAATTTTATAAAGAAAGTTTGTCTCCACGAGAAGCTAGGGCGGGGGACACTATTTTAGTCTCGAGTTTCTTCCCTTGGGTATTCGTATCTACTTTCCATTAGGCCGGTAACTATCTGGCACCTGTCACCGCACTGCGGACTGAGCTTAGCTTAGTTTAGTGCCTGTGTGCGCTAGAAGGTTGAAATTCGATATCTTGTCTTCTAAGATAAATGTATATAACTTGAATCAATTTAAGAAAAATCTATACCAGAATATTGCGCGTGGTTTCGTTGATTTAAAAAAAAAATCCTCAATTTTAGTAAATTTTTTAAAAGGGAGGAGATAGACCCACTCTTTTACGATTTTTTTCTTGTCTCAATCCAACCTATCTGCTCTTATACAAATTCATAATTTATAAAGTCTATCTTGAATATTGCGTTTAGTAGTTTCTTAGTTTGGCTTTTTGGAATATTTAAATATTTAAATATTAAATATATAAATATTAAATATTTAAATATTTAAATAATGTAATTATAGTTACACGAGCAATTGTTACTATTCAAAACTTAACGGTATAAACATACAGAAAGGCTATAATCTGTCTAGAAAAGATAGTAAATTATTCTTCTTTTCCACGGAGCTTTATGAAGTGGACGTGGTCCCTGTTAAAGCTAAATATTTGGTTTTATTAAAAAATTTCAATTTAATATAGTAATGTTATGAAAGTAGGACTGCAGTGGGTGGTATTTCAAAATTTGTATACTTGTATTGCGTCTCTTTCTCAAAAGCCCAGATATGAAATGCTATGCTCCTGCTCCAAAATTTAAGACACAAAATATACCCATTTTTTCTATGTTACAAAATATGAAGGAAACTTAATATACCCTAAGTTAAGTGTATTAAAATGTAAAAAAATCAACCATAACTTCAAGGTAAGTGAACGATTGGCATTGTATGATGTGCTTTGCAAATCTTTCCAAATCGCTTTTTGATGGAAGAGTCTTAGCAGTAGCATCTTAGCAGTAGTAACAAAATTATTTAATTAACAACAGATTAAAAAAGACATGTTTCATATTCATTTACGATTGGTGATAAAGAAAACTGATCGTAAATAAATATTGGGATTTTTATGTAGTATGAGGTTTGGTATAATCTTGAATCAACAACGTCTTAGGTTAAGTCTTATAATTCTTAAGTATTAATAATTGCTTTTACGTTAGAGTTAGGTAACTATCATATGTTTGCATACGAACGTAAGTATATACTTATGTACATAAATGTATGTATGTACAAACATACGAATATACATACATATGTTTAGAGAGTGTACTAAAAAATAGTCATGTGATTTTTATTGCACATACTTATGCCTTCATATATGGCAAATATTGCTTTCGTGAAAAAAAATCGAACTCGAGATTTTAATCAAACTTAAAATTACTATGATGGAGAAGTCCAAATAAGTAGGTCTGGCAATTCTGTCTGTCTGTCTGTCTGTATATGCGACTGCAGCCTAAATGGCTGCAACGGCTGGATCAGGAACTGTTTCACATTTTTGGCCAAAAGTTAGTATAACGGTATTTTTTTGCGAAATCGAGCAGTTGGAGCCAATTTATTCGAAAACGGCTCCAACGATTTTTATTAAATTTTATATTAGAATACGCCTTTTTAAACCCTATAAGATGGCATACCATGTTTTTGGTTAAAACTGATTTTCATATCATTATTAGCGATTTTCATATCATTATTAGCCAAATATGAATTTTATCCCTACTTCTTCCTACTAACCGATTTTCAAAATTATATACCATTGCAAAAGATTTTCCTAGAACACAGCTGTTGTCATGGAAACGTTTTTTCCTTACGATACAGGTTTTGATTGGTGCGCACGTGCTACTAGATTTGTCTGAAATTCATTTTCATTGATTAAAAAACAGAGAGAAAGAAAATATTGTTACATTTTTAGGGACTTACTTTGGCATATTCACCGGAGTTCAAAGGCAATGAATTTGAGTGAAATTGAAGAAAATTTAACGACGATGCTTAATTTTCAAGAGCTTTATCAAATCTTACAGATGATATCTGACGTTTTTGGTCAATCTGCTTAGAACGATGGTTTACTTATAGTCAACTTACATATGCTTACCTACTTATGTATATATTCGTTTATTTATTTTTACCTCAAATACACACAAGAATTTGAGACATAGGTGCAAGTTTGTACGGCCCAGTCGTGCACTTTATTTTTAAATGCAATAAAGTCTCTTCATATGTTTTCCAGTTTTTATTTTCCAGTGTAGTTTTCTTTCTGTTAAGGTTTGTGGTTGTTAAGCTATTCCACTATAGATGACTCTGCTTGTAATGGTTATAGTATGGGGTAAAATCAGTAGATGACCTTGTATTAACTAAACACTTTTTATATGGCGATTGTTCAATCGATTGTGTTTTTAGTTTGTTGTTAAGAAGGGTGTTCTTTCCTCTATTCCACACAAAACCGAATGAACAATCGCCATCTAATTAGGGTGAATGATGATTGAATGATTGAAATTCAGTACTTAGTTGAATATGGGGTTGCGAAAAAGTGAATAACATAATTTAGGTGTAATCTAAGCAATGCTTCAATATTAATTTACCAAATATAGTGCTCATCTCTATGTTATGGGAAAACCCTTTACTAAGAACCATTATTAAGAGAAAATGGGGTTATATGAAGAGATTAAACATAATGATTCAAGCTTCTGCGATCCAGGCTTTTTCATTAGGGGTGTATAAGGCGGATGATAGAGTGTCATACGCTCTGGTGCAGAAGTTCATCCACCGAACTTTCCCGTCTACCAAACTTTCCTGTTATGGTCTGTTATGAGATTTTTTCATTTTAATGCTGAAGCACTGTCTTTCATAAACTCGGTGTTAGTAAGAATCCGGCAAAAAAACAAAGTTGTAAGCTCCACTTACTTTGATTTGCAAAATAATTCTTACAGAGAACGTTAATCTTGGCAGGACTACTATTTATATGGTAGATAAAAAAGCAAGCAATCCAGACAATGGAGTCCGTTTGATGAAAAATACTTTGCCGAATATTCGGGCATATAGGGAATTAAGAGGGCTGAAGGAAAAAATTTAGCTTCAAACTCTATGATCTCTAGAAGCTCAAGATACGTCGAATACATTGATCCGGCCACATCGGGCGAAGATACAACAACGCTTCTGCTAAGAGATACTTCGAATCCTAGTCCACAGTGATAACCGAGCTTATATTGTAAGGAACAAGTAATCACAGATGCTAGTATCTTCAATCTGACGTACTGAGACCATTGCCGAACGTTTTAGAAAGCCTCAGTGCCTCAGTGCCTCAGTGCCTCAGTCTCTCAGACTGAAATTCTTCATTTTTGTTACTTTCGATTTCGTTTACTTTTAGTAAAATATCACCCCATTACTCGTATTGAACTATAAATAATTTATTTGTGTATATGTAACTACAGAAGTTTATCGAAATGTTTGCGCATAGGAATTTCTTTGACAAAAGGTCATCGGAGTAATCCAATCATAATTTTATCACATAGAAACCAAATGAAAGTAATGTTGCACCGATGATACCGTCGGCTTATGTTGGCAAGGATTTAATAACGAAGGCGGTGTGTACGTCTATAAGTTACAGGACGTTTGTATCGGTATCCACTGGATGTGAAAACATGAGCTGGAGCCGTCTCAACTGACGGAATAAGATTTAGTCCAGAAACATGCGCTCGTGCAACTGGGGCTGGTCTTGGCGGTTCCGGGAGGTCGATATCAATGTACTCTGGTTCGGGTGTAGCAATATCTTGTGGATTTGGTCCCTGAGTAGCCGAATCAAGGACTGCACGACGACTAGCACTTAAATGCGAAACATCTGCAGCAACAAATCCAATCAATGCAAGGGCAATCAACACAAATTTCTATAAATCAAAACGCAATCATATCTTAGTCACTTGTGTAATATATTTAACAAAGTAATTTTAATTTGGATTTATGAAAATATATGAAAAAACTAAAACAAACAATTCACCGATCTCAAACTAAGGTCGATCACCTACCATTTTGGTAATTTTTCGTTTATCTGTATATCACTGAGAAGTTCAAAGACGAATGATGTTGTTTTTCCAAAATACTATCTTATTTATATGGACCACCACATGGCATTCAAGTGGCCAGCGGCCAATGCTGAAGACTCACATCACCTTTCATATGAGCGTATGAATAGATAGTGTGAAGAGTGAGAGGCCCACTGCGTCTTCGTCAAAATATGTAGAAAAATATATATATCAACCTATTGAGTATGGTAACGATTTGCGTGCTTGACGTGCCGTCAATATGAGTCAAAGAAAAAAAGATTGTCTATGTATTTTAAAATCACCAAGTTAATTTGAATAAAATTCTACCTCTTATTCTTAATACATTTCAGGAAGATTTTTATTTTCAGATCTTTTTTAATGGTTACGTGGTGATCGGAAATCTATTCACATTCACTTTTTCTTCCATATCTGAACGCTGTGTAGGTAAAATCAATTGAATTTTAAATGGTTGTAGGCACTTAGCTAAGCATCATCGCCTCTTTTATTATTACTATTTCTTGTTGCTTTTGTTTGTCAAGGTCAAGTGGTTGTTGGGTTCGCAGTATTTGTGGACAAAATCTAAGGAAACGGGTTGGAATGGGGAGAGTTAGATATATTCATTCAGAAATTCAATGTGACAATATTTGATGAATAGAATGTCATGGTATGATATCGAATCTGTTGATTACTGTATGTATCAAAACTATTGCCTTCACAGATTTAATCCGTCCATCAGATCTCAATTTGAATGGAGCTCAATGTGTGTATATGTAGGTACATACATATAATATTAAAGCTGGCATAGTTCGAACTTTGTACCGTGTTAGATTGTTAAAATCCATTTAAAACACCAAGCGAAATTACAGGAAGTAAGTGTGAAACCATACAATTTTTGCACCGTTCTGGAGGAAACTGGACCACTTGTAGCGCGGTTTCATTTCAATTTAATGAACATCTGTAATAATCCTTATACCAGTGCATAGAAATAGTCAAAATGAGAATTTAGTTTACAATTAGTGGGAAATATATCGATCCTCCAAATGTCAATTATCCGCACTCATATGCAGCTATTTACTTTATAAATTTTAAACCCTTAGAAGAATGTAAGTAATTTAACGAATGTAAACATTTCTTTCTTTTTTTTATCTTTAAATTTTTACTTGGACCCTAATATTAACGGAACTTTACTTAAGACCAATTTCACAAAAAGACGATTTACTCGAAAACGGCTATAACGATTTTGATTAAATTTCATATTCAAGTGAGTGCTGTCAATTGGAACAAAATGTTATACCATGCTTTTTACCAAAATTAGTAATATCGGTGCTTTACTTATAGATAATTTGCCAAAAATTAGCGGCTATAACGATTTCATTCAAATTTAATGATTTGATTAGATTGGAGATGTGTAATAAGAAGGCGTACCACGTTTTGGCCAAAATGCGTCACAACGGTAACGATTTTGTTTAAATTTTCAAATAAGATTAAAGAACTCAAGTTCTATAAAATGGTTTTTTTTAATTTTTGGCCAAAAGTGCGTACCTTTTACAGAATCAAGAAGTTAGAGCCACTTTATTCTAAAACGGCTCCAACTCCACTTTATTCTAAAACAGCTCCAGCTAATAAAACTAGCCTTTCCTTTCCTGCCTTTCAACATGGCATACAACGGTTTTGGTCAAATCTGCTTTAAATGGTCCTTTACTTATAGCCCACTTACTCAGAACACGATTTTTTCGCAAACGGCTCAATCGATATTGATTTATTATAGAATCCGCTTATAAAGTTCTATAATATGGCATACCACGTTTTTCTCTAAAACTGCTTAAACCGGTACTTTGCTTTTAGCCAACTTATCAAAAATACGATTTTTTTTAAAAAGGCTTGATCAAAATTGCTTTATTTTCATATATAGAATGCGTTTATAAAGTGCATACCATGTTTTTTTCCAAAACCGCCTTAAATGGTATTTTTACTTTTAGCCAATTTATTAAAAAAATGGCACAGTTTTCTCGAGAATGCCTTGAACAATGGACCTAATTTTTATTGCATAATACGTTTTGGGCAAACTTCTTAAAACCGTGTTTTACTTATAGTCAACATATACAGGGTGGGCCAAATACAAGTTTCTTTTTAAAAATGCAATAAAATGAAAACGAATTTTCAATGTATTATGGCTTTATTAGTAACAGCAAACATTCCCAATATTTATAGATTACAACGTCGTTGAAGTGGCTGCCTCGGCTGGCTTCGCAGTAGCACATTCTGTCACTCCAATTTTCCAAGACCTTCTTGATGGTCTCGGGCTGTAGCTCACGGATGGCTTGGATGATATTGGCAACAGCAAATCAGATTTCAGTAAAAAATAAAGTGCACGACTTGGTCGTACGTACTTGCACCGTAATGCTATAAGTGCAAAAATTTAACAGGATTGAGATCCAAGTCTTGTTTTTCCCAGTAAAGTAGGCGTGGCATTCCGCATTTCGATAAAATAATAGTCATAACATTGTAGGAGTTTACTCAATGTTTTGTTTTTATAAAAACGCCCTTAAAAAGTGGGCGTGACGAGATAGGGTTTTTGAGTGAATTATAGAAAATTTTAAAGCCTATTACTTTGCTTAAATAATTTTTTCTCAATTTCTAGTAAAAAATTTTTAAAAAAATTATTTTTATAAAAGTGGGAGTGGCAATTCCAAAATTTGGTACGCCATTTTTTGCCTTTGTCTTATAACCTAGAAATGTTAATTTTTAGCTCAATCGCCGAACAAATACCCGAGAAACAGCTGATTTTCAATATTACCGTTATTCGAATTTTTCGTGAAAAACGTGGTATGCCACCTCATAGCCTATGCCCAAACTAACCCACAATTGTATCGAAATCGTTAGAGCCGTTTTCGAGAAAATCCATTTTAACTGAAATCGGCCTTAAGTAAACTATCCTTAATTTTGAGGTTAGAATGAAAATTCCAATTTCGCCAATTTAGGGACTATACCACAGACCACAGATATGAAGTGTGAAGCAAATCCGTCCAGCCGTTTAGGCTGCAGTCGCATATACAGACAGACAGACAGACAGACAGACAGACGGAATTGCCGGACTTACTTTTTTGGACTTCTCCATAATAGTAATATCAGGTTTGATTTAAATCTCGAGTTCGATTTTTTTCACGAAAGCAATACTTGCCCTATAGGTATAGGTGCAAGTAAAAATTGTTGCTGTAACATTTCTGATTTTATTTAAAGTAAATGCGAATAAAAACAATATGTGAAATATTTAGTAAATAATTCATCTGTTAATTGGTAATTTAAAACGAAATATATAAATGTTTGGCGTAACAGGCTCAGGGCCTATCTTCTTCTATCCATTCGTGTTGTGCGTGTTACAATTGGAAGGAGTCTACTGTTTCATTCCGTGCCCAAAGGACAATTTTTGATTTGAAAAATTTTTCATTACGGGTGTTTGCCAGACGCTTGTAAGAGTTCGGTCAGGGCGCCAACAAAAAGCAATAGCCATTAGGCTCACCGTAGTCGAATCCGAGTAGAAACCGATGACCTCTGCCGAGGCTATGTCGGCACGGATGGAGTAGAGTGCAGTTTTGACTTCTTTACGAATGCCCCAGCCTATGCAGAGCTTGAAAAGCGACCTTCTGTAAATACCAATTCAAAGAACTGGACGACCTCTCAGGACAGGGTTTATCCACAATGAGTAGGGTGACTTTCTTTACATATACAATCGTATTATTCCAAGCAAAATCCGCCACAAAAACTTGTAATAAGCGAAGTTGAAAATATTGAATTTTGTCGGTATGTGCGAACGCTTATAAAAAAAGAAATGAGAATACGCTTTACCAAAGTCACCACATCCGACTACCATATGTACCTGTGGGTCCCAAATATATGTGTGGTACTTATTATCCGTGTGAATGCTGATAACAAATTTTTACCAAAACACGTGTATCCACACTTTACTCATTATGGATATACTCTGTATCAGGAGTCCCACCATCAACCATCTTGAAATTTATAATAACCTCAGGTAGTTCACTTGTTTTTGCATTTATTTTTCAGCTTAACCCACGACAGAAGCTCATGATAAATCCACTAGTGATCTGAGCGTTGTCCTTCAAATCTCAATGTGGACGCGATCCTTTAATCAATTAATGACACTGATTTTGATGGCGAAGGATGTCTGATCCGTGGAAAAAACTGTCGCATTCAAATGCAAGAAATTCGGTCCGAGATCCCATCGCAAACCTACCCATGTGAATTAGTGGTGTAATAATAAATAAAATAACACTACTAAAACTGAATTTTCACTCTATTCGAAAGGTATTTGTTTGACACATATTTTGTGACATAGAGAAATAATCAAGATAGACCCTATAAAGTATATAAAGGGTATTTTTATACTGGCGGAGAACCTTAAATTGAAGCAAAACGTGAAAAAATGTTTTTAATATCCAATGCCATAAAATTATCTGTGGATAAAGGATATTCAACATAATTTTTTCCGTTTTCAATTTAACCTTTTCCGTCTTCTTTTTATTCGTGTTCAGTGCCACTAGCGAAAACTAATGAGTCATGTCCTTTTGCATGTCACCAGTTGTTGGGCCGTAAACTATGAGGATGAAATTTCATATCTAGGGTTTTAAGAAGGAGAACTAGTCATTTTCAAAACCCGCCCATTGCCACGCTCAGTTTTTCATAACTTCACTATTTTGTATGGAATCAGAAAATATTAAACAAAATATTTAGATATTTAAATTGTTTAAGGGTGTTTTCTTTTAAGGGAGTTACTTGGTTTATACTTGAATTTTAGCTACAGCTTAATGTTGTTAATTCAAGAAATTTCAAAAACCAAGCGTCACCATTATTGTGTACATTTAAGTTCTGCCATACACCCCTATTATAGTTAGTGAATCGAACGTTCGACTTAAGTCGAAAACATGAAATGTCAACCATCATGTGCCAAAAGCGTAGGTGTTTTAATTTGAGTTTAACGTTCTTAAGTACATATGTAGTTTCAAAGAACAAAAAAATATTTGTAGCATGACGAAGACGAAGAGAGAATTGTGCAAATGAGCAGATTGCGAAAAGAAATTCGTAATAGCTCGAATCCGGATAATGTGTAAGTCTATAAAACATTACTTTATAAGTTTATCATGTACATATGAACTTTCAATTAAATAAATCAGGTTTGTTCTCCTAAATGAAATAAAAGAGAGTCTTCGTGTGCTTTACGATTTTTCGCTAGTGGTAGCGTTGGTAATGATTTCGATTTAAGAGTATCGCGGGCCAATTTTCTGTTATTTTATCAGAAGTATTTCAGGTGTTTGAAATGAAAATTTGCCCGATTTGGATAAAGGGTAAAATGTCTGAGAGGAAAAGCAAAATGCTCAAAAAATTTTTTATACGAAAACAAGAATACCAGGTGTAATCCGATGCATTAACAACATTGAAGTTGTGGATCCTGTACGTGTGCGACATCAATATTTAAACAGAAAAAGGTTTTACAGTTTAAATACGATGATTTTGAGGTTGTTCTTGGAGTAGTTATTTGAAATTATTATTGTTCTCTTAATATTATAGGCCTGCGATCACAATATGAACATCCTCTACTTTGATGCAAGGTATCCGACAAGACTCCTTTGTCTGGAACTACAGTGAACTAAAGCTTAAGAAACAATATTTTATTGTTAATATATGTACATACAAAAAAAAAATACTTGGCGCAACAGGTCGATGGGACCCAGTGTTGTGCGGGTTATATTCTTTACACGAATGGAAGGAACCCGCTGTTTGATGCCGTGTCCGAAGGCGTAATAATATATACATATGTATACCTCTGTATTAATTTACTTTCTTCTTACTACTTTTTAAATAAAGTTGCGGTCTAAATCTGGTCCACGTTTCAAAATGTTTTCATACCCAAAACTGGTAAATGTTCTCATGTTCAAACAAAAGATGTCAGATCTATCTTGATTTCTTCTAAAAACATTAGAACGGTTGATTGATATCCACTTACGAGACAGCATTGATACACAATTTCTGTCTACTGCTCAACATGTCTACTCCAAAGAAGAAACCTCATTACACACGCTTGTACGAAAAATAGAGCATGCTATGCAGCACTGGATATTTTGTTTCACCTAACACCCTTAACGTCTTGCCCCATACAGCTATTCGTCTCAAAGCCTCTTTGGCCATGCATCCATTTTGAATAACTTCAAAATAGATTTCGAAACAGCTTTCGACACTATTACGAATTTAAATTTTGACAAAAACTTCCAGGTATCGATTCATGGAGGGGGAGGTCTTCCTAGATATAGATGGAGAAGTTTTCTTTGATAGACTTAATCTTAGTCTCTCCTTACGTCTTTGTAATCACTGTGGCGTAATCCATGGGAAATTAATGGCGATTAAAGAGGTTCTGTCTTGGCTCAAGAAAAACGTGAAGTGAACCAATGTCCCCATTTTTTAGACAGCGAAGCAGCTAATCGTTGGAATCTTTCTCTAACAATTCTAGATTGCCGCTCGTCTCTATTTGAGATGGCAGAGCAGTTTATTATTAACTTAAACTTAAATTGGATACTCTAAAAAGATCAAATCTTAGGTGGGCAAGTGGTATAACGTGTATAACAGATTTGGCCTAGGCGTGTATGGTGTGTGTAGGTGTATCACATGATCCAGGTAGTATTACAATGAACTTATTATTTTTCTAAGTGGGCTGGCGGTAACTGAGAGTTACTTTTAACCTAACCTAACTCATTTCTATAACCACTGTTGTCACAAAACAATTTTATTGGAGTGATTTTGACCCAAGAAGCCCTGGTCAAACGTTCACTAACCGTTATAAAATGCAGTCATAATTCGCCATAATTTTGACGTTTGAGGCTAAATAAATGTTTCTTATTCGCTAACGCTAATAGCAAAAAATTGCACTTGATTACGTTTTCGTTCGATTCGCTAATCATAATGAGGCTGACAAAGTCATTTATTGTCCCACATAATCTTAGTAGCGCACTCAATGACATACTTAATATGAGAACTCCAGCTAAAGAGTTTTGGATGACGCTGAGATTTAGACCTGATTTGGTTTTGCGGTGATCTGACAAGGGTTGTTTTTTGTTTAACCCATAAACGTGACAGTTGGTCCACGTGAGGGAATTTTTGAAATGCACGTGCCCGAATCGCACACGAATTTCCTGGGCAGTGAACAATAATGAATCAAATGTACTCGACTCGCACACCACCTGATTTTCTAAGGAATGAACTCTACTGAACTAATTGACCTAGAAGAATGAATTAGATCAGCAAACAGGTTTGCAATAAACCGAGTGCTCTCAGATCAAAACTAAAATGGTCGTGCTGTGTTTATTAACAAATGGTATTCGGTCAGTAAACGATCTACCTTCCAAAGTTAGTACGCAATGTTCGTTTTTAAGTATTGTATGTATTTACATATATATGTACATACATTACGTATGTTTAAGCTTTTTTTCATCGGGTTTAAGTTATTTGTTACATAGGTAAAAATTGGATAATGCCATATGGAAATTATGTAAGTTTCATTGTACAGTAATTACTGTTTCTACCAATAAATAGACATACATAAGTATAAACATACATATATGCACATACATATATAGATATGTGTGTACGAATTTATAAGCGATGGTTGTTTCAGTTCATTTATTATACTACCGTTTAGACCGCGAATAATGTGGGCTCAAATGTGGTAGTAATAAGTTTGAATTGTAATTATCAAATAAAGTGCACGACTGAGTCGTACGTACTTGCACCATTACGCTGAAGATTTTTTGAATATTCAGGATAAATAAAGTGGCCATAAAATACCGCATTTTGTATACTGTATATTGTGGATGTCAACAAAGAAATTTCAGTGAGAAAATGTTTTTTTTTTAAAAACAAGTTCAAAATGTGGACGTTGCCATTTACCTATAATGTTTAAATCTGTTGTATGATTAGATACCATGTACTCATTTTATCCTAACGCGGAAGAAATACCCAAATACATCCGATTTTCAGTATTACGGGTAAGCTAACCCAAATATAGAATTTTATCGAAATCGTTAGAATCATTTTGAAATCGGACCTAAGTACAATACCCTTAATTTTGATGTTAGAATGAAAACACCGATTTCACCTCGAGGTGTGAACCCACACACCACAGATATGAAGTTTGAACAGTGGCTACGCGTCCTATTGTTCATTTCGTTCCTGAACGCCTAACTTTCGGAGAACAATTTTTTGTTTTTATCATTTTCTTAAGTGACATTAACCACTCACAAAATGTGTTTACACTGTCACCTAAGTCCTAACTCCAGTCAATTTCTCGGTGTATTTCCAAAATCGAAATTCATAGCAGAAGAAAATACTAACCTGCAACGACAATGCTTTGCTTTTCATTCGACTCGTTCAGTTGAGTTGGAAACGAGATGTATCCACCAAAAATATGTATGTATAAAAAAATAAACTGCACGACTGGGTCGTACGTACTTGCACCGTAATGCTATAAGTGTATAATTTTATCAGAATTAAAGTCCAAGTCTTGCTCTTCCCAGTAAAGTAGGCATTCCGCGTTTCCATACTCAATGTTTTGTTTTTATAAAAATGCCCATAAAAAGTGGGCGTGGCCAGATAAGGTGTTTGAGTGAAATATAGAAAATTCTAACGCCTATTACTTTGCTAAAATAATTTTTTCTCAATTTCTAGTAAAAATTTTGAAAAAAAAAGTTTTATAAAAGTGGGCGTGGCATTGCAAAATTTGGTATGCCATTATTGTCTTGTCTTATAACCTATAAACAATAATTTTTAGCCCAATCGCCGGACAAATACCCGAGAAACAGCTGATTTTCAATATTACCGTTATTCGAATTTTTCGTGAAAAACGTGGTATGCCACCTCATAGCATATGCCCAAACTAACCCACACATCAAATTTTATCGAAATCGTTAGAGCCGTTTCGAGGAAATCCATTTTAACTGAAATCGGCCTTAAGTAAACTACCCTTAATTTTGAGGTTAGAATGAAAATTCAAATTTCGCCTCTAGGGAATATCCCACAGACCCTATATATGAAGTTTGAAGTAAATCCGTTCAGCCGTTTAGGCTGTAGTCGAATATACAGACAGACAGACAGACTGGCAGACTGACAGACAGACAGACAGACAGACGGCATTGGCGGACCTACTTTTTTGGACTTCTCTATTATAGTAATGTCAAGTTTGATTAAAATCTCGAGTTCCAAATTTTGCACGAATACAATACTTGCCCTATAGGTATAGGTGCAAGTAAAAAGGATCGTACAATGTATCAACAAGTTCGTGCATCTTAGCTGTGAACGAAATCAAGCAAAAGGAGTGACTTTTGCTCAAGCAACCCCAAATGCGGATATAGATCATTTATAGGTATAGGGCACGTGTACAGGTACTGTAGGAGGTAGGACTATGTGTGGTCGTTGTTTGCATGTGGCGATAGTAAAAACAAAAGTTGAGTAATTATGTTACTTTTACGTTCTATTCGTGCTGGAAGAATATGAACGAAATGGAAAATTTAAATAGGATATGTGAAGGATTGAGTTTATTTTGAGTTTTTATTTTGAGTGGAGGTGGAAAGGAAAATCATCTCAGCAGTTATCTAAAACTAAAAAAATGGCTTCTGGTAGTGAAAATGTTATAAATAAAAGCAGTTATGAATGCATTACTGAAAAATTAATTAGCAAACCCTTTTCGAAATGCAATTCTACCGAAAAATCTGCAACAACAAGATTTTTACAATTTTGTTCGCAATTTTTTCAAAAACTTTTAACGGAAAACCTGATTTCAGTTTTTCCAGAAATATACAAATTGTGTATATTGGTTCTAACTTTTCCTTTAACAACATCATCAGTTGAAAGATCTTTTTCGACACTTAAAAACATTAAAACATATTCAAGAATAACAATAGGACAAAATAGACTGACGGATCTTTCAATGATTACCATTGAAAAAAAACTTTTGAGAACAAAACAGTTTGAAGATTGTTTATATGAAAATGTAATTAAAATATTTTTAAACAAATCTAGGAGGTTGGACTTAACATATACGTAATATACGTAATACATATAAATCATATGAATTAAAACAATAAAAAAATTGAATTTCACTAATTGAACGCCTACATTTTTTACTCACGCGTCGCCACTGAGTTTGAAGGGAATCCGTTCAGCTGCTTAGACTGCAGTCGACCATACAGACATGCAGACAGACAGACGGAGTTGGTGGACTCACTTTTTTGGACTTCTCCATCAAGTAAGGTCACGTTTGATTAAAATCTCAAGTTCGAAATTTTTCACGAAACCAATACTTGCCCTATACCTATACCTAGTGCAAGTAAAAAGGTAGAAAAACAAAGATTGGTAAACGATTCGTAAATAAAGCATTGAGCTTGATATGATCATAAAATCTTTAAGCAAAGCAAATAGTTTGGACATACATAGGTCAAGAGATGATATTTGATTGGAATGCAAGTGGCGGAAATTGAACTTGATGAGAAAAATATTATTCTTTAATTACTTATAAATGCTCAAGATCATTTAACTATTTAAAATTTTACATGACGCGTTTGTAATGGCTGTACGTCAAACTGAAGAGGTTATAACTTTTCAATAATATTTGATCAGCCTTTGTGTGGAATGCTTTAAGAGCATACCATTGACAAATGAATGACTAATTAGCGTAAGAAAACGTAAGTGGACGTTTTGCGCATTTTGTTGAATGTGAGCTTGCATTGAAAATTTGTTTGTTTATTTATCTATTAGGTTGTTGCCCGCCGTTATGTAATAGGATACTTTATACAGTTTTTGTGAAAGTGTCTGATATGTCGATATACAAACAAGGTGTCAGGTCAGTTAAGAAAGAAGATCCCTTAACTAGAGATTTCTTTGTTCAAAAGATCGTATGGCAGGATGGAGTATATGTTTACTCCATTTCTCGTAATAACCGGTGGTCTACCTCGATTATTTCTCGATTATAGTTTTTAACATCTATGTATGTATCAAACTTAATATACCCTTAGGATAGTGTATAACATGAATGCCTTAAAATTTACACACTCGGTAATATGAACTATCTCGCTTGTATAAACCGCACTCGTTTTTAGTTTTTCACTCTTACGCGAGTCTACTGTACATTCGAAAACAAAAAAATCCAAACTAGCACTACAAAAACCAATCATAACAAATAAAAACAAAATTCTTATTGGAACCAACTATTCTAATATTCGTATATAATATATAATTTAAATATTATCATATTCAAGAAATCGTGTATTTGTCCCGTTAAGTACTTGTTCGCAAAACCACCGCATTTTAGTTCAATATTTGCTTTTCCAACCAAATAGATGTTTTTGTTTTTAGTCCACAAATATATTATTTTTATATTTTTTGTTATTGCACATCTTACAGAGACTTAATAATTTGATATTTTATTTTTCTACTGAAACATTATTTTTTAATCCGATTAAGAATGTGTGGAGAAAAAAATAAGTCAAAATTTTGAAGGAAAACGAAAATAACCTCCAATACCTATAAACTAAAGTGCACGACTGGTCGTACGTACTTGCACCGTAATGCTATAAGTGTAAAATTTTATCAGGATTGAGGTCCAAGTCTTGCTCTTCGCAGTTAAGTAGGTGTGGCGGTCCGCGTTTCGATGAAATAATAGTCATAACATTGTAGGAGTTTACACAATGTTTTGTTTTTATAAAAAAACGTATTAAAAAGTGGGGGTGGTCAGATAGGGTGTTTGAGTGAATTATAGAAAATTTTAAGGCCTATTACTTTGCTTGAATATTTTTATCTGAATTTCTAGTAAAAAATTAAAAAAAAATAAGTTCTATAAAAGTGGGCGTGACAGTTCTAAAATTTGGAACGCCATTATTTTGCATTTGCCTTACAACCTAAAAATATTAATTTTTAGTCCAATCGCAGAACAAATACCCGAGAAACAGCTGATTTTCAAAATTACCGTTATTCGAATTTTTCGCGAAAAACGTGGTATGCCCTAAGTAAACTGCCCTTCATTTTGAGGTTAGAATGAAAATTCCGATTTTCCCTTGAGGTGTGAGCCGACAGACCACAGATATGAAGTTTGAAGTAAATCCGTCCAGCCGTTTAGGGTGCAGCCGCTCATACAGACAGACAGAGAAAGAGACAAGCGGAATTGCCGGACCCACTTTCATAGTAATGTCATGTTTGATTAAATCTTGAATTCGATTTTTTTCACGAAAACAATACTTGCCCTATAGCTATAGCTATAGCTTTTTCAACATCAGTAAAGTATGTTTCCAACGCGTTTTTAAGAAAAGCTAATTGTCTGCCTTGGCTTGGTTTTTTACTAACTTAAGAATGTTCCAAAAAGGTTTTTCGTTTTTGTCAAGCATATTAAGTTTTTTGTTATACTCTATGTTACTCTAAAATTTGTATGTTTATTTCTTTATTGAGGTCATTTCGTGCCTGCATACGGGTAGACAATTCCGTTGCCAATTACATCCACAAAGAATCCTCAGTGTAATTAAGTGCAGTATTTGGGAAGGTAACTTTAAGGAGTAGTTCTTTTTGGAAACTTTTGGAATACTTTCATCGACCGATCTGAGAACATGTTCTGAGAAGTCGCTTACAAGACAATCGGCGTCTTCTGTAGTTGATATACCGTCAAGATTCATGGGAATATTATTAAGTTTAGATTTAACTTCTGAACGAAAACGAATCCAATTGGCATTTTTTTAATTTTGAACATACTGCACTTTTTTCCCCTGACCATAGCATACGACAGAAAACAGGATTGTGATCTGAACTAAGACCATTTAACGACACTGGGTTTGTTATGTAAGAAAGCACATTTGTAACGAATAAATCAAAGACGGAAGAACTACCACGAGAACTAGCTGGAATATAGGTGGAGGAAACAGAATAGAGATTGGCAACATGACAAAAAAAAATCAGCAAGTAAATTTCCACATGTATTTGATCTAACACAACTCCTATTCTTATGCCTGGAATTTAGTTGTAAAATTAGGAAATCACCGTTTAGAAAAGTCTTGTCAAGTAATTTTTAAAACTAGCTCTTTTCTCGTGTTATGCAGCTTGACCCGGAAAGTACACACAAAAAACCTTCTATGAACTTTGATTCCTTCATTTTACTTCAATCCCCACCTTTTTATAATAAAATCATTGCATTTCATCACTTATGTTGGGTCAATTTCCTAACAAAATTTAAATTAACATCAGTCTAACTTCTCAATCTCTATCTCTCAAAAGCATTGGAGTTACAATTAGGTACGATTCAGTGAGTCAGAATTGCATGCAAAACTATATTTAAATACGTTTTTTTTTTTTTTTAATTTTGTTTTCTTTCAAAGTACATAACTGTTACGTATGACAAATGCACATTATATTTTCGAATTAAAATTAAAAAAGGCCAAGTATTGATTTCTTGAAAATTTTCGATCTCGAGATTTAAATCAACTTAAAACTTAACACTTTTCAAAACAGCAAAAAATGTATATATCCTCCCAGATATCATCAGTACGATGTTAAAATAATTCCTTCCAATGTGGCATCCCACGCCCACTTTATAAAGCAAGACTTCAGAATTAAGGTGCAATTACGTACGACCCAGTCGTACATGAAATGTGTATTGGATGATTAACATACTTTATCATTCTGTATGCTTTTGAAAACTCTTGTAATTTTAATAGCTACGTAATTTGGCGGGACATACCGCAAACAAAAAGACAACTTGAGAACTTAAACAAACTTAACTCAAACATTAGATTTAGATAGAAAAGCATCGAACCAATTTGACGTTATGCCTTTCGTAACCGCACCACTAATAAATGTTATTACTTTAGAAGTTGTTTAAGAAAAATTACACTAAATTTTACTTTAATAACTTTATGGCGTTTCTAATTTTTTTAATGTAAAACTTAATTAACGTGCATTCATTTATCATGTCAATTATATGTATTTTTTTCAAACAGGTTTTTGTTACTATACTCATCACGTCGAATTAATGAATAATTATTTATTATTTATTTAACCTTAACGAATACACTTCAATTCATTCCAAAAGAAGAAGACACGCTTCAATCGAGCTTCGCATATGTATACTTTCGAAGTTGGACAAATTATGTGGGTTTCGTCATAGTGCTTAATTAAATGCAGCATGGTAATTTTAATTAACTTATAAATTGTTTTAGTTCGTAAAATCCACAGAAATTTATTGATCTAATTTCACCATGATTATAATTAAATATTATATGTTTATTTATATACATTTTCGTAATATTATAAGTAGCTGTGGTAATAGTACTGGGGGTACATGTGAAGTACAAATTCCAAATTTGAATGAAAGAGCGCTTTAAGCTCGTGCCAGATTCCACGCCGAAAATGTTCCACTGGTACCACGGTTACCGTGACCTTGGCCTTATGTTTAATCGGAAATACCGTAAATATTTTATCAGATTCAGAGTCTGTTTATTCTCCTACCTTTCACAAGCAATATTAGAAACAGGTTTTCGAATAATTCGAACGTTGAACTAAAAAATTCACATCTATGTATTAAGTAAGTTTTAATTTCCCAATTTATACATATTGTACACATTCCGCACTTCCGTTATAAATATGAACTATATTGTTTATATAAATATTTCATACTCCTAACTCAATGTTTAAGACCCACAAATTGGTAACACATGACTCATTCGCTTTCGCAATTGATAATGATCACCAATATACATACATATATTGTTTATAGGGTCTAATAACTATGGAAATGTATTTGTGATAGCATTAAAAAACCTAATTTTAGTTAGTTATTTTCAAACATCGCAATGAAAATGTGCAGACATTCTTAATTTCGCTATCGACAACCTATACTTGTTCTTGTACGAACCTAAGTAGGCTAAGTATTTTTAACTATTTGTCGTATTATTTCCAAACGTTTGCGACAGAATTATAACTTGTGACTCTGACGACTAAAAAAAGTCGCCCACTCGACTACGTACGTACTTACCCGGCAATCATCAAGTCTTCTCCTCATAAAGTGGGAATGGCATTCTTCATATTTGAAGGAATTATTGTAACATCGTAATGATGGTATCTGGGATATTTTATTCATTTTTTCTTTTTTTTTTCTAAATACCAAAAAAAAGTGGGCGTGACCACATGTACATAGTCCTCAAGCGAATAATAGAGAACTTCAAGACCTTTCAATTTTGCCCTAGCAAATTTTTTGATTTTTGGTAAAAATTTTGCAAGATAATACATTTTTATAAAGTCGTCGTGCAATTACATGGCAATTACAAAATTTGGCAGCCCATTACTTTGCATTTGTCTTGTAAGTAGCAAATATTATTTTTAAGCGCAATCATCCAAGAAATACCAGAAAAACAGCTGATTTTCAATATTACCGTTATTTGATTTTTTTTACGCAAAATGTGTTAAGCCGCATAGCATATACCTACCCAAACTAACCCGATTATCAAATTTTATGGAAATCGTTAGAGCCGTTTTCGAGAAAACCCATTTTGACTGAAGTCGGCCTTAAGTAAAGTACCCTTATTTTTTAGGTTAGAATGACAATTCCGTGGACTCACAGACCACTAATATGAAGTTTGAATCGTTTAGGCTGCAGAAGGTCATAAACACTGACAGACAAGTTTGATTCAAATCTCGAGCATGGAAGCAATACTTGACCTATAGGTATAGGTGCAAGTAAAACTAGAATTTCTCAACTGCTTACATTCCTTTGTCTTCAAGTTTCGCAGGACAGTTAAACAAA
This sequence comes from Xylota segnis, assembly GCA_963583995.1. Lineage (NCBI taxonomy): Eukaryota > Metazoa > Arthropoda > Insecta > Diptera > Syrphidae > Xylota > Xylota segnis. Next base: position 25,729,766 of record OY757238.1, read on the forward strand.
ACGCCTTAGGACGTTTGCTACTGCCAAACAATTGCCTTAAGCCAAAAATACATCCAATCAAAGTGTTCCTATTCCTTAACCTCAGCTGATTAGAAACATCGATGTGCAGGAGAATGTCACCATTCTGGAAAATCAATCCAGCATTGTGTTTTGTCCAAGGGGCAGCCCGTTCCATAACCACAGAATCATCTCAGACAACAACAGGTTCAACCTTATCACTGGACCTAGAAATTCGCAACAAAGTCTCCGACTAACCGACAAATTCCATACAAATCGGAGACTGAATAAGCATTCTCACGGTGAGCTTTACAGCATCTGCACAGCAACGTCTTAAAACCGATGCTTTGGATTTTGGTGTTGAAGGAAAACTGAAGCAAAGTAAAAACAACAGTTTCCACCCAATAAGATTTTTTACACTCTATCTTAAGGGTATTAAGTTTAATACATGTAGTCTGTTTTTTTTTTTTTTATAGTCTGTAACATAGAAAAATAATTGGGATAGAACCTATAAAGTATATATTTTCGTGATCAGTATCAATGGAGAACATACGGAAAAGCTACAATCCGTTTGGAACAGATCGTGTAATACCCTATCCTCCCTATTATGTAACCCGTACGAAGTGGCCTTGGCCGCACATCATTTTTTCTCAAATTACAACAGTATGCTCGCATGTTTGATGATATTTCGTGAAAAATTTCATCAAAATCGAGTTTTTGATGAAAACGCACCCAAAAAGTGCGCGTGGCTAAAATTAAAGATGAATTGTAGAATTGTTAGAGGAATTTGACAGAAAATGCACACATACAAATGCTGCAGTGCAAAGCAAGAGCAGCAAGGAAAGAGTAACAAGCTTGAAGAAAGGAGGCGAAAAAGTTCCAGCGTAAAAAGAAAATGGCCCACGCAGTCTTCCAACTCAAGAATATCGAAGAGTCTCGCGACAGGAACAACAGCCGGTTGTTTTTTAGGAAATACCTGGTAGTTGACTTTAAGCCCGAAACGCAGATTCTGTGAAACAATGAAGGAAACCCAGGCACCGAAGCACGGGGAATAGTAGATGTATTTAAGGAGCATTTCCAGTAGCTACCTAATGGGCTTTAAATAGCGAGAGTGATAGGACAAGTCAATAAAGAAGCCATCCCCCTCCCAGTTTTGAAGAGGTTGGCTCAGCTATCAAAAAGTTGGAAACCAACAAAGCTGCCGGCTCTGATGGCCTAGTACCGGAGCTTTTCAAACATGGTGGTTACGTTCTTGGTAAGGTAGATGTACCAAATCATCAACCAAGTATAGGTGGATGAAGCTATGCCCGATGACTGGACTATCAGCTCTGCATGCCCCATATTCAAGAATGGCAATCCTATGTCTTGCAAGAAGCATATTCCTGCTTAATGTCCTTCCTGCAAAATACTACCGACACGTCCCAGTGTGGCTTCCGGCCCGCCAGATCGATAATCGGCAAAATTTTCACACTAGGGCAAATCTTGGAATTTTAAATTCTTTTGTGGGGACGAAAGCCCCCATTTATTTCGGCTCAATACAAGCTAAAGCTAAGACTTACGACTAACTTAAAACTATTGCTTAAAACTAAGGAGAGAAGTGAAGGAGATCGGATTTGAGGCTGGGAGTGCTGCGGTTAAAATCGAACTGGGTGCAGTTTGTGTTAACCTTACGCAGCATACGGGAGATAGGTTCATTGGAGCCGTAAAGGGTGCGGTGGGGCGGGAGATAGAACAGACGAGGGCGTCGTAGGTTACGTGGGTTGGTGTTGAAGAAGATTAAATTGTGGAGAGATGCGCAATCCATGGAGCCTAAGTATACTCGATGAACGAAAAGAATATCTGCAACGTCTCCACGTTTCTCGAGGGAGTTCAGATTAATGAGGTTGAGGCGGTCTACGAAGGGCAAAACGAGGAAAACGTCGTTGAATGTTCTCAATTCTTGCCACATACACTTGCTGATAGGGGGACCAATCTTGACTGGCGTATTCAAGTAGAGGACGAACCAAGGTAATGTAGAGGGATCTAGTCACGTAAGGATCAGAGAATTCCTTGGACCACCTTTTGACAAAGCCAAGTCATGAGTTAGCTTTAAGAATTATCTCATAAATATGGGAACGGAAGTTTAGCTCCCTATCGTACAGTATTCCAATATCGCGAAGAGATTGAACGATAGATATTGGCTAATCGTGGATGAGATAAAGTCGGGGAGGAGATATGTGGTATTTACGTGATAAGGTAATAAATTGGCATTTGGCGATATTGCGCTCTAAGTCTTGTTAAAGGAGACAGTAGTCCTGATTTGAAGAGATGGTTTTGAAAAGGTTGGCATTGTGGGCGTAGAGAGAATGAAGGGAGTGGTTTATAACCCTATCAACATCGTTTATAGTCAGAAAGAAGAAAAGAGGTCCAAGGTGACTGCCTTGTAGAAACTCCAGATGTGGCTAAGAAAGGAGCCGATAAGACGAATCTGAAGCGAACGGTATATAAACGGTCTTTCAGGTAAGAAGGTATCCATTTTAACAATATGGGTTCGAAACTGAGGACAGACAATGTAAAAGGGATCAGAATAGATATTTTTTCAAAAGCTTTACTAAAATCAGTTGCAATAACGTCTACTTCTTTGCCATTCTCTAAGGCTGACAGGGCTAATGACACGAATTCGACGAGATCAGTCGTAGTTGATCTACCTTTCAGAAAGCCATGTTGTTTAGGAGAGATAAGAGACTTGCACTGAAAGCTTAAGGCTTCGTATAAGATGCTCTCAAAGAGTTTGGGTATGTGGGAAAGTTGAGCAATGGGACGATAATTTTAATTTTTTACTTCGTTCCTTGAGCATTTTTTTACTATGGAAAAGAACAACGAATTTCAAGTTGAGACTCACCATCTCTTTATTGCTTTTAAAGCCGTTATGTTTTCCAAAAATTTCAAGTGATAGATGGCCGAATTCAGGATCCCAGCAAAACTGATACAGCTGTGCCGCTTGACATTGGAAAACATTTGGTACAATGTGCAATTTGGGAACACCTCCTCTGAACTATTCCAAACATGAACCAGATTTCGGCAAGGAAATCCACCCAACTGCTTGGATACGCAGACGACATCAACATTATTGATCGCTCCCAGCGCGCCGTTATAGAAGCTTTTATGGTAATGAAAAAACAGGCGAAACGAGTTGGCCTTGAAGTGAATGACGACAAGACCAAGTACCTATTATTATCAAACAAAGAAGCATTGGTTCACCAACTAGGATAAAATGTCACTGTTGATAACAGTTACTTGGAGGTAGTTAAAGAGGTTACCTACCGGTGTAAACATAAACTTCAGGAACGACACCCTAGGGAAGATTTGGCGAAAACCTACTTTGGAAACTGCTGCTATTTCGGTTTGGCGAAGCAAATGGGTTCTAAACTTTTGAGTCGGAAGACGAATTGCATGTTCTACAAAACAGTGATCTTGCCAGTTCTGCTGTATAGAACTGAGTCCTGGACGATAAGCAGGAAAGCAAAATTTTTCGGTCCCGTAAGACCGCGAACTTTATAAGCTGTTTCGATGTGGATGCAGTTCAAAGGGCAAAAATACGTCGACTACACTTGCTCGGACACATAGACCGAATGAACAATAATGTACCTGCAATCACAGCCCCCAGGTTCGAGACGACTAGGAAGACCGAACCTCCGTTTCAAGACCTAAGCTATTGCGGGTGCAAGCAGGGTGCCCTGGATCGACGGGAGCGAAAGACTGCCGTGCCTCAGGCAGAGATTCTTCACAGGTCCGGCACCCGGTTATGCGAAAGGAATGTGTTAAAAAAATACACATACATACATAGCACATCCCTTTTCGCTTCTTTTGCAAAAAAAAAAAAACATGTTTCGTATATGTACATATATGTGAAGCCTATACCTATTCATAGTGAATAACTCATCCACCTAAACTAGGACCAAGCCATAACTAGCCATTATATATTATATCTTAAAGCTAATATTGATTGATATTCAAGAGGAAAAAAAAATCAATTGACTCACTTAGATCCAGATGTGACATTCCTGAGAATCCCTCTTTTATTTAGCTATGCAATAGCAATTTGATTTGCATATACAGGGTGGGCCAAATACAAGTTTCTTGATAAAAATGCAATAAAATGAACAAAATTAAAAATGTCGACAAATGTTTTATCTACCAAACCCATCTAACAAGTGAATCGCAAATCGTCTGATGATAGATGTCGGGCGGTTCATACTTATTCATTAAAACTAACATATAACACACGGTCGATATAGACATAGAGCTGAAAAAACTGCAGTTATGCTCGGTAAGAGGTAAAAGTAAACACTTGAGCTACAATATAATCTGTCTTCTGTCCGTCGCGATACTCCCTAAAACAGACGACTGCTTTCTTGTCTTCAATGCCCTTAGTTTAAATTTCCTTATTGGTGAAGTTCAACGCGAAGCAAACAAGATGTAAGTATATCGTCTAATGCGAAGCACACCTTCTAGGATTCAAGATGTACATACATATATCGTCTATAGGAAAAAATGACTACGAATTGGCAATTGAATTTTCTTGTTATTTTTATTTCACAGGAAAACCGACTCAGAAAAAATTCCTGCTCTTATCAATTTTTTTGTCAAAAGAGGCATTTACGAAAAGTTTATTTGTAAAATAAATATCGGTCTAAATGTATCTCTTAAAAGACCTTGTGAACGGGAGGATGAAATTAATTGTTTCGTAGAAACAATCCAAAGAGTGGCAAGGAGAAACACTAGTTCTAGAAGCTATAAGATCAACCACAACAAAAAATATCCCAGAGCAATCATTTAACTGGTGAGGGAGAACAAAAAGAACGAAAGAAACAAATAACTCGTGCACCGCAGCTTAAATTGGTCTTTAACCGATTATGCAATCTCCTAAGAGAAAATCTCTCCGCTGAAAGAGTATCAAATTATTTGGTTTGGAAAGCCCCACCAATTCGGAAAAATAATAGGAACTGGGTCAAAGCGACAAAGAAATGGCAGAACATTTTACTACGCACCTAGAAGTTCATTGATAAAGCCCGACTCTCCCAGTCACGACATCTGACACCTTTAAAGTAGAAAAGCTTTGAAGTAATTAAAAACTAAGGACGAAGAATGCTCCCGGTTACGAGTTTCTGGTGGTCATGGAATTGACGAATTAGACTTTATATAAGGAAGTTGCGGATATTATAATGGTCCTGAAACCACCCAAACCTCGAAATGAGAAGAAATCATATCAGCCAGTTATGTCAAAAATATTCGAAAAACTACTTTCTAAACGACTACAACCCGGGATCGACGAAAGACATCTCAGTCCTGACCATCAGTTTGGATTGAGAATCAAACATTCTACTGATCAGTCCACAAAATAACTGACGTGATTGAGAAAACTCTTGAAAAGAAAAAGATTTGTTGTAGTGTTTGGCACGAAAGCTTGGTGTATAAATTGAAGCTACTACTGGCAAGGTAACTCTTTCTAGTCCTACCTAATCGTAGCTTTTGAATTGAATTGAATTGACATTTACAACGTTTAGTTCAAGTAAGTTTTTCTGGCACCAGACAGAAAATAAGTTGAGGTCGACTTGAAGATAGGCCGAATCGGTGGGAGAGGAAATAAATATGTAGATCTTCATGTTGTCAGCTATACGCAGAGAGAAAAGAGTTTTTTATAATGCAGTCAACATCATTGGTGGTGAGTACCAAAATTAAAGGGCCAAGATGACTGCCTTGAGGAACGCCCGATGTGTCTGTTATTGGGCTAGAAACAGAAGAGCTAAATAGCACTTCATATTGTCTACCTTTCAAGTAGGACCTGAATTATTTGATAAAATTCATTTGAAAACCAAATGCTTTTAGTCAGAAAACATTGAACAACGAGATATTAAACTTTCCCGGCTTTTTCCAATTGCCTACAAGCTATTTTCACCCATATTGTTACATTTTCATACACATTTGTTAGAAACCCGTCAATTCACCCCTAAATCGGTCAATTCACCCTAAAAACAACAACAAATCGGTTAATTTCACCTTAAATTAATTTCACCGAAAATGTAAAAATCAAAATATATGTTTTCAGATAGTTTATTCTTTTGAAAAATAATGAACACAAAAACAGATTACTACAATGCTATTAAGCCAATTGCGAACAGGTTGAAACAATTGTTATGGCAAATTAAAACATAAAATCCATTAAATTTTTTTGAAAAACATATAATTGTTTTAATATATAGAAATTTCGCAAACAACAATTGCCAAAGATTATGGATGAATTATAATAATAGGTTCTTTAAAAGGGTAAGATAGAAAGGTAAATATACTATTAATCTGGCTTTTAAAATAATATCTCTTTACTCAATGATTTCTGCTTTTAGTTTACTAAAGTCAGTAGCTATTACATCTTTTTTTTGCTGTCTTACTGAAAGAGTCTTACGTTTAAAGCATGGGAAATAATTATTTTGACTTCAAGGAGATTGCACTCGGAGTCCCACAAAGAAGTGTCCTTGCCCTCTTCTATATATACCCTTCACGCATGATATCCCACAGAAAAGAAACTGTGTCATCTCCACGTTTGCGGACGGTATTGACAACTGGCGATACGATTGAAACAGCAACTGAAAAGCTGCAACATGCTGGTAATAAAGTCCGTGCTTGGACGAATTCTTGTCGCATTGTGCACATTTACTCACGTCAGCTATAAACAAAAAAGTGGATAGATTGCCTGTATATCTAAACTCAGTTAAAATTCCGTATGCGACCGAAACAAAATATGGAAAGATGCACTGAGCACAAAGCGAATGCGTCGTGAATCCATTTCAGAAAATAAATCACGGCGGAAGAATCAATGTTCTTTTCTCAAAACGTTTCAATAGGCGTTTTTCTTTTTTAGTTCGGAGCAGAGCTCTGAACAGAGCATGAACACACTGAGCGTGCTCTGTTCAGAGTGTGCTCCGAACGCTCTGAATTATTTAAGAAACACGATTGAGCACATAAAACTGAAACAATGAAAAATTAATGCTTTTTGACTTCCAAACACAGAAATAATAATTAGACACATATAAAATTCCATTTTCTTCTAATATTTAATAAACAACAAGACATTGGGCGCGATATCAATTGTTTTCGTTTCTGTTTTTTAATTTTTTTTCTCCTATCAAACGTCAAAATCATCGTGCTCTGTTTTTGCTCTGGGTGCTCTATCAATTTATATCGAGCACATAGAGCGCGCTCTGAGCACCCTATGAGCGAAAAAAGAAACACGCATAGAGCGCTCTGAGCACTCTGATCTAAAAAAGAAACACGAACATTTTTTTTGACAACTCAGGCTCTGCTCCGAACTAAAAAAGAAAAACGCCTAATTTAGACATATTTTTTTATTTTTTTCCGACGGTCGAAGGGTACACATCGTTTGTTGTTGTTGTTTGGACATCTAATGGTAATGAGATGTGTAATTTCTTTTAATACACAAAGCGAAGATTTCAATTGAATGTATAAATACTGTGTTGAGGATGTATGCATTTTTCTATATGTTTGGTGTGGAAATCACTAAATGGTTTTATGATTGAATGTACAAAACATTATAATTTCCTAATGACGCCCACCGAAAGAAGTTATTAAAATAAAGGACATACATATAATACGAGCAAGAAATGCACTTCCTGAAGAGTTAGGTAAACTGCTAATTACTTTGGGAAAACCATACAAAACCTACTCCTTCAACGATATCTTAAGAATTAAATTGGAAATTGGAAGAAAAATTCATCCGTGTCGACCTATGTATGTACCACTTCAACGATCGCTTATGTGTTGAATTTCAGCATTCCCCGTCTGTCACAATGGCTTTCATGCCCATGAAGCATATTTTCTTGTGTAGCCACAGCGTTCATGGGAATGACGTTCATTCCGTTCATACCGTTGTCAAAAAGATAACAAAATTTGGGCGTAAACACAAAGATTGTGTTCACGGGTATTGTAACCGTACTATGTATCATTCAACCATTTGATGCGAACAATTCAATTCGTTGTCTGCAAAGGACAAAACCTTTTGGCCTCGGGTCATAGTAATGCCGATCGTGTAAAACGCAGGAACTCTCATTGGAATTTTACATGCCTAAAGTGTTGTATTCTTTTTCAATACATACACATCTTTTTCCAAAAATCAAGAATCTCGGAAGTGAGACTTAAACAAGATATGCTTAGTTGTAGTACTAATTTTAAAGATATGTGTTTTTAGTGACTGAAAATCTCACACTATCATAAGCATTAAGTGAAAGAAAATTCACTAGATATGTATGTTATCTTGAAGCTTAATTTGAGTATTCAGATGCTTTCTTATAAAACCAGATGTTTATTAATTGGTTTACAACGTCTTGAGATACGAAAAAAATACTTCTGCATCATGTTCATAAGAGACATTTTAACCAATCATTTTATCAATTGTTAACAAGATATGTACATTTAAATCTTGTATTTTATCTTTAATGTCTAGTCAATATAAACTGTTTTATATAATCGCTTAAATATAAAATAAAGTGCACGACTGGGTCGTACGTACTTGCACCGTAATGCTATAAGTGTATAATTTTATCAGGATTAAAGTCCAAGTCTTGCTCTTCCCAGTAAAGTAACCGTGGCATTCCGCGTTTCAATGGAATAATAGTCATAACATTGTAGGAGTTTTGTTTTTATAAAAATGCCCATAAAAAGTGGGCGTGGCCAGATAGGGTGTTTGAGTGAATTATAGAGAATTTGAAGGTCTATTACTTTGCTTAAATAATTTTTTCGCAATTTCTAGTAAAATTTTTTAAAAAAATAAGTTTTATAAAAGTGGGCGTGGCATTCCAAAATTTGGTATGCCATTATTTTGCACTTGTCTTATAACCTACAAATAATAATTTTTAGCCCAATCGCCGAACAAATACCAGAGAAACAGCTGATTTTCAATATTACCGTTATTCGAATTTTTCGTGAAAAACGTGGTATGCCACCTCATAGCATATGCCCAAACTAACCCACACATCAAATTTTATCGAAATCGTTAGAGCCGTTTTTGAGAAAATCCATTTTAACTGAAATCGGCCTTAAGTAAACTACCCTTAATTTTGAGGTTAGAATGAAAATTCAAATTTCGCCTCTAGGGAATATCCCACAGACCCTACATATGAAGTTTGAAGTAAATCCGTTCAGCCGTTTAGGCTGTAGTCGAATATACAGACAGACAGACAGACTGACAGACTGACAGACTGACAGACAGACAGACCGACAGACAGACAGACAGACAGACAGACGGCATTGGCGGACCTACTTTTTTGGACTTCTCTATTATAGTAATGTCAAGTTTGATTAAAATCTCGAGTTCCAAATTTTGCACGAATACAATACTTGCCCTATAGGTATAGGTGCAAGTAAAAATATATGTTGTACTAATTGTTATCGTAGTCTATGAGAAATATGCCTGATTGATGAAATAAATAAAATTAATCGTCCTATCAGTAGATGTTATAATTTTTGCTAATGGCGTCGTACGTCAATCATATTTGACATTTGTGAACTATGCAGCTGTAGTCTACAAACATCGGTTAATGTCTCCTGACCATTAGCCGCGGTTGAATTACTGTCAAGCAATCCCCAATCTCAACAACGAAGAGGACGATATTGGTTGATATTGTTGATATTGGCCACACGTTTAATGTATTATTCATTCACTTACCTCAAAGGAAGACCACGTATGTAAATGCCATAAAACAAATAAAAATTATAATTTCCAATTTTCTCAAAAACTAGAAGGCATAAAACTATTCGGTTTTTTGTGCTTGATACAGAACACAAATCATTGAGTAAAGAGATATTAAACTTTCCTCCCTCTTTCCTACCAAAAACTTAATATCTCATTGTTCAATGATTTCTGATACAGTGTTGATATAAGTATTCACCAAACAAACCAATTTAGCACTTCATTTCACAATTTTGAAAGAAAATTGATCAACATTTTTTAAATTCTTTTATGAACATTTTGAGTTTGCATTCGAATTTTTAAAAACTATTAACATAAATAATTTAATTTAAATTTAGGATTAAAGAACAGGTGTCTGACTTTCAAAACCGGTATAGTACATCATTGTAAGTGTTGCCGTTGTTTATTAATATTTTTTTTTTTCCATTTTAAGTAATTTTTTTCTAAAATTGCCCTTACCTCTTAAAAGGGGCATTATCAATTCTTGGCGCCAAAGTTATCGTACTCTCCCCTTGAATTGTTAGCGCTTCTCACAACAATTAAATTAAATTACTATAGTACTTCTTTTATTCCCTTTGCTTGAATTTCTTATTTTAAAATTTTTATTTTCACCCTTTTTTATTATCAAAACCTTTTGATTTTTCGTCACCAACTCGCCACACACGACTTGATTTAGACAGTAAATTTTACATTTTCTTTTCCCTCCTTATTAATGCGGTGTAGTTGTTTATTTTCTCAGACAATGGAAAGCTCGTTGGCAAATTCGCACTTGATATCAAAATCGTTGCCTGCTCTTAGACAGTTTCGGTTTCCAATTAACAAAAATTGTATATGCATACTTACAGGCTGTAATATATCAATATATCAATTATGTCAGGTATTTATACCCTATCCTAAGGGTATATTAAGTTTGATACGTACATATGTATGTATACATATATGTATATATATATGTAGTTTGTAACGTAGATATATAATTGAGATCAACCCCGTAAATATATACATTTGTGATCAGGATCAATAGAGAAAACGATTCAGCTTTGTCCGTCCGTCGGAGTTAGGAGGATGAAATTTTATACCTGAGCTTCTGAGAAATAGAGGAGTACAAGTGTAAGCATTTTTTACTTGCACCTATACCTATAGGGCAAGTATTGCAATCGTGAAAAAAATCGAACTCGAGATTTTAATCAAACTTGACATTACTATGATGGAGAAGTCCAAAAAAGTAGGTCCGGCAATTCCGTCTGTCTGTCTGTCTGTCTGTATATTCGACTACAGCCTAAATGGCTGAACGGATTTACTTCAAACTTCATATATAGGGTCTGTGGGATATTCCCTAGAGGCGAAATTTGAATTTTCATTCTAACCTCAAAATTAAGGGTAGTTTACTTAAGGCCGATTTCAGTTAAAATGGATTTTCTCGAAAACGGCTCTAACGATTTCGACAAAATTTGATGTGTGGGTTAGTTTGGGTATATGCTATGAGGTGCCATACCACGTTTTTCACGAAAAATTCGAATAACGGTAATATTGAAAATCAGCTGTTTCTCGGGTATTTGTGCGGTGATTGAGCTAAAAATTATTATTTGTAGGTTATAAGACAAGTGCAAAATAATGGCATACCAAATTTTGGAATGCCACGCCCACTTTTATAAAACTTTTTTTTTTCAAAATTTTTACTAGAAGTTGAGAAAAAACTATTTATGCAAAGTAATAGGCCTTAAAATTCTCTATAATTCACTCAAACACCCTATCTGGCCACGCCCACTTTTTATTGGCATTTTTATAAAAACAAAACATTGAATAAACTCCTACAATGTTATGACTATTATTCTATCGAAACGCGGAATGCCACGCCTACTTTACTGGGAAGAGCAAGACTTGGACTTTAATCCTGATAAAATTATACACTTATAGCATTACGGTGCAAGTACGTACGACCCAGTCGTGCACTTTATTTAAAATCCGCGCACTATCAAGCCCATATCTTCACTATTTTGTATAAAAGCGAAAAATGTTATTAGGACAGAATATTTAAATATTCAAAATCTCTACAATTCGTCCATAACCACTTTTAAACTGATTTTGATAAAATTTTACATGAAATATCAACAAACATTCAAAGATATACAGTGGCGACAAAGTTACATGGTAACTAATAATTTTAGGTCTTAAACTACAGCTTAATCGATTAAACATAAAATAGTGTTAGTTTATAAAAAGTGTAACTTCCCTATTAACTAACGGCACATGTTACTTCTTAAATCATCCTTGGCTTTTGAAATTAAATGGCATTTTGTGAAGGCTGGTAGATATACATACATACATAGTGTGGACAATTTAAATAGCACACATTTGGTTTATTACAATTAATTTGTCAATTTAACTCTAATTCTTGATATTATTAGGGTAAGTAATAATAAAGAGTTTCTTTTGCAAGAAATTTAAAGATTTAAAGAATTTGGTATATCAATAACAGTATGGGACGAGGAATTCATTCCACGGAGGATTTCAGATGGTGTGTTCTTGCCTATAAGAATAAAGAAAGCTCGAATTCGGATATAGCGCGATAATTGAAGTGGTCACGAAAAAAGGTAATTAATACCCTTCAACATTACCAAGAAATGGGCTCGATCCAAAACAAACTGCGTAAGGATCGGTCGCGTAAGACTACCTCTAGGACCGACTCGACCATTGTTCGTTTGAGCAAACTCGATCCATTTTTGTCAGCTCCTAAAATAAAGTTAAAAATTGAAAGGGAGGTGAACGTGGATGTTTCTGTTAGCACAAATAAAAATCGCCTCCGAGAAAAAAATTGTTCGGACGGATTGCCAGACAGAAACCATTGGTATAAAATCGGAATATGTCACGTCGTTTGGAGTTTGACCGTAACCATATTAATAAAAATCCAAATTGGTGGGAGAATATTATGTGGACCATTATAACACGGGAAACAATATGTAAGACGCGGGATCAACCAAGAATTCAACCCTAAATACGCCATAAAAATAGTAAAGCACGGTTAAGTTCTTGTTATGTTAATGTTCTTGTATGGGGGTGTTTTTTTCGCGTGGTGTTGGTCGGATTTAGCCGATTGAGGGCATTCTGGAGCAAATGAAATACAAGGACATTTTGAGTAATGTTGAGAAGGAAATGCCACTGATATGGAAATTTTAGTACGAAAGTGACCCGAAGGACACATCTAAATCTGTAAAGCAGTGGTTATTGAGCCAGAAAATTGACGATTTAAGTTGGCCAGCTCAGTCCCCTGACCTAAATCCGATTGAGAACTTGTGGAGGGATGTCAACACATCAATAGACAGAACGGCGGCCACAAATTTAGATCAACTTTGTGTGGGGATTCTACGGATTGGAGTGCCATACGTTGGGGAGAGGTGTAAGGCCCTGGTATCATCAATGTGCTGTCGATGAACTAAAGATATTAAAAATAAATACTACCCGACTAAATATTGATGAGATCTCCATATTTACCTCTTTCCATTTCTTCACAGTTTTATTAAATTTAATAAATTTCGTAAAGTGTGCTATTTATTTTGACTGCAGGAAATTAGAACGAAGAATACTTTTTAGCTTTTTACTTGCACAATACCTATGTATAGGGCAAGTATTGTATACGTGCAAAATTTGGAACTCGAGATTTTAATCAAACTTGACATTACTATAATGGAGAAGTCCAAAAAAGTAGGTCCGCTAATGCCGTCTGTCTGTCTGTGTGTCTGTCTGTTGGTGTGTCTGTCTGTTTGTCTGTCTGTCTGTTTGTGCACGAGGCTACAGCCTAAACGAGTGGATGGATTTAGATCAAATTTCATATATAGGGTCTGTGTGATAATCCCTAGAGGCGAAATCAGAATTTTCATTCTAACCTCAAAATTAAGGGTAGTTTACTTAAGGCCGATTTCAGTTAAAAGGGATTTTCTCGAAAACGGCTCTAACGATTTCGATTTTCGATTAAACTTCATGTTTCAATTAGTCTAGTCAATTGCAATCAGATGATGCATCGTACTGCTTACCAAAATTGGCAACAATGGTACTTATAGCCAATTTGACAAAAGGTCGATTTGTAGGAAAACGGCTCCAATGATTTAGTTCAAATTTAATATTCGGACTAGTACATAGTAATGCAACATGATGGCGTACCACGTTTTGGTCTAAGTATGATACAACGGTACTTAGGACCAAGGTGACTAAAAGCCGATTTGCTTGAAAACGCCTTCACCGATTTTATTAAAATTTTCACATAAGATTAAACGTCTCAAATCCTTTTTCAATCCTATGGGATGGCATACAACGTTTTTGACCAAAACTGTTTTAAAAGGTACTTTACTTATAGCCATCTTCATAAGAATACGCTTTTCTCTATCGTTACTGTTTTATTTTCATATCTAGGCTTCTTTTTCAAAACTCTATAAGATGGCATACCACGTTTTTCGTCGAAATTGCCGAAAATTCCAATTTCCTTACAGCCAGCTTAACAAAAACACGATTTTCATATCATATTAATAGGCAAACATGAATTTTATCCCTACTTCTTCCTACTGAACCGATTTTCAAAATTATATACCATTGAAAAAGTTTTTCCTCACAGAAGCTCCTTACTTTATAGTTTAAGGCCAAATTGATAACAATGGTACAATAGCTTTTTAAAGATAAGTCAATACAGAAGTACACGCACACTACCTATAGTGAACCAAAAATAATATATGTATGTATTGTTCTTGACTTCTTGCACAATCACACCGCAGTGTTGCTGCTAAGGTTTGAGAAAAAACCTTACCAGAAAAGAAAAACGTACCTAAAGTATCAAATACAAATACAAATTATTACTAACAAAATATATCCCAATGGCAGTGGAACTATGTTGCAGAATCAAAAAGTTGGAAATTGTTATAATGATGCTCTGTTGTAGAAAGTGAAACTATCAACATAGCAATTTTTAAGAAAACGAACCATCACATCTAAATTAATAATCACTTTTGATACGTATCTATTACTTGGCAAAACTCTAGAACACAGCTGTTGTCATGGAAACGTTTTTTTCCTTACGATACAGGTTTTGATTGGTGCACACGTGCTACTGGATTTGTCTGAATTTAATTTCAATGGTTAAAAGACAGAGAGAGAGAAAGAAAATATTGTTACTTTTTTAGGGACTTACTTTGGGTTTTCGCATATTCACCGGAGTTCAAAGGCAATGAATTTATGAGTGAAACTGAAGGAAAAGTAACGACATTGGTTAATTTTCAAGAGCTTTATGAAATCCATCAGATGATATTTGACATTTTTGGCCAATCTGCTTAAAACGATGGTTAACTTATATTCAACTTACATATGCATACCTATGTATATACACACAAGAATTTGAGATATATGTAGGTGCAAGTTTGTACGGCCCAGTCGTGCACTTTATTTTTTTAAATGTGAATGAAATGTTTCAGGTTTTTATTTTTTTAAGTGAACTATCCCTAATTTAATTTTATTACATAAGTAGTATCTTTTTTACTGTAAATAAATACAAAAAATTTAAGTTTGAAAAATGAAACCAAAGTGTGCCACTGTACATACATATCTGTAATTTAAAAAAAATACGGTGCCCCAATTCCAGAAGTCATTGAGTAAAGAGATATTAAACGTTCGTCCCTCTTTCCTGCCAAAACCAATTTGTTTACATTATTTTTGTTGTAATTTGCTTCTCGTCTGTGAATACGTGTGAGCATTGGCAAAAACCTTTGGGGCTTGTCCAAACTACTCTCAATAGATGTCAACACTCAAAAATGAATTTGGCTGAATGTAACCCCTTATAAGCTATAGTGAAACAATACATTTTGATAACTTTTTGACAAAAATTGTTACTGTCAATGCTTGGCAACAGCAATTTGTTAGTGGTGAAGCGAGTACTTTTATGGATGTGCTCACATAAATCGGAAGCATTCAACTTAAATTAACTAGAAATATTGTTCATTGGAAAGAATTCTGGAAAATCAATTCGAAATGAAAAAAAAATCAGCATTTCAATGATATGTAGTTTTTGATTTTTTTTTCAAATTAATTAACATGATAAAGGTAGACAATTTAAATCGTTGATATTTTGTGTGTTGTCTGTCTTATGTGTGTAGTATGGTCTTATGGGTTTTTTTAGGGTCCATGTTTCATGTCTATTCTTTCGACTTGATTCTAATCTTGTGTTTTTTTTCTAGACATTGATTTTGCGTAGGACTAGCTTACGTTCCCATATTAAGAATTAAAGTAGGACATGACGTACTGAATTATTATTCATTGATTTGGTCTGCTCCCTTACGCACTAAAAATCGTAACTTCTCAAAGAGAGAGATAAAAATACGAACGCTTGACCCAACGAATGCTAGCTATTCTGAAACGTCTAGAGCAAAAACATTTCAAAATAACTAAGATCTGAACAAAGAACAATATTTGAAATCAGTTTGACAAATTGTACACCACATACCAACAGAAATTTGTGGGGTAAAAAGTCGTAAGTTTTGCACTGAGCGAAAATGTTTTACCCTGTTTTGTTCTCTCCCTTTTACGACTTTCTTGTGTGAGGGAAAGGAGTTAGATAAGGAATCTAACGTTCGAATTCTTACTATTTTTCGAGAAAGGGAACGTGTAACAAATACATAAAAATATATACAATTTGAGCAAACATTCAAGATTTTGTATTAGGTAAGCTAAGCTATGTTCTCAACAACTGATATACTAGTCGATAAAACCATACCGGGTGCTGCTCTGATAATCGCACTAGCTATCTTCAGGTGGTAACATATTACAAAAAATGAGTTGTTTAAACACACTACTTGAAATTGACATACATATGTAGCTACATAGAACATATGTAACTACATAGTTCTGTTTTATAGAAATTAAAAACTTTGCTCTGGATAAGGCTTATTCAATAAGCAAAATAATGTATGTATGTACTTATATATTTCTAAGGTTTAACTTAAGGGCAAATTACAGCACCCTAAATATACATACATATGTACGTACATACGAACTAATTGAATAAATAGTCCCACTGAAAAAATAACAATAAATCGAGAATAAATGAAATATTTTCGAATGGCAATACATATACACGCAGAAACTTAAGCTCGATAAAAAAGAATATTCATTACAGAAATGTACATACATATGTAAGTACCTATATGCCGAAACATAACAACTATTGTGTTTCTATAATCAGATAAAAGGTCCCTAGTTTTTCGGAAATTTAGTTAAACATTAATGCAAATTTTAAAAGGCAGATGGATATACTCCTTACACTTCTAAAGAACCTATTATTATAACTCATCCACAATCTTTGGCAATTGTTGTTTGGGAAATTTATATATATTAAAGCAATTATACGTTTTTCAAAACAATTTAAATAATTTTATATTTTAATTTGCAATAACAATTGTTTCAACCTGTTCGCAATTGGCTGAATAGCATTGTAGTAATCTTTCTGTTTTTGTGTTCATTATTTTTCAAAAGAATAAACTATCTGAAAATATATGTTTTGATTTTTACATTTTCGGTCAACCGACGAAATTCAAATTTTAATATTTGTAATATCTAGTGAACGGTCCAAAAAAGTCGTTTTATGGTTCAATCTATTGTAAAAAGATTTAAAACGGACGCCAAAATAGAGAATAAAGCACGAAATTAGAATAAAAAAATTCTTAGTGCTATCGATGAACGACAACTAGTTCGAGAAATTAAAAAAAATCCCAAAATTAGTGCTCCGAAACTTGCAACGAAAATACGTGAAACTAGTGGAAAAATAGTTAGTGCAGAAAAAGTGCGAAGGATTATCAGGAGGCATGGGTATAATGGCAGAATTGCACGGCGTCGACCGTACATCAGCAAAGCCAATCGGAAAAAGCGGCTAGAATTCGCCAAAAAGCACATCAATCAAGGTCCTGATTTCTGGAATAAGGTAATATTTGCTGATGAGTCGAAATTTAATGTTTTTCAGTCTGATGGGAGAGTGAACGTATGGAGAAAGCCAGGCACCAGCCTTAATAAAGAAAACCTCACACCAACTGTAAGGCATGGCGGTGGTTCTGTCATGGTGTGGAGTTGTTTTTCGGCCACCGGGACTGGTAGTCTACATTTTATAGAAGGAATCATGGACTCCAAAAAATATATCGACATCTTAAAAGCCAACTTGCATCAGAGCTCTACTAAATTGGGAATAAGAAACGAGTTTATATACTACCAAGACAATGATCCCAAGCACAAGGCCCAAAATACTCGCTTGTGGATGCTGTATAATTGTCCTAAAGTGTTGGAAACACCTCCCCAATCGCCAGATATAAACCCGATCGAGAATTTGTGGGCTCATTTTAAATCCAAGCTCCGAGATCTGAGCATACAGAACGCTAGGCAGCTGAAGGATGGTCTAAGAAGAGAATGGGAATTAATTCAACCGGATTTCGCAAAAAAATTAGTGCAATCTATGTCTGGTCGTTTGAGGGAAGTCCTACGACGAAAAGGATATCATACTCACTGCTAATGTTTTTTTAATTTTGTATATTTTTCAATGTTAAGCTTACTGTACGAATACGAGAGTGATGTTCAAAATGAAGTACTTGTTCTTTTGTTATTTTTTTTTCATTGTTCGTTATTTTTTTTTTTTTAATTAAGTTTCCTTATGAATCTGTAATTCATTATGCATAGAATCCTGAAAGAATAAATAATTTTGTTTGGAAAAAGTTGACGTATTTTGTTATTTTGTGAATAAATAATGGGTGTACGAATACGAGTGTGACTAAGTGTAGATGTAAGATAAAAAGGGATTTTTCGGACTTTGAGGACTTTGGGAGACTTTGGGAGAAAGGGGGTTTTATCCGGTAGCTGAAAAATTATTCCACAGCCATAACTCCATAATAGGTTATGGAATTAAAAACAAAAAGTTGTTTTTAGTAAACTCGTCCCCGATTCATTTAATCGGACAGTGCTGAAAATATTTCCTCAAATCAAGCGCACAGTTTTTTCATCAATGAAACCACAGCCAGCAGGCGTGCAGCACATAGTTGTCAGTTGGATTTTAAAAAACTAGTAGATTAGATACAAAAGTGCAACAGAGAAAAGTGCAGAACGAGGTTTTAACCCTATTTTGAAGGTAAATTCCTTTTCGACTGCAATTTTGCACGATTGCAAATAATAGATATTTAATAGATATCTTTAGTACTTTACCCACGATCACCTTTTTCAGAGTATGAGAGTGGGTAAAGTTAGGGTACTATGAATAAACTACTTTTTAGGTGGTGCAGACGATTGAATTTTATTTACAGAGTGACTAACCGGGCTCGAAAATAAATGAAACACACAGAGACTTAGTTTTAGGCGTTAAGGAGGGGTATAGTAGAAAGATGTATTAGGAGGAAATTTGATTTTTGGGGAAAAAATCGAAAGTGTTCCCATCTTAAAACTCCATTTAGAGTCTGATCGAGAGAAAGAGATTATTTTTTTTTGAGCTATAGAGTTGGGAATTAGTTTTACGTTTACTATGTGCAGCAATTGTTTAGTACCTTACGGGGCAGGATATAGAAAACTGTCCATGGATAGTATCTACAAGTACTTTGGGAAACTGTATCATAACCAAATTCGCCAGTAGAGGAATACCTCAAGAGTTACATGCTCACATCCAACGGGAGTCCAATACAAATTTAAGTAAACATGTTTTTAGGAAACTTTATTTGACCAACGGTACCATCATACGAGTTGGGGTCATGCCAACACGATCAAAGACTTATAGCTGGTTTAAGTAGTTTTTTTTATTTTTTTTTAAGCTAGAGAGTAAGATTCACTAATTTGCGTAAGGCTTTCTAGTTAAAGTCGTGAAGTCAATTCTAAAAATTTAAATAAATAAAGGTAAATTGTTAAAGTAAGGATTAAACATAAAATTAAAATAAATTTACTGTTAGTAAATATATAAATTTGAATATAGCATAATGTTAAATAAACCAATTAAAGATAAGAAAAAAATAAGAGAATATAAAATCGTTATAATGAGCCTTCTAGATCTAGTAAAAGACATTCCCTATTTCCCCAAGAATAGGATGTATTTATAAAAGACGTCGATTTTTACTTGCACCTACATATATGGATGTATGTATGCATGTATGTATGTATGTATTTATGTATGTATATAGGGCAAGTTTTGGACTCGAAAAATTTCAAACTCTAGATTTTGATCAAAGCCGTCTGTCGGTCGGTCTGTCTGTCTGTCTGTCCAGGAGGCTACAGTCTAAACGGGTGTACGAATTTAGATCAAACTTCATATACTTATAGGGTCTGTGGGATAATCCCTAAAGGCGAAATTGGAATTTTTATTCTAAACCCTAAAGGGTACTTTACTTAAGGTCGAATTCAATAAAAATGAATTCGACGATTTCGATTAAATTTTATATTACCCCAAGTCTCTTAGAACCCTATAAGATGGCATACAATGTTTTTGGATAAAACTATTCTGAAAGATAATTCACTTATAGCCAACTTCAAAAAAGTACGATTTTCTCGAAAACTTTTTGCTCGCTATTGTGTTATTTTCATATTTAGGCTACTTTTACAAAATCCTATAAGATGGCATACCACGCTTTTGGTCAAAATAAGCTAAAATGGTACTTTACTTACAGCCAACTTAACAAACACTTTCATATCATATTATTGATACGTAAAAATGAATATCTTCCCTACTTCTTCCTGCTGAACCGAATTTTTAAAATTATGTACCCTTCCAAAACCTTTTCCCCACCGATATGGTCCTATTTTATAGTTTAAGGCCAGATTGACAGTCAATATAATAAAGGTGATTTGTGCTTTCCACAAAGAAAGTATCAAAAGAATTCTGGGAAAAAGTACCATTTGTATGAACAAAATATATCCAAATGGCAGTGGAACAGTGGTATATTGCGAAAATGTTATAAAGATATGCTGATATCTGTTGTCGAAACTGAAAAGTATCAACAAAGCCGTTTTTAGAAAAACGAAGTATGTATCACATCTAAATTAAGATACAATAATATCACTCTTGATACATCTCTATTCCTTGGCAACACTGGCTGTTGTTATGAAAATATTTTTTCCATGCGATACAGGGGTTGATTGGTGCGCACATGCTACAGGATTTGTATGAATTGAATGTCATTTTCCATTGGTTAAAATAGAGAGAGAGAGAAAATATGATGACATTTTTGGAGACTCGCTCCAAGGGGAAAGAAGTTTTGGGTGCTGGATGCTGGATGCTATTTAATTAACTAGGATGCTGTCGAATTATTGCAGCTGGATGCTCCCCTATAAGTAAAGACTTTTTTTATTAATTTCTATAAGATGACATATGATGTTTTCGCTCAAAACTACTTAAAGAGGTATTTTGGTTTTAGCCACCTTAACAAAAGCACGATTTTCTCGAAAATACGCCTTAGTTGCTCAGTTGCTCAGTCGCTGCGGTACTTATAGCCAAGTTATATAAACATCTGTGTACAAGCATATGATTTCGTTTTTTACATCAAATACACACAAGACTTTTAGATATAGGTGCAAGTTTGTACGACCCAGTCGTGCACTTTATTTATTCAGATTTAGAGCTAAGTTAGATACTTTGCCCAAATTAGGATTCAAAATATATAGATGCAGCCCTTATGAAGTGGGCGTTTTTTGTCAAATTACAACGATATCTTCGAATGTTTGTTGATGTTTCATGCAAAATCAATTTTGGATAAAAAAAAGGGGCCCTAAAAGAGAGCGTGCCCAAATATGACGTTTGAACGAATTGTAAAGAATTCGAATATCTAAATATTTATTTTTACTTTGATGGTAATCAGGAATATATACATATATGTATGTACATATGTATATGTATACTTTATAGGGTCCATCTTAAATATTTCTCTTTGTTACAAACTATGTATCACACTTAATAATACCCTTAATATAGAGTATAATTAAGAATTAAGCTATGATTATACTTATAAATAACAATAACCCTCCAATTTATTTATTGGCCTCAAATTGCGGTATTATTGAAGTTGAATAAAATATAGTAGATGAAATTAGAACTCTAAAATTTGAATAACACTTTGAAGAAATATTTTTAAAATGCTGAAACTCTTCACCAAATTCAGTATTAAAAATTCACTAAATGTAGAATTTGAACTATGTTTGTCAGCTTTTAAAATAAAACAGTGTTTCTAAAACTATTCATTAATAAATTATCAAAACTATGTAGATCCAATGCTAGAAATCCTTCAAATTTAAGGGACGCCAAACAGTACAATAGTAAGCAAACAGTAAAATAGGATTCCAGGCTAACAGAAATACCTTTAGTTCGAAGAAACCATACAACCCACAATGCAAATAATAATTTTCAAAATAAAAGCCCCAATAACTTAACATATAATATTAGTCATATCAAGTGATGGTACTATTCAAAATCAATATTTTAATATTAATATCTCTCCTCTAGGTTTTATTATTCTGGTAACTTTAGCAAGTAGAAACCAAATCAAAAGAAACAAAACTATAGCCTTAATAGTTCTATAAAAGTAGGATCAAGAACAATTAAACCAACAATTCAGGGTTATGTAGAACTAACCAAGGTGGTATGAGTGTTGATCATATTGATGCTGTAGTGGTGCAAAATGACGCTCCAAATGACAGTCGGCACAAGGTTTTAAAATTTTCAGTCAACCACTTCCAAGCTCTTTCCTGTATAATGTTCAAACAAAAACCACCCCTATCGAAATACTCATTGACTCTCTCTCTCATTGACATGTCTTATAAATAAAGGACTATTTCATAGTTTCTCCAAAACGGAACTTGAAAAGCCCATTATACTAAAGTCAATATGTTTAAATATGTCAATTAATTTGAAAGTTACAATTCCGCCTTTTAAGAAATTCAACAGAGCTTCAACAAAAATGGAAATGATTAAAATCGAGTTGGAGGAATTATTGGATGTAATGTCTTAAGACTATTACAGGGAAAATTAGACCTAAGCAGTGAACAACTACTTGTTACTAAGGAATGAACTTTGCCTGTAATATTTAATAACGCTTTAAATTACATAACACAAAATGGAATTAACAAGTGCAACAGACATCAGTTTTCAAAATGCAGACCGTAATGATGTTGCGAATGAATTAAACCTAAACAAGGAAGAAATTGAATAAATTAGGACAGTTATTTTTGAATTTAAAGATGTTTTCTATGAAGAAACCGATAATCTCACATCAGTCGTTCGGTAGAATCATAAAATACCCCCGAAAAATGGTATACACATATCAAGACAACCAGAGACTCATAAGGTAGAAAACCTATTTCAAAAATGCTCCGTTCTGGCATCATTGTCAATTTAAGCAGCCCATACAATGCTCCAGTATGGGTTGTTCCAAAAAAATTTATTTATTCAGGTTAACAAAAATGGCGTATTGTAGTGGACTACCAAAATAAATGACATAAAACTGAAGACAGGTACCCAATTCATAACAGAGAATATATATAATTGTAGAAAAATTCCAATATCTTTCAACAATTGATCTTGCTAAAGGTTTTCATTAAATCCTCAAATCATAAAGGATATATAATTACCAACAACAAAAAAAGCAAATAAAGTCGGATTTGATTGTTACAGGTTTTTACAGAAAGTGCAGTCTTCTCTCAAAACAATCATCCAAATGCATTTGCTTCAAGGACTTGAAATTATCACGAGACACTTTACAGTACGGGTGTGAAAGAACTCCTTTCAATATTTTCGGGTACCAAATATTTTAGACCGTATTTATTCGGTCGAACATTTTAAAATACAAATGCTGTCTGGCTAAACTCCTTAAAGAAAATAAACTCTAAGCTACAAGGCAGCAAAATCAAATTGAACGAATTTGAGTTTGAAAACCACGTTGCTGATTTTTGAAGTCAGTTAGATACTAATTACGTAGAAAGTGACGAAGTGAGATCGGATTTAGCTACTATCCACAATTGGAATTGAACATATGTTCAATCACATTTACATATATAGGACACCGTTAAACATTTGCAAGTATCAAATAATTTTACAAAAAAAAAATAAAAATAGATTATGTAGATACACTAATAGATTTTAATTAAAAAACCGAAGTTCAACCATCATACTTAAAGAAATGATGAAGAGTATATTTTAAAAATCTTGAAAAAACTCCCAGTGAAAGGAACTTTAAGAGTTAGAAATCCACAAATAGGTATAGAGTCATTAATTTTTTGGTTTCGAAAGTAAAGTTAGATAAAACACACACAGCGATACATTTGTGATGAACATTTTAATTCTTTATAAGTGTGGAAAACAATATCATTCAAATAGCCGCCACTTTTTCGCACATTTCGGGCGGTATCTCGGCCATAACTTGAGTAATGTTGGTTTTCAATGCGTCTAGCGTTCGGGGATTATTCGCGTAAACACGGTCTTTTACGTAGCCCCACAGAAATCTAACGGTGTCAAATCACATGATGTTGGTAATCAACGTCACCAATCTCCCGCAATAAAGCCATAATTGGTCGTGTTGTGTGGCTTGTTGCCTCGTCTTGTTCGAACCACATATCGGCGAGTCATGATCTTCAATAGTCGGCCAAAAAAAATTGGTTATTATTCGACCATATCGCTCCGAATAGACTGTAACCGTTCGCCCATTAACATCTTCGAAGAAATGCTTAGAGCACACCAAACAGTCACTTTGTCTGGATACAACGGTACCTCTTCGATCACTTGTGTTTTTTCTGAGCCCCATATGCTTCAATTTTATTTGTTTACATACCTACCCACCGAGTTAGAAATGTGCCTCATCACTGAAGAAAATGTTGTTCGAAAAATCGGTGTTTATTGTCTGTTGTTCCAACACCCAAAAAGTGTATCTACGGCGTTGTGAATGGTCAGCAGGCTTAAATTGTAAGCTGAACTTTATAAGGATGGAAATGCAAATCAAGATGCAAAATACGCCATAGTGAGGTGTACGACACGTTCAATTGCTGCAAATGCCGGGAAATCGATAAATTTGGATCATCAGCAACACTTGCACTAATAGCAGCAATATTTTCGACTGAGCGTGCATTACGATGATGCACAGGCCTTACTGCCTGGTTACATTATCATGGAAATGATGATCATTCTCATGAACGCTGTGGATACACAGGACAATGTGCTTCATGGGCATGAAAGCCATTTTGACAGACGGGGAACGCTGAAATGCAATGCATAAAGGATCGTTGAACTGGTAGGTCGACACGGATAAATTTTTTTACACTTTTCAATTAAGATATCGTTGAAGAGTAGGTTGTATGGTTTTTCCAAAGTAATTAGCAGTTTGTCTAACTCCTGGGGAAGTTCATTTTTTGCTCCTATTTTAATAACTTCTTTCGGCGGGCGTCATTAGGAATTTACCATGTATTGTGGTTTGTTACATTCAATCATTAAAATATTCAGTGATTTCCGCAATAAACATACAGAAAAATGCATACATACATCTTCAACACAGCATTCATACATTCGATTGAATTCTTCGCTTTGCGCATTTAAAGAAATCTCACATTTCATTAGCAACATAAAACGTATTAATTTGTTTTTAAAAAAATTAATGCATTTTCATTTGGCATAAGTTTTTCTTTGTATGAATATGACTAGGCAATGTAATAATTATCTTCGTCACATAACTTTGAGCGAAATCGTATTGGAAAAACTAAGACAGAGAACTCACGACTTAAAAGAAGAACGAATTGCTTATCTAAATAATACTCGGACAGATCTACATGAATACAGAGATCGGGAGTTATGTAGTTAAAAACTTAGGTTCCACAATCTCAAACTTCTATCTACATATATATGTAGGTTAAGGTAAAAGAAAGATGTGGAACCAATTTTAAAGGCAAAATTTAATCAAAACTACATCGAAGCCTTTTGTCATTGTTCCAACATGAGTTCAATACAAATGCAGGTAAACATATTTTTAAGAAAGTCTATTCAATCAACAATCATCATACGAGTTGCGGTAACGCGAACAAGATGAAAGGCGCGTTGCAGTTTTAAGTTCTTTTGTTTTGCAAATATTTTGAATTAAAAAATATCTGTTGATTTAGTTAGTTGATAAGCTAGAGGGTAAGTTTTATTTTTGCGCATAGGACATTTTTTTCGTGGACAATGAAAATAAAATTAATGTTTAAAATAAGTTGAAATGAAGAATTAAATAAAGTGCACGACTGGGTCGTACGTACTTGCACCGTAATGCTATAAGTGCATAATTTTATCAGGATTAAAGTCCAAGTCTTGCTTATCCCAGTAAAGTAGGCGTGGCACTCCGCGTTTCGATGGAATAATAGTCATAACATTGTAGGAGTTTACTCAATGTTTTTTTTTTAAAAAACACCTTTAAAAAGTGGGCGTGGCCAGATCAGATGTTTGAGAATTTTAAGGCCTATTACTTTGCTTAAATAATTTTTTCTCAATTTCTAGTAAAAATTTTGAAAAAAAATAAGTTTTATAAAAGTGGGCGTGGCATTCCAAAATTTGGTATGCCATCATTTTGCACTTGTCTTATAACCTACAAATAGTAATTTTTAGCCCAATCGCCGCACAAATACCCGAGAAACAGCTGATTTTCAATATTACCGTTATTCGAATTTTTCGTGAAAAACGTGGTATGCCACCTCATAGCATATGCCCAAACTAACCCACACATCAAATTTTATCGAAATCGTTAGAGCCGTTTTCGAGAAAATCCATTTAAACTGAAATCGGCCTTAAGTAAACTACCCTTAATTTTGAGGTTAGAATGAAAATTCAAATTTCGCCTCTAGGGATTAAAACTCAGACCCTATATATGAAGTTTGAAGCAAATCCGTCCAGCCGTTTAGGCTGCAGTCGAATATACAGACAGACAGACAGACAGACAGACAGACAGACAGACAGACGGCATTGGCGGACCTACTTTTTTGGACTTCTCCATTATAGTAATGTCAAGTTTGATTAAAATCTCGAGTTCCAAATTTTGCACGAATACAATACTTGCCCTATAGGTATAGGTGCAAGTAAAAATATCCGAATAATACAGAGCTGATACCACCACGAAAAAAAAGATCAACTACTTTACCTATCGTACATCCTAAATTAAATAGAGGCCAACAAGTAAAAAAATTTTGTCATTCAGAATCTTCCGCAAAAGATGGGGCCTGTAACAGTAATCAACCCTTTGGGTGGACACTCCTCTGGAAGAATATGGCGTAAATAAAGCCTGAGCACCATCGGAGTTTTCCAACACGTTTGGGCTGCCTCGAGCTCATTCCCATAGAGATCGATTCCTCCTCGTTCTGCGCCACGTTTGCCTGCTGTTCAGCCTGATTGAGTGAGGGGATTCACCGCATGGCTTGCTTCGCAGTGGAGGTGGAGGAGCATTTTCTCCACCGTAGAGTTATGTCCATGGGCTAGTCGTTCAAGATACGATTGGGCCAAAATATCCTCAAGATGGCTATTACGAAGGTTTGCAATTTAAGTAGCGTTATGATCGAAAGTCGTTCTCTTTCTCGACCACCTGTACGGCAATGCTGAGTTGAACGCTGATGCTTGAAGTGTTCAAGGACTTCGTTTTGGCCGTATGTGTCCCACTTTGTGGGTTTTCCGCGTCTCACACTGCGCTGGAATTCCTTCTTCTTCGCAAGGTATTGAATTGGGTCCTCTCTATTGCTAAGACCACTGCAATCTGTTTGATAGCTGTACGTTCATAGATCCGTCTCCAGGAGTCTGCCCAAAAGATATCTGCGGTGGCTCTCTGCTGACAAATGTGCTTGCCCTAGTTTCAAAAACCGCTCGCCATGGTCATTCCAGTCACCAAGAACATGAACTTCCATCGCGTGTTTAAGTATAGCGTTGTCGCTACCTACCTTGGTAGGTACGATGTCTCCATTAGGCATTTGGTTGTAATTTGGTGAAACCTTCATCTTCTTCTTCACTCGGAGCGCACTAGCCATCAGTATCCGGTCACTATTAGACTTGTGGATGACAGTGTTGTTTGTCGGGGAGTGGTGCTCCTCAGCATCGAGCCATCTTATTTCGCTCAACACCAAGATGTCAATATTTTGCCATGGGAACGTTCAAGCTGACGAAATCTGGCGTTATGAATCCAATCATTGTCATTACTTGATATCCAAAAGTCTTCAACAAGTTATCCGTCCGTATCAAATGCATTTGTTTCCATTTCGGAATCGGAACGCTGCAGTTCGCCAACTGACACTTTTCTTGATTTATGGCGCAGTAGACTCGAAAATCGTCCTCGCTCGTTGTAATTTCCAGAGAAATTCCACGGTAGCACCACGAGGTGGGAGTAGGGCTTAATAATGGAGCTGACAGGTCTTCGACTGCAGTAGCTCTTACTTGTTTTTTAGGGAATCAATACCGATCGGAAGATGTTGTTCCTTCGTATGTATGTATGTATAACCCAAGCGTGCACTTTATTTTTTCAAGATTTCATCTTATTTAAAAATTTTAATTTTTGCTTATAATATAGTTTTTTTGGAGATATCGGAAAAGACCCCACTGATTCTTTCGGTTTTGCTCTTGCACGGGCGATTCACTCAAGCTTTCATTATATTATTATATTATTAGAAATAACATCCATCTGATTCAAGTAATAATAAAATTAGATAACGGAAAGTCAACAAAAGCTGTATCTACACCTATTACATATGCAACAATTAATTACTTTTAAAATTTTAAACTTCATTAAATGTGCACGACGACTCCCGAAATACATAAGTAGTACACACATTCATATATTGACAAATATCCCAATATTCACTAATATTCAAATATGACCTACGTGCACACGTGCTGTGCATAACACACAGTCACACAAAACTAAACAAATATATCTAAACTAAATTACTACCGGTTGTTTTAGTCCATCAACAACCATTTCATTGAAATATAGATTAATAATTTACGACCGAATAACCTTCGGCTATTAAGGCATTCAAGATATCACATTAACTAGATTCATTACTCTTAAGACAAGTAGTTTTCAGTCCAATTTTCGCGATGTAAACTATCCTCAAGTGATTTCATAAATAATCTTCACCATAATCCAACAACAAGCCGACACTTAACTGACGTTACCCTACCCTAGAATATTATTATACATACATTTTTCAAATATTGACCCGTATTTCGTTAATACTTTGATTGTTCAACTTCTGGCCAAGGTTGGCGTACCAAACTACGTAAGACGTACATAAATAATTATAATACCTTCCTCATTAAAAATGGGTTCGATTATGATAGACGTGTTTGTTGGAAAACAATAGGAAAAGATGACTGTTAAAAATAATTGAATTAAAATTAAAACCCAAGCGTTTGTTGTACGATGTGCCTGTCATTTGTACAATTTGACAATAAGTAGATTAAGTTGACCTTATCAGTTGTTTAGCGAGGTCCGCACAATTAAACCAAGTCTGTTCAAATTGGACGGTAATGATTATAAAAAAAATTAAAGAGAAAACATATAAATGAATTATAGAAAGTAATAATAGTTGCATTTATATATGTACATATATACACGTTTAACACTAAATGCGATTGGGAATGTGATCTGTACTGTACATACATGTGTACGAGTATGTACCTAAATAATTTTTTCTATTCTCAAACGACATGACACTTTGTACCGAAGTGCGAAAGTCTGGTTGTTGTTTCTTATAGAAATTGCAAAAGCTCTAGTGAAGCCCTTTCGTCTGACATTCTTCGTATATGTACATACTTGCCATTTGAGAACGTCTCAAATATCGTTTTTCGGGACATAAAAGCATACAATTCCAGATCACTTTAACCTGTTCGAAAGAAATTTAAAATATATGGCATGTTTTCTGTTTTTTATGTACTGTTACATACGTATGTAGATTTGTCGCTTAACATATCATCAAAATTTTCCAGAATTGTTTATATGGGTAAGGTGATTTTACCATATGTACTTTTCTTAGTTTTCGTACTCCATACATATTTAGTGAAAGTTATGAAAAATAGAAATATATGTAAGTATATAAAAATCCATATAGAAAAGCTACAATTTGTATGGGATGGATCGTATGATACCCTATCCTCCTTATTAAACTTTTGTGAAGTGGTTGTTGATGTACTGAATTTATTTTTTTTTTTGATTTTCAGCGATATCTTCGAAAGTTTTTGGATACAAGAACACTTTTCCTAAAATCCGGTTTTTTATGACACTACCGTAAAAGTGTTTATATATATGTACATAGCTTGAGACTATACATACATATGTATAGTTGAAACTAACAAAAAGTTTTGTTATTGTCTTCGATCTAAACTTTGAACTAACGCTCCAAGGTCCAAATAGCGTTGAGTCCGTTCCGAAAGACTGCTATACCTCACAAAAGTAGATACATACATCCATAGGTATGTATGTACATAAGTGACAATTTACACCTGAATAGAACTTGAGTAATAGTAATAAGGCCCCAGTAATGGATGAGATCTCGAATTTCGTGCTTAAGTAAGCAATTAAAACGCAGCTTTGCAATTCTTTATACGAGATGCCAAATAGAAGAAAAGTTTCCTCTGAAATGGAAAGGACAACGACTGGTACTTACACTGAAAGGCGACAAGCATTGAGAAGAACCGTCATCGTACATACCGCTGTGCTTGTTAGATACAATAGAAAAGGTGCTAGAAAGAATGATCAGAATCAGGAAGGAGACAACAACCAACCAACAATAAGACTTCTGGAAACAGATGGAAAGGAAAGGACATCAAAAATGCGTTTAATTCGGTGAGCTGGAACTGCATCACAGCTATTTCGAACACAAAACCGTCTACCACAATACAAATGGTGGGCCAACATATACAGTTACAGGAGGGGTTCCGCAAGGAACAGTTCTAGTTTCTGCCTTGTGGAACATTATGTTTGGCCAAGTGCTACGTATCCGGAGACCAAGAGGAGTGGATATAATAGGATACACCGATGACATCGCGGTGATGGTGACGCAAAATGGAACAACACCATCAAAGACGTGAAGATATTGCTTCGCTCAACAGGTCTGGTATTAGCGGACAACAAAACTGAAGCTGTCCTCATAAGTAACCGCAAGAAAGTTAAGCGTAGGATATTATGGGTAGGAGAACACTCTTGACAATAGACTCAACTTTAGGGAACACTTAGCTTACACAAGCGCGAAAGCTAACCGGACGGTGACCGCAATTGCCAGGTTAATGCCAAATATTGGAGGATCCAGCCACCCAATAAGAAATCTGCTTG
Source organism: Xylota segnis (assembly GCA_963583995.1). Lineage (NCBI taxonomy): Eukaryota > Metazoa > Arthropoda > Insecta > Diptera > Syrphidae > Xylota > Xylota segnis. The sequence continues at coordinate 25,760,810 of OY757238.1, forward strand.
CACCGGCGAGTAAATCAATTCGTATGCACGCAGCCCCTATATGGGCACCGGCAACAGTTATAATACAGTTATATACATAGAAGAGCATCGCTCAGAGCTTGCTGCGCATATAGAACAATATCAGGGGACGCAAATGCGATAGTGGGGCGAATGCCTGCAAAGTTGGAGGTCTAAGTAACAGCATTAAAATACAATGTCGATGGCGTGGCATTGGCCGTATTTTGTGCAGTTATTATAATATTGTACTGATTGTATCAGGGAGATTAAATTTTTTTTAGACACTCTTTAAAAGTGGCCATGACCATATGTGGTCCTCAGCCGAATTATAGAAAATTCCAATGCAAATACATTTTGCCATAATTTTTTTTTCTAAAAATTAAAAAAAAAAAAAATACTTGGCGCAACACGTTGATGGGACCCAAGGCCTAGCTTCTCACAACCATTCGTGTTTTTGCGTGTTATATTCTTTACACGAATGGAAGGGGCCTACTGTTTAATGCCGTGTCCGAAGGGCAATTAAATATTTGAGAAGTTTTCTCATGACAAATTTTACTCTCGGATGTTTGTCAGACACTCGCGAGAGATGGGACCGTGGAAAAAACTTTTAGGTATGTCGACAGGAATTCGAATCTCGAACGTCTTGCTCCATAGTCCAACACACTAATCACTGAGCCACGGCGCCCACATCTGTGTTATAACTTTTAAATATTAATTTTAAAGCCAATTTGCTGGAGAAATAACTAAGAAATAGTCAATTTTTACTAGTACCATTATACTTATTTTTACGGCACAACGTGGTATGCTTTCTGTTAGCATATATCCAAATTAACTCAAATATCAAATTTTATTAAGAGCATTGGAGCCGTTTTCGAAAAAATCCATTTTTTATTGATTTCGCCCCACTTAAAATACCCTTAATTTTAATGTTAGAATAAAAATTCCGATTTCGCCTCGAATTGACTGCAGATATGAAATTTGAAGCAAATCCATCCAGCCGTTGACACTCCAGTCGCGTGTACAGACATACAGTTCTTAACGACGCCCACAAATGAACAATATACCCGTTTTTATTAATTCGGTACAAATGCCATATGCAAATGAAGCTAAATGTCTAGGCATGACGGCAGATCCGAAGCTTAAAAGGAAAAAGCACGTTAAAAAACGCGATGAGCTTCAAAATCACTTTAGAGAAATGTAATGGCTTCTTGGAAGGTATTCCAAACTAAGTACATATGTACAAATATATGTATAACCAATTGCTAAAAATTGTATAGAACTACATAATCCTATGAACGTATGTATTATATCATAAACAAATTATGACATTTCTATAATAGTGAAAGTTAAAGAAATTAAAAGAGTAAACAACAATACAGCGAATACATGATACACATATGTATGTTCAGTGAAAAGTGCTAAATATATTAATTGTAGTGTGAACTCTCCTGTTGCGTGCGGTTATAACTAAGGCAATTTACAATCTATTTACAAACTATTTTGAAAGTCTATAAATTATTCAAGATTTAAGTTTAAGCAACGTGTGCAGGTCAATAATCAGAAAGGATAGATATAAAATTTCCTAGACAACATCAGTCACCACCTTTTGGGGCTTAAATTTTGAGATAGGAGGTTGAAATTTGATTTTTGGGTTTCAGAGAAGTAATACAAGCGTACATTTATTTTGAAATTCACCCACTTTTCAAAAAACTTTACTATTTTGTATGAAATCAAAAAAATTTACTAAGACAAAATATTTAGATTTGGACAATTCGTTCATACATCAGTTTTATGCAAGGTCACTTTTTGGGGGGCACTTTCCTCGTAAACCCGATTTTGATGAAATTTTGGGTGAAACATCAAAAAACATTCGAAGATATCGTTGTCATTTGCATTTGGCAAAGAAAATGCTGTATGGCCACTTCCACTTTATAAGAGCTCGATAGGAAAAAGGATAGGATATGATTCATATCAGGAATGCGCCCAAAATGTGGGAAATATATGTATGTATATATTTATACATAAGAGAATTATATGCATAAGTTAACTGTAGAGAATTTTATAGCTTTATTTCTTCAAATTCTGATCAAAATAGGGAACATTTTTAAGATGATCGTGACTTCTCTCCATTTTTTTTGTGCATGCCTTATATACCTAATATGCATACATATACATATGTATCAAACTTAACTTCAATCGCTGAAGAAATAGGATATTTTTTTTGGAATAGCTAGTAAAGTAGGGGTTTAATTGAATTAAACAACAACTTCAAACTTCATGTCATCAAAATCTATTTTTTATGAAATTTTCCTGAAAAAATGGGTGTGTTCATATGATATATGTATAAACGAATTACGCATAAACATAGATGTCATTGTAGATAATATTAAAATATGATATTTTTCGAAAATTGTTACATACATATGATTACACTTATGTATATGTTCACAAACTCTCATGTATGAAATTTATTATCTTCCACAAACATTTTAGGCCCATAAAGTGGTGTCATACAGACAAACAAATAAAAATTGGCTTTGATCATGGCAATAACAAGTAGGATACCATCATTAAAGTACGAATTGTTGTAAGTACCTCCCACGAAAGGAGCAACTTAATATACATACGTACATATAAAAGAAAACCCGGTAAATTTATTTTTATAAATATATATGTTTATGTATGTACATACATATGTACATACATATGTAGTTTTACTTGCCCACTGCTTTGGTAAAAAGATACATAGCAATAGAAAGTATAGCGATTCTTCATGTTAGATTAGTAATTACTACAAGAAACAAGTTCAAGGCCATGCTCTCTCACTATATTATTTTTGAATGTGACTAACGTTATCGTGATATCGAATAACTTATACCGGGTTGAATAACCCTCTTACTATCCAAAGAGACACATTTTATTAGTATATCTTTAATTTTAGTAGTTAACCGTTTTATTATATTATTTATTTATGTATATATTTTTTTGTGCTTTCGTATAAACGTAACAAATTTATAAGACAATAGCACTTCTTCGTCACCACAAATACAAAAATATTTCCGTCAATATTACATACATAATTTTATATAAAAGCAAATGAATGTATTTTCTTTCTGGTATTTAATATGCCAAATGCAGAGTATATGTACATATGTATGTATATCAAACCTACACCTCATAGTGATTTAAAAATTTGCAAATGTGTCTTACTCCAATTATTGTGAATTGGATTAATGAAAAAGAGAATAAGATTTGGGCACGCATGTGTGGCTTAGGTGATGGTTTGCGAATGTTATACTCAGATGAACGATAAGCCTTGATAAGTTTTTACCTTTACTAACTGGTTGCTATAAATATCGTCGCGAGTCGAACAGCGACATCAATCGATACCTTTCAAAGTAGCATTGAACATCTACTTTACAAACGACAACATGGTAATAACACAAAACTATCAATAACAAAGCAGTTCAATTAAAATTATGTTCTTTTAGAAATTGTACATCACGTTGGTTTGCCTTACTGTATCCGTTGTGGCTGACGTTTCTCACTTGAAACCATCTGGATATGTATACAATGTTCCATCCCCAATATTTGAGTTGCCATCAACTCCAGTTAAGGAATACTTGCCACCTACTTCCCCAGCGCCAATTCCAGAAGAAATTCCAGAAATCATAGCTCCCAAGCCAGAGTATTTACCACCTGTAAAAATTCCAGCTCCAATTATCCCCGTTGTTCCTTCAAATGAGTACCTACCACCAAGCGAGCCTGAGCCAGTTCCAGAAGTTGTCGAAGAAATCGCTCCAGAACCAGTAGTTGAACCTGTGAATGAGTATCTTCCACCTTCAGAAGCACCAATAGTTCCATCTACTGAATATTTGCCTCCATCTGTTCCACCAACTCAAGTTTATCAATCTGCAGCAGAGACTGGTGGATACAGGTACGATGCTCCACTAACTAAATTTCGGTTCTAGATGATTCATTCTGTGTTCTCTCATTTGCTACATAATTATTTAATACACTAAAAGTTTTCTAAATAAAAATACTGCTTATTTTTTCTACTCATTTGCCAATGGAAATCTATAACAAATTTGATCTTAAGTAAGTGGTCCACTCGGGTTCATTAGGACTTAAGAACTTACTGTACTGTATCGGACTTACATAAGTTGTGCACGTCATTTGAAGCGTGTGATAAATTCGAATCTTGTTATTCCAAAAAAGCGGAACCATATACATATGTAATTGCATATAAATATGTACTTATGCACTGGTATGTATGTTTTTTGTTTTAACTTACACCTATAATTATAGGGCAAGTATTGATTTCTTGAAAAATTTCGAACTCGAGCATAATTTAATTAAATTATGATAGAGAACTTCAAAAAAGTGGGTGCGTCAGTTCAGTGGATGTTCTCTAACGATTTTGATAAAATATGATATTTTGGCTAGTTTGGGTATAATTCATAAGATAGCATCGTTTTGCGCAAAAAATGCGAATAAGGGTAATGCTGAAAATCAGCTATCTCTCAGTTATTTCTTCAGCGATTGGGTTTAAAATTAACATTTCATGGTTACATCACTAATGCAAAGTAATTACGTCCCATGTTTTAGAATAGCAACGCCCACTTTTTAAGAAATTATTTTTTATGAACATTTTTATACTAGAAATTGAAAAAAAATGCTTAAGTTAAAATGTAAAGGCCTTAAAGTTCTTTACAATTCGCTATATATGGCCGCTCCCAGATACCATCAGTTCAATGTTAAATTACTACATCAAATGTGTAGTTATTACATTTTTTTTGCATATTTAACAAAAATTTATGTATTATGTTCAGCAATTTTTATAAAAATGTTCAAAGTTAACTTACTAAACCAAACAAAAATGGCAACAAGGTACTTAAATGATGACAATAAAATTACAATTAGTATCTGTATATTTTTTGAATGCAAGGTTATTGAGGCAATAATTTATATCCAGTGGTACCACGATAATGTGAATTTCAGATAGTGCGAATTTTTCCAAAATATGAACCAGCAAAACTACATTATCGTCTCTGTAAGTCAATTTTGTAAATTTGTCGATTCTGTAATGTGAAGTTTCTTCTGTAGTAGTTTTTATATTTCTCTTCATGTGATGATATGCTAACTGTTATTTGCCCACGCATGACTTGTCAAGTTTTGAATACAGCGGTGAATAGAATGAGTGCCAGCTATCGGGTACACATATATACATAGGTACCTATACATACATACAACAAATTTACTGCGTTCTTATATTGTTTGATCAGCCTCGTGGTTATCCTTCTGCAGTATGTTTATATTTTCTTTTTATGCCCTGTCCTAAGAATATTTACATAGATACATATATTAAGTTTATGACATAGTTTGTAACATTGTGAAATAATCGAAATAGACCTTCTAAAGTATGTACATATATTCGTGATGAGCATCAATAAAGAAAACGATTGAGCCATGTCCGTCCGTATGTTAACAGTTTTTAGCTATAAAAATAGAAGCAATACATGTGTAAAAATTGTTGAAATACACCTACTGCCACGCCCACTTTTCATAACTTCCCTATTTTCAAAAAAATATTTAGATATTCGAATTCTCTACAATTCGTTCGTACATCAATATTAGTCACGCACATATTGATTAAATTTTACAAGTAACATTAACACACATTAGAGGACACCGTTGTAATTTAAGAAAAAAATGTCATGCGGCCACGCCCACTTCGTAGGGGCTACATAGAAGGGAGGATAGGGTGTTATACTATCTGTTCCAGACGAATTGTAGCTTTGTATTTTTTTTTATTTTTCCCTCCACATACAGAGGTATAAACATATGTTGAATTTGTTTTATGAATTATTTTAGTTTTTTTTTATAATGGATAGCAGCAAAGTGAACTCCCTTAAATCCGAAAGGAACACTGCACTGGCTTCTAAAGTCCTATGCTTATTTGAAACTACTATATACATTAACCTACAATTTAGAAAAATTATACGCATTTATTGTTTCTATTTCGCAAAAGGCCACATATAAAATTTCATCCTTTTATCATCAGTCAGTTAAAAATTTAAGGACATTGACGAATTTTCGATGAACTTATTCACAAAACCCAGTAAGTCTTTCCCACCGAGTTTTAGTGATTTCAAATGTCACTAACAATCCAATTGTATGTAAACGCAAAATACATAATAGTATTGGGAACAGAAATCAGCAAAAATGAATGTGGTAGTCTTAATTTTTTTTGGCAATTATTATGTATAGAGTAATTATGTATTTTGAAATTTCATTCTAAATCAACAACAATAAAAACCGAAGTTCACTCTATAGGCTTGTGTGGTTTGACAACCTCTCACGGACGGATGAGCTCAATGAGATTTCAAATACTTTTTTTCCGAAATCACGAAGTTTCGAAACCACGAAAATATATGGCGAAACCTCGGATGTTTGGAGAAATTGGACGAAATAATTCTCTATAAATCGTTCATAAATTTAAGGGCGTAAACAAAAATAATAAAATTTCTTCGATGATATCCGTAAAAAATAAGTGAGTAAATATTAGAATTATTATAATTATTACTTTATATAGTTATTTAAATTTAAAAGTGAAATTTTTTTATATATTATTTTTGTTTAAATTTAATTTATTTATAAAGTTTTATTTTGGCTTAATAATTTATTATTAATTTATATTATATGTAAATTTTTGTGAGAATAATTATTTATTTAGAAAATATTTAATTTTATTTAGGTATTTGCAGTAATTAATATTATTAATTAAAGAAATTTAGAAATAGAAATATTAGTTAATATTGACTTAATTTGTGCCAGCAGTTGCGGTTATAAAAATAATATAAGTAAATTTTATTAATGTAAGTTAAATAGTTTTTATAAAAATATATAATAATTTATTAAGTGAATTTTTATATTATTGAATTTTTTATAAAGAGAATATTTGAAGCTATAAAATTTTAATAAAAAACTAGGATTAGATACCCTATTATTTAAAATATAATATTGTTTACTTGAGTAGTATTAGTTATATTCTTGAAACTTAAAAGATTTGGCGGTATTTTAGTCTATTCAGAGGAACTTGTTTTATAGTCGTTAATCCGCGTTGTACCTTACTTAAAATTGTTTTTCAATTTATATATCTTTGTAATTAGAATATTTTATAAGAATAATAATTTTCTATAATTTATAATAAAATTAATATCAAATCAAGGTGTAGTTTATTTTTAAGTAAAAATGAGTTACAATAAAATTTATTTATGTGGATTTAAATATGAAAAATTTAATGAAATTGGATTTGATAGTAAATTTATAAAGATTAATAATACAATTTATTCAGCATAAAGGTACAAGTATGTACGACACAGGCGTGCACTTTATTATTTGTTTTGCACACCCATTGGCGATGTCCAGATGCCTTTTGATAAATTAGGACCCTAATTGTTTTTCTTTCGAGTCATTTGACTTGAAATTAAATAAAACAGAAATATTTCAAACTGAAAAAAAGGAACTCTTACATTTTCTCATCTTCACCAAAATTCCCCAGCCAAATAAGAAGAAAAAAACTCGGAGGAAAATTAACAAAAAATTCAATCGAAATTGTTGCTGAGCAAATCGTTGCTGAGCAAATTTGTACTCATATATGTAAGTATACAAATCCAGTATGGTACAATTTATAAACTGAACTAAAACGAAGAAATCATTTCCGTCGAATTTTAAGTCGAAAGAGTTACTACTTAATCTACTTATCGTATGCATTTTTAAATCTATAGCTATTATTTAAAACCTCTACACACACCAATAGTATAAATACACATGTATATAAAGCGATCCGTTGAATATGACGAATGACTTTTTCTGCTCTGCTTCCTAGCTATTTCATAACACAGATTGTGTAACGACAGATCTGCATATTTAATTAAACCTTATTCATGATGTCATTTCAAATATTCAAATCGATGGACTACAACAATTTTTTTTAGGTACAAATGCGTCACAGTATGGGGGAATTCCAATGCCCTGCCGTTCTAAAATATGCAAATTATGGACTGAATTAACTCTTCTACAACATTCGCTTTAAAATTAGTTACCTAACAACAGTATTTCGTTTCTAAGAACTTTCATACCTGTGTATATGTCCATTCATACATGGATATGTATATGTAAGTACATATCTACATATGTATGTGCATATCTACAAATTCTTAAATCGTGTCAGTTTAAAGATGCTTATACTGATACCCAAATACAATACTCCGGATTGAAAGGAGTTTTAGATATTGATACCAATATTTATTAAAAAAAATACCAGTGAACCTGTTTCAAAGCAAAATACATGCATACATATAAGTTCCACCTGGTAAGGCAAAATCAAGCATTGTTGCGTCTGAAATTGTAAATAAATATGTTTGAATACATACATATGTGTATATAGATAATTTCAAACCTTTTTTGTATGTGCATACATAATATAAAATGTGTCTCGTGTTCGCATGTTATTTTAAAACGTTTATGAACGACTGAAATCAGACTAAGGTATTTCTATCCCCTTACCTAAGGGCATATAAGGTTTGATACATAGTTTGCAACATAGAGACATAATCGAAGTAGACTATTTACATTAAATAGAAAATTTTACATGAAACATCAACAAACATTCGAAGATATCGTAGCGAATTTGAGAAAAATAATATAGAGGACATATCACGATCCGTTTCAGACGGATTGTAGCTTTTCTGCATGTTTGTTTTGCATTTAATTCGAATAATCATTAAAACAAATCAAAAAAAAATTTACTAATTTCTTCATTGGCTAAGTGGAGATCTTTGTTGACAGGCAATAGTCATTCTTCGGGAGGTTTTTCAGAGGATTAAAGTCGCTCACTATTGCAGAATGAGTTCTCCCTTATACACCTCTGCAATGTCTTATGATGGTTTTTCCTTCCCATAAACAAAAAAACACACAAGTTCGTAACATGGAGAAATAACTGACGGTATAATGTACATTTACATACTTATCAATAGCGAAGCTCGTTTTTGGTTCTAGGAAGATAAAATATCGTACCTGGGCTTTTCCGAAGAAATTAGTAGTTTTCTATTTCACTATTTTGCGTAGTATCGAAAAATTAAGGCAAAACTTATATATTCTAATAGTTGAATTAAATTAAACATAGTGAATTCGAAAATTTACTAAGCTCGCTTTGGCAAGCTCTTAAATTTTCCTGTTAAAACGATATTTTCTTTCTTTAGGTTTGTTATAAATACATACAATTACCTACGTTTAGTTTTGAACTTTAATTACATGATATAAGGTTAAATTTGTGACTTTTCAAAGGTTAAATTAGATAATTTAAAATCGTACGTACAAGGTTGAACTCTAAGTAGCAATTGGCTCGAAGGAAATGAATAGCAAAAAAACGTGTGGGTAAAAATGACGAAACTTCAGCCACCTGTGGTTTTTTCCAATGCTGCCAGTTTCGTTAAGTTGCTGGTGCTAAGTTAATTGTTATTTGGTTCGCTTACACTCCCCCTCGTAACTGCGTAGAAGTACACAGCTTACCACCCTCTTCGGAACTGTAGACATCAAACACTCCTAACTTAACTTCCGGGCGATATGTATACATATACATATATACTTCATTGGGCTTGTGCAACAGCGCTGCGCATCCTTACCAGATAGTATCCTAAACACCCTTCCTCTTGACCACGATTTCCTCGGGTTCGTGGTTCGTGGTCAACAATAATCACCATGACTCCTTTCTTGACGGTCAAAGTGGGTTGAACCACTTTGTACGTCCAGTCAGATCTCGTAGATAGATATTCAAAAAGTCATATATGCCAAAATGTTTTAGCGTACTTCTCGGCAGCTAGCCAATTTCCTCTTAGGACGTGTCCATCATCTATCGTCATCATCTTAAGCACTCTCTATAAGCGGAACCGATTAATAATTAGTTAGGGGTTAATGCTTCACTATTTTTACAATCGATTGGCACATATGTATTAGGTAAGGGGTTTCGAATTCACAAATCACTGTACCTTCGTTATCATGCTCAATAAAAGTTCGTCGTTAGGATTACGGGTTGGTATTTCGGCAAATGTGTGTTTTACAGATCGCCCCATTCTACATCCCATGTAGTAGACGGCCTCAAAGGGTTGAAGACGAGCTTGTGGTATGATCGTGGAAAGTCAGACTCCAAGCAGAGCCGCTTCCAGTTCCAGCAGAGGTATCGAAATCGTGTTAATGGGAGCCACCATTGGCTTAGCGCTGATTACTGAACATTCAACCTCCCGTTGAAGGTTCTAACATAGGCGATGGCAGCAATGGCTTCCCACTCGAACCCACAAATATATGTAGTTGGACGCAGCGTCTATTCTCGTATTAAAGACTAGTGAGGTACCTTCTGTAGATAGATATATTTTTACTTGCACCTATACCTATAGCCGAACTCGAGATTTTAATCAAACTTGACATCACTATGACGGAGAAGTCCAAAAAAGTAGGTCCGGCAATTCCGTCTGTCTGTCTGTCTGTCTGTCTGTATGAGCGACTGCAGCCTAAACAGCTGGACGGATTTGCGTATAGGGTCTGTGGGATAATCTCTAGAGGCGAAATTGGAATTTTCATTCCAACCTCAAAATTAAGTAAACTATAAGGCCGATTTCAGTTAAAATCTATTTTCTCGAAAACGGCTGTAACGATTTCGATAAAATTTTATATATGAGTTAGTTTGGGTATATGCCATGAGGTGGCATATAACGTTTTTCACGAAAAACGAATAACAGTTATATTGAAAATAACCTGTTTCTCGGGTATTTGTTCCGCGATTGGGCTAAAAATTAATATTTCTAGGTTATAAGACAAATGCAAAATAAGGCGTACCAAATTTTGGAATTGCCACTCCCACTTTTATATAAATTATTTTTTTCAAAATTTTTACTAGAAATTGAGAAAAAATTGAGCCAAGTAAAGGCCTTACATTTTTTATAATTTACTCAAACAACCTTTCTGGCCACGCCCACTTTGTAAGGGTGTTTTTTTAAAAACAAAATATTGTGTAAACTCCTACAATGTTATGACTATTATTCCATCGAAACGCGGAATGTCACGCCAACTTTACTATGAAGAGCAAGACTTGGACCTCAATCCTTATAAAATTTTACACATATAGCATTACGGTGCAAGTACGTACGACCCAGTCGTGCACTTTATTTTATTTTTTTATTCATTCTCGCTTTAATTATTTATAACGTGAATTAAACCCAAAATTACTGTTAACTTCAAAGGCAACCATCCGTACCAAACTGGAATACTCTTTTTTGTTTTGTTCTTTAAACACTAAATATTATTAATTTTTAATGTATGCATGATTTATTTGTTCATCCACTTGATGCTTGCTCTTTTCGGTAATTTTTGTTAGTTCATTCAGGCACTCTTGAAAAATTTTTGCCGGGAACTGTTCTCCTTCAATCCTTTTTCGACTTATTCTAAGAGCAGAGGTTGATTTGAGTTTCAAGTGAATGTAGTCTTTTTTCTGCAATGGGCTTGGCACGTAGAAAAAAATATAGATATTTCCACTTCGTGCCTGAGCTGTCCAGGGCAAAGTACCGCTTGACCGTCTCATGCATACTAGAGTCCACCTCATCTCATCAGCCGCAGATGTAAATATTAATGTTTCCCTCTTCGTGTTTCTTGGGTTTGACACCGGCTGACTTCGAGTCGAAGAGCATCCATCCTAGTCTGGTTTTGATGCGAGCCGGCTGAGAAGTATTGTCTTCTCGATTCTTCAGGAGTATGCCCAAGCTATAATATTGTAAGCCTATCAAGATTTGCGGGTTTGTGTTCCAGTGAGATTTTATTGGTAGTCCTTTTAAGTGTCCTTTAAGTCCTTTAATTATGCTGATATTTCGACGATTTTTTACGCTGATTATTATTCAACGTTCACCTAAAGCATAAAGGATCTTTAACCCTTCTAGGATCAAGTGCGAAGGCTTACTCTTCATCCACAGGGTTACCGAGGATCCATCATCTACGAAGGCAAATGGATTTAGCATCTAAGGATTTGTTGCTATAATGCAAACTCAAAGGAACGATTTGAACAATGTGGCCATTGAATTAGGATGGAGAATTGTACTACTGTAATAAGCATCGGTTTACATTCCACAACTTGTATTTGGCTGGCTTGCTTTTGTATTGTCATTTCGCCCAGCGCTCAGCTGAGACGGATTATTATGCAAAAGCAGGTTATGCAGATATATAAGTGCATCCTGCGACTCCACATACTTGCGACGAGAGACAGCACGAGATTTAAACTCATGGTGCATACTGATAATGGCTCTATTTGTCTCGAGCTCTGAAAAGGCTGGGACTGTAATCGTCACCTCTGATGTCGCTGTACCCACTTGCTTGAGCCAATCGCTAAATACAGACATCGGCAACTTATCTATAGTTCTCATAGCAAACTAGGGTTATTAATATGAGCGTACAGTCCGGAAGTCTCCATCATGTGACACACGTTTTCTATCTCAAGCGAAAAGTTTTTCATTGTTTCTTATTTATCACCTAGGCTTACTTGTGATTTTTCCTAAGGGCGATTCAATTATTAGCTCGGGTCTACTATATAACATCTTTAACGTTGTGATCACCCCATAAAATTGATCCGGGTGAAGAATCCTGAAACGAAAGGCGTTTGCAGACATGTTTTCGAAATTAGTAAAGCCACAACTATGTGATGAATTATTCCACCACTTATAAAGAGCGGCCTCCTCTTCTGGACTCCCGAAGAAAATCAATAGATCTTTAGAATTCAGTTCCTTCGCTGCAATTTGAGATTTGTTTAACACTGCCGCCTCGTCCTTCTACTAGCTTCTCCATAACGTAGAGAATGTTACGTCATTGTAATATTGTCATGCGTCCCACAAATTACCACGAACATTGTTACTTTCCTTTAACATGTTCGCGATCACTTTTAAATGCGTGGAGTTGCTCAGATATACACTTTTGGTATAATATACATAAGTAATTATAAAAAGCGTTTTTAAAATGACTGCTATAGCCATAATTTCCAACATGCACTACTTCAAATGAAGAATATGACGGCTAATGCAGTCATTTCATTCAACGAACTTCAAATTTAAATTTCCATTGGGCATAGGGGATTTCCCATTTCAAAAGCAAAACACAACACATTCGAAGAAAACTTAAACGCAAAAAGTGTAAGACCAAACGACGGTTATAACCGTCAAAATATGACGGCTATATCCGTAATAGGGGCGATCATGTTAGGCAGCTTCCGTATGGCCGAGTCATTTTGCTTACCCAGTCATTAATACAATTATTGTCATTATTATATTGTATTGTAATTGAGTCTTGTTTGTCATGAACGTCGTTACGAGTAAGCTCGTCCAGAATAGCATATTTGTTGGCGATATAATTTCGGTCCCATACTTCTTGGAGCGTGCGTTTTTCTTCCAACCTTTTCAGTTGCATCTCAATGTTCTTGACACTAGGTGATTTAGATGTCTTAGAAGAATTGCAACAGGATGATTTTTTGATGCTTTGTAAGGGCGGAACTGGAATCTATAGTCGATGCGGTGACATAGGAAGTATTGATTTTCAATATTACTGTTATTCGAATCTTTCGCACAAAACGGGGTATGTCATCTTATAGCATGTAAGTATGTACCCAAATATCAAATATTTTTTCAAAATATTTAGAGCCGGTTTCGAAAAAATTATTTTTTATTGAAATCGGCCTTAAGTAAAGTACCCTCAATTTTGATGTCAGAATGAAAATTCCTATTTTGCCTCGAGGTGTGAACCCACAGAAAACAGATATGAAATTTTTAGCGAATCCGTCCAGCCGGTTATCCTGCAGGCGACCAGACAGACAGACAGAAATGCCCAATCCACTTTTTTGGTCTTCTCCATCATAGTAATGTCGAATTTGATTAAAATCTCAAGTTTGAATTGGTTTTTCAAGAAACCAATACTTGCTCTTGGTAAGCAAAAAGAAGGAAAAACGTGTGGAAAAATATGTTGACGCTTTAGCCACCTGTCTTTGTTTTCAATACTGCCAGCTTCGTTAAGATGGTGGTGACAAGTTAGTTGTTGCTCACGCTTACCCTAACTATGTGCAATTCATATATTCATCATTTGTGTCCACTCTCACTTTTTGGGGGCGTTTTATAAAAACAGATTTTGATGAAATTCGATCAAATTTGACCGCGCTCACTTTACAATGACCATATAAATAAAGTGCACGACTGGGTCGTACGTACTTGCACCGTAATGCTATAAGTGTAAAATTTTATCAGGATTGAGGTCCAAGACTTACTCTTCCCAGTAAAGTAGGCGTAACATTCCGCGTTTCGATGGAATAATAATCATAACATTGTAGGTGTTTACTCAATATTTTGTTTTTATAAAAACGCCCTTAAAAAGTGAGCGTGGCCAGATAGGGAGTTTGAGTGAATTATAGAAAGTTTGAAGGTCTATTACTTGGCATAAAAGATTTTTTCTCAATTTCTAGTAAAAATTTAGAAAAAAAAAGTTTTATAAAAGTGGTCGTGGCAATTCCAAAATTTGGTACGCCATTATTTAGCACTTGTCTTATAACATACAAATAATAATTTGTATCCCAATCGCCGAACAAATACGCGAGAAACAGCTGATTTTCAATATTACCGTTATTTGTGAAAAACGTGGTGTGCCACCTGCACCGTTTACCGTTACCGTTATTTGTGCATATACCCAAACTAACGCACATATCAAATTTTATCGAAATCAGTAGAGCCGCTTTTGAGAAAATCCCTTTTAACTCAAATCGGCCTTAAGTAAACTACCCTTAATTTTGAGGTTAGAATGAAAATTCTAATTTCACCTCTAGAAATTATCCCACAGACCCTATATATGAAGTTTGAAGCAAATCCGTCCAGCCGTTTAGGCTGCAGTCGCTCATACAGACAGACAGACAGATAGACGGAATTGCCGGACCTACTTTTTTTGGACTTCTCCATCATAGTGATGTCAAGTCAAAAATTTATATCTGGGATACTGAAAAATAAAGTAGTACAATAGTAACCATTTTATAAATGCACCCACTGCCGCGCTCACATTTTCATACCTTCACAATTTTGTACAGAATCGAAAATTTTTTTACAAGAGTCCATACTTTACATTTGGACATGACCACTTTTTGGCGCGTTTTATTTTATCAAAAAAACAGTTTTTATGAAATTTTGCATTATGAATTATCCATAAGTATTCGAATATTTTGATATACATATAATAAGAGTTATAGTGTATAATACAATGTATATGTTTTTCTGACACAATTGATTTAATTTCTTCTTTCTACTTTTCTGCACGAAACTTTCAATCGATATATGTACATACATATGTACGTAATTCGATAAATTTTTGATTCCTTCACTGATTATTTTTTTCAACCAATCACCTTTAATTCTCTCAATTCTGACAACTTACCTGGCTGCATACTAATTAACTAATCAATGGTTTTGAACAATGTACAAAGGAAATGCATACATACATATGTATGTATTGTCTGCTGCAAACTGGCCGGCACCACGTTCTTACATTTCTAACAGATTAAATAACCAAGACTTATTTCCTTGTGAAATTAATAATAGTTTTCAAGTTGATGCGCATTTGTTGTTGACCTCGAATATAAAGCACCCGATAAAGCTATTCTAAAACATTCTTCGGCACCAAACGTACATATGTACATAAATGATCTTTTAACAAAACAGTAACTAAAAGCATAGCAATATTCCCTCTCTAAAAAAGAGGTATTAATTTGTACGTTCCCTCACTATTTCTGCTCATCTTAGTGATAAGGAAACAATAATAATGGATTATAATTCAGTAAGAATGCTAGACTAGTAGTGGGCTCAAGTGCTTAGGCCGTTGGACTACAGAGCAAGGAATTCCAGGTTCATTCCCTAGACAACACCTGACCGTACAACTGTCATGAGAAAGCGACTTAAAAAATAAATTGCCCTTCGGATACGGCATTACACAGTAGGCCCCTTCCATTCGTGTACAGAACATAACACGCACAATACGAATTGGTGTCAGAAGCTAGGCCCTGGGTCCCATCGACCTTTTGCGAAAAATATTTTTTGTTTAAGAAAGTTAGGTCTACTTGAGTCAACGTTTGACACGTTTACTCCTAAGACCCCAGTTTGTGAAAATATATAATTAGATCATGTAAATCCAAATCACTCGGAATTGACTGCAAGGAAGTACTTAAAAAAGGAGAAAACACTTAAAAAACTATTTATATTTTTGGTGTATATTTCCAATTGCTAAACCTGGCAGGGCAACAAATTATTCTTTAAGCTACATTTTTGGGAACATTTTTCCAAGTCAAGTTCTGATCAAGTTCTAAAAAAAAAAATCAATGTAAAAATAGGTTTGACCCCCAGTAAACAACAAGTTCCGTACTCTCAGACATGGTCTCGACTTGAAATTCGTTGGTCTTTTCCAGGATTTGCCTTAGCTTGAAGACATGGTCGGTCGTCGATCTGCCGGGCCGGAAGAAGGCTTTCAGACGTTCACACAGTATATTGAATATGATCGTATACGCGACATTTAGCAGGGATATGCCTCGGTAGTTCTTGCAAGATCGCCTTTCTTGAAGATGGGGCATATAGAGCTGATAGTCCAGTCATCGGGCATGGCTTCTTGGCTGATGATTTGGTGCATGCATCCTACCAAAACATCAGAGCCAGCGGCTTTGTTGTTCTTCAGCTTTTTGATAGCTGAGCCATCTTCTTCACAACTGGGAAGGGGAATGGCTTCTTCATTGATTGGACGAGGGTTCTCTTCTTGCCCTATCACTCTCTCTCTCTTTTATGCCCTTTAAGTAACAGCTGGAAATGCTCCTTAAATACATCTACTATTCTGCGTAGCTGCGTCCCGGGCTTAAAACCAGCTGCCAGCTGCTTGGATTTCTTGAAATACATCCGGGTGTTGTTCCTGTCGCGAGACCCTTCGATACCTTTGAGCTGGGAGACTGGGTGGGCCCTTTTCTTTATACGTAAGATCTTTTTCTCCCCCCATCTTCTGCCTCGATACTCTTTCCTTGCTGCTCTTGTTTTCCGCTGCAGCATTTGTAGGTGTGCATTTTCTGTCACCTTTTTCCGACATAGGCATTCATCATCATACCAAGGGCTCCTCTTAGGTGGTGGTTGGTAACTTATGGTGGTCACGGCTACCTCTTTGATGATGTCGCGGTACTGGTTCCACTGGTTGTTGGCATTTGTGGAAGGTGAATGCACTTACCTCATTTCACTCACCTCACTCAGAGGCTCTCTAGACTTTGGCTACTCCAGTCGTGCTAAGGCTTCCAACGTTGAATTTATTTTTCTGGGCATTTTACAGCTTCTTCTTGTTGATTAGTCGAGCTCTGAATTTGGCTGCAACAAGATAATGGTCAGAGTCGACATTTGCCCCTCTAAACGTTTGCACATTTAAAATGCTGGATGCGTGCCTGCCTCGCATCGATTAGCACGTGGTCCATTTGGTTGGCAGTTCGACCATCTGGAGATAACCTGGTTGCTGTGTGGATACGTAGTCTTTGAAACCTAGTGCTACTTATCACCGTATTACGAGCTGCTGCAAAGTCGATTAGTCGGAAGCCGTTGTCTGTTTTGTCGTATCGTGGAGGCTGTACTTTCCGACTAATCCGCCAATGATGTTTTCCTTACCGATTTTAGCATTGAAGTGTCCGAGTACGATTTTGACATCATACTCTGGACAGGCTCCATAGGCTCCGTCCAGGAGGTCATAAAACTCCTCCGTGATAGAGTCTTCAGCTTTGTCGGAAAGGGACAGATTCAAGTTTTTCAGCAGCACCAGGGGTGTACAATGTGCGTACGTTCCAGGTGCATACTCTTAATTCGTAGTCCGTAAACGTTCCGGGTTGTGATCTTGTATGAGGGAGTCGATTTAAATCCGAGGCGCGTGTTTCTCTCGTAACTAGTCTTTTTTATATAGTAGAAAAGTTACCCCGACGGCATAACCCCCAACCTGGAGGGCCAGTTCCTTTTGGTGAAACCCTTTGGACGAGGGGTCGGTTGAGAAAACGGATGTCAGTAACCCGCTTCGGGGATGTGAGCGCTGCCGTTGGCCTATTAAAGGCTCGTCAGCCACCGTCTCTTTTCCAAAAACCTGAACTATTTTTGGAAATCCCTACCGGCCTGGGCTCCGAGGATATCGAAGTAGACCGGATAAAGTGAGTTTCTGCTTCCGCTTGAAGCTCTGAAGCCATCGTTTTTGTTTTTGTTTATTAATGCACAATGCACATTTTATTGCAGATAAATGATTTTAACGATCTTTTACTGAAATATTTTCTTTAATGTTAATGTGTTCTATTTGTGTACAAACCTGCTGCATACTTCTGCAGCATGTATTATTAGTCTTATCGAATTTGTTAAACGAGTATATATATAAAAATGTACATATGTATATACATACGAATGTATATGCATTAATACATATGTACATAAATACGTAAATACGGATTTCTAAGTATATTAGTCTTTTAAGTGAAATTTTCATCCATGACCTCCAATCGCATCGTATGTTGTATTGTCAACACTGAATGACCGAAAGAAAAAATTTAAAGAAAAAGAAATAAAAATTTAGTTTCTACTGTCTGGTAGTCAAATTCTTGACCACTAACGTATAAAGCTTATCATTAGTGCTGACTTCACATATATATAATCATAAAAATTGGTTGAGTGTATTTCTAAAAACTTGTTTCATTAGCATCCGCTTAGAGAATACACAGGTTCTTGTTTTATTATTATTTAACATTATTTAATTTGTTGATCTAATGTTTTACGGTGTATATTTGGTTTTGCTATACAAAAATATTACAATTAATAAGTTTTATTTGTACCATAAAAATAAACGACGCCGAAAGAAATTTGCTGAATTTTATCTGACCTACCCCATTATGAAAGTCTAGCTAACTAACACACCTACAGTTTATATTTTTTATGAATATCTTATAGTTATAAAATAAAAAAAAAAAAAACATAGCGGAAGATTTCAACCTTCACATATTCTATTTAACATTTTTTATACATATGAATTCCATAAATAATATCAACTTTAATATATAAAGGAGTTTCCATAACCTTGCAGTGGTAGTAAGAAATCCGGTAGGTGGTTCTGTATAAATCGCACATCTTTGTATGTTTTCTGGTCTTTTTTGTCATCTTATAAATAATGTGATTGAATTCTTGATAGTCATTCCTCTACATATTAAGGTGGAGAACAGATCGAGTTCTTGTTCGTGACTTTGCCAAAAATGGTAATTTTTTTCTTGATTATTTTTCTTAAGAGAATTGTGTATTTAAACTTGTTATCAACAACTTGTTACAGAAAATTTTAATTTTGTTCGCGTTAGTTGCCGTTGCGAGTGCTGATGTATCGCATATTCTGCAAGAAGATGGATACCATTATCAAATTCCAAGCAAACCTTTTCCAATTCAACCATTGGTAGTGGATCTTCCAGCACCAGTACCGCAAACTTACCTACCTCCACCAAAAATCATAATTACACCAAAACCTATTGTTCCAATAGTACCACTTCGACCAGTTTTACCAATTCTACCAGTTCAACCATTGCCATCAACGATTTCGTTTATCCAGAAACCAACCAATGTTCAACCACAGTACTTGCCTCCAGTTGAGACGGTTAAGCCACTTCCAGTGCGACCAGTGAATATTTTTAAGCCAACTCCTGCTCCAGTGATTATTTCTACACCTCAACCCTCCATCCAACAGCCGTTGGTAGTCCCGAATCCAGTTGTTCCAGTAAGGGATTATCTACCGCCTACCCTAGTCGTAAAACAACCAGTTCCAGTTGTACAAGTACAACAACCAATTGTTTACCAGCCCAAACCCGTAGTTCAAATTGTTAAAAAACCAGCTGTAGTTTACCAGCCTCAGCCAGTTCAACAAATTTACAAACCAACTCAAGCTCCTATTGCGCACCCAACATCCTCAATTCAAATTATTGAAAGACCACAATTGATCTACCAACCACAACTGACCCAGCGCTTTGCAGATGACCATAGTGGATCTGAAACCGTGAAAGTTGAGCAATCAGGATACTTCTACAACAACAACCCCCAACCTCCCTTCAGTTTTTAATTGGAGTTAATAAATTAGATCGCCATTAATTACAATTGCTATTATAGGATTTAAATAAAATTAGTATTTTATCAATAGGAATAATTTGCACATTTATTCTTCACGCTATATTCGTGGTTAACCTCAACCTGTGACACAAAATTACTGTGCACATATGTATATATACATAAGTGTTAATTCAAAGCAGGGGAAATACTGTGTACAATTTCTATAGGGGTCATATTGCACCAAATCTCAAAATTAGTGAAATTAAAGCTCAAATAAATCGCAGTAGTCGTATCTCATAACATTAATTTGTATATTTATTTGCTATTACCTCTATAAAACCGTTATTGTCATCTTTGTAACGTAATACTTTAGTAACAATTTTTTGTTTAAATAATTTGTTTACGTACTATTTACATCTATCTGCAAGTGCAAGCTGTAAGCTGCATTAATTTATTATTCTTCAAATAATAAACCACGTCGGTGGTCAAAGGGTAGTGATGCGGAATATATGGAGCACAAGCGCTCTCACGCCAGTCTCTCACTATCAACTCCTACCCTACACCTCCACGTTGGTGGCTGCTGGGTGCCTAGTACCTCGGCTGGGGATTGGGTAACCAACCCCTTTGGAGTGTCTTCTCACTAATGCACTTCCTCTTGATCCAGGCGGTAGCGGACGAATTTCCCCAGATGGAATCAACGGTGGCGCCTACGGTTCCAGTCAGGTTCAACTATTAGTGGTATCCCTATATGAGCTGCTTCAACGTATGTGAATCCCAGGTCTATAGGGATCTCCAACACTAAGCCAGGGTGTTGGATAAGAGTTGGTGGCGGATGAACCCGTAGTGGGTCAACGGCAGCGCTCATATCCCCGAAGTGGGTTACTGGCTCCGGAGAATTTCGGCTCCTCGTCCTAGGGGTAAAAAAATGGAACTGGCCCTCCAGGTTGGGGGTTGTGCGTCGGGGTAACTTCCCTACCACATAAAAAATTTACCAGTTCAGAAACGACCGCAAGCCTCGGAAAAAGGACAACGATGTTCGAGTCTGCACGTGGAATGTTCGCACCATGAATAGGCCACGTGCAGCCGAACAATTAGCGGAGGCCCTCGACTGCTACAAAGCAGATATAACCGCCAACCAGGAAGTGCGGTGGGATGGGCCGAGCAAAATAAGGATGAAAAACTGCGACATCTACTACGGTGACTGCTATAGAGAACAGAAGCAGCGTCTATTTGGGTGCGGATTCGTTGTAAGTGGCAGACTTCGGCATAAAGTCTTGAGCTTTAGACACGTTAGTGAACGCCTTATAACAATCCGCATCAAGGCAAAATTTGCTAACATCAGCCTGATATGCGCTCACGCACCCACAAAGGAAAAAGATGATGTTACCAAAGATTGTTTCTACGAGCTCCTAGACAAAACTTATGAGGACATCTTTGGTAGCACCATCGGAAAGCACAGCCTACACGACATCACGTCTTTTTTTTTTTTTTTGGTTGCGCCAACGGATGTGCAATCTTCTAAAGATACCAGTAACCCGGGATACTGGCATGCACGATTCGCAAACCTGAATACTCGATGCCAGAAATACGCCTACGTACTAACCCACACTGGTTAGCACTTTATGCTCTTCTTAACCTGTTCGACGTTTCTTGTTCTGAGAGGGCTTCCATTTGGGTTTGGTTGCTCTCCCTGAGCCTTTCCAGTCGCCGAAGTTCCTTTATGATCACCGCTGCTGTTTGTTTCACAGTATTCCATACTGCGTTCGATGTCAGCATATGGTTTACGATGTTCTCCGGAGTTGGTATTTCTCCAATTATTTTCTCAAGACCTCTGCGTTCCAAGCGAAAATGTGGGCACTGAAAGAGAACATGCTCTGCATCCTCTCTGGCCTCTCCACAGTTTGAGCAATTTGGAGATTCATCAAGCCCGAACCTGTTTAAATAAGCTCTGAAGCAGCCGTGTCCGGTTAAGAACTGGGTGAGATAAAAATCCACTTCTCCGTGATGCCGGTCCATCCATTTATGTATATCCGGTATAAGTCGATGTATATCCGCATAAGTCTTCCCTTCGTTGACTGATTCCATCTTTCCTGCCATGTTCTCATGCTTCGCTGTCTTTCTGCCAGCTTAATATCTTTGACTGGAGCAAGGGGTTCCTGGATTTTGGTGTCATAGGTCCTCTATAACACATATAGCATCGTCTGATACCGTCCGAAAAGCGCAACACACTCTCAGCGCGCACAGTCTATTGACGGAATTAACTCTTCTTGAGTGGGACTTAATTTTCACTGCCTTTGCCCATATTGGTGCCGCATACATTATTATTAACCTAGCCTAGCGTCAATCATCACACCTAGGTATCTGAATACCGGTTTTGACGTTATATTTTGGTTGCCTACCCTGATGGTGATTGCTTCTCTTTTCTTGCGGCTGCTTATTAGTACTGCTTCCGTTTTATGTTCAGCGAGTTCCAAACCGACTGCTGCCATCCACCGTCTCACTTTTCGGATACATTCATTTTCAATGTCCTCTATTTCTCCCAGGTGTTTTGCTGTCACTACGATTGCGATGTCATCGGCGAAGCCTATGATTTTTGCCTCGTTGGGGATTTCAAGCCTCAGCACCCTATCATACATAAGATTCCACAAGATAGGACCTAGCACCGATCCTTGTGGTACTCCGCCAGATATGTGGTACTGTCTTACCCCATCGTCGGTATCGTAAAACAGGTACCGTTTCTCGAAATAATTTAATATTATTTTGATGAGGAACCCTGGCACCAGTACAAAATATGTCCCCAATTTGCAGAATTGAACGCATTTTTGACGTCCAGTGTTATTACAGCACCGTATTTCTTTGCGCCTCCTCTCCATCTTCTGCCCTGGATAGCCTCTTCCAAGATTATGGTTACCCTCCGTATAGCATCGATTGTAGAACGGGCTTGTCTAAATCCATACTGTTCGTTTGAAAGTCCCCCGGCTTCATGTATTGCCACCTCCAGTCGTTTGCATATCATTTTTTCTAATATTTTACCCATTGTGTCTAACAGGCATATAGGACGGTATGACGAGGGCTCATCTGGCGGTTTTTTTCCCTTTGGGCAGCAGCACCAGTCGTTGTTTCTTCCACTGGTCTGGAAAGACCCCTTCGGTTAGACACTTATTATACATTTCCAGAAATGGTTCCGTATTTGTTTTTATGGCTAACTTAAGGGCCTTGTTGGGTATCCCATCCAATCCAGGTGACTTATTGTCATCGAACCGTTTGCACACTTCCAAAAGTTTGCAAACGGTTGTGATTTCATGTAAATCCTGGGATGCTGCTATACGCTCTGCAGTTCTGTGCGGTGGAAATAAGCCCGACACTATTTTTTGCATTGGCAAATGGCATGAGGGCGAGGGTACCCTTGAGTCTTATAGGCTGCACCCCAGGGTTTTACATCTGCTTGCTGACAGAGTTCTTTAAAGTTGTCACTTTTGCTTCTCCGGATTGCTAATTTCAGGTCTCTACGCTTATCTTTGTATTGCACCTGTAGGTTCTGGTGGGAGGGCAAACCTCTGGATCGCTGGAACAGTCTTCTCGCTTTATGGCACTTGCTGCGTAGCTCTGCTATCTCTAGGTTCCACCAATATACTGGTGGCCGGCGATTTGTTGACGTTTTCCGGACCATAGATGCATCGCATGCTCTCATTACGTGTTTCGTAATCTCAGCAGCCATAGCATTTGCTGTTCCTGGCCTTATTGTAGATTCTCTAAAGGTGAAAGTAAAAGAATCCTCGTCTAATGTGCTTATTTTCCACCCCATTCGTTGTGCCTTCTTTGGTGGGAGTTCCTGGTTGGATCTTTTCTGGTCTATTTCAAACAGGATGGCCAGGTGGTCGCTGTGGGTGTACTGTTTATTTACTCTCCACTTGGCGCCTCTCGCTAGGGAACTAGTTACGAAGGTGATGTCAACTACGGAACCTACGTTGTTTCTGCTAAAGGTATTTTCGCTTCCCGTATTGAGCAGCATGACATCTGGTGACGATATCGCTTCGAGTAGTGCCTCGCCTCTTCTGTTGGTTCGAGTGCTGCCCCAATCAGTGGCCCATGCGTTGAAATCCCCAGCCATGATGATTGGACTACGGCCTCTAGCATCATCCACGAGTCTATCCAACATACGCTGGAATTCTTCAAGAGTGCTGTTTGGGGATGCGTAACAACTATAGATGTGTACACCCTTGACTTTGGCTCGAACGAATCCAGGTTGGGGTGTCTTCATTTTTTCTTCGAAGGCGTACTCTACACAGGTCCAAATAGCAGCTCTTTTTGAGTAATCAGCTACCCAGACTTTTTCGTCGAGATTCTTGTACTGTTCTGATAATATGGCAACATCTATTTTTGACTCACGAATGGCTTGTGTTAGGAGGTCCTGTGCCGCTTCGCAGTGATTTAAATTTATCTGCAGCACTTTCATATTCTTCTTGCGGTTTTTTTTGCTTCCTGATATACAGGACATACTGCGCTTCCTGCCGCGTGTTTGAAGTTGGTGCTCCCCTTTTCTTCGCAGAGCACGCACCTTGCATCATTGGTGCAGTTCTTAGAAACATGGCCTTTCTGTCCACACTTGACGCAATCCTCACTTCTGTCCACCGTATTTGAACACGCCTTTGCTAGATGCCCGAAGTTAAGGCACCTAAAGCATCGCAGCGGTACCACTTTCTCTCGTATTCTGCATATCGTCCATCCGATTTTGACTCTCCCAACCTCCAGAACTTTTTTGGCAGCGTTTATCGGGAGGCTAATGACTGCAGTTTGTGTTCCTGCATAAGCTTTCCTCATGGATTTGATGGATGAGGCCTGCGTGCCTCGTACTTTCTCGAATTGCTCGGCCAGGGCTTGACAGATCTCTTCTTTGGTACTGACATCGTCTAGGTCTTTGCACTCAAATAGTACCTCGTGCGTTAGGGTCCTTACTTCCGCCATTTCCCCGAGAACTTGCCCTACTTTGCTTTGGTGCGCAGAGGTTTTTCCAGCTGCTGTTTTCTTGAGCTCAAGCAGTAACTCTCCCTTGGCCGTCTTCCTTATGTGAATTACGTCCGACCCCAGACTATTTAACTCAGGGTTCGTCTTCACTTTTCGGAGTATATCGCAATAGGATGCTTCTCCAGTTTTTTTTATCACCAATGCGTCCGGCTTGGCATGTATCTTGCCTGGACCTTTTTTTACCACTCTTTTCCACTCGGCTTTGTTGTGGTCTTGATGGTTTTTTCGTCTGCATCTTTGCCTCGCGGTTTTGCCCTCTTTCCTGTTTTTTTTTGGAGCGCTTCTTCTTTCTCCTCACTTTGGCACTTCTAGACGTTTTGTTGCACTGACATTGCTGCTTTTTTGTGACTATCTCAGCGTATGTCAATGTCGAGGGTTCTTCATTGCTCGGAGATCTAGTCCTTTTCCGCTTGGGTTCTGGTAGTTGCTTCAACGCATGAGAAGGCGCCGATTCGCTCATATCTGATGACTCAATGGTTTGCGTAGCTTTAGACGCTCTATTCTTTACCACGTTGTCTTTCTGGGAATTTGCTATACAGTTGTAGTGTCTGCGTATAGCACTAGTCAGCTTTGATGAATTCTATCAACGTATTGATGTTCTTTCCCAGGGATTGCATGGCTTCACGTTTTTCTCTTTCTTCACTGCTTTCTCTTCGCCTTTCTTCCTTGTTGGTTTCAGGCATCAAGCCAGCAGTTGGTGCTTCTGTGAGGTGGAAGTCGCCTCCTCCATGATTTTTAGCGGCGGTGATCGCATCAGTACAGAACTTCTCCTAAATGGATTTTCCCCTGTACTTTCGATTCCTGAGTTTGTTACTACATTTTTTTGTTCTTGTTTTTTTGTTTTCATTTTGATTCATTTTTTTTATTGGATCCCACGAGTATGGGGGAAAGGAAGGTCCACCACATCAGAGACCCCTGTAATGTGGTAAGGCTACATTACAACCAGAGGGCGCCAGGTATCTGGAGGGCTCTGTTAGCGATGCTGCATGGATTTTTGTCCCCAGCACCATTCAGACCATTCAGACCTCGGCACGGGTCGCATTACACCTTGCCTTAGGGACAGGACGCTTAGTTACGGGCGGCATCTACTCGCCCCGTCACACAAATTTCACTGGACTTATGTGTTTTTTCCGTCACACATTCCATTTTTGCCGCTCTTGCTTATTGGTTATTCGCAGCTAACCTTTTTATCTACAGGTCTTTCAGCTATCCGCCACCGTGCTGACCCCCCTGGTAGCCTAAGCTCGGCCCCAAGCCGACACCACGTCTGGAAACGGACTTAGGCTAATTGACTTTGCTGCGGGGCGTAATGTTACTATAGCTAGCACGCGGTTTCCTCACCTCGACATTCACAAGGGAACATGGCGGTCGCCAGATCATCAAATCGTCAACCAAATTGATCATGTTGCGATTGACGTGGCCGGCCAACGTAGACTCGGACCACTACCTAGTTGTAGCGAAGGTACTTCTACGGATATCCCAAACGCCACAACAACCGGGAAAATACTGTAAGGAGATTTAACTTTGAACGGCTGCAATCGCAACAGACCGCTAGAACCTTTGCCGATCGCGTATCCCTCAACCTCTCAAGAAGTCCTATGCAGCCTATCCACCAGTGGCATCGGTGCCAAGAAGCCATCAAAAACGCCGCAACTGATGTGCTGGGTTTCACCCGACCACCCCCACGAAACCCCTGGTTCGATGAAGAGTGTCGGCAAGCACATGCAGCAAAACAACTCGCCTACAAAGTGGCGCTGCGCAGAAGGACGAGACCGGCTCGTGAGCTCTACGAGCAAAAGAGGGGGGAAGAACATCGGCCATTGGATGGAGGAGGACATTGAGAGGTGCTACTCCGGGAACAATGTTCGGAAGTTTTACCAGAAGGTAAAAAGAACGTGTCAAAGTAATAAAACCCGAACAGAGGCCTGAACAAGGAAACCTCGTAGTTGAGTCGCAGTCGGTGTTGAGGACATGGAAAAACCACTTCTGCAGACTGTTAAACGGCGACGACGACGGCCGTTTTGTGTGAACGTCTGAAACCATTTGTCAACGAGCTGAATAAATTATTCACATAATAAATATATAACAGACTAACAGACAGCAATATAGTAACAAGTGGATCTCCACCACACATTTTGTCCCTTACACAGAAAATTGTTTAAACTAATCCATTTGACCTTGATTTCATCCGACCGCAGATCACAATTACAATTTTGACGGTAGAAGTATTCATTCAGGAAAGTGAGTCTTAGTTGCACATGTTTATTACGCAAGTATCGAACTTTTGTGAGAATTATTCCAGGAAATCGTACTGTACAGGTTGGATTCTGTTTTGTGGGCTTAAATAAAGAATTACAAACACGTTTTTTTTTATAAAACTATAAAACATGAGCTATTTCAACTATTGTTTAGTCATATTTTCTTAAGTTTTGTAAAAATATATGTTCAGAATTAAAAACCTCAGTGCTTTCAATTTTCTTACGACACAGAAAGATAACAAAATATTAGATTTTACTTCAAAATCCCTGATACAGACTGTGGAACTCCTTTGTTTCTATCACACAATCCTTTCCAGATAGATTTTAGTTTATCTACAATTTTTACCGATTTGGCAGAAGCTCCTAATATGGTGAAGTAGCAATTGGTTTAACAAAATATGTAACCACAGAGCAAGCTCTTTCTAGATGGTCTAACCACGAACCAAATTGACCACATGCTAATAGATGCGAGGTACGCATCTAGCATTCTAAACGTAAAGAGGAGCTAATGTCGATCACTTTCTTGTTGTATCTAAATTCAGAACTCGATTATCCAGCAGCGTATCGCCTAGGAAAGAAAGATTAGCACGGGAAGATTATCGAAGGGTGGAGAAAAAATTGTGCAAATAAAAGTGCACACGCAACCTACCGGCAAAAGAATATCGATAAGGCCCGCGATAGGAACAACATCCTAATGTTTTTAGGAGAACTAAGCAGATGGCTATAAGTTCGGGATGCAGGCTCTTCGAAATAGTAAAGGAAAACTAATCAAAAATAAAGTGCACGACTGGGTCGTACGTACTTGCACCGTAATGCTAAAAGTGTATAATTTTATCAGGATTAAAGTCCAAGTCTTGCTCTTCCCAGTAAAGTAGGCATGGCATTCCGCGTTTCGATGGAATAATAGTCATAACATTGTAGGAGTTTACTCAATGCTTTGTTTTAAAAAAAAACACCTTTAAAAAGTGGGCGTGGCCAGATAAGGTGTTTGAGTGAATTATGGAAAATTTTAACGCCTATTACTTTGCTTAAATCAATTTTTCTCAATTTCTAGTAAAAATTTTGAAAAGAAAAGTTTTATAAAAGTGGGCGTGGCAATTCCAAAATTTGGTACGCCATTATTTTGCACTTGTCTTATAACCTAGAAATATTAATTTTTAGCCCAATCGCCGAACAAATACCCGAGAAACAGCTGATTTTACATAGTTGTTTGTATGCTTTTTTCTTGTTTGGTTTCTTTTTTCATATTCGTATTCTCCCATGATGTTTTGATCACCATCCCAGTTTCATATTAGAATCTCCGATTATATAGACTATTTTTCATTTTGTTTTATGGATCGTTTCATTCAAAACTTCATAAAATGATTTCCTACTTTCTTCACTGGCAGCTTCTGTAGGAGCATGTACCTGGATGACAATACCTGTTTCATTTATATCTAGTTTACAGTGCAGTATGTTCTTTTCCGTGCAGTATGTTTCTTTTTAATTTGTTGATTATCTTTATGCCGACACTGTACTAACCTTTGGTTTTCCTACGTAGGAAAATATGTTGCCTTTTTCTTGTCCAATTATCTGCTCACCGTGTATCCTAGTTTTTGAAAAGCCCACTTCAAGTTTCGTATTGCTCTATCGAATTTAATACTTTTCTCCTACGTGGATAAACTCCTAACGGTGAATGTGCAATGGTTTAAATCCTTTATTTTGTACACTTTCACGTTGGTTTCTCATCTTCTAATGATTTATTAGGAGTGGTTTGGTTTGTTTTTGAAATGTATGTCCATTTTGACTTGGGTTTTGGCCTTACTTGCTCTTTGTGGCCAGCCATACCGAGCTAGTTTCGTTTTGTTTCTTCTTTCTATTCGCATTCCATTGAGTCATTCAATAATTTGCTTAATCCGAGTATTCTCTTAAAGGTTTTCAATGATGTTCCACCAAATTGTTGAGTCTGTTTTTGTATTTTATCGTGTTTACTGTGTTTTACTGATGGCGAATTTTCCTGTTTTTCTCTTATGTAATTTTTTTCTTGATTGGAGTGACGTCTCCAACCGCATAGAACAGCTAGACCTATTTATCCTATACCAACAGCAATGGAAGCTCTTATTGCTGTACTGTAAGCTCGTTCTTGTCTTACAAATTTTCCTCGCTTTTCCTTAGCCTTGATTACTCAGTTTTACATGATAATAATTGTGAGTGGATCCTGCTTGCGATACTCTGCTTCGGCGCAGGCTTTGAAAAATTACAACCATTGCCCAGGTCATAGAGTTATTTTATTTTTCTGAAAGAAAAGGAGATCTAATGATATGGTTGAAGAAGAAATAATCCTAGTCTTGGGCTGATTTATGGAACAGTACATTTTTTATTTGTATTTTTTATTCCATTTTTTTTACAATATAATCCTTTTTGGAAAGAATAGGTACGTACATACATATATGGTATTATACAATATAAAAGATTCAAAGTTTCTGCGTGATTCCTCGTAATGAAGAAAATATTTACAAAATGCACGAATGGGCTTTCATTTCAAATGGCTAAGTCTTTTTATACAATAGTACGAAGACAAGTTTTAGAAATTGCATTTTTTTTTTCTTATTTTATCATTTCTGACTGTCATAAATCAAAAACGCGATTTTTTTAATGATGCAAAATTATTCGTTATATCATGCTTCCTATGTATTGTGCAAAAATTTCGTATTAATATCTTATATTCTCTTTGCATTAGAAGAGAAAATACCGTTTTATCTCTCTGCAAGGTGGTAGTCTATTGAAATCTTTAAACCAGATTTCTGTAAAGTCGTGTTTATTTAGTTATGTCAGTCTTAAAGTAAATGAGCGATATGTTACATATATTCATAATTTGAATGAAACCGTGTACTCTTACAAATCGCTGACCCCGCTTATGTGAATTCGATAGCTGGTCTAACTTGATAACCACTCAACAGGCGCTCATGGTTGACCGTCACATGGAAATTTAAATAAATTAATTTAACTCCCTTCCTTTAATAAAGAATGACCTTTTCTTATCAATTACAAATGCAAACGCTAACATTTACAATTATAATTCGAAATCTTTTGTCATAGCGAAGGTCAGACGAATTTACGTGGATAAATAAAAACAAAACTGTGCAAGTCACAATGATTATTCCATGCTTGCTGAAGTTGGCTAGTTTTGAATTCGTTCACACATATTAAGAAAATGATTATTTAATAAACATTCGTGAGAAGAATTCATTGATAAAAAACTACTATGGCTTTTCTTCTACATAAGCTTTATAAATATTTATTATGGAGACCACACCAGTCTTCTTTGAGACAGTGCCTCAGCCCAGACTTATATATATATCAACACACAAATTCTCTTAACCATTTTAGAGTAAATCTCAACCAGAAAAGTTTAAACAGTCGAAAATGGTAAGAAAGAAGTATTTAGTAAATTGATACCTACATTAATGTACATAAATACTTTTCAGCAATTGCTTGTTATCGGTGTGGCCTTGATAGGATTTGTTTGTGGAGACGTATCACACCTAGGGTACAAATACACTCCACCGACACCAATTGCTTCAGAAATAAAAGTTCCACCAGTAACTGCTTTACCACAATATATTCTTCCAGTTAAGACTAGCACAAATAGTCCTTTGCCAGCTGCGCTTGCATCCGATTACATTCCACCTACTGAAGTTGAAGTAAAAGTTCCGCTTATTACTCCCACTTCGGTGCCTACAACTGAATATATACCACCAAGTGAATTAAAAATAAAAAATTCTCCACCCGCTCATATTCCTCAACCAGTGGCAGATATTACCCAAAGTACGAAGCCTGTTAAGGATGGATATAATTACATTGCTAAACCAATTGAACCAGTCGCTCCAGTTTCGGAAGATCTATCACCCCAAGTTAATGTAGAGCCGGCACATCAATTGGCTAATGATGGGTACAGATACAAAACTGTCCGCAAAATTAAATATCGCTATCGTTCATAAATAAGTGGCAGAGCTATAATTGTGACTAAAAAAAAGTCATTCAGAACTGAATTGGGATTAATTCCATTAATTTAGACTAAATAATAAATTTTGTAAAAGTATAAAAAGATACATAAATGGAACACTTCTTTGCTAATCGGGTTGTGATCAAAATAAGGAGTACAGTCTTCTGGTACTCGAATATGGTTCACTGTATTTTTGAATATATATACATGTATTGTATGTATATACACATATAGAGCTAGTCATTTCCACATAGTGTTCTTCATAACCAAGAGATAGACAGGACTCCTGGCAGAATATCACTCATTTATATTATATGTATGCGCATACATATGGTAAGACACGAAACTGAAAGTGATATTGTTTGGATAATAATCCTACAACACGAATTAAGTAATGGTACTTTTGTTGTGCCTCATTGACAGTTTAATATTTTCACCGTAATTTTCGTGCGCCAGACTACAGATGCTTTTTTCAATGCCGGCCTAATCGTTATGGTGAAGACCCTAAAAATATGTATGCTTTATTTTTTACAATTCCTGTGGGATGGATGGTTTATTGCCGTACCCCTACTAAAGTGGGCTAAATTGAATTGCTATGATAAACTTTAACGTTTTTAGTTCTTATAAACATAAATGCATACAGTGGGGAGCATAAATGAGTACATGTTTGTACTCCGTGCACTTATTGCTGCATAAGAATAGAAATAACAAAGCAAATTAAAATAAAGTGCACGACTGGGTCGTACGTACTTGCACCGTAATGCTATAAGTGTATAATTTTATCAGGATTAAAGTCCAAGTCTTGCTCTACCCAGTAAAGTAGGCGTGGCATTCCGCGTTTCGCTGGAATAATAGTCATAACATTGTAGGAGTTTACTCAATGTTTTGTTTTTATAAAAATGCCCATAAAAAGTGGGCGTGGCCAGATAGGGCGTTTGAGTGAATTTTAAGGCTTATTACTTTGCTTAAATAATTTTTTCTCAATTTCTAGCAAAAATTTTGAAAAAAAATAAATTTTATAAAAGTGGGCGTGGCATTGCAAAATTTGGTATGCCATTATTTTGCACTTGTCTTATAACCTACGTGAAAAACGTGATATGCCACCTCATAGCATATACTCAAACTAACCCACACATCAAATTTTATTGAAATCGTTAGAGCCGTTTTCGAGAAAATCCATTTTAACTGAAATCGGCCCTAAGTAAACTACCCTTAATTTTGAGGTTAGAATGAAAATTCAAATTTCACCTCTAGGGAATATCCCACAGACCCTATATATGAAGTTTGAAGTAAATCCGTCCAGCCGTTTAGGCTGTAGTCGAATATACAGACAGACAGACAGACAGACGGAATTGCCGGACCTACTTTTTTGGACTTCTCCATCATAGTAATGTCAAGTTTGATTAAAATCTCGAGTTCGATTTTTTCACGATTGCAATACTTGCCCTATAGGTAGGTGCAAGTAAAAAAATTATTGACCTTTATTTCATGTTCAATTCTAAACAAAACGGTATATAACACAAATCGAAAAACAAAAAATTCTAAAAAAAAAAACAAATAAAACAAATACAACACCAATGTACTCAATTTTGCACCATTCAAATAATTTAAGGATAGGGTTTATTTTCAGTACTTTGTCCATAGCCCTTTATTATGTAAAACATTTTCTACACGTTTAGGCATACTTTCCACCAAATGCTCTATAATTTCATTTGGAATATTCTGCCATTCCCGCTGTACTCGCTGCCAAAGCTCGTCCAGGTTCGTTGGGGCTGTTTGGTATTGTCCCAACCGTCTTTTCACGATTGACCACAAATTCTCAATAGGATTGAGGTCGGGACTTTGTGCTGGCCACTGCATCAATTGAAAATTTTGTTCCGTGAGCCATTTCTTCACGATCTTGGACGTGTGCTTTGGGACGCCATCGTGTTGAAATATGACTTCCTCCTCAGGATAGGCACTTCTATCGACAAAATCGGAAAGATGGGTCTGCAAAATCTTCAAATAATCTTCTTTCTTCATTATTCCATCGATTTTGTGCAGTGGTCCAACGTGCCACTGCCTCCACCATGCTTCACCGTTTCTTTGACATGGTGCCTTTGAATGGTCTCCCCAGGGCGGCGCCAGCAGTATTGTTTCCCATCAGACTGAAACCGATTAAATTTGGATTCGTCTGACCACACTACACGTTTCCAGTCATCTGCTGTCCAATTTCTGTGTTCTTTGGCGAACTTCAAGCGTGCCTTAACATTTTTTGCCGACAATGCAGGTTTTTGCTTTTTTACCGCTGAGATGTAGCCAATCTCGTGGAGGGCTCTGCTTGCAGTCCATCGACTAACGGGTTTGTTAATTGCTATAGAAGCATCTTTTGGTGTTAAAAACTTGTTCCTTTTCATCTCCCTTATCATAAGACGTGTGTTCGCTTCCGTTAACATTTTTTTACGGCCTTTGACTTGTGGTTTAGGTACAGCTCCTCGCCTTTTCTGGACTCTTATGACCACTGATTGGCTTATTTTAAGCTGCTTAGCTATCGGTCGCGTCGAGAAGCCACTCATTGACAAGGCTACAATACGATCTTCAATATCTCGTGATAGTTTCTTCATTATTTTAAAGGGCTGTGAAATTATTATATTTATTCGATTTATTAATTAAAATGTTCTTAAAAAAAATCCTTACCATACGCAATAAAACACACCTCAAACTAAAATATTTAAAACAAGTCATAAACAAACCAAAAAAAAATGCAATTCTTACTGTAAATTTTGATATTTTTGCTGAAAACATTCGAACAATGCACGGGTGCAAAATTGTGTACATTGGAGTTGTTTTTGTTTTATTTGTTTTTTTTTTTAGAATTTTTTGTTTTTCGCTTTGTGTTATATACCGTTTTGTTTAGAATTGAACATGAAATAAAGGCCAATAATTTTTTTTTAATTTGCTCTGTTATTTCTATTCTTATGCAGCAATAAGTGCACGGAGTACAAACATGTACTCATTTATGCTCCCCACTGTACATACATGCATACATAAATGTTAAACATCATTAAAATCGTTTTAATTAACATACCCCCTATGAGTGTAGATGGGAATATGTGGGTGGATTGTAGATGTTGTTTTTCCGATTTCAAGTCAAACAGTGAAGATATGAAGAAGTGAGCTTAGCAGTTGCGGTATTTTAAAATAGAGTGCACGACTGGGTCGTACGTACTTGCACCTTAATTCATATTTGAAGTCTTTATTGTAACATCGTACTGATGGTATCTGGGAAATTTTATATTTTTTTGTTTTTTTTTAACACTCGCAAAAGTGGGCGTGGCCATATATGGCCCTCAACCGTATTATAAAGAACTTCTTCTAGTGAACATTTTGCGAAAAAATACATTTTTTATTTTTTATTTTTAATTTGGTATCCCATTACGTTGCATTTGCCTTATAACCATCAAATATTAACATATACCCAAACTAACCCAGAAACTCTAGAAAGTACCATTAATTTTGAGGTTAGAATAAAAATTCCGATTTCGCGTCGAGATGTGAACCCACAAACCGTCGAACCGTATAGGCTGAAGGCGAACATACAGACCCACTATTTTGGACTTTTCCATCATAGGTTCGTGGAAACATTTTTAAATCACCACACTCAGGTCAGTACAGACCCATACTGATACCCATAGGGGAAAGATGTCCTTTGCCTATTTGTTAACCCTAGTCTTACACATTTGTTTTATACGAACCACCAAACCATCCAGTAGATTTGATGAAGCTCAGGATGTCATTAACTGGTCTGTTGAGAAATTTAAAACTAAGGTGGATAAGCCCAGGGCAGTGACGGAGAAAGTCGGCTGTCGGTCTTCTGGCTGGTAGTTCTCGAGTTTAAAGTTTTCCACGAAACGAATACATGTCCTATAAGTATAGATGCAGGTCAAAAATATATACGTGTAGTAAATAATAGAAAAGCTTAAGTCTACCTGGCACATCTATCTATCTGTCTTTCAACCTCATAAATTAGTATAAGTTAGCCTTTTGGATTGCGATACAATGATAACCCCAAAAGTGGGTATGGTACATATGTTTAGGTATCATGGAAATGGACTTTTATACCCTATTCTAAGGGTATACACTTTTTAACAACTTCACATGTATTACAATCTATACAATAATTTGAATCTTAAGATGTAATGGAAGACCTAATGGAAATATAACTTACATTTGCACAGATTATTTTTGTTAAACCCTGAAATGCAGTTTATTACATTCGAATGTTATGCAAAAAAAATTTAACTGAAGAAAGTTTTGGTTTAAGTGGAATGAAGTCTTTAGATTGCCAAAGTGTTTCATCGCCTCACATATGCGGTCCTTATTTCTTTCGAAATGAGGTAAGAGACACCGTTACCGCAAATGATCCCAAGAAAAGAGCGATGTTAACAGAACTTCTGAGGCCAGAGCTCGACAACATCGATATATTCGAGCTGTGGTTCCAACGAGACAGTGCTTCAAGCCATACAAGCGACGCAATACTCGAAGTTGTGAAAAAGAAATTTGGCGACTGTGTCAGCCCACGGCGAAGGTTCATCAATTGGTCGCCGCGATCATGTGACATGACACCAATCGATTATTTTCTATGGAACTACGCCAAGTCCTTAGTCTATGCTAACAAGCCAATCACTGTCTATAATGGACATCTTCTATCTTATATAAGAATTATCTAAGGATATCCCTGCGAAATGTTGCATAAAAGATCATATCCAACGTAATGTGTAAAAGTTATCTCATCATCTCTTTATCCCTTTTAAAGCCGCATATAACAGCATACATCGTCTTAAGTTGGACAAGGCGACGCCGACCGAATTCGGGATTCCGCCAGAACTAATCCACCATCACCGCGTGACGCTGGAAAACACGTTGGAGAACAGTTCATCCAAACTGTGTGACTTCCTCCATCCTGTGTTGGAACACATAGATGTACGGTAGATGTAATGATCAAGACATGTCGAATGCCAGAGAGCTTGGACAACTTGAAACAACCTTCCCGGGATCGACGTAAGTGGAAGGCTGCCGTGTCTCAGGTAAAGTCTCGTAATGATCGGGAACCCGTTAGACAAGTAAAGTAAGTATAAAAAAAAAAACGAAAAAAAAAAATTATTTTACAGAAAAATATCTGATTTCCAGACACTGAATTTCATTTCTTGACAACGTAATGTTGTTTTTAACGTATGTACATACATATGTATAAACATAATACATTTTTTTACAAACTTAACTTTGCAAAACTAACAACTTAACTTCAAGCTGGTTGAACGTGAGTATGTTGATTTCTTGCTCTTTAGAGCTATTTATCGAAAAATTTGATAACTTTGGATTTACGTGCACTTCTTACTTCATAAACCCTGTCATTTGTTTATACCTTCGTTTCAACCCTTGTAAAGGAGATGTGGTAGCGTTGCATTATGTTATTGAATCACACCGATAATATCAAACGTTTGTGTACGTTGCATAGAAAAATTGAGTAAAAATTGTTTGCATTTTAATCGATTTCATGCTACTTGAAGTTTAAATTCTTCACAAATGTAAACCTTCTTGCTAAACATATTGTTATAATGAACAGTTTCAATAATAACCACTATCATAAAATTAATCTCCTTATATACGACGTGTTATCTTCAAATAAAGATGTTTTGCTTAAAAATGCAAATGGCTTGCATCTTCATTCAACTTCAAAATTGCTTGTGTGTTGACTATGATTTCTTATTTAAGTTATTTGCATAAATATTTTCTTTTTTTCATCAAAAATTCGATAATAAAAGATACAAGTAAGGCGGCAAAATGTGAGTCAAGTAGACTTCAAATCGTTTGATGAAAAAAGTAAACATAAAACTTTGTTTAGCTTGCACTCAAGGTTTAATTTCAAAGTTGCGTTCATTTCGCGTAACGCACATTAAACACTTGCTACGATCCTATAAAGTATTATCACTCCTTTATATTTATTTGTTATTTAGAAATGCGATTACCAATTGAATATTTTGATTGCGAAATTGTAGTCCGTCTCCAAAAAGCCTTGTCTCTTTTTACCAAAATATGTTCGTACGTTTTGTATATGGATTCCGGTTTCCCCAAAAATATACTTAGGTAAAAATATTACTTACGTTTCTTATTATGCTGCATATAGTTCTTTTTGATTTTATATCGGGTATAAAAGACGTCGCCGGGATTCGGCGAAAACAATTAGTAGCTTCATTTGATCGAGAGCAGTGTTTTCTAAAATGGTTAGTTATGCAAATCGGTTTTAAATAAGAACACACATATAATTTGTCATACTTACCATTATTTGTTTTTTTTTTCTCTTGCAGATATTCGTTGTTGTGATTATCGGTTTGTATGGAATTGTATCCGCTGATATTTCGGAAATTATTAAGCCCTCGAGGGAGTATTTGCCGCCATCAAGGGAATACCTACCACCTGCACTACCAAAGATATTAGTTCAATCGACATCGATACCAACAGTTAGAACTTCATTTCTGGAGGATGTAAAATCAGCATCCATCACAACACAAGATGTTTTTGTTCAAAGTACTGTAGCACCAGATATAATCAGTACTGCAGTACCTACTACTTCTGAAAACCTGAACATCGGAAATGAAATTATATCAACTCCTGCAGTCACTGTTACGGAAAGGGTTTCCATCCAAAGGGAATATCTACCCCCCGCACCCGTATCATCTGTCGTCCCAAAATTGGCAGAAATATCAGTTGAGAATGAGATTCTACCTCCCATACCATCCCTTGCTACACCAAATGGAATAACAATTAATTCTAATGGTGACCAAGACGATTTGGAAATTCTTACGAATATCATAGCACAACCAATTTTTAGCACAGTCATTGTCCCGCAAACATCAACAATATTTACTACTGACCTAACACCAACAACAATTACTTCACAACCATCTGTAGTAACATTCATATCTGAAACGACTCCAGTTCCGCAACCCACGGAACCCACCACTGTGCCTGAATACATACAAAATACTTCAGCTTTGCCCATTCAAGATAATTCGCAAAGAGATGCGTTGATACGTATCAATGCTTCCGAACTATCCGAATCGAATGAACAAATTAGTGAACTCCCAACTACGTTGACTGATGCATCCACACCGGAAACAATATTATCGGAAGATGGATACCATTACAGTATTCCACTGATTTCCTTTGGTACTCTTAATAAGAAGTAATTATTGTATTCGTTAAACGTATAAAAATCCATCCAAGTATTAAAACCAGTTTTTGTTTTCCATGATCCTTGAATTAATTTTATTGAGATCTTGTAACTTGTGCTGATAATATATCTACAATTTTTAATAATTCCATTCACTAACAGACATACATTTTCTTAGTCATGTATGTACTCCATATTTGGGTAATATATGTTTTTATTTGTTAAATTTTAAATGCCAGTTTGTAATTTGCCAAGAGAGTGAAGTAAGATCGTCATTTCAAAATTTAAAAGCCGAATTGTATTTTTTACACCCAATGCTAAGTATACATACCTATCCTAATGTCGTTTTGCAATACTCGGAGTGCACTCCGAAGAGGATAAAACATTATCTAGTTCTATTGTCTGTTCGGAGTCAGCTTGTGGGATTGTTTTTCTGTTCCGGAATTCATTGCGGAATGCATTTCAAATAAAAGAAATTCGATTCTACCGATTGTTTTGTTTCTGCCTTATCCAAGGGTATATTAAGTCTAATACATAGTTTGTAACAGTGAAATAATCCAGACAGACTCCATAAAAAAATTATATTCGTGATCAGTGTCACGAAAATCAATGAACCTTCTCCGTTCTTCCGTCCGTATGTTGATCCTTTTTGGGCCTTAAATTTTGAGCTTCTGAGAAATAGAAGCAGTACACATTAACGTAGATCATATGCAAAGAGTGCATTTTGGGGGTATTTTTACCGAACTCGTCGTCCATTTGCGGTGGGATTTAAATGGCATTATCCAGAAAGTGGCATGGGTCGAATTCGTGACATGCCACGTTTTGTTTTAAATGGCAGTAGATATATTAAGTTTGACACATAGCTTGTTGTACAAAGAAATAATTGAGATAGTCTCTATAAGGTATATACTAAGTACCAATAGCGAAAACGAAAGAGGCATGTTCGTCCGCCCGTCTCTCCTATTTAGATATTGAGATTCTCTACAATTCGCTCATACATACATCACTTTTGGCCGCACCGACTTTCATAAGAATAAATCGGTTGTAATGGTATTTTGCAAGTAGCATCAGTACGCGCTCGAAGTTATCGTACTGATGCCGAAGTGCTGCAAAGGAATGACGATGAAGATAGTGAGATAAAGATGTATCACCATATACGTTTTAGACGGATTGTAGCTTTTTTGTTTGCTTTTTCTTTATTTCATATCGCATATTTTGTATAAATGTACCCCCAGTGGTCAGGTAGCGCAGCATGAGCGCCAGTCGTACTTTCGCTGAAATGATTGTTCGCATGTTATGTTACATTTTTCAATATGATAAAATGTCGAATTAATCTGTGGACATATGAACGACATTGCTATATACATATGTATGTACATAGATCTGGTAAAAAAGATTAACACTAGCTGCATTCCTAGGCATTGAAGAAACGATAAGCCCTCACAAACCTCTCTATCTACGATACGCCTGCCAATTCGACTGTGGAATTATTGGAACAAATTCACATAACTGAAGATGAAACTGAAAAGTTTCTTAAGAGGTACTTGTCAAATATCAAGGCGAATGACGATTTACTGATGACTGCGGTTAAATTCCACAACTGGACTAAGAAATGTATACCAATGTATGTATATCTGTGCTAGATATGTATGACGCTGAATTGGACACAAACAAAAGAACCAAGAAAATTCTGATCGTACAGAATACATTTGTGTTAAAATTTCTATTTCTAAGCGCAACATTTTTATACCTTATTGCTAGATTTGACTATCCCAGCCCAAAAATAACTACCAGCTAGCAATTGACACGATTGATTCTTTATTTGATAATGTTGCGATATCGTACTAATTCTTCGTGATTTTAATCTCCCCGACCTAAAATGGGTTCCTTCCGGCGATCAGCTCTTGTATGTACCAATTAATTTTATAACATATTATTAACTTTTTATAGACTGTCTCAGACTCCAATACGTATCAGCTTAGTGATATCACAAATAACTTAGGCAGACAACTTGACCTAATTTTATCGTCAGATATCGATAACTGCGTCGTCTCGGCAAGCAAACATCTTTTACATAAATTAGACCATTACCACCACCTCTTTCTCTTATATTGTCTTACAATAACAATAGTAATAATACTGTACAAGGTATTTAGCAAGGCAGACTATACAAAACTTAGCCGCCTTTCAAGGGCTATTAATCTTAACAGTATTCTTAACAATACAAACATTACCATCGAGTTTGTTTTACTTTGAAATTTTCAGCTGTTTTATGCAACCAATCCCACTCATGCTACAAATGACACATTCATCCTCTTCTTGGTATACTGAAGAGTTACGCTCACTTCGCAAAAAGAAATAAAGTGCACGACAGGGTCGTACGTACTTGCACCGTAATGCTATAAGTGTAAAATTTTATCAGGATTGAAGTCCAAGTCTTGCTCTCCCGAGTAAACTAGGCGTGGCATTCCGCGTTTCGATGGAATAATAATCATAACATTGTAGGAGCTTACACAATGTTTCGTTTTTAAAAAAAACTCCTTTAAAAAGTGGGTGTGGCTAGATAGGGTGTTTGAGTGAATTATAGAAAATGTTAGGGCCTATTACATTGCTTAAATAATTTTTTCTCAATTTCTAGTAAAAATTTGGCATTCCAAACTTTGGTACGCCATTATTTTGCATTTGTTTTATAACCTGGAAATATTAGTTTTTAGCCCAATCGCCGACAAATTCGTGAAAAACGTGGTATGCCACCTCATAGCATATGCCCAAACTAACCCACATACTTATGTATACACAAAGACAGGCGGAATTGCCGGACCTACTTTTTTGGACTTCTCCATCATAGTAATGTCAAAACCTCTGGGGTATCTACTTTGAATCTTGCTCTAATTTTAACCTTTTCAATTATCTCCTTGCGCATAACAACTTCTACAAACTCTGCGAGTTTCTTTACCTCGGTTTTATTGACCGTATGCAATCGGATATTACCTCTAACTCGAAACGTTTTTTTTTCACTTTATTAGAAAAAATCTGATAGTTTTCCGTTCACTCTGTCATTCTCTAACACATCATCGAGCGATCCTCAAATTATAGCAAACTTATTCGCTGAATTCTTTAATCAATCCTTCTCCAATCGCACATTAGAGCCCGATCATTCATCATTAGCATCAATAGCGAAAACAAATGAGGCATGTCTTTTTTTATACCTGAGTTTTTCAGAAAGAGAAGCAAAAAAAATATCACTTTTTCATAATTTTACTATTTGTCTGTGGATTACTTTATATGTACATACATAGGTTGTACCTTTTACAATATTTTCTCTAATGTTTTTTCACACTGCACTGCCTTCTGGACGTCATTAATCGTAAGCTCTGGTGTGGAATTTAAATCGTTTTTGTCCGCTATATTATGCAGAATGCTCTTACGAAGTAACATACATATTTTCTTAGCTTTCCTTAATTTACAAGGAGACGTAGAAACTTAAAATTTTGCATAGTGATTTCTTATGGTCTGCAGATACGAGATAAGAAGTGATTTTTCGAAATTCGAGGTGTAGGTGGGAGAGCGGGTTAATATCGAATTTTCGGTAACTCAATAATGGCTTTCGAATTTGAAAACAAAAAATTGTTTTTAGTAAATTCGTTCCCGATCCAGCGTTGTTCTGAAGCTGAGCAATACTTAAAACAATTCATCACATCATGCGCACAATTTTTCTTAGCAACAGGCGTGTAGCAGTGCTACCATTGCTATGGTGTGTGTGTGTTAGCGCACGCAGTATTTTGATCCGTTTTAAATTTTTGTTTCAACACGTGTTTTCAATTTTATTAATAAGGATAGTTATGTACATATGTACGTGTCATCAGAACTTATTGCAAGGAAATATTAGGTACATATACATATATATGTATGTATATACCTAAGTATGTATGAATGTATGTTGTGCGCTGGGGTGGATCGTTGAATTTACCCACATTTTAGATTCTTTTAATAGAATTAAAATTGATTATTAACAGAGTGGGTTGGAAATATATTGTAGATTGATTACAGTGAAACCATGTTTCCCCAATGTTTAGAGAGAAAAATAAATAAAGTGCACGACTGGGCCGTAAAAACTTGCACCTATGTCTCAAATTCTTGTGTGTATTTGAGGTAAAAATAAATAAACGAATACATACATAAGTAGGTAAGCATATGTAAGTTGACTATAAGTAAACCATCGTTCTTAGCAGATAGAGCAAAAACGTCAGATATCATCTGTGAG
Organism: Xylota segnis; assembly: GCA_963583995.1. Lineage (NCBI taxonomy): Eukaryota > Metazoa > Arthropoda > Insecta > Diptera > Syrphidae > Xylota > Xylota segnis. The sequence goes on from OY757238.1 coordinate 25,803,744, forward strand.
ATTTGATAAAGCTCTTGAAAATTAAGCATCGTCGTTAAATTTTCTTCAATTTCACTCAAATTCATTGCCTTTGAACTCCGGTGAATATGCCAAAGTAAGTCCCTAAAAATGTAACAATATTTTCTTTCTCTCTGTTTTTTAATCAATGAAAATGAATTTCAGACAAATCTAGTAGCACGTGCGCACCAATCAAAACCTGTATCGTAAGGAAAAAACGTTTCCATGACAACAGCTGTGTTCTAGGAAAATCTTTTGCAATGGTATATAATTTTGAAAATCGGTTCAGTAGGAAGAAGTAGGGATAAAATTCATGTTTGGCTAATAATGATATGAAAATCGTGTTTTTGTTAAGCTGGTTGTAAGGAAAGTGGAATTTTAGGCAGCTTTAACCAAAAACGTGGTATGCCATCTTATAGGGTTTAAAAAGGCGTATTCTAATATAAAATTTAATAAAAATCGTTGGACCCGTTTTCGAATAAATTGGCTCCAACTGCTCGATTTCTCGAAAAATACCGTTATACTAACTTCTGGCCAAAAATGTGATACAGTTCCTGATAGGATTTGAGACGTTTAATCTTATATGAAAATTTTAATAAAATCGTTGAAGGCGTTTTCAAGCAAATCGACTTTTAGTCACCTTAGTCCTAAGTACCGTTGTATCATACTTAGACCAAAACGTGGTACGCCATCATGTTGCATTACTTTATACTAGTCCGAATATTAAATTTGAATTAAATCATTGGAGCCGTTTTCCTACAAATCGACTTTTTGTCAAATTGGCTATAAGTAAAGTACCATTGTTGCCAATTTTGGTAAGCAGCACGATACATCATCTGATTGCAATTGACTAGACTAATTGAAATATGAAGTTTAATCAAAATCGTTACAGCCGTTTTGGAGAAAATCCCTTTTAACTGAAATCGGCCTTAAGTAAACTACCCTTGATTTTGAGGTTAGAATGAAAATTCCGATTTCGCCTCTAGGGATTATCACAGGGGGCAAAATAAATAGTATGAAATCCATCATGCGCATTGATGGAGAAGCGCGTCTTGCGTTCATACACATCAAACTTTGGATTGTCATGCCGATTTTGGCGAAAATTTGATGTGTGAGTTTACGACCCCTATTGGCGGTTTCCTTTGAGTCAGAAGTTTCGCTACCTCCCTGGGTATCGAAAATGACTTTGGGAAAGAAAACTAGGAAATCCGAAAAATGTTATTGTTTTATGACGGTACTTGACTTTTGCAACTAATCGAGGTTCAAACCAGAACTGATGGTGTGTACTCTGCTTCAGTGAACCAAAGAATAATTACATATATGCGGATTGTACTTGAGTTTTTGCACACAGTAGTGTTGCCGCAAGGGTTTGGAAACTTTTCACAGAAGTAACAAAAAAGTATTAAAAGTACAGTGCATCAGTATAATGTTATGATTATAATACCATCGAAATGCTACGCCCACTTTATTGGGAACACCAAGACGTCCATTTTAATCCTCAGAAATAAGAAAACGGCCCTAACGATATTGCCAAACTAATATTTGTTAATAACATAACAAACCATATTTGTAAATAACATGCGTGAATATTTGTACATACATATACAAGGTGGGCCAAATACAAGTTTCTTTTTGGAAATGCAATGGGATGAACAAAATTAATTTTTTCCATTTTGAACGACGTTGTATTCCATAATTAAGGGAATGTTTGCTTCTAGTAATAAACCCCATAATACATGGAAAAAATTTAATTTCGTTCATTTTTTTGCAATTTTAAAAAGAACTTGTACATATTTGGCCCACCCATGTATATAATGTATTTATGTACTTCATAGAAGGCTGGTGTAAATTAAGACTCGCTTAGCGAAATATACGGAAATTATATTATTTCGTTCGTGTATATTGTAAATACATACACTTTGCTTAGAAATATGACAACTAATACATATTATTAGTGTGCAATAATTCATTGATCTTTTTTTATCTTTTGCTGTAAAACAAAACAAAAATTTTAAAAGCTAAAAACCAATTTAGAATTGAATATCAAAGGAATAAAAAAAAAGATTCATTTTTAAAATCCAGAAAAACTACTTTCAATTTTTCTCTCCACATACTAGTCTAATTTGCATAAATTTGTTTAGCTTTTTTCTGTATGGTTTGTTTCACGATTTAGAATGTTTGTTGATTTGTTTTTGCGTTAGAACCTGTTTGTAAATATGTAGATATAATACATAGTATTAACCTTCGTATTTTTGCTCTGTAAAACCAGATTAAATGTAGGAGTTAAATGAAATTAAAAGTCCGCACGATTCAGATGTTTCATAACATATAAGTAGGTTCAATGAACTGTTGAACCTAAAGACTCGTGGAAGCATAGTAAAATGATATCTTTCACTTAAAAGCATTTTATTGAGATTTCTGTAGTGATAAAAGCTCAATTAGATAAATTCTATCGAGAGATAGTACATTAAGATTACAAAACGTGTCAGCTATGGCTATAATAGCATAACTAATAAATTAAACATGAGTACATTTTGTGACATACGGACGGACGCGCAGACATGATACTTATCACGTTACTAACTACGTATCAACCGTATCTTAAGGGTATATTCAATTTGATACGTAGTTTGTAACGTGATAAGCATCAATAGAGAAAACGACTAAACCATTTCCGTCCGTCCGTTCGTATGTCACCAGTTTTTGGACCTTAAGTTTTGAGCTAGGGGGATTTTTTTTTTTTTGGTTGCGACCGGAAGTGAGGAATTTTCAAAAGATACCAATGGTCCGTACCACTGATGATGCCCGATTCATATAGCTGACCTGTCCATGTCATTAGTGTTAGTCAGTATATGCCTACGGGCTAAACCTTACCCCTCAGAAAGGCACTATGAGAAACCGTAGTACAGCTTTAATCCTGTCATTTCTTCATTGTTTCATGACTACGACTAAGTTCCCTTAACGAGTAGTTTACGCTTCTGTAGTGTTAATCGCGTTAGGTAGGTAGCCTTCCAGCGAAGGCAAACACTAATACCGTCATTAAATGCGGTTTTCCTTACGGCGCTAGGTCGAACGGTCTTGTTCTTTGTAGTCGGTGCTCGATGTTTGTCACGTCCATAGTACGGATTATTTCATTATTGCAATGAGCATAAAGACGAGTACGAAGTTTGCGAGCAAAGTTCATTACTTCGTCATTCACAGTAGCAATTCCCAGATCTCTGTGAATATCACTATTCCTTATATACCATGGAGCATTCACGATTTCTCGTAGAACTTTGTTTTGGACTGTTTGCAATATAGCCATATTGCTTGGTTTCGTACAACCCCAAAGTTGTATTTCATATGTCAAAGACGGTTTTAGCACTTGCTTATACAGAAGCAGTTTGTATATACGCTTAGCTTCGAGTATCTTCCGAGTAGCCAATGCATTTCTCTTCTGATTTCTAGCTGATTTCTAGCTCGTCGCGCTTTTTTTCAACGTGTGACTTCCACTTAAGTTTTGCGTCTAGGGTCATTCCTAGATATTTTGCCTCGTTTGCGTATGGTATTTGTACCGAGTTAATGGAAATAGGTAAGGGGTTTACCTTTTTGTACGTAAAATTGACATGCGTTGACTTGGTCTCGTTAAGGACGATTCGCCAGGTCTTTGTCCATTCACATACTTTGTTTAGACCCCGTTGTAGTTTACCCGTTGATGATTCAACTGACTCGTCCGTTGCGAGGATAGCCGTATCATCTGCGAACGTTGCTACGACGGTCCCTTCATCTTGTGGCATGTCTCTTGTGTAGAGCAGGAATAGCATTGGACCGAGTACTCTGCCCTGCGGAACGCCGGCGTGGATTTCCTTGAATTCTGAGCATTCGGTACCGTGTCTAACACGAAGAGCCTGTTTTCAAGGTAAGATCCCAATATTCTATAGAATTTTTAGACCGTAGACCTTCGTGCGATACCTTGTCGAAGGCTTGCGATAAGTCGAGAAAAGCGCTAGAACATATCTTTTTCGCTTCTAGGGCTTCTTCGATTTCATTCGTTATACGATACACCTGATCGATTGTGGAATGTTTGACCCGAAAGCCGAACTGATGATCCGGGATCAAGTGTCTTTCTTCAATTACTGGTTGTAATCGTTTAATCAGAAGTTTCTCGAAGACCTTAGATGTTATCCACAGAAGCGAAATGGGTCTATATGATTTCTTATCGTTTGCACATTTTCCCGGTTTCTGAACCATAATGACTTCGGCGACTTTCCATTGCCTTGGAACATATAAAAGTCTCAAAAAAGCGTTTATAATGTAGAGCAGCTTAACTAATGCCTTTGTTGGTAGATCCTTCAAATTTTCGCCAGTGATTAAATCATATCCTGGAGTTTTGTTATTTTTCAACCTTCCTATTGTCATTCGAAGTTCGGACAGAGATACGGTTTTTACTTTAAAGTTGTCGGGTGCCGTGTTAACATTCGGGTCGTCGATCAATTGTTGTCCATCGAACGGCTTGAACGTTTCTTCTAAATGCTCGGCAAATAATTCCGCTTTCTCCTTGTCTTCTTTTGTCCATTCGCCGTTAACTTTCCTTAAATCCTGCAGCAAATTTTTCAATTTGTTGCAAAGATGGTTCAGATAAGTTTTATCTGGGGGCGCGCTGGATTGTTGCCATCTCTTGCGCGCTCTCCTCTTTTCTCGTATGAGGTCTTCAATTTCCGGCTGGAATATAACTTTGATGTTCTGTGTTACCGTCTTCCAGAAAGGAGTGTTTTTCCACTCTGCACTCTGAATGACTTCTACAAGTTTTTCAATTTCGTCTTTTATTTCGGTCGGTGTCTTTAGCGGCACATTTAAAGCAACATTTTCCGCGCAGTCTTTTCTAAAGACGTCTCAGTTAGTTTTGTTACTAGTTAACCTGGGCAGTCCTTCTTTCGTATCTAGGTTTCCACCTATTTTTAGAGTGACTGCTGAGTGACCTGAGCATATATCATAGCATTCTTCGACTTCCGTCAGATCTTTAGCTAGCCCTTTTGCGATAAAGAAGTCGACGAGGTCAGGGATTTTATTTTTATCAGTTGGCCAATACGTTGGCTTTCCCGTCGAAAAAAACTTCACACCACGCTTCATACTGGTTTGTACAGTAGCCTGCCTTTCGTTGAATTACATCTTGAACCCCAGAAGGTGTATTTCGCGTTAAAGTCACCACCGATGATAAAATTAGGCCCGAGTGATTCAAAGAGTCGAACGAGGTCGTCGTCTACTAGCCTATATCCCGGAGGAAAGTAACTAGATCCGATGTGGTAGTCTAAGTGGTTTATTTTTACGGAGACTGAACTTATTTGCATAGAGTCGAGTTCTATTTTCATGTTTTCGGAGTGCTTGATGCAGTCTTTGATGTAAAGAGAAGATCCGCCTCTCGCATTTTCCGAAGGATGATGTGCGATCACTGTATCCTTTTATTTTGGGTCCAGGTATGTATTTGAATTCTATACTATTCACCCATACATCAAATGTGGCCACGCCCACTTTTTTATGAGCTTTCATCAAAAAACGTATTTTGATGAAATTTTGGATGAAACATCATCAAATTTTCAAGGATATATGTAGTTGTAATTTGAAAATAAAAGGCATGCGGCCACATCCACATAATAGGGAGGATAGAGTATCATACGGATTGTAGCTTTCTGTATGTTTTTCACTGTGGTTCATTTTATAATTCCTAGAAGTTACTCCATGCCGCTCTTTGGATTGTTTCTTCGAAACGATAAATTTCTCTATTCACAAGATGTTTTAAGAGATACATACATTTAAGGCGATATTTATTTCGCAATCATGTTTAAAGCCCTCCTCCTTTGTACTATTGCTAGTAAGTCTTGGAGGTCCTTCGTTTTGAACAACGCTTCACCAGATGAGTGGTCCGAAGAGAGAACAAAAGTGGCTAAAATGGATGTACATACATATAAACAAATTGTAGAATTCAAATATCTAAATGATTACTCTGACTTTAAGGGGATTGCGGCTGGAGTCCCACACGAAAGTGTCCTTGGCTCATTTCTATGTATGCTCTACACGCGTGATATACCGAAGGAAAGAAACTGCTTCGTCGCCACTTTTGCGGACGATACGATATTGACAACCGGCGATTCAATTGAAGCAGCAACTGAAACGCTGCAACTTGCTGTTAAAAAAGTCCGCAACTTGGACTTCTACTCACGTCAACTTTACATACAAAAAAGTGGATAGATTGCATGTGTTTTCAAACTCTGTACGCGAATGAAACAAAATATTTAATATTGAGATACTAATACATAACTGGTTATCTATAAGCACGAGCAAGAGCAAGAGCCAGTGGGGAAACTTTTCAAAATAAAATTCTTAGAACGATCGTTAGCGCACTGTGTTATTAACGTAACGACGATATTCATCGGAAATTTCGAGATTTTCACTTTCATTACCAAAAAATTGCAAGGAAAGCGCTAGGCATTTCAGTTTTCTACAAGTCGCCCATTAACTGACCTATTCCAATTCAGGAGCGATATTCGCTCGTAATATAATGGTGTGGGGCTGCTTCTCGTGGTATGGAGTCGGGTCTCTTTTTTGGATCAAGGGTACGATGGACATGCAGATGTACGTGCCTTATGCCGGGTGGTAAATGTCACTGTCTGGGGAATTTCAACAACACAATGAACCGAAATACACTTCGTGTCCAGCTCAAAATGGCTTTCCGACAACGGTGTACATTTCATGACTTGGCCTGCCCAACCCCCCGACTTAAATCCAATTGAGAATTTATGGGGGATGGTTAAGGAACAAATAGGACCAAAGAAACCAAAGACCAAGAAAGAATTGTGTCAAAAAGTGCAGTCGGCTTGGTATACTATACCAAAAAGTAGTTGTAGGGCTTTGGTAAGTTCAATGCCCTCTAGATATTTTTTTTTATTACTTAACATTGTGACCCTATTTTATTGTCCTTCAAAAAAAGGCTCTCGTATTACGTTTTTGTTGTTTTAAATTTTCTTAACGAAGTTATTTGGTTTCTTTATTACCTTTCTTAGCTCGATACTTAAACTTAAAACAAAAAATAAATTTAATATAATTACAATGATTTGGCAGACTTTTTTTTAGTATATTACGCAAAGCATGCTGGTGACCCTATTTTATTGTCCATAACTTTATACACCCATTTTTTTAGTGTATTCCGAAACAAAGCAAAAAAATTTATAAAACTTCTCATATACCATTAGTACAATGTTAAAATAATTCCTTCCCCCACTTTTGTAACCAGTCGTGCACTTTATTCCTTTTTATATTTGACTGAGGAAAATGGCTTTTACTACCACTTCGTACGTGAAAAACATAAACACCTTTTTTAGAAAACTTATCAAAAGAAAAAGTTTTATAGAATAAAGAATTTTTTGATAGGTAAAGTTTTGAAAAAAAAAATGCATTCTAAGTAAAAAATTGCAAAAAGGAAAGAGTCATACATTTTGTGTGACCCTCTGAAACTAGACAAAGTTTTCAATATTTTATGCCTATTTTATTGTCTATTCAAGGCATATAAAACCATATTTGTAGCTACAACTGTTCAAAAGTTCAAAGTGATTATACCTCCGAATTGGCGCTGTCCCACTTTGACGGGCTATAACTTAAAATAGAGAGAGAATAGACTCCTCCTGTCTAACTAGAACTTTAGGAATCTCCCCTTAAAGAATTATAGCTCTTGACTAAGCCCATGCATATGTACATACATATGTAGTATATACAAACATGTACATATCTGTGGCAAATAACAGAAGATAAGAACTGTAGATACTACGTCCAGCATCGTTGTGTATGTCTAAAGATATAGACCAGTAAACAGAATTGGCTGCCTTTGAAAACGACCGATGACATCTACTGTGATAATGTCCAGAACTGCTTTTAATCTGTGTCTTCCTAAAATCTGTGGCTAAACCATCAATTTTATAGCCATTTTTTCGGAGAGTTCGTTGTACTAGACATAAATATGTTAAATTGGTGGTTTATCACGTTTTAGCATTGGTTTGAAATGAGAGATAACGTCATGCACGATGATCAAGAAGAGTTGAGAAAACTTCATTTTTGCCTCTTAATTTGTGGGAGGAAAAATACCTTGAGAGATTTACAGTTGAAAAACAAATTGGAGCGACTGTGTTTTTATTTTTATTTTAGGAACTAATCTATCTCGATTATTTTCCTACGGTACAAACTACATACTTATGTATGTATCAAACTAAATATACCCGTAGGATATGGTATAAAAACTGACTATTTTAGCCTATTCTTATACATTTCTCATAAAATGGGCTTGACACACTGGACTTACTGGTAAAACTAAAAAAAATATTTCGAACTTATGTATCTTCATATGTGTGTATGTAGATGGTATTTGAGAAAATCCATAACAATGATTTTCTCTTAAAGATGTCCCAACATGTGGTTGTGTCCCTGTCCCTGTGTATAACCTATGGATAAATTATACAGAAATTGAGTATGAATTTTTCATTGTGTTAATGTTAAACATTATTAAAACCTGTTCCGCTTGAGCTGTTGCTGATGCTTAAATCTAAAAAGACAAGACGGGCCACTGAACGCAACAGCAGCTGCACTTATGCAAGAGTTCTAATTTAATTAGCAGGGTAAGGTCCTAGATTGATTTTAAGTGATCAGACGGTAAGAACTTTTTACAGACGGAATGGTTTTCTTATATTGAACTATGTAATAAGTGTGTTGTAGTATAATTGTATTTCGCTGTTATATTAACTGGTTTTTCTTCTACGAAAACTTCCACTTTTTTTAGATGTTGTTTCAGATGGAAAGGAACAGATCTCTACTTCACACATTAAGCAAATAGATTTATGTAAGGGCAACGGAAGCGACTCGTTAGTCAAATGTTTTATATCCAGGCAGTAATAGTCATGGCTACACAGTATTGTCGTATTACGAAGATTATAAAACCCATAAATTACAAAAACTACTGTTTAACTTCGCGTTAATGATTTAATTTTCTATTTACTTCCATAATAGTGATGAGAAAATGTGACGAAGCATTGATCCATATGTTCACATCCAAAACAGCATAACAATAGCGACTTTAATTTAAACAGTTTTTTATACTGTAATGTAGGTACGCACGTATGTATGTATGTATGAATTAATACATACACACATCCCAGTAAATATAAAGTCAGGTTCCATTGTAAGCATCAAGCATAATAATGACACATCTAGTAGAACACAGGAAATTTATTTAAGCAGACTTCAGATTCTCATATTTTATATTCAAATTTACCTAAAACCAGTTGTTATTCCTACGTACACATGGCAACTTAGGTTGTAAAAAATGTAAATTTCATACACGCAACATATGAGAATACAAAATAGTTCCTACAAGCGTATAAATACAGGAAACGCAAGTTCCGGAATCATTTTAGTTCTGGTGCTTCTTTGGATAAGAAAAGGAATACCACAGAAATGGTATATTTGGATTATTGATAATGATTAACTTTATTAAATTGGGCACATTTACACTTTCATTTTTTAATTCTACGAGACAATTTTTTATTTTTCAGAAATTGTTTGCTGTATTATTCGCTATAGTAGCAACAACTATTGCTACTCAAGTATCAACGGGATATCTTCCACCACTAGAACAGAACTTAGCAGCTCCAATTAATGTAGCTCCACCTCCTTCCCAAGATTACTTACCACCTGCAGGCGGAGCGGTTCAACCCGATACCTTGCTTGCCGATGATGGATACCGTTACAAAACCGTTCGTAGGTTGAGATACCGTCATCGTCGTGACGTCAACGAACTACCCTCGAATGAATATCTCCCACCAGTACAGCAATCAGTCGTAGCTCCAGTTCCTTCTCAAGAATATTTACCACCTGTAAGCGCAGTTGTTCAACCAGATACTGTTCTTGCCGATGACGGATACCGTTATAAAACCGTTCGTAGGCTAAAATACCGCCACCGTCGTGACGTCAACGAACTACCCTCGAATGAATATCTCCCACCAGTACAGCAATCAGTCGTAGCTCCAGTTCCTTCTCAAGAATATTTGCCACCTGTAAGCGCAGTTGTTCAACCAGATACTGTTCTTGCCGATGACGGATACCGTTATAAAACCGTTCGTAGGCTAAAATACCGCCACCGTCGTGATGTCAACGAACTACCCTCCAATGAATATCTGCCACCAGTACAGCAATCAGTCGTAGCTCCAGTTCCTTCTCAAGAATATTTGCCACCTGTGAGCGCAGTTGTTCAACCAGATACTGTTCTTGCCAATGATGGATACCGTTATAAAACCGTTCGTAGGCTAAAATACCGCCACCGTCGTGACGTCAACGAACTACCCTCGAATGAATATCTCCCACCAGTACAGCAATCAGTCGTAGCTCCAGTTCCTTCTCAAGAATATTTGCCACCTGTAAGCGCAGTTGTTCAACCAGATACTGTTCTTGCCGATGACGGATACCGTTATAAAACCGTTCGTAGGCTAAAATACCGCCACCGTCGTGATGTCAACGAACTACCCTCCAATGAATATCTGCCACCAGTACAGCAATCAGTCGTAGCTCCAGTTCCTTCTCAAGAATATTTGCCACCTGTGAGCGCAGTTGTTCAACCAGATACTGTTCTTGCCAATGATGGATACCGTTATAAAACCGTTCGTAGGCTAAAATACCGCCACCGTCGTGACGTCAACGAACTACCCTCGAATGAATATCTCCCACCAGTACAGCAATCAGTCGTAGCTCCAGTTCCTTCTCAAGAATATTTGCCACCTGTAAGCGCAGTTGTTCAACCAGATACTGTTCTTGCCGATGACGGATACCGTTATAAAACCGTTCGTAGGCTAAAATACCGCCACCGTCGTGATGTCAACGAACTACCCTCCAATGAATATCTGCCACCAGTACAGCAATCAGTCGTAGCTCCAGTTCCTTCTCAAGAATATTTGCCACCTGTGAGCGCAGTTGTTCAACCAGATACTGTTCTTGCCAATGATGGATACCGTTATAAAACCGTTCGTAGGCTAAAATACCGCCACCGTCGTGACGTCAACGAACTACCCTCGAATGAATATCTCCCACCAGTACAGCAATCAGTTGCAGCTCCAGTTCCTTCCCAAGAATATTTGCCACCTGTGACCGCAGTTGTTCAACCAGATACTGTTCTTGCCGATGACGGATACCGTTATAAAACCGTTCGTAGGCTAAAATACCGCCACCGTCGTGACGTCAACGAACTACCCTCGAATGAATATCTCCCACCAGTACAGCAATCAGTTGCAGCTCCAGTTCCTTCCCAAGAATATTTGCCACCTGTGACCGCAGTTGTTCAACCAGATACTGTTCTTGCCGATGACGGATACCGTTATAAAACCGTTCGTAGGCTAAAATACCGCCACCGTCGTGACGTCAACGAACTACCCTCGAATGAATATCTCCCACCAGTACAGCAATCAGTTGCAGCTCCAGTTCCTTCCCAAGAATATTTGCCACCTGTGAGCGCAGTTGTTCAACCAGATACTGTTCTTGCCAATGATGGATACCGTTATAAAACCGTTCGTAGGCTAAAATACCGCCACCGTCGTGACGTCAACGAACTACCCTCGAATGAATATCTGCCACCAGTACAGCAATCAGTCGTAGCTCCAGTTCCTTCTCAAGAATATTTGCCACCTGTGAGCGCAGTTGTTCAACCAGATACTGTTCTTGCCAATGATGGATACCGTTATAAAACCGTTCGTAGGCTAAAATACCGCCACCGTCGTGACGTCAACGAACTACCCTCGAATGAATATCTCCCACCAGTACAGCAATCAGTTGTAGCTCCAGTTCCTTCCCAAGAATATTTGCCACCTGTGAGCGCAGTTGTTCAACCAGATACTGTTATTACTGACAACGGCTACCGATACAAGGTTGTACGAAAATTAAAATACAGACGACATTAGAGACTCTGAATTGTTATTTTTAGTGCGAAAATATTAATTATTTTGGAAAGAGTTAAACATTTTTTTTTATTTGAACGTCCACTTGACTTAAGAAATTTGAAACGTGTCGTTCATATCTGTAGTACATAAATGAATCAGGATGAATGCAGCATAAAACCCAATATTATTTAACACGTTTATCGTTATTCCAATATGTATGGGACGTTAAAGTAAGTTAAAAAAAATAAATAAATATTTGGCGCAACAGGTCGATGGAACCAGGGCCTAGCTTCTCAAAACAATTCATGTTGTGCGTGTGATATTCTTTCCACGAACCGAAGGGGCCTACTATTTAATGGCGTTTCCGAAGGGCAATTTTTTTTTGAGAAGCTTTCTTATGACAGTTGTAGTCTCGGATGTTTGTCAGACGAGGGTCAGAGATGGAGCCGTGAAAAAACGTTTTGGGTGTTTTATTTGGGATTCAAATCTCGAAGGACCCCTTGCTTCATATCACTTACCACTGAGCCACGGCGCCCACTGTACTAAATATAAAGACAATAATCCACCCAGCATAAACTGTGTAATACTGTATCCGCTTTCGATTCCATCAGCCCTTCTAAAAGGATATGGCATATTATTTTTTTTTTAATTGCTGTACATATGTACAATGAACACCTCAAACGCACAGAAGTACATACGTAAGTATGTTAGATCCAAAATTTCATTAATGTGTTTTTTTTTTTTTAATAAAAGATTCCATTTTATATACTTATGAACATTTACATATGTACTTATAATTAAATACCTAAATACGGATGTTGTTACTGCTGTGAATACTTATATGTATATACTTATATGTATGTTCCGATTTGACACGATTGTCACGATTGGAGCTTTCCCCTTTTTCGAGGAGCTCACCACCTTCAAGGGATCTAGTCTTCTTAGCTGTGATAACGAGTTCACGCTAAACTGGTTGACGCCCTTTATGACTAACACGCCCGCTCCATGGGCTAAAGCTGACATTTGGGAAGAGATAAAGATGGATCTGCTTGAATTTACCAGACCGAAGGGGCGTACCTTGATTCCGGCCCCCAGAGAAAGGATTAAGAGAAACCTCCGTCCCCTCATTTCTGAGCTACATATATGTATATATAGCGAAGACTAAGAGGTTGATGAAATAGGAGAGGATTCGAAACATGGCACAAAGATTATGGTTATTATAAGTCCATGCCGATGCTTAGGGGGTACAACAATAAGGTCCGTACTGGGATTACACGCTGCAAAATCCTCCCTTCTTTGACGGATTAGTGAGGCGGATAAAGGATGCAGGTGCTAAGGTAAGACAATGATTCAGATTGGACTTTGGCATTTATATCACGGTACCGCTTAATGAATGTAAGGATAAAACTTGCATAGTAGCCAGGAAACTCGAACTAATCTAATCATAGCTAATAGGAGTTGCGAACCCACTTTCGTGGTGAGGAATAGGCAGTAAGTCATATAGATAGACCTTAGTAAGCAATACTAGTACTCTTTGCATAGAAAAATGGAAAGTTTTAGAGGTAGAATCATACTCTGATCATAAAATTATTGAATTTGTCTTGTTTGTTGTTTAGGGGGCACTCCCATACCTAGGAGTAGTTCTTGATAAAATATTGAACGGGAGACCTAATATTGACAAAAAAATAACAAAAAAACATACACTTGTGCTCATATAATTAAGTCACAGGAACAATTTTCGCATTATTGTGAACTATTTTCCTTTTATGCGCCTGTATAATTTTTTTCTCGTATGATACTAATTTCCCGTTAACTCCATTATAAGTTCACATGAACACCGAAGTTCACATAGCGATCATTCATTGCCAACAAGTGGACTGTGTAAGTGCTCATATAATTAAGTCATTTATTTCAAAAGGGTAAGTTAACTATTTGTGAAGTGTTGACTCTATTTAATGTGTTTCATTTTAATATTTTTGTGACTTTTTTTGTATAAAAAAGAACAAAAAAATTAATTAGTGCAACGGGAATGCCACATTTGTTGATTTACCGCGGAGGAAACCGAAAAACCACCAAAGTTGACGATCGTAGATTGGTCAGAGTCAGCTAGTCTGATCCATTTCTCACATCAACTGAGATAAGAGCCGAGATGGAGACCCACTACGGGGTGAATATATCAGCACAGACCGTCCGAAGGCGTTTATAAGAAAACAACTTAAATGGACGAATCGCGAGACGAAAACCGAACGTGTCGAAAAAGAACATCCAAAAAAGGTTACAATTCGCTCGGGAACATTAGCGAAAGGACTCCAAATTCTGGAAACTGGTAGTGTGGAGTGATGAGTCCAAATTTAACGTCTTCGGGAACGACGGAGGGCTATATGTTCGAAGACCTCCACTTAAAGAATTGGATCCGAAGTACACCAAAAAAAAAACGGTCAAACATGGACGCTCGTCGGTAATGGTTTGGGGATGTTTCACCTCATCTGGAGTGGGTCCAATTGTCCAGATTAATGGCAAAATGACGGGTGAAATGTACAAGACCATCCTAAATGAACATTTAAACGGCGACTTTGCTGATAATTTACCACTTGCCTGGACATTTCAGCAGGACAACGACCCGAAGCACTGCTCTCGGGTCGTAAAGTCTTGGTTTGAAACCGAAAAAATTAAAGTTCTTCAGTGGCCTGCTCAAAGTCCTGACCTAAAAAGGGCAGTTTCCACAAGAAAGCCCCATAACAAAAGCTCACTCTGGCAAATTATTCAAGAAGAGTGGCATAAGATCACTCCCACTCAATGTGCAGCATTGGTTCAGACCGGTGTGCACAAGTAATAAAGCAAAAAGGTTATCCAACCCAGTATTAAGGTAATAAAGGTCAAAATTTGTTCTTTAAAACAAAGTCTAACCTAATTATATCATTTTCTTACAGATGACTTAATTATAAGTCAAAATTAATTTTCAAGAAAATTGGGTTTTTTTTTTCCTATGATTTCTTTTTTGTATAGATCTTATTATTTACAAACCCTGTGAATATATTTTTAAATATTTAATATTATTTCGTAAATTAAATATGAACTTTGAAATCATTAAGTAAAACATTTGTTGGTGACTTAATTATATGAGCACAAGTGCACAATTGATTTCTATAAGTGAAGTAGAATGTTTGTTAAAATCTGGTGTCCATCTGGAGTATACATGCACATAGTAAGACCTATTTCGACTTATGGTAGTCTTATGTGCTGGCAATCCGCCAAAATCACCACCAATTTAACAGTTCTTACGAGGACATTTGGCAGCAATTAGTGCCCTAAGAGACATACTGAAACGGGTCATTTTATGATCCTTAAGAAATATCTAGGAAGGGTTCATACCACGAACTATCTCACCAAGACTTCAAAAGGCTATTCACAAAGGTCTGCTCGTTCTCGAAGAATGGAAAGGCGATCAACCTCCCAGTACACGTTGCATTTATATCTTCACAGATGGATCAAAGGTGGATGTAGGCTTGTGCTCCAAGCATATTTTCTGAGCCGCTGAGTATATCCAGATTAGTCCGTCTTCCGAACCGTAGCAGTGTTTTCCTAGCGGATGTCCTACAAGTGACCATTATATACCATTAGGATAAGACACAAAAATAAATCTATCCTACACAAGTGCGAAAAAACGCCATGCATGAACAACGAACCGGTACACATATTTTTATTTTTTAAATATGAAACTGTGTCTCAGTGCCATAAGGGGAAATAAAGGGTGGTCCAACGAAAACGCACGATGTTAATTGTAAATAAAACAAAAAATTTTCAGAGAATTATCTTAACACATGACAATTATGTGTGAAACAAAATATCGGCCAAATGCTCTCCACGGATTCGGTGGCATACCTCAATCCGATGGTCCATATGTTGTGACTTTACAAAGAAAATCATCTTCAGCGACGAGGCACACTTTCACTTTCACAATTTAAAAAATATTAAGATAATTTTCTGAAAACTTTTTGTTTTATTTACAATTAACATCGTGCGTTTTCGTTGGAACACCCTCTATAATAATACGTAAACGAATGCTAGAAACCTTTTAATGTAATTAAGATCAAAAAGTGTGCCAATTGAGATTCTCCTACCTTATCACGTTGAATTAAAAAATATCTGTAGCATGAAATTTTTTAGCTAGGAGTGAAACTAATTCCGTAACAAAAAAGTTACAACTTTTTTCAAATCAGTAACATTTGAAAGATTAACCAAGGTCGCCAAAAAGTATGTTATATTTTTACCTTCCAACAATTTCATACATACATACATATGTGTAATAAACTGGAAATGTGACATAGTTTTAGGCAAATCGAAATGTCTCATTCTTTTTCGTTTCATTTTAAACATGGATCCAATGTAAACAGCAAGAGCAGCAATTTTTTTTCATACGATTTTAATAGGCATTTGTGCACATATCCATTTATGGATGTACATACACATATAGATCTGTTTTTTTTTTTTTAAAGGTAGAAAGCATTGAAAAGTTGAGTGTGGGACTTTAATCTACTAAAACCACCTCTGCCTCTAACCCCGGGTCCGAAGGGTACCGACGTTAGGCATTTCATCACAAGGGGGTTTTCAGCCGTAGCTGCATCTCTCTTACCCTGCATGTCCGGAGGTGTAGTTGCGAATGCACGAAAGTCTGTCTGTCGGTGTGTGTATTATATACGTATGTATGGATGAAAGTATCAATGTGTCAGAATGTGTTCGGGTGTGCATGTCGATTCATGCGCCCCAGAGCGTTTGACTGTTTGTATCAGCATGTCGTATGTAGCTCTGTTTGTGTGAATATGTATGTGTATGCCTATGTGTTCTACTGTCGGTTAATTGTGCTCGGTTGGTTGGCAGTGTGCCTATGTATTGATACATGAATTTGCCGGAGATTGCAGATTCCTACCGTCGGGTTGCCCGTTCTTCTGCTTCGTTATCGTTGCGATAACTTCATTTGCCGTCTCCCAGGCTTCAGACGTCGTTAGCATTAAAGTTATCAGCCATCTTGGTGTCACCTGTCCACCTATTGCCATTTCGAGTGTATCCCTGGCCGTCGAGTATCCTCGGCATTCCATCAGGTTATGCTCTGCATTCTGGGTTTTCCCATCGTAATGTGGGCAGTATGGGCCATCCGCGTGTTTCACTTGTAGAGGTACTCCCGGAAGCATCCAGGCCCCGAGAGAAGTTGCGTCAGGTAATAGTTTACCTCTCCGTGTCCTCTACTGTTCCACTCTTCTATGCTGGGGATTAATGTGTGGGCCCATCTCGCCTTGGTGGTAGTATCCCGTCTATGTTGCCACTGTGCCTGAATGACAGCGTCGGTTATTCTTCTTTGTTCCGGCTCGGTTCCACGTTGTTTGGCTGCCTTTTTGACTTCTAAGTCGATAGGCAATCTGCCCGATATCACCCTTATGGCTTCCGCAGACACAGTTCTAAAAGCGCAGCATACTCTTATCGAAGTGACTCGGTGCGATGCGTTCATATATTTCATGTATGACTTGACTTCCGACGCTGGTGCCCATACGGGAGACGCATAAGCATCGACTTGCTCACTGTTGCCAACAGGTTTCTGTTTGGCTGCCTGGGTCCTCCAATATTTGGCATTATCCTGGACAGTGCCGCTACTCCATGGGAGTGCTCTTTGAAGCTGAGCCTGTGGTCCAACACCATTCCCAAGTATCTGATGTGTGGGCTCGACTCGATGGTATGCTCGCCAACCTGTATGGTGAAGTGTTCTACCCTTTTTCTGCTGCTTATTAGTACTGCTTCTGTTTTGTGGTCCGCCAATTCTAAGTTTGATGTCTGTTGCCAGGCTCTGACATCTCTGATGGCATGCCTACATTTCTCTGACGTTTCGGTACGCGTTTTTGCCACAACAATTACTGCAATATCGTCCGCGTAGCCAATGATGTGTACTCCGTTCGGCTTCGGTATTCTCAGGATCCCATTGTACATTATGTTCCACAACACTGGGCCAAGCACTGACCCTTGAGGAACTCCTCCAGTAATGTTATATTTCTTTGGCCCTTCTTCTGTGTCGTAGTGAAGGGTTCTGTCTTCGAGGTAGCTTGCGATTATTCTCCTTAGATAGTTAGGTGTCTGCAGGTTGCATAAAGCTCTGCTTATACAATTCCAGCTGACTGAGTTGAAAGCTTTTTTAATGTCGAGTGTTATGACAGCACAGTACTGCTTCGTCCCTCCTAACCATCTTCGTCCCGCGATTGCTGCACACTGCCGCAACTGCATGTATGGTGCTTTGCTTCTTTCTGAAGCCATACTGTTGGTTGGAGAGCCCGTGGTCTCCTTCAGTGTGTCTCTCGAGTCTTGCTCGTATAATTTTCTCCAGAATTTTACCCATTGTATCGAGCATGCACAGTGGCCTGTATGACGATAGCTGGTCAGGTGGCTTGTTACCCTTCGGGATAAGGACTAGCCGCTGCCTTTCCACTGTATTGGGAATTCACTTTCCACTAAGCATGTCGTATACAATTGTGTGGATATCTCTGTCCTTATCTTGATCGCTTTTTTGTTGCTCTTTATCGCTGCTGCAAATTCTAGGATTTCGTCCGTTGTTACTGGCGGTATTATCTCCGCTTCCGCTAACGTTTCTTGAGAGAGTATCGGGAACTCATCTTTCGCCAGGAATAGAGTGCTAACGATCAATCATTATGTTCGTACATATATACATTTGTATGTATGTATATATGTTTGTCCTTAATTTATATGTACTATAATATAGAGGCAGCCATGGGCCGAAATTCGAACAACTACACACATATGTAAATACGATATTAAATAAAGAAGTATAGTTTTGTTTAATACTATGGGTTTTTATTTTTCATTCATTTTTCGGTTTCGAAAATAAAGCTAAATAAAACACGCACAGCGATACAGTTTTGATGAAAATTTTAATCACCTCGGAAAGATTCGCAACATCCTATTCTTGAGGTAATTTTTAACCACTTTTTCGCACATTTCAAGCGGTATCTCGGCCATAACTTAAGTAATGTTGGTTTTTTAATGTGTCTATAATTCGGGGATTATACGCGCAAATACGGTCTTTTACGTAGCACCACAGAAAAAAATATAACGGTGTCAAATCACATGATCTGGGTGGCCAATTGACATCGGTGTTGTGTGGCTTGTTGCCTCGTTTGTTGGAACATATCGTCCAAGTCATGATATTCAATAGCCGGCCAAAAAAAATCGGTTGTCATTAGACCATATCGCTCCGAATTGACTGTAACCGTGCGCCCATTGGCATCTTCGAGATATAGGGACCAATGACACCTTTCAATCATAGAGCACACCAAACAGTCGCTTTGTCTGGATGCAACGGCACCTCTTCGATCCCGGCAGTGAGAAATGTGCCTCATCACTGAAGAAAATGTTGTTCGAAAAATCGGTGTTTATTGTCTGTTGTTCCAACACCCAAAAAGCGTATCTACGGCGTTGTGAATGTTCAGCAGGCTTTAATTGTTGCGTAAGTTGAACTTTATAAGGATGGAGATGCAAATCCAAATGCAAATTATGCCATAGTGAGGTGTACGACACGTTCAATTGCTGCGAATGCCGGGAAATCTATAAATTCGGACTATCAGCAACACTTGGACTTACAGCAGAAATGTTTTCCACTGAGCGTGCATTACGATGATGCACAGGCATTACGACATCAGTATCGCTTCCACTCTCTTCACTCTCTTCAAATTCCTTCACAACTTTACCGATTGCTTGCGTAGTCGGTCGATTATGACGACCATAATCATCGCGTAATGCGCAAAAAATGGCTACGTTTGAATTATCATTTTTGTAGTAAGTTATAATAATTTGAACGCGTTGTTTGAGTGTTAAGCGATCCATTACCGTAAATGCCAAACATTCAACTAATATTATGACACTTCAAATAACAGCTAAGTTTGGCAGGTGTCAAATACCAACGCTACCAAATTGAATGATCCTGTGCATACATATGTAAGGAAGGGTGATTAATTCAGAGGTACCTTATCGTCCACAGATTTTTTGACAAATGGACGTATGAGTCGTGTTAACCTTACATTGTATTTTTGTTTAGTATGTTGCAAATCCCCGATCGAAGGGGTTAATTACACCCACAGGCACCAAGCCGGACGGGTTGGTGGGGCTAAGCTCAGGCAACTGTGGGGGGTCAAAGGTGGCGGATAGTGGACGGCCTACAGAAATGTAGGTTAGCTGCGAATACTCAATAAGCAGTCCTCGACCAAGAGCGGCAGAGAAGGAGGGCGTGGCTGAAGAGGTCAACGGAACCCCTATGAACTTTCTGTGTCAAGACGAGTAAGCACTGTCTTCTTTGTATGTGCTTCCCACCTTATAAGGTGACATCGGGGGATACAGTCTAAAGAAATTGGCGAGATTCGGATGTACCCGCCACACCGTGGGACGCGCAGTTCCCAACTCCGAAAGGGTGACTGCATTAATAAAAATTACAAATGTTTTATTACTACACAATTATATGGGCGTAAAATAATAATTTAAGAAAAAGGTGAACCACAAGCGGTTCCCATTAAGACCGAGCACAGTAAAATCTTAATTATGGCATACTGGAAAACGAACGGAAAATGATAGCTATAAGGGCCGACGTTTGTAGTATTCTGTTGAGTAAGCAAGAGTGAAATTTTGCGGAAATGGCTTTCAGGCTAATGCTGCAAGGCCCCCGTCCCGTTAAAACCTCGACAGGCCTCAAAGTACGTTCAATGTTCGTTACCATTAAGTTGGTGCTGTAGGTACAGATGTAGCATTCCTGTTTAGCACCGATCCGGCTTTGACACAAAACCCATAAGGGCTTGTGCCAACCCTTGCATGGCCTCACTGCTTGCATAGATAACCATGGGATTCCTAGGTGACTACACATCCGAACATTGATAGCGGCTTCGAGTGGGGACCTACTAGCAATGAATACAAACAACCAAAATAACAAAAACGGCAGCAACGACAGCAACGGAATCAACGGGTTCGAATACAACCCTTTTCTCAGGAATTCGAGGGTGCAAAGGTCACCACTTGGCCAAATAGCCGCATCTCAGAAGAGTACGGTCGGACGCGAACCATCTCTAACAAAAAAGGTGGTTACGGAAGAGACCACCCAGGTATCTGTTTTCCACAAACTGGGAGAACAAATAAGAAATCTAGTAGAAATGCTGGAAGATGGAAAAAGGCGCTCAATTAGCCAATCCATGAGGGATATGATTGTAAGCATAAGAGCGCTCTACGACCTCTCAGCAATCGAGCAACACGACGCGAAGGCAAATGAGGTGATTCGGAAAAACAATGCCTCACAAACCTCTCCCTGGCTTAAACCGAATCCGGAGACGAAGAAAAGGCAAGCTCCAGATAATGAGACCCCATACCCGAAGCGAAAACCAGAACTCCCTCCAACGAGAAAACAAAAACAAAAGGAGAAACGGGTTGAGACAGTTTTGGGAACCCCGGCAAATGCAGCTAAACAGCAATCTACTCGCACGAGCAAGAAGCAGAAAGCATAGGATGGCGTATGGTCAAAGGTCAGCCGCCAAGAACCAATAAAAAAGAGAGAGAACCCCAAGACCAAAGGAAAACCGGACGCCATCATCATAGAGGCCAAGGGAGAACTATCCTATGCTGAAATACTTCGCAGCATAAAAGCGGACACAAAGTTGGAGGCGATTGGAGAGGCCGTATCGAGGATCAGGAGAACCCAAAAAGGGGACCTCTTAATCCAGCTGAAAGAGACAGGGGACAGGACAGCCGAATTCAAAAGTGTTATGTGTGCAACCTTGGGAGAACAAGCAAATGTAAGGACTCTTACCCACCGTTCTGCCATCGAATTGAAGGATATCGATGAGGTCACTACAAAGGAGGATAATTGCGAAGCGATAAAAAGGCAATTCAAGATTAAGAGTATATTGCCCTCAGACGTTATATCACTGAGGAAAGCATACGGCGGAACACAAACTGCAACTATCAGTCTTCCCGCAGATAACGCGAAGTTGTTACTAGGAGCAGGCAAAATTAAAATTGGCTGGGTTAACTATCGCATCCGCGAAAAGACGCTGCTAAAAAAGTGCTTTAAGTGCTTAGAGTTTGGCCATCTAGCCAGACATCGCAAGAGCAACGAAGACCGCTCCAAACTATGTAGGAGATGTGGAGCAGAAGGCCACATAGCGAAGAACTGCGACAAGGAGCCATCCTGCATGTTCTGCAAGAAAGACTATCCAGGCGACGCTAAGCACGTAGCTGGCAGTAGCAGATACCCGGTGTTCCGTAGAGCTATTACAAGCAAAGGACCATGAAGATACTACAGATAAATCTTAATCACTGTAGAATAGCTCAGGACATCCTAGCACAGACGGCTAAGGACGAAATAGCATACGTCGTCATAATCAGCGAGCCTTATACATAAATGTCCTGACCAGAATAGTAACTGGATCTGCGACAAAGCAAAACAAGCGGCAGTAAGGATATGTGGGGGCCATGCTTTCCAAGAAACAAGCAACCAAACAGAAGACTTCGTGCATGCGAAAATAAATGGGATCCATTTTTATAGTTGCTAAGCAAGACCCAGCTTGACGGCCAGCGAATACCAACTAATGCTGGACAATCTAACCGCGGATGCGCTTCAGAGAGCCCCAGTGGTCATTGCAGGCGATTTTAATGCGTGGGCAACAGAGTGGGGCAGCAAACTCACCAACACCAGAGCACAGGCCCTACTGGAAACATTCGCCCCCCTCTCGATAGGCATCGCTAACAAGGGTCGCGCAAAAACTTATCGGAAGGCTGAAACAGGCTCCATCATCGATATCACCTTTGTGAGCAATTCCATCCTGCAAACCATAAAGTAGAGGGTCAGTGAGGAATACTCGCACAGTGACCACCAAGTGATAATCTTGGAAATAAAAGAAAAGAAACCAGCCCTGCCCCCAAAACTTACAGGTCCAAAGTGGAATGACAGAACCTTCGATAAGGATATGTTCGAAGACATGTTGAACGGCGATTTAGCCCTGAGTGGAACAGGGAAGGACATCGCACATCCCCACACAACCACCATCACCACCGCGTCCGATGCATCAATGCCTAGAAGGACGAACAGCCGGAAGGCGTCACCGTGCTACTGGTGGACCGAGGAAATAAAAACACGGGCAAAATGTCTACAATCCCGGCGCAAAGTCCAGCGATCAAGAACGAAACCAGATTTCCAACAATGTCTGAATTGGCAAGACGCAATTTAAATAGAGCAATCAAGGGGAGCAAAACCGCATGTTTCAAGCGTCTCTGTGAGGAAGCCGATATTAACCCCTGGGGCTCAGCATACAGAATGCTCTTCATAATTACGACGCAGAAGTGCCTTGAAGAAGGAACCTTTCCCGAAAAATGAAAATTGCAGCATTTGGTCCTGCTACCAAAAGGAAAGAAGCCTGCAGAAGACCCATCGTCCTTTCGCCCAATATGCCTACTGGACACAATGGGAAAGATCTTCGAGAGGATAATCTACAATAGATTACACGCAGTGGCAGAAGAGAAAGGAGCCCTCTCAGATCATCAATTTGGCTTTAGAAAAGCGCAATCTACTGTCGATGCCAGAAGAGCAGTAGTCGATATTGCAAAAGGCGCTATCGAAGGAGAAAGATGGCTCTACGGCGCAAAGGAGTACTGTGCAGTAGTAACGCTGGATATTAAAAACGCATTTAACTTTGCGAACTGGTCGTTTATAAGGAGATCACTTGCTAGGATGGATACGCCATATTACTTGCTGCGTATAGCGACCAACTATTTCAACAACAGGAAGCTGAGGTATAATACCGATGAAGGAGTAAAGTACTACAAAGTGACGGCGGGAGTCTCACAGGGATCGGTTTTAGGGCTACTGTGGAACATCATGTACGACGCAGTCCTACGGTTAGCGCTACCTGGCGGAGTAACGATAATTGGATTCGCTATAGACATTGCCGTCGTAACAGTAGCTAAACAGATCAGCGCGTACAGTCAGCTACAAATGAAGCAATTGCCCGAATTAAAACTGGACTGGAACTGGCTGACCAAAAAGCAGAAGCTGTCCTTATAACCAGTCGGAAAACAGTTGAATTCGCTAATTTTCAGGTTGGTAACCAAACCATCTAGTCCAAAGAAGCTGTTAAATACCTAGGAGTAATGCTAGACAACAAACTGCAATTCAAAATGCATGTTGATTATGTAGCCAAAAAAGCATCGCAAATACAGGGAGCCCTGCGCGCATACTGCCTAATGTCGGTGGACCTGGATATGCCAGAAGGATTTTATTCTCAAGAGTTATCACCTAAGTTTTGTTATACGCCGCCCCAGTCTGGGCGCAAGCACTAAGGATACCAAAAGGAGACTATCGTCAACATACAGACTCTGTGCGCTACGGACAATCAGCGGCTTTCGAACCATCTCAGACGAGGCAGCCTTTGTTATAGCTGGAAAGGTCCCGATCGATATCCTTGCAGATGAGATGCTGAGGATATACAATAGAAGAACGCTGAGCCACCACGACGTCAGTGGCATCAAAATTATTAAGATGGAATAAAAGGCAGCATCAGCAGCTATGTGGCAAGCTAGTTGGTCCAATACAACCAAAGGCAGATGGACATACAAACTGATACCGACAACCAAAGACTGGATAAGTCAAAAGCATGGGGACTGCAACTACCATCTTACGCAGTTCCTGTCTGGTCACGGCGGTTATCGCAAGTATCTCCACAGATTCGGGCATGAGAGCTCTCCATCCTGCCCGGAATGTCCAGACGAAGACGAAGATACGGAGCACGCAGAATTTTACTGCACACGTTTCACGGCATGGAGAATTTCTTTGCCCCGCCCTTCGTTATTCTTCGATCACATGTTGCGGTCGGAGGAGAACTGAATGGCAGTATGTTGCTTCATAAAAACGCTCCAAAATGAGCTGCGGAGAATAGAGAGGCTAAGAAAAGCAACAGAAGCAGCAGAAGCCTCAGAAGCAGGTGACACAAGACGAATAGCTTGATTTGCTAACCAACCCCGCGAAGTAATACCTACCGGCAGTCCCGCGGGGGGAATGGTTGAAGTCTGTGTATGAGGGTGAGGTTTAGTACGTAGGCATGTATCGGCTGACTTATGTCAGGACCAGGTATATGAATATGTTTAGAAGATTCCCCACCTCCCTGGCGCAACCAAAAATAAAGTACACGACTGGGTCGTACGTACTTGCACCGTAATGCTATAAGTGTATAATTTTATCAGGATTAAAGTCCAAGTCTTGCTCTTCCGAGTAAAGTAGGCGTGGCATTCCGCGTTTCAATGGAATAATAGTCATAACATTGTAGGAGTTTACTCAATGTCTTGTTTTTAAAAACACCTTTAAAAAGTGGGCGCCAGATAAGGTGTTTGAGTGAATTATAGAAAATTTTAACGTCTATTACTTTGCTTAAATAATTTTTTCTCAATTTCTAGTAAAAATTTAGAAATTTTTTTTTTTATAAAAGTGGGCGTGGCAATTCTATAATTTGGTACGCCATTTTGTTCCCTTTGTCTTATAACCTAGAAATATTAATTTTTAGCCCAATCGCCGAACAAATGCCCGAGAAACAGCTGATTTTCTATATTACCGTTATTCGAATTTTTCGTGAAAAACGTGGTATGCCACCTCATAGCATATGCCCAAACTAACCCACACATCAAATTTTATCGAAATCGTTAGAGCCGTTTTCGAGAAAATCCATTTTAACTGAAATCGGCTTTAAGTAAACTACCCTTAATTTTGAGGTTAGAATGAAAATTCGAATTCCGCCTCTAGGGAATATCCCACAGACCCTATATATGAAGTTTGAAGCAAATCCGCCCAGCCGTTTAGGCTGCAGTCGAATATACAGACAGACAGACAGACAGACAGACAGACGGAATTGCCGGACCTACTTTTTTGGACTTCTCCATCATAGTAATGTCAAGTTTGATTAAAATCTCGAGTTCGATTTTTTTCACGATTGCAATACTTGCCCTATAGGTAGGTGCAAGTAAAAATAAAGGAAAACTGGAGACACATGCAAAACGGTAAAATGTCGAATAAGAGTGGGGAGTGAAAATGGGAATCAGAACACTGCAGCGAATATCTGTTGCTGCGAATTCCCGACTGCTCAGCTGGGGTGGGTCCTGGATAAAGAAAATGTATAAGTGTGTTCCTTTAGGTCGGAACACAAGGGGTAATCTTTTCTGAAATAGGTAAAATTACCAAAACTTTACAAAAGAAAGAAATGATTGTGGTGGTGGCAGATATATATAAGTATTAACCAAAAGAAAATGTTAATTAAAATTAAGGATGACGGTGTTATCTTCCGATTACTTTATTAGAAATAAAGTGCACGACTGGGCCGTACAAACTTGCACCTATATCTCAAATTCTTGTGTGTATTTGAGGTAAAAAGAAATAAACGAAATATGTAAGTTGAATATAAGTAAACCATCGTTCTAAACAGATTGGCCAAAAACGTTAGATATCATCTGTAGGATTTGATAAAGCTCTTTGAAAATTAAGCATCGTCGTTACTTTTCCTTTAATTTCGCTCATAAATTCATTGCCTTTGAGCTCCGGTGAATATGCGAAAACCCAAAGAAAGTCCCTAAAAATGCAACAATATTTTCTTTCTCTCTCTCTGTCTTTTAACCAATGAAAATGAAATTCAGATAAATTCAGTAGCACGTGCGCACCAATGAAAACCTGTATCGTAAGGAAAAAAACGTTTCCATGACAACAGCTGTGTTCTAGGAAAATTTGTTGGTATATAATTTTGAAAATCGGTTCAGTAGGAAGGAGTTGGGATAAAATTCATATCTATTAATATGATCTATTAATATGATATGAAAATGGTGTTTTTGTTAAGCTGGCTGTAAGAGAAGTGAAATTTTAAGCAATTTTGACGAAAACGTGGTAAGCCATCTTATAGAACTTTGTAAAAGAATGATAGATATGAAAATAAAACAGTAACGGTCGAGAAAAGTTTTCGAGAAAAGCGTGTTTTTATGAAGTTGGCTGTAAGTAAAATACCTTTTAAAACAGTTTTCGTCAAAAACGTTGTATGCCATCTCATAGGGTTTAAAAAGGCTTGCCCTAATATAAAATTTAATAAAAATCGTTGGAACCGTTTTCGAATAAATTGGCTCCAACTGCTCGATTTCGCGAAGAATACCGTTACACTAACTTTTGGCCAAAAATGTGATACAATTCCTGATAGGATTTGAGACGTTTAATCTTATGTGAAAATTTTAATAAAATCGTTGAAGGCTTTTTCAAGCAAATCGGCTCTTAGTCACCTCGGTCCTAAGTACCGTTGTATCATACTTAGACTAAAACGTGGTACGCCGTCGTGTTGCATTACTTCGTACTAGTCCGAATATTAAATTTGAACTAAATCATTGGAGCCGTTTTCCCACAAATCGACTTTTTGTCAAATTGGCTATAAGTAAAGTACCATTGTTGCCAATTTTGATAAGCAACACGATACATCATCTGATTGCAATTGACTAGACTAATTGAAATATGAAGTTTAATCAAAATCGTTAGAGCCGTTTTCGAGAAAATCCCTTTTAACTGAAATCGGCCTTAAGTAAACAACCCTTGATTTTGAGGTTAGAATGAAAATTCCGATGTAGTATGCGCATTCGATGCATGCTGATAAATAACTTTTAACCTTGTTCCTCATGCGGGGAAACCAGTAATCACGCTGCAAGAGGTTTAACGTTCGTTCTAATCCATAATGACCTACCTCGTCATGACAGGATCTTATAATTTTCCATACAGCAAACCCCGGAACTACCCACTTCAAAACGTTGTCCACCTTCCGATATAAGCGCCCGTTTTCGATCTGAAAATGTTTGCGTAGTTCCTTATCCGCCCCCGTTGTTCCATTTTGTTTGAGCTTGGTTACGATTTCATGCAGTTTGGGGTCCTGAATCTGAACAGTCATCAGCCAATCTTCATTTTTAATTTCAACGGCAAACACGTCCATGCTAAAAACATCACTTTGTTTTGGTTCACCATGTGGAGATCGACTTAGTGCGTCTACATGCTGGATAGTTTTCCCACGCCGGTACTCGATCTCGAAATCGTATTCCATCAGCCGCTACCACCAACGTGCATTCCTCGGGATTATGTTTTTTTTGCTAATCGTTGCTCTCAAAGAATCACAATCAGTTACGACCTAAAGTGCTTGCCGAGGACATAGCATCGGAGCCTAGTTATAAACTCAACAACAGCAAGGGCTTCGAGTTCGTAGCTGTGATAATACTTCTCGTATTCATTTGTTTGTCTGCTAAAATATCCCACCGGTTGAAGCTGTAGATCTAAATCTTTCTGTAGCAAAATACCAGTAATTCCAAGTGCACTCGCGTCCGTGTGCAGCTCATGTTCCAGTTGATGATCGTACAAAGTTAGTAACGGCCTAGACGTTAATACTTCTTTCAATTGCTCGAAAGATTTTTGGTGGGCATCCATCCATTTGAACTCTATATTTTTCCTCGTGAGCTCCGTAAGTGGTTTCGCAATGATTGCATGACCTAGGACAAACTTCCTGAAGTAGCTGGTAAGTCCTAAAAATTGTCTCAGTTGATGCAAATTTTCTGGCTAAGGAAAATTGGATACTGTTTCAATTTTTCTTTTATTGGGCCTTATACCAGCAGAGGATACCTCATATCCAAGAAAATCAATTCTTTTCTTGAAAAATTTAGTCAGAAATAAAGTTTTCCGAAAATTAAAAAAAACAAATGTGGTAGGGCAAATATCCCACTTCTGAACTATTAACCAAGAGAAAATGTTAATTAAAATTAAGGATGACGGTGTTATCTCCCGATTACTTTATTAGAAAAAAAGAAGAAGAGTTAACAGAACGTTAGATTTTTTATTTTTTTATCATCGTGACAGATGATAAAAAAATATATCCAAGATGATTTTAATTAAGGACCCGAAAACAATTTATAGAATGACATATGTATATATTTATTAACCTCGCTAATGGTTAATACAAAAGGGGTCGTTAAAAAAAGGAAATTAAAATAAAAATTTGGCCACAGAGGGTAGCTCACGATTCTCACATGGTTCAAACTATGTTTCAAGTATTGGGGGTGGATCGCAAACAGTATTTAACCGGAGTTGAACCTTCGGTTATAAGATAAAGAATGGGTTGGGCTTGGGGCGATGGAAAGAAATTTTTCAAAATATCCTATACGATCAAACTATCTACACTATTTCAAAACTCACTATTTCAACACTATAGAAAGAAAACACTCTCCTTATCCTTTCTCTCCTAGGGGTTGCGGGTTATTCCCTGCACTGCACTGTACTGTACTGCTCCTGGTTGGGGGAGGGTGGATTCTGTCCGCCACAGTCATTGCACTGATCTCGTCCTAGATGGTCCTGTATTCCAGACTCTTCCTTTCTCCTTCTTTTCCTCTTTTAGTGTTCCCCACTGGGATCTCTCTCTACCTTCTTTTGGTATTTCTTCGCTTTTTTTGTTTCTCTGCCCAAAAGCAGAACTTCCTCGCTCTTTCTCAGATTAAGAAGTGGCTTGCTGGAACAAGTCCAGCTTCTTCTCACACATTCATTCATTCTCACACACACTCTCTCAGGTGGTGAATTCAGCCGTCTCCAACGTTATTGTTAACGAACAGTTTCTGCCGCCTGTCTCTTTGGCGGGGAACTGTATTGGTGTTGGTGGAGACTTGATTCGCCAGACTGCCAGAACAAAGGGAATCACATCCAGAGCTCTGACAGCTTCCTCTCTTACCGTTTTAAGTCCTCACTCTCCCGCCGCTCGGTTCGTTTATGCATTTCAGTGAGTGCTTGGGTTCGCTTCCACTCTCCTGGCCAGGGCTAAATAGCAAACTATAAAAAGGATTACTGAAAAAACCCTAAGAAAAGGATAAGTAACCGCGAAACTATCGATCGCATACACCATCGTGCAGACATTTAAGGGCAAAAAGGTACCCAGAGAATCGGGAGCTATCCTTTACAAATTAGTTAGAGCTCACTTTGGAGATATTTATAATTTTGGTTGTTGGTATATCATAGAAAAGTTTGTGAAAAGGGGTAAATCGATTCGGCGTATGTTGGTTTAAAAGCATACACAATTCAACTCTTGCAAGAATTGAAGCATACTTACCTACCGAATCGTCGCCATTTTAGTCTTTGGGCTCTTAAAAAACTTGAAGAAAATCAACTGTTTTCGGCGGAATGGCGCCCGATATTACACCATAATAAAGAACTTATTGTTGCGTCAAATTGAAGTCCTTGATTTCTAGCACATTTGTTACCAACAAGACGCGCTACGCAGTCCGTGAAATCATAGCATTATTGCAAGAACAATTCGGTAAACAGTTTATTTCGCCTTTCGGACCTTCCGATCGTGTAAAAACACGCCTCCAGATTGTTCCCTTGTGGATATGTAAGTACTTAAGTATATCAGCTGATCGGCGCCGACTCGACATTTGTAGGTCTTCTGCGATACTGGTCGCTGCAGGGGCTTCATTTCGTACCAATCTCTGTCTTGTTGGTTGAGATCCAGAGAATGTTGATGTTTCATGCAAAATTTAATCGAAATCGGCTTTTTTATGAAATCGCCCCGGAAAGTGGGCCATATGATGTGGAGAATGCAAGCCACTATGATGTAGAGAAGTCAAATATCTAAATATTTTGTCTTAATAAAAATTTTCGATTTCATACAAAATAGTGAAGTTATGAAAAAAAGTCAAACATTTTTACACTTCTTCATCATTTGATGAGGTTACTTACCATTCTCAAACAATGTTTCTCTTTCATAACACCGAATTCAAAAATGAATTATGTAACTAATATTTTCTTCAAAAAAATATAAATACTTTTTATTTATCCTAAGAAATTAGAAAACAATCTTATTAAGAAATCGAAATAGTAAATGCACAGTATTTCACAATTAAAATGAAATACTTTCATTATGTTGTGAATTTCAAAACTCAAATGAAATTGAGGGCTTCGGGTATTTGTATCCAGAAGCGAGCTCGTTTGGGATATCGTTAATACGAATAGGTTCAAAGAAAATGACCGGTTTTGGGTAGTTGTAGCCACTTGATGTTATTGGCGCCCTAGTCGTTGTTGTAGCTGGCGTGGAAGCAACTTGAACTATACGTACAGGTTCAAATGGGATGATTGGCTTTGGGTAATTATAGCCACTTGATGTAATTGGTGCCCTAGTCGTTATTGTAGCTGGCGTGGAAGGAATTTGAACAACACGTGTAGGTTCAAATGGGATGACTGGCTTTGGGTAGTTGTAGCCACTTGATGTTGTTGGTGCCTTAGTCGTTGTTGTAGCTGGCGTGGAAGGAATTTGAACAACACGTATAGGTTCAAATGGGATGACTGGCTTTGGGTAGTTGTAGCCGTGTGATGTAATTGGGGCACTGGTCGTTGTTGTGGCTGACGGGGAAGGTTCAAAGGGGATGATTGGCTTTGGGTAACTGTAGCCACTTGATGTAATTGGAGCCCTAGTCGTTGTTCTAGCTGTCGTGGAAGGAATTTGAACAACACGTATAGGTTCAAAGGGGATGACTGGCTTTGGGTAGTTGTAGCCACTTGATGTTGTTGGTGCCTTAGTCGTTGTTCTAGCTGTCGTGGAAGGAATTTGAACAACACGTATAGGTTCCAAGGGGATGACTGGCTTTGGGTAGTTGTAGCCACTTGATGTTGTTGGTGCCTTAGTCGTTGTTGTAGCTGGCGTGGAAGGAATTTGAACAACACGTATAGGTTCAAATGGGATGACTGGCTTTGGGTAGTTGTAGCCGTGTGATGTAATTGGGGCACTGGTCGTTGTTGTGGCTGACGGGGAAGGTTCAAAGGGGATGATTGGCTTTGGGTAACTGTAGCCACTTGATGTAATTGGAGCCCTAGTCGTTG
This sequence comes from Xylota segnis, assembly GCA_963583995.1. Lineage (NCBI taxonomy): Eukaryota > Metazoa > Arthropoda > Insecta > Diptera > Syrphidae > Xylota > Xylota segnis. The sequence goes on from OY757238.1 coordinate 25,835,625, forward strand.
TTGTAGCTGGCGTTGAAGAAATTTGAACAACACGTATAGGTTCAAAGGGGATGACTGGCTTAGGATAGTTATACCCTTTTGATGTAATTGGCGCTCTAGTCGTTGTTGTAGCTGGAGTGGAAGGAATTTGAACAACACGTACAGGTTCAAAGGGGAGAACTGGCTTTGGGTAGTTGTACCCGTAAGTTGTAATTGGGGCCCTAGTCGTTGTTGTAGCTGGAGTAAAAGCAACTTGAACTACACGTACAGGCTCAAAGGCGATGATTGGCTTTGGGTAATTATAGCCACTTGATGTAAATGGTGCCCTAGTCGTTGTTGTAGCTGGAGTGGATGAAAGGCTAAAAGGAATCAATGGTTGTGGATATTCATATCCATTACTAAGCAAATTTTGTTTTTGCTGTGGTAATATTAGTGGACTACTCGGTATTAGATAGTTGTAACCTTCATTTGTTGCCCTGAATGTTGTCGGGTTGACTAGCGGCTTTTCAGGCCTATTGCTCTGTGCAGGACTTGTAATTTTCTTGGTAATTATAATATTTGAAATTTCAGGAGTAGGTATGTGAAATAAGTTTTGAGGTTTTTGATGCTTATACCCAAATTCGTTTTTAATTGCCGGCTCAATATCATAGACTTGTTTAGTAAGTGGTAGTTCAAATGGAACTTGGGGTTTTGGATATTGGTATCCGAGTTGAAGCGTATTGGTAGGTTTTTTAGGTGGAATGTACGTATTTATAGAAATAGGTTTTGGAGTTGGAAGAATTAGTTGTTGCTTAGGTTTAGGATATTGATATCCACTATTATGAGGTACGACCGTTGACTCTCTGAATGAAATTTGCGGCTTAGGATACTTATATCCTTTATGAATTGGTGGCAAAGTTGATGTCGGCAATGTAATTGGGTTACGTGGTTTTGGGTATTCGTATCCTTCTCCGCTCTTCACATCTAAATCTATTTGAGCTTGAAATTCGATTCCTGGTTTATTATAATAAAATTGACCAGTCGAAAAATGAATTATACAGCAGGCCACTAGTAATGTAGGTGATTTCTGAAACAATAGTAAAAAATATAAAATAATATATTTATTATGATAAAAGCGTGTAACAAATCATATCACATTTCATTTATTTTACAAAAATTTATATTAATTCTTTCATAGATATGTACCTTTATTTATTCTTTAAATTTATGTTTATTTGTTGTTTGGTTTTAACTTGTCCGAATTTAATAATCATTGCTGCTACGATATTCAGTAGAAATCTTACAAATTTTGTAATCCCAAAGAGAAATTGTACGTCTTTTATAAACAAGTAATTTTTTTTTTAAATTTGCTTTGTTTATATTGAATGGAAAAGATAAATGCCTTCTTATTCTGTTTTGTTTGGTTTTATGAATTCTTAATTTCCAGTAATGCACTGCAGTAAAGATATATTAAGTTTTATCCATAGTTTGTAACATAGAGAAATAATCGAGATAGAAATATATAGACCATTAATTCTTCGGAAAAGTGCCACCGTACAGCGTACGGACAACGCAAACCAACAATATAATTATCGAGTCAATGAGACTGACGAAGAGCGTGGACAGCGTTTGAGCAAAAAGAATAAGAATTTCTCAAGACCGATCCATTATGACTCTCGAACAACGGATTATTTTGAAAGTTTACGAAACAGATGTTGACTGTTTGTAAACATTGCAGTGTTTTCAGGTTTTAAAACGATGCTCCAGGATTATGTTGTGCGAGTGGAAAGTCCAAATTAACACAATTGCCACCGCCACCAGAGTCACAGGGATCATCATCATTCTGATGATAAAATCAATCAGTGTTATGTATGTATGTCATTAGTTGTGTGGTAAAGCGAGGTGTTATTGTACAATTGCGAATGCAATAACAATTATAATAACTGATAGACAACGCACAGCCTAAGACCACTAGATATAGCGACATATTATAATATAAACACACCTACATAATAAATTTGGACAAACACATTTCTCATTTTCTTCCTTAGTAAACTGTACCCGTGCGAAGCCGGGGCAGGTAACTACTTTGTATATATGTATACCGTGATCAGCACTGAAAACGAATTAGAGATTTTGTATTAATAAAATTTGTTGTGAAAAATTTGGCGTATCATTGAAAGGATTATAACAAAGTTTACATTTGTACTGCTTCTCTTTTTCAAAAGCCCAATATGAAATTTCATCCTCCTAGTTACGTTATACTTATTTACGTTATACACTTTGTATCAAACTTAATATACCCGTAGGAAAGGTTAAAATTATTATTATACATATGTATGTAATGCGAATTATTTATAAATTTATTGACAATGATTAATCATTTTTTTACAGTGTAGTAAAGTAAATGTGGAATACAATGACTTCAAGTCTTTTTTGAACACTTAAGAATATGCCGTGAAATTCAATTCAATTAAATTTTTATATAATAAAATTCATTATTATGATTTACAATTCAATTTAGTTGTGTTGTCTTCCACACCACCCAACTTTATTACAAACTAATTTTTGGAATTAAGGAATAGTTGAGGTAATAGACACTGACATTCCGATGTAAACAGAAGAAAATATAAAAGGTAGTCGGTTTTAATTTTTATTTTTTAATATTTTATTTTAATTTGATTATTTAACAAAACACAAAAGTGCAAAGATAAAGAAGATTCTACTAATGTTGCGCGCATCCGATAAAGTGCCCGCGGTAGAACGAACATAGTTTCAACACAAGTATCCAGTATGCAGATTCATTATTTATTTCGGTCCAACAAAGAAGCGTTTTTGTACACCTCGAATGAAGTAACACATGTATTGAGAACTGCGGTGCGTTCAACATCAATACCACCGATGTCAATGGTGATATTCAACCAAGATTTGACTCCTTTTGTATTCCAATGGAACATACGAAAACCATCTTACTCAATTTCATGTGAAAACAAATCACTTAACGATTTCATCATATTTTTGTTATTATTTTTTGAATAATTGTTTATATAATTTGCTTCAGCAAATTTATCTGAATTTGGAGTGTGTAGTAGAAATGAAATCAAGGGATCTTACTGATAAATATATTTGTATGAAAACGGAAACTGTAAAGAAGGCTTAATTGGAAAAAATAGACGATAATAAAAACAAGGTCCCTTTACTTTTTCTTTAAATGTCTGTTTCACCCACAACCTAGAACTGTTATAAAAGACAGTACATATTGATCAAATAATCATATCCTCTCATTGTATCAAATCGTAGATCATTTCACTGCAATTTATTTAGAATGAAATTACATTATTTACTGTACATAATCCATTTAAATTATAAAGAATAGCCGAACAATTGTGGAAAGTTTATTATTTAACTTTATGTAAAACTACACACCAAACTAAATAAAAGAAGCACTGATTTATGAATGAATGCAATGTTAATACACTTCGCTACATCGACTTGGATGACTTCAGTCGCACATATTTTTTGATTTCCATTATTTCTATAATTTGACCTAAGGTTTAATAATATACATATAAAAACTAATTTTTAAATTTATTTCACTTATATAATAGAGGGCCCTCTTATTTACCAACGACTTGCCAAATAAAGATGAGACAACTGTAGCAAAATTCCTAGATAACACCGCTGTTCTTTGTGTGGGATAAAATGTAGATGCAAAACTGCGCTGGAAAGCGCATGTAAAGAAGAGAAGAGAAGAACTGAATCTGGATCTGCATAGAGCTAGCTAATAGACATCACATCAATTCAGAAATTATGGAGCTATTAAGTACTAACAATTAGACTAGAAGATTGAGAAGAGTAACACATTTTGATCTAGCTAGATAGAAAAAAAAATGGTTAAACAATAAGTAATCGTCAACAGACGAGTACTTGCCATTTATGTACATATGTACATATGTATATGTAAGTTATGAATGAAAAATTGTTGATTGGATATTGCATAAATTACCGATGATTTGCGGTTCATATGATTTTACCGGAGAGTATGCAATAAAATTTACACATACATATGTATGTATGTATTTTGTATTAATGCACATTTTTCCTCCCACCTATACCTATAGGGCTGCAGTCGCTCATACAGACAGACAGACAGACGGAATTGGTGGACTCACTTTTTTTAACTTCTCCATCAAGTAACGTCAAGCTTGATTAAAATCGAGTTCTTTTTTTTCACGAAACCAGTATAGATATACATATATACATATTGTTGCGTTCAAAAAAACGCACAAAAGTCCTTCTCCGCTCCATCCCTCCTAACCCTACCCATCCACCCTTTTTCTTGCCTTTTCTTTTCTCTTACCCGTCGTCCTCGGAAGAGCTAAGGGTTAACTGAGCGTTCCTGGGTTGGTTTCCAACTCAGTGCTCACTCTTTCCCATATGCTTGAAGGGGATGACAAAGCAGGTATCCCGAAGCCAGACGGATGAGTCTGAAGCAGGAAGAGCCAGGTGGACCGCCTGGAGACTCATCCTGACCCTTTCTATTGAAGACCACAAAGAGGTGAAGCGAAACCTCCAACGTACCAAGAATCTGCAGTCCAAATTATAAGGCCAGGAGGCCCACCCTAAAACCATTTGTTTGTCTCATCTCGAAAAACCACAATTATAAAACTCTCAAAAGAGAGCGCTATTTTTTTTTCTGTAAAGGATAGCTCCCGATTCTCTGGGTACCTTTTTGCCCTTAAAGTCTGCACGATGGTTTACGCGATCGATAGTTCCGCGTTAACTTATCCTTTCTCTTAGGGTCATTTTAATTATCCTTTTGTTTGATATTTAGCCCTGGTCAGGAGAGTGGATGCGAACCCAAGCAGTCACTGAAATCCTTAAACAAACAGAGCTACGAGAGAGTGAGAACTTGAAGCCGTGAGAGAGGAAGCTGTCAGAGCTCTGGATGTGATTCCCTTTGTTCTGGCAGCTAAATCAACTGCAGCGGAGAGAACGAGGCGAATTCAGTCTCCACCAACACCAATACAGTTCCCCGCCAGAGAGACAGGCGCCAGGAACTGTTCGTTGCCAATAACGTTGGAGACGGCTGAATTCTCCTCATGAGTGTGTGTGTGTGAGAATGCGTGAGTGGATGGAAGAAGCTGGACTTGTTCCAACAAGCCACTTCTTAATCTGTCGAGAGAGAGTGAGGAAGTTCTGCGAGGCAGGAAAAAAAAAAAAACAAAAGAAAAAAAAAGGACAGGAGAAGAGATCCCACAGGGGACAACACAAATAGAGATAGAAAAAAAAGGAAGAACCAGGACGATCTAGGACGAGCCTAGACAGCTGAAGGACGAGATCAGTTCAGTGACTGTGGCGGAAAGCATCCACCATCCCCCAACCAGGAGTTTAGAACCAGTGTTCCCGACCCCGAAGGAAAGGATAAGATAGATAAGTATAGTGATTATAGTGTTTTTTTTGAGTGATTCTTTTGATAATTAGTTAGACGATCGTGTAGGATATTTTGGCTAAAAGTTTATTCGCGTAAGCCATCGCCCCATTCCGTTCTTTTGCTCGTAACCGAAAGTCTAATTCCGGTTACTTATACTGTTCGCGACCTAACCCCGTAAATTGTACCGTGTGAGGATCCGGAGCTACCCTCTGTGGCCGAGTTTTCATCTTCTTTTCTTATTTTAATTTCCTTGATTGCGGCCCCCCCCTTTTGTTTTACCCCATCGGTACATTAATAAATATATATATATATCTGCCACCACCACAATCAATTCTTTCATTTTCCAAGGTTTTGGTAATTTTTCCTTCTTTATTAAAAGATTACCTGGCGCCCCTTGTGTTCCAACCCAAGGAACAAATTCCCTACGTTTCTTTTTTATCCAGGACCCACCCCAGCTGAGCAGTCGGGAATTCGCAGCAACGGATATTCGCTGCATTGTTGTGATTCCCATTTCCGCTCCCCCATCTCTCATTCGACCATCTGACATTCGCGTGCGCGGCCGGTTTGTGTCTCTCAAGTTTTTTTATTTTATTTTAGTTCCTTTTTTTAAATTAATTCCCTCTCATTAACGCGTGCGTGCAATCAACCCTTAAATCGGGATCACAACAAATTGACGCCCAACGTGTGGGGCTCAAAAAAAAAAAATCTTCAATCTGTGTGGTGCAGTGGTTTTTAGTGTTTGTTTATCAGGGAAGTGTCTTTTTTTTCTTCTTTTACCTATTCTTTTTACTTTGTTTTTTTTCTATTCCAAGTGTTTAGGTATTCGGCCCATTCATCCCCTATCTCGGTACCCTAAAGGAACACCTGTCGATTCACCAGGTCAACGAGGGAGCACTCTTTCCACCCCATAAACCAGGTTGTCTTACCCCTGGTCAACAAGTAGGTGTTTGTTTTTTTTTTCCTTTTTTGGTGATTTTTTTTATATTATAATCATTTATTTTATTGGGGGGATTTCCTTTGTTTTTAATTTCACTTTTGACTTTTCATTTGTTTTGGGTGCATTCCTTTTGGTTTGCACATTTTGGCTTTATATATATACATGCATATAAATTTTTTTTTCTTTGTTTGTCGTTTTTTTTTGCTTTTGCTCGCACATTTGTGCGACGGGTAGCGGCGAATTTTCGTGGGTTTTTTTTCCATATAGAGTTTTGGTTCGGTGCACTGATCGATTAGTGTTACCTATTTTGAAGTATTAGTACTTTTCATTATTCTTTTTAACACTTTTGTCTCAGTTGGGTTTAAGTTTATTTTTTTTTCATTTATTATTATTTTTGTTTGTTGTTTTGATATCGCGGTACAATTTTTTTTTGAATTATGGAGATAAATAGGCTTTCCCAGGAGGAACTCTCCTACGAAGTGGAGTTCAGGGGATTAGCGGTAGGGACGGTCGACAAAATGCGGAAGGCATTGCGGGCGGCGAAAGTCCTCGAACGACGGGGATCGTTCGAAGGGACCGAGTATCCTTTTAGTTTCGCGGAAGATAGGGACGCGGTCGAAAGTAAGATCGGGGAGATCGAGCTTTTGTTAGAGGAGAGGCCTCAACGCAACTCGTCGGAATACGCGAAGGTCGTGACCAAGATTGAGTGGGCGACTTCGCGTATTGGTAGATCGCGCCCAGACTCAAAACAGGAGGAAGAAGACAAAAAGGCCCTAAAGACGGAGCTGATGATGTTGTTGGCCACGCTCGAGGACGAAGAAGACGAGGACACCCCTCAGGAGCAGCCACACCAACAACCTCAGCCACTACCGCAACATCAGCCACAACAACAACTCCATCAGCAACAACTCCATCAACAGCAGCCCCAGGGTTCCGATGTAGTACGTCCGGAAACGTCTACTGTCGCGTTAGGGGAGGTCCGTAGGGTTGAGAACTTGTCCAAATGGGACCTTAAGTTCTCAGGTGAGCGATGCGGATCATCGCTCAATTCCTTTTTAGAACGCGTGGAAGAATTACGGGAAGCGCGTGGGATTAGTGAACCACAGCTGTTCAGGTCAGCTGTGGATTTGTTTTCTGGGAAGGCTCTTCTTTGGTTTAGGTCGGTTAGGAGAACCGTTTGTTCTTGGCAGGAGTTGGTAAAGGGAGTTGAAATTGGAGTTCCTCCCTCCCAACTATGATGATCTTCTCTTGGAGGAGATCAGGCGTCGTACCCAAGGGAAGGAAGAGTCCATTGGCGTGTATGTCGCCATCATGGACAATCTGTTTGGTAGGCTCTCTGAACCATTGAGTGAGAGGAGGAAGCTAGGGATGATACAGCGGAACCTGGCTCCATTCTACCAGATGCAACTCGGGTTGGCTGACCCCAAGACCATTTTGGACTTGGTTGCATTAGGTAGAAAGTTGGAGGTGGTCCGGGCCAATGTTGACTCCTTCACTCCACCTCCCACTCAACGTTCCCGCGGCTTATTGGAACCCGACTTGGCTTACGTAGCAGTCGAGGAACCAGAAGTTGCGGTGGTTGCGAGAAGGAACCCTCAACCTGTTCGACGGTTGAGGTGTTTTAACTGCAACCAAGAGGGTCATCTGTCGAGTTCTTGTTCCGCTCCTAGGCGTTGTTTAGGTTGTGGTAGAGTAGGAGTTCTCCGTAGGGATTGCGGAAACTGTGCGGGAAATGGGAGTCGGTGTCTTGCAACGGCAGGGCAAGAACGCCGAAGAAATTAAGTAGGTTGCCTGCTGGCAACCAGTTGGAAGTTGTGCAGCTAGGTTTTACGCTCGAGGCATTAGAGGATGACGTGCGCCCATATTTAGGAGTTAGTGTTTTTGGGATTAGGATGATAGGATTATTAGATTCAGGAGCGTCGCGTACGATCATCGGTAGGGACGGGTGGAAGATTTTGAAGAGTTTAGGACTAGAATTAGGTAGCGGGAAAGTTAGGCAGGTAGCTTTAGCTGATGGTGCGGGAATTAGGGTATTAGGTTGTGTTTCAGTTCCATTTGAAGTGCAGGGTAAATCGGTGTTGCTGGAATGTCTTGTCATTCCAACTCTACCTCACGTCTTGATCCTCGGTGCCGACTTTTGGGCCCGAACGGGAATCGTCCCGGATTTAAGATCAGGCGAGTGGACCTTTTCGAATCAAGCCAGGGTGGCTTCGATTTCGACGATAAAGGAAAGGTCAGAGTTGGATGAGGCACAAGATAAGCAACTATCCGGATTTGTGGAAAAGGTTTTCCAGAAGATGCCTGAAGGCATCGGGTGCACTCACATGGTGGAACACAAAATTAGGACGGCGTCTGAACCGATTAAACAGAGGTATTACCCGGTATCGCCTGCGGTTCAGCGTCATATAGATAGAGAGTTAGATGAGATGTTAAGAGACGGGATTATAGAGATGTCAAGTAGTCCATGGGCCTCTCCTATAGTCATGATAAAGAAGAAGGATGGGTCCTTCAGATTTTGTGTGGACTATAGGAAGCTCAACAAAGTTACTGAGCGAGATGCTTATCCTCTCCCTTATATTTCAGCCACACTAGACAAGCTCAGGGATGCCAAGTTTCTGTCTTCGCTGGACATTAAGTCCGCATATTGGCAGATCCCTGTGGAGGAGAAGTCTAGGCCGTACACTGCTTTTACAGTACCCAATCGAGGACTCTTCCAGTTCAAGAGAATGCCATTCGGGTTGCATAATGCACCGGCGACATGGCAAAGGTTTATAGACACCGTGCTTGGGGCCGATTTGGAACCGCACGTGTTTGTATATTTGGATGATATTATCATCGTTACAAATAGTTTCCAAAAACATCTGGAAATACTGGAAGAAGTCTTCAAGCGATTGTGTGCGGCAGGCTTGAAAGTGAGTAGGGAGAAATGTAACTTCTGTAGGTCGTCTCTTAAATTCCTAGGTTACGTAGTGGATCGCCATGGGTTGCATGTCGATCCAGAGAAAGTAGAGAGCATGTTAGGGATTCCTGCACCAAGGAATGTTAGGGAAGTTAGGAGCTTTGTCGGCACGGTATCCTGGTATAGGAGATTTATACCAAACTTCTCAGTTTTGGTGAAACCGTTGACCGACTTGCTAAAGAAGAGTAGTAGGTTCATCTGGTCTGAAGAGTGCGAGGGGAGTTTTCAAAAGGCAAAGGAGTGCCTGGTGACTGCCCCGATTCTGACCTGCCCGGATTTTGAGCGGAAGTTTGTCGTGCAAACAGACGCTTCGGACTATGGGGTCGGAGCAGTACTTAGTCAGACATTTGATGAGGGCGAAAAAGTAATCTGTTATTTGAGTAGGTCGTTGAATAGGAACGAGAGGAACTATTCAACCACGGAGAAGGAGTGCTTGGCTGTACTGTGGGCAGTTGAGAAGTTGCGTCCGTATATCGAAGGGGTTCGGTTTACTGTTGTGACGGATCACTATTCCCTAGTGTGGTTGAGCAATCTCAAGGATCCGTGTGGTAGGTTAGCGCGCTGGGCGGTGAGGCTTCAACAGTTCGACTTCGAAATCGTACATCGGAAGGGAAAGGACCACGTAGTTCCCGATATGCTCTCTAGGAACGCTGCGGTTGTAGCGGAAATAGATGAGCAAAGTTCCGATCCTTGGATCGTAAAGATGATCGCGAAAGTAGAGTCGAACCCTTTAGCTTTTCCAGCCTGGAGAGTCGATAGGGGTATTTTATTTAAATTTGTTAGGGCAAAACACGTGGTTGTGCATGACACTAGCAATGAATGGAAAGAGGTAGTTCCAAAGTTAGATAGGATTAGAGTGTTGAGGGAATGTCATGACAACCCATTAGCAGGGCACATGGGGGTTCGCAAAACGTTTGCGAGAGTAGGGACCCGGTATTACTGGCCTAAGATGAGGTCAGATATTACCAAATTTGTTCGGAGTTGTAGGGTATGCCAAAGCGTAAAGCCAGTTAACGATAAACCAGCTGGTTGGATGGTTGAAAGGAGAGGGATTTCGAATCCCTGGGAGACGATTTGTGTCGACTTGGTTGGCCCTCTGCCAAGGTCAAGTCGGGGGTTTGTTTATATTCTCACCGTCGTGGACTATTTTACTAAGTTCCCCTTGTTGTTCCCCCTTAGGTCTGCGACGGCATCGGCTATATGTAGGGATCTTGAGGATCACGTTTTTCTTTTATTCGGCGTACCCAAGTCTGTGATCTGCGACAACGGCCCTCAGTTCCGAAGTAAGGAACTGAAAACCCTCTGTGAATCTTATGGTTCACAGATTCGATTCACTGCCCATTACCACCCCCAGGCTAATCCTGCCGAGAGGATTAACCAGATCATTAAGACGACACTTCGCGCGTATGTGTCGGAGAATCATCGGACGTGGGACATGCACCTCGCGAAGGTGGCATGCAGTATCCGCACGTCAGAACACGATGTTCTTCGGGTCTCTCCGTACTACGCGAATTTTGGTAGGGAAATGGTTACTTACGCCGGCGGCCAAGTAAGGACCATTTCAAATGTTAGGGATAGAGACTCAGCTGTGGAAGATAGGGAAATAGATATAGGAGATAGGGACACAAGGCCGTTAGATAGGGAAAATAGAATAGGAGATAGGGAACCACCCACAGCTGATAGGGAATTAGATATGTCTATGTTAGAGAGTAGGTTTAGTAAGCTCAGGGAAGACATTAGGAAGAAGCTAGCTTTAGCGAGTCAGAAGGCGAGTAGGGCCTACAATCTCAGGAGGAGAGATGTCCAGTATCTTCCGAATGAGGTTGTATGGCGCAGGAATTTCGCGCTCTCCGAGGCGGCGAATTTTTATGCTGCGAAACTGGCGCCAAAATACGTGGGTCCTTTCTTTATTCAAAAGAAAGTCTCCCCTTGGACTTATGTCCTTAGGGATGAACAGGGGAAAGAAAGGGGAACATGGCACGTGAAGGACCTCAAGCCATGCAACGATGACCACGAGCCAGATAGGGTAGATAGTCGCGCCGAAGAAGCGCCAAGAAGAGCTCGCCAAGGGCGATTACGACGTAGGTAGTTGTATCGTCCCCCCTTAGTATTTGTTAACCTTTGTTGTGTCGTCTGCCTGGGGTGATCCATTTCGGATTTTTTTTTACTTCGACATTTCGGGCGAAATGTCAACTCCTTTCTTTTAGGAGGTAAGGGTGGGGTTTGTTGCGTTCAAAAAAACGCACAAAAGTCCTTCTCCGCTCCATCCCTCCTAACCCTACCCATCCACCCTTTTTCTTGCCTTTTCTTTTCTCTTACCCGTCGTCCTCGGAAGAGCTAAGGGTTAACTGAGCGTTCCTGGGTTGGTTTCCAACTCAGTGCTCACTCTTTCCCATATGCTTGAAGGGGATGACAAAGCAGGTATCCCGAAGCCAGACGGATGAGTCTGAAGCAGGAAGAGCCAGGTGGACCGCCTGGAGACTCATCCTGACCCTTTCTATTGAAGACCACAAAGAGGTGAAGCGAAACCTCCAACGTACCAAGAATCTGCAGTCCAAATTATAAGGCCAGGAGGCCCACCCTAAAACCATTTGTTTGTCTCATCTCGAAAAACCACAATTATAAAACTCTCAAAAGAGAGCGCTATTTTTTTTTCTGTAAAGGATAGCTCCCGATTCTCTGGGTACCTTTTTGCCCTTAAAGTCTGCACGATGGTTTACGCGATCGATAGTTCCGCGTTAACTTATCCTTTCTCTTAGGGTCATTTTAATTATCCTTTTGTTTGATATTTAGCCCTGGTCAGGAGAGTGGATGCGAACCCAAGCAGTCACTGAAATCCTTAAACAAACAGAGCTACGAGAGAGTGAGAACTTGAAGCCGTGAGAGAGGAAGCTGTCAGAGCTCTGGATGTGATTCCCTTTGTTCTGGCAGCTAAATCAACTGCAGCGGAGAGAACGAGGCGAATTCAGTCTCCACCAACACCAATACAGTTCCCCGCCAGAGAGACAGGCGCCAGGAACTGTTCGTTGCCAATAACGTTGGAGACGGCTGAATTCTCCTCATGAGTGTGTGTGTGTGAGAATGCGTGAGTGGATGGAAGAAGCTGGACTTGTTCCAACAAGCCACTTCTTAATCTGTCGAGAGAGAGTGAGGAAGTTCTGCGAGGCAGGAAAAAAAAAAAAACAAAAGAAAAAAAAAGGACAGGAGAAGAGATCCCACAGGGGACAACACAAATAGAGATAGAAAAAAAAGGAAGAACCAGGACGATCTAGGACGAGCCTAGACAGCTGAAGGACGAGATCAGTTCAGTGACTGTGGCGGAAAGCATCCACCATCCCCCAACCAGGAGTTTAGAACCAGTGTTCCCGACCCCGAAGGAAAGGATAAGATAGATAAGTATAGTGATTATAGTGTTTTTTTTGAGTGATTCTTTTGATAATTAGTTAGACGATCGTGTAGGATATTTTGGCTAAAAGTTTATTCGCGTAAGCCATCGCCCCATTCCGTTCTTTTGCTCGTAACCGAAAGTCTAATTCCGGTTACTTATACTGTTCGCGACCTAACCCCGTAAATTGTACCGTGTGAGGATCCGGAGCTACCCTCTGTGGCCGAGTTTTCATCTTCTTTTCTTATTTTAATTTCCTTGATTGCGGCCCCCCCCTTTTGTTTTACCCCATCGGTACATTAATAAATATATATATATATCTGCCACCACCACAATCAATTCTTTCATTTTCCAAGGTTTTGGTAATTTTTCCTTCTTTATTAAAAGATTACCTGGCGCCCCTTGTGTTCCAACCCAAGGAACAAATTCCCTACGTTTCTTTTTTATCCAGGACCCACCCCAGCTGAGCAGTCGGGAATTCGCAGCAACGGATATTCGCTGCATTGTTGTGATTCCCATTTCCGCTCCCCCATCTCTCATTCGACCATCTGACATTCGCGTGCGCGGCCGGTTTGTGTCTCTCAAGTTTTTTTATTTTATTTTAGTTCCTTTTTTTAAATTAATTCCCTCTCATTAACGCGTGCGTGCAATCAACCCTTAAATCGGGATCACAACAATATGTAGGTGCAAGTAAAAAGGATTTTCTCGAAAATTACCAGATTACCAAATGTACAATGTTAAAATAATTCCTTCCAATATGAAGAATGCCACCCCCACTTAATGAGATCAAGACCTGACAAGTAATCGTACAACCCAGTTGGTTAAGACGTAATACACTTGTGATACTAGTGATACTGGTGAAGACATCTGTAATGATTTAACATTGGATGGATTCGGCAACAAACAAAATTGTTGCACCTAGCCTGAAGAATATCCTCGAATAATTTCAAAAAAATCGGATCAATCGCCGAGATCAGTCAATTTAATACCATTCGATTCGATGTATTTTTTTTTCAAAAGTAAAGTTTATGCGGTGAACCCAAACACAATTGTATAGCTGAAAAACAACATTAGAACCGACATTGATGAAATTATTCCGGTAATATACGTTCTTGAAAATTTTATTGTTTGTATGAGAAAATGGAGTCATCATAGACTACATTTTTCACACAAATGCTTTCTTAAGTGACACACTTAATTTTTTCTTCGAAAGAAATCGTCTCAAAGGAACAAATTGATTAACAATCTACATGTTTTCTACCGTTCTTGATAATAGCGGTCGCCAGGATTTTCGTTTTTTCATCATTATGCCGGACACTTCAAACTTTTTGACCCATTTTCGAATGAGAAGTATGGTTGATGCATTCATTTAAGTGGTGAAAACTTGGAATATTGCAGAATCTTCTACAGTCGCCAAATCACCGTCCTTGTAAAACTCTCGCACGCCCTACGCACAGTCCGTTTTCGAAAAACGCTCCATAGCTACTGAATTCTCTAGAGCCTGGCTACATACCCTGACATTAATTTAATTTGAAATTAAATCCATACTTTGAAACTGAGAATATACGTATGTGTGTTATTAAAAATAAATTTCAGATTCCTATTCCTATCTATCACTTGTTCGTCCATCTATACCAGCCCTTTAAGGTTCTAAACTTTAAATGCTACATATGTATGTACTCATATAACAATTGCTCAGATTATGCAGATGATTGATATAGAATTAAATTGATTTTATTTAACGTACCTATGACTCTTGTAGAAGTAAAGGAAGCAGGAACAACAATTGTTTGTTGTAATATGATGCTAATTAATTGAACCCATTTCCTAATTGAGTCATAATTTTAATGAATGCGAACGATTTTTAATCACTCGTTAATGCGTTTGCAAGTAAGAAGATTATCACATTTTTCATATGGTTTTTGGCTGATAGCTATTTAGGTGTCACTTGAATTTGCAATTATTTTATAATGTAAAAGTTGGGGAATATATTAATAATATAATAATGTAAGACTGATACTAATTAATTTGAAAAATAACTAGAATATTTTAGTTTTAAAAATTTTTTAACAACTTTCACCTTAGAGACGTCCAATTTCGTACGTTTCGTTTTGCATATTGGCGCCTCGATTGACTCGAATAAAGCGCAATCAGAAAGTTCAATTTTCGACCACTTACTCTAGGAGGTGCGAATGACAGCAGTCAATGTTAGCTCTTAAGTTGCCTATCACAATCAAAGGGACTTACTGTTTAACGTCGTGTTGGAGGGGCAATTTAAGACTTGATATGATTTTACTTTGGGTATTGGTAAAACGGGGCGAAAAGAGAGGGCATAAAAAAATTTGTTGCTGTTGTCTGGGGATCAATCTTTGAACCCCTTCGCGCCGTAGTCCAACGCACTAATAGTAAGAGCCACGACGGCTTCGGGAGCGCTGCGGCTAATTGATGAACGCTCTGAGGTGACGCAGTCGCCAAATTTGTCCTTTACACCTTCGAGTCTTGCGTTGCTTGCATGGCATCTAGCGCCGTCTTGTTGGAACCACAGCTCAGACATACCGATGCTTTCGAAACAGACATACCAAGTAAGTTGCCAAATTTGGAAGCATCATCTGATTGCAATTGATCAGACTAATTCTGGTCATATGATATGAAATTTAATAAAAATCTTTAGAGCCGTTTTCGAGAAAGTCCATTTTAACTGAAATTGGCCTTAAGTAAACTATCCTTAATTTTGAGGTTAGAATGAAAATTCCGATTTCGGCTCAAGGGATTATCACACAGACCCTATATATGAAGTTTGATCTAAATCCATCCACTCGTTTAGGCTGTAGCCTCGTGCACAGACAGACAGACAGACAAACGGCACTGGCGGATCGACTTTTTTTTGACTTTTCCATCATAGTAATGTCAAGTTTGATTAAAATCTCGAGTTCCAAACTTTGCACGAATACAATACTTGCCCAATCTGTATATGTACATACATATGTAGGTTCTAGTGAAAATTTTGCAAAAAAAAACGTTTTTAAAAATGTTGATAAAGGCAACTTTCAAAAAGTAATTCTAATACAGTCTACTTATATGAACGAATACATTTCAGAAAATTGAGTTGAACTGAACGCCAACCAAATTAGTGACATAGTGAAAGGTTTCATAATTTTTGAATTAAAAACAACATTAAAAACAACGCATTCTATGTCTTAAAAAGTCGAATTTTGTTATGCATCTAGTACATACTATACTATGGCAGATATGGAAGTATTTGAATTACTATTTAGAAAACTATGTCTAAAATATATGTAATCCGGTTTCTAACCTACTCATGCTATAATTTCTAGGGCTTCCTAATTTTTCTTATTGTTAAATATAACTTGAAACTCCACATAAGTAGATCGTGTAGGAATAACATTCGATGACGTAAACTTTTAATGGCTTGAATATCCAAACAAAATGTCTCTTTTCTGAAATGGTAACAATAAATCTATTTTTGGCAAGAACGAGTTATTAGAATGTTCATCAACTATTGTCTGAATTATATAAACATAAATACATTTCACTCTAAATTCCTGGAACTATTATAACAAGATATATATGTATATATGTGTATGTACCTACATACTTGTCACCATAGAACCGACATTTAGTTTTATTTTGAATATCTTAAACTTCTATTAATTATAGCTACCACTTACTAATCAGAGGCTATTTGATGAAGTTTCATAACCATTTCTTTTTTTTTGTATTAACTAAACTTAATAAATCAAGCTAATAAAAAGCAATTGTTAAAGTTATTTGTTTTACCTGTAACGTAGAATATTTAAGCTGGTCATAGGATTTATCTATATCATTGTTACAACAACTGTTTATACCTCTTTGGTTATAAATGCTGAACCTTTAATTACTGCTACAAATATAATTAGATTAAAACGATATTAACAACTCACATACATAAATCAAGCTGGTCAAAATACCATCGCTCACACTAATTCTCAACAAAGACTGTTTAAGCATTAACATAAATTACCATCTAGAATATTTTTTTTCCGAATCTCAATCTAACTTCAAGTGTATTAACCGGAACTACTCGAGAAGACATTCTTGAAAGAGACCTAAATGATCTGTTTTAACCTTGAAATGATACTCCTTTCATCAGAAATAAATTTAATGTTATAGTAATAACAATTAGCAATTAAAAAAAACTTGATCACTTTGCACTTCAATCAGTATTGCAGACGTATAATGCAATTTCAACACTCCAAGCTTAATATGGTATGACGAGTGGATACATACATATATATGTATGTATATAGGATTGAGACTTTTTTAGAATGCGTACATTAGTAAATTGAAGGACGTTACAAAGCGTGAAAACAGCTACAGATTTGATGGACTTATCCGCTAAAAAATTCACTTTGTCTATATGCTGTATGTCACTTTCACGATGTGAAATAATCACCCCGTTTAATATTTAAAACCCCAATACATATTGTACGAATCACATTTTCTTAATAAATTTAAATTGCACTTTATTGTTAGTCTTCGCGGAACTCACCATGATTGGGGAGTGTATCCTTAGTGTTTTAAATAATATATCTTTCCGATTTTATGTTAGCGGAGCTCTACATTCAAGCCAGCCCCCGATCCAAAACGAACCAACGCACCAAATAACAACAAAATTGGATGTGAGTGCTGTATTTATAAGAGAACAACAAAAGTATAACAATATTTTTAGGTCTGCGTTGTATCCACTCTACGCTAGATTAGTGAATGTTCTATGGGAAATAAAGAAGCTAGTTCAGTTATCTAGTGATATTCCTTCTTGAAGAACTATAGTTACTGCTAGAGAATTAAGAGCCGAAAAATAGTCATATACATGTGTATGCATATAGTATAAGTATCAATACCTACATATGTACAGATGTTCATATATGGCATGCATTGACGCTGTTTGGTTTGATCTTCACATTGCTAAGTGTGACTCAGAATGTGTGAGAATTAACAAGTGTAGGATGAAAATGAATGGTGCATTTAAGATTTGTTTTTACATTAGCTACATTAAATAATTAAAAAAAAAAACATAAATATCTAGTTCGTAGGAGGATGAAAGTAGTAAAAACAATAGTAAGGTGGTCTTTTACAGACGTTAATGTTCAAGATGACATTATTTAAAAAGAACATTACTTTAATTTAAATTTTATGGGAATAGCTTTTGATTAGTTTCTACACATATGTATATGAACATACATTATACATTCCATATCCAAATTTAATTATTATAGATACATTCCTATTCTTATACTAATACAAAAGATTGCTTTTTAAACATGAATAAGATAAACGTTACTCGCATAGGTACTTTCTATTGAGCGAAAGTAAAGATATAGTGTATAGTGAATAAAAATCAGCGTGGGAAATCGGCTGCGTTCAATGATAACTGACTTTAAGCCGATTAGCGATCACCTAACTGTTATCCGCATCAAGGCCACTTTTTAGAACATTAGCATTATATGAGCACACCGACAAAGGTGAAGAGTCTATCATGGAGGAGTTTTATCACCTCCTGAAAATGGCAATTTGTAATTGGAGAAGGTTTCTCATGACAGTTTTTGGATGTTTGTCAGACGCTCGCGAGAGGTGGGGCTGAAAAGACTTTTGAGTGTTTTTGCTGGGATTCGAATCTGTAACCCCTTGCTTCGTAGTCCAACGTACTAACCACATCTTCGGCAGATTAGTCGCAAGGGACAGTCTACACGATACGACAACAGACAACGGCTTCCGACTTCGACTTTGCAGAAGCTCATAATACGGTCATTTCTAGCACTAGGTTTCCACACCTGGTTATCTCCAGATTAATGAACCACCCACCAAATCGACCAAGTGCTAATAGATGCGAGGCACGGAACGTTTGCACATTCAGGGTAAATGCCGACTCTGACCACATCCTTGTTGCAGCCATATTCAGAGGTCGACTATCCAACGAGAAGAAGCTGCGAACAGCCCGGAAAAAGCAATTCAACGTTACAACGACCGCAGTCTATGAGCTGCACCAAGATGTGGATGTAGTCCAAAAAGCCAAAATACGTCGACTGCACTGTGTCGGCCACATCATACGAATGGACAATAAGGCTCCAGCATAGAGAATTTTCTAATCACACACCCCAGATTCGAGACGACAAAGAAGACCGAACCTCCGTTTTAAGGGTCAACCCAGATAAGGTGTTTGAGTGAATTATAGAACATTTTAACGCCTATTACTTTGCTTAAATCATTTTTTCTCAATTTCCAATAAAAATTTCGAAAAAGAATAGTTTTATAAAAGTGGGAGTGGCAATTCCAAAATTTAGTACGCCATTATTTTAACCTACAAATAATAAGTTTTACCCCAATCGCCGAAACAGCTAATTTTCAATATTACCGTTATTCGATTTTTTCGTGAAAAATGTGGTATGCCACCTCATAGCATATGCCCAAACTAACCCACACATCAAATTTTATCGAAATCGTTAGAGCTGTTTTCGAGAAAATCCATTTTAACTAGGGAATATCCCACAGACCCTATATATGAAGTTTGAAGCAAATCCGTCCAGCCGTTTAGGCTGTAGTCGAATCTACAGACAGACAGACAGATTGACAGACAGATAGACTGACAGACAGACAGACGGAATTGCCGGACCTACTTTTTTGGACTTCTCCATTATAGTAATGTCAAGTTTGATTAAAATCTCGAGTTCGATTTTTTTCACGATTGCAATACTTGCCCCATATATGGAGATCTCATCAATATTTAGTTGAATAACCTTTATTTTTAATAACTTGTTTCTTTACTTTATGTTGTACGGAGACTTTTATGCTGTTTGTGTACGACTTTTTGGGCTTATATTATTCCCTCTGTATGAAAGTGTTGCAAATTGTGTAATATATTTTGTATCAGTAATATATTTTGTAACATTAGCTGACATTACTCTGTGCATAGGCGTTCCCACGTATGAAAAATGGAAGTTTTTATAAATACTTAATTACTTGCTTTTAGATACATACTACTCTACTCTGATATGTAGGCATCCTTGTGATCTTTATCTAACAAGTTATTCTAGATGAAAAAGATAGTTGTTGCATTTGTTCTTTTTAAACTTCCTGATTCAGAATTCATTTAACGGACTTCAAGTGTGAGCAGTTAGACGAACGGACTAGAATGAATGAATAAGTGTTAAGCCTTTGATCGTCTATGAATATGCATTTGCTAGTTACGTTCTGTTTAATACAGCCTTAATAAGGTTCAGGGTAGCAATAGGAAAGTTAGGAGAAATTGGTCAAGCGCAAATTTATTGATATAGCGGTATAAGAGTTCTTTCCTCGGGATCACGTCTCCGGAACCTGTGCAAACCCTACCAAATTCTTGGTCTTAAATAACAAAATACAATATTTATAAAGAATATCTCAAATTATACATCAAAATCAATTTTTTTGCAAAAGCATGTGTTTTTTTTACATGCATGTGTTCTGGTAAGAATGGAAGGCAATTTTATAGATTTTTAAAACATGTGTTTACCTACCGACATGCATATAAATATATGGGTGTTATTTTGTTATTAACTTGGATCTATCGATTTAATAGCTTAAGCTTTGTTCAGGATGACAATCTGTCTTTTTATTTACATATGTGTGTTACTCTTTTCTCCTCGCGTAAGATAAACACAATGAATTAATTCTCGAATACGAAAGCAGAATTACACTTTAAGAACAGCTCCGGTTCAAGGTCAATGAGTTGCGTGTCACTTTGTTTTTGTTTATCGAAAACGAGTTCAGGAATTTAAACGAAATTCTTTTCACCACCACTAAGTAGGTGTATTCATAACCATTGTATTTAGGTCGTAATTCCCGATCGAATTTTATTACAATATTTCTTTTGTGTAGTCGAGTGACTACGAATTCGTTAATAAAATTAGTTTGCAATATATGTATGTAATTCACAAAGCTAAGCACAAACAAAAATTTCAATACATCTGCATACAACCATTTTACTTGTCATCCGCTGTGCAGATTACTATAGATAGATGTACTATACTGTTGGTGTCATTAAGTATTCCCTGACATTTAAAATCACTCATTGCGGGTTTATCTCAATTAGTTTTCTCTTCTTAAGGTGCAAAAACAGTTCGGCTAACCTTGTTTCAACAATAGACAAGCCCAGCGCACGTACCCGTGAAGTGCGATGTGCGAGTTCATACTCGTAACTGCCATTTGGCAAGGGCAAATTTTTGTCTAAATGCATCAGAGCATAAACGACAAAAGATTAGAAGAAACATTGCGTTCTGTGATATTTTAAATGATCGTGATTTATTTACATATTTACATACATGTGTACGTGAAGAGGCAGTATATGAAGTTTTACAAATAAAGGTAATACAGGTAGAAACAAGTTTGAAGAACTTTTTTAAAACGGAAGAAGAAATGTTAAAAACAGGTATTGCGTAGGTGGAATAGTCTTGAATTGTTACTTGTGTCTTGATTTAGACTTCTTTGTTTTATAGTTGATACTTTTGCATGGGTACCGTAGACAACGATGTATCGGGGTACTAGTGACGTGTTACTTGCCTTTTATCCAAATTGAAGAACTTGATATCACTAACTGTACCCTTCATATCACTTGGTCTCTGATCAGAGCTTGAAGTAACATTTCATTTTTGAAGAATGATAATTGATTGTATTTTGCCGATATTTTAGCATATCAATGAGAGCATACTTTGTGTATTTGACAGGTTAGCCACAGGCGATTAAATGACAATGTTATGATTTGAACACTTCAATAAATTGTGAAACCTACCATACAAGTGATTGTACATGAGTTAATTGGAATTACTGGTATAACAAATTATTTATTTTGAATGTGTGGTAAACGAACATCTAATATCGTTGCTTGCCTACTTCAGATACTTCTCTTAACGGTACAACGCACTTGAACAATTATTCTGGTTGATATAGTAGATGCCTTCCATTTATCAAAATATACAAACAGTTTAATTTTTCTTCCATTAAGATAAATAAATAAATATGACATTGAATTGCCGTCAAAGTACATTTTAAATAAATAAAAAACATAACAGACAATTATGTAGTGCGAATTTGTGACTTCCTGGATGTTAATACTTTGGTGAACTGGGGATAGAACAGGGTACGGGACTGAATGAGTTTTGTTTAGATTAAAATGTTAGTATTTGCTTAGATTATTTGTCAACAAAGATTTTGACGTGCAGGGAGCTATATTCTCACTTTATTTCAAGTCAAACGAGCAGCTCAGCGAAGTGGGACACCACCGATTTTGTATTACAATAACTTTAAATGGTATAACTACTGAATTACACATGTGGATACAAAAACTCTTTTGTATTTCTTAGAGTGACAATTTAATAGCGTATAAATATTAAAAACCTTGTCTTACTTTATCCAGCTTAAACACAAAATTATGAAAATTGATTGCTCCAATTTTTTTATTTAAAATGAATTTTCTCATAACTTTTACCGTTCAAAGCACTTAGCCCTTGTTAGAAACCAATTTTAATTTTACTTTGAATTTACTGTTTTATTAAAATGTATTTCGCAACTTCCTTTTAAGAAACATCGAAAACTAATTTTCAAATCTACATAATTTGATCTGAAACGTTAATATGACGAGATTAAACAAGACGCCCTTGTCTGATCAATGCAATTATTGGTAATTTTAGATCCCTTAGTTCTTTATCTTTTAGCATCAACCAAGTAAAGCCCTCTATAGACAAAAGTAAAATGTGCCCTTTTTGGAGCGTTTTACATCACTTTTCGAGAATTCCGGGCGATATAGCGATGATTTAGGCACGAATGTGTGCTTTAAGCTCGTCAATGGTCTGAGGCTTGCTTTTGTACACTTTTCTTTTCAAATAATCCCACAAAAAGGAGTTGGGAGGGTTCAAATCCGGAGATCTGGGTGGCCAGTCAATGACACCATTTGTTGAACAGTACAAGTTCAGGGAATTTTCATTGCTGAAACTGCATTGTTTGATTGGCGGTCTGGCACCGTCTTGTTGAAACTAGTAACCGTCCAGACCTTTTTCACATATTTGTGGGCAGACATAATGAGCCAACATCCCCATCGACTATTTCGCCTTTTATGAAGAAAAATAACCCATTGATGGTTTCGAGAAAATCGTGCTTTTGTTCAGGTGTCTAAAACCAAAATACATCTTGAAGTAGTTTTGCGCGAAGACATCATATGTCATTTTATAGAAATTTATAAAATAGTCTCTACTAATAGGGGTAATTAAATATTTTATTATTTCAATGCCTTTTTATTTTGTAGAAAATATATATTATTAATCATCTAACCTGGTAAAGCACTGCTAGAACTCCTTCAATTATGTTATTTTTCATTGGTTTCACCCAAAAATTCATTCCCTTTGGAGTCCAATGAACATGCGGAATCCCAAAGCGAGTCCCCAAAAATGTCACCATGTTCTCTTTTTCTCTCTCTTAACCAATAGAAAATGACATTCAATTCAAACAAATCCTGTAGAATGTGCGTACCAATCAAACCCTGTACCACACAACACTGCCTTTTGGATATATTTTGTTCATACTATTGGTACTTTTTCCAAGAATTCTTTGATACTGGTGAGGAATTTATTCCCAAACCTTAGCGGCAACACTGCAGTGTGATTGTGGAAAGAGTCAAGTATAATACATACATATTCCACGGTTCGCTGTACTGTACGTGTACTTGGGCAAATGCATAATGTATGGACATACATATTTACCTTTGGTATCAAATTGGCCTCAAACTATAAAATAGGACCATATCTGTGGGGAAAAGGTATGTATTTAATTTTAGTAGGGATGAAATTCATTTTTACGTATTAATAACATGATATGAAAAAGTGTTTTTGTTAAGTTGGCTACAAGTTAAATACAATTTTAGGTAATTTCTACCAAACACGTGGTATGCCATCTTATAGAATTTTGTAAAAGTAGCCTAAATACGAAATAGAACAATAACGAGCGGAAAGTTTTCGAGTAAATCGTACTTTTTTATCTTTTATCTTTCAAAACAGTTTTATCGAAAAACGTTGTATGCCATCTTATAGGGTTGTAAGAGACTAGAGTTAATATAAAATTGTATCGAAATCGTTGAAGCCGCTTTCAAGAAAATCTATTTTTATTGAAATCGGCCTTTAGTAACGTACCCTTAATTTTGAGGTTAGAATGAAAATTCCGATTTCGCCTCTAGGGATTATCCCAAAGACCCCATATATGTACATATGTTTGATTTACATCCGTCCACCCGTTTAGGCTGTATCGTCTTGTGCATACAGACACACAGACAGATGGCATTGCCAAACCCATTTTTTTCGACTTCTCTATGATAGTAATGTCAGGTTTGATCAAAATCTCGATTTTGAAATTTTTCACGAATACAATACTTGCCCTATATGTATGTAGGTATATGTAGGTGCAAGTAAAAAGGTAATAAATAACATCATTGAACACATGTTATCCAGTGCGAAAATTACAAATGATGAAAGGCATTAAGTTAGGAATCCCTCAAGGGAATCGTTTCTCCCCATATAAAAACAAATAATTGTGGGGCCGTGAAACAGCTTTCGGTGTTGTCTTAGAAACAGCTCTAATCAGGGAACCAATTTCAATCGATGAAGGATTGCAATGAAAAAGTCAATGCGATTAAAAAAAATACTAAATAAAACGAAAAAGGTAAAAGGTAAAGGACAAAGTCGCCATCGAACTAGTAAACTAGTTGCCAATGTCATTTTATTTTCAGAAATCATTGAGTAAAGAGACATTAAACTTACGTCCCTCTTTTTACTTATTTCCTTCCAAATCACATTTGTTTACATTGTTTTTTTTTTGTAATTCGTTTCTCGTCTGTTTTTGCACTGGTAAAAAATATATTTCAATAAAAAACGTACGAAAATTTAGCTCGCTGATATTTTGTGGGTTGTTTTTGTTATGGAGGTGTTGTGGTTTTATGATTCTTGTAAGGGTTCATGTTTTACGTCTATTCTGATTTTGCGTTTACAATCCCCTACTAGGAGTTAAGATTAGGTACACGTCGTACTGAAGTACTAATCATTGATTAGGTCTATTCCCTCACTTTCTGTACTAAAAATCGTAAATTCTCAAAGTGAGGTTTAAAAAACGACAAAGTTAGGGAACGCTTGACACAGCGAATCCTAGCTTTCTGAAACGTCTGCAGCACAAACACTTCAGAATAACTAAAATCTGAAAAAAAAAACAATATTTGAAAGGAGTTTGACAGATCGTACACCACATACCAACAGAAATTTGTGGAGTAAAAAGTAGTATGTTTTGTCACTGATCGAAAATGTTTAACTTTCTTTTGTTCTCGCTCTAAAATAAATAAATTTGTGTGTGCATTCGAGATTTTATATTAGGTAAGCTAAGCTATGTTACTGATATAATAGTCAAAAAAACCATACCGGGTGCTTCTTTATATATAAGTATATATATAAGTGTATATATAAGTGTTTATATATAAGTGGTATGTATATATTTGTATATTGTTCGAAAATTTAGCTAAACACAATGCAAATTTAAAAGGTAAAATAGTGTTCATTTAGAGATATACGCGTTAACCTTTTAAAGAACCTATTATTGTAATTTGTCCACCTTGTTTGGTTTGCTGAATTTCTATATATTGAAACACTTCTACATACGTATTTAAAATAAAAATTTCACTAAATTCCATATTTTAATTTGCTATAACAATTGTTTTAACCTGTTTGCAATTGTCTGAATAGCATTGTAGTAATCTTTCAACTATCGAAATTCAAATTTTTTTTTGTTTTTTTTTTTACTATAAGATACAATGTAATATCTAGTGAACGTACGTCAAAGTACTTTTCCCATAAATTCATAAATCGGTTGTCATCGCCCATCAAATTACTAGTTGTTGCTGTTTTTAGGGTGAATTGACCGACGGATTTCTAACAAATGTGCTTGGAAATGTAACAATATTCGTAAAAATAGATTGTAGACAACTAGAAAAAGCCGGGAAAACTTAATACCTCCTTGCTCAATGATCTCTGTGATTTTAAAATTGTCTTGGCAGCTTTTAGTGCAAAGCTAGAAGAGAAGGTTCTCATTGGTATCACCGCCAAAAAGCGTAGCCTACAACAACATTTCTCTAAATTCAGATTAAACTTTGTAATGGACGAAAAATCAGAAAAACTGAGAGATTTTGACGTAAATGACCTGAGTAAGTAAATCTTTCACCGATTCGAACGAGTCATATATACAGTATATGGAATACATACATATATGGAAGAAAACCGATTAATCTTACATAACAGCTTAATTACATAACTGTTTTTCAATTTCAAAGAAGAGCCCATTTGATCATTTCGGGGGAGCATTTCAGTGAAAGATGAGCCACGAAAAATGTCTCAAGTATTTAGTTTCACTATTAACCTGTTGGTATTTCTGCTTGTGCTTGGTTTTCTTATTAAAAATAAATTGATTTCTCTTCTCTCTGGATGTTCGCTATTGTATATTAGCGCCACTACCATATATTTGCTGCATCCCCGGATACCGTTCTACATATGTATATGCGCAGAAGACAATGGAGTGTTCTCTTACCCGTATTACCATACGCTCAACTTTATGCGGCTACTTATGACCTTCAGTTTTATGGTTCGCTGATTCCAGACCTATTGAATGAAGCCATATCTTCACGTCTGTTATTGCAGTTCTTGCAATTTTGCGTCATCTCCTTCGGATAATCCGATGTTCTTCCTTCCTCTTTCCTTTCCTTGTTCTCCAATGCAGGGCCGCTTTCTAGGCGAGTTGCTTTGCTGCATATGTTTGCCGGTATTCTTCATCAAACCAAGGTTTTCGGGAGGTGGTCGGGTGAAACCAGGCACATCAGTTGCGGGGTTTCTGATATCTTCATGGCATTGATGACACTTTTCTTCAGCACTTGATGCATAGGACTTCTCGAAAGGTTGAGAGCTACGCGATCGGCAAAGGTCCTGGTGGTTTGTTGCAATTGAAGCCGATTAACGCTAAATCTTACTCGTTGTTGTGGCGTTTGAGATATCCGTAGGCGACCTTGGCTACAACTAGGGAGTGGCCATTATTGGCTATGTGGAAAGTTTTCATTTGCATCTACATATGTATGTAGGTATATAAACTGTCCTCATCTATTTCATTTGGTTTTATTTAACGACACCGGCTGTAACGCTAGAGAACTAATTATTTGAGGATTACTATCTTTGTAGACTTATTCAAGGTATTAAACATTGACATAACAAGATCAAAAGCAAAAACCAGCTGTCAGGAAACCTTTGAAGCAATTAAAAAAGCAGATAAACCAACTCGAAAAGAATCAGCTTAAACTCAGAAGATATAGAAGACATCGATAAATGTTGTTGCTGAACTAATCATCACCACCTGTTACGATAAAGGTGACTTTGTATCTCGCATCTAATTGTTCAATACATAAGAATTATATTCGCAGAAATTAGTATACCTAAGGGTGTTCTCACAAAACATCCTTACCCGGGATATATGAACTAGTGAACGGGACCACAGTTTAAAAGATAACATAATGAAAAAAATAGAAGCTCTAGCCGATCACATTATTTACTTAGTTTTTCTTTAGGTATTATAATTCGCACTCTTATACGAATACCTTTGAATATTAATCGTTTTTAACTGATTAGTCGTTCGTTGGCTTTTCAACTTCTGTAAATAAACAAGTTAATATGCTAATTAACGGTTGCTTAATCTTAAAATTTTCGGCAGAATGTAACTGCTTAGCAACGCGTAACAAGACTAAAAATAAAGCGGACGGCTATGTCGTACGATGTTAAATATTATAATATTCGAAAAATAACGAAAATTAATATATTTTTGAATTCATTGCATTCCTTTTTAAAATCATTAATTTTAAGATTAGAAAGAAAATTTTAATTTAAACTCGAATTGTTACACTATAAACTGCACATATATATGTACTTATGTATACTGGTTGAAACAAATCCTCTTTCGACCAACAGACAAACTGGCAAACTCACTTCTCTTTGTTGTATAGTAATGTCAAGGTTGACTTAGAGTAAATCTTCAATTTTTTCACGAAACCAATACTTGCCCTACAGGTAAGCAAGTGCGAATCATACACAATCATACATGCTTTTTTAGTCTATAATTTAAAAATGGTTGTGTTGTCGGAACTAAGCTGTATAAGATTTTATTACGAGCTAATTTAATAAACATGTGATTAATTTAATATGTTCCTAACTCTGTCATATTGGATGATATATGGGAGAATACTAATGTATACTTCTGCATGAATTTCGTGATCGTGTTCGGTGTTATGATGTCGGATTTATTTTATTTTTAGTCCCATGGACCTTATAAAGTTTGGGATTATGTATATATATACATATGTATTTAATTGTATGTCTAAAGATAATTGGGGTGATGAATTAGACTACAGATCCATTACGATCTCAGTGAGATCTTTTGTGCTATCCCCTTAAAAAAATTAGTGGTTTTACTTACTAGCTGAAATCATGTTTGTGAATGAAGCTTAGGAGTGTTTGACCTGTAGAGAAGGTGATATCAGTAGGCGAGGTAAAGTTTTTGTTGAAGTGTTTGAGTAATGGCAGAATATCGGCAGTTGTAGTGTCCTGAAGGTATATTTGGCATGTGCCCGATTCCATAATACGTACCAATTTTTTTGAAGTGGAATGTGAAAACCAAATAGGAAGTGCGTCAGCATCTTAGCATTATATTTTTGTCATTGGTTGAATATCTTGGCACATTTTAAGGCAATGTGTGCCCTGGAGTTAGAAATTTTTTTTCATTGTATCCCCACTGATTTAACTCTGCCTTTATCTGGGTGACAGGTAAACCACAGAAGAGCTTAGTTTAAATATATGGATATTAGGCACATTTGACTCAATTCAAATTGAGCCATTAATTGAACAATTATCCCAATAATGACGATTCGGATTAACAACTTTGGAGGAGTGACAGAGATTGATTTAAATTCAAAGGCCATATAACGTGTTAACATTAGGACAATGTCTCAGTTATTTTTATAAACCTGCAAGGTGGGTGTTGTGGAAGTAGCTTTGACTTGATGCAGATTTATTTGTAGGAAAATCATGTTGTTATGACGATTAGTGACGACCATGTCTTACAAATCACAAAACCAACTGGTCTGCTTCGGACAAATATTAGAAGAAGCATTAGCAAGCATTAACAACCCATGTGAAGTTCAAGGCCTTATAAGAAAATAAAGTGCACGACTGGGTCGTACGTACTTGCACCGTAATGCTATAGGTGTAAAATTTTATCAGGATTAAGGTCCAAGCCTTGCTCTTCCCAGTAAAGTAGGCGTGGCATACCTACCACCATACCTACGATACAAATACCCGAGAAACAGCTGATTTTCAATATTACCGTTATTCGAATTTTTCGAATTACGATTACCCACACATCAAATTTTATCGAAATCGTTTGAGCAGTTTTCGAGAAAATCCATTTTAACTGAAATCGGCCCTAAGTAAACTATTCTTAATTTTGAGGTTAAAATGAATATTCAAATTTCGCCTCTAGGGAATATCCAACAGACCCTATATATGAAGTTTGAAGTAAATCCGCCCAGCCGTTTAGGCTGTAGTCGAATATACAGACAGACAGACAGACAGACAGACAGACTGACAGACTGACAGACAGACGGATTTGCCGGACCTACTTTTTTGGACTTCTCCATCATAGATTTTTTTCACGAAAGCAATACTTGCCCTATAGGTATAGGTGCACGAGGCTACAGCCTAAACGAGTGGATGGATTTAGATCAAACTTAATAAAATGGGTCTGTGCGACAATTCCTAGATGCGAAATCGGAATTTTTTAACCTCAAAATTAAGGGTAGTTTACTTAAGGCCGATTTCAGTTAAAATGGATTTCCTCGAAAACGGCTCTAACGATTCTGATTAAACTTCATATTTGAATTAGTCTGGTCAGTTGCAATCAGATGATGTATCGTGCTGCTTACCAAAATTGGGAACAATGGTACTTTACTTATAGCCAATTTGGCGAAAAGTCAATTTGCGAGAAAACGGCTTCAATGATTTAGTTCAAATTTCATATTTGGACTAGTACGCATTAATGCAACACAATGGCGTATCATGTTTCGGTCTGAGTATGATATAACGGTACTTACGACCAAGGTGACTAAAAGCCGATTTGCTTGAAAGTGCCTTCAATGATTTTATTTAAATTTTGACATATGATTAAATATCTCAAATTATATCAGGAACTGTATCACATTTTTGGCCAAAAGTTAGTATAATGGTATTTTTCACGAAATCGAGCAGTTGGAGCCAATTTATTCGAAAACGGCTCCAACGATTTTTATTAAATTTTATATTAGAATAAGCCTTTTCAAACCCTATGAGATGACGTACAACGTTCTTGACCAAAACTGTTTTGAAAGGTACTTTACTTATAGCCATCTTCATAAAAATACGCTTTTCTCGAAAACTTTTCTTGACCGTTACTTTTTTATTTTCATATCTAGTCTTCTTTTACAAAAGACTATAAGATGGCTTACCACGTTTTTCGTCAAAATTGCCTAAAATTCCACTTCCCTTACAGCCAGCTTAACAAGAAAACGATTTTCATATCA
Source organism: Xylota segnis (assembly GCA_963583995.1). NCBI lineage: Eukaryota > Metazoa > Arthropoda > Insecta > Diptera > Syrphidae > Xylota > Xylota segnis. The sequence goes on from OY757238.1 coordinate 25,866,002, forward strand.
TATTAATAGGCAAACATGAATTGTATCTTTACTTCTTCCCACTGAACCGATTTTCAAAATTGCAAAAGCTTTTCCCACAGATGCTCCTTATTTTATAGTTAAAGGCCAGATTGTTAACAATGGTACAATAGCTTTTAAAAGATAAGTCAATACATGTGCATTTACGGAAGTACACTCACACTATAGTGACTATAGTACTTGACTTCTTGCACCATCCCGCCAAGGTTTGAGAAAAAAATTTCACCAGAAAGGAAAAACGTACCTATAGTATCAAAATACGAATTCTGTATAACAGTGGAACTATGTCGCAGAATCAAAAAGTTAGAAATTGTTATAAAGATGCTTTTTATGGCATCTGTTGTCAAAAGTAAAACTATCAATATATCCATTTTTAAGAAAATAAAGCATCACATTTAAATTAATAATCACTTTTGATACGCATCTATTACAAAAAGCGTAAAAGGCAAAACTCTAGAACACAGTTGTTGTCATGGAAACGTTTCTTTTCCTTACGATACAGGTGCGCACATGCTACTGAATTTGTCTGAATTTAATTTTCATTGGTTAAAAGACAGAGAGAGAAAAAGAAAATATTGTTACATTTTTAGGGACTTACTTTGGGTTTTCGCATATTCACCGGAGTTCAAAGGCAATGAATTTATGAGTGAAATTGAAGGAAAAGTAACGACGATGCTTAATTTTCAAAGAGCTTTATAAAGTCCTACAGATGATATATGACGTTGTTGGCCAATCTGCTTAGAACGATGGTTTACTTATAGTCAACTTACATATGTAAACCTATGTAGGTATATATTCGTTTATTTCTTTTTACCTCAAATACACACAAGAATTTGAGATTGAGGAAAAACACAAGTGGATGTTGCATTTAGTACAAAACGTGTGTGTGTCGGATATCATAAACAATTTTCACGTCTGCTTTTACAAAAATCTTGACGGAAGTGGCTGTAACGGTTAACTTGTTCAGATGAGACCGCTCAAATCGACACCGTTCGATAGGTAAATTAAGCCAACGAAAAACGTCTTTGGCGGTCAGAGGGTGAAACATTTTCAGTTGGAAAAGAATCAGACTGTCATGATAACCTTCTGCAGACGGTCTTAGTGGTTAAAGGGTTAAGGAGGACGTGAAATCTCAACGAAAAGGCTGACCCCTTTGCAAATCATCTTCAGCAAACGTTTTACCCTTTTCCAAGACAAACTGCAAACTGAAAATGTAGCCTAAATACTACCGCAAAGACACACGGCATGAGTTATAACATAATATTAAAAATAACCTAAGTGTGGATCAAGCACCAGGCTATGATTTAATAACAGGTTTAATACTTAAGGAAAGCAATACGAAAAACACTTCATTTGATCAATTGTGACTTAAGTATGCATCAAGCCAATGAAAGAGGTAATCATGATTTTGAAACCAGATACATCACTAAATAAAAAGAAATCATATTTCTTTCAGATTTCCCTGCTCCCTATTATATCAAAACTATTTCAAAAATTGCTTCCTTGCGGAACTCCGGCAACGATTTTCTTGAACTCGGAGTATTTAGTTCCATGTATAACACGAAATAATCTATTTTCAAGGAAGGATTCTAAGATCCTATATATGTGTTTCAGCAGGACCCGTCTTAACTAGTATTTTAAGCCAAATTAGTTGTTTGGTTACTTGGTTATCTGGAAGAATAGGTAATGTGTACCCATTTAAAATAGACATTCAATACACAAAATACGTCATCGTATCTACAGGGGAGGCTAAATACAAGTTTCTTTTACAAATGCAATCAGATGAACAAGGTTAAATGTTTTAATAAACTGCTCGTACATAAACTGCTTTTGTAGTATAAGGAAGTGCTTAACCCTATATAGACATACGATATGGTATTCTGGTATGGATAAGAGCTATCGTGAATGATCCCTGGTATATTAGAAATATTAAATACAAAGAGAATTCTGAATCGCAACTGTGGAAGACATGGTGACTGCAACCATGCCATACTCCAAACTTTGGACGTGAGGAACCTTGTGCGTTAACTTCAAAGAACGGAACTATTCGATTTAATGCAATAAAAAGTAACTGCATATACTAACGGTATTAGCAAGTGAATTTGTTGAAAATCTACCTGCCTCACGCAGTATTATTGAAGCTTAAACTACTCGTTAAGGAAACTTAGTTGTAGTAAATAAATCAAGAAAACGAAAGTGTTTAGTTAGTAAAAATCAGACACTACTATGAGTACACAGTGTATCATATTGTCCTTTAAAGATTCTCACCAACCCGCAAAAAAAAAAAGGTTTATGCCTGTCCTGACAGTTTATTGTTAATGTTTTGGAGGCAAAACGCCATGGGTGTTATTATGAGCTGCTGGACGATTGCTGCTAAGTCCCTAAGTCTCAATAGGTGCTTCATCGGTTTGTCATTCAAAATGCTGTAATTTTTCATTGGAATACTCATTTATTTATTATATTTACATTTATGTTTGGTGTAGCATATTTTTTAAATATAATGGCCATGGAAGCCGTATCCTCCATAGTATGGGTAGTATGGGCCACCTATGTATGTATATAGAAAAGTGTTAATATAGCTGCATATGTAAAAAACTGTTAACAGAATCAAAAAACAAGTGATAAACAAAATACCATAATATCCGCTATGTAAACCATAACTATGAGGATAACCTCCATAATATCCGCCAAATGGATATCCATAATATCCATAACCATGAGATGCTGAGCTTTTGAGATCGTCCTTATTTGTGTCGTCTTCAATATCATCGAAATGGTCTTCACCGTTGTTTAATCCTTGGCTGTCAGACTTCTGGTGCTGAGGAGCAGCTAATGTTATAGCTAATAAAATCGCGATAACGCACAAAGACGAACAAAAATATTTATTCATTTTAACGCAGTAAAGCACAGTTTAAGAGGTTCTACCGCACTGACAAGTACACAATTCACTCATTGCGCTTTTATACATACATTCTGTTTATTTTTTTTAATCTCATAAATAGTTACATCTCACGCAAGAGGTCATTCAAGCATTTCTTTACTGGTTGCAGTCACCAAATACCCCAGGGTGCTTTGTTTTACATGACTGATTGCTAATTGATAGCTGGCCAATGTCAAAGTACAAGAAGTAATTATGTTGATTAGCAATTACCTAGTTCTCACAAACAACTTCAATAGAATTGCAACAACAGTAAATGACAATTGAATTCTCAAGAAAGCATAATGTGCAGGAATTTTAAGTGTCGTGTGCCCTCCAAATTAGCATGTACATATGTATGTAAGTATGTGAGTATGTACATACAATACAATATATGCAAATTCATTGCACAATTTTAAGTTTTATATCTTCGAAAATAAGAGCCTTTTAGGAAACATACATGTGTAAGTATATACATACCGAATATTAAAAGGGATAAATATGTAAAAAATAAAGCTAACGGAAATAAGATAAGACGTACGTACTTCCATTTTTATGATATACCTTGACGAACGGTTTAGGATTGAAATCATTAACACCCATCTGTCTGAAATGAATAGTAAGATATTGAAAATGTGATAGAATTTGCATGACGGTAAATTAGAAAAAATATCGAAGCAGGTTAGATTAGTGGTTTGGTTGAACAGCCACTTCAGCTTTGAACGCCAACAAATTTAGACTAGTTATAGATCCATTGTGATACCATATAGATCTTAAGCTGATATTCTGATAAGGTATAAGAGGCTCTATAAATTGTTAAATATGTATATTTATCAGATCTCAGAAGATTCACAGGTAAAGCTTCGACCGTGAGGGGACTTAGAAACCAAAAGGTGATCACCCAAGGTAAGGTTCGACGCGCCGAGACCTGCATGGCTGGAGGGAGCTCAGTCGCTAGCGCAAACTCTGAATACCTGGGGGCTTTCAGTTTTACTCAAATTCGCCTTACAGGGGGTGAGTGCAGGTGGACTTCTTCACCCCCCTTACTCGTGGGACCCAATATGAACGATAAAGAACAAAAAAAATAACCAAAAAAGCGAAGAGTGTAACTGAATCGGGCAATTCTAGCTCTAAAAAAACCGATTCAACTAATAAAACAGAGGAAGCTCTTCTCCTTGTTTCGGACGGGGAAAGCGTCGGGCCAGTTGACCTGCATCTGGAAAACCTCTTTCTAGATACCAGTGACAGCTGTTCCGTCGCCAGCTCGTCCTTCTCTAACTGCTCCAACAGCTCCAAGCGGTCTAGGAACTGCAAGCTGACAGTAAAGAGATTAGGGACAAAGAGGTGGGACGAACTCACGGAGCTGGAGAGGAAAAGACTCCATAAGCCCTCTGGTGGTGGCAACACCTGTAACAGGCCAACGCATTGATGGGCTGATGGGACCACCCAAGTTCGCGACAAGCCATCGCCAGTCAGGACAGAGGATTGTTTCATCATCCGGTCGAAGGGAGTCTTCCACTACTGCAGGTACTATCCCAACATCAGAGCCACCTTCTACCTCAACATTGACTGGGTTAACCCCTCCGTTGAGGAAGGAGGCGCTCTTGACAGTAGAGGCAGATAAACTGAACCACTCCAACGCGACAAGCCACTGCTACTCGCGAGGAAGTGGGTCGGCTGATTCTGCTTCACGGAGTGATGCTAGTCTTGCCGGTATTAGAAATTCTACAGCCTTGAGTTTCGCCACGATAGTCAGTGCAGGTGTGCATGGTCTGGGGCTAGCCCCGCCAAACACAGAGACTAGGCTTAATAAAGTAGAACGAAAAGAGGACAACTCTCCGTAACCGGCGGAGAAATGCTATTCGCCCAATCAAACGGCTGAAGAAGCGTGACCCCAAGTCCTACACGGACAGTGAACGCGAGGCTCTGGATAGAGCGCGCATCACGCTAAAAAGCAAAGGGTCCAAAAAAGACACTAGGTCGACGAACGCTGGCAGAAGAGACAAAGGGCCAGCAGTGCAGACGGCGGGAAGTCTCTTGATCCCAACTTCCAGCGCTGCGGGACCTTAGCCAACAGCCGATTTAAACCTCAAAGGGTCCAAGCTGACTGCCAGCTCCTCTCAGTCTACCCTGAAACGACGACTAGGTACGGCAAGAGGACAAGGCAGAAAATCAACCGTGGTAAAGAAGGAATGCCACTTGCAGTCCGCCTAAATCGCGGTCGATTTCAGGCCTCGCGCGATCGGACGGGGCAACGGCTCACAGCCTAAACCCAAACCCACCACGTGTGGTTCCACTGCCACAGAGGACGCACCTAGCTTAGGGAACTCTAAGGGAGCGGTCAAAGGTCTCTGCGGCAAGAGAGCGAAAATCCTCTTGCCATCCACCTCTACTGAAGCCACTAGAGGCCGCCCCAAAAGAGGTAAAAACTATGACTCGGGAAAAGTAGCAAAAAAGCTAAGCTGGCGGACAACCCCACTCCCGACCTTCAGGTGGCGATTGTCGATTTCAAAAGCCCGGAAAAGAGATTAACAAAGGACCAATAGAGGCTGATGGAGCTGCGGATCTTGGAGGGTGTTAATGACTCTATTGTCAATAACAAGGGATCCTCCCCCCTCTTCGAGCAGCTCACCACCTTGAGAGAAATCTCCGACACCTCAATCCTGAACTATATAGCGAAAACTGGGAAGTCGTAGAAATGGGCGATCATTCAGAGCATGGAACGGAGATGGTGGTTCTTCTTAACCACAAATCCATGCCAATGCTCCGAAGGTACAGCAACAAGGTGCGTACCGGAATCACTCGCTGCAAAGTCCGCCCCTTCTTCGACGGTGCAGTGAGACGGAACAAGGATGCTGGTGCTAAGGTAAGACAATGATGAAGATTGTGCAAATTAACCTCCACCATAGCATTGCAGCTGGCGCTAACCTCATCTATTTCTTAGGTACCAACAACATAGATGTTGGCTTAGTGCAAGAACCATGGATCTCCCGTGGCAAGATCAGCGGGGTCGGGCATAAAGACTTTGCCACGTATAGCGCGACTCCATGTAGCGCAGATAGTAAGAATAGAACCTGTGTAGTAGCCAGGAGACATATTGACATATTTCCTCTGTCTAACTATAGTGACAGTGGGCTTTCCCCACTGATTTTATCAGCCGTCTACATGCCTTACGACGTGATCACTCTCCCACCATCCACATTAACCCGCGTACTAGTACAGAGGGCAAGAGACGAAGGATGGGATCTACTCTTGGGATGCGACGCTAACTCGCACCATGTGCAATGGGGCAGCACTGGTACTAACCACCGCGGTGAGTCCTTATTTGAGTTTTTTATAGAAAATAACCTAATAATAGCTAATAGGGGTAGTGAACCTACCTTCGTAGTTGGAAATAGGCAAGAAGTAATAGATATAACCCTAGCAAGTAATTTGAGTTCTCTCTTAATTGAGACTTGGAAAGTTCTAAAGGTGGAATCATTCTCTGATCACAAGATTATTGAATATGTCCTGCGGTCCTCTTGTGACTCTTATAAACCGTGTACGAATCCCAGGAGAACCAACTGGGACGTCTTCATTAAAATAGTGAGTAAGAGTCGACGACGCCTTCAGGAATGTAACTTGCAGTGTCCTTCCGATATAGCCAATAAAGCCGTGGTCCCCAATGTCTTCAAAGGGACAATGTCTTCAAAGATAGCTTGTCCGGTGACCAAAGGGAAATGCAAGAAATCACCTCCATGGTGGAACAAAGAGCTGGCAGACATCAGGAGGGCTACTAGAAGTCTCCTCGATGCTGCCAAATGAACGAACTCAGATGCAGACTGGGGTCGATATAAACACAGTCAGAGAAGGTTCAAAAGCGAGACGCAAAAAGCAAAGCGTCGGTCTTGGCAGAGCTTCTGTAATGACATAAACAGAACAGCAGAATCTGCGAGACTTCGAAAGATCGTCTCAAGACAATCTGTGGCTATTGGATCACTTAAAGATCCCGACGGTAATTAGACCGAATCTTGTTCTGAGTCACTTAAATTGCTAATGCACCCACTTCCCTGGGAGTCCAACTCAACCTCTCGATAGCTCAGTAGGAAATACAAACACAGAATATGAGTTACCTGCGGACTTGATTTCAGAGGGAGAATTGAGTGGGCAATAGGTTCATTCTCACCGTATAAATCACCAGGGCCGGATGGAATCATACCGATCATGCTTCAGAGCACCTCAAGTACGGTTATTCCGGTACTGAGAGAACTATTTATTAGCAGTCTCAAGCACAAACATATCCCTAGAACATGGAGAGAGGTCAAGGTGGTGTTCATACCCAAAGCTGGAAAGCCAAGTCACACCACCGCCAAAGATTTCAGACCTATTAGCGTAATCTCCTTCACTCTGAAAACCTTAGAGAGGTTAGCCGATATCTACATTCGCAGCAGACTTCGTCCCGAGGTTATGTCCACAGCCCAACACGCTTATACCAAAGGAAAACGTGTGGAAAGGGCGCTACACTGCGTTGTCGGCTCTATCGAGAAGTTCTTAAAAGACAAGGAACTCACTCTCGCCGCATTCTTGGACATTGAAGGTGCTTTTAATAATGTCAAAACGGATGCGGTTCGTAGAACCCTGTTAAATCTCAAGATCCACCAACTGGATTGTTGTAATTCTTGAGGAAAGACACATTATTGCAGAACACGAGGGTACAAAGATGGAAGCATTCGCCTTCAGAGGTACCCCTCAAGGCGGAGTAATCTCCCCGCTACTATGGATCATTGTACTAAATGAGGTGCTGCTACAACTCAGGTACAGTGGTGTTAAGGTCATTGCATATGCGGACGACATAGTACTGCTGGCCACAGGTAGATTTCTACCTACCCTTAGCGAATCTTAGAACGCGCTTAAGATCCTAGTCACCTGGGCTGAGAAATGTGGACTAGCGATCAATCCCCATAAGACCGAGCTGGTATTATTCACCAACAGAAGGAAAATTCATGAGTTCACATTACCGTCCATTGGGGGTACTCCCCTTAAAATCTCGAATAGCGCAAGATACCTAGGACTCGTTCTTGATAAAAACTAAAATGAACTGGAGACCTAACATCAAAAGAATTAAGAAAGCAACTATAGCCTTCTATACTTGTAGTAGAATATTTGGAAAGAATTGGGGTCCAAAACCTAAAATTATTCTATGTATGTATACGGCGATAGTAAGACCTATTCTGACGTATGGTTGTCTTGTATGGTGGCCGTCCGCCAGCAAGTCCACCAACTTAGCGGCCCTCACGAGGATCCAGAGATTGGCCTGCATTGGCACCACAAGTGCCATGAGAACAACACCTACTGCAGGCCTTGAGGCTATCCTCAATCTTCTACCACTGGACATTTTTGTTAAAACCTCAGCAGCTATAAGTGCCCTAAGAATGTCAGTCAGATAGCTGGAATCATAATGCAACAGGTCATTCCATGATCTTGGAGAAATATCTAGGAAAAGTCTATACTACAGATTACCTCAATCCGTTCCTAGATTTTCATAGACCATTTACCAGCTCGTTCCCAAACAGGGAAGAATGGAAGGATGGTTAGCCTGCCAACACACGTTCCATCTTTATCTATACAGATGGATCTAAGATGGATGTAGACGTAGGGTCTGGCATTTGTTCTGAACTGCTGGTGATATCTAGATCAGTCTGCCTCCCGAACCATAGCAGTGTTTTCCAAGCGGAGGTCCTGGCAGTGACAATAGCTACCCGTGAGACTGCAATGAATTCAATACCACCGGAAGGTATCACCTTTTTCATCGACAGCCAGGCAGCAATTAAAGCGATTACTGCAATCGAAATAAAATCAAAGCTTGTGAAGTGCTGTCGCGAAGAACTCAGGGTTCTTGAAACACAGCACAAAGTTGTACTCTGCTGGGTCCCTGGACACGAACGTAATCCAGGTAATGAGAAGGCAGACGAGTTGGCAAGAAGAGGCTCTGAATCTACATCGCAACAGGTAGACACCTCGGTGTTCATCCCACCTTGCACATTGAAGCAAAAGGCATGGATCTTGGCCAGAAGTGAGACCAATAGTAGATGGACCTCCCTGGGCACCTGTGTGATCACCAGAAGCCTATGGCCTTGCTTTGACAAGAATAGGACCGACCGAATTATGCTAAGGGATAGGAAGTCCCTTACTGTCCTTATAGGAATTATCACGGGGCATAACTCTCTTCGGTACCACATGAGAAAGCTAAGACTCACGGATGAAGATTTATGTCGGGGATGTGGAGACGAGGAGGCTAATGAGGATACAACCCACTTTCTCTGTCACTGCCCTGGGCTTATCCACCTTAGGTTCAAATTTCTAGGGCGACTCTTTTCTGTGACCTTGAAGAATTAGCAAACAGACCAATCAATGAAATTTTTAGGTTCATCAAATCAACAGGATGGTTTGGTGATCCACAAGATGTGAATTAATACGAGGGTTTACCAATGGGCAATGGACTTTTTCCCTTTTGGGTATCAGAATGGGTCTGTAATGACCTGAGTGTGGCGATGTGATATTTATCTAGTCACCTACCCACATACCTAACCTAACCTAACCTACGTGATGACACCTACTTATTGTAGTATCAGTAGCTTCTACATATGTAGCTTAAATTTCAGATTTTGTTTAAGCGATGTAACTGACATTAGTTTTTGACCCTTCAGTGTAGAAGTGAATAGCCTCGTCTTTCAAAAGTGTATTTTCAATTTATTGTGATCTGGAAGAGGTGGTAGCGGCAAAGCTCTTATTAAAATTAGACGTGTGATTCTATAAAAATCAATAAATAATAATAATTTTTAAAATATAGTGTGAATGAAGTAGTATTGACAGTTTTAAACTTCATTTTGTAGTCTAAACGTCCATAAGTTAGCCCTTAACTTTGTCTTATACTAAAGTTCGCAGTCACTGTATGAAAATACATTCTGGTGAAACGTTTATGTTTTAAAATATGAATATTGCAAAATATTATACACGTTGCTGGGAAAAATTGACGTCATTTGAATTATCGAGTGCCGCATTGGTCGGAAAACCATCGTGGTATCGTCCGCTATAAAGGTATTTGTAAAAAGTCCGATTCTTAGCTGGAGTATACGCCGACAGGTTTGTTGAAGTTACAATTCGACGATTGCATTTATTCAACTCTGTATACATTTTAGTCATGTCCGAACGGAACATCTAGGACAAACTATGTTGGTGTATGGAGGCTCGTATGTTAATAACCAAAACGGTCGCTACTGACTTAATAAAAATGTAATTTGCGAGCTAACAATAACGACATTTACATTCTCACCTTTTCCACATTTTTACTTATACCTGTAGTTATAGGGCAAGTATTGTTTTCGTGATAAATTTCGAACTCGAGAATTTAATCAAACTTGACATTATTACGATTAAATTACTACAATCCGGCAATTCCACCTGTCGGTCTGTGTGATTTTTATTCTAACCTCAAAATTAAGGGTATTTTATCTAAGGAAACCGGTTCTAACGATTTCTATAAAATTGATATTTGGGTTAATTTGGTTCCATGATATGAGGTAGCATACCACGTTTAGCGCAAAAATATCGAATGACGGTAATATTGAAAATCGACGGTTTTTCGCCAGAAATTGACAAAGACAAAATTATAGTGAAATTCTCTATAATTTATTCCTTCATTATAATATATGGTCACGCCTAAATTTTATACACGTTTTTAATAAAAAAAAAATTGAAATTTCTTCGATAATATCTATTAAAAAGTATCGCGATGATCTCAAAAATGCGCAGTTCAATGCCTACTGTCTTCATTCTGAATAATTTATAAATCTTCAACATAAAAGTACAAGTACGTGCGAGCCAGTCGTGCACTTTTTTAGTGGCATTTCCTTCGGACTGATTTTGATATGATTTTGCCTTTCAAGAAGGTTAAAAGACCTTCTGCTTACCTTATTATTCACTGTGTAAAATGTCGGTGCTGTGCGAGCGACTTGATTGTTTGAATAAATGTAAGTGGATTCTAGTTGCTCCTAGAACCACTGTAGAGCTTGACTGTAGTTCATTTTCCGATCCGATTGAACATGAATGGCTTTGGTTCATGGGCCATTTCAGAAATAAAGGTATCTGGTGTACCCCGCAGCGGTATTGCCACAGTGTAAACATGTAGTTTTATTAATTAAAAAAATTCACTATGACCGCAAAATCGTGAAGAAATTAATTGAAACATGAATTTTTGAATTTTGAATAGACGTTATTTTTCGACGAAAGCTGCTTAATATTCCCACTGGCATTTTCATTTTGGAAGGTAAGGGAAGTTCTTGAATTTTTTAAGGCCACTTCACGAGACATAGTAATATATGTATATTAATAAAAGTAATGAACTGATTTTACTTTCTCTCTTTTTTGTATTCAATATACATACATACATATATATTTAATATCTATAAACTTTTCAGCTGTTTTTATAGTTATTCAAATTCGTGATAATGATCAGGAACCACAAAAAGAAGTTGTATTGGCTTGCAAAAAAACATGTTAATTGTGCATGGCATTTGATTAGCACAACGTTTGATTAGAACCTTTACGTTGTTCATTCACTTTTTATTTAAGAAAAGGGTAAGTATAAATAACTCGTGGCAATAAACTCATTTGATTAAGTATGTAAAAGTTGAACTATAAAATTAAATATTTGGATACAGGCCTATTTAAATCAATTTTAATTAGTTATAATTTAATTTAATTAGATACTTTTGAGGCTTTCGCTGTTTAAGTTTTCGAATCCTTTTAACAATTTGCAGTAAAAAAAATTAAAAATTGTGTGTCTTTACGAAATTTTCTACGGCAAAATTTAATATTAACAATTAATCGTTTCCAAAAATGTTTTAATGGGGTATGCATGAACATATCACTAAGTGTAGTTTAAAATCTGTTTTGCTCCACAATAAATATCTATCAGTTCTTGCCACTTATGCAACAAAAAAATTCTGTACAATCCACCTGAAGCTAAAAAACTAAATCCACATGGTGTACAAAATGAATGTAATATGAACCTTGCCTCTGATGAGGGGTTTTGCAATGATCAAACACCTTGAATTATGGTTTATCAACGAATCAATTTTTACTTGCACCTATACCTATAGGGCAAGTATTGTATTCGTGCAAAATTTGTAACTCGAGGTTTAAATCAATCTTGACATTACTATAATGGAGAAGTCCAAAAAAGTAGGTCCGCCAATGCCGTCTGTCTGTCTGTCTGTCTGTCTGTGCACGAGGCTACAGCCTAAACGAGTGGATGAGTTTAGATCAAACTTCATATATAGGGTCTGTGTGATAATCCCTAGAGGCGAAATCAGAATTTTCATTCTAACCTCAAAATTAAGGGTAGTTTACTTAAGGCCGATTTCAGTTAAAAGGGATTTTCTGGAAAACGGTTCTAACGATTTTGATTAAACATCATATTTCAATTAGTCTAGTCAATTGCAATCACACCCCTTCGGGTAGGGGCCAGAATATACCCGAGGTAGGCATGCCTGTCGTAAGAGGCGACTAAAATCCACCCTTCGTATACCAGGGAAAAGATGTATACATAATATGCAATGAGTAAAACAAATAGATATAGTACCCCAGGTGGCAGTCCAGGTTCACTGGAAAATCCACCCTCTTCGGAGGTAGGCTCTACGGATTCTGGGGAGAGCCAATTATTTCATTTAATAAATCCCTTCGTGAAAAATTCAAGGGTAACTCGGTCTCCACCATCAAGACCGACCGTCTCCGGAAAAAGAAGTCCGCCGGATGCGCAAGGAAAAAGGGACTCAGCGATTTGTAAAAGCTTTGAGGAGGAAAACAATGAACTCCGTATTAAGCTTAACAAAATGGATCTTCTCTACCAAGAACTCAAGAGAGAAATAGATTCACTAAAAGAAGAAAACCAGGTTCTAAGGAATTCTCTTTCGCACAAAGAACGCGAAGTTACTCTGTCTCATGCAGCTAGTCCCAATTATCACACGGATGAAGAAGAGCTAGCACGCGAAACAAATTGGGTAGAAAAGAAAAGACCCAGTAAAAAGCGAAGAGCCAGTTCTTCACCCTAAATCGAGCCACGGAAACAAAACAACGAAAACGAGCCGAAGAAGAAACAAGCTCAGGATAAATTAGGTCCTCCGCCTGCAATAAACGTAGTCGGGATTACGGAGTACAATGAACTACATCGCCTTCTCAAAGGAACTGTGACGTGGGAGTTTAAGGTCACGTCATTCCGAAACAATGCTTGGAAAATTAACGTAGCTGACCCCGAAGGCTACCGAGCCATATCCAAGAAGTTAAACGCGGAAAAGATCCAATGGTACACTTATGAAAATAAGTCAGGAAGACCACTACGTGTCATAGCAAGGGGTCTCCACCCTTCGTGCACTAAAGACGACGTTATAACAGATCTTAAAGCGAAAGGTTTGAAAATTATCGACGCAGTTAATATACTAAAAAAAACAAAGCAGAAAACGGAACAAGAACAGGAAATTTTGGCCAAGCATGGACTCCCGCTCTTTATGCTCACTTTCGATAGGAGTGAAAATGTAGACGTTATTTACAACATTAAAACAATTTTAAATATAGTAGTTAAAATTGAACCAATGCGTACGAACACAAGATCGATACCACAGTGCAAACGCTGCCAAGGTTTCAATCACACCCAAGCATATTGCCAAAAAGACCCAAAATGCGTAAAATGTGCTGGTAACCACCTATCAGAAAGATGTGACCTTAATAGGCAAGCCCCGGCGACGTGCATAAACTGCAAAGGTAACCACCCAGCAAACTATAGAGGTTGTGAAGTAGCTAAGGAGCTCCAAAAACGACGCGATACATTCAAGAATACTTTAGTCAAAAACGCACCACTGATTAAAGAAAGACGAGTAACTATTAAGGAAAAAGTTACGAACGAAATTAAACCCACTAAAACTAAGACGAAAGGAGACCAAACCAAAGTTCCTCTAACAAAAAATAATGAAAAGCCAAAATCTCCAAGAGTGCAATCATATGCTCAAACCGTATCACAAGCAAACAAACCGCCTAGTGTTACGGTAGACCCAATCTCGCAAGTCTTCTCTATTATTCTCGCAAAACTTGAGGAGCAAACCAAGATTAACAAGACCATATTTGACAAATTGAGCAAGCTCGAGTTTAAACCACGAACAAAAAGAACTCCCACATGATCATGAAACGGTTATTAAAAATTTTAACATGGAACGCAAACGGCCTCCAACAAAAAATCACCGAACTAGAGGTATTCCTGCGAAACGACAATATTGACATATGCTTGATATCTGAAACTCATTTGACAAAAGAATCTGAGGTAAAAATAAGAGGATTTCGTGCGTATCACGCTTATCATCCTTCTGGGAGAGCCAGAGGCGGATCCTCCCTATTCATCAAAGACTGCATTAAGCACTCCATGAATACAACGATTGAACTTGACATTATGCAAGCAACTTCAGTAGGTGTTAAAAACAAGAACTCATACTACAACATCGCGTCGATTTATTGTCCCCCACGATGCACAATTAAAAGTAACGACTTTGTAGATCTCTTCAACTCGTTTGGAACGAATTTCATTATTGGTGGTGACTTTAATGCAAAACACACCTTTTGGGGTTCAAGATATAACTCGCCAAAAGGTAGACTCCTATACGAAGTTGGTATGCAATGCGAGGTTGACTTCTATTCGACAGGGCAACAGACATATTGGCCCTCCGATGCTGCAAAAACACCTGACCTGATAGACTTCTTCATAACAAAGGGAGTATCTCCAAGTTTTGCAAAAGTAGAGGAAAGTTTTGATCTCTTCTCAGATCACTCACCGGTAATCTTAACAATAAGTGACCAACTAATGAAAGTAGAAGGCGTGCCTAGATTAACTAACAACAAAACCAACTGGAACGGCTTTAAAAATGATTGCGAAGAAAATATTATCTTAAACGTGTCACTAAAAACACCACTCGAAATAGAAGACGAACTCGATAAATTTATTGAATCTATTCAGTATGCCGCATGGAAAAATACTCCATTAAGAAGAAGAGTAGTCAAACGCAGCGAAGTTAACTATCCGCCCGATATAAAAGAGCTCATTCGTGAAAAGAGAAGAGCACGTAAAGTATGGCAACAAAATTGTGCCCCCCAAGAGTTAAAAAATAGCGAGACCACTGTTTATCTTGAAGGCTTAACAGCCGAAAAGAGTACAAACTATTCGCTCTGGAAAGCTATAAAAAGCGTAAAAAAAACCACAAATGCAATCAGCACCAATCAGAAAAGACAATGGCGAGTGGGCAAAAGATGACAAAGAAAAGGCCGACCTTTTTGCCAAACATCTGGAGGAAACGTTTAAACCATTTGATGGTCAAATATTAATAGAGGATCACAGAAGTATGACAATGACATCTGACAGCTTTAGAATAAAAAGAGTGTCACTAACCGAACTTTACAAAGAAATAAAACAACTGAAAAATAACAAAGCCCCAGGTTTTGATTTAATAACCGGACAAATCCTTAAGCAATTACCACAAAAAGCACTAACGAAACTGCTGCATTTAATAAACGCTTCGCTTAGATTGCTACACGTTCCAGATGCGTGGAAGGTAGCAGAAGTGATAATGGTTCCGAAACCGGGAAAATCTCCTAATGACAAAAAATCGTACAGACCAATATCGCTCCTTCCAATAATATCGAAGGTATTTGAAAGGCTCCTATTGAAACGCATACAACCAGTTATTGAAGAAAGACGACTTATACCTGATCATCAATTCGGGTTTAGAATCAAGCATTCCACAATCGACCAGGTTTACAGAATAACCGATGAAATTGAAAAAGCCCTAGAAGGACGAAAGATTTGCTCTAGCGTTTTTCTTGACGTCTCCTAGGCCTTTGACAAGGTTTGGCACGATGGCCTGAAATACAAACTAAGAAAGGTCCTGCCGGAACACCTAAATAAGATCTTAGAATCCTACCTTGAAAATAGACTATTTCGTGTTAAACACGGAACTGAATACTCCGAGTTCAAGGAAATAGCAGCCGGAGTTCCGCAAGGAAGTGTCCTTGGTCCAATTTTATTTTTGCTGTATACTCGAGACATACCCCAAACTGAAGGCACCGTAGTAGCTACGTTCGCGGACGATACGGCAATTTTAGCAACGGATAGTTCAATTGAGTCAGCAACTGATAAACTCCAACAAGCTTTGAATAAAATCTGTGACTGGACAAAACAATGGCACATTGTTCTTAACGAGACTAAATCGACGCATGTGAACTTTACATACAAGAAAATAAACAATCTACCCGTTTTCATTAACTCTGTACAAATACCGCATGCAAATGAAGCTAAATATCTAGGGATGACACTAGATGCGAAGCTCAAGTGGAAAACGCACGTTAAAAAAAAACGCGATGAGCTCGAAAATCGTTTTAGAGAAATGTATTGGCTCCTTGGAAGATATTCCAAGCTAAGTGTACATAACAAACTGCTTATATACAAGCAAGTGCTTAAGCCTATATGGACATACGGCATACAACTCTGGGGTTGTACTAAAGCAAGCAATAGAGAACTTATTCAATCATTCCAAAATAAAGTGATAAGACGAATCGTGAATGCTCCCTGGTATACTAGAAACAATGATATACAAAGAGACTTAGGGATCGCAACTGTGAACGACGAAATAACAAACTTCGCTAGGAAGCTCCATCTTCGCCTTCATAGTCACTGTAACCATGCTATACTCCAAATATTGGACGTGAGAAACCTTATGCGCCGACTTCAAAGAACGAAACCGTTCGATCTAGCGCAATAAAAAGCAACCGCATATAATGACGGCATTAGCAGGTGATTTTGCTGAAAATCTACCTGCCTCACGCGAATATTATTGAAGCTTACACTACTTGTTAAGGAAACTTAGTTGTAGTAAACAAAAATAATAAAAGGGAAGGGTGTGTTTAGTCAGTAAAAATCTGACACTACTATGAGTACACGGTGTCTCATAGTGTCTTTTGAAGATTCTCACCAACCCACGGAAAAAAAAAAAAAAAAAATTGCAATCAGATGATGTATCGTGCTGCTTACCAAAATTGGCAACAATGGTACTTTACTTATAGCCAATATGACAAAAAACGATTTGTAGGAAAACGGCTCCAATGATTTAGTTCAAATTTAATATTCGGATTAATACGAAGTAATGCAACATGATGGCGTACCACGTTTTGGTCTAAGTATGATACAACGGTACTTAAGACCAAGGTGACTAAAAGCCGATTTGCTTGAGAACGCCTTCAACGATTTTATTTAAATTTTGACATATGATTAAGCATCTCAAATCCTATCAGGAACTGTATTACATTTTTGGCCAAAAGTTAGTATAACGGTATTTTTCGCAAAATCGAGCAGTTGTAGCCAATTTATTCGAAAACGGCTCCAACGATTTTTATTAAATTTTATATTAGAGCAAGCCTTTTTAAATCCTATGGGATGGCTTACAACGTTTTTGACTAAAACTGTTTTAAAAGGTACTTTACTTACAGCTACCTTCATAAAAATACGCATTTCTGGAAAACTTTTCTCTATCGTTACTGTTTTATTTTAATATCTAAGCTTCTTTTTCAAAACTCTGTAAGATGGCATACCACGTTTTTGGTTAAAACTGCCTAAAATTCTACTTTCCTTTCAGCCAGTTTAACAAAAAAACGCTTTTCATATCATATTAATATGCAAACATGAATTTTGTCCCTACTTCTTCCTACTGAAGCAATTTTCAAAATTATGTACCATTGCAAAAGATTTTCCTAGAACACAGCTGTTGTCATGGACACGTTCGTTTTTCCTTACGATACAGGTTTTCATTGGTGCGCACGTGCTACTGAATTTATCTGAATTTCATTTTCATTGAAAGAAAACTATTCTATACTGCTAACCTGCATAGATACAAGTGGCGTTCTTTATCCTTCCGACTTTTCAAATATCAAATATACATATTTTACTTACGTAATACTCCTCTGTAAAATTTGTTGATAAAACCTTTTTTATTCTCCTCATTTCATACATGCTCGATACCAAAATATTTATTTGGAAAATTTTGGCACAGTCGAGAAACAGACAAGTATGACCGCTGCTAACGAGAAGCGGCCAATTCATCGACGATAAACAGGCACGCAATGAAATATTTAATAAGCCGATAATTTCCGATTTACGTATTCATTTCATCATAGTGCGAATTTTTAGTCTATCCCTTTCTAATATTGAGCAGAATTTTGGTTTGTTGCGTTCAAAAAGCGCACAAAAGTCCTTCTCCACTCCATCCCTCCTAACCCTACCCATCCACCCTTTTTCTTGCCTTTTCTTTTCTTTTACCCGTCGTCCTCTGAAGAGCTAAGGGTTAACTGAGCGTTCCTGGGTTGGTTGGCAACTCAGTGCTCACTCTCTCTCATATGCTCGAAGGGGATGACAAAACAGGTATCCCGGAGCCAGACGGATGAGTCTGAAGCAGGAAGAGCCAGGTGGACCGCCTGGAGACTCATCCTGACCCTTTCTATTGAAGACCACAAAGAGGTGAAGCGAAACCTCCAACGTACCAAGAATCTGCAGTCCAAATTATAAGGCCAGGAGGCCCAACCTAACCCCAAAATGTTTGTCTCATCTCGAAACCCATAATTATATATCTCTCAAAAGAGAGCTCAAAAGTTTTGTAAAGGATAGCTCCCGATTCTCAGGGTACCCCTTTGGCCCCTAAAGTCTGCACGATGGTTTACGCGATCGATAGTTCCGCGGTTACTTATCCTTTTCTTAGGGTCTTTTAATAATCTTTTATAATTTCATATTTAGCCCTGGTCAGGAGAGTGGATGCGAACCTAAGCAGTCACTGAAATCCTTAAACAAACAGAGCGACGAGAGAGTGAGAACTTGAAGCCGTGAGAGAGGAAGCTGTCAGAGCTCTGGATGTGATTCCCTTGTTCTGGCAGCTAAATCAACTGCAGCGGAGAGAACGAGGCGAATTCAGTCTCCACCAACACCAATACAGTTCCCCGCCAGAGAGACAGGCGCCAGGAACTGTTCGTTGCCAATAACGTTGGAGACGGCTGAATTCTCCTCATGAGTGTCTGTGTGTGAGAATGCGTGAGTGGATGGAAGAAGCTGGACTTGTTCCAACAAGCCACTTCTAAATCTGATAGAGAGCGAGGAAGTTCTACCTGGCAGAGAAAAAAAAGGAAAACCACAAGAAAGATAACCAGGAGAGATCCCACAGGGGACGAGAAAGACGAGTGAGACAGGAAAAGACCGAACGAAGACCCGGAAATCTAGGACGAGCCTAGATTACGAAGAGACCAAGGAGGATAGTGACTGTGGCGGAGAGAATCCACCCTCTCCCAACCAGGAGCTTAGTGAACAGTGCAGGGAATCATCCCCAACCCCTAAAGGAAGGATAAGTAGAGTGTTTTATTCTAGTGTTTTAATAGTGAGATCTAGTAGTGAGTAGTGTTATCGCATAGGATATTTTGTTTCCAATTAAATCGCGTAAGCCATCGCCCATTCCGTTTGTTTTAACCGAAGGTAGGTTCCGGTTACTTATACTGTTCGCGACCCACCCCCGTAGTGTATACCGTGTGAGAATCCTCCACCCTCCACCTCTGTGGCCATTTCTATTTTTCTATTATTCGATTTAATTTCATTTCGGCCGTTTTTGTATTAACCACTATCGCGGTTAATAAATCTCTTTATATATATATATCTATTCAGCATCACAATCCTTTCTTTTATTTCAAAGGTTTTGGTAATTTTACCTTTTTTTATTAAAAGATTACCTGGCGCCCCTTGTGTTCCAACCCAAGGAACAAATCCCCTACGTTTTCCTTATCCAGGACCCACCCCAGCTGAGCAGTCGGGAATTCGCAGCAAGCGACATTGCTGCATTGTTGTGTTTCCCATTTACTCTCCCCATCTCATTCGCCTTTTTCGATTTCGCGTGCGCGGCCGTGTTTTTGGAGTTTCTCCAGCTTCTTTTCTTTTTTATTTAATTTCCAATTTTTTTTAAAACCCCCCTCATTAAAGTCGCGCGAATTAATTCACCCCTTCGATCGAGGAACGCAACAGGTTGTAGTGTCTTTGTCTAACATCCATTCGCTTATGAGCAAAATAACTCGGGATTCCTGGGCTTTTTTGGATGAACATTTGATGGATGAAAATATGACTGCGAACAATTATCTGGAGAAGCGAAAGTGTCTGATGTTGGTATTGTGAATGGGTGTTAGTACTAGTACTATGTAGTAAACTTCAACAAAATGATGACATAACGTCCAGTTTTTTGTTATATCGCTCATATTTTTCTTTTGAACGATAAGACCTAATTCCTGATTACTATGCAAGTAAAACATAGTTCCAAAACACAACTGCGTATTGGTAGTGAATATTATTGCGTACCAGAGAATCATAAGAAATTTTTGATTGCTGTTGGCATGGTGGGCTCTGCCCTTGGTAAAACTCACAGTTTCCTAGCTTCTTATGGGGACAACTTTTCAAACTTAAATATAAACAATCAACAGGCTAATGCAGCTCTAAATCCATCCACTTCTATAGGCGTTGGTCTACGCGAAGACCTCCCCTCCATCCTAGGGGCGGATGAGGACGATACTGTAATCGGTCCAATAGAAGAAGCGACACTTTAACAAGAAACTGCCACAACAACAACATCGGCTATCACCACCCTAACCAAAATTACGCCTGAGCGACTTATAGGATATATTATAGGATTCCAGACCTTACGTAAGCCGGTATCAAACCGAAATTTCAAGGAAATACCTTTCGTCCAGGATGGCTAATCCTGAATTGCAAAGACATATTTACAGCAGAATGGCTTAAGAGTATTGTCTCTAGTATCGCACCATGGAATGGTGCCTCATTGAAGCCGTTCGACGACGCTGATATTCGTCGCGACCAAATTATAGTAGGACACTTTCTAGAGAACCGTTCTTTCGGAAACGAGAAAGTTCTATGGGCAATCAGTGCCCAAAACTCGAATCTTCTTGTGTCAGAATGGCGAGTCATCAACCGCAAGACGAAGGGAAATTTCGCCCTCCTCCAATGTCCATCCTGCCCCAACGAACGTAACTCCTGCCTCAGCCAACATGGCATCCACTTCTTCCAATCATAATACCCACTCCAAAACTTGGAGAGATGCCTCCACATCCAATGCAGCTCCATCCCTCGCTCCGAAATGTAACATGTTGGTCCAGCGCAAGCCGAAAGGCAATTCTGGCACAACTTACTTATCCTAAAAATGTAATAAATACGTTCTCTTTTTTGTATTTTAATTTTTTACTTGCACCTATACCTATAGGGCAAGTATTGTATTCGTGCAAAATTTGGAACTCGAGATTTTAATCAAACTTGACATTACTATAATGGAGAAGTCCAAAAAAGTAGGTCCGCCAATGCCGTCTGTCTGTCTATCTGTCTGTCTGTCTGTCTGTCTGTGCACGCGGCTACAGCCTAAACGAGTGGATGGATTTAGATCAAACTTTATATATAGGGTCTGTGCGATAATCCCTAGAGGCGAAATCGGAATTTTCATTCTAACCTCAAAATTAAGGGTAGTTTACTTAAGGCCAATTTCAGTTAAAATGGATTTTCTCGAAAACGGCTCTAACTATTTTGATTAGACTTCATATTTAAATTAGTCTGGTCAATTGCAATCAGATGATGTATCGTGCTGCTTACCAAAATTGGCAACAATGGTACTTTACTTAGAGCCAATTTGGGGAAAAGTCGATTTGCGAGAAAAAGGCAATGAATTTGAGTGAAATTGAAGAAAATTTAACGACGATGCTTAATTTTCAAGAGCTTTATCAAATTCTACAGATGATATATGACGTTTTTGGCCAATCTGTTTAGAGCGATGGTTTACTCATAATCAACTTACATATGCTTACCTACTTATGTATATATTCGTTTATTTATTTTTACCTCAAATACACACAAGAATTTGAGACATAGGTGCAAGTTTGTACGGCCCAGTCGTGCACTTTATTTTTTTTGTAGCCTGCTATTTTTTTTTCATTTATACTAGAGTCCGTGTTCTGTATAAATGAAGGCAACCCCTCTCAAACACCCGAATCCTTTCCATCAAGCTTGCTCTCACGTTGAACCACACCGGACAGCCATAGCTGAACGTTGGCCGTATGAGGGCCGTGTAACAGATTACTGTCACCCTCGCATCGAATTGGTTGCTACAAAATAGTCTCTTTCTAAGGGCAAAAGCAGCTCGGTCTCTGGCCAAAGCAGCATCTATATGTTTGTTAAAATACAGATACTGGTCTAGCCAGATCCCAAGGTACCTGACTAGACTTCTACTCGCCAATGGGCGCCCGTTAGGTCCCACGATAGAGAACTTTCGCCAATTCTTTCTGGTGTCCCTTGAGGCCCCAGATAACGGCGTTCTGAACAGGATGGTTTCCAATTTCTGGAAGTTGATCTTTAACTTCCAGTCATCGCAATATGGATATTGTCGAAGTCACATTGCAAGAGGGTTGCAATGACT
Organism: Xylota segnis; assembly: GCA_963583995.1. Taxonomy (NCBI): domain Eukaryota; kingdom Metazoa; phylum Arthropoda; class Insecta; order Diptera; family Syrphidae; genus Xylota; species Xylota segnis. The sequence goes on from OY757238.1 coordinate 25,888,502, forward strand.
TCGACCTTATTAATTTGGATATATGTATGCTATGAGATGGCATACTACGTTTTATGCGAAAAATTCAAATAACGGTAATATCAAAAATTGGTTGTTTCTTCGGCTATTGGGCTTAAAATTAATATTTCTAGGTTATATCACGCCCCCTTTTTAATACGTTTTCATAAAAACAAAACATTGCGTTAACTCCTACATATTATGACTGTTATTCCATCGAATACCAGCGGAATACCACGCCTACTTTACTGGGAAGAACAAGACTTGGATTTAAATCCTGGCAAATTTGTACACTTATAGTATTAAGGTGCAAGTACGTACAACCCAGTCGTGCACTTTATTCTAAATTCAGAAGAAGTTCGTTGCTTTTGATATTGTCGCAGTGATTGGCAATACTTTGATCTAATATCCCGAATAATTCATTTGTGATCGTTCCGATGAAATCTAAAGGTGAAAGTTTGAATTTGCTTTGTGGATCGTTGTTGACGTGGAGCAATACTTTATTGTTTAATTTGATTTGGTGGAGTTGACGTCCGAATAAATTCAATGTATTGTTACACAGAAAAGAATTTGATTTAGTCAGGTTGAAGGTGAAACAAATTTCATTCATATGTCTTTGACATTTCTTGCATATACTGTATTTCAACCAATAATTTGTTAGGTTGAAAAATACAACAATTTTACAAGAATTCACTACCGAATTTGATCGACCGATATCCTCAAAATATATGCCTGAGTTTGTGGCGAATGGATTTATTTCAAAGTAATCGGTGGTTTGTTAAGCACTTGTTGTGTTTATAGCCATTGGTACGTTGCGCATCCAAAGAATAGGTTCAAAACATGCTCGCCCCAATGATGATGTTATGGCTGTGTTATTAATTGCGCTTGCCTTGCTTGATGGATTTCCAGTCCGTGCTTTGACTTGATGAATCACTGATTTGACTTGAAGAATCGAGAATCTCTGACGGAGTGTTGCGAGTGTTTTCTCATGAACGTATTTAACTAACAAATTGGTGAATATGTTATTACATGGTAACTGTGCATATGCTCTCTGACAGATCTGCTCTATCCAGTCTTCCCCTGAAGAATAAGAATAATTTCGTTTTCTAAGCGAGAAGTTAAGGCAAGGAGTTTATTTTTCTTGCGCAGCCTGCGACCATTATGTAGGCACATGATTTCCTCTAGAAATTCAGTTTGTTGAATCAAACTAATAATAAAAATTTTACCAGCTTTAAGTTCATTGGTGGTCAAGTCTCCAGTTTGTTTGTCCACTGGGTGTTTACAATTTAGCGCAAATCGTTTACAATAGGATAACGTTCTAATTAGTCCTGTGTACGAGGAAAGTGGTTCAACGTTGTTGTCTTCGTTCACTATTGAGATGAAGAAGATTGTCGTGTTCATAGAATCAGTTTCAGAATATTGATGTTTCTCGGATTGTCTCGGCCAGTATCCAATATATCAATATCCTTTTCTTTGGTCTATGGATGGATACAATTTGATGCTGGGGTTAGTTTCGGTATATCCTATAACACAGAATAACGGTAATATTGAGACTTGGCTCACTTTTTTTAACATTTCACTATTTTGATTTTTTGACCAGATATTGAAAAAATCACTAAGACAAAGTTGATAGTCAATAAATAACTAACTCCTACATTATATACATATGGCCACGCCCACATTTTGATTGCGTTTTTTTACAAAAAAAAAAAACAATTTTTTTACTGAAATTTCTTTAATAACAAATTATTGCGATAATCTCTAAGAGTAAGCTGTGGAATATTTAAACATAAAAAGGAGGGTATAATTACAAAGACTCTTTTTAGTAGGTACTAAAATAGATATAAATGTTACACTTTCACTTCTGACAACACATAAATACACACATGTATATTAACATACACTCCCATGCACTTGAATAGGGACAAGATTCATCAAGCATTTTATTCAGTTTTTCTCTTTCTCTTCAGTGACTATCAGCATTTGCTTTCTGCTCTTTTTTAGTAAAAAAAGCAAATTCAAACAAATTTACCGTTATGTGTTATCGTAGTTTTGCTTTGACCATACAAAAAACGAGTTTTTTTCTTGCAGCACTTGAATAGGGACAAGGGCAATTGCTTAGTATGGATTAATTAATCGAAGCTAAAAGTAATTTTTTGTTATCTTCGGTAAATTTTAAACGTTTTTAAAACAAATGCGTCGGGGTAAAGTTTTGACAGCAGAAGAAAAAGGCAAAATACTTGCCTATAAAGAGTGTAATCTTACCTACAGGGCTATTGCCGAAAAAATTGGAAGAAGCAAGTCGGTGGTTTGCAGCTTTCTTAAAAATAAATTAAACTATAAAAACAACATGAAAAGGCGGTCCAAGAAAGCTACTACATGTACTGACGACAGACAGATTGTCAGAGCAGCCTCAAATTCTCACTGTTCTGGATCACAAATTCGATCAAATTTGGGAATCACTGCGAGTGTTCACACGGTTAGGCGAGTATTCCGAAGAGCTCAGTATCTGAAACGATTGAAATTGAAAAAAAACCCCCACTTGCCCCGGCTCGTAAGGAGGCTCGCCAGCATTTTGCTCGTAATTGTATGACATGGAATAGCGAGTGGCATCGCATCGTTTTTTCGGGCGAAAAGCGATTTGATTTAGATGGCCCTGATGGTTACAATTACTATTTTCATGACATACGCAAAGAAAAACACTATTTGTCTCGTCACCATAGCCGTGAGGGTGGTGTAATGGTGTAGGGTGCAATCTCTTATTATGGCCAATGTGAATTGCAGTTCCTATCATCAATAATGAATGCGAATCATTATAAGGGTGTGCTGGAGAAGGCTTTCCCCTACTAAAACAACATTTTTGGACCCGTGTGATGGACTTTCCAACACGATAACGCTCCAATTCATGTGGATTCATAACCAAAATGTGCCTATACTGGAGTGGCCACCATATTCGCCCGATCTTAATATAATTGAGAATGTGTGGGGATGGTTGTCACGGAAAGTTTACGAGTCCGGTAGACAATTTTCGGACATTCACTCGTTAAAAGAAGCCATCAATGAAGCCTGGTGCGATATTTCTTTGAGCTACCTAACATCTCTTTATGATTCCCTTCCCAAGCTCGTTTATGAAATCATTTCTAACAAAGGCGGTTATACACATTATTAACTAAGCTTTAAAGAATATAGAGAAATGAAGTTAAACTAAGTTCTCGAAATATTTTGTTAATTATCCTTATTTTCAGTTGCTGTCCCTATTCAAGTGCAGCAAGAAAAATGTACATTTTTGAACACTTACAAAATCATTTGTATAAAAATAACGGGAAAAGTTGGAAGTCAAAATTAATTTTCTTTAATAAAAAATTGAATTCCAAATATAAAAAAAATATATTTCCGTACATGTGTTTTACTCTTTTATTGGAATACCGCAAAAATTAAACAAAATATTTTGTCTCTATTCAAGTGCATGGAAGTGTATCTATAAATATATATTAAATTGTCTTCAATTTTATAATTATAAGAAAGGACGATCTTATGGTGGTATGTAAATGAATTAAATAAAACTGCGGAATTAGTACGAATTAGAACGGAACTAAAACAATTGGAATTTAAGCTTATTACATAAAACAAGTGGTTCGAAATAAGTCGTTCTGGTCAAAGTAAAGTAAAGTACTTAATCTATGAAATTATAGAGAACAAGGACCACTGTGAAATATTCAAAGATTTACCAATTACAATTACTACCTATTTGTACTTTAAAGCTATTCATCGATCCTTTTTAAAGAATTCAGTAAAAATTCTTTCAAAAAAAATAAGTATTACATGTTTTAAATTTCTATAAGAAGGGGTATTTCAATCGATAAAAGTATTCGGTCTGAAAATTCTTCTTATGCCAATTTCATGCATATTGCAATTGAACATTTTTCTATGTTTTATTTTAATTTAAAGTTTCTCACCTTTATAAAATAAAATATCCTTTACTCGTATCTGACTTTTGTCACACAAAGTTTCATTAACTGCCATATTGCATTCTAATGGCGAATACCCACACTACAAGAATTCATATAGTTGACGGGAATTAACAGAAAAACTAATTTTTTATTTCTTTCTCTACGTACTTGTCATTTCATATTAAAATAAGTCATATAAAACAAATTTAGAAAAACTTCAAACGTAGTGCAATCCTCTAAACTACCCAATAACCAGACTTATTGTGTTGCCTCCATACCGTAAAAAAATACCTCCCTCAAACGAAAACATGTCTCCTTCAACTCTCCCACTTACACTTCCAATCTCAAGTCACCTATCAATAAAGATCCCTTCTCCAGACAATTGTTCCCAGTCATATTTTCTCTACCCATCAAATGTTCATCCAAAAAAGCCCGGGTTATTTTGCTGATAACCGAATGGATGTTAGGCAAAAAACTGCAAACAAAAGGGATAGACTAAAAATTCGCACTGTGATGAAATGAATGCGTAAACCGAATAATGTTCGGCTTTTCAAATAACTCTTTGCATGCTTGTTTATTGTCAATTATTGGCAGCTTCTCGTTAGCAGTGGTCATGCTTGGCTGTTTCTCAACCATGCCAAAATGTTCGTAATAAATATTTTGATATCGAGCATGTATGAAATGAAAGAAATCGGCTTGTATGGACCGCACGCCACTGACACATCTTATTGTAGGCATTTATCAAACTGACAAGACTCTCTAGTTAGTCCAGTTGTTATAACTAGTTCTGTACCTCAAGTTGGTTCATGTGCCCTACTTATAGACAATTGATGCCCAATTGTTTGACTATTTTGTGTCTCATGGTCGTTGAATAAGAAAATTCTATGAACAATTCATAATAAAAATAAAGTGCACGACTGGGTCGTACGTACTTGCACCGTAATGCTATAAGTGGAAAATTTTATCAGGATTGAAGTCCAAGTCTTGCTCTTTCCAGTAAAGTAGGCGTGGCATTCCGCGTTTCGATGAAATAACAGTCATAATATTGTAGGAGCTTACTCAATGTTTTGTTTTTATAAAAACGCCCTTAAAAAGTGGGAGTCGCCAGAAAGGGCGTTTGAGTGAATTATAGAAAATTTGAAGGTCTATTACTTTATAAAAGTGGGAGTGGAAATTCCAAAACTTGGTACCCCATTACTATGCCTTGTCCTAACCTAGAAATATTAATTTTTAGCCCAATCGCCGAACAAATACCCGAGAAACAGCTGATTTTCAACATATGCCCAAACTAACCCACGTATAAAATTTGATCGAAATCGTTAGAGCCGTTTTAACTGAAATCGGCCTTAAGTAAACTACCCTTAATTTTGAGGTTAGAATGAAAATTCCAATTTAGACTCTAGGAATTATCCCACAGACCACAGATATGAAGTTTGAAGCAAATCCGTCCAGCCGTTTACGCTGCAGTTCCATATACAGACAGACAGACAGACATACAGACGGAATTGCCGGATCTACTTTTTTGGACTTCTCCATCATAGTAATGTCAAGTTTGATTAAAATCTCGGTTTCGATTTTTTTCACGAATGCAAGTAGAAATGTACTTATTTACCTGTGTTTTTTGTTTTTTTTTCTTTTCTACTTTAAAAGGCCAAATCAGAATCTCTAAAAGATAACCACTAATTCCCTTAATTGTAGAGTTATTATGTTCTAAACTCTTCTAGTCTGAATAATGTAAATAAATTTCATCAAAATCGGACTATGTGGAAATGTTAACATGCTATTTACCTAACTTTAATTTTAGTAAAGTATTCACAACTATGAAGCACCAAAGTTTTAATTTTTTGTTTAAATTCATTTTGATCTACATAACCTCGTTCTGAGAGGAGTTGTAAGAGAAATTGTTTTCATGCACAGCTTGGATTAAACTCCTCTAACTGTGGCAAAACTATTCGCACCGACTTCCACTTTCAATTTCACCGACAAATTCGTTTTTGTTTTCAATTTTCTTACACCATCATCTGCGATGCAAGAAATCTACAATAGAAACTACATCAACGACAGCGGAAAGTAAAATTCAATTAACATTCATAATCTATTATGACGCTTTGCAGGAGATGAGATCAAATAGATTTTCAAGAAAACTTTATATAAAGCTTCCTGTCGGAGAAAATATCTTAGAGTGAGTGCGATCGTTGTTGTGTTAATCGGTCAACGTATAAGTTACCATGTCAGGGTTTAGATCGTATCTAGAATTCTTTTGTGTTTTTTTATTAATTTCGGTAGAATATATAATCGTGGCTGCTAGAACACAATTTTTATTCGACAGTGAAAAGGGATCAACATCATCATATCAACAGAACTACCGCTTAACAATTCCGCAGCAAAAGCAGACATTAAATGGAGTTCCTTTGCATTTACAGGACATTCAATTTAGGGATTATGGCAATAAGGACGTAATTCAAATCATAGATCCCCCAAAATTTACAAAGAATCAGAGGAGCCCACATTATAACTCCCAGTATCTTCAGATTGGACTACAAAATCCTGCCAGTAATATTGTTAAAAGCCAGAATGGAAATCATATACCAAACCAGATAATACACAATTATCCCTTAGATAATTTTGATGGACATCGTCCATCTGCCGCATTTCTTATTCAACCAGAGCCCCTTAATGGAAATGTATTGCTTCCACCACATCAAGAAATGCCCAAACACATTAAGCAGCCCCAACAATTTTATAAACAAAGGCCAAAGCAAGTCCCCATTAAATTGACACATTTTGATGCAAGTTTAAAAGCACCGCGAGTAGAAAATCTTAATTACCATCCTATAATTGCCTCAATGCAACAATTTTACCCATTTCAAATCTCAGCAGCAATAAGACATAAAGAAATTATTAGAACGCGCCCTGCATCCTTAATGCCTCATATAAAACAAAGGGTGCACACGAAGAAATCCAAGATATTCCAGTCGAAAATAGTACATAACATCTCTGATTTTGAAGAAATAACTGACAATTCGCAGTTAAATCTTCTTCGAAATAACGGCACAAAACGCAGTAGAGAACGACGTGACACCAACTCGCGTAAAAAAACATCAAAACTAATGCGCGGAAGTTTACTACCTGTAGCACTTACTATTATGGGAGAAAACGGCGAGCTGCTGACCGGAAGAGCGTTATTGCAACACATAACAGTTTTGCTAAGGAACGCATCTGCGTTTGAAACAAAAGATGATGAGGATGACTTGAACCAGTTTACGAACGGAGATGTTCTTCTTAATGAAAAAGACTTCCATAGCATAATGAAGAACTCTATGAACTTAACGGACCCAGTTATGCTGACTATTTTAGGACTAAATGCAGTAAATGACTCTTCACTTTTAACTAATACTTATGTAAATGAGTACCTTAACTGCATCGATGCATCGAAGATAACCAATAGATTTCAAGCTTTGCAAACTAAAATTGACTGTATGAAGCGGAAGTTGTTTGATAGCAGTAACTTTGACTCGAACGGCTCGTCACGGTACTCAATTACCAATCTTCCGGCAGCACTCGTCTATGCTGATGTTATGAGTAATATAAAAAATTTAGTGCGACCGAAAAACGGCATTGCATTTTACTCACTCCCAGTCGATGAACTCACTCATCTGCAACAAGTAGTGCTACCAATAGAGGATTTCGTATCTCAAATTCATAACTCCCATTTCGCACCGAGAAATTATCACAACCGGAAATTTTTTTTTAATGAAAATCTGCACACACGGATGCCAATATTTTATATTGTGAAGCCAGATGGAAGAATTTACCAAACTGAAGGAAGTCGAAGTCACCATCCAGCAACTATTTATCATGGTTTTCCAGATATTCCTAATGCAGATGTTTATGTTGATGGAGTTTCTCGTGGACCCTTTTTCGAATCTATGTTTTATGACGAGTGATGAGCTTAGTATAAGTACTTATCTTTTGGAAAAAATTGATTTTGCAAATCTTACTTTGGATTTATCGAAGTAAATTTTAAAAATATTTTGTTAGTGGAATCAATAAGATACAGAAGCAGAAGTGACAAGTAAAGAACTCTTTTAGATAACGTTTCTGTGTTATAAAATATTGTATAAATAAAGAATTTTTTCAACACTGTTTTTCATGATTTGTTTTTATATAATTTATTTTTTGAAGAATAACTCAATTGTACTATTATATATCGCGTTTCTATTTTTGTTTGTTTCATACCTTTTGAATTTTATAATGCATATAATAAAATTTCACGTGAATACTAGATGAAAAAGTTTAAAAGCTACCGTAAATATTACTATATAATTATATATGTATATACTATAATAAAAAGCTAAATATTGTTTCTGAGATATGACATCTAATATAGACAAATGAAATAAAGTGCACGACTGGGCCGTACAAACTTGCACCTATATCTCAAATTCTTGTGTGTATTTAAGGTAAAAATAAATAAACGAATATATACATAAGTAGGTAAGCATATGTTAGTTGACTATAAGTAAACCATCGTTCTAAGCAGATTGGCCAAAAACGTCATATATCATCTGTAGGATTTGATAAAGCTCTTGAAAATTAAGCATCGTCGTTACTTTTCCTTCAATTTCACTCATAAATTCATTGCCTTTGAACTCCGGTGAATATGCGAAAACTCAAAGTAAGTCCCTAACAATGTAACAATATTTTCTTTCTCTCTCTCTGTCTATTAACCAATGAAAATAGATAAATAGATACAGATAAATTCAGTAGCAAGTGCGCACCAATGAAAACCTGTATCGTAAGGAAAAACGAACGTGTCCATGACAACAGCTGTGTTGTAGGAAAATCTTTTGCAATGGTACATAATTTTGAAAATTGCTTCAGTAGGAAGAAGTAGGGATAAAATTCATGTTTGCCTATTAATATGATATGAAAATCGTGTTTTTGTTAAGCTGGTTGTAAGCAAAGTGGAATTTTAGGCAGTTTTAACCAAAAACGTGGCATGCCATCTTATAGAGTTATGTAAAAGAAGCCTAGATATGAAAATAAAACAGTAACGATAGAGAAAAGTTTTCGAGAAAAGCGTATTTTTATGAAGATGGCTATAAGTAAAGTACCTTTCAAAACAGTTTTGGTCAAAAACGTTGTATGCCATCTCATAGGGTTTGAAAAGGCTTACTCTAATATAAAATTTAATAAAAATCGTTGGAGCCGTTTTCGAATAAATTGGCTACAACTGCTCGATTTTGCGAAAAATACCGTTATACTAACTTTTGGCCAAAAATGTAATACAGTTCCTGATAGGATTTGAGATGCTTCATATGTCAAAATTTAAATAAAATCGTTGAAGGCACTTTCAAGCAAATCGGCTTTTAGTCACCTCGGTCGTAAGTACCGTTATATCATACTCAGACCGAACCGCATTACCTCGTACTAGTCCAAGTATGAAATTTGAACTAAATCACTGAAGCCGTTTTCTCGCAAATTAACTTTTCGCCAAATTGGCTATAAGTAAAGTACCATTGTTGCCAATTTTGGTAAGCAGCACAATACATCATCTGATTGCAATTGACCAGACTAATTCAAATACATATGAAGTTTAATCAAAATCGTTACACCCGTTTTCGAGAAACTGAAATCGTCCTTAAGTAAACTACCCTTAATTTTGAGGTTAGAATGAAAATTCCAATTTCGCCTCTAGGGATTATCGCACATACCCTATATATGAAGTTTGATCTAAATCCATCCACTCGTTTAGGCTGTAGCCTCGTGCACAGACAGACAGACAGACAGACGACATTGGCGGACCTACTTTTTTGGACTTCTCCATTATAGTAATGTCAAGTTTGATTAAAATCTCGAGTTCCAAATTTTGCACGAATACAATACTTGCCCTATAGGTATAGGTGCAAGTAAAAATTTTAAGTTGCGAAGTGAAAAAGGTGGACGTGACCACATATAGATTATAGAAAACTTCAAGTTCTAAAAATTTTGCCATAAAAAATGTTTTCGGTTTCGAGTATAATAAATAATTACAAGGTTGGAGAAATAACTGAAAAATAGCCCATTTTCAAAACTAAAGTTATGTACATATATTCATTTTTACGGAAAACCGTGATATGCCATCTATCAACATATACCTAAACTAACTTAAATATCAATTTTCTTTTAATTCTTTATTGCAGTTTTTGAGAAAACTAACTAAAATCGGTAGTAAATAAAGTACCCTTAATTTTGAGGTTAGAATGAAAATTCGGATTTATCCTCGAATTGTGGCCTTACAGGCTCCAGTTTGAAGCAAATCTGTCTAGTCGTTTACGCTGCAGTCGGGCATGCAGATTAACAGAATTGGCGGACCCTCATTTTTAAAATTCTCTATGATAGTAATGGGAGGTTTGATTAAAATCTCAAGTTTGAAAACTTTCAGGAAACCAATACTTGCAAGTTTTATTATTATTATTTGAATTAGGGTTATGTTGCACTGCGACCTTATCAATCTATTGTGCCCCCTACTAATACCTTGAAAAGGTATATGCCCTAGTTAGAGTTCCCCTCGCGCAAGTTGCAATCAAAAACGTGGAGTAGCTCGTGCTAATCGGTGTTTCTTTGGGCTGCCAACGCAAGGCGTGGACTCTATCGAAAGATAAAAGAAAGGTGTTTAGATGTTAGTTTTGAGAAGCTAAGGTTAGATAACACTAGTTTCACAGTTATCGTTTACATTCAGGTTCAAGCGATTTTTTCTGTATACTACGAATTGATGATTGCGAAGTTCCGTGTCGGAGATACTAGCGTACGAGATACAAGATGACGTGAGATAACATCTGAGAAAATCAAAAAATTGAATAATATAGTGACGTCTTAAAAGAGATAGGATGGCCTTGAAATAACACCGGGCACGGTTTCATTCAGCTATTCATTATCACCATATTTGAAAAGTAGGCCATCAGAATTAACGGGTTTGTTGTTCTTGAGATTTGTGATAGCCGAGCCAATCTCTACAAAACTGGGAAGGTGTTGGTTTCTTTATTGAGTTAACGGGTTTTTTTTTTTTTTTTCATTATCACTCACTCTACCGGATGCCCATTAGATAGCTACAGAAAATATTTATTAATTACATACATTCACAAACTTCACTTCGGTAGCTTAGTTTCATTCACTATTTCAAAGAATCGGCTGCTAGTTGCTTGGCTTTCCAAAAGAACAATCGAATGTTATTCCTATCAGTCGACTCGTCGATATCTTTGAGCTGAGGGACTATGTACATACCTTTTTCTTTCTCCTTACTTCTTCTGGCTCGATACTCTTTCTTTGCTGCACTTACTTGTAGGAACATTTTCTGCCACCTTTTCCGGCGTGCGCATTCTTGAAGTGTTGTCTGGTTGTGTTTATTCTTTCTTGATTCCCTTACTATGTAAAAATAAAGTGCACGACTGGGTCGCACGTACTTGCACTGTAATGCTATAAGTGCAAAAATTTAACAGGATTGAGGTCCAACTCTTGTTTTTCCCAGTAAAGTAGGCGTGGCATTCCGCGTTTCGATGAAATAATAGTCATTACATTGTAGGAGTTTACTCAATGTTTTGTTTTTATAAAAACTCCCATAAAAAGTGGGCGTGGCCAGATAGGGTGTTTGAGCGAATTATAGAAAAATTTGAGGCCTATTACTTTGCTTAAATAATTTTTTCTCAATTTCTAGTAAAAATTTAAAAAAAAATTAAGTTTTATAAAAGTGGGGGTGGCAATTCCAAAATTTGGTACACCATTATTGTGAACTTGTCTTAGAACCTACAAATACTAATTTTTAGCCCAATTGCCGAAGAAATACTAGAGAAACAGCTGATTTTCCATATTACCGTTACACGAATTTTTCGTGAAATTTCCAATTTAGGCTGCAGTCGCATATACAGACGGACAGACAGACAGACAGACGGAATTACCGGACCTACTTTTTTGGACTTCTCCATCATAGTAATGTCAGGTTTGATTAAAATCTCGAGTTCGATTTTTTTCACGAAAGCCGTACTTGCCCTATAGGTATAGGTGCAAGTAAAACCAATGTATTGATGAGTTAACTCCCTTCTTAAAATAACATTCTAGGAGAGGTTGTTTCGCGATACTTGACCCGAAAACTAGAAGGTAATGTAATTCAATTGCGGACCTAACGCAGCGATTTACCTTTGGTACGATTTGTGTTTCCAATGATTCCTAGATGTCAGCTGGTTTAAGTCGACCCAGTGCAATATATGATCTTCCTCCCTTTATATTTAACACAAAATGTTTCCGCAGATTATTCAGTACTTTATAAAAACTTCTACATATATGGCGCTTTTTGCCCGGTTTTTACTCTATCTGTTCTTATTAAAATATATTCGCAATTCGTAAGATCTTTGGGTACCAAGATATCTTAATGCATTGAGGGACGACTGTTTTTCGGGATAACATTTCGCATTGCTTCTCTAAGTTTGTGGATTAGTGAAGTTGGATCTACCGATGCACTGCCTGAATGTGTTCGAATGGCCTAGCGATATCTTAAACCTGCCGTGAGATGTCCGTGTATGCCTGTTAACTTTGGACCTTTGGCAGGATTCACAAGTCTTATCCCGAATCGCTGAAAATTGTTGGAAAACTTCCTCCACTATTCTGTTTTGCAGAACTTTTCAGGGACATTGGGCAATTCCAGTGGAAGCTCCTATAGTTAGGTTATTCAAAAATCTTCTACATCTATAGTTTTTCTTTATTTGAACTGAAAATCTTCAGATGTATACACATATGTATACCTAAAAGGCACATGATGATTGGAAATCAAGTGTCCTATTAGGTTATACAATCTTACACCGGTATGCACATCAATGTCAGATACTGGAGATAATGAAACCAGTATAAAGTATAAAATAGGTATATATTCGCTATAAGTAAAATGCTGTTAAGTTTTTGGCCAAATTTCTGATAAATTATGTTACTGAATTTTTGTTATACAAACCAATAATAAATAAATAAAATAAAATAAAATGAAATAAAATAAAACTAAATAAATAGACATAAAATATAATAAAATAAAATGAAATAAAATAAAATTAAATAAAACAAAATAAAACAGAACAAAATAAAATGAAATAAAATAAAATAAAATAAAATAAAATAAAAATAAAATAAAATAAAATAAAATAAAATAAAATAAAATGAAATAAAATAAAATGAAAGAAAATAAAATAAAGTGAAATAAAATGCAATAAAAGAAAATGAAAGAAAATGAAATAAAATGAAAAAAATGAAATAAAATGAAATGAAATGAAATAAAAATGAAATGAAATGATGTAAAATGAAATGAAATCAAATCAAATAAAATAAAGTAAAATAAAATAAAATAAAAAAAAATAAACTAAAATAAAATAAAATGAAAAAAAATGAAATTGAATAAAATAAAATAAAATAAAACATTGAATAAAATAAAATAAAATAAAATGAAATAAAAAGAAATAAAATAAAACTAAAAAATAGAAATAGAAATATAAAAAAAATTAAATTGAATAAAATAAAATAAAATAAAACAGAATAAAAAAATAAATAAAATAAAATGAAATGAAATGATCTAAAATGAAATGAAATGAAATGAAAGGAAAAGAAATGAAATGAAATGATCTAAAATGAAATGAAATGAAATCAAATCAAATAAAATAAAGTAAAATGAAATAAAATAAAATAAAATAAAAAAAAAATGAAATTGAATAAAATAAAATAAAATAAAACAGAATAAAAAAATAAATAAAATAAAATGAAATAAAATGAAATGAAATGGAATGAAATGAAATTAAATGAAATGAAAGAAAATGAAATGAAATTAAATGAAATCAAATCAAATCAAATCAAACAAAATAAAGTAAAATAAAATAAAATTAAATAGAATAAAGTAACAATAAAATAAACTAAAATAAAATAAAATAAAATAAAAAGAAATAAAATAAAACTAAAAAAATAGAAATAAAATATAATAAAATAAAATGAAATAATATGAACGCATTGTCTTGTACGCATTCATTTATTTTACAAAGAATCCCATGAATCGATGAAAAATTCAAATAACGCCATTCGTGCAAAACAATGAAATTAAATAAAAAGAAAAACATCACATTTCACATTGCCACACCGTCTGAAAAAACGTCGTACTAACTGCAGGAGTTGTTGTCCTTGGGAATTTAACCCAAAATATATTACTTTCGATACATTTCTGAAAATTTAGGGTTTTTTAGCCTTAGGTTTCTTAACCTTAGTATACGCATAGCATTTTACATTCAAAGTTTTCTAACTCGTGATTGAAAAGATTTATTTGTATCATTCTTACGAATAATACGTATTTATTATTTTAAAAAAAACCTATAATTTGCTTAATGAGCTTATCTTATTAAAGAATGTAATAAATAATATGTAAGTATACAAATACATAAATAATTTGCTATATGAATTGAAGACCTCGCCTAGCTATTTACCATTACTGGATGCCAATTATTTTCTAGACCACCAATGCCGTAGCCAATTCTGCGATCTCTTAAAGTTATTGTTTCAGTGCTTACGGGAATAGAATTCGTGGCTGTTGTGCGCACCGACAATTGCCCTTTTCCTGCCTTTTGGTGGCTTTCAAAGAAGTCTATAATTGGATGGTAATTATAGTTGATCCTTTTTCCGTTTCCGACTTCTTTCCTAGTATTTGAACCTACTGTACTAGGAGCATTGCCCATATGTGAAAGCGTGGTGGTAATTTCAGTTGTCGGTATATAACTAGGTACAGGCTCTGAAGAAATTAAAGGGCCCATTGTCTGATATGGGGTTTCAAGGTTAGACGATCCAGAATAAAGTCGTGTGCGTTTCTGGTGAATCCTAGTGCTGCCGTTGATTGAATAAGGTTTCATTTCTTTGTCCGACTGCTCAGTGCCGGATATTTCCAGGTCAACTCTGGGCTCATTTGGAGTGTAATTTTTGAACGGTTTTCGACTGTTACCGCTTAGTAAGTTATTAGTGTTGGTATAATAGGTTGGTCTGGACTTCTTTGAAGAAGGCTGTGAGTCATAATTATTTGAGGGAGGACTAAGATAGGACCCCACTGTAGGGTTCAGCCTTGGAGGATTAACTTTAGTTTTAATATTTGTGCTTCCTAGAACAAGCTCTGAATGTTGATAATTTTCAAATTTATTCTTTTTTAATGCATTGCTGTACTGGTATGCGACGGGACTGTCTTCTTCATCTTCGTCCTCATAGTCAATCTCGTCATTGACGGTCAGGTATGGGTTATTGTTGGGCACGGGTGTATAGTCTTTATATTCCTTATGTTTCGTTCCTCCTAATGGTGGGAAAGTTTCTCTGTAGCCATCAACTTGGCATGAGCAACATGTTGGAACCTTAAATATATCTACATGAAGTCCTCTTGTCTTATCCCAACTCAGAAGTCGATGATAATTATAAACTTGCGTGCAACGCGAGCGATAGTTGTGAGACAAATATGAGCAACTTTCTTGAGGAGTGCTAAAATATAAAAAAAAAAAAGAAAAAACAACAAATCAGCAATACATCTAATAAATACACCTAAAAACAGGATCGTTTGGCTACTGTTAGGTACATTCATTTAGCATACTGTTGAATTAATCAACTTCTACAAAGAATTCTGTAATAGTCCCTTTAATGAATTGAATTAACTCGTACATGTTATAAATGTAAATAGCGGTTAATAATTGCATTTTAATGAGCATAGATTCACCGAGACAACACATTCAATACTTTGGCTGTGTGTAATGAAAGGATGGGAAGAAACATATAGAAAAACTACAAACGCAGGCGTATTTCTTCATAACATCACTATTTTGTACAAAAAAAGCCGTGCGCCCACGCCCACTTTATAGTGTACCCTTTCCATCATATGATCATACGAGGTATTATACGATCCGTTCCAAACGGATTAAAGCTTTTCTATAGGTTTCGACTATTAATCGTGTGCCAAAATTTGAACTAATTGATGTTTCGGAGTAATATAATTAGGCCTCCAATTTTCAAATTCAGAATGTGTGACTGTAATCCGGGTAGATAGAGAGAATCAAGATTATGATTAAAATTAAGAAATTTGGTTCATCACGCAGTCAATTAAATTGTATGTCACTTTTTCAACCATGCAGGTTTTGGAAAACTAATTCTTTTTTTTAAGTCAAGATATTACAGAAATTAGGTGGAAATGTCATTTTTCTTGTTTCTGAATTTGTAGGAACAGTGCCGTTACCGGCATCGAGTAATGGTCTTGAAAATATGTCAGCTGTTGGATCGGTTTGAAGCTGAAGCAGTACTCTCCTATTTGTAGGTAAGTGTAGTTTTATGACTGTGTTCCAAAAAGTTAAATATTTCAAAAAAGCAAGCAATTCATCAGCTGGTGGTACCTCCTCCATTAAATGAAACCTGATTATTTTTCAAATCTTTCAATGAAGATCTAATGCTTCCAATGACTTCTTGAACACTCTTTTAATACCATAATTTTACATGCGTGAAGAACCTTTTCCATTCCTCATGTTTTTGAAATGTTTTTGTGAATTGCTATACATCTGCAGTGCATTAAAATTGGTAACCTTGGTTTGGCAAATGTTATGTGTTCTACGATATGATGACGGTTATATACACAGTACTTATGCTGAAATTATGTTAATAAATAAATAATCGTACGTACTTACGGTGCAATGCTATAAGTGTATAATTCTATCAGGATTAAGGTTCAAGTCTTGCTCTTCCCAGTAAAGTAGGCGTGGCATTCCGCGTTTTGATGCAATAATAGTCCTAACATTGTAGGAGTTTTCATTACATTTTGTTTTTATAAAAACGCCCTTAAAAAGTGGGCGTGGCCATATAGGGTCTTTGGGTGAAGTATAGAAAATTGTAAGGCCTATTACTTTGCTTAAATAATTTTTTCTCAATTTCTAGTTAAAATTTTGAAAAAAAAAGTTTTATAAAAGTGGGCGTGGCAATTCCAAAATTTGGTACGCCATTATTTATAATTTTTAGCAAAATCGCCGAACAAATACCCGAGAAACAGCTGATTTTCAATATTACCGTTATTCGAATTTTTCGTGAAAAACGTGGTATGCCACCTCATAGCATATACCCAAACTAGCCCACACATCAAATTTTATCGAAATCGTTGGAGCCGTTTTCGAGAAAATCCATTTTAACTGAAATCGGCCTTAAGTAAACTACCCTTAATTTTGAGGTTAGAATGAAAATTCGAATTCCGCCTCTAGGGAATATCCCACAGACCGTATATATGAAGTTTGAAGTAAATCCGTCTAGCCGTTTAGGCTGTAGTTGAATATACAGACAGACAGACAGACGGAATTGCCGGACCTACTTTTTTGGACTTCTCCATCATAGTAATGTCAAGTTTGATTAAAATCTCGAGTTCGATTTTTTCCACGATTGCAATCCTTGCCCTATAGGTACAGGTGCAAGTAAAAATTGATTTTCTTCACGCTTCACATCTGCTATTCAAGGCGAAAATTAGTTCTACCTCCGAAATTAATGGTAGTTAATTAGTACAAATGGATTTATATACATATACTATATCTATAGCATGACCTCTATATATTAACGCATATTGTTTAGGCATAAAGTTTTGCTTCTCTTTATTTGCATCCAGCTTATATAAAAGCAAGTTTATTTTCACCCAAAACTCCTTCAAGGATAACAAAAAAAAGAAAACTTTAGACTTTCGAAAATCAAGAAGTTGCACGAATCGCGGGTTTCGTTAACCGAGTTCGCGCTACAGCTTCAAATTAAGCGCAGCAGGCTTGTATGGACCTCACTTCTCACTATCGTACCTCCATTGCATGTTATATACCTATACTTCACATTTAGCGATTTTACCTGCATTTTTCCAGGCGTAGAGTTTGAGTGTGGCGTCCTGTATTGACAATATACTTCCATTCTCCTGAGGCTGATCGGGCTTTTTGTGGACGAGCATATCTCACTATACTGGCACACATTCCACCTGGTGTGATTACATTACCGTCTTCTCGTCTGGAATTATTTAAATTTTTAAGTCAATAATCTCGAAAATAATATTTAAATTAAACCTTTTGCTATTAAACTGATATTCTTCTAACTGCTCTTGGTACTCAAGCTCTGCGGCCTTGTCATGATATTCCGCTAATAGAGCAGACATTGCATTTTTGTGTCTACGAATACTTCCCATAATTTGTTCCCTGTAATGATAAAACAAAAAAAGAACTTTGTTCAAAAATACAATACAATACATTTAACTAATTTCGAAGCACTAGTTCTGACAGGGAAGGTCAAGTTTCGATTAGAACAGTCTGAATTCTTTGTTTTCGTCATTTAGCATTAGTCACATCCGCAGAAGTGAATTCATTGTCTTTTTAATAATTGAAGTTTTCTCTTACAGGATTCTATTGATTCATAACACCTCTTTCTAAAAAATACTGATGACTTACTTATGTAAGTCGAGAAATAACAACAACAACGTTTGCGTGCGTGATAAAGGTACATTGCATTTTGCATACCGCTTACTTAACCACAGGCACCTTAAAACTACAAAGAACTACAAATCTGCTTAAAGTTATAAACCGAATATTTTTATTATTAATTAAATATTATCTATTGGTCAAATACAATGTGAAGTACACCCTATTCACTGAAAATTCCGCGACAACTTGTAAACCGTACCAAAACATCTTGCCGTTACGGCCAATTCTGGCATAACGACAGAAGGACTTTTATCGACATATATTTTATTACATTATCAATAGCAAGCATCGATTTGTAGAATTGTATAAATCACAAGTTTGGTAAGTAAGAACTTGAATAATATATTAATATTTTAAGTTCGAATCGGAGTTGAAAAGTCTTACAAGAGTTTTGAAAAGTCTTTCAAAATTGTTTTTAAAACTTTGGAACTCACATTTAAGAAACATATTTCTTAAAGTTCACATTCTCCAACTACCTATCTCAGAACCGCACTTGTTGAAATGACATAATAAAAAGATAAAATTAAAAGCTACAACCCGTTTGGAATGGATCGTATGATACCTTATTCTCTTTATTAAATGGGCGTAGACGCATGGTTTTTTTTTGTCGAATTACAAAAATGTCTTCGAATGTTTGACTTCTTATGTAAAATTTGATAAAAATCTGACAAAAATTTGACAAAAAAACACCCCCTAACAGTGGAGGTGGCTAATACAATATGTGCATTTTGTAGAGAATTCGAATACTTATATATTTTGTCCTAAATACATTTTCCGATTTCATACAAAATACCGAAGTTATGAAAAAGTGGGCGTAGCTGTGGGCGTGACCTGTGGGGTTTCACAAATGATTAGCCAAATGTGAAATTTCATCCTCGTAGTTTAAAATTTAAGGCCGAAAAACTAGTGACATACGAACGGACGCACATGGCTTAATCGTTTTCTCTATTGATGCTGATCACAAATATAAATATTTTATAGGGTCAATCTCGATTATTACTTTATGTTACAAACTATGTATCAAATTTGCTATACCCTTAGGATAAGTAGTAGTAGTAGGTATAGTAGTAGTAGTAGTAATTTTATTCATTTTTAGCTTAAAAGCTATTTAACAAATTATTAAAGAAAAAATGGAATAACAGTTTTCATTCTTTAACTTAAATAGTTAGTGGTGAATGACACATCAAGGCTATTTTACATATAATTTACATCTGATGTGGGGTAACATCAATTATTGTTTATTCAGTAAATATGTAGTATATATAAAAAAAAAGAGATAATAGAAAAAAGAAAAAAAAAGTAATTCAGAACTTCAAGAAAACAAAATTTTTTAACGTAACAATTCATAAATAATATTTATACATATGTACATTATTGGTTCCTATTATGCCCTAAATAAATTATTGTGCTGGTAAGTACGACAAGAATTTAGATAAGAGATTCAATGCAGTCATAATGTAAAGTGAATAACCAATCTTTTACCTTTTTAATGAACAAAGTAAAGCGTAGTGTTTCTCTGATATGCAAGGGTAATTTATTAAATAATTTTGGAGCTGTACATGTATAAAAATGTGCAAAATGTGTTTTGTGTGCGAGCGGAACATTGACTACACTCATATTATTTATACGTAAATTGTACATGAGAGAATTCCTGCTCAGAATATTACCACTTTGTTTAAAAAACTCTCTTAATACTTTAAATACATATAAATGTCGCATTGGAGGAATTAGCAACGCAGTAAATAAAGTCCAACTTTCTGCAAACCGATTCTTATTACAAATAATTCTAATTAAATGCTTCTGAGCTATTAGTAGGGGTCCAAAAGTATTAGAGTACGCGCTACCCCAGCTTGTGATACCGTATTGCAACTTGGAGTGTGCCAGACCGTAGTAAATAAATAGTAGTTAACACTTTTTTTGAGCAAAACGGTTTTAAAAGATACATTTTACGTGTGACTAACCTCATATAAGATTTCAACGTTTGAATATGGTCTTTCCAATTTAGATTATTATCAATTACAACACCTAGGTATTTGAATTGTTGTACCGATTCAATCTTAAAGCAAAGTTCGGAGCACTGCATGTTAGATATAAAATTCTTTTGGCCACATTTATGAACAGGTAATGAAAATTGTTTACAGTCATGAGAGTGAAAATAGAGGTTATAATCATGAAGAGTGTTTCCCGATATCTTAAATGACATCAATTTCGTTTTTTCACTAATAATTAATCTATGCGAGGTAAACCACGATCTTAAAACCTCAAGATCTTCCTCGATTTTAGTGATACATTCAAATACAGTATGGCATTTGTACGTAAGAGCTATATCGTCTGCAAAAGCGGTTGAGGTACCATTTAGTTTAAGTTTAAGGTATAAAAAGAGATGGGAATACGTTTTGCCAAAACCACAACATGCGATTACTTGTTTAAGATATATAAATGTGTGGAAATGGTAGTTATTCCCTTCTACTTGTGTGTGCAAGCATTGTAGATATACTCTAATGATGATAACCAAATCGTATTTGGATCTCCCTTTGTTTAGCAACAAATCAAAATATTGCATATATCCAATATTGTGTCCCTTTCTTGCCAGAGAAACTAACGTAGACAAACAAAATGTATGCGTATGCATACCACTACCTGTATATGGCTGTATTTTACTGTCCAACTGGCTTTCATATTTATCAAAACTGAATTATTTTTTTATTTTTCTATAGTATTCAAATAGGTAATCTCCAATCTTAAGTACTTTAGAGGCTCTAAGAAAATTAATATTTTATGACTATGGAACCCAGGCACCATTGTTGTTATTGTTTGTTATTAGAGCATTTTCGTTACATATGTATGTACTTTCGAATATTAGTCAGATGATCGCAAGAGGTAGGACGGTGAAAAAACCCGGAAGCTCTCGCTCTGTAGTCCAACGGAATAACTTCTTGAGACGTAACGGCGCCCAGAAGTTCTACCTCTATTATTTCTCTATTTTACAAACTATGTATGTTAAAATGTTCTTGCAAAGGGTATAAACACTTTAAAAAGTAAGAATCCGTACGTATGATCACCTATCCTCCTTCTTATGTATGTTAACCCTCTAACGGTCAAGAACTGAAAATTGAAGCAGAAAAGTTGGGAATTTTTTCTTCAGTAAATTTTAGCCTACAAAATCATAATTTGAAATCCACAAGTGAAAATCTTGTTTTTTTTGGTCACGATTTAAAACAAAGTGCACGACTGGGTCGTACGTACTTGCACTGTAATGCTATAAGTGCAAAAATTTAACAGGATTGAGGTCCAAGTCTTGTTTTTCCCAGCAAAGAAGGCGTGGCGAGTTTACTCAATGTTTTGTTTTTATAAAAACGTCCATAAAAAGTGGGCGTGGCCAGATAGGGTGTTTGAGCGAATTATAGAAAATTTTGAGGCCTATTACTTTACTTAAATAATTTTTTCTCAATTTCTAGTAAAAATTTGGAAAAAAAATAATTTTGTTAAAGTTTTGGTATGCATTTGGTATGCCATTATTTTGCACTTATCTTATAACCTACAAATAATAATTTTTAGCCCAATCGCCGAAGAAATACCCGAGAAACAGCTGATTTTCAATATTACTAACTAACCCACACATCAAATTTTATCGAAATCGTTAGAGCCGTTTTCGAGAAAATCCATTTTAACTGAAATCGGCCTTAAGTAAACTACCCTTAGTCGATTAAGGGTTAGCTTTGTAAGGAGGGCATGTCCACGTTTAATTTTTTTGTTGCATTACTGCGATATCTTCGAACGCTTATATGTAGATGTTACATGCAATATTTCATGTAATTTCATATTTATGCTTCTACAAACAATGATAAAGCGTCTGGAACATTTCTACAAAAAATGGAACTAGGAAGTAAATTTGAACAAATCAAAGGCTATGGTTTTCGAAACGGAGGCAGATTATAAATAAGATGGTTCTTTAATGCAGAGCAACTCAAAACTGCTTCAGAATAGACATATGTATATATGTATGTTCATATGTAGCTGACAAATAAAATGTCATTTGGCTAACATATACATATATGTAGAAAAGAAATATCCCAGCGAACAATGTAATTATTACATAGTAAAGTTTTTTAAGAAAGAAAAATATTTATCTCATAATCAAGTTCCTGTATATAAAGGAGTTCGCGCAGTAATTTTCGAAACAAACGTTGAAGATTAACACTTCTATGTCCGAATTACAAGTAAGAGTAAGAGACGGGAAAAACACATCACAAAAGATACGACGGAAGAAGTCGTAGTCTTCTCGACGAGAGTATCGCTGCTGTGGCTGGACCATGATAAACGAGTTGTTATTGCCGCACCCAAGTGGTTATCAAAATGACCAAAATAAATAGAATACATACTATAAAATGAAAATAACTCACAGATAATTGCTGAAAGACTCAAAAAGAATTGCTTGCGTTATTCCAGTTGAAGAACTGTATTGCTTAGTAGCATTCATAAGGAAGATGGTAAGTCTATTAGGATACCTTCACACTAGATATTGATACTGTAAATCTTACAGATCGCCAAAACAAATATATGTGTGAAACAGCAGTTTGCAAAATGCATAACAAGACCAAGAACAAAATTAATAAAAATGTTCATACATTTTGAATAAAAAATATTTTGCTTGGCTTAAGATTAAATATAGGGTCATTAATTTTCGATTTCGAAAGTAAAGCTATATAAAACACACACAGCGATACATTTTTGATGAACATTTTGATTCATTATAAAGTTTGGACTTTGCCATTAAGTGTGAAAAACAATATCATTCAAATGGATGCCTCGGGAAGATTCGCAGCATGCGATTCTTTTGAGGTAATGTTGGTTTTTTACGCGTCTAGAGTTCGGGGATTATTCGCATAAACTCGGTCTTTTGCGTAGCCCCCAGACAAAAATCTAACGGTGTCAAATCACATTATCTTGGTGGCCAATTGACGTCGCCAAAACGTGAAATTACGCGACGAGGAAACTTCTCACGCAATAAAGCCATAATTAATCGTGTTGTGTGGCTTGTTGCCAATATCCGGCCAAAAAAAAAATCGGGTATCATTCGGCCGTATCGACTAAAGCGATAAATTCGAATCATCAAAAACACTTGCACTTACAGCAGCATAATCATCAGACCATAATCATCACATAATGCGCGAAGTGACTAAGTTGGAATCACCACTTTTGTAGTAAGTTTTAATAATTTCAACGCATTGTTAAGCCATCCACTATCGTAAATGGCCAACATTCAACTAATATTATGATACTTCAAATGACAGCTAAGTTTAGCAGGTGTCAAATGCCAGCGCTACTAACTTGAAACTTCGAAATGAATGACCCTGTACAATTATCTAAAACGTCACTTAGGGATATATGTCTCCGAATATGTATGTTCCAAACATACATACTTATATAGTGAAAGCACAAAGTGACTAATTTATTACTATTCTGTACAATTATCCACCATAAATACATCATAAAAATATAAAGAAAATACCTATGTATTTTCACATAAATCTTGATAACTATTTATAAAAAATTAGCATACTTATGTATAACATGTTCTCATTTTCCCATTTTTGTTGGTTTTAAAAATAAATGTTTTACATACATACATACTTATTTATGTATTTGCAGCACTCTCCCGTCTTTTGCAGCAATATCCTCAATATTCAGTACTTATAGTTATTACACTGTAAACTGTCGCGCGTTACATATATGTACATATGTCACTATAACACTTAATGAGTTAAGATATTAGTAAGTATATCAGTAAACATGTACTCACAATGGATAGTCATCCGCTTTAATGCACATAGATGCTGTAAATCGTTCACATTTCTTTTGCAATAATGGTATTTGATGCGATCGAATTGGCATTCGTTTTCGCTTTAAATCTCCTTTGACAAAACTAACGCGATGCTTATTAGGAATCCTGTAACGGGGACCAGCAACCAGCTCTTCTGGGCTGGGTAAGTGTTCACCGTCAGTATTATTTCCATTTAATTCGATTTCGGTTCCATTTAAATCGCCTAATGCGAGATCTTCTATCTGCTCATAAGATAAAACTGTGTCATTATTTATGTCCGGATATATTGATTCCGACTTATAATAAGGTCCTGCAAAACTACTCGTATTCAATTTCATATCCAGAGGTATAATTTCCTTTACGGGGACTTCTTCGGGTAAGTTGAGGGGTGGTATGCGAATAAGCTTGTGTACAAGTTTTGCTGCTGAACGTTTCTTACGTGTCCTCGGGTCTATTACTTGATCTTCAACGCCAATATTTTTGTTTGCCATATTTACTTCTGCTGGTGTTAATTGCACCGTTCTTCCCCTAGATGGTAGACTTGCTTTTAAAGCTCCCGGTATTGTATTTATACTAAGTCCATTAGCAGAATTTTCCTCTAAATTTGGTATGTGATGTGTTAAAGAAAGGACTGTCGTTTTGTCAAGATTAAGCATGTGTGTTACCTTCTGGAGAGAAAAAGAGGAGATTGAAGTGGATTTTATTTAACATCTTCATTGAACCCACCTTTCCGAATTTATGCTCATGACCAGGTTTAGAGTTTATTTGAGTTGACATTAAAGTACGTAGTGCCAGTATTTGCTTATCTGTCAGATCCTTTAATACAGGCATCACTTCTATGAACTTTCTACGTAAGTCCTTATTAGTCAAATCCTTGGATGAAGTAGTTTTCATTATTTTTTTTCGCCAATTCATGGGGTGTACCTGATTGAGAGCGCTGTAACTTCCAAATGAATTCCATTCTTTCTTCTCTAGATTGTAAGTGTTTTTCCAATTAAGGTCACCTGAATCAACATCAAATACTTCCCTTGTGGCCTCTGTACAGTGGAGTATGCAACATACAATTGCACAAAAGGTACATAGAAACGATTTTTCCGCTTGCATGTTGTATTTTGCTTTTGCTGCAAGAAAAATAGTGAATAGTTTAATTTTAGACAAAAGTGCTTTATACAAAAAAACTCTTCAAGCTATCTACCAATGTCTTGATTTCTTGTCGCCCTGGGACGGTTTCAAAAATTTTTACACTTCTGTTTCCCTGTTTCCAACGTTCAACTATTAAATTTCATTCTCCTACATCGAAGATTAAAGCCCAAAAGTGGGGACGGCCATGGCTAAACCGATTTTGCTTTGAAATATGTACCTAATATTGTGATCAAAAAATAAAGTCGAAATCTATTTCTTTGCCTTCAAAGTACTCCCCTCCGATACAATACACTTATACCCAGTTTTCCCAATCCTCGAAATAATTGTTAAAGTCGATTTCCGGAATGACCATCAAATCGTCTTAATCGTGTCAAAACGACTTTGACTCGATCTGTATGCTTTTGACTTACTTTTTACCGGAATTCGATTGATTAAATGGTCATCTCAAGTTATGATGTGTTTAATAATCAATTGTTTGCCAAATAACAAATTCTTTTGAAAGCCCCTTCTATTCATGTAAAGAATACAACACGCACAGCATGAATGTTTGTAATAGTTTCGCAGATGCTAATGTGACGCTCTTTTTCCAAAATTGTGTGTTTTTGGAACAAACGACACACAAAACATCTTTTAAGATGGTCTGGACTAATCCAAATGAAATTAAAATTCACAATTTTTTTCCTAGTGGAAAAGACTTCCCTGCTGGACGATAAGCAGGAAAGTAGAGCAGATTTTGGGCACTTTCGAGAGAAAAATTAACTTCATAATTGACAAAAAATAGTAAAAGTAACATCAAAAAAGTATTTGCACACACGACTTTATGTAAAAAGATATCTTGGCAATTATTCTGCAATTTTTAATATTTAGTTTGCATGCCATTTGCATCGATGATGGACTCAAATAGATTCTGCGTTAATTCTGGTAACAATTTCGACCATTCCTCAACCAAAGCTGCTCTCAAACAATTTTTTTTCGATATCTTTCGCTTTCGAACCTGGGCGTCCAGAGAATTCCACAAATTCTCAATAGGATCTACGTCTGTGGATTGTGGCGGAGTGACAAGTCGTTTCGGGACGTTATATAAAAGCCACTCTTTCCGTCGTCTAGCTGAGTGCTTAGGATCATTGTCTTGCTGGAAATAATATGACCGTACCATATTTAACTTGACAGCACTTTGGTTCAAATTACTTCGCAACACTTCGATATAACCCTCAGCTGTCATTGTCCCATCTATAAATGCTAGATTTCCAACACTATTAAAAGCCATGCAACCCCACACCATGACATTTCCGCCGCCGTGCTTTACTGTAGGCTTTAGATTTTAAGCCTGAAGTGCAGTGTTCGGTTTCCTCCAGACAAAACGCTTCCCATCAGATCCGAAAATGTTGAGAGTATCACGTTCTTCCAAAAATCTAGCGGCTTGTCAATGTGTAGCTTAGCGAATTCCAAACGTTTTTGACTGTTTCTCTCACAAATAAATGGCTTCTTCCTTGGCGCTCTGCCGTAGATGAAAGCTAATATACGGTATAAACCTTTCCAAAGAATTCAGTCATTAAAAAAAATATTATGTAAAATAGCAGTGTGCAAATACTTATTTGAGACACTGTATGTTTCTTACAAGTTCCCACAGGAGATGGTAATGAACCATAATAATCAATATATATGTATGTTTATGTAAATGGTGTCGAAAGATTTAGCACATTTTGGAATATAATGGAATACTGCCTCCTTCTTGCCATATGACGGAGAGACGTGTATGCATTTTAAGCAATTATTGACATAATTTTTACTTGCACCTATACCTATAAGGCAAGTATTGGTTTCGTGAAAAAATTCGAACTCGAAATATTAATCAAACTTGACATTATTGATAAAGAAGTCCAAAAAGGTAGGTTCGGCAATTCCGTATGTCTGTATGGTCCGTCGCCTGGAGCCTAAATGGCTGGACAGATTTGCCCCAAACTTCGTATCTGCGATCTGTGGGTTCACACCTCGAGGTGAAATCGGAATTATTTTTCTAACCTTAAAATTAATGGTACATTGCTCAAGGCAGATTTTAGTTAAAATTGTTTTTTTTTTTGAAAACGGCTTTATCGATTTTGAAAAATTTGATATTTGGATTATTTTGGGTATATGCTATAATACCACGTTTAGCGGGAAATCTTCGAATAAAAGTAATATTGAAAGTCAGCTGGATTTATAATTTGTTTTTATTTAGATTTAGTGATTGTGTTAAATCGGATGCCAGTGAGATTAATTCGGAATCTTCTTAGAACGGATATAATGTGCAAAATCTCCAATTTAAAAGAGTGGTAGGTACTTTCTTTTTTGATAAAATTGTATGAAATTGTTTATCTTCTTGTCGCTGCAGCAAGACTGCACCAAATCCTAAAAGTCGAAAAGTCCTTTCATAAATTCTCTTAATGTTAGTGTAGTAAATTCAACAACGATCATTTAAATTTGGTCTCATATCATTAGCGGACACTTCATAGCCTAAATAACTAATTTTATCAAACATAAAAACACGCTTATCTTACCGCAACTGCAACTTAATGTTTCATAACAACATCCATCTTGCACCTGCATCTTTTTTCTTGCACTTATACCTATAGGGCAAGTATTGCAATCATGAAAAAAATCGAACTCGAGATTTTAATCAAACTTGACATTACTATGATGCAGAAGTCCAAAAAAGTAGGTCCGGCAATTCCGTCTGTCTGTCAGTCTGTCTGTCTGTCTGTATATTCGACTACAGCCTAAACGGCTGAACGGATTTACTTCAAACTTCATATATAGGGTCTGTAGTTTCTCGGTTATATTTCGGTTATATTTCAGTTAAAATGGATTTTCTCGAAAACGGCTCTAACGATTTCGATAAAATTTGATGTGTGGGTTAGTTTGGGTATATGCTATGAGGTGGCATACCACGTTTTTCACGAAAAAATCGAATAACGGTAATATTGAAAATCAGCAGTTTCTCGGGTATTTGTTCGGCGATTGGGCTACAAATTAATATTTCTAGGTTATAAGACAAGTGCAAAATAATGGCGTACCAAATTTTGGAATTGCCACCCCCACTTTTATAAAAAATTTTTTATTCAAAATTTTTACTAGAAATTGAGAACAAATTATTTAAGCAAAGTAATAGGCCTCAAAATTTTCTATAATTCGCTGAAACACCCTACCTGGCCACGCCCACTCTTTATGGGCGTTTTTATAAAGACAAAACATTGAGTAAACTCCTACAATGTAATGACTATTATTTCATCGAAACGCGGAATGCCACGCCTACTTTACTGGGAAAAACAAGAGTTGGATCTGAATCCTGTTAAATTTTTGCACTTATAGCATTACAGTGCAAGTACGTGCGACCCAGTCGTGCACTTTATTAAATTTGAAAATGTTCATCTTTTCGTTCTGTTGCGACAATCAACTTTTCTAAACTCATGAAATCTTTAAATAGCATATCTATATGTATATCGCTGAAAAACGGCGCACTTTTAAGCCCAAAAAGGCATGCCCAAATATTTGAACTCGAAGACACCATGAAAATCTCGTAGGAATGAAGACATTTGGTTTTCTGTTTGTAGTTCAGTATGCTAATGTTGAACTAATGTTGATTGCGGCCAAGTATTTACTAAATGTTCCTTTATTCACAGCAAAAGCAGGAACTTTTTTCTCTTCGTGGTTTCGGGCAATTGGTTGGCATGTACCGAGTTTCATTACAATTGACGGGGTTTTTGGTACTAGTACTTGATGAACAGTTGTGGGACATCTTGTGATATTTTTCATATTTTCTTAATATGACCTTTAGTTCGGTGATGATGATCTGTAGTCAACAAAATTGAGTCAGGAATATGCTATATCTTGGGGCCGAGCTTAGGCTACCAGGGGGGTCAGCACGGTGGCGGATAGCTGAAAGACCTATAGATAAGTATATAGGTTAGCTGCGAATAACCAATAAGCAGTCCCCGACCAAGAGCGGCAAAAATGGAGGGTGTGACGGAAAAAACACATAAGCCCAGTGAAATTTTTGTGACAGGGCGAGTAGATGCCGCCCGTAACTAAGCATCTTGTCCCTAAGGCAAGGTGTAATGCGACCCGTGCCGAGGTCTGAATGGTGCTGGGGACAAAAATCCATACAGCATCGCTAACGGAGCCCTCCAGATACCTGGCGCCCTCTGGTTGTAATGTAGCCTTACCACATTACAGGGGTCTCTGATGTGGTGGACCTTCCTTTCCCCCATACTCGTGGGATCCAATACAAAATGAATCAAAATGAAAACAAAACAAAAAATAGTACCAAACTCAGGAATCGAATGTACAGAGGAAAATCCATTTAGGAGAAGTTCAGTACTGATGCGATCACCGCCGCTAAAAATTATGGAAGAGGCGATTGATAGTAAGGACGTAGGGACGCCGTCTGCACCAGTAACGGAGCAGACATCTCCACAAAAGCAGCCGGACTTCCACCTTACAGAAGCACCAGCTGCTAGCTTGACGCCTGAAACCAACAAGGAAGAAAGGCGAAGAGAAAATAGTGAGGAAAGAGAAAAACGTGAAGCCATGGAATCCCTGGGAAAGAACATCAATACGTTGATAGAATTCATCAAAGGGAAAACAAACGTGCACCACGAAATCAGAAAGCTGACTAGCGCTATACGCAGACACTACAACTGCATAGCAAATTCCCAGAAAGACAACGTGATAAAGAATAGAGCGTCTAAAGCTACGCAAACCACTGAGTCATCAGATATGAGCAAATCGGCGCCTTCTCATCCGTTGAAGCAACTACCAGAACCCAAGCGGAAAAGGACTAGATCTCCGAGCAATGAAGAACCCTCGACATTGACATACGCTGAGATAGTCACGAAAAAAACAGCAATGTCAGTGCAACAAAACGTCCAGAAGTGCCAAAGTGAGAAGAAAGAAAAAGCGCTCCAAAAAAAAACCAGGAAAGACGGCAAAACCGCGAGGCCGAGATGCAGATGAAAAAACCGCGAATCAAGACCACAACAAAGCCGAGTGGAAAAGAGTGGTAAAAAAAGGTCCAGGCAAGATACATGTCAAGCCGGACGCATTGGTGATAAAAAAAACTGGAGAAACATCCTATTGCGATATACTTCGAAAAGTGAAGACCAACCCTGAGTTAAATGGTCTGGGATCGGACGTAATTCACATAAGGAAGACGGCCAAGGGAGAGTTACTGCTTGAGCTCAAGAAAGCAGCAGCTGGAAAAACCTCTGAGCACCAAAGCAAAGTAGGGCAAGTTCTCGGGGAAATGGCGGAAGTAAGGACCCTAACGCACGAGGTACTGATTGAGTGCAAAGACCTAGACGATGTCACTACCAAAGAAGAGATCTGTCAAGCCGTGGCCGAGCAATTCGAGGAAGTACGAGGCATGCAAGCCTCATCCATCAAATCCATGAGGAAAGCTTATGCAGGAACACAAACTGCAGTCATTAGCCTCCCGATAAACGCTGCCAAAAAAGTTCTGGAGGTTGGGAGAGTCAAAATCGGATGGACGATATGCAGAATACGAGAGAAAGTGGTACCGCTGCGATGCTTTAGGTGCCTTAACTTCGGGCATCTAGCAAAGGCGTGTTCAAATACGGTGGACAGAAGTGAGGATTGCGTCAAGTGTGGACAGAAAGGCCATGTTTCTAAGAACTGCACCAATGATGCAAGGTGCGTGCTCTGCGAAGAAAAGGGGAGCACCAACTTCAAACACGCGGCAGGAAGCGCAGTATGTCCTGTATATCAGGAAGCAAAAAAAACCGCAAGAAGAATATGAAAGTGCTGCAATTAAATTTAAATCACTGCGAAGCGGCACAGGACCTCCTAACACAAGCCATTCGTGAGTCAAAAATAGATGTTGCCATATTATCAGAACAGTACAAGAATCTCGACGAAAAAGTCTGGGTAGCTGATTACTCAAAAAGAGCTGCTATTTGGACCTGTGGAGACTACGCCTTCGAAGAAAAAATGATGACACCCCAATCCGGGTTCGTTCGAGCCAAGGTAAAGGGTGTTAACATCTATAGTTGTTACGCATCCCCAGCACTCTTGAAGAATTCCAGCGTATGTTGGATAGGCTCGTGGATGATGCTAGAGGCCGTAGCCCAATCATCATGGCTGGGGATTTCAACGCATGGGCCACTGATTGGGGCAGCACTCGAACCAATAGAAGAGGTGAGGCACTACTCGAAGCGGTATCGTCACTAGATGTCATGCTGCTCAATACCTTTCTACATTTCTGGAAATGTATAATAAGTGTCTAACCGAAGGGGTCTTTTCAGACCAGTGGAAGAAACAACGTCTGGTGCTGCTGCCCAAAGGGAAAAAACCGCCAGATGAGCCCTCGTCATACCGTCCTATATGCCTGTTAGACACAATGGATAAAATATTAGAAAAAATTATATGCAAACGACTGGAGGGACTTTCAAACGAACAGTATGGATTTGGACAAGCCCATTCTACAATCGATGCTATACGGAGGGTAACCACAATCTTGGAAGATGCTATCCAGGGCAGAAGATGGAGAGGAGGCGCAAAGAAATACGGTGCTGTTATAACACTAGACGTCAAAAATGCGTTCAATTCTGCAAATTGGGGACATATTTTGTGCTCACTTAGAGAAATGATGGTGTCAGGGTTCCTCATCAAAATAATATTAAATTATTTCGAGAAACGGTACCTGTTTTACGATACCGACGATGGGTAAAACAGTACCACATATCTGGCGGAGTACCACACGGATCGGTACTAGGTCCTATCTTGTGGAACCTTATGTATGATAAGGTGCTGAGGCTTGAAATCCCCAACGAGGCAAAAATCATAGGCTTTGCCGATGACATCGCAATCGTAGTGACAGCAAAACATCTGGAAGAAATAGAGGACATTGGAAACGAATGTATCCGAAAAGTGAGACGGTGGATGGCAGCAGTCGGTTTAGAACTCGCTGAACATAAAACGGAAGCAGTACTAGTAAGCAGCTGCAAGAAAAGAGAAGCAATCACCATCAGGGTAGGCAACCAAAATATAACGTCAAAACCGGTGATCAGATACCTAGGTGTGATGATTGACTCTAGGCTAGGTTACAAGGGTGTGTACTGCCTTATCCAGAATTATGACAAACAAGGCGACTAATTTTGTCAAGAGTGACGCAGTCAATTATAATGTATGCGGCACCAATATGGGCAAAGGCAGTGAGAATTAAGTCCCATTCAAGAAGAGTTAATTCCGTCAATAGACTGTGCGCGCTGAGAGTGTGTTGCGCTTTTCGGACGGTATACGACGACGCTATATGTGTTATTGCGGGAATGCTACCAGCGGATATCGTGGCTATTGAGCTACAGAGGACCTATGACGCCAAAATCCAGGAACCCCTTGCTCCAGTCAAAGATAT
Organism: Xylota segnis; assembly: GCA_963583995.1. Classification (NCBI taxonomy): domain Eukaryota; kingdom Metazoa; phylum Arthropoda; class Insecta; order Diptera; family Syrphidae; genus Xylota; species Xylota segnis. The sequence continues at coordinate 25,921,331 of OY757238.1, forward strand.
TAAGCTGGCAGAAAGACAGCGAAGCATGAGAACATGGCAGGAAAGATGGAACCAGTCAACGAAGGGAAGATGGACCCGTCGACTTATACCTGATATAGATAAATGGATGGACCGGCATCACGGAGAAGTGGATTTTTATTTCACCCAGTTCTTAACCGGACACGGCTGCTTCAGAGCTTATCTAAACAGGTTTCGGCTTGATGAATCTCCAAACTGCTTAAACTGTGGAGATGCCAGAGAGGATGCAGAGCATGTGCTCTTTCAGTGCCCACATTTTCGCTTGGAACGCAGAGGTCTTGAGGAAATAATTGGAGAAATACCAACTCCGGAGAACATCGTAAACCATATGCTGACATCGAACGCAGTATGGAATACTGTGAAACAAACAGCAGCGGTGATCATAAAGGAACTTCGGCGTTGCTCAGGGAGAGCAACCAAACCCAAATGGAAGCCCCCTCAGAACAAGAAACGTCGAACAGGTCAAGAAGAGCATAAAGTGCTAACCAGCCCCGCGAAGTAATACTTAACGGTAGTTCCGCGGGGAGAGTGGTTGAAGTGTGTAGGGTGTGGGTTAGTACGTAGGCGTATTCCTGGGATCGAGTATTCAGGTTTGCGAATCGTGCATGCCAGTAGCCCGGGTTACTGGTATCTTTAGAAGATTACACATCCGTTGGCGCAACCAAAAAAAAAAAAAAAAAGGAATATGCTATATGATGTAGCTTATGATGTCCTGCTCTTCGATGTTTTGCAAGGGATGCTATTTCCTGCATCGTGAGTGCGTATTGGTGAAAGGTTTCATCCTTGCCTTTCTTACGACCCCGCAACATATTGTAAACATCCTTAGCTGTAGCGTGCTCATGAAACTCGGTTAGTAAGGTTGTTTTTAGCTCACCTTAAGAACGACATGGAGTTGATTTTGCTGTTCCCTTCAGCAATCTCTTGGCATAAATAAAGCCAATATACTACACTGCATATAGCAGTTTAGCATTTTAGTCAAAATAGCTATAGTTATCATCCCGGGAAAATTTCGGCATTGTATCTTTAACATCACGAATGTACAAACCCATCTCGGCCAATTTGTTTTTCAATTCAGGTACACTCGCACTTTGCAAGAATTTACCATCATGAGTACTTGCATCCATTACAGTAAAACTACTTTTATTTTAAAATTGGTTTTCAAAAAAAAAAATAACCACAAATTGAACTTTTAGTATGCAAAAAAAATTATTTTTTATTTATTTGTATTGTATTGTAAACGACCAATTTAGTTAAGCAACACGGTATATCATTTGACTGCAATTAGTCACACGAAGTCAAATATGAGATTTAATTTAATTTAATTCAAATTTTAAATATTCACTAAATAAAGTACCTTTTATATGAGAGCTAACATAAAAATTACAATTTCGACTCTTGGGGTCCCACAAACCTTATACACATATGAAGTTTAGTCTAAGTCCGTCTTCCCATTTATACTATAGCCTCGCGCACAGACATACAGACCCATTGGAAGACCCACTTTTTGGACTTCTCTATCATAGTAAAGTCGAGTTTAATTTCAAATTGATTCCACAATTTTTCACGAAATCAATACTTGCCTATAAGTATAAATGTAAGTAAAATAACCAATCTTGGGTATGTTACAACAACGACAATATCTCAATATTTATACAAATAGTTTTGAGTTATTCCAGCATCTTAACAATTTTCGAAGAGAAGGAATCTATAAAATAAAAGTTTTCTAGGAGAAATGAACTATGTATACCGCAACAACAGGTCTCTCTTCAAGAGTTCATTTACTTTTGACCTTAGAGAAATAATTTCTCAGGAAAATATTGCCACGACGTTACTTTCAATGTTCAATGTTCATCTGCAAGCGCAATTGCATTCCATGCCCATATACACTTGAACTGAAAGAGGTAGTTTTACGATCCCCTGCGACTGGAGTTAACCTGTAATAGCACTATCACTATTTTTCATGATTTTTTTTTTTTGATTTGAGCGTGGTAAGGTGATGCCGGATAATCATTTATTTTGAACACCTGCGCTTGACTGGACTTGTGCTGTCGCCAATACAAATTAAAAATGATGATCGTTAACACCAACTTAAACGAAGGAAAGTATATTGGAATAGCATGCATGGTTAAGTTTACGCATTCACTCTTAGTTATTGTTTACTTAACTTACATGTTTCCTTTCTGTAAATAGATAAATATGCTGTCATATACACATTTTCTCAAAACGAGTTATTTAGTAATTTATAAGATTTGTTTTTAAATGAACTAGGGTTGTTTGTGTTAGGAAATAATCCGTACCTGCTTGGAAGTTGTTTGTATGAAGAAAGTTTCTTTATCGCATCCAAAGAAGAGAGTGTACAATACCCAAACACCAAATATATCACAATCGAAACAGAAACTTTTTATGAATAAAATAAATCGTAGAACTTGAACGAGAAAAAGTATCAGATCACATCTTCAATAGACACTAGCACGATTTGACACAAATTCCACCTCAGTGCCATTAGTTGCCGATTTAAAACGGAGCTAGAACGACATTCAGTAGATGATCTTGGGATTAGCGAATGTCATCATGCGAGTATACATAAAAAACTTAAAAATGTTTTATTAAAAACACTACAAGATTCACAATCTAGTTAACAACTTCGTTCTGCGTTGACGAACATAACGAGAAATTCCTAACCCACGGCCAATGTCTTTCAGACGATATGGCGTTATTCTGTGATAAACTCTCTCCATGAACTGAACGACGGAATTAATTCAAGCAATGCTTAGACTCCTTCAACTCGTAGGCAGGTATTTGTTTTACCACTAGATTCATCAGATCGATGCTGTTAAGATGTAAAACCACACTGCAGAAGAAGAAAACAAAATAAAAGCTGAAAAAAAAAAATGTTTTTCGCTTTTACTTTATGCACTCAACCATTGGAAAATGTATCTTTTTACATAAATATACATACCTTACCATATACATACGTATGTATGTATGTATATAAATGGAACTATATGCAAATGTTCTGTGAATGCGAGTGGTTAGAGAACGGTTACCATCTGTTGAATTTTAAAGATATACTTAAGTTGTGTGAATTTAGCTAATGTATTCCCTATACTATAGTAAATGATTCAAATTAATATATGAATATCTACATATATGTATGTACGTACATATACACAAAGAAGCAGTAGTCATTCGGCGATTTTATTGTAATAATTGTAGCCGTCGTTTTGGAATAGATTTTCAACTAACGAGGTTTTGAGCACATCGTTTTTACGATAGCCATAATAATGTAGGTCAAAAACAGATCTCGTTTCGGTTAGTAATAGTGAAACAAGAATGATGCGCAGTTAATGTTTAAGTGACATTATCACTGAAATAGCATGCAACAAATATGAAACTTCGAACAAATGATCTCTGCAGAGTATGTTCAGGAAAATATATCAGATTTTTTTTGCTACTGCCCAGCTGTCGACCTATCGCTGCCCTGAACTGTGATATTTTTTTATTCAAAATGAGAGCTGTGGGACGATTTTCGATCTGCGTAATACCGGGGACTGGAAACCCCTACTTTATCAGCTCATCGCAAGTATGGATAAAAAATAACTTGGTAAATATTAAAAGTTTTTAAGTTACAAGAAGAGTGCCGAAGTTTAATTAATTATATCTTAAGTAGAGATAACCTACCAGCCAGCGCTCTGTAACGTATGCAAATTGGTAGAAAGACAAGATAGAGTTGGAAAGTGTCCAGTTTTAAACGTAATTTGGAGTGCACATCTTCGCAAGTAATGTCCTGTCGAACAGGTATATATACATAGTTGGTTATTTTTGAGTTAATTGAGATAGTCCTATAAAGTATGTACATATTTACAGACACTCTGTTTAAATTGAATAACTACGTTATCGAAATGTAAATATGTATGTACATATGTATGTAATTAAATATTTTAAAATAGTGTGCATGAATTTATCATAATGTTATGCTTTAACTGTTTGTTTGATATTGGGAGAGAAGTCAGAAAGAATATACAAAAAATACTCGTAATTATATCCTAAGGGCATATTAAGTTTGATACCTACATATGTACATATGTAGTTTGCAACATAGAGAATAATTGATATATATCAGACGTCACCAGTTTTTGGGCCTTAAATGTTGATGGTGTTAAATGATACGCCGAAAAAAATAAAGTGAGCGAATGGGTCGTACAAACTTGCACCAACATCTATAAATTTTGTGAGCATTTGAGGTAAAAACGAAAAACGAATATACACACATATGTACATTATTCATATGCTAATCATAAGTAAAGCGAGGTTCTGAAGTATCATTACATATTACAATTTCGTACAATTTTGGTAAATACCACGGTGTATCATGTGATTGCAATTGGCCCAAATTCGTTTACTCGTTTAGGCTGTAACCCCGTGCACAGACAGAAGGACGGCAATGGCAGACCCACTTTTTTGGACTTCTCGATCGTAGTAATGTCAAGTTTCGAGTTCGAAAATCATTGAAACCTAAAATGTATTCATTCAAGTTTTCTCCAAGTTATCGTAGTAATTCAATAAATAAACGGAATACGGTCACCCCCATTTTATGAGGGCTGCATAAGAAAGAAGATATGATACCTTTTCAATTTTCTTTAAGTTCTATCAATCAGGCACGCGGCAATTTTTTGTTAAACAATTTTGTAATAATAGTGAATTATATTAATATATGCTCACGCTCCTATAGACGAAGGTGAAGACTTTATCAAGGTGGAGTTTTTAGAACTCTTATATGTAGTTTACTGAGCCTACCCGGAGTATGATACTCGGAGACTTCAATGCCAAAATCGGTAAGGAAAACATGCTCGGCGGATTTATTCGTAAAGCACAGCATACACGGTACGACAGAAGACAACAGCTTCCGAGTGATGGATTTTGCAGCAGCTCGTAATACGATAGATAGATGGTCGAGCCGCCAACCAAATCGACCACGTGCTAAAACAACCAGAGACACGCATCCAATATTCTGAATGTCCAAACGTTCAGCGGGGCAAATGTAGATTCTTGTTGCAGCCAAATTCAGGTCAATTATTCAATGAAAAAGCTTTGTCCAGAAAAAAAAAAATTCATTTTTGTAAGCTTCGGATGACTGGGGTAGCCAGGACAGAGAGCGTCTCTCCGCTGTGCATTTGAAAGAAAAGAACGCACACGTAGTCTCCTAGCTCAAGGATATCGAAGAGTTTCGCGATAAAAATAATACATCTAGTCACCGAAGCACAGGGAATAGTAGATGTAAATATTTAAGGAACATTTCCAGTAGCTACTTAATGGGGATCGATTACTGAAAGTGATAGAGCAAGAAGAGATCTCAAATCCAGTCAATGAAAAAGCCATCCTCCTCCTAGTATGAAATTGGTTGGCTCAACTATCGAAAAGCTAAAGCCGGTTCTAATAACCTATCAGCGAAAATTTTCAAATAGAGTGGTGATATTTTGGTAGGGTACATGCACCAAGTCATTAATGAAGTATGAGTGGATAAAGCAATACCCGATGACTGGACATTACCATCTCTTCATCGACTTTAAAGCGACATATAAGAGCAATCATAGTTAAACTCTAAAAGGCGAATTCAGGATCCCGGCAAAACTGCTCCAGCTGTGCTCCTGGATACCATGCGTTGCTGTCTTGTAATTTCTTCGATCTTGTACTGAAACAGTAATGCGCACGGCAGGTGTAAACACAGATAGCACTATCAACGCGGGTGTGTGAAAGTTTTAACGGCAATTAATTAGTGAAACGAGTTGGCTTTGAAGTAAATGAAAACAAAGCCAAATACCTGTTGTCAAAACTTCACTATTTTGAATGAAATTGAAACATTTTATTGAGAAACAGTAAAAATATTTATGTAGACATTCGAATTTTCTACAATCCGACCATACGTCAGTTTTGGCCCTGACGAAATGTACAGGATATTTTTATCCAAAACTAATTACTTACCCTTTAACTGCTATAGGGCTATTATTTCCTTAACTGCTGCTATGGCACGGTGCATTTTCTAGAAATAACCGGCAATAACTACATCATACAGCTCAGTGAACAGAATTCTTTGGACAATACACAGCTCTACGCCATTTAAATCGGTAGGCCAAATGGCATAATTACCTATTTGGGAAGGGACATTGGTAGAAATTGCCCTCATTCACTGGAACGCATCACTAAAAAATCTCTAGATTCCAAAGAATACTCCCTGGTAGAATTTTTGATATGAAATGAACTTGCCGCCTCGATTAACCAACTGTTAATAAACAGCATAATCACCTCAAAACTGCCCGATGCCCTTGCTCGAAGCATCGTAAGTAGGGCCAATCACCTCTTCTCTGGAACCTAGCGATAATTAAGCTGCTTTTAATTCTGAAAGATAAAGGCTTCGTTGTAATTGCTTAGCCGGATGATGTTGCCGTAGCTGGTTCATGTAAGCATTTCAACATTAGAGGTTTCCTGCAAAACGTTCTCTAAATGAACTAAGGGATGGGGTCTTAGTCTCAACCTTTAAGAACCAGAACTTGTCCTCTTCACTAGGAAATATAAAATTCCGCAGTTCCCCCGAAATTATGCGGATTTAACATTCGATAAGATACTTAGCTGAAAACCCTTACTTACTTCAGCTCCCAGATACACTTTTACATGTTACTCCCACTTAAAGAAAAAAAAACTGATATGCATACATTTACAAATATTTATTGATTACTTTATTTAATTTCAACAGAAATAAATATTACAAAATTATGTTAACATCAAACAATAAAAATATGAGTTTTTTTTAACAAATAACTTGTATGTCATGAATTTGTTTACACATAATAATAGCTCCTAATATAAATTTAATGTTTATGTGTAATTTATGTATATATATATATATATATATGTATATAAACCAATAAGCAGACTAGATAAAACTAAAATTTATAGCGGTGTTTTCTAAAATATAAAACAATGCACAAAAATAAAATCAAAAATGTGTTTGCACTACAACAAAAAAAAGTGGGTTATCATCAGGCATGAATTACAATAATACTGTCCAAGACATCTGCATTACATGCAACATACATATTTATTGAAGACGCACAGAAATTGGAGGTGGGGTGGGAACATCATTGTCATATTTCACACTCAAATTCTGATATCCTTTGATTAAAATACACCATTCCATGTTCCAGGTCTTCACTGAAGCCACTAACATCCATGTAATCAGACGTTGCTGCATCATCATCCATCCATTTGCAGACTGATCGTGAAATTTCCAAACGGGCCTCACGAAATGTTGGACGGAGATCAGGTACCTTATGCCAACACTGTGACATTAAGTCGAAAAATCCATGTCGACCATCTTTTGGAAGTTCCGGTCTTATACCCTGAAGAACATGCCGAACAACTTCCCGGCCTGACAAATTAGAATAAGGTGTAGCACCTGCAAGACAAACAATTTAGAATATGTGTTCATATCAACATCTAGATTTATAAAAAAAAACCTAAGGTAGCTATCTCCCATAGAACTATTCCAAATGCCCATACATCGGTTTCCGTTGAAAATTCGTTATACTGCAACGATTCCGGAGCCATCCATCGAATGGGTAAAGCAGGTCTTCGACCTAATGTGTCGTGTGGTTTCTTTACGTTATGACTGTTGAAGCCGTGGCTCCAATGAGTAATAAACCTTTCTCCTATATCGAATTTAAATTTATCGAATTTGCTGGAGTTTTTTCTCATTATATCGACAGGGTACTGCTTATTACGCTTTTTACGTACAACATCCAAGTCGATCGACATCCCAAAATCACAGATTTTGCAGATCCCATTATGGTCTATTAAAACATTTCGAGCAGCTAGGTCTCTGTGGACGATCTGCGAAATTAAGAATAATAAATACGTAAAATAAATTAATTAAATTATTAGTAAGTGTAGAACAGAAAAATAATCTTTGCAAGCATTTACATTTACAACATCCAGTTTAAATACAAGATTTCAAAACAATTACCAATAACGAGCAACAGTTTTCTTCCAATTTTTGTGCTCGGTAAATGTCATTTACTATTTTTCGTTAGAAGTTTTTTCTTTGCAGTTATACTCTCAGATATTTGTCTGACCTCGCTAGAAGTGAAACCGTGAAAAATACTTGGGTGAACCTTCTGCTCAGTAGCCCGAATCACTCGCCAGACGAGTGAACTAGACAATCAAAAGAAAGTAGTGCAAAGTTCAACTGACACTGATAGTGCGTACTCTACTTAAGACGAAGTAACCTACAGGTTGGTTGGTTGGTTGGTCGGTTAGACCGGCCCTCGATAAGGACGCACTTAGACCAGAAAAGGTCCATTGTCGTTAAGTAAGGTGGGTGGGTCACCCTCTTACTCTTGGAACCTTTCGCTCCTTTTTATGAAGAAGCTAGCCGTGCAGGCGATATTCAGATCATTGAAATCGTTGAAAAGGTATTTACTTGGTGTACCAATTCTTATGTTGGCAAGTGCAAGGCATGTGCATAGAAGATGACTCCTCCTCGTCCCTACAGCTTATGCAAAAGTTATAGTAGGGGTTACCCAGTCTTTGAGCATGCCTTCCTATAGCACAGTGGCCGGCGTATTAAATATCATGGAGAGGGTTCCTCTCGTGTGTTTTAGGAGCCCTGTGGTCCTGTTTTCGTTTAAAATTGGTCAGAGTAGTCTGGCAGTGTTGCAATGGTCAAGCTGATGCCATCGATGATTGGCCAGCCTGGCGTTGATCAGGTATTTAGCATACGACGTTGGCGCCTCGATGTCGGTGACGTTTATGATATCTAGAATAGAGGAACCTCTTCTAGCCAATACGTCAGCTTCGCAATTTCCCGATATAAACCTATAGGTTACGTTGATATGTTTCCTTTATATCATAGCGAGTCAACCTCCGCCGACATACGGTTTTCTCTATTGATGCTGACCACGAATACTATATGTACATAGATATGTGATAGATAATGGAGATAGACCTGCTTCAAGAAATATTCCGGGGACTGCTTTTAAAAATACATTGAGGGGAGTGTAAAACCCTTGTGACTACTGGAAATTCTCGTAAGACATCCAAATTTACATATATTTTATGTCACCCACAATGATAAGATTTAAAAACATATTTACTTTTATTATGTAACCTATAGAAACACTTACAAAATATCTTTTTTTAATAATCACACTTTTAAATATCTCTAACAAAAACAACAGTAGCACCTGTCCAGTATGAGTTATTGCATTTAACGAAAAAACTTGTAACTAGGTACATATATATATATATGTTAAAATATTTTCCAATAAAAAAACTAGATATTTCGGAGAGAAAATCTAAATCAGGGCTACTGATACATCAGTATTATGTAAATATAATACATACTAATTATTTTAAATGAGTTAATATATTCCAGTCTTTCGAAGACTTGGAATATAGTGATGAACTATTAATGGTTCTTAAATTTGTCTAACTGAAAACACATTTATAGAACTCTTTTGTTGAAGGATTTTTTACATTAAACACAAATAGCGGGTACAACATTCACGATTATATTTTCTAAACAAATAGGTATTCAGTTGTAAGAAAGTTGTGATCTGTGGATTCCCACCTCGAAATCAGAGTTTTCATTCTAACCTCAAAATTAGGCGCAGTTTACTTAAGGCTGATTTTAATAAAAATTTAATAGAACTTTGTATTTAGGCTATAAGATGGGGTACCACGGTTTTCCGAGAAAAATTCGAATAACGACAATTTTGAAAACCGACTCGGGTATTTTTTCGGCGGTGGGGCTTAAAATTGTCATATGGGAACTATAAGACATTTGCAAAGATGTCATATAAAATTTTTAAATACCCACGCCCCCTTTCAGTTTTTACTTTGTTAACTAGAAATTGAAAAATATCATGAAGGCAAAATTGATAGGCCGTCAAATTCTCTATAATTCGTTACTACAATACATATGTATATGGCCAAGCCCGCACAAAAGATCTTTTCTAATACATAAATGAAATGTCTTTTAAACAAATTGGTATTTTAATTTTTGCAAGTGGATATTTTTTTTTAATTCCTTTATATAATAATTATTTTGTTCTGTACTGTTTTATTGTTTCTTACTGCATTGACGTGTTATATCATGAATTTGCTTAACTTGACTTTTTAACTTTGTACTGTTCAAAAAATACAAATCCAACAATACATAAATGTGCATCCATATATAGTACATGTATATAATACATATTCATATGTATATAATATATACATACATATATAGATATGTATCAATTTTTCACAGAAAGAAAATATTTTGCTTTTCAAATGATGTACCTAAATAAAAAACAAGAGTCGGAATATTTTGCTTTGTTTTACTTTATTGTTAATTTGGACGTTTGGAATAATAATCCCTCGGCTTTTTATCTTTATGATCAATGATCAAGCAGATTGGAAAAAACGCTGTAAAATCAAAACACTCCCATTTCTCATCCATAGGAATGCACACATTTCCCATGATCTAAATTACATTTCCTTTTTGTTTTATCGAAAATATATTCTAAACGTACTGGTTACTTTTTCGAAGAACGAAGCGGAAGAAATTAAATGTTTATGTTGGGATACATAAGTATGTTTATACAGTATGGTTGTACTGTATGTACATATGTACATATAGACGAATTGTAGAGAATTCAAATATCTAAATACATACATATTTTGTTTTAGTAAAATTTTTCGATTTCAGTCAAAATATTAATATTAAAGTTATGAAAAAGTGGGCGGATTTCATAAATGTTTATACTTGCACTGCTTCTATTTCTCAGAAGCCCAAAATTTAAGGCCACAAATTTAAGGTGACAGATGGACGGACATGACTCTATCTTTTTCTCTGTTGTTGCTGGTCACAAATACATATATACACACCAAGGGACTTTCATTAAGCTCTTCCTATATTTGAATTTAGGTAAACAAAATGTGTGTGAGAGATATAAAAATTCTATATTCTATATTTTCCATGACTCTAGCGCATAAATGAGGCTCAATTTGACCGATGGCATGGGTTATGTTGGCTTTGAGGACCGCTGTGGTTTGTGGCTTATTCGCAAAGACCCACGATTTCAGAAAACCCTACAAGAAAAAGTCTAATGGGGTCAAATCGCATGATCATCAATATCACCTCTACGTGAGATGACCATGCCCTCGAATCGCTCGTGCAGAATTTCCAATGTGACCTAAGCTGTGTTGCACGTAGCGCCATCCTGTTGAAACCGCATGTTGGTTGGTGTCCATATGATCCGATTCAGGCCAAAAGAAGTTGGTAATCATCGACCTATAGCGCTCGCAGTTGAAAGTGATGGCCTGGGCATCGTCGTTCTTAAAGAAATATGGACCGATGACGCCTCCAGCCCAAAATCCACACCAAACTGTGACTTTTTCGGGATGCTTTGGACCCTCTTGAATTGGTATCGTCCCAAACTCAACAATTTTGTGTGTTGACGTATTCATTCATCCAGAAATGGGCCTTATCGCTTAAGATGATTTTTCAATGAAAATTACTGTCAGTTTCCAACTGCTCCAGCACCCATCCAGCGAACACACGTCGTTTTCTATGGTCGTTTACCTTCAGCTCCTGGGTCAGTTGAATTTTTTACGGATGCAGGTCCAAATCACGACCCAAAATTCTGAATGTTTGAAATAAAACATGTAGTGGTGCAGTACGTTCACTCAAATATATTTAGAGATCATTTTCATAAGGTGATTGGTTTTCACTTGGGTAAGTATAATTCTTGACAACCGTAATTGAATAAGAGGTGAGGAGGATAGGGAGCTACGACTACATTGGTCATATAATACACATCCATTAACACAGTATATCGTAAAATAAATTTTACAAACTACGTATTGGATATTAGATTTAGAGCAAATATGTGTACATATAAACATACTATTTCGCACTTTAAATAATAATGTGCAATCGATTATCTCAGTTTTTCAGTTTATTTATGTACATATGTACATAAGGAAATTCAAAAGTCGGTCGCCGACAGTGGACTTTGACAGAAGACTCTTCCAATGGATTTTCAAAATATATCATTATTTCTTCCATTTGGAGAGATATTGATTATTCTTGCAAATCTTTGGTTTGCTGTCAATTTTATTACTCCGAAAGTATTGAAAAGCCCAACCAAGTCTCCGAAAGATATCGAAAAAACGGCAACATATGCCCAAACTAACTCACATACCTAAAAAAGTTTTTCAAAATTTGATTTCTAGAAAATCGAGTTTTATTTTAATTTCGCTTCGAATTGTGACTGCTCAGAACTGAAATATAAACTTCAAGCAGCTGTGGTTGGATTTGATCGCTATGTACATATTTGACAATTATTTAACGTCAAGGAAGTTTGCAAATCACATATTAACATTACAGCAACATTACGACAACACCCAAAGTTAAATCACAGTTGTACCTATTGCAAGCGACTGACAATGTAAGTGTCGAGAATGTACGTAACTGTTATAAAAACTCTTAAACTAATTGAATTCAGTCCGCATAATTAAGCCCCTTGAGCCCCTTACAAAATAAAAACGAGAGCTTTGCTTGAAGATGAAATCAAGATGATCTCGGGAAACGAGAAAATAAATACGAATGAATTTGCATATACAGTTAATTTTTGTACACAACTATGGTATACATATGTAATTACTCTCTTTTCTGCTATGTATTCCATGCCTGCTGCAATATCCAAGGCAAAGCCGGCTAAGGTCCTTGGAGATAGAGGTGCTAGACTCCTTCCTCCTGGAACTGACGCTGGTAAAATATTTGTGGCACTTCTTGCTGCCCTCAAAAGCGATAAAAGTCTCCCACGCATAGCAAATTCCATAATAAGCATATGTGGTTCTGAAATTAAACGTAATATTTCATTATTCTTTTGAATCGCGCAGTTTCAATAATGTTTACCGCTTTCAATACATGCTCCTAACAGCGTAACCACGTTAGAATGTGATCCAAGCTTTCTCATTATAGTTGCTTCTTCCTTAAGGCCATCCTGAGCACTGCCAGACCGCACCGTCTTGACAGCCACAATTCGGGTAGCACCAATATGACCGCATAAATCATCTGCTTCGGCCTTCCATACCTTACCGAAATTACCTTCGCCAAGCAATGTTTTCAGTCTCAAGTTTGCTCTATTAAATTCATCCATACTGCTAATAGAACACTGCTCGTAATGTCCGCTTTCGTCCTCTTCATCGTATTTCTCGATCTTTTTAACAGGACTAATCGGCTGTTGATCTGTTATACAAACATCGAAATCCTCATCTTGTTTAGAGTATCCTCTCAGTATTAGTGATTTGGCAAGATACAAAATAACGATTAAAACTGGGAACATTCCCAAACCAGCCAATACATACGTCGCTATATTTAAACGTCTCGCATCGGAAGTTATCTCTCTTTCTTCTGACACGCGGGTCTTTGTTTCACGGGTACTCTCCGGTAACGAAGATTTTGTGCTTTCAGTATTTCCGAATGAAGGCGAAGTTTGATCGGGAATATAGCTCTCTTCCTCAGGAAAACTGGATTCAACATCCTTGGATTCGTAAGTCTTCCTTGTATTGATCGGCGGATAAACCGTTGACCGAACTGAAGAAAGGATTGTCGTCTTTACAACTGTTAAGCCGTCTGTCGCGTTACCTGGGTGCTGGGAAGACGACGAAACATGACCTGAGGGCGCTGTAACAACTTCCATTGTTTTATTAACGAATATAATTAAATTGGTTTTGTCTTCAGAAAAGTTCGAAGGAGCCTCTATTTTTGTAAGTTCCGTACTCAAATCATCGTCGCCTAAGTCAGGAGCTTCTGTCAGGTACTCTTGTGCTGAACTAATAGTTGTGTCCTCGTCTTCAATGACGCTAATTATTAAGGGAGTAGATAAATCGTATTGAGTAGCTTCGGTCGAATTTTGGTCTTCTTCGACAAGCAAACTAGGAGTTATGTTTTCACTTAACAAAGTAGCTTCTTTGTAAGACGTAGTTGTACTGTGTTTTTTCGAATCTGTTTTTTCAATACTTGGCTTCGATGCTTTTTCGACTTCTAACGAGGCATCTTCTGTGACTGGGTTGATTACTGGTGCAGTAAGTGGAGCTAATCTACCTGCATTTAGTTTTCTAGTGAATGGTGAGATGTTTCTGTCCCTTGGATTGAATTTGTTTGAACTTTTGGATTTAAGTGGTTTTTGTGAAACTGATACTTCTAATACTTGAGGATGTTCATCGCTTACGGTGGAAATGCTTAAAAATGATGGGCGTAAAGAAGGAATCTTTCTTCCAAAAAATAAATATGAATCTGCATCTGAAACCTGTAATGACGTGCCCGGTTTATTCCTTTGTCTTGTCTTGTAGGAGGTCCCCGATGATATTCCTGTAACTTTTCCTAGTTCAGGAATATGATTCATAGTATCATTGACATCTTTGGCAACAATGAAAAATCCATGAGAGGACTCGTCAGTGAAAAGTATTTCGTTATTATCTTTTTGTGACTTCTCTTCTTCAGAAGTAAAATTAGATGTCGAAGTCATGTTACTACTACGTTGAATATTAGTGCATTGTCGCATGCAATTTGCGGTTGTTCTTCTTGTGAAATTTTTTGTGCAGTTTCGAACGCATATTGTACGCAAATCGGGTGGAGTTTTTGATGTCGTTTCAATTGGCGGTTTTGTTCTGCCAGTTGTTACAATTCTACTATGTGTCCTGAATCTGTCACGATGAAGAGCGCTTCTTCGTGCCGCAAGAAGGTTCATTAATTTTGTATCGCGTTCTTGTGCAGTACTACCAGAACTATTTAACCGAACTGATCTGTATGTTGTTGGAATGATATTTGCGTCTAATGAAACTGAAATAGACAATAAAATACATACATTAAGCTTTATTTTTTTTTTTAAAAATCACTGTATAAAAAGTTGTTGCATTTCGAATTGGGCAAATTCTCCACGAGTTAATAAGACATTATAAACTAAATTAAACTGAATGGGTATGAGAGCACTCAGTTTAGTTCAAATCTGTTTGGTGAACTAGTTCGTTTCTCTAGATCATTTCGTTCAGTATAGTACACTGCTCAGAAAATTTTCTCTTGTGCGATTCGCCCAAATAAAATACTTAGGTCTATGTATATGAGCCAGGAAGCTTCTTGTGCGTGTTGTATTATTTATATGAAAAAAGGCGCCTATTGTTTAATGCCGTGTCCGAAGGGCAATATGTTATTTGAAAAGCTTTGTCATGACAGTTATACTCTCGGATGTTTGTTAGACGCTCGTGAGAGGTGTTTTCGCTGGAATTCGAACCTCGAACTCCTTGCTTCGAAGTCCAACCCACTAACCACTTGAATCACGGTAACCACTCGACTAAATGCATTTGTAAAATTGCATTCACCAACACAACTATGGTCTCATGCTGATGCATACATGCAGAGTGCATCTGAGCTTGTTCAACTACTTAACTAAACCAAATGTTGAACTAAATACTAAAATAAAACGACATTGGCAAAAAGTTTACATAAATTACTTGTTATAGCTCTTTTTATAATTTATCCAAGTTAATAGTAAGTTTGATGCATATTGTGTAACATATGACTGAACTTGTGTGACTGAAAGAAAGGGAAGCCCAATAAAAATTTGTTTTTACAACACAAGATCTAAAATTTTAGATGATTTTAGATGATCCTTTTGACTTATGACTTCTGTGAAATCAAACAAGAATTTTTGATCAATCCTAAAGTCATTGAATGTATGCTAGCTTATGCTTTATCTACATCTAACAAAACAAGGTATTGCAGCGCATTGGCTTTTGTTATTAAGCAATATGAACCAATGTGTAAAAAACGTAATAAATAGAAACACAGCCGTCAGAGGTGATGTTAAATTTAGTGTGTACATATGTACATATGTACGTATGTATTTTTTTTTTTTTTTTTTTGGTTGCGCCAACGGATGTGTAATCTTCTAAAGGTACCAGTAACCCGGACTACTGGCATGCACGATTCGCAAACCTGAATACTCGATGCCAGGGATACGCCTACGTACTAACCCACACCCTACACACTTCAACCACTCTCCCCGCGGAACTACCGTTAAGTATT
Organism: Xylota segnis; assembly: GCA_963583995.1. NCBI lineage: Eukaryota > Metazoa > Arthropoda > Insecta > Diptera > Syrphidae > Xylota > Xylota segnis. Next base: position 25,937,484 of record OY757238.1, read on the forward strand.
ACTTCGCGGGGCTGGTTAGCACTTTATGCTCTTCTTAACCTGTTCGACGTTTCTTGTTCTGAGGGGGCTTCCGTTTGGGTTTGGTTGCTCTCCCTGAGCCTTCCCAGCCGCCGAAGTTCCTTTATGATCACCGCTGCTGTTTGTTTCACAGTATTCCATACTGCGTTCGATGTCAACATATGGTTTACAATGTTCTCCGGAGTTGGTATTTCTCCAATTATTTCCTCAAGACCTCTGCGTTCTAAGCGAAAATGAGGACACTGAAAGAGCACATGCTCTGCATCCTCTCTGGCCTCTCCACAGTTTGAGCAATTTGGAGATTCATCAAGCCCAAACCTGTTTAGATACGCTCTGAAGCAGCCGTGTCCGGTTAAGAACTGAGTAAGATAAAAATCCACTTCTCCGTGATGCCGTTCCATCCATTTATGTACTTATATCCGGTATAAGTCGATTGGTCCATCTTCCCTTCGTTGACTGATTCCATCTTTCCTGCCATGTTCTCATGCGCTGCAACGGCGTTGGTGCTGCGGCAACGGCGTTGGTTTAGGTGGGGCACAGATTTATGTACGTATGTATGTACGTATTTTCGTATGTAAATATGCACATACATATGTACGTATGTACATATTTGCGTTTGCACGTATGTACATTTGTGCATACATATATAAAAAATAAAACATTTGAGTGCCTTGCTACCACATTTCAATTTTCGTTAGCATTTCGGTTTGCTATTTTTGATCAATATAACTCAAATATATAAATAAACAATATAGTATATGTAGTATATGTACATATATGTATGTATAAAAAAAAAAAATGGAGTGAAGTGTATATGATATTTTGTAGGAAAACGACAGTAAGCACCAGCATTGGGCGCATTCCAAATTCTAGGCACTACGTAGTTAAACGTTTGTGATTGGTAGTTATGGTAATTTGACTAAAAGTAAGGCAGTTTTTTTGAGGTAGTGGACTGGATTCGAAGGCAAAAAAATTCTCCCTAACTTTTAAGTCACTTTTTGAAATTTGAAGATTTATATTTTATGTACTGCTCGGTTATGCTTTATAATATGAATTAATTATGTATGTGCAATAATTAAAATAATTACATTCTAAATAAATTACAGTGATAAATTACTATTTGATACAATGAGAGGATATGATTATTTGATCAATCAGCGCTGTGTTTTCATTAAAATGTTATATTAAAATAACAGTTGAAGGTTGTAAGTGAAGCAGAAATTTTTAGAAAAAGTAAAGGGACCTTGTTTCTATTATCGTTTATTTTTTCCAATTTAGCCTTCTTTACAAGTTCCTATTTCATACAAATATATTTATTAGTAAGATCCTTTGCTACACTTTATCCAAAGTCAAAACTGAAAGTGAGGATGCGAGGTGTGACACTTGAAATGTCACCTACCGTTTCAGTTAGTTTGCCGTTCCATTTGTCAGGCCTTACCTCAAAAAGTAGGCCTAGAATTCGGAACGCGCCCACTGTCATTGTACAGAATTTTTTATTGACGACTTACATATGTACATATGTATGTATAGATTTAGACTTTTCAAATACACTCTACATTCTATTATTTTAAAGACCTATATCGTAGTTATTAATATAACCTTAGTTCTTAATGATTATTAATAGAAGAAAATAATATTGATTATATTTCGTAAGTTGTTACTAGGAATTTGATGAAAAAAATCGCTACATTTGGGTTAACGATAAAATACTGTTAAACCGTATTTGTATATGTACATGCCTACGTAAAAATACTTGGCCCTATTTCCGCTTCAATTAATTACAGTCATTGTTACTTTATGTTCAGAATTTCTGTCACGGATCATGGACTTATTCACTATATGCCTTTTAATAAAAGTTTAAACTATTGTGTTCTACTCTGACGGGATAATCATTATTTGCTTTTAATGTGCTTACACACATCTACTTCATGACAGCGCGCAACGCATCGTTGAACATTTATTTCATTAGAAATCAAATTGCACAGCTTATATAAAATTGATTACTGAAACTAAAGCTAATTATCTTCCTTCCAAACAAAATTTAATTTAAACTGGAGAACAAGAACTTGAATTGTTTGCTGGAAAGTTTGTTGAGAATCAGTACACACAGGTTAAAATAAATTGCAAGTGTTAACCAATTGCTGTTTAATTTTTAGTTTTTTAGCACTTAGTGCTTGGTAATTCTAAATTTTGTATTATATATAAATAAGTGCGACATGTCTAAATGTAACCGAAGATACCCTCATTAGATACTTATAGACTTTCTGATATCGTGATAGTAGATAAAATTTTAAATTTGATCATTTGAATATAAGAAACAATACCATTAAAATATTTTTTGTAATCCTTCCACTAAAACACATTTAGGTATTACACTTATGCATTACATATATGTGTATATACATATGTATATGTATGTAAAATTGTATTAATAAGGGAATTACGATAACAGTAAGTCAGCCCCTACAATGATACATGCAATACTTGTTGCTACTATCGCTGTCTCACCCATTTTCATAAAGCACGATCATATGTAGTGCTGACCGGCACTGAGATTGAAGCATAAAAAACACAAGAAAAACTTTTATTTTTGAATTTTCGGTGAAAGTAAAAACTGATATATTCTGAGGTGGATCACACGACTTTTTCGTAGTATTTAGATTACTGCATGTAATAAATAATAAAACTGCATTTAAGATGCTTTCAAGTTTAACTTTGGAGGTATTTATTTTTTCTAGTATTCGTTTGGAATTCATTTTCAACTTAATAGTAAGACAATGTCTCAGAGAAAACAGTATCTCACTTTTGTGAGTTGACTATATTTATGTAATATTACATTCTTACTTGATGTAAGGATTTTACTGTTCCATCCTATATTATGTGGCTATCCAAGTATGAACGAAATCATTATACAGCATGTAATTCGATAAGATTAGTGCATCGGAATTTATATAAATATATTTACACAAGTTTTCCGTGCTTACGACAAATAAAGTCCAAAAACATAGTGACCGTGATGAAAAAACAAAGTTATATATGGTATCAGTGGATAAACTCAAACTATTAATGGTTTAAACAAATGAAGAAATTCAATGTATATTTCTTCTGACATCCTTAAATAATTTCGAACAACCGTTTGGCCAACTGCCAACAGCACCGCCACTGCCAACAGCACCGCCACTGCCAACAATGTATTGTTGTTACGTACTATACGTATGTATACCGAACAACGAACAACGTACACGGAATGAAGGACAAAAGTGTTAAGCCTTATGACAAAGTATAAAAAATAAGCCAAAACCTTTCGCAAACTTTTAAAGATTTCAAGATAAGGTGATTTGAAAGTTTCACATCTGAAGTAGCTCACTGTTAGCGTAGTTTCTACATGTACATTCATACAAACATATAGGAACATATGTATGTTCATGTCCATTATCAAGACAACTGTGTAGTCTAAGATTCCACTGATGCTGAATCTTCTGGGTAACTATAGGATGTCAAGGGCCAAATTACCGCAGTCGATAACGAGTAACATTTCATCGAAATGTGAGGATTTTGCATTACCGCTCTCGTAATCGAGCATTCACCATCGAAATTTGAGATGACAGCTCTCGTCCTCGTGATTCCTTTTCTTGGAATACTATTGTGCTGTTGAGTAGGCGAAGAAAAGAAGAAAACAATATGCGTGTTTATTTTGAAAGAATTTAGTAGCGAATTTTAAAGGAATTTTACCAACACATGTCTGCTTTTTAATTAACAGTACAAATGAATACATACATGTACATACATACATAAACATACATCAGTGACGTGCGGTCCATACAAGCCGATTCCTTGTATTTACATATATTATGAAAATATTTATTATGAAAACTTTGGCACAGCCACACATAACCGAGAAACAGGCAAGTATGACCTCTGCTAACGAGATCCGACTAATTCATCGGCGATAAACAAGCATACAAAGAATCATTTGAAAAGCCGATCATTTTTTTTTTTTTAATGCATTTTTGTTTATTGTAATTCAGAAAAACTTATTTGCTGGGCAAAAGTACTTAAGACTAGCTTAACTAACTTAACTATGTTATGACTAACTTACTGGCCCTATGCGGGCGCTCTAAGCTAAACTTAATGCTTAATCTATGTCTTTCGACGTAATCTAACTAAATAATTAATTGATTTTATTAATTCGTAATTCTAATTTCTAATTAAACAAAGAAAATTGTTTTTGTTTAAGAAACTTTGTATACGAACTTTTTTATTTGTTTTTATATTAAACTTAAGTCTACCTTAAAATAAATTTAAATCTACTTAACTTACTTATGCTAAAAACGTAATTAAATACGCTCTTTTTTTGTATTTTTTAAATTATTTTTATAAATTAAAATTTGTTTGTATTAAATTAAACTTATGACTACAACACCTACAACCTAGACTTACAACTACCTTAGAACAATATAAGCCGGCCTCGCTAAATATAAATAAAAAAAAAAATAAATAAAAAGGCCAGCTTATCCTACAAGGGCTAGCCAGGATTAAGAGGGATCGACGAGGGAGTTCGTAAAGCTCTTAAAGCCACCAAAACTTTTGGTGCTGCCGTTCTACGTCTTTGATATCTCGCCCCGATACCGACCTACTGAATCGCAGACGATCCTCAGTTGTCTGTGCTACGCCTCGGTCGTAGTTGAGTCTCGCCTAACCACAGCTTTTCTGGCGACGTGGTAGATTAACGGCGTACCCGTTCTTTCTTGGACTAGACCTTGTCTATCTAAATAGAGGAACGCCTCTGGGGGACAAAGCTGTTAAGGCGCACTTTCTCGTGGTACCTATCATTTGGGGTAGTAAGTCCCAAAGATCAGGCTATTGGTCGAGTTCATTGCTCTTGCAATATGACCGCGAATCAACTTCACCAGGAAATTGTCCACTCTGATCAGATTCGCCCTGTTATAGAGGACCTCATTGGAGTAGAATTTTTTGTACTCGGCTGAAATAACCACTGATGCTGTTAAATCCCTACGAATGGCAAGGGGAGGAACTCAAACTGCACTCATTAATCTGACACCTAATGAGGCATCTAAGATGATCGCCGCAGGACATATGCGCGTGGGATGGGTACGCTGCAGGATCCGGGAGGACTTAACACCGACACAATGCTACAGATGCCTCGAGTATGGACATGTTGCAAGACATTGCAAGAATGAAAACGACCGCACGGGCACATGTCTACGATGTGGAACCATTGCGAAGCCGCCCAGGATCTACTCATACAAACGACGAGAGAAGAAAACGCGGATGTAGCTCTTATCTGCGAACAGTACAAAACACCTTACTGCAGCGGAAGATGGGTAGAAAACCAGAACAAAAAGGCAGCGATATGGACGTGGGGCACTTACCCCTTCGAACGCAAGGATCCGGGAAGGCGGCAAAACTTCGTCTACGCCAAAGTGAAGGGAATTCACTTTTTCAGCTGCTATGCCCCACCTAGCGCGACTATGCATGAATACTGCCAAATGCTGGACAGCCTTGAAGTCGAAGTACGAGAGAAGTCACCAAAGATTATAGCCGGAGACTTCAATGCATGGGCAGTAGAATGGAACAGTGCCAGGACAAACCAGAGAGGCGAGGCGCTCCTTGAGGCCTTTGCTAGCCTCGATCTAGTGTTACTCAACCAGGTAAATAGTAACACTTTCGACAATGGTAGGGCAGGTTCCATCATCGACCTGACATTTGCCAGCAGGTCAATAGCGTGAAAATAAAATGGCATGTCTCAGACCTGTATATACACAGCAACCACCATGCCATCACAATTGAGACAGAGGGTAAAGACCGACCCAAGCACCGCTACCGCTATTACCTGGAGAAAGTACAAAAGCTGGACTGGAAAACAGATAACTTAGATAATGAGATACTTGAATACGTGCTGGAAACTATGGATATACCAACGGGCGCAGCAGAACAACAAGCCAAAGAAGCGACAAGGTCCCTATCCCGAGGATGTGATGCTTCCATGGCACGTAAAATGAAAGGAAACGGCAGAAAACCTGTACATTGGTGGAGTGAAGACATCCCGAATCTACACGCAAATTGCCTCAGAATGCGTAGACGGCAACAGAGAACCAGACGCAGAGACATAGGAGACTATGAAATCCTACGGGACCAATTCCAAACTAAAAGGAAATAGCTCCGTAAACTGATAGAAAAGAGCAAACGAGAATTGTTTCAGGCATTGAGAGATGAACTGATGAAAAACATGTTTTTTTTTTACAATGTTACGGCAGCTGCACCGACATATCCGAACATGATGCGCTTGATCGTTAGCACTCTATTTCCGGCGAAAGATGAGGTCCCGATACTCTCTCAAGAAACATCAGCGGAAGCTGATAGTAACAACTGAGGAAATCCAAAAGCTGCAGCAGCGATAAAGATCAACAAGACCATAGGAATGGACGGAATCCCGAACCTGGTCCTTAAAAAAGCGATCAAGATAAGGCCAGAGATCTTCACACAATTGTATACGACATGGTTCGTGGAAGGTGAATTCCCACTACAGTGGAAAAGGCAGCGGCTAGCGGCTAGTCCTCATCCCGAAGGGTAACAAGCCACCTGACCAGCCATCGTCATACAGGCCGCTGTGCATGCTCGACACAATGGGAAAAATTCTGGAGAAAATTATACGAGCAAGACTCGAGAGACACACTGAAGGAGCCCACGGGCTCTCCAACCAACAGTATGGCTTCAGAAAAAAGCGAAGCACCATACATGCTATAGAGGCAGTGTGCAACATTGCGCGCGAAGCAATCGCGGGACGAAGATGGTTATGAGGGACAAAGCGGTACTGTGCCGTCATAACACTCGACATTAAAAACGCTTTCAACTTAGTCAGCTGGAACTGTATAAGCAGAGCCTTATGCAACCTGCAGACACCTAACTATCTAAGGAGAATAATCGCCAGCTACCTCAAAGACAGAACCCTTCACTACGACACAGAAGAAGGGCCAAAGAAATATAACATTACTGGAAGAGTTCCTCAAGGGTCAGTGCTTGGCCCAGTGAGAAAACCGAAGCCGAACGGAGTACACATCATTGGCTACGCGGACGATATTGCAGTAATTGTTGTGGCAAAAACGCGTACTGAAACGTCAGAGAAATGTGGGCATGCCATCAGAATGTCAGGGCCTGGCTACAGACATCAAACTTAGAACTGGCGGACCACAAAACAGAAGCAGTACTAATAAGCAGCAGAAAAAGGGTAGAACACTTCACCATACAGGTTGGCGAGCATACCATCGAGTCGAGCGCACACATCAGATACCTGGAAATGCTGTATGACCACAGGCTCAGCTTCAAAGAGCACTTGAGATACGCAGGTGAAAAAACCTCCCGGGCAGTAGCGGCACTGTCCAGGATAATGCCAAATGTAGGAGGACCCAGGCAGCCAATCAGAAACCTGTTAGCAACAGTGAGCAAGTCGATGCTTATGTACGCATCTCCCGTATGGGCATCAGCGTCGAAGGTCAAGTCGTACATGAAATACATATATGAACGCATCGTACCGAGTAGCTTCGATAAGAGTATGCTGCGCTTTTAGAACTGTGTTTGCGGAAGCCATAAGCGTGATAACGGGCAGAATGCCTATCGACTTAGAAATCAAAAAGGCAGCCAAACAACGTGGAACCGAGCGATAGATGGGATACTACCACCAAGGGGAGATGGACCCACACATTAATTCCCAACATAGAGGAGTGGAACAGTAGAGGACATGGAGAGGTAAACTACTACCTAACCCAATTTCTCTCGGGGCATGGATGCTTCCGGGAGAACCTCTACAAGTAAAAATATGCGAATGACCCATACTGCCCGCATTGCGATGGGAAAACTCGAAATGACAATAGGTGGACAGGTGACACCAAGAGGGCTGATAACTTTAATGCTAACGACGTCTGAGGCCTGGGAGACGGCAAATGAAGTTATCACAATGATAATGCAGCAGCTTCGCCTGGAAGAACGGGCAACCCGACGGTAAGAATCTGCAAACTCCGGCAAATACATGTATCAAGGCATATGCACACTACCAAGCAACCGAGCAAAACGAACCGACACACATCCCCATACACATACTCATACACACAAACAGAGCTACATACGAAATGCGCATTCAATCAGTCAAACGCTCGCGGCACATCAATCGACATACACACCTGGACATATTTTGACACAATGATATATACATACATACATACATACGTACATAATACACACACCGACAGACAGACTTTCACAGACAGAGAAGCAGCTACGGCTAAAAACCCCCCCCTGTGATGAAATGCCTAATACATACGTACATAATACACACACCGACAGACAGACTTTCACAGACAGAGAAGCAGCTACGGCTAAAAACCCCCCCCTGTGATGAAATGCCTAACGGCGGTACCGTAGGGACCCGGGGTTGGAGGCAGAGGTGGTTTTAGTGGATTAAAGTCCCACACTCAGGCTTTCGATGCTTTCCACCTTCTTACAAAAAAAAAAACAAAAGCATATCATTTCGAAGGTAGAAGTTGTGCACTAGTACGCGGTTTTGCAGGTCATGGTTCGTGTGAACGCTATCATTCAACTTGTACACTTTCTGGAAAGTCGCTCCTACCTCTACTTTCTCCTGTGGATCTTCTATCACAAAGAAGTCGTCATCCTCGACAGCGTTATCTGGATCTATCCCTGCTGTTATTAGTACTTGTTCGTTGTTCGTTGTTCGGGATATCTTAAGATATGGAAGGTCGTTGATGTTCTTTCTCCGAAACACCTTATTGGTCTGCGGGGACATGCTTGGATTATTGGCTCTTATGGCCGAAATTTTCCCGCTCCAATGCGCATTAACCGTCATTCTATAATTCTCTTTGATCAATTTTTGGAGATTTTTGATGAACGACTTCAGTGTCCTAACCTCCGAGTTGTGTACGTCAGCAAACTGCCTGTACAAGGTTTTTAATCTTGACAAGAGTCTACTTTCCTGTCGGTGTAGTGCGTCGATTGTCGCGTTGCGTTCCGCGTTGCGGAATATGTCAACGTTGTCAGTATGTTCAGTACCGAGGTATCGTACTGTCCATCGTTCGTTTGATTGTCTCGTCCAATTGTTTCAGATATCTGTCAATCTCCTTGTTTGACAGATTCCTGTTGGACGGTGGGTAGAGCGAGTTCGAAGAGAGTGCTCTCCTTAGTACTCGGGAGAAACGTGTCCAGCGCGTCCTACTGTAGTTGTAGGTGTGCGTTTGAACAAACTCTTCCAGTTCCGCAATTTCGTTGGGAATCGTTATTTCGGCACTAAGTCCGCAATGGTCGCTGTCGTACACAAAAGTGTAGAAACAGTTCATCGTTTGTCGGTCCGTGTCGGTCAATTGTAGCCGTACGTCGAACAGCATGAGGTCCAGATAAGAGCTGCCTCTGGGAAAAGACGGAATATCCGATGCTTTCACATCGAGTCAAAACTCGACATTGTGCTGACCCCACCCATGCTTCGCACCTCACCACTGAACACTATCTTGTAACGTAGCTCTTTACGTACGAAGATCGCGACACCACCTCCTTGGGTGGAGAAAAGCCGATCATTTTCTGGCTTACGTGTTCATTTCTTCACAGTGCGAATTTTAAGTCTATCCCTTTCTGTCATTGATCAGAATTGTCTTTGCAGTTTTTACTTGCACCTATACCTATAGGGCAAGTACTGCAATCGTGAAAAAAATCGAACTCGAGATTTTAATCAAACTTGACATTACTATGATAGAGAAGTCCAAGAAAGTAGGTCTGGCAATTCCGAATGTCTGTCTTTGTCTGTCTATATATGTATATAGGGTCTGTGGGATATTCCCTAGAGGCGAAATTTGAAATTTCATTCGATAAAATTTGATGTGTGGGTTAATTTGGCATATGCTATGAGGTGCCGTACCACGTTTTTCACAAAAAATTCGAATAACGGTAATATTGAAAATCAGCTGTTTCTCGGGTTTTTTGTCGGTTTGTTCGGCGATTGGGCTAAAAATTAATATTTCTAGGTTATAAGACAAGTGCAAAATAATGGCGTACCATATTTTGGAATTGCCACGCCCACTTTTATAAAAATAATTTCATTCAAAATTTTTACTAGGAATGGAGAAAAAATTATTTAAGAAAAGTAACAGACCTTCAAATTTTCTATAATTCACTCAAACACGCTATCTGACCACGCCCACTTTTTAAGGGCGTTTTTATAAAAACAAAACATCGAGTAAACTCCCAAAATGTTATTCCATCGAAACGCGGAATGCCGCGCCCACTTTACAGGGAAGCGCAGGACTTAAACCTCAATCCTGATAAAATTTTACACTTATAGCATTACGGTGCAAGTACGTACGACCCAGGCGTGCACTATATTTTGTCTAACATCAATTCGCTTATGATGAAAATAACCCTGGATTTTTCGGCTATTTCGTTGTCAGGAGAATGGGTTTTTGGTGATTGGAAGTGGAAGTGGAAGTGGTGGAATTTTTTTTTATGCATGCAGGCAACAAAATAAGCCAAAGGAAACCGGGTTATTGGGTGATGTAGAGGATCGAACGGCGTTGGAAGTTGTTGCTAAACTTAAAAAAAATTACAGTTACAGTTCGTAGATAAAGGCAGGATGAAAATTTTAGATTCACGAATCCCAGATATGAATTCCTATAGTGTGGGTTATTTCCTCATGTGCACGCTTAAGAATACTCTTCGGCACGCATGCACCGATTTATTCTTAATTTGCGGGTATATTGCCGTTAGCATTACGATGCAATTATGGCAGCTAATAAAACGTTGTGTGACAAAAGCTAAATACGAGTAAAGGATGTTTTTTTTATGGAGGCGGAGAACTTTAAATAAAAATAAAACGTATGAAGATGTTTTATTACAATATGAATGAAATTGGCATAAGAAGAAGAACTCTCAGACCGTACACTTTTATCCATTAAAATAAAATAACTCAAATTTTTTAAACGGATTTCTGCTGAATTCTTTTAAAGGGATCGTAGAATATCTTTAAAGTACAAATAGGTAGTAATTATAATTGTTAAATCTTTGAATATTTAATAGCGATCCGAGTTCTTTCTAAATTCATAGATTACTTTACTTTACTTGGCCCAGAACGGCTTTTTTGGGGCCACTTCTTTTATGCAAAAGCTTATTGTATTGGCTTAGATTCCAAACCTTAGATGTAGATCTCAAATAAACACAGTGGTAAGTTTGAAATAAAAAAAATTCTTAAAATTTTGTCCGGCTCCCCACTCTTAATATTTCACCGCACGCCAGTGATATACATATGTATTTACATATGTCCATATGTACACTCGTTGACAAAAAAACCCTCGCACTCGAAATAATTCTGCTTTTCTTATTTTTAAGTGTAAAAAAAGTGGTATATGTTGAAGTTAAAAGGAAGAAGTTATTTTATTTGTTACTACCCAAATATTTATTGTGTTAATATCGCTCAAAACTATCGATCAGTATCTCGCCCTTTTTTTATTTTGCATAAAGTTATGATTAGTTATTTTTTTTATGATTTTCAATTGTATTTCTTCAAGAGTTAAAACGAATAGAGTGTGAGAAATTTTTTGAAAAACTTTCAATCAGAAGTGGAAATTGAAAATCTGGAAGTGGAAGACCCAAGAAAACGTGTCTCCGGGATCAGCGGCTAATCCAACGTATTTCCGTAAGAAATATGTTTGAAAATGCTGGAGACGTTAATAAGACATTTCGAGACCAAACTGAGAAACGAATAAGCGAACGAACAGTCTCAAGATTGCTGATTGAATCGGAATTGAAATCTAGGTGTCCAGCAAAAAAAACCTCTTTTGACTCCACGGATGAAAAAACAAAGGCTTAAATGGGCTCAAACTTATAAAAACTGGACTCAGGACGAGTGAGAATAAGTTACATTTTCAGATGTGTCCAAATTTAACTTGTTCGGGCCAGACGCTAACGCGGGGGCTCGTCGCAAGAAAGGCGAACGATTCTCGGAGGATTGCATTTTACCCACCGTTAGTTAAGCAATCACCTTATGTAATGATATGAGGAGCGATTACCTGATTTGGTGTTGAGACAATTATATTGCTTAAGAGTTCGGTTAATGCAATGGAATACAAAAAAATAATAAAAAACGGCGTTGTTACCCATTCGAACCAACTATGCGAACACTGTAAAAATGTTATTTTTCAAGATGATCCAGCTCCTGCACGTAGAGCAAAATCTGTATGTTTTGATTGAATACATTCATGTCAATCATTATTTTTTATTAAGTGTTAAGTATTTTCTTTCTTTTGGGTGCAAGAATTTAAAGATTCTTTAGGAATTGTCTCTCTTCTATGGCCTGGTAATGGCCCGAACCTTAACCTGATAGAAAATTGTTGGCAATTTTTAGGCAAAAAGATTAGAGAGAAAAGACCAACTATCATTTCTCAACTAGAGAACATCATTAAAGATGTTTGGTATCAGCATCTGAATTTCACCTATCTAGAAAAATGTTTGTATTCGATGCCAAAGCGAATTCATGACGTTGAGAAGAAAAAAAGGTGGAATAACAAAATATTAAGCCAATTTAATTATAAAATTAATTAAAATTTTCTTTATATTAATATTCTTGAATTAAATCTAACTTTTGTTAACGTTTTCTGTGGTTACTTTACTTTTTTTACATGTTGAAATAAGATTAAAATAAAACGATCTACCTTTCCACAACACCAAAAAAAGTTCTTGTTGCTTACAAATCCAAAAATTCAATATGTATGTAGTCAAAATGTTATAGATATGTAATAATTTGATTTAATATTAACTAAGTTATTAAAAGTGAAAACAAAATTTTCAAGAATGAACAAAAAATTGGTTTTTTTAAAGAAAAATTGAAAAGTGGAGTGATTTTGGTGGTGTGGTTTTTTTTTGTCAACGAGTGTATATACATACATACATATGTATGTATATATATTTTTTTAAGCTATTAGTGGTAAAAAGGTTTACCTCAACCTATTTCAAAATTAAACCAATATTTTATTTCACATTAATTTACCTTACTTGACTTTAATAGAGCTTAAGTTTCAGAATAAATTTCACGTGGGACATAAACATTTGTAGATACTACGTTTCATTATCTAGATCTGTTGATTATGAACTTCACCTTCTCCTGATATTTAATACGCTTTTCTATATAATTGTATAACTCGTTAATACTAATTGAAGTACCCCACACCCACATACATACATACATATAACCATATTTTTGTACAAATTACTATGCGCCTAAAAAAACCCACACATACTTTCTACTCCCAACACAAATATAAGATTGCGCATTTAAAAACTCTTCTTCTGAATGACCCACCAAAAGCATACCAAAGTGTACGTATTCAAAATTTCATTGAAATCGACGTGACAAGACGCCTTAATAGCAGCTTATCGTGCGAATCGTGTAAGCAAGTACGAATAGTTGACGCAATTCGTTTCTCTGTATGTTTATCAACCAAAAGCCTTGGCCTAAACGTAAGCCAACGAACCACCAGCATTCGTCTATAGTTATGGTTGTAACCGTTAAAGGTGCCCAGCATCAAATACATTTAAGAATTCTTTAAAGATATTGCAAGCAATCTTATATGATCACCCATCAATAGTTTAGATGTAAGTTGGTGACAAAGGTTTGTTGTTGTGAATGCTGCCAGTAGAAAATTTAGTTTTTACTTTTGCCATTATTACTCTTCGTAATTTATATAATAAATTGGTATGTGTCAATAAATAGAAAACTTTTGTTGAATAGCTGCCACTTGCTGCTTAAAAAAGTATCATGTATTGCGTGTGTACATATTTTTTAGCTAGTGAAGAAACGTCATTGTATGAATAAATTCATTGCTTTCATATTGTGTTTTTGGTCTTAGTTTATAGTTCTTTTTTTTTTTTTTTTGTTTTGTTTCCCCTTATGTAGGCCTTAGTTTATAGTTCTTTTTTTTTTTTTTTTTGTTTTGTTTCCCCTTATGTCCACTGCTATTTTACCACGTCCGAATTCAAAACCAGTTCGATAATAAAGGTATGCGCAGTTACATCATAAAGTTATGTACACAACACACGAAACATGCGATTTAATTTATGGTACGAGTAGAGTAAGTGAAAAATTTAAGTAGTGTTATTTATTGGTATTGTATTTTCTGCATTTTCTACACTTACACTTTATACTTACATAGTATATGTGTAAATAAGTTTCTGAAGAAAATTAATTATAGTAAGACAATCGCTCACAGTAGCATTACATGTGTCCGCACGATCACAAAAGGTAATGAAAATCAGTTTGTCGTTTCCAAGTCTACGTTAATACTTTCTAATTCCTTCTTGAGAAAATTTAGTTTGTACCTTATTATACTTATCTTTTAGTCTAAATATCGAAAAAATAGAAGCAGTACAAGTGTAAACATAAAATCCGTCGCATTTTGTATGAAATCGAAAAATTTTAAAGCGTTGTCTTAAAAAAATTGATTTTGATAAAATGTTGCATGAAATATCAACAAAGATTCGACGATATCGATGTAATTGGAGAAAAAAATGACGTACGGCCACGCCCACTTTATAGGGGCTACATAATAGAGAGGATAAGGTATCATAGGATCCATTTCAGACGGATTGTAGCTTTTCTGTATTTACATCTAGTAATTGTCCACAAATTTTGTTTCAATAAGGCAACAAAGACCAGGTGTCTCATACATAATCAGAACAAATTTCATTAGTTTTTGGAATATTTTGTGAAAATTTCGTGTCATGCATGTATATAACCAAGCTTAATTAGAGTAGAGTTAAGGTACACATACACATATTGCACGTATTCAAAATTTGTAAAAGTTCTCGGTTTGATCATAATTAGACGGTGCAAATAACACCAATACATGCATGTACGTCATGTGGCTATTCTTGCACCTGGTATGAGATTTGGTGTAACCTTTATCTCCCACACTCAGAAGTTGTGTTTCCGTATCTTGCCAACACTAAATGAATCAATGCTTTTACGCATACATTTACGCATGTATTTACAAAGCACAAGTGTATGTTCATACAGCAGGTCATAGCTTTGCATCAACGGGCGGCTGCATTCGAGTAAAATCGTCTGCGCGTAACTACAAAAGAAGAGAAAGTTGCACTGCGATATTAACAACATGAACATGCAGCTTAGCAACTTTCTTTTCCTCAACACACTCGAACACGGTACCAGAAGAAACCTAGTGGAGTGGTGAGTTTTCTTGTTTGTCTAGTTCATAAATGTGTGTGTGTGTATCGTATTCTTTCTTTTTGTATGCGGTAGAATGCTTATTAATTTTGCTGATTTACACCAACAAAATTAATGAGAAAAGAAACTAGCATTTATGTATGTTCAGTACAACGCAAGTGCACATGCAATTTCACAGGTTATTACAATCAGAAACTGTCCTAATTAAATTATAATCCATTCCAAAAATATATGTACAGTACATAGGTAGCAGGTCTGCAGCCATTCGTTCCTTAGTAGATAGGTCATGGAAAACCCGAAGACAGTATTAAATATAATATAATTAATCGTGTGCACAAATAACTGCAATAAGCATATTAAAATATTCTTGATCTCAATTGAATCGACAAAAAATTCAAAAAAATGGACTAATTTATTTGAAGAAGAAGAGGGGTAGTATCTCGTAAAATATTCTTTTGCATACATATATACATTTATACATATCATATGCATATGTATATATTCAAATGCTCAGAAAAATACCTTCTACCACATATCTTCTACAAATTGTTTCCAAATTTCGGGGGAGGTGCGAGAATACGAACCGAACGAAATTCTGAATAAATGACACAAGTACAAATTTGTTAAACTAACAAAAGTCTTGATGTACATACTGTTATGTTACGATAAAAAACCCAAACAACAATCATTTGTCACTTCGATTCCTCGAAAAAGATACCTTTTTTTTAACATTTTCGACTCGACTCAGCGAACATAGTGAAGTCAGTTTTAGTCAATTCGGTTTCGACTCGACCCAAGTCTATGCACATGAATTTTGATCCTGGTTGAACCACACTCAAAAAAATAATTATCAGTGGAAGCATGAGTCTTCTGTTTTAAAAACGTTTCCCTCTATACACTTTATTTATTTTTTGCTGATCGTCGGAGGGTGAACTGTGTGCGGAAGTCGAATAGTATAGTGCGAAGGATATTGAACGAATCTGCAGTATGAAATCAATCCATGATAAAACCAGGGGGTGCTGCACATATTGGCCTGTTGTAGGGCATTTATTTGTTAATTTGTTTTAATACACATAGTAAAGAATCCAATCCAAATTATGAATACTGTCATTGTTGCACTGATAATCCAGTCACTGTACTTTCAGACCAAAATTCGCGTACGCGGATTATTATCTTTGTCTTAAAAATTAATATTAATTCAAGATTTTTGCCATTCGAGATTGATTTTTTGCTAGATTTGTGCTATTCAAAATTTTATCTTCGAGCTTTTGCTTTCGAGCTAAATTTTTTCTAGATATCGTTGTAATCTCATCGAAATTGAATAGCGATTGTAGCGTATGTTTGTAACATAAAATGGTTGGGCCGATGTGTCAGTACAACACTTGTCGGTACGACGATTATGCATTCCCTATTTTACGTCAATATTCCAGAATTATCGAAAGTAAATTTGTAAAAACCCTTTAACTACATACAAACATATGTATATTATACACTAGCTGCTTAGCATAAATGCATTCATAGCGAAAACTCAAAACCTTCCAGAAAATCGATTAAAATTGATTTTTTAAGAAAAAAACGTTCCTAAAAAGTTAGCGTAGCTTACATGTCGTAGGAACGATTTATACATATATCAGGGGAATGTCCACATGTTTGCTTAAGATAAAATTATTTAAAAACACTCGTTTTTCTAAAATTGGGTAGCCCAGGGGTGTGTGTATGCCTGATAAGCTCTGTCGAGTAAGTGGTTCAAATATTGAATGTCTTATATGAAGATAAGCACGTAAATACTTTAGAAAAAAAATGTGCAGCGGCTGTGCCACCAGGCTCTAAATTATTAACCAATTTTTTTAAGTTTACCAATTCCAGTATGAGACAATTGAAGAGTCACTTCTCTTAAGTACCTACATGCATAAACACATATGCCCATGTAAGTTTTTAAGGCATGTATTTATTTTGGGTTGGGTACGATTGACCGCATTATCAAAGTCTCGCTTTATCAAAATCTCGCAGTTTCATAATCTCGCAGTTTCATAATCTCGCAAGTTAAAATCTCAAAAATAATAATCTCGCATTAAAACAAAATATTTATAAATCTATATACATATGTACATAGTTACCTACTTCGAACTTAATTAATTGCACTATGTCACTTTAGGTTTTGTGGGTTTTTTTTTGTTTCAAATGTCAACAACTGTCAGGCAGGCGCCTATAAACGAGTTTGGGGTGGGTGGCTCGCTTCGTTCGATAGCAGGGTTTTAACCCTTTTTTCTGTAGGGTTTAGACGCTCACGCGACTTCGTCGCTCCGCTAAGGGTATGTCACCAACTGTCAGGCAGGCGCCCATAACCGAGTTTGGTAATAAACTGAAGTGTGTACAGTCTCTATCACTCTTCTTAGCGCATTTGGCCTAATGTCACAAGCTACATATTTTGGTCTTATAACGCTTTACCTAAGTGACATTATGCGAAAAGTTAATATTCGACCTAATGACACTTATTAATAATAAGTACCATAATAGCAATTTGGCATAATCTCGCTTGACACAATGTCACGGCACCTATTAGTTCATTTTCTCAATCTACCGTTCGAGGAAATTTTCTTGTAGTTATCTTCAACGGCGAGATTTTTATAATGCGAGATTTTGGCAATGCGAGATTTGCGAGATTTCTAAATTACAAACCAGATTTTGATGATGCAAAATTATAATAAAGCGAGATTTTGAATATGCGAGATCTTGTTTTTCGAGATTTATGAAAATAATGCGAGATTTCCATTATTAAACTAAATTAATGATAAGGACTAAAAATTGACCAAATAAAAGTTTTTCTTTTTGTTTTAGAAAATATTCGCATAATTAAATGGACCAAAGAAAACTATTCTAGACTGCTAACCTGCATAGGTACAAGTGGCGTTCTTTATCCTTCCGACTTTTCAAATATCAAATATACATATTTTACTTACGTAATACTCCTCTGTAAAATTTGTTGATAAAACCTTTTTTATTCTCCTCATTTCATACATGCTCAATACCAAAATATTTATTTGGAAAATTTTGGCACAGTCGAGAAACAGACAAGTATGACCACTGCTAACGAGAAGCGGCCAATTCATCGACGATAAACAGGCATGCAATTTAATAAGCCGATAATTTCCGATTTACGTATTCATTTCATCATAGTGCGAATTTTTAGTCTATCCCTTTCTAATATTGAGCAGAATTTTGGTTGTAGTGTCTTTGTCTAACATCCATTCGCTTATGAGCAAAATAACTCGGGATTCCTGGGCTTTTTTGGATGAACATTTGATGGATGAAAATATGACTGCGAACAATTATCTGGAGAAGCGAAAGTGTCTGATGTTGGTATTGTGAATGGGTGTTAGTACTAGTACTATGTAGTAAACTTCAACAAAATGATGATATAACGTCCAGTTTTTTGTTATATCGCTCATATTTTTCATTTGAACGATAAGACCTAATTCCTGATTACTATGCAAGTAAAACATAGTTCCAAAACACAACTGCGTATTGGTAGTGAATATTATTGCGTACCAGAGAATCATAAGAAATTTTTGATTGCTGTTGGCATGGTGGGCTCTGCCCTTGGTAAAACTCACAGTTTCCTAGCTTCTTATGGGGACAACTTTTCAAACTTAAATATAAACAATCAACAGGCTAATGCAGCTCTAAATCCATCCACTTCTATAGGCGTTGGTCTACGCGAAGACCTCCCCTCCATCCTAGGGGCGGATGAGGACGATACTGTAATCGGTCCAATAGAAGAAGCGACACTTTAACAAGAAACTGCCACAACAACAACATCGGCTATCACCACCCTAACCAAAATTACGCCTGAGCGACTTATAGGATATATTATAGGATTCCAGACCTTACGTAAGCCGGTATCAAACCGAAATTTCAAGGAAATACCTTTCGTCCAGGATGGCTAATCCTGAATTGCAAAGACATATTTACAGCAGAATGGCTTAAGAGTATTGTCTCTAGTATCGCACCATGGAATGGTGCCTCATTGAAGCCGTTCGACGACGCTGATATTCGTCGCGACCAAATTATAGTAGGACACTTTCTAGAGAACCGTTCTTTCGGAAACGAGAAAGTTCTATGGGCAATCAGTGCCCAAAACTCGAATCTTCTTGTGTCAGAATGGCGAGTCATCAACCGCAAGACGAAGGGAAATTTCGCCCTCCTCCAATGTCCATCCTGCCCCAACGAACATCCCTCCTGCCTCAGCCAACATGGCATCCACTTCTTCCAATCATAATGCCCACTCCAAAACTTGGAGAGATGCCTCCACATCCAATGCGCAGCTCCATCCTCCGCTCCGAAATGTAACATGTCGGTCCAGCGCAAGCCGAAAGGCAATTCTGGCACAACGGTACCACCTCGCCTAGGTCAAAATAAAACGTCCTCTGAGGTTGATCCGAAGCTCTACTTGCAGCTCTAAGGCTGCACCCAGGATTATATTTAAGTATAATCCTAAGATTCATCAATGAACTTGATTTCAGCTAGAAGACAAATCCACTCAACATCTGCTAGGAGACAGCACGAAAGATTTCTACCAGGTCACGGTGCTTCTTAAGGCTATCTTAAGCTTATCACCCCAATTGCCCTTTAGAAAAAAGTATATACATACATATGTATGTACCTATCTAAAAACTTTGATTGAAAAGTCAGAGTGCAAAGTAGCTCTTTGCTCATTAAACTTCTTCTTCTTCTAGATCGTTGATTATACGTTCTGTTACAAACTGGTTTAAACTTCTTAAATATATTATTTTTAATGTTTTACCACTTGAGATGATAAAGGATTTATAATAATAATAGGCTTACCTTCGGTTTTAGACGTTATGGACGGCATAGGGTCCTTCAAATTGTGTTCCAGCAGTTCTTCATTACTATGTAAGCTGGACTTATCCATAGTAAGAACAGTATCAGTTTTGTTGCTAAAGATCACATTGTTACTAATTACTACTAACAGCACCGCAAATGTAATAAAATAACTCTTCATCGTAGCACTCGTTGAAGCACATACGGGAATAAAATACTATTCGGCGTCAAAATCTGGAACTTGATCTCGATTCGATATATCGACCATGACTACATTATGAACATAAGAGTAATTCTGGCGGATATCTTAGGGTCATTGGTCACAATTTTTTACATCATTTTAATTGTGGGACAGCATCTGCAAAAAAAAAATTTAATGAATAAGCTACTTCACAGAATTTTTGTTACTTATTTGTCTCTATTATACTCGCATGATAAAAAGAGAAAACTAAGTATATCTGAAAATGCATGCATGGACTTATGTAAGTACATAATGTACATAGTTCGAACTACGAAATGATTTGTATTTATTGGTTTACATTCTGGATTTAAGGACATGTCACTACCCAAATCTCACTTCCTTCAACTTTAGCATTTTGTTCAGTATTTACGAAAATACAAATAACGGATTTTTGCAGAGGGGTAAAATACAAGGTGTCGCAAAACTAATCATCCTATCGGAAGATATTATAATTTTTTGCAAATGGCGTCGTACGTCAATCATATTTGACATTTATGAACTAGACAGCTGCAGTATAAAAACAAGAGCGCTATACTCCGCAAAAGCGTGGAACAATTGTGTCCATTTTTTTTGTACCATTTTTTTTGTGGTGCTAGCGCAGCGAAAATTTCGAAGTTGATTTCTTAATCGTGTCGCTTCAACTGGGCAAACATTCCGGCGCTTAGCTACTCGCACGAACATAGTGTAACAACAGGAGACCATGCAGGGCGTGGCCGCCACCGGACTGGTCATTCGGCCGAGAAATCGCGGCTGTGGCTACCGATGTTGCTGAGAACGAAGAAATATCAACCAGAGGATGGGCCACGCAATGGACATCATTACACGGACCCTACAGCTTCGTTTGCGTCTGGGCCACTGAAAATCCACGTGTGATGCACGAAGAGCCATTACATCCACTCAAAGCCACTGTGTGGTGCGGCGTTCACACAGGATGAGTGATTGGGCTATATTTTTTTGAGGACGCACTCGGCAATACCGCCACTGTTACTGGTTAACGTTAAAAGACCATGATAAACGACTTCTCACTGCCGGAATTGGATGAGCAGGGCATGGTGAAGATGTGGTTTCAACAAGACGGTGCAATCGCACACAGAACACGGACCACAATCGATGTTGTGAAGGAATTTCCTGTTCGCGTTATTCCGTTTTGACGGTTTGGCATGGCCAGAAAGATCGTCCTCAGACTTCATTTTTTAGGGCTACTTGAAGTCACGGGGTTATACCAACAAATCTCAGGCAAGCAGCACCCTTAAGGAAAGTCATGAAAATACGATAAATGTGTATCAATACTGGCGGCAGCCACTTGGCGGATATCATCTTTTCCACTTAACAGAAAAAATTGTAAAGGTCGAAATAAAAATTTCCATCACTCAAAATAATTTTTTTTTATTTTGTGAAAAAGTAATTCAAAAACAAAATTGCACGATTAATTTTGCGCCACCTACAATCATTTTTACAATGAGAGTGAGAAGATTTAAAAAAAAAACCAAAATCGAAAAAAGTTATTGAAAAAGAATGGACACACTTGCAATAAAGAACTTTATTGTTATTTTAAAGACAGAAGTCTGTCCTTTTTAAATTTTTAAATCATGTTATGTCCAACAGTAGATTTTGAAAAAAAAACCTTTCAAACTAAGAATTTATGGACAAAAAGTGGAAAAAAAATTTGATTTTTCAAGATTATGAAATAAAGCATTTAAATAGCTCTTGGTATTAATTGTTATTTAAGAAGCTTTTTCATGACAGTTATATAATAATATAATAAGTTGTAACTATCGCATCGCTTTTATTGAATATGAATATGTATCTCTAAATATTTTATATGCTTGTTGTAAGCAGCTGTTAGCATTTTCTATGTATCCAATATTTTAATATTTTAAGATTAAAGACTTTTTTTAAATTGAACCCTTTTTCGCCATATCCATAATCATGTATGTATGTAGTATGTATAAAACCAAAAGTGCCACTAACATTAAAATCAACTGATAATTAAAGTTCAATTTGTATGCACATGCATTAAAAGTGTATATGATATACGGGTGTATGCATGAATCAATCTAAAATTAATATTCGAAATGCTGATTAAATTTACGATCTGCTCATAAACAAGTTTCTCTACACAATTTGTTAAAATGTACAAATTCACGTAAATTTCCTCTGGTTACGAAGTTTTTGGATTTTACGAGGCACATTATCTGCACACATGTGCATATATATATGTACATATAACCCTTATATACATACTGTGTAGTGAACATTTTCGTTTATTTTGATGCTAGTCCCAAATCAAGCTTTAAAGAAAATCGCAGAAAAACTTATGAATACCTACTAGAAAAACTAATAAAAAAATATAAATACTTGGCGCTGCAGGTCGATAAGACCCAGGGACTAGCTTCTTACAACCATTCGTGTTGTGCGTGTTATATTATTAACACGAATGGCAATTTGTTATTTTGAGAAGCTTTCTCAGAACAGTTGTACTCTCGAATGTTTGTCATACGCTCGCGAGAGGTGGGGCCGTGAAAAACTTTCAGGTGTCCCGACTGGAATTCGAACCTCGAACCATTTGCTCCGTAGTCTAACGCACTGAGCCACGGCGCCCACTCACAAGAAAAACTAATATTAATTTAAATATGGAGTCATATAAAAGTACATTTTACATTTACATACAAATTTCTTATTGGGTAGTGTGTGAAATTTTATCATCTTAAAGTTCAGGAATTAATGGGTGGTGTCCACTCGAAGTGGGTCGATTTCTTACAGCCTCTAGCATTTTTCGCAAATCTAAGTTTAAACAAATTGGTAATTTTCGGATTTCTTTATATATTCTTTATTTTTATTATTATACATATTTAAGAATGAAAATATCCTAAAGTGTAATGCCATGTTCAATGAGTGCAATTTGTTTACCGAAACTATTATACTCACAATAGGTTTGCCTAAAAATATAACCGCTTAGTAGTGAGACCCACTAATCACTTATCCATGGCGTCCTTACATTTACGTATTAGATAGATAAATCGTTATGTCATACTAGTGGCCCCTGACAGACTTTGCCCTGCCATAGACCACATATGTACACGGTATTTTATATAGGTAGACCTTGTTTTATGTAGACCGTGTGTTATTTGGTGGCGCTGTTGTCATATGCATTTTAAATACATAGAATACATATGCATGTCGTATGTAGATATGGTTTTAATGTTTGATATGAATTCGATAATTTCAGCAGTTGTGACTATTGTTCAGTACGATAGAAATACGACTACCACCGTGAAGGTACAATTGAATATGTAGAGGATGGACTATGACATGTTGTGGATGGACTGTGATGGAGAAACATGTTGATGAAGAATACCTAAAAGTTGCGGAAGACTGTGAGAGATTACCGTACGAATACGATCCATAGAAAACATTTCCGATACAAATTTGTATACCTTATGCTAAGGATATATTAAGTTTGATACATAGTTTGTAACATAGATAAATAATCGAAATAGAGGGTCTATCGCTGCCAGACTTATCGTATTTTAAGTCTCTTATTGGAGACCTTCATGTTGATGTAAAAATCTTTTAGTTATATCTTGCTCTGGGGTCTTAGACTATAAAGCTAACTTCAGTGAATCCAATTCCCGGGAAAAAACAAACAATTTTTTCAATAGATGGCTTCCTCTTTTTTAATCAATCCCCTAAATATATACATACTGGGACACCTTGTATTAAGATTAAGATGAATTACATGGGTTTTACCACACATTTTACATTGCAAAGATTTGGTGTTACGAATATATTTACCTTAGGTACTACTGAAATATTGTATTGTAATTTCCTTATACTATAAGTGAAATATTTCTCCATTTTTTACAAAAGTTATTGAATATTGATTGTAATGAGAAAGGAGATAAAAATTTGTTTCCAATTATTATAAAATCAATCTAGGAACGATGAAACTATAATATATAACAACAATATGAATGTTTAATTTTCGATTATTTTTTAGTTGCACGTATGTATGTATGTACATATGTACATATGTATGTTGTACCAAGTATTATATTCGTGAAGAATTTCGAACTCGAGAACTTAATTAAACTTGACATTACTATGATGCAGAAGTCCAAAAAAGTGGGTCTGCCAATGCCGTCTGTCTATATGTCTGTGCACGAAGCTACAGCCTAAACGGGTGGACGAATTTAGATCAAACTTTAAATGTAAGATCCCTCGGATAATCCCTAGAGGCGAAAATTAAATTTCTGTACCAGTTTTACAGAAAGACGATTTTTGACTAAAAGTCAATATGTGAGAACACGGCTTCAACGAATTCGCTCAAATTTCATATTTAGATATGTACTTACGACCAATTTTGTTTAATTTTTCAGATAATGTTAAAGACCTATAAAATGTTTTTTTAAACTTTTGACAAAAGATGCGCACTTTTTACAGAATGAAGATGTTGGAGCCACTTTATTCGAAAACGTGCTCAACTTGTATACCCTTCGAGATGGCATAAATAGTTTTTGATCAATACTGCTTGAAACGGTCCGTTACTTCAAGCCAACTTGCTTAAAATTCGATTTTCTCGAAAACAGCCCAATCTTTATTACTTTGTTTCAGATATAGACTGCGCTTATAAAGTGGTATAAGATACCAGACTTTTGACCAAAACCGCTTAAAACGGTACTTTACTTAGAGACATCTTATCGAAAATACGATTTTTTCGAAAATTTACCTCGAATGCACACAAAATCTTTAGATTTAGGAGCAAGTTCGTACGACTCATTCGTGCACTTTACTTACTTTAAATAGTCTACCAACAACCTTTCTTGAAAGGAATAACACAAAAACACTCTTTAAGCTTCACTAGGAAAAACATACAAGAAAGCTACAATCAACAATGTCCTACCTATCAAATAGCCCCTATGAAGTGGGCTTGGCCCCACGCCATTTAGTTTTCAAATTACAACGAAATTCGCATTGAGTTTACTCAATGTTTTGTTTTTATAAAAATGCCCATAAAAGTGGGCGTGGCCAGATAGGGTGTTTGAGTTAATTATAGAGAATTTGAAGGTCTATTACTTTGCTTAAATAATTTTTTCTCAATTTCCAGTAAAAAATTTGAAAAAAAATAAGTTTTATAAAAGTGGGCGTGGCATTCCAAAATTTGGTATGCCATTATTTTGCACTTGTCTTATAACCTACAAATAATAATTTTTAGCCTGATTTTCAATATTACCGTTATTCGATTTTTTTGTGAAAAACGTGGTATGCCACCTTATAGCATATGCCCAAACTACCCTTAATTTTGAGGTTAGAATGAAAATTAAAATTTCGACTCTAGGGAATATCCCACAGACCCTATATATGAAGTTTGAAGTAAATCCGTTCAGCCGTTTAGGCTGTAGTCGAATATACAGACAGACAGACAGACTGACAGACTGACAGACTGACAGACAGACAGACGGAATTGCCGGACCTACTTTTTTGGACTTCTCCATCATAGTAATGTCAAGTTTGATTAAAATCTGGAGTTCGATTTTTTTCACGATTGCAATACTTGCCCTATAGGTATAGGTGCAAGTAAAAAAGGATCGCACAATGTATCGACAATTTTGTGCATCTTAGCTGTGAACGAAATCAAGCAAAAGGAGTGAGTTTTGCTCAAGCAACCCTTAAATGCGGATATAGATAATTTATAGGTGTAGGGCACGTGTAAGTACTGTAGAAGGTAGGAGTATGTGTGGTCGTTGTTTGCATGTGGCGATAGTAAGAATAAAAGTTGAAGAAGAAGATTTTTACAATTTTGTTCCTAAGCAATTTTTTGAAAAACTTTTAACCTGATTTCAGTTTTTCCAGAAATATTCAAATTGTGTATACGACACTTAAAAGAATTAAAACATATTCAAGAACAACAATAGGACAAAATAGACTGACGGATCTTTCAATGATTACCATTGAAAAAAAACTTTTGAGAGAAAAACAGTTAGAAGATTCTTTCTATGAAAATGTCATCAAAATATTTATAAACAAATCTAGGAGGTTGGACTTAGATATAAGTAATATTTCAGTGTTCATAGTATGTACATATATATATAAATCATATGCATTAAAAACAATAAAAATATTGAATTCCATTAATTGAACGCCTACATTTTTTACTCACGCGTCGCCACTGGTAGCATGAATAACGTGGATTACTATTCTAGGCGAAAAGGAATATTTTTTCACTTTTCAAACCAATTTCCGATATCTTTACCTCATGTCAGATAACCTACATAAAATGACAGTTGACATGGACGGAAAAATGCGCCGTCGAACTAACACGACTTATTTCAATTCATGAGTTTTGGAGCATTGAAAGCCAAGCGGTACACCAGAGTGTTTTCAATGCCTAGTCTCAAGACTAGTGAATGGCAATAGCGTAGTGTGTAGTGTGTTAACTTATGTCCCGAACTTTGCAGGTTCAGCCCCGGTTGGGGAACACCAAACGCAGCCACCTAACCATGTATGAGAAACGAATAAATTCAAAGTTTCTTGAACCACTGCCCCAAAAAAGTAAATCTGTCTGGAAGTACATTCTGAGACTTGAATTCCTTTTTATTGAAAAAAAAACAAAAATACTGGGAAAAAGAACTCCAGTTAGAACTAAAGTTATATCAATCGTCTAGTATATGTACATATGTACATAGGTGTGGGAAAGGGTATTTTCATTGACACGGCATTGAAGCGGACCCCAGCGAATCGCAGCAATAAAGTCATTTATTGTACACATATACATATGTATGTACATATGTAAGCATAAGTAAATGTTTGTATATGTTTTAATTCTGTTCATATTTAAATAATAATGTCGAAAATGTATTAGATAACTTTCAAACACAACTTGTTAATACCCTAACAGAGGCTGTTAAAAGAACTCTCGGACAATGTCTATTGTTTCTTTTTAATTTTTAGTTAAAAAAATATAAATAATATGTATGTTACCGTTTAAGCTCGAGTTGAGTCGCTATTCCCAAAGATATCTTGGCATAACAACCTAACTCAACTTTAGTTTTCAAAAATTAAGATAACATGGAAATCACGATAGCTTAAGGGCTTAATTTCGCATTATCTTTCGCATTTATTAATTAAATGGAACAACACAAGTGGTTAGTGCGTTGAATTAAAAAGCTGGGGATGCAAGGTTCGAGTTCCAGCCAAAACACTTAAAAGTTTTTCACGGTGCCACCTCTCACGAGCGTCTGTCAAACATCCGAGAGTATAACTATCATGAAAAAGCTTCTCAAATGGTGATGGTGGTGAGAAGCTAGACTCTTGGTCCTATAGAATCAAAAATTTATATTTCTGTAATACAAGCTAGATTTTAAAAAGGAGTAAAATACAACACTTTTCAAACGTTAGCGTTCGGGGTTCGAATCCCAACCAAAATATGTATCTGCTCTCTCGCGAGCGGCTGACAAACATCCGAGTATAACTGTCATGAAAAAGTTTCTCAAATAATAAGTTTCCCTTAAGGTACAGCATTTAACGGTACGGCATAACTAGGTCTGTTGCACCAAAAAAATTGTTATTGAAATACAAGCCACCGCAGTAAAAAATAAAGTGCACGACTGGGTCGTACGTTCGTACGTACTTGCAACGTAATGCTTTAAGTGTAAAATTTTATTAGGACTGAAGTCCAAGTCTTGCTCTTCCCAGTAAAGTAGGCGTGGCATTCCGCGTTTCGATGAAATAATAGTAATAACATTGATGGAGTTTACTCAATGTTTTGGTTTTATAAAAACGCCCTTAAAAAGTGGGCGTACCCAGATAGGTGAGTGTATTATAGAAAATTTGAAGTACTATTACTTTGCTTAAATATTTTTTTCTCAATTTCTAGTAAAAATTTTGAAAAAAAAAACTTTTATAAAATTGGGCGTGGCAATTCCAAAATTTGGTACGCCATTATTTTGCATTTGCCTTATAACCTAGAAATATTAATTTTTAGCCCAATCGCCAAACAAATACCCGAAAAACAGCTGATTTTCAATATTACCGTTGTTCGAATTTTTCGTGAAAAACTTGGTATGCCACCTCATGGTATATAACCCACATACCAAATTTTATCGAAATCGTTAAAGCCGTTTTAGAGAAAATCCATTTTAACTGAAATCGGCCTTAAGTAAACTACCCTTAATTTTGAGGTTAGAATAAAAATTCAAATTTAGCCTCTAGGGATTATCCCACAGACCACAGATATAAGTTTGATACATAGTTTGTAACATAGATAAATAATCGAAATAGAGGGTCTATCGCTGCCAGACTTATCGTATTTTAAGTCTCTTATTGGAGACCTTCATGTTGATGTAAAAATCTTTTAGTTATATCTTGCTCTGGGGTCTTAGACTATAAAGCTAACTTCAGTGAATCCAATTCCCTGAAAAAAACAAACAATTTTTTCAATAGATGGCTTCCTCTTTTTTAATCAATCCCCTAAATATATACATACTTTCTTTTGGGACACCTTGTATTAAGATTAAGATGAATTACATGGGTTTTACCACACATTTTACATTGCAAAGATTTGGTGTTACGAATATATTTACCTTAGGTACTACTGAAATATTGTATTGTAATTTCCTTATACTATAAGTGAAATATTTCTCCATTTTTTACAAAAGTTATTGAATATTGATTGTAATGAGAAAGGAGATAAAAATTTGTTTCCAATTATTATAAAATCAATCTAGGAACGATGAAACTATAATATATAACAACAATATGAATGTTTAATTTTCGATTATTTTTTAGTTGCACGTATGTATGTATGTACATATGTACATATGTATGTTGTACCAAGTATTATATTCGTGAAGAATTTCGAACTCGAGAACTTAATTAAACTTGACATTACTATGATGCAGAAGTCCAAAAAAGTGGGTCTGCCAATGCCGTCTGTCTATATGTCTGTGCACGAAGCTACAGCCTAAACGGGTGGACGAATTTAGATCAAACTTTAAATGTAAGATCCCTCGGATAATCCCTAGAGGCGAAAATTAAATTTCTGTACCAGTTTTACAGAAAGACGATTTTTGACTAAAAGTCAATATGTGAGAACACGGCTTCAACGAATTCGCTCAAATTTCATATTTAGATATGTACTTACGACCAATTTTGTTTAATTTTTCAGATAATGTTAAAGACCTATAAAATGTTTTTTTAAACTTTTGACAAAAGATGCGCACTTTTTACAGAATGAAGATGTTGGAGCCACTTTATTCGAAAACGTGCTCAACTTGTATACCCTTCGAGATGGCATAAATAGTTTTTGATCAATACTGCTTGAAACGGTCCGTTACTTCAAGCCAACTTGCTTAAAATTCGATTTTCTCGAAAACAGCCCAATCTTTATTACTTTGTTTCAGATATAGACTGCGCTTATAAAGTGGTATAAGATAGCAGACTTTTGACCAAAACCGCTTAAAACGGTACTTTACTTAGAGACATCTTATCGAAAATACGATTTTTTCGAAAATTTACCTCGAATGCACACAAAATCTTTAGATTTAGGAGCAAGTTCGTACGACTCATTCGTGCACTTTACTTACTTTAAATAGTCTACCAACAACCTTTCTTGAAAGGAATAACACAAAAACACTCTTTAAGCTTCACTAGGAAAAACATACAAGAAAGCTACAATCAACAATGTCCTACCTATCAAATAGCCCCTATGAAGTGGGCTTGGCCCCACGCCATTTAGTTTTCAAATTACAACGAAATTCGCATTGAGTTTACTCAATGTTTTGTTTTTATAAAAATGCCCATAAAAGTGGGCGTGGCCAGATAGGGTGTTTGAGTTAATTATAGAGAATTTGAAGGTCTATTACTTTGCTTAAATAATTTTTTCTCAATTTCCAGTAAAAAATTTGAAAAAAAATAAGTTTTATAAAAGTGGGCGTGGCATTCCAAAATTTGGTATGCCATTATTTTGCACTTGTCTTATAACCTACAAATAATAATTTTTAGCCTGATTTTCAATATTACCGTTATTCGATTTTTTTGTGAAAAACGTGGTATGCCACCTTATAGCATATGCCCAAACTACCCTTAATTTTGAGGTTAGAATGAAAATTAAAATTTCGACTCTAGGGAATATCCCACAGACCCTATATATGAAGTTTGAAGTAAATCCGTTCAGCCGTTTAGGCTGTAGTCGAATATACAGACAGACAGACAGACTGACAGACTGACAGACTGACAGACTGACAGACTGACAGACAGACAGACGGAATTGCCGGACCTACTTTTTTGGACTTCTCCATCATAGTAATGTCAAGTTTGATTAAAATCTGGAGTTCGATTTTTTTCACGATTGCAATACTTGCCCTATAGGTATAGGTGCAAGTAAAAAAGGATCGCACAATGTATCGACAATTTTGTGCATCTTAGCTGTGAACGAAATCAAGCAAAAGGAGTGAGTTTTGCTCAAGCAACCCTTAAATGCGGATATAGATAATTTATAGGTGTAGGGCACGTGTAAGTACTGTAGAAGGTAGGAGTATGTGTGGTCGTTGTTTGCATGTGGCGATAGTAAGAATAAAAGTTGAAGAAGAAGATTTTTACAATTTTGCTCCTAAGCAATTTTTTGAAAAACTTTTAACCTGATTTCAGTTTTTCCAGAAATATTCAAATTGTGTATAAGACACTTAAAAGAATTAAAACATATTCAAGAACAACAATAGGACAAAATAGACTGACGGATCTTTCAATGATTACCATTGAAAAAAAACTTTTGAGAGAAAAACAGTTAGAAGATTCTTTCTATGAAAATGTCATCAAAATATTTATAAACAAATCTAGGAGGTTGGACTTAGATATAAGTAATATTTCAGTGTTCATAGTATGTACATATATATATAAATCATATGCATTAAAAACAATAAAAATATTGAATTCCATTAATTGAACGCCTACATTTTTTACTCACGCGTCGCCACTGGTAGCATGAATAACGTGGATTACTATTCTAGGCGAAAAGGAATATTTTTTCACTTTTCAAACCAATTTCCGATATCTTTACCTCATGTCAGATAACCTACATAAAATGACAGTTGACATGGACGGAAAAATGCGCCGTCGAACTAACACGACTTATTTCAATTCATGAGTTTTGGAGCATTGAAAGCCAAGCGGTACACCAGAGTGTTTTCAATGCCTAGTCTCAAGACTAGTGAATGGCAATAGCGTAGTGTGTAGTGTGTTAACTTATGTCCCGAACTTTGCAGGTTCAGCCCCGGTTGGGGAACACCAAACGCAGCCACCTAACCATGTATGAGAAACGAATAAATTCAAAGTTTCTTGAACCACTGCCCCAAAAAAGTAAATCTGTCTGGAAGTACATTCTGAGACTTGAATTCCTTTTTATTGAAAAAAAAACAAAAATACTGGGAAAAAGAACTCCAGTTAGAACTAAAGTTATATCAATCGTCTAGTATATGTACATATGTACATAGGTGTGGGAAAGGGTATTTTCATTGACACGGCATTGAAGCGGACCCCAGCGAATCGCAGCAATAAAGTCATTTATTGTACACATATACATATGTATGTACATATGTAAGCATAAGTAAATGTTTGTATATGTTTTAATTCTGTTCATATTTAAATAATAATGTCGAAAATGTATTAGATAACTTTCAAACACAACTTGTTAATACCCTAACAGAGGCTGTTAAAAGAACTCTCGGACAATGTCTATTGTTTCTTTTTAATTTTTAGTTAAAAAAATATAAATAATATGTATGTTACCGTTTAAGCTCGAGTTGAGTCGCTATTCCCAAAGATATCTTGGCATAACAACCTAACTCAACTTTAGTTTTCAAAAATTAAGATAACATGGAAATCACGATAGCTTAAGGGCTTAATTTCGCATTATCTTTCGCATTTATTAATTAAATGGAACAACACAAGTGGTTAGTGCGTTGAATTAAAAAGCTGGGGATGCAAGGTTCGAGTTCCAGCCAAAACACTTAAAAGTTTTTCACGGTGCCACCTCTCACGAGCGTCTGTCAAACATCCGAGAGTATAACTATCATGAAAAAGCTTCTCAAATGGTGATGGTGGTGAGAAGCTAGACTCTTGGTCCTATAGAATCAAAAATTTATATTTCTGTAATACAAGCTAGATTTTAAAAAGGAGTAAAATACAACACTTTTCAAACGTTAGCGTTCGGGGTTCGAATCCCAACCAAAATATGTATCTGCTCTCTCGCGAGCGGCTGACAAACATCCGAGTATAACTGTCATGAAAAAGTTTCTCAAATAATAAGTTTCCCTTAAGGTACAGCATTTAACGGTACGGCATAACTAGGTCTGTTGCACCAAAAAAATTGTTATTGAAATACAAGCCACCGCAGTAAAAAATAAAGTGCACGACTGGGTCGTACGTTCGTACGTACTTGCAACGTAATGCTTTAAGTGTAAAATTTTATTAGGACTGAAGTCCAAGTCTTGCTCTTCCCAGTAAAGTAGGCGTGGCATTCCGCGTTTCGATGAAATAATAGTAATAACATTGATGGAGTTTACTCAATGTTTTGGTTTTATAAAAACGCCCTTAAAAAGTGGGCGTACCCAGATAGGTGAGTGTATTATAGAAAATTTGAAGTACTATTACTTTGCTTAAATATTTTTTTCTCAATTTCTAGTAAAAATTTTGAAAAAAAAAACTTTTATAAAATTGGGCGTGGCAATTCCAAAATTTGGTACGCCATTATTTTGCATTTGCCTTATAACCTAGAAATATTAATTTTTAGCCCAATCGCCAAACAAATACCCGAAAAACAGCTGATTTTCAATATTACCGTTGTTCGAATTTTTCGTGAAAAACTTGGTATGCCACCTCATGGTATATAACCCACATACCAAATTTTATCGAAATCGTTAAAGCCGTTTTAGAGAAAATCCATTTTAACTGAAATCGGCCTTAAGTAAACTACCCTTAATTTTGAGGTTAGAATAAAAATTCAAATTTAGCCTCTAGGGATTATCCCACAGACCACAGATATGAAGTTTGAAGCAAATCCGTCCAGCTGTTTAGGCTGCAGTCGCATATACAGACAGACAGACAGACAGACAAACGGAATTGCCGGACCTACTTTTTTGGACTTCTCCATCATAGTAATGTCAAGTTTGATTACAATCTCGAGTTCGAATTTTTTCACGAAAGCAATACTTGCCCTATAGGTATAGATGCAAGTAAAAAGTAGCGGCCATACAACGGTAGCAGGAGTATATTGTTCTACTAGCTACAGATTAATTTCAAGAATACTTACGAATTCAAGAGAAAAAGAGCTTTCTTAATCTATTAAAAATCAACGCTAAGTATTACAGGATGTTGTCGCTTTCTGTATAGCTAAGAATATTTCCTTAAATACTACCAAAATAGAAGAAGCATTTATCTATGCTGCATATACTTGGTAATAAGATTGAAATGAATGAGAATAACCCACGTCTAGTAAGTAAACTAACTGACTGGAGTTACTTCAGACAATTGCTGAAAAAATGCAATGAAAGATCCTCAGCAATAGTCACAATCGGCCAATTAAATAAAGAGGTACAAACTTTCACCCTAGTTATACAAAAAAGCCGCTTGAGCTGCAAAACCTGAATCTAAGAGTAAAGTGAAAAGAAAAGGAAAAGAAGATTTAAATAAAGTGCACGACTGGGTCGTACGTACTTGCACCGTAAAGCTGTAAGTGTATAATTTGATCGGGATTAAAGTCCAAGTCTTGCCCTTCCCAGTAAAGTAGGCGTGAATAGTCATAACATTGTAGGAGTTTACTCAATGTTTTGTTTTTAAAAAACAACTTTAAAAAGTGGGCGTGGCCAGATAAGATGTTTGAATGAATTATAGAAAATTTTACGGCCTATACTCTGCTTAAATAATTTTTTCTCAATTTCTAGTAAAAATTATGAAAAAAAATAAGTTTTATAAAAGTGGGAGTGGTATTCCAAAATTTGGTATGCCATTATTTTGCATTTGCCTTATAACCTAGAAATATTAATTTTTAGCCCAATCGCCAAACAAATACCCGAAAAACAGCTGATTTTCAATATTACCGTTGTTCGAATTTTTCGTGAAAAACTTGGTATGCCACCTCATGGTATATAACCCACATACCAAATTTTATCGAAATCGTTAAAGCCGTTTTAGAGAAAATCCATTTTAACTGAAATCGGCCTTAAGTAAACTACTACTAAATTCAAATTTAGCCTCTAGGGATTATCCCACAGACCACAGATATGAAGTTTGAAGCAAATCCGTCCAGCTGTTTAGGCTGCAGTCGCATATACAGACAGACAGACAGACAGACAAACGGAATTGCCGGACCTACTTTTTTGGACTTCTCCATCATAGTAATGTCAAGTTTGATTACAATCTCGAGTTCGAATTTTTTCACGAAAGCAATACTTGCCCTATAGGTATAGATGCAAGTAAAAAGTAGCGGCCATACAACGGTAGCAGGAGTATATTGTTCTACTAGCTACAGATTAATTTCAAGAATACTTACGAATTCAAGAGAAAAAGAGCTTTCTTAATCTATTAAAAATCAACGCTAAGTATTACAGGATGTTGTCGCTTTCTGTATAGCTAAGAATATTTCCTTAAATACTACCAAAATAGAAGAAGCATTTATCTATGCTGCATATACTTGGTAATAAGATTGAAATGAATGAGAATAACCCACGTCTAGTAAGTAAACTAACTGACTGGAGTTACTTCAGACAATTGCTGAAAAAATGCAATGAAAGATCCTCAGCAATAGTCACAATCGGCCAATTAAATAAAGAGGTACAAACTTTCACCCTAGTTATACAAAAAAGCCGCTTGAGCTGCAAAACCTGAATCTAAGAGTAAAGTGAAAAGAAAAGGAAAAGAAGATTTAAATAAAGTGCACGACTGGGTCGTACGTACTTGCACCGTAAAGCTGTAAGTGTATAATTTGATCGGGATTAAAGTCCAAGTCTTGCCCTTCCCAGTAAAGTAGGCGTGAATAGTCATAACATTGTAGGAGTTTACTCAATGTTTTGTTTTTAAAAAACAACTTTAAAAAGTGGGCGTGGCCAGATAATATGTTTGAATGAATTATAGAAAATTTTACGGCCTATACTCTGCTTAAATAATTTTTTCTCAATTTCTAGTAAAAATTTTGAAAAAAAATAAGTTTTATAAAAGTGGGAGTGGTATTCCAAAATTTGGTATGCCATTATTTTGCACTTGTCCTATAACCTACAAATATTAATTTTTAGCCCAATCGCCGAACAAATGCCCAAGAAACAGCTGATTTTCTATATTACCGTTATTCGAATTTTTCGTGAAAAACGTGGTATGCCACCTCATAGCATATGCCCAAACTAACCCACACATCAAATTTTATCGAAATCGTTAGAGCCGTTTTCGAGAAAATCCATTTTAACTGAAATCGGTCTTAAGTAAACTACCCTTAATTTTGAGGTTAGAATGAAAATTTAAATTTCGCCTCTAGGGAATATCCCACAGACCCTATATATGAAGTTAGAAGCAAATCCGTCCAGCCGTTTAGGCTGCAGTCGAATATACAGACAGACAGACAGACAGACAGACAGACAGACAGACAGACAGACGGCATTGGCGGACCTACTTTTTTGGACTTCTCCATTATAGTAATGTCAAGTTTGATTAAAATCTCGAGTTCCAAATTTTGCACGAATACAATACTTGCCCTATAGGTATAGGTGCAAGTAAAAATGTATTGGCTTCTAGGGAGATATTCCTGTCAGTCTGGTCGATGGGACCCAAGGCCTAGCTTCTCACAACTATGAAAGGGGCCTACTGTTTAATGCCGTGTCCGAAGGGCAATTTGTTATTTGAGAAGCTTTCGCGAAACAGTTGTACTGTCGGATGTTTGTCAGACGCTCGCGAGAGATGGGGCAGTGAAAAACTATTTAGGTGTTCCCCGACTGGGATTCGATCTCGAACCCTTGCTCCATAGTCCAACGCACTAACCACTGAGCCACGGCACCCACCTGTGTATAACAAGCTGAATCTTTATAACTAAGTACTTTAGCCGATAAGGACATATGGACTCCAGCTTTTGGGGGTTGATAAAAAAGACAAACTTGCAAACTATACAATAATTTCAAAATAAAGTACTACTCAATATTGTTATTGCGCCATAGTACATAACGAACGCTGGTCTACGTAGGGATCTAAAAGTAGAAATTGTATAAGATGACGTCTGAACGGTCCCAAGAAGACATGAAGGCAGAATTGGTAACCACGCCAATCTAGCTAAACTACTTAATAATAACAATTTAGTTAAAAGATTGAGATGGATAAAACCCTTCGAACTAGTTAACTAAAGATAGCGTTATAACGTTCATAACATTATCACACGAAATAAGTGATTAAAAGTGATGATTAGTTTGACGACTGGCCCGATAACTGGAAGGATTGCATAAGGCACATCTTCTCCGGATGTTTTTACCTGCGTTTAAAAAATTTTGCTGTCCCGAAAAGTATAAAAAAAAAGCAAAAAGTATGTAAAACATTTGTATATTCAAAAGAAAGCATATCTATAAAAATATACACATGCATATATGTATGTACAAATATGAGATATGAATGTCGGAATCCTAGACTTCTTTGCTGTAAGCACAACGAAGTAGACGTGGCATAAGAAATTAACAAGCAAAGTAAATAACAAAACTTACCGCTTAACGGTTGATTTTGTTGTAGTCTTGAATTAATTCCACCACACGTTTATAAGTAAGCCCATGAAAATGAACAATATGATGGTACACGTAGCATAAAAATGCAGTAACAAAATGCCATTCAACAATTCAACAACGTTCACCTACTTATAGGTGCAAGTGTAAGACCGCTAGCTATGAAGGAGCTTTCAAGAATTAAATCGACAACTGCACCTTCATAAGTACATATTTAACAAAAATGTGTAAAATGTTTCGAATTTTTTTTTTCTATATTCAGATAAAAAAAATCCAATCAAACATACACATACTTTACACATGTACTGCACTCTTTTACACATTCTTTTACAATCTGACGCAGAGCAAAACGAAAAAGAAAAATCATGACTACACCAACTCGACATGAAAGAGCTGCTGACCTCAGTCTAATGGTTGCTTATGAGAAATCACCTGCTAAATGTACCTACTATGTGGGTTATGTACTCTGCTACTACAAGACATAACAATGCATCCGGCTATAGTGCAGCTATAGAGAAGTGGTGCCTACTTCATTCCAAACCTCTGGCTGGGATTTTAAATAAGCATTATTTTGTAATTATATATGCAATAGAAGGTTAGATTATTGCAACTTCCAATGGACTAAACTGCAAAACATTAAGATAATGGCGCAGTATCGTGTAGTACCGTACACTAGAGAATGTTTGAATAGGTATGAGAACTATTGAGCTGCTGATCCGGTCGAGTAGCTGCTGCAAGCACCTTTTGTAAATGATATATGTATATGTACATACTTATGTACATATCTATACAACGAGTATTACACAGAGGTTTTCGCAAACGCTGTGCAATGCAGTCGGTACCATGAATGTATTTAAAAACTCGTCTGTTAGATGGAAGCTCACGTTTGGACTCCTACATTTGGCTAGCATTTAATTGCAAACAAATATTTTGTTCCCAAAGCAGAACAACCAATTGTTAATGCGGTGGTAGGTATCCGAAAGCTATGTGTACGGTATCCCGTTTATAGCTAGATGAAAAGTCCTTAAAAATTCAAATGAAATACATTTGATGCTTTTATTATCCACATGCGTTATGGCCCAAGTACAAATTGTACTATGTATTTTATCGTTAGTATCAGTAGCAAAAAGTTTGCTTATTTTGTTTATTGCAGACAGATAAACAAAAGCTTTAAAATGTATGTGCATATGCATACATATATGTGAATATATTCATACTTATTCCCATGTACATAATATTTAGGTATACATACATTCTCTATTTAACTTATATAACTCGGAAACATGACCATGCCCACATGTATGTATATGTGTGTACATATGTTTGTACACATGTGCCTATGTAGGTTGAAGTGGTTACCACCACGGTTAGTCCAGTGATAAGTCTGCTGTAGATACATTCAAACAATTTTTAATAATGCAGGAAAAATAGACCCTCTTTAAATAATGGTAATATGATTGTTTTTGATTGAAATCTCAAACACTGAGAAAATTGTATGCAGCCTGACATCAATAAAATCGTAGCATTTGTTCTGATCCTAATTACCCAGATAAGAAAAAAAAACAATAAAATAACAATAAGCATTTACCCTACGTATTATTATGTAAAGTCATACAGATTCCAAAGTAGAGCTTTTATTATTCAAATGTATACCAGCACAGTGTTATTATCCAATGTATTCCAAAGCGGTTTGGGTGTATTTATCCATCTAATAACGAAATCCGAATCTTACACATAACATTGTGTTAATCACATATACAAATCGATCTTCACTTTAAATATACATGAATGTATGTATATAGAAATTATACAAAAATTGGTAATATTTGATAGTAAGCACTGATTGATGGGATGTTAAATTTGATTTCTAACCAAAAATTCCCTTCGCTTTTATGATTTTAATAACACACTTATCACAATTATTCTTGCACCAAGTAAATGAATCTCATTGACTTCTTACTAAAAGAGAAATCCACTGAGTTAGCCAAATTCAACGCGTGAGTTCAAGTGCTGCTTTCAACTGACTGAAACAGGTCTACCAAGGTAACGTACAGCACCATTCATTTGAAATCGACCGACGTAGTGAAACATGTTGGTAATAAGCTGGAGAGAAAATTAATGGAGAGCAAATACGGGAAACTGAATATCAGCTTTTACTTGATATCAAGACTTATATCGTAATTTAATCGTAAGTGATGAAAGACAGGCTTTAACAGAAAAACTATGTTATAAAATCTGTATAGATCTTAACTGAACCTACAGATGCAACATATTTGGAGTAGATATAAGTACGTATATAAATAAATATTAACGGAACCTACAGATGTAACAAATACGGAGAAGGTACGTAAATATCTGAAAAAGATGGTGCATTGAAATTTGCGAAAATAAAATTATTTTGAATAGTTGTCCTTATTACGCGAGATTTATTTAATTGAAGATTTGATTTAACAGAAGCATACAACCCAATCATGCATCAAGACATTTAATAAGTGTAGAACATTATTTGAAACGCTTCATACAAAATTAATTCTAAGTAATCAAAATATAATAAAATTATTGTACTATGAATCGGGTGTCTTGATCTTCTTATGCATGAGAGTTAAAAATGTTGCCTCGGCGTTCTTTATTAGGATCACAAATTACAATACGTTATTTGTAGCGATAAAAAAAAAGTTAATTTTCAGGTGAGCTAGAAAATTTCAACATCTATAAATGTCAACACAACGAGTTGACTAAATTTTTACAAAAAGGGTCGTGGCTGTTCCTAAAATTGACAAGCTACATTCTTGCAGTTGTTTATGCATATATATATGTATATCCGTGATCAGTATGTCCGTTTGTCTATTCATTTTTGACATCTGATTGCCAATTTTCAAAAACTTCATATTTTTACTAAAAATTTAATGAAATTATTTGGATCGACCATTTAAAGTTATATTTACTTCATGCATCAGTACATTTGATAACGTTTTAAATAAAAAAAAAAAAAAAAAAAAAAAATAATATGAAATTTTGCCTTTAAGATTCTAATTTTCGAAGTTAGTGTCATCAAATAAAAAAAGTATGCCAAGCCCACTCTTTTAGAGCTGACACAAATAAAGATGACTTGAATAGAGTAGCATTTTCGTATGTTTTTAAACCCTATCTCTGTATAAGTATCGAATTTTCGGCTTAATGGGCATTCCTTTTTTTTTTTTCTAAAACTAATAGCAAATCCATTAATTCATCTATTGTAAATTATCCAAAGTCATTTGCTTTTACATTATAAAAATGTTAATCAAACCAGCGGGACAGGCAGAAAATCGAGAAAAAATGTATTTGGTGAAGTACTCATACTGACACTTGTAGTAGGTAGAATTTTAAAAGAAAAAAATAAAAAAAGTCATAAAACGCCTCCGACATTCAAAATATAAAAAAAAATTAAATGCTTTCGACGAACTCTTAAGTGTTCCAATTATCAACATTCTCAGTAGCAAAAATACAAAAAAGGATTCGTATTGGGGTTATAAAACTCATCTGGCATAACAAAATATAAAAAAAATTTGAAATCCATGAAACGGCTTGGGGAACAGCTATTTCTGGAATTCACAACATGAAAATGCTCATCGATTCGCCGAAAATTCCACTCTCAGCAGATCGATTTTTAGAAGAAAAATTGAAAAAGGACCTAATTTAGTTAAAGAGTCAGGGTCATAAAAACCATGCGAGGATCGGAGCATGAAAATAGTAGAAAATCCATCACGCGGATTGAAGAAAAAACGGGTCTTGCGTTCACAATTTAAATTTTATGTGTGTGAACTCCGCTTATGTCACAAATGTTGGCCTTAGATTTCAGATAGCAGGAAGAAAGAATCTTCAAAGCTAAGCTCTCATATCCCCAGAAATATTCAATGGTCGAAATTTTGTATGTCAAATTTTCAATTATCCCTTTTATAACTATAGATTTTAGGTATTGAAAAAAACTCCTAAAATCGTTTGTAAATATTTTATCAGATAGCCAAATAACTCAAAACTCTCATGTCCTTTGACTTTGGGCAATAAAATCACATAAACATGAGTCGCTGGACGTATATGTAGGTGCCTTTGGTAAAGTGGCAGATGCAGTGAGAATAAAACGAAAACGTTTTTCCTTTTTCAAATATGGAATTGACAAGATGACAAAACCGAGAAAGATGCGTAGGCCACATTGTCGGTTGAGATGGGTAGATTTTACGTGCGTCAAAAAGAGAGAGATTTAGTGCAAAGCAAATCCACCGACAATCCACTTCAGAACATAAAACTCGGCGGGAGAGTTAATGTTTTTTTCTCAAAACGTTTCATTTTTGACATATGTATGTAGATATTATTTAATTTTTCCCCGACCGAACGGTTTGTGTTATTTTCACTTCGGATAAGCTTTACAAAAATTGAGTACATATCCTACCCTATTTTTTTTTTGCGGAAAGCTGTATTTGTGCTGATAAATATTTTAGCTACATCGTGCCCGGTTTAGACGATGTATGTATGTATGTATTTTTTTTCAGCAAACAGCTTAAGAGAAAGAAAGTATTTAAGTTGTATACAAATATAATATATAAAATAATATATTTACATTATATTTTTATATAAAAATTAATTGCATGTGATATTTAGTCTGAAAACCTGTCAAATATTGCTAAAACATTAGTAACTATCTACTTTATTATAAATCAGTAGTAACACACAAATAGCACAAATGAACAATGAGCTATGATTTTTGTCCTTTTTTCCATACATTCGTTGCATTATGCGAGAGTTGTATCGGGTATTTCTTACTTTATCTACAAATCCAGTCCACTACCTCAAAATGTCTTACTTTTCTGTCCAATCTGAATCTCTCGACCAGTCAGAAATGTTTGACTATCTAATGCGTAGAATACGGAACGCGCTCATTAATATGTCTTGTGGAGACTCGATGTAATCATGGTGTAGAACGCATATTCGATTTTGGGAGTCATATTGAGCAATTTTTGGTGCATTCGACCTTTAAGCTCTGTCGTGGCTCACTGAGCACATTAGTTGTCTGCCTTTTGTTGTGTTGATTGAAATTGGAAGTTATAAGTGAAATGTCTCGTTCTTTAAAATAAACAAAAAAAAATCTATAAATAACTGCAATAATTAGATTATAATAAAAGAGTGTGGACTGTGCAACTTATTTTTTATGTTTTTTGTGCAATAATATACTTACATTAATGGGGCGATA
The DNA here is from genome assembly GCA_963583995.1 of Xylota segnis. Taxonomy (NCBI): domain Eukaryota; kingdom Metazoa; phylum Arthropoda; class Insecta; order Diptera; family Syrphidae; genus Xylota; species Xylota segnis. The sequence continues at coordinate 25,979,804 of OY757238.1, forward strand.
GTTTTTACCGAAATGTCAAGAGATTGACAAAGCTGCTTTGTGTGTTGTGTTTATTTGGGTGAAATAATCAATTTGAAAGTTTGTTTTGCTTTGCTTCTGCCCGTTTTTCCAATATGCTTACGGTGATATGTTAGTTTTCTCTCTGAGATTCATTCATTAAGCCCAACTAGAAACAGACATGTCGGACGATTTCATGTTGGAGGATCTCAACAATTGCGAGACTACGGATAAGATGTCTCTAGAGACGCCATCTTCTTCGTCCTCTTTTTCAATCGATGACACAAATAATATAAGGCTTCCATATCAAAATGAGCCCATGACTGGGAGTTCAATAATACAATCTCCTCCGCATTATCGTCATTCTCGCGCCTACAGGCATTTTAAAAATCCGCCACAGCCCCACATGTGTATTCGAACAACAACAGAACACGGTGAAGAGCTCTTTATTAATGTGCTCAGTTGGACAAGGATCGTTATTCCACAAGAACCAAGTGACCCTATACCGCTTTATGGAGGGATGAGGGTATAATAAAATTTTCAAAGTTTAAAGTCTTGTCTCAATGTATGACTGTTAAAGGTGCCGCCTGGAAGTCCACGTAGTCCGCCAATTGTATTCGCTGTGATGGCGAATCCAGAAGTGCTTAAGGACTCTGGAAGACACAGCAAAGATCCAGAGGAGAGACGGGCAATGGTTGAACTAATGTGCGACTTTGTAGAAGCTATGAACCCAGGCGTTAAATTAATACGGTAAGTGTAGTTAATATTATTTTGGACTATTAATTACACCAGGTTTAGTTTTTATGGTACTCGACCCTCTGGTTCGACAGTAGAAAACATAGTGTTAAAGTCAAGTCTAAGCAAAGATTTAGTAGAGTAGCTCAAGTGGTTTGTGGGTGCCCTTAGAATGGCTTCTAACCAGTTGGCGTTTTTTTGTATTAACTCCCTACAGTGGCGCAGTCCAAGTTGGTTGAGGTCCTATTTCACGTGTCCGCGCCACCTAAGGCGAGGTCTCTACTGCGTAGTCCTTCTGGATTCGTATCGAAGACTCTTCCTAGCTTTCTTAAGCGACTAATGCGTACTTTTCCGACCAGGTCGATGTCGCTGTACAGCTCGTAGAGTTCGCTGTTAAATCTCCTTCAAAGCCTGTCAAAGCAAACGAGACCGAAAATCATTTAGAGAATTTATAGCGATGTTGTGTGTCCCCTGTTGATAGTATGTACTTGGTTATTGCCTCCAATCACAGCTAAACTCATTTAAATCGCTTTTTAGATAGCATCCCAAACGCAGATTTTGCTTTGCCTATTCGGTTGGCTACATCCAGTTCGGTTCCGCCATCGGTTGAGACAATACTTCCAAGGTATTGAAAACTCTTTCCAGCAATGCATACATGAACTGATGAGCTCGGTCCTAGGCTGATCATTTTTGTTTTTGCCGAGTTAATTTTCAGCCCAACGACGGCTGCCTCTCTCCACGTTTGTTGTCATTTGGTGAAGGTCCATAATTCTATGTGACAGCAGGCATACGTCGTCGGCGTAGTCGAGGTGTTTGAGTTCAGATGTCAGAGTCCATCGAATTCCTCCGTTTCCTGTTGATAAGGCCTGTTTCCTGTTGTAATTTAGAAAACGATGGTGAATTTTCACTAATGAAGCATACTTTCCTTTAACCAGATCTTGAAAATGAGTAGGTATATGCTCTTCGCCAAGTCATTCCCGGTTGCCTTAAACATTTAGACTTGCAGGTCGTCCGGCCAGCGGATTTGTGGGACCTTAATTTGAATATTACTATCCTCACTGCATTCTGTTCGGGTAGACGGAAGTCTCGATTTTCACTATCCAGATTGTCTAACAGCGGAATTTGAGTCACCGTTTAACAGTCTGCAGAAGCATTACACTGGTCTTGACTCAACTCATTGCGGCATTCTTGCAAAACTCTTTTAGCGTGCTGCGCTTTATGCAGAAAAAATAGGAATTTTACTTAGGCAGTAATTACATTGCGATCCTGCCATCTTCGTAAAGATAAATAGGATGAAGACGTCTGAATTCATTTATAAATGGTCTAAATGAGACATTTAAATAAGTTTTTATAGCATCGAGGGTAACTAAAGTTATGGAATCAATACAGATAGGCAGAGGCAAGACAAGGGCCCTATTTTACCAACCACTTTTCCCTTTGTACTTTTCAATTTATTCTTTTGAAAAGTTGTAAAAATTACCTTTTTGCAAAGTGACAAGTTTGTTTTTGCAAAATACAAACTATTGTCAGTTTGCAAAAAATTCTTCCATTTCGTTTCACCAAACAAATTAGATTTGCACTTTACATTTAAAATTGTGCAAAAGTTGTCAATAATATGCAAAGAAAAAAAACTAATTTGCAGTTGAGCTTTTGTTGTGAGCAGTTGGTGAAAATAATAAAAAAATATTAAATGAACCGTTTCGAAGCACGTTTTGAAGACGACGAGGATTTAATAGTACACAAAGAGTTGTAAAATTAAGAACTAATTTTTAAATTGGAAATAATTTTTCAACCCTGGAAAGCCTCCGTTTAACAAGGACGAATATTGAATGTGTTTTGTCAAAAATTGGACATAAGCTAAGGTTTAACAGCCAAAGAAATAATTTCTTAAGTCCCTTGCAACAATTTCTATGTACAATACGTTGGATTGAAAATGGAGGCTGTTATGCACGGAATAAGTAAAGCTACAGTCTGCAGACAGAGTTTCGGACGCAATAATCGATGAATTTTTTGCAAACACGATTTGTTGACCAGAAAATTCTTCGGAATGTGGAGTTTCACTTTGCAACTTTGCAAAACACAATTACAAATGCAAAGTTCATTTTTTAATTGGTGAAACGCTTACATTTTTCACTTTACAAAAAAGTCTGAAAAAGTGCAAAATGCAAAATCGTCAAAACTTTGTATTTTTATAGAAACACATAACAATTGTACTTTACAGGAATTAAGTTTTTTGAAAAATTGCAAAATACAAAGTGAAAAGAGGTTGGTGAAATAGGGTCCAGGGCCAAAGCAACATTATGTATATAAGCACAAATTCAAATACAGATCTTTAGTAAGCCTGTTCACCCATAGGAACACGTTTTTAAAGTTAACCAGAATACGTTAAGACTTAATGAACTACGATTTAGATATTATATTCAAACAAGGAAAATGAACCCGAACCCAGATGCACTTTCGAGAATACATATAGCTTCAGATAAAGTGAAGGAAATGATACCAAAACATAATGTTGATGTTGTTACCAGAGCAATGATAAAAAAAATGATGTAATACCAGCCATAAACACTGAAAAAGGTGGATGTCGAAAATTGAATTTTAAGAATATAAAAAAGGGGGCCAAACATAAAAAGTTATATTAGCTGCAAACGCGGTAATTTTGGAATACAGCGATAATTCTCTATCAGATGTAAAACGGATTTCGAAGAAGCTAATATTCAAATATCTGAACTCTGAAGATATCTTCAGTGCATACTGGAATGTAAGTTGAATTGGAAGGAGAACATAATAGAACGCATGAAGAAGGCTTTTTACGCTTGTAGCAGAATTTTCGGTAGGACCCCAGACACCATCCACTGGATATATACTGCCATAGTCAGACTGAAGCCCTTAAAGCCACAAACCTAAACACCCTTACAAGAATTTAACGACTAGCGCGTATAGTGACTACTAGAGGAATTAGGACTACTTCCAATACCGGCCTTAAAACCATATATAAAAAAAAAGCGACAAAAAGCGCCCTTCGTTTGAGACACATTGGGATGTGGAGAGGCTACCATATCGGATATAGTACCATCACCAGGTGGTCTAAAGTCCGCGTTCTACGAAAACAACGAGCATATTGACATATATGTATGTACATCGACAGCCAGGCAGCCATCACTTCAATTACAACCAATTCAAACTGGTTAAACAATGTAATGAGCATTACGCTATGCTGGACCCCGGGACATATGGGCTTCCAAGAGGGCCGATGAGCTTGCGAGAACCGCCTCAGAATCAAGTGACATCCCAAAGGATCACTCTCACCCACCGCCCATTAACCTTTTTTTCTGCAAGATCTCCACGGAATTCCGTAATATGACCAGTGCTATCCTCTTGAAAAGAACCAGGGAGCTTCCGTCTCTTAATAACCCTTCTCATCAGCGACCTCATCGGCCACAACCCAATTACGGCCCACCTCAGCAGAATGGCTTAAACGGCTCAAATCTATGCAGAGGGTGGTGCGACACTGAGTTGGAGGAAAACACGACGCACTTCACACCAAACCTTCGGGAAAACATTTTTCGACCATTTCTAGAACTAGCTAACAAGTCCTCTAAAACCACTTTAAATTTCATAATGGAGTCGGTCTGTTTCAGGAGGGGCCGCACCCGATATGGACTAACGAGTTTAAATTTCTGTTTTTTTTTTTCTTTTATATTCTTCCAGATATCCCACACAGCGGAATAGAATGGATCCATTGAAATCCGAGTAAGACTGCTCCTTCCTCATAGTTTTGCAGTCATCCCCCTTAACCTAACCTAACGTATAACTCTAGACTAGGAAGACATTGTCTTATCAGAATATTCATCACCAAACTAAAACAGAATTACGTCTGGAAAAACATGAACAGAATAACCAACAACGGATTTCGATATACATATACTAACCATATAATGTGAACTAACAGAATTTGTGTGAGCTTTTCCAGTAGAAAGCAAGGATGCAGTCAGTATTACCAAGGCAATAGTAGTGAAATTTATATTAACATACATATGAAGGCTTTAGAAAACTAAAGACAGATAAAGGAACAGAATTCACAAATGTATTACTCAGCAAAATTTACAATTTATTAAAAATAGAAAAGGTAGTGTCGATTATTGCTGTACCAAATCGTACATATTCGTTATAAAAATACGAGTACTGACTTTAGTAAGCAAATGTAACTATGAATGAATGTGTTATTATTTGTTTTCTAATTTATAAACTTAGAATATAAATAATCCGCTTATTACACACAATCGAAGTATAAATACTCCGGTCATTAAAAATAAAATCAATTTTAGCCTAACTCTGGCCTTTATTGGCCTTTATATAACTTATTGTGCCTCTCTTGTCACTCCACTTTTTATAGCAAAAATAGGTTCGGGTCTTGTTGCCTGTTGGAAAATCGCACACTTTCGGGACATTCTAGGTGCAGATGCGAACATCGTTGTCCTTTTTTCATTTCCCAGGGAAGTCAACAGTAAATTCGTTCTTACCCGAGGTTTTCGATTATTTCGGAACTAAAAGTTTTTTCCGTGGTATAGAAATTACTCTGACACACAACCTCCAACCAGGGGGACGAGTTTCATTATACACCCTCCAAACATGGGGCCGGGTTTTCCGGAGTCATTAACTTTCTTCGGAGGTATGAGCGCTGGCGTTCTCCCATTAAGGGCTCTTCTGCCACTAACTGTTGTCTAGCACCCTTACTCAGTGTTGGAGATCCCTATAGACCTGGTGTTTCAATATGTAGCAGCAGCTCATATAAGGCGAGCACTATTAGTTTTTCCTGACTGGAACAGTAGACGGCACCGTTCCATCTCCTCCGCTGCCTAAATGCAACAAAAATAGCTACGTGTGAAAATAGCTTTGTATTGAAAGTGATAAGGACCTTTCAAATTACATTTTTTTTTTCATCACTAAAATTTACGCACTTCCTTATAGTTAAAATGAGTCCAGCGAAATTCTAATCTGAAGTAAATGTAGAAATATAGACTTTTCTTTGTCGTCAGATATACTATAGGTATATGGAAGTTTGCTGCAATTCCAACTTTCTCCTTTATTTTTTCCGCAGGGTCTTATTGGTCTAAGTCCCCTGTCTTTACATTTTGTTTATTGAAATTCATTTTACCAACGTTCTGATTCTCCCGCTAGTCTTATCTTTCCGATCCTCAGGTGATACGCGAATTTAAAAATTAAATGATTAAGCACTATTTATTTTTTATTTATCGATCATTCCACCCACCACTGCATCACCACATATTACTGACTTTTTGCTTTACATTATCATTTCATATTACTTATTATGTTTATTTACATACATATGATTTTAAAACTCAATCCGCTTTTTCACTTTTTAGTAATGCAGTCATTTTGAAGGACAGAGATATATCAGGGGAGTTAAAAGATGTCTGGAATGCTGTTCAAGCCCAACGAGACAGAGAAAGAGAAGAACAAATGGTTCAGCAACGGCAGCAACAGCATTATCATAACACAACCACGCAACAATTATTTCCCAAATTACAAAATGCGTCATTAGAGGAATCACAGAATGAACAACAAGGGAGCACAAACAACTTCAGTAATGCTCCTAATAGTAAAATCCTTTATATGGAATTCGGGCCGGATTCGACGCGCTTATTAAAAAACGATCAAACAATCGATCTACCAATGAAAGCCGTTACAGATGAAGCTAATTCCATAGCTGAACCTGCTGAAAGTGCAATTACGTGGGAAGAGGAAGACGGTAACGTAAAAAATAAAACTCTAGAAAGTGATGTAACGAAAGGTCATACGTCTAGTATGTCGTGTGACCTATCTGAACAAAGAGACCTTGAACCTGCACTTATCCAAGTTAACAACATTCATAATTCGAAATTGTGTTCAATAGCTCACACTGACAGTATAACTAAGTCTAGCATTGTTACAAATGGTGGAAAAAAGGTTTCAAATACCAGTAGCGATGCTAATCCAAGTTCTACAGCATCAAATAAAACACCATCAGCAGCTCCACCAAAAAAAGAAAAGTTGGGTGGTTTCCTACCAAATGGGTGCATTTTCCCTCGGTTCAAGAACAACAAACACAAAGACAAGGATAAAGATAACTCCAAATCTACCTCGAAGGACAGAGAAAAGAACTTATTACATGTCCTCAAAAAAAATAAAGATAAACAAGAAGATCCCACTAAAACACAATACGAAAAAAATTGCATTAATCTCGAAAATGAAGTGGAAAAGCTGGATCTCAACAAGTTAGATACGGCTACTAGTAATGACAATATGTTTATGAAGCTAAAAGTTGCTACATCAGCTGCCAAATGAAAAGCAACTTGCTTTGCCTGCCCATCTTTCTGTCAATTTAAGTACTTTCATAAGGCTTAAGACTTTCATTTCATAAACTCATTTACATAAAATGCATCGATACACTTGACACAGGTTCTGTTTTTATTTCGTATTGCATTACATTAGAGATTGTAATAAAATAATAAAACATTATTAACACTATCATATGTACGTCACAAGCCTTGCGTAATGCCTTTGCAAATTTAACTTAGCAAACTTATGTGCCATAACAGATACTGCATTTACACATAGAACTACGATTTTAATTTTGTTGAAGCACTAAAATGAAAAGAAAAAGACCAATGCGAACACGAATAAACAAATCCAGTCAATTTTAGTGCATAGCTGTATTTCTTAATTGGGTTCTAAAAGAGCAAATTTTTGTGTTGTGTAAACTACTTGTTATTTGACAATCATCTCTCGTAGAGCAGGTCAGCTCAAAAACCAGACTTTGTTTATTTAAATGTCTCACAACGCTTCATGGAAAATTTGTTGTTTGTATGTATTATTTTAAAATGTACATATGTTCTGCAATTAATCTCCATTTAAGAAACTGCATATGTAACAAGTTATAGTAATTTAATTATTTATAAAGAAAACTATATATATATTTTTTTTTAATTATCTTGAAATTTTGTTTGAGTCTACAATCACGACTGTATACCTTATTTATATTTTAGTGTGCATTTTTGCCAAACTTCAATCTTAAACGAATCGAAGGTCTTCACTTTTCGCTAGAACTAAAATATGGAAAGCTTTTCTATTCCATTGTTTTCTCTGGAAGTAGATCCTAAAAGATGATATTTGAAAATTGTCTCACTTTACCTATCTTACATACCTTTACATTTTTATGCAATGGGACGTTTCACATAATTTTGTTTATCATCGATAGTGTGAATCTAAGATAGTAACTTCGAGTATTTCCTTCAATGCTCAGAACTTCTGCACTGTAGTTCAGTGGTTAGGTATTGGGTATAATGTCAGATGCATATTCACCGCTTACGGTAAGATTCACTTATGTGCCACTTCTTAAAGTCTGTTCGCCTTACAGTTTCCACCACAGAGTGAAACGGAACCGTGGGCGAGGAGGTAATGTTGAATATGTGACAGTAATCGGATAAAGAATTCGTTTTAGATATGTACTTTCCAATTTACAACTGCAGCATACATATATCAGAAGGGCTTGTAACTATTGTAATGTATAATAATTACTGTAATGTATAATAATTACTGTAATGTATAATAATGAAGGTACGATTGGGTATTATGAGGTTAGTCTCCATTGGAAAGTCGGAAAAACACTTACCTCAATCGTTGACATCGATGCAGCCCTATGACGTGTGTCTTTTCTCTTTTACTGTATGATCTATTTTAGACCCCAAAGCTGAGGCTATATATTAACACCAACAAATGATGCAGCAATATTCTTGAGATCCAATGATAAGAATTGGCGCTTTTTACATACATGCACTTTATAAACACAACGAATGAAAAACGACGTGCCTCAGTTAAGATTATGCATACACTTCCATTTTGTTTATTTTTTAAGCTCTACTTTTTACTTCCACCCACATGTACAACCATACTTCATATGCCAATTACTGGCTGTCGAAAATGTTAACCTTGAAATGAGCTTGTCGAGTTTAAAATAGTTTTACTTAAGGACGCTTTCAATAATAATGGATTAATATCAAATCAGTTTATATAAATAGGAGCAGGCTGGGAGCTGGGAGTAGTTGAAACATAGCTTCTATATGCGATGTATATTGGATATAAAATGAAATTTCTTCACGATTGTCCTCCCATAATTTCTTTAAATTTTGCATACTCACTACTGTGTTTCCTGTAGATAAAAGATATGTACAAATATCGGAAAATAAATTAGAATCATACATACGCTTTTATTTTAAAACTGGAATATGTATGTATTATACATGTACTTATACATACGTATACTTATAAACTTTAAAAATACATAACTATTTGGAACGAATAATAGAATATTAGTCTTCAGCGGAATCCTTCTCTTTGCGTAGGAATTAGCTTTCAGTTCTGTATTACCGTGAACCAACCAATTGAAATCTTTTTTGTAACTTGTATGTCGCTGAAAAGTTTAAAAACCAAGCACCATCCATGGTGTTGTTGGCGCACCTCTTGCAAACCTCTATGACTTAAGTTGTCAATAAACCAGGCACAAAGGGGCATATTCGCTGATATCCAATATATTATGTAGGTATGTAGGTACATGAGTAAAGGTGATTGCTTAAGAAATATGTTAGTGGAAGTTTTAATAGTTTTCTATGTAAGGCAACATTAACACAAACTTTAGCTAGTAAAGCACACACTGGATTTTTAAATACAAATAAACATTAGTCAGTGTTTGATTTAGGTATATGGAGTGTGTACTTCGTGAATAGAAGATGGATTTTGTTAAACAGATAAAGATTCAGTTGGTTACATACGTTTCTGCCATGACATACAGCTTGTTGATATTTAAAGTAAAATGTATTAACTCTTTAAAAGCTGATTAAAAGTATTTAAGCAATTTTAACATTTTAAATATTAGGTACGATTGAGAGGGTTAAACAAAATTTCCTTACATTATTAAATTTAAAATTGAAAGAAATGTTTTAGTAACGTAGTCAATCAAGATTCTTTAATACACATGGTACATACCCGCAACACATACACATCGTCGTAATAGTTAAAATTTTCGCACGTCACTTGTGCATTTTTGTAAAGATCTCAAAACATTTTTATTAGAGAGACCGAGTATTTCTTTCCATTAGAGTGCTCAATAGACTGCAAACACATTTCCTATCATTTGTTTATACACTGCCTAATAACGTAATATATACCGTTGTCGTGTTTTTTTTATGAGAATTTCGGCTACGTTCGTGATACTTAGAAAATAAGGATGAGCACTACATCAAAATAAAATTACAATCATCCGTCAGCGTCAGAACCCTCATTTCGCTTTTACTAAATCATTCATGTTGTTGTGATCCATAGTTAAGTAGCATGATCACGTTTAGGTTCATTTCGGTATGACTCCCAATTCATGGTTTTTTCTTTTAAGTGCAATGTTAAACGAATCGAAAACTATATTTTCCATGTTTTATAAAAATCATGTGACATCGACTTTTTTGAAATGTTCGTATATATACTATACACAAAAACAAGTATTATTTAAACATGTTATTTTTTTGCATCAATATTTTCTCAGAAACTAGTGCCACAATTTCTTATTACGTGAACACTGGTGTAATTGAATTTAGGCTTGAATGTTGTTGAGTTATCTGCGTCAATAACGTTTAATTAAATGATTACGAAATTAGCCGGGCATCTTTAGTTATATTCAATTGTGATTTAATGTTATAATATATATTACAAATCATGTAATTGTTTTTGAACGCACACTTATTCAAACTATGCGTTTGGCAAGTAAAGTAACAGAAATATCTAACACATCTTCTAAGCACATTTTTTTTTTGAAAAATAAACAGAAACAACAAATTCATATATTTTAGCGCATTAAATAGTTAAGTACAATTTTACATACAAAATAATATTGAATTTTAACAGGAAACTATGAAAACAAAAAGAAATAACATGTAGAGTTGCACGTTAGGCGACCTTTTTTTATATAGATGCAAAACTAATAATAACTGATACGAGTAGAATAGGATAAAGAAATAAAGAAAGTTCTGGTAATAATATACATACATACATATATAAATTAAATATTTATAAGAAATAGAAAAAAATATATATATATTGGAAACAAAAAGCACAAATAAATGATTGCTATTTGATTAACAATTTGTAATTTAAGTACGTATTTTATTTAAAATTATACAGTTTTTATATTATATATAAAAATAAACAAAATTTAGTATTTTCAAAAAAAAAAAAAATTTATTTGTTTGATTCACGTTTTGGGCGGTCCTGTTGCACATTTTTTCATACGTACAAATGTACAGACTTAAGTTCAAAAAATTAGGAAGTTTCGTGGGAGAAGGGACGTGAGGTACATGATGCTTCAAGTCATTTTCAAATCAATTCTATCTTACATAGAAAACGTATAGAAAAGCTACAATCTCTTTGGAACGGATTGTATGATACCCTATACTCTTTCCTATGCAGCCCTTATATGATTGTTGATGTTTCATTCCAAATGGCATCAACATATAAAAACTAAAGAACCTATCCCCAAGTGTTAACTGTAGTTGAAGAACAATACATTTAATTATATAACGTATGAAATTGTTAAAATGAAGCATTTACATGTCCAACATTAGTCTTAGTTCTAGAAGCTCTGTAAATTTAACTGCAGGTGTAACATGCATGAGGCACACTAATTATTAATTTAGTGGAAATTTTTACTTCTGAACGTTATAAAAATCAGATTGATTGCTAAACACAAAGAACAATATTAAAAATATGTGATTCCTGAAATCTCTTTACTATAAAAAAAAACTACTGGGTTGTTTTGTGGTAACAATAGACACTTCAATTGGTTTAACTTTACATCTCGGCATAATTAAAGTCGTAAGAGTGGTTGCGACGGAATGTTGATAACTATGAGTTTTACATTTCAGTACTTGCTCTATTGTTTACATTAAATAAGATTTCCATACACTCAGTATTTTGCCTGACAAAGTTGACCATTGGGCGCCGCAGGACTACTAAATGTCACACGGTTTTGTTTTTATACATTTTACTGTAAAAAAAAGTATAAAAGTGTAAAAAAGTACCTAAAAGTGTATACAATTTTACAAGTATCTATAATAATAAATGGCTATTCTCTTTCTCAGCTAGAGCAGCGAAAAGATACAAGATGGACGACACAAAGAAGTGCAATCGATAGTTTTTAAAAAAAATTGCCCGTAATGAAGCAGATAGTTGCAGAGCCTTGGCAGCGATGTCGTTCCTCCGCTGAATTTATTTTTAAAGAAAAATTTGTCGAAGACTTACAAAAGCTCCACACCTGTTTAGACACCATACGCAAACTCATCAACAAAGCACAGGCCAGTGAATTTTCAATAGCAGATGCAGTGGAGGTATAGAAAACAATTTAAAACAACGTCTTGGAGAATGGACATAGACAATGCCAGAAAAAAAATTGGAACGGACAGTTTCAAATTATTTGGACCCCAAATATAGAGGACCGCTTTTGTCCTCTGAAGAAAGGCTAAAAGTAAATGAAAGGGTGTTTTCCAATTGGTCTTTGATCCATAGTGATTTAAGAAATCGTTTGGGTTTCAACAAACAATAAATCGGAGCTGTATTAAAAATAAAAAGTTTTTTATTGTTTTATTTCTCAAATGCCTATTTATATATAATATAAATGTATACTGATTTTTATACATTTTTTCAGTTTTATACCTACATATTTCTTGTTTTTATACACTTTTATACACCAATAATATTTTCCAGATGTATAATACACACTTTTATATATGTACGTAAAAAAAAGTGTATAATACACCAACTATTATGAGTCTACAAACCTGGCCGCCTGTAGTGCCTAAGCACGCTGCTGTTTGTACCTTACTCAGTGTGGTTATATTGTTGGTTTTATTAAGTTCCGGCCACCATACTATCTATCCATAGATGAGTATTGGACGTAGTACAGTTGTTTAGAACCACAAGTCTAATTTTAGTTGAGCGCCCCAACTTTTGCCGGAGGTTCTGTAGGAGGCATTGAAAGCTATGCATGCTATCTTTATTCGCTAGTCTATATTTCATTTCCAGTAAGATTGCCGAAGAAATACTAAACGTCACTTGTACTGATGTTTGAGATACTGTTCTTTATTATTATTACCTAGTGTTAATAATTAAAGTGAAAGTCAAGGTGATTTAATAGAACACACAAGTAACAGCCAACCAAATAGAACTAATACACAGTGTTGGTATTTGGTTTGAGGATGACAAAGGACGATTAGAAAATATCGAACGGCGTATATTTCAAGCAGTATGAAACTGTGCCATGAGAGGTGAGATATTTGATTTATTGTTAATCCATGTAAATATTTTAATGAATATATGTATTATATATTACAGCTTTGAGAAAAACTTTCGGGTTTCGAAGGACGCCGCTCTCAAACTGAACACCATAAGAAAACAGCTGATTTTGCCAAATGAGAGCACGTACACATTCTTTAAGCGATGGGCATTTTCATGGGCGCAGCCACCTTGAGATTAAAAATCGACCATCAGAATTTTGTTATTTTTATTCGTTATAATTTAAAACTCCCATTTTTAAATGAAGAAATATAATATCTAATTGCAATTTTAAATTTAGTGCAAAAAAATGAATCAATTGATACAAACAAGAATAGTACAGAACTGAACTAATTTCTGGCTTTCTTAGGATAAATATTTCGCATTAAAACAAAACGGAAATTCTCCCCTCAATTTTCAAACTAATGTAAAATCTAGTTTGCGCTAATCGAAATTCAATCAGCTGATCACTGCAATATACGATTCACATGCATTCACGGACGAAGGATTTGAGCTCCGCCTATTTCACGGCATAAGCAGGCAGAGTTTACATATTTTAAGTTGGCAGCACTGGCATTTGACACCTGCCAAACTCAGCTATCATTTGAGTGTCATAATATTACATAGTTGAATGTTTGCCATTTACGATGATGGATCGTTGAGTCGTAAGGCCTGTGCATCATCGTAATGCCCGCTCAGTAGAAAATATTGCTGCTGTAGTGCAAGTGCTGCTGATGATCCGAATTTATCGATTTCCCGGCGTTTGCAGCAGTTGGACCGATTTTTTTTTTGCCGGCTATTGAAGATCATGATTTGAACGATATGTAGTCCCTGATCTATTCGTACATTTTAAGGTTGACAGTATTTATACCTGTAATAGATATCGAAGTTCGCTTTAATCAGTTTTCTGAGGTTAGAAGGTTCGGCATTCCACCACGCGGGGAACTTTAAATTTTTGCTACAACTAACCGGACAACAATTAACTTTACATGTAGTACAGAAGGTTTTCGAATCTCTTTAATTTTGTACCTAGCTCTACAATAGTGATTATTTTTGTTTATCTTAGTTTCAACGACTTGACTAATCTTTGTTAAATCTTTTAGGATTCCTGAGTTATGGAGAAGATTAGACTTTTGCCGTTTCGCTTTCACTCTCTGTAGAATATCGCGTGAGTTGATATATGAACTTATCTACAACCCGCTGGTGTTTGACTTTATCGACTGCGCAGAAGCAATGTCGATGGCACTTTTTTTAGTGATCTCAGAACGATGATCGGATGCTGGTACATGCTTTTTCCGATTTCCGATTGACCGATTTTATTTAAAAGGGATTTTCTGGAAAACGGCTCTAACGATTTTAATAACATTTGATATTTGGGTTAGTTTGGGTATATGCTAACAGATGGCATACCACGTTTTTCTGTAAAGATAAGTATAACAGTACTTTTGAACATTGGCTATATTATAAAATTTGATGGTTATAAAACAAATCCAAAGTAATAGGGCCCCAAGTTTTAAAATTGCCACGTCCTTTTTAAATAAAATATTTTTTGATTGGCCTTGAAGTTTTCTATAATTTGCCAGAGGACCATATATGGTCACGCCCACTTTATTTGCATATTTTGAAAAAAATACCCTTTTTTTGTAACTTTTATGTTGTTCATTTTAAAGTTTTTCGGATTTTGGTCCCACGAAATACAAAATTACGCAACATGTGGATAAGGCAAAAATACAACACACACCGCTCCTACGTCTAAAATAGCTCGTTAGAAACTGGTTAAACCCCCTATTAAATAATTCATGAGCTTGACCTTGGCTAACCCCATCTTGAGATCGTACAAAACTACGGTGGTAGTTTTTACCGGATAGCACCTACTTGGACGATAAGGATAAAGATTTTGCCATCCGAACTTCTAAATACAAAAACAAATAAAAAAAGTGGGCTAAGATTTATTTTAAGGTATTTTTATGGTATAATCTTAATACAAAATAAAGTCACTTCATTAAGTTTTTGTAAAGAAGGTATCATTTTCTAAGTATTATTAGTACTATTTTTTGAATGAGTGGTAAGTTGGATTGAGACTTATTGATCTATTGTGCCCCCTACTAATACCTTGGAAAGATACATGCCCTCGTTAGAATTTTCCTAGAGCACTCTCTCTAATCCAGTTTCCTGCAAGAATCTGAGGATGAGAGCTGGCTCTTGTGCTTCTATTTCCGTGTCTTATAATTACACTATCTTTTTTATATAAAATATAGTTGCATAATTTTAAAGGCTTATATCTTCGAAACGTGAACACTCAAAGCTTTGATTTATACATATGTATATCTAAATTTTTAGAAAAAAGTTTTTTTAAAAAAAAAGTTATTCCTTCTGCCACATATTAAAATCGGAGTTGGATCTCTTTTCGAAATAATTACCTTCCTCTGCGTAAAAATTTAACCGACTAGACTAAGAACACAAGTGTATGTATCCATGAAATGTCAACCTATGTACAATCTACATCAAGAAAAAGCAGACGTACTGCAACATCACCGAATCACGCAAGATAATTCATTTAAGAAACAATAAATACTTTATACTCAGAGAGCGAATGAACTTTAGAGAGCAAAAACATTCCGAAAAGCTTGGATTTTTGGACTAGGCTTGTACATTTTAGTTCACTTCAAAAAGCGCTTATTTTAGTTGGAATCTGTATGCTGAACTAATTCGTTTTTTAGTTCAGTTAAGTTCATTTGTTAGGAAACTCGATCTCGTGATTAAAGCAAATACATATGTATATTTGTAAGATTCCTTTCACATAGGCCAAACTCATGATGTTCTTTTTATGATACCGTGAGATCTGGTCAGTACCCACACAACGCAAAAAGTGTTAAATTTACGTTTCTTACTGAACTACATGTATGTATGTATGTATGCAGAGTATACTTGAGTTTGTTCAACTACTGAACTAAATGAACTCCTGAGCTTAACGAACTAATACAAAAAGACATGGGAAACTAAATAGTTCACTTACTTCACTTGTTAGAGTTCTTTTTTGAACAGGTTCGTTCGTGAAACAGCATAGTTTGGACAACGATTTCCGAAAAATTGTCTTGGTCTCATACTGTCTCCAGCTTATCAAATTCCTGGAATTCAATAAAATCAAAATTTATTTCTTCATTCTCCAGAACATCAAACAAATCGAAGAAAATAACTTATGACTCAACCTTTCTACGGTTCACCCTTACAATCTCTACCTTTTAAGGCGTTTTTATTTAAACGAAACCGCTTTAAATAAAAATTTTATATCTATCTTCGTTTTATTAAGACTGAGGCAAAAAAATAATGAAGTACTATTGAGATTTGTATCATCCCGTTGGTCTATTGTTCGATGTTTAAATCCCCGCCAGAACACCTTAAAGTTTTTTCATGGCCCCATCTATCGCGAGCGTCTGACAAAGATTTATGAACGCACATATATGTATATACATATAATCATATGCATACGTACAAATGTATGTATGTACATAAATATATAATTATTTGTTTTCATTGTTGAAATAGTCAAGCACATGTTTCGATGAATAAAATCATTTGATTGAGTCAAACCTGTGCCTTAAATATTCTGAGTCATTTTCACTCGGAAACGATATTGATTAAGAAAATAATCTGGGTTCCACGGAACTTCATACCTGTTTCTTCTTACTAATACTGTTTTCTTTGAATTGTGTCAAAATACTATGACTTGGATACAATTTTTGGCAACTACTCTTAGAATAGAATAATAAAGGAAAAATATGAAAAATTCTCAGGGCACCCTATAAATAAGCAAATACATTGAAAACAGTGAGAGTAGAGCGTTAGCTAATAACCGATAAGTACTCGTAGAATGATTGGAAAAATATACTGTCCTATTGCAGTTTTCTAATCGAGTTTGTATGATTCTCTACTTGTTCCTATTGTTTGTTTATTCATCAAACCTATAGCTTTATAAGTACATCAATTGTGCAACCGTTATATTGGTCCGAAAGCTAAAATTATTAAAATTTCTGTTTCAAAAAGTCGCAGCTGAGGCAGCCTTACCCAACATAAAAAAAGCTTTCAAAACCCTTATCTCTTTAATTAAACTGTCATATAAACTTTGTCACGACTTTAATACTTAAAACTCATATTTAAACAATGAACATCGCTAGACAACATACAAAAATAAAATATAAAAATAAACAAAAATAAATATGTGCATCAAGTTATGGAAAGTTTATCAAATCCGGTTTCCAAAAAAACATAACTTTTTCGCTTTCATTCGCCTACTTATTTTCAATTAGATAGTAACACCACAGGCATGTTACTATCTGGTAGGCTATCTGGTAGACTATCGTATCGATTATAAATTATATCCCGGATGAGATGGACTCATATCTGCGAAGTTGTTTTGGTTTTTGATTTCTTAATATTATTCAGAACATTTTGGAATATTCCTGTAGCAAGTAAAAGTATAACTGGATGAATAAGAACTTGTTTTGTACACCTCATCAGGGCTTTGAAAATATTTGTCTGCATTGTTTTTGTTGATTTGACACAAATTGGGTGAATCACTGACCAGGGGAGTTTGATATTAAAGTTACATATTTTAAACCTAAGACATGTTCTTCAAAATAAGGCTTCATATCGTTGAGTTAATTCCTAAAAATACTTGTTTAGTTGTAGAACGTGAATGTTTCGTTTCAGATCGTAAATCTTGAATCGATTAAGTGTTTGTAGAAGAACCTGTTTTAGGAAAGTCTAGCATAACGTGGCGAGTGCGTGTGCGATTTCCGGAAATACCCATTGGTTAAAAAAAAATCTATGAATGGAAGAAGTTGATTTATGATTAATTGAATAGGATTTACATATACATATATGTATGTGTACTAAGTTTATTATTTTTAATAAACTCTTGTTAAGCAGCTGTTTTATTTTACAACATGGAAGCAATGTGATCGGTTGTTTGCACATATACATACATATATACATATGTACATACTTCAAAGCTATTTTTATTTTGATGGGGTCATGAAGAACTTTCAAACCGTTTTCTAGATTTATATAACTCCATCATTATAAATGGATTAACTGGCAATAATAAAATTGATCAATTCACCTGTCAGATTCTTTCTTTTATATGAATATATTAACATCATATAACCCAGTGGATGATCAAAGTTCATAAAACAGTAATTTCACAGGTATTAAGGAACCCTTAATTGCTTTAAAACTTGCACTTTGCCGTCACTTTGTATCAAATGATCAATTCATTAGACACTGCAAACTAAACAAATGCCGTAGTGACTTAAATACATTGGGTATAATTACTGCTTTCTCTGTCTACCATAAGCACGAGTAAGCACTTATTGGATTAACATACCTATTTAAAGTTACTAACAGTTACACAAATGCGATATGATTGCCATTCGGTTTTAGTTAGCTTAAAAAACATAATAACCGGCTAAAGTGCAAAACTATTATTAGATTACATTTTTTTAACATGCAGGGATTTATATAATAAATATCATACAGCAATTGCATATATGATAGAAAATTTTACGTATATTGCCAATTATGTATTTAAAAGCTTGGTTATTGTGGTAACAAAGATGGGATGAATTTAATTTAGTGAATTATCGGTTAAACTTTTGAAACTAGATTTAAAAATAATTTGAAAAACTAAAATTAATCAAATCTTTCTTTTTAAAATATATGTACACTACATAGCTTAAATATTTTAATAGATTATTTTTCAAAATTGAAAAAAAAAAACTTACAGGTTTTTACAGAACAGAACAAAATTTGTTCATACCGTTAGATTTGACCGAATTCATATTTTTTCGATACTGATGTTTAAAAGCACTTCTGTGCCTTCATTGAACTAACGCTTTGGTTACTCTTATTGCAATACAAAAGTAAAAAATATTTTGCAGCATAACCGAAATGCAACCGTAGATACTAAAGACTTCAGCTTTAATATTTAAAATAGTCAGACATAATAATGTCAAGAACTTGCGAATTTCTAATTACATATCAGATTAGGCAGTTTGAATTTTCCTAAAATTTAAAACGTTTTGGTCGTTATTAGCATCAATACCAAAAACGAACAAGCCATATTCCTACTTCCGTATGTCCATCTGTCGCTACTTTTTAGGCCGTAAATAGGAGGATGAAATTTGGTATCTAAGCAGTACAAGTGAAAGCATTTTAGAAATCCGTCCACTGACACGCCCACTTTTTCATAACTACTTTAAATGTAAAAAAAAAAAATATTAAAACCAAATATTTAGATATTTAAACTGTCTACCGATCAGCTATACAAGATACATATATATGTTGTTGATATTCGGCATGGAACATTTAAAGATACATGTGTAATTCAGAGACATGAACTCCCCATAAATATCATAGAAGTTTAATTCTAAGTCTTAAAATTTGATACTAATAACTTGACCTGCTGAGAAAAAGTAAATATTTACTCAACACTACAAATTTACATACTTTTGTTATCTTTTCCAAATACGTGATGTAGTTATATGTACATTTGTATGCATATACCACCTAAGACCCCAATGTTAATTATATATAATATTCACTATTGCAATTCTACACAAAAGCTCTGAGTATTCTTTAAGAAAATATTTAAATTTGAATGATGATACATTTCAATGTACATATTGAAAATATACTATTATCTAATATTTATCTTCTACCTGTTGATTATTCTCTAATCCTAAATTCGCAACGAAATAATGGGAAAACACAAAACAGCAATCAAGTGTGAGTAATAAACAAGATTTTCATTCGCAGTACGAACCGAGAACATCTTCGGCAGAGATATTTTACACATTTAGTTAAGGTTCTATATAAGAAGATATTCTTCTCTAACCGGAACATTATTACTAAGTCGAGAGTCGTGCTGTCTGTTAGCTTACGTTCCACCGTTGTTGAATTAATTATTAGTTACGGAAGTTGTTCAATTCACTAAAGGTGTAAATTAAAATATAATTGAAGATGCGGTCCATTGTGCTGATAGCTTTGTTTTTGGTAAATCTTTACTTTTCGTCCTATGTTCTAGAAAATGCATTTATTTAACATAGTTCCGTTGGAAAAAGTACAATTTCAATCAGCAAAGTTGTGCATAAAACAGTTTTTGTGTTGATTCTAATCTGTGTAGTTTGAAGTGAATAATGAACTACGTCTTAAAATATCCTCATGATTGCCGTTAAAATAAATGAAATGAGAAATAATTTATTGTATCCCACGAATGTGTATTTTGTGACAAAATTAGTTTTAGTTTCAGATCATTTTATAGATTAATTACACTAGTGCTATTAAAAACTGTCATGCAATACAAAGTTTAATTTATGTATTTATTGTTTTGTATTTCAGGTTTCATCCACTTATTGCGAAAACATATTTCGGATTAACATCAGCCCCGAAGAAGCGCAACAGTTTTTGCAATCGTCGAATTTAAACGTCGACTATTCGCCAAAGACTGGTGAAAATCCCTTACCTGTGCTCAAGAATGAGCAGGGAGATTTCATTTATCAAGGGCGAAAAATTGACAATCCCTCTGATTATGTCGAGGAACATTACACCGCGCACCAGTATCATGGGCAAGATGGTTTAGGTCAATATGTATATGGGTACAAAGATTGGAACCAAGGAAAAGCTGAACAAAAAACTCCGGATGGTGTAGTTAAAGGCACTTACAAATATGTCAACCCTAGAGGACGAGATTTCATTGCAAACTACTATGCTGATCATAGTGGATTTCATCAAGAAGATAACCGCCCAGCAGAAGAGAAGAACCCTGCCACCGATACCCCAGATGTAGCCGCTGCCAAGGCCGAACACTTCCGTCTTTGGGGTGAACTTGCTGCAGCAAATGGTCAGAATCCAGATCCGTATAGCAGCGATTACCAGAAGGAAGGACAGTATCAACCATCTGAATCACAGACTCAATATGAACATATTGAACCCAAGTACGTGCCATCTGAAGAGGAGAAGGGCGAACCTCGTGGATTCTACTACAGTTTCGATTATTCAACTCCACTGTTGCGTAATATTAAAGAAAGAGCAGAGTTGGAACAATTGCGAGCAGTCAACAACAACTAGAAATCGTTTGATTAAACAATGTCTATATTTAGCTGAAACGTATATGTGTAAATGTTAAATGTGTGATTCATACAAAAAATCTGTTTTAATTTAAGTATTTAAAAATACTATTAAGGATTTTTATAAAATATTCAAGAGGATAATTATTTAAGAGTGATTAATAAAACAAACCTTATAAATAATGAATTTGAATCAATGAAATGTTGTTTTTATATCCCGTCCTGAGGTCTTATTAATTTTAACATATAATTACATACATGTGTAGTTTGTAACATAGAGAAATAATCAAGAACTTTTCAAAGTACTAATATACATATGAATATTCGTTGTCATTTTTAACAGCTAAGATGATTGTGTCATATCTGGCCGTTCTTCTCTACATACATATGTATGTCACCACTTGTTGGGTATTAAATTTTGAGCTATAAGGATAAAATTTCGTATTTAATGGTTCGAAAAGCAGAGGTAATGTAATAAATAATAATACTTGGCGCAACAGGTCGATGGGACCCAGGGCCTAGCTTATCACAATCATTCGTGTTGTGCGTGTTATGTATATTCTTTACTGGAATGGTACGGGCCTACTGCTCCGTAGTCCAACGCACTAACCACTGAGCCACGTCGCCCACAAAGCAGAAGTAATGTAAACGTTTTTAAAATCTGACCACCCCTTCATTTAAGACGTCACTATTTTATTATGCATCGAACTTAATATACTTACCCTTAGGATACACTGTAAATACACATAATTGATTAGGAATACATAATTGCATGAGTTTAGAGTTTGGCTTTTGGTGCTCAGCAATAAATGTTGTTCTGACCTAATTTTGCATTTTTATACTCTACACAAAAGTATACAGTTTGTAACATAGAG
This sequence comes from Xylota segnis, assembly GCA_963583995.1. Taxonomy (NCBI): domain Eukaryota; kingdom Metazoa; phylum Arthropoda; class Insecta; order Diptera; family Syrphidae; genus Xylota; species Xylota segnis. Next base: position 26,001,912 of record OY757238.1, read on the forward strand.
ACATAATCGAGATAGATCCAATAGCGAAAACGATTGAGCCATGTCCATCCGTCCGTATATTGGATGAAATATTATACATATATGGGGTTCAAAGAAGAAGAAATAGTACAAACGTAAATCTTTTTATAATCCACCCAATCCACGGTCACTTTTTTCATAAGAAATCAAAAATTTTATTAAGACAAAATATTGAGGTATTCTCTACAAGTCGTAAGTTAAAGTCACGCCAACTGATTGGGGATGCTTTTATCAAAAAACCGATTGTGATGAAATTTCACATGAAACCTTAACAAACATTCGAAGATATCGTTGTAATTTGACAAAAAAAATGCCATAAGGCCACGGCCACTTCACAAGCTCTGCATAGGAAAGAAGATAGGGTATCATACGAGTTGTATCTGTTTTATATGCTTTTTACATAAAATTGAGATGATTTCCACATGTTCTATTATGTACTCCACATATGATTCCATCCAGTTGTCATTCAAATTAAACCGTGTAGGGGCTAGTCACTTGATTGATTGACTTGATTCTTGACGAATTGGTTGATGGAAAATCAAAACCATTCGATTTTTACAAGTTGACGAACAAGTCTTTCAATTTAGGCGATTTTTTTTAGTATAAGTACAAGATTTCTCTCAACTTAGTTGCGTAGTGTGGGCGAATTGACCTTTATACGGCCTACTTTAGAGTTCGTTTCGCCGGCAGAGGGCCCCGTGCAAAGTCTTAGACCGCCATTTTTGATTTTAACCTTTTGTATTGAAAAATTATAATAAAATTTATTTAAAAAAGGATACATTTTTGATATAGTACTTATTCCACTATACACTACTGCAAAACAGTAGCTAAAATCTAACATGTATCTATTATTTTTTTGTTATCATTCCAGACCAAGAACTACTATGTATTTGTCCAGTGCAGGCTTTTGCGGTTAATAGCAATTGGACCGATGATGTGCTTTCAATAGCTCTGCATTTGATTTTTTTCAATAATCGATTAAATTAAATTGGTTTCAAATAACTGGCATTGAAAACCTCGGCAAAGATTTACATTTCTATGCTCAACTCTGTCAAACTTCTAAACTTCTAAAATATGTACTTGAATCTCAACGCTATAAGTTTACAGTATACATATGTGTGGCTATACATCAGCTTATTAAAGTGGACACCTTATACGAAGATGGGGTGGATTAAAGATAGATACAATCTACGCCTAAAACTTTTGTTTTAATCATTTTTCTTAAATTCAAGAACAACATTTTTAAACAAAGAAAATGTATGAACTAAAACACAATAACACGAGACTCGTTGCCTTGCAACGTCGTGATTTTAGAAAACCGAAAAACGCTCGCAGCGAGCAGTTGCGGTTGGTTTTCTTTTATTGTGTGGAATTATAAGCTGTCAAAAAAATAGCCAACGCGGTTCAATTCTAAATTGTGAACGATATTATAGCCAGAAGGAGAAGACAGCATTTCTCACATCGCCACATTTGAAAACAGGCATTAATCGCTCGTGGGGATATCGCTTAAAATCGCGCGAAATGCAGCTTTTTAAAGTTTTTCACGGCCCCACCTCTCGCGAGCGTCTGACAAACATCCGAGAGTACAACTGTCCTGAGAAAGCTTCTCCAATAACAAATTGCCCTTCGGAAACGGCATTAAAGAGTAGGCCCCTTCCATTCGTGTAAAGAATATAACACGCACAACACGATTGGTTGTGAGAAGCTAGGCCTTGGGTCCCATCGACCTGTTGCGCCAAGTATTTTTTTTTATGAACACAGCATTTAGCTTTAAATTTAGGTTTCACAAATCCTAATATCCTCTGAGGATTTTATGTTGTTATAAAAAGTTATAATCTTCTCTGAGGATTTTATGTCATGTTATTCTTTTTCCTGTCATTTGAATTATTAATTTTATTTATAATTTATGTAAGAATCAGTTTGAATTGCATGAGCCATAAAAATGTTAATATTATCGATGATCCAGAATTACTTAAAGCTGGTTTGGAAAACGAATTATTTTAATGACCTTCAGAGATTCTATGTATCATCTGAAGAAACTTTAAGATGCATTTACTTTTGTTTTGTTTTTGCAACTGGAATAATTTGAAATTATAATGTAATTTGTATGTTTACCATGTAAATTACCTAAAGGATATACCAAGCTGTAGTAACAGTAATCCTATTCAAATCGTAAAGCACGATTAAAAGTAATTCTACATACACATACGTATGTATATAACTACAATCGTTTATCTTATCTACATAAAGGACTAACTTTCTACCAAACGTACCCGTTTTTATGTGTATCAGTAGATGTAAGAAAAACCGAAAAAATTGGAACTCTGGATCTGAATAAGTATGTTTTTTTTTACTTGCACCTATATGTACATAGGGTAAGTGTTGGATTCGAGACAAATTTCAAACTCGAAATTTTGATTAAATTTGAAATTACATAGACGTCGAAAAAAGTGAGTTTGGCAATGCCGTCTGTCTGTCTGTCTGTGCAAGACCCTACAGTCAACGAATCTTCTAAAGATACCAGTGACCCTGCCTACTGGTATACATGAAATACAAACCTGAATACTCGATGCCAGGAATACGCCTACGTACTGACCCACACCCTACACACTTCAAGCACTTTCCCCGCGGGACTACCGTTAAGTATTACACTTTATGCTCTTCTTTCCCTGCTCGACGTTCCTTGTTCTGAGGGAGCTTCCGTTTGGGTTTGGTTGCTCTCGCTAAGGCTTTCCAGCTGCCGAAGTTGCTTAATGATTATCGCTACGGTTTGTTTCATAGTATCCCATACCCCATAGTATCCCATGTCAACATATGGTTTACGATGTTCTCGGGAGTTGGTATTTCTCCAATTACCTCTGCGTTCTAAACGAAAATGTGGGCACTGAAAAATTATATGATCTGCATCTTCTCTTGCCTCTCCGGAGTTTGAGCAATTTGGAGATTCACCAAGCCCAAACCTGTTTAAATAAGCTCTGAAGCACCCATGCACTCATCCATTTATGTATGTATATCCGGTATATGTCGAGGGGTCTGTCTTCCTTGCATAAGTACATAAGTAGAGATATTTGTACATATATACATACATATGTTAGGCTTGTGTACCTCACGAACGAACTAGTTCAATAATTATCTCTAACAAGTGAACTATTTAAGTGTCATTATACCCTCCCTATAAGAAAAAAGCCATGCGACCACGAACATTTTATAAGGGTTACATAATAGAGAGGACAGGTTTTCACTTGATCCGTTCCAGACGGATTGTAGTTTTTCTATATGTCTTATCTTAGTTTATTTCGTTTAGTAGAACAATTGAACTACATATACTGAACTGAACTATATTATACTGATTGACTAATTTTTGCCTTCTGTACATGTCAAATTTAATAAAGGTTACCATTATTTAGTCCATACCATTCTAGCACGAGCACAGCGTTGAGTTGACCTATGTTAAGGCATTTTTTCGAAATGTGCCCGAATCACATAAGACCGAATTTTCTTATGAGTAAACTGAAGGAATTAGAAGAACGAACTAGTTCAGTAAACAGATTTAAACTCAAATGCATAAGCCTATTATGTATACATACTGCATTCATTGATTTCCCCATTATCTTAACTTAAGGCTACACTACGAATTGTTTTTATTATTGTTTTTACAATGCTGCAATCATTTTATTTAACTCATTTATTTTTGACATCACATACACTTCATAAATCTTATCAGACTATTCTATTATACGTTTATTGAAATAAGCAAACATTATTTCGTATGGTTATTTTTTATGCGAATGAAATCCGAACATATTTAAAGTACATTTTACTTATTTATGTAGAGCTTCTTGGTGTTTTATTAATTAATCATTTGACACGTTGAGTTTATTCAAGTTTTCTTTTCTACGTCATCACTTTCCCTCGACTCCCCGACCGATATGAACTCGTTCTCGTCTCCGATGGAAATCAACTCATTATATTCCTGGTCTTCCTTCACATCCAAAGATGAATTTAACATTTCTTTTATAAGTGGATTTGTAGTCGTAGAAGTAGTAGATGAAGTTTTTGTAGTTTTAGGCGTTGTAGTGCTGCTATTAATGCTTAGCGCCAGTGCGGGTAGTGGGTGCTGATACACAGAAAAGAAAGATTGAATCCTTTGGACAAAATTCTCTAAGAAAGGTGGAAGTTTTGACTCAACTCCGTCTCCATATATTTTAACTGAACTATAAGATGAGTAGCCTTCGCGAATTTGACTAGTAGTCGTTTTTATTCCATCTTCAAATGAGGATGCATTCTTCGCAATGTTCTTAAAACAAATAACAAAACGAATATTATGGCTAAAGAGCAAGTAAGCAACCGTATGAACTACGAAGCACGTTGAAAATAGTTTGGGTTTTGTAAGCAAATACATATCAATTGAAAACACAACCGCAACAAGTGTTTCTGCTAAAACTTTTATTGTAACTGCTCGTGCACCTCCGAGGCTTTCGAATTAGCACCTCTTTTCGCATATTTGTTTACCGTAAAAGCATGAGTGGGGTAATTTAAAGAGATTGCATTTCTTTAACTGGTAGTTATCTAGTGAAAGCTACGAGCGTAGCAACTAATAGCCAGAGAAAAAAGACATGAAATTAAAAAAACACAGACCCAATTTAGCAAATGTGATTGGACTTTTTATTTGTTTTCCTTTTCCACATGTCTTTTTTTTATGTTGATGATAATGTTGATGATACGTTGATGATAAAGGAATGGTCATATTAGTTAGAGATGATATTGAAAATATTGTTAGTTTAAAAAGACAAAAGAATTTGTTCAAAATGCATTTTGATGTCTTTACGAATTAAGAAGACTTTAAACTCTGTTCGTTATTACTGGATCCGGCAATAGCTGTTCCAGATGGTGCCGAGTATGCAACACCATCTTTACCAACAATAGCTGATGCAATGGGTTTAGCCTGTGATAAGCCTCCTTCTCCGCTAATAGCGAGTCCGGCAGGAATCGCCTCTGCAAAGCTGACTAATTCACTACCTTGGGTTTGTTCCTTTAGTTGAATATTTTGAGCTGAAATTAGATATAATAAGTATGTTCATGAATTGATCCAAAACGCAAGATGTACTTTTGACCATTATTTACTGTTATACATTCTTTAGACTTATTAAATAAAAATCAGTAATATCGTAATGTGACTTAACACTGGCATACTCAATAAACTTGCAAATCAAAGTCACCACCTTTGAGAAGAACTTATCGATTGAAGGGATAATATTTTTGATAATTTCAAATATTATAAAACTAAAAATGTAAACATATCCTTCACTTTTTGTTAAAGCCACACTTGGTTGACTAGATTATTAATTAAATTTTAATCTACTAAAATAATGGTGGTTATATGGGATTCATGCATATGGTAATAATTATTTCTTTAAAGAAAGCAACGTTAACATGAGACTTATGTTATGAATTGAAATAAATGTCTCTTTTATTTAACTTACCTTCTTTTTTTATTGATTCCGATTGAATTTCTTGTGAAGTAGCACTATTCTCCAGAGAACCTAAGTACTTGCCAAAATGTGAATTGTCTGACAACTTTTCGTGTTCCTTTTCAATCTTATGGCTTATAATATCAACTGATTCTGGGGTTGGTTGAACTGCGGGAGCCGCTAGGTTATCAGCGCTTCTTGCTTGATCTTTATTTGCACAAATTAGAATGCGAAGCATAGAACAAGATTTTGTTTTTATATAAAATTATAAAGAACATAAATTTAGTATAAGATTTACTTACCGCTTTCCAGGGGCTTAGACTGAACTGCAAGATTTTCACCTTTAACAGCGATTTTGGGTAAGTTTGTATCTGCCAATAATTGAGGGGCATTCGCAAGTATTTTGTCTTCAGGATGTACTACACTTCTTGCACGAATAGGCTGATATGGCTGCACGGTGAATAATGGATTTACAGGGGTATGAATAACTTCGAAATTGCTGTAAAATTGGGGGATGCTAGGTATACTATAAAAACGACCACCATCTTGGCGAGGAGTTTCCGCAAGTTGATCAGTAGATAAAACTGGTTGTAGTGAATCTAATTCAGCATCGGCTTTCTGTCCTGTTGGTTGGATGAGACTTTCAAGCCCTTGTGATAACTGTTGTTGGAAAGCTTCTAATTGAGCTTGTGCAGTTTGTCCAGCAGATACAAATTGATTGACTATGTTAGTAATGTTGGCAGATTCCAATTGCTTTGGTTTGGCCAGGTTCTCATTAGGATAATACACAACGGTTTGGTCGGTGGGGCTATCAATGCGTGCTATTGGCGCCAAATGCTGAACTAATGGCTGGGAATATTTAAGTGATGGCTCAAGTTGAACTTGAGCCTGTGGCGTAAGTATTAAAATGTGATTTGTAGCGGGAATAGCAGAAAGCGCTGCGGCAGGGTTTAGAATTTGCTGCGTAGGAAGTGCATTCGCAACAGCCAAGAAACCTAGACAAATGAATAAGAACATCTGCAAAAAATTAAGAAAACGTACACGTAAGTTTATGTACATAGATATATACATACACATATATGTACAACTAATTTGTACACGAAAAATAATTTATTAAACACATTCACCCGGGTTATCGAGTTTGAATGTAAGATATACCAAACTATGATTAAGTATGTACCGACATACTTATGTAGTACGTGCTATACGTATGGACATGCAGAAGTATGCACACGATATAGAACAGAGATGCTCTTCAGAAACCGGTAGATGCATCCATCCAGACTCTTTGTGCGTGTTGATTTTTCTCTGGATTATTGGCATAGAAGATACTATGAACAGGTTTACCAACCTCATACATATATTGTCGAGGTCAAGATCTTTGTTTCAGGCACATTAACTTTGAATGAAATGCTGATCTAAAACAACAAAACTTACATATTTGGTATATTCATGCAAATGTCTACATATCCCTTTTCATAAAATTATTAAATCACTTGAAAAGTTAAACCATAGAAACATAGAACAATTATTTTCTATGAAAACTATTTTTATTGAATTAATTACATACATTTATACTAAATGTATTTGTTATAAGTGCAAATAAAATAGATCACTTTGAAAGGGTAAGTTATTAAAAAAGCTTTGAAATTGTCTCACCTTTGACGATTCTTCCTAGTTATATTTAAATAGTATGTGATAATCTTTACTTTTAACTAGTTTCTTATTAACTGTGCACCTCTAGATCTAAAAGGAAAATGATACAAGGAGCAAAGTTCGAAGCCCTTTTATAAGATTGTGCTGAGCTATAGTTCCATTTGGTATGTTGTCATGAAGATGCGGTGCAAATAGTTACTGTGTCTTCTTTGTAAAATGCGAATTTCGTAGCAAACTCGTTATATCCACTTGGTCATGGAAACTTAAGAAATGGCAGAAATGATAACGACGCAGCTTGTTCAAGTGCATTCCTATGTAGAAGTAATACATAGAAGAAGAATTATGAGTATTTATGTTTGATTCGTCGTTTATTCTATTTTTAAAATATTCTTGTTTAATTAAAGTGGGTTTTTTTTTTCATAATTCATAGGCCATGTCCTTAATAATGCATTTAACTGGGATATTTTTCTTTACTATCATTAACGAAGTGGATATACATATGTACATTATGCATAATACTTACTAAAAAAATAAATTCATATATTTATTGTTTATGATTGAAAAATAATTAGTATACATTTATTTCTTTGTAATTGTTTAATTAATTGAATTTATTATAATTGACACTTCTAGGGCATTAATTTCGGGTTAATATAGAGATACATTCCGCAAGCTTTCAAAACTGTTGTTGAGTTTACACATTCAGGTACATTGAGATTGATTTCTGAGTTCGGCACAAATGTAGGCTATAGAAATGACTAAATCAGTTTGCAAGTATCGACTTGCATACTTACCTGTGAAATAGTGATAATATGTACTTCTGTGCGTACTGCGCAACTAGCTTCAAGTCCTTGAAGTTAGCGCTTGTTTTACTTTTTTAATTATTAGTTTTGTAAATCATTTATGTTTAGATATAGTTATAAAAAGAAAAATAATAATAATAATAAAACACCAAATACGTTCAAGAAATTGCAAAATGGCTTATCCAAAAAGAAATGCATTCTAAATCTCATGTCAACATTGTTAAGCATACAACTACCTAATTGTAGCAGGTTATCTGAGGTGCATGGATCCTGATTTCACTCTCTCTCTCTCTCTCACACTCGACGGAATTCACAAGCTATTAGATTTGGCACACCTTACTTCGTCAGTACCGCAATCAAATAGTCTTCCTGTTGTCCGTAGTAGTCATAGAGTAAATATAAAAGAGAGTCAGCTTAGATGGGGTCTCTTATTCTACTCTCAAGCACCAAGTGCTTTTTAGCCTATTTAAGTGCAGAAAGAGAGGCCCCTCTAGGTTGGCTCTCTCTTATATTTAATCTATGAACACGACACTACACTATAAGAACGCTGAAAATATCGCAGAAATGTTTCGTAAGATTCGTACTGCTATTGTGAATTTAATATAAAAACATACAGAAAGCCTACAATCCGTTTGTACCCTATTGATTCTATTATGTAGCTTTTACAACGATAGCCTCGAAAGTTTGTTGATGTTTCATGCAAAATTTCATCAAAATGGTCTTTCTGGAAAAGTGAGCGTAGTATTGGGCGGATTTCAAATTTTTTTAAACTTGCACTGCTTCTATATCTTGAAAGCCCAGATATCAAATTCATCATCTTCCTAGCTCCAAATTTCAGGCCCAAAAATTGAAGATATACAGAGACGGACGAATGGATAGACATGGCTCAATCGTTTTCTCTATGCTGATCACAAAAATATGTATATACGTACTCTATAGGGTCTATCTCTATTATTTCTCTATATTACAAACTTTGTATCAAATTTAATAACAATAGCATCTCGAATGTTGCCCTTTAGGTTGTCACCCTTTAGGTTGTACGGCTTTGTGTGTGAGTGACTTTATGTACAAACTTACAAACGTACATACGTATGTGATTCCTTTAATTTAGTTCATTTTCACTTAATCAATCCCTTTGATATTTTTGAATAAGCATTGAAAAATAACAAATGAAATCAAACAAAAATTTATACCTTCATATATGTACATACATGAAAAAATAAAATCTTTATTACATACATAAATATTTTATTTTAGAGAAGATAAACATACGGCTCATTCATTCCTGGGTAGGTAATAAATCGTTTGCCAAATTTTGTGGGTAGTTGATAAACTTTCAGGCTTTTTGATCCAGTATTCACTTTAGGGACTTCTGATTGATGCCTTTCATTTGTATCAAGGTTATCTAAAGCTTTTGTTTCGATTATTCCTTCTATTACATCGTAGTCATCCACTGCAGCGGCTATTTTACTTTTAGCATCTTGCGTTGAGCGGCTAGGAATATTACTCATTGGAGAGGATTTTATTTCTTCTGGAATAGTTGATGTGTTATCTTGAATTTTTTTGTTTTTAATAACAATATGATTTCGACTAGGTACATTAATACTAAAAGCAGCTGCTTCTTCAGGAGATACACCAGCTATTGCAGTCGCCTTGGGTGAAGCAACAGCTAAGCCTTCCCGTCCTGCAATGGCAACTGCATTTGGCTTAGATGATGCTACTCCACCCTCGCCTGCAATAGAAAGTCCTGAAAAACAAAAACAAAAAATAGCTCAAAATTACATAGCAAAAAACAGAAGAGGTATATATACATTATGTGCATATATGTACACACTTATGTATGTAAATAAAGTAGGCGTGGCATTCTTTATATTTGAAGGAATTAGTTTAACCTCGTTGCCTTAACAATTTTTTCGATTTCTATTGAAAATTTTGCAAAAGAAATAAAATTTGAAATGTAGGTGCAGCAGTTCGTATATTTGGTGTGCCGTTACTTTGCATTTATCTAATAAACTCCGGATTTTTATTTAAAACCCAATCGCTAAAGAAATGACAGAGAAATAGCCAATTTTTTAAAAGCACCAATATACGTATATTTAGAAAAAACATTGTATGTCATCTCTTATCATCTATCCAAACTAACCCAAATATCGAATTTCGTTCAAATCGTTGGAGCCGTTTTCGAGAAAGTCTATTTTAACTAAAATCGGCCTTAAGTAAGCTACCCTTAGTTTTGGGGGTAGAATGAAAATTCCAATTTCGCCTCGAATTGTGGCTCCACAGACTCCAGATATGAAGTTTGAAGCAAATCCCAATGTACTTTTCGGATAAGGTATAACGACACCAGTCTGCAGTACAGGCAGAACGCTTTCTAGTTTGACTTATTTTTGATAGGGTTGAGCCCTTTATTTTATATTTCTATTTTATGTCAGGACTAAAAACTATAATATTTATTTAATCTCAATTTTCTTTTTCTTACCAACTGGTTTGGCCTCTGCAACAGAGGCGTCCTTTTTGGGAGCGTTTACCGAGACACTATCTCCAAAGTCTTCGTAGGGATCATCCTGGCTGACGGGAACAAAGGTATCTCCATTTTGATTGGGTGCATCAGTCACTGGTTTTAAAGGTGTATCGCTGGGGGTTTGAGGCTTTGTCTGAGTATTGCTGCCTTGTAGAAGTTTACTAAAATCTTTTATTTCTCCGCTTTGTTGCAGTTGAGCAAGATTTTGTGCTGCTATCCCTAGCTCAAAAAGATTGTCAGCATAAAATTTATTGTCCTCTTGGCTGAAAGATCCTTTTTGTTTTGCAATCTCTTGAATTGCAACTAAACGCGCTGCTGCTTCTTGAATTTTGTTGAAATGATTATCGAAACTGCTACGTCCTTCTGCGTATTGGGGCTTCAAAAGAACCACACTATTTACTTTTCCGTCTTTTTGTACAGTAAGGGAATGACCCCTTAGCCCTCCGTAGTATGGGAACGAAACCACTTCACCGTTGTGATTTACTGACCTTTTGCTATGATTATAGATTGCATTCAATTCGCAAGGATATGTGTTAAAAATAGAAAGTCGGGCTGAAATTACTTGCTTTAGAAAGATTTAGGACCCGAAAGAGAACAAGAATAAGAAAATGATTCCCATTTATACAAGATAATTGATACAGTTTTTTCTTAAGATACCTTTTCGGTATTATAGAAAGCCTTTATTTACACGAAAACAAATAACAGCAGTTGCGTAAAGTACATTTGCGAGGAAGCTAGGAAACTAAAGTGATAGAAATAATGCTACGGATAGGAACTATTAACGCTCCATAATATCCAAAATCAAGTCTGCCTGTGCATGAGCTTTACCACCAGCTCCAGCTATGGCCACTGACTCGGGGCTAAAGAATACATTTGTGGGTACTCCTTTTTTTAACACTGCACGTGATAAGGGCGCTGATATTGCAGTACCACCATTGCCAACGATAGCCTTAGATCTCGGTTGTAATATCAAAGAAGCGGATTTCATCCCATCACTTTGTAGGTTTGAACTGTATGGTATGAAATACGATCCAAATGAAATATTCGGCACACTTTTTCCGGCTGCTGTATCACCAGTGGCTTCAACTTTAATGTTGGCAGCGCTTTGGCTAGAATTTTGGTTTGATTTCGTTGGTTCTTTTATTGCTTTTAGTTCATTTTTCAGGGGAAATTTTTTCACAGAGCCGAGTTGAAGAAATCGTGTTCCTGGAATCGGAATTATATTTTCTATTACAAATGTCGGATTTACTTCTTGCACAGCCGATATCAGTCGAGTGTCGGTTTCTAGGGCACCTGAATTACTGTCGGTTAACTTATCGTTTTTGGAAGCAGCTCGCCCAGCTATGGTGTTTGGAGTTTTCGTAGTTGACTCCGGAAATCTTTTAACAGGTTTAACGATTGATTTGATCGGTTTTATTTCTCGTTCTTTGTATTCGGTAGGTATTGTGGGCAAGAAATACGGGCTGTAAAGGTATGAGTACGGATATGGATTTAAAAATAAACCCGAATAAGAATTCCAGGAATTCGTTTTGGTATCTACTGCGTTGATTACTTTGTTGTCTGTCCTAAGTAACTGCAGGTTGTTCTTGACAGGTGAATTAAAATATGCGGCTGACGGAAAGAAGAAAGGTACCTGAGGCCAGGAGTTTAAGCTTGCAGTCTTCCATCTAAAGAATTTAATTTGGTTAATGAAGCATGGTTGTTACAAGATAAGAAAGGAGTAAGGTCAGTATGTAGGAAAATGTTTATAAGCATATGTTTTTGACAGAATAGTTAGGAATGTTATTCAAAATAGGTTACCTTTAAGGACAAAATGATCATATGAAAATGTATGCCAAATACGTACAAAAAGTAAAAACAAATTTTATTTTGTTGCTACAATAAAATACATTAAGAATATACATACATTTCTTTTAAATACAGTAAGTAATTAGATCCTATAAAATTGTGTCTACTATCGAGAATTGTACTAAGTAAGTTTTGTTAAGTGCATCAATTTTAAAAGACTGCACTTCTATCGTCCGGAGAGTAATAAATCACTGGACCAGTAGCGACTACTTCTCCCTCATCTGTAAAACTCTTGCCTGAATTTGTTCTCAAAAGTGCATCTTTCAAATCGGTGGTTTCTGGTATCGCAATAACCTTAGCCCCAGGCCCAGCAATTGTAAGGCTTCTAGGATGAGTGAGTGCGTAGCCACCCGGTCCAACAATAGCAGTTCCACCACTCCCCGCTGTAGCTACACCTCCTGGTCCGGCTATTGCTATACCTCCTTTTCGCACTTTCAGTCTCTGAATTATGATACCGCTTTCCTTAAGAGCTTCCTTTTGAATCTCCGCCATATCCTTCCGCTTTGCAGAAAAAATATGTTTCTCATATTCCTGGGGATAATCACTTTCTTCCGATGAGTCCGTATCCCATTTGTAATCATCGTTCGAAATTATTTCGGGTTTCACCTGTTGTTGAGCGGATTGCGGAGAAGACAACGGCACAGATTGTAGAACGGGCTTTGCTTCTACTTTTTGAGCTGCAATAACATTACCAGGGCGTTTGAAAAATGAAGCAAATGGTGTTTTTAGTGAAGAGATCGGTGGCGAAAGTGCCGTGGTCGAAGACGGTGTAGTAACTTGTTTCTGCGTGTTAGAAGCTGGGGACTTAGTATTGGGTCTTTGGTTCTCCGTAGTTGTTTTTGTATATGGCCGAATAGTTGGTAATTTTTCTATTCTGGTTAATTTTTCATTCTTAGAATATTCCATAGATTTTTCGTTCAGTTTTAACTGACGAGGAACGAAATACAAACGTAACTGAGGAGAGTTTGGTTCTTGTTTGGCCTCGTGTGGCATGTCAATATCTCCCACTACTTTATAATCGATTAACTTAAATTCTCTGGGATTATTTTTCTTTATGTATTCATCTTTAGTCATAGAAGCTAATTTAACTGGTATCTCAAAATGAGCTTGTTGGGACTCACTATTAGATGGAACCATTACGGACTTGGGTAAATAGTAATACACAAATAAGTTCGGCTTAGATGATTCAATAGATTTAAGGCGATGTGAATTTCGAACGGGGTATGGATGCGAGATTAGGTTTAAGTTTCGAATTGACGGTTGAAGAGTGCCCCCAGCGGAGTGAGAGTGAAGTGGATGATATGCGGGCTGCGGGAATAGAAATTGGTTCGAGTCTAAAATAGATGGCAAATGTGGCTCCTGCTTTTTTACATAGCCCAATGCAACATTTATTTTATTAATTTCCTCTAAGATTCGTTTGGCTTCGTTTGATTTTTGTTCGTTATCATCATAACGAAAGGTTTCTTCTGGAAATTTAACCAGCCTTTGTTTTTCAATTCTGAAAACAGATGGTTTATACATATGAAAAATATTTCAAATCAGAGGGGTATTTTTGGAAAGACACGTGTAACAGTTATAGGATACAGGTAATCAATTCAATCAGTCGTTCCGACAAAAAATATTGGGATGTATTTTAAATGTAATACAGTGCCGCGATGTCATCCGTTTTAAACATTTATTGTTTTTTTTTTAAGAAATAAACTCAACTAAACTTGGTTTATGAAGTATTGTCCTGTTTTACTGTTGGAATGTTCGATCAGCGACAACTTATCTGCAAAATTCTCCACATATTTTAAAACACTTAAGCATGCCTTGCTAAGTTTATTGTTAAACATACAAATCAATTTTTGGGATATTGTAAGTATCTGATATCTGGCGTAACAACACGTATAAAATGAAAGATGAAAGTGATAAAAGCTTGGATATGCGTGTTCTTTTAACCACCCGAATATTTTTTTGGCAGAGCGACTGTATGTTTAATTGTCAAAAGCACCCATTTAGCAGACATTTTGAGACATGCAGTTGTTAACCGAAAAAAGCAAAAAAGTTTTAAGCCAGTGGTTTGTTAGTCGATATTTGATAACGAATACTTACTCAAAAAGGTTGTCACCTGGACGTGCATTGGTTAGGGCTAGTTGCGTCACTAGCAGTGCCACCTGGAATTTTTAGAATTTGGTTGTATAATGTATAATGTTATATTATGTATGTACATATGTACATATATTATTTCATTTCATCTATACAATTTTCCTAGACTATATTTATTTATCTTCATGGCAGCTCTTCAGTGTACCTCTAGAGAATACCAGTAAATCTGCCGAAATTATACCTTTCAGATATGAATTTTCATCCACCAAGCGCAAAATGTAAGGCCCTGGTGACATACGAACCGAACGACGGAAGGATTTGTTCCTTAGTTTTCGCGTTTGAAGCTGATATTGAATATATGTACGTATGTACATACTTTATAACGTCAATCTCGAATATTTCTTTATATTACGAAGTATGTACATATGTGTCAAATTTAATAAACCCTTAAGTTAGGGTGTAATAAAATGGTTCAATCCTAACACCAATTAAGTCTCACAACCCTTTAATAATTAAAACAGAATGGAGCGACATATAAACATTGTTAAAGGAAAGATTAAATCTATATAATTTAACCATCCATTGTATGAAAAATATCAATGCAATATTTTGTCCAGCTTCTCCCAACCATTTGTGTTGCTTAATGTCGTATCCGAAGGGCGATTAAACCTGAGGCCAATTTCTCTGTTGGTCAACGTACAAACCACTTCAACCACCGGCACCACAAAAGCTTATTATAAAATTTTGAAAAAAAATTATATAAAGCACTATTCACATAGAACTGACGGATTGGATTTTTTTATGTTTGCGTGTTCTGATTAATAGTGATATCTGAACACTCCTTTTTTCTACTTCGTGAATTTTGTAGCTTTTTTTTTTTTCCACCCTTCTGTCGAGTGACAGCGAATGATATTTTCAAACGTCAAAAAAATCCAGCAAATTTAAAAACAATGAAAGTTCAAATTACCGTAACTCTAACATGTCACCTCTCCGCCTCCGCTTACTTCGTCTGTAAATGTCAAAGAAAATCCAGTCAGTCAGTCCAGGGTCAAATGCACCACACCATTAGGGCACAATTTTATTATTCAAATTTATTTATTCAACCGCCACTACTTCCCGCCACAGCCACAACAGTTGTGTACGGAAATAGTAATTTGAAAAACTTTAAATATTTTTTTTGTATCTGCTTTCAAAAACTATTCAGAGGAAAAGAAACGTTTTCCCACATGAAAAATAAAAAATAAATAAAAGCCGTTAAAAAAGTTTGTAGAACCACTTGGAGAGAATATCCCAAAAATGCATAACCATCTTCAAGGTCAATCTCACCAAGGCAGATCGAGTGTTAAAGTCGAAAGAAAAACGACAGCTGAAGACAAGGATACCAGATGAATGGGCTACCAAGCGAGACATTTGCAATGAGGGTGCAAGACTCGTCAAGAGAGAGGAAATTTTTAAAGTCAGTGGCCCTGACCAGAATAATATTCGTAAGGAAATTCGAGAATTAAACCTTTTGATCAATACTAGACACCAAGAATGTATAATATTTGTAAAAGTCGAGGCAAACAGTTATACCAACAGTCAGACGATTTTTACAAGCTGCATTAACCTGGGTAGCATATGGACATGTATGATACGTGTATTGGAAAGCTCGATAAAAATACTATTCGTATAGATAAAAATATTACATGATGGCCATAATATTCTACACAAATGTGTAAGACTATAAACATATTGTCAAAAGAATTTTGTTAATAATAAAGTGCACGACTGGGTCGTACAAATTTGCACCAATATCTAAAAGTCTTGCGTGATTCGATGTAAAAAACAAATACTTGTGAACACATATTTGCAGTTTGACCAAAAACGTGACATGTCATCTTGCAGGTATAAAGTATGAAAACTAAGCAACATCGTCAGGAGTGTTTTCGAGAAAATCGTGTTTTTGTTAAGTTGGCGGCACTAGTACGATAACCTTGGCGCCAAAAATTGATAACGGTTTTCGATAGAATATAGGAGCAAGTTTAAAAAAATATGACTTAAAATGAAAAAAAAAATATTAAAAAACAACGGCAACACTTACAATAAAGTACTGTACCTGTTCTTAAATCCCAAATTTAAATTAAATTATGTATGTTAATAGTTTTTGAAAAATTCGCATGCAAACTCAAAGTTTTGATAAAAAAAAAAAAAAAAGTTTAGACCATTTTTTTCAAAATTGTGAAATAAAGTGCTGAACTTATTTTTAAGCGACTATTTTACCTATGTTATCAATCTGGCCTCAAACCATAAAATAGGATCAAATCTATGGGGTAGATGAAAATAATTTTTGGGTATTAATAATAAATAAATAAATACTTGGCGCAACAGTTCGATGGGACCCAAGGCCTAGCTTCTCACAACAATTCGTGTTGTGCGTGTTATAATCTTCACACGAATGGAAGGGGCCTACTTTTTAATGCCGTGTCCGAAGGGCAGTTTGTTATTTGAGAAGCTTTCTCAGTACAGTTGTACTCTCGGATGTTTGTCAGACTCTCGGGAGAGCTAGGGCCATGAAAAAGTTTTTAGGTGTTCCGACTGGGATTCGAAACTCGCACCCCTTGCTTCATAGTCCAACGCACTGGCCACTGATAACGCACTGGCGCCCATTAATAATATAATATAAAAAAGTGTTTTTGTTAAGTTGGCTGTAAGTGAATGTACCAATTTAGGCAATTTTGACCAAAAACGTAGTATGCCATCTTATAGGATTTTGTAAAAGTAGCCTAGTTATGAAAATAAAACAATATGGGAAAGTTTTCCAGAAAGTCGTATTTTTTGAGATTATCTTTCATAACAGTTTTAGTCAAAACGCTGGGTTCTAAGATTTTAGAGGTAATATAAAACTTACTCGAAATCGGTGTAGCCGTTTTTCAGAAAATCTATTTTTAGTGAAATTGGCCTTAAGTAAAGTACCCATAATTTTGAGGTTAGAATGATAATTCCAATTTTACCTCTAAGGATTATCCCACAGATCCCATATAGGAAGTTCTAAATCTGTCCACCGGTTCAGCTGTAGCCTCCTACACAGACAGACAGACAAACAGAAGGCATTGCCAAACCTACTTTTTTGGACTTCTCTATCACAGTAATGTCAAGTATGTACATATGTACTACATACGTAGATACATATATAGGTATGCATAATGCGATTTTTTTAATAACCAATGATATAAGGGTACATATCGTAATTTGTAGATTTCAAAAATAATTGAAATATGTAGGTGGTCAAAAAATTCACGCTCATTGTAGACTCCCACCCCTGGCTCAAAGAATGTGTCCATAAGATTTCATTTAATTTATGTACATACATATGTATATATTTGATTAACATACAAAAACCCACAGACAAAATTAGTGCTTTTTAGTTTGGTACTCAGAGAGGGACGCCCTCTAGGTTGACTATTTCAGTAGAGTTAATATATGATGTATTCGATCAATCGAATTATGTATATAATTTGACTACCTTAATATTTGATCTTCATGATTCGCATAACTTCCGCAAACTCTAATATGTAACGCATAAAGCTTTAAGTAAAATATACTTCATTTTTAGATTAGAACGAATTCTCGCCAAACATATCCCATATACATGTATGTATGTATGTATGTTTAAAAGAAATCAGTTCAGTCATTTACGTTGGTGATGACAGAAAGTACATGTTTAATTACCAAATTGTAAATAAAAATTAATAAAAAAATTATCTAGATATTCCTCCTAATTTTCTTTACTTTTGCATACCTTTAAATTCGTTTATGACAAATATTACTATTCTAGATATAGTAATTTTTCTAAATCATGATTGCCGTTCAAATTCAGAAAGAAGGCCACCACCTAAATACTTAAACTGTCAGATAGAATAAAACAACGTACATCTTATTCAGGAACTGTAGTGCAACGAAATTAGTCTGCATCCTCACGCACGCATTTTATGCAAATTATACATTTCTATAAAAAACTTTCCTAAGTAGCAAAAACACGTTTAAAATATGTACGCTTATACACATACATTTTAAGTGATCACATCGGATCAGTTCTACGTACATAATAATGTACTACGTCATTACACAGCATAAGTCCATTTCAACAATGTAATAAATTAATCGGACATCGCTACGAACTCAACATCTACCAAGATGAAAAGAACAGGTAAATGAAGCATTCTTCGGACTCAAAATCATCGTTAAGATATAAAGTGTATTCACACTGTCATTCTTCATATGTCATTGAACTTAGGAATCAATTCTTTCACGTTCTTCCACAGTTATGTATATGAGTGGTTTGCTTTAGTTAATACAATCCGATTCTATGTAGTAAAATGAGTAATCGTATGTGCTCATTTGCATTTGAATATAGAATTTAAATTAATATGTTCGGCTTCACTGAACTAGGTTAAGATGACATTCAACCTGACATCCATCTCAAACTGCTGCCTTGGTCACAATTTACCGGAGTAAGGTAATTTAAACGGGTTTTGTGAAGAACTCCTTTACAGAGTCTTTTACGTACATTCATATGTATTTTTTGTGAAAATGTGGAACACTTGTACGCCCAAAGTGCTCGTTCATTATACAGGGAAATCTTGGCTTGCTAAAATTATTTTAATACCACGAATTGTCTTAAAACTTATTGAAAACGTGACCAACAGTGACCGAGCTGCCGAAAATATCGCATATTGCTTGCATTTCGGTACTTTGATTTAATTAATTTATATTCGAGATGAGTACATTTTAATTACGACAGCAAAATGTACAAAATTGGGAAAACTAATGAATTATTCATTGCGCCTGTATAACACACGCGTTTGTCCTTCGTCTTACCCTAAGCGAAGCGACAACACATTTGTTAATTGTCTTCATTTTGTATCTGGGGGTGAGATTGAAAAATCCGAATAAATATTCATACAATGAAACCGACGCACAGTGGCACTTATTTGGTAAAAATGATGAATATCATTGTTCATTGAATTATGACTAGGATGAAAAAAAACAAAACTTACTAATATCCACTTCATTTTTGTTACTGTCTACGCACTTTGCTTCACTAAAATTATTATCACGCACAGTAGTCTTCAAGATTCGCACTTCGATATTGTAGCACTGCTTATTACGTTGATACCAACTTGTCAACTGCGTATAATGGACTGTGGCAATGGTTGACGTTGCGGTCAGTTTATAACATTCAACTGCCTGAATATCCGCTCAGTGTACGCAAGAAAGAGATTTTTTCACCTGTGTCTTCTTTCAACTTGTTGAATATTGGATATGTACCTACAATTTGAAGATATATTGAATCTGTGCAAAGTTCTTCAGTATTGGCTTCGTAATCGCCTCGAGGAGAAAAAAAAAATTCTGAATTGTGTACATTACAGGTGGGGATTATGTTCTATGTACGGACTTAACTCTATAATGATTTTAAATGCGTTAAAGTAGGAAAATGTAATAACGAATGATTAAAGGTTATATGATTATTAGAGAGATACAGTATAGTATGTATATTGAAATCTTGTTAAACCTATCTTAAAATCCATATAACACATAACTTATTTTGGTCTTTCAACACTTTTGTTAAAGCATCCCAGTTTAGTGATTTCGTTATAATAAATGGAATACAAAAGATAAACATGATCATGAAGGAGCAAACGATTTCAGAATAGTCTCACTTCAGAGGTGAAGAACCCCGTATGCTTTAGTAAAATCATTGAGTAAGTAATTACACCCCGTCCAAATGGGATACATAATAAATTCATTTATTATAAAACCCGTTGGCCTGGCTGTATGTCATCACTTTTCTGACTTGAAATTTTTAGCTAGCTAGATAAAATTTCATATGTAGGCGATTCAGAACGAGAAGCAGTAAAAGTTCTTAGATCCGCCCATTGCCACATTGATTTTATATTGTATTTAAAGTCGATAAAAAAATTATCAACAATTCACTCTTAAGCTGTGGGTAGTGATCACAAATATACATATACATTTTATAAGGTCTACGTCGATAATTCATATATTCCTTGCGATAGGATGTACGAAAATGCAGAGTGTTCCACTCAATTTAGTAAATCTGATACAAAAAAAGAATAATAGGGCATAATACTGTTCGTTTCAGATGGTAGTATCTTTTATCTATGTTTTACCTTATGGTTTGGTGTTTATCAACTATTTTCTAGATCATTTAAGACAGGTAATAGAAATTGACTGGTGATGGTTCAAGTTAAAAAAATTCAGGGGAATAAAATAAGCGAAGATGCTAATTGAAATAAAAAAGTTGTAGTGCATAAAACAAAGAGCATAGAAAGTACAAATCACAAATTTACTACTAATTTATAAACAGAAATAAATAAAGTCCGTGTCTTCAATCCTCGTCAGCCTCTAAATTTTAAGCCCAATCGCTATTGAAATTACCAAAAAATAGCCAATTTTCGAAAGTACCGTTATAAATGTGGTGTGTCACATTCTACGATATATCCAAACTAACCCAAATACTAAATTTTATCCAAATCATTAGAGTCGTTTACGAGAAAATCCATTTCAACTAAAATCGGCCCTAAGTAAAGTACCCCTAATTTTCAGGTTAGAATGAAAATTCCGATTTCGCCTCGAATTGTGGCCGAATTGTGGCTCGAAGCTTGAAGCAAATCCGTCCAGCCTCCAGTTCGAAAATTATATATACATACATATATGTATATGTAGGTGCAAATAAAAAGCCACACACCAGACATGATGGGTATATGCTGTATTGCTCGAACACAATGACTTTTACCTTATTTGAGGAAGAACGTGTCCCGAAAAACTTTGTAAGAATGAATCTGAAGATAATATGATAGTTATTATCGCATGAAGGAAATCCGTTTTTGAGCTTAGGTCAATTTCAATTGCGTGACTTCAAAATGTCAAAATGTAGCATTACCTCTGAGTACACAACAGTATACTCAAGGTCAAATATGGAGGAAGAAACATTACGCTATGGAGTTTTGTGTCATTTAAATAAACCTTACTGCCCTATTCTGAGAAAGAATACCCAATCAGGACCAAGAACATACTGCGAGGTAAACTGAAGCACAGTTAAAGAATAATTCTGTAGATGACATCGTCGTCATGCAGTTCGGCTCTAAACCCTAGAGAATATTAATTCTGTAAATGTTAATTCTTTTTGATACTTAATTAATTGCCTTTTGCAATTAATATCTAGTATGAACCAAAATAAAAGAGAATTAAAAAGAAAATTTAAAAGAAATTAATTTCTCGTTTTCGTATCCCCCATCCATTATCTTTCAATCGGTTACTAAATAAGCTTGTGTTTATATAAAGGTTATGTAAATGATAAAAAAGAATTGCTCACGCATAATTATTGTATTAATTAAAACTCAAATTGACAGAAAATATCTGAAAAAATAACCGAAACTAAAAATTGCATCAAATGAATATAGCATACAATTTTTCAAATTTATTTAGAATGATAACTTTAAACTTTTTATAGCTCCAAAATATGGTAATTTATTTGAATATCTATTTGAATCTATGCACATACTACACGTTTTACTACTGAATTGGCATACATTTTTTGTCAATTTTTTATTCTTACTTTAAGTATAAGTCGAGATACAAAATTGTATCATCATAACTCAAAATTTAAATCTTAAAAAGATGTAGCACATGGATGGACAAGACTTAATTGACTGCGCTATTGATCTAGATCGCCCTCTATAGGGATAATAATTATTATTGCTATATTACAAACTACATACATACGTACATATTAGGTTGGGATACACAACTTTTAGAAAAGCTTTGTGCAATCTCTCTAATGAAGGGTACAGTAACTGGATCTTTTCTAATAAAATTACTGTTATTGAAAGTCAATGTCCTAATATTCCTTTTACTCAATTTCTAATAAAAAGTCAATAGGTAGTAGTTAACATATTGAAAAAGTTAGTTGTCCTAAAAGTTTGTATACAATATTTGGCGGTGTATTACTTTGGACCGTGATATATATCTCTCTATTCTGCTTTTGTACATGCAAACTCTTCATTGTATTACTTATTGCTAAAGGACAATCTATCACAATTGCAATCTATGACAAGAGTTTCTCTAAATTAAGTACATCCCGTTCAAACATTACGTTTATCTTTCGTGCAACGGTTATACATATTTACTTTTCGGTTTCGAAGATTCGAAACTGATTAATTGAGAAATATAAAGGTAAAATTATTCATAAAGTTTCCCATATGTACATATCAATACCGTCAATCCTATGATCCATATGGTTATAATAACATCTAAAATTGTAAAATTTATATCAGCATGTGGAACTAAAATTTATAATACATACTCATACTGACATATCTGCTCTTTAGACTTGGATTATCAAGTTTATAAGACACTGGCTTACTAACCTAGCAATTATACATGCATATGAACGGACGAGTACACTAGTTGAATGCAAAAAAAAACACTTTACTTCAATCCCATAAGAAATCAACACACTTTACACTAGGAAGGGAAACCTTTCGCATCATCTCTTTGTGCCTCTTGTGTGAATGATCCCTCAAGACCTTGACAGTCGGTATTTCCTTTTCTTTCCAGAAAATTGTAGGTCTGTAACCTTCACTTACGGATAAGAATTTTAGCGCTTCATTCTTTTCTCTACATTGGACAAAGCAGGTTAGTGGTGTGTCGGCTTGCAATTTAATTCAGTTGATGGAATCACTTGCTGTAAAAATTGTGATTTTATGATGACTTGGCTTGGTTTTATTATGTATCTACAGTTAATGGAATTCATCTGATAAAAATGATAATGATGACTATCCTAGATACACCGTCTATCTTGTTTGGATGACTGGCACTTCAGCTAGATTTAACATTTTAGATTGTGTTTTGTACACTCGTACATACATAGGGTATATTAGCATTGATACGGATACATAACTGTTAACTTCGCTTAATTGCTCTTCCAGATATGTACTCAGACAATTGTAAAAAAGCAATTGATGTAGTATTTCTACAACGTATTTGTAAACAATTATTGTTATAAAAAAATAATGGTAACGGAAAAGATAAAAACATAAAACAAGTAATAAGCGTTATATTCTAAGGTTCTGAATTAAATGGCTCACGTATGGATATCATATTATTAAAGGCTTTTGGATAACGTACATACATGTATACTCTAACCCAAAATTTCAAGACCAATCAACCGTGAACAGTCAGATACTACGTGTACATAAACTTTAGCTCCCTAACAAGTGTGAAGCCAAGATTAAAAATGCACGTCTGCCCAGTGCATGTTCATCGATCGTCCATTTAAAGGTAATAAATAAATGACTCATCTACCAATAGCTAAATGATTTTTAAAAGGACTACTACGTGGTTGTCGTATGGAGAATCAATGCACAAACAGAATTGCAGAACCCAGTAAAATCGAGATCCAAGTCACGTTATGCTACTGAAACATTTGTTTCTCCGAGTAATATACACTTACGATTTCTGCAAGCAGTTTATGTGACAATGAAATAAGCTAAACTCAATTAGCTTATGTGCTCCAGTATGTATCGAAATTGGATCGAGTTTGGTGCTAAGCATTAAAAGTGTTATGACCTGCATAACATTCACTGTAACCATATGTTTAGTTGTCAAAATATAGTTATGTAATCGGTATAGCTGCTTTTAACTAAAATTTAAATCGATAACCCCAGCACGTACAGTAGTTGACTTCAAGTGCGAGTACCGAATTTCACCCGAATTCGCTTAGGTATGCCTTTCGGAATACTTTGGTAAATTTAAATGTTGCTTTACTCCTAACTTATACTTAATCACAAAATAGCGATTTCGAGATCTTCACTTTACATTGCAATTGACAATTAACTTACAATTTTGTAATATCCAATTCAATGTTAAAGTAAACATTTTTGTTGTTCTCCGCCTATTTAAAGCTTAGATTAGAATTGAGTTCATTATTTCAGTTAAATTGGGGACCTTTGAACGAAAAATTCTTCGTCGAATATTTGATCTTAAAAGCGAGAGAGCGATAGGAAGACATGACATAACTTCGAACTATACGAAATATTTTTTTGTATATTTAACGTTTATTTATATATTTGGGTTATATTGAATTAAAATAAAAATAAATAAATAGAGATACATAAATAACTACATCTAAAAGTAGAAATGGTAGAGGATGCAGTTAGGAAGGTCGCAAGAAGATATGAAGGTAAACGAACTAGTTAACTACGGATATCATTATACCATTCTTAACATTATCGCATGAAATAATTGATTAAAAATACATAGTACGTATACTCCAAATCAAAGAGTAACAAAAAAGTAAGGTTCCTCAATACATGTACATACATATGTATATATGTAGATATACACACTATAATATTATAAAATAAAGTGCACGACTGGGTCGTACGTACTAGAACCTTAATGCTCTCCATACTTGATGCAGTTATTAATTAATGTATTCATAGAATCTGGGAAATTTCATTCATTTTTGGGTTATTTTAAAACTAGAGTATAGTACAGAGAACTCTTAAGCCTATAAATTTTACCTTAACAATTTTATTCGGTTTATTGTAAGAATTTTAAAAATTTGGGACCCCATTACTTTGCATTAATGTTATAACCATCAGATATTAATTTTAAGCCCAATCGATGGAGAAATAGCTGATTTTCCGGCTTCACCTCGAGTTGTGCCCCCACAGACTCTAAAAAAACAAAAACTCTAAAAAAACAGACTTCTAGATATGAAACAAATCCGTCCAGCCGTTTAGGTTCCATACAGACAGAATTGGCTAACCCAATTTTTTGGTCTTCTCTATCTAAGTAATATCAAGTTTGATTAAAATCTCGAATTCGAAAATTTTCAGGAAAGCAATAATTGTTCTATATGTACATAGGTATACGAGTAGGTGGAAGTAAAAATTGCTGATTAATTTAACGACTAGGTGCGACAATTGGAAGGATAACATAAATCATACGCTCTCCGTGTGTTTTTTATGGATTGAAGTACCAGCTCGTATTATCTTTCGACAATTTTTACTTAGCTAAACGTAAAAAAAATATATTAACTTATTGAACCAAACAAAAATGACAGCAAGGCACTCAAATGTTGACAATTCCTCAAACTATAGCTACATACATATATGTGGATGCATTACAAAACATCATGCTAAGAAAACTACAATGGCTTGGACAGATCAGGAGAATTTAAATATCGGTCCAGCTAAAAGAATCTTGGAATCCCAACTAGAGTTGTGTTAATCCTGATCGATTCGATATTTTTGACCCGTTTACACAACACACAACCAAAACAGATGTATTGGCTAAAATGGAATGAAAAAGAAATAGAAATTTATTAGTAATATTCTTGTTTAATTTTCTCAAAATGAGTATTGACCGCAGAATAAGAATCTTTTTTATGCCACTGAATATATCAGGTTGTGTATCTCGTTCACAAATCACTATTTGAACTATTCGGTCTTAACATTCGAACCAGCTCTATTTCTAGCCCCCAGAAACATTGGCGCCTTTCAGTAACAGAAAAAAGCTTAATAAATTCGCTTTTCTAGTCACTGCACCACAAATTCTATTCGATCGTTTCCACATTTCCAGTTTACATCATGCAAAAGAGCACATACTCCTAGGCGTATGCTAAAATCTACCACTCGCGCAATGCTTTGACCATGAGCAAACTAATGAAAAAAAGTAATAGAAACATGGGAAAATTCTTATGATAACTGTTAAGTTAGGTCGTTTTAATGAAAATGAAAAAAAGTAATAGAAACATGGCAAAATTCTTATGTTCTTATGATAACTGTTAAGTTAGGTCGTTAGACTCCTCCTCGATCTCTACCTTGCCGTGGTGGAGGGGCTCAGTTTTAATAAAATTCCCCTTACCTGCATACAGGGGGTGAGTGCAGGTGGACCTCTTCTTCCCCCTTACTCGTGGGACCCAAAGAACCAAGAAGAACAAAAAACAATAAGAAAAGCGAAGTGTAGCTGAATCGGGCACTTCTAGCTTAAAAAAAACCGATTCAGATACGAAAATAGAAGATGCTCTTCTCTTTGTTTCGGACGGGGAAAGCGTCGGGACAGTTGACCTGCATCTGGAAAATCTCTTTCTAGATACCAGTGACAACTGTTCTGTCGCCAGCTCGTCCTTCTCTAACTGTTCCAACAGCTCAAAGCGGTCGAGAAACTGCAAGCTGACAGTAAAGAGACTAGGGACAAAGAGATGGGACGAACTCACGGAGCTGAAAAGGAAGAGACTCCATAATGCAAGGGCCTACTTGCAGGAGTTGTCAGCATCAGATGGTGAGCCTACTGCTAGCCCTCTGGCGGTGGCAACACCTGTAACAGACCAACGCATTGATGGGCTGATGGGACCACCCAAGTTCGCGACAAGCCATCGCCAGTCAGGACAGGGGATTGTTTCATCATCCGGTCGAAGGGAGTCTTCCACTACTGCAGGTACTATCCCAACATCAGAGCCACCTTCTACCTCAACGTTGACTGGGTTAACCCCTCCGCTGAGGAAGGAGGCGCTCTTGACAATAGAGGCAGATAAGCTGAACCACTCCAACGCGACGAGCCACTGCTACTCGCAAGGAAGTGGGTCGGCTGATTCTGCCCCTCGGAGTGATGATAATCCTGCTGGTTTAGGAAATTCCACTGCCCTGAGTTTCGCCACAGTAGTTAGCGCAGGTGTGCATGGACTAGGCTTCTTAAGGTGAAAAAAGGACACCAAGAGGACAACTCTCCGTAACCGCCGTAGAAATGTGATCCGCCTTATCAAGCGGCTGAAGCAGCGTGATCCCAAGTCCTACACGGACAGGGAACGCGAGGCTCTGTATAGAGCGCGCATCACGCTGAAAGGCAATGGGTCCAAAAGAGACACTAGGTTGACGAACGCGGGCAGAAGAGATAAAGGGCCAGCAGTGCGGAAGGCGGGAAGTCTCTTGCTCCCCACTTCCAGTGCTGCGGGACCTAAGCCAGCAGCCGACTTGAATCCCAAAGGGTCCAAGCCGGCTGCCAGCTCCTCTCAGTCTGCCCTGGAACGACGACTAGGTTCGGCAAGAGGACAAGGTAGGAATCGAACCGTGGTAAGGAAGGAATGCCTCTTGCAGTCCGCCTCAATCGCGGACGATTCCAGACCTCGCGCGATCCGCGTGTAGTTCCACTGCCGCCTAATTAGCCTAACCTCATTCATTCTGAAAACATTAGAAAGGTTAGCCGATATCTACATTCGCAGCAGACTTTGTCCCGAGGTCATGTCCACAGCCCAACACGCTTATACCAAAGGAAAAAGTGTGGAAACGGCGCTAGTGGCAACTGGATTGTTGCAATTCTTGAGGAAAGACATATTATCGCAGAACACGAGGGTAAAAAGATGGAAGCATTCGCCTCCAGAGGTACCCCTCAAGGCGGAGTAATCTCCCCGCTACTATGGGTCATTGTACTAAATGAGGTGCTGCTACAACTCAGGTACAGTGGTGTTAAGGCCATTGCATATGCGGACGACATAGTACTGCTGGCCACCTACCCTTATCGAAACATTGGAGAACGCGCTTAAGATGCTAGTCACCTGGGCTGAGAAATGTGGACTAGTGGTCAATCCCCATAAGACCGAGCTGGTATTATTCACGCAAGCATTGAAGTTCTGAATAAGCAAGTTGCTTTCTTTCAGCAAGAACTAAACCATCTTTTCAAAAAACATATTGCATCGAAGTCTAACGTAATGAATGATATTTCACCTAGCTGACTGAAAGACGACATTCGTAGCCTTCTAGAAAAAAAAGGAATACTGCATACAATCGTTGGAAAAGGCACAAAACCGAAGATGACCACCTTACTTACACCTGCCGATGAAATTAACTGCGATGTAATTAACTCCAGCTTTATAGCAACCTCGTTCTTATGCATCGGAGCGATACACTCCCGCTTGGATTATCAAAATAACAACCCCGATGAGAATGATTTTAGTTTTAGTGGACTCTTAGACGTGAATGTTAAAGAAGCGATTTGATGACGTCTCAACTCCGACTGATATTTCGCGTAAACTGGAAACAAAATTTACGGACCGTATGTGATGGTAGCCGTTCCTCCTTACGATCGCTATAAAGTAAGTGATATGCCGATTGCTCAGAGATATAAAAAACTCTATTCAACAGTAC
This sequence comes from Xylota segnis, assembly GCA_963583995.1. Lineage (NCBI taxonomy): Eukaryota > Metazoa > Arthropoda > Insecta > Diptera > Syrphidae > Xylota > Xylota segnis. Next base: position 26,030,527 of record OY757238.1, read on the forward strand.
GGTCAGCTGGCAAAATGAAGCGTTATATAGTCTTTCATAAGGAACTCGATGGGGTGAATCCGTAACAAAAGGTAACCTGGCAATGCTGCTGGCTGAGCAGGATAGAGGGAAACGGAAAGACTGTGCTTTTCCGGCATACGTTTATGAAGATTTATGTGGGTCATGTGTTATTATTGTTATTGTTTAATTCAGAAAAAACTTAAAGCTAGACAAAAGTGCTTAAAACTAGCGTAACTATCTTAACTATATTATGATTAACTTACTATCCGAGCCCTATGCGAGCGCTCTAAGCTAGACTTAGTTCTTAACGCATGTCTTCCGACATAATAAATAATATATAATTAATTATTATTACTGTTTTATTTATTTTACTTTTACTTTAATATTAACAAAGAAAATTTCGTTTTTATTAAAAACTTTGTGTACGAACTTTTTCTTTATATTTTCTACATAAAACTTAAGCTTACGCTAAAAATTAATCTTAGCCTGTATAAAAACGTAATTAAATACGTTTTTTTTTATGCTGTATTGTTACTTAGGTGGATCTGGTGGACATTTTTACTGCAGCGATATAAGCATAGTTCCCATAGGAATGGATCTTATGGAACGATCATTATATTGGATCCTTTCTTGAATTTCAGAAAACTATGGCGAAAAGAGAATAGTTACATATATTTTATATTTTATTAAACAGATTTGTTCAAAGCTTAGCACTTTTATTAGTTCCAGCGAGTTGAGTCTAATGATCTCTAGAGTTATTTCTTTAGTTTGCCCAATTTTTTTTATTATTTCCCGGTTGCCTATCTATGTATATTGTGATATTTGAGGTCTCTTTGTTGTTTGGTTCTGAGAGAGTGGAGTGAAACCCCTCTACTTAACCATTTACCACGCTCTGGTATAAATGTGATTTAAGGATTTATATTTTCAATTACTCTTTTATCATAGAAGTTGAGTTAAGCGATTAAGGAATGTTTGTAATATCCCAAACAAATTCGTGTAAAATGGTCCTGTGATAATGTGCCTGGTGAATTTGAAATTCGTGGTGATTATGAAAAAGGTTTATTGGCATCTCAACGGAAGGAATGCATGTACGCATAATGCATAATGTGATTCATCGCTATGCTGAGTAACAGTCATCGAATTTACTGCACTAATTTGCGAAGGTCTGGACAAAGTGTCAGTCACAACTTTCAGGCTTGTAGAGGATTTCGTGGTCATATTCGTAGAGGATTTATTTTCACGTTGTTATTTCTATTGCTCAATGCCTAGGTGAACGGCTGGTGATTCGTACAAATTTTTACTTGCCCAGATAACCGCGAGCATTTCCTTTTCATTGGCCGTGTAGGCCTCCTCTGCCTTGATAACTGTTCTCGATAAAAACCGTATGGGTCTTTCGTTCTGCTCCAAAATTGCTTCGATATCGTAATTTCAGGCATCTGTCATCAAGTGAAACTCCTTTTTAAAGTCAGGATAAGCTTAACGTAATTTATCAGAAATCAGGGAGTTCTTTTGGTGATACCAGATAGACTGATTATGTAAAGGAACAATTATATAAACAAAAATTGAAGTAAAATACACAAAAGATACGTTCAACACAAAAGATAAGTTCACATGTCAATCATTGTAAGGTTTCGAACAATCGGCTCTTTTACCCTATCTAATGTTATCCTCCTAGCTCAATTTTAATGGCCCAAAAAATGGTGACATACAGATGGATTGTACCTTTTCTATATATTTTTAGAAAACTCTAATAAGTACTTACAGGACTTCGAATGTTATGGAAATGATATTTATAAAGGTTTATCCAAATCAGATTTTTAATGAAAATGCTCCTAAAAGTAATATTGTATGTTTGTACATATGTATATAACATAATCTATGGGTACATTGTAAATAATTTGAGTACGTAAGAACATATTTGGTTGTAATGTATTCCAATGAAGAAGATATGTTATATCCCAAAAAATATAGGAACCCAAAAAATGGTAAAATACATACGATCGGACGGATATGTACTCATTATGTACTTATATACATACATATATATGTATGTATACATTAGGTATGTACTATATGGGGTCTACCTTGATTATTTCTCAATGTTACGAAATACACACATACATACATAAAAACTGAATACATCTTCACGAGTGAGATAGGGTAACTATGAAAGAATTTTGATTTAAATTGGATCATCCTAGGAATAGCTTTAAATATCTTACAAGTGTACTAAGTTTGGCAATTATTGACCAGACTTGTTTGGTTTTTAAAAATTTTAATTAGTGTATAAGCATTTCACTTTTGAATCTACATATTCATATATACCTACATATATGAATATTAGGTAAACGAATTACACAACAATGGGTTTCACCCAAATACTTACTCTTGTAAATTTTTAAGTACCGACAGCTTTTTTAAATTATTTTTTTTTATTATAATTTATTTTCGTAAATTTTCTCGTCTTTGTATTAACTTAACATATGTCTTAACTTAACAATGCTCAATTTTATATTAAGTATTTTATTATCTTAAATTTCAATTAAATATGTGAAGTTTCGGACAATTCATCCCGTCGAAGGGCTTCTGATGGCGAGAGTATACGCCCTCCAATTGGTAAAATATCTATATTTTGTACATGTGCCCTAACGCTTTGTCCCGGTGGTAGTCCAATGTACCACTTGCCTACGTTTTTAATTATTGTTGAATCTCTGTTTCGAGTGTTCCAATCCCTTTCCCTTCCTATTTCTAAAATTCTTCGATTACTTGTAATGACAGGTGCTATCGAACTAAGGTCATCATCGAAATTTAAAGAGTTAAAGCGGTCTGGCGTTTTATTGCCCCTCTGATTTTGGGCGTAACCGAACTCTCGATTATTGTTGCTATCCACATTATTAGTAGTTCCGACTCTATTTTTACTATCGTTAGAGAACACGTCAAATTCATCTCTTTGTTTATTTTCTGGGAAAAGCTCATCATCACCTATTGCTTTACCTGAGCTTTTTGAAGTATTTTTAAATCTTACCCCACCTCGGCTGATATTTTGTGTATCGTGTTCATCTGAAGATGTCATTGCAATTTCTTTTCGGAAAAGTTTTGGGTCAGCATTGGCATCATTGCGTGCAAAAGTGTAGTCGGTATCATCATCTCTGGGTCTTACTCTACCTGAACTAGACGTTTGTAAGTATTCTTTTGGCGCAACATCACTGCTACGTAGATTAGGAATAAGTGTGTTTACATGCGAACCGCGACCAATACTGTTATGAACTATTCTGTAGCCTATTCCAGCACCAGCTTCATATTCTACTGTTCTTTGAACCCCTTTGTCATCTAAATAGGAATATGCTCCTCTTACAATGCCATCAGGACCACTTACTTCTGATCTTCTGTGATCAGGACCTGTTGCAATGAATTTGTACAGACCGTGTGGACCCCGCTGAACTGATACTTTTCCTCGTGTTTTTGGAGGTGCCTTATAAAGTGGTGAAGTATAGGCTATTGTTGATTGACTGTCGGGAACGCTGTTAAGAACTTCAAAACCAGTCCCGGCACCCGCTGCGTATCGGACTGTATGCCTTTCGCCAATGTCATCATAATAAGAATATAATCCTGAGAAAAAGTAAGTAAACCTTTATCATTTATGATAATTTAATATAAATACTTTACTTGGAATAAACAAGAATACACACAAATGTATGTTTTTGTAAAAGATTATGTACATATATACATACATATGTAGGTATTTAAATATTTGTGAATTTATATTTTAATAGAGCGATATTTCAATCATATACATATATGCATATGTACATATATATTTCAACAAAGAAGTTAATAAGGTTATACTAAGCGGATCTAAGAAGGTACCATAATGAACCCATCGAGGCTTTCATAGGTGGTAAATAAAATTTAAACAAACCTGCATGCACTTGAACTTGAACTCACAGACAAGCAGACAGGGCATTAACAGTAATGTCATGAAGATAGAGAGAATTTATGATTTATGATTTTTCATTTCGAAAATTGTGTACAGAATGGTTCAAAACACAGTCCCTGACAGCACTTGTCTTTTATCATTGAAGATTAATAATAGTAGTATTTTACTTAATATAATTTAAGTAATATTAAGCATACCCAGTACGTCTCAACAATAGGTACATATATGTACATACATACATACATATGTATGGATCTATAGTACAAAATGTAGAACTCAAATGTATTCATTCTGTATTTTATTCAATTGACTTTCTTGTAGATTTTAGTATTTGTCGGACACATTGTTGGACCAGTGGTGATTCCTGGTCTTAAGCATTGGGTTAGCTACGTAGAAGCTGGGGAAGTTTTTTTTAAAAAAAAAAAAAAAAAACTTTTAGGATTCTATAACACTATTTACGCAATGGAATAACGACACAACTAGGCATTGTTAGATTACTGCAATTCCCCTATAAAGACAAATATAAAGAAAGCACAAAAAATTAAGTGCACGTACTTGCACCGTAATGCTATAAGTAGGCGTGGCATTCCGCGTTTTGATGGAATAATACTCATAACATTGTAGAAATTTACTAAATTTTTTGTTTGTATAGATACACCTTTAAATAATGCTTAAGTATTTTTTTCTCAATTTCTAGTTAAAATTAAAAAAAAATTATTTTTATAAAAGTGGGCGTGCCAATTCCAACATTTGGAACGCCATAATTTTGCCTTTGTCTTATAACCTAGAAATATTAATTTTTAGCCCAATCGCCTAACAAATACCCGAGAAACAGCTGATTTTCAATATTAACGTTATTCGCATTTTTCGTCAAAAACGTGGTAAACTAACTCAAATATCAAATTTTATCGAAATCGTTAGAGGCGTTTTCGAGCAAATCCATTTTAACTGAAATCGGACTTAAGTAAACTACCCTTAATTTTGAGGCTAGGATGAAAATTCCGATTTCGCCTCGAAGTGTGAACCCACAGACCACAGATATGACCACAGTTTGAAGCAAATTCGTCCAGCCGTTTAGGCTGCAGTCGCATATACAGACAGACAGACAGACAGACAGACAGAATTGCCGGACCCACTTTTTTGGACATCTCCATCATAGAAATGTCAAGTTTGATTAAAATCTCGAGTTTGATTTTTTTCACGAATGCAATACTTGCCCTATAGGTACATATGTATGTATATGTAGGTGCAAGTGAAAAGGACACACAAAATGTACCTGCTTCCTTACGCATAACACACCACTTTCAAGATTTATCGCATTTGCTTGCGCTAACGCTTGTGGTAGTCAAACACTCTTACATATATAGATTGTAGGGAATTTGGTAGCGCAATTTTTTACGCTAAACTGATACAAGGGGGAATTTTGGATTGTGTGTGTGCAGGCAGGGAATTTGGTATCCCAAATTTTAACGCTAAAGAATATTTCAAGGGAATCTTTTTGTAAGGGAGTATTGTGTTGTGTGTATGGAAGTATGATTTGTAAATATGTAGGTAGTTTTGTTATCTAGCATGTCATTGATTGTTGCAATTTTTTATCTTAAGAATCACTTTAACGTCGTTATTCGTTGTATTTTGCGTATAAAATGTATTTCAAGGAATTTATTTATTTAAATTCTTGGTTTAGCGCCGCTAAACTAGCTAACTGAGAGGAATCGCCCCTGCGGTTGGACGTCAGCAACCGTAGTCATCATAGTTGGATTTATAATAAAAATTCCTCCAAAAAGTGGGGGCATTAATGAAATAATGATAAAATGTGCAGATTTCTAAAATGTTTACACTTCTTCTTATGAAATTTCCTCCTCTGGCTCAAAATGTAAACCCCAAAAAGTGGTGACATACATATGTATGTACATATATACCAATAGACGGTCAAATAAGCAAACGAACGAACATGGTTTAATTGATTTCTCTATTAATACTGATCCCTTTTTATGTTACAAACTATGTTTTAAACTTAATCTACTCTTAGAATAGAGTATACAAATATAGGTTACATACATACTTAATCTGTAGTTAATTATTACCTCTAATCCTTCCATTGCTGTCCGCATCTTCGTTTTTATTATAATCTGGCGTCTTAAAACTGAAACTGTAAGTTGGATCATCGTAGGGATCTGCTAGTGGGTCATCAGCACTGCCAATTCGTCCTCTCGGTATCTGAGATAGGTCCATTTTTCGATGAACTTGCGGACCATTTACTCGAAATCTAAACGTAAAGAAATCAGAAATGGGACAATGCACGGTTATTGTTCATATTTTGATTAATCTCTATTTTTGTTAAGTTTGGTAAGTCTGAAATTGAATTTACAGTACTACGACCATTTTTGTTTTGTGTCATTTTTTGAATACAAGGTTAATAGTCCAAAGAGTAATGACGCGCATGTACATATGTATATGGGAACGCACGCCTCTCACTATTAACTGCTACTCTACAACTCCACGTTGATGGCTACTGGGTGCCTAGTATCTCGACTGAAGGTTTGATAATCAACCCCCTTCGGTGGCAGCATAATGGAGAGGGGGGGTGGAGTGTCCTATCACTAAGGCATTCCCTCTTGGACTAATTCCATATATGGACAAAACGGCGGCTTCTACAGAAAGACATACTTAGTAGCGTTATAGGAAAACATAGCCTACACGACCCCACGTCCTGAAATGGACCCACTTTGCTGCAGGACATAATGAAGTCCTCCAGTATTCTGGATATCCGAAAATTCCAAAATACCAATATTGATTCGGACCACTACCTAGTTGCAGCCAGGTATCTCAAACCCCACAACAACAATTTAATACTATGAGTACATTTAATGTTGAACGGCTGCAGTCGCAACAAACCGCCAGGACCTTTGCCGATCGCGTATCCCTCAACCTCTCGAGAAGTCAAGCCAAGACCGGAAGCACAATCTTTCAAACGTGCAACTACTACCGTATGCAGACGACATTAACAATAATGGCAGAACTCAGAGGGCTGTCACCGGTGCATTCACTAGTATTGAAGCCGAAGTTGCAAAAATGGGTTTAGTGGTAGACAGGGACAAAACCAAGTATATGCTGTCAACAAGTTGGGACACACAACATAATGATGATGAATTGGACGAAACGTCACAATCGACACCTATTACCTTGAAGTATTAAGGGATTTTATCTATCTCGGATCTGCTATCAATTCTGAAATTAACAACTCACCCGAAACACGAAACGAAGAATAGCCCTTTCCAATCGCTGTTTCTTTGGGCTAAGGAAACAACAAGACTCCACGTGGCGCTAAAGCATGGACTCTATATAAAGCGGATGAAGACATCCGCAAACACTTCAAGAGAACCGAAAAAATTTTCGGTTCCGTTTGCGTTGACGGCCTTTGGAGGAGAAGATCCAATACGAACTATACGAGCTGTACAGCGACATCGACTTAGTCAAAAAACTGCGCGTAAGTCGATTGGGGTCGACCAGGGGTTACCGGTTCACAACCATTTATGTTGTTCCTATGTATGTTAGAATGAACATATGTATGTACATATGTTATAAAGAAAAAAAGAATTATATTTGAAGATCATGTGTTTTTTTTTTTTTTTAAATAAGTTTGATAGTTTGTAACGTAGAGAAACAATAGACATTGTATACGATTGTGTAAAATTCGCCCGTATGCTATGTTGGAATTGCCCCAAAGTCTTATTGTTAATTCACTTTTAATAAAATATGTATTTTATGTGTGTCTTTATATTATTTCTGTGTTTTAGAAGTCCACAAGCATGCATTTCGGATTATTTGGTATTATGTGCTGTCATTTGCAGTGTCGATTATAGCAATCAAAATACACGTTAAAATTGTTAAAACTTACTACAAAAGTGGTGATTCAAACGTTACCACTTTTGGCGCATTAAGCGATGATTATGATTGTCATAATCGACCGACTACGCAAGCAATCGGTAAAATTGTGAAAAAAAATTGAGGACAGTGGAAGCTTTACTGATGTCAGAAGGCCTGTGCATCACCGTAATGCACGCTTAGTCGAAAATATTGCTGCTGTAAGTGCAAGTGTTGCTGATGATCCGAATTTACCGATTTCCCGGCTTTCGTAGCAGTTTCATGTGTCGTACACCTCACCATGCCGTATTTTGCATTTGGATTTCTATCTTCATCCTTATAAAGTTCAACTTACGCAACAATTGAAGCCTGCTGACCATTCACAACGCCGTAGATATGCTTCTTGGGTGTTGGACTAACAGACAATAAACACCGATTTTTCGAACAACATTTTCTTCAGTGATGAGGCACATTTATCACGCGGTGAGTATGTAAACAAACAAAATTGCCGCATATGGGGCTGAGAAAACACACAAGTGATCGAAGAGGTGCCGTTGCATCCGACAAAGTGACTGTTTGGTGTGCTCTATGGTCGAAAGGGCGGACAGTTACAGTCAATTCAGAGCGATATGGTCGAATGATAACCACCTATTGAATTGACCGCCTATTGAAGATCATGACTTGGACGATATGTGGTTGCAACAAGATGGGGCAACAAGCCACACAACACGACCAATTATGACTTTATTGCGTGAGAAGTTTCCTATTCGCGTAATTTCACGTTTTGGCGATGATCACCAAGATGATGTGATTTGACACCGTTCGATTTTTTTCTGTGGGGCTACGGAAAAGACCGTGGTTACACGAATAATTCCCGAACTCTAAAAAAAAATAAATACTTGGCGCAACAGTTCGATGGGACCCAAGGCCTAGCTTCTCACAACCATTCGTGTTGTGCGTGTTACACTCTTTGGAAGGGGCCTACTGTTTAATGCCGTATCCGAAGGGCAGTTTGTTATTTGAGAAGCTTTCTCAGGACAGATGTACACTCGGATGATTGCCAGACGCTCGCGAGAGGTGGGGCCGTGACAAACTTTTAGGTGTTCCGACAGGGATTCAAACCTCGAACCCCTTGCTCCATACTCCAACGCACTAATCACTGAGCCACGGCGCCCACTCTAGACGCATTAAAAACCAACAGTACTCAAGTTATAGCCGAGATACCGCCCGAAATGTGCGAAAAAATTACTTCAAAAGAATCGCATGCTGCGAATCTTTCCGAGACGGCCATTTAAATGATATTGTTTTTCACGCTTAATGGCAAAGTCCAAACTTTATAATGAATTAAATTTATCATCAAAAATGTATCACTGTGTGTCTTTTATTTAGCTTTACTTACATAATATGTAGATGTGATATTTTTTGCAAATGTCGTAAATAGTAGGTTGATGCAATGTGTTTTAATTTTTATTAAGAGAACTTTCCTCAGGAAGCAAAATGTTTGCTTTCGACAACGCTATGAGGAATAAGCAGTGAATAAACGTAACATGTAGTGACCTCCTTCGCTGGTAAATAACAAAGTCCAAATTATGAAATTTAATCTACTAATTGCTTATTGTTAATGATGTTGATCCGGTATAACTTTGTAAGTAAGCTACAATAAGTTAATTTTTCCGAATGCATATTTTGTTTCTGTTTGTTATCGTTTTTATTTCTCAATTGTGTTACTCAGACGGTTCCCTTACTACGAGTATAGCTAAACACCGGAGACACACCACATTGATCACAAATTATATTCTGATACGAAAGCACCACCTACAATGCCTTGTGCTACCAATCGATGTATGTAAGATCTAAGATATACACCAACTAAAGATCTTAGTGATAACACTTTGTGTTTCTATTCTCCTTACTCCATTTTTGCAATAACTTACTAAACATGTAGTATGTGTTCTTGTTACTCTTCATAGAAATAATTGAATTGCTCCAGAATGTAAATGGTCGACTTGATCGTTCAAAAAAATGGATTTGAATTTATTTCACAAATGATTTATGTATTTTCGGCCTTCATTGGAACAATCGTTTCTTACCCACGTGGTCCGGCTGTATAAACTGTTTCTTCCACACGACCAGTTGATGGATTTCTCGAACCATAACGACCTCGAACACTGTTGTTTGGGTTTCCAGCCACACTGTGATAATAGCTTCCAATGTCATCGTTGGAATGTCTGCAAAAGAAATGTGTATTATATATATTAAGTATTGTATAAGCATAGATTTTTTGCTTGTACTATCTTCCTATCTGTTTCTCCTTAACCAATGGAATATAATGTCTAAACGCATATTTATGCTTTGAAGCAACTAACGTTGGCAGTTACATATAACTTGAATAAAATTATTTGCGTCATTAATACAAGCTTAAATTCTTCTATTTATCCTAGCAAGTTACACAAATTATTTCTAAAATACATATGTTCGTATGTACATACATAGCTATGTATAGGTATGGACACGTAGTACGATGCAACGTTATGGAGGTGAGAAGTTTACAAATAACAATATTCTCAATTAGACTTTCTTAGCAAAATAATTAAAAATTTCGTTTGCTACATGCATTTTGTTTTGTGATGAACATTTGTACATACCTACACATGGTTTTATCTATTAGCTCACGTCAGGATTCTGGTGTTCCAAGAATCGAACATGAAATTTCGTGAATGTCGTAATTACGAAAACTTTTTTTGTATCGCGCTTATTGAGTAGGTACATACATACATACATATTGTAACTACACACATACATATGTATGTATGTAGTTACAATACGAGGACGACTATGACTGTTGCAAGAATCCAGCTCTTATTGTACATGTGCAGTTACTTTACTGGTGCCACTTCCAATTTGCAAGCTTGAAGTGATCACAAAAGGGAAAAATAGCGCTCGTTCTCCTAGGAGAAAAAACCCCGTCCAAAGTTCCAACAATCTAATATACATACATACATATATGATATGTCAAAATCAAATAACTTATTTGTTATTATGTTCTGTTTTATTAATTCATATAAAGTTTTATCAAAATCGGTGCAGAATAGACTCAGAAATGAGACATAAAAAACCATAAGCTAATGAGGATACAACCCACTTTCTCTGTCACTGGGCTTATCCACCTTAGATTCAAATTTCTAGGGCGACACTGTCTATATATAGTCTATATATAAAAATAGTGCAACATCGATTGGGCTGTTTTCGAAAAAGTCGTATTTTTACCAACTTGGCTAAAGTAGTTTTGACCAAAAACGTTTTATGCCATCTTGAAGAGTTTTAAAACACTAGTTTAAATATAAAATTTAAACGAAATCATTGAAGGCGTTTCAAATAAAGTGTTTCTAACCTTTTGACTCTGTAAAACGTATTGTTATACGCAGTTTTGACCAAAAACTTTATAAACTATTTTATAGACTTTGAGTCCTTTAATTTAATCTGAAAATTCAAATAAAATCGTTAGAGCCGTTTACAAGCCAATCGGCTCTAAGCCATGTTGGGCGTAAGTACCGTTTTAATGTATTTTGGCAAAACGTGGTATGAAATAAAAGTCTTGCAAATTGATTTTTTGTCGAATTGGCTTTAATTAAAGTACCGTTATTGTCAGTTTTGGTATATCACGGTATATCATTTATTTGCAATTGGCTTCAGTAACTGAAATGTGAAATTTAATCAAAGTCGTTGGAGCCGTTTTAGAGAAAATCGTCTTTTTGTAAAACTCGCCCTAAATACAGTACCATTAATATTAAAGCTAAAATAATTTAATAGAGCTAATAATTTAAATTTATGCTCCCGCAGACTATATATGTATATTAAGTTTGATCTAAATCCGTTCACCCGTTTAGGCTGCATTTTCGCTATCATAAAAAATAAAAAAGGTATAAAAAAGTTGGATAATTAAAAAAAATTTTACACTTCTACTTCTTCTATTTATCAGAAGCCTAGATATGAAATTTCATCCTTTTAGCTCAAAATTTAAGGTCCAAAAACTAGTGACTACGTACGGACATAGTTCAGTCCTTTTCTCTGTTGATGCTGCTCACAAATATACATAATATTAAAATATTATATACACTTAATATACCACTCCTTGGAAATATAACAATGAAAAAAATCAAACTTAACAATTGAAGGAAATCAACAAGGTTAAATAAAACTAATGTAAAATAATTTGGGTCTTTCCTACTCTTGTTAAACCAATAAACTTAATATTCTGTATTGTTTATTAAAAAGAATCATATGGTAAATCGAGTTCTAATTAGAAAATATTTGGTAAAAATGTCCAGTCCAGATTTAGTTACCGAAAGGCAAAAAGGCATGTCAATTTACTGTTCTCTCTATAACATCAATATTACTTTTAGCAAAAACTGTATCAAAATGTTTATATAATACCCAATATTAACATTGCATTTTTATTTATACAAATAAATAAATGTTATTGAAATAATATTATACATATGCATATGCAGACCATTTCAATTAACGTATAGATCCGCATGTATACATGTATGTACATACCTATGAAAGTACACACATATATGCATTTGCGAATTTATACACAGCTATGAGTATCCAAATTCAAAATCCGTATAGAAAGTAGTCCTTAGAAATGAGTGCGGTCAACAGTCAAACAGAAGTAGCGTATAAATTAATTGCATTGACAAAAATGTGGGCAAGTGGCTTGCAACGACCATTTAATTCCACAAATAAGGTAGTAGAATAAATACAATTACAAAAATGTTAACATAACTGTGTATTTTATAAACAATTTGTCGAATTTTAGTATTAAATAGTCTTCTCCTGTTCCAAGGTAGACATGCACATTTTCAATGAGTAAAGTTTATTAACCACAATATAAACATTAAAAAACCCGGTCCTTTGGTAAAGGCATTTTCAAATTTATTAAATTAAATAAATAAATAAATATATTCCAGATCTTATTTTCTAATCAAGCATAAGTTCACCATCACAAAACGATTATATGTAAATTAAATTACCGAAACGAAAACGATCCATCAGGATTCACATTATTATATTCGATTTCACATAAACCACTTTTAAGTATTAACACGTTTATGAAGGCGAATTTCAATATTCCACTAGCCGAAGTGAGAGGCAACTGCACCATTTTGGTAAACGTTTAGAGTCCTGAGAGTATATTTTTGAAATATATAACCGATAATCCACGCTTTAATAGAGAACTTACAAAACCAACAGTAGACACTGACTGGTTAATGAAAAGCGGGGATTTTTCTTAAATATTGTTTCACTTGACCACCCACTCTTAACACAATGAAGAATCTTTGCAATTGTTTTGTAGCGGATTGCTGCGCCCTTCTCTTTTTTTCCATCTCGTCTGCTAAGTTTCCCACTAATGTGAATTGAGTTTGTTAGAATAAAAACTGCTAATGAAACACAGCGGGAAGTAGGTTTTCTCACTTATTCCAAGTATTGAGTACTCATGCGTTTCGATATAGAATATTGTAACTAAAATGTCATTTAGGAACTTACCTTTTCAATATTAAACTTATTTGATTACGAATTCATTTCGAGGATTAATGGTTCTCACTTTTTCCTTTTGATAGACAAAATTTTTACCCGATGAACAATACTGGTATGCTCTCATGGGCACATAAATTATAACGAATGACTACGATGTGCACAAAGCAGGAAGTCGGAAGTTTAAAGTTTGGTCGGCTTAAGAAGCATGACAAAAGATATGTAGACGGTAGATGAGTTTTGGAATAAAAATAAACGAATTTATCTATTGCGTTGTACGTTTATAACTGTGAAATTTCCGTGTTCTAAGAATCTTTCATTGTTATGTTATTTAATCAAATTAAGTACATCAATCATATTTCTTATATAATACCCTATCCTGAGGGTATCTTAAGTTTGGTAATATAGAAAAATAATCGAGATACATCCTATAGAGTATATACATATGTACATACATATTCGTGATCAGCAGCAACAGGAAAGGGAGCCATGTTCGCCCGTCCGTATATCACCAGTTTTTGGGTCTTAAATTTTAGAAGGATGAAATTTTATATCTAGCGTCTGAGAAATAGAAGCAGCTATTAAAAAAAACAAGTGTTCAATTTTTTAAAGTATCCCACTGGCACGCCTATTTTTCATAACTTCAACATTTTGCCTGAAATCTAAAAATTGTACTTAAACATAATATTTACGTTAGATATTTGAATTCCCTACCCACTTTTGGGAACTATTTTATCAAAAACCCGATTTTATTTGTATCATACTATCCGTTCCAGATTTTAGCTTTTCTACCAATATATCTTTGCATGTTTGTTTAAGTATATTTAGGTTGGATACATAGTTTGTACCATAGTATATATACTATAAAGTATGTATAAGTATATGTATATTCGTGATCAACATCACTTCCGAAAACGATTGAGCCATGTCCGTCCGCCAGTCTGTATGTCACTACTTTTTGGAACCTAAATTTTAAGCTAGAAAGATGAAATTTTATTACAGGTCGTTTGACAACGAGAAGCATCGCAAACATTCCGCCCACTTTTTTCAAAATTTCACTATTTTAAATGAAATTAAAAAGTCATTAAGACCAAATATTTAGGTATTCAACTCCTCAACACTTTGTCCTTACATTATCCTTACCCCTACCTTTTTTAAATGAAAGTTAGAAGTAATCTTAATCGTATAGTCGGAATACGGCCACGTCTACTTTGTAAGTGCTGCATAGGAAAGTGTAGCATTTCTATATGTACAAGTATCTTAATTTAATAGTTTTCAGTCAAAGTACTATCCCTCTGTCTGCTGGGTTGTTTTAAGCTAAAGTTAGCAAACATTATTGGGAGCACTATTAAAATTAAGTTTTGTTTGACAACGGTTACGAATATAAACTGCTATATGTACATACAAATACCGAGTCAACAAAACATACCGAGTCATTTCAACACCTACTTCATTTCCTCAGCAATTTTACACGTTTTACACCGTGATTAATTAAAAAAGCAAAAAATGATTTGCCATTTAGAGATGTAAGGCTTTTGCACTTTGTTTTCCTCTAAAGCGGGTTGCAAATTAAAAATTTTATTTCCTTTTGTAAGTTTACCAAAACTAATTTCTTGTATTCTATAGCCTCAAGCAAAATGGTATCATTTCGCATGATTAATCCAATTTTCTGTCTAAAACAGCTTTACAGTCATTATCTGCAGTTTTGCTTGGAGAAATAAGCTCGGGTATGAAAAGAGTTCCATATATGTAGGTTTACAGTTTTCGATCTATCACGTAAATATTTAACTTATAACTTCGATTTTTTCAATATTATTGTTTACCATTTCTACTTCCCCAGTGTAATACTTATCAACGCTTGCGAGAAGTTCCACCACGGTCAATATACCAGTTAAAACTTTCAGGGGTTTGTTCCTTTACATTTTGGGATACTTCATTGATAACTATATTGTGTCTGCTAGTTGATTCATATGTTATAAATCCTTCTTCAGATAAATCACATTTTTTCTGTAAGATGTGCTTTGTCCCTACTCAATTCTACTCCACAATTACATTGGGAACGTAATAAACGTACATATGCACTGTATGCCTCTGATAGTTTTCCACCTTTTTCTGGTGAAAGTTCATCGTTCCCCTTCTTATTGACACTGAGTTCTAACAAACGAACTCGTAAAACTTTCTGTGTAAGGAAAACATTCTATCTTGCAAATATTTGTAGGATTTCGGCAACTATCTAGTAGAAACACAACTAACAAGGCATTATCCATTTAGGCATCCATCTCATACAATCGCTATAATTAAATTAAAATTAATGTTGTTCCATATTTTGATGTTCAAGCATTTTTGTAATTGATAAACTTCAAAACTCCTCAATTTTAGTACGTGTTCTTTTACGGTTGTATAATGGTTCAAAAAGTTCTAAATTTCGGTCGCTATTTCATGTAAAAGAGAAACTTGTTTTAGTTTTTAGTATCTAAATCCTTGTTATGCCATTCTTTCAGCTTCCCAGCATCAGTTGGGTTTTCCTCAATTCCTTGCACATATCTTAAAAAACGATGCTTATAACAAACCGCTCCGCTTGACTACACGAATATGTAGAAGAAAGAATTTTATTTTATTAAAAAAAACATAAGTTTGATGTTTAAATAATTATTGCTTAAAATATCTTGCTTAGGATATATGTAAATGTAAACTGTACTGTAGGGTGTTTCAAATAATAATTTAGTTATTGTTTCAACAAAACTTAAAAACATTATTTTATTGTTGTAAATAATCTTTCAGGCTCATTTGGACAATTAAAAGATTAGTGAAAACTTCGTAACTCTGTCAGCAAGCAGATGTAAATCCCTGGGGTACAGCCTATAAGGCAGTCATGGCAAAACTCAAAGGCACGACTAGGGCACCCTCGCCCTCATGTCCTTTGCTAATGCAAAAAATAGTGTCGGTTTTATTTCCACCGCAGAGAACTGCAGAGCGTATAGCAGCACCTCAGGATTTACATGAAATCACAACCGTCACGCAAACGGAACTTTTGCAAGTGTGCAAACGGTTCGATGACAATAAGTCACCTGGATTGGATGGGATACCCAACAAGGCCCTTAAGTTAGCCATAAAAACAAACACGGAACCATTTCTAGAAATGTATAATAAGTGTCTAACCGAAGGGGTCTTTCCAGACCAGTGGAAGAAACAACGTCTGGTGCTGCTGCCCAAAGGGAAAAAACCGCCAGATGAGCCCTCGTCATACCGTCCCATATGCCTGTTAGACACAATGGGTAAAATATTGAAGAAAATTATCTGGAAACGACTGGATGTGGCAATATATGAAGCCGGGGGACTTTCACACGAACAGTATGGATTTAGACAAGCCCGTTCTACAATCCATGCTATACGGAGGGTAACCACAATCCTGGAAGATGCTATCCAGGGCAGAAGATGGAGAGGAGGCGCAAAGAAATACGGTGCTGTAATAACACTGGACGTCAAAAATGCGTTCAATTCTGCAAACTGGGGACATATTTTGTACTCACTTAGAGAAATGATGGTACCAGAGTTCCTAATCAAAATAATAATCAATTATTTAGAGAAACAGTACCTGTTTTACGATACCGACGATGGGGTAAGACTATACCACATATTTGGCGGAGTACCACAAGGATCGGTACTAGGTCCTATCTTGTGGAACCTTATGTATGATAGGCAGTGCAAAGGCAGTGAAAATTAAGTCCCACTCAAGAAGAGTTAATTCCGTCAACAGACTATGCGCGCTGAGAGTATGTTACGCTTTTCGAACGGTATCAGATGATGCTATATGTGTTATTGCGGGAATGCTACCAGCGGATATCTTGGCTATGGAGCTACAGAGGACCTACGACCCCAAAATCCAGGAACCTCTTGCTCCAAAGAGTAAAGATATTAAGCTGACAGAAAGACAGCGAAGCATGAGAACATGGCAGGAAAGATGGAATCAGTCAACGAAGGGAAGATGGACCCATCGACTTATACCGGATATACATAAATGGATGGACCGGCATCACGGAGAAGTGGATTTTTATCTCACCCAGTTCTTAACCGGACACGGCTGCCTCAGAGCTTATCTTAACAGGTTTGGGCTTGATGAATCTAAAAATTGCTCAAACTTTCAGTGCCCACATTTTCACTTAGAACGCAGAGGTCTTGAGAAAATAATTGGAGAAATACCAACTCCGGAGAACATTGTAAACCATATGTTGACATCGAACGCAGTATGGAATACTGTGAAACATACAGCAGCGGTGATCATAAAGGAACTTCGGCGGCTGGAAAGGCTCAGGGAGAGCAACCAAACCCAAACGGAAGAGCCCTCAGAACAAGAAACGTCGAACAGGTTAAGAAGAGCATAAAGTACTAACCAGCCCCGCGAAGTAATACCTAACGGTAGTTCCGCGGGGAGAGTGGTTGAAGTGTGTAGGGTGTGTGCTAGTACGTAGGCGTATTCCTGGGATCGAGTATTCAGGTTTGCGAATCGTGCATGCCAGTAGCCCGGGTTACTGGTATCTTTAGAAGATTACACATCCGTTGGCGCAACCAAAAAACATGAAATAGGAATCATGAGCTTAACACTTTGGCTGACAATGTACCACTGGAAAGACTGTATTTTGGGTTTAGAAATTTTAGTGTGTCATTAATAAGAAGCATTTTGCCTCAAATCTATGTGTGAATGTACGTGCATACATCTGTACATGTACTTCTTTGGAATAAGCGAATCCAGGAAGTGTTTGCATGCATTTACATACCTATGTACACGTGTATATATGTACATACATAGGTATGTATTCATAATATCAAAATAATTGAAATATCCTTAAGGTAGTTAAGGACAATAAAACAAATATATGCAAGCACATACCATGTGTTTATGTACATATCTATGTGTATGTAAATGGTTTAATTCTAAACTATTCATGCGTTAAGGCGGTCACCCTATATATCGCAATAATACACTGACTCAATTAATAAACCGGAGACAGGTTTCCTGAATAGATGTAATTTTCCCCAATAAGACTGCATCACAACTAGTATTTGCAATAACCAGAACCTATGAATGAAAGTTGCAGAGAAGAAAGTTAAATCCATCATCAAATGATGCACTTTTCGATTTCATTTGAAACAAAGTCCTCACGGTGGTTACAGCATTCTGTTCACCACCGATATCGTTAAAATGCGAACCTGCTTACTCGCCTTTGTAATTGGATTGGTTCTACATTCCAACGCACAACTCTCGAAGGTTAAACCCCACTTGGGATGTTAAGATTGTTATTTTTTACAAACAGTGTCCTAACTTATTATTGCATTTACAAAACAGTGTATGTGTAAGGTTTTTGTTTTTTTTTTTTTTTTTTAGAAAAGTAAATGTCTTAATCCACCGAGAACAGCCAAAAGAGTCGAAGTGTATATTAAAGAATGTCAAGAAGAGGTCAAAAATAAATTAGTCCGAGGTGAGGTAACCGTGTCACCACTCAACAATTTAAATTGAAATTTTGTCATTGTCATTTTTAGAAGCATATAATATTCTAAAGGGTGAAATCAAGGAAGAGTTCGGTGATATGATCTACAAGGAAGAACATTCATTATATGAATACGATTACAGTGACACTCATGATCGACTATTACCGGTAAATAGAAGGAGTTTTGACAACATATACAACCCAACATTAGTGCCATATGAAGACAAACGAATTGCAGGGGTACGTATACAAGTCGAACGACTATAGTGCCTAAAGGCACAACACCGCTCATGTGTTCCTCAATTACACCTATCGTGAGAATGCAATATAATTAACCCAAAAGATAGAAGTTTACTCGCGTCTCGGATTTGGTCAATTAGTTTGTTATGTACCAAACAATTTTTTTTTCCAAATTCAAGGTTAAATCTGCATAGAAGGTCATGACCTTTATCATGTGCATTGGTGTTTATAAGAATAATTTTGCATTTTCTCACAATTGCTCTTATAATAAGTATCTCGTGTTCAATACAAGCGTAAATAAATCTTTTTAGTGTCTCTTGCATTGCGTGTATGCGAAAAACAGTGCCATTGATCAAATGGGATGGCCAACACTGGATGGCCTCGTCCACTTCTACTCGGAGGGGGTTAATGAACATGGATTCTTTATGGCAACACTTCGCGCAGTCAATTCGTGTCTTAATGTGGTAACAGCTAAGTATCGCGTCAACCGGCGAAAATTGCCGGAAAAAGGTGAAAGTTGTGATTTAGCATTTGATGTATTTGATTGCATTTCGGATCAAATCACGGGATATTGCTTGGATCACTTTAGACAAGCATGATAATATTTGCATTGATATTCATAAATATAATTTTATGTATTTGACATCAAAGAATAATAAATTACACGCTTTGTATATTACTTATACTTATGTATGTTTATATGTATGTACAAAATACAATTTGTACTTTTTTTTCCTTTTCAAATAAAACATCAATTATTTTGTATTTATTTCTGTGTAAGGCTAAAATGTTATTCTAATAAAATAATAAGAAAATAAAACTAATTCTCATCCAAATTAATTAAATGTTATCCTAGGAGTATATTAAGTCTGACAAAAGAATCGAGATAGACCCTATTTAAGTCCGTCTATATCTCATCACTTTTCGGCCCTTTTAAGCTGCGAAGATGCAATTTCATATTTTGGCGTTTAAGTAGTAAACCACGATCACTTTCTCAAAGCGTTATACAGTGGACGCTCGATATAGTGAACAATCCAATATACATAGGTAGTGAACACGCTGTATAAAATATTGCGTGTTCACTATTTCTATTCTAAATAGAGAACAAAAAAAATCTCGCTACAGTGAACCTATGTTTTTTTTTTTTTTCTTTGAAAGGCAGTAAAAGACGCTATTTTTAACTTGGCAGCAGCATGGGACAAATTAGGAACTTCAGTCGTTGCGAAATGCTGGAAAAACGTCCTTTCGTTTGAAGAAGACCCGAAAGACGATTTTGAGAATGAAGATGAAATACCTCTTAGTATTCTTCGCAACAATTTACCGTCTAATGCTATCACAGTGGCCACGGAAGAAGTAATAAATCTTCTGAACCATATAACAGGACTAGCTCATACGGCAGCCTATTTGAGTAATTTGAACGAAGATCAGGTATCTTCAGATATTGAAGAAGATGAAAACGAAAAAGATTTGTTTAGTGTGTTATAGAGATGTTGTTCAATTATTTGAGAAAGCACTTCAATGAGCAACATGCAATAAAGTGGATTACACGGATGTTTTGGTCCTTAAAAGGTTTGAAGAAAAGGCGATATTGGTTGACATAAATTCAAAGAAAAAGCAAACGAAGATGACTAACTATTTTAGCATAGCTTAAGTTTGTTGTATTTTTGTTTTTGAGTACATAGAACGTATGTAATATCTTTGTTCCGTTTTACGTTTTTTTGTATATAAGTTGTTTTTGTTAAAAATAAAATATTATTTTTTTGTAAACATTGGCTTGTTTTTAGTAATTGTAAAGAAAAATTGTAATTAAATTCTATTTTCGATAAATTGTATGTAAAAACATACACATTTTGATGAAATATGATTCCAGTAGTCCAAGCCTGTTACAATGAACAATCTCGCTCCAGTGGACAGACCTGGTTTTTATTAGTTCACTATATCGAGCGTCTACTGTATTTCACTTAAAACGAGGAAGTTTCAATTCCAATTCCAATTTTTTTTTCAATTTATGGGATAACTGAGTTTATTCTGGGAGTAAAAAAATTGTCTGTGCAAGAAATGAGTAACTACCTTGTATTTCCTTTCTTTCGATTTTAGTTATTCATTTAATCAGTTTTTTTTTGATTTGCAGCTCTCAGACCAATTCACAGTAGTCTCAACGAAGATGTCTATCATATCTCATACTTTTGGGCGCCATATTTCATTCCTAAGTGTAGATAACAACCATGAATTTTCAACCGCTAACATCTTCACGGACATACATATAATATTGATTGCCAACTGAACAGAACAAAAACCATTTTATTTTTTGCGTTCACATAAATCTAGTCGGACTCGGTTTTCGGCTCAATAAAATTGTACATTTACGAACTTAGAAGCTGTCACGATTAAATCAATTAACAATTATAACATAAGTATAATCCATTCTGGTAGTCCGAAAACCCCAGTCGACCTGTAAAAAGTGAAAAATTAGAAAGGAGACGTCAAAAGGTAACGTTTTACCATGAACTAATTTAATGAAGAATAATGTTTTGCGATATGTCATAAATGAAAATCTGTATGAAGTGAAATTAAAAATAAGATTCTCGGCGGTGTGATTCCAAAGAATATTTTTGATTCGATAAAATGTTCGTTTGCGTCACTAAAATGGTGATGCAATTGCCCCGAAATTGGTGGTGAAAGTTATCTGGTTGAAATCATATTTGATTCGCAAAATCGTAGTAAAAGCACTTTGAAATGAAGTGAAACTATTCGCAAAGTATTTCAATAGCACATTAAATATGCGATTCCTCTGAATGTCAAAACGCGCTAGTTCTTGTGTATGAATACGCCACATTGCCAAACCAATAATTTATTGTGGGGGCTCGTTCTGACACTTTCAACCAACGTTCAAGTTGACAATGTTATTTCCAAATGTAACACACCCCGCCCACCTTTACGACTAATTTGGCGCTCCCTACGACAAGAAAACGTGACTAATATAACTCCACTATACATTCATGTGTTAGCTTTGAAAACCAAAGCTACCTGCCTACCATAGCGTACACACAAATTCCACTGTGACTTACCTTTTCCTCAATAATAATATTCGGGCTCATCAATTCGGAAATAAGTATAAGTTCCATTTACGTATGAAAGTATGTTTGTTTGTACTCGCCAGATAAGTTTCTAGACCAAGTAAAAAGAAAGAATCATTGGCCGAAATGTGATTATGTATGTGTTTGCTTCTTAGTCGCCTCCGGTGATATCAAAGCTTTGCTCAAAAATATGTGATACAACTTTTTCGGTGCTCAGTCAGTGCAGAACATTTCCCCCGAACAGAAGGGGATTACGAAAAGCTCGACGCGATATTTTTCATATGCACTTGGTTCCACTTTGTGCATCTGGAAATTAAATACACAATCGCTACTATTTAAAGTTTTATCGAAAAACCACCGCTGAACACCTGGTTAGTACCAACGAGACTTTCTATTAAAAAATATTCGCTTAAAATTGAACTCTGCTGACCTAATTGATGAAGACCTCTGGAATTAAATTTTTTTTTTTTTTTTTAAAGAAGTGGAAAATTTTTATAAATTGTAAATAAATTTGTAGTCTTTCAAGTATTGCATTGTGCAGAACAAATTAGTGATTTGATTTTACAAATGAAAAAAAAAAATGTTATGTAATCAGTCTAATAGAATGTTCTGAATCGCAAAAGGAGTGTACATATGTACATATGTATATTCTCTTAATTCAAAAATTCTTTTTCTATTTACATAATTCATGGTCTCGTAAAAGGTTTCGGTACTTTTGCGATTTTAAAATCTTGTATATCCATTAACATGTACATATGTATGCACGAATGTACGTATTGACAAGTATATTTTGTGATAGTGTTGCAATAGTTAAACCGTGGAAGCTATTTTTTCCAGACATCGGTTTACAAGGCCAAGGCCAATTGTCTGCATTCAAGGCTATTGATTTTGCATGGAGCATGCCGCCTTCATTGTATGAATATGTACATAGATGTTAATTTGTAAATAATTCGCATGAGTCGAAAAAAAACAGTACCGAAAGAAGAAAGTGATAAGAACTTGTGACAGATGATAATCAAATGCTCACTGCCAGTGTTTATCAAATTATCAGTGGGGTGAAAGAGTGCCACGTGTGACATAATCTAAGTTAATTTAATTGTCTAATTTTTTTTTCTTTGGTTGTGTTATTTATTCACTCATTATGTAAATTTTTTTCAAAACCAATCTAAAGTAGCTCCTTGTCTCTAAACAGATAAAGCTCTTCAGCGAACTTTTGTTTCAGTCAGCTGAATTTGCAATATGTACATATTTCTTATACAATCGAACTCACATTATACAAATACAGCAGGCGTCATCTGATTCATGTATGTAGAAAAATAAACGCGTAAACCATCAGCATCACGTGCGAAATTTGTCATACAATTGCGGGTGACGTATACAAGGCAACAGAGAAGTGAAACCGCAATACATATATACATATATGAGTACATGTACCTAATATCTTATCTTATATCCCGCATTATAAAAATATATGTATAAATGCGAAGATGCATGTATGTATTATATTGATGTACATACATGCTTATATGCATATTTTTTTTAATTTTTTTTTATTTCACGACTCACTTTATCGGTCATATACATAGGTCCAAAAAAATGAACATCTTGTGATACAAAATATGCAAATCTCTTTCATGTGTGTATATATACATAAATTTAATTGTAACTGAAATTACCATTATCTTATAATTATAACTTACTTCTCCGCGATTCTATGGCAACTCAGACTTTGAACAGTTTACAGTATTTGGTCACCAAGCCATAAAAGTTTAGAAATCAATTCTTATCTTTTATTTGGAAATGTCTACATTTTCTAGTTTGAGTTGCATACAAAATTGTTATGTAAATTTTGCCGTTGGACCTCTGTTTATCGCGGTCACAAATAATAAACAGCAAAATGAGAGCAACAGCAATGAACAATAAAAAGTCTTGTACTTTTATTAGATAATATAATATATAATGTTCAATTCGACCTTTTATAATCTATACAAAGTACATACATTTTCTGGTATGTACTTTGTTTAAAGTTATTTTACACTGCACCTTGTTTAATAAACGTTAAAATTATAATATTACTTAGATCGTAATAACAAGTAAAAAAAAATTAAAACAATTGAAATAATACCTTGGGTTCACAAAGATTCTAGATTTCCAGTTCTAACATAATCCCCACAAGCTTGAATTTGTAAGGCAATTTCTAACAGGATAAATATTCCCCTTCTAATAATCAACATACAGATTTAACAAAAATGTTTTCTTACATTGTCGTGTAAAAAAAAATCTATCACAACATATCTTAAAAGAATATTTTGTAATACAGTTAAACAGTCAGAATTTATGTATTTATTATAAACACTGCACTCTCTCACTATCCTTATTTACATATATCTAGCCACTCATTTTTACAATATATATTAACATTTCTTTGGAAAAGTATAGAGTCCCAACGACTAATTTACACTGGCCACAGCTCAATTACAGTGTAAAAAATAGAATCGAGTTTAATGGGTGCTATTCCTGAAGGATTAATACTCAGCATTAGTGATGCTTGGGAATTTAAAAACGCATCTCAACTCAAACGTGGGCGCCATGGCTCAGTGGTTAGTGCGTTAGACTATAGAGCAAGTGGTTCGAGTTTCGAATCCCAGTCGGAAAACCTAAAAGTTTTGCACGGCCCCACCTCTCACCAGCGTCTGACAAATATATGAGAGTGCAACTGTCCTGAGAAAACTTCTCAAATAACAAATTGCCCTTCGGACACGGCATTAAACAGTAAACAGTTTTATTGTATTTTTCATTACAATACAATAATTACTTGGCTACGTATGTACGTACATTGGGTGTAATCGTTTTATTTAAACAAACATATTTCTCTTGTAAAACGGCTAAAAATTATTATATTGTAAAATATTAGATTTAGTGCTTTAGCGTTATCCGACATTGTTGAAGTTCAAGTGGGTTTTAAAACATCAATAGAGCAATCTATTAGTTGCTAATTTGTGCACAACGACAAATAGATTAGTCGATACCAATCACCACCAAAGCGTGATATTACCATACACATTAAGATCTGTCTGCAGTTAACCACACTTTTAATCTAACGATCCGGGCTCAATAAGCCTGAACAATTTTTTAGATACTAATTTCACTCAACAAATTGAGCATATAGATCACTTAAGATCAGACCTCCTTTTTATGGCTTTGTTTCTCTGAAATGGGTTCATAGCTTTTTCGGTTTGACATTGTTTCATTGTACATGTTGTACATAGCCATCTTACAACAAATTCTAAGATTTTTAACTAGGGCAGATATGTATGTTAAGTTAGCTGCCCCGTTCCAGTAGTCGGGAATTTCGACTGCTCATTGCAAGTATTACTTTTGAAAGTTTAATTTCTAAAATTGTTTTGGCTGATCTTGATTAACTACAATTACAAAACATGTTTTATTAATAAAATTAAAAAAAAATTCTACCACGTATCAAGTCGCAGTTTGTGAAAGACTTCAATGAAAAGATTCATTTGACTTCCCCTTACACACACAGTATAAAACAAAAGTTTCGTCAGTTATATAAAGAAAATTTTTAATTATTGTTCTTGTCTATCTTTTTCAGAAATAAAATGCATCGAGCCAGTACAGCGTTTAATTTGGCAATAACGCCAATGGGCCACCAACATTTTGCGGCTTGGTTGTTGCGCGGATCAGGGAAAAGCAATGTAAGTGAAATTTATTTGAGAAGTATAATTATTTGATAGTAAAGTTGCAATTATTTTATATATATTGCAGGTCGTTAAAGATATCTTGCCTGCTGCTACGGTAAAATTATACAATTCTGCAGCTGCTGAACCATTCTTGAATGGAACAACATCCAGCTATGTCGAAGAGATGTATAATGCGTGGCTAAGAAATCCAGCATCTGTCCATACCGTCAGTAGAGAAACATTTAATATATCCACAATTTATTTCAACGAACTTATTACTGTTTTTTTTAATAGTCTTGGGATGCCTTTTTCAAAAACAATGCTTATGCTCCCCCACCAAGCCATGCTCCAGCTCAAAGAAATACAATACCACTATCAGCCTTACAATCTCAATCCGCAGAACCTGATTCTAAAACTATTGATGACCATTTGGCTGTTCAAGCGATCATAAGAAGTTATCAGGTATATATGTACTTATTGTATTGACAAATGAAATTATCTCGTATATCTCATATAAAGTTGCAAGCGAGATCTTTATGCACTTAGTTCCCAAATCAATTTCTACCCGTTGTTTTACTCCTTGTTCAGTTCGATATCACTATATAACATAATATTCTCACTCATACTCTGTTTATTGGAACAAAGTACATGTATCATAAGATCATATTATTTTCTTATACGTACTTAGGCATGATATAGAAAACATATAACGTGATTAAAACTGATGAAAATGTTATCATTTTTATGTTTTTAATTTTCAAAGTTCACTCAGTTTTAGTCTATATCAGTACACAGTTTCATAACCAACATATACATAAACTGTACATATTATGAGGCAAAATAAATATTACCTATGCCATTTTCAACTGTGCCATAGATTAACTGTGGTTCTTATTACACATTAAATTGTTGTACACGCGATTAAGAGATTAATAAATAGGATTTGTAGCAAAAAAAAATAACGTTATGAAACTTAAATAGTGACACAACATTCCACAAGCGTCTTATTCTTAGACTTTGATTTTTTGCAATTGTTATGATTTTACATAATTTGTTATTGTTGACGCTCTCCTCATATTTTATTTGAATTTATTTATATCCTCGCACAACTAAATAATATTAAAATTGAATGAATTACTAGTCTCGTGGGCATTTGGCTTCGGATCTGGACCCACTGGGAATTCTTAATCAAGAAATATCTGTTAGTAAGGATGGTGTAAAACGTCGTGCAAATGAAAACGTTCTAAGGCAACATAATTGGTTCATGACTGGTAATTTACTTAAAGTATAAATATTTCAAAAATGTAAAAACAATACATATATAACATTGCACTTTGCTAAACCTATATGCAAAACCTATTTGAAATTCGGAGTCTGAAAAGAAAAATAAAATACTTTTTTAAGATCACTTTTAAATATACACATATGTATGTATAATATATGGGGGTAATATAAGAATTGCTAATTTTTGGCATTTTGTCCTTAACATTAAACATAAATATATCCATCTGCATTGGATAATCAAACATACACGTTCTAACTTCCTTATGTTATTGTGTGATTTTTTTTTGCTGCATTCAATACCACGTATTTGAGCATGCTAATATTTCCCTGTCATAAAAAATCTCTCATATCTTAACACAGAATCATAAAACGTACGTGGTAACAATAGCACATTACAGTAAAATTAAGAAGCCAATATATTTTATAAATAACATTCTGTTCTGTTAGCGCTATCTTAAGATTAATATATATTTTCCAAATTAATTTTATGCTTTTGTAATTCATTTAATCGTCTGTAAACATAATATAGATTCGAGGACATAACATTGCTCACTTTGATCCTCTTGAAATAAATATTGCTGAATTGCCAGATAACTCAACGACGCGGGCTATTTATGCTAATTTCAATTTTGGTAAGTAAAAGTAAACCATATTGAAAGGTCAATTATTATTCTTTACGGCGTGGGCCGCAGACGTAATTCATGTATGCATGGCTTGAATTAATAAAATTAATTTATCTTATGTAACCGCTTACTATAACATTCAGTCAGTTTCGAATTGCATTGAACTTGGATTATGTATTAAATGTTTAAATGCTTTAAAATCATTTTATGTTACAAATTGCATTTTCGTGGCATTTCATAAAGCTCCGATCGTTAGCCGATATTGCCGAAGAATAATGTAAAATTTCTTCAGCGGTTAGTAATATTTTTCTTCACTTACAATCATTCATTGATTTTCGGCCAACAGGTATTTTTTGAATATATTACCAGTACTGGTTTGCTTCCAAATCTTTATTTTTTTCAAACTGCTTAAATTCATGTTCTTTAATAAAGTAAAACATGTTTCCTTGGATTAAAATCTTTTAGAGCCTAAACGCCGTTGAGACACAACTTTAAAATGGTGTTAACACTAACTTAGTTGTCGGGAAGACTACGTGCACTCAAATGAATGAAATACTGGTTGGACTCATTACACTGTTACCGATTATAGTTGACTTGATTTTATAGAAGCAAGCGGATGTGGGCTGGATATCTAGAAATTGTTTTTTGTTTTTTTTTTTTACAAAACTCGAAAATATTACAAAAATACCGACGTAAATACAAAATCATTGAACCAACTTCTTAATTGGAGAATGCCTTTCGGACACGGTATTGTATCTTTGGCCCCTTTCATTCGTACGAAGAATGTAACGGCAGAACGTAGGGTGGTCTACTTTAGCCGAAAATTTGTATATGTAATTCATTTAGAATTAAACCGTTTACCTTGCGATTGTCAACCCAAAAACATAAACAATCCCAAATTATTTACATATATGTAGACCATTTATTTTTAGCTTTGTCTTAATAATGAGCTTGCGCTCATGGTAACTTCTATTCCAATGCCAAGACAATGTGTGATCAGTATGAATCCTCTTACAAATACATATGTATATGCAAATGTAATGGATTTTCTTAAAAAAAAAAAAAACAATGAAAATAAATTAAATCTTAAATTTGTCTAGGCCTAGCTTACAACCATTTGTTTCGTTCATTTGTTTTCCACAAATGAAAAATACACATAGTTAAATTATCGTCGTATCTGATATTAAGAACTTTATCATGACAATTATACTATCGAAAAGTTTGGTTAGATTACAAGCATTCGACATTTCACAAAAAATAGCTATACTACCGAGGATGACACTGGTTCTTCTGTTTAAGAAAGGAAATCTGGCCCCACTGCAATTTAAGCCTTAAGGCAAATTCTGGGTGAAAAACTTAACTACATATTATTTTTTATATAGTATATATGTATGTACATATGTATGTATATCAATGTATATTTTGTTTTATTTCAATCCTACGTTTGTTCTTAATTCGACAGCTACAACTTTCTCTTATAGCTCCGACAAAGGAGTCTGATTCAATAAATATCAAAAAATTAATTTCCTCTACTTCGTATGAAATCATTCAGGGTATAAAACTAAAAAAAATAAATGAACTTTCAGATTGCGCTCTATTCGCACCCATTTGCCTCATATTTAAACTGTATTGGCAAAAAATAATCTTTCCAGTAAGTGGTCATTTCCACGATTTGTATGTGCTTTGTTTTATTTAAAAATGCGTTAACTCAATAAATTTTTATTATGTACCAACTTAAATTACAATAAACTAAACCAAAATTATTCAGAACATATAAGTAATAGAAAAAAAACTGTTTTAAAACTTCTTACATTTAAGGACTCTTCTTATAAAAATGTATAAATAAAGATTTAATTAGACAAAATGGTGAAGTTGAGGACGCAAATTTTTCATACTCATTGCTATATTCATGTGGATGCAACATATATATTTGTGTATATATATGTTTAGTGTTCAGTTAAATTTGTCTAAAATATGTTTCCGACCTAGCATGAATCGTCCTCCGAATTTCAAAGTATAGTGTTTTTATTTTTTTATTTAAACTTCGAAAAACATACAAATTAATTAAAATGTATTTGTTTCATAAAAGGCCAAAAAGATATGGATAGAAAATTTAAACTTCCTAGCACTACATTTATTGGAGGTGATGAAACAGCTTTATCACTTAAGTAAGAACAAATAATATTTTTTTTTTTTTTACTTTTTATTAATATGCATTATTTTATTTCCAGGGAAATTTTGAACAGACTCGAAAATGTGTATTGTAATAAAATTGGTGTTGAATTTATGTTTATTAATTCATTGGAGCAATGTAATTGGATCAGAAAACGATTCGAGACACCTGGTGTATTGAAGTTTTCTCCAGAGCAAAAACGTTTGATTCTGGCACGTCTGACCCGCGCTACTGGGTAAGTTTGTGAAATTGCGTGTATTGAAATAGCCTCTGAGTTTCATTTTTCTACTGTAGTTTTGAGGCATTTTTGGCTAAAAAGTACTCTTCAGAAAAACGTTTTGGTCTGGAAGGTTTGGAAATGATGATACCGGCATTGAAAGAAATTATTGACGTATCAACGGAACTTGGAGTCGAATCCGTCATAATGGGTATGCCTCACAGAGGTCGTTTAAATACGCTTGCTAATGTATGTCGCAAACCGTTGCATCAAATATTCACACAGTTCGCTGGTCTTGAAGCTGAAGATGATGTATGTGTAGACTACAACATAATTTCAATATATGCTTAATCGATAATTATTTTTTAGGGCTCTGGTGACGTCAAATACCATTTAGGAACTTACATTGAGCGTTTGAATAGAGTTACAAATAAGAACATTCGTTTAGCTGTCGTTGCCAATCCATCACATTTGGAAGCTGTTGATCCGGTAGTGCAAGGAAAGACCCGTGCAGAACAATTCTATCGTGGCGACAGTGAAGGCAAAAAAGTGATGTCTGTTTTGCTTCACGGTGATGCTTCTTTCTGTGGTCAAGGTGTTGTTTATGAAACAATGCACTTGTCCGATTTGCCAGACTATACGACACATGGAACTATTCATGTTGTTGCTAACAACCAAATTGGTTTTACTACTGATCCTCGTTACTCGCGCTCATCACCTTATTGCACAGATGTTGCACGTGTGGTTAATGCTCCAATATTCCACGTAAATGCTGATGATCCAGAAGCGGTAATTCACGTTTGCAAAGTAGCCGCTGAATGGCGTGCGACTTTCCACAAAGATTGCGTCATTGATTTAGTGGGATACCGCCGCAATGGACACAATGAAGTTGATGAGCCCATGTTTACACAGCCATTGATGTACCAAAAAATTCGTAACCACAAGAACTGTAAGTTTTTTTCTTTCTCTTTTTTTTTTTATTATATCTATAGGGTACAAAAACTTCTGCACTCACTATTGTTATCGAGGGTTTTGTTTTTTATTTTGGCAACGGATATAGACAAAGTTGTAATTATGGTTAATGCGGTTCCTAAACCGTTCTATTTATATTAACCCTTTAATGCCCAAGTTTTTTTTTCGTCAAAAAAATTATGTGTTGTAGAGGAGACAGTGATTCTATATGTAACATCGTCACCTATGTAAAAATATCCATTTTAGTCGTTGCCTCACTCTGCAATGTCTTAAACGATTTGTTGTAATTGATCTCAGTCGAGATTTGAAAATTTGATATACTTATAATGATATGTATACGCTGCAGTCCGGGGGATTCCTAAGTCTCAAATAAAAAGTTTCTCAAGTTTGCAACCTAAGACAAGGTCTTAATCTACTATATTGTCGTTCGGGGTTAGATTATAAAACTCTGTGAGTCGGAGCACATAACATTTTTTCCGATATATTTCAGGCTTGGATTTGTATGCGGATAAATTGATTGCTGAGGGAACTGTTACAGCCGAAGAAGTAAAGTCAGTCCGTGCTAAATACGAAAAAATTTGCGAAGAAGCTTTCGAATTAGCCAAAAAAGAAACACACATTAAGGTAAGATATATTCATAGATTAAAATATGCATAATGTTTGCGACCAATTTTGATTTGCTTTCGGTATAAATCATAGAGATATTCATTCGCAATAATGTTTTAAATTTGGTAATGTGTAATCATGTCTCAAGGTGAATATATGTAATTATATACCAGTGCCGTGTGGTAAAATTTTCAAAAAGAGAAGCCAAAAAAACATTTAAGTATATTTTTTTTAATTCAGACCTACACCATTGGTGTTTATTCGAACCCTAGAACTAAGATATGGACTCTAAGCTACCTTTGTTACACCTTGTCATTGGAATTTAAGTAGACAATAAGCTTATGGTTCAAAAGAAGCCGTTTTGGGCAAAGCAAAGTAATCTATGGAATTATAATGGAATAATAAGATTTAAGAATAGAGTTAATGAATTAACCGTATTGAAGTACTCCACCAGTTTTTTGGGGAAATCTGATCTTATGAACTCCTTTTTCCACTTGAGGGTTTCTTTAAGAGAAATTTTATTGCTGATAACCTGTTAAGGAGTTATCTTTATACATGGATTCGACTGTCGAACATTATTATGTATGTACATAGATACATACATTGTACAATATTAAATAAAGTGCACAACTGGGTCGTACAAACTTGCACCTATGTACATCTATAAGTTTTGTGTGCATTTGAGGTAAAAACAACAAACGAATATACAAGTAAAGCACATAAGTATATGTTGGCTATAAGTAAAGCAAGGTTCTAAGAAGTTTGCCAAAAACGTGTTATGCCATGAAAATTAGGTTCATTGTTCGAGAAAATTGGTTTTTTTTTTTAATAAATTGGCTAAAATTAAACTATCGTTATAACCGATTTTGGTCAAAAACATGGCATAAACGCATTCTATATATGAAAATAAATCAATATCGATCAAGCGGGTTTCGAGAAAATAGTATTTTTAGTAAGTAGGGTATAAGTAAGGTACCGTTTTTAACAATTTTGGTATAAAGCATGGTATGCCATTTTATTGCAATTGGCAACACTCACTTGAATATAAAATTTAATCAAAAATCTTAGAGCCGAATTCGAGAAAATCGTCTTTTTGTGAAATAGGCATTAAGTAAAGTACCGATAATGTTAGGGCTAAAACAAAAAGTTAAATTTCGCCTCTAGGGATTATCCCACAGACCCTATATTTGAATTTTGATCATAATACGTCCACTCGTTTAGACTGTAACCTCGTGCACAGAAAGACAGACAGACCCACTTTTTTAGACTTCTCCATCATAGTAATGTCAAGTTTGATTAAAATCTCGAGTTCCAAATTTTGCACAAATACTTGCTCTACATGTATAGGTGCAGGTAAAAAATTGTTTGTGAATTGAAAACTAACAAAAAGTTACTCATGGTTGACTAAAAGCACTTATGCGAATAATAATTTTGTGAGTTTAGCGTTAACAATTTTCAACATAATAAAAAACAAATAATTTAATTTCAGTACAAAGATTGGATTGATTCACCATGGTCGGGCTTCTTCGAGGGTAAGGATCCACTTAAATTATGTCCAACCGGTATCAAAGAAGAAACATTAGTACATATTGGAAATAGATTTTCAAGCCCTCCACCCAATGCAGCTGAATTTGTAATTCATAAGTACGATCTGTTGATTGTTTGTGTTGTTTTTACGTAACATTTCGTTTTTTTTTTATATTTCAGAGGTTTATTGAGAGTGTTGGCTGCTCGCAAGGACATGGTAGATAAGCGTACTGTTGATTGGGCACTTGGAGAAGCCATGGCTTTCGGCTCTCTTCTTAAAGAAGGAATTCATGTCCGTCTCTCTGGTCAAGATGTTGAACGTGGAACATTCTCACATCGTCATCACGTTTTACACCACCAGTTGGTTGACAAGGCCACTTATACATCACTTTGCCACTTGTACCCGGACCAAGCTCCCTATTCGGTATCAAACAGCTCCCTTTCTGAATTTGCAGTACTTGCTTTTGAACACGGTTACTCAATGACTAATCCAAATGCCCTAGTTCTTTGGGAAGCCCAATTTGGTGACTTCAGTAACACAGCGCAGTGCGTCATTGATCAATTTATTGCAAGCGGACAGGCGAAATGGGTGCGTCAATCGGGATTGGTTATGCTCCTCCCTCATGGAATGGAGGGCATGGGACCGGAGCATTCTTCAGCAAGATTAGAACGCTTCCTTCAGCTATCTGCGGATGATGCTGATTACTTCCCCCCGGAATCCGATGATTTCGCTATCAGACAACTACACGATATTAATTGGATCGTTGCTAATTGTACAACTCCAGCAAATCTGTTCCATATTTTAAGAAGACAAATTGCTATGCCCTTCCGCAAACCTCTGATTTTGATGACACCAAAGTCATTGTTGCGACATCCAGAAGCCAGAAGTAAATTCGACGAAATGTCGAAAGGAACTGAATTCAGACGCATCATCCCAGATGAAGGACCTGCATCCGAGAACCCGGATTGTGTTAAGAAAGTGGTATTCTGTACAGGAAAAGTGTACTACGATCTTACTAAGACACGAGCAGATCAAAAAATGGAAAACCAAATCGCTATTGTCAGGGTAGAACAGGTATATTAAATATATGCAAAATAAATCACTTAATGCAATCTTGTCATTTCTATAAATTATTCAGATATCCCCATTCCCATTCGATCTGGTAAAGGAGCAAGCGAATAAATACAAAGAAGCAGAACTTGTCTGGGCTCAAGAAGAACACAAAAACCAAGGTGCATGGACATATGTTCAACCACGTTTCCTTACAGCACTCAACTCTTGTCGCGACATCAGGTAAATGGTTATTTTTCTTTTAAAAATATGATTTTGTTTCTTTTCTTTTGACTGTGATTTTATTTTCGTTATTAAATTTCTGAATAATTAAAAATCTGCTCGCATACTGCGCCATGTGTGAACATCAAAGTTAGCATAGTTTATTTTTTTCAATAATGTTGTAATATCTTCTGGCGTATTTTCCTCCCTTTTTTCTTCTATTAGTATGCAAATAAAATCTGTCGCACATTACATTGGTGGCATGGCTTATTTAATATAATACAAAGAGTTTTTATTTTTTTTTTTTTGGTTTTGTATTTAATTGATTTATTGTGAGTGCTAATTGGATATTTAGTTTTGTTTCTCAAGTGCTATACCACTGAATACGAACTGAAAATGTGTTGTTTTTCCAAATGTTTTAATTTTTTGTGAGCCCACCGTGAATGTACTTGAAATTATTGTGTTCCAGCCCGAATGGCCAAGATGTTACCCCACCCATTGCCACCACTAGCAAACAAAATAACCCTAGTGCTAACAGTGGAACATGGTTGAGCCGCGTGTTTGTCCAAAATCAATCATCTACACAAAACACCGACGATACATATTATGACAAACACTTCGATCTGAAATTTGATTCACGCAAAGATTTTAATAGACCCTCAGACGGAAATGCTGCTAAGTCCCGTAACACAAAAATTGGAAGAAAAATTAGGTGAGGGACGGGAATATAAATCGCAATAATTCGATTTTTAATTGGATGTTTTACTCAAATGAAAATACCTTCGTATTTCATTTGGCTTTTGAACAATATTAATGCATTTAACCCCTCTATTTTGATTTCTTTTATTTGAAAGATTTTATTCTTTTTTTTTTTTTGTAGTACCGTAAATAATTATCTGTTGTATTAATCAAGTGCATTAAAACGTAGATAACAATAGTGGAAATGGTTCACACGAAGTGTGCGGGGAAATAATTTTGTTAATATCTGAATTGGCTCCTATTCTCAATTCCCATCATCATCTAAACTCCCCAACCACAATGTTAGAACACTTTCCAAAGCATAATATTCAATATTTAGAACTAACATTATTCTATACTTTTAATTTTACTTACGTATTCTTTGATTTACTTAATTTGTTAATCTTTTAACTAATTCTATTTGCATTTGTTTTTTTTAATAAGTTAGCAACGGTCCGTAATATGTATATCCTTGATTGTGTAGTATAACAGATTGGTGTGTGATATAAGTGTTTCCTTAATTTTTTTTATTTATTTTCCCTATTTTTTTTTTTTTTTGTTTAATGGGGTTGATTTCAGTACCATTCTTTTCGAGAGAATATATTTTTTTTTAGTCGCATTTCGTTCCGTATTTAGAGTCATATCAAAATTAAGTTCCTATTCTTTGATTTGTACGTAATGTATACGACCTTCCAAAAAAAGAAACCTATACAATCGTAGTTATGCCAATGTCAAAGAGAATAAAATGAAAAATAAACATACGTATAAGTTTGATGCATGAGTAGTTTTCGGTGAATAAAATGAACAAAAAATATGAATTCAATAGAACTATTCGTCAATAAGGAAGATGACGAAGTGGTGCCCGGTGAGAATTCGGCAGAAATTTGGAGAACTATTCGTGACCATTTAAATCCAATTGAGCTATTGAATTCTTCAATTCTTGCCACGTATTTACAAGTTTTCCTTGTTTGATTCGTTTCTTTCGTATAATAAAGTCAAACAAAAGTACAAATTTATATACGTGTGTATATTTGGTAAAATTATATATGTTTTTACTCCATTTTTTCCTACTTTCCATCTAAGTCGTAGTCAACTTTGAATACAAACAAAATACGAGACAAATGTGACCATAAATTCAACACATTGTAATAATGCACTCGTAGGCGTTGTCAAAAATTATATACGAGTAGTGTAATACGAAAATGCGACTATGGTCGATGTCAAACAATGAAATCGACACATATGTATGTGAACATCAAACGACCATCGTAATAACGTACAAATTCATAAATTTTTCAATTTGTCAAAAATTACATGCGAGAATATTCGTAAATTATGACTTTGTAATAAGTAAATGCGACCATGGTCGAATTCGTCTGTCGTATACGAGTTGAAGAATTGGGGTGAATGAAATCTTCCTTTTCTTGTTACGTGGTGTGTAGACAACTTAGATACCTCTAGCGAAATATAATATATTTTTTGGCACAATCCATAGAGAAATGGGTGGTACTTCCCACTGGGCCTCTTAATTTAAATACTGTAGGAGCTCAATTCTTCCAAATAAATAAATACAATCCTGTTGGATCCAATGGATAAGTTTCCCCTACAGCATATCTAATTTAAGTAAAATTGTTTTCGTCTATATAAGGAACATTCCATTAAATTAACTCAAATTTGGTTTAAAATTAGGTACATACATACAGTGGCGACAAAATAAATAGCACACTTTGATCTCATTTTTTCAAACTTAAAATTTTTGTATTTATCTTCAGTAAAAAAAGATACTACTTATGTAATAAAATAAAATTAGGGACAGTTCATTTAAAAAAATAAAAACCTGAAACATTTCATTCATATTTTTAAAAAAAAAGGCTAAAATTATTCTTCCTTCTAATTTCTTGCAGTCAAAATAAATAGCACACTTTACGAAATTCATTAAATTTAATAGAACAGTGAAGAGAAGAAAAAAAGTAAATATGGAGATCTCATCAATATTTAGTCGGGTAGTATTTACTTTTATAACTTTAGTACATCGACGGCACATTGATGATACCAGGGCCTTACACCTCTCTCCAACGTATGGCACTCCAAGCACGTAGAATCTCTATACAAATTTGATTAAAATTTGTGGCCGCCGTTCTGTCTATTGATGTGTTGACATCCCTCCATAAGTTCTCAATTGGATTTAGAACAGGGGACTGAGGTGGCCAACTTAAATCGTCAATTTTCTGGCTCAATAACCACTGCTTTACAGATTTAGCTGTATCCTTCGGGTTATTATCGTGCTAAAATTTCCATATCAGTGGCATTTTCTTCTCAGCATAAGGAAGCGTAACATTGCTCAAAATGTCCTTGTATTTCATTTGCTCAAGAATGCTCTCAATCCGATAAATCGGACCAACACCACGCGAAGAAAAACACCCCCATACAAAAACATTGCTTCAACCGTGCTTTACTATTTTTATGACGTATTTAGGGTTGAATTCTTGGTTGATCCCGCGTCTTACATATTGTTTCCCGTCTTATAATGGTCCACATAATATTCTCCCACCAATTTGGATTTTTATTAACATGGTTACGGTCAAACTCCAAATGACGTGACTTATTCCGATTTTATACCAATGGTTTCTGTCTGGCAATCCATCCGAACAATTTTTTTTCTCGAAGGCGATTTTTATTTGTGCTAACAGAAACATCCACGTTCACCTCCCTTTCAATTTTTAATTTTATTTTAGGAGCTGACAAAAATGGATCGAGTTTGCTCAAACGAACAATGGTCGAGTCGGTCCTAGAGGTGGTCTTACGCTACCGATCCTTACGCAGTTTGTTTTGGATCGAGCCCATTTCTTGGTAATGTTGAAGCGTATTAATTACCTTTTTTCGTGACCACTTCAATTTTCGCACTATGTCCGAATTCGAGCTTTCTTTATTCTTATAGGCAAGAACACACCGTCTGAAATCCTCCGTGGAATGAATTCCTCGTCCCATACTGTTGTTGATATACCAAATTCTTTAAATCTTTAAATTTCTTGCAAAAGAAACTCTTTATTATTACTTACCTTAATAATATCAAGAATTAGATTTGAAAGTGACAAATTAATTGTAATAAACAAAAGATGTGCTATTTAAATTGTCCACACTATATCTACCAGCCTTTACAAAATGTCATTTAATTTCAAAAGCCAAGGATGATTTAAGAAGTAACATGTACCTTTAGTTAATAGGGAAGTTACACTTTATATAAACTAAAACTATTTTATGTTTAATCGATTAAGCTGCAGATTTAAACCATAATTATTAGTTACCCTGCAACTGTGCTATTTATTTTGTCGCCACTGTATGTACATATGCATGCAAATACTAGAGTTTAGAGGTTTGAAAATAACGTGTTTTCATCAGGATTTCCTAAGAAATAAATTGTTTGTGTAATGCGTTTTTATTATAAAAAAATATTAATGATATACCTATGCTGATGTAATACTAATTACTTAATTTTTAATTAATTTTACTTGAGGTATTGGTGTGCCGATTGATCAGTGAATCGATCCAGGTTAACCTTATAGCGCATGAATTATGGTTAGATGGATAGTTTGAATTTTTATATTTTATTTATATTAAAGATTTATCGCAAAAATTAATTTTTGAAAAATGTGTG
This sequence comes from Xylota segnis, assembly GCA_963583995.1. NCBI lineage: Eukaryota > Metazoa > Arthropoda > Insecta > Diptera > Syrphidae > Xylota > Xylota segnis. Next base: position 26,069,438 of record OY757238.1, read on the forward strand.
ATCGTTTATTCAAAAAGGAAAACCGTACATACATACATACATATATTAGGCTTGTGAAGTTCATAAAAATCAAAAATGAGCTGAACAAAATGAACTAGATCAAGTGAGCTAACTGATTAGTTACCAATGTGATTTTATTTTAGTTTATTTTGTTCAGTAGTTCAATGTTAAAAGTACCATGTTAAATCTGTTTTTTAACGCATTCAACCTATGTACATGTTCGGATTGTATTTTGGATAGGGGTAATCATTAGAAACCAAACTTAGTTTCTTTTAGTTTAAAATGTGTTTTATTTTTGTAGTTTTTATTTAAGACATTAAAAAATAGAACCATCTTCCATCATTGATCTAATTTTTACTAAAATACCCTTATCATATGTTAGTAGTTGTACTTAACTGGAATAATGTACTCTCCCTTAGAAAGTAGATGTGATAATACTAGGTAAACAAATACCTTAATAAGCATTACAAATAATGTAGAGTTTAGACGAGTGAAGGCTTCTATATCATCGAATCAGTTCATTCGCTATTAAAATCGAATTTAGGAGTTGTGAAAAGGTTAGATTTTCCAGAATCAAGTAATTCAATACCAGTTTAGATAAATTCTTTTGCAGACAGCAATGTTTTTCTAGTTTACTGGTAAATTAAATAAATTTTATTTATTTTTCTACCATCGAAATTCTTATTTCAGTAAGAAAAGTTATGATATGTTCTTGAGTATGCTTATAACCAGCTTTTCAGTTTTGACCAACAAACACCATTTGAGATGATAAGTGTATATAATGCACTGTGCCTTTATCTAATTATTTACTCCAATCAGAAAGTGGTTTCAGGAAAAAATGGAAATCTCTCCCTCATTTCGTACCGACTTGGGGATTTTGTAAAATTGTACATTTTATACAATATTAAGTCAACACATTTCTCTTTTACTTGTCAATTTATGTCGGTGTGCACTATGAACTTTTAATCTATAGTTATTTAGTTAATAATGTAGTAATTTAATTATTTTCGGGTTTTATTAATTTATTAATTTTACTCAGGATAGAACTTGTCTTTAAATTACTTAAGTTTGTATTTCTTGTTACTCGATTTCTTTTCTTTAAATGTGTTTCTAATTCATACTTTTTATCATTACTAAACGAATAAGCTTGTAATGCATCTTTTTAATCTAAACTTCTAGCGGTTTCGGATTCTTACCTATTGTACTCTGACAATATCGTATCCAATTTTAATATACATAAATTCCTTCAACAAAGTATTAGATTTATACATTATTCTTTATTTGGTTTTGTTATGACAAAATTGATACATTTCGGTAACATTTTAAGTGTACCTTACGCGATAAAAACTTTAGTTAATGTTGGAGAAACAATCATGTAAAGTATGAACTGAGGAAGCTAACTTTTACTTAAGACTTTTTTTTTGTTTTTAAGTTTAATTTTTTTCTAAATTATAACTTTATGTTTCGTTTGTTTTTCTTCTAACTGTTTGAATTGAATGTATTGAAGTATTTATAGTCGGAATAATGTATGTGCACGCTTGTTTCAAGTATAATACTTTGTATGTCCTTTATTTGATTGAAATACAAAATACGCCAAGAAATAAAAAGAAATATTTTATTTTGTTTAAAAATTGGCAACAATAATTATTATATTTTATTATCCACGACATTCTTGGCTATTTTAAGATCAGCATTTTCTGTGATCACCATTCATATTACATTCATTTAGTATAAGGCACATTCTCAACAAAATGTATTTAATACTAATTTTTTTTCTTTTTCTTTTTTATATTTATATATTCTATGAAATACACACATAACACACATTTTTGGATGACATCAAACAGTTATGTAGGCCGCCCAACTGCAGCCTCCACTGCTACTGGATCAAAGGCTCAGCATATCCGCGAACTGAATGCCCTACTAAATGATGCTATATCAGTCTAGATACATAAAATGTTTGCTGAGAACTAAATAATATAAAACTCATAGTAGTGTTAGAAGTAGCTGACACAGTTTATAGTATGTGACCACATAACGCTTTTTCGTTTGATTCAAACAAAAGGGTTATTTTATTATTTATTAATTTATTATCTCAGTTGAGGTTAGATTGTTGTCGTTATTAATTTTCCATCAGTTTACAAAGAATCGGTTAAAAGTTTATGGACATGTATTTTGTTTTTTTTTTTTTTTGTTTTTGTTTTTTAACGGTTAAATCATATAATTAAAATCGATGTACCCATATGTAGAATTAAATGTAAAATTATGAGCTTTACAAGGCTCTTAAAGAGTTATTTTATGTAACGGAAATATTTTTTGATAAATTCAAAATCAAATTTTGTTTCATTCAACTTTGACCAATAAATTAATGTTTTTCACGACCGTATTTCTTTTCGAAAAAACTGATTTCATATTATTGTTTAAAGCTTCTTTGTGTTAGTAATCATAAGATATAAAACCGAAAAATATATGTGGAAAGAGAAAAATGGCGCTCTAACTTAAAAAATGTTTTACTAAGACAGTAGCATCTTGGTTTGTAATCAAATACACACAACTAAAACGTGATAAAGATCGATATTGATTTTTTTAAAGTAATGATTGTTATTTATTATTAGAAATTAGCATAAAAATGCACTTACTATTATACCAACTTATTTTGTATTTCTATTGAAATATTGAATGGAAAAATGCGTAATATATCAACAATTCTATACTTGCACCAAATGAATTAAATAAAATGAATGCAAATCTGTTTCTATTTCTCTTACAAGAAATTATCGGTACTTCAACCAAATTTACATACATATACAGTAGTGAATTAACAAGAAATTTGACATGTTCGTTGGAGGGAGATTATTCATTGTAAAATCGTGACTTCTTGAAGTTTAGTAACCTTTAGTAACCAGATACCAATAATACTTTTTCCAATTGTTATATTTCAGCAGTTGTCGCTTGGCGAACTAGCGGAAATTATTAAAAAATATCTCAGTTATAAATACGCCAATCAGCTTAATTGGGCATCGCCGACTTATTTTGCGATGGGAGTTGGGCCTACATCCACATAAGATTGTGCTGATGTAAGAATTGAAGCCGGACAACCATAGACAACGTCGTGATTTCACTAATTAGGCCCTGGAAATGTTGGCCATATCGAGCAATGCTCAGCGCATATCTCAACAAGCAGAGCCTTTATTGAAGCGAACACAATTCGCAAGTGTTCGACCAGGTATTAATGCATCCACAAAGATAGACTTTTTGGTGCGGTTTGTAGCATCTCGACATTATCGGACCTTATTTCTTTCGAAATGAGGTTAAAGACACCGTTCCCGTAAATGGTCTCAGGTATAGGGCGATGTTAACCGACTTTCTGTGGCCAAAACATCGATATATCCGAACTGTGATCCGAAGAAGACGGCGCTATATGCCATACAAGCGACGCTATGCTCGAAGCTGTGAAGGAGAAATTTGATGACTGTCACGGAGAGTGTTCATCTATTGGCCATCATGCGACTTGACACCACTCGATTATTTTCTCTGGGGCAACGTCAAGCCCACAGTCTATGCTAACAAACCAATCACTTTGGACGAACTCGAGGCCAACATTCGAGATGCTATTGCAGGAATAACGCCGCACATATTGGACTGAGTCATCAAAAATCGAACCGACCGCTTGAAGCAATGTTAGCGAAGCCAGCCGGCCATTTGAATGATGTGCCATTCAGCACTACATATCATGAATGTAGCTTCAAAAAAAGACAGAATTAATTTTATATCTCACACCGTTGCTGTTTCTTTTAAATTGTTTGTCCTATTGTTCTTATCTAATCTAATTTAATCTAATAACCTGTACTTTCTTTTGAAAATCTGTACATACATAGTACATAACTAGTAATTCGTCAATGTGTGGTGACATTCCTGGCAAATCAAATGAATTCATAAATTCGGTAGGATAATTTATCGCATCATCTTGATTTTCTGCGCACTGCTTCACGAATGGCCGACACTTCCGCTCTGGAAGTCGGAGGGCTGCGTTTAGAGATAATTCCATTTCTGTACCTTCCGATGTTTTGGATCCATCTGTGCAGATTTCAATTGCGGCGATATTTAAAATCAGTTTGGGATTATGGTGTTATATATGATGTTAAGGTCCTTAAACAGAGATAAATAATCTGCATCTTTCGGAGTGGAGTTCTGTGGCCAATTTGTGTGTCAGACCACTGTTGAGCTTCTCTAAGTCTCAGTTTTCGAAAGATATCAAATTTGTAGTAGAGTCTCGTAAGGCGGCAGTAGGAGTGTATTTAAGAGCCCCTATTATTCACATACATACAGTGTTGTGCAAAATAAACGCTACAAATTTAGTTCGCACAGTTAAATGTAAATATTTTTCTATGCACTTTCTAAAAAACTAAAAATGCACATTTATTTAATAATAAAACAGGATGAATTTAGTGTACTTTCAGAAGCAATAATAAATTATTTATAAAAATGTCATAACAAAAACAACAATATTTTATTCATGGCACTGTGCAAAACGAACGCAACAAATCTAGTACTTGGTATAGGAGCCTCTATTTTCAAGAACTTCAGCACATCTGCATAGCATTGAAGATATTAAGTTTGAAATGATGGTTTAAGGTATATTTTTGCATTCAGTCCTTAATGTTTGGAGCACCTGTCGTTTGTTTTTGAAACGTTGACCTGCAACTAGTCGCTTTAGGATCCCAAAGAGATTGTCAATGGGATTTAAGTCTGGTAATTGCACCGGTCAATCTAGAACTTGCACTCGATTGTCGTTTAACCAATCCTTTACCAACTTGATGTGTGCTTCGGGTCATTATCGTGCTAAAACACCAATCGAAGTGACATATTCCATTCAGCATGGGGCATCATTTGCATTTTCAAAATAGTTTTGTATGCAAAACGAACAATTATCCACACAATCTCGTGAAAGGATCCAATACCATTGGCTGAGAAGCATGTCTACACCATAAGGCCCCAACCGCAAGCTTTTCTGTGACTTTGCAGTTCCGAGGATTTAGTCTTTCTCCCTTCCGACTTCTTACTGTGCACATACCATCCGAATTGACCAAATTGAACTTAGATTTCTCTCTGAAAAGGACACTTTTTCATTTTTCTATGGACCAATTCAGATGCGTTTTGCGAAATTGAATTTAATGATTAAAAAAAAAGTTGCGTTGTTTAGGTTTTGTACTTTTAAAATGAAATATTTGAAAAATAACTTTTCTGCAAGTGTATTTTTTTTAACCATTGCCTTTTTCGGAGGTCTGTAACTTTTTCCAAAGCTCCTCTTCTAACCATACTCGGACGGACACTTAAATTTAGTGATGCTCTAGTGTTTTCGGAAGACACAAATGGATATTTTTTAATTAAATGATAAATTCTTCTATCGATCTTCTCCGACGTTTTTCGAGGTTGACCACCCAAAGGTACCGTATTTATATTTCTCGTTGGTTTATACTTTTTATTTAATCGGGATACAGTGGATCGGTTTATATCATATGTTTAAGCAATAGAAATTTGACTGTCTGCATTTCGAAATTTAGTAATTATTTGATTTTTGATGTGATCAGTTAATTTATCTCGAGGCATAGTTGAAGGTCCACAGACAACAAAGATATCCCCTTGACTGATCAATAATTTACTTCCTTATGCGTGATTAAGAATATAAGAGAACGTTATTTTTTGAAATTCAAGACATTGTTGCGTTATTTTTGCACAGTGCCATGAATAACATATTGTTGTTTTTGTTATGGCTTTCTTGTAAGTGAGTTGTTATTGGTTTTGAAAATATATTATAATGTTTTTATTTCATTATTACATATTTGTGCATTTTTAGTTTTTTAGAAAGTCTATTGAAAAAAAAATATTTACATTTAATTGTGCGAGCTAAATTTGTTGCGTTTGTTTTGTACAACACTGTATATGCTGATCGTTGTATTCCTTCAATTGAGATTATGTTACGCTTTATTTCAAGTTCAGGCCACCAGACAAAACTCTGATAAGATTTGTACTTTGAGTTTCAACTGATCTTTCTCAGGTTTTAAGTAAGGCAGAAGGGGACAGGCAAATTGGTCTAAAATCCTTTATAATGTGGTTTGAGGTTTTACCGCCTTTCGGTATAAACACTACTTTAACTTCTTTTCATGAGGACGGGGTATAGCCAAACTTAAGGCAGCTATTGAAGATCTCGTTACTGCAGGGGATTAGACATTTTAAGCCCATTTGAAGTTCCACTGGTGTTATATCTTCCAGTCCTAGAGATTTATATGGGCTGCTAACAGCCGACTGCATCTTGTGAGTGTCAACAATTCCAACCGGAAAATGCAATCTACGATACTTGCGTACTCGAACATGATTTGGTGAACTTTGGTATTTTTTCGTGGACAAACCTAATATCATGGCAATGAACATCATGTCCCGTGAGAAGGATAGTTTCTACGCGCATGGGTTGATTGCACCGAGAATCGACTTCAGAACATAAATTTCGGGGGAACAATGAGGAAGGTAGAGGTGTTCCGTTTTCAAAACGTTTTTCTCCATATATTTTTCTAATTTTTCCACACATTTTTTATGTTGCTATTATTGGACTTCTAATGTTAATGAAATGTGTGGTTTCTTTTAATACACAAAGTAAAGAATTCAGTTGAATTTATTGCGTCCTTTTTGCGATGGTAATCCAATCACTGTTAGGAAGGAAGATGTTATTTTGCATTTTCGGCATATCTGTTGAGAAAATCAGTAGTGGTCTGTGTACTTTGTAAAAGGTTTTAGCGAGGACAAATCACAGGAGTAGAAATACTCACCACATCGAGATTTAAACTACTGTGAAAAACCACATAAAACTAAATTGCAGATGCTAAAACCGAGAAAGATAACTACCTTAAATCCCATAAAAAAAGAGTAAATACCGCAAACTTACTTTGTACAAATTTTCAATTGCATTATTTCTCTTTTTGATTGTTCCACCATTTCGATTTGTAAATTAGATAAAGTGATTAAACGTTGGTTGTATAAGCAAAATACAAGGACTGCGCAGACGTGAGGGAAGAACAAACTTAATAGACAAAAATTTGTCCGTGTCCGTCCGACCAACCACTTCAACTATCGCACATTTTTTGGATTTCAGTGTTACGCGTCTGTCAAAGTTGCTTTCATTGCTATGCAGCATCTTTTTGTGTGAATCCACAACGTTCATTCGAATGATAAGTGAAGTGCATAAAAAGGAAAGACTAGAATTTGTAAAATTGTTCGAAAATCAGAGTGAAGACTTTTGGAACAACGTTTCATTTTGCGACGAAAGCAAATTTAATGTTTTTGGGTCAGACGGAACGACCAAATATAGAGAAAACAAATCAGTAACTAAGTAGAGAAAATTTACTGGGTACGGTTACGGTGGTTGCTCGGTTATGGGTTGAGGGTGTATGTCGGCGAAGACGGTAGGTGATTAAGTCTCCATCAGTGGAATAATGGACCACCACCATATCACACCATTTGCTAAAGAGCCGCAAACGTTGGGAATTGGAAAAGCATTTAGGTTTTATTAAAACAAGGACCCAAAACACACTGTTCTTATAGTTAAGACAAGCCTGCTTTACAACTGTCCAAAAGTCTTTAAACCTCCACCCCAATCACCAGACATGAATCCCATTGAAAATCTTTGACCCCATCTGAAACTACAAGTGTTTTCGAACATCACAAATAATGTGATCAAACTATCTGCCCAAATATTAAGAATATTACCCCAAAAAAAAAACATGAAAAAACGAAAAATGAGCAATTAGTTTTCAATGCCATTTAGCGACCTGTGAACCCATTTAAATGGTAATGGTCGACCACATTTTTGAATTAGGTTTTTGTTGCTGTAATATTTGAAAACTAAATTTTCGGTAACATGTTTCATCCATATAATAAAAGAGAAAAACACAACGTTCACTCCATAGTTAACGATACACTGCATTTCATAACACTCTTTTTTAATGTAAATTTAAATTTTTAGCGAAAAATTCAGTTTTATTCATATTTTGAAAATATTTTATAAAGGTTTGGTTAATTGTGCCAAATATGAGTACTATGTCGGTGTGCCATGATGGGAATGTATTTCAGATTGCTATGTTCTTTTGTGCGAAAGTAAGTATTATGTATTAAACTCTCGAGAAAAGTTTTTTTTTTTTATGAATTTTAGATTTCATATTATATTTGAATGAAATGTTTGCAATATGAGAAAAACTTAATAAATCTATTCCTTTTTGAAAGAGTTGACAAACTTGAGTGTTTTTTAGTGATAAGTGCGTTTTTGATCTAAAGATCAGTTAATCAGACCACAATACTTCCCTATTTAAGGCAATTAGTTCTCATAATGTAAATATTAATTTATAAGTTTAACCGTTATACCCAGGTCACATATCAATATTAATACATTTTAGAGTTACATTTATAGTACCCATGTATGTAGATATGCTAACATTATCATAATATGTGCAATATTGATTTATATGTTCATTCTATCCATAATGTAACTGTGTACTATGTACTTAAATATTTAACTCTAAATAATCCACGAAATTGTAAGGCGATCGGGAAGTATATTGCATAAGCATATTTAATGTGCATATTGGCATACATACATATGTACATGTAGCTTTATAGATGTAGTTGACACCGAAACTCTAGACAGGTAATTTAGTTACAATCTGATTGCAGAATCGGTTGAGAAATTATATCGGAAAACTACTGAATTTATTTCGATGTTAGCCAAATGACGTTTTCAACCAGTATGCCCTAACTTCGTGATTTAATTGTATGGTTATATCAACGTATCTTGATTAGTCTAAAATAGTTGATCTTTAATCAAATCATTATAGAAAACTAATATCCGAATTGGAAAATGCATCATTAGATTTACTGTGCACTTTAACTCCTTTCCTATTTTTGTTTGGTGGAGTATGTAGTAAAAAGTTGTTTATGCTCGTTGTAGCATTGGAATTGTTGTAAGATATTAAAAAGAACAACTTGCGATAAGCAAATATTTAACTTACGTCTTATATTTGCGTATTCTTTACATATCTTAAAATAAAAGATCAAGTGCGTTGAAAAATAGTCAATAATAAAAATGGGAAAGCCTAAAATACAATATAAAAGCTAATCGAAAAAAAGTGAAATCTATTCGCTGTGAAGTTATGAAGAAGAAGTAAGTTCAATTATGATTAAAGAAATTTTAATGTCCTTTTACATATACATACATATGTATGTGTATATTTTCCCCAATAACCTCTTGTACTATTATAGTAAAAGAATAAAAATTAATATTTGGCGCAGTAGGTCTATGGGACCCCGGCCTTAGCTTCTCACAACTATTTGTGTTGCACGTGTTATATTATTTAAACTTATCATGCTTTTATAACTTAAATGTACAAGTCGCACTTTAGTACATACACGTTAATAATATAGCAAGAGTGAATTGGGTATTGCATCACAAGAGATTATTACAAAAACCGGACAGTATACACATACATATGTACCAAATACGTTTGTAAAGTTTCGGAGAATGTCTGATATACATATGGAAGTGTGTCGGAAAAATTACAATGTCCGATTTTGTACACATCCGAAAAAATCGTTCCAGTCGGATACTACGATAAGGCTTAAAGTCTTGTTTTTAAAACTAAACCCTATTTTACGCGTGGCGCGCCACGAGCCATGAATCAATAGGTACAAACAAAATAACAATAAAAAAACATTCAGTTTGGTTTTCCTAGGCCAAAACGAGAAAGTAGGAACAAAAAACAAAGGAGGAAATTAAATCCGTGTAGGAAGTGGTTATTCCGCAAATTACAAGTGGTACGTCCAAAGGAGAAATGAATTTCCTATTCTCCGTTCATGGCAAATTGATTAATATCGACCAACTATGTATACCAGTAAAACCCAGAATTTTCGGTGGTGAGGGCTAAGAAAAAAAATCTGGCTTACCTGTTCCACCTATAGCAGCACCTTCAAGGGAGAACGAAGCAACAACAACAACATCAAAAAAGCACAGAAGAGCCAACAATCGCCAAGAATGACGGCACAGTATGCTGTGTTAACTGCAAAACCACAGTCGATCCAGCCAACTAGAAGGGATTTCTTGATTATAAACGAAGATCGCCGAGAAAACCAATGCAGCAAAAAAGAAATCTTGACGGCAACAATTTCCTCGGACATCAGTCAAAAAAGTAATCGAGACGGACTAGACCTTCGTTGAAATCGCAGCATCGTAGAATAGGGAGAAACAGCAACTCCCAAAGAAAACCGTATCCAGAAAGCCGCCATTAGTTGAACATGTCCAATGATGGAAGCCTTTGAAGATCCCGATCAAACCCAGCGCAGCGAACTACTAAAATTTTGAAGCCACGAAAATGTACCACGTGTACTGACCAACTCAACTCTTTACGAAACCATTGGGATAGTACAAATCTACGAATACGTGAAAAAAAACATCAAGAGAAATCTTTCGGATCATCCAAGCGAAGAGATTTAGCAAGTCCTTAGATTGCTTATTAAGCCCAACCATTGACACCTTGGCACAAAACATGAAAAAAAAAATAAATGATTTTTTTTATATTTGCAGAAAATTTATAACCCGGGACTTTAGATTATTCGTAATGAGGTCGGTACAAGGCATCCCGGTTAGTTGAGTTCCGACTGTATCTCGATTATTTCGCTTAGCACTATTATACATAGTATCCGATCGGATGTGATCATGTGAATGTTCTTTAAATGGTATAAAAAATGCAAATTCCCCATAGTGGCTTCGGTTCTTCTGTCAAAGAAAAGGGATGATGTAGAACATCCTACAACGACCACCGATGATACGTTGAATTTATTTGCTGAAAGTTATGATTTTTCCCCGAGGTGCTCTAAGAAATATTCATAAGGAGAAGTTTTCCAATTTTTAGAAAGTTTTTAAAAATGCGAAGACGTTTAAGGATAGGTTTTTGACGAGTTGTAGCTTTACTGTACGTTTTCAAAACATAATATTTGACAATTTGACATGATACTAATTATAGGTGTTGCATTGCTTTTGATTGTGCCATCGATGTTTGGCAGGATTTACAGCGTCAGTGTGGTATCAATCATCATCAATTGAATCAACTGATAACTGGACTAAACTTTACAGAAATCATATAAAGTTCCGTTAAAATCTACCTACCCCTGCATCTAATAATAAAATTTTCGAAGTGACACATGAATAATTTCACAACGCACGTACTTTCTTTGTAGCATGAGTCCTAGCCTAACAACTAGCGCTCGTTACAATAACCACTTATTTATATGTATATTATTTTTCGGAGGAGACTAAACATGGACGATGATGGTTAAAATTTCTTGCTCTGCGACGCTGGGTAATATGTGTCTATTCATTGAATAAATGTAGTGTAAAAGTAAAACTAATCAAATGCTAAAGAAAGTTTATACGTAATATAGTACATACTTGACATTAAGATAATGGCGTCAAATTGACACACGAGGCTGGCAACTTGTTGGTTTTTCTTCGATGATATTTTAAGACAATATATCCCGATCCCCCCCATCCAAAGCACCCCATGCACTTTAATTTCGAAGGAAAATTGAAGGTTGCATTCAATGACTAGAAAAATCATTCTAATTGTGTATCATTCAATAGCGCAACTAGATCACTAAACAATTGGTGTGCAAGGTTAATGTCAGGAGTTAATGTTTGCCAAGCGACATTGAACTTTGATATGTATGTGCTATATTTTTTCTTGGCAAAGTATTTAACTATAGCGCGTAAAATCTATTTAAGCTTTTTATTTGCGTAAGATTACGAGAACTAAACATGTACATACAAAATAGTTATACAGTAACAAGTGTTTTCGAAATACCTATTTATTTTCTTTATATCATTTTTTCTGGCGAATTCTGTGAAAATTCTCTTTTAAAAGAAATACATCTTTTCAAAAACACGTTCGTTGAATTCAAGTTCCTTTCCATTTTATATAATTCCGATAAAACATTTTGTGAAGTATTAAGAGACATATACATACATAGGACTCTTCCTACTATCATAGGAAACCGATTTTTAAAAACATTTGTCACCTATCTACCGTAAGTTGCGAATGGCTCTGTATTAACTTAGAATAACTACTTGTAAGAAATTGCATAACTCACATTTATGAATGCACATACATATGTATGTGCATACATGCATATGTACATGCACTGCCATGCATATGTACATGCATGTATACCAATTTAAGAAGATATTTGACGGCATGTTCTTTAAATTTCTCTCCATTAACTTTATGAATACAAAGACAACAACGAAGAAAAATTTAGAATGTAGTCCGAATATTCCTTTCTTCTATTATAAGAGAAGTCTGCTACTGTTTAGGTTGGAAAAGTACAACTCAAAAAAAAACTACATAATTGAAACTCAAGTACAAGCAGATTTTGACGGTTAATGTACTTCGAATTTCAAGCGATTGGTCGACAGATCCAGATTTGATAGTAAAGTAAGATATTTTTAAAGTACTGGACTGAAATGTCAAGAATCTGCTGATCAGTTAGTATTGTATTTATTGTTCGCCTATGCTTTACAATATAAATGGATTATGTACAATAAATTAAAAATTTACTACCACTATCGTGGAATTTGCTAGGGGGAATTATTCACATGCCGCACGTCTATTGACTATTCAAATTTGAATTAAATACATAAGTTACAGTTACAACTTTTCTTTTGCTTTATTTCCCAACAAATGTTACAAAGACCTCATTAGAGCATCGCAAATTCCAACTGCTTCATTGCCATAATGCGATGATTACATATTTTCTGCTGGTGAATATTCTTATGAATTGCTATCTCTAAACTCTTCTGGTTCTTCCCAAAACGTATTAAAGTGCAGACAAATACTATATACTATACAAATATATTTGTATTTGAAACTGCCGTTTTGAGTGTGTAGTGCATTAGTGCTCCCATTGTAATATTATATTTTATTAAAATCCAAAAATAAAGATAGATATACTAAAACATACATTTTATCCGGATGTTCCATGAAATCATCCACTGCCTCTTTAAGCCTCTTTTGTATTCTTCCCTGCAAAGACCGCTTAACTCCCTTTTCCTCTTTTGCTTCCAAAAATAGACCTACCGTATCCATTATTTTTGTTTAAGCTTTATTTTTTATTTTTTAAAAAACTGTTCACAGTTTTCTTTTTCATTCAAATATATTTATCAGGGATTTGAAAAGAAGAGTCCACACTTTATCCAAAGTCAAAACTAGAAATGAGGATGCGAGGTATGACGCAGAAAATGTTAGCTACTTTTTCAGTTACTTTGCCGCTCAATGTGTAAGGCCTTACCTTACTATTTAGACCTTACGCCCATTGGCCACGTTATGAATTCTAGGTAAGACTTAGTATATGGAACGCTAAACTGACTGTAAAAGTACATATGTACATACAAAGGTAATATTTGCATCACTGTAGTTTTAAAAGTATTGTGTATAGCTCACATATCTATTACCGAATTAATATTTATTGATAAAACACTCAAAAACTAACAATTTATAAAATAAAAAAATTGACTACCGCAGAAGAAAGTTGCAATAGTTTTCCTGATAGGAACTGGTTGGGTCCAGTTTCGAATTTTCCTCACCGAGATGTCGCTGCGTTTTGGAGGCGAAGCCTAAGTCGCCACAGAACTCCCCTCTGTACCGCCCATGGGGAGTACTTGTACATGTAGGTCGAGATTCTAGGAGGACTAGGAGAGAGACTACGACGTGGTTGCATGCATCCAAAGTTTTATGAGCGGTCGGCCTTCGCTTGTTGTGGTGTGCGGTGGGTATTGTCAAAGTTGTCGCATTCGGTTTCCGAGTCAAATGATTGCAGCTTGTCGCAAAAAAAATCACTTGGGAGCCGGAGTCTAGTGGCGTATAGCATTTCCGCAGCAGAGGGTCTTAGCTCCTTCCGCAGGATTGCCCTGTCATAGATTTTGTATTTGGCCTCACATGTGGTGAGTTTTTGCGAAAAGAAGCCCTAAGTTTAGAGAAAGTTTTCCGTTCGTTGGTTCAAGGCTGCTACCAATTCCGATTTCGGATGCATCACACCGAAGTACTAGTGATAAGCCGGCCTTGGGATAGGCGAACTGCGTCGCGAAATTTGTTTTTGCATTCTGCAAATATACTTTCCAATTGCAGAGTCCATTGTACCAGTCTCCGCTTCCTCGAATCCAAGCAAACTTTTTTCAATTAAAATACTGGGAAGCATACTGAATTTTCAGATACAATCTAATTTTTTTCAAAATTACTCGTTTATTAATATTATGTTAATCATAATTTTTTTTTTATTTTAAGGGTTATGTATCTATTTCTCATATAACATAGGGCCGCGGACACTGCATTCATTTTAACTCGTTTATAGATTTGTGATCTTCTCGAGTTGTTTAGCTCATTTCTCATTTTCGGTAATTTCTTAAAGTTTAATAAGCATTTTTTCCTTCACTGATTTTCGGTTTGAATGAAAAGATGTTTACATCTCCTCTCATCGTCTCGATATTAACTGGTCTTCTACTTGGTCACCCGTGTGGGTAAAATTTGAAGTGGATTAGCAGCTAATGCACTCCACTCCTGTTCTCTTTTTATACTGCAACTGAATCAACGCCTGCATTTCAATGCATAGCAAATTCTCCTGGATATCATCAGTTAATCTCACTTCGTTATCTGTGTGAGTACAATTTTCAGTGCATGTTCCGCCGTTAAAGCAAAAGTCAACAATGTCATCATTATCATCGAGTCGAGCTTTGGGTTTCAATTCTTGCCAATAACTAAAATAGAGTTGCCATCTTAGGAAATATTAAGTACTTCAATAACAACGAGCAACCCGGGTTATTACATTTCTAAAAAGAAAAGCACGAACGAAATTAATGTTTCGTGCGGTATTTTCCTCCGATAAAATCATTTCTATTGGAAAATTAAATTGCTTTGACAAGAATAGGACCGACCAAATTATGCTAAAGGATAGGAAGTCCCTTTCTGTCCTTATATGAATTATCACGGGGCATAACTCTCTTCGGTACCACATGAGAAAGCTAAGACTCACAGATGAAGATTTATGTCGGGAATGTGGAGACGAGGAAGCTAATGAGGATGCAACCCACTTTCTCTGTCACTGCCCTGGGCTTAGATTCAAATTTCTAGGGCGATACTTTTTCTGTGATCTTGAAGAATTATCAAAAAGACCAATCAGTGAATTTTTTAAATTCATCAATTCCATAGGATGGTTTGGTGATTCACAAGATGCAAATTAGTACTAGGGTTTACCAATGGGCAAGGAACCTGTGTCAGTCGATCAAATTGAAGGACCGAATCAATGAAGTATTGGTTTGAAAAATGATTCGCTCATTTCAATCAATTATTAAATCGTTTATTGACAGAGTCAGAGATATTTAATTGCATCTATCCAATACTACGATCATTCCTTCAATCCACAATCTCTACCTCACTGTTTGTATTAGATAGGTTTGCTTTCCAATTGTTCATATTCTTTCGTTCGTTCGATCATTCGCTTGTAACTAAAATCTTATTTTCATTCCATTTCAATCAATACTTTTGTTTCTTTCGTTTATACCTGTGGGAGGTAACCATTGACTTGATGATCAATTGGTTTAGTGCTGTATGATTGCAATCATCAATGCTTTGCAGTTAAAGGCTCAAAATGATCGAATCAATAGTGATCGATACAGCTCTAAACTTAAGTATGGTACCACAACTAGTCATTGCATCGGAAGATGTAGTTAACATTAGATGCCATTGTTTTACTGCGGATAACTTATCTTCTTCATCTTTTAAACTGGTATCACCTCTTTAAATTGGAAAGATACTGGAAAACCCAAGCATTTGGCCTAGTGACATGCTTGAGGAAGGAATTAGCAGGCCTAATCACAAGAATTCCCAGTCAAACAACATTCCAAAAAACTGAAGACCTTAACTTCTCCATTCGATGTTATACTCTTCTCGTCATCTAGTCAATACGATTTTATAGTTTTTACTGAGACCTGGCTCAACGAAAATCATCACTAAAGACCTAGTCTCTCGCTCTTCCTCAGCAAACAATATTTCGATTTATACCAAATAGCTGTTTAATCGTTCCACTGATATTATTGTAATCCACAGTTATATACCACCTAGAAGACTGCATTTGTTATACATATAAGGTGCATATTGATAATTGCTCTTTTATTCTAATTAACTTAAACATCAACATGTTATTATGCTTGGTGACTTTTTGTTTTTTGATTCCGAAAATTCGTCGTCGAAAAGATTGTACATCCCGCAGCCCAGTGTGTGAAATCCTCCAAGTGAGGAATGGAATATCGGATTGGTACATACAAGGTAAGCGTTTAGACTTCTGTAGTCTCGACAAGGTCTCCACCCTCCTGAGCTTTTCTTCTGCATCGCCTGTTCTTCGATGCCCATTCACTTTCGGAGGGATGGTGAACCCCTTACTGGACCATCCCGTTTGAGAGAAAATCCAATTTAACTAAAATCGACCCTTAATTTTGAAGTTAAAATGAAAATTCCGATTTCTCCTCGAGGTGTGGCCCCACAAATTCCAGATATGGAGCTTGAAGCTAATCCGTTCAGCTGTTTAGGCTGCAGTCGAGCATAAAGACAGGCAGATAGAATTGGCCGAACCACTTTTTTGCACTTCTTTATCATAGTAATGTCAAGTTTGATTAAAATCCCGAGTTCGAATTTTCAGGAAACCAGCACTTGTTCTACTATAGATATGTGTTTGAAGGTGCAAGTAAAAAGGACAAGCCGAACATTTGAAATAAAAATGAATTCAGAAAAATATCGTTGATGTCAAGAACGTTTAAGGTTTAAAAAATATATGCTGCAGGCCTAATATTACCGTTGTTCGAATTATTCGCGCAAAACGTGCCATCTTATAGCATATGCATATCCAAACTAACCCAAATATCAAATTTTATCAAAATCGTTAGAGCCTTTTCGAGAAAATCCACTTTAACTAAAATTAATTTTTAGGTTAAAATGAAAATTCCAATTTCGCCTCGAACCAGAGACTTCAAATAGCCGTGAGCCCTCTACTTCTGATTATCTGTTCATCCGAGAGATCACAGTATTGAAGAATTTTATTTGTACGTACCTACAGCAAATTTCACTCAGAGATCTATAAGTTAAACTCATTTACATTCTCCACGACCACCACCCATTCAAATTTGCGTACCAAAAATAAATATACGTACATACATATTATATTTTTGTTTATATTTATGTAGCTATGTATATATATTTACATACATAAATAGATATTATATGTATGTACATTGCACATCTACAGATTCTATTTTCTACACTATCTTCGATATGTTTTCGGTAACACTTAGTATAACTATAATTTTTAAATTTTCCTTCTTAGTCCAAGCGAAGTCCATTCAAAATTAAGGAAATTCTAGTTTTAAAACAAGATTTCTAACATTTACAAATGTATGTATTTATGTACATATGTATAAATACATAGGTACATATTTCTAAACGACGTTGTAGATCTGAGACTGTAAAATCCCCGCTAGCATTGTATTATTGTCGCCAGAAACGTTCGCTTTAAAATTTCAGGGCCAATTCGGGTTGGAAGAAATTTACAATTTCTGCTGTACAGAAATGATTTTAAATGTTTCAAATATTTCCAAAATTATTTTTAGATCCTTCTCACGAACACAATAAAAATAAAGGCCGACGATTGTAATAATATTATTATTACTCTTGTTGTTTATAAGTTCATTCATCGAATTATAAGTAGAAGGATGATGATGCAATGCCCCTCCGCATTTTCACATGAAATTCACATTATTTATCCGATATAAGACAACCTAGAATAATGCTGTTACTGTACAAAATATAAAACAAATATGTAACAATTAAGTAATCTCATTTAACATTTGTTTACTTGGAAAATTCAAACTATATTTCTGTTTCATTTTGTGTACAATCTTTCAATACAAATTATAAACTAAAACTTAATTTTAGGCATTAAAAAACATTATGAAAATTGAATTCTTTAAATTTTATATACATATGTATTAAGAGTTCAATGAATTATAGATTTGAATTGAATTTTAGATTTTTTTCAAATAAGTATAAGTGCATATGTAATTAGATACTAGTTCTGCCTAATTAATTTGCTTAGAAATAAAATACAGAGGCTAATTCTCACGTTTTACATTTTACTCTCACCCTAAATTAAACATGATTCCATATACTATAGTTGCGCTCCTTTTCTTCATCTTCTTCGATTTGTGCATAGTCGATTTCTAGGTACTCCTTTCCTCCAAAATTAACTTTTCTGTTTGTAAATTTCTTAATGTAACTGATGTGTGCAGGTTTTTCATCTCCTTCTATGTCTAATTTATAGGATATGCTGGTTATTCTTTCGATCACTGTGGCTTTCCTCCATTTGACTTGAGTCTTCTTGTAGCGTTCGGCATACATGACAATATCACCGATTTCGAATTGACGTGCTTTAAGGCATGATTTACGCTGTTTTGGAACTTCTTCTGTTTCTTCTTCAGATTCTTCGTCTAAGTCTTTTTCTTCAATTTCTTTTTCACATATTTCTAATTCAGATGGTGTTTCTTGGGTTTGAATGAAAGTGTCATCTTTTGAGAGTTTCCTTTTAATACGACGAATAACTACTTTTCGTTTCGCTTTTCTTTTCTTCTTCGGATAAGCTGCTGCAACTTCTGTAGTTGTTTCTGGTGTGCTTGTCGTGCTGTCTTCTACACCAATGATTTCTTCCTGTACCAATTCAATGCCTTTTGTGGTTTCATCATTCGAAGAACTGGAAAGATTTTCTAATTCAGACTCATCACTTTTTATTGGATCAGGTACCGCGGACAATTCAGAGACTTGCATTCTCAAAATATCGGAAACTTCAGGTTTCTTTTCTTCTAGTAAACGGGCGGTCTTAACTATCAGGTCTGTATTATTTCCGGTCGTGTTGAAAATGGGTGTTTCCTTCATTTCAGTTTCCAGGGCATTGGTGTTGGGTGACTTATTGGACGGATTATTTCCAACGATCAAATTTACGCTATTTCCAGCATTAACTTTTACTGGAGTAGTAAGTGCTGTCGAATCTTTGTCGAGAGTTGCTGCTGGTTGATTGGATGTGCTTGGTGTAGATGCTTTCGATTGATTCTGTGCAACGCTCGCATTGATGGTATTACCAGCATGAACTACTGGAGTTTCAGTAATCGGTGCAGTCAAAGTTTTGTCAGGAGTTGTTTCAGGTGGGTTTGGTGCATTTGGTTCATATGCTTTAGGTTGATTCTGTGCGACAATCACCTTTACAGTTTTAGCGTCATTAGCTTGTACGGAAAGCTCAGCAGTCAGTGGAGTTGATTTTGTTTCAGATGTTGTTGCAGGTATGTTTCGTGTGGTTTGATCAGATTCTTTTGGTTTCTCAAAAGTGTTCATCTTTACTTCATTTTTATGTGGCTGAGTTAATTGACTAACTTGAACAATTGTAGGAACTGTAGGAACCCCAGGAGCGACGTCAGTTTTAATAACAGGAGCACTCTTCGTTTGACGATGAAAAGCTAATTTAGGTTTTTCATTGGTCTTCAGTTTGACTGAAACCCCTGATTCGGAGGATATTTGAGTGAACTTAACATCTACATCATTGGAATTATTAGTTGGCTTAACCAGTGATAAGTCCGGGATCTTATTTTTCGTAATGTTTATAGCGGATGCTTCCTTATCGACCTCTGTTTGGTTCTTTTCAATATTGGCTGACTGATTCTTTGCAACGGTATTAACAGCTTCATCGTTTACAGAAACCGTAGTGGAAATTTTGTTCTGAATTGCTGTGTTTTGGGCAAAATTATTTGACTCTTCAAATATTGGCTGTCTTAATTCACTAGGCTCAACAGTTGGTATAATATATGCAGGAACTTCTGTTTTACTAACAGGCAAAGTCTTGGTCTGACGCTGAGAAGGCAACTTTATTTTTTCATTGGTTTTTGCTTTAATTCGGGGACTCTGTTTAACTAAAGTTCCAGAGTCGGAGGGTCGGCGTTGAGTTGTCAGTTCCAATGGTGCAAGTTTGTCAGTTAAGACTTGATTTATTTCCACTGCTGCGATCGAAGCTCTTCTATCTTTCTTTACCAGTTTCTTGGCTTTCGTGGTTTTCGATTTTACTGGTGCGCCACTCGAATTCGCAGCAGCCGATTGTGTAAGCTGTTTTGTTTCGGCAAGATTATTTGTATTTTCATCGGTTGATGCGGGAAATTTAATTGCATGTTTCTCCTCAATGTGGGATGTTGATGTCCTCTGGTTTAAAGTTGTTTCTTTCGCTTGCTCATGAGCCTCTTCTTTCAGCGCATTAACTTTCAAAGGCGCGGGAGTTTCTAAAGTAACATGACTAGATTTTTCACCACCTTCAACCAATTTTTCACATTTCTCGTTTTGATTATTTTTCGTAGAGGTTATGTATGGATCTATCAAAATCATGTGTTCGTCATTAGTTCTTTTCTGATCGATAACTGTATCTTCCGCAGATATGTTTGAAACATGTTTGTCGATTATTTTTGGTATATCAGCAATAATAATATTTTCAGCCTGTGATGTCTCCAATTTACTGTCTTTATCGCTTTCTTTATTTTCTGGTACTTTTCCATTATCATCTTCACTAAAAACACTTCTTCTTCGGATTTTACGGACAAACCGAAATCGTACTGGACCATCATCTGATGACTGTAAGGATGGAGTAGATTCGTTTTCCCCGTCGAAACTTTGTTCCGTACTATATTGTTTCAAAACACCTTTAACTTCGCTAAGGGCACTTGAAATACTCGCGCGTAATTTATTCAAACGTTCAACCGGATCTTCGGGCTTATCAATTTCGCCTTTACTATTGTGTTTACTTTTGCTCGATATTAATTTTTTCTTAATTGTGCCCGATTTATGTACACCATTTGCATTTACTGGATCTTTTCCACTATTCACATTATTCTTAATCCCAGTGAGATGTGACTCATTTGGGACTTTATTAATCTTATCTGAACTCGCTATAATGTCACGAATATTCTCGCTACTATTTTGATGAGTTATTACCGTCATATCTGGTAAAAAAGTTTTACTCGCGCGCTCACTTGCATCAATGGTTTTGATAAAATTATCTAAATTTTCTTTCAAATCCCCGAAATCACACGATACAGTTGCGGAATGCTCACTCGTCGTCAAGACCTTCCCCGTTGACGGACGATCGACGTCTACGGTTGAATTTTGCACAATCGCCACATTCGCACTGTGTTCACTTCGTTTACTATTTACATCGACATTGAATTCTTGCACATTGTTTACGCCATTACTGACAGTATTATTTTTAGAAATATTTAGATCGTCACTAACTTGGTCATTTGCAGAATGAATATTACTTGCGGTCTGGTGGACGTTATCCAAACACTGATCTTGCGTCATTATAACACACACATTCGCTTTGGAAGATTCTACTTCTTCTGTCCCTAGTGCAGTATTAGTATTTTTTAGCGCCGCCGTGTTCGCCTCGCTAGTGGGCATTCCCAAAAATTGACCTATATTGTACAAATAATTACTCTTTCACACGTATACTCGAAAAATGACGGTTTGTTCACACTTGCTAAACCCTGTAGGAGTTTTGTATAAATCCCCCTCTGTAAGTGATGTGTTTAATTTTGCGACTAAACTTATTTTAATCATTGATATCTGGGTTAACTATACAAAAGGATTTCTTCTTTGTTTTTCTAACACAATGTTAATTCTGTTTGCGTCGTTTTCTTTGGCGTTTGGTTCAGAAAAATGCTCTCTCGGTGATGAAAGCATTTTAAGAGTAAAAGTTTAAGGCTAATACTTGCTGAAGTGATTGTAAAATGTTATTTTTATATTATTAACTATTTGAAAGCTCTGTAATTTAAATAAAAAAAGGAGTACACTGCTACTTGGGATAATACATTATATATTCGTATATGCCGATATTCAGAAAGTTTATAAAAAAAATATACTAAACAGTGACAAAATGTGAATGAATTCTTCCACCAATCGTAATATGTACATAAACATATATACATACATATGTCTGTCCATATGTACATCTTTTTCTAGGTGAATGTCAGAAGCATTTTTAAATATAAAATCTAATGAAACAATATCGATATTTTTTTTTAAAATCCAATACATACAATGTTAAAGAAATGTGAAAATCAAGAACACATATATTTTATATTCCTGTACTATTTGGCAAATTTTCAAATGAAACGCAAGGGGCACAAAAATTGTAATTCATAAGTTTTTGCCGAAAGAAAACATCTCGATAATATTTGTTAGAGACATAATAGTCTTTGCATATGGATGCACCTATCTGCATATATGTATGTATATACATATGTACATATATACGTACGTATCTAGTACGAACGTAAGTAAAGATCATTGAATTGAGTATGTAATTAAACATTGTTTTCGGTGGATTGGTATTCTAGCGGAAAGATATTACGTAAATGAAATTGTCTTCTTTACCAGATTTAATTTATTAAATTCACTGCTAGGTATGCAATATTAATGTTTTTTTTTCACTTCAAGACGGAAAAATATCTATAGCAATTAAAATTATAACAAAGTGTTTTATGAAAAATGGACTTTCAATTATTCGCTAATGTCTTATTGCATTCATGTTTTTTTTCCCTTGCCTTCCTAAGGAATTTCGCAAATTAGAAATGATGGGCACGCGCATATTGCGCAAATAAATCTCTAAATTATTTTCAATGTGATGGCAATGAATATACCATACATCGGTTGGCGTCGGGCGCTATCATATGTCTAAAAATATTTTCGCTTTTTCGTTCGTTTACAATTATACATGCATATATGTACATGCATATCTATATTTGCATAGGAAAAGACAGCACAACAGCATTTGTCTCGATCCGTAAAGTATTTGGATTTATTTTTCTAAATATAAAATCAAAATTTTCCGTTTATCAAATGAACAATGGAAGCTCTTGTATGTAGCTATATATGTACATATGTATGTGCTTAACGAATATTTTTATTTTTCACAGTTTTGTCGGAAGATGCCCCTCTTCTTCGCCAGCAACAGGAAATAAACCACAAAACCAGTTCGAATATGTTAAATATCTAACAGATATATTTGGGGAATTGAAACCAGCAACAATATCCGTGGCAGCTAAAAATCCCGAAACACAAGCAGTAGAAGAAAAGAAAAAAGAAACTGAAAGCAACAAAACCCAAAAACCGAAAGATCCCAAGAAGAAAAAGTAAAAAAAAAATGTAAAAAAAGAAAATGTTCGCACAAAGTAGATATACTAAAATTTTTGTTTCCCTACCAATGTAGAATTATCTTCCGTTAAAATTTTGATCTTGTTTTATACTTCTGATATCAGCTTTATCTGCCTTTTTGAGTCGAAAATAGTAATATTTGTATTAAATACTTATGAACTAAATATGTACATACATATATGGCAATGTAGCCAATGTCCGTGACCGCACCCATTACCTACTTTTTGGTTCTGAAGAATAATTTTGTAGTTCAAAATTGTTTAATTACGTGTTAAAAAAATACTTTAAAACCATTATAATCAGAATTATAAGTAAACATTTCTAAATGGAAGCTTCGGCTTCTGGGGGATTCTACGATTTCCGGGGAAACAACTTTTGAAAAAAAAAAAAAAACAATTTTGTAGATATCGGTGAACACAAAATAAAAAAATAACCAAAATCTTGATTTCGTTTATGAATTATCGAGATTTAAACATTAATTTTTCGAAGCAGGCCACCTAAGTAATGTTATCAATTCAGCAGTACAGTAGACGAGAAGATTTTTATTTTTATATTAATTTATTACTTTTAACTACAGAAATAACACAAATTTTACGTCTTGCTAGATCAAAAGCATGCTCTTCTAACCATCTTTCGGTTTAACCAACTTTGGTTTCAGTTATCAATATTTTTACAAATAAATAATTACAAAAAACTGATAACTACTAAAGACATGCTTAAATGTTCATTCAAGTTTTAATTCCTAAAGCAATGCAACTGGCTAACATTTAAAACTATAGAAAAGATTTATATTTTAATCGTAAAAGAAATAAAAAACAAAATTTTATAGAAAAAATTAAACCTTAAACCCTGATAACTCGAAAACAGTACAAAATCGAATTTTGTTTACTCAATATTTTGTGATTACCTCACCGAGATCTACAAAGTTTTACTGAAATATTAAATAATTCGTTTGTAAATACATATCAACCGTGTGATCATTATTACATATATTCTTACATACATATCGTCATTCCAAACACGAAGTGGCTTATGTTAAAATCTTAACTTTTCAGTAGAGCCAAAACAAAATTACCGAAATTTTGTTTTTCTATATTTTGTTTCCTTTAACTGAAAACGTTAAACAAAGCTATCCATGGTTATTATAATGGGTTAAAATTGTTTATTGATAAACATTTACCATTTTTGAGTAAATTGTATTCCAAGAGAAAAAGATGAAGATACGTCACTTCGTGTTTGGAAC
Organism: Xylota segnis; assembly: GCA_963583995.1. Classification (NCBI taxonomy): domain Eukaryota; kingdom Metazoa; phylum Arthropoda; class Insecta; order Diptera; family Syrphidae; genus Xylota; species Xylota segnis. The sequence continues at coordinate 26,094,056 of OY757238.1, forward strand.
GACGATATGTACATATGTATGTATGTGACTTTTATGGGAAATTGTTTAAAAAAAGGCCTCAAGCTCTTAGAAAAAAAGCTTACTTTTACACATTAAAATTTCATTAAAATAGAAGTCGGATGCCTTTTTCTAAATAATTATCACAGTAAGTATTATACACACAGGCACATAACACAAAACACACACATATACAACATAACAATAACACACACATGGAATGCTATTCAACTATGCCTCCACGTGGTGCATTCCGGGGAGCGCTAAATTAGTTGAATTGATACCATTTAAGTGTTTGGGTGACCCCCTTCGCGGATCAAAACGCTTTTCCCTGGGACATCTCTTCTACTTATAAACCAGACGGGAGAGTTTATCATTTGAATCCTAAATGCTGATTGGATTCATTTTTATACATTCCTAAGCTGAAGTCAATAAATGCAATTAAATCATTGAATTCATTTGTTTGTTTTTCTATTTTTTCCAAAGATGCTTTCACGAATGTTTGCATACTCTGAGAGACTTATTATTTCACCCCTTTGCGTATTTTGTCAGATAACTCAACTACTGAAAATATGAACTGAGAATAACAGTCACACCAAAATGACAGCCAAACAAAATCGCGATTTACGCCAAAAGTTATTAACAGTCATAAAACCATAATATTTTTCGGATTTCGCGGAAATACTTGTGTTCCTGTTTTCCATAGATATGTGCATACATATCTATGTAACTTAATCAACAAAAAGATTCTACCAGAACCCCTTTCCGAGTAAGAAGTTTGCTTCTCACTGTGAAACTGAGCCGACATACTTTTGCTTAAACAGCTCAATGTCATTGCAATGAAAATCTGCTAATGCATTTAAGCTGAATTTGTAGATAACTTAACTCTTTTTCCCTAGTTTTACGATTCTCCTGAATTGTTTTAAATTGTATATTTTTCATAAAGTTACAATTATAACAAAGTTTACTATAATTAAAAAGGAACTTAGTCCTTTGCTATAAGTAATAATTTTATGAAATTTCAATTCTGTAATTTCTTTAATATTCTTTTCATATTTCAATTTGATTTTTTTCATAATTTGACAAATCTTCATTATCAGTAACAGTAGGTATAATAAATCGTTCTACTAGTTCAAATATCTTTTTGCTAAATACAGTTTACCAGTAAGGACAAGGTTTCCCTCGTCACATGTACTTTTGAATCTTTTACTTTTAATGTTATTTAGAATTAAAAAAACTCTTCGGATTTCAATAATTTCTGTTGACTAATTTGCAATTTCTTTAGTTTTAACTCTGATAAATTGAAATCATTTTGAAAGGTAAGGGTTTTGTTATCAATTGGTACGACATATTCGAGAGCTTCATCAATTTCTTTATTATATAAGTTGGCAATAGGAACAATTCATTTTTTATCACTATTTAATATACCCGTAGAAATTTTAATTGCAAAAATTATAACATCATTTATATATTTAGCTAAACCAGTTCTTATGTTGCTTTGTTGTTGTAAGTCAAATTTGTATTATTTCCTTATTACTTAGTTTACTTTTCCCAACCTAGCCTAAAGGATATTGTCCTGAATCTGACCTATTTGTTCTTTCTTCATTAAATTAATCTTAAGTCGTTGCTCTAAATACATTTCTTTTTGAATTAGCTGTTTTTCGAATTCTTTTATATCCCTAAGCTCGTTAATAATTTTACTTCTGTCCGATTCTAGAACGTTTTTTATAAAAGTAAAAGAATTGTTAAAATTTTCATTGATTTTTACTTGCTGATTGATTGCTTTGATTGTGTTATGATAATTTTCTTCCTTAACTTTCAATTCTTATCATTTTCGTCAAGGATTTCGAAAAGCCATTTCAACCCTTTTCTTACGACATTTACAAGTCTCCTATTTCTTTGTGGAAAAAGTGTCATAACATTGTTTTTCAAGGACAAAATCTGTTGTGTGAGCGAAATTTAATCTGCAAAATTAAAATTACGTATTTTATTTGATGTGTAGGACAATGTCAAACTTTGGCTTCCACGATCCCCAATCCTGAATCAATCTTCTCTATTACAATGGTTGGTTGCTAGGACCAGGTTGGCGCCGTGGCTCAGTGGTTAGTGCGTTGGACTATGAAGCAAGGGGTTCTAGGTCCGAATCCCAGTCGGAACATCTAAAAAAAAAAGTTTTTCACGGCCCCACCTCTCGCGAGCGTCTGACAAACATCCGAGAGTACAACTGTCCTGAGAAAGCTTCTCAAATAACAAATTGCCCTTCGGACACGGCATTAAACAGTAGGCCCCTTCCATTCGTGTAAAGAATATAACACGCACAACACGAATGGTTGTGAGAAGCTAGGCCCATCGCCCTGTTGCGCCAAGTATTTATTTTTTATGGCTAGAAGTAGTCCTCTCTATCGTTATTGAGCTAATTAATGGAATTAATCTTTTTCTTATCAATACTCTCTCTAACCACTTATGTAGGTGTGTATTAATAGTGTGATTTTGGTCGTCTATTGGTTTAGCTTTTATTGCGGAATGATAAGAATTATTGTAGTACTCTACAGCCTTAAACATCTGTTCTGTGATGGCGATTTTATTTTCTACATTAAGCGCTCGAATTCTTTTGGTTAAGGAATTGTTTAACCTTTCTGCGTCAGCATTTCCTGTGTGATTATTCGGTTTGACGAAACTAGTTTTCTTATTTTTCCCTCAATAAAAATTAATTGTCTACGTGCCTGTCTTCAAGTAAAAAAACTGACGGCATGTTTTTAAAATTTATCAATAAAATTTATAAAATTATGCTTACTATTTGTATAAACGTCTATGTGAATTATTTCATGTATGTCGGTCGGGGTTTCTAAATCATACACATATTTAGAGAACAACCAAATCGGTTAAAACATAATATTTAACTGATTTTCTTTTAATTTTTCCACTGTCATTTTATTTTTGAATAAACTCGTCGAAAGTCATGTCAAACTGATTGCCACCTTCACCATACCCGAGATAGTTGCTCTTCTTATTCTTAATAAATAATTTGGTATAAGTCGACTCAACTTGAATTTTTTTATACTAGTATGTGACTTTGGCCAAATCCATATATGTACATACATACATACTTACATACTCGTACATATGTACATATGTAAGTGCTTATGCAGTTCTAATATTTGCCTGCTGAACAATTTATTCATCCTCCATGCATCAAAAATAAGAAAGATCTTATAATGCAAAGTAAATTCAATGATGCATTTTCCTATTCGGATATTAGTTTTGTCTATTGTGCTGGTAATGATTGATTAAATATCAGCTATCCGTGGTTTTCCCTACATTTTTTTATTGCATATTTCTTAATTAATTTAGGAAAAAAGCGTAAAGCTAGTTTTAAAGTGCTTAAAAGTAGCTTAACTTATTTAATTATGTTATGACTAACTTATTGGCCCTATCCGTGCGCTCTAAGCTAAACTTAAATCTTAACCTATGTCTTTAGATGTAACATATTTTATTAACTTAATTTTAGTTTAAACAAAGAAAATGTTTTTGATAAAACTTTGTATCTGAACTTTTTTTTTGTGGTTTATATATAAAACTTATTTCTACCTTAATCTAATTAACCTACTTATGCTAAAAACGTAATTAAATACCCTTTTTATTCTGTTTAATGTTTTTTAAAAAGGGTTTTCCTTAAAATTTGCATGCACATGTATGTACATGCATACATAATATCAGAAATAAATGCCAAAGTATTGAGCTATGATTGCGTCCGCTTTGGAGCTAGAACACACTCCTCCCCAAAATATCTTTACCCCTGTCAATATCTTGCAATACGAATACGTTGGTCACATTCAATTAATTGTGGTATATACATATGTATAGTCTCTCAATGAGGTTAAGATGCATTAAGCCTTTTTCATATTGTAATAATTAGATACATTACGAATATAATATGAAATCCAAAACTCGTAAGAAAAAAAACAGTTCTTGAGAGTTTAATTAGTTCGTCAATAAATACTTACACATCCATATGTATGTATGTTGAGAAAAAAAATACTTTCATACTTTCGGAAAAAACAACAAAGTATGTATAAAAAAAAAATTGCGTTAAAAAACAATGTTATAAAATGCAGTGGTTATCAACTGTGTAGTGAATGCTGTGCTCCTTTATCAGATACATGCAATGTGCTTTTAATATGTTATCGAAAATTTAGTTTAAAAATATTAAAATCATTACACGAAAATCATGGCTTCATTTGCAATTTTTTTATATTTTTCAGCACAAATATAAAAAAGAAGAACAATTTCAAAATTTTGATCGGTCACATCTATTACCTTTCCAAAGAGTCTAATTTCGTATTAAACCAACGATGTTCTTTATGGGAAACTGATTCACAATTTTGTGCAAAAAAACGAAAGTTGACTGCGGAATTTGCAAATATTACGGCAAAAAAAAACCTAATTCATTGCAGATAAAATTCTATTCTTCAATATGTGATACCTACCATTTAAATCGGCTTAGAATTCGCCTAATGGCATGGGAAACCGATTGCACATTTTTCGCATTTTTTGTGTTTTTTTTTTATAGAGGCCTCTTAACTGGTTGATGAACTGTTTGCAGGTCAAATTCCTTGCCAAATAAATAAGGTCGAAAATATGTCACGCCCCAGACGAAAGCAAGTAACTCTTTCTCGACCGTGGAATAAGTTTTCTCATGATCGTTGAGAGTCCTTGAAGCGTAAGACACGGGATGATTATCTTATATCTTGTATCAAAACGGCAAATTAACGTCTGTTATTAGCTTAAATCTTCTATTGAAGTCTGGGTACTTAAGGATAGAATAATCTGTTTTTTATGATATGAAATTTTATATAGAATCCGGTAACACCCAGAAATGACTTCATTTGTTTTTGCGTTGTAGGCAACTTTAAGTTTTGTATGAATTTAATTTTTTCCAAATTGTTTATATGTATGTTCTTCCAAAGACGTACTGAAAACAAGAATGTCGTCCATATAAACGACACAAATCTTGTTTATTAGCCCTCTTAAAATTGAATTCATAAGTCTTTGGAAGGTGAAAGGAATGTTTTTTAGCCCGAATGGAATCCTAACATATTTGAAGTGACCGTTTTTCCTATCTTCAGGCTTAAATTAGATTTGATGAAATCCCTTAATGACTTTTCCAATTTGTCTTATATTCCTTCAATATTAGAAATTGGAAACTTGTCGCTCACAGTCACTTCATTTACTCCACTTACGTTGTCCAGAGTTGTAATTTTTCTTTGGGAATATCCAAAGAGGACTACTGTAAGGGGAATTACTCTCAACTTGGCCTTGGTCTAACATGTCCTTAATTTGCTTTTCTATCTCAAGTTCATGGACCTTCGGGTATCTATGAATTTTCGAATAAATAGGGCATTAGTGACTATTTCATGCTGAATTTCGTGAGTAAATTTTAATTGAAAGAATAGTAAAGAATAGTTTTTTATAATTTTTCAAAAGCTGTTGCACTTTAATTTTATGTAATATTGAGGAATAATTGAGTCTAATTTAAATTGAGTTGAATTTTGAATTGAGTTGAATTTTGTTTTCTTTAATATCTGGATATTGCTGTTTTAAATTTAATTTAGCGCCTAAAGGTACTAATACATTTTGTCCGATAATTGCGTCGTAATCTCTTTGAGCTAAATCTACAACCTTTCATGTAATAGTTCTTTCTGTATTGAATTCCTGTTGACTCTATCTATTTTATCTATCTATTTTATTCGCAACTCTATCTGTTACTGTTGAAAAAAAATGCTGGTTTATTCAAAGGAGTTTCTTGAAAACCAATAGAGATGTTTGGTCTTACAACGTTTGTCGTTGAACAGGAGTTGATGTGACATTTTATTTTCTTATTTTTTACTTGCACCTATACCTATAGGGCAAGTATTGTATTCGTGCAAAATTTTGAACTCGAGATTTTAATCGAACTTGGCATTACTATAATGGAGAAGTCCGAAAAAGTAGGTCCGCCAATGCCGTCTGTCTGTCTGTCTGTCTGTGCACGAGGCTACAGCTTAAACGAGTAATTGGATTTAGATCAAACTTCATATATAGGGTCTGTGCGATAATCCGTAGAGGCGAAATCGGAATTTTCATTCTAACCTCAAAATGATTTCAGTTAAAATGGATTTTCTCGAAAACGGCTCTAACGATTTTGATTAAACTTCATATTGGAATTAGTCTGGTCAATTGCAATCAGATGATGTATCGTGCTGCTTACCAAAATTGGCAACAATGGTCCTTTACTTATAGCTAACCCTATGAGATGGCATACAACGTTTTTGACCAAAACTGTTTTGAAAGGTACTTTACTTATAGCCATCTCCATAAAAATACGATTTTCTCGAAAACTTTTCTCGATCGTTACTGTTTTATTTTCATATTTAGGCTTCTGTTACAAAACTCTATAAGATGGCATACCACGTTTTTGGTTAAAACTGCCTAAAATTCCACTTTCCTTACAACCAGCTTAACAAAAACACGATTTTCATATCATATTAATATGCAAAATTAATTTTATCCCTACTTCTTCCTACTGAACTGATTTTCAAAAGCAAAAGCTTTTCCCCACAGATGCTCCTTATTTTATAGTTAAAGGCCAGATTGATAAAAATGGTACAATAGCTTTTTAAAGATAAGTCATTACAAGTACATTTACGGAAGTACACGCACACTATAGTGAACCAAAAAATATGTATGTATTGTTCTTGACTTCTTGCAACATCCCACCGCAGTGTTGCTACCAAGGTTTGAGAAAAAAATTTCACCAGAAAGGAAAAACTTACCTAAAGTATCAAAATACGAATTCTGTATAATATTGCCATTGGCAGTGGATCTACATATGTCGCAGAATCAAAAAGTTAGAAATTGTTATAAAGATGCTCTTTTATGGCATCTGTAGTAGAAAGTGAAACTATCAACATAGCCATTTTTAAGAAAACGAAGCATCACATTCAAATTAATAATCTTTTTTGATACGTATGTATGTATATATTACTTGGCAACACTCTATAACACAGCTGTTGTCATGGAAAAGTTTTTCCTTATGATACAGGTTTTGATTGGTGCGCACGTGCTACTGGATTTGTCTGAAATTCATTTTCATTGGTTAAAAGACAGAGAGAGAGAACTTTGGGTTTTCGCATATTCACCGGATATTCAAAGGCAATGAATTTATGAGTGAAATTGAAGGAAAAGTAAAGACGATGCTTAATTTTCATCATGCATATATCAAATCCTACAGATGATATATGACGTTTTTGGCCATTCTGCTTAGAACGATGGTTTACTTATAGTCAACTTACATATGCTTACCTACTTATGTATATATTCGTTCATTTATTTTTACCTCGAATACACACAAGAATTTGAGATATAGGTGCAAGTTTGTACGGCCCAGTCGTGCACTTTATTATAGTAAGGACAGTTATTAGAAGTTTATGAATTAAAACTTCTGTCAGGTCCCTATCTACGTTTTCAGCTTTATAGATTGCTGGCGTCCTATCATCGAATTCGCACATTTCTTTTAACTGAAAACTGATATGTCTAAACTCAGCAAATAATTAATTTAAATTACTGACCTTAACAGCACGGCAATAATTGAAAAGTTTTGCATAACTTCTGTGGGGCTGGAAATGTTGTCTCAGTTTCGTGGTTACACTGCTGCAATTAGGATTATCTCCTAGTTGCCGAATACACTTTCACACTTACATCGAAGTTGATGGTCAGCGTTGCACAGCAATGTTGTCGTCTCCACAGACTTGATAAACGAAGATAAGGGATACTCATCCGTTCCCTTAAATGGCTTCAAATGTCTGAATTGTGTCAAAACATTTTCGGGGCTTAATTGGACTATATGTTGCTGTTGTTCTTGCTGCAGTTGTTAGTGCTGTTGATATTGGTCTAACTGTTGCTCCTGTTGCAAAATAATAAACGAATAAAATTAAAAATTAAAAACAAAAAAATCTTTCTATAAAGAAATAAATAAACTCAATTAATTTAAACCACTTCGCAAAAAAGATGAAGCGTCCACCCACAATGCCAGTTGATATATCAATACCGTATATCACCATGTAGTTTTTATCCCTACTCTGCTGTTAGTATTACATCACATCTTCTAGGACAATTGTTATATTTCAATTTATTTACACAGTATTTTCGCTGTCTTCAGAGTGACGACTTCTACTTAAACTTAGTCAACAAAGGGATTCATTTTCCGAGTAAGAAGTTGTTGCGTCATCATAAATTTCCACCTTTGCTTCTCATGGTGAAACCGAGCCGACATACCTATGCTTGATCACCTCAATGTCAGCATTTCGATGTGGAAGACTAGGGGAATTTATAGATAACATATCCAAAATGTAATCGGTGTAAGATGTAAATCTTCATCGGATACTTTACTGGTTCCTTAAAGGTCAGAACAAAGTGCAGCCATCGTCGTTGATCCTACCTTATGATGAAATCAGTTATCTCTAATTCGTCCACCGTTGGCAACAAAGTTCTTCGGCAATATCATCAAGTTCCACGAGCAAGTATACTTTCATAATCTGCATTCTTTGTGAGGATACTGGAGGGCAATGGTAACTCCTACTCTTCTACTACTGCATAATGATCCGTGAATAGTCCAACCAGAGTACTTTACCTTACCTATGGTCTGCTAATAAGTAGCCAAACTTGTTGTTCTATGGCACCACAACCTTTGTCGCTTTGTGTACCTAGCATGATTACACATATCAAGATTATGGTACATATCTTGTTAAAGTGAGTTCTTAAAAAAAAATCATGTACAGATAGAGAAATTACAGTAGCACTCGAAATAATTTGTGCTATTGAGAATGGACTAGCGTACTGAACCCGTGAAACTGATAGTAAAATAAACATGCCCCGATCTCGAAAATTTTTTTAAGTTCATGTAATTATGGATGTCCTTAATAAAAAGAATGAAAGTCTGATGGGGCGGAAAAATGTTGGCGTACTGAGCGTGAGCGATTGGAGAATGCCATATGAATTTTGCTGGAGCGATTCCATCTGCACCTGTCTATTTGTATGGAAGGATAGGTTGAGTTACTCAATACTGAAGAAACAGTATTGTCTGAAGACTTTCTTTAATATGTACTTACATCGTCACCGTGCTAAGATTATCTTTTTTTTTTGTTCTTAAACCATAGATTTGGTTATTATTATTCCAGACATCTTCCATAAGCTTTTTTGGAGGTGAACAATTAAGTTGGCAGGGACAAACTGTGTGACAGTATGTATGTAGTTATAATATTGATATGTCTCATATACTCCTATATACTGGCTCTAACGAACATATTAGTATTAACAGTAGTCGAATTTATTATAGATAGAGGTACGAGAATTGTCGGAGCAAAACGCTTGCTTACGGACACTACCCTAGTAAATTTGTCATATCCTGTTCATTCGTTTGGCTTGTCCATAAAAAGAATTAGTCTGCGAAGTACCGTTTGTTTTCTTGTTTGCTCTGTTTCCCCTGAACCCGATCACGATTATTTCTCATATATGGCTCATATTGTGCCCAAATGTCACTAACCTCTATTAATATTACAATAGAACTTGTTAAAGATAAGATAAACAAACTTAAGGATGCCTACTCTCCTGGCCCCGATAGAGTACCCGCAGTTCTTCTAAAAAAATGTGTATTGTGTACGAGTCAGTATGTTCTCACTGCAAATCTGTATTTTCTTCTTCCCAACATGATTTTCTTAAAGGAAGATCGACAACCACAAACCTTACAAAATTCGTCTCACAGACATTAAGTGCATTTGAAGACAGCAAAGAAATCGATGTAATAGCCACTGATTTTAGTAAGGCATGTAATCAATTTTCGCACCCACCTATCATTTTTAAACTAAAAGCCCTTGGTTTTCCAATGAAATTTATCAAATAGATCAGTTCCTACTTGAAAGGTAGACAATATAGAAGTGCTATTTGGGTCTTCTGTTTCTAACCCCATAATGGCCACATCGGGCGTCCCTCAAGGCAGTCATCTTGGCCCTTATATTTTCGTGCTCACCACCAATGATGTTGACTGCATTATCAAAAACTCCTTTCTCGGTGACGATATGAAGATCTACAGATTAAATTGCTCTCCCACTGATTCGGCCCATCTTCAAAACGACCTCAACTTATTTTCTGTCTGGTGGCAGAAAAACTTCCTTGAACTAAACGTCAGTAAATGTCAATTCATTACTTACTCCAGGAAGTGTGCCCCACAACCCCACAGGAACTACTTTCTCTTAAATGAACTTGTCCCTCCAGTCACCTCTTTTCGCGACTTACACACATACATAGGTGTTATTTGTGATAGAGAGCTTAACTTTCGTTCCCACATCGACGCCGTTATAAGTAGAGCCAACTCTGGGCTTGGCTTTATAAAACGTTGGCTTAAAGAATTCTCGAATCCCTACATTACCAAATAACTACATATCATCTTCGCTTGACCCATTCTTGAATATGCAAGTCCGGTTTGGTCCCCCTACTACGCCGTCCATATTCGCCATATCGAAGCCTGGATAGATAAAAAACAGTTTTCCTCCTGTGTGCAGTCTTTCGAAAACCGTCGCGAAATCGCTGATTTTTCCTTCATTACCTAATTACTGGTCAAACTGATTGTCCCCGGCTTCTCGAATCGGTATTCTTTAGCACGAATCCCTGCAATCTAAGGGCCATACCTCTCTTCCGTATCAATCCTCATCGAACTAATTGCATATATATGTAGATATTTGAAAAATCAGTCGTTCACAGACCATCAGCGTGGCGAGACCTGTTTCGGCTTCTCGCAGTGTTTCAGTGGTTTTATTAGGTACGCGTAAAGTACGACGATTTGTAATAGCCCCAGTGGCGCAGTGGAGGTGTTTGTGACCAGTGACCGAACATACGCTGGTTCAATACCGGCAAGCCTTTTATCACGGCAAAGGCGAAGAGGGAGAACCGGAAGTTGCCGTTCTTCCTTGTTCAGCTGTCTCCCAGCAGCAAACTGGATGATCTAAGAGGCTTTAAAGTCATCGACCACCAGGTTGTACGGTGGGATAAATTAAGAAGGAGCGAAAGCATCTTACAATGCGTTCGCTGCCAGAGGTTCGGGCACGCCGCGTGGAACTGCGACATGCAGCCTCGATGTGTCAAGTGTAGTAAAGACCACAAGGCAGAAGATTGCCCTCTAGGTAAGGATAGGGCCGCTGACAAGGAGCAACTCGGGGCACACCGCTAACTATCGGGGTTGCCCTAAGTTCCAGTTCATAAAAAAAGTAAATCTGGTTCGTCAGCAGAAGATCGAGGTGACACGTCCACCTGGTCCCGCCCTAATCTCCCAAGCCGTCACACCCCAGTTGACCTACGCCCAAATAGCTTCGGGTCAGGGCAAGACGCAAAAACAACTGCCAAAGGCTGCTCCAAAGGCGTCAGTGCCTAAAGCACCTGAGGCTCAAACTGATCTGATGGCTATCTTGCTCTCAATTCAAGGGCAGATGGGTCAACTTCAACGTCAGATACAAGAGCAGGCGACGCGGGTGGACCAAATCTACGCGCTTCTGCCGGGCCTAGCGCACCTCCAGTCGTAATGGGTACCACGGCGGAGTCTCCCTTAAAGATCCTGGTGAATGTGAATTCACTGATAAGGATAGAACGTAGGAACTCACTTTTTAAGTTGTTAAACGATAAAACCCTGATTTGCTTCTGACTAGCGAAACTAAGCTAACTCAGAGACATAAATTAAGGAACAATAAATAAGTTATTTAAATTGAAACATTTCTTGATGCTTTTCAGTCTACGACTGATTTTATTTTTCCTTTGCTTAATTCTACCCTAACAATTTCTATACCTAATGTGCTTACTTAGCAAAATGATCGGTGCATGGGAAAAAGGTTCGATTGAGGTGAATGGGGTAATATGATAAATGTTCGGGAGTGTTGCGTGTGGCGGAAGTGCAATGTTTGGTTGAAGGCAGGTGTGCGGTGTCCGGTTATGCTGGGTTGTCTGATCTGCTGGCTGGCTGAGGTGCGCGTGTACTAACTCCTCCCCCTGTTAAGTTTAAAACGTCCTCGTTTCGCCCTTTGACCTGTGTAATTATGGAGTCAATTTGGTTTGCGGTGACTGTATTTTGCGCGTTGCGTTTAATCAGCATAAAGATTAACGCGCAAATAATTACTGCTGTTAGAGAAATAGTGGTCCACCAGAGAGGTTTTTGACTTGATATCTCTTCCCTAAGTGTTCCGATATGGTTTCTGTTGTCAATATGAAGCTGATGGATGTATGGAAGCGATATTTTTTCTTCATGCTCAAGGTGCATTACAGAAAGAGCCTTTGGGGGATGCGGTACGACATAAGCGGCTTTTCTCTTAATTCGGTATACGGTGTCGTTAACCTTTATTGAATCCGAAAATGTCAGTAGATATGTCCCCTGAACTTCCAACTGAACTTGGTCGGTAACTGTTGTGTTCGTGACATCGCTGAGAATGATCACTCCGTCCTCGATTTGTTGCACAAGGGCAGGTGGTATGAATTTTGAGAAGCGCATAGAGCTGTATTATTGTTTAACAACTGTGTGATGCATTCCGAAGTTGAAGGCTGGCAAATATTGACGTCTGATGTTGGAATGCATTCCTTTACGGGTTGTGTGTGGTTCTTACATTTTGCAGCCTGACTTATATCTAACTTAAGAATAGTTCTATTATGAACAACAGGATAAATTTCGATAAAATCACAAAAGTTTTCAATTTTAGGAATTTTTAATACATAATTGATTACATCTGAATTTTGAAGTATTTTTATTTTAGCAGCAGAAAGTAAGTTACTTATACTAATCGGGAGATATTGAGAATCAATTAAATGACTTATTTCTATATTATCTAAGATTTACGGGTTTATTATGTTATTTTTTCCTAATATTATTGCTAGGGCTATGTTATTCAAATGGTTAATAACAAGATTATTTCTTATAGATAGATATTCCAAAAGTAATAATTCTGATTCTGATGACTTACTAATATCGCTGTGTTGTGAAATAATGACATTGATCTGATTTGTTAGTTCATTAATTTTGTCTTGTATTTGAGAATTTATTTTTGTTTGTCTGTTACTGTTTTCAATCAGTGTATTTTCTTTTGTTAATAGAAGTTCAAAATCACTGTGGTCAGGGGTTCCGGCTATAAATTTTAGTGCGCTCCCAATAAAGTCTATGGACCTTGCGAATCTCCTAGGGACTTCAAGTGTACCAATTATGTGCAATATCTCTTCAGACTGTTGGTTAAGGATGTCGTTTCCTTTCTGCAGGGCCGTAATATGAATATTTTTACTTTCGTAGGCAATGATCCTGTATTCAGAGAGGTTTGTGACATGAACAAGATATGAGAATTCATTGAAAGTGGCTGTTTTCCCTTTCGTTACTGCAATGAAGTGTGCATTCGAGTAATTGTGAATTTCGGCTATCGATATCCGAAAGATGAACAACAACAAACTTAAAATAGAGTATTAACGGAGATTACTCTTGTGAATCTTCTTTCCGTCTATTAAGACGGTGGTGCCTAAATCTTTTTCTATTACTTTTTCGATAAATATTTTTTCGAATTTGTTTCCTAAGCGTCTATTTCTACGAACGAAAACTATTTCGCCAGGGTTGTATATTCTATTTGATGTGTTTTGGTTAATTCGGTCAAGCATTCTTTCTTGTGCAATGGTTAATTTTCTTTTTATGAGTTCTAGCTTTTTTGGTTGATAATCATGCATTATATCGGTTGGTTTTGAATTCGTTATAGAGTGGATAGTATTATTATACTTATGTGTCGCTAAAAGCACAAGGTCTACTGTATCATTTATTTGTTGCTGAGCTTTGATACAACGTGCAATTTCCAAAAGCGTTGAATGGAATCGTTCAATTTGGCCATTACTCTCGCTATGGAGTGTCGGGACGAAAAATTGCTCCATGGAAAAGTGATCTCTTAGAAGAGTTGTAATAATATTTGATGTGAACGCTTTTTCATTGTCAGAAACTATTATTTTTGTACCTTTGAATTTTCCTAAAATTTGAAGGAGTGCTTCTTTTATGTCAAGGGATGACCGTGAGGGTATAGGGATTACTATTACGAATTTGGAAAATTTATCAATGCATGTTAAGAAATGTTGCTTATCTGTAATAAAGATATCGATGTGTAGGATTTCTCCCGGGAAACTGGGCAACGGTGTTGCGCCTATCCCTGGTTTAGGGGGTTTCCTTTGGTATTTGTTTTCCAAGCATATCTTACAATTCATAATAATAGTCTTAAGCATTTTCTTAATATTGGGAAAATAATAGTCATTGAGAATTTGCTGAAAGTTTTCGTGAAGTGATCGGTGTGCCCGATTATGTTCCGTAGTGACTGTCTCTAATTGGTCGTCTTTATTTACAAGATCAATAACTAGTTTTTGAGTGTGAACAAATTTAACGGTTGGGAAAGCTAATATTAGGGAATTTTGAACTTGAGCCAGAGTTGGTAGATCGCAGTGAACTGCATTCACGACATTGGGATTTACACATTCTCGCAGACATTGCATTAATGCAGGAATAGTACTAAAATTTATTGTGTGTCGGATACACTTCTGAAATAAAATTTTTGTGCTCTTATGATCGTGGCTACATCTAGATATAACCAGTTGGTTTCTAAATTGGTTAACAGGAAATTTTATTGTTCGAATTGTTCTGGTTAATGAGATTTCACTATGGACTGTTTCCGTTTTTGTATTTGATTTAGATAGGGTATGCATAAATTGCCTGGAAAGTGCATCTGCAACAATATTGTCTTTGCCAGGTTTATAATGGACTTTAGGAGAGAATTCTTCAATAAAAGCACGCCATCTTTTGATCTTTGAATTTGGATTTTTTCTGAAATAGCGAATGTAAGAGGCTGGTGATCTGTGTATATGTGTATATCTTTGATACCATATAGGTAATGTCTGAGATTCTGTAATGCCCATACTATCGCTAGAAGTTCGCGCTCATTGGTGGCGTAATTTTCTTCCGTTTTTGAAAGCGTTCGTGAAATCATGGTAATGGGTTTGCCAGCCTGAGAGAGGACTGCTCCTATTGCGGATGAGGAGGCATCAGTTGTTAACTCGAAGGGCTTTTTATAATCTGGATATTGAAGTAGAACGTCTTCTGAGGCTAAAATTTTCTTAAGTTTTTCAAATGCCTGCAGAGCTTCTGCGTCAAGTTTTATCTTTATATTTTTTGAATGATTAGTCCCTATATGACCGTTTTCTCCGCGCAAGAATCTCGTCAAGGGTTTAGCTATCGTGGCATAGTCTTTTATAAACCTACGATAGTATCCTGACAATCCTAAGAATGAGCGTAGTGCTCGAAGCGTTTCTGGTGTTTTATAATTTAAAATAGCCTGAACTTTGTCGGGGCAAGTTTTTATACCTTTTTGTGAAACTAAGAATCCTAAAAATTCTACTTCGGTTTTGAAAAATTTTGATTTTTCCGTGGAAACGCGCATTCCGGCTTGTTCCAGTTTTTTCAATACTCTGTCTATGTGTGATAGATGTGTCTGCTCGTCTGGCGAGTAGATGATTATGTCATCGATGTAAACATGACATATTTTACCGATATCTTCTCGCAAGATATCGTCGATGGCTCTCTGAAAAATGCCGGGCGCATTTTTGAGTCCAAATGGCAAGCGACAGAATTCATATTTGCCATTATTGACGCTGAAAGCAGTTTTTTGTCGGTCATTTTCGGCTAAAATGATTTGATGAAACCCGGATTTTAGGTCCAGGGTTGTGAAGTACTTAGAATTACCCAAATTTGCTAGTATGACCGATGTATCAGGGATGGGGTATCGGTCGGCTATGGTGTACTCGTTTATTTTCCTAAAGTCAATGACCATCCTTAATTTTGGTTTGCCATTTTCGTCTACACCTTTTTTATTGACTACATGAATTGGGGAATTATATGGTGAACATGATGTTCGAATGATTCCATCCCGCAACAATGATTTTATTTCAGTGTTTATGAACTCGGCTGCTGAAATAGGATAAGGATAACTTTTAGTATAGACCGGTTCATCGGTTGTTGTACGTATGGTGGCTTTAATTTGCGTATTGTAAGGCAATGCTCTATTGGGTTCTGCAAATGCTGTCGCATTTTCTTGTATTAACTTGTTAAATTGCGTTCGGAGATAATCAGGAACTGATTTCTGATTTGTTATAATTAAATTAACCTGTTGGCAATTAAAATGACGCAGTTTTTCTTTGCCATGATTGTAAAATAAAATTTCGTTTTTGGTATCTATTTTTGCACATATTTGTTTAAGGAAATCGTATCCGATGATCCCGTCAAAAGTATTCAATGCAGGTAGTAAAAAAAATGTTGAAGTGTTATTTAAAATATTGATTTTGCATTTTTCTGTAATGAGATTAGTTCCGTTGACAGACTTAACGTGAAATGGAATTTATACTGAACATACTCCTTTTAGAAAATTATGATTTTTAATATAATTCTTAGAAGTTCCTGTGTCTATTAAAATTCGCAACTCTTGTCCATTTATTGCAGTTTTAGTAATAAATGGCAAGAGTGACTTTACCCTAAAAAATTAATTTCGTCATTAATTTGACTATCTGACTGTTCGTAAGAATTATCATAACATAATTCACTTCCTATTTCGGAACTTTCTAATAAGACTTCTTGTGGCATTAAGTTAATTCTTTGTAATTTTTGAGCTGGTGATTTAGAGGAGTTTGTTATGTCGCGTGGGCGTTTAGCCATAGCGATTTGTTGTTGATCTGTATATGTAAAGTTTATATTAGAATTTTGCTTTGGGAAGCCACTTTGAGCAGGAGTTCGCTTTCTAAAATAGGAAGAACGATTATCTACTTCCATTGGAACTGGTTTATTTTTTTGATTTTGTGGGACACGACTATATTGTGGGTGATTGCGATTTCGGGAATCGTAATCTGTACGAGATTGTGATCCAATTGTCTTTGTTAAGCTGCCAGCTGCGAACGTACGTGCAAATTCGTATCGTTTATGATTAGTTTCCAGTTCTTGTGCCGTGGCAAGAGCGGTTGGCAGATCTACTGGTCGAGATGAAAATAGAATATCACATAAAGGTTTTCGCAGGCCGGAAATAAAAATACGTAAAGCATTTTCCCTAGCACGCTCGTTGAGAGCAACGATAACTTCATTGTTACCACTATGTGTCATAATATTTTTATTTATTATGAGAGTCAGATTTTTATCAACTGCATCGTAGTATTCACTGATGGATAGGTTACCTTGACGCAAAATACTAAGTTCATTTTCAAGCACATGTAATGGCCTTTTGTCTGAGTACACTTGGTCTAATCGAGCAATGATCGCATTAAAATTCAGCACGGTATTAAAAGCGGATAAAGTTGCATTTGCAGACTCTGTGATTTTGTTTCTAAGGATTCCCATGGCAACATAATAATTTTCAGATCCTTCGTGGTAATAACCCATCGCGAAATGTGCGGCAGTACGCCAAGAAGGATAGGAAGCGGAGTCGCCTTTAAATTCAGGCAACGATTTTATTAACTCGAGACCACCATTACGATTAAGAACACCGGATCGAATGGATACAGGCTCATAAATTTCGACACTAGGAGGCTGTAACTGACCAATTGCTGATGTCAGATCTTTTATTTGCTCCGTGAATTGTTTTTGTGATAGCTCGACGGTAGCACGCACAAGTTCAATAATTTGATCTCTTGTAATACTCATTTTTGATTATCTACCTTTACACGTTTCACACTATTATTAACTATTAACACTTTCTATCTGACTTCTAACAATATTTTCAATAGACAATAATAAACTAATTTTCACTTCTTTTTTGTTTACTTACAATAATTTCATTCTGTTTGATTTTTGTAATTGAAATAGACAATTTATTTTAATTTTTCCTTTGTTTGGGTTGCGTCTTCTTGTTGGTGTTTACTACGTTGTTCCCCGTAATGAGGAAATGTTCGGGTTTATATTTACTCCGGATATGATTTATTGACTTATCCTTTATAAGGATTTGTAAATTAGCACTAACTCTCTTGTTTTTTATAAAAACTTTTGGAGTTTACTATGCAAAATCAAATCACGAGTTATCACGTTTTGGGCGCCAGTTATTTAAATTGAAACATTTCTTGATGCTTTTCAGTCTACGACTGATTTTATTTTTCCTTTGCTTAACAATTTCTATACCTAATGTGCTTACTTAGCAAAATGATCGGTGCATGGGAAAAAGGTTCGATTGAGGTGAATGGGGTAATATGATAAATGTTCGGGAGTGTTGCGTGTGGCGGAAGTGCAATGTTTGGTTGAAGGCAGGTGTGCGGTGTCCGGTTATGCTGGGTTGTCTGATCTGCTGGCTGGCTGAGGTGCGCGTGTGTTAACTAATATAATATAATAAGAAGAGACCGGCCCAACTCCACCCAAGGAGGTGGTGTCGCGATATTCGTACGTAAAGAGCTACGTTACAAGACAGTGTACAGTGGTGAAGTGCGAAGGTTCCAGGTGCTGGAAGCGTGCATCGTGTGCATCCCTCTCCATAGTGGAAAGAAGATGTACGTGGTCTCGGTCTATGCACCTGAAGCTACTCAACCTTCTTTATTTATTTCAGAGCTCGAATCACTTTTCCGATGCCTAAGGCTGGAGTCGGAGGAGAATTCCTATCTCATGGCCGGAGATTTAAACGCGAAGCATAGGGATTGGGGAAATAACACACCAAATCCTAGAGGGAACCTACTATTTAATTGGTGGGGTCAGCACAATGTCGAGTTTAGACTCGATGTGAAAGCATCGGACATTCCGTCCCTTCCCAGAGGCGGCTCTTATCTGGATCTTATGCTGTTCGACGTACGACTACAACTGACCGACACGGACCGACAAACGATGAACTGTTTGCACACTTTTGTGTACGACAGTGACCATTGCGGACTTAGTGCCGATATAAAGATTCCCAATGAGATTGCGGAACTGGAAGAGTTTGTTCAAACGCACACCTACAACTACAGTAGGACGCGCTGGACACGCTTCTCCCGAGTACTATCGAGAGCACTCTCCTCGAACTCGCTCTACCCACCGTCCAACAGGATCCTATCAAACGAGGAGATTGACAGATATCTGAGACAATTGGACGAGACAATCAAACGAACGATGGACAGTACGATACCTCGGTATCAACATACTGACAACGCCGACATATTCCGCAACGCGACAATCCACGCACTACACCGACAGAAAAGTAGACTCCTGTCAAGATTAAAAACCTTGTACAGGCAGTTTGCTGACAGACACAACTCGGAGGTTAGGACACTGAAGTCGTTGATCAAAAATCTCCAAAAATTGATCAAAGAGAACTACAGAATGACGGTTAATGCGCATTGGAACGGGAAGATTTCGGCCATAAGAGCCAATAATCCAAGCATGTTCCCGCAGATCAATAAGGTGTTTCGGAGAAAGAACATCGAACAACGAACAACGAACGAATACTTACAACAGCAGGCATAGATCCAGATAACGCTGTCGAGGATGACGCCTTCTTTGTGATAGAAGATCCGCAGGAGAAAGTAGAGGCTATAGGAGCGACTTTCCAGGAAGTGTACAAGGTGAATGATAGCGTTCGCCCGAACCATGACCTGGAAAATCGCGTCCTTGTGCACAACTTCTACCTTCGAAATGATATGCAGGAATGGCGATCTGAGAACACTGGTTTCATCGTGTTCAATGAAGGGAACATGGCTAACAATGCCATCGCCAATGACAGGGTTCACCCCCCCGTTCAAATCGAAGGTAGAACTCCAAGCGATCTTCGTCTCATTGAGGAGTAAGAAATCCGTGGGAATCGACGGAATTCTGAACATTGTGCTCAGACACCTCCCTCTAGAAGCGGTAGACATATACACTACCCTGTTTAACAATGCGCTGAATAATGCACATTATCCTGCGCACTGGAAGACAGCAGTGGTGCAGCCCATTCCCAAAAGGGGAAAAGACACTTCCAATCCGGCAAATCTCCGGTCAATAAGTCTCCTTCTGAACATCAGCAAGGTATTCGAGAAAGTTATTCATAGAGCCCTGAATGAGTGGGTTGAGGACAAACACATAATTCCGGACAACCAATTCGGTTTTAAGGCGGGGCATGATACCCTACATGCCGCGTCTAAACTGGTGTCGGACGTCCAATGGAATAAAAGCAAGAATCAATGCACGGGTGCCTGCCTGGTTGACTTGGAGAAAGCCTTCGATACCGTATGGTTGGAGGGGCTCTTCTACAAGTTGAGCAGGCTGGGTATCAGCAAACAACTACTGTACATTATCTGCAATATGCTCACCAGTAGACAGTTCGTTGTGAAAAATGGCAAAGTGACTTCTGCTGGTACGTCTCAAATTAAAAACGGTCTGCAACAGGGTGCGGTTAATTCGCCTATCCTGTTCAACATTTACACAAGTGATTTGATAGGTTCTCTTCACCATGCTATTCCGTACGCAGACGACTTGATTGCGTACAGGTCAGGTCCTAAGGTCGAGGTCATTGCAACTCTCTTGCAACGTGACTTCGACAATATCCAGCGATTTTGCGATGACTGGAAGTTGAAGATCAACTTACAGAAATCGAAAACCATCCTGTTCAGAACGCCGTTATCTGGGGCCTCAAGGGACACCAGAAAGAATTGGCGAAAGTTCTCAATCGTGGGACCTAACGGACGTCCATTGGCGAGCAGAAGTGTAGTCAGGTACCTTGGGATCTGGCTAGACCAGTATCTATATTTTAACAAACATTTAGATGCTGCTTTGGCCAGAGCCCGAGCTGCTTTTGCCCTCACAAAGAGACTGTTTTATAGCAGCCAACTCGATGCGAGGGTGAAGGTAATCTGCTACACGGCCCTCATACGGCCAATGCTCACCTGTGGCTGTCCGGTGTGGTTCAATGTGGGAGCAAGCTTGATGGAAAGGATTCTGGTGTTTGAGAGGGCTTGTCTTCAGGCTTGCCTTCATTTATACAGAACACCAGAGTCCGAGTACAAAAAATTCTACTCCAATGAGGTCCTCTATAACAGGGCGAATCTAATCAGAGTGGACAATTTCCTGGTGAAGTTGATTCGCGGTCATATTGCAAGAGCAATGAACTCGACCAATAGCCTGATCTTTGGCTTTGGCTTACTACCCCAATGATAGGTACCACCAGAGAGTGCGCCTTAACGGCTTTGTCCCCCCAGAGGCGTTCTTCTATTTCGATAGACAAGGGGTGGTACAAGAAAGAACGGGTACGCCGTTAATCTACCACGTCGCCAGAAAAGCTGTGGATAGGCGACTCAACTACGACCGAGGCGTAGCACAGACAACTGAGGATAGTCTCCAATTCAGTAGGTCGGTATCGGGGCGAGATATCAAAGATGTAGAACGGCAGCACCAAAAGTTTTGGTGGCTTTACGAAGAGGGAACTCCCTCGTCGATCCCTCTTAATCCTGGCTAGCCCTTGTAGGGCAAGCTGGCCATTTTATTTATTTTTTTTTTATAACTAGCCTGGCCGGCTTACATAATTGTAAGGTAAGGTAGTAAGTAGAAAACACAGCACTTGGCTTTATTTAAAAAAAAAAATTAAAAAATAAAAAAAAATACAAAAAAAAGAACGTATATAATTACGTTTTTAGCTTAAGTAGGTTAAGTAGTTTAAGATTTATTTTAAGGTAGAATTAAGTTTTATAAATAAAAACACAAAAAAAAGTTCGTATACAAAGTTTTTCGAAAAAATCATTTTTTTTTTGTTTAAATTAGAATTAAGTAAATAAATAAAAAAATAAGAAACAATTAATTGTTTTAGCTAGGTTACGTCGAAAGACATAGATTAAGCATTAAGTTTAGCTTAGAGCGCCGGCATAGGGCCAGTAAGTTAGTCATAACATAGTTAAGTTAGTTAAGCTAGTTTTAAGCACTTTTGTCTAGCATGTAAGTTTTTCTGAATTAATAAACAAAAATTAAAAAAAAAAAAAAAAATATATATATATTTGAAATTATGCCACCCAGTAAACCAAAAAAAGAATACCAATCTCTGGCAGAGCCGATTCTACAGAGATAAGGTACTAATTAATAATTAGTAATTAGTTTTTCTATTTTATTAGTTTTACTCCCATCATCTACGCCCCTTGGCTTTCTTGGATTCATTTTGGTTAAATGTACCGAGACAATAACGAAGGCTTCCAGAACCGCAGCTTGGATATATCAATGTTGTTGAGCTCTACTCACTCTACTTGGCCAAAATCTGAATCTCTGGCCAATATTCCCAGCGCCCAATCAGTGAACTCACGACATTGTTTATGGTCGTCCAGCTACAATGCTTGCGTCAGCACAATCTTATACAGATGTAGCCCCAAATCCAACCGCAAAATAAGGCGGCGATACCCAATTCAGCTGATCGGCCCCGAATCGATATGTCTGTGTCTTCTTTGATGATGGACGATATGGTGACTATATTTTCTTCAATTCGCACAAATCGCTGTTTGGTTGATGGCTTAATGTTCAAAAGAGTGTACTCATGCTCAAATTCCCTGCACACTGATGATGCCATGATGACGATCGACCTCACCTTAAAATTCATGTTGCGTATTTACAACTGAGCCGGAATTTCGATATTTTTTAAAAATTTCCACACGTTCGACAAGCGTAAAACGATGCACGATTTAATAACAAACCTTACTGTATATTTTGAAAACTGAATGTCATTGGAAAATTGATAACTGTTGAAACTTAACAATTGGAAAAGGTATCACATCGCTATCTGGTCACCCACCAAAACTAGGTTTAGAGGTTCACCTAAACACCTAAAGATTATTTTGGCGGCCCCACCATCACTCGAGCGTAAATTGCCTTTCGGACGCGCCATTCATAGGCCCCTTCCATTCGTGTAAAAAATATGACACCCACAATATAAATGGTTGTGACAAGCTAGTCCCTGGATCCCATAGATGTGTTGCGCCAAAAATTTGTATTTATATGTGTAGTGCAATGATCTTGAGAAAGACGTATTGTAAGTTAAATTCGTCCAATTTGAATAAATATGCAAATCACGGGGGAAGAGAAAAGAATAGTAAATCTTTATTTCTTCGAAACACATACATAGATACTACCGTACTTTCTGCACCAAAATTCACAGATTGTCGAATTTCTAAGAGTGGGGTGTAAAAAACTCTCAAAAAGAGTAAAGTGTACAAAAAAGTACGGGAACACATCGAGCATAAAACTGCCGAATTTTTAGACGGCAGAAACAAATGTGAGAAAAAAACAAAAAGTGTCTATGAATAATTGTATTTTTCATTCGATTTTCACTCTAAAATAAGGATTTTAAGAACGTGCAAATGAAATAATAAGCATTTAGCATTCTATGAACACATTTGTACATCTGTTTTCCATAATTTTGTTTGAATTTACTTTTGAAAATTAACACAAAAAAAAGCAAACATCAACTTTGACAGACTTCATAAATTCATAAATTTGTCTAAAGAAATTTCTTGGGCTGAAATTCACAGATAGGGGAAATTGCTTACTCTCTCGTGTGCGTTCTCTTCTGTGACAAACTACGAAAATTTGGCATACGGGAACAGGATTTGATCATTTCTACAATTTGTCAGGAGTAATAGGGTGATTCTGCAAGGTTAATTTTCCGAGGTTTGTTCAAAAAGTGTTCACTTCGTCCTTTTATTCTTTGTGTAAATCCATTTGCGATGTTCAAATACATTTCCAGTTAATTATTTGTCGTTGTTTGGTTTTTGCTGCCTATGACCTTTATACAGAAAATTGAAGTTCCCAAACAAAATGTCAGAGAAATATTTCGGGGAAAATAACGATAATCTTTCCATTGGATACCTATTTTATCTGACGGAATTTTTCGAAAATTATTTACTATTACGGGGAAGATGCAAAAAAATTAAAACATTTCGAGGTAAATACTATTCTTGATAGGGGTGAGTTAGAAGTCCCGTCTTGCTTCTAAATATTTCACGTAAATGACAGTGTTGAGTCAACGTATTGAGCAGTAAGCCTCTAATCAGGTTTCTAGAGTCTAGCCAAGAGTCTGTCCTCTGAAACCTGTGAAAATTGTCAATGTTGTCGCAGGCTAAGCAACTATTTCCAAAATCTAGTCCAATATTCATGCACTTCCACCCCAAATTATCACTATCTCTTTGTGTCCAGCTTTCTTGTCAAACGCTACGCAGCTGTCATAATTGCGGCGGATTGTTCTGGATAGATTTGTTTGCGAGTATTCTCGCTTTTAGTGTTTTATTATTATTACAGGAATTGTTCGTAGATATTATTATGTTTGGTTTAATAATATCTGGGAGATTGGTAAAAGAAACGTGGTTTTCTGTGAACTATTAATAAACCCTTTATTCCTCTTGTAGCCTCAAACTGACTTTGTTAGAGTTGACGAAAACAAATTGTTGATCAATGTTCCCGATGTGGATAAAGTAAATTACATCGTTGTGTTCCTGACTGGATCTGCACCATTACCCGACGCAATGTCTGCAGCCGTTTACTTCAGTTGGCCAGACGCAAGCTCCGCTCCCACATGGCAATATTTGGGCCACATCTCAAACAATAAGCCGTCGGCGATTTTTAAAATATCTCAATTGAAGAAAGGTCACGAAATAGAGGAAAGTTCTATGGTGTTTGGCAGTCAAGCTATATCCCATATAGCTCAGATAGGGATTTCCGTAGAACCAGACATTGCTGTGTGCCAACTTACCCCTGCGATTGTAAGTAATTTATTTCTTTGGAACAATTTCATAAAAATACTTTTGTTTCTTCGCCTTAGACAAATCCCAACAATACTCTTCAATTTGGACAAAAAATGCTGGAAAACTTTTTCAATTATGCATCGAGTTTTTGCATAACTCCCCAACAGATTCCACACATGGTTAGTGAAACGACAACACTCGTTCCACTATCAACGCTGCAGACGTGGTATACAAACTTTCAAAGAAGACTGGAGCAAAATCCAAACTTTTGGAAATACTAATGCACTACAACTTGATACAAGTGGTCGCCATAGTGTGCTGTAATATAATTTTGTTGTAAATAAGGTTAAAACTAGTTAACGCATCAACACTTTTGTACAATGCAAAGCGCACACGGTACATTATTTCAAAGCTTGCATTTCTAAACATTTCATGCGAGTGTAGCACTAGGACTAGGCTAAGACAAAAAGCAAATTTTTTTCTTTATCAGATTCGTCCAGCAATCTGTTAAATATTGTCTTAATAAATTGTGCAGTGGTCATCCAAATTGCCTTTTGATTTTACATCTGTAGGTAGTGTAATTACCGTATTTCGTATTGATTCGTAATTACCGCAGCGAATCAATTTGAAATATGTGGTAGAGATATCGAGATTTAATTTATTACTTCCTGTAAAGTTCCAATTAAAATACATAAGTATATGTATCGCCCAAAATAAATAAAACAAACGCCGTGTTTGTAAAACTTTTCGTATTTACACTCAAATTTCCCACAAATGCGAAATGCAAAAGTCCGGGAGTAAGGAAACAAAATACATACTATAAAATAGTAGAAATTGTTGGACTCTTTGTGGCATGGTTGTGAGGTTAAATTTTGTTTTTCAATAATAGTGAGCTGAAACATCTTGACATATTCGATTTGGGATGGAATGCGATTACAATCCTAGCGTAGGAAGATCACAATCTGCTGATTTCTTTGCATTTCTCTGCTTTTAAGGAACTCATAAGTAAAACACGGCCTACAATCTAATATAATTGTCTCCTTAGCGCACACATTCATTGTTTTATTTTCATCAACAATAAGGGTTCAAGCATAAGTTTTGTTTTCATTCTTCTCTTTCAGATGACGGTTTTGCTTGAATTTTATTTAATCCGTAATTTTTTCTAAATATACCGCATAGGTACCAGTAGAATAGACCCAGTCGTGCCCTCTTCCTTTTATTTTATACTTAGATGTACTATTATTAATTCATTCTTTGTACTTCGAAGAAGTTGGCAAATACATTTAACAAATGATTATTTAAATAAATCTGTTAATATCAAATCAAACATAGCTAAGATTCTGCCTTAAAAGTCAGTAGATGGCGGTAGTAAATATTTTCGGAACTGCCAGCTGGTACATACTGAGATGGGAATTTTAATATTTTTTTTTTATAAATACTTAACGGAAGGCATATACTATAACTAGAAAGCAATTCTAACTCCTGTAATATGAACATATGAAACATCCAAACAAAATTATTGAAGAGAATTACCACGGCTTAGCATACAAATTTATATATCCCAAAATATTGAATTTGATTATTGACTATTAATTATAATCTTTTACTTTTGAATTATGTATCCACAATGAAAAATAAATATGCCTTTCAAATGAAATCTATTTTATTTGTAATCAATTGTGTTTAATGAAAATAAGGAGTAAACCTGTTTGGTTTACTATCATGATATTCGTTCTGAAACGATTATATTTGGCCAATAATGTGCTTAGATGTAATTTGTTTTTGAAAAATTTATCTAATGTGAAGTAATTGAATGCGTATATATCTATGTAGATATTAAGTAGTTGGTTGAGTTGCATTGGTCTGCCTAAAAGCTGTGCTTAGGAGATATTTTTCAATCCGATTATAGATCTGGCAATGCTCTTTGACGTTTGTATTTCTTAGTGCACAATATGGCAAGGGTCGTCCATCTCGGGAGGTTTTGTAGCCAAAATAAGTTTGTTTTTGCGAATAAATGTAAAACTAGTGCTAAAAGAGGCTCTTGTGATAAATATCTTAAATTGTTTGCATGTTCCCCAAGGATTTCATATTTGGTAGGTTATATTTTATTTGAATACGCAATTTTGACGTGCTCTCTCCTCGCATATTCTGACATTTTTTGAAACAACAATATCGAAATGCTTCTTTTTAATTTGATTACAGAGTACTATTGAGCTCTTGTAGCTTTAAGAATACACGTTTTAAGGAGAGAGCACAAATTACATAATCAAATTTACGTAAAAATCAGACATTGGTCGACAAAAAGCGTTGTCCCATCATGGGTAGAACTAAAAGATTACGACAGAGGAAACGCAATGACGTATCATCACACAAATATATTCCTACAATATGCCTGTACAATTACTTGACTCAGATTGGCTGGAAAAACCACAGCAAACTAATATGTAAGGAATTTTCCACAACTGGGAGAGGACTTTGCTCCAAAAATGCAATTTCTTCAGGAGAAGTGCTTATAAAATTACCTGTGGATGCAATGATAACACTTGCGACGTTAGACAACGATAACGATTTCCGCGATTGGACGAACGAGTTTAAACTGTTTTCAAATGCAGTTTCTTTTCAGAGTTTATTAGCATTTTACATACTTTATCAAAATCACTTAAATGGCAGTAGGTCTGGCATAAAGTTATTTATTGACTCTCTTCCCAAAGCCTTTTCTACACCGTACTTCTGCCTAAGTGATGAATTATATTTCCTCCCTGAAGCAATTCTGATGCAGACAGTAAAACAAAATAAGAATATCCGCGGTTCCTATAATGGTTTTCTATCTGCATTTGGAGATAAGGTTTGTCGGTGTTGTGGGAAGCTTTTTTTACCAGACATCTTGACGTTAGGCGACTTTAAGTGGGCTTATTTTGCGGTTAATTCCCGCAGTGTATTTCTGAGTCCAGATGAAATTAAATCCCTCATGAAAGGTAATTCGTATTGCAAACAAATTTTAAGCGATACACCAGATACGGCGCTGGCTCCATTTTTAGATATGTTTAATCACTCCGACATAGCGAGTACCATACCACAGATTGTAAATGAAAATAATAGTCTGAGTTTTCAATTGATCACCAATGTCTCATATAAGCCCCATGAACAAATTTTCATAAGCTATGGTAATTTGACAAATGTTAAACTGCTAACAGAGTATGGATTCTCCCTCGAACGAAACTTACACGATTATTTCGAAATATCTCTAGTTGATATTGAAGCGCTTATAAAATGTGATCGAAAGTTCAGGGGCATGAATTTTCACAGCAATAAGTTCAAATTCATTCGCGATCATAATTTGAATGATCAAATGTTCATTCACACGGTTGATGGATTGTCGCATAATCTTCAAGTAACCCTCTATGTAATATTTAAGGAAGCATCGCATTTCACAAATGTACTTAGCCAAACAGCTTTTGGAACGAATATAGCTTTTGAAAACTCAATACAGACAGAAGCACAACTGCTGATCTTGTATAAAATCCAGGAGTATCAGACATTTATTGAAGGATTCTTAAAGTTAAAGGACTTATCACTTAGTGCACAAGCAGCAGTACAGTATTTAAGGCACAGTGTACATTATCTGCAGTCGTGCACTTCTAAATTTTCTTAATACAATATTGAATTAATTTTATTTCATTTCGTAAAGTTATGAAGGAACGAATAAATATAAAAATACTATTTTAAGAATAATCATGAATATAATAAATATTTTTAAATAATTTCTAAACATGTTTTTTTCTTAAACTATTTAATGAATAGAAGAAACTAACAGGTAGTTATATGAAGCGTTGCTTTATTACGTTTCGTGTAAACGTTTATAAACCTTTCGTCACTTCTGCAGACATAGCTGCAATTTATAAAATGTAGAGGTTCTTTATTAAATACATATAACTGATACATTACATTCTTTACACCATACATCATCTTGAGGCCAAATTCTAGGCTTTGACCTAGTGATTTGCCACCACAACTGATGCGCTGAAATCGTCAGTTATTTACTATCTATTCAATAGTAATGATAGAGCACCCTCAGACACCCTTATATCGATAAACAAAGAATGCGGAAGGGATTGAAGAATGGTTGTAGTATTTGTCAAGCCCAAGTAATAACGTACTGAATAGCAGACTGAAAAGATTATAAAAGAGTAAACCGGTCCTAGTCTCTAACAATCATTCGTGTTGTGTATGTTATTGCTTTCACAGGATAACAACAAATAACTCATTAACCGTTGCGTATCCATCCATATACAAATCAAAAAGGAGATAACGTAGGATAACCTAGGCTTGATCATTGTTTCCATTCATCTATAAGAATACTGCTGAAGAAGGACGCATGCTACATTTTCTGAAATGGGATGCGATTGACAAAATTTGGTTGAGTTATTGAAAATTACGCCATAAATTTGAGCGGACGTTGTCATTAAAAATTGAGAGAAGATTAACCAGTGTCGCGCTAGACGATAGGTGGGAAACATCATCGCCTTGAGTGTTTGTGGTGGAACTACACACTACACTACCACATCACATTTCCAAAAATGGCGTAATTGTACTCGTTACCTCACTTATTTTAGAGATCAAAACCAGGCACCAAAGATTTGCGAGTTTACCCGTTTGGCATTTAGTTTTTGAAAAACTAATCGAACGCCTTATCATGGCTACAGAGCGCAATGAGCGTGAGTACATTCTTTTGCACCTTAAGCCACCAACCAGAAAGAGATTAGTACGAAATAAAGAAAACGTAGCCGCCGTAACGGTTAGTATCGAAGAATATCCAGAAATGTCCGATTCGGCGCCGATCGGCTGAACTGGAAATCGGCTATTTTGGAATAAGGAAGGAGACGCGATGTTAACCGACTTTCTTTCTGTGGCCAGAGCTCGACACCATCGATATATCCGAGCTGTGGTTCTAGACTTACTATCCTTAGCCTACGCTAACAAGCCAACCACTGCGGACAAGCTCGAGACCAACATTCGAGACACTATTGATGCAATAACGCCGCAAATATTGGATTAAGTCATCAAAAATCAAACTGACCACTTCAAACACTACCAGCGAAACTGAGGCGGTGATTTTAATGATGTACTATTCCACACATAATGGCATGAATGTAGCTTCAAAATAAAGCCAGAATCAATTTTATATCTCACCTATCTAGTCACACTATCGTACGTTTTTTGTTTGTTGCTATTTAAACTTTTGTAAAACTTTTAAACTCATTGGCGAAAACAGCTCTCTATTTCCTTGATCGGACGTTTCTTGTACTTTTTTCTCTTTTGAGAAGTCGGTGTTCATGCTTCAGGTTTTATTAACTGCATTTACAGGAGTGCAGCTTCACACGACTCTCAACGGGTCCATTGTGGTCCTCGATGTGGGATACCTAAAACAAAGAACAATACAGTTAGTCGTACAATCAGTTTATGGCAGCCATTGAGTTTTGGCATGTTAGGATACCTAAAAGGAGAGTCAACTGTAGTCTGTTCAGTGATAAAATTCTCTAGTCCTTTTTATGCTGTGTTGAGTCTAACGTATTTAACCACTTTGCATTAGCTAGTAGTGAAAATTCGTAGTGATTTTGGACATGAGCAGACTAAATCGCGTTAGGACTGAGTAGTCTGCTTGCAGTCCGTTTGATTTTGAGCGTTTTCTATCTAGCTCCTCGAACATTTCATTCCCGCGGAATGAATTTGTATTTCTTACATTTAGGCGTAAGTCAAAATCAAGTTGAATGTTCTGAACTTATGTTTGCAAATGGTACATATACAACGAGATCGAGTGTTTAAAAACAAACTGAAACTTACCATAGCTTTAAATGCATATTTCGCTGTCTACAACCTTTGCTCTTCACGTTTTCTGAAAATAATTCTTAAATAATTAAAGCTATAACGTAGGCTTTTACCTTTATGCATCAATGAGTAGATAGTGCATTAATAAATAACACATATAAAATAATTTCTTGTTTTTAGCCTTATTCTACGAGTGCTGGGATCTCGCAAGATGAAAAAACGAAAGCTAAAGGAAATACGACTATTACTGGAAGCCATGTCTTAGGAGGAATATTTGGGAAAAAGCGTGCTAAAGCAGGTAACCAGAGAATGCCTTACGATTAAATACGTAATTGAAAATTTTACAGCAATCAAAAGGTGGTAACGATAAGGGAGTAAGTTACAGACCAAACCGTGCTTGCATTCAAACATTCATCCTCATAGAATGTAAACTAATGATTTCAATTTCATTGGAATACACCGTTGTATCTCTTTTGTGTTCTATTTATTTTAATTTAACATTATTTTTCTTTTTTCGTACTACTTTAACCTCTGTTTTTTTGCCAGACTATTATTTTTGCTTGTTGTGTGGTCCCGTAGGGATATTACTTTCAACTAGTAAATCCCCACAGGTCCATGGCAGCCTATACGATACTGTTTCCATGTAGGAATCTCCGCTGTAGGACAGGAGTCTCTTGGTAAAATTGATGCTCCGGAAGTAACATCCACCGATATGTTAAGGGCAATGATGGCATATATTTGGCCAAAAGAGGATGCTTTGGTTCGGAAAAGGTTAGCATTTTAGTTAATCTTCAACATTTTTTTTATGTTTAAGCATTTTTTTTTTATATTTTATTTTTAGAGTAGCAATCTCATTAGGCCTTCTTGCTAGTTCGAAAATTTTAAACGTATCCGTTCCATTTTTCTTCAAAGGAGCTGTAGATTCATTGGGCGTACTGAATATGGACTCCGCGCCTGAAACCATTTTAACAGTAAGCACAGCGATGCTTATTGGATGTATGTTTTGGTTTTATACGTGTGTCTAAATTTTGGCTAATATTCACATATTTGATTTTATTATAGATGGAATTGCCAGAGCTGGCGCCGCAGGTTTTAATGAATTAAGAAACGCAGTATTTTCTAAAGTGGCACATCATTCGATAAGAAAGATAGCAACCAACGTTTTTCTTCATCTACATAACCTCGACTTGGCCTTTCATCTAAATAAGCAAACGGGCGCTCTATCAAAGGTAAACAAATATGCAAAAAACATACCCACATACAACCGCCTCTATTGGATGTATGTCTGCCTTTTTATCAGCGCTACTCCATTCAAAATCTGCAAAGTATATTTACAATCGGGTTTTTTAATGAAAACTCCTCGAACGAAAGGCCGATTTCAAGTAAAATAGTGAACTCCAAAAATTCTTTCCTTTAGGATAGGGTATAATAAAATACACAATTAGGTTGCATAAATTTGCGCGTTCCATACATTTTCTTGTACATGAGGAATAGTAAATTGCGCGTTTTTTTTTAAACAGTGTATATATAATGCGCCGGCGAATAATACCAAAGTGCTGGAGATTTTTAAGGCTAACATCGCTGATTGCGATTCGGTTTGTAAATGAATAGACTTACATAGGTATCTTTTAAACTGGACGCATTTTGGGTTGCTTTTTTATGAGCACTGAAATTTCGTGTTAGTTTAGTAGTTTCATTTGTATTATTAACTTATTCTTAATGGAACATTTTCAAAGGATTTTTATAAAGAAATTATTGGAAGAAATTTTAAAACAATTTTTTGTTTTTTTTCATAAATTTGGATAGACAATAGACCGTGGATCCAGGGGCATAAATTTTGTACTCACTGCAATGGTTTTTAACATTGTTCCTACAATGTTTGAATTAGCCTTAGTATCTAGCATTTTAGGCATCAAGGTAAGATTATAATATGGCTTTGGACAACATATAAAATAATCAAAGATGTTTTCTGTTTAGTGTGGTCTGGCATTTGCTGGTATATCAATGGGCTGTGTGGGTGTTTATGCAGCTTATACATTAGCTGTGACGCAGTGGAGAACCAAATTTCGTGTTTATATGAACCAAGCAGAAAACGAGGCTGGAAATAAAGCCATTGACTCCCTCATAAACTATGAAACTGTTAAATATTTTAACAATGAGCAATATGAAGCACAGCGCTACGATAATGTATTAAAAAAATATGAAGACGCAAGTTTAAAGACAAGCTCCAGTTTAGCAGTGTTAAACTTTGGGCAAAATGTTATTTTTAGCACGGCTCTTACTGGTATTATGGTTCTAGCAGCGAACGAAATAGCCCAAGGAAGCATGACCGTCGGGGACTTGGTAATGGTGAACGGACTGCTGTTTCAGTTGTCGATTCCATTAGGATTCTTAGGGAGCGTTTACCGCGAAGTCAGACAAGCGTTGCTTGACATGCAATCAATGTTCACATTAATGAACGTAGATAGCGCCATTACTGTTAATCCAAATGCGCCTCACTTGGCTGTTAGTCGTGAAAATTCTTCTATCGAATTCCGGAATGTTGACTTCGAATATGAACCAGGCAAGCCGATATTTAAAGACCTATCGTTTACCATTCCTGCCGGAAAGAAAATAGCTATTGTCGGTGGCTCAGGGTCTGGCAAATCTTCAATGGTACGGCTATTGTACAGATTTTTTGAGCCCAAATCAGGAGAAATTCTAATTGGAGGTCAAAAAATAAGTGACGTCGACATCGACAGTTTGAGAAGGAGTATTGCGGTTGTGCCACAGGTAATTATCCAAATATATGATGTTTCTATTGATTTTATCTAATATTTTATAGGACTCAGTTCTTTTCCACGACACTATTTTATATAATATAAACTATGGAAGTTTGTTAAAAGTACAAGGAGATGTGGAAAAAGCTGCCAAAATGGCCGATTTGCATGACTCCATTACAAGGTGGCCTAATAAATACAATACCCAAGTGGGGGAAAGAGGCTTGAAGCTTTCTGGTGGGGAGAAGCAAAGAGTGGCTATTGCAAGGGCGATTCTTAAAAATTCGCCTATTCTTGTTTTTGACGAAGCAACAAGTAGTTTAGATTCTATAACTGAATTTGTAAGTCAGAAGGTTTTATTAAATATTGAAATATATCTCAATACTTTTCTTGTTAAAACAGAATATCCTACAAGCGTTATCTAGGGCTACTGAAGGAAGAACGAGTATTTGTATTGCACATCGTTTATCCACCGTCTTAGATGCGGATGAGATTTTAGTTCTGGAACATGGTCGCGTCGGAGAGCGCGGAAGTCACAACGAACTTTTAAAAAGGAATGGGCTTTATGCAAAACTTTGGGAAACACAAACACAGCAAGGAATAATGGCATAATTGTAAAAATATTTTAAGTTTTAAGCTTATTGTTCATTTGTGAGACGTTTTAAAAACTTGTTGATGTGTAAAAAAGAACATGTAAATAAATATAATTGTACAAACGTAAATAATCTTCATAAAATCAATTCCTTAAATAAGACTGTTTCTGTTTCTGGTTCTGTCCATTTCGAACTCGTTTCTCTCATGTTATGCCATTACAGAATGTTCTCACAGGAGACAAGCTTCTTAAAAGCAACAACATGAAGCAAACGGCAGTTTCCTCCGTGTGATGGAGTGAAATAGGGTGGTTGAGTACAAATCGCCAAAAAAAGAAATACCCCTACTTTTCTTTCTTCATAATATCCTAGTCAGGCGAATACACAATGATGGTTACATTTTGCAATGATCGTCCATATCCTTTTCTTCCACGATATTAAACAGTTAGTACTCCACATGAATTACTTAATTATAAACTAGCAGACTCGTGTGGTATTACTTTGCTAAGTTTTCAGAAAATAATAGGTAATCATATCCATGATCTAGGCGTTTTTTTGAAATGAAAATTCCAATTTGGGCTCGAGGTGTGATAGAAATTTTGCGTTTCAAAGTGCAACAAATCTTGTTTTATTACAATATTTAATTATTGTACCGTTGTAAAAATTAAAGGCAACATACATACATACTTATATGTATATAAATATAATTATTTAGAAGAAGCAAAAACCAGTTTTCCTGATACGAAACAAAACGATTTGAAGCACAAATACTGGAACTATAGCCTGTGACCGGAACAACATGAAATACTCACAGCGTTAGTGTATGAGCCAAACACTTTTGGTCTCATGTAAGTAAATTGGGCAAACCTCAGGTGGTTTGTGTCTAAATTTAGTTTCGCTCAATTGACGTTCGATGGCGTTAATTGTAGTTGAGAAATTGTAAGAAGTAGATTTTACTTCCAATGAATGGGAAAACAAGTACTAAAACATGTTGTACTCACTTGCGCATAAAACAAAACTTTTTCTCAACTGAAAAACGTTAACATAACATAACTGTTACGAAGGTTTCATGTTGATTTTCTTCATGGAATTAGCTTGACAATAAGGCACTCTTTGCAAATGCAAGAACTTTTCTTTAAACTTTTTTTATAACAAAAAAAGTCTTAATTTTAAAGCTCTCAACCTATCATGCGAAATTTCATCAAAATTAGACTTGGATGCCGGCTTTTTTCTTAATAACGATGAAATTCCATCTCACCCAACATTTGTCTGCTACAAATTCAATTGAGGTAGGCGAACTTGCAGTAGCTAAAATACAAGAAAAAGGATTGGATTTTGGATCGTAAAAGGCCATAAACCCTATCCAACCACCAGACTATAAAATTGATCTCAATTTATTGAGTTCACTTCTTAAAAATGTTCATCGAAATTGGTCGACCAACAGTACAATATTAATCAGCAAATCAAATTTAAGAGAAAAGATAGAAATAGAGTCATAAAATCCGTCCGACCTCCGAAGATAGCTGGAAATCCATTGTGTGTTCGTTTGTGTTCACACTCATCAAATTTAGAGAGGTCAAGCCTCAAACCAGGATTTGGGTATTTAAAAACAAAAAACACAGCATTTAATTACGATTTTGATTAAGTAGAGTAAGTAGATTTATATATTACACAAATTCGATTCACTTAAATTCAATTCGATAGATGAGTCCCTCGAACAAGAGAGTTCACTTTTGAACGATATTATTTTTAAGAAGTAAATTTCGGAACATTTTTTGTAATCAATCCACTAAATGTAACCTTTATTTGATACACCTTGTATATTTCAAATGATAAACTGTCGTGTGACAATTTGAAAAGTCAAATCAAGAAAATTGAATTAAATTGTACTACTTTGCTGTTCTACTATTGAAGTTTGGCATCAAAATTAGAAATTAGAATTGTTGCACGGGCGTGCAGTAGACATGTAGACCATACATGTATTGGCTCTATTCCTAATTTTTACTCCACGTGTATTTCAAGCATTAAGCTGTGACCACGATCAAGCGAATTTGCATCAAGTACATATGGAGGTGTTCATGGCGTAGCGATTTGTGTAAAACGCGAATTGAGCTACTACAAGCGGCTGCGACCGATGAGAAAGACTATCAAAACACGAATAAAACTAGGTAAAACGGTTTTGTTAAAAACACTCAATCGCTTAAAATGGAGCGAAAAATCATAGCGTTGCGCAACGCGAATTCGCTTGACGGTGAACACGCCACATTGACGAGATTTTTGAAAGGGCATTTTTCGGGATGGTATTTGGAGGTATTTGTAACATTATATAAAATAAATTAACTATAATTGCAACTAATTTCATCTAAATATACAAAAGAGAATGACGTTAGTTACTACCCAAGAATACCCAAGAAAATTCCCCAAAAATACCCGAAAAAATAAGTCGGGCTGTAGCTTAGGGATTGCTTGGATAATATTGGCGTTAAGTGCTTGAATCGTTTCCGGATTATTGGCATAAGATCGGTTCTTCACGGTTCTTCCACGGCTGATAACACGATTTGGGAATTTGGTGCGCAAAAGATCGATTGTGGCATGGGATGCCATCAATCACCTGCATTAACCAGGTCGTCCAAATTCATGTCTTCAATTTCAGTAAAGAAAAAGTCGGTTAACGTGGCTCTGTAACGCCCACCGTTGACCGAAACGTTGCTCCCAGCCTCATTTTCGAAGAAAAATGGTCCAATGATGCCACCACTCCACAATCCGCACCAAACTGCCTCTCTTTATGGATGCATCGGCGTCTCGACAATGACGTGCGGGTTTTCCGAGCCCCAGTTGCGGCAATTTCGTTTGTTAACGTAGCCACCGAGATGAAAATTTGCCTCGTCAGACAAGATGATCTTTTGCCCAAAATCGTTGTCCAATTCAAGCTGCTCTAAGGCCCAAACTGCGAAGCGATAACGAAGTGGATGGTCGTGCGCCTTCAATTGCTGAGTCAATTGAACCTTGTAAGCGAATAATTCGAGATCTTTGTGCAGAATTTTCCTCAGGCTAGTGCGCAAAATGTTGAACTGTTGAGATCGATGGCGAGTTGATTTTCGTGAATGCTCACATTGTCGGCTACAACAGCTCACGGGGCCGTGAGTGTTGTCCACAAGCATACCAGTCTCACGAACATTTTGCACAAACTTGAGTACAGTAGCCGGGTGGGTGCTTCATTTCGGGCAAAAATTCTTTTTAAATAACGCACTGTTTGGGCTACACAGCACTTATTTTGGAAATAAGTTTTTAAGACTCATTTCGTTCCGCGGAGGTATGATAAGGGTCATTTATTTCGTAGCTTCAAGTTGGTAGCGCTGGCATTTGACACCTGCCAAACTCAGTTGTCATTTAAAGAGTCATAATATTAGTTGAATGTTTCCCATTTACGATATAATTATTTGAACTTACTACAAAAGTGGTGATTCAAACGTTACCACTTTTGGCGCATTAAGCGATGATTATGGTTGTCATAATCGACCGACTACGCAAGCAATCGGTAAAATTGTGAAGAAAGTGGAAACGTTACTGATGTCGTTAGGCCTCTGCATCATCGTAATGCACGCTCAGACGAAAATATTGCTGCTGTAATGCTGATGAACCGAATTTATCGATTTCCCGGCGTTCACAGCAGTTGAACACAAGTGATTGAAGAGGTGCCGTTGCATCCAGACAAAGTGACTATTTGGTGTGCTCTATGGTCGAAAGGTGTCATTGATCTGTATTTCTTCGAAGATGCCAATGGGCGGACGGTTACAGTCAATTCGGAGCGATATGGTCGAATGATAACCTTGGACTTGGACGATATGTCGATCCAATAAGACGAAGCAACACGCCATACAACACGACCAACTATGGCTTTATTGTGAAAGAAGTTTCCTGGTCGCGTAATTTCACATTTTGGCCACGTCAATTGATTTGACACCGTTAGGGCGTAGGGCTTACGCGAATAAAACGAACTCTTGACGCATTAAAAACCAACCTTACTCAAGTTATGGCCGAGATACCGACCGAAATGTGCGAAATAGTGGTTAAAAATTATCTCAAAAGAATCGCATGCTGCGAATCTTCCCGAAGCAGAAAATGTAAAGCACATATTGTCATAAATGTGAACTACAGAGATATCCAAATTTCGGATTCAGAAATTTAGGTTTTGAATAAGATCTTAGGCCCAGAATTTTGAATGTCAGAATTTACCTATAAGTATTGGTATTATGTACATAGATAGGTATTCATTTTTATAGTAACTAGAGCAGTGCTCTAAGGCCTGAATAATTAAAGATAAAAACTTAACAATAATTTTGATGATGTTAGTATCGGTAACACACCACATGGGTGGGTACTGCCAAGTCGCAGTGAAGAAAACAATCTATTTATTCTTTAGGTGCAAATGAAATATAATCACAACAATATAAAGAAAATTGGGTGAGTTAAAATCGATACTACCCTAGTCTCAAGGAGATACATACATATATGTATACGTATGTCAGAGACGTTCTAAAAGGATAGATAGAACTGAGTTTGGTAAATATGTTATAAGATATTGCAAAGGTCAGTTTTTAATGTTTTCCAACAACAAGCGAGAGAAAACAAAGAAAGCATTCGAATACTGTATCCATTTTAAGTTTTATGGAAAAAAACAGATCTTACACCACGTGCGTGCTCCCCTTCGATTGTTTAGACTAGCTTAGTCACACAGAATGAATAAAAATTGCTTACCTTTTTTCTCGGATTTGATAAAATGAACATTTAAACATATAATTGATGTTCTGGCAATTCCGATTTCTCTAGTAACAATTACACAATTATTATTTCGTGTAACATTTTTCGTTTATTTCGGGACTTTTATTACATTTTAAGAATATAGAAGATGATGATCTTAAAACATAATCAAATATAAAAAAAGTTCCTATCTACAAACCCCTTACAGATATTGGCATTGGTACTCCATAGATAAGAAACATTAATGAATTAAATATATGATACAAAAACTTTTGGTAGTTATCGACTCTTTGTGAGAATTCAGTCCATAACGGAAGGAAATTATTATTCATAAATAATGGGTCATCGATAGTAACCTGAAGGTTTTCCATAGTTTTATTAATATACGTATACAAATAACATGATGGTTTCGTGCTGATCGTTGTAACCTGATGAGCTTCTCCTGGGGTTGGGGACAAGCTCTGTCCGGGATTTAAATCTACTTCTAATGACTTACTCTTGTATGTGACACTACCTTCGATTACTGTAAGGGTAATATTATTTAAATCTGTTGAAACGAAGTTTTCCAATGTAAGTCCGGGAAAATCAGCCACAAATATAACATCTGAATAGTTGCTCCAAGAGAGTACATCATCAGCAATGGACCTCAGTTTTGGTCTCATATGGTTTAATTCATTTAGAAGTGGTAATGACCATGAGGTCTGCTCAAAAGGTGACCAGTGAGCTCTAAGCAAATCCACAGTAGGATTGAATACACGTTGTTGGAATCGTCCATTCATGGAGCACCAAACGTCGAAATATATAGATATATTGGTCGAAGAGAATGGGCTTTTCTTGAAATTTTTGGCTATTTCTGTTTGAATATTTCTATTTATACATTGAGCATATTGCACGGCCATGTCTGCAGATTTGGTCCACCGGTCGAACTGAGTGAATGCGAATGGCTCTAAGTAATGTACTTTACCATTTTTATTGTCTACAACTTTAACGGACGTTAACACTGTATCGTAGGAGTGGACCATCATATCCCAGGAGTATCCATAAAGACCGTTAGTCCAATTGTTGTATCCTTTTGTGATAAAGTGTGAATATGGCAGAAAAAGTTGGCCACAGCAGTAGACTAATATAATAGTTGTACGGAATTTTTCAATCCAAGACACATGACTGGATTCTGTTGACGATAAAGCCTGTGATATTTCCTTTGTATCGTGGTGTGTATTGCTCAGTTTTCGCATTCTTAAATTATCCAAATTTAAAGAAGCAGTTTCTTTCACCTCTTCACCTTTCACTGCATCACAGTTTCGTTTGTTATCACTGTGGGTCCATAGCTTTATGGCTATTTTGCTAGGCCAATCAAAGCCAAAAAAAAGAGGCACTTCAGACAAGCAAACCCATGGAAACATTCCTGTAAAGATATGGGAACAATTATCTATTTTAAAGCAAATGTGTTGATTTATTTTTATGTTTACCAATTGTGAACAACCTGGAGTTCATTAAATGAAAACTTAGCATGAAGGGTGTTGCAAAAATTCTGCTTCTGTGGAAAGTCATCAAAAATGGTATGGAAAAGTCGAAGACTGCGGTACACCAATGAATAATTAGCAGATCCGTCATTTCCACTGATAGCACGGATCTAAACGGAGTAAACACCCAGTGATGGCCTAAGCTCGACATGGCATACCCGGATAACCATTCCGCAGAGAATTTCTTCATGCCGGCAAATGCATACAAGATAAAAAATTGAAACTTCACTAGGAAATAATTCCAGTATGGAACAAATGCTTTATTTCTTCCTGAGGGAAGATAATCTAAGGAACTACAAAAGTGCACCTTTAAGAAAAATAATAAAATGTAGATATAGATATAATTCGAGCCGTGCATACCAATATCGATCTGCGTTCGTCATCATCAGCAGCAATCCACAAAGGCCAAATAAGTAGCTGTGATTATTCCATGCCGGTTTTTCCAGAAGAAAAATGTACCAATAAGGAATAGCAAAAGCAAGGCAACTCAGTTTGAACCTGTACCCCAAAGCTATCCCTAATGCACCAAGCCACATGATCAAGTAAACTATTCCCATTATAGGGAGACTGAAAGCTTTAATAAAATCGAACAGTGGAAAATGACATGTTTTAGCATCTCCGAATCGTATGTCCAATTGACTTCCTCCTCGTTCTTCGGCTATATCGATTAGCATTGCTATACCTATTCAAAGATAATTATGATAAGTTATATTACAAATATGTGCGTATTACCAAAGAGTATGCGAAATACTCCCAGTGCTGCTGCATCAACAGGTCTATGAAGCCATTCAGTGAATTTTGTTACAGATTTAAAATGGTCCAAATCATGTCCAGTGTAAAATTTAAAACCGGTTTCTAATTTAGACTTTTTGAACTGTTTTTCTATTGTTTTTGACATTTTCTATAAAACAAAATTAAAAGTTAAATAGCATGAGGGTCATGATAATCTGCAGGTTTTTTTAACTACTCAGATCATTTTCTTGAAATTTAATAAATTACTAACTTACTTAGGTTTCGCTACAGTTGGGGGTGAACCTCAACCAACAAGGCTCTCCAGTATTAGAGCATTGGTGTCTATTCGCCATCATATGTTCTAGTCATCTCAAACGACTAATGGTACTATTCAATTCTCTTCTCAGCCCAGAGAAACAGTGATTGACAGAAGTTATTCTTCCTTTTATTTCTGCTTGACCCTTGTTTCCAGAAATGATAGCAGAGCCGAAATAGATAAAGTCCTTTACTACCTGAAAGTTATAGTAGTCGATTATGATGTTCTGTCCAATACGTCGATGCTGCCTGTCCCTTTTGTTTGGTTGGTTTTGCCCTCATTTACTGCTAAACCCATTTTGCCAACTTCCGTTTCGTACCCGTAAACGTGAAGGTGACAGCCCGCTGAGTTCTAGTAATAATGTCAATATCATCTTCGTACGCTAGTAGTTGGACAGACTTCTAACAGATTGTGCCTCTGGTTTTCACTTATGAGCTTCGCACAATTCTTTTAAGTACGGTGTTAAAGAAGTCACATGATCGCCCGTCACCTTGTCTAAATCCCTTTTTGACACAAAGGTCTTAGTAAGATCGTTACCGACCTTGATGGAGCAGCGGCAATTTTCCATCGTCATTCTGCATGATCTTTTGAGTTTGGTAGGGACACATGGCTCGGTATACCTCGTTTCTATAATTACTCAGGAGTAGGCCTCGTCCTCTTGTTTAAGCTAGATGCGCTTACTGGCTTCCTTCCTCAAATCAGGGATTTCTTGGTGGTGGGCGGGTGAAATCCAAAATATGAGTTGCGGCATACGCGTTCGGGAATGATTCTGGCGGTCTCTTGCAATTGCAGCTTGTGAACGTCATATTTTCTCACAGTATTCCCTCTTTACTGTGACGATTGAGATATCCGGAGAGCGCTATGATCTCTTGTGAATATTGAAATGAGGAAACTATGTGCTTGCTTTGGTGACATTTCGCCGCGCCGTAAAGTCAATAAGTCTAAGTCCGTTATCAGACGTGGTATTGTGTGGGCTATGATTTTTTACTGTCCTACCAAAGGTGTCTTCTATATCTGCATTATAGCAATCTAGGGCCTCCGCTAGTTGTTCGGCTGTTGGTGGTTGGTTAAGGGTCGGAATATTCCACGTGCAGATACGAATGTCGTTGTTTTTATTTCGTTTACTGGGCTCCTCAACAACAGGGTCATCCTTACCCGAGACTTGCTGTTGTTTCCCGACTAGTTCATTTTTGCGTGTTAGGGAAGTTACCCCAACGCTGC
Source organism: Xylota segnis (assembly GCA_963583995.1). Taxonomy (NCBI): domain Eukaryota; kingdom Metazoa; phylum Arthropoda; class Insecta; order Diptera; family Syrphidae; genus Xylota; species Xylota segnis. The sequence goes on from OY757238.1 coordinate 26,136,546, forward strand.
CGTCGTCCACCAATAACTCTTTTCCAATACCCTGGATTAATATTGGAGATCAGATAAGCCGATGCATTTCATGTATTTTCAATATGAACGAAACTGTTTTGTCACTTGTCATGTTATTTGATATCTCGAGAGCATCTAGTTTTAATTTAACTAATTTATGGACTCTAAGAGAGACAAACGGCAGTTTAGAGTAACTTTCGAACTATTATTTGAGAAAGATTCTAACGATTTATAGAATCTTGGTTATGTGAAAAGATCCGACTATCAGTAGTGGATATCAGATTTTTCTTGAGACGGGATAGAACTTCTTTAATCACCATTTATTCCGCCTATAATGATTATGAGGGCGAAAGGAGAGACTGGTTTTAAGTCTAGAGAAAAAACCTTTCACTACTACGTCGCTAGTTTTTGAACCGTCAGTATATGTATGTCTAAGATATGTATCTCATAACTTGCCTTCTAAGAAGACCAGATCTTGTAAGTATTGGTTACCAGGAAGTTTTGTGAAAGCTTCACTTGAAGCCAAAACATAAATATAAAAATTAATATACCCTTAGTTTAAGTATAAGCGACTAAGGGCCATGCCATACCCCAACATAAATGGATCAAAAATAAATATAAGAACGGAAGGATATGGAACTAAACATACATAGCTCGGGATGTCTCTGTTTCTAGCCTGTTAACATTTTGGACACTATGTCCTCGTCCGGAACCATTTTATCTGAGTGTGAATCCCCAACGTCATCTTCCCCTTGATCTAATATCGCAGAAAAATAACTCACAAATAACTATGTATCTTCAGGTATCATTTTTCCATATACAAAACATACAAAATCGGTGAATAAAAACAAGCTTATGAAATTAATGTCATATTTTAATTCATTTCTGAAAAGGTATTTTATATAAAATAATGTACAAAATTATAGTTACACATTTCAGTACTAAGAAAAAAAAAGAAAAGCAACACTATTCCATTTTTCCTGTTGAAAAGTTTTTGAAAATTTTGTTCTTTGCGTTCTCCAAGCTTACGAGCACACAACAGAAAACCAAATGTACCGTTATGGAATTTTTACACTATGCATTGTTTTATGATTTCTCTCATTCGCATTTTATTTGTAAAAGAGAATACTGTAAAAATACTGATGTGAATGTGCGTAATATACATATGTATACCTTCCTTATTGCCTATCTGGAATATGCAATAAGACAAAAAAATCACATTACTAGCGTTCGAGATTAAAAAAAAGCTTTGATTGAAGAATGGGCAGTTACCCAGAAACTTGTTGCAACCATGCTGCAGCCGTGAATACGAGCCGTGAAAATACAAAAGGGGAAACAAATAAAATATTGACTATTTACATATATGTATGCGTGTTAATTTTGTACTTCTTATTTTTATTTTTATTGTATCTAGTGAAATGTGTAAATATGATTATTTTTAAAGTTATTTTATATAGTAGTACGTACGTACATTTTCAGAAATGAATAAACAATTTATATTAATATCGTAAACTTTGTTTAATTCGGGGATTTTGTAAGAAATGATTCCATTTTAAATATGTACTTTTTCACAGCACTGTACCTGTAAGTTACAGATTTTTGTATTGTTATCTTTTGATTTCTTTTTACAACGGAAATTATCTGTAATAAGATATCAGTTCTAATGGATGGTGAAAAAATCAATATTACACAAAGAATTTATTCTCGATTTAGAAATTCATTAAACGTTAAGAATATGAAAATAATTTTCTTAACTCATTTTTTTTAATTAGAACTTATTTTCACTAACAGAAAAGTTTCTTGGACTAACTTACGCCACTTGCGCCACTATGAAATGTTTTGTATGTATGTTTAAGGAGTTTGTAAATAACCTCACACGCAATCGAATATGTAGTTCCAGGAATCAAAAACAGAAAACCGTTTTCATTCTAAGGAATATTGTATCAGCATACATTACAGGGCTAACATTTTTCGATGATTAGGGGTTTTTCAAACTGGAGGCACAGAAACTGGACTATTATTCTTGCAAAGTACTTAGTATAAGAACTGTGTAGGTGTTATGAACTCTCTTTAGTTCGCCTTCATTAATTAAGGAAACGATTTAAAAATAAAGTGCACAACTGGGCCGTAAAGTACACAGGCGTGGCATTCCGCATCTTCCAGGGAATAATAATCATAACAATATGCTGATGCTATACATGTATGTATGTAGGTATGAAGAGCTTATACAATTTTATCTTTTATAGAAGTGGGCATGGCTATATAGGGCGTTTGGGTAAATTATAGAAAATTGTAAGGCCTATTAATTTGGTTTAAAAATCTTTTTCAAATTCTAGTAAAAGTTTTGAAAAAGTACATATGTAGGTTTTTTAAGACTGGGTATGCCAATTCAAAAAAACAATATACAAAATCAAAAAATTAGAGATCACTGTATGTATGTATGTATTAACGTCATTAAACTTGAATACCGTCGTCTCCTGCTTAAATTCTGGAAATTGCGTCATGTCAATATGCACATTTGCATTAGTTAGGATAATTTGCAAAACATCATAATTAACAATTTTTAAAGGATCAAAAGTTCATACTCTATGCAAAGAAATACAACGAAACCCAGCTTTTAAAATTCCAATGCAACGATGTACTCGTATATTGTACGATGTACATTGCTCGTCGGATAATGCTCTGCATTATGTCACTAGTCGAAAGATTTGTCGTCCTTCTGAACACTTTTACAAAATTCTGGCAAATCTGATAGCTTTATTTTTCTGTTGGTTCTTCAAACTCTTTAATATGTCTTTTGATTACAACTAGGTTCCAGTGGTGTGCAGTCCATACAAGCCGAATCTTTTCAGCTTCCCTTTTTAAAGTGACTAGCGTCACTTGTAAAATTTGATCATTAAACCATTTTTATTCTCCTTATTTGATACATACATGCTCGATATCAAAATATTTATTACGAAAATTTTGGCATAGTCACGCATAGCCGAGAAACAGACAAGTATGACCTTTGCTAACGAGATCCGACCAATTCATCGACGTTAAACAAGCATGCAATGAATTATTTGAAAAGCCGATAATTTTTCGGTTTACGCATTCATTTCTTCACAGTGTGAATTTTCAGTCTATCCCTTTCTGACATTATCGCAGTTTCTTTGTTTAACACCCATTCGCTTACAAGGAAAATAATCCGAGATTTCTCTGCTTTTTATTGGATGGGTAGAGAAAATTTAACTGCGACAGTTGTCTGTAGAAGTGGAAGTGGTGGGTTAACAAAATAAGCTAAAGAAAATCGGTTTATTGGGTGATGTAGAGGTTTGAACGACGTTTGAAGTTTCTTCTTAACTTGTTATGTATAATTTCATTTAATATCAAATGACGGTTACAGATCGTTTCCAATCACTTGTCATATTTTAAGGTGCGTGGAGAAAGGAATGAAAAATTAGTTTTTCTCTTAATTCCTGCAAATTTGCGCTTTCTTTAACATTAGGATGCAATTATCGCGGTTAATAAAACTTTGTGTGACAAAAGTTAAATACGAGTGAATTCTTTATAAAGGATCGTAGAATAGCTTTAAAGTACAAATAAGTAGTAATTGTATAATAATTGACTTCTCTATAATTCCATAGATTAATAAACTTTACTTTGCCCAGAACGGCATCTTTCGAGCCACTTCTTTTATGCAATAAACTTACTGTCTACTTAAATTCCGTGAATAAGTGTAGCAAAGGCGACTTAGAATCCTGGGTCTGGATCTTAATTCTAGGCTTCAAATATACACCAGTAGTAATTCTTGAATAAAAAAAAAAAGACTTAACATTTTTCCGGCTCCGCACGCCACTGCTAGGTTTCCTTTTTAAAGACATAAAATGAAATAAGTTACAAGCACATCGTCTTTATAATATATCATAATTAGCACATTTTCGATTAAAATTTTTGAATAGTAACGTCAAACTCAATCCAGCCCACTCTCCTTACAAAATAAAGTGCACGACTGGGCCGTACAAACTTGCTTGTGTTCTTGTGTGCATTTGAGGTAAAAATAAATAAACCAATATATACATACATAGGCATACATATGTAAGTTGACTATAAGTAGGTAAACCTTCGTTCTAAGCAGATTGGCCAAAAACGTTAGATATCAACTGTAGGATTTGATAAAGCTCTTGAAAATCAAGCAACGTTGGTACTATGTCATTTTCCTTCAATTTCACTCATAAATTCATTGCCTTTGAACTCCGGTGAATATATGTATGTACATACGAAAACCCAAAGTAAGTCCCCAAAAATGTAACAAATTTTTTCTTTTTCTCTCTCTGTCTTTTAACCAATGAAAATTACATTCAAACAAATCCATTAGCACGTGCGCACCAATTAAAACCTGTATCGCAAGGAAAAGAAAACGTTTCCATGACAACAGCTGTGTTCTAGAGTTTTGCAAAGTAATAGAGATGTAAAGTGATTATTAATTTAGATGTGATGCTTCGTTTTCTTAAAAATGGCTATGCTGATAGTTTCATTTTCGACAACAGATGCCCTAAAAGAGCATCTTTATAACAATTTTTAACTGTTTGATTCTGCAACATAGTTCGACTGCCATTGGGATATATTTTGTTAGTAATAATTTGAATATTATACAGAATTTGTATTTTGATACTTTAGGTACGTTTTTCTTTTAAGGTGAAATTTTGTGCAAGATGGTGCAAGAAGTCAAGTACAATACATACATATTTTTTGGTTCACTATAGTGTGCAGGTACTTCCGTAAATGCACATGTATTGACTTATCTTTAAAAAGCCATTACCATTGTTATCAATTTGGCCTTAAACTATTAAATAAGGAGTATCTGTGGGGAAAAGCTTTTGCAATGGTATATAATTTTGAAAATCGGTTCAGTAGAAAGAAGTTGGGATAAAATTCATGTTTGCCTATTAATATGATATGAAAATCGTGTTTTTGTTAAGCTGGCTGTAAGGAAAGTGGAATTTTAGGCAATTTTGACGTAAAACGTGGTATGCCATCTTATAGAGTTTTGTAAAAGAAGCCTAGATATGAAAATAAAACAGTAACGATCGAGAAAAGTTTTCGAGAAAAGCGTGTTTTTATGAAGTTGGCTATAAGTAAAGTACCTTTTAAAACAGTTTTAGTCAAAAACGTTGTATGCCATCTCATGGGGTTTAAAAAGGTTTGCTCTAATATAAAATTTAATAAAAATCGTTGGAGCCGTTTTCGAATAAATTGGCTCCAACTGCTCGATTTCACGAAAAATACCGTTATACAAAATTTTTGGCCAAAAATGTTATAAATGTTCCTTATAGGATTTGAGATGTTTAATCATATGTCAAAATCTAGATAAAATCGTTGAAGGCACTTTCAAGGAAACCGGTTTTTAGTCACCTTGGTCGTAAGTACCGTTATATCATACTCAGACCAAAACGTGGTACGCCATCGTATTGCGTTACCTCGTACTAGTCCAAATATGAAATTTGAACTAAATCATTGAAGCCTTTTTCTCGCAAATTGACTTTTAACCAAATTGGCTATAAGTAAAGTACCATTGTTGGCAATTTTGGTAAGCAACACGATACATCATCTGATTGCAATTGACCAGACTAATTCAAATATGAAGTTTAATCAAAATCGTTAGACCCGTTTTCGAGAAACTGAAATCGGCCTTAAGTAAACTACCCTTAATTTTGAGGTTAGAATGAAAATTCCGATTTCGTCTCTAGGGATTATCATACAGACCCTATATATGAAGTTTGATCTAAATCCATCCACTCGTTTAGGCTGTAGCCTCGTGCACAGACAGACAGACAGACAGACAGACAGACAGGCAGACAGACGGCATTGGCGGACCTACTTTTTTGGACTTCTCCATCATAGTAATGTCAAGTTTGATTAAAATCTCGAGTTCCAAATTTTGCACGAATACAATGCTTGCCCTATAGGTATAGGTGCAAGTAAAAATATTCATTCGGAATATTCAAACTTACAGCGTGTTGCGAAATCTAGTAAATTGAATTTGTGGACACTGGCAGTAAGTGAATTTTTATCAATTGTATTGGGAAAAATAACTTTGTCATCGACAGCCAGGCAGAAATAAAAGCTATTACTGCTACAAGGTTGGCCGCTGCCGGGTCCCTGGACACAAAAATATACTAGGCAATGAAAAGGCCGACGAACATCAGAACAGGTAGACACCTCGGTGTTCAACCCGCCTTGTGAACTGAAGCTAGAAGCACGGTTCAAGGCCCAAAGAGAGGCCAACAGTAGGTGATCCTCCCTAGACACCTGTGTGATTACAATAAGTTTATGGCCGTGTTTTGACAACAGTAGGACCGACAGAATTATGCAAAGGGATAGGAAATCCCTTTCCACTCTGATAGGAGCAACCACAGGGCATAAAACTCTTTGTGGTGGTGAAGATGAGGAGCCAATGGGAACATTTTTATTAAAACAAAATATTTAGATATTTAAATTTTTTATAATTTGTGCCACGTCCACTTTTTTGGAGCGTTTTCATAAAAAAAATCAGATTTTGATGAAATTTTGTATGAAATATCAAGAATCATTCAAGGATATCGTTGTCCCATTATCCAGTCCCTACGAAGTGGATTGCAACTTTTCTGTGTGTTTCTTCTAAAATTTGGAATCGTGTGTTATTTTTTGCTACGAAACAGGAAGTGTTGTTCTTAAATTCAAAAATTGCAGGAAAGCTCCTCTTTTTCTCAAATTCGGAAACGGCAGTACTAACCGATGGCAACAGTTATTCCAAATCGAACTTAATTAGCCCCCTAATTTCCAAAATTAAGTAGTGTTGAGAGAATGCTTATCATTTGTTTTTTAGGTTTCAAATAATGTTAATATTTATTAACTATTATATGTTTAGCGGAGTTCTTTGATTTGCATATAATAAAAATAATGGTTTCAACTTCACAAAAATGATCAACTATGTATGTTGTCTACACGTATTGCTTTTAATCGATGTTAAAAGAGGTTTTAAGATTCCCATTTCAAGAAGCAGGTGTGAAAGACTGCTGTGGAAGCCCTGGACAAGGCTACGACGACCAAGAATGTCAATATATATGTATATTTTCTGTTTTTATTTTTCAGTTTTAGTTTTGCAATAAATTTAAGCGGTCTATTTATTCATTACGCACTAATTTGAAGAAATCACCATCGGTCACATCGGTTTAAACTTCTGTATATAATTTTATCAACGAGAATATCACGGTTTTTGATTCTACAGTAGATTAGTTTGCATTCTATGCTTAGTGTAACAAGTTTAAGATACGACCACCGATTGCACTTAGGTCATTTACATAAATAATAAGAAATGCTATATTTTTCTAAATTGCATTTTAAATTGAATTTCTGTAAGTTTACATCACAACCCATTATACCTAGCATGTGTTACTCACGTTTTATTTGAAGTCACGTATGTATTTACATTCACTCAATTTAAATAACAAAAATAGAAGATATATGTATGTATTGTTTGTGAAATAAACTCAATAATATATTTTTTTATTCTCAATAAGCAATAGCAGGAGAATGTGTATATATATTTGCTTTAGGACGTAGAAAAGGACTGGCGGTTAATCGTCGGTGGTGTTTCATTTATACTGACAATTATTTGGTCCTGACAGCATCATTGCGCATAAACGTCTCTTTCTAAACATTCATTGGTGTACATATATGTATATATTTGCACATGGTTGTATAACGAAATATCAGGACACGTTTTACAATAAACTTTGCGCAGATTTCATTCCCGGATTGTAGTTGTTTGTATCCTTTTGCCTGCTTTCACAACAGCTGATTAAGCTATTCCAATTACGTGGTAAATATGTAAATAGTGTTACGTCTGATGGTAACCAATTTTGACGGAAAAGCAATATTTAAATAAATCCTTGAAGCTTTATTAAAATTATTCGTGAAGTGGATGCTGTTGCCGCAGTTCGAATTAATGCACGTGTACATATAATAAAATTGTCCTCGAGGGAGCTATACCACAAAAGAGCAAAGAAAGAACTTGATTATGTATGTACATAATATACATATGTATGTATATGCATACCTATAGATACAATAAAACACCTACAAGATATTAAAATAACAAAATTACACTCGATAGAGCGCGTGAGTTGTTTTGAATTAGATGTTGAAAGGCTTTAACTACTATACATACTGTCTACTTTAATATGGTGAAAATGGGCATTGAGTATGCTAAACGGTATTAGGGGCATATGAGTTGTTATGGGATAATAAATTAGTTGAAGTGTAGGTGGATATGTACAACTATATTGGGGAGTAACCCTAGTATACTTGCAGTTAATGATTTGGTTTTATTAATGGTTTAAGAATTGCGGAATATATTATGTACCTAACAATCTTATATTTATTGATGTAAAAAAAATAGAGTACGTAAAGTAGGTATGTATGTATAGGTTGATAAACGGAACTGGAAGTTATTCAACTTGTTTTCGACTTGGCATTAAATGAATTTTTGCGACCTTCAGCTGTCTGAAATCGAAATACTCAGTATTGGTTTGTGTGCAGTTGAACAGTTTTCTTGAAGTGATATTCTTATGACGCCCAACGCAAAACTGATAAATATATCAGTGCAATCATAATCGTTTCGAAAATATGATTTCTAAAATTGTCTTGTAATTCAATACGCTTATTCCATACGACACGCCCATCGTGGCCAAGTAAAGGTCAATGACTCTTGAAACTTATTCAGTCGATCCTTGACGAGAAAAAAATAACCGAGACAAAGATATTTCACGAGGTACCGCCAACAACGTTCAAGTTTTTTACGAAATAGGTAAAGTAGAGTACACATCTTCAGCTTTGGTTTCAAGCACGAGTAGCACCAAAAGTCAAAAACCCTCATAAAACAATAAATATTTTCGGATTTCCCAGTTTTCTTTACTCAAAGAACCTTTTTCGATACCCAGAGAGGTAGCGAAACTGTTGTGATCAAAGGAAACCGCCAAAACAGCGAGAGTGTAACTGCAATAGGGAAACCCTAGGTAAAAAAAAAAGTGGGAAACCTAAAAAATTTTATTGTTTTAAGCCGGCTCTTGACTTTTGCTACTAATCGTGCTGCAAACCAGAACTGATGGTGTTTACTCTACCTTAAGCCTCCTGAAGGCGAAAAGCAATTTGTATGCATGACGGAGCACCACGTCATAAAGCCAAAAGTAAATCAGGTCCAGGACACATTTAATCATGGGGGAGCATGTCTCGAAGTGTCATGGCACTTATCCCAGCTAAATCATATTCTGTACTCCATTATACATTTTTTTTTAATTTTACTAAAAATTATTTGCTTTTTGGTCGAAATTTTTTCTATTCTTCAATATAATGTTTTTGAAATTGAATTCAAAGAAATACATCTCTAAAATGCTGAATTTTCTTGCTTGGATCTCATAAGCACTGGTGCATTGCTTCTTGGAAAGTGGGTATCAAAAAATGTTTTTAATACTTCATTGATACTTGTCACCTAACAGTTATCAGATTTCTTGATGAAGCTGGGAATTGTTGGGTCTCTGGCTAAAATCTTTTGAATTCTAAAAGTGTCACCTGTATCTCCGATTGACTCGCTGACAGTGCTAAAATAGACGATAAGGAAAACAAGGTGTGGGTAGATTCAAGAACATCAAAAATATGCGCATGAGTTATGCAACACTGCCTTCACACTGCTGCTACGTTGCCATACAAAACTGTGGAACTCGCTGTGCAAGTTGGTCGGTTTTAACTTTCAGTTGCTTTACAACTCTAAAAATTAGCTTTTGAATTGAGCAGTAACGCTAAATTTTTTTACCTCGCTGCTTTACTATAGCCTCAGCACTGCCGCAGTACTGCATTTCTAAATTATTATTTTTTTTATTTTGACCAAGTATTATTGCATATTCCGACAGCATACAATACAAATATTCAAAAATGTAAATAGTTTATAGATTTAAAAATAAAAGTAGGTTAAAAAGTATTACCATGAAATTAATTATAACAATTAATAAGTAAACGAAAAGTGAATGTAAATAATCTTGCCTTTATGAAATGTACTTGTTTTATTCTGCGAAAGAGAATATCACCAAAATTATTCGCATTATAGAGAGAGGATAATATTAACAAAAAATTGTCGCCCTAAACTTTGATAATAGATACGCAGCTGGATTAGACTTAGACAGGAAATTTAAGATTTTTGGAATAAATATAGAGGGTGTTTGCTAATAACACTTTTATGCTGGTGCAGTGCCACTAAATGAGTGACGTAGCTATAATAGCCTTACAAAGCAACTTGAACTCAATTTCTTTTTTGATGCAGACAGTTGCATCGTCACAGGAAGTGGTCACCTTCTCTCTACGTGGTGAGAGAGAGCCTACCTGAAATCTCGTTCTGGTTCCGACTTTGGTCTCTACCATCGCACTCATAAACTGCTCGGTGATCTCTGCCAATCTCCTTCTTCAAGGTAATTTCAGACGAATAGAACCTAGTATAATCTCTGACCTGACCCTGATCCTCCTAACTACCCACCGATTTTTAAGTTTGCCGCCAATACCTCATAAGACCCTCAAACTATAGCTTACTTACTATTTGATAAATTTTTTCGCTAATCTTCACCCACCCCTAAAGCCGATCACGACAATTGTGCCCCATTTTTAACCACAAACATAATAGATTTTGTCTCACAGGCATTGCGTGCCACTGTCTCACAGGCATTGCGTAACCACTGGCTTCAATAAGGCATTTCATAAAACTTCGTACCCACTCATCATTTTTAAACTAAAAGCCCTCAGTTTCCAAACGAATTATGTCAAATGGATCAATATCTACTGGGCAGGTAGACAATATGAAGTTTTATTTGATCTTCTGTTTCCAACCACATAATGGCCACATCGGCTGTCCCTCAAGGCAGACACCTTGGTTCTTTAATTATCGTGCTCACCACCACAGGTACGTTTTTTCTCTGTAACGAGCTTGTCCCCTCAGTCCCCTCTTTACACGTCTTAGGTGTTATCTGCAATAGGTAGCTTAACTTATGTTCATCAATATTATAAGTGGAACCAACTCCGCGCTTGGCTTCCCTTCATGTAAAGAATATAACACGCACATGACCTGACCCTGATCCTCCTAACTACCCACCGATTTTTAAGTTTGCCGCCAATACCTCATAAGACCCTCAAACTATAGCTTACTTACTATTTGATAAATTTTTTCGCTAATCTTCACTCACCCCTTAAGCCGATCACGACAATTGTGCCCCATTTTTAACCACAAACATAATAGAATTTGTCTCACAGGCATTGCGTGCCACTGTCTCACAGGCATTGCGTGACCACTGGCTTCAGTAAGGCATTTGATATAACTTCGTACCCGCTCATCATTTTTAAACTAAAAGCCCTCAGTTTCCAAACGAATTTTGTCAAATGGAACAATATCTACTGGGCAGGTAGACAATATGAAGTTTTATTTGATCTTCTGCTTCCAACCACATAATGGCCACATCGGCTGTCCCTCAAGGCAGACACCTTGGTTCTTTAATTATCGTGCTCACCACCACAGGTACGTTTTTTCTCTGTAACGAGCTTGTCCCCTCAGTCCCCTCTTTACACGTCTTAGGTGTTATCTGCAATAGGGAGCTTAACTTATGTTCATCAATATTATAAGTGGAACCAACTCCGCGCTTGGCTCTTCAAAACGTTGGAAAAAAAAGTTCTCCAGTTGTCCAGCGCAGGTTTCTGTGCGCGTCGTGGCTCAAGTGGTTAGTGCATTTGAGGTTCAAATCCCAAAACACCTTAAAGTTTTTGCCCCACCTCTCGCTCGGCTCTGACAAACATCAGACTATCTTCAAAAATCTTCTCAAATAACAAATTGCCTTTCGGACGCGGCATTAAACAGTCCCTTCCCTTCATGTAAAGAATATAACACGCACAACACCTTTTTTTTTAGCGCAGATTTCTACGCTTTGCCATTTGCTACTTTGCCTAGGATGACAGAAACAATTTGCTTTTTTTTTTTTTTTTTTACTGTTTATTTATCCTCTTATACATTATTATACATTATATTTGCGTAAATAAACCTAAAAATTACGACCTTATTTATAACTTAAAGTAAATGACCTCAAGGGTTCTCAATACTTATACTATACAGAAACAATTTGCTCTCTTACACCGATCTGTCTGCAGTCCTTCGAAAATCGTCGCCAAGTCGCCCAATTACTCTTCCTTCATCAGTTAATTACTGGTCACACTGATTGTTCCGCGCTTCTCGAATCGGTATCCCTTAACACTTACTAATCCGCGGAACCTAATTTTCATACCATTCTTCCGTATCTCTAGTACGTAGTGGAGCTGAGATAATTCCGATGTATTGGTGTATGTTAGAGTGATTATAGCCATTCAAGCTGCTTCTGCTAATAACAAGACATTGATTTAGCTGGGTTGATAGCAGATGATGAAAAACCGAATAGCGTCTTAAGATTGAAGAGAAGCTTCATATGATTCATTGTATCAAAGGCCTTGGAAAAGTCAAGAAAAGAACGTTTAGTTCCTTATTTTGATCCTCTGAATATGGCTGTTGTTATTGATTCAGGACTTTTGTACCAATACGCTTTAAACGTGATGCTTTATTATATATAGGTAGTTGATCAAGCATGCCTTACTCTATGTAATTTCGCTGATGCTCCAGTCGTGGATGGCCCTTTAGCTACTACCTTACTCGCCCCACTGCTACAAGCTATTGACTTCTTCTTGGCAGTGCCTTGGCCCTATCAAGCTCTGCCCTATCCCATGAACTGATCGAACTCATGTTACACCACCAAACTGTGCAACCTTGCGCCTAGCACTTCGGCTTTATGTCTGTTCTTGGGTCATTGATGTCATTGATGCCTCCTGTCCACACGACTTCCGAGAACAAGTAAACAGCAGAGCAACCTGCTCCTATCTCAATTAGTGAGAGTGGTAACCAACTCGCTACTACAATGGGAGTACCAGCCAGTGTTGGCAGAACTAGAGATTTGTTCCTAGTCTAGGGGAAAAACAGCGCAATCACCAGGGAATTTCTAAGGGAAAATAGGAAAGTAAGTAAATGAATTTAATTTTTTTCGTTAATTTATAAAAAATATTTTCCACCATTAAACATTTAAATTTTCATAGTAAAATATACATTCTATACCACTTACTATAAACTCTCGCATAACGTACATACGTACATATGTATAACTTAACCCAAAACAACTGCCTACTGCCGTACCAAGCTGCAATGCAAACGCACATACGTACATACGTATGTATGTCAAATGAGAAAACCACCTGACGACTGTATTTATTTACATTTACATACATATGTACTATATGTAATCTAGTGCTATGTAAATACATACTAAATTGTAGGCAGAAGCAAAAAGTAGTTCAAACAAAAATACCGAAAGGAGAGAATTTAGCGCTTAGCTTGTTTTTTCACTTGATTTATACTCATTTCGGTCATGGATTTTCGGTAGGGATTTCTGCTGAAAAACTCTCTGGTACCACCCACCCTACTATTGCTCTTAAATACTGAAGTGAGAGTAGTAGCCTGCTCACTTCCTGCTGCACTAGTATTATTGAGGGTGATGTCAACATAATCACTGTCACTGGTCTGGAAAACATCTTCCAACACTCTTTCCGGGGCATTGATGCACATCAACCAGATCAACGTCCAGTTTCATCGCCGACTGGGTAACGAGTGTACCCTTAACTAAACTATCTTCTTTTTTATTATGTTTGTATTTTTTGCTAAAGTAATGCACTACTTACTGGAGTTCATTTATATTTATACTCAGAATTACACGCGCCCTTATCTTGATCTTGATAACATTTAAAAACCAGCAGGTAGTGAAGAATTATCCTCGTTTTTCTTTAACGCTTCCTTCTCATATTGTATCGTACATATTTCTGGTTATTCCGTACTCTTCAACATTGCGGTATTGAACTAATATTTGAATGTATTCAAAAAGTAAAAAATATTTTTAATTGCAAATTTCCATAGTTTAATTTTAAGATTAGATAGTTCACTCGTATTTTGATATATTGCTATATTCAATCTTATACGATTCAACAGTTTGTCGAACAGTTGATGGTTTTTCTGCCTCATGTTTACAATTAATTCGTCCAAATTCTTAATTTGTCGCGCGCTAAGCGATCTCACACACTGACAACTGATTTTATATTCTCGAACGGCGAAAGTTGTCTCATTGGAGGCAGCTGGAGTATATCGCCGATTAATTTTAATAATATCACCGGTGTTATCAATTTGTGTTAAACTAAGGTGAATGTACATTAATGTTACATTTGAGATCACAGAAACCTTTTAACTATGAAAAAGACCTTGATTTGATAGAGGAGTGTACAAGGTTGGCCAAATACAAATTTATTTTTGAAATTTGCAATGGGATGAACAAAATTAAATTTTAAATTAAAACGACGTTGTGCTTCATAATTAACGATAATGAAAACAAGGTTTCTTAATTTTTTTGCAAAAGTTCCTGGTTCACTTAAAACCTTGAACTTGTAATTTAATGAAAAAATAAAACACTTCATCACACATATCCTCTGATTTTATCAAATCGTAGATCACTTTACTACTTAGACGTAGAATATAATTATTCTATTTATTGCACATTATCTTTTCAAAATATAAAACATAGCCGAATAATAAATAAAATAAGAACTGATCAGCGGATTCTTGACATTTTAAGAACATACTGGAAAAGTAGCGAAAATTTACAGTCAGAAACGTTTGACTACCTAGAGTTCAGTACTAACGTTACTTGGAAAAAAAAAGTCAAAGAACTCATATCTATGTACATATACTATGTATGTCCACACGCTTATTCAAAATAATATGAAAAAAAGGAATCACCAACCAGAGTATAACCGCAATGAGTACCAATGAGTAGATCACTCTCTCCACAGCACAGGTTGAAAATATTGAATTTTGTTCCTACTCGTGATCGCTAGTAACAACGCATTTTACAAACAAATTTTCATTTGGCATGCCCAAAACGTGGTATGCCATCTTATATGTAGTATTTATATACCCAAATATAGGCAAACATCAAATTTTCAAAATCGTTTAAGCGGTTTTCGAGAAAATCCATTTTTATTGAAATTGGTATTGAGTAAAGTACTCTTAATTTTGCGGTTAGAATGAAAATTCCGATTTCGCCTCGAGCTGTGAACCAACATAATACCAGACAGACGGAATTAGCGAACCCACTTTTTTCAACTTTTCCATCTGAGTAATGTCAATTTTGATTAAAATCTCGAGTTCAAAATTTTTTTACGAAACTAAGAATTACATTTACATATGTATGCATATGTATGTATTCTCTTTTCAACTGAGTTCCTCCTATACGTTGCCATGCGAATGAATATAATTTTTTTTAAGAAGTAATTGTTAATAATTATATTCATAAAAATGGTTTCTATTCATAAACTTAATTTTAAAACACTATAAGCAGAAAACTTATTTATTCGAACATAGCAATTATACAATAAATTAATTTGTACTTTGTTCACAAATAATATTTCATGTTATAATCTTCCAACATGGGTGTTTGTCAATCGTGCAAATACTTTTAACTAATTTAATAACTAGGTCTTGTATTGATGTTTTCATGCACAGAAATTAATGATCTAATGTATATTATGGGTGATAATGAAATACAAATTAATGATCCACTTAGTCCATTGACTTCTATTTGAAGTCTTTAAACATAAAGATGTGGTTGCAAATAATTCAAACTTGCTTCTCGTAGTGCCATAAAGCTGTCGTTAATATTGACCCCAATGAAAAAGTGGGTGAGGCAGTGGAGGGATTTTAAAAAAATTACACTTCTACTGCTTCTTCTTCCCCAAAAACTGGTAGCATACAGACGGGCGGACGGACATGGCTGATTCGTCTCGCTATTAGTACTCATTAGCAACACGAATATATATTTTTTAAAATTCTATCTAGTTTATTTCTCTATGTTACACTTAGGTAGGTAATACATAGATACATATGTATGCTAGTACATTATTGACTCATCAGCATACGATTTGAAACTAGCGCTTAGTAAAATAAAATTTTGTGTTTATTAAAATAACCAATAAAAGCATTTCAACATTGCTTGCAACACATATATAGTTTATTTGTCTACGTTTTGGCATACACTACAATAACAACAGTGATACAACATTGTTTTCAACAAAATCGTTTTGGTTCATGGAGAGATCAGCATACCAATTTTTACTTGCACCAACATTTTAATTGAACGCACAAAAATGTTGATATATGTGAATATACATACGTATATTAGTTAAAATTTAGTAAATTTCTTCTTAAAATTACTAATTATTCATGTTTTTTTTTTCATTTCATCTACGAACTAATTATTGTCTCTTTTCAGAAGGAATACCATCATAATATATGCCAACCTTTGTGTGTGTATTAATAATTGACAATTCAGATATTTTCACCTTTATAGATTAATATTAATTAAATATTTGAAGACTTGTCTTCAAGTTGATAACAGTTTAAAGTCAAATGCAAACAAAAGCAAAGTTTTGAAATTAACAAAGCGTAGGTATATGTATAATATGAATAACCAAAATGTTTATTACTAGTTCTGCTAAAGTAACATTTTAATAGGTTTAATATGTTTGAGTATGATAAAATTATACCAGCTCCTTAGACTACTCTGGTTGGGTCAACTACACCACCCGGTCCAGGCAGACAACTTGGGTGGCCTAACAAATACGAATCCACTTGACGAGCAGCTTGCCTGCCCTCGGAAATAGCCCACACGACCAAGGATTGTCCTCTTCGGCAATCTGTGAGTAACAATTTTTAATAAATATACTCTGGATGAAGCGCAAAATAAAACTCTTGAGACAGTACCTCCTGCGGCAAAAACTTTTGTATTAGAGGTCCCATATGTTCCATTGACAGCTTTAATATTTCCTCGGGGATCGAGTTCTAGATCAAGTTCCTTGGGAATGGTTTGTTCTGGACCAACAAAACCCATAGCCAATAAAACCAAATCAGCAGGGAACTGTTTTTCAGTTCCCACTATATTCTTCGATGACCATTGGCCCGTAGAAGTCTTAGACCATCCCACTTGGATTGTGTTCACTTTTTCGATATGGCCATTATCTCCTATAAATTCCGTTGTTGTTGTTACATATTGGCGAGGATCCTTACCAAACTTAACACGAACTTCTTCGTGTCCATAATCAACCCTATTAAGAGGTAAATAAATAATGAATACAAAAAAAAAACAAAGCGTTTACAATTTGCAGATTACCTGAATACTTTAGGCCATTGGGGCCATGGATTATCATCAGCACGAGATTTTGGTGGTTCTGGAAGAATTTCAAATGTCGTAATACTCTTGGCACCTTGTCGCAATGAAGTGGCTATACAATCGCAACCTGTATCACCACCACCAATAATTATAACATCCTTTCCTTTAGCAGATATTATGTTTTCAGAACCACCCAACTGCTTCTTCTGTTGAGATTCTAAGAATTCCATAGCAAAATGTATGCCTTTTAAGTCCCGGTTTGGTATAGGAAGATCCCGAGGCCAAGTTGCACCAGTAGTCAATAAGACTGCATCATACCTTAAATACAAAAATGTTCACTTAACTAATAAAATACACCCTTAACTTAACTACATACATCCTGGAATTTTTCTTTCTAGGAACTTATTCAATTAAACATATGCTGAATTGTTTTTAATTAAAATAACCCATAAAGGGTACCATACCATACGCACCTACGCAATGGGTGAATTGTAGATAATTTCAATGCATCAAAATTTGGGATTACTCTTTTTTTCGATTTTATATTTCTTTTTTTTTTCCGAGGGTAGGTGAAAATCTTCTATAAGACACTATGAGAATAGCAAACGCGTGCTCATAGTAGTGTCAGATTTCTACTGACTAAAAACACCACCCTTCGATATACGTATGTATGTATATTGTTAAATACTGCAACTAAGATAAAACCTATCAAGCAATTTTTTTATCGCGAGATAATGACTTTTGGGTTACTTTCCAATGAAAGATCCTGCATGTTCCGCAATTTAGACGCGGTTAATCTTATCGAGAGGTTTCGTTCTTTGCAGTCGGTGCAATAAATTGCTCTTATCCAAGATTTGTAGGACTGTATTGTTGATATGTCCAATTAGTCGATTTTTATGCTTTCGCGCGAAGTCTCTAGTTTCAGCTTCGATTGTACTGATTCCGAGATCTCTATGGATATCGTCGTTTCTACTGTACCATGGTGCTTGGACAATTTCTCTAAGAACTTTATTTTGAAAAGTTTTTATAATGTTGAGATTTGTTTTCTTGGTACAACCCCAAAGTTGTATACCGTGGGTCCACACCGGTTTTAGCACTTGCTTGTATAAAAGCAGTTTGTTCTCGGTACTCAGCTGGGAATGTTTTCCAAGTAACCAATACATTTCTCCATATTCGATTTCAAGCTCTTTACGTTTCATTTTCACGTGCGAATTCCATTTCAGCTTTGCGTCGAGTGTCATTCCCAGGTATTTGGCTTCGTTCTCAAAAGGAATTCGGGCCAAGTTTATTGGCCAAGTAGATTGGCAAGTCAATAATTTTCTTATATGTGCAATTCACGTGATCCGCCGATCCGCCAGTCCCTCATCCATTAATTTATTTTATTCACTGCGTCGTGCAGTCGCTTCTTCGATTGTTTTAACTACTGATAGGATAGCGGTGTCATCAGCAAACGTAGCAAGAATAGTGCCATCTTCTTTCGGTATATCACGGGTATATAAAAGATAGAGAAGCGGCCCAAGAACGCTTCCTAGCGGTACGCCGCCCGCAATTTCTTTAAGCTCCGAGTATTCATTTCCATGTCTAACTAGAATATCGTATAGGCATCCGGGAAGAACTTGTCTTAATTTGTAATCCTTCGTGCCACACCTTATCAAAGGCTTGCGAGACGTCTAGAAATATGCTTGAGCATATCTCTTTTTCTTCGAGTGCTTTCTCAGTAATTCTGTGCACCTGGTCAACTGTCGAATGCTTACTTCTGAACCCAAGTTGATGGTCAGGGATAAGATTATTGTCTTCTATAACCGGTTGTATACACCTTAGTAATATCCTCTCAAAGATTTTGGATATGACTGGAAGAAGCAAAATTGGTCTGTACGATTTTACATCATTTGGCGGTTTTCCTGGTTTTAAAACCATTATGACTTCCGCAACTTTCCATTGGCTCGGCACGTGTTTTAATCTGAGCGCAGCATTTATAATATGGAGAAGTTTATTTAATGCTTTTCTAGGTAGAACTTTGAGAACTTCTTAAGTTTGAGGACCTCGATCTCGTGTTTTAGTTCGCTTAGCGTTGCTCTTGTGAGCATTAAATCGTTAGATAGTAAATCCGTCCGACTGTTATTGTTCTAGACTTCTTGCCCATCATACGGCTTAAAAGTTTCTTCCAGATAAGCGGCAAAACGTCCGCTTTTTCTTTATCTTCCCTTGCCCATTCACTTTGGTTTATTTTAATTTGCGGCGCGGGAACTTTGGGCCTTTTGGTGGCTTTTAAAGCTTTTCAGAGTGAATAATTCGAATCTTTTTTCGCTGTTAAACTTTGAAGGTAGGAGCTTATGCCACAATTCTTATAAACGTTAATAGTCTCCTTCAACAAATTGCACAAAAAATTCAAATACGCTTTATGTTGCGGACCACGGCTCTGTTGCCATTTTTTACGCGTTTTTCTCTTTTCTTTGACCAATTCTTTTATTTTCGGAGGATATCGTAAACCATATTTGCTCGGCGTTTTCTTTGGTTTGGGCGTATTATTCCAAGAGGCGTACGTGGTCTACCAGTTAATCTCGCTGCTCTGGGATGTGGATGAGTTTTTCGCTCAAAGTTAGAATGACTGGAGAATGATCAAACGACAGATCAAAGCTCTCTTCAACTTTTATGTTGTTGGTAGGTACTCCTTTCACAACGAAAAAATCGATGAGGTCAGGTATTTTCAAAGTATCAGCTGGCCAGTAAGTCGGTTAGCCCGTCGAGTGGAAATCACAACTGTACTCCATACCTGCCCCATAAAGCAGTGTACCTTTTTGCCCCAGAACGTATGCTTCGCGTTAAAATCGCCACCAATAATAAAATTAGGTTTAAGAGATCTAAACAAGTTAGTAAAATCACTTTTTTCAAGCGCGGAACGGGGTGGACAGTAGATAGATGAGATTTTAAGTACACGCTGGGTATTTTTTACTCAAATCGTGCACAGTTGCAAAGTTTCAAGCTCTATCTTCAGGTCTTCGGATTGTTCGATGCAGTCTTTAATAAATAAGGATGATCCACCTCTCGCTTTTCCTGAAGGGTGACAAGCGTGGAAATCATTATAGCCTTTAATTTTTAAATGCGATTTCCTTTTTACGTGGGTTTCAGAAATCAAGCAAATGTCAATATCTTTTCGCGCATGAATATTTAAAATTAGTCAAGTTTTTGTAAAAGTTCGTTTGCATTCCAAGTGCATATTTTTAACATTCGTTTTTCATTCATATTTTGTTTGAAGTACGCGTTTTCTGTGAATTATTTTCGAGCTTAACCAACCTATCGAGAATAGCTTTATTTATTTTGCTTTGTTCTTCAAGTTTTGCGAGAATAGCGGAAAAAACATGAGAAACAGAGTCCGTCGACATTTCAGCGTTTTTCGGTTCTTCGAATCCCGCGGCCCGAGCGTAAGTTAGCACTCTAACTATTCGAGGGCTATTTGCTAATGGTAAGTTTTCGGTACCGTTTCTTTTGAGAACAGAGGTCGGAGACTTGTCTATTATTACTCTTTCTCTCACATTTTTACGCTCAGGACCCGTTTTTAGATTGCCTACTAATTCTTGAGCGGTCTTAAGTTTTGTCTTAGTTAGCGGTTGTTTTGGCTTTGGTGCATTTTGATGGCTGGATGCTGTAGGAATAGGGTTCTGATTGGCGTCAACTTGGCGACGTCCAGTACTGTAACTGTTACTACACATCAATTGTGCTTATTTTACCTCCAAGTGGTAGCCATCGGGTACTGGTTGATGTCCATCCGGACGCGACTTGCTAAACTTATAAGCGCGAGTGTTGAACAAGAGAAAATTGCAGCACTATAAACACGACAGCGGACGAACTCTCTCGATGAGGTCAACGGTGGCGTCAGAGCTTTGAGCGGAAGCAGAAACTTTATCCGGGCTACTTTGACATCTTCGGAACCCAGGCCGGTAAGGATTTCCAAAAGCAGGTCAGGTTTTTGGAAAAGAGACGGTGGCGGACGAGCCTCTAATAGGTCAACGGTAGCGCTCACATCCCCGAAGCGGGTTACTGACATCGGTTTTCTCAACCGGCCCCTTGTCCTAGGGGTTTTACCAAAAGGAACTGGCCCTCCAGGTTGGGGGTTGTGCCGTCGAGGTAACTTCCCTACCACGAAGAAAAACACCAGTTACGAGAGAGATACGCGACTCGGAATTAAATCAACCCCCTCATACAAGATCACGACCCGGAACGTTTACGTACTACGAATTAAGAGTATGCACCTGGACCGTATGTACATTGTACACCCCTGGTGCTACTCAAAAACTCCAATCTGTCCTCACTCGGTACAAGGCAGATATTACCGCGATCCAGGAGATACGATAGATAGGATCAGGAATACAAAAACGACAAAATTGCGACATTTATTACAGCTGCCACAAAAGACTGCACATGTTAGGATGCGGATTCGTCGTGGGAAATCGGCTACGCTCAATGATAATTGACTTTAAGCCGATCAGCGATCGCCTGGCTGTGATCCGCATCAAAGACACATTTCAAAACATGAGCTTAATATGTGCACACGCCCCTATCGACGAAGCTGAAGACTCTATCAAGGAGGAGTTTTATGACCTCCTGGACGGAGCCTACGGAGCCTGGAGACTTCAATGCCAAAATCAGTAAGGAAAACATCACTGGCGGATTAGTCGGAAAGTACAGCCTACACGATACGACAACAGACAACGGCTTCCGACTACTCGACTTAATACGGTGATAAGTAGCACTAGGTTTCAAAGACTACGAATCCACACAGCAACGTGCCTATCTCCAGATGGTCGAACCGCCAACCAAATCTACCACGTGCTAATCGATGCGAGGCACGCATCCAGCATTCTAAATGTGCAAACGTTTAGAGGGGTAAATGTCGACTCTGACCATTATCTTGTTGCAGCCAAATTCAGAGCTCGACTATCTAACGAGAAGAAGCTGCGAAATGCTGCGAAGAAGAAATTCAACGTTGGAAGCCTTAGCACGACTGGAGTAGCCAGAGTCTACAGAGAGCGTCTGAGTGAGAAACTCCCCGCTGTGCATTCACCTTCCACAAATGCCAACAACCTCTGGAGCCAGTACCGCGACATCATCAAAGAGGTAGCCGAGACCACCATAGGTTACCAACCACCACCTAAGAGGAGCAATTGGTATGATGATGAATGCGTACGTCGGAAAAAGGTGTCAGAAAATGCACACCTACAAATGCTGCAGCGGAAAACAAGAGCAGCAAGGGAAGAGTATCGAGCCAGAAGAAGGGAGGAGAAAAAGATCCTGCGTAAAAAGAAAAGGGCCCACGCAGTCTCCCAGCTCAAGGTTATCGAAGAGTCTCGCGACAGGAACAACACCCGGATGTTTTTTAAGAAAGCCAAGCAGCTGGCAGCTGGCTTTAAACCCGGAATGCAGGCTCTTCGAAATAGTGAAGGAAACCTAGTCACCGAAGCACAGGGAATAGTAGATGTTTTTAAGGAGCATTTCCAGCTGCTGCTTAATGGGCATCAAATAGAGAGATTGATAGGGCAAGAAGAGAACCCACGTCCAATCAATGAAGAAGCCACCCCCCTCCCCTGTTTTGAAGAAGTTGACTCAGCTATCAAAAAGCTGAAGAACAACAAAGCCGCTATAAGATCCTATCCAATGTACTGTGTGAACGTCTGAAACCTTTCTGCAACACACAAAGTCGGCACGTACCAGTGTGGCTTCCGGCCCGGCAGATGTTTTCACGCTAAGGCAAATCTTGGAAAAGACCAACGAATTTCAAGTCGAGACCCACCACCTCAGCATTCATCGTCTTGAGCTCTACAACCGCTGCTACTTCCACATTGAGCGAATGGACAACAATGCTCCAGCAAAGAGGATCTTCGACTCACAGCCCCCAGGTTCGAGACGACAAGGAAGACCGAACCTCCGTTTTAAAGACCAAGCTATCGCGGATGCCAGAGCGCTTGGTCTGGACAACTGGAAGCAGCGTGCCCGGGATCGAAGAGAATGGAGGCTACCGTGTCTCAGGCACGGACTCTTCACGGGTCGGGAGCCCATTAAGTAAAGTAAGTAAGCATTTTGAGGCTTAAGGAGTGCATCTCTCCGTTTTTGCAACTCCTTGGCTACTTCACATCCTCTGTAATTTGCTGGGTGCTTTCCCTTACAGTTAACACAGGCTGCGGAAGTTTGTTTGTTTACTCCAGTCTTGGGAGAGGTGATTTCCGGCGCATTTCACACATTGTGGTTCTTTTTTGCAATACATTTGCGTATGGTTAAATTGTTGGCTCGATTTTGACCACGATATTTAATATAGCCTTAATTCGGTAGATATCGTCGATATTAGCAGACTTATCGAAGGTAAGCATAAAAAGCGGAAGTCTACGCCTCACCAGTGTGGACTTATCTGTTTCCGTTTGTAGCTTCTCCTTCGTGATGATATTAACAGTATCAAGAATTTTAAAGCCTTTTGCTTGGAGTTCGTTTACAACTTCTTCTTTGGTGCATGAGGGGTGAAGTCCCCTTGCTATAACCCGATGTGGCCTTTCTGGCTTTATTTCGAAAGTAAACCACTGGATCTTCTCGGCATTTAGTTTTTGGGACACTGCTTGGTAGTCGTTGTGGTCATCAACGTTAATTTTCCACGCATTATTCCTCAAAGATGTAACTTTAAATTTTGATGTTATCGTACTTTTAAAGAGGCTATGCAACTTATTATATTCCTTTATCCCGACGACGTTTATAGGTGGCGGCAAACGAAATTGGGCTCGAAGTTGTTTATCTTGCGTTTCTCTTTTCTTTTTTTCTTTTAGGGGCTCGACTTCGGGCGAAGAACCGGCTCTCCGTTTCTTACTAGGTCTTTTCTTAGAGACCCGATTCGTTTCGCGTGCTAGCTCTTCTTCGTCGGTGTGGTATTCCTGACTAGCTAACCGTGGTGAAGTACAATCGCGTTCTTTATGCAAATGTGTGTCCCTTAGAACCTTATTTTCATTTTTTAATATGTCTATCTCTTTCTTAAGATCTTGATAGAGTAGAGCCATTTCATTAAGCTTTATTTTCTTCCTCAAAGCTTTTATATTTCGCTGAGTCCTGATTTTCGAGCACTGACGCTCCCGGTGGACTTCTTTTCCCGAGGATATTCGATCTTGGTGGAGGACACCGAGATACCCTTGAAATTTTTTGTAAAAGGGTCATTGAATTGCAATAAGTTGCTCTCCCCAGAATCCGTAGAGCCGACCTCCGAAGAGGGTGGATTTTCCAGTAAAGCTGGATTTTATATAAAATAATGAGTAAAATTATGAAAAGAAAAATGGTAAAATTATCTGCCTCTTTTACTTAAAGATACATATAATATGTTATTTTCTCACTCAAGTGCCAAAATCTGGTGATATATGGATATTGCTCAACCGTCTTCGCTGATTACGAATACACACATACTTATACTTTACATTCGAGATACATATACTTTACTGTATTACAAACTATGTATCAAGCCTAATATACCTTTAGCCATATGCATAAAATGTAAGAATTGACACAGTTTTGATCTAGAAACTTATGAAGAATTGGTCTTGTTACATAAATTTTCTTAGAAATCGAATGGATTACACTATCATAAGTTCTATTTTGAAGCAAACAAAAAGAGGACCATTATATCAATAAACTTACTCAGTTAGCAAGAATTCTGCTTTTATGTCTTTTCCCACATGAACGCCTGTTTTAAACTCAATGCCCTCTGCTGCCATAAGATCCACACGTCGTTGGACAACTTCTTTTGATAACTTCATTGTAGGAATGCCATATTGCAAAAGACCCCCTATCCGGTCATTTCTCTCAAAGACAGTAACCAGATGACCTGCTCTATTAAGTTGTTGAGCGGCTGCCAAACCGGATGGTCCTGATCCCACAACAGCAACTCGTTTCCCGGTACGTTTAGCTGGAATTTCAGGTTGAATCCATCCATTTTCAAATGCGTGATCAATAATAGCACATTCAATATTCTTGATTGTTACTGGAGGCTCAGAAATTCCTAATACACAAGCTCCCTCGCAGGGAGCTGGACAAACTCGACCGGTAAACTCTGGGAAATTGTTTGTTTGCAAAAGCTGCCTTAAGGCTTCTTTCCATTCTCCGTGGAAAATAAGGTCATTCCACTTTGGAATAATGTTTCCTAGAGGACATCCATGGCTATTTGACTGACAAAATGGTACACCGCACTCCATACAACGAGCAGCTTGAACTTGTAAGTTTTTCCGCACGTGAGGGAAGTTATATACTTCGTTCCAATCCTTTTGCCTTTCTTCTGCATTACGATAAATGCCGGTCTCACGCTTGTACTTGATAAAGCCTCTAGTCTTATCCAAAATTCTATCAGCACGCTTTTGTTCTAATGCAACATCCTGAATGGCTTCTTCTATGTCTTTAATTGTTGGTTCGATTTTCTCGTTAGTTCCATTTTCAATGGATTTCATTTCACTTTTAATTTGTTCAGATATCTTTTCTTCTTCTAAATCTTTTAAAGCTTTTTGATACTCGTAAGGGAATACTTTTACAAATTTACTCTGGCTGGTGGTCCAGTTTGTAAGGATATCCTGTGCCATCACGGAACCTGTCTTATCAATAAATTCTTGAAGCAGCTGCTGGACTAATAGAACGTCCTTCTCTAATTCCAATGGTAAAAGCTCAACGGATTCAGGGTTAACTTTTGGTTTAAATGAACCATCGATGTCGAAAACATATGCTATTCCGCCCGACATACCAGCTGCAAAGTTTCGCCCAGTAAGGCCAAGAATCAATACTGTTCCTCCAGTCATGTATTCACATCCATGGTCGCCGACACCCTGAAAATAAAAAATAAATTATCATAATGCAATATGAGGATTTTAATACCATACCTCAACAACTGCTACGACACCGGAATTACGAACGCAGAAACGTTCAGCTGCTATACCGCGGAAGAAAGCCTTACCGTCAGTAGCTCCGTAAAGACAAACATTTCCAACGATTACATTGAGATGTGACTCAAAGGGGACGTTTTTCGGTGGTGTTATAATGACAGTACCACCGCAAAGCCCTTTTCCAACGTAATCATTAGAATCTCCTGATAAAGTCACATTCACGCCCTTGACAAGGAATGCGCAAAAGCTCTGTCCAGCAGAGCCTTCTAGCTTAATGTTAATACTCCGGCCTTCTGGAAGTCCAGCTTCTCCATATTTGCTAAGATAGGATATTAAGATTATAAAAGCCAGATAGCAACCGACTTATGCATATTGCTATAGTTACCAAGCAATTAGGTAGCTCAGTGTAGATCCAAAAGCGCGTTCTTCATTAGGTATCCGGGAAACGATTTCGACTGAATCTTCAGTTTCGTCTAAGACACCTTGAGCTTTTTTAATGACTTCGTTGTCTAGGCGGTTTTCTAAGCCAAAGTCCTGAGGTACTGACCCACCGACAATATTTACGCCAGGTCTTAGCTCAAGAGCATTTTGCAACAGCAGCGACAAATTTAAAGTGGAAGCCTTGACTGAAAGCTGCTCGCTTATTTTCAGCAAATCTGTCCGTCCAATTAGATCTTGGAATTTACGTATACCAAGGTTTGCCATGATTCTGCGAATCTGATATTCAAATTTACATGTGAATAATAAAGATTAAGTAATATGTCTATACATGAAACGTACATCTTCTGCCAGCATGAAAAAGAAATTGATTACATGCTCAGGTTTACCAGTAAACTTCTTCCTCAGAATGGGATCTTGCGTAGCTATTCCCACAGGACAAGTGTTCAAGTGACATTTTCTCATCATTGTGCAACCTAATAGATGTATTTAGAAAGGTTTATTATATGTATGTATGGATATGCTTTATGATACGTACTTAACGAACAAATATAAATCAATTGATTTTCTTTTAATTTATATCATTTAGTATTCGAGTTCTTATCCTCTGATAGAGGAGTTAAGAATAGTGCGTCCTCGAACTCTGTCTATCTGTAGTTTAAGACTTTTTATCTGGGGTCTCAATTTCAATCTCAATCTTCGACTTTGACCATCTTCTTGTCATCGAAAATTCCGGATCTAGACTACCAAATCAGAACAAAAACGCGGCCTTGCCTGAATAAGAAATTCAATCGAATTCAATATGGAGTTAATCGAGCTCCTAAGCACACCAGAAGAAACCAAGGACCAGTGACTTCATGGCCGAACCATCACCATATTATTATCTATATTTGGCAACATAAGAATGTGCAAGGTGCTTATACTAAACTTGATCAACAAATCACTGCACATTTTATTCATCATTCGCGATTAGGTTTTTGAGAATTTATTAAGAAAACGTGAGCTTCACATCTTGGCATAGTACTCGAAATCATTTTCATTTACATTTCGTGTTATGTACATATATTCTTTACACGAATGCAACTGTTTAATGCCGTGTCCGAAGGCCAATATATTATTTTAGAACCTTTCTCATGACAAGTTATACTCTCGGATGTTTGTCAGACGCTCGCGAGAGGTGCGACCGTGAAAAAACTTTTAGGTGTTTTGGTGGGCCACGCCGCCTACATTATTAATTATTATTAATTATTTTCAATACTATAATAAATAAAGTGCAAGACTGGGTCGAACGTACTTGCACCCTAATGCTATAAGTGTACAATTTTATCAGGATTAATATCCCAAGTCTTGCTCTTCCCAGTAAAGAAGGCGTGGCATTCCGCGTTTCGATGCAATAATATTCCTAAGATTGTAAAAAAAAAACGCCTTTAAAAAGTGGGCGTGGTCATATATGTAGGACCTTTGGGTGAATTATAGAAAATTTTAAGGCCTATTACCTGTTTTCTTTCTTAATTTCTAGTAAAAATTTTGAAAAAAATAAGTTTTATAAAAGTGGGCGTGGCAATTCCAAAATTTGGTACGCCATTATTTTGCATTTGTCTTATAACCTAGATTATTAATTTTTAGCCCAATCGCGGAACAAATACCCGAGAAACAGCTGATTTTAAATATAACTGTTATTCGAATGTTTCGTGAAAAACGTGTGCCACCTCATAGCACATGCCGAAACTAACCCACATATCAAATTTTATCGAAATCGTTAGAGCCGTTTTAATTTTGAGGTTAGAATGAAAATTCCATTTTCTAGGGATTATCTACAGATATGAAGATTGAAGCAAATCCGTCCAGCCGTTTAGGCTGCAGTCGCATATACAGACAGACAGGCAGACAGACGGAATTGCCGGACATACTTTTTTAGACTTCTCCATCATAGTAATGTCAAGTTTGATTAAAATCTCGAGTTCGATTTTTTCACGATTGCAATACTTGCCCTATAGGTAGGTGCAAGTAAAAAATACAGTAGCTCAGTAGAGAGATCCAAACTCACTATGTGGACTGGGATAACTTGAATTCTCAAGGGCATCAAAGCGCATTAATATTGAATAAAAAAAAATCAGTCCTAAATCGATAGTCTTTCCTTGTCTCAGTCGAAAATCGGTGAGACTTTCTGCATTTTTTAGAGACTTCCGTGAAAACTTTTACCCGATGTTGTTTACGGGAATTTACGAGATCGGTTTTAACTACACTGCCCTTGATTTGAATCTCAGATATAAAGTTTGAAACAATTCCTTTTAGACAGATAGACATTTACATATGTACATATTTGAAATAAAATCTTCTTTTGCTGAAAAACCGTGTATAAATCCGTACATATTTACATACATACATACATAGGTAGTTAGAAATTAATTTCCAACAGTCCATACTGTTTCGCGCAGAAATTCAGTTGATATTAATATATTTAAGTAAGTTTATTCCTAAGTGTAATAAACTACTTACCCATAACAATTAATGGAGCTGTACTGAAGCCAAACTCATCTGCTCCCAGGAGTGCGGCTACTACGACGTCGAATCCAGTCCTTAGCTGCCCATCAGCTTGAACAACCACCCTAAAGAAAAAGTTTTATTTTAACATAGACATATTCTGCTGGGAAATAAGAAGTAAAACATAAATTACTAATGAAACATCGCTGGAACATACACAGAGACGAGGGCAAACAGAACAAATGAATACGAGAGCAACGATCAATCGACCTACAGTCTGTTTTTAACCGCTTGTGACCCCACAGTCTAGTCTCAGAAGCACTGCGGTCTCGATATCGTGGTACCTCATCTGCTTTTTCTCTGACTAGCTCTGTGGGAAGATGATTATGTGCGACAGTTTTTTTTCTTGTATGATACAAAAAAAACAATATGGGTGTGTAAATTACGAAGGAGAACATCAAAATCACATCTCACCGTAAGATTGTGATCGAATATGCCAACAACGTTATGTTAATAAAGGCTTTTTTTGGAGTGACAACTGTGCTCTGCACTTATAAATTGCGTCCATTCGAGAACCACGATCTGGATAACCAGGTTTCAATGTACGTAATATGAGCAATGAATTCTTTAAAACAATTTACCTTGAACGTAGATTATTTAAAACAAGAACTTGATGTGTTTCAGCAATACCCAATTCCCAAGGTAAACCAGCACTTTTGATTCCTGTCCATGAACTGGCGCCAGTACCTCCATCGTGACCAGATATTACGATATGCTCCGCTTTGCCCTGATTAGTTTAGTTTATGTACAGGTTATCTCGATTTAAATTAAGGATTTCAATAAATACCTACCTTGGCCACGCCAGCAGCAACAACTCCAACCCCGACTACAGAAACAAGCTTGACACTTATTCTAGCCTTAGGATTGGAACACTTTAGATCATAAATAAGTTCGGCCAAGTCCTCGATTGAGTAAATGTCATGATGCGGTGGGGGAGATATAAGTCCGACGCCTGGTACCGAATGACGTGTGTATGCGATGTCTTTGGTGACTTTATAACCAGGTAACTCGCCTCCCTCACCGGGTTTAGCACCTTGTGCCATTTTAATTTGCAGATCATCAGCGTTAGCCAAATACGACGCGGTTACTCCAAAGCGACCCGAAGCAACTTGTTTAATAGCTGATCTTCTGTTATAATCAGCATCTTGGTCTATTGAAAAAAAAAAACAAAACAAATACAACCTTTAGTTTAAAACAACAGAGAATACAAGATATTTCCAAACATACTTAGATAACGATCTGCATCCTCGCCACCTTCTCCAGTATTACTTTTGCCGTTGATTCGATTCATGGTGACTGCAAGAGTCTGATGGGCCTCCAACGAAATACTTCCAAAACTCATGGCTCCAGTGGCGAACCTTTATGACCGAAAATTACTCGTAGATTGAAAATCAAACACTAGTTTTCGGGTGTCTCACCTCTTAACAATTTCACTAGCTGGTTCTACTTCAGAAATGTCAATGCTTTCTACGTCAGTTACAAACTCCAATTGACCTCGGAGTGTACATTTCCTAACACTCTTCAAAGTTGATTCTCTAAAAGCCTCAAATGCGTTCTGATTTTTATGAACCGCTGCTTCTTGTAGACTGGCGATTGACGATGGCTCATTGATGTGACTTTCACCGCCATGTCGCCAATGATATTGCCCAGGGTTCCGCAAGATGCGAGTATCAGGAGAAACCTTACAATATGTCATTTGGAAACGATCTAACCCTTCTGTTGCAAGAATTTTCAATGTTACTCCACCAATGCGACTATGGGTACCACGGAAACAACGGTTAATTAAATCAGAACCTAGACCAACGGCCTCGAAAATTTGTGCACTTTTGTATGATTGCAAAGTGCTGATGCCCATTTTAGCCATAACCTTAGAGATACCAGTATCGATTGCTTGTGCATAGGCCGTATAAATTTGCTTGTCGGTTATATCAGGGCTAATAACACCATCATTGCGCAGTGAGATAGCTAATTCAAATGCTAGATAGGGACATATAGCATCGGCTCCGTAACCTAGAAGTACACATATATGATGTACCTCTCTAGCCTCGGCAGTCTCCACAATAATACCGACTTTCATTCGTTGTAGTGTCTCAATAAGATGATGGTGTAGTGCCCCGAGTGCAAGAAGGGCCGAAACAGGAGCACGATCACGACCAGCATTTCTGTCTGAAAGTACTAAAAGCTGATAGCCCTTTTCAGCTGCTTTTCGACCATGACGACAAATACGGTCTATACAATTTATATATCCATCGACTCCTTCTTCGAATTGGAATGTTATGTCCAAGACTTTAGTGTTCCAACCGCGGTGAGTGTTTCTCTTCAGCAAGTCGGTATCTGGAATGCTTAAAATTGGATTTGGTAGCCAAATGCGATGGACTTGATTTGCAGATGGTCTCAATAAATTGCCTTCTGGTCCTAAGGGACATTGCATCGACATGACCACTTTCTCGCGGAATGGATCAATGGGGGGATTTGTTACTTGGGCAAAAAGTTGTTTAAAATATTCATATGGAAGTGGTTGAAACTCTGAAAGGCAAGCCAATGGTGCATCATTTCCCATAGAACCAAGTGCCTCTTTTCTATAACAAAAATAATTTGACAAAATATTTTTACAATTCTTTTCAACTCACTTATTTTTAAACATAGGCACAAGCAGCATGTTAACAGTTTCGGTTGTGTAACCAAATAAAGCAAGTCGGGGATCGAATATTCCTAGTGGTGCTTGATCAACACAATTCGTATGGCCATTTACGGGGGCTGCTTTTAACTTATCTGCATTTCTTATTGCATCCATTGTAATCTAAAATGCATTTTAAATTAGGATTGGTAACTTGTAGTTATGAAAAAAAGGAAAAATAAAAGAAAAAAACGACAAGTCCTTGCCCACATCCGAATGTAATTTATCTTCTACCTAACACACCTTAAAAGAATGTAGAAGAACCTGACCATATGAGGGGATAAATTTAAGTGTAAACGTCAAAAGAGGATATTCTCGTAGTTTCTTATATCTGAGTAGCTATTTTTTATGAAATGTATACGCTATTCTACAAACACATTTGTACATTTTCCTCCATTGTTTTTGTTACTTTTGTTAACCAACAAACAAATACCAAACTTCAACTTTGAAAGGTTTCATAAATTTCTTGGGCTGAAATTCACAGATAGATAACTACGAAATTTGACGTACGGGAACAGGATTTGATCATTTTTCAAACCAGAAGAATCACGCACAAGTGCAAAAGCTCTAAACCGATTAGGGGTGCGCAACTGAAGGCAGTTAGCTAAAGATTGGGCTAACTGGAGAGGATAGTTGGTTTAAACCCGGGTCCACTCCGAACTGTAGAAGCACCAAAAAAGTAAGTAAGATCAAAATTCAAATTGTTCTTCCCCAATCGTTCGTAGTTATGTACTTAATAATTTGCACCAACATAGATCAGATACTTTTTTGATATGTTTAATAACAATTTGTAATGGTATGTGTATTGTAGCCAATGACATGCGCTTATGTATGTTGATATTCTGGTGTGACTGACTCTTATAGTGGTTGAACAAGTTACTTTTGTGCAGATGTGAACTTGACTGTGATATACATATGTATGTATGTATGTAAGTATACTTGAATAACAAAGGAAACAATAAATAGGATCACAAACTGGTTTTGGTCTTTTTAAACTTACCATCTATGTCCAACATTTGTTTGTTGAGCATTAGATAAAAGATAACAATATTGTTTGAGGTTAACATAATCTTATAATCTTTTTAAAAAAATGTTGAGTTATATGAAGTAACTCAAAATAACATAACTTACCTTTTCCTTAAGCCATTCAGAGTGTGGCCTTGATTTGGCAATGTTTGATTTGAGTTCAACATCTTGAATGAAGGTTTGTTCTTCAGTATCAACCAAGAGCATGCGGCCAGGTTTTAAACGACTTTTCAATATAACTTGCGAAGGATCAACATCGTAAACGCCAACTTCAGATGCCATGACAAGAATATTCTCTTTGGTAATATAAAATCGAGATGGACGCAGTCCATTCCTATCGAGAACTGCTCCAATATAACGCCCATCAGTAAACGAAATTAACGCCGGACCATCCCACGGCTCCATGACGCACGCTGCCCATTGGTAGAAGTCACGTTTCTCTTGTGACATAGTTCTATCATTTTGCCAAGCTTCGGGTACCATTGTCATTACAGCTTCTGGTAATGAACGGTTTCCAGCTATTGTCAAAAATTCCAGCACGCAATCAAAAGATCCCGAATCGGAAAGATTTGGCTCAACAACGGGGTAGATTTGTTTTAAATAACCTCCTAAACTTGGGCTCTCCATGACACCTTCGCGAGCTTTCATTAGATTCACATTGCCTCGCAAAGTGTTAATCTCTCCATTATGCGCCAGCACACGAAGAGGGTGAGCTCGCTCCCAAGATGGGAATGTATTAGTACTAAAACGTGTATGAACCAAAGCCAAATATGTTTCAAATTCGGGATCCTTTAGATCGGTGTAGTATTCCCATAGCTGATCTGATGTGAACAATCCCTTATATACAATGGTTTTCGTAGATAAGGAGCATATATAGAACCGCCGGCCAGGCTTTGTTATTACATGACTTGCTTGCTTTCGCAATATGAATATCATAAGAGCGAATCTATCTACATACTTATCTTTACAAGTCACAAATACTTGACGAGACACCGGTTCGCTCTTACGAGCTACATCTCCTATTGCCAAGGGGTTTGTAGGCACTGTGCGCCATCCCAACACAATAAGCCCAAGAGAAAGTGCAATTTCATTGAAATCTCTCTCCGAAGCAGATTTTGATTTTTGGTCCATATAGAAAATTCCAGTTGCATACCTGCCAAATTCTGGCAATGTTATACCCTGTGATTTTCTAAAAATGATAAAAAAAAAAAAAGTTAATGTTCAATTCTAGACTACTTGTTCTCTATCTGATAAAGCATTAGTTACAGATACATTCATTTGTGCGATTGCATGCAGAATCTGCGCAGAATATAAAACCTGATAAAGTGCTATTTGGTGTCGGAAACGCTAGTTGCAACGCGGACAGATAGCTTGTTGACATAGTGGACAACTTCGTTATTGAAATAATAAGTTAGTTCATGACCTACATACATGCATACACGCATCCAATTGCTTTCGTAAGACCCCTTATAATCAAACCGTGACGTGTACAAGTCAATGGTATTGTGAGTGCTAGGCAAGATAAGCTTTTATAGCAGAGCTTTTGTAGTCACTTGATCGTACTCAACGATGAATCACGATCACTGTAATGCGTTCCTTGAACTTGGCATTAGCTCGTTTATGT
Organism: Xylota segnis; assembly: GCA_963583995.1. Lineage (NCBI taxonomy): Eukaryota > Metazoa > Arthropoda > Insecta > Diptera > Syrphidae > Xylota > Xylota segnis. The sequence continues at coordinate 26,171,085 of OY757238.1, forward strand.
TGAATCTCACCACCACTGATGTTCAACCAGAGTTTCTTGAAGCACATTTTAATATACATGACCAGCACAATATGCCGTTTTAACCTTTTTATGTACGTCCGACAATAATCGGGTTGTATTTAATATTTGCGTGTTCTTTACCAACGTGCAGTCAAAGATATGCTGATCAATTGACCATAATAACAGACATTACCAATTTAAGTCAAAGTTGACTTGATTGATTTGACTTAAGTGAAATACACATACACATATGTATGTATGTACGTATATGAACGCAATCATTTGATAAAAGCGGAAATTGTTTTAAATAATAGTTGAGTAAATAATTGACTCTAATATCTAGAATGGGTAACAATGATATCAGTTGTAGCATCCAATGGGTAATTGCAAAATTATGGACCACTTTTGGTCGAATTTTATTAAATTGTTTTCTATTCTCTCACGCACGAAGGCGTTTTATACAAATGACAAATACAAATTATTTTCTTAAAACCCAAATTTACGTCAATTTCTAGTCAATCAATTTAAAATGTTCTGCCATTTATATATCATCAAGCAATTTTCTGATAGATACATTTTATATTGCTTAAACGGCAAAATTGTGCTCCTAACGAACGACAAAACTATCGCTAAAGGTCATATAAATTGATGAAAATAATTGAATTGCCGTTCTGATTTTTGTTACCATGTGTCTGCACATTTAAATCAGATTTAAATTTTTACCACTATAAATAGAGTATATCTATATAGAAAAGGAAAACAAATCAATCAAAATTTTTAATACTTACAAGGCTTTGAGATACAAATCGTGAGGAATCGAAGCCATAACACCTGCGCCATCACCAGTGTCATTATCACAGGCGCATGCACCACGGTGCTTCATCCGTTCTGACAAGGTCTGGGCATCACGAAGAATCTAAAGACAAATCAAGTATTTAAATTTATTACTAGTTACAATAATGTACAAGAAAACACATATATATCTAAATAAATGAAATAAAATAAATAAATAGGTAGGCGAACGTTTTTCACTTTGACAGTTGGTTCAGGTTGGTCCTTCGAACAGGTGATTATATAGTATGTAAGTATATCTTATGGATGTAATTTTGAATCCATCTTCCCACTCTTTTTTGTTTAGGCGATTATAAAATGAAAATCCTAGGTAATGTGATCTACAGAATTTCGAAACCTTCGCAGTGGACATAGTAATATAATGTATAGGTCCCAGAATCAAACTTTTATTAACCATTCGTTTTTCCTTCTTCAGTAAAAAATCTGATATTATTACTTTCTGAAATGAATTAGTTAAAGACAAGTGCGGCCCGGAACCTTGGGGACACTTTGAATTAGTTTTATGAAACTTTAATGCTTGCTATTAAAGTTAACGATTATTAACGAAAGGCAAAACAACCTTTTTAATTTTCTTTAAGGCATCAAAATTTTACTAAATAATATCTCGAAATTGTAAAAAATTCAAAAAAATAACTCCTGATTCTCTAGGGCAATAAATTTCAGTTTAGTTTGGTTTTAAGGTTTTTCTTTGCTTAAACAGATTTTTGTATTTTAATTTTTACTCAAATTTTAAATATTTTAAATACAAAAATTGAACGTGCAATGTTAGATTGTTTTACTTTATACTCAGAGATTGCATTTTCTAAATAACTTTTGCCAAACATCGTATAGATAATAAAAAAAGTATTGTTCTGCCTGAGTGACCGTATTGTTGTTTGCAATAGTTAAATTATTGCGCAGTATATTTTGTAGTTTGGTGAAAACAATTTAAGTGGAATGTAAAAGTTGAAAAAACAAGTTGATGACTTGCATGCATACGTTATAAAACATTCATGTTTCCTCAAAAGGTGAGTCAGTGGTTAATACATAGGACAACTAAGCTAAAGGTTTCAGAATACCGGGATATCAACAAATTGTATATGACCTTACAGTAAATACATCCATACATACATATGTACTTTTATTGGATTTAACAACAGAGTTCGATTAAGAGTTCTAATTTAAGAATTTTCTTTTTGTACGTTTGCTTTCCAAAATTTGGATATATGTAATTTTTAGAAATTTTAATTTTTAGCTATTTATGCAAATCGGAATTTTGATTCTTTCCTTAAAATTACTTAAAGCCGATTTTAGTTAAAATGGATTTTCTCGATAACTCTTACTATTTTGATAAAATTTGATATTTGGATACATGCAGATGCAATACCACAAAGGTACTTTTGAAAATTGGCTATTTCTTAGTTATTTTTCCAACAATTGGGCTTAAAATTAGTTTTGGATTTTGGTTTCTAAGACAAATGTAAAGTAATGGAATACCAAATTTTGAAATTGCCAAGCCCACTTTTAAAAAATACATTTTTTTGCAAAATTTTTATTAGAAATCGAAAAAAAACTGTTAAGGCTACATTTAAGGACTTGAAGTTTTCTATAATTCACCTGAGGATGATATATGGCCACGTCTACTTTTTTAAAATGTTTTTAAAAAAAGTTACAAAAATATGAAATCAGTACAATGTTATAATAACTACATCAAATGTGAAAATTGCACGAGCTCTTTATTAGAACAAGACTTGAGCGTTAAGGTGCAAGTACGTACGACTCAGGTTTGGACTTTATTTTATTTTTAGTACAAAGATAACTTTGAAAGTTAAAGGATGATGTATGCAAAATATAAATATGCAAATCGGTTCCAAAAAGTGGGCGTTTAAATTGTACCTAGATACTTAGGATGCATAAATCTTTGATCTTAATAAAACGTTTCTATTTCGAATGAAATATTGAAATTATGGATGGGTAGGCTTGTAACTCACATACTTTTGATATCTACGAAGATTACTAATAAATTTATCAGGGGAACTTTAAGTCAATACGATAATAATAGTAAGTTGATAATTTGCACTTGCTCTACCGCAAATTTATTTTTCATTGAATTAATTTATTTAAATTGTCTGATAAAATTATCAAGCTAAGTGATAAATTCGAATTGAGTGGGTTTTGTTAAAATATCTTGAAGTACTGGTTAAACCCAGAGACTAATAGTTAGTAATACAAAATAACGGGTATACTCGTATTTAAGTATTTCACAAAAATGTGTGTAATTTTTTCGTTTTTTATGACGATGTGTATAGTGCTCTTATAACATCTGGTATGAGGACAAGTGGAAAAGAATTTAATGGATATTTGTTTTAAATATCTTTGAATTTTATTTAAAGGCTAAACTTTAATATTTTCACATCTTTTGGTTAAGCCGTGTCTCAAGTGTATAGTGCGTTCGTCGATAGAGTGAGAGGTTTGACGTTCGATACCAGACAACACTTAAATGTTCCATGCACATGTTGTGCCACATATATTAATTTTAATTTAGAAAGGACTGTATATACAGAAATCGTTTTATAAAATGTAGCTTAGTAACAATTGATTGAAATAAGTAATTTTTTAGATCATACCTATGTAGGTTTTTCTGCGAAAAAATATTATGTACTGCTGCAACTACCACTTATACATATGTACATATGTATGTATCAAAGTAATAACAGAGGAATACATTGAAACTGTCCTGTCCTGTTCATATTATAATTTTATTTCTGAATAATAATAACAAAATCAGGAAGTATGATAGGAATTTTGTGTGCAACACTTTACTATAAACATAGAAAGGTAAATGATAATTCTACCATATTGCGTATGTAGCAGATATACTGGTATTATTTTGTATGAGATAAAATAATGACATTTGTTTGTGAAGATTGTTACATACATACAAGCAAAACAAATATATGTATGTATGTATATATAGGTATAACAATTTACCAAATGTAGTCCTGTAGCCTAAGTACTATACGACACTTCTTTAAATGAAAGGACACGTATGATTGGTAGAAAATGAAAAGAACATCTTGTTAAAAGGGGTAACCATCAGTCCATTTTTTGCTTCATTGAACATACGACAGGAAACGTTTATATACATGATTGATATATATCCAATATTTTTATGAATGCTGTAAAGGATGCTCACCCTAATACAGAAAAGTGTAGTAAGTCGAAAATAGAAATATAAAGTAAAGTAAAGAGAAAGTTCTATGAAAATAATTTTTCCAACAATCGAGGAAGGAACACTAACATGGGTTCATAGAATTATTTCACTAAAATATAACACATTTACCACTGGTTGGGGACTAGAGGATTGACCAGAAAAAAACCGAAAAGGATAAGAGTAAAAAATATGTATTACGTCTACTCGATAAGATGTTTATTCCAGTACAAAGTACGCAAAATAAGAATAAAACAATCAAAGAAATCAGAAGTTAGAGTGTAATACCATAATTGATACCAAAATACATACCTTGTGAGAACGCTTTCCGTCAATAGCGACAATGAAACCAACTCCACAAGCTTCATGTTCATTTTGAGGATCATACAATCCTTGAGCCTTCGGTCCTTCCCATGGCATTTGTTTATTGTCGGCATCCGATAGCGTTTCATTTTCACTGATTTCCTGTTGGCTTGAAGTTTCAAAATCAGTTTTACTTTGAACTAAATTCTCACGATTTTCGCAATTTTTGCCACTTTCAAGAACTTCATATCCTGATTCTGAATTGTTAATTGTAGGGGCCATTATATGTTAACAACCCTTTCACAAATATTATAATTTTACTCAAATGTATTTTATGAATATATGTAACTTTAAATAAAATTAGTTGAGGGATATGGGATAGATAATTCAACTATACTATAGCACTACAATATGTAAACACTAAATAAATGCAAAGTTATTATATGTGATACGTTAAGTGTTATGTTAAACAGTTTTTTTGATCATCAAAATGTAATTCACTTGTAAATATCACTATTTTCGATTAATATGTTTGAATCGATAGACACTTGATAGAAGTCCTTTATCAAATCTGAAAGCAAGAAAAAAATTATTATCATAAAATGTCGATTGCAATATTTTATATAAGAAATACATATATGCGTAATAATAGACTTAATTCACGCGGTGCATGCATGCTTTTCCACATCCGCCGTAATATTTTGATAAAATGAAAACAAATCACACAGAGATAAAAGTGTTTAACAACCTCTGGCAGTTAGTACCTACGCGTTTATGGAATCACTAATGCACTAACTAGATTAGACTGTCTGTATTGGCGGCAATATTTTTTTATGTCAGAGCAGAAGTTTGCAAAATAGAGCGATGTGAATCTCACAAAAGCTTTCACATGAATGAGCGTAGATTTTCTCGAAATCATTGTATCTATTCATTTTATTAACAGCTGCGGCTAAAGAGCACGCGCGGGCAAGTAGTGCTTTAAAAGTTTTTTTTTTTACTGAAACTTAGTGTAGTATGTATGTTTTTACATGTGTGCGTATATACCCCTAAATATACACTATCATATATCTGTATCAAAAATGTATATAGGCATTATGTACTCCATAATTTTCAAATTCCATGCCTTGCTAGACGGACTCCTATTCATCAAACTGCAAGTTACATCGACCTGCGTATTTATAAATTACCCTCATATATTTGGGAATATAGAAAGCAATCCCCATTTCCAAAGCTTGACGGTTGTGATAAGGCAGTGATATGCAGAAAATTGTTGCGTAACACAAATTCCCGCATCAATACTCCCACGGAGTAAGTCCTACCTATGAAAGTATAATGTAATACATCAAAATATGGTATCACATAGTTTCATATTTTTTGCGTTTTCAATAACTGGGTTCTACATGAAATGCAGTTCAAACGGATTAGACACAGCAATCTACCACAAAAACTACACATAAGCGGATGTGTACATCTGAATACAAAAATAATATTTATTTATAGACGCTTATTTATTTTTTTTTTTTTGAATAAAGGCTTCAAAACGTGTCAAATACATTTGGCTGGTTTTCTAAAAACCCTGACAATTTGATCTTTAAAATGTGTACATTTTCCTATTGGCGACACTAATGGTTTAATGACGGTTTTAGTAAAATAAAAAAAATTGTATGTTCATTAACATTCATATTTACTTGTACAACATATAAGCATAGTTTTGTTTATTTTTCTTCAAAAACGAACTTACACACGCTCTTAAAGATTCTTAGAAGCTAACTCAATGTTAATTCACAAAATACAATAAAGATTCTTTGGCACTTGCCATTTAATGAACAAACAATAAAGATAAAAGCGAAGAAAAAATGGTTTACTTTTGACCCAGATCAGTTATTTAAACCAAACAAATTTAACACTAATTATTGGTGATAATATTAGTTCATTCAACTTGTTTACGGGAAATCTTTTAAAATAAAATTAGATATTTGGATTAAAACTTTGACCGAGGAAAGCACTATATAGACATATTATTCCAAGTATAATTTATATGATTAATAACAACCACACACATTAACACCGCGATACGGAAAGTTCTACAACTATGAATAATGAGAATGACGACATATCGCGAACTTTAATCGTACATACTTCTCAGGTGTTCCGAAATGTTTATATCAAAAAACAGGACATACAAATAATAAAAAGGATTGCTGCTATTCATTTTTTCAATAACATAATAACACTAAATAGCGTAATCGCATTGTACAAATATTTGATAATTTTGCTAATGAAGGTGGTAACGTTATCATAGCAATTGCATACCTAATTTGACATGTGCTGTACACATAATTTTTGACGATAAGAGCAATAAAAAAAATAGAAATTAAAAAAGAACACAAATTAATCATTGTGTATTTTGTACCTTAGTCTGCGAATCGTCTGGCAATTGTAATCACAAGGCAATGTTTGAACTGAGTCCAAGTTAAAGGTTTAACTTAGTTGTTGTTTTTCAAAACTTTTTTTAAATTTAAAAGTCGCAAAAAAAAATATGTTCATTACCATTTAAAGTAAACTAAAAAAAGGATGGGATTGAGAGATGATGGCATCTAAAATAGATGCTTAAACTTGTATAAATGTTTTCTTTAGAAATTTATGTTAGAATAAAAACATATAGAAAAGCTTGTGTGGACGTGACATTCTGCATTTTTGTATGGAAATGATATGATAACTTCCAACGTTCGATGATGTTACATGGAAAATATATTTTTAAGTAAAAACGCCAAAAAAGTGGACGTGGCAGTTAACAATTTATACCCTATTCTGAGGGTGAATTAAGTTGGATACTTATTACTAGTGTCAATAATTTATCGATTATGTGTATTTGGATTGCAACTGATATTTGTTGCTTCTTGTCGATCACGAATTTCTGCGCTGTGTAAAAGTAAATTAAAGAAGTTATGAAAAACTGAGCGTGGCAGTGTAAAACACTTTACACTTGGTCTAGTTCTTCTTCATAATAGCACACACACGATATTCCATCCTCCTGTCTTAAAATTTAAGGTCTAGAAAGTTGAGACATGCGGACGGGGGGACAGGGCCTAATCGTTTTCACCAGACATCTCAACTATACATATACTTTATAAGGTTTATCTCAATTAGTTCCCTATGTTACAAACTACAGGTATTTGTGTTGTACCTTTAGAAAAGGGTATAAAAAGTACTCTGTACGCCAAAACTTAAAATTCTTTAAATATTAATGGTTGTGAGTACCTAGGCCCCAGTTCCGTAAGGACCTCTCGCGCCAAATATTTGTCCATATGTAAATATGTTGTATTCATTGTATGTACATAAGTTTATGCATGTACATATGTACATGTATACATATGTACATATGTATATATATACATATGTATATACATGTATATATATACATATGTCCTTACTAACAAAAATAAAAAGCAATTTGATTACATATACAATCATACACTTGCAAACTGTGTCTATACATAACTGCAACACATATATTTGTATTTCAATAAATTAATGATCTATACAAATATAAGCAATTTGATCTAAGAAATAACAAGTCACTCAAAGGTCGTATTTCAACTTCGAATTACAAAACAATTCAACAGAAATGTTATTGTTCTTACCAATTACAGATATTACTCATATTCCTTTTTCAAGTTTCTTTTCAAAAGTGGTTCTCGTTTGTACTTAAACGTAAACATTGTACGACTGTTCAACTTTAAAAGTCTAATGATAATGTTCATTAGCACCAGTAGAGATAAGCTCTTCTTTCATACATACATAGGTACTATATGTATAAGATAAATAGGCTTAAGTGCTACTTTATCTATGAGAGATTCTTATTACACTTGGTGTGCATTTATTTATGAATCGATTCTACACTTAAGTGTTAATGAATATATACAAACCTCTTTGCCTTGCATAGAGCTTGGTATACATATCTATACGAACCATTAACAATCTATAGGTATTGCATAATTAGTCTAAAAATGCATCGTACTTCCAGATAAGTATTAACGCAAATAGGAAATTCACTCGTTGCGGGAGGCGTCGCAATCAGTTAACCTTTCAAGGGCAGTCTATTGCGATGCAAATTCAGCTCATTGCACATTTTAAGAGTGAACAAACAAAATACGAATAAAAAATCAATCTACATTGGAGAATAATTTATCAAATCTACCATCCGTTAGTTAAACATTCAAATCGATCATTGGGTTTGCGGTTGATATTCGATATAAGCATATACTATACACATGAGGCGTAAATAAGTGGATTCAATTTCACACAATAATTGTTTGCTTCCAGTAAGTGCTGTATCACTTTTCATTGATAACAATGCGCTTGTCTACAGGTCGTTTCTGGATAATCGAACAAGCTGCTAGTGTACGTATGTATTGTCACGACCGACTGCACAATTTACAACGTAAACCAATTTCGATTAGTATTGAATAGGCATTAGCTCCAGATCAAGTCTAGGAAGCTTAATGTGATAGTTTGAATTAATTAGTTATGTAAGTTTGGTGGGAGAAAAATGCAAGCTAACAATATAATATACACATATATACCTACACATGTAAAAATTAAACAAAATAATGTACGAAGCATTTTACTAAATTTTAATTTTTAATTTTGAAAAACGATTCCTTTCGCAAGTGGCAATTTAGACTATTTATATGTATAAACAAAGATGTATTATATGCAAATACATACATATGTATCTACTTTTTTAAATATTGCAGCTTTGATTAAATTTTGTGTCTTATCTCTTTGTTTATAAATCCATATGTAGGTAACTACATATTTACTTAATCAGTTATATTCGTGATGGACTAATGCATACTTTACATATATACATACATAACAAAATAAGCGTTTTAAAGCTAAGGCGAAATATTTCGCCATTTGCATTAGGAACAACTCTTAACTAAATGAATTTAGTAAAATATTTGCAGGAATTTAGAAAATGATAACAAAGTTATATACTTAAATGTAAGTATATACACACACGAAATAAAAGTATTGGAACCGACACCCATTTCTCAACATAAATTCCTTCAGCTTAAAAATAAATAAAAACAAGTACTTACATAAATTTGTTTTCAGTAATGTTCATTTATTAATTTTTAAATTTAAAAACAAAATTAACTTTGGAACTTTGGAATAAGAAAAAGATCAATTATCTACTTATATTACTTTTTTCTACTGAATGCTTACTGAATGACTGTGATTTTAAATGGACCTATTTTTATAACCTATCCCAAGGGTATATTAAGTTTGATACATAGTCTGTAACATAGAGAAATAATTGAGATAAGAAAACGATTGAGCCATGTCCGTCCGTCCATCCATCAATATGTCACCAAGTTTTGAGACTTATATTTTGAGCTAGGCTTCTGAGAAATAGAAGTAGTACAAGTGTAAACATTTTTGAAATCTGGCCACTGCAACCCACACATTTTCATAACTTCACTATTTTGTATGAAATCGATGTTATTAACATTTTTTACAATTCGTCTATAGATCAATCATCTATACACTTACTGTAAAACATGGTTGTGGCGGGGTGTATGGCGGCGTCAGGGGTTGCAGAGTTAGTATTCATCGACCGTATCATGGACAAAATGGCTTATATGAATATTTTGAAAGAACATCAGAACAAAAGTACAGATAAGCTTGGTCTTTTTTGTAATTTTTATTTCCAAGAAGACAGCGATCCAAAGCATATTACGAACTTTAAAAACGCCACCACAATCTCCATACGACGATTCAATAGAACATTTGTGAGATGTGTTGGAGAAACGTATTCGGAAGCACCATATGACTTCCAAGTCCTAATTAAAAGAAAAACTTCCGGATGAATGAAACAAAATTGAGCTTGAGGTAACCAAGAAGCTACATAGTTTTGTCTATGCAGAATAGATTAATAGAAGTAATTAAAAAAAGGTATGACGACCCATTACTAATTTAATGAATTTTATTTTTTATTTTCCTAAAACATGAGCTGTGCCAATACTTTTTTCCTTTCAAAAAATGTAGGCTAATTAGTTAATTGAATTCGGATAGCGTACGATAAAATCCGTTTCAGACGCAGTGTTTTATATAATAAATGAAATTACATTTGTTTTCAATTTATAGTTGACTTTATTTACTTTACATTTGGAATTAAATGGGAAATAAATACTCTTTTATACTAAGATTGTTTAAGTTCTCGTATTCAGTGCTGTTTCACTAAAAACTGGGATCGGAGCAGATATTTGTTTGAAAAGCATTTCACATTTCAGAAAAAAATTTTTCACTATAGGCGATTGGGATTATTAAATAAATTATATGAATGAGTACAATTGCTTTATTGTTTATCAGTCCATTTATTAATAATGTTATGATACAGTTGATTTTAAATAATATTATATATTTGGAGACATATATGTATGTACATATGTAGAATTCAGATTTGTTCCAAAAATATTTATAGTGTTTAGAGATTTAATCTTTTAAAAGTACGACTAATTGGTACATGTTTTTTCTCTAATTTTTGAAGGTCAAAATGTTTCTGCTAATAGAAAATGCATATACATATCTATACATACATACTTTATCAACCTGTTGAGATCTCAGGTTAATGACTAACTTAAATCGTTAAATTAAATTGGATTTTCTAATTCTATGTTACGGGCACCATCAGGATTTAAACTACTTAACATTTGAGGCAGCAGGTAGCTTTTGTCTATTCGTCTTACGACTAATGATATTTATAAGAGCTATACGGTGATGTGATGTGATTTGTACAATTGCTATGTTTGTATGTACATACGTATGTATATAACACAGAGAAAAAGAAATACAAGTTACATGACAATGTTTCTGGTTTGGTAATATCACAGTAGAGCAATCTCTTTTTGTGTCTTTTTGTATCTTTATTACTATTATTATTATTATGTTTGTTTATACATATTCGTATGGTATTTATTATCTTACGCTTTGGTATTGGAACCGTCCAATTTATCACCAATGTTTCTCGCCTATGAGGTTTGCTTGATCTTTAACGTTCAGTTCTACACTGTAACATTTGTAAAGAATAGTACTTTACTTAAGGTGGCCCAAAAAAAAATGTTAACGGATCTTCAATAAATGAAACGATATAGAAATTGAAATCTGATTTTTTTGGGGTCATTGATCTATACTTCTTTGATGATTAGTTTCGGGATATATTGGAAGCGGATTACTTGGAGCATAAATATACATATGTATGTATTTTTGTATGTGGTATTAGGCAGATTATGCTCAATGGCAAACAGTTGACCAAACAATTACGAATACAAATACAATTTTTCGGCGCAACATGTCTATGGGACCCAGAATAACAAGGATTATTTCAAGTGTTCTATCACTACAAGTGTTCTATCACGGTTGTAATTCCAGGATACTAGATGTACTCAAACCTATGTATATTAAAAATGTAAGAGATAAACGTAGTTATAAGGGTTGTTGAATTTTCATACGACACCATTTAATGTAAAAATTATAATCCAATTGAGAAGTTTAGATGTTTATTGATTTTTGACATTGACATTGATTAAAGATGATCGACATTATTTCACCTTGAAGTTAAATTTTACATCAATGTTTTTTTTATTGTAATCTATGCATCACGCCATATCTAAACTTTCCAGAATGCGTATAATGTAAACAATAAATAATAATAAATAATTGAATGTAATCGAATACAATAGGGAAAGATTCATATTTAATTTGTTTTCTGGATTATAGGCAAGAAAGAAAGTTATCTCATCTAAACGATGATTGAAATGTACCGTAACAACTTAAATGCGCAGTCAAATAATTGCTAAAGATGTGTGTACATACATATGTAAGTATATATGAATATGCATAGTTATCTACAACTTTTTTATTTTAAGTTTTTATTGTATGAACGTGTTTCCATCTAAGTTAATGTGTTAAGAATTTGTAAATTGAATTCTTCAATAGTGTAATACACATGTGTTAATGAAGAAAAAAACAAATGTTTAATTACTTTTCTTAATGTACTGAAACACTGAACAATACATACATACATATGTATGTATCTTTAAGTATACATTTCAAGAATGCTAATATAGTGAACACAAGTTATATGAGTATACAACTTAATTAGTACAATCAGAAAAATGTTTAACCTTTGATTAGAAAACCATTATCTCACTGTGTATTGGATCATAAAAATCAACTTCAATGAATGAACAACCTTTTACTATGTTTGTTATCTAAATTATCATAAAAATCCCAATCATGATGGCTTTTCGAATGTTTACAATACCCCAGATAAAATAACGATTAGCTCTAAAAAGAGAAAAATAATGATTTTCGAACTTAGATTTCTAGTCGTAATGCTATGTTTGGGTTATAGACCAGCCATAATTTCAACCAGAAGTTGGTATTAACAAATTAAAACATATATTCGGATAATATGAATATAGCCATGTAGTGAATTCTATTATTTCTTTAAATAATTGTTCAAATTAAAATACATATCAATGCGTACAAATATTTTCACAATTTTATGCAAAACGATTTGTGGTCTATTCTACAGTTTATTTACTTATAAACTTGTATACACTAAAGGCAAATATTAAAAACTTTGTATAATTCATAGATAAAACGCATGTATGTACCACAGAATAAGATTAAAGGCTCTAATTAATTCAAACTTTTTGAGCAAAGTCTAAGGTATGGCTACATTTCTTTCAAGTTGAAAAATTTAAGTGGTTAATGTGTTAATTTATAATATGCATGTGTGCATATTAAGTAATATTATAATATTGACATAGTCATAAAGGACAGAAATAGTCAACATTCCACAGAAAAAAAATAAATAAATAAACAAATAATAAAGAAATCAGAAGCAAATAATCTGAGTACATATGTACATACATACAAACATTACAACATGTGAAATTTCGAATACGTGTCATGTAGGTGCGATTGCAATGAACTCTAAAATTCTTACTATGCTATTTTAAATGCCGCTTTGCCCTATTTATAAGAATGTTTCGTCGGTGTAGTCAATGAAAATTAGTCATTCCCTTTCAGAAACAATAAATAATGCAAATGAAAATTTGTAAGAAATATGATAATACTTATTTGGCGCCGCCGTTTCAATTGTAAGTAGATATGACAAATAAAGTTAAATAAATACATACTTCGCAATAGTACATTTGTATATATGGAGTTAATTTATAATTAAAAGATAGCTTCAAATAATGTTACATACATATATACTTACATTCATATAAATATGTATGTTGTACGTATGTATGTGTACAAGCATATGTATGTACTTACTTATTCAACTTAACATCCTATATATATGTATGTGGTACAGATGTATGAAACTGATCTTTTGATTTTGCATTGATTGCATATTGAAAAGCGTCAATCCTTCATTATACTGATGACAGTGTATTAATTTTTTTTACTATTGATCGTTTCATTATAAGTTCGATCTTAGAGAGGAGTAAGTGCAAATAAATTTTGTAAGTTTTTTTTTTTAAATGGGCATTTTCGCACCATATTTTTGCTGAATACTGGGATATCTTTGAAGTTGATGTACATACATACATATAGCACAGGCAAAATTTGATCAAAATACGTGTTATACGAAAACAGCATTTAAATGTTTTTTATTATTAGATTAAAACGATTATGTATACTATTTGAGTCTTTTCAAATTTAGTAGGTAACTCCAGAAATATTTTTAATTGTGTTCGTTTAGAATGTGGTAGTGTCACGTTTTATTTATTATGTAAGCACATAAATAAATTTATTCCATTAGTATGTGGAAGTGCTGTATCATATCCAAAATAATCAATCAATTATTTCAACAAAGCTGGTGTTGGGAAAAAATTAACCTAAATGCAAGAACAATCCATGCAGTATAAAATGTCCTTGAGTCGTTTATTAGAGTTGAAGCCATTTGAACTTGCTGATTTCTATATATTATTTGTAGTGTAAGGCAATACATTTGCCAAACAATAGTTTTTAAAATACTTTATGGAGTTTAATTTCATTCCATGAATTAGAACACGCCGAAAAACCGTGAGATAAAATACAGAACTACTAAACCAACATTTATAAGTTTCGGATGTATGTATATGTAGATTGTTTTTCGATAATCAGCTGGGTACCTGCATACATACTATGTACATATGTATGTATGTACGTAAATGCTATAAATGGAAATGTGTCAATATTACAGCTTGTTAGCTCATTTATCGCATAATATTTTGGTATCGCATTTTATCTTTGATATTGTAATTTTGTTAATGATACTATATTTATTTATATTTATAGTATATGTATATACATTTTGTGGGACACAAAACACTGTATGTGCAGCTGTGAACACGTAAATAGCAGTACCTTTATTAAAATTATTCAAAATGTTCTTGCTTTTCGTTCTGAACTTGCACATTAAGAATAATTGCATTCAGTGCAATACCAAATCAAGTAGAATGGAAGAAAAGAGAAAACTATGTATATGCAAAACATGTCTGAACTAAGATAACGGAACATTTTGATGTTGAGGATCGAATTTAAAGTTAACAATAGCAGTGGTGTGTTTAAATTCTGATATCTATTTAAAAAATCGAGATTTTTTTGCGAAATAAACGGAAAATAAAAGTTGTATAATAAATAAATTTCTAAGGACAAATTTACTAATACACTTCTTTCCTTTATCTATGCAAAAGTGGGTCGTGGTAAGCATTCCACCCACGAACAAAAAAATTAATCTTAGCGCTGGGAAGAGAAGTTAAGTCATACACGGAAATACAACGTATTTGTTATTGTTCGTCCAAAATGGTATCAAACGCAATAAAATATGTACAAAAAACAGAAGCAAGTGGTGGAAAACGGAAGACAACACTTCATGGTACAAAATGGCAAGAAAGCAGTTGGGAGGACCCAATTTCAAATTGGTGGTGTACATACTTATGTATAATTATTCTAAATTAATCTCCTGCGTACCTATGTATTTATGCTAGAAAGATATAAGATTGTTGTCCTATTTGTCCTCATTATAAGATGTACATATGTATGTATGTATATCCAATACACGCAAACTTTAAAAATGCAACCGTAAATCATTTCTCTCTGCTTCCCTAAATCTTACCAACATTTACCATATCTTTTCTCTCCACAGGTCGGATGCTTTCTTATTTATTAATTCTTTGTGACTTGGACCTACATATGTATACCTATAGGGCCAGTGTTGTATACTTGAAAAACTTCGAAACCGAGATTTTAATCAAACTTGACATTCTATGATGTAGAAGTTAAAAAAAAAAAGGAGGTTTTGACAGAAGGCATTTGTCTGCCTCTCTGTGTAGGAGGCTACAGCCTGAACGGGTGGACAGATTTATGTAGATCAAACTTCATACTTATATGGGGTCTGTGGGATAATCCCTAGAGGTGAAATTGAAATTATCATTCAAACCTCAAAATTAATGGTACTTTACTTAAGGCCGATTTCAATTAAAATTGATTTTCTCGAAAACGGCTCTAACGGTTTCGATAAAATATGATATTTGATTTAGTGTGAGTATATGCACCCCATGTTTTCGCGAAAAATCGAATAACGGAAATATAGAAAATCGGGGCTTTCTCGGGAATTTGTAAAGATATATCACACAAAATAGTTAGTCAGTATTTTAATTCTTTGACTAGAAATTGAAAATATTCACTTAGACAAACTTAATAGGCTATTCAATTCTCTGTAATTTATTTATACATTATATATGGCCACGCCACCATTTTGAAGGCATTTACAAAAAAAAAAAAAAACAAAAACATTTTTTCGAGAAAATTTATTTTTATTGAAATCCGCTTAAAATACCCTTAATTTTGAGGTTAGAATGAAAATTCGGATTTCTCTGAGAGGTGTGTATGTAGTTTGAAGCGAAACCGTTCAGCCGTTTAGCTTGCAGTCGACCATACAGTCAGACAGACACACAGACGGAATTGGCGGTCCCACTGTTTTGGACTTCTCCATCATGCTAATGTCAAGTTTGATTAAAATCTTGAGTTCGAAGTTTTTCATGAAACCAATACTTACCCTATAGGTATGTACAGTGCTGATCAAAATAATAGGTAATGAGTTGTAATAGTAATGGCAACACTGAAATCGGCTATATGCCGACATTTTTTCCATTAATTAACGTTACCGGTAACTAAGCAGACAAATTTCCTTTGTCTTGATGTATGTAAGGAAAGTCATCAATTCTCATATGTAGTGTTGCAGTAGTAAATGTGAAAGGACGTCATTTTCGGCTTGATCAAAATAATAGGTAACTGCTCTTCATCTGGGATTTTTAGTGTTTTTTTATTCAGCAAAAGGTGATTTTCTTTACGTTTTTTATAGCATTGATTATTTTTATTAAAACGGTGCCAGTTTTTTCATAAAGATGGGTCGCAGTAAGCATTGCAATGCTGAGGAACGCCGCATCATACAAAATTTGAGAAATGCTTGGCAAAACGTTAAAATTTATTGCTGAAAACTTGGATAGATCCATCAATTTTGTAGCCAATGCTTTAAAAAGGACACCTAACGAAGAAACACGAGGTCGACCTAGAAAAACAACCTCAGTAACGGATGCTCGAATTGTATTGCTGGCAAAAAATGATGCATTCATGTCATCAAAAGCTATCGCAGCGGAAATAAACAAGGTCATCAGTCCGCCAACGGTGCGCAAACGACTGCAGCAAAGTCAATTACCAGGAAGAGTACCCAGAAAAGTTCCATTACTGACCAGGAAAAATATTGCGAATAGGAGACAGTTCGCGCTAGATTTCCAATCCCATACAGCAGAACGGTTCCGCAATATACTGTGGAGCGATGAACGAAAATTAATTTATTTGGCTCCGATTGCAAAAGAAATTTGCGAAGACCAAAAGGAAAAGAGTTTCACAACCGTTACACGAAAAAGACTGTTAAACATGGGGGCGGTTCAGTAATGGTATAGGGGTGCTTTTCTTGGTTCGGTGTGGGACCTATTTTCAACATCAATAATATCATGACCAAGGAGATCTACTGCGAGATCTTGGAAAATATTATGTTGCCGTATGCGGAGGACAACATGCCAGTACGCTGGCATTTCCAACATGACAATGATCCCAAGCGATCTTGGTTGAATCGTGAACGAGTATCGGTGATCCAATGACCTTCCCAGTCACCAGATCTCAATCCGATTGAGAATTTGTGGGAGGAACTTAAGAGATCTTTGGCTAAGGAAGTATTTCAAAACAAAGAGTAATTGTTGTCAGCCATGGAAAGATGTTGGAATGCTATTCCTGCTGAAACCTGTCGCAAGTTGATTGACTCAATGCCTAGGCGAATACAGGCAGTCTTAAAAAATAAAGGCGGTCATTCGGGTTATTAAATAGATAGCTCCTTCACTATAAAATGAATTTTTAAGAAAAATATTTTTTTTCGTATTTTTTTTTTTTTTTGTAATGTTAATTTACCTATTATTTTGATCAGGCGTTTTTTAAAAATAATAAAAAAAAATATAATGAAATGAAAAAATAAAAAAATATTTTGATTTACGTATTCATCATTTACAGCCTAATATTAGTTTACAAAAAAAAGGGGATTAGTTCTTTCCTTGTGCAAGCTTAGTGGTTTTTTTCATTTTACCTATTATTTTGATCAGCACTGTATGTACATATGTATATACATATTTAGGTAGCGAGTAAAAACACGAAATGTCAACGGATTTAACACCTGAAATCCTTTGCTCCGTAGTTTAACGCATTAACCACTTGAGCCTCGGTGACTTTTTATCAAGTTATAATTTACTTTCAAAATTTACGTTCGGTAGACGATGTTGTTTTTTTTAAACGTTTTTCGTTGAAACTCTCGAGATTATTAGACGTTTATATGTACGTACGTACATATGTATGTGCATATACGTATGTACATACATATGGATGTATGAATGAACCCTCACAAATATTTACAAATTCGGTCATATCATTTCGTTATGATTCCTCCTCACTTAAGGTTAATAAAAACGTTAAGTTTTATTTCGTAAGAACTCGCGCAACTCCAGGTATGTACATATGTACATATGTATGTACATACTTACATATGAATGAGTGTACATTATTAATTTTCATCTATAGGAAGCTAAAATACCAATAACCATATAGATATATATGTAAATAGCTATGTATCTATAGTAAATTTTTGACACAAAAGTTATTTTTGTTGTCACTGAAATGAAAAGTTAAATAATAAGCAAAATATACGAAATAAATAATGTATGTACCTATGTACATACCAATATAAATATGCACCCATATACCTATATACTTATGTACATACTGCGTAGTTAGCTACTAAGTAGCATACGTTTTTACAATATAAATGCTCAACGGTTGGGTCACCCTAGGTTACATTTAAAGAAACAAATTTTTGAAACTTTTCGTTTTTTATATTTATACTGCCTTCCATGTACTTTTTTATGTACTCACATATATGTATATCTACATACTTATATGTGTAATAAAACAATACATTTACCAGTGCTGATTAGTGAATTTTAAATAATGCTTCTCTATTCATGAAAACTACTAAAGCTATTAAAGTCAAAGATCGTTAACGTTTACATCTATGGATAGGTATAGTTTACAATTCCCTAGTTAGATTAATAACACTGATTCAGATTTTCATAAAATCAAATTTTCATCATACCGATTTGACGAACAATTTTATCAGTGTAAAACCTGCTAATGTTACACCGTTGGTTTGATCCTCTTCCTTTCAATGTACACATTATTTTTTCAATACCATCAACTGTATTACTATTAAAATAGTTCTACGATAAGTATCTATACTCTACTTAGGACGCACCCACACTACAACAAAATAATGGTAAGTAGGTATATACGAGTACATTTGTAAAAGAAAAACCTTGCACCCAAATGAAAATGTTGTCCAAGTCATCTTGCGCAAGTCCCATTTTTCCCTCCTGAAAAACTTTACCAAGAATCTACCCAACGAAAAAAATATATGTACATATGTAGGTACATACATGCATGCACACTTGATATTTTTCCAACGCACGACATTTCTACGTCTCGAATAAAATTTTTTATTCATTTCAAATGAAAATCCATTTTAATTTTCTTCAGAAATATTGCCGGTTCTCTTTATTCACCACTTCAATATCACATGGTCTTCTACACCAACGTATCGAAAGGGAGAGATCTAAAAGAATGTTCCGGAACAATTTTATCTACCGACTTTTGCAAAAGGATAATGTATTCAGTAAGAACTGAGTTACATAAATCCTGCAGCATTTTTTTTTTCAATCGGGAAACTGTATGTATTCACTGCTACCACCAATCACCCTTATATGACCTTAACACAATCCGGAAAAGGAGAACTTGAATTATTTAAGTGAAGCCGTCAAGACATCAAAATATATTTGTAGACACACTAAAAACTTTTTTATCTCCAACTTTATAAAATTTCCATAATTTGCAGTAAATTTTCTTATTAAGTAAATTTCTTCCATGTGCAGGAAGATCTTTCCCTCACATTATTAAATCAAAATTTTATGAATCAAAACCAAATGATAAAATATTGCGAATGACAAATAAAAATGCAATAAATACAGCTTTTAAATAAATAATAAATTATATTTTACTTGTTTCACTCTTCTTTTGAATAAAGCAGCTGGAAGCAGTTCGTTGATCAAGCGTCTTATATTAACCGAAGACCGAATGAAACTGAGCACAACCAAACTAAATTTACTCTTCGACGCTAGAACTTCTAGCACTGTCCCAGTGCAAAAACGTCACGTCGAAATAAAATTGAATGAAAAGCACGGGTATGAGAAAGACTAGGAGTCGAGAAAGAGAAAAAATAAAAAAAGTAATAAAACGCACCGTGGCACACGCTGGGAGGCAAGAGTAGTACGACGAATGTACTCCGCGAGAACACTCAGATGTAATCAACCGTAGGCAAACCTCTTTACCGGAGGAAAAAAAAAAGAACTTGCACATACGGCGCATAAAACATGCGTGAACTTAGGTACCGGAGTTACCGCTTGTCTTTCATAGTACCGAAATTATACTTATGTATGTAAAGGGTGCTTTTTTTGAGATCTTTCTAAGGTATGGCAAAACTCAGACAGCTTATAAATAATCTGACAGTTGATACTATCTGTTCATTCAATTTTTTTTAAATATTTCCAATTGAATTTTTGTATTTTTAGGAACAATTTCAAATTTTGGGAATTTACATACATACATATGTATGTACATGCATAGTTCAACCGTTAAACAACTGTATAATACTACAGTAGTAACGATTTTTGTTTGTTTTTTTTTTCTCTTTTCTTCCCTTCATTAATTTACCTTTTACCTATTATAAGAAACATTTATCTTTAATAGCCAATTTTTGGTAAGAAAAAATAAGTTGAAGACAAAACAACATTTTTTTAAAGACTGTACGTGATTTGATGGAAAAGTGTAATATTAAGATAATATTGATAATAGTATGTGCAGTAACGTGTATTTTACCCAAATAGTTGACAACAAATATCAGTCCGTCCACAGTGATTTGACCATATAGCGGGCACGGCATATTCTTTGCCCAGAAAGCGATCACATATACTGTCGCAAGGAGTTCAAACACGTTATGTGAGCAAGTTCCGAAGGTCTACCTTTCACCACCATCCGACATTTAAAAGATGATTATCCAACTTAAACTTTCAATAAATTCGTCCTTGATTCCCTTAAACTAGAAATCATCTTTTTCCGTTCTCCAGAAGCTGAAGGGAAACGCTTAAGAAATCATCCCCATATTCCATATTTTGGATACCATACCCAAAATCTATGTACATATGGATGTGTACATATGTATATCTGTGCGCATAATCTTATTTTAAATTACAAAGTGTGCTCTCTTTTCGACAACAAGGTAAAGAAAGCGCGTTACAGTAACATCAAAAAATTATGCAACAATATTATAAAAATGCCATGACAAAAATCGCATCTCTACCCGAGCGAAGCCGTGAGTTAATCCAATTTCCAATGTAGATAGATATGTATGTATGGCTAAGTTTACAATTGGAACTGCCAGAGCATGCGACGATGCCGTGCGTTTTATTTTGCTAAATATTTCAGTGAAGTGAACCTTATAACTGAACCCAATAATAATAAATTACAATGACGTGCCTTCAATACTTAATGAATTATTATTAAGTCTTCAATAAAACGGGTTTTATTAGTAAACCAATAAACAATCAAATTAAACTTGGTTAATGACATAATTCTTGTAGGAGGGATATTTACTCGTAAATTAAATTAAATCATAAAAGTCTATAAAAATAAAAGAAAAGCATTAATAGTGTGTCACAGAAACTCCAGAAGGGTCATAATAGCAGCTGACTAAATAAAAGAGCAAACGGCCGTTGGACATACAAATTGCTGCCGTATATAAAAGAATTCTTAACGTTTATCTTACATAATTATGTAGTTTCTAATGGGACTTGGAAACTTCTGGGAATACAAATACGTCGTCGGCGATGGCTCAGATGACATTATTGTGAAAACAAAGTGGGTTTGTTTTCTGTTATAAGCAACCCGAAATGTCTAAGAAAGAAATTTTTATTTGCATTAAATAAGTTAATACTAATGACATTTTTTTGCATTGGTATTATTTTAATTTAATATTAATGCTACTTACAATTTCATTCAAAGTATTGCATTACTCCCATCTTTGCCGACATCTGCTAATAACCTATGTTTTTCTTGTATTCAAAAATGTATCTGCAATGTGTAGAGAAATAAAATGCACGACTTCAGTTCATATAAACTTATGGTATAAGTCTTATGTGTATTTGGGTTTAAAAACAAAAACCAGAATAGTTTGTTAAGGTAAAAGGGTTGTTGATACGTTTGTTGATACAGTTTGAATGATACGGTCAACATCATTAATTATCAAAAGAAAAAAAGAAAAGGAAAAAAATAAAGTTCATCCAGATTGTGGGGATAATTCCCTGCAAGATGGAAAGCTGAAAGAGATGAATCAGTGGACTAGGTGATTTATATGTATACTTTTTTAGAAGGATGGCGGACAGATCTTCGGAGTATTCATTAAGGGTACTATTTGAGATATAGGGGTTGTCGTAGAGGATCTCAAATTAACGTTTCTATGTAAATTGTTTAATTTAACGAAAATTTAAACTATAGGAGTACTCACACACGTACCAGTGTGGTTTCGGCCCGGCGGATCGACGATCGACCAAATTTTCATGCTAAGCCAAACTCTGGAAAAAACCAACGAATTTCAACCCAAGACTCAACATCTCTTCATCGACTTTAAAGCCGTATATGATAGCATTCATCGTTTTGAGGTCTACAAGGCGATGCCCGAATTCGGGATCCCGGTAAAACTGATCCAAGTGTTCCGCGTGACGATGAGAAACACGCTGTGCAATGTGCATTTTGAAAACAATTTCTCAGAACCTGATATTCCAAACATACACAGAATGAGGACAAAACCAAGTAGTTATCAAACACAGAAGCATTGGTCCACCGCTTAGGACAAAACGTGGCAACAATAACTTCGAGGTAAATATCAACTCCACGAACAACACCCTAGTGAAGCTTAGGCGAAGACTTACCCTAGGAAACCGCTGCTGCTTCCCTGTCACTCTGGCTAAATAAATAGGTTCAAGACTCCCAACTTCGAAGATTAAATGTATGCTCTACAAAACTTTGATCCTGGGCGATATGCAGGTTTTGTGCACTTTCGAAAAAAAAATTCTTCGCCGAATTTTCGGTCCCGATGCGAGTAGGGTGAATGGAGGAGAAGATATAACCGTGAACTCTATGAGCTGTACCAAGATGTGAATGTAGTCTAAAATGTCGAAGTACGGCGACTGCACTGGCTCAATCATATCGAGCGAATGGACAATAATACTCCAGCAAAGAGGATCGACGAATCACAGACCCAGGTTTGAGACCACAAGGAAGACCGAACCTCCGTTTTACGGATCAAGCTGGAAGCAGCGGGCCAGGGATCGAAGAGAGTGTAATGCTGCCATATCTCAGGGAGAGGCTTTTCACGGGTCGGGAGTCCGTTAACAAAGTAAGTAAGTACTTACAGGGAATACATTTCAGACCATTGTCATACGAAAAAGGAAAGTAAGAGGTGGGTGATAGTTATCTAATTTGGACAGAACATGAGTACTTGCTGAAGCAGTTATCTGAGTTATCATTGGAGAAAATAAGATCAAGTCGTCTTGTTGGTGATGCCACTTAAGTGATAAAGACCAGAGTCGGTAAGAGAGTCTATGAAAAGGACTTCGTTTTCAAAGGTGGGATTAGTGGTAATGTAGAGAGTTTGGTCTGTGCCAACGCAATCAAGCTTAAGAACGTTAAAATCATTTCATGGAACTATTCGTTTAAGGTTGAAAGGAAGGAGAATTGATATAAGAAGAGTTTGGGTGTGATTCAGGGTTAGTAAAATAGATTTGTGAAGGGAAAGACGGAAATGTTCACATTTTTAAGTTCCAGTTAGGGTAATCAGTTTTTGTGGCTCATTTGGACTTTAGCCTAAGTTTAAGTGTGTCATTCGAAATTACATCCGAGTGGTTAAGAAAGGATCAAATGTGGAATGAACATTTTGTATCGAAAAACAAATTATTAGAATTATGTACACAGTTGGTACTTACACATATTCAACGTTGGTACAAAGTTTCTACAGACATTTTCCAAACCTTATTTTTAATCATAAGTACCCAACAAAGCAATAGTGCATATTATTTATATATTTGCCTGTATTTAATTTTGAAATTACCTCATACAGTGCGTTTCATACACATGCACAATCCATATTAACTATTTTGAATATTTTAAAACTTACATCCTTACAACAAAATTTTTCATTTTTTGTTTACGCAAATAGTTATTATAAGTTCACATATGAATTTAAAAAAAAACTGTCGTTTTTCTTTAAAAAAAGTTATTTATAATTTAAAAATTTATAACTATGAAAAAACTAATAATTTATTTGAAAACCCATAGCAATAATCAATAATCAATAATTTGGGCATGTTTCCCATTTTTTAGTTCTTATTCTTCAAGATGATTGCAGTTCGTAGGCGACATAAATGTTCAACTTTCCACATACATATGTATGTATACTTACCCAAAACATTATTTATTGAGTTCAGATCAAGGAAGCATGTTTTATCAAATCATTAATTCAATTGAAATCGATCTTAGCCAAATCATCACATAATTGTTGGTGTGGATTCTACTACCATTCTCTTCCTGGAACATTCAATTTTCTCTCAGTGATGAACAAGGCTGTTTTTGGAAAATTTGAATGTATTCTGTAGTCTTTATTTTTGAAGTTATGAATTGCATTTTTAAGCACTTTTTTTTTTTTTTTTATTTTTTTTTTTTTAACTGTTTATTTATCCACTTATACATTATTATATATTATATTTGCGTAAATAAACTTAAAAAATTACTACCTTATTTATAACTTATAGTAAATGACCTCAAGGGTTCTCAATACTTATACTATTATAATTTTTTTTTTTTTGAAGTACTTAATTCTAACAATTACTTTTTTTTTTTTTTTTTTTTATTTGTCTTATTATTTTTGTTATTATTATAAGGAAACGTGAGTTTATTGTAAAATGACTAACAAATATAAAACGTAATAATTTCCATACAAATACGCCGTTCTCTCCTAAAGTGCCACTCTTTTTATTACAAGTAAAAATAAAAAGAAAAAGTGACGATAGCTGTCTAAATTTTATTCTTTTCTTCGCAACAGATCTCATATGTGTTCCAATTTATAACTCGAAAGTCGGTTATACATATATGAACGCACTGTATTTTAACACATACACTCCAACTATTGTCGAATAGATGGCGTAAGTACTTTTGTGAAGAGATTATTCAGAATCGAGTTTTCCATTTTGACAGTTGGCGAATTTTACTTTTCCAAGGAAACTGCTTTGTTGTTTTCAGTAAATAACACGTTTTTTCGACTAGTTTCTGCTTTAAAGGATTTCTTCAGAAAATAATCAATTCAATAGAGTTGAAAAGAAGACTGGACGTTGTTTGGAATAATGGCTACCGATGAAACCCAATTTGATCCCATTCTTTTGGCCATGGCCGAAAAGCACCGCGAAGGAGTATCTGAGGTTTGTTTTTTCAGTGCCGGGAATAACCTTAATACGAAAATAATCTGTAAATTTTATAGTTTTTGGGTACAATCGCAAGCTTTTTAGCAAGGAAAACGGATTTCTTCACTGGAGCAACACAAGACCAATGGGAAAATGTAAGACAGGCGACGTTTTTTCAATATTAGTTTCCTGAAATAATTTTTTTAAAAGATGTTATTAGGAACTTTCCGAAAGGCTGGCGAAAAAGCTGGTGAAATTGAGAAGGAAAAGTCCAAGGAACGAGAGGAAGCTGAAAGAAAACGTAAGGAAAATATACGTAAAAAGCAGGAAGCCGAACAAAAGACGAATGAGTCACAGATAAGTGAAATTACGGATGAAGAAGCAGCACAAATTATAAAGGAAGAAGAAGAAAAGTATGAGTATAATATGTATTAAAAAATATATACTTATATTTATAATATATATGTATATACATTGTATGATAGAAAAAATAAGCTTGGTGAAGTTGATGTTTCCAAGCCGGTTGAAGAATCTGCGGAAGATGTTGAGGAGTCAGAGAAGGGCAAACTAATGCCAAACACGGGCAACGGATGTAACTTGCCGAACTATTCCTGGACTCAAACTTTGCAGGAAGTTGAGGTAAGTCAAATTCACACATTTTCCTAAGATACTTTAAGTTAGTAATGCTGCGAGACTTCAGCTGGATTAAAAGATCGGTATCCAAGTCAAAAATCTCTGGGTCATATTTGAAAGTAAATTAATTTTTTCCTTTCATTATTCCTTTCTAACTCATCGTCAAGCTTCCTAAACGTAGAGATGTATTGAGCTTTAATATATACTACTCATTAGATCATATTTAGAATTTGCATCCATCATCCATCCAAAATCTATACGCGTATATGCTATTATAACTTTTTAACCAACACTTCGAGAAAAGCAAATAATACCTCAAATTAAAAGTTATTTATTAAACTTAAAAGTAATATTAAAATTAATCTTAAATTTCTTTGCTGTGTAAAAAATTTCCTTTGTTTTACCTGATGGACCCTTCTGAACATCTTTCCTGTGGTTCCATTTAATTAACATTGAATTCAAATTTTTGAGAATTCCTGCACTCCTCCTCGAAGCTGGGGGCAGTTTGGTGGATTCATGCTTTCGTACCACTCCATGGCAGCCCTGGAATAGTGACAACTGGCTAAGCCAGACCAAAACGTTACTGCTGTATGGTGTTGACGTATGAAAGGCAGAAGTCGTTTTTTAGGCACTCCTTGATGGAAACATCCGAAGTCATTAAGAAAGTTGTCACAAAAGCCCTGCTCTTAAGGCCACAACTGCAAATCGCCTGCCAAACTATTGCCTTCCTAGCAAATTTATCTACTTTTATGTACTTAAACTTAGAAAAGACATTGCCACGATTCGTTGAAACATAAAATGTTCGACCTGGTAGCTGCTTAAGGTCAAATTTAACATACGTTTCATCATTCATTACTAAGCAGCCCTTGAATTTGGTTAAAAGTTTATCATAAAGAATTCTAGCCCGTTTTTTCGGTACTAGATTTTGTTTATCAGACCGGTTGGGGTATTTTATTGCACGATACGATTTAAACCCTCCTTTTAAACGTATACGCGTTGCTGTACTCTTAGTTGTATTGAACTTTTTTGCTCGATCATTATCCGATAGCCCGGGATCGCGTTTCACAGATCTCATTATCTTTGAGACTAGTTTTGAGTTCTTACATCCCGTTCTCTTAACTTTTTTTTTCCTTTTTCGATACTCAGCGTTTTTTTATACCGTTTTATAACACTGCACACGGAAGTTTTTGGTAATCTTTGCAACCTTTGACCCCGACCACTAAGGATTTTCAATAAATTTGTTCAGTATTATTTTGCGACTCTCAACTTCCATTGCGCACAGAACCACTGATACATGTTTAATCAAAACAAAAAATGCACCAAATAACTGTTAGCGCTGGAATAATCATCCAATGGCATACAGATTTTGCGTGAACCGCACTTTATAAGAGAAATGTTTGTTTATTCGGGTGGCAGAATGACTGTCCAGATCTAAATGCAATACGGAATATTTGAGATGGACTGGAACACATGATTGGAAAGCTTAAGACTAGTTGTTAATATTCGTTAAAATGCGTTCTTTCAATGCAGATGACTTCAACTACCTCCAACGTTAACGAACATTTAATCATTTCCATGAGACATAAAGCAATCCAAGAATCAAATATACTCGTATTTAATGTCTTTTAAACTTGAGTGGTCCAGGTATTATACCAAGGGATTTTATACGCGTAGAGTTTCGAGATCTTTCGACTATCTTTTCGACTATCTTATCCCGAAGATTCTGTTTAGTTTCCAGGGATCTGGGATGACTCCTAGGTACTTACACTGAGCGATAGGGACAACAGCTGATCGTTTAGTCGAGAACGCGCGAATATAGGTATTTTAGTTTGGTAAATATTGGTTCAGTTTTGTGCGTGTTGAGTCAAACAGAACATCTTTCGAGATCTCATTTATCCCGTCGTTCATTGTTGTTGAAGCCTTTGTTGATTGTCTTCACAAATGACTTTTTTAAAATTTTACACTGTATGTCACCAGTTCTTGGGCCCCAAATTTTTGACGGAGGAGGATTAAATGTCATACCTGGGTTTCTGAGAAACACAAAAAATCGATTTTGATTAATCATCAACAAACATTGGAACATATCGTTGTAATTCGAGACAAAAATGATCCACTTCGTAGGGGCTACATAATAGGGGTGATAGGGTATTTCACGGTCCGTTCCAAACGGATTGTAACTTTTCTGTATGTTTAATAATTCTGTATGTTTTGTTTTAAAGTAGTTAACAAGTGAGTTAAAATGGTTATAAAGTTTTTAAATAAAATTCGTTAGTTCACAGGGCTATTGTTAAAAAATTTCAGTATATACACGTGACAGACAATAACAATTGTTAAAAAATCATTAAGACGTTAGGCTCCACAAAACGGAGAACTGGTACCAGCAAAGGAGATAAGGAGACAACTTGCAAATGTGTAACATTAAAATCTGTTCAGCTTAGTTTTTAACCCATTACTGTTTTTAACACAAAAAATAAATGCAAGGACTACCCAAATTGTAAAATTATAGTCAGAATCATTCTCTAAATTTGATAACCATTCGAATCCAGAGAGTGTGAACAAAGTTTATTTAAAATTTAAATTTTTGTTCAGGTTAGGTTAAGTCCACCACGGCAAGAAAGTGATCTAGGAAGGGATTTTCTTATCTTAGCATGCTTTAAATGAAAGCCAACCATCAATTTCTTGACTTATATCAATTTTATTAATAAGCAAGTCAGTAATTCGTAATTTTTAATAGTCTAACTGAAAATTTTGATCAAGTTACAGTAACTCACACATTTGATCGAATGTGAGCTACTTTTCTAAAAAACATTTTACAAAACGTTACTGTAAAGCAGTGCAGAAATTTTGTATACATGATTTGCTTCGACTATTCAAGCTGAATACTTTAAGGATAAGAAATTTGACTTATCCGAAATCTCGTTACCAAAAAATAGTTTAGTGAGGTGTGAGTGCATTCGATCAGTTTTGTGAGTTCTTAGTTCTTGTGAAGTAGTACTGTGTAAACTTTTAATTTATGAAGTTTTCGTTAAAAAGATAAAAAAGCAATAAATGTAGGTAAACTAACTGTCCTATTTCCGTTCTGCAACTCATGGTTTTTCGACCTTTTCTCTTCTGTTTGGGTAATTTTACCACCCCTCAAAAAAAAAGTAAAAAAAATGAAGGAAATCAGCCCAATATTAAAAGAAAACATCAAAAAGCTATTGGAGGAACATAACACACATTGAGAAATCTCCACAAAGTTAAACTGTTCCTTCACTACTATCACCAAGTACATAAAAATGTTTAATATTACAGCAAAAACCAACCCTCTGGACGAAAATCCAAGTTACATCTGGTTATGAAACATAATATCGTCAGATTTGTTATTAGTGAAACATTTACCAACGCTGTACAAATAAAAAAGAACATAGCACCGACTCATGGAATTTATGTCAACCCGGTAATTGTAAGTAGAGTTCTTAGACCAGCCAGAATAAAGGAAAGATCAAAGATAAGAAAGTCTTTACTGACGGATCACCATAGAAAACCGCACTTGCAGTTCGCAAAAAGTACAAAAGCTGCACCATTAATGACCAGAAAAATGTAGTATGGTCAGATGAGACCAAAGTCAATCGTCTGCGTTCGGATGGTAGAGAATGGTGTTAGAAAAACCTAAGGAGCCTCTATCACAACGTTTGGTAAAAGAAACCTCCATGTTTCGGGGCTGGTAACATTATTATATGGGGATGCATGCACTCTTTTGGGGTTGGGGTGTGCTCTAGAATAGAGGGTCGAATGACAGCACATTCCTACATTCAAATATTGAATGATAGCCTTGTCTCATCGCTCAGAAAATGAAGAAAAGGACATTCGGACATTGTCTTTCAACAAAACAATGATTCAGAACATACAGCGAGACTCACTCGCGATTGGTTTTAAAACAAAGGGATAAATGTTTTAGACTGGCCACCTCATTCCCCGGATCTGAACCCCATTTAACACCTTTGGGGGATCTTTAAGCTCAAGGTTTCATCTTGGGATCATTCCACTAGATCTATGGATGTAGTGTGGCATAGAGTCGAGACTTAGTGCCACAATATTAGCACTGAAGAATGCTAAAAACTTATTCATGGTGTGCCCAGCAGATTAAAAGCTGTTTAAGCCGCTTAAGGAGGCCATACAAAATATTAATTCACCTCAATTTCACAATAAAGTCTAAACTCACAAAACTGATCGAATTCGGATTTCCGCATTTTGCTTGATTTTTTTTCGTTATTTGTTTAATTAACATGTGAACTTACCGTGTGTTATTGCTTTGTGTATGAATTAATAGAAACTAATTATTGTAGGAGTATTTGTCAATAGTCTTCATTTGAATATAACAACTATTGGAAAATTGAAACTCATTCGATCGAATATGTGAGTTACTGTATGTATATCCCTGTTGGTACAATATTTTATTTTTATATTTCAGCAATTTGATGCAGCTATTAATTTTTATACATCGACCTCTCACTTCTTTATTAATTTTTATTTCAATACTTTCATGGTCAGATACATATCGCTCATTTACTTGAAGACCGTCATAACTTTATAGAACTTATTTATTTCCGCCATAATAACAATTTAATTAAGTAATAAGTTAAATACAAACATAAAAGTAATTAAAGTAAATGACCATTTTGTACGGTTCAACAGTATCTATTACAATTATCAAAACATTTTCAAAAACTATTAATTTTTTAAAAAAATTCCTAAAAAAAAAGAAACTAAAACCAGGTAATTTCGCCAGTACTAGCAGAAACAACGTTCTCAAGCCACAAGATGCTTTCACTCATTCATTAGCTACTTTCCTTATATGAAAACGTTGTTTCCGCTAGGTCTAGCGGAGTGCATAAAATGCGCAAGTCTAAACAATAGCTTCACCCCAGTCAAGCCACCAGTTTTTCTCCCGATTTCACCTATCAATATTATTTAAATCCCTTTGAGGTACGTTCACGCAATATGTCAGAGTAGCATTATCCTCCCTTAATAGGTAAGGTTCATATAAAATTCGCTTGTCCGTTGCCCTCTGATAAATAACCAAATGCATCCAGATACAAAACTGTCTCAGGTGTAATATGTTCATATACTAATGAATTTCTAAAATATTCAGGGTTACGATAAAAGAAACCATAGACTAGTTTATTCTCTGTAACATTGGCTGATCGTGCAAAATGATTCCTCGCAAAGTCCAAAATTACATTGTCAATTCTGGACACACCGGAAGCATCCAATAGTCTTTTGTTTGTTTGATACGTAATGCCGAAAGTCGGAATCTGCGCTTCTATACAATCTCATGCAGGCTCGAAGATATTTTCGTTAAAAATTATCACTTTTTTCATGTAAAAAGGATTTATGTTCCACCATACTGGACTTGTATAGGCCAGAATTGGACGTACAAAAGCTTGATGGCAAATAACTTTTACATCGGATCTTAAATAATTCGAGTAAAAAAGTTTCTTTAGAGACATAAATGCAGCTCTTGCTTTTTTTAACTGTATATTTACACCTAAATATCTCACAATCATTTTTGATTCGATGCAACAGCTATCAACACCAAATATTTGTAAATTGTTCCAGAGACGCCTCAAATCTGACCAACCGCGTCTTCTTGGGGGACGGAACAGTATGGTTTCACATTTGTTGTTGTTCATTTTTAGTTTCCAGTTTTGACAAAAATTTAGGAGGTTATTGAATTTAATTTGAAGTTCACTATGGATTTCTCCTATCTTCGAGCCATTAGCATACAGAATGATATCATCAGCGAATGCTATAGAATTATCCACATTCCTGATCATTTCAGAAACATACCTATATGTTAAAGAATATTGGTGCCGTGGCTGTACCTTGTGGCAAACCATTGGTGATATTAAATACTCTTGTTGTCATGTATTGGCTATCTGTTACAACAAATTTCTTCTCGCATATCATTGATATTATCACCTTTATGAGGTGATGTGGAAAATTATATCTGATAAGTTTATAAGTTAACAACCTTCAATCCAAACCGTATCAATGTCAATTACAAAACGTCAGTCAAGGTTCACGAACAAGCAAAATTAAAAATTAGTACCGAAATTCTGGTCGCAACATTTTGAGTCAACATATTCATTGAATATTCTTGTGCCAGTAAGACAATGCCCCGGTCGAAGTGGCGAAAATATCGAAACCGTACGTGCTTCAGTTTAAAATAAGTCATATCAGTCGATTCTACGTTGTTCACAGGAAATGTCTCAGTACACATTTTGGCCTATACCTTTATAAAATCAAGTTTACTCAAAAACTGAAGCCTTTTGATCTTTTGAAAATTCACCGATTCTGCAAACATTTGAAGAAAATCCTAAATTTTATTGGAAAATGATCTTCAGCGATATAGCTCATTTCTGGTTTAATGATTTTATTAATAAGCAAAATATGCATTATTGGACACCAACAAACCCACATGTGCTTCAAAAGAATTTCAAGAGATTACATTGCATCCATAAAAAGTGACCGAGTAGTGTGGATTTCATACCGGAGGACCTAATTTTTTCGTCGATGGAAATGATCGTCATGTTACTGTTAATGGAATTCGCTATCGTGTCCGAACTAGATGGACTTGACATCAATGATATGTGGTTGCAATGTGCCACATGCCACACAGCTGATCAAATAAGCGATCTGTTGAAGGAAAAGTTTGGTAGTAGTGTAATATCGAGAAAAGATAGTTGGTTTTTTTTATGGGTTAATGTTAAGTAGTGTGGGCGTTGGACTATGGAGCAAAGGGTTCGAGGTTCGAATCCCAGCCAGAACACCTAAAAGTTTTTCATGGCCCCACCTCTCGCGAGCGTCTAACAAACATCCGAGAGTACAACTGTCCTGTGAAAGCTTCTCAAATAACAAATTGCCCTTCGGACACGGCATTAAACAGTAGGCCCACTTTACTGCGAAGAGCATTAGTGCATTTTATTTTCATATGTTCTATTATTTTTACAATTGTGGTCAGTTTGTTTGCACTATTAGCTATAAGTTCCAATGCAAGTTTTGTATTTTTAAAGTAAAAACTAAGAAATTAGTAAGCGAGCAAATAAAGGCTTTTCTAGTTTTAAGAAGCGACAATCTCTAGCAGGACTGTTAAAGAGTTGGATACAGTCATGTTACTGATTGTTGATGTTGATTTTAATGCTCTTTCGTTATAAGCAGGGCAAATATTGATTTCCTGAAAATTTTGGAAGTTGAAAAAATTGGTTCTGTTAATTCTGTCTGTCTGTACGCCCGACTGGAACATAAACGGCTTTGCTTCTGGCGTCTGTGCGGTCACAATTCGAGGTGAAATCGGAATTTTCATTCAAACCTTAAACCTAAGGTTAAGTTCCTCACTTAAGATGGGACTTTAGCATTAGGATTGAATTTTCAATGTTATACATATATAACAAATAATTGGCATTGATTTTTTTTAATACTAATGAAATATACATATGTAATGCTGAAGAAAAATTAGTATTAAGTTATTTATTCTCATAAGGTATTACATTTTTTTTTATTTTATATATTTAATTCGTTGGTTGAAACCAACTTTTCAAAATCGTAAAATAAAAAAAATAAATATTTCACGCAGCATGTCGATGGGACCCAGGGCCTAGCTTCTCACAACCATTCACGTACATTCATGTACATACATACATATATACATATGTTTAACTAATGGTGCACTTCATTTTTGTTCTTGTTATTGGAATGAAAATAAAAATTGATTTCATTGAAAATTGTTTAATTCTAATGAAAAAAGAAATTAATTAGCATTGAATCTTTCATGACAAACGCTTTATGTATGTATACAAACATGTATATCAATAAAAGCAGGGCAATAATTAAAAGCGACGTTATGTTTTTTATATAATAATAAGAAATAGATTTTCATGACACATAAAAAAAGAATACGTTGTCTAAAACGTATTTGTGGGCAAATACACGCCTACAAACTAAATTGATTTTCAAAACCGCGGTAGCGACAAACATGTATCATAAATCTAACTGTGGTAATTTTGTAAAAATATATGACGCGTTCTAAGCCAGTTTTCACTCCATTGTAAAACCAATGCACTTAAGGTAACACTTCTATGACGCACAACGTTTTACGTTCAAACAAGTTTAAATAGGTTTCAGGAAATATGAAAGAAAACTTAATGCTCTGCATTGAGGCGATGATGTTTCGCTGAATTTAAGTGTCGTGCAGAGTTTGTGTAGGGAGAGAAGCACCACAAGGTGACGCATCGCGGTTTTGCATGATCCCACTTAAATCCATACATACTTACATATATATGTATACATACATATGCATACGTACCATGTCGAATTAAATCATGTGATACATATTTTGCATTTTTACGGGTTACCCGCTCTATTCGGTGATTAATAACTTTAGCCGAAAACCACGCGCATCAGACTACTGTTATCGTGTAGTAGAAAAGTGTGTTTGAATAATTAGTCTTGTTGATCAGGTTATTTAAATCTGTCAGTGTTATTGTTTATTTTATTTATTACGAATTAAAACTAACATTATACCTTATCCTTCTTTATAAAAGTAATACACGTGTAAAATGAACATTTGAAGTCAGTATTAACGAGGGTAACGAAATTATTTTTACTTCCACCTAATACCTAAATTGCTATTTTGAAAAATTTAAAACTCGAGATTTTGATCGAAGTTGTATATTACTATAGTAAAAATTAAGAAAAAATGATCGGTTGGTGTCTGACTTAATGTATTTAAAACCTAATGATCTTATGATCTGTAGAGTTGCAGTTAGTGGCGAAACCAGAACATTTAACCTCAAAGTTAAGGGTCCCTAGTTTAAGACCGATTTCTATGAAAAAGAATATTATAGATAACGGGGTCAAACGATTTCGATTAAATTTAATATATCGGTCAGTTTGGTCATACACTGACGAAAAGTACGTATAACGGTAGTTCTAGAAATTTGAATTTTTGGATTATTTCCTCGGTAGATATGAGGCCATAAAAGTACGTTTTTGATGTTGTCTGGGAACCGAAACGGTTTTACTTTAATTTTAAACTTCATATCTGAAGTCGATAGGGTCACTAGTAGAGGTAAAATCGTAATTTATATTCTAATCTTAAAATTAAAAGTAATTTATACAATAATAGCGATCGAAATAGGTTTTACACAAAATAGGTTTACACAATACTTATAGGCCTTACATTTCTCCATTACCGACGTTTTAAAATAATATGTACATATGTATACATATGACTGTGTATGTACATTTGTGTAAAACCTCGTGTTAGTTCAATGTTATCGTTATATTTCTTTCAAAAATAAAGAATGCCACGAACAGTCCTAGGTTTCAGAAGAAAATGTGTACATGATCAAATCCGGCTGCAGACGACCATTCGGACGGAGGGAACTGACGGACCCACACATTAATTATAAGCTT
Organism: Xylota segnis; assembly: GCA_963583995.1. Taxonomy (NCBI): domain Eukaryota; kingdom Metazoa; phylum Arthropoda; class Insecta; order Diptera; family Syrphidae; genus Xylota; species Xylota segnis. Next base: position 26,206,758 of record OY757238.1, read on the forward strand.
TATTAAAACATCGAGTTTGGAATATGAATATTCAGACATACATATGTACATATGAATGCTTGAATGTGGAACTAAAAATGTAGGAAAGGGCGAATTTATTTGCTTTTACCATCGACGTTTGAACAAAAACTGTGCTGTACACTTCGTCCAGATCTTAAACACCGTTATGTTGTCGTTTGCTGAAGATATCATTCCGAATAAATAAGAGTTTATGCAGTTTATGCATGGCATGAAGATACGAAACATTCATTAAGAATAACAGTGCAATGACCAATAACTAAAAGAACTTAAAATGCCTTTACTGTAAATTAATACCTTACTGAAAAAAAATATTTTGTTTAAATTTTAATATTACTAACAAATTTTTTCACATTATACACAATTAATTAGTATGTGCTTTATATAGGTTTTCTTTTAAGAGCTTTTTATTTTTCCAAAAAACGACGTACGACAAGTTTGTAGTTTGTTTCTATTATTTTTTCCAACACTGCATATAAAGAAACATTAGAACCCCAGTTCTACCTATATTGTTTTTATACCCTATCCCAAAGGTAACTTAATTTTGGTACATAGTCCGCATAGCATAGATAAATCGTCCAGATAGACCTTGTCAAGTCCATGTATTTATGATTAGTATCAATAGCGAAGAGTTTTTAAACCTTCAAATTTCATTTGACAAGGAGAAGCAGTACAAGTCGAAAATTATTATAAAGATAAAATATTTAGATAGAAACGATTTTTATGAAATGTTCTTAATCGTTCGAGTTTTAGTATTAAGTTAATAAAAAGCAATAGTATGCTACGCCTAATATAGAAGAGCTGAATAAGTTTTAATACAGACTGACCAGAAAAAATCGATTGAAAAATAAATTTAAATAAAACAAGCATTCATGCCATTATGTGTGGAATAGCACATAATCTCAGCGTCGCTGGCAGTGCTTCAAGCAGTTTTGAAGCCGGTAACTGTGTCTTCTCCCTCATTTCGAAAGAGGTAAGGTTTTTGGCCAAAATCTGTATTTCAGTCAACATTTCCAGCGCCCAATTAGCGAGCTCACGGCGTTTTTTTTTTTTTTTTTGTAAGAAGGTGGAAAGCTTCGAAAGCCTGAGTGTGGGACTTTAATCCACTAAAACCATCTCTGCCTCAAACCTCGGTTCCCCACGGTACCGCCGTTAGGCATTTCATCACAGGGTGGGTTTTCAGCCGTAGCTGCTTCTCTCTTAGTCTGCATGTCCGGAGGTGTAAGTGCGAATGCACGAAAGTCTGTCTGTCGGTGTGTGTATTATGTACGTATGTATGTATGCATGCAGGTATCATTGTGTCAGGCGTGTATGTCGATTCATGTGCCGCGAGCGTTTGAGCGTATGTAGCTCTGGTTGTGTGTATGAGTATGTGTATGTGGATGTGTGTTCGTTGTATGCGGTTGCTTGGTAGTGTGCGTATGCCTTGATACATGTATTTGCCGGAGTTTGCAGATTCTTACCGTCGGGTTGCTCGTTCTTCCAGGCGAAGCTGCTGTATTATCATTGTGATAACTTCATCTCACGGCCTTGTCTGTGATCGTCTGGCTTCAATTCTTGCATCAGGACAATCTTTTACGGATGTAGGCCGAAATGCAAGCGCAAGATAAGCCGGATCGACTCTGTGGCGTAGCCCAATTCAGCTGATCGGCGACAAATAGACATTTCTGAGCCTCTTCTTCATTTTGTAGCAATCTCTGTGTAGTTGGTGGCTTAAGGATCAAAAAAGTGTACTCACGCATAGAACTGCATGCACACTGAAGCCATGACGACGACCCAGCTCACGACGAAGTTCACGTTGCACATAGAGCTATGTCAATCGTTAAAATTTGTAGATTGAATCAATCAAATATTGGTTTGAAAAAAGATTCCATCATTTCATTCAATCATTCAAATATTCTACCAATTGTATCTATCCAATACTAAAATCATTCAATCCACAATCTGTAGCTCACTGTTTGTATTGGATTGGTTTGGTTCTCAATCGATCATTTTATCAGATACGAAGTTTCCAAATAGCTCTCATATTATGCCGAATAGAACTGAACTATATTTTCAAAGATGACAAATGTAACACAGTATGCGCGAGTACATATGTTCATGTGCATCTTCATATTGTATCATGTGAATACTAACGTATTTGTTCAAATTATCGAACAAGTAAGAAGAAATTATCATTTTCAAAAAAACAAATTAAATGTCTGTGTTATTAAATTTACAAATTCTAAAATATTTAATTGTTGTTTTATGGTGCAAGCATCAGTCATGGTTATAAAGAACCATCGTGGATAATAAACGAATATCCACTAAATAAAAGCCTGGTAGCATAGTTTAATATATGTTTTATTTGTATCACAGGAGTAATAACATTCATTTGACGTGATTACAGGCTAATAAAATTTTCAAAAACCGAATACATTTGACTTAAAGGAATTGAATGTAAACAAAATTCTTTATTTAAAGCATATAATATTGATTTTCAAATAAAATTAAAAGTACTTGTAAATATTGTATTGAAACAGTTTACATGTATTATTAAACTATGATACAAGATTTACGAATCATATGATAAATAAAATGAGTCTATTTTTTTAGAATTCATTAAACAGAAATAATGTAGAAATAAATTAATTACATATATAATAATTGAAGAAAATAATTTACAAAAAACATTTAACTAAATTGTTTGCGGATCATAGTATGGTGATGTGTATACATATGTGTATATGTGCATGTAAACGATTCCTTCTTATTAAGAAACATAAAACAAAATACTTTCATGTGTTGCTCTAATGATCTTTGCAATGAACATTAAAGTAAGGTCATCTAATCTGTTAGCTTTTTGGCATCTCCCGCGCTCGCACTGCAACACAAAAATGTTTTTTTTTTTAAAAAGTTATATTTGCACAAAACACAAGAAAATACTTACTCTCGAGCGCGTATACCATACCAAGAATCACAATAAGGAAAAACAGACTCATGCTTATTATAAGAACAGTCACTTGTTTTCCTCTGCTACAAATGCCTCCTGTTGTCTTCCTTGATGATCCGCCTTCACCATTGACCATAGTAAAGTGCGTTGAACTGGCCACTGACATTGTATCCACATCTTTGGTTTTAATAAAATTTAAATTCGGTTCAATAGAAATCACGGCATCCTTTCTTAATTCTGATGGATTCGAAGCGAGCATTAAATTAGCATTGTAGTTTGACCTCAAAAATTCTTTTTTGCTGTCCAGATACGATTTATTTTGTTGTCTATGAATTTCAGCAAATCTTTCTAAATTTGCTGCCGTTAATAATAAAGATCCCGAAGAAGCGCTCTATAATTTATAGAAATAAAAAATGGCTCGTATTAGAATTGTTCTCTAAGTTTTTTTTGTTTATTTTGAGTAATAATGCTCTAATTTTTATAATATTCTCTACCTGTGTACTGCTATTGCTATCGTTAGATCCCTGGGACGACCGAGATCCTCTTTTTGGCTGACTTTTTATGTTATTTTTATCCGACGGAATGGAGCGTTTGCTTGTTACTATGTCGCCAAGGAATAGAGTTTCTTGTTTTGATTTATGCTTGCGCTCTAAATGTCCTGTATTTAATATTTTTCTGTCCGACTGAGGATTTGTGCTTTTAAAATTCCTTGAGACAGTTGATGGATTTGAATTAGATTTATTGCTATTGTTTGATGACGGCGGAAGACTTGATCCAGCCAAAGAGGCGCGAGGAATGTGCCATGATTCATTCATCTGCAAGACAAAGCATTAAATGTTAAATTTACTTTCTATCACAATTTTTTTCGATGGGATAACGAACAGACGTGCATTCACTCTTTGCCGCAAAACTAGTTTTGACCGCTTTGTTATTGGCAAGGAAAGAATATGTAATAAAATAACTTGAATCGTTTTATGTAAAACGGTGTTCTTATAAATCCCTTTCTCTTTTAAGAATTCTATTAATAAAATTTTGACGCACACAAGAAGAACTAGTATAATTACTCTTGTTATTCTAATTGTTTCTAGCAATCAATCAGTAGTTTCTGGACACGTACACGTTTAAATATTTTAAACTTCAATCGTCAATCAAATTAATGGTGGTTATGACCCTAACTTACGTTTTAAAAGATTTTTTTTTATCCAAAATCACAGAAATTTTGTTTAGTGCACTTTAAGTATTATAGGATTTATCACAATTGTTATTCCGATCAACCTTAAATGTATTCAGACCTTTTTGTTAACTTTGAATTCATTAAAAACAAAAACAGAAAACTGAATTCATCAGTGCAATTTTTTGAATAGGATCTTGTGTTGCAAAAATCGATTATCCAATTCACCGAATATTCATTCACGAGAACCGATCTATCCAACATCAAGAATCAAACTGAATCAAGGTGACTAGCAACACCTCCGTTTCACTTTGCTTTTGTATTCTAAAGCAAAACAGCTTATTTGCCGGATATTCGCTAGGCTGGTACTTTGCGTCTGTGTAATGTCTGCGCAAGTGTGCGCACTTATTAAACAGAATAGGAAACCTGATACCGCCAGATACAAAAGTGAATGATCAGCTGAACCAGACTCCCAACATCTTCAACACTTCAAGAGTAGTCGACCGACGACAACGACAGTGGCCGTAAAATTAGAGGTTACTCAGAAAAAGAAACTATTAAAGAAATATTTTTATGGATATGTTGCTTGGAAGTTTTAGCGGTCAAAATCTATTAAGAATGCTGGTGACGATGACAATAAACATAGCTGGGGAAACCCCATAAGATATGCACTGTTTGACGGTTATAATTGTATGCACGTGTATGTGTATATGTGTGTATGCATATAGCTTACGACTAAAATTATATTATATTTTAAGTCATTCACGAGAATAATTTACAATCAACTTATTTTATGGAGGGCACACGCCTATAAATTGATCCTTGATAAATGCTTTAACTTAACCTGTTTTGTTGGAAAATTTCAAACTCGAAAGTTTAATAAAAATTGAAGTTATTATGATGAAGAAGTTAAAAAACTAGGTTTTGTCTGTTTCTCAAAAAAAATAAAAATTAATAGACCGTAAAATTGTACCTGATGAGTGTTTTTTCGGGAGTTCTTTTGTAAAGAACAATTTTTTCAAAGAATAAGATAATATCCGAAAAAGTTATCGCTGTACTGTTTTCTAAAATCTTTGGCCTCAAGTATATAAAAGAATAAAAGAATATTTAAAATTTTATACCTTACATATTACCTACGCCTCAACTTATTTACTTGGACTTCAATGCAAAAAAGTACATATACACATACATATGTACATATGTACATACTTTTAGCATAAAGATGCAGGTACGCAGAATTAGTTAGAGCAGAGCCTGCGTTTAAGAAATAGACAATTCTTTGCCTTTTCTAATTCAGGACACATCACAGCTCCGTATCCGTGTTTCTTTTCTCATTAAGAAAACGTTCAGAACGCTCTATCATCTCAACATAATTGACTAAACATTCCGAATAATTTAGGATTAGTTAAACAAATGATTAAACAATGATTAAACAAAATCAAAAATAACTATAAAGAGGCTGAGACTTTATTGTTAATTAATTGAAAGCATCAATCTTTGGTTAATTTGCCATTGATATGAGAGCTTATTGGATAATAGTATTTCATAAATAAACACGCTTAGCGTGCTGTGATTTTCAGTTCAGAACTTGGTTTACGTGTTCAGGATGTCTTCAGAGCTCTGCTAAGAACTAAAAAAGAAAATTACTTAAAGAAAGCACGAATTATTGTAGAAATTTGTATGTAACCAAGAGCTTGAATTTGGTATTTACATAAAATAACTTAAGTCATTTTGCTAATATTGCAAATTTAGTCTACCTCTCTGTGACTAAGACTGGAGCCTAAACAGGTGTACGGTTTTGTTTGAAACTAGAAATCGAAAAAATTTGTTAAAGCAACTCTTATACCATTAAAGTGCAAAGTCGTCTATTTTAGTTAAAATTTATCTAGGGTTGATAGGCATGCTAGCTATAACTTTCCTCCCGCTTTGAAGTCATTTTATCTCTTTTCTTAGACGGGATACACACCAATCGCAAAGTTTTTATACAAAGTTACTCTAAGTATTCAAGATTGTACTCAGTTGCCCAACCTAATGACATTTAGTTGTCAGACATGAAATATTATGCCGCTTGCATAAGATATGAGTTCTGGATCGTATTTGTAAGATTGTCATATCTTCATATATTTGAAAATTGTCATATCTTCTTGATCTGGTAAACAAAGCTTTTCATTAAGGATAGCTCCTTCGGGACGTATTATACAAATGGAAAAGGAATACATTCAATTCACACATATGCACCTAAGTATGTACCTGAAATTGTGCATAAATACGAGATATCTTGATCTATTGATAAAGGTTGTCGAGATACTCATGTAATATGTAAAGAAAAATTACTTTCTTTTACTTTTGTTCATAGTCCGGCTAACATTTTACTATAATTTAGTTCTAAGTTTTCTACAACCGAATCGTGCTGTATTTGTATTATTTGTATTATTTTCCTTAGAATCCATCAGTAATCCAATTATTAATTAGAATATAATAAAAGCATTACAAAAACAAAACTAGTTTATGCAAATAAATCGAAAACATTATTCAAATTGTTATTCATTAACAACGAATAGACGTAAAACCAGCGTTAGAAAAAGCCAAATTCTCATGCAAAAATAGAAACACACGAGAACCGAGAAAGAAGAACAAAACAAATATTCATTGATATGCCATTTCTGAAACAAGCTGGCGGTGAAGTCTCTGCCGTACCAGTCCACGACGTCTTTTCGTATAAATTGAAACGCATAATTAAGAGAGAAAAGGTCGGCATCAAAATCAATCACTACTTATGCCAGGCCGTACCACACGCTCATAGAGGAGTCCCCAGGTGTACATGTATCTGGTAAACCAATTATCTTTATTGGGGCAAGAGCCGCATCAACAATCAATTTTGTGATGCTCTTGATCAGATCTAGTTTTATTTAAATAAATCACCCAAACGATCTTACAAACCAGATTGGTTAAGATAGTTTTCTTTAAAATATTGATATTGTACTCGTATTGTATATAAATTTATATTATTAGTTGCTCTTAGCATGTATTAACATAATTACGTACTATTATAATACATATGTATGTACGTATCCATATGTTTGCATACATCAATGAAGAGGGGAATGTTTTTTGGACTTTTATTAAATGCTAATTAATTTGTTATTACTGGTGTTACTTTTTATTTTAATTTTGTATTTGCTTTGTTATTATAATTTTTGATAAACATGGGTGGATTTATATTTTTGCGGCCCTAAGCCAAATGAGACGTACTACTTGTTTGAAATTTCATTCACTTTCGTCTAGTTAAAAGTTACTACAATAGTATTACTAAACTGGATTGTGTAGGTTCGTGGTTGAGGCGAGGAATGATATACGCACTGGCAGATGTAAGGGGTTCTATTCAGCGACTCAGAAGTCGTAACTTTTACCTACGATTGTGAATAATAGGATGCATCTTATAATTTATAGAAAATGTTTTATGGAATAACGATTTTCCTTTTGAAATGTTTTTCCATTTTCAAGTTTTTTTTAGATACACAAAGAGGTGCTTTTAGTTTTTGTACAACCTTCTCAGATATAATCAACATGCCCACTTGGTAACTAAAGCATTTATGTCTACTGTGTCGAAAGCATATGTGAAATCCGCAAATAGCACAGACATGTAATTATTTATCCTTTGAAAAAGAAGTCTCCGGAATACTTTTCAAAACGAAGATGTAGTCAATTATCGCATAACCTGGTCTGTGGCCACTGTCGAATCGTCGTGAACATTTATGTACATTCTTTTTTGTGAATAGGGCAATATAAGCCCTCCTTTAAATGACCAATACATTGTTGAATAGAACCACGAGTTTTTCAATAAGTTCGCAAGAACTGGCTTGCCATCCTGCTTGCTGCATTTCTCTTCAAATGAAAACTACCTTAGTGGCGTACTGGCTAATACCCAGATATGAATTTTTATCCTTCCAGCTCGCAGTATGAGGACCGAAAGTAGGGGGCATATGGAGGGATCGATGGACTCCATCAATATGTTTTAATATATCCTTAAGATAAATAAATGTTGCGTCCTTGAACAGATTCCTTCATGTCCATTGTATAAAAGTACAATCATTTTAGGCACCGATGTAATATAATAAAATAAAAACGTGCGTTAGCATTTCTCGACATCCTAAAAACTCTTTGGTATTATTATGCAAACCATGGAGTAGCGGTCTCGATTGGCACTTTGGTTAACCTACTGTTTATAAACAGGGGTTTTTAAAGTTGGGCAACGTCGTAATTCGAGGGTTCGTAGTTAGCGGTGAATGAACCTAGTGGTGAATAAACTGCTTCTAAAATAATTGGTTATCCGAAAATAGCAGATAACGCTCAGAGATCTCTTTAAAATGCTCACTCTAAGCTGTCTAATTGGACTTACGCATCTGGCCTCAGTGTCAAACATCAAAGGGTAGTTTTATGGGGATCTCACCCGGTCTACCATGACACCCTACCTATGCCCTTTCTTAACGGTATATTAAGTTGATTTGTCCCTATATCTCCACTTTTCCGGGAGATGAAATCTTGGGTTTTGAGAGCAAGTAGTACAAGTGCACAATTTTGAAATACGCCCACTGACACGTCCACTGTTTTCACTTGAAAACGTCATCGAAGTGGTTCAGTAAAAAGTTGCAAGAAAGAAGGATAGGTTATTATTCCCCAGGTTTTTTTTTAATTAAAAGATTTCCACTTATCGCTGCAACAAAAATTTCTAATAAATTTCTTCTTTGTGATATTGTTACAAAGTTTGATTGAAAAATAAATTTTATTTGTAAGGGATTTACAGCAATTTACATGTACGTAGTTATCTAAATGTAGTTGTAACCATTATTTGACCTTTTCGAATACATGTACAAATTATTTCACTATTTATTCTGGCGTGTTCATTAAAAATCATAATTGTCCATGATGTTCTATGACTTCATTTGTGTTGTAATATATTAACATAATTTAAAAACCGGATTTTGAGTACTGATGACGGAGGAGTTCAACACTCTTCGATTTAAAGATATTTTTAATATTTAAAATTTCTTGCAAACAATTGATTAGAAGTTCGCAAGTTGGATGCGCCTTAAGATGTTCAAATTGTTCATATGTATGCTATAACACTTTTTTATGTGTCACATTTATATTGTAAATGAAAAAATGTTAATGGTCCAGACGTGTTTCTTAATTTTTCTATTAATACAATAATGAGCAAATTGTCAACCCATGACCTTAACTGTAAAAGTGCCTAATCAGGTAGCATTACTGCATAATATAAAAGTCAACTGCGGCAAAACGTAATCGTAGACTAATAAAAACTTTACTATTTTAACTGTCGTTAACGAACTCAGTTAACATTGAAATAATTATAGCACTCGAAATATCTTTGAGTCAAGGACGTTGGGAGTTCATCTGTATAGACTCTTGCTACGCTTTATAATATTAAATGGTTTTTAAATATTAAGCACTCACGTTGACGGCTTTATTGCTCACATATGACAAGTAGGTAGATAAGTACGTTAAGATGTGAAAACTTGAATACACGCTAGTTGAATGCGGATATTGAAATATAAATGAACTCTTAGCTGCTAAGCTGGTAATTTCCTTAGTATTTTGAGTATTTAATTAATTGGATTTTTATGAATTAATATATTTCGTGTTTCCAGCTACAAAATTCACAAATTTAATTAGCTTAAATCGTTGTACATTCCTTGTTTTAATATTGTTGCAACGAAACCATTCAAACCTGTTTTGGACAGAATCGAGGCAGAAAAGGTGGCATACTACAACTTATGGTATAGTGTTAAAATCCGGTTGGAATTGTTTGTTTCTCTAGAGAGATTGCTGCTAAAGGGCTACAGCAAAGCATTCTACAACACAACCTTAATTACGCGGTCTAATTGGAAGGCGAAGCAATTTGTGATTGTCAAGGACAAGAAAACTTCCTTTTGTGAGAAAATATATTTTAAGCATGTATTTGTGCAGCCAATGTATCTATAAATGTAACTCAAATGAGCTTGATTTTCATTATCATTTCCGTTTAAATAGTTGGTTTTGATGTAGGATTGCAATTAACTTTAATGAAACTACATACACCTACAATACTATACGTAATTTTGATCTGTGGTTTTAATAATATCTGTGTATGTATTTTTCTTTTTTAAAGGTTAAAATTCCATTCAACGTTAATTTTTCGTTACGATCACGAGATGTGCATGTGGTCATTGCAAAGAAGTCTCTAACAGTTGGCCTCAAAGGTCAGGAACCTATAATTTCAGGTGAACTTTGTGCTGAAGTTAAATTAGAAGATTCTGTTTGGGTTTTGCAAGACACAAAAACTGTAGTTATAACTCTCGAAAAGGTTGGTGTAATTTGTATGATATTTGCCTGTGTTTGTTTATGAAAAATAATTATCGTTGAAGATTAATCAAATGTCATGGTGGGACCGGTTAGTGAAGACGGATCAACCAATTTCAACGAAAAAAATTAACCCGGAACCATCAAAATTATCTGATTTGGATGGGCAGACCAGAAGTGTCGTCGAGAAAATGATGTATGACCAAAGACAGAAGGAATTAGGTTTACCTACTAGCGACGATAAGAAGAAGCAGGATCTTCTTCAGACGTACGTATATAATATTAGAAGTAAATTTCTTAAACACTTATTTAATTCTTTTTTAAATTATAGATTTATGAAGCAACATCCTGAAATGGACTTTTCGAAGTGCAAATTTAATTAACGTGCAGCACTAGTTTTAATAGTTTTTCAATAAAATAATATTGTTCACTAGTATTATCACATTTCTTACAATTTTCTACATGTTGGGATCAATAAAATACATATTTTAGTTTGATTTACTTAACATTAGCATGTTTACATTTTTAAGTAACTCGCTAAATGAGGAAAGCTGAAAGTAGTGAATATGTAAATCGTAGACAAGCATAATGTCTCACGAGAGTCGGAAAATAGAAGAACGTCCAACATATTTTTACGTCAATTTCTCTTGCTTTCTTGATTTAGGATATTTGATAATTCATCCTAGGGGCTTATCTGATTATATAATTAGAAACAACACAAGAATTTTATAAAGAGGCACATACACGTATAAAAACACATTATACTTATGTGTGAATATTTATCTGCGTTTTTCTAATATAGCTATACATACTTATGTACATACAGAACTATTCTGTTTCGGCATATTTTGTTCCTTTTATTATTTACACACCTCAATGATTACATACATCATTTAATGATGAACATGCATTTGGTATGTAGGTATTCTATATAGATACCCACTTAATTAATCATTAACAAAAACCAAAGGTTTCTGATTGGTCCCTCTTTACCATACTTATGTATGTCTCACTAGTCATTTTAGGTTTTTCGGTAGCTGGATACCCACCTCTTACGGTAAGATACACTTGGACCTTATTTCGAGAAACGGTACCTGTCTTACGATACCGACGATGGGGTAAAACAGTACCACATATCTGGCGGAGTACCACAAGGATCGGTACTAGGTCCTATCTTGTGGAACCTTATGTATGATAAGGTGCTGAGGCTTGAAATCCCCAACGAGGCAAAAATCATAGGAATGTATCCGAAAAGTGAGACGGTGGATGGCAGCAGTCGGTTTAGAACTCGCTGAACATAAAACGGAAGCAGTACTAGTAAGCAGCCGCAAGAAAAGAGAAGCAATCACCATCAGGGTAGGCAACCAAAAAGGTGTGATGATTGACGCTAGTCTAGCTTACAAGGAACACCTTGAAATAACGTGCGACAAAGCTGCTCGGGTGTGCACTGCCTTATCCAGAATTATGACAAACCTTGGAGGACCCAGACAACCAAGGAGACTAATTTTGTCAAGAGTGGCGCAGTCAATAATAATGTATGCGTCACCAATATGGGCAAAGGCAGTGAAAATTAAGTCCCACTCAAGAAGAGTTAATTCCGTCAACAGACTGTGCTCGCTGAGAGTATGTTGCGCTTTTCGGACGGTATCCGATGATGCTATATGTGTTATTGCGGGAATGCTACCAGCGGATATCTTGGCTATTGAGCTACAGAGGACCTATGACGCCAAAATCCAGGAACCCCTTGCTCCAGTCAAAGATATTAAGCTGGCAGAAAGACAGCGAAGCATGAGAACATGGCAGGAAAGATGGAATCAGTCAACGAAGGGAAGATGGACCCATCGACTTATACCTGATATAGATAAATGGATGGACCGGCATCACGGAGAAGTGGATTTTTATCTCACCCAGTTCTTAACCGGACACGGCTGCTTCAGAGCTTATCTAAACAGGTTTGGGCTTGATGAATCTCCAAACTGCTCAAACTGTGGAGAGGCCAGAGAGGATGCAGAGCATGTGCTCTTTCAGTGCCCACATTTTCGCTTGGAACGCAGAGGTCTTGAGGAAATAATTGGAGAAATACCAACTCCGGAGAACATCGTAAACCATATGCTGACATCGAACGCAGTATGGAATACTGTGAAACAAACAGCAGCGGTGATCATAAAGGAACTTCGGCGGCTGGAAAGGCTCAGGGAGAGCAACCAAACCCAAATGGAAGCCCCCTCAGAACAAGAAACGTCGAACAGGTCAAGAAGAGCATAAAGTGCTAACCAGCCCCGCGAAGTAATACTTAACGGTAGTTGCGCGGGGAGAGTGGTTGAAGTGTGTAGGGTGTGGGTTAGTACGTAGGCGTATTCCAGTAGCCCGGGTTACTGGTATCTTTAGAAGATTACACATCCGTTGGCGCAACCAAAAAAAAAAAAAAAAAGATACACAGCATAAGCTAAAAATTCGTCAACGTCAACAATTTCCTCTTTGAGATGCTCTACCTAACATATAATAGCTACCAAACAACAGCTGATTTATTTTGCCCTCAACTCAATATTAGAGTGATCTAAACGATGAAAACCTGGTTTCAAGAAAACGACCAGAATTCACCACCTCAGCATAGAAATCCGTTGAGTTCTTAGTTGACAAACACGTTGCCAAATATTACCTTGGCTCAGGTGTTAAGAAACCGTGGTCCACAGTCAAAAGTGTTGCGGATTCTGCCAACCAAAGGACAACATAATAAATTCTTTAAACAAAAATGCCGTGAGTGATCCCTAGTAATATGCCTAACGCTCAATCTACAGCTCAACAAACATACACACAATACCAGCCGGCAGAAAAGAGCTACAAATTTTACAACCTTTCACCAGGCGATATTTGTCGGAGATTCATATCGAAACAAGTTGCAGTTGACATAATATAGTTGACATAAAGCTAAGACTCCAAAGTAGTCTGTCCAGATGGGATATCGATGCTCATGCTCGGCAAACCAGAACTGGATTACCTGTCATCCGTTTTAGACCTTTCCCAGGTTTTTAGGATGTCGACTACATGTGTAGTTTAAAAAAATTGTGGCATGTAGAGTTGTCACAGTGGGCCCAGTTGTCCTGAGTGGGCCCAGTGATACGGTCTTAGCATCTAAGTTGACTTAACAAACGCGGAATCATGCAAAGAGAAATTTGTACTCTTATCAAATGCGTAGCGTTAACTTTGATTCTATTATCCAAATATTTGGATACCTAATTTAAGCATATCAAATTAGGTATCACATTTATACTAAGATGAAAGTATCATATAGTACTCATTTTACACATTTGGTGTTAAATGTAATTCGTATTGCAATAGTTGCTTGCCAATAAAACTAGAATTTCATCCACCTACAAAAAATAACCGAAATATTTTATAAAAAATAACTTGGTACTTCAATTAAAATAAATCCGCTGTTCCCTAATTGTCAGGTAGATCATGAATGGCATATTATTTTCAATACATACTCGTACATATGTATGTATGTACCTAACTCAAGTTACATGCGCTTTATTTAATTCTCTTGGTAAATGAACAATTCATTATTTTAACGCAGGCAATAGGAAGTAATTGATATTTACAATTCAAATATGTATTTATACCATGTATGAAGTTTATTGAGTCACGCTAATCGCATTAATATTATGATAACCACGTCCGTACCAAACTCCGTCAACGGTTAAAACAAAATAATTGGAATTCCCAGTGGCCTACTACCCTTGTATTAGTTAGAGCTAAAAATAGATTCAATGCTCTGTAAAATACGGATACCAGATATGCATACTGACAATGCGTCACTCCTCTCTGTACGTACACTGAGTACAAGAACCCGGATGTCATACCAGCAATTTAACTTTGTTTTCAATCAGCTTCACTCTGCTTTTCCTCTTTTTGTACTTAATGATAGTTTGTGTTTATAATTCGTAAAATATACCAGTTTCATGTTTAGTTAAAAAGGTTCGGAAAGTAGCACCAAGAAGTCCAGTACTTGATCAATTTATAGTTAACGTAAGTTCGATTGCGGCTTGTTTCCATATGTACATACATACAGAAATAGTTTGTATTTTGTCACTCGTACTTTTCTTTATTAGTCACTTATGTCAGTGACCTTGAACGCGTCATAAATACATGTACATATATGTATGTACATATGTACGTACAAAGTAAGGTAGGAAACGATTTTAATAGTTCAACATGTTTTACATTTCAGTGGTTTAACATTGGGCGTCAACAAATGCACGGTATCGGTTATAAAAGGCTAATAGTCATTAGTACAATGTACACGCACGAACGTCAAGTGCTAGTTTCATACATATGTACATATGTTGATTTGGTGGAACCGCAAAGTGACCTTCACCTCAAATAATACGGCAAAAGTTCGATGCTCTGTTATAAAATCGCCGGAAAGATGTAATGAATAATGAATTGCGTAGTAACTTTCATATCTTCTCTTCTTCGGTTTAGATAATTAGCAGACAGAAGTATATATGTACATACATATGTATGTATGTATGTTGTCCTTATAACATTCCAGGTTTTTAAAGAATGATTGAAGAATAAATATTTTCTAGGAAAACAGGTTGAAGAGTGTGAATGTTCACCACGTGAATATAAACCACATCCGTTATTAAGGTAATCAGATCGTAAACCGGTTGCTAAATTTCCCCGAATTTCGATAAAATGTTTTAATTGTTTGGACTACTAAATGCACAGTGCTGGGTCGTGGTACATAGATATCTGTAATTTAAAAACAGAGAGTGCTTGCAACACAGCATGGTTTTCTTCAGTTTTCCAATTGCTCTCGCATAATTTCATATTCTCTATTGCCATTTATTCATTCGGAGACAATCTGCACACAGACTTACGATGTTGTCGTTTTACCAATATATGTTTTATTTCCTCTTACGTCGCATCGCACATATCACATCCTTACGTTGCGCTCTCATGGTATGTCTACAGCTCCCAGCATGTATTTAAGAACTTCGTTGTCTTAATAGTTGTTCTTTCGCAACTGAGGCTGTGCAAAAGTTGCAGCAACGATACAGACTAGGCCATCGCTAAAAGTATACTGCGTAATCTCGAAGAGCATGCACATCGACCGCAGCATAATGCGGAACCGACCCAGAAGAGAATATAATCTCTATAAAGGAAGATGGTCAGACGTTATAATGATCCCCCGCATATAAGAGGAGAACAGTAGATGACATGAAGAAGTAAACTACTGCTTGACGCGATTTCTGTCGGGGCATGAACGTTTCCGAGAAAGTACAAGTAAACACCGTGCCTCGAGTGATAAGTGCGTTGGACTAAAGAACGAGGGGTTCGAGGGCCAATTCTCAGACGATTCATAAAAGTGTTTTCACGCCCCACTTCTCGAGAGTTTCGGACAAACATCCGAAAGCTTTTCATGACAGTTATACTTTCGGATGTTTCTAATTATTTTTAAATAATTTTTATTTTTTGACTAATTAAGTTACACTGGCAATCCTCTTTAAAAGCCTAATTTTGTTGTCATGCCGCATTTGCCGAAATATCACTGTTATTAATTTCAAAGCTCCTTCATTTTACTCAAAACAGTATGAGCAATAATGTAAAGTGTGAGAAAGTAATGAAGCAATAAAATGATCAAACTGAAAAAAGCGGAAACTAAGTTTTGCTATCCAAACTAAAGAACTGGAGATTTTGAATAAAACAAATCGTGAAGCTATTATATTTGTGATGTTTGGGAGATCTTTGATAACAAAGAACAGAAATACTTCGCTTATTTTATAAATGTTCACCAGCTACAGATAACAAATTTTGAACATCACACATTTTTTTAAAAACTTAATTATATCATCCGGAAAACCAATATCGCTTGTAAACAATTTATTACTTAGGGTTTAAACTTAGATAAAATAATCATGCGTTAATAATGTTCTTGCGTTAGACGGAAAGAAGATCCCTTGTGATACCACTATAAAAAACCATTACTAGAGGCCAACATGTAAACTTCCCCATGAACTCATTCCAAAAAAGTTCGTTTCCCCGTTTAGACGTTGAACCAGTTAGAAGCTTAGTTGAGCTAGATCGTTAAGGTCTTTCAAGAAATACTTGTCTAGGATATTCCTTCTCAAAACCGATAGGGTAGGAGAGGTACACGGAATGTCTTGGATTCCTCCTCTTTCTCTTTCACCGAAATCGTTGAAGGGACAAATGAGACTTTTGGCTTATCTGCCTATCGCCTCAACTGTCTTTCTTAGATTTGTCCTATTAACGGAAATAAGTCTTATTGTTTGCCAACAATTCGTTTCTGGCAAGATATATTCACAATAGACCCACTGCCCACTGTTATTGGATTTGAACCAATTTAAAAGGTTTGCCATACCATTTGCCATGCATCGTTTCATGCTTGTCGAACTTGCGGATATTATTAAATAAAGTGCACGACTTGATCGTACGTACTTGCACCGTAATCCTCAAGTCTTGTTCTCATAAAGTGGGCGTGGCATTCTCCATATCTAAGAAATTATTGTAGCATCTTTCTGATGCTTTTTGCTTTTTTTTAAATACTCTAAAAAAGTGGGCGCGGCCATATAAGTAGGTCCTTAAGCGAATTATAAATAACTTCAAGGCCTATAAATTTTGCCTTAACAAATTCTTTCGATTTCTAATGAAAATTTTGCAAAAAAAATAAATGTTTAAAAAGTAATTCCAACATTTAGTACTCCATTATTTGGCATTTATCTTATAACCTTCAAATAATAATTTTAAGCCCAATCGGCAAAGAAATACCCGAAAAGCAGCTGACTTTCAATATTATTTATTCGAAATTCGTTATTCGAATTTTTCGCGCAAAATATCAAATTTTATCAAAATCATTATAGCCGTTGTCGACAAAATCCATTTTAACTGAAATCGGCCTGAAGTTAACTACCCTTAATTTTGAAGTTAGAATAAAAATTCCGATTTCGTCTCGAGGTGTAAACCCACAGATATGAGGTTGGAAGCAAATCCGTCCGTCCGTTTAGCCTGCAAGCGACAGACAGACAAACGGAATTGCAGGCAATTGAGTACAGACCTTAAGCCATAAACCAGACAAAGATGGTGGGAAATGAAGAAAACATAGCCACCGTAGCGGTCAGTATCGAAGAGGGCCGATCAGCTGAAATGAGTATCGCCAGAGAGTCAAAACTAGTTAATTTGCGGTTCGATTTGAGGCTATATCCGTACAAGATTGTCTTGTCGCAAGAATTGACGCCGGACGACCATAGCGAACACAATGCACAAGTGTTCGACCTAGCATCAATGCATCCACAAAGATTGACTGTTTGATGCGATTTATGGCATGGCGGGATCATCCGTCAAGGCGCTCAGATATATAGCGATGTTAACCAACTTTCTGTGGCCAGAGCTCGACAACATCGATATATCCGAGCTGCGGTTCCAACAAGACGGCGCTACATGCCATACAAGCGACGCAATGCTCGAAGATGTGAAGGAGAAATTTCCAACGACAATATACCATATATTTATGTACAAAATTTCTACTTGTAGTATTAAATATTTTGTTTCTGTGACCTGTATTTGCCGAATTAGCGAAGCAAAATATCAACTATGTACTTAGTTAAGACTGAGAAAGAAGATAGTTTTACTTTTTCGTTCGTATTTGTTCTATTATATAAAGTGCACAACTGGGTCGGACGTACTTACACCTTCACGCTATAATTAGTTTTATAAACCCCAAAATTTGGTACGCCAAATTTGGCACGCAATTACTTTGCATTTCGTTATAGGCGTTTTCGAGAAAATCCATTGAAATCGGCCCTAAGTTAACTACCCTTAATTTCGAAGTTAGAATGAATAGTCCGATTTCGCCTCGAGGTGTGAACCCACAGACTATAGATATGAAGTTTGAAGCAAATCCGTCCAGCATAAAATAGTCAACACAACCGCCAAGGAGAATACAATATGACTTTTTATTTTCTGTAAGAGTTTTTAATTGATGCCTAGCTTCACATGGGTATGTGTAGATGTTTATCTAATTCATTCAAATTCAATTCAATATTCTCAATATTCTAGCTATACTTGTACATACCTTATGCCTTTACAAATTGTATATTTCACCTGCAATGTCAAAATTACAAGGAACAGCTGAGATTTCTATTCTACATTCATATGTATGTATGTACAAACATACATATGTACGTATGTACAGTAAGATGTTAACATAATTCTTAATGTAAGCCCAATCAAACACTTGTGTGGAACAATATTGCTTAGTGAACACCAACAGCTTCTCGAGTACATGATGGAGCGTGTTTGCTTTGATATTGTTATACACAGTCAGTGTGAATATAATTGCATTTAATTCTTTCAAATATTCCATTACAACAAGTATTCATAATACCTCTATACTCGTACATCTAGTATGTACACTCGTGGAAGTATTTCAACGTCTTTTGACGAAGTTCAGTTACGCAGGTATGGGGCTATAAAACTATGTCAAGGTCATTTTTGTATGGTTGTTAATTTATGTGTAGATGTATCTAAAGATAATTTTTGATTCAGGTGAATGCACTCACGACTAGTATTTCAAAAGAATTTCCCATACACTTACATTTAATTACTCATGTTAGCTAGGTTGAATGTGATCATTAGTACTCTGTTTGTTATTATTACTACATTTTTTTTCTAGCGCTGTTTATATTGGGGCATTGTTATTAAGGTTATGCGAGTTCTTCTAATTAATAACTAGTTGAATGCTAATAGTGACAAATGACAATACCTATGGCAAAGTGTAATGAAATATAGATGGTTAAACATAATTTGCATTATGTGTATTGATAGCATTAAACCAAGTTTACAATATTACTAATAAATGCACTCTGTCTTTTCTTGTGAATATTGACATTGAAAAAATACTTGTATGTATTGTAAATTTGCAACGAAATGTTTTAGATGTAAGATAATTAACCTAGCATGTACATTTGCGATAGTATAAACATAACTGCATTATACATACTACCTGATTATTGGCTGATATCTTTTGATGTTTGCTTGTATCCATAATATCACAAAATTATATCAGAATGGACATAGAACAAGTTTGGTAAATTAAACAACTTGAATAACAATTAAACACAAAGTTATAGACAAGTTTTCTCAGTTTTTCAATTTTAAAACGCGACTGATTTGATTATTTTCAACGTAATAAATATATTAACAATGCACAAAAGCAATTAAAAATTCGAAAAAATTAAGTTAACAAATTTAAAAGCAAAATTTTCGGTAGGGTTATATTCTTTATGTAATATATCTTTCGTCGTGTGCACACTCCAGTGAGGCTGTGCTTATACTAAATTCAACAACAGATCATTGTCGGCTGAAGTATTCACATCGCTCCCCCTGCCATGAATGTGCGTTAGGTTAACTATTGTTAGGACTATATGTAACTGAATGCAACATTGTGCTGACTGAATATACTTCAGTTATAACTTATGTTAAATATGTACATATGTATGTGAAAATCGATCATCGGTTCAATAAACCATCTTTATTACCTACGTCTTATCACTCAATTTCTTTACTTTATTTAATGGCTTTAAACTTTCTTACCTCATTTAAGTTATTGTAACATAGACTTAATATTACCCACTTGTAATGTAATGACCATATTGTATTTATATCAATACTGTTCTACATAAGATCCTTGTTACGTGCAAGAATCATATACCTATGATTTTGGAACATAACTATGATGGCTCTTAACAAGTTTAAAATTTACAGTAGAGGCGCTTCTTCTAGTGATTTCAAAAGCAGTTAGTTTTTCTCACCTTATTCACTCTAAAAATATTATTAGTAAGCACTTTTATATGATTTCGTTACCCTGGTTATTACTCATTAGCACTATGATTTGTTTTATTTCCGGTTAAGATCTAGCGAAATACGGTCATGTTTAAAATTTGCGAAGTAGTTAGTTGAATACGTACATACGTACATAGGTCGTATGTACTTGCACCTTTGTACAGAACGTTTATAAATCATTCAATATGAATAACGTTTGAGTGGAATACGAGTAATACCTATATGAGTGAATTATATAGAATTATATAGAGTTCTACCGCCTACCGCATATGTATACCCAAACTAAATTTTATCAAAATCGTAGATAATAGTTTGATTTAAATAAAGTATCGGAGAGGGAATCATTTTAACATCGTACTAATAGTATCTGAGAGATTTCATAATATTTTTGGTTTCTTTTTATACTCTAGAAAAGTGAGCGTGGCCATATATGCTGCTCAAGCAAATAATAGAGAACTACAAGGCCTATAAATTGCAATTCCAAAATTTGGTATCCCATTATATTGCATTTGTCTTATAACCATCAAATATTAATTTTAGCCCCAATCGCCGAAAAAAACTCATTTTCAATATTACCGTTATTCGAATTTATCGTACAAAACGTGGTGTGCAAGAAAAATAAAGTGCACGACTGGGTCGTACGTACTTGCACTGTAATGCTATAAGTGCATAATTTTATCAGGATTAAAGTCCAAGTCTTGCTTATCCCAGTAAAGTAGGCGTGGCATTCCGCGTTTCGATGGAATAATAGTCATAACATTGTAGGAGTTTACTCAATGTTTTGTTTTTAAAAAAACACCTTTAAAAGTGGGCGTGGCCAGATAAGGTGTTTGAGTGAATTATAGAAAATTTTAACGCCTATTACTTTGCTTAAATAATTTTTTCTCAATTTCTAGTAAAAATTTTGAAAAAAAAAAAGTTTTATAAAAGTGGGCGTGGCATTCCAAAATTTGGTATGCCATTATTTTGCACTTGTCTTATAACCTACAAATAATAATTTTTAGGCCAATCGCTGCACAAATACCCGAGAAACAGCTGATTTTCAATATTACCGTTATACGAATTTTTCGTGAAAAACTTGGTATGCCACCTCATAGCATACACCCAAACTAACCTACACATCAAATTTTATCGAAATCGTTATAGCCGTTTTCGAGAAAATCCATTTTAACTGAAATCGGCCTTAAGTAAACTACCCTTAATTTTGAGGTTAGAATGAAAATTCAAATTTCGCCTCTAGGGAACATCCCACAGACCCTATATATGAAGTTTGATGTAATTCCGTTCAGCCGTTTAGGCTGTAGTCGAATATACAGACAGACAGACAGACAGACAGACAGACAGACAGACAGACAGACAGACTGACAGACAGACAGACGGAATTGCCGGACCTACTTTTTTGGACTTCTCCATCATAGTAATGTCAAGTTTGATTAAAATCTCGAGTTCGATTTTTTTCACGATTGCAATACTTGCCCTATAGGTATAGGTGCAAGTAAAAATGATACTGCGACTGAGGTTGAACTTTTTTTAAAAACAGTTCGGACTGACCGGAATAGCGACCCTTACGCATGGTTGGTCAGTTAATACCCAGTTTTAGCAAAATTTGCGAAGGTCTATCTTTCATTACTAAGTAGCAGCGTATACAGCGAGAGACTGTTTTCTGAAGCTGGCTTGGTATATGAAAATAAACGCAACCGTCTTTTACCGGTTAATGCAGAAAAACTTATTTTGATTCATCATAATCTGCCTTTAATTAATTATAAGTACTAATTTTGTTTCTTATTTAAGTACTGTGAATAAAAAAAAAAATACTTTTTCAATCGACTTCTTATTTTTATGTTTTATTTTACCTATCCGGTATTCGCCGAATACTTACTCGGCGGCCGGATTGCCGGATAACGGATACTAACCGGATATCCATTACATCTCTAGTATGCTGTATTATATTATGAAATTTGTTCATAATCTGTCAAAAATAAACTTCAACAAATTTAAACGGAGTTGAAACTATAAAATAAAGTCGGTGAACTCCAACGAAATATTGAACTTCATTGGAGGTTTGAACCAGTACTGTGAAAACGAAATAATTATAAAACGTAAGTTTAATTGTTAAATTGACTTTCAACTCCTAATGTGAGTTTAAGGAGCAAACACAAAAAGAATTAAGTTCAAGTACAAAAAAGATGATTATTATAGAATAGATTTATCAGTCAGGAGGTCCAAGAAAAAACTGTGTTCAACAATCAAAATGAAAATTTCATGACGAAAGCGGAAGTGGACGGAAATTGATTGAAAGAGGCACATCTTCACTGACGATACTAAATATAATCTCAATTAGTCCGATGGGCTGCGGAACATCCGTTGGAGATTTGGATAAGATCTGGAAATGCACAAAAACTTGACAACTTTTTTAATATATCCACTTTTATGTAGTTTTCTTGCTTATTACAAAAAATGATGAGTATGTTATTGGAAATGCTTTCCAATAAAATCAACCAAATAAATTTCATCAAAAATATATACTCAATAATTTACAAAAAGTGAAGAGTGGTCATTTTTATCTGGCCTTTACGGTAGACACTTTAAGTACCTATATACGAGCTATGTATGTTTTTACCGCGGTCAAAATAATTGTGGTATGTACATACATACGTACTTTCATATATCATGCAACGATTTGTGCGTTAATAGACTTAGACGAATTTTACAATAACATTGTTCAAGGCGAAAAAATTGTACAAATGGTATAACGAATGAATTATTTCATACAGTAACCAACGTCGATGACCGAAGTTTTTTCTGACATTGAATTCTGAATTGAACTAACTAATTTTGTGTGCATATCGAACGATCTTGCTATGAAATGGCGTGGCCGAAAATTTGCGCTTTGGTGTACTTAGTGCTCTAAGTGAAGTAGTAGACTTTACTGAATAAGAAATTAATTTGGCTGAGACTCGTTCCACCTGTTTGAATCTCTACCGGAATGAAACATAAATTGTATTTCGTCTAAACATTGAAGTTAATTGCCGTCTCAAGAAATTACTCTAAATCCCAAGCACTGCTGTTTCCGTATCTCTGTAAATCGTCTTTAGCTATATACATATGTATTAGATAATCGGAACGAATTGTCAAGTCATAAAAGATCTATTATATTTTGTACCAAAATCTTGATATCCTATCCATATACATACCTTGTCAAAGTGCTAAATAAATCGTGCAGACTGAATGCATTTATGTGCATCATTACTTCGTGGTTAAAAGTTTTACCAAGGTATGTGTAAAACTTAGAGGTTGTGATGTCTATAGTCTGTTAGGCGATCGGAGAGTTTTCAGCACCTAACGTGTCCTGTTTGTTTCTTGAATTCCCTATTATTTCATTTAAAATCGAAAATTTATCTAATTTCAGTGCGAACATGGTATTTCTTACCTAATAATATTTACCTAAAAATCAGCATCTAGAAGCAAATAGTGGCTAGGGTTAGACGCATTGGTAGTAACATAGTGAAATAATATAGATGGACTCTATAAAGTATATATTTATACCATGCTGTTGGTCTTCGCAAATTCTGCAATTCAATTTTATCCTGCTGTCGCACTTTAACGGCTATCCAAACACCAATTTATCAGTATATGCCGTGTCCGAAGGAGCAATTTGCTCGCGAGAGGTGGAGCCCTGAAACAACGTTTAGATGTCTTCGGCTGGGATTCAAACCTATTGCTGCGCTGTCCAACGCACTAACCACTTGAGCCACGATGCCCAAAAATAGATGCGGCTAGACGGGACGGCTTCAAGACCCTGGAACTCCTCTTTAGGGCACACTTCCCAGAGTGCCAAAGCAAAAATCCGAACACTGCAGTAAGCCCTTATGATGGAACAGTCAGCACACGGATTAAAAATTCACTTCACCACAAAGAATTCACGCTGGCGGCCTTTATGAATATAAAACAAGCACTGAACAATGTGAAATCCGAATCGATAAGACCAATAAAACATAGACCCAGTAATCTCAAACTCAGTTGGTCACTACCAAGTGCATACACTGGCCTTTAGAAGTACCCTCCAAAGCGAGATCGAGGTCGCACAACTTCTACCTATCCATTAACATAATCTATCCATACATATTCATCTGAGCCCGACATTGCTCTATCTTCGAGACTCCCACGGTTTTTTAAGCTGAAGTATTAGATGAGGCACGAGAACTATATACGAAACTGCACTGTGAAAAACTCACAGTACTCACGGCAAAGCATGATGTCATACTCCATTGGGTTCCAAGGCACAGAGGCATTCAAGTAAATGAACTGGGAGACAAATTAGCATGAATAGTATGCTTGTATACTACCGCCCCTAGCTCTAGTTAAAAACAATATTGAGCAAATCTTCGTGAGATTAGGTTATTAAAGATAGAGCGTACTCCCATCTTTTCGTGTCTCCGGAAAACCCGGGACAAAATAAGATAATGCGAAAACTAAACTTATCCTGGTACATAACAGATCCAACTTAACATTCTTTACGGGTCGTTAATAAGACCACAACCTCATGGTGGCTCACCCCAGACGACCCTCGACCAATATCACTTTGGTACCTAGGGGTAGTTTAAGGACGCCGTGTAGCTATCCCAAACCTAAAAACCAACTTCTGTCTTTGTTTTCAGATAAACTCACGACAGATTCGAATATTAGCTGCACATGCGGCCACCCCGTTCTACCTATCTACCTAAATACCTACCTACTTCCTCGCCACTCTCAGATGCTTTAAATGCTCAAATGATGGTTTTTATGTGTGTTCGACCCATAGATCCTTTCTATATCGATCTAAAAACTGCACCGAAAACTGCATGATGGTGCTGAAGTTATTTTCAGACAATTGTCAGATTTCAATTGATATCTATAGAACTCCAGATGTTATAGACGGAATTATATTGGGCTATGGTTTTTGAAATAATGTAAAGATATTGTGCTTTGGGATATTTGTTTTTGGTTAAAGTGCGTCCATAGGTTCATACATATGCTTATGTATATACATATGTACACAGGTGTGTGTGTATCTATCACCAAAGAATAAAAGGAAACTAATCACTTCGAATTGCATATTCATTCCATCCTAAGCATAAATCCATTATTCGAAACAAAATTGAGTCTTAAAGGTTACTTTATAAAGATCATATCAAAAATACACTATTGTTTAATCTGCATACATACATACAACTTTTGACGAAATTGTTAACTGTAGGTAAGTCATAAGTGTTTTATATGTGAGTCTTATGAATAGGAAGGTTAACCAGTTATTATTCATCTAATAACTATTTCGGCTTTTACTAATTAACCGCCGTTGTGTAATTAAGTAACCACATTCATAATGTGCACAATCATTGCCATTGCATGCATAGAGTTGTATAAGTGTTAAGGGGTAAAAATGTATCCATTAATATTTATGGATTATAATTATAAATGCACAATTACGGTCACATCACTTATACACATTCAAATTATTCTAAATGTTTCACATCGTATTTGTACGTCTTGCAAGGTTCTAAATCTACCACTTTTGCGTAATCAACAGGTGGACAAAGCGGTTAAAGCTTTTATAGATCTGTCAGACAACCAACTAATTGGTCATTGAATAAAATCAGCAACAAGCAAGTCAGTTTTTTTATTACATTTCTTTTACAAAAATTTGTTCTTAAAGAATTTGCAACTTTGTACGTATACCCGGAAAATTAATTAAAATTTAAATTTTTCATTTTAATATTTACTTTTTCTGTCGAATCAGTATGCCACGGTTCTCGATTGTTTACTGAGCGATAAGCCAACGGATTGTTAAGTGGATTAACTAAAGATCGAAGAAACGCCGAAAATATTTGTATATTATACGAGGTACTGTGGTATTTGTGAATAACTTTTATAATAAGGTGGTATTGTGTTTAGGTCAACGAATTGAATGCTAAGTACGAATTATGCACAAAAGCACTTCAGAAACATGTACTGTATTACAATACGACACTTATGTATGTATGTATATACACCCAGCAGCACTATTTTGAATATTTTGGCGTGTTTTAAGGTTCAATGAGCAATGCAACATCTATGTGCTTGAATATCAATCAGCTAATTTAAAATGACTGAAGTGTTGCCCCCCCTTAAAAAATATTTAGTAGGAATCAAGGCCTATGGTAAAGTGTAGTTGGTAAAACGTATGTTGATGCATTATCATAAATATTGTGCTTTACGTAAGCCCAAGAAGGAACTGCTTGATCAGTAAATACCCTTTTCTGGAGGAAGCAAAATAAAGTAAACAATTTTTACTATAGCTGTGTTTAATGAGGTTGTTCTGTTAAAAAGTACAACTTTTTATGTTCAATGAGACATTTTCTGTTCTAAACTGAGCTGATTTCTGTTCAATGAGGTTATTCTAGAAAAGTATAGAGTAGGATATTCTGCAATTGGTTTTAAGGTAAAACAGATTCGTAAAAACTGTCAAATTAAGCTGTCATCTTGTTGCTATTACAACAACTTTTTTTGAAGTATGTCTGACTGTTCTAACTTGTCTGTCATTTTTGTACGGAACTGTTCTGAATTTTTAGCGCTGATCTCAATGTGATCAAACCAAAATTAAATCTTTCTAATTGCAGCATCTTTCCGCTAAGAATGCAATTGTGAATTGTGTACCCAGGCATGATGTAGTTTACCACTTTTCAGACCTCATTTGTCAAAAACAAATAAAAAAAGAATGAAAGAAAAGCTACAATTCTTCTGGAACGGATAATATTAATCACCACTCCGATTTTATACAAATCGGGGACAAATCTGTTCCGATCATATGCTATGATAGGGCTGATCATTAAGAAAAAATATTTACATACATACATATATTCTGAGCTTTCCTACACATGACTCATTAACGAATTACACATGTATTTATGCCTGAATTTATTTTTTAGCAGCGATTATGATAAACTTTTACGACTAACATGTACGAGTATATATGTAAGTACATGCATATTATATGTGTAGATGCATATGTACTTTCAAATTGATTTTACTAAAATTCACTCCGGAAATGCAGGATCCACTTTCACTTTATGATGGCTATTATTTTTATTAATTGTAAAACGGACCACATTAAAAAGGGTTTTCGAAATTGCTTTGTTTCGGAAATCCAGAAAAAGATTAAAAAGGAGAATTTTATTTAGAAGTTTTCTGATCTTTTGAAACATAAGTTGTTGTTTATAAATACATATGTACATATGTACATATGTCATCTTCTCAGGTCTAATTTACCCGATATTTTGTAACAGAAAAGAAAGTATGTACATATGTATGTACATATGAATGCATATCAAATGACCGTATGAGGCATGTCACGAGTTCTAATTGAAAATAACTGGCTGTCTTTAGAAATACTCACAAGAATATATGTACATATGTCCATATGTACATTTTTATGAGTGCATTAATGCCTTGCATAAATGCTCCTATTTATGTTGTAGATACACATTATGAAAACACACATTTTTCATATTCATATGTATCTACCTAACACAATAATAGAAGTTAAAAGGAAAAATTCAATTGGTAATTATTTCGAGTTACATACATACATATAAACATCATTGAATGTCGATTTCACTGGATCGTAGTTGAATTGTGAATAGTTAAGGTAAAACAAAAATGTTGTAATCGTGTTAAACGTATAAATTCCTAGAATACCTACGATCCTATAATAACATCCAATTAATCTGATGAGGAGTCTTTCAGACTATTTACTTGGAACTCCATACCAATCAGATACAATTTAATAGGTTTAATTTTATCCACTTAAGGTACACAATGCTTCCGCTAATTATATATATATATGTATGTATTTAAGTATATGTAAGTAAGTATGTAGAGACAAAATTTTACACCCTTATTAATTTCTGAAGTTTCATTGAATGTTATTGTTGCAAAGGGGAATAATATACTTATAACACAATTGTGTGTGGCATGGCTCTCCAGGATACAGAGAGTTTAAACATGTACTCCCAAATGACTGTAAGAAAACAGCGGCATTCAGCAGAAAAGACTTTGTTATTGTCCTACTTTTGCTAGAATCAGGTAAGATATCTTCGGTGCTGATGTGGTGGATGCTGATACTGTAAGCCCTATATAGTCGTCTTTCTTCAAAAGCCGAAAAAATTCAAGTAAAATGTAACCCACTTGTAAAATATAATTCATAATATTTCAACACACTTTCTGGCTATATGTGAATGAAAATCAAAAAACATTTTCTGAATAGTGCTATGTACTTTTCGTAACGGCTGTCGAGTACATACATATGTATGTAGGTCTTCATATTTATTTTTGTTCGAGTTGTAAAGCCGCTCCACTTTGATATTTCAATTTCCAACATGGGTTACACTGGTTTGAACTCAGATCATGTAAGATTTTAAAAGTCGAACGGACTTAAAATTTAAACAGCTGCACCTAACATTATATGTATATTAATCTGACATCGAGGTCGCAGTCTTTCTATCAATATGAACGCTCCAAAACAATTACACTGTTATCCGTAAATTAACTTAACTTTGAATCATTATAAATTGATCAATTTTTCATAAATTAACTTTAGAATTCACTTCAATGTCAAAGTGGTGTGGGAAACCGTAGCTCTATGGTTAGTGCGTTGGACGAGAGGTTCAAAGTTCGAATCCCAGTTAAAAAACTTGATATTTTTTTAAGGGCCCCACCCCTTGTCTGTCACAGATAACCCCTTCTCTGTCACAGATAACAATGAATTTGCGTAAATTTCCACTCCACTCAAATTGTATATGTATGTACATATGTATGTACCTATATCGCATGTAGAAGTCATTTTACGGTTCGTTTGCACCGAAGCACAATCCTATTTCAATTCCTTGATTAAAATCATAATACTATTTCTTTCACTATTTATTATCAATTTTATTAATTTGATTTCTTATGTAAACGCCCTGTACAATTTACGATATCTAATGAATACCAGGGGGAGCTACTGTTGCTAAAATGACCACACGTAAACAAACTTTGACGTTTTGCTAGAGCAGTGTAGAAAATTGACTTGTTTTTTGCTGTTTGTTTCGTAGTTATTACTGCATTTTAAAACCTTTAAAACGAAAAGAATAATTATTTGTACATCATGCGAACGATAATTTTAAGTAAAAAAGCAGAAAATTATATTCGTAAAGCCGCAGATGAGCTAAAGTTTGTGTCAGGTATAATCATCGGCCAAGTAAGTAAACAGCTACATAAACGTTGGATAAAATAATATAATTTTACTTATAGAAAAACGCAGACGATAAATATAACATTATACATTTAGCAAAACTTTCGGATGATGAAGATCCATTGGCAGCACCATCTGGTGCAAATACCTCGCCTTTTGATATTATCGATGTCCAGTCCCTGGCCGAACAATGGATAAGTGCTTCCAAAATGACACCTGGATCTTTTAATGTTCTTGGTACGTTGTTGAATATAAAGAAAAAATATATATTTACTACTCCATTTTAACGGATTCAAAGTAACGAATTAAGGTGTAGTGTGGAGAACGAAATACATTTCCTTATAATCGTTCATACTGAACGACATATTAATTTAGCACTGCTTTAATTGCATTAATTGAAGGAAGTAAGTAAGTACGTTAATTCCAAGCACTCAGCAACAAAATAATTTGAGTGCAGTGTTCTTAAGCTAAATTCTTAGATGAGAAATATCGATTTGTTTTGAAGATGTATTCAGCTACACTGGCTAAACACCAAACCACTCGCTATAAATTTTTGTCATGGTTTTTTACGGGTAGATACGTACATACCTACTTGTGTACTTAGTTGAGCCTCATTTTTAAACTAAGCGATTTCCTTTAGCTACGAAACTGTAGGTCATTAAATAAAACCGAACTACACATATCAAGAATGTTCAGATTGATAATCTGATCTTAGTCTTCATCTTCATTCTACACGTCATCTATGGTCTTCATCGTCATTCTACACGAGTTTGTCAAAACACGGCTCTGTGTACCTCGGTTCCATAAATACCGTCATACATCGGAGAGAATGATGGATATCGCTTTGTACTTGTTGAATTTTTCTCCAGGGTCTGGTGATGTGCGAATGCGTTGTTAAGAAGATTAATATCTCGGTACTTATCTAACTAATATCTTGAAATTTCTTTCTTGGGCAAACTGTACAGAGATTTCACCCATAATGCATAATACTTTCGTTTGATTAAATCTTTAAAATCGGCTCTGTCAAATTGTTGACAAGATTTTCTGATCTTCTAAACGACGAGTTTAACCGTCTTATTGGATTTAAGGTTGGATATTGCTATCATCACTTCCTTTTGGTTAGGTGGATGGTTGAATGGTTCATTCTGTTTGACAGTGTACGAGCAACGCTCGTCCTTATTTGTAATGGCTCGTTTTATTCCTTCAATTTTGCGAGATGTGTATGTTGAGTGGGTTACAAGAAGTCTTCGGTACTCAATGCAGGCGGAATATAAGTCGTAGAGAAATTTCTATTGCGAAGGAAACTTGCCGATATTATATCTTTTTACAGTCGAGAAAACCTATCACTCTTCTCGCGTCCAAAATTGATGAACGAATGGTGACGTTAACTTACCTCATGTGACTCAAATGAACGATGAGCCCAATAAAACAAAAAAGGACTCCTCCTAGGACACAATTCAATAACGACAATGGTTAGAAGAATGAGCATACAGCTTATGCATACACCATCAGAGAGCATACAGATGCAGAGGAAGATTTCTTTCAGTTCTTCTGCGAATGCCCAAGTCTGAACAGAACCAGACAGCCAGCTAGCAAACACGCTATCTAAAACCAACCTAACGGTTTGGTGCATGAGGCCCGATTCGATGGTACACTATTGTATTGTTTCATTTTATCAGATATCCCCAGAAATACACAATGAATCAGACTCACTCAATCTATCTATGTACATATGTATGTACACCTATCAAGTAAGAAACATTCCTTGTAAATGCTATGAACGCGCCTATGGTGATAGCTGCACATCGATAGTAAGGAACTATCAAATCGCACAAGAGCACTATTAAATCTATGACATTGATAGATCTCTTAACGAAATAGCTGTTCAGCACTAGCTTTCCGTTTGCTAAGTACTGGGATAATATAATAAAATTGAATATTTTCGCAAGTTTTATTAACTATCTTAAAAATGTAAATATTTTTGTTTCAATATCGGGGAACATGTACTTAATTAATTGCAATAAAAGCAAGCAGGTACTCAGCTTTACTATGGAGGGATTGCGATCTATTTTGGAGGCAGCAAGCATTCTATTACAAGATCGAACAGATATGTAGTGCAACCAAGTGTGCTTGCCCTTAAGTAATTTAATCAAATCATCCCTTTCATCCTCACTTTTATCCCTTATTTCATCAATTGTTGATAGAAAAATACTTTAAATTCATATGATGACAATAATTTTATAATAAATTTATCAAAAATGGCGAGTAGTGATTTATTATTTTACTAGAACAATAATTACTAATTAATTATAAGTTTGAACTGCTTGTTATAGGTATATTCATAGCGAATAAAGATAACGATTTTAGCGAAGATAAACACTCAAAAAACATAAAAAAAATGTTAGGCGAACTTAACAGGTGAACAACTCCAAACATATTGGTAAATTTTCTAAATGAGACCTAAACGTTTAATTATTCTTAGCCTCATCACTAACGACAGTTCAACTTTTGGATACACGGAACATACTAAGGATACTGAAACTCTACTACTATCCTATTCAACCAATTCCTTGAATGCAAACTGCAGGATTTTTTCAAATTCTTCCAGGTGATTTGATTTTTTTATTTGATAACAAATTTAATAGAATGCATTAATTTTCAGTGGCGGGAATTTGATGCCAGTTGAATGCAAAATTGTGGACAAATTGCCCCAATGGTACCTATTTGAATCTAATTACGAATTGGATGATGTATTTCCCATTACGGATAACACAGATCAAATCAACATAGAAAACCAGTTTAACGCAGCATTACAAGCGGTTCGAGCGAACATTTACAACAGTGAAATATTTGTTAATTCTAAAAACGTCGATGATAATATTACTCTCGAGAATTACTTAAAAGAAAACAACAAGAAAAACGACGTGATCGTGTTCAGCGCGTCTATATTGCTAACAGCAAATGTGTCGAATGAGTTTTCGATCAAAGTCAGACCTTTCAATGGAACAATTCGATTTTCTGGCATTGTTTCTTCTCGGATTTGGTGTCATTCAAGGAATACATTTAAGGAAATTAAGGAGAGTATCATAAAAGATATCCTTCGTTCACTATCGGCCAGGATTCAAATATATTGTGATGGTCTTACAGACCTACATTCCAACAATATTGGTGTTGTTGTTAGTGAACCTCCACGTAGAATATACTTTTGTCACTCAAAAAGTCTAGGAATTCAATTTTCAGAATATATTTTTCGAGGGGAAACCCCCTCTGTGGCAGTTGCGCAAGCAAAACAAATACTGGATATGGATATAAATTCTGATTGTATTTTCGATGACTTAGAGGGGTTGCCCGATGATGATACTTCATTTATTGAAGAGGCATTAGTTACTACTTCGAAAAAGGGTTCCGGTCCAGATATTAGTCGTGCAATGTATATGTTGGGAATAGCAGCCGCTCTATTAGTACTGTTGGTATCAGTTCTATTACATTATCTATTCATGTAGACGGTAGTAAAAAAAAATAAACTTTATTAGGTAAATACGTTGCAATGTTATAAAATGAGAAAATTAGATTGAATATATTTGTTTATTTACTTAAAAGTTTTTTACGATTTTTAAATTATTAAAAAACTTTCGCAATGTGCCATAGAACTAGGTGATTTTTTGTACTTGGGTAAATGGGATTTCGGGATTGAAATCATTAAACTTTTAAAACACAAATTGCATGTACCATACATACATACATATATGGCCTTTCCACAGGCTATACATGCGTGTTTTGTACCCAACAGATGTTTGCACACGTGTATCTCGTTTCGACCGATGACCGATGATATAGCTTCACATTCGATGAATGGACCTCCCATGCCAATAAGAGATACATACATAAACATTAATGTGGACTCGCGTAATAAAATCTGGAGTCTGCGAATAATTCGTGTTTCTGGATCACTAAACGCGAAAATGTGTATAAAGCTGATTTTGATGCTGAATCTGATGCCAAGAATCAAATCTGTGTACAGCTGATGCAGCATTAAGATTTTGTTTCGAACAATTGACCAGTAAAAATACAATTTTGGCCAAAAAAAATTACAAAATCTTTGTCTGAAAGAATTAAACAAAGACGTCGCCCGGTTTAACTGGTTTGTTAAACTATCTCCAAAATCCATCAACATAATATTTTGGTGAAGTATTCTTGTCACCTAGTCAAGCTACGATAAAAAAAACAGATAAAATCACTTATTGAAAGACTTACTGCTACTAACCAACACCAAAACATTTCTAATAGTGTCAATGATAAAGAAGAAGAAAACAGTGCGAATGTATTGAAGCCACCCATCCAACTTACATTAAAGCAGCAACTACAAGCAGAAATTAAAAAAAGTATGCAAACCATTGTACAAGAAACACAAACAGAATCGGATTTAACAGCGTGCATAAGAAAAGAGTTGAATCTTTTTAAAAATGGAGGACATCATCTGGATTTAGTTCACAAGTATTTACTGTCCATTCCACCAACAAGCGTAGAAGCAGGGCAAACTTTTTCAGCGGCCAGTTATATTGGAAACAAATTTAATAGCCGGCTTAGGGATGATACTCTCGATTTTCATTCATTTTAATAATAAAAAATATTTTGTGAGCAATTCATCAAGTTTTGTTTGATTTCTTTAAAAAAAAATATAGTCTGTCCAATCCCGGGATATCCCGGGATCGGCGGATTAATTTTTCCAAATCCCGGAATCCCGGGACTGAAAATTAGCTTCGGGATTGAAATCCCTACGTACAATACATTTATAGTCGCACATGAAGACAATCTTTGAACAGATCCCTAACAACGGACTAAAAGAAAAGACAATTATAAATATGTGACCCAAAATCAGTAAAACAGTAAAATCAACAACTAGCCATTACTGATTTTTTTTTATTTTTTTTAAATTTTAATAGAAGTCTATTGCAGCATTAGAAGTTATCCTTAACCTTCCACACTCACATCTTCATATACAGAAATAAGACTTTATGCTTACATGTACAGTGGATTCCGCTTATTTGTGACATCGCTTTATCGGGACAGCCGCTTAATTAGGTCAAATGAACAAGAACGGAAACAAAAATAAGATGACTTTGTTCGTTTATTGTGGACAGCAGCCGTTTATTCGGGACATATTCATCGCACATCTTACACACATTTTGACAAAAATATCGCCACAAAGACGTCGCCCGGTTTAACTGGTTTGTTAAACTATCTCCAAAATCCATCAACATAATATTTTGGTGAAGTATTCTTGTCACCTAGTCAAGCTACGATAAAAAAAACAGATAAAATCACTTATTGAAAGACTTACTGCTACTAACCAACACCAAAACATTTCTAATAGTGTCAATGATAAAGAAGAAGAAAACAGTGCGAATGTATTGAAGCCACCCATCCAACTTACATTAAAGCAGCAACTACAAGCAGAAATTAAAAAAAGTATGCAAACCATTGTACAAGAAACACAAACAGAATCGGATTTAACAGCGTGCATAAGAAAAGAGTTGAATCTTTTTAAAAATGGAGGACATCATCTGGATTTAGTTCACAAGTATTTACTGTCCATTCCACCAACAAGCGTAGAAGCAGGGCAAACTTTTTCAGCGGCCAGTTATATTGGAAACAAATTTAATAGCCGGCTTAGGGATGATACTCTCGATTTTCATTCATTTTAATAATAAAAAATATTTTGTGAGCAATTCATCAAGTTTTGTTTGATTTCTTTAAAAAAAAATATAGTCTGTCCAATCCCGGGATATCCCGGGATCGGCGGATTAATTTTTCCAAATCCCGGAATCCCGGGACTGAAAATTAGCTTCGGGATTGAAATCCCTACGTACAATACATTTATAGTCGCACATGAAGACAATCTTTGAACAGATCCCTAACAACGGACTAAAAGAAAAGACAATTATAAATATGTGACCCAAAATCAGTAAAACAGTAAAATCAACAACTAGCCATTACTGATTTTTTTTTATTTTTTTTTAATTTTAATAGAAGTCTATTGCAGCATTAGAAGTTATCCTTAACCTTCCACACTCACATCTTCATATACAGAAATAAGACTTTATGCTTACATGTACAGTGGATTCCGCTTATTTGTGACATCGCTTTATCGGGACAGCCGCTTAATTAGGTCAAATGAACAAGAACGGAAACAAAAATAAGATGACTTTGTTCGTTTATTGTGGACAGCAGCCGTTTATTCGGGACATATTCATCGCACATCTTACACACATTTTGACAAAAATATCGCCACATTGCTTGTCTGCTATATCTCGAAAAAATTACAGCAGCAAAAACCACACCATCGTTTGCAGTAATAATGCCGGTGAAGACGAGAAAACAAATTGAGCCAATGCATTTCAAGTAACGGTACTATCTCGTGGTGTTGCGCTCCGCTTTACCGTTTTACAAAACAGTTTCATAGGGATGTGTAAAACGGTTTCTTGTTGTTTCAATTTGTTATTCGCTTTGATGTTTCTGATTTGTTGTGCTATGACGTGGCGTACTTTTGGTTTCGTTTCAGAAAGTGCCGAGATAAAATTAATAAGTCGCGTATCCGTGCCTACTGACCGAGAAGATTGTTGCATTTGGTTAAAATGTCCAGAAAAGATTTAACATTAGCTGAATTTTTTACTTTCTATTCCACTGCGTTCTTTTTTACATATGTACGTAGCTAATTCAATCGTTTTGCATTTTCTTTACTTGATCATCACTTCGCTTTGTTGGGACAGCCGCTTAATTTTGACTAAACCATCTATCCCGATGTGTACCAAATAAGCGGAATCCACTGTATTTGAAAATGTTGACAAATTCAAGCTAATCTACCCAGGCATTGGCGCAGAATCAATCTCAGATGAACTACTTGGAATTACCTTAACTGATAACTGTGTACCAAAATTTAACTTAAAGATAATATTCCTAGACCGCCGAAATTGGAAGCAGAACAAACCCACATTTGTTACCGACTCTCATGTATGGTACACAGATGGATCAAAAACGCATGAAGAGATGTTAGCACACAAACATTCAAGCATGGCAAGGATGGCCAAGTATAACTCCGTATTTCAAGCGGAAACCTTTGCTGTAGTACTATGTCTCAGAAAAATAGCAACAGATCTACAACAAACAAGAAACTTTAAAATCTCCCTGTTATCACAACTCCGCTTCCAGCCGTTAAATATAGATTTTCATCAAAAGTAGTGCGGGACTGCCTTCAAGTACTCATTTCATTAGCCAACACAAAGTTCATCTCATTTGGGCGACAGGACACAAAACACATCATTGTCACTTAAGTACGTTCTACCTTGAAGCAGAAGACATATGTATTTGTTAGTTCACTTAAAGATCTACTTGGATTCATAACGAATTCGGGTATCATAAGAGAGTTTTCATTTTTGAGGAAATCACAATAAATTAGGTACTAATATAAATACGGTGGTTATACGGTTATACATTATGGAACTTTTCAAAAAATCACAAAATTGAACCCATCGCCCCAATTGATGAAGACGTTTAAACATTTGTTCCCTTACTTGAAAAATCGTAACAATTCGTACGAAATTACGATTCCTTGTCCAACTCCGTTCCCTTACGAGTCGATTTAGATATACACTCCCATGCACTCCCATGCACAAAATATTCTGTTTAACTTTTGCAGTATTCCAATGAAAGAGAAAACAATTCAATTCATTATTAAAGAATTTAATATACAAATTTAGACTTCTAACTTTACTCGTTATTTTTATTTTGTAAGTGTTAAAAAAAAAATGTACATTTTTCTTGCTGCACTTGAATAGGGACAGCAACTGAAAATAAGGATAATTAACAAAATATTGCAAGAACTTAGTTTAACTTCATTTCTCTATATTCTTTAAAGCTTAGTTAATAATGTGTATACCCGCCTTTGTTAGAAATGATTTCATAAACGCGCTTGGGAAGGGAATCATAAAGAGATGTAAGGTAGCTCAAAGAAATGTCGCACCAGGCTTCATTGATGGCTTCTTTTAAGGAGTTAATGTCGGAAAATTGTCTACCATTCCCAATTATATTAAGATCAGGCGAATATGGTGGCCACTCCAGTACAGGCACATTTTGGTTATGAATTCACTCTTTTACCACGCGCGCAGTATGAATTGGGGCGTTATCGTGTTGGAAAGTCCATGACACGGGTCCAAAAATGTTGTTGTAGTAAAAGAAAGCCTTCTCCAGCATACCCTTATAATGATTCGCATTCATTCTTGATGATAGGAACTGCAATTCACATTGGCCATAATAAGAGTTTGCACCCTATACCATTACACCGCCCTCACGGCTATGGAGCCGAGACAAATAGTGTTTTTCTTTGCGTATGTCATGAAAATAGTAATTGCAGTGATTCCCAAATTTGATCGAATTTGTGATGCAGAACAGTGAGAAATTGAGGCTTCTCTGACAATCCGTCTGTCTTCAGTAGATGTAGTCGCTTTTTTGGTCCGCCCTTTCATGTTGTTTCCATAGTTTGATTTATTTTTAAGAAAGTTACAAACCACCGACTTGCTTCTTCCAATTTTTTCGGCAATAGCCCTGTAGGTAAGATTACACTCTTTATAGGCAAGTATTTTGCCTTTTTGTTTTGCTGTCAAAACTTTACCCCGACCCATTTGTTTTAAAAACGTTTAAAATTCACCGGAGATAACAAAAAATTACGTTTAGCATCGATGAGTTAGTCCACACTAAGCAATTGCCCTTGTCCCTATTCAAATGCTGCAAGAAAAAACATTATTTTTTGTATGGTCAAAGCAAAACTACAATAACACATAACGATAAATTTGTTTGAATTTCCTTTTGTTCCTAAAACTTGTCTATTACTATGTACTAAAATAAAGTGCACGACTGGGTCGTACGTACTTGCACCGTAATGCTATAAGTGTATAATTTTATCAGGATTAAAGTCCAAGTCTTGCTCTTCCCAGTAAAGTAGGCGTGGGATTCCGCGTTTCGATGGAATAATAGTCATAACATTGTAGGAGTTTACTCAATGTTTTGTTTAAAAAAAAAAAAATTTTAAAAGTGGGCGTGGCCAAATAAGGTGTTTCAGTGAATTGTATAAAATTTTAACGCCTATTACTTTGCTTAAATAATATTTTCTCAATTTCTAGTAAAAACTTTGAAAAAAAAAGTTTAAATTTAATATTAATTTTTAGCCCAATCGCCGAACAAATACCCGAGAAACAGCTGATTTTCAATATATCCGTTATTCGAATTTTTCGTGAAAAACGTGGTATGCCACCTCATAGCATATGCCCAAACTAACGCACACATCAAATTTTATTGAAATCGTTAGAGCCGTTTTCGAGAAAATCCATTTTAACTGAAATCGGCCCTAAGTAAACTACCCTTAATTTTGAGGTTAGAATGAAAATTCAAATTTCGCCTTTAGGGAATATCCCACAGACCCTATATATGAAGTTTGAAGCAAATCCGTCCAGCCGTTTAGGCTGTAGTCGAATATACAGACAGACAGACAGACAGACAGACAGACCGACCGACAGACAGACAGACTGACAGACAGACAGACAGACTGACAGACAGACAGACAGACGACATTGGCGGACCTACTTTTTTGGACTTCTCCATTATAGTAATGTCAAGTTTGATTAAAATCTCGAGTTCCAAATTTTGCACGAATACAATACTTGCCCTATAGGTATAGGTGCAAGTAAAAAAGCAGAAAGCAAATGCCGATAGTCACTGAAGAGAAAGAGAAAAACAGAATAAAATGCTTGTCCCTATTCAAGTGCATGGGAGTGTATATGTTCGTTTATCTCTATATCTCTACACGATGTTATTCGTACTATATTGGAAGGAGTGAAATTTATTACTGGGACCATAGGAACATGTTTGAAACGCCATGTTCTAAGAAATATGAGTGTGAATGAGAAGTAGCAGAACAAGGACATATCGTAGTCATAGATGAAAATCTATCGTTCGTATATGTTTCAAAAGTTGTGTATGTCGTATTTGGCTGTGTGTGTGAGTCTGTCAGTTCGTTGCGTTCGGGTATAAGACTTTGTTTGGTAGACATGATGGATAATATCAAAATCCTAGAATGGAATGCTAATGGTATCGAGAATCATAAAGAAGAAATTCAAGTAATTCTCGACATAAACCAAATAGATATACATATGTATGTCTTGTGTCAGGGACGCACTTTAAATTTGAAACAAATTTCAAACGTCATGGGTACGAGTTCACTCCCCACATCCTCATAATTCTGCAAAAGGAGGAGCTGCAGTTATAATAAAGAAGACGATCTATCACCATATAGAAACTAAATTCCAATCATGTGCGATTCAAGGAATAATAATAAATATAAGAACAAAAAGCGGACAAATATCAGTTGCATCAATTTACTGTTCTCCCAGTTATAAACTTAAGAAAAATGATTTTAAAAGCCTCTTTCGCATATTCTGCAATAGATTTATCACAGGAGGAGATTTTAACAAATACGAGAGGAAGAGAACTATATAAAACAATAAAAGAAAATCGCTCAACGGGAAAACCCACCTATTGGCCAACAGATAGGAATAAAATCCCAGATCTTGTCGACTTTTTCGTAGCAAAGAATATCTCGTCAAATGCTATAAAAGTAGAAGAGGGGCCAGATCTTGACTCAGATCATTCTACAATACTCTTAACACTTGGCGACAAAGTCATTATCAAAGAAAATACCCCACGATTAGCTAATCAACTGACTGATTGGAACTACTTCAGAGAGAACTTGGAGGAAAGTATCCAACTTTCAGGGATAATTGACACAGAAGACCAATTAGATGAGTCTGTGCAGATATTAACAACTAATATCCAAAAAGCTGCATGGGCTGCAACACCTAAAACTAAACTAACAATCCAACAAAACTCCTATCCAAAAGAAATACGTGAAATTATTGAAGAAAAGAGAAGAGGTAGAAAGAGAAGAGAGATATATTCAACCGGTAACGGCGAACGAAATTGCCAAAGAAATAAAAGAAGGCATCAATACTAAAAAAGCCCCGGTATTTGATTTGATAACTGGAGAAATCCTAAAATAATTCCCAAAAAAAGGTTTAAAGAAACTAGCACAGATTATAAATGCTGCATTCAGGATAAGGTATGTACCAAGCATGTGGAAAGTTTCGTAGGTAATTATGATACCAAAACCAGGCAAACCACCTAGTGAAGTTACCTCCTATCGTTCAATATCGATACTGCCTATATTGTCCAAGCTATTCGAAAAAAAAATCGCTAATTCCAAACCATCAATTTGGCTTTAGAACAAAGCATTGCACGATTGATCAGGTGCATAGAATAACGGATGGAATCGAAAAAGCATTTGAAGAGAAAAAGATATGCTCTGCTATATTCCTTGATATAGCACTTTCGATAAAGTCTGGCACAAAGGACTGATCCATAAATTGCAAAAGCATCTACCAAAGCAATATTCAGACATTTTAGAATCTTGTATATTGCACCTATATTTTAGAATTAAACAAGGGGATGAGTACTCCACATTGAGAGAAATAGAACCTGGTGTACCACAAGACAGTGTGCTAGGCCCTGTATTATATCTTTTATTTACCAGCGATCTACCAGAAAGTGAAGAAATAGCTATGGCAACATTTGCAGATGATATTGCTGTACTTGCTGTGAGTGAAACTGTAGAAATAGCGACGAAAAAGCTACAGAAGGCAGTGAACAATATTTCAAAATGGACTAAGAAATGGCAAATTAAATTAAATGACCTAAAGTCGACCAACATCAATATTACGAATAAAAACGTTCAGCACATCCCAGTATTCATAAATAATAATGTAGTAGAATACGCAAACACTGGAAAATATCTAGGCATGACTCTAGATGCAAAGCTGCGCTGGAAATCCCATGTAAAGAAAAAAATAGACGATTTGAACATGCGTTACAGTAAAATGTATTGGCTTATTGGGAGATACTCTTGTTTGTCCAACTACAATAAATTACTGCTCTATAAGCAAATTCTAAAACCAGTATGGACCTACGGGCTCCAGCTGTGGGCATGCACATGCAAATCAAATTTAAAAAAAAATACAAACTTTTCAAAATAAAATGCTTTGGAACATAGTAAATGCACCATGGTACATAAGAAACTCTGATCTGCATAGAGATCTAGAAATTGACTTGATTGAAGATGAAGTCAAAAAAGTAGCTAATAGGCATAAACTTAGGCTTCTCAACCACGTCAATTGGGAAATGACGCAACTACTTAATGCTGCCAATCTGACCAGGAGATTACGAAGAATAAAGCCCTTTGAACTAAAAAAAAAAAATACTTGGAGTAACAAGTCGATGGGATCTCACAACCATTCGTGTTCTGCGTGTTATATTCTTTACACGAATGGAAGGGGCCTACTGTTTAATGCCGTGTCCGAAGGGCAATTTGTTATTTGAGAAGCTTTCTCGAGACAGTTGTACTCTCGGATGTTTGTCAGACGCTCACGAGAGGTGGGGCCGTGAAAAACTTTTAGGTGTTCCCCGACTGGGATTCACCTCGAACCCCTTGCTCCATAGTCCAACACACTAACCACTAACCACGGCGCCCACAACCCTTTGAACTAGTTAGATAATAAAAAAAAGCAACATATGTACATACATACATACATACATACATATGTAGCACGATCGCAAGAAAATAGTGATTAATATTGTTAAAAGAAAAAGGTAACCGACAAAAAAGGTTTCTTCAATTTTCGAAATACTATTATCAGAAAAAAATTGCTAATTGGTTTAATAAACTAATAATAATAATAATCTTAAGAGTTAGAACAAAATGTATGTTGCAACTGAGCCTAATCCCGTCGTGATAGCTACGTTTCAGCTATGCGCTGATATAAAAAGATAAACTCAGAACCTGGGCCGAGTTCACTGTAGAACTAATTCAATCCATTAATACATAATACATACATACATACATACATATGAACATACAAAAGTATCCCGTGTGGAGTTTAGTCAGTTCTCCCATCGGGCGCGTCCCCAGGTGGCGGATTGGGGGGCCCTGTGCGTGTGTGTAACATATGGTGTGCACATTCATGGGGTTGGTGGAAATATAAAATACCACCCGCGGACCAAAAACTGGCAGGAGGTGGATACTCTATAAAAATCTAATATGGAAGAGTCTAAAAGGAACGAAGTTACGGTGCAGGGAGTCGGATCCCCAGTACCGGCGGCGAAGAGCGCGACGCAGGCAGGCCGTGCTTTGGCACGGCAGCCAAGTTTACCACTGCTGTAGCCAGTAATGTTACAAGTCAAGAGGCCATAGATGCGAACACGGTTCTTGATCCGTTTAAGAAGAACACGCGGTTTGCGCGCTCGCCAATAAATGAGCCTCTTCGTAGAGACAATACGCAGTAGCGGTCGAAATCGTCGCCACCCACAAAAGCGATCGACGCGATAAAAGCGATTGACACTGCTCACGGCGCCCAGAATTGCAGAGTCAACCACGAGAGCACCAAAATGCTACAACTCGGCCTGAAAATAGACGGCCTTATTAATTTCTACAGGGACAAGCATAACTTCCATGGGGAAATTAAGAAAATGGGCACACTCATTAAGTCCGTTTTCAGAGAGGCGGAATCGGAGGTCGCGGATCTACGAAGTGAGATATCTGATCTCCGAGAACAAATAAAGATCCTTACTCGCAGTTCCCAAAAAAACCATAAGACAACAGCCACACAAACGAACATAGTCCCGATCGAAATAAAAACGGGAGGAAACGTGGCGGGTAAAGAAGTACAGCCGACCGACAAGAGTACAACGTCCGAACGACCTTCCAAGAGAAATAGGGAGGATGACGGTATAGGTAACCGGTCGAAGGAGCAAGTAATAAAAGCTAATGCTCAGAAAAAGACGCGAATGAACTCGCCGGAAAGACAAATCGCGACAATAGTTTAAA
The DNA here is from genome assembly GCA_963583995.1 of Xylota segnis. Lineage (NCBI taxonomy): Eukaryota > Metazoa > Arthropoda > Insecta > Diptera > Syrphidae > Xylota > Xylota segnis. Next base: position 26,250,337 of record OY757238.1, read on the forward strand.
TCCGTCTAAAAAGGTCTCAGCTTTAGACCAGGCTAAAAAAACCGAAAAGCCGAGTAAAATAAAACCCAAGCCGAACCCAGAAGGCAAGTCGGCGCAAGAATGGGTAAAGGTTGGCAAGAACAGGCGGGCCATAAATGCCAAAAAAACGAGACCGGATGCGATAGTGATTAAGAAGACCGGTGACCTATCGTACGCTGAGATGCTTCGGAAATTGAAGGCTGATCATTCACTTAAAGAAGTGGGGACGAATGTCAGTCGAATCCGAAAAACTGCAAGTGGAGACCTCCTACTCTCGCTTAGCAAATCTTCGAATTCCACAACTGCGGTCTATAAAGACAAAATTAAAGAAGCCTTGGGAGAAAGCGGTAACGTTTGGTCCTTAATGCAAGAGGTCTTAGTAGAGTGCAAGGATATTGACGAAGCGACCTCAAAAGAGGAGATCTGTGCCTCCTTAACAGAGCAAGTCAGTTTCGAGCTCAAAACTGCTATGATCAAAAGCATTAGAAAAGCCTATGGCGGAACGCAAACTGCTAAAATAAGCCTTCCAGCGGAAATTGCACACAAGCTGTTGAGCATCGGAAAAGTGCGGATCGGCTGGGTCCACTGTCGAATACGAGAAACAATTGTGCCGAAGCGCTGCTTCAGGTGCCTTGAATTCGGACACTTCGCGAAAGCGTGCAAAAATCCGTACGACCGATCGGTTTTGTGTATTAAGTGCGGTGAAAACGGTCACAAATTGAAGGACTGTAAAGGCATACCGAATTGCTTACTCTGTAAAGCTAAGAGCGTAGAATCTGGGCATATAACCGGTAGCATTAAATGTCCAGAGTACAAACACGCGTTAGAAGCTATTTTGAAAAAAATATGAATATATTACAGCTTAATCTTAACCGTTGTGAAGCGGCTCATGACCTTTTACAACAATCTGTTCGTGAACTAAAAATTGATGTAGCGATACTCTGTGAGCAATATAAAAACTTATGTAACAATAACTGGCTTACCGACGCGACGAATAAGGCTGCAATCTGGATTTGCGGAAACGCGCCAATCCAGGAATATCCAGAGGTGCGGGAGGATTTTTATGTACGGGCTGAGATAAATGGCATTTATATATACAGCTGTTATATACCACCTAGCGCTAGTATCGAAAGTTTCGAGACAATTTTGGATAGACTAGTCGCAGACATTACAGGCAGAGGTCCTGTCATAATAGCGGGTGATTTCAATGCTTGGGCCACAGAATGGGGCAGTTCATATACGAATCGTAGAGGGACTGTTCTACTTGAAGCCTTTTCTTGTCTGGATATTGTTCTAGCTAATAACGGAAGTACAAACACCTTTAGTACAGCTAGATCGGGATCTATCGTCGACATCACGTTTGCAAGCAGCGGTCTGATACGAGATGCTAACTGGCGCGTGAGCGATCACTATACACATAGTGACCACAATGCGATCCTATTCACCGCCGGCATTGGCCCACCAATCCGCAGTAATCGGACTATACTCAAACGAACCAAATGGAACGCAAATTCTCTTGATGAAGAACTTTTAAGCTTTATCGTTAGTGAGGCAATAATCGAAGCTAGAACTGTAGAGGATTTCGTAACGCAGGTAACACGGGTATTAGTAAATGCGTGTAATGCATCGATGTCAAAACTGGGTGCAGGGAAACATATATTGGTGGACCCCAGAAATCGCGGAACTAAGATCGGTATGTCACTGAGCACGCAGAATTTATCAACGGTTGCGGACTCGGAACGCTGATGAACAGCAAATCGAATCCATCCGAAACGCATATCGAGAAGCGAGAACACGGCTAAAAGTAGCGATTAAGTGCAGCAAGCGTCTTTGCTTTAAGGACCTCTGCGAAGAACTTAATAATGACGTATGGGGAAAGGCCTACAAAATTATTCCAATGAGACTAAAAGGCCCCTGTTTGTAATCGCCAACGTGTCCGGTATTTCTCCGAAGAATAGTTGAGACCCTATTTCCTCGTCAACAAAGTAGGGAGGTAACTAATCGAAATGTCAACTATAGAGAGTCCATACCTATAATAACAGGTGAAGAATTATTCGAAGCATGTAAGAAGGTAAACGATAGAAAGGCTCCCGGGCTGGATGGAATCCCAAATAAAGCCTTAAAAGTAGCTATTAAAACTCGACCCGACTTATTTGCCGAAATGTTTAACGCCTGTCTTCAGGAAGGAGTTTTCCCCGAGCCGTGGAAGCGTCAACTACTAGTTCAACTTCTAAAAAGGAAAGGGGAACCCGAACGAACCATCGTCTTATCGTCCTCTTTGTTTGCTCGACACTATCGGAAAAGTCCTTGAGCGAATAATTTACAATAGGCTTTTGCCAGCTATTGAAACAGCAGGAGGTCTATCAGAGCGTCAATACGGTTTTCGTAAGTCACGCTCCACGGTAGATGCAATTAATGCCGTAATATCGAAAGCCCGAACCGCTATAGAAGGCAGACGCTGGAAAGGTGGTACTAAAAAATACTGCGCTATTATAACCCTCGATGTGAAAAACGCATTTAACTCCGCGAATTGAGAACACATTATGAGAAGTCTCTATCGGATCGAGACACCGGATTATCTCTGTAAAATAATAAGGAGCTACTTTACAAACAGAGTCCTCCTCTATGACTCTGACGAGGGAATTAAGACCTACGTAGTAACTGGTGGCGTCCCACAAGGCTCTGTTCTAGGCCCCCTGCTGTGGAACTCTATGTACGATGAAATTTTACGCCTACCGATTCCCAGAGAAGCGTCGATCATCGGCTTTGCGGATGACATCGCCGTGGTGGTCGTAGCAAAAACCATTGAAGAAGTTGTACTCCACTGTAACGACACAATTGAAATGGTGACGCGTTGGCTAGGTGTTGGCTAGGTGACGCCGGTTTGCAACTTGCCGATCATAAAACTGAAGCGTTGCATATTACAAGCAGGAAAGTCCGTGAAACAATATCGCTTAAAGCCGAGCAGCACGAAGTAATCTCACAACCTTTTATTAAGTACCTTGGAGTGATTATCGACGCACGTCTAAATTTTAAACACCACCTTGAATATGCATGCGAAAAATCGTCGAAAGCTGTCAGTGCACTCTCAAGGCTTATGAGCAATATAGGAGGCCCTAAACAAAATAAAAGACTTCTTATTGCAAGAGCTGCCAGCTCGATAAATTTGTACGCAGCAGAAATATGGGCAAGTGCTGCAAAAGTTAAGACTTACATGCGTGCAGTTAAATCCGTCCACCGTCTCAGCGCACTTAGGGTCGCCAGTGGATTTCGCACGGTTTCAAACGATACTATTCTCGTCGTATCTTCAATGTTACCCATCGACCTACTCGCTGCAGAAATGAAAAGACTTCGAAATGAGCAAGTTCGAAATGGTCGGGTAAGCGACGAAAAACGAAAATACGAAAGGAATCGCAGTATCGCAACCTGGCAACATCAGTGGAACGAGTCCTTAAAGGGAAGATGGACGCATCGTCTTATGTCAGAAATTGATGTATGGATAAAACGCGAACACGGTGAAACAAACTTTTATCTTACTCAGTTTCTGACGGGACACGGATGTTTCAGAGAATATCTCTTCAAACAAAAACACGAAACTCTCCCGAACTGTCCACATTGTGAACATGTTTCGGAAAACGTGGAACACGTGTTTTTTCATTGCCCACGATATACGAACGAGAGGTTCGTCCTTCGGGAACAATTTGGAGAGTGGGCCACTCCCGAGAATGTTGTAAATTACATGCTCCAGAATGATGAAAACTGGGACATAGTAAGTAACGTGGCGGTACGCATAATGAGCGATCTTAGGCGCATAGAGCGCCAACGTAACGCGGATAATTCAGTCAGCCGAGCTTCAAACGTCTAATGACTCATAATAGCGTATAGGAGAAAATTGCCCAAGAGGCAAACCAGCCCCGCGAAGTATTACCTAACGGCAGTTCCGCGGGGAGAGTGGTTGGAAGTGTGCAGGGTGTGGTTTAGCACGTAGGCGTATTCCTGGCCTTGGTCAGGTCTGCGAATCGTGCATACCGGTAGCGCGGGTTACCGGTATCTATGAAGATTACACATCCTTTGGCGCAACCAAAAAAAAAAAAAAAACATACAAAAGTATATCAGTTTCTTACGTCGCCATTGTCTGCAAGTTTTAAATTTCTATCTCTATAGGTTTCAAAACGACAATCGAAAAATTAGACCAAAAGCGATCAAGTTCGTTGCTTGCGGCGGTGCAAAGAAGGACGAGGGCTGTTCGTGAGCTCTACGAGCAGAAGAGACGGAAAGAACATCGGCTTCTCGTGAGAAAAAAGAATGAGCATGAGAAGTGCGTGATCGAGGATATTGAGAGATTATACTCCAGGAATAATGTACGGAAGTCTTACCAACAGGTAAAAAGAACGTGTCAGCGCAACAAGACCCGTACAGAAGCCTGTAGAGATGAAGATGGAAACCTCGTAATTGAGTCACAGTCGCTGCTGAGAATATGGAAAAACTATTTCTGCAGACTGTATAACGGTGACGAAGATCATCATTCCGCTGCCAGGCAGAATGAACCATTCATCCTAGACGATGACAGCCAAAACTTCCGTCCACCTGATCAAAATGAAGTGAGGATAGCCATATCCAAACTGAAAGGTAACAAGGCTGTTGGACCTGACGGCTTACCACCCGAACTGTTCAAGGCAGCTGGAAATGACTTGGTAGAGAGCATACACCAACTCATTTCTAAGATTTGGTCAGATGAGTGTACGCCTGATGAATGGAACCTCAGCACAGTTTGCCCGATCCATAAGAAAGGAGACCCCCTCAACTGCGCCAATTACAGGGGTATCAGTCTCCTTAAAATCGCGTATAAGATCTTATCTGCCATTCTGTGTGAACGTCTGAAACCCTTCGTCAGCAACCTGATTGGTCCCTATCAGTGTGGTTTCAGACCAGGAAAGTCCACAATCGACCAAATCTTCACACTAAGGCAGATCTTGGAGAAAACCCAAGAAGTCCAAGTCGATATCCACCATAATTTTATCGACTTTAAGGCAGCATATAACAGCATCTATAGAGACGAGCTATACAGAGTCATGTCTAGTTTTGACATCCCTGCCAAACTCGTCAGATTGTGCAGAATGACAATGGAGAATTCTCGCTACTCCATCAACGTCGGTAACGATCTCACCGAGACCTTTGATGTCAAAAAAGGATTTAGACAAGGTGACGCGCTGTCATTTGATTTTTTCAACATTGTACTTGAAAGAATTGTGCGAAACTCACAAGCCAACACCAGAGGCACCAGAGGAGACTCTCTATAAGACCCTGATCATCCCAGTCCTACTTTATGGCGCTGAAGCATGGACTCTATCTAAAGCGGATGAAGAAGTCCTCAGTCGCTTCGAGAGAAAGATTCTTCGTCTAATTTTCGGTCCCGTTTGCGTTGATGGGCTTTGGAGGAGACGAACTATACGAGCTATACAGCGACATCGCGCATCAGTCGTTTAAGACATGTAGAGCGAATAGACACCAATGCTCCGACCCGTAGAGTCTTCGAATCAAACCCGGAGGGACAACGCCTTAGGTAGCGCGCATAAGTAGAAGGGAACAACCGACTTGGAGTGCGCAACTGGAGGCAGTTAGCTAAGGACCGGGCTAACTGGAGCGGCTTGTTGGTTGAGGCCCAGGTTCACCGCGAACTGTAGCGCCAACTAAGTAAGTAAGAATACACACGAGTCCTCAAAGGAACGGACTCCTTCGAGCCAGAAGGTAATACTTGATTAACATTTTAGGTTCCATACAATGCAAAACGTTTCACCAAAGGTCGTGACTTGGAATCGTAGAAAAAAAATCAATTGGATATAAATCATTTTCATAGTTTTATGTTTTTTATATACTGCTTCACTTTTTTTGTTTACAGAATAATTATTTGGTGGATTGTAATTTGGTTCATCATTTTATTTATTTCGTATTTCGTTTAAACGTACGTTGAAAGAACGCAACCTGTACACATTATACTACATATAATGTACATTATATAGTGCGTAATATGCGAAATAATTGAAATTTGCTAATAACGTATATCAAGTTATCATATGTGCATACGTTCTAAACTCATTGCATTGAGTTTACAAACTCTAAAAACTATCACAATTCACAAAATATATAAGATGAAAACAGAAAGTGTAATTTCAAAAAGGTGTGTGCTTCTTCATGTTTTCCTCTTTCCGTTTATTGTTTGCTTCTGGATTGAAGACTGCATCAGCCAAAACAGTCAAACCGAGAACTACAAAAACTACACGTTTAAACTCTTCAATTACAAAATTAAATTGTATGCTAATTGGAAATTAGAGTTCTTTCAAAAGTTATATAAAAACTAAATTTCTAGATTTCTCTCCTAAATGTACTGAACTGTTCGGTGTAGATTGGTGATTAAAATTTATATTGAATTTAGTCTTTTGAATAGAATATTGCCAAGCAGCATAATATCCAAACAGCAAATCACCACTTGAGAGATTGTTTAAAAATATATTTCAACTTGAAACCTATTGCATCTACATACATAGATATGTCTAATTTTGGAACAAGTCTGTACGGAAAACTGACATATTTTCGTTTCACAACCGAAGGATGTCGCAGTACGACTCCCTGTATTGGTCCCTCACATAAGAGTTATTTATGTGTACCTTTTTTGCTTTGTGTTGTCGCTTGTGGTTCTATTCTAATATTAGTTTTATTTATCCAGCTCCACATCCAAACACATATGTAGAAAACAATTAATAACTTTAGAAATTTTTATCATCTTTCGTTCGTATATACATTGTGCAATAAATTAGCCGTACATATATATAAAGGTACAATTATTAAGTAGTTACTCCTAAGTTATTCAACTTAAATTAATACGAGTTCATTTATATTAATATTCTTAGTACGTTATTTACAATAGTTTAAGTTACATAAATAATAAATAACATTTTTAATAGTATTTGCCTGCAATTAAATGCAAATTAAACGAAGTTAAACGAAGGAAGTGCTTTCTTAGCTAGAGTATTCGATTTACTCATTTAATCTTTCACAGCCGCCCTTTTACATTATTGCTGCTTTTGTTAGCAACGGTTAAGCTCGTATTCCGCTTCGCAAAGTGGTTTTCTGTTATATTTTTATGTCCGCATGGGCTACTTTCCTTTGGAATATGTCTAAACCACTAATTTACAAGTTTCAGAGGTCAACAACAAAAAAGTACTAATATCGTTTTGGAGTTTGCGGTTTGCAGTTGCCATTGCAGTTTACAACCGACCATATCCAATCAACGTAATTGGGAACTTTGGCATATATTCCGAATTTATTGCGTTTGGCGCACCCATCGCCAAAGCTGGTAATGCCAAATATAGTCCACGGGTGATTGGGTTTTGTACTGTCTCTGCAGAGTAAAGGGCCACCTGAATCGCCTGCACATGTATCTATTCGACCTCGTTTATGTCCAGCGCAGAACATATTTTTTGTAATGGTGTAATCATGGTACACTGATCGACAGTTTTCCATTGGTATAATGGGCACCTCCGCTTGATGCAATACGCTAGTGCCAGATTGATCACGATTTCTTCGTTTACCCCATCCAATAACTGTGCAGTCCATGTTCTTCGGTAGTGGCTGAAAGGGGCGAGGAAGACAAGAAAAACCCATCCATGTTGTTGAGTTTACAGGTTTTGGCAGTCTGAAATTAAAAATTAATATGTTATATAATATTATATGCTAAGTTAATATACGTATATATGTATTTAATATATCAATATCATAAATATACGTGTATCATACGTAAGTACACTTCAATGATTATGAGCTATCCCTAATTATTCCACTTGTTTCTGATTAGTTTATTGCCACACGTTACCTCTCAAGGTTCCTTAACTATTCCGTCTTCGAGTTAGGTACATAGTTTCTGGGTGACATCTAGATAGTTGCTGGTTTAATCTTTAAAAATTAAAATGTTAGTGAAATATAGAGATGGAGCTGCAGTAAAAATCGGTTGGAGTATATTATTCCGAATGAACGCTGTTTGTTCAGCTAGCTTTTTTCAAGGGAGGTAAACCAAGAATGTGGTACATACGTTTCCCATGAAACTGGAGAAAAGTACAACTTGCTCTTTCTCTTGCCTTGTGTAAACAATTTCTTGACAAACTGTATTTACTTTTCTGCCTTACGCATGGAGTTCTGCAAGCACATATGACCCTAAAGGATTATAGTCTTGAGTCTCGTTTCGAAGCAATAGAAACCGAAATATCTATATATGTATTCATAAATAATGACATAGCTTCTGACTTTCTTTTTTTACTTACATACACCTTCACTTATAGGGTAAATATTGGTATCGTGAAAAATTTCTGTGGGACCACGATCAGCGGAGAAATCGAAAAGTTCACGTATGTACGTAACAGTCGTGCACTTTATTAATGGTGGATACGTGTGACTTATTAATAAGTACATTCAAACTGTTATAAATAAATTACACTTTTCATTCTCATTCATGTCGAAGAACTATAAAAACATTAACATATGTGTAGTAGAAGCCATATTTATGTATCATACCTATAAACTTACGCTTACTTTTGTGTATGACGAAAATATCGAAAAGATATACAAAATCAAAAATATGGAAATCAATGGATTGAATGAAGAGATTCATGCCTTACACACAAATACCGTAGCTATAAGATTCTTAATTTTTATCATGAATTCACCATACTATAGACTGTATGAGGAGAGTAGAAGATCCCCCAACTGGAGAGGCTCTTCACAGTTGCAAAACAGATTCAACTGACAAAATCTGAAAGGACTTAAAACCAAAAACACTAACAAAACCGTACCCAAAGCCCAATTAAAAGAGACCCAATGCAAGAAAAAGGGGCTGGTACAGAAATGACATATGTACATATGCACAAACTGCATCAATAAATGTTCATACAAAACACAAACATTCATGTAAACAGTTATAAATTGAATGGAAGGTTTAGAAAAAGCAATAAAGCTATACTAGATTTCATATCGGTTCTTGAAAGGTAAAGTAGCAATAAACAGACTGCACAAAAAAAATTAACATAAAAGATAATATATAAATCGTATAATGGAATACTAATGGTATTGAAAATCCTAAAAGTGAAATGATGAACACCTAAAGCTAGACTAACTTATGAAAGTAGAAGGTGGGCCTAGATTAACTAACAACAGAACCAACTGGAACGGCTTTAAAAATGATTGCGAAGAAAATATTATTTTAAACGTGTCACTAAAAACAACACTCGAAATAGAAGACGAACTCAGTAAATTTATTGAATTTATTCAGTATGCCGCATGGAAAAATACTCCCTTAGGTAAGGAGAAGAGTAGTCAAACGCAGCGAAGTTAATTATCCGCCCGATATAAAAGAATTCATTCGTGAAAAGAGAAGAGCACGTAAAATATGGCAACAACATAAGACATACTCAAATTACTTAAGTAATAAACTTAAAAAAGAGATTCAAGATTTAAAAAACAGCGAGATCACTGTTTATCTTGATGGCTTAACAGCCGAAAACAGTACAAACTATTCGCTCTGGAAAGCTATAAAAAGCGTAAAAAAAAAACAAAAATGCAATCAGCACCAATCAGAAAAGACAATGGCGAGTGGGCAAAAGATGACAAAGAATAGGCCGACCTTTTTGCAAAACATCTGGAGGAAACGTTTAAACCATTTGATGGTCAAACATTGGGCGCGTTCCGATTTCTAGGCACTACATTTGCAGGTAAGGCCTAACAAATGGAACGGCAAACTGACTGAAAATGTAGGTGACATTTCAAGTGTCACACCTCGCATCCTCATTTCCAGGTTTTACTTCAGACAAAGTGTGGACTGTGTTTGTCAAGGGATCTTACTGATAAATATATTTATATGAAATTGGAACCTGTAAAGAAGGCATAATTGAAAAAATAGCCGATAATAAAAAAAATTTCTGCTTCACTTACAACCTTGGACGTTTATTTTAAATAATATTTCAATGAAAACACAGCGCATATTGATCAAATAATCATATTCTCTTATTGTATCAATTCGATGATCACTTCCCTGCAATTTATTTGGAAAGTAATTTATTTATTGTACATAATACATTCAAATTATAAAGCACAGCCGAACAATACATAAAATATTGCCGATCAGCTGATTCTTCACACTTCAAAAACTGACTTAAAAGTAAGGGAGTTATTGAAGAAAGACGACTTATACCTGATCATAAATTCGGGTTTAGAATAACCGATGAAATTGAAAAAGCCCTAGAAGGACAAAAGATTTGCTCTAGTGCTTTTCTTGACGTCTCCCAGGCCTTTGACATGGTTTGGCACGATGGCATGAAATACAAACTAAGACAGGTCCTGCCGGAAAATCTAAATAAGATCTTAGAATCCTATCTTGAAAATAGATTATTTCGTGTTAAACACGGAACTCAATACTCCGAGTTCAAGGAAATCGCCGCCGGAGTTCCGCAAGGAAGTGTCCTTGGTCCAATTTTATTTTTGCTGTACACTAGAGACATACCCCAAACTGAAGGCACCGTAGTAGTTACGTTCGCAGACGATACGGCTATTTTAGCAACGGATAGTTCAATTGAGTCAGCAACTGAAAAACTCCAACAAGCTTTGGATAAAATCTGTGACTGGACAAAACAATGGCGCATTGTTCTTAACGAGACCAAATGTGCGTCGGCATGTTAACTTTACATACAAGAAAATAAACTATCTACCCGTTTTTATTAATTCGGTACAAATACCACATGCAAATGAAGCTAAATATCTAGGGATGACACTAGATGCGAAGCTCAAGTGGAAAACGCACGTTAAAAAAAACGCGATGAGCTTGAAAATCGTTTTAAAGAAATGTATTGGCTCCTTGGAAGACATTCCAAGCTAAGTGTACATGCAAGTGCTTAAGAATATATGGACATACGGCATACAACTCTTGGGTTGTACTAAAGCAAGTAATAGAGAATTTATTCAATCATTCCAAAATAAAGTGATAAGAGGAATCGTGAATGCTCCCCGGTATATTAGAAACAATGATATATGTACAAAGAGACTTAGGGATCGCAACTGTGAACGACGAAATAACAAACTTCGCCAGGAAGCTCCATATTCGCCTTCATAGTCACTGTAACCATGCTATACTCCAAATATTGGACGTGAGAAACCTTTTGCGCCGACTTCAAAGAACGAAACCGGTCGATCTAGCGCAATAGGAAGCAACCGCATATAATGACGGTATTAGCAGGTGATATTGCGGAAAATCTACCTGCCTCACGCGAATATTAAACGCTTAAACTTAGTTGTAGTAAACGAAATAATAAAAGGGAAGGGTGTGTTTGGTCAGTAAAAATCTGACACTACTATGAGTACACGGTGTCTCATAGTGTCTTTTGAAGATTCTCACCAACACACGAAAAAAAAAAGAAAAAAAAAACCTAGAGCTAGATTCGAATCATGTGCGATTCAAGGAATATCTATAGATATGTAGGTATACATATGTATAAGTGGGCTAATATGAGTTGCTTCAGTTTACTACTCCCCCTGCTATAATTTAAAAAAAATGTATTTAAAAACCTCTCCTATATTTCTGCAGAATATTTATCACAAAAGGATATACATAAGTATGTATAAATGCAAAAAACAAGTGTTGGTGATAAATATATGTAGAGTGACAAATACGAGAGGAAGAGAACTACATATTATATGAAACAATAAGAGGAATTGGCAACAAATATCATTCAACGGGAGAATCTACCTATTAGCCAACAGAAAGGAACAAAATGCCCGACCTTCTTGACTTTTTTTGTGACAAAATATGTACATCGTCAAATGCTGTAAACGTAGAAGGGCCAGCCTTCGGTTCAGATAATTCTACCATACTTTTAACATTTGGCTATAAAATCACTATAAAAGCAAATAGCCGAAGACTAGCTAATAAACTGGCTGATTGGATTTATATCACAGAAAAATTTTTGGAAAGTATTTGAAATATGTACAATTATTGTAGAAAAGAGAAGAGTTAGTAAACGTTGACAAAACAATGTTAATATCAATTTTATAAATAAAAATTATGTAATGTAATGAAAATATGACTCTAGGTCCAAAACTGCGATGGAAATCGCATGTAAAGAAAATAAAGTGGGTCGTACAAACTTGTACCTACGTCTAATGTTTTGTGAGCAAAAACGAGAAACGAATATATGTATGTACATATGTACGTACTCATGTTTATGTTGACCATAAATAAAGCAAGGTTCTAAGATAATTGCCAAAAAACATGTTACGTCATGAAAATTAGGTTTGTCGTTCAGAGCGTTTTCGAGAAAATCGTGCCTTATTTATAAGTTATAAGCGGATTTACCTAAAAATGTGGTATGCCATCTTATGGCACTTTACGAAGGCGCTCTATTTATGATAATAAAGCAATATCGATTGAGCCGATTACGAGAAAATCGGGTATTTTTAGCAAGTTGAAGGAGTGTTTTCGAATAAAGTGGGTCTAACTTTATGATTCTGTACAAAGTTTCGTTTTACGCACCTTTTGGCAAAATGAATATATGAAGTTTGATCTAGATCTATCCACCTGTTTAGGGTGTAGTCTCGTGCACAGACTTTTTTTTGACTTCTCTATTAAACTAATGTCAAATTAGATTAAAATCTCGATTTCGAGTAGGTGCAAGTACAAAAAAGAAGAATTGAACATGCGCTACAGTATTGATTTATTGGAATATACTCTTGTTTGTCTTACTATTATAAGCTACTATGTACTTTAAATTCTAAAACAAGTATGAACCTTAGGCTTCCAGCTGTTGACATGTACATGGAATCAAATTTCAAAAGAAGTTAGAAAGTACAGAATTGGCCTAAACTTAGTCCTCTCAACTACGACAATATAGAAATGACACAACTACTAAATACTCACAATGTGACTAGGAGATTACGCAGACTAAAACCAATTGAACTAGCTGGTTGATTAAAACGAAAACTACATACACATGTAGCATGATCAGAAGAAAAGGGTAATTAATAATATTATTAGAAAAAATGTAACCGGTAAAAGCCAGAACACGATGTATTCCACCTAAGCTTAATCCCAATGACTTAGGATATTGGGTAAATTGAATATGAAATATATAATATAAAGTGAGATTGGTGAGACAGTATCTGTTTGTACATATGTATGTACTTCCAATCTTGGATGAACTTGTATAACGTTAATGCTGTGCATATCCAATAACGTAAATACTCTAAGTCTTACCAACTTCTACTATTACTATCACCCTTAATGTAATTGTCAATTATTAAACGAAGAGACAATTGACAACATTTATCAATCAACTGAAATTTTGGCATTGTGCAACACAATCGATAACAATTTACTGTTATGAGCGCAACACAGTTTTTATCAGCACAGCAGGAAATTTCGTTTAGTTGTTTCGGACTATTGCTGGCAATTGTTTAAGATGGAATTAAAGGAAAATAATCTTATTCACAGACTAATAAAACAACATTTTTTTATAAATAAAATTATCAAATGTAGAAAAACTACATGTTTTTCTAACGAAAAGTGATCAGAATTGCACTCGTTACATCGGATTTTTTCATACAAACTCTCAATTGATAACAGTTCATGGATAGTTGATAATCACCAATGTTACATGTCTAGTTTTGTGTAATGTATATGTATATATGTGCATTTATATCTTATGTAATTTGTTTAGATCAGAATCGAAACTTATTTCGAATTTCACAAACTCTAAGTGACGAATCAATTTTTTTAAGGTCGAAATGTATCAAAAATACATACATATAAAACGTACTTATTTTATAGGTATTGCTACAGCTAAAATGATTATATATTCACATTTTTCTTTATAAAGATGTGCAAAGCTCAACCTTTATCATTATGTTTCACGAAAACAATGCTTGTATTGTTATGAGTATTGGGGTTGCACATATGTAGGTTAACATAGCTTAAACCTTAACTACAGAAAATTAAATCGCAAAATATTTTCAAAAAACCAAATTTACCTTAACAGTGCGATATCGCTGTCCACGGTTTTCTTATCAAAATTGGGATGCTTAATACTCTTCGCAACTCTGAACTGCAGCTCTGTTCCATCATCATAATCAAGATTGTGTTCGCCGAGTCGAACATACAACACCTTTCGCACACAATGTGCCGCAGTAAGAATCCATTGTGGTGCAATCAGAGTACCGCCACAAAATGCTTCCTAAACAAATTATAGCGATTTACATTAATAAATATTGGAATGAATTTTGTATGTGACACACTTTACCTTAAATCTGTTAAAAATTGCAGCTTGCCAGGGCCATTCTCCTTTTCTGGCTGCTTTTCCACCAATTATCTTAAGCATGCTATATATGTTCCGCTTGAGGCTTTTAATAGGGGCTATGCCACACTTCAGCTTCATTGGTGTGTATTCTGGGCCCCGGTAACCTTTGCCGCTCATTATGAAATCACTGACGATGGAGTTGGATGTTCCTACAGAATCTTTTCTGCGAGATGCCACAGGCCGAATTTCATAGGATTGGGATTTTTGAAGCTGAGCTTGTAGCCATTGCTGGCAGAAGCTTCCTTCTGTGTAACAGTAGGCTATTTCACGTAGGACCTCTCTTCCACACTGTTCTCTTAATCTGCATTTTCTGAAAATAAGAATTATAGTTTTTAAGTTTGGCATCCAATCGGAATTGCAATGATAGCCTACTTATATCTACGAGTTGTACACTTTGGTGAACACTTTGTCCACTTGCTCCACTTTGAGTACACACGTCGGTGCCGTGGAACTGGCTCAACTACTGCCTTCTCTTTGGCGGACAACCGCGTGGAGTTCTTGTACTCATATTCATCATCGTCGTCATACTCAGCTTCGTAATCCTCGTCTCCCAGACTATATGACGCACTCATGTCTTCTGAATCGTTCTCATCATATTCAAAACTATCCGAATCGTGTCCAAGATGTCGTTTTCCTTGTCTTTGGCCTATGCTTCTATTTTTTAATCCACCGGCTCGTGTATACCTTCGGGAATGATGGAATTTTTCTTCCTCTTCATCTTCATCCACTAAATCCTCGTAGTCATCAACATCTATAAGAATTGGTTTTCGTTTCTTTTTAATTTTACCGTGGTTTGAGTTCCTAAACACATGGAAATCATCAAAGGATGATGGATTTTCTTTATGCTTGTTTATTTCTTGAAAAACTGGTAATCGAATTTGTTGTATGTTTACCACCGAAGGTGGTACCGGTGTATTGCTCGTGGAGTGAATAAATTCAGAGTGTTGAAATGACCGCGGACATCTTGTCGAGTAAAAATTAAAAAGGAATTATAAATCAATAAAACTGTAATTTTTGCACTTCGTTTACCTCCAGCATCGATTTTCCTCTACATGTTTTGTGTAACCGCATTTTCGTTTTACCTTACAGTACCTTTCTCTTCGTCTATAACATAAACTGTCACATTGTGACCACGGAGTCCAGGCGGAGAAATATGTCTCTGATCTTCTTCGGGAGCGCCATCTATTTCGATGTTTATGAACACGTTTAACATCATGAAAAAAATCTTTACGCAGGACATCTTTGACCTCTCCTCCTATTTGGAATTTTGCCTCCTGCACATGACTATTCTGAAAAAATTTTATGCGGTGTTATTTGAGAATTTGGTGCACATTTATTGGTTAAACTAAGAACTAGATTGGCCCCGTTATCGTTTATGAATTTACCGAGAAATTTAATCTTTTTTCTGCGACCACAACAATGACATCAGCAAATTAAGTGAAGCACGAAACTAGTGCAGATAAAATCTCGCTTCCGACTCATGCAGACTTCGATATGTAGCTATGAAGACATGCACTGTATAAACAGTGTGCCTTTTCTATTATTTTGATTAGAAGGTATAAGGATCGGATTTCATATGTTGGAGTACGCACTCTGAACTCGTATGGATTCTTTGCAATTGTATCTTAGAGCGAAGTGGTTTGGTTGTAAAACTGTTTTGAAGCAATAATTGATTTTATACTTTCAAGGTCTCTTTAGTATACCAATGTCTAGTATATGTACAAAGTTATACCCAATGGTACTACCAGATTTACAAGAAGGTGGGGAAATTTTATAGTTTCCAGAGATTAGACTAGTATAACATTGGTGAAGTTAAGTCTGAATCCACTGAAATGAAATGAAAATTCTTGGAGGAGTCTTGGATAGACTGAATGACATGACAGCACAAGTAGAAAAATTCAGCGACGTATTATCTACCTATTAGAACATATTATTTGACGCAAACTAATATTGACATTGACATTACTATGATGGAGAAGTCCAAAAAAGTAGGTCCAATTCCGTCTGTCTGTCTGTCTGTCTGTCTGTCTGTATATGCGACTGCAGCCTAAACGGCTGGACGGATTTGCTTCAAACTTCATATATAGGGTCTGTGGGATATTCCCTAGAGGCGAAATTTAAATTATCATTCTAACCTCAAAATTAAGGGTAGTTTACTTAGGGCCGATTTCAGTTAAAATAGATTTTCTCGAAAACGGCTCTAACGATTTCGATAAAATTTGATGTGTGGGTTAGTTTGGGCATATGCTATGAGGTGTTATACCACGTTTTTCACGAAAAATTCGAATAACGGTAATATTGAAAATCAGCTGTTTCTCGGGTATTTGTTCGGCGATTGGGCTAAAAATTAATATTTCTAGGTTATAAGACAAAGGGAAAAAAATGGCGTACCAAATTTTGGAATCGCCACACCCACTTTTATAAAAAAAATGTTTAAGCAAAGTAATAGGCCTTAAAATTTTCTACGATTCACAAAAACGTGCTATATGGCCACGCCCACTTTTTAAGGGCGTTTTTATAAAAACAAAGTCTTATGAAAACTCCTGCAATGGTAGGACTATTAATCCATCGAAATGCGGAATGCCTCGCCTACTTTACTGGAAAGAGCAAGACTTGGACCTTAATCCTGATGAAATTTTACACTTATAGCATTACGGTGCAAGTACGTACGACCCAGTCGTGCACTTTATTTTTATACTAAGAAGAAACACCAAAACATTTTCCAATAGAATTCACACAAAAGGAAACGTTCTAGAAGTACATATATTTTTTTTAAACTCGGATCAATTGTTCTACAAGCACCAATGTGATTGAAATGACCTAGGTTAATTATAGTGCAAACAATAAGGTTTTCAATGAAAGATCTGATTTCAGAACAAGCTTACAGAGATTTACTTGAAAATATAGTATGTTACACTATAGGTCTGTTCGTGTATTTTCTGCACCAAAATTCGTAGATCATGAAATTTCTAGGAGTGGGGGTAAACTTCTCTCCGAGAGTGCTAAATTCACAAAGAAGTAAACGAACGCGAAATCTACGAAATTCGCCCACTTTTTAGACGTCAAAATCAAATGTATGCAAATATACAAACAAAAAAAATTACTTACAGGGATCTGACAGCTTTCGTAGATCAGAAATTTCCTGCACTAAAATTCGTTGCATGGGGAAATTTTGTACTCTCTCGTGAGCGCTCTTTTCTACCAAACACTACGAAACTTTTGCGTACTCGAATAGCATTTGGTGACTTATCGTAGATTTTCGTGAAAATTTGTTATTTAGGGAGAGTACGCGAACAGACCTTACATATACGGGTGTAGTGTGAAGTCAAGTCTACTCCTAATTTCTTTGCTGCGAAAGGTTTAGGTATTGTACTCTACCCTTCTTCCTTTGTATCGGCTCTAAAATACTAGTCGAGATGTACTACATTTTTGGACTGAGACAGGATGATAACCTCAAATGTAATTAAGTGAAAGTTGTAAAATATCATGAAAATCCTAAGGGTATGTTAAGCTTGATACATACATATGTAGTTTGTAACATAGAATAATCGAGGTAGACCCAAAAAATATCAAAATTGATCAGTATAATCGCGTTTCAGTTTTTGCGCAGTACAGTTATATCTGTACTTGAGGAGCAGAATTGATAAAAGTACGGCAATTTACGTTTTCGTCCTCAAATGTGATGTAAAATTGAACAAACGGACATGGCACTATCGTCTTTGCACTTGGAGGTCTGACCAGTCTATAAGCAAAAGAAAATACTTATCCCGATCAGCAGAATCTCCAATAAAATAACCAAAATCGCATCAATACAGCCCACTAGTCAATTGGAACCCTAACTGCGAAACTAGGTATTATAGTGCAAAAAAATGTGTTTTATTGACGACTTTTATTCTTCAATTCATCAACATTTACATAATAACCATTCTTTGATTTTACTCAAAGGAAAATAAGCCTCAGGCATATCATACATAATCGTACTTTAAGAATCTACCACCAGTACCAGTAAGTTGTGAATGTGAATATCTTTTGTAAGCGTTTGATCTTTATTCAAAATACTACAAAGGCTACCAAACATCACGTTTGTTTCGATTTCCTTTCTAATAACTAGGTACTTTATTTCAAAAAGTAATTTCATAAAACAATTGGTTGTTAGAAAGTTTGATTTGAATTTCCATAATTTCTTTGGTGCATTGAACCACATATCAATTTTAATGCAATGTGTTTTCTTCTGTCTAAGTGCTAATCAGAAAGGAAAGTTTTACGTATCTATTTTTTCAATTGTCTCAACGAAAACTGACGTGAAGTAAATAATGCAGAGTTTTACTAAGTACTTGGACCTTAATGCTATGGGTATACAATTTTATGAGAATTGAAATTAAACTCTTGCTCTTCTTTCACATTATTAGCGTATGTGTGGCATTCTGCATTATTGCTGGAATTATAATTACAATATTGCACTTTTTAGAAGTTCCAGTTCCAAGACTTGATATGCCATTACTCTGCATTTGTCTTATCACCCTCAAATAAGTCCCATTGGTGACAAAATAACCGAAGACAACGCGAATTGGACTAGTGACAAACTATAAGTTTAAACCGGCGATAACTTATTTGACTGTATTGACGAGCGCTAAACTCAAGGGTGTCCGCAATTCCCGCTCGATCAAGAGCCAGGGTTTGGAAACCTCTTGGCTAGAGTAACTCCAAGGGTTTTAGAAATCTACAATCCTGATCTTTCAACATACAATTGGAGGTTGGAATGAAAATTCCGATTTCGCCCCACAGACTCTAGATCTGAAGTTTGCAGCGAATCCGTCGAAACACACAGTCCCGCAGGCAGACAGACAGAATTGACGGACCCACTTTTTTTTAACTTCTTTATCATAGTAACGTCAAGTTTGATTAAAACCCTGAGTTCGAAAATTTTCAGGAAACCAATACTTACCCTATAGGTGCAAGTAAAAACATGCAAAACTTGATACAAATGGGACAATAGAAGTCGCGACCTCTGTTGAAACTTTTCATTTTTGTAAACATAATACAGCATTAGATGAAGGTACAGAGTTTCAATCAGATGTGAGAAAGTTTTTTTAATCACTAAAATCTAGCAAATACAAAATGAAGTATTTATTTTTGCTCAGCCCTGCATGTGTCTTAACACAGAAACTATTTGTGTTTCGATGTTAAATTGAATACCCTTGAATACCCTTGAATACCGCTAAGGGGGCGCGCGACAACGCCTTCCAAAAAAAATACATTGTACATAATACATCTTATATTTTGTATTTTAATATTTACAGAAACACTCTCGGACCAATACTACGACTATAGTAAAATTTGATCTCAATGGATCGATGGCTTCGAAGTACATATGATGCATACAAACATATGCATGTGGATTAAGTATTATATAGGTGTACATATATGTATGTACATATAAATCCATACAAAGGTATATATTAAATCCATGGTAAATTTTTTGGTCATAATTGACCTACACATCTATGTACGTCTATATGTATACATAGATACATTTGCAACTCCACAAAACTGTTGCGTTCAGTGTTTAAAAGAAGGGTTGGCTGCAATATTCAGGTTGATTTGGTATTCGCAGCACTGTTTGGTGACTAGATTTTTATGTATAATACAATGAATTTTCAACTTATAAAGCTATGAATCATTGTTTAGTTGATTTCAATGAAATGAGTACGTTATCTTTAATGTTTGAATTCAAAATGTTAAATACTTCACAGCGTTGAATAAATCTAATAGTCTTAATTCTAAAAAGAACAAAACAATTAAAGACAATTCCAAAAGAACAATAATACACATGTTGAACAAACGTAAATGCGTAAACTGCAAGCCCATATGTCACTGATTTCACTCTGCTTTTCGTTGGCAGAAACGCGTGCATATGTGGGGTGGTATGCAACGCGTGTTGGCACGATCAAGAGAATAGCTCAGACGAACAGATGTAGGTATTGCACAGGATTGGCAATGGGCACTGCAATCGTAATGAATGGCAGATGAATGCTTTTTGCTTCAATGTACAAAAATAGCATAGGTTCAAATTAATGTAGCCTATACAACTCTGACTATAGGATTTCTAACGCGCAAGCACACAATTCTCTTTGGTGCAAATTGTTCCCAGACGCCGCACTGATGCGACGAGTTCACCGCCACGCATTAAATTAAAAATAAGTATGGGAGAAATGTGTGGTCGAACGTGAGCTCATATTTGTTTTCTATTGATGCATTTAGATTAATTGCTTCAATATTGTTTGCATTGAATTACTTCTAAATTGTAGCTAATTTAGTAAAGTAAAATTAAAGCTAAATATTTTTTCGCATACGTACATATGTAAACATACTGTAAACATACTGTAAACAATAGGAGCGAACCTTACCCTCGAAAACGTTCAAAGCAAACATTGACCGTTTGCTACAAATGAACCATTTCATTAACAAATAGTCTCATTGTCAAAACATGAACAATATATGTACACAAATAATGATCAAATGATCATATGTACATATATACGTACATATACACCGAATGCATATACGGCCAAGGCCAGTCTGTGAAAGGAATTAAACGATGGGAAAATTTAAACGAAACGTGACATGTACGTCACGTTGTACGTACTGAGAATTAAAATGATTTAACCATTTATCCGGAAGTGATTCTATACAGTATGACTCACCTGAACATATGACGCTCCGTGTAGAAAAGTGAGTATCTCTAGTATTATAATCGTCTGTTCCAAATTCATTTTCTTTCTTAAAACTGGCACAACATAATAATTTTGTAGTCCCAATATTGCGTCAAACTCTTCGAAGAGTAAGAATTGCCCACATCATGTGTTCAATATTTTTCTGAAATAATACAAAAAAGAATGAATAAACTGCATATATGAATGAAAATGCATAAAAACGACGATTTCTATGTTACGTGAACATCTACTTATTTGCCTAAATAAATGTTGTTGTAATTCTTACATAATAAGTATGTTTTTCTAAAACTGTTTCATATACATAAATGGTCCAAACCTTTCCCCTGAGCCTTACTAACATTACATTTACAGACGACCTGGAATTTGTACACATACATATCTATCCACAAAAAGATCTTGATTACATATGTTTATACCTTATTTATTACTCTCCATTTAGCCGCAATTTCAATTATTTAACAGTTTTTAAACCTTGACGCATAGTTTGTACCATTGAAAATTTATAGCGGTATTCATACTATCGAATTTGGTCACCCAACCTGAGCGTGAACCCAAAAATCGACTCGTCGGATTGCTTTTAAATAATTTGAAAATACTCGTCTGTCCTTAAATTGGAGGTTCGGTTTTCCTTGTCGTCTCGAATCTGAGGGCTGTGATTCGAAGATCCTCTTTGCTGGAGCATTATTGTCCATTCACTCGATGTGGCCAAGCCAGTGCAGTCGGCGTAATATAGCTTTTTGGACTACATCCACATTTTGGTTCAGCTCATAGAGTTTGCGGGTATATCTTCTCCTCAATTCGCCCTCCTCGCATATGGAACCGAAAATTCGACGAAGAATTTTTCTATCGAAAGTGCCCAAAATCTGCTCTGCTTTCCTGCTTATTTTCCAGCACTCGGCTCCATATAGCAGAACTGGCAGGGTCAATGCTTTGTAGGGCATACATTACGTCTTCCGAGATAGGAGTTTTAAACCCATTTGCTTTGCCGAATCGAAGTAGCAGCGGTTTCCTTCTTAAGTCTTCGCCATATTTCCACTAGGCTGCCGTTCGTGGAGTTGATATTTACTCCGAGGTAGGTAAACTCCTTAACTAACCTCAAATTTATTGTTGCCAACAGTGACGTTTTGTCCTAGTTGGTGGACCGATGCTTTTTTGTTTGTTGACAACAAGTACTTGGTTTTGTCCTCATTCACTTCAAGGCCAACTCATTTCGCCAGTTCTTCAATAGCCGTAAAAGCTTCTATAATGGCGCACTGGGAGCAACTGATAATGTTGATGTCGTCTACGTATCCTGGACAGATACAGATACGCAGCTGGACAGATTTATTGAAGAAAATGCCTTCCGTGTAAAAACCTCCCCAGAGTACTATCTGTTCCAATACAAGATTAAAGAAATCTGTTGTGTGATCGAAATCCGAAATCTCCTTGCCGAAATCCAGTGCATGTTTGGAATATCTAGTTCAGAGGAACTATTACCAAATTACACATTGCACAGTCTTGTAGAGCTCCTGATGAAAAGCTGATTTGATTTCAAAGAAGAGATGGTGAATCTCGACTTGAAATTTTGAAATTCTGGTCAAGATTTGCTTTAGTGTGAAAATTTGGTCGATCGTCGGTCTGTTGGACCGGAAGCCACACTGGTACGTGTTGATTAATGTGTTGCAGAAAGGTTTTAGACGTTCACACAATTGGATAGGATCTTACACGCGACATTCAGCAGGGATATGCCTTGATAGTTCTTGCAAGAAATAGGATCGCCTTTTTTGCAGATAGGGCACATAGCACATGGCTTTATCCACCCATACTTGGTTAATGACTTGGTGCATGCACCCTGCCAAAACATCACCACCATGTTTAAAAAGCTTCGCTGCTAGGCCATCAGGGCCGGCGACTCTGTTCTTCTTTAGCTTTTTGACAGCTGAGCCAACATCTTCAAAACTGGCTTCTTCATTGACTGGACGCGAGTTCTCTCCTTGCCCTAACACTCTGTCTACGATAAGCAGCTGCTGCTCCTTAAATACATCTATTTCTTGTGCTTGGGTGACTAAGTTTCCTTCATTATTTCGAAAAGATTGCGTTTCTGGCTTAAAGCTAGCTGCCACCTGCTTTATTTTCCTAAAAACCAACCGAGTGTAGTCTTTGAAACCTAGTGCTACTTATCACCGTATTACGAGCTGATGCATAGTCGATTAGTCGGGATACATATGTATGGATGTATTTACTTACATAAATAAATAAATATTATGATATTATACAGAAGAGGGTTGACATTAAAAATACGGTTAGGAATCATGTTTGAAACAGGTTATTCCTGATGAATAATAAAATAAAATATAATTCGAACATTTCCCAAAATTTGTTTTTCGTTGCAGTTTCGGAACGCGTCTAAGCTTCATATAATAATAATAATGCTATTTAGAAAGGAATAAGATCTATATTTTCTTCAACGACTAAAAAAGATTGATATCTCCCTGATAATGCAAAAATCAAATTAGGGAGTCTGACAGTCATGGAAATTGGACTACCTTTGCAACGAACACATATAAATGTACAAATGTACTTGAAAAATTCTTAGCAACTCTCAACTTACTTTTTAATCGGTCGATTCCGATTTTAAAATGATGTTAAAATGATTTCCAATCGGAAATACTAGTTTCATAGCATATGCACAGTACTGAGGGGTCTACTGCTCTGTTGTAACTGAATGCTAATGGCATATTATATAACACAGGGCAAGTATTATATTAGATAAGTGCAAACATAAGATCTTGACGCTTGATAAATTTGGACATACATATATACACATCATATCCCAAACGGAACCCCCCTCAGAACAAGAAACGTCGAGCAGGGTAGAAGAGCATAAAGTGTTAGCCAGCCCCGCGAAGTAATACCTAACGGTAGTCCCGCGTTGGGAGTGGTTGAAGTGTGTAGGGTATGGGTTAGTACGTAGGCGTATTCCTAGCATCGAGTTATCAGCTTTGAGAATCGAGCATGGCAGTAGCCCGGTTTCTAATCTTTAGAAGATTACACATCCGTTGGCGCAACCAAAAACATATCATAGAGGAGTTGAAAATGTTGGTCTGTCAGGCTGTTCATTAGACTACAACATAATCGGGTGGACGTATTTATGTACATATATATATCGATTAAACGTCATATCATAACGAGGTCTGTGCGATGCTATCTTTTGGAAATTCTTCTTTTAGTCCTTATATTAACTAGACTTTAATTAGCACGAATTTAAAAAAAATACAATTTTAGCGCAAACGATTCTAATACATTTCTGACCGAAACGGTAGTTTTTCTAGGATCAGTTATAACCGATTTCTTCGAAAACGGCAAAAACAATTTCGTTTTATAATCATATATAGACTAGTTATATGAACTAGTTTTTGGTCAAAACTGGTTAATAAAAACGATTTTGAGGAAAAGGATCCTTGTAGATGTATGTAGCTGCAAGTTTGTATGACCCAGTTATGAACTTTTTTTATCCGTATGGAGATATATGCCATCTTAAACTACAAATTGGTCACATGTCAAGATTAGGACATAAACCGAGACGGTTTTATAAGCCTCAGTATGGGTACATGTGCTCACCAAATCGAGGTGAATTAGACAATTTTATTCGAATGCAAATTTTATTCCAATACAACTTTTTCCTATCAAAAAATGTGTAACGGGCCTTTACTGTGCACCTGTTTATACATACATATAATAGTACTTGATTACCTCCAAGCTACATGTCTTTCCAGGCACCTCCACTTTACAAAATAAAATAAAGTGTACGACTGGGTCGTACGTACTTGCACCGTAATGCTATACAGGTAAAATTTTATCAGGATTGAAGTCCAAGTCTTGCTCTTCCCAGTAAAGAAGGCGTGGCATTCCGCGTTTCGATGGAATAATAGTCATAATATTACATGAGTTTACAAAATGTTTTGTTTTAAAAAAAAAACTCCTTTAAAAAGTGGGCGCGGTCCGATAAGTTGTTTGAGTGAATTATAGAAAATTTTAAGGCCTTTTCTATTTTGCCTTAATAATTTTTTCTCAATTTCAAGTAAAAATAAAAAAAAAAAAGTTTTATAAAAGCGGGCGTGGCAATTCCAAATTTTGGTACGCCATTATTTTGCATTTGTCGTATAACCTAGAAATATTAATTTTTAGCTCAATCGCCGAACAAATACCCGAGAAATAGCTGACTTTCAATATTACCGTTATTCAAATTTTTCGTGAAAAACGTGGTATGCCACCTCATAGCATATGGCCGAACTAACCCACATATCAAATTTTATCGAAATCGTTGGAGCCGTTTTTTGAGAAAATCTATTTTAACTGAAATCGGCCTTAAGTAAACTACCCTTAATTTTGAGGTTAGAATAAAAATTCCAATTTTGCCTCTAGAGATTATCCCACAGACCACAGATATGAAGTTTGAAGCAAATCCGTCCAGCCGTTTAGGCTGCAGTCGCATATACAGACAGACAGACAGACGGAACTGCCGGCCCTACTTTTTTGGACTTCTCCATCATAGTGATGTCAAGTTTGATTAAAATCTCGAGTTCGATTTTTTTCACGAAAGCAATACTTGCCCTATAGGTATGTATGTACATATGTATGTATAGGTACAAGTAAAAATATGAGCAGAGATCCTGAATATTTCTGGATGCTGTAGAGTGAATTGAAGAAAATGTCAAGATCCGGGCTTACTTGCGCTTTATCCAAGAGATGGGGAGGGTGAACTAAAGTGACAAACCGGTTTATTAAGCAATTAACCTTACGAATAAATAAATTTAATATGTACTAGAAAGTCTAATCTAAACAGTTTCGCTCGATATTCAATCAGTCAGTCAGGAATTCCTGTTTATGTAGCCAGTCAAGTTCAGCTGCAGTATATTCTTGACATCACAAAATGATGAGATACCTGTATAAAGAATCGATGTTTATTTTGCTGGTAAAATCAAATGTGTCTTATTATTTCATGTCCATAGTGTTCAGAAGGTACTCAGCACTAAGTACAAGAGAATATCAAGCGGATGCGAAATCTCCATAAATGAAGAGCTACCACATTGCTCCGTACGTATTTGGAAATCATCGAGGAATGTCACCAATCGACTGTATCCACAGTATTGTCCTTAACCAAAGGTACATGTGTACAAACAAGAAGAAACGTCTGTGCATGTGGAATTTGAGATAAAGTTGGAATAGGAAGCGGTGTATTAAATAAAATACGAATGCACATTATCAGATAAGGGATCAAGCAGTTAATTGAATCGTTTGCTTAGTACAATCTAAATATTTACGTATGTACATCACAGAAGCTTTCAGACGAAACAATAACATCTATTATTTGCCAAGCCAATTTGCATTTAGCGTTATTTATCAAGATATACATATAGATAGACATACATATGACAATGCCAAGGAAAATAATCAGAAATTCTAAACATCGTTTCTTTACGATCGCTGTAAATGAAAATGTGTCAGTTTGATTGAAGCGAGTAGATACGTATTTGATTCGCGAATGTGAATGACTTGCGTAGCGACACGATCTTCACATTCGCATTTAGAAGAAAAGGCAAAAAAAGAAGACCGCGCCGAATAATGCGGGAAAACTCCGACCGCTTTCGGTATTTTTGATGATGTTTGCTGAAGTTGTGTGCCCCGTCGGCGGTTACCGAAATCGTCAAGAGATCTGAAACAAAACTTCTTGTGGATTTGTCCAATTAAAGACAACATTTATGCCATACTATAATAATTGTGGTCTTCTTTTCAAAATAAATTGGCAGCTGGCAAATTTGTTTTGTTACTGAGCCAATTTTCGGTTAACGATCAATCTTGCAAAATACATAAATGCGTATGTATGTATGTGCACATCATTGCTTTTAACGTATAATAAAACAAACTATATAAACGTTTCTGTCACCACTATTAATTTGCAATAATTTTTGTTCAATTGTTTTGCATTGCATGTGGTTGTACGTTTCCATGTGTGCATACATACATACATAAACATACGTAAATGTTTCAACAGTTTAGTTGCAGAAAAAAAAAACCAAATGTATAGATAGGCACTCGTATTCAATGTGTGCCAGTTAAGTTTTAAACTATTAAAACTATCTATGGACGTTTAAGGTCTTCTACTCTTAGTGAAAATATTAACGATTTAAAAAAACATATTTAAACAAAATTTGCATGAAATTTTGGCATGAGGTTAATACAATGGATTTCGCTGCATAAACTATTTTAAATATCAAAAGTATGAATTAATTTCTCAAGATTATTGGTTATTAGCTGATTACTAATGAATGCAAGCTTTATCCTACAAACATATGTATTACATTAAAGCTAAAAATATAATATGAGTGAACCTTTTCTGAATTTCAGCAACAAGGTTTTCGAAATAGCAATGCTTGTCGAAACATTTAGTTGGTTTATCTATATAACACATTACACAACAAATCGAATCTGCGATAACTATGTTGGTAAGATTCCTCTCTGCTTCACTTAATAGCAACTAAAATACCCATTAAAACATAGTGACGTTATCAGAAGGAAGGTGGTAAGAACCTACCAAAAATAAATATTTCGCGCGACAGGGCCTACTTTCCCAAGTGTGTGTTATATTCTTTACACGAATGGAAGGGCCCTACTATTTATCCTTCTTGCGAAAGGTGGGGCCGTGAAAGAAATTTTAGGTATTGAACCTGGAACCCCTTGGTTCTAACGCACTAACTACTTATGTATGTATAAGTTACTTATATAATGAGTTTAACCAAACTTCATAATATATCAAATTATTTACATTCGGTTTAGTTTTTTGAAACTACAATATTCGCACAATACAATTTTCTATCAGCTGTCAATCTTCCGTTTCTGTATTGAATCTCACATTTCATTAAGATTTTCCGTAACCCCACGGAAGTTCACAAAAATTTAACGAAACGCAAGCATAATCCTATTATGGCCATGCAATACAGTTTCCATGTAAGACATTTCATTAAACTGGCGTAAGCTCATCGAAATCTATTATAGTTGAGCCTTAAAAAGATTATTAAGTCTTCAAAACATTTGTAATTCTGTTTTTTTAAGTTATTGCTTTTGCTGCCGGCAAACCAATGTCTCCCTAGTCAAACCGGAGCTTACAAAAACAAAAACGGGTGAACTACCTAACATATGGAAATACTATTTCTGTGAACTGTTGAACGGCGCAGAATGTTAAAATCCTTTATTCAGAGGACAACCAATCGCCTCAACTACCAGACCGAATCGAAAGTGATGCGGCAAACCCTGAAGAAGACCCAAAAGTTCCAGCTCGATTAAGTTGAACGCCACATACGATACCGCCGCAGCCTGAACAGAGATGACCTATTTTCGTCATGTTTAGTTTGGTATTCCTGCAAAACTCATTGACTTGTGTATGATGTGCACGATAACCCCAGGAAAAAACACCACCGAGAACTTCAATAAGAAGTCTTAGACTGGATGGTGAAATGTCCTACAGTTTCTTCAACCTAGTACTGGAGAAAATAGTCCGAAACTCACATGTACTTAACACTGATAACATTGACATTATCGGGAAAACAAAGGGAGCAGAACTCGCGCCTTCGCAAACATCGAACTAGAAGCTGGTAAAGTAGATCTGTTTGTAAGACAATAACGCGAAGCGAACACTGAGACACGAACGTCTGAACCTGAACGTTACGAACCGATAACGATATGTATGTTCTACTATCAACGCCAATTGCTGTAGCTACATATGTCGTTTAAAGACAAGTATGTACATATGTAGTAAGAACGTATCGAGTATTAGTTTATCAAAAGCGAATGAAAGCCCTATTGGAATTTTTGAAGATTACGTTAGATCTGTGATTCTCGGAAGAGCAGATTTAACTACGACCTTTACGAGCTATACAGTGACACCAACTTGTGGAAACATATCTGTATACAAAGATGAAGCCTATCTTTATTGCGTTGACTTTTCGCCCGACCGCAAGCTACGTATTAAGTTTTTATAGCGGAGTTACTGCGCATAGTTTTATTCTTGGAAATCAGTTATTGATTTCTTAAAAACAATTTCAAGTGAATCCAATCAATAAGGAATCCAGACGTCATGGAGGGTTTCGTCATAAGTACGCCCGTTTGTTCAAAGTTGTCCATATTGTATCAGCAATACGCTAAACTGATTGTAGTTGCTCAATTCGCCTTTCGTAAATCGCTTTAAACCCGGTGTACGCAACTGAAGATAGAGGGCTAAGGATTGCGCTAACCAGAAAGACTTGTCGGTTCCGACCGTGAACAGTGTAAGTAAGGATTGTACAAATGTAAATGAAATGACTCTCTTTTATTTAAATCATATGAATGAAATAAATGATAATAATAAGACCTGCAAGCTTTTTTTCTTTAAAATACTCTTTTTCTTAAAGGAATAATTTGTAATTCGAAAAAATCCCTGTTTCAATTTAAATTTCGAAATAGATGCACTTTCATGACAATTTGTAGGAATACGTTTTGTCATTTTCTATCGCGAAGTTCACGTTAACAAATACTATAGCATCTGGCCCTGACTAACAGAAGGACATGACTATGGATATAGACCACATACAGATTGCATACATACATATGTACATATAGTCATAGTACATACCTATAGTGTTTACGTTACAAACAATGTAGATATCAAACTTAATGTCTATCCTCTTATGTTAGGATACAAAAATTGTACCTCTTGCATGGGTAAACTAGAATAATATCATGTGAAAGCTTCTTTTGGTCGATGACATAAAAATAATAAAAAACTAAAGACGTCACAGAAATTAAATTAAAAAGCATAGCATTGATCTCGAGAGCTGGTCCTCTCGATCTCCAGATCTCGATACTTTTTATAAACCTAGACTTTGTTATAAAGAAGTTTCTTGGTTGAGCAAATAATTTAATTTTGCGATATTTCGAAAATAAATATATGTACATACATACATATGTGCAAAGGTTACTGACTACATGCGTAGCCCCTAGAAAAACCACCGTTCAAACAAAAAGAGACTTTGGTTTACCTCTTTAATATATTTTATCCGAATTCATCAAAATCATAGACGGACAACTATAAAAACGTCTAAGTGCTAAAATGCTCATGTTTAAACGAATTACACTATCCAACAAGTATTAAATATTTAATAATAATAAAATTATAAATATGTACCTGTATACATACATATGCATTTTACTAATATATAGTAAATAAGTATTTATAGCATCATCCCACCTGAAAACAACTGCACATTAATCTAGACAGCTTCTGCGCCTATTCACATATAAAACGCTCTAAAGATTTATATCGTTTTTTAAAATGTAACAAATTCCAATTCCAGTTGTAGGAATGCTTCAGTTCTCAAACCTTCAATACATCATTTTCATCAAATCTTTGCACTGCAGTCAATGATGAAACAAATCTAAATATGTAGGTGATGTAGGTTGAAACGATCATACACACTTATAATAGACAAAATTTGAATATAAATTGTCACGGCAATAAAAACAACAATTTACAAAATTTAATGGCAGGTTTCGAACTCACGGCGAAAAAAAAATAGAAACAGCACTTTATGGAAGCATTCTTTAGTTTATTTTTATTCAGAAATGTGATTTTTATTGAGCGAACAAAAAATCCTCCCACGCTTGGGGTTTATTTAAACAATATTGTGGGGATCATAGATTAAATTATAAATTAATTTGGATACCTTGTAAACAAATTCGGAAACAGCGCGCCAATGAACGATCACGTTAATGAATTCACTTTGCACTTCCTACCATTGGTTTTATGAATGAAACCGAAATACTTTTCCGTTGGTCACTTGGCCAGAGTATGTACAATATATACTATGTACATATGTATGTTTGACGTTTATACACAAACAGTCATTTTATTGCAAATGCGAAGCCTATATTTCAATGACAGAAATTCATCACTTAATTGAGATAATTTTTACGAATTTTTAGCAGTTTTAGAAAAAAAAGTATTTTTAAATTTAACGAAAGGAAAAAAAACTGTGCAGCCAACAAGCGCTAAACACCAAACAACAAACAACTCACCCGAAGAAGAGTAGCGACAGACTGAAAACAATTGAAATTGAAAGTATCTGATTGAAGAATAAACGTATGCGGCGCGGTAAAGGGAATTTTTGACTTTTGTTCATTTTCATGCTGCTCAAATGATTGAGAGAGGGAAAATGTTTATGAAACATTGCATTCGAAAGTCTAGCAACACTTTTTTAAGGAGACTAATATGGTTGGGAATTGATTAACATTAAGGCAGGTAACATTTAGGTTGTTTATTAGAAGTAATTACCAATGTTCTTTGCATATAAAATTGCGCATTGAACTTT
Organism: Xylota segnis; assembly: GCA_963583995.1. NCBI lineage: Eukaryota > Metazoa > Arthropoda > Insecta > Diptera > Syrphidae > Xylota > Xylota segnis. The sequence continues at coordinate 26,281,858 of OY757238.1, forward strand.
ACACTTTGCAGCATATTAACTTACGTAAAACAATGTTTTGGTTTTCCCAATCTATAAAATAATTTGAAGGTCACAGAGGTGTTTTTCGAGATAACAGTTTGTTTTAATTCTTTTGAACAGAGACATTTCGTTGCATAGTGCACACATTCTTCAAATTGTACTTCAAGTTGTTATTAAACTAGTCTAGCGATAGTAGAGATATTATTACATAATGTAAAAAAATATTTTTTTTAGGATAGTCTTTAAGATTAAAGTTTGACTCCATTCCGTACACATTGAGAATTTACATGAAATTCTGTAATAAAGAGTACCTACATATGTATGTAAATATACTTAGATAAATATGTATCTACATATGGGTATGTGTATATACATACATGTAATCGTGCATATGCATATATGCATTCATATGTATATTAATTTTAGCGGAATAGAAGTTAGTGTTTTGCAAAACACAAGGAATAAATTCAGTTCGTATTAATATAGTACTCGCAAATAGGATCTATAAGGATTCACAAATTGCTCGTAACAGAGCTTTCATGATTGGTTTTCAATTTTTAGTTGCGACTTATCTATCATGAAAGGGAATTGAAATAATTAAAGTGTATATAGTACAATAATTAATTTATTTAAACCCTGTGAAGAAAATGGTGAAATCCAGTTTCAAACTTTGGTTATAGGCGTATGTCTGAGATTTTGGTCACATCCTTAAAAAGTAGAGACATTTTTAATAAAGAAAATGGCATTATTTTCGACTTTTCACACTGAAAGTGGGAAACAATACCACTTACTCCACAATAATAATAGATTAGTTTAACGAATTGTACTTGAAATAGACGTGTAATACTATATGAAATAAAATTATTTATCTATCTATCTATCTATCTAACTGTCAGGCAGGCGTCTATAATAATATAATTAATAAATTTAAAATAGGTACATAGCTCGCTTTCACTTTTTTGTAAGATTTTTACATTCAAAAATTGGATTAATTGTCCACTAGAGGTGAGGTAAATTACCGCGGTTCAATTTTGCATTGTGATTACGCATCAATTTAACTAAGTACAACGAGAGACATAATTATGTATGCACCTACCTTGGAAATTCGTCGGCCATTTAATTCCCAATAATATTACTGTACAATTGTACAATTCTTAAAGATGTTAATTTTGTTTATACATAGTTAGCTAATGTAAATGAAATCAAAGTAAATAGTATAACAAAATGAATTTAAAGACGCTGTGCATAATATATTAGTATTTTAAATTTGTATTTTGTTTTTTTAAATAGTTAAAAAAGATATTATGTATGTATACACCAAGCACTATTATTGAAAGCTATGCCACATTGGTAATTTTTCATTTCGCGTCCCATCTACTTTTTGCCAGTGCTCCAATCCTGATCCTATTGCAGTAGAACCAATAATAACTGTACCTAACACAATTTTCTTTCCTATCTTATTTTTAGTAGCAAGAGTGGTCTTAATAAGAACGTTCTTCAAGTCTTCGTACTGCTTTATTGGTATAATAACTGAAGAAAACTCATTATCCCATTTGGTTGAAAGGGATGGAAAGAAAACACTTGATTTCCATGAATCCGAATAAATGTTGTGCTCAAACACAGTAGTCTTGACATAAACGTTTCCAGCAGAACTCTCTAGTTCATCCTTGACCTTATTGGAACATCTCATTCTTGAGGTTATAACTTTCAAAATTAAACCCTTTTCTGGCTTAGGGTTAGTTATGCCCATCCGACGTCTTACTTCAGTGAGTCCGCCCCATTGACGTTTGTTGCTGCCAGTAGAAGATGGCTTTTGACCTGTCTGCTCAATACTGTCCGAAGATTCTAAATCTCTCACACCTTCCTTTGATAAATCTTGAAGTTCCAGGACTAGCTCTATCATTCCTTTTGTGGAATTAGTCAACTGAAAAAAATAAACGGAAATGAGATATCCAAACATTATGTATTGTACTCGTACATCAACGAATAGAAGTGATAATTTAATTTCTTTTTTTACTTTTTCATATGAAACAATTAAGACTAGGAAAGTGAAGCCCATATACTATACACATTACATCCGTTACTTTGGGAGTGTTGCATAGAGGTTAATTATAATGAATAAATGGTATTTTTTTTTAGAAAACAGTTGCGTCACATCAGAATTCATGAAAACAAAACTCACGATAATTGCTTTTATAGCGATGCATGTAGCAAAGTGCAAAATAGTTTCTACAAGTATAATCATTTGATATTGCTTACACTAAAGTTTACGTAAATATTCAACTCGTTTGTGGTATAAATATTTAGTTGGCAAAATACTTTCGTTTGACATAAATTAGCATACGTTTTAATTGCTTCTTTTCAGAATAAACAATGTCAAATCAAGTTATTACCCATTGATAAAGTTTTAATAAATAAGAACCCATATTAAATTAAGTGCACGACTAGGTCGTACGTACTTGCTTTCGTATGCAACAAGTACTAATTTACAAATCATTGAGGATTGCAAATCGGAAATAATTAAAACCACATATGAGTCAGATCTACTCTAATAAAGTAGCCGGGATATTCTACAATAGCATTAGCACGTAAACTTCCGACTTAAATTTTATTAATGAAATGAAAGAAATCCATCGAAATATAAATATAGATTACTGAACATTTCCCTAGTTTGAAGATCAGTTTACTTGCACATATTATGTTCGTTTACTTCTGCCCACATTCTTTGTCCTAAACTTTGTCGAATACTTTTCTTATGTCCAAAAGAACTGTATAATTCATGTCGGTATATTATATATGTACATATTATATTATTATGTCGGACCTTATTTCAGTGCACAGTGAGAAACTGTCGTCGCGAATATTTTAACGACTGTGTAATGTTTGAATTTTAGAACGAACAACTAAAATATATAAATTATTCAAAACGAACATATAAAGATCGTAAAGGGAATGCTATTTAGCGTAAAACAATAAATACATTTTAAAGATTTGAGTAACTTACACTGTTGGAACCTTTTAATACAGTTGTATTTATGTCTTTTATCGGCAGCCACAGTTCATCTGTACAAAATTGACCCGTTCGGGAATTTCTTCTAAAAATCTTTGGTTCCAAATAACATGTTACAGAGCCTGAAACCACAAAAATTCATATAATTGCACTTAGATGTAATTGCGTAATAAGTTTACCTATATTTCTTCTGGATTCACTGTTGGTAAGTTGTGGTACCTCCTCTGTTTTTGCATTTCCACCTTTTGATTTCACATTACCTTCATCATCCTTGGGTTTATTACTTGAGTCGACAACTTTTTGTACAAGTGATGAGCTTCTTTCTCTCAAAGACCTATATGTCTTATTAAATCTATTAAAACTCTGAAAAGTAGTTTTAGAAATCATATTTTATAATTTAAATGCCAAAGTTTAAAATAAATATGTGAATATGTTAGGGTAGGGAATGAAATAATTATATCCGAGATAAGCATAAATAAATAAATATCTCAACAGGTCGTTGGGACCCAGGGCGTAACTTCTCACAATCATTCGCATTGCGCGTGTTATATTCTTTACACGAATGGAAGGGGCCTACTGTTTAGTGCCGTGTCTCATGACAAGTTAGAGTCTCGGAGGTTTGTCAGACGCTCGCGAGAGGTAAGGGCGTGAAAAAACTTTTAGACGTTTTGGCTGGGATTCAAACCTTGAACTCAGTGAGCCATGGCGCCAATCTTATTTAAAATAAGATTAAAACAAAATCTAAAATATTAATATTAAATTGCGCACAATTTCCGTCTGCTAATTGTTTGGAAAGTTTTATTAATAATTGTGAACACCCATTACGAGAAATAGTAATGTATATTATCTTTTAAAATTTCAAATCTTTGTTAAGACACCCTTTCCTACGTATATATGTATGTATATTTATACAAACTAAATTTTTCGAAGACACTCTGTGCTACTCGAATAGTGTTATAAATTGAGCTAAAAGCAAAACGAATTATTTTAAACTGTACACGAACTCGTGTTAGCATAGACGACAACCAGTTGTGAACAACTTGTCACGCTCAGAATTCGATAATGAATACAGAAGTGTGTGCAGGTGTGGTTTTTCATTGTCATTACATGTCGGAACAATAACATTTGCAGTGTTTTTTCAAACCTACTGTCTACAACTCTTGATTTCATCCCCAGTAGAAGATTTAGATCAAACTTTTTATATAGGGTCTGTGCGATAATCCCTAGAGGCGAAATAGGAATTTTCATTCTAACCTCAAAATTAAGGGTAGTTTACTTAAGGCCGATTTCAGTTAAAATGGATTTTCTCGAAAACGGCACTAACGATTTTGATTAAACTTCATATTTGAATAAGTCTGGTCAATTGCAATCAGATGATGTATCGGGCTGCCTACCAAAATTGGCAACAATGGTACTTTACTTATAGCCTATTTGGCGAAAAGTTAATTTGCGAGAAAACGGCTTCAATGATTTAGTTCAAATTTCATATTTGGACTAGTACGAGGTAATGCAACGGTCTAACGTAATGTTTCGGTCTGAGTATGATATAACGGTACTTACGACTGAGGTGACTAAAAGCCGATTTTCTTGAAAGTGCCTTCAACGATTTTATTTAAATTTTGACATATGATTAGACATCTCAAATCCTATCAGGAACTGTATCACATTTTTGGCCAAAAGTTAGTATAACTGTATTTTTCGTAGAATCGTGCAGTTGTAGGCAATTTATTCGAAAACGGCTCCAACGATTTTTATTAAATTTTATATTAGAGTAAGCCTTTTCAAACCCTACGTTTTTGACCAAAACTGTTTTGAAAGGTACTTTACTTACAGCTATCTTCATAAAAATACGCTTTTCTCGAAAACTTTTCTCAATCGTTACTGCTTCATTTTCATATCTAGGCTTCTTTTACATAACTCTATAAGATGGCATACCACGTTTTTGGTTAAAACTGCCTAAAATTTTACTTTGCTTACAACCAGCTTAACAAAAACACGATTTTCATATCATATTAATAGGCAAACATGAATTTTATCCCTACTTCTTCCTAATGAACTTAAATTATCAACATAGCCCTTTTTAAGAAAACGAAGCATCACATCTAAATTAATAATCGCTTTTGATACGTATCTATTACTTGGCAACACTCTAGAACACAGCTGTTGTCATGGAAACGTTTTTGCCTACGATACAGGTTTTGATTGGTGCGCACGTGCTACTGGATTTTCTGAAATTCATTTTCATTGGTTAAAAGACAGAGAGAGAGAAAGAAAATATTGTTACTTTTTTAGGGACTTACTTTGGGTTTTCGCATATTCACCGGAGTTCAAAGGCAATGAATTTATGAGTGAAACTGGAGGAAAATGACATAGTAACGACGTTGTTTGATTTTCAAGAGCTTTAACAAATCCTACGGATGATATCTGACAGTTTCGGCCAATCTGCTTAGAACCATGCTCAATTTACATATGCATACCCTATGTATATATTCGCTTATTTCTTTTTACCTCAAATACACACAAGAATTTGAGATATAGGTGCAAGTTTGTACTGCCCAGTCGTGCAATTTATTTATAACAGTTATATATACTCTCGGATGTTTGTCAGAAACTCGCGAAAGGTGGGGCCGTGCAAACAACTTTTACGTGTTTCGACTGGGATTTGAATATCGAACCCTTACTATCCACTAAGCTATGGTGCCACACCAACGGATATAGCCTTCCCCCGTGTTTGAATATTTTTTTGACAGCTAATGTCATAACACCCAAATCACTCCTACCAACATGGTATAAAAATTCAGCTAGCGATTAAACCTGTGTCAATAGGTCAAATTTGAAGATCAAATCAATCAAGTATTAGTTTGAACTTTGGGCGCCGCCGTGGCTCAGTGGTTAGTGCGTTGAACTATGGAGCAAAGGGTTCAGGTTCGAATCCCAGTTGGGACACCTAAAAGTTTTTCACGGCCCCACCTCTCGCGAGCATCTGACAAACATCCGAGAGTACAACTGTCCTGCGAAAGCTTCTCAAATAACAAATTGCCCTTTGGACACGGCATTGAACAGTAGGCCCCTTCCATTCGTATAAAGAATATAACACGCCCAACACGCCCTGGGTCCCATGGACCTGTTGTGCCAAGTATTTATTTATTAGTTTGAAAATGAGAGACAGATATCAATACTACAGACATGGACAATCAATCATTCAATCCACAATCTCTATCGCATTGTTTGTATTGGATTGGTTTGGTGCTTAATCCAATCAATTTTGTGCGAAATTGAGTGTTTGCCTTACCCTTAAAGTTGAAAAATTGAGATAATTAAAACATATTCAAAGAACTATAACATTCCGAATAGCGACATCTGTACAATAAGAGGACGAAAAGGTTGCTTTTGAGGAGTCTCAGGAAAACAAAAAGTGGAACCTCCGGAAGCCGTTCACTTAGAAAGGCAGAGCATCCACGAATGGAAAACAAACTTTTGGAATGGTTCCTCTAGCAGCGTGAACATCACGTCCCTATAAATGACTCCATTGATGTGATCTTCACGAGTACATTTAATAAAGAATTTCTTAATGATCAGTCCGTGTTCTGTTTTCATTTTTTTGTTATTTAGAGGCCAAAATATTGGTTTTGATATACCGATTTTGTGGAACTTTGTAACTTTTCCTATACTGGACGTTGAGTGTATGTATACAATATATGTATGTATTTTTTATATAAATAGTACAGACAATTAAAATCGAGTCTTTAAGAAAACAGAGAACCGTCTTGAATATGTTGAATTTCAACCTCCCACAAAGTCTTCGTAAAACTATGTACGTACACATAAATACGTTTCGTTAATTTTTTAGATAATACTTGTACGGGTACTTACAGCTGGTGGTAATTCCAAAAGTGCATAGACTGTGAAAACAACAAAATGACCCGTAAATATTTCTTCTGGCAGGAACTCAGACACCGTCTTTCCTTTAGTGTAGTTCTTTATAGAAGGCCTATTCCAAAAAAAAAATTATTTTATTTGTTTAATAAAATTAAATAAAACTTGCTTTTTATCTGGAGCCAGAGGAAACTTAAAATTTTCATTAAATTTTGGCCATGAGTTAGTTTGAATACTGCTGTCAAACCTTTTTGAACCAGGAAAAAGTTTAACCTTAGCGTATAAAAACAAACATTTACTCGATCGCATCATTTTAATTTTTCGAAAATTTTGCGCAACTTACGAAGCTGTACCTTAATATTATATCCTTGCACCATTTTAAATCCGAATACTGTGGGCAGATGGCGTGCAGCAATCAAAACAACATTCAATTCAGGCATCAACTTAATTGAACTCTCGTTGCTCTCAGACGGTGACGGTGTGGACTCAATGAAAATTTGAAAGCCAATCTCTGGTTCCAAGCTCACAGAGTGCCTTTGTTTGTTTACATTAGATGACGAGGAATTCTGCCCCGGCAGGTACGACTTCAGTTTGTTCAATGAAAATGACATTTCATTAAAGCGCACGTTACATTAAGATTATATTTAAATGTTCTAAATTATTAATGTCCATACAAGTACACACTGAAACAAAAAAAGATGTAGTTGAAAACGCTTTGTACAATATTTTAAGTAATTATGTATCTCAGTAAAAAAAACTTTGTATTAATCAACCGATCAGAATAAATCCTTTGCGGTTTATACGTATGTACACACTATGTAGGTCCAAATAACAACATAACACACCTGGCATCAATTCGCGGTTTTAATTTAACGAACGAACTGAGCAATAGTCTACCCCACAGTAAAGTATCGTATTAACTATATGAATAAAATAAAAAAGTATTAATGTAGGTACACCACATGCACTTTTTGCTTCAAAAGCAAAAATAGAAAATCGTATCGGTATTTGTCCAATTAAAATTACTTAAGCCGCACAGTTGTATTTTCTGCTATCCGCACACAAGGCACGCGCGATAGTATCGCGGACTCTGGGCTCGTGGTCTCGGGTATTCGGGCGGATGGGTAGAGCCCGGCATTTTATGGAATAATAATTGTTCTTAATTATTTCTTGCTTTTTTAGTTTTCTTTCATTTTAGTCGCCAGTGCTTCAGAAAAGGTGACAGAAAAGAGAAAGAAAGTGACAAAGCAAAACACGTTGTTCATGTTGTGTGGGTATGAACTGTTGAACAAATCAATTCAATTTGAAAATAATAAAGCAATCCGCTCGCACTTGGAAGTCGTGTTCACACCACTACCACATCACATCACTTTCATGATTCATATGCACAATGACTAAAAGGTGCAAATTTGTTATTTATTTACTAAAAAAATAATATGGAATTTCTTCAAAAAGGTACCTAATTGCATTGGCAGGTGACTAAAAGCACTTCAAAGCTTGATTTCGCCTTTTTCTTTCTTTATTTCTTTACATAATTTAAATCCTCTCTCGTAAATGTTAGTATCGTACGTAACGTTCTTAATCAACACTGTCAATTTTCTGATAGGCAAACCCCGAATGAATATATCAGACGCTTAACAAGATAAGGCGACAAGTGTAGCTTTGGGCTGCAAATCACAACGTCGGTATTAGTAGTGATATAAGAAAAGAAAATTTACATCCCGCGACGAGTGTCTTTGTTCAGATTCGTGACTTACAAATTACAAGGCGAGAAATTTGACCGAGATACTTCAGAAACTTCACGAGAGCAAAATTATACATAGTACGCGGAGACGAACGCTGCTATGACTAACAAAGTATAAAACGAATTCTGCAGTTGAACCGAACAAAATTTGTTCAATTAAAATGTCTTATCTGCGAGGTGCGTAGAGAGATAACGCTTATCAAGCTTGTAGTGTTTGTGTATGATGCATCACATAACTTCTGAGATCATTGACTGTGGGCTAATGGCGAATAAATAAATAATTTATACATGCATACTTTTAGTCTACATACAATGTCGGCATGTTTTTGATCAAAAATTTCATGTTTTACAAAATATTTTATTTTTGTATACAAGTGCATTAAATGTACATACTTATGTACATATATATATTCTAGAATGTTCTCACAACCGGTTTCATGAAATTAGAATTATTTTTAATGTGGATTGTACGAATATGTATGTACATATATAATACACTTACATCTTTTTATTACGCTGCAGAGTCAGCCTCGGTATCAATCGTTGCTAAGGATGAAATTGTATGTATGTATGTATGTACATATGTACCTATGTATGTATGTATAGTAAATAAAAAATGAATATACTTTCTATTTCTCTCCATAATTTGAAAATTTACAAAAATATGCTAAACATGTCCTTATTTTAGTATATGAAAAAGCTTTTATGGTTATACTAAAAAAGTTAGATATTTGATTAACTTTGGCAACATATCATGATCACGTCTTGATAGATTTCTTGTCCACAAGCACTGTGTTCCATTAGAAGAAATGGGCATCTTCTTTATTCATTTGATGAATTTCACCAACACTTGAAAAATGATGTAAAAAACATTAAATTATTCATTACATTTAGAAATAGATTATTTTTATTTATCTTCTATGGGGTAGTACTTGACTGTTCATTTTCTTGATCACCAAATTAAAAAAACAATTATACGAGCCATGAAAAGAAAAGAGCAAGGAAAACGTATGAATTTGGTAAGTGGATGTACAAAATTCTGCGCAAGAGACCAGCAGAAACTCAAACATCAAAAGGTATTATCGACCTTCCTTAGATAAATGTATATATTTACATATATTCATACATTACAACCATGAGACACATGGACCGATTACATGAGCACGAGTTCCAACTTTCCCTTATGGTTAGGTTAGGTTAAGAGCGTGACTGCGTGACCACTCGGATCTCAACAGATTCATTGTGTTCCCCAGTGTGGGATATCTGGAAGATTATAAAAACAAAAAAAAGGAGTTATTCGGGTACAGCAACAACACAACAACACACACAATGAATATTTTATGCCTGTAAACCAAACTAATGTCTTGAGGATACGTCATAAGGGCATAAAAAAAACCCCAAATGGGGACAAGCCCCTAGAAACTCCCTAGTACCAAGAACATCCCAAATTGTGCTCTTTTTTCCCTAGACTAGGAGAAAATCGTCGCTGAGGACCATCTACCTTTTCGGTCGTCATCTTGACCATAAGATCGACGATCTCACTCAGTCGTTCACAGACCGTTATTTTGGGAGAAGTTGTAAACAGTGAGTTTGGAAACAGAAAGTTAGAAGGAGAAATTAAAATCGACTTCGGCGTCTCACTCTATCTAACGATGATTTCATGATTTATTTCACCGAGAGATGAAACTACTCCCTGCATCATTCTAATAAATAAATAAATACATGGCGCAACAGGTCGATGGGACCCAAGGCCTAGCTTCTCACAACCATTCGTGTTGTGCGCGTTATATTCTTTACACGAATGGAAGGGGCCTACTGTTTAATGCCGTGTCCAAAGGGCAATTTGTTATTTGAGAAGCTTTCTCAGGACAGTTGTACTCCCGGATGTTTGTCAGACGCTCGCGAGAGGTGGGGCCGTGAAAAACTTTTAGGTGTTCCCCGACTGGGACTCGAACCTCGAACCTCGAACCCCTTGCTCCATAGTCCAACGCACTAACCACTGAGCCACGGCGCCCATTCTGCATCATTCTAGCAAATATAATATTGTTGCACTTGATAAAAACTTTGTAAAGGCAGTTTACTGACCGACAAAAACTTAGAGTTTAGAAAACTGAATAACAAAAAACAGAGTTCATCCGCGTTTTAAATGAAGGTAAACCTCCAGCGATCTTCGCTACATTAAAAATCAAGAAATCCAGAAGAATCGACAAGATTTTCATCGACATTTACATTTGGAAGCGATGGACATATATGTATGTACATACGTCACTCGGCTCTTCTTTATTGTGCGACCGCATGGACAACCACTGGCGAGTCTTGATCAGTATCTATATACCAGAGTTGTTAAAAACTGCATTACTTTGCTATTCGTATAAGAAAGTCGTAGTCAATTGACTAAAATTTTCGAATAAAGTTAAGACTTTGACTTAGTACTTTTACTTTAAAATTACAGTCAGCAGTCATTTTGAATATTCGTACTGGGCAGTACCCTAAAGCAGTCAATTGACTGTAAGTTAAATGATTGCACTACTTCGGTGACTGTTAACAGTCTTTTAGTCACTTAGAGGTCCTCTAAAATTGTTAGTACTTTTTGCAGATAGTCTTTTGACTAGTGTCATTAGTCATTTGACTGTAATTTAAATTGACTGCATTTTAGTACTTTGACTGGTGTAAGTCTTTTGAGTAAAATACTTCAATTCTCCATAGCATCGGAGTACCTTAGTTACCTTTACCATTTTGAAGACAATGCAAAAATGTTCTAACCTATGGAATAAAGTAAACAGACCGAAGAGTTCAGAGGAAATTGTCGCCACTTTGGGTGCCCAACTGAAATTTCCAGTTCCAACTAGATGGAACTCATTGTATGACTGTGTGTGACATTGTCAAAATTAAAAAAAAACCTGTTTAGATACGCTCTGAAGCAGCCGTGTCCGGTTAAGAACTGAGTAAGATAAAAATCCACTTCTCCGTGATGCCGGTCCATCCATTTATGTATATCCGGTATAAGTCGATGGGTCCATCTTCCCTTCGTTGACTGATTCCATCTTTCCTGCCATGTTCTCATGCTTCGCTGTCTTTCTGTCAGCTTAATATCTTTGACTGGAGCAAGGGGTTCCTGGATTTTGGCGTCGTAGGTCCTCTGTAGCTCAATAGCCAAGATATCCGCTGGTAGCATTCCCGCAATAACACATATAGCATCATCGGATACCGTCCGAAAAGCGCAACATACTCTCAGCGCGCATAGTCTGTTGACGGAATTAACTCTTCTTGAGTGGGACTTAATTTTCACTGCCTTTGCCCATATTGGTGCCGCATACATTATTATTGACTGCGCCACTCTTGACAAAATTAGTCTCCTTGGTTGTCTCCTCCTATGTCCTCCAATGTTTGTCATTATTCTGGATAAGGCAGTACACACCCGAGCAGCTTTATCGCACGTTATTTCAAGGTGTTCCTTGTAAGCTAGCCTTGCGTCAATCATCACACCTAGGTATCTGATCACCGGTTTTGATGTTATATTTTGGTTGCCTATAATTTTTGCCTCGTTAACATTTAACATTTAACTTGTGTTAGGAGGTCCTGTGCCGCTTTGCAGTGATTTAAATTTAATTGCAGCACTTTCATTTTCTTTTTGCGGTTTTTTTAGCTTCCTGGTATATAGGACATACTGCGTTTCCTGCCGCGTGTTTGAAGTTGGTGCTCCCCTTTTCTTCGCAGAGCACGCACCTTGCATCATGGGTGCAGTTTTTGGAAACGTGGCCTTTTTGTCCACACTTGACGCAATCCTCACTTCTGTCCGCCGTATTTGAACACGCTTTTGCTAGATGCCCGAAGTTGAGGCACCTAAAGTATCGCAGCGGCACCACTTTCTCCCGTATTTTGCATACCGTCCATTCGATTTTAACTCTCCCAACCTCCAGAACTTTTTTGGCAGCGTTTATTGGGAGGCTAATGACTGCAGTTTGTGTTCCTGCATAGGCTTTCCTCATGGATTTGATGGATGAGGCCTGCATACCTCGTACTTCCTCGAATTGCTCGGAAAGGGCTTGACAGATCTCTTCTTTGGTAGTGACATCGTCTAGGTCTTTGCACTCAATCAGCACCTCGTGCGTTAGGGTCCTTACTTCCGCCATTTCACCGAGAACTTGCCCTACTTTGCTTTGGTGCTCAGAGGTTTTTCCATCTGCTGCTTTCTTGAGCTCAAGCAGTAACTCTCCCTTGGCCGTCTTCCTTATACGTATTACGTCCGACCCCAGACCATTTAACTCAGGGTTGGTCTTTACTTTTCGGAGTATATCGCAATAGGATGTTTCTCCAGTTTTTTTGACCACCAATGCGTCCGGCTTAACATGTATCTTGCCTGGACCTCTTTTTACCACTCTTTTCCACTCGGCTTTGTTGTGGTCTTGATTTGCGGTTTTTTCGCCTGCATCTTTGCCTCGCGGTTTTGTCGTCTTTCCTGGTTTTTTTGGGAGGGCTTTTTCTTTCCTCTCACTTTGGCACTAATGGACGTTTTGTTGCACTGACGTTTCTGATTTTTTCGTGACTATCTCAGCGTATGTCAATGTCGAGGGTTCTTCATTGCTCGGAGATCTAGTCCTTTTCCGCTTAGGTTCTGGTAGTTGCTTCAACGGATGAGAAGGCGCCGATTTCCTCATTTCGGATGACTCAATGGTTTGGGTAGCTTTAGACGATCTATTCTTTACCACGTTGTTTTTCTCGGAATTTGCTATACAGTTGTAGTGTCTGCGTATAGCACTAGTCAGCTTTCTGATTTCGTGGTGCACGTTTGTTTTCCCTTTGATGAATTCTATCAACGTATTGATGTTCATTCCCAGGGATTGCATGGCTTCACGTCTTTCTCTTTTTCGCTGTTTTCTCTTCGCCTTTCTTCCTTGTTAGTTTCAGGCGTCAAGCTAGCAGTTGGTGCTTCTGTAAGGTGGAAGTCCGGCTGCTTTTGTGGGGATGTCTGCTCCGTTACTGATGCAGACGGCGTCCCTACGTCCTTACTATCGATCGCCTCCTCCATTATTTTTAGCGGCGGTGATCGCATCAGTACAGAACTTCTCCTAAATGGATTTTCCTCTGTACTTTCGATTCCTGAGTTTGGTACTATGTTTTTTTGTTCTTTTTTTTCTGTTTTATTTATGTTTGTTTTGTTTTCATTTTGATTCATTTTGTATTGGATCCCACGAGTATGGGGGAAAGGAAGGTCCACCACATCAGAGACCCCTGTAATGTGGTAAGGCTACATTACAACCAGAGGGCGCCAGGTATCTCTATGGATTTTTGTCCCCAGCACCATTCAGACCTCGGCACGGGTCGCATTACACCTTGCCTTAGGGACAGGACGCTTAGTTACGGGCGGCATCTACTCGACCTGTGACAAAAATTTTACTGGGCTTATGTGTTTTTTCCGTCACACCCTCCATTTTTGCCGCTCTTGGTCGGGGACTGCTTATTGGTTATTCGCAGCTAACCTATATATCTATAGGTCTTTCAGCTATCCGCCACCGTGCTGACCCCCCTGGTAGCCTAAGCTCGGACCCAAAGGTTGAAGGTAAAGTTTGTCATAGGACCAATGCTCGTCTATGAATATCATGTGTGGTTCACCGTGGGAGGTAGCTTAATAGAAAGAATTTGGGTAGTTGAGAGGACTTATCTTCGAACTCGTCCTCATTTATACAGACTACCATTGTCTCAGTACAGAAATTTTACTCCAATGACGTAAAAGAGTGGAAAATTTCGTGGAGAAGTTGATTCCAGGTCATATTGCAAGAGTTTTGTGTTCGACCAATATCTAGATCTGTGGGGCTTACGGGTCCAATAGAAAATACAAATCCTAAAAACTGGTGACGGACGGGCATGCTTGTTCATTTTCGCTATTGATGCTGATCACGAATATACCTGTGTATGCATGTATGTATGTGCTTAATAGGTCTACCACGATTATGTGTATATATTATAAACTCCCTTAACATGCAACATGTTGTTGTCTGAGACATACATATGTATGTATATGTTATCTGAGCAACCCGTCAGTCATGCGAAGAAAACGATAGAGAATAGACCAAGTTAAAAGAAAAGAAAAAGTTCTAATTTATTTAAACGAGTACGGTAATACTATTTATTAGACTTAATATATCGTTAGCATAAAGAATGATTTAATCTTTTGTCGCATTCATCTTCTTAAGTGACATACATATGTATGTATGTACATTTATACTCCCGGGAATATATTAGTACCATCCATTTAACCACAATTTTTCAAAAACGACAGGAGAAGAAAAGGAGACTTTGTTAAAACGTTCCTATAGCACTAGTCGAATTTCATCCGAAACTAATTTCTTAATTTGATGCTTTGAAGTGTTTTTAAGTAAGTCAAGAGTTTTGAAATCTAAACACGTACATGTGTATGTAAATACATATATTAAATAAATACAATTTATTTGGTATGTTGTTTTTGAATATGTATGTATATGCAAAATGATTGAATTATCTTGATTTGTTTTTTTCATCATCATCGCTTTCGATGTGTATCCTTTCCACGAGCTCATTGAACGTTACCGTTGCACGTGGTCGCATTGATCCATTCGAAGAATCGCTTTCACTTTCGTCGTAATTTTCTGGCACAGATCCATTCAAATTTGTATTAAGCTTTTCAATTTGACGACGTTTTCCATCGTCTGTGGACTCTTGTGTGGTCGTACCTAATATCTTAACAGATTCTCTTTTCGAATAGAATGATGGCTCATATAAGGTATCACTTAAGATTTCTGCTTGTTTTTGTATATCAATTTCGGCACCTTGTTTTAAATTGAAATTTTGATTCATTGGACCCCGAGATGACAAATTGTTGTCCGGTTCACCATGTGAATGCACATGTTTTTGATACATGTGTCTCCAAAGGATAAATCCTTAAAATACAAGGGTTAGGTTAAAAAAATTATAATCAAATTATAATTATTGACAAACCCATGCAGACGCCGAGCATAACTCCCAAAATACACAATCCAACTATGTAACCAGTTACATTTTGCACACCGTTAAATCCAACCTCTTGGGATGCAGCTAAAAATTCTTCGAATGTTTGAGCCAAAATATTTATATCATTGTTGCCTTCAGAGAGCTTCCTAGAACAAATATTTTGTAGTCTAAAGAGACATTCTAGTATTTAATGCACGCTTACCGCTTTATTTCATTACTTATAATTGGAATCCCTTCTTCGAACGCATACGCCCAGACTTTTTGAACAAATTGCGCTGTCCCCCATCTGATCATGCGTGCATTACCCGTTGCAGTTTTATCAGCTGTAGACACAGTTGCGTGGTTTACGGCGACAAAATGTATTCCTGTCTTACCCCTTGCATCCTTCATTAATGACTCAACGTTGCTGATACTTTCATTCACAAAAGTAAGGAGAACAAAATGTTTGGCTTGCAGGACCTTGACAATCATAGTAAATTTGGAACTCAAGCCATCACTGGCCCCATCTTTGTCGGTAGCATACACAATTAATTCGATTTCATTTAGACCTTTCATTCCATTCTCGTAAGGGTAGACTTGACCGCTGATGGCATCTATTTGAAAGTGCTCATTTGGTTGGATTGAATATCTTATTTTTGCATTTAGCCCCTCATCTTTGTCTAAAGCCAAAACTTGAATAATATGTTCTGAAAATATTTGCAAAGAAATTTCTTCATCAGGAAATCCTACGAGCAGATTTTCCTCCTCTGGAAAGATAAATTCTGGACGATTATCATTTATGTCTACAAGAATAATTGATAACTTAGTAACGTCTTTTGCGAATAGTATATCGTCTGTGAGAATTATAGATCTATTCTCTGAAGAGCTTCTAGTCTCTATTAAATCGCGTTTTCCTCGCCTTAGAGAGGTAAAATTATTTATGTTTTCACTGGAGCAATCAAGTTTCAATTTGACCTCTATTTGCGGTACAGCCATATTTGAGAAAATCGGGTTTTCTCTGTCCGTTGCTATCATTGTTAACATTTTTGTAGACGGATCAACTTTAACGTATTCTTAAAAAAAGAAAAATTAAGATCAAACAAAAACAGTACTTTGATACACAAGCATACCTTGATTATAGGGTTCTATGCTAAAAACGTAAAATTCACAGTTTTTGAGTTTTACATTCAAAATATCTTCATATTCCCTTTCTTCTTCCAAATATTTTATCAACAAGGTATTTGAAACGGTAATATGATCCTCGCATTGTATTAAAGCTTCAATGTCCAACCGACCTTGAGCTTGACTTTGGCTATGGGTGACTTCATTTTCCGCTATTATGGTAAAATAGTATCGTCCTGGGCTAGTCAGGGCACTAAGAGAAATTAGTCCGGATATGGAATCTATGTTTATTCTCGACCTTAAATGTTCTAAATAACGACAGATTTTTGAATATTCAATCAATATTCAATGAACTATTAATTTTATACAAAGTTGTACCATTTTCGACGTGTAGAGAGTATCTTATACCAGCATCAGATCCTTTAATAACTGCACGAACTGATTGCAAGGATCCTACAAAAGTAGGTGTTGCAAAGAAGTTGTAAAAAGTGTTTTGGAATTCTGGAACAAATGTTGGTGGGACCGGTATAGGGCAATCAGTTTGTCCTTAAAAAATAAGACATTTTTAGGTTATAACATGGATTAATTAATGAAATTCAGCTTTGATAAATTGTGCGCCCATGAAAATTTCTAGGTATTCGGCGCATTTATTCGGCTATATTTCAAATATTATTAATATATTTTTGGTTAATATTGCAAACTGTTATCATAGCACCTTATATATATTGTATGTATGTACATTAATTAAACAAAGAAAGAATCAAATCGATGGGTAGTGAAACACTTTAGAAATTGCCTTTGCTCCTAAAAATGTGTAACATACTAAGTATGTACTTATTAATTTATTTTATCACTACATATTGTCATTTCCAGAAGCTTTGGATGTTATTGATATCAATAAAATAAACCACAAGGAATCACTTCCATATTAAAATGTTCTTAATTACTATAAATTAAGTAATAATAATCGTAATAACGCCGTGCTTAGGTTAGTTTAGTTTAGGTAAGGTTAAGGGTGTGACTTAAAAACCCATGAAGAGGGAGCAGTCCCACTCGGATCTCAACGGCTGCATTGTGTTCCCCAGTGCAGGATATCTGGAAGAATAAAGGAAGAGAAATTTAAACTCTTTAGTCCACGGCGGGAGCGGCCCTCCTGAACCAACCCATTTTCGGTATGAATTTTAAGGTGGTTTTAGTTCGTAGAGTTAGTCGAAAAATGTTTTACCGAAGGTTTGGTGTCGTGTCCTCCTCTACATCGGTATCGCGGCAGCCTCTGCATTGCTCTGAGCCGTTGAATCTTATTCTACTCAGGTGGGCCGTCAATGGTCCCTGGTCCTTTTTGCCTCTAAAGTACCCTTGAAACACTGCAGGAGCAGAGTGCGCTCCGCCTACCATTGGTCATGTTACGGAAGTAGGTTAAGATCCTGGAGAAAAGGAGGCTAATGGAGGCTAATGGGAGCATGAACTGCTCAGGGATTTGAGCTCTTCTTTACATCGTTTGACCACTTTTAAATTGGTTGCAATGGAAATGGTGGCTTTGATGGCTGCTTGGTTGTCGATATATGTATGTATGTACATATATGCCAATATGCTCGTTGTTTTTCAGAGTGGATAAGCTCTTGCAGGCCACGGTTATATAATATATTTCCACCTAGAAAACACTGGTGTGGTTGGGAAGTTTTATGGACTGGACAATCTGTGGTTCCTCTAAGAAGATTCCTCAGCCTTCATTCGTCGTTGACCCATCTTTGAAGATATACAGGCAGGGTTGATGATTCCACCATTTGTCCAGTTTAATCTGGAGGGAAATAACTCCCCGTTTATTTTATTTGAATACCTAGTTTTACTCGAATGAACTGCTAAAATCCCCCAATGTACAAGGTTATTATGATGGAAAAAAATTTCTGGTTTTCATTTCATTCATTTGTTCATTTAATTGGATTTAAATTTCGTTTACGTAATATTAAAAAAAAATAACTTATTCTAATTATTTATTAAGTAAACAAGCTCTAATAGTAAAATGTTTTTGAGATAAATGTGTATATAAACAACATGTTTTCTTCGTTGTTTTAGCAGCATATAGACAAACATATCATAATTTACCTTATATCCTTGATTTAAAATAACTTACAATAATTAATATTAAATTTAATAAGAAGTTTTGTATGCACTGTGTGTGGTAGTTATCGAATTAAAATTATGATATATTAAATTTGTGTGTGGTAGTTATCGAATTAAAATTATGATATATTAAATTTGAATTCGTTTGGCGTTTTATTTGTCCATGTATTTCTTAAACAAATTCTTTGGAGCTTAACATATCCAAATGCAAACTTTTTAGTTAAAGGTCATAGACTTCAACGTTTTTAAGAAGTCAAAGGAAGTCTCCGTGTCATATTTGATAGTAAATTAAGTGTTTCCTTGGATTATGATTACTCCATTGCTAAGTCTAACTCTATGCTATACTTTCTTAAGCGTAATTGTAAAGACTTTCGGAATGTATTTACCCTTACAGTTATATACTGCTCATTAGTCAGATCATATTTAGGATTTTAATCCATTATTTAGGGTACACCATTAGTGAATATTAGTGGAGAAAAATGTGGCGCAACAGGCCAATGGGGCTCGGTGCCTAGCTTCTCAACACTATTAGTGTTATGCGTGTTATATTCTCTACACGAATGGAAGGGGCCTACTGTTTAATGCCTTGTCCGAAAGGCTAAGCAATTTATTATTTGAGAAGCTTTCTCATGTTTGTCAGACGCTCGCGAGAGTTGGGCCCCACAAGAAAACTTTTGTGTGCTTGTGTAGGTGACATTAAAACATGAAACAATATTAATATGTATATGTAAACTTACTCCCAGGCAAATTCAGGAAAATTACAGTTGATCCAAATATGGAAGCATCTTCTTTATTTTGACACTCCAATAAAAATGTTATATAAAACTTTGACTGTATGATCTCATTCGGAAATTCTGCAGCCAAAATCAGTTTTATCACATTCTTTGGCGCAATAACAGTGTAATCAAGATTATTTATCGATCCATCTACACAAAAATGCACATTCATGATCAAATATATTATTGTATTAAAAACAAGTCCAATTACCTCCTGTCAGCTTACAGGTAAAGTCGTTAACGTTGTACTGTTTTACGAATTCAACATCATTTATTTTTAGTGTTTGCCTACTTCCATCTTCTAGAATTTCTCCATTTTGAATTGTTTTTTTGAAAATATTTGTCAAAGTGTGACTTTGTGGCAAATTTATGACAATGGTTGAGTAGCCCTTGATATTATTATTGCTAGCGATTAGCACCAATACAATTGAATTACGCTCTTTGACATCTTCGGGCAGGTCCGATTTAAGTGCGATTTCGATTTCATTTTCGACAGTGGTTTTTTCAAAGAAATCTGAATAATCCCCCTTGAGGTCAAACAATGTGTAGATTTTCCACGTAGACTTTTTAAGTACTATTTTTTGTATGTTTGTCACATTTTCTTGTGTTAATTCCCCAGCATAATAAGGTTGCTGGAATTCAGGTACAGGTTCGTGGGCAATGTCAACTACAATCACAGCAGAAGCTTCGACTTTGTCATTTGGGTTCAACGCTCTCATTTCTACCCATAGTGCATTTGTATCGAAATGCTCATGGAGATCAAAATCTTCTTTAAGAGATAAGACTAATATATTTTCATTTCTTTCCATATTAAAATATTTAGCGTCTCGGCCAAGAAGTGAAAACTCTATCTCATTATTATATGAATCTCTATCTAAGACTACGTTTTCGGCGATTAATTTAGCGTCATCGGTAATTTGTGCTTGGTAGATAATTTTCTCGTACTTTAATACTGCAATTAAAAATTGAACATTTTATTTAACATACTTTTATATTTATATTTTTTGTAATCTCTAATTTACCATTCTCTGCTTTTGATTTTGAGATTAAGACAACACAGCTGGTCTTTACTCCTGTCGTGGATTCCTTGGCTTCAACTTCTAGACTTAGGTACTTTCCATTCTGCGACTCGTTTGGATTAACATCTTCATTAAGTTTGAGGAGTATTTGGTTGTCTTGTTTTGTAAATGAAAACCGTTTTGGCTCAGATTGTAAAAGTTGTATCTCAACATCGTCCAACGTATTGGTATTAGTAAGTAGAGTAATTGGATCCAAGACAAGGTCGCCGTTCAAATTTATATTTCCTAAATATGCTGGTTTTTGGAATACCAGGGTTGTATGAATCACGATGATAATTATATTCGTTGATGAAATTTCTTTAAAATCAATAGTGGCTATTAATTTAAACGACACAAAGTTAATATTCATCCATATCTCTGGACTAAGATCGGGCTTTAACCACAACCTAACGATATTTTGACTGTGTTCTAAATTGAATAAGTCAGAATATTGCCCTTGTAAATTTAACTCCAGCTGTTCAATTTTTGTTTCATCCATAATAAATTCAAAGTCTTCCATTTCGAGGGTACTTGACTTGACGTATAATTTTCCT
The DNA here is from genome assembly GCA_963583995.1 of Xylota segnis. Classification (NCBI taxonomy): domain Eukaryota; kingdom Metazoa; phylum Arthropoda; class Insecta; order Diptera; family Syrphidae; genus Xylota; species Xylota segnis. Next base: position 26,303,085 of record OY757238.1, read on the forward strand.
TCGTACACTGCTTTTTTAAAATTCACTTCTGTAAAATAAATAAGGTCCAATGTAAGAAAATCATAGTTCAAATGAGTGTTTTTATAACAAAACATATAAAAGCATATCCTAAGCAGCCTTTATAAAGTGGGCGTGGCCGCACGGCATTTTTTTTGTCAAATTACAACGATGTCTTCAAATGTTTCTTAATGTTTCATCCATAATTTCATAAAAATCAAAACGAAAACAAAACATTTACTGCTTCTATATATGTACATATATCTCAGAAAAATATCAAACTTCATCCTTCTACTTCAAAATTTAAATCCCCAAAACGGACAGACATGGCACAATCGTTTTCACGAATATACTATATACTCTATAGAGGCTCTCTTGATTATTTCTCTATGTTACAAGCTTTGTATCAAATTTAATATATAACCTAAGATAGGGTGACCTGATGTTTGCTTCATTACAAGAAACAGTTTATTAAATTTAAGTCATACCTTTCTTTTGTGCAAAAGAAATCGAAACGGCTGTTCGTCCTGGTTCTGTTAATCTGTTATTAGACGCTTCAACATCAAACGTAAGTCGTTCCTTTCCTTTTAAGTTCTTCATATCTAGCGCATTATTTAAGCTCACATACACAACATTTTCAATATTCTTAATTTGGAAAAGATCGTCATCATCTGACAGTTTTTTGAAGCTTACATCCTCAGAATACGTTGCGGGATCCAATACAATTTCTAAGTCGGGAAGTTGTAAGTCTTCTGTGAAGGTTCCATAAACAACTGTCTTATAAAATCGTGGGATTGGCGGGAGACTGTTTGCCATGTCCGCTGTAAGTATTACTTTTACTGCAGATGAACTCCTTGGAGGATTTCCAGTGTCCTATTCAATAAGAATTAGTTTCGTTACAAAATATTTATTTCAAAGATACAAGTCTACCGTTGCGATAATTGAAAACTCAATTTTTTCATTCAAAGACAAAAGTATTCCCATGAGTTCCAATGATGCAAAAGATGTTTTAAAATCTCTTTTTTCCAGCGTTCCAACCAATATATTATAATCTTCTGAATCCGTGGAAGAGAATTTAATTTCATACCCTGATAAGTCATCGTCCCTTGCGGATATTTCCTAAGTAATGTAGTTCAATATAATAAAATGTAAATACAGAATTTAATAAAAAATGTTTAATTTATCACCCCTATTGGGAAAAATATATTCCCCAAAATGTTTCCCTTTTTTGTAAAACAGGTATCGTGAATGATTTTCGAAACGGTGAACACAAAACAACTGCAAATAATTGCAAATCAAATGAAAAATATCCGGACATAGCAAATGGATTTACACAAAGCAATAAATACCACCACTGGGTCGTTCGTAATTGCACCTTTATGTTGAGGAATTATAAATTATTTAGGATAAATAAAGTAGCCTTGAATTTTTGAGATCATCGCGAAACTTTTTAATGGACGTTATCGATTTCATTTGAAAAATGTTTTTTTGTAAAAACCTTCCTCAAAATGAAGGGCGTACATATATGTAATTATAGAGAATTATAGTCTGTTTATAACTTTTGTCTCAATGTTTTTTTTTTTTAATTTCTGGTCAAATTCTGCAAACTTATACCCAAGCTAGTCTAAATATTAAATTTTATCAAAATCTTTAAAGCCGTTTTCGAGAAAATTCATTTTAACAAAATCGTCTTTATTAAGTAAAGTATCCTTAATTGATATGATATCCTTCCTTCCTTTTACTATCGCGGGGCGTATTATATTTTAGGATTCAGATACATTAACACATACCATAGAAAGTACGTGAATGTTAGTTTAGATTAGATTATTTAATCTTATAAATTCATAAATCAATCAAATAATACATTCTATATGAAATACTTCAAGTTAAACTAAATATAAGAAAGGTTAATGACATTCATTATTTATATGCAAGTAATAAATAGCTTAGAATGCCACTTCAATTGGCTAAGGTAATGCATAATGAAATAAATTGGGTGGGGTGACCCTTTAAGAATTTAAAATAAAGTAGAAAATAAACCTAAACATTACAAAAAATAATTCAAATCATACAAAAGTAAAATACTTCTAGTATTTGGGATCCGCATTTTCGTCCGACCAATATGATGATTACAAAAAGAACGAGGCACTAGAAGACCACGATCAAATGAACAAGACTTTTACAGTACCAATAGAGATGAAGAAATAAAGCGCACGATTGGATCGTACGTACTTGAACTTTAATGGTCAAGTATTGTTCTCATAAGCTAGATGTGGCATTCTTCATATTTGATAGAATTATTGTAACATCATACTGATGGTATTGGAAGATTTTATAATTTCTTTGCTTTTTTTTAAATACTACAAAAAAATAATTCAAGCGAATTATAGAGAACTTCAAGGCCTATAAATCTTACCTTAACAATTTTTTCTATTTCTAGTGAAAATTTTGCAAACAAGTATATTTTTAAAAAGTGAGCGTGGCAATTCCCAATTTGGTACGCCATCATCTTGAATCTGACTTATAACCTCCAGATATTAATTTTAACCCCAGTTGCTGCAAATATATCTGAGAAATAGCAGATATACATTATTACCGTTAAACGTACTTTTCGCTTAAAACGCAGTACGCCATTTTATGGTTTACACCCAAACTATCCCAAATATCAAAATTTATCAAAATCGTTAGCGCAGTTTTCGAAAAAATCCATTTTAACTAAAATAAGCCTTAATTTTAGGTTAGAATAAAAATTCCGATTTCATTGTGGCCCCACAGACTCCAGATATGAAGTTTGAAGCAAACCCGTCCAGCCGTTTAAGCTGCAGTCAAGCGTACAGTCAGACAGAATTGGCGAACCTACTTGTTTAAGCTTCTCCATCATAGTAAAGCCAAGTTTGATTAAAATCCCGAGTTTTAAAATTTTCAGGAAAATAATACTTGCCCTGAAGGTATAGGTGGGCGCCGTGGCTCAGTGGTTAGTGCGTTGGACTATGGAGCAAGGGGTGCTAACAAACGAGCGTCTAACAAACATCCGAGAGTACAATTGTCATGAGGAAGCTCCTCGAATAACAAATTGCCCTTCGGACACGGCATTAAACAGTAGGCCCCTTCCATTCGTGTAAAGAATATAACACGCACACCACGAATGGTTGTGAGAGACTAGGCTGGGTCCCATTGACCTGTTGCACCAAATATTTATTTATTTTTATTTAAAAAACCTTGTACTGCAAACCGTAAAGGGTGACCGAAAATGTATCACCTTATCGGAAATTAGTAAAGTATGCAGAATCCTCGACAGAGGAACATAACATTCGTCAGTGATTTTAGCGCAACGCTTGTTTCGAAGAGAATGCAACAAGTGACAGAAGAGGCGGCAAAAGACCTCGTAGTGCCCGTTCCGATGAAAGTATTGTCGCTGTGACTGAACGCCGTGGGTAGCACTGTTACTATGCCTGGAATCGACAACAAGAAGGTGCAACCGCACACACACTTCGCGTGTCAATTGACAAGGACACATTTCCGGGTCATTTCATGTTTCGTTTTGGCGATTTGCATTAGCCGGCAAGATCGCCCAATTTAACCGCTCAGACTTCTTTCTTTGGAGTTTTTTTTACGGGTCTACAAGCTCAAGCCACAAACGATGGAAAATGCGGTAAAAGAAGCCAATATCATCTTCTAATGGAAATAGAAAAACTTTAAGGTTCACATAAACATCAAAATCACATACATACCAAAACATCAATTGGGCCACCCTGTGTAAAGTGTTTTTTTTTTTTTTTTTTTAAATTATAGAAATTAGTTGTGTTAAAAAAGCCGTAATAGCAAAAAGGAATTCCATTTTTATACGTTTGTATTGTGTGCACATAACAAAACACAAATCCGCCTAACAAAACAATATTAATCAATTTGCTTTCCTTTAATTTTTCAATTAAATTTCAAGAAAATCACTCATTTCGTTCAATATCATTTCAAATGTTTTAATGTGCAGTTTCAACCCAGGAGACGTTTTCGAATATATGGGTGGGATATACATATGTACATATGTATATATTTTATGTATTTTTCTCAAGTTTACCTCAAACATCGTTAAGTCGAATCCCTTGTAAAGAGGGGTGGGGATGACAAATGTGTACACATCTTTGTTGAATTCTGGTGGAAAATAGTTACCTTCCTTTAGTGGCTGAGTAAATAACTGGAACAAAATAAATGATTATTAAGGTTGACTAATCAACTTTCGATATAGTAAATATTACTAGAATACGTCTTGGTCCTCCAGAACACTCGAACTCCACTTGTACAAGTATTGACATTTTAGTTTGCTCTTTGACATATCTCTCAAAATTTTCTGTTGTAAATATAATCAAGTCGATACGACCATCGATATCTTCTAGTCTCGCATCGATGTAGAGTTTATCAAATTTATCATTAGTTTTAGAGATTATGGACGTAATTTTAACGTCAGAAAAGGTTTTTATTATTACATCCCCATTATAAACCAAGTCCAATGGCTCTGAATTGCCAATGTCTTGAAGTACATTTGAGCTGTCGCAACCTATAAATATTCAACATTGTTTAGATAATCAAATGATTTATTTTTATAAAGGATATCTTAAATATATTGCTACATATTTTGAACATGATCTCTTTTTATTTCGTGAAAACAAAATTGATAACATTTAAAACTTATAGTCAATGTATTGAAAAAGAATTGCTAAAATTGTCACATATGTATGTGTACAGGTTTTTTTAAAGATGATTTCACTCGCTTTTACTGCTTTAGGCTCTTAGATTCTCAAATATATATGTATCATGTGCCCATTTACATACTTGTATAAGCAATGAATACACGAAGTGCAAAAAGTATATGCTAGAAGGAAGCTTCTTCGCCAACCAGGCCGAGGCATATTACTTCCCTTGATAATGCTCACCATCTACGACTGCGATCCCTAGCTCTTTAGACCGAAGGTCGGGTCAATCTCGAGTCTTCAGGATACTACATATCTATAGAGCTATCTACTATGTTATTTGAAGCACTATTGCTCGATACGCCCCAACGGTCCAACCCAAGTTGTCAATGTATCACCAAACATCAATCGATCCACAATGATTGCGGTTTATGGCTTTTATTTCTTTTGAAATGAGGAATGAAAAACCATTATCGTCAATAATTTCAGGTATAGAGGGATGTTTACCGAGTTTCTGTGGCTAGAGCTCGACAACATCGATATGTCCGAGCTCTTATTCCAACATCGTGTTATGGCTACAAGCCATAAAACCGACACAGCGCTCGAATTGTGAAGGAGAAACTTTGCGACTGGGTCATCTCAGCGAAAGCGTTCATCTTTGTCTCCGGGGCTACGTTAAATCTACGCTAACAAGTCAACCACTTTGGACGATCTCGAGGCCAACATTCGAGACATGTTGAACCGAGTCATCAAAAATTTGACCCCTTGAAGTACTGCCATTGAAGCCGAGGCAGCCATTTGAATGATGTGCAATTCCACTCGTAATGCCGTGAATGCAGGTTGAAAATAAAGCCAAATCAATTTTATATCTTACACCATTGTTGTTTTATTTAAATTTTTTTCTCTCAATATTTGCTTTGCTTTCCATAACTATTCTGAAATTGTAGTTGTTAACAGCTACGCTCCTTAGTCTGTAGGCTGTATGTAGGTAATTCGTTTGTCCTTATTAACTTCAAGATTAACTCTTTTTGTTGTGCTGACATGGTGCGGTTCCTATCGAGTGTAAAGCTCAAATATTTAAGACTTTCACAAAATTTAAAAAAAAGATGAGATTGTCTTTGGAACATTCGTACAGTAACAGCATAGAGATGGGATGTAAGATCGGGATTTTTAACTAAAATAGCTGACCATCTCTTATGTAGATCTGTGAATGAAATTTGTGATTGTCATGTGTGATTATGTTAGAATGTTGACTGTGATTCCAAAATGGTATTTATTCGCGTTTTTGGTGTATTAAGTATTCTTTCTGGATTGGATTTTCTTCGCACTTAAATTGCCTTCGTTGGCTTTTCCTCACTGCAGTATACAGTGATCTTTATTTAATAAGTGAACTTGAATCGGACCAAAAACATAAATATGAAAAGGGGCTAAGTTAGATACAAAAACATACGGGATGTCGACTTCGACAGACAAATAATTGGGATCTAAATGGCCAAGTTTTATACAATTTTCTTAAATCATAGTTGCAACAATGTACAATTTAATTGCTTTAAATTATAATTTGTTTCATTCAATAAATTTCGGGTGGAAGTATGTAGATCACATAAATTTTGAGTTGTAGGGGGTGTCGGTTCATAACACAACAGTTCAATATAACACGCGGCTGGTGTGCCGAACTTTGTAAGAGTAAAGGTTAATGGTAATAGGTGTTCTACCTACATATGTAGATACGAACAAAGCCAATAACAAGAAAAAAAAACCATTATTACTGATGATAGGAGTGATCTCATTGATAGGGAATTTATACATGATATGATATTTATTGTACAACTCCTCATAACTCCTATCGAATGTACATTTTAGAGGCTTGTATAGCGATACTGTTATAGAACTCATTTTAGTTATTAATTCAACTGCTTGTTGCAAACTTATATGCATAGGTCATTATCACTACTGCATTTATTTCCCACTTAAATAAGCTACAATTACCAATAGAATCATCCAGTAAAACACTATTTAGCTTAAAAACCAAAATTAATACACAAACTTGTTTCACTTGCAAGAACATCTTGTAGTGGAAATTATTAAGCGCGTAGTTTTTTCTATTAAGATAATTTATAATAATGGCTGCTTTGTGCAATTAATATCTCTACGAACGTGGAAAAACTGAACGTCTTCATAATTACTCAGTTTCATCATTGTCTGTGAAGTGTTTCATATCTGTTTCTAATCGATCTCGATCTTATCAGTATATATTGAAAAAAAACAAAGCATTTCTTACTTTTACTCTTTAGAGATGCACTTAGAGGCCAGATAGGAACAAAAAAATATATATATAGACATGAGAAGTCGACATTCATTAAAACATAGCATGGTAGTGCAAAGTCGAAGAAAGATCCGCATTGTAGTATCAAAGAATTATACTAAAATGTGTGTTTTATTTTATTACTCTTTAGTATCGATTACTCATTATTAAAACAAATACTCCAGTTATCTACAATGGTTCTTGTCGAACACAACTTCCCTTTATAGATTTTATTGCCTGTTACAAAAGTACTCAAGACAGTCAAGCCGATATCTTCGAATTCAAGATTCAACAAAGAACCTTGTGGAAATCGTGCTGGTCGACACGCCCTCTGATGGTTTTTCCGTTGTTGATGTGTAAATATGTTTCAAATATAAATTGAAATAATCGGTATAATTCATTGGTGTTGAAATTCGATTTTTACGAACTGGCAATCGTGGCGACAAAGACATCATACTGGCCCACTGACCATCACAAAGATCGTCATATCGAAGAAGACCAACTTGGTGGCCACCCAAGTCACCAGGACCACGGCACATCGGCTGACCATCCCAAAGTTTCGGACCGGATTCCCGAATCCAACGGGCTAGATAAAGTGCACGACAATCACAATGCCATGGGTTCTTATCCAGTTTGACGGCAACCAATTTGCGAAGTCCATCCAAAGACCCATGGGGTAAATATTGTAATTTATTGGAATCGATCCGTCTGTGAAATAATAAATTTAAATTTTAAGGACAAAAGTACAAGTAGTAAAGTACAAAATATAATTTTAATTTTAAGGACTTACAGCTTTTCCAAATTTACTAAAGGATGAAAGACTGTGGATTGAAAACTTTTCAGAACATTATTATTCAGCATTAAATTTTTGAGGTTTGTAAGTCCTTTAAAGTCATTTTCTTCCAGTGTTGTCAGGTTGTTTGAAAAAAATGTTAGACGTGTAAGAGATACTGTGTGTAAAAACAATCCATCTGGTATGTTCGAAAGCGAATTTTGTCCCAAAAATAGTTCCTTCAAATTGACTAGCTCTGTAAAAGCTCGGGAATCTATCTGTGAACAAATATTTGTATATACAATTATTCTTCATTAGTAACGAAATTTATTAAAAATTAGTTAAGCATAGTATCTTGGAACTGGATATACATATGTATATAATAGAAAAAACATCTAAACAATGCAGAGTACAAAATCATCAAATCATCTTCTTCACATTTTTACTGTGCATATGGAAATGACTTGAGTTATATTTAAAGTTCATTTCGTTTTATTAAAACCTTTACTATTGACTGACTTAACAGACCTAGGGACCAGCATTTTACCAGAGTCAATATTCCAATGTAGTCAAGATTATCGATGGTGATTACTTACTATCCTATTAGAATATTATACTATTATTATAATATAATATAGGCAAACAAATCACGCGCAAGTGATCACTTGTCTCAAAAACAATCTTTGTACACCAAAAGCTTTGGATTTTGTAAGGCAAAGTTGTTTGATAAACTTTTACATAATGAATAATGTAGTTTTGGTATTGCCGTTTACGTGAACGAGTCATTAATTATCGTAATTGACGACTAATGATTTATTCGATATGCTTGTTGGTGAGGAGTTGAGGTATATTTGGCAAATCACACAAAGCAAAGCTACAATCCGTCGGAAATGCATTGTATGATACGTATGATGGGTGAATTGTAGACAGTTCGAGTGTCTGAAATATATCAAAATGGGAGTGTGGCTATAAACACCGATTTTTGTGATAATTCTTAATGAATATCAACGTAACATAACACACGTTAGAAGTTATCGTTGTAGTTCAATCCAATATTATAGTACGTCACGGACACTTTATTAGAGCTGATACAAAGGAATGAAACGGATTGTAGTTTTTCTCTATGTTTTTTGTTAAACTATTATTAGTTGACTGTTGATTCTTCTCTTGAAAAGCTGAAAATTCAAATAGATGGTTTGGTATTAGATTCAAGAGGTTGGCTGTTCTTTTCAAAACGAGTTTTGACAGTAACGTGTCTCTAAGACGTGGAACTCCAGTCTAATTCGTATCAAGAAAATGTAAAATAAAAATTTAACTTATTATGTATATATAAAGCACGTTTCTTGTTATTTTCGCCAACAATAAGATGATTCTACGTTTACAACTTATGCACTACATATATATGTATATACATACATATGTCTGAGATATTAAATATATACTCTAACACATGGTACTTACCCAACTTATTTTGTTCATCGTTAGATCTAACGTCAGTAACTGAGGTAAATATTCAAATGTCCTTCTCGAAATAGAACTTAAAAGGTTGCTGTGTAATATTAAAGTCTTTAGACTTTTAACTCCGTTGAAAAAGTCATCAGATATATTTGCTAGAATAAGAAAAATTTAATATTATTAGAACTGTGTAAAAATATAAAGTGCACGACTAGATCGCACGAACTGGCACCTTAATGTTCAAGCTTTGTTCTCATAAAGTGGGCGTGGCATTCTTGTAACGTAACGTTAAAAATACTTAAAAAAAAGTCATACGGTGTAGCCAAATACGATGGGCGCCGTGGCTCAGTGGTTAGTGCGTTGGACTATGGAGCAAGGGGTTCGGCCCCACCCTTTCGCGAGATTCTGACAAACATCCGAGAGTACAACTGTTCTGAGAAAGCTTCTCAAATAACAAATTGCCCTTCGGACACGGCATTAAACAGTAGGCCCCTTCCATTCGTGTAAAGAATATAGCACCAAGTATTTTTTTTAACATATACACTCCTCAAGCGACTTAGAGAAAGTTTCAATGTTTATAAATTTTGCCTCAACAAAGTTTTTCCATTTCTAGTGAAAATTTTGAAAAAAAATAAATTTTTAAAAAGTACGCCCAGTTTCCAAAATTTGGTACTTTGCATTTGTCTTATAATAATCAAACAATAACTTTAAGCCCAATCGTCCAAGAAATACCCGAGAAACAGCTGATTGTCAATATTACCGTTATTATACCATTTTTCGCACAAAACGTGGTATGCCATCTTATAGCTTGGGTTCAATCTTGAGTTCGAATTTTTTCACGAAACCAATACTTGCTAGGTATTGTACGTGCGATTAAAAAGTAGTTTGTGAACATGATGAAGTGTTATCCATGTTCAGATTAAACTAACGTTCATACGAAAGGAAGTTATTGATGGTTTTGTAAGCGACTATATTAGGGAAAAATCGCACATAAGGGGTAGGCCATCTAGTGTTTTTTTCTTAAATCTGACACTTTTGACACTGACCGCTCGAAATCTTGACAGAAAGTCAGTATCATACCTCCGGGGAATGAAATGAGTCTCTTTACGCTTGAACATCGTTGGGAAATCTTGAAAACTTATTTCCAAAGTGAGTGCTGTGTAGCCCAAACAGTGCGTTATTTAAAAACAAGTTTTGGCCGAAATGAAGCACCCACAGCACCTGCTGTGTGCAAGTTTGTGCAAAAAGTTCGTGGGACTTGTATGCTAGTGGACGTTATCTCTTCGCAGTTTGGGCCTTGAATTGGACAACGATATTGGGCGAACAGTCATCCTTTCTGTTACCAATCAAAATTGAAAAATCTGGGGCTGCTTCCACAGAGAGTGACAGTTTGGTGCGGATTGTGGAGTGGTGGCATTATTGGACCATTGAGTATTAACAATTCCGTCCTATTGATATTGTCGTGAACTACTTGATCATCTTACGGTTCAAAAGTTTCTTCCAGATGGGCGGCAATAATGTTTGCTTTTCTTTATCCTTCCTTGCCCATCCATTCTGACTTATTTTGATTGACATGCGGGGGTTTTGTCTCTTATTGTACCTTTTACACCTATCCAAAGTGAATAATTGGTGTATTTTCCGAGGTTAAACGTTTAAGTTAGCCTATCGCACGGTTCGTAAAATCCTTAATGGTTTTTTCACAGAATCATAATCACAAGAAAAAAATTATTAAAAAGATTGTTAAAAGAAAAATATAACTTCAATAGACAATTATTAGATAATCAATAGGTGATAATTCGAACTAGGGGCGATAATCTAAAGAATCGTAACATCTGAGCCTAATTCTTTGGTGAGATGAAAAGATAAAAATTAGAAAAAAACATACAAGCTACTGCATTTGGAATAAAGCAGAAACCCTATTTTCACTATTATGTAGCCCCTACGAAGTGGGCGTGACCGCACGCCATATTTTCTCCCGTGTTTGTTGATGTTTCATGGAAAATTTCATTAAAATCCCAACACCCAAAAAGTAGGAGTGGCTAAAAATGATGAATGGACGAATTGTATGGACAATTTTCAAAAGTGTTTTCACAAAAAAAAACGTAGTGTGCCATCTATTGACATATGTACTTATATATTTGAACTAATCAAAATATGAGACTTTCATTAAAATCGTTAGATTCATATTTATTGAAATCGGCCACAGACCACAGATATGAAACTCCCTTGAGCCATTAAGGTTGCGGACAGATAACCTGACAGAATTAACGGACCCACATTTTTGAACTTATTCAACATAGGAGTGTCAACTTTGATTAAAATTTCGACTTCGAATTTTTTTTACGAATTTAAGAGTTACCCTATAGGTACAGATGCATTTTCACATACATATTCATCTTAATATACTAAATGTATAAATCACTTGAACGATGCTTAATATTTGACAAATCTTACATATAGTATTCCATGACAGGTCCAGTATTTTTAAATGATCCAAATATTTTAAGCTGCCAGACTTCAAAATCGAAATTTCATTCTTTGACATATCCAGTTCTTCTAAGACAATTTGATCTCTTAACATTCCAGGTGGAAAACTTTTAATTCTGTTGTCGGACAAATTTATGACAGTTAATCTTTGGACATGATTGAATAGACTCTCGGGTACATCAGATAAAACATTCTTGCTAATATCCAGCAAATTCAAATTGCGAAGTTTCCAAAGCGTCCTGTGGTCCAAATCTTCTAGTTGATTGCTTTGAATACGGCTGAATCAAACATATGTATAAAATAAAAATTTGTCTGATCAGGGTTTAAACTTACAGTTGTACTAAACTATCCAAATCCTGAAATAAGTCGTAAGGTATAAAATCCAAAAAGTTATTCGATAAATCTAATTCATGCAATAAAGTTAAACCCCTGAAAGTGTCTTTGTGTAAAGTCGAAAGGGCATTTCGGGATAGATCTCTGCAAAATAGATTTACTTGTGTTTATTCAAAAGAAAATATTAATTATGCTCATATATAATCAGTTCTTTAATATTTCATTGCTTACATAGACACCATATTCATAGGAATAACTTGTGTAGCTGGAATTGATTTTAAATTTGTATTCCAACAGGTAAAGCTTTTCGTATCAGGATTGCAACGACAAATGCCAGATGTGCAATGATTCCATTCAATTCTACTCCCAGGTGTTAGTCTCCAAACAGGTTGCTCCACCGAACGCAGTCGACTTTCTATTTGCCTAATTCGCTTTTGAAGATCATTTTCCAAAGTAAAAGTAGACATGTCTGGAAGCTGAGGGTTTTTATTTTCGGATGAATCCTTTTCGTCTTTCGCTTCCTTCGTAATAATAAATAACTGTGCTACAATTTTCAATGCCTCACAGGCCGATAAAGAACAATTAACTGAGCTCGAATATATTGTTGGTAAAATATGAAGCTTCCAAAATGTATCAAACTTATCACTAACACCCAGAGATACTAAAAACAATATCAAGTACAGCGTTATAAGTCGCATTTTGGATAAACTGTTCTGTATAGTGGTTTATTACTAACTGAAATTTTATGTATGCAAGATGCATATGAACAAATTTAAAATGCACTACTTAAAGAAATCTCCTATTGAGTAAACTAATTTAATCTGAAGTGCAGCGAATGAAATTCGTTTGAATAAATAACTAGTACCCACCACTGTAGCTGCATGCAGAACTAGAAGTTCATTAAAAACGAAATTAAGTTAAGTGCCTACTTGAACCTGACAATTGGAATAAATTTAAATATTTAAAAACACATAATAATATCTTGCAATATAGACTGAATAATCAATGTCGCGCGCCTTGATATGACAAATGGTAAGTGAATATATACATATGTAGGTCAAAATTTCCATAAAGTGCAACTGCTTCAGAAATGTGGGCAGCCATGTCTAAACATTTTCCGAAGAAAATACTATTATTTAGTTGGGTGACCAAAACAAGTTGAAATACCGGAGTATTAGGAAGTTATGCAAAGAAGAGTCTAGATAACACCGACTTACGTGCATATGTAATTATTTATTGCCTTAGTATATCTATTTCGTATGACGGCATAAATGTATAAATATATTTATATAAAATAACTATTGAGCGAATTCGGGAGTAATATAACGTGAATCCTCTGTACTTGACCTTTTATGCTATATGTTTACAAACTAACGTATGAAGTTCAGGTCTCACTCTTCCTAAAGAAAAGGCTCACAAGACTGGAGTGACATTATCCATAATTATATTATTATTTTCAGGATTTTGCAAAACATTACAATACCTTATTTTATAAATATAACATTCTAAAAATGTATAAAGAATTTTTTTTCTCTTAGCAAATTTCCTGGATTCATACAGGTGTCACATGTTCCTCAAATATCCATTTCATAACCAACCAATGAAGAAGTAAATGAAAAGTAAATGATTTTCAAAAGTATAAGTTTACGAGAATCACTAAACTTAACTAACCTAACAAATAAATCTTGCCAAAATCGTCAAATCATGGGCAAGTTTTTCAAGCAAAGGAATCAAAGAATTAGGAGCTCACCCTTGGATATATCTTCTAAAACTAAGAGATAAGTAGTGAAGAACCACATCCTGATGGAGGTGGGAAGATAATCGAGCTGGAAGAAGGGAGGAGAAAAAGATCCTACATAGGAAGAAATTGGCCCACGCAGTCTCCCAGCTTAAGCAAATCGAAGGGTCTCGCGATAGGAACAACATCCGCTTTTTTAGGAAAATCAAGCAGGTGGCAGCTGGCTTTAAGCCAGGAATGCAATCTCTTCGAAATAGTGAAGGAAACCTAGTCACCTAAGCACAGGGAATAGATGTATTTAACGCTTAACGTAGAGAGAGTAATAGGGCAAGAAGAGAACTCGCGTCCAGTCACTGAAGAAGCCATCCTACCTACCAGTTTTGAAGATGTTGGCTCAGCTATCAAAAAGCTAAAGAACAACAAAACTGCCAGATCCGATGGCCTACCACCAAAGCTCTTCAAACATGGTGGTAGCTCTTCATCAACCTAATCAATCAAATGAACTATTTCAAACATGCACCGGATTTTGGCACCGGTCGTGCGATTTCTTTAATCATGTGCTGGAACAGATAGTGCACAGGGAGGTGTTAAAACGATAGGCACTATATTCAACAAATCTGTCCAGCTGATGGACGACATCGACATCATCGCTCGCTGCCAGGGCGCCTTTATAGAAGCTTTAATGGCAATTGAAGAACAGGCAAAACGAGTTGGCCTTGAAGTGAATGAGGACAAAACCAAGCACCTGTTGTCAACAAACAAAGAAGCATTGCTCCACCGTCTAGGACAAAACCTCCCTGTTGACAACAGTAACTTCGAGGTAGTTAAAGAGTTTACCTTCCTCGGAGTAAATAAGCACTTCACCAATGGCACTCTGCGGCAAATGGGTTCAAAACTCTTAACTGCTCGATAAGCAGAAAAGCATTTTGGGTACTTTCGAAAGAAGAATTCTTCGTCGATTTTTCAGTGCCGATATAACCTCGAACTATATTAGCTGTACCAAGATGTGCATGTAGTCCAAAAAGCCAAAATATGTCGACTGCACTGGTTCGCCCACATCGAGCGAATGGACAACAATGCTCCAGCGAAGAGGATCTTCAAATCACAGCCTCCAGGTTCGAACCGACAAGGAAGACCGAACCTCCGTTTCAAGGACCAAGCTATCGCGGACGCCAGAGCGCTTGGTCTGGACAACTCGAACCAGCGCGTCAGGGATCGACGGGAGTGAAAGGCTCCCCTGCCTCAAGCAGTAAGTTAGTAAGTAGGATTTTTGTGACCTGAGGTAAATTAAAAAAAAAATCTAAATTCCCAGGTGTTGCATGACCTTGTCAAAGAGATAAATGACAGTAAGTCAGTGTATTCCACTTTGGATACCAGGCTCAATAATCCATTCCGGGGCACGGAAGACTATCCTTTACAATTTATGGATTTTGTGAAAGACATATAACTTTTAAGAACAAGGAATGCATGCAATACATTTATGATACTGAACGAGGGATTCAGAAAGATATTAACATGGTTTTGATCTAGAAATCTTGGGCTTTCCACGAAGTCAACGAACTCTATGAGTTAGCTTAATGTGGTCGCTCGGGCCTTGTGCGATAAGAGTTCTAAACCAACCTTGAGCGAAGCTGCAAGCAGATGGTAAGCTACCTGTAAATACTTGTTGAGTAAAGCAGAGGTACACAATAGCATTATTTAAATACTTAAGTAAGTTCATTTTTCTTCACTCACTTTGGTCTTTTGAGATGTACATACCTAAGAACTTAGCAATGCTATGTGCTAGTTTGACAAGTGTATACATAATGTACGTACATATGTAAGCATTTATGTACATATGCACGTATGGATATATTTTATTGGCAGGAGTACGATAACTTTGACGCCAAAAATTGTTAACGGTTTTTTGTAGAGGGGGTAAAAACAAACATTTTTTACTTGCCGTTGTTTTTTATATTCATTCATTCATTTTAAGTATTTTTTTCTAAAATTGCCCCTACCTCCTGAACGGGCAAGATAGACCTCCTCTTTCATAGTAAAAATTGCGTTTTTGACCCTTCTACCAAAAACCGTTATCAATTTTGGCGCTAAAGTTATCGTACTCTCCCCATTTTTTTTTTAAATTTAAATACCAGGTGTCATTGCATTTAGTAACTGTATCTTTATACTTATTTTCATTTGTGTAGACACAAGTTTCGCAGCTTACTTTCAACAGAATGCTCCAAAATCTATGTTATAATGCTTCAAGCAAATTGAATTATAAATATGTAAAGTTTTCCTTCCTTTCGTATTAAAAAACTTTTCCTTTAACAAAGTCAATTCAAAATCTACCTGTTTTATTCTTACTATTCAAAACATTCAACAACTTTTAACAACTAAATATCAGAGTATATTTCAAATATTGTATGTAGTACGTATATATTGTTAACTTCTTTATAGCATGCAAAGGTTTCCGTTTTAAAGTTCTTGCTTACAGACATTTATTTTTATTTTACATTCAGCAATAATAAATAAAAAATGTACTTTAGTCACCAAAATTAAAATGTTATGGAAAACTTGCTTAAATTTAGCTGCATCAAGAGCAACGAAATTGTTAAAAACACAAATTACTAAACTAGCGTAGACTATGTTATGAATACAAACTAATACAAATGTTCTCTCTAGTCAACTTCCAGCTTTCTAAAACTGCCAACAACACCAGCATCTATATCACCGATGTCGTTACCGGCAAAATTGACTGCTTCCTTTGTAACTTCTATGTACATGTCATCCAGAGCTAAAATAGCAGCTCTTCTTTGTAAAAGTTTTTCTTTAAATTGTTTGATCATCTCGGATAACGGAACTACGCCTCCATATTCTTGAGGTAGAATTGCGGGATTAATTTTTGTTTTCAATGCATCTACTGATTTATGTACCTGTGAATAAAACAAACACTCATTAAATTATTTCAGTTTATATACGCTCATATGAATTTTTATACATGCATATATATGTATATGCATAACCATGCATCCATATACATATGTATGTATAAATAGAATCATATTTATGCATACGTACATATGTATGTAGGTATAGGTATATTCAAGGATACCGCATATTAATAAGCTTCACTATCTAAAGGTAACCTTTTTCACCAAGCGTCTCTTTTTCGCTTCATTAATTTATTTCTCATATAAAAGTAAAATAATTAAACCTGCCAGTGATCTCAGGATCATACTTCTCGTAGCGCATATTGAGAGGATACTGCTGGAACACCATCTAATTCACTATGCCTATCATTTAATAGTGGGCGCCGTTGGACTATGGAGCAAGGGGTTTAAGGTTCGAATCCCAGTCGGCACACCTATAACTTTTTCACGACACGGCATTGAATAGTTGTGAGAAGCTAGGCCCTGGGTCCCATCGATTTGTGGGCTTGCCAATATACAACGTGTGAGTGAATTATATAAAATGTTACCGCCAGCAATTTTGTCTTCGACAAATCGCATTTTTATTGAAATTTGCCCTAAATAAAGTAACATTAATTTTAAGCAAGAATGAAAATTCCGATTGGAGGTGACCCCAAGTTTAAAGCAAATACATCTTGCCGATTAGACTGCACCCAGTGAGACAGACAGACTAACAGACAGTTTGTCTAATACGTATTTGCGGATACATATATTAATTTTTTAAAAATATTATTAAAATAGATTTAGATTTTCCAAGAAGTTGAAGTTTAATTATTCGTATTGTACCTTTCTGGCTAGATGCAGAAGAAAGCTTATCTATTGTGAAAGAAAAGCGAAGCGACGCCAAAATTGATAATTCTCAGTTCTTTAATTCAGATAAAATTAGAAAATGGTAGGACAGTGGGTGAAAAATGGATAGACATTTTTACCCATTTCGCAGAACAAATCATTTCTTACGTAAACCTTTTACAGATTTGTGTCTGCCAGGTTCAAATGCTCCTACGGAAAGAGTTTTTTCGATTATGAACAATGTATGGATGAGCGAAAAAGCCCAGCTAAATGTAAAAACGCTAAAAGGTATACTGATTGTAAATTGCAATTACATTTTAATTTATATCGAATTCAAAAATTATTTAAAAGAAAACGACAAGATTGTTAAACAGATTTGTTCAGTCAAGAAGTATTGAGTAAGAAGTTATATTTGACAAAATTGTTTTTTAAAGTCGTGAACTCAAAAGTGTATTACAGAATGAAGACTGTCTTTTTTTTTTCTTTTTTATTATTATTATTTTATTATTTAAAGAGTTATTTGTTTTGTTAATTAGTAAAGGCTGATTTATTATACTTATTTAATAAAAAAATTAAGTTCTAAGTTTTTCAGTTTTGATTTTGTAACAACATGAAGATTTAATTATTGTTTATTATCCTTTTCGCTTCAAGCAATTCTTTTTGTTCTATAGTTTTATTTCTTCCGTTCAATAGATAATTTATGAAATACATAATCCAATACGAAACCCTTTTTTCGTCCCGTGTTTCGCTCCTATAAATATGATCACCGTACCTATAGGTACATATAGATGCAACCAGAATATGCCAGTTTATTCTTTACTTTTAGTAAGGTAATTATCTTAGCACGAAAACATTTGAACGATTAAGTTCAGCGTTCTTGGTGGCGTAAGTATATCTTCGATACAATAATTTTCAGTGACGATCCATCCCGATTGGGAAAAGAGCTTGAAGCACACATAAGTATGTTAATTTGAAATTTAATTTAAAACACGCCGAGCTAAAATCGGCTTGAACTAGAATTCTTCTTAATATCGATAAATTCTTGGCTACTTAGATTTAGACTAAACATCAGGCAGATGTATAGAAAACAAAACAATGACAAAATAAAATAATCAAACAATGTATAATACTAATAATATTTTTCTTTCTGAAAATGGAAGTTTCAAAAACAATTGGATACTGACCATTTACACACTTACTTACACACATATGTACTAAGATACATACTATGCATCAATGTTTTCAAATATACTAAAAATGAGTTAATGTCAACAATTACTTACAATTGTTCGTTTCTTTAATTTTTCACTGAGCATCGAAACTCCAAATTCAATTATTTTGTTGGCATAATGTGGAATATTTATAAAGTGGGTTTCCTTGTGTCTCATTGGTGTTGAATTCTGTATAAAACAACAATATAATTTTTTAAAAATAAAATGCAATGCATATTTATATAAATCTCACTTGCCTGTATGCACTTTATAATACTTCTCAAGTCAGTCAATGACCACAGACTCACGAATCCCATATTCATTCCAGATTCGTCATTTATGTAAACATATCCAGCTACTTGTGATTCCTCGTCGTCAAGTAGTGCTTCACAAATAAGTGAGTGTATGCGAGCCATCTGAACTGATGTGTACTTGTAAGGGTCAAACCTGCCTCCTACAGAAAAAATGACTTGTCGCCCGAATTCATCACGCTCCGGAAGCGGTACCAGATATCCATTTTCAAAAATTTCGTTAAGTGCGGGATCTTCAATGTCTAACTTTGAAAACCATTGAGGGAAAAGTTGCCGGATCGTAAGATAGCGCTCCAGCATCTCACAAGCTGCGGGCACGGAAAACTTTTTGGTTCTTAAAAACCTTAATAAAAAAATTGAATCCGTTCGGCATTTCTTGATATGTGGGTGTTTTGATATCCATTCACGAAATTGTGCCAAAGCTTGGCGTCTTATATTGTCGTCCTCGTGAAGTTCTTCCTTTGCAACTACTCTCAATTCAGGGCTTAATTTACATACATATGGATCATATTCTTCGGGTGTAGTTGATAAGTTTGTGGTATGAATGACTTCAGTTTCTAGCACTGAAAGTAAAATAATAAAATAAGAATATAAATTCTGAATTCTTTGTTGGATTAGTGGGGTAGATATTTAATTCCCATTTTAATCAAAGCTTTCATAAATATGCCTCTCTAAATTTTGAGGCAGTTGATAATAGTAATATATTGTCATATATATATAAGTAAAGATCAGATCAGTAAAGTTCAGAAGCATGAAACAGACTGGCACGGATCACCTTGATTATCTGTTAAAACAAAACTATAGCCTAAAAATGATAAAACCCATTAGTCACATGTCATTCAACTAGCATTTCCTTCCTCTTCAGCAAAGAACAGGTATACAATAACGCTACAATCCGTCTGGAACTAATCGTTTGATATCTTATCATCCTAAGAAGTGGGTGTGGCCGCACGCCATTTTTTCTGCCATGTTTTATGTTCCATGCAAAATTTCATCAAAATTAGTTTTCAATAAGCACGCCCCCAAAACGTGGGCGTGAACGAATTGTAGAGAATTCGAATATCTAAATATTTTGTCTTAGTAAAACTTTTCGATTTCATACAAGTTAGTGAAGTTATGAAAAAATGGGCGTTGCAGTGGGCTGATTTTCAATTTATTTATAATAAATTTATAATCTTATGTTTATTAAGTTTAAAACCAGAAATAATCGAGATGATACATATACCCATATTTTGTTTGTAACAGTTGGTTGGTAAACGACTAACAAAGGCCTCGTAGTAGCAGCATCTCCCGCTAAATAACGAATGAGATAGAATAAGCCTACTCCCATCTCTTGTTGGTGCCAGCTGGGAATTTCTTTGGAAATTGCTAATGGAAGAGGACGAATAGCGAATCTCCTGCGCCACAAAACCGGATGTGTCGGTTGGTCTGTGGCCCAGCGTACCGCAATCGTAAAAAAATCAATTGTTTCGAAACGGATAACTAAATAGTTTATGAACTTTAAATTTTTCAATCGAATAACTATTTTGCATATTTTAAGTACAACGTGTTCCTTGACAAATTTCTAGCTAAAGTGTAAACTATTTTAACTAATTGCCTTTAATGAAATTTAAAAATAAATTGTCGTTTAAATTAGTAACGGTTTTCCCAATGCAAAACGGTGATGAATTTTCATAAGATAAAATACTGTTTTTAATTGTAAAACCCACGCGACCCGCAATTTGCTTCTCAAATTTTCATGTGTACATAGTAAGTATTGAAACCATATGTACACTATAGTTTCAACACTTCTGGTTGACAATTAAATTCGTTATTGATGATCAACTTCACGTTTTCTATAATATTTGTGTACGTAATTTAGCAATCTTATTATAATCGTGTTACATTTTGAAATACCTACGAAATAAGTGGTATCCATTTAGGTATATCACGCGCATGGTGTCGCCTAATGAATTTGGCTGTACCTAATGCATGTACAATGGACATCCAGCAATAGGTAAGTAACTTAATTTAGCTTCAATGGTAACTAAAACTTTTTCGCTTCAACTACATATTAAACTTATGTTGAGTAATAAATCCATCTCTGCATTTCTGAACTAAATTGAAAAATATATATTTACGTACATTCATACATACATTCAAACATATACACAGGGTGCAGACATATCTACATATGCGTGTACACATATAAAAGCAAATAATATAAACGTTGAATCGTTGCCTAACATAAAGACTACCTGTGGGTGAAAACAAACATTCAATAGCAAGCAATATTTTCAACTACGTATTCGTACATACATATATTTGTATGTACCCGTTGGCTTTACGGACAATTTAAACATATGTAAATGATGAACGTGATGTTAATTAGCAAATATATCAATGTGAATGGATTTTGAGGTTCAATCAAATTATTTTAATTAAAGTCGGTAGGGATATTTTCGAAACTTTTACAACGAATAGTAGAATGCGTTAAGAATTACTTACATCAACCTATTAACATTTGACTCTAAACTCTGTTGTTATGTTATAGTGTCCAAGTCTAATTAGGTGCTTCACACTCACTGAATTAGTTCAAGGTTAAGAAAACAAAAACACATTATTTATCTATCCGTTTTATTTTCGTGAATTGTCTGCAGACTCACGATTTACTAATTGATAAAAAAAAATGTCTATGATTATGACCTAAGCGTGATCATGGGCTTACAAGGTGAATAATATAAAACTCGTTTAAAAAAAGTGTGTCCTTGTACTAGCTTATCATAGATCTTTATTTATTAAACAAACTTTTTTTAAGACTTATGAAGACTAAGTTTAAGTTTTTCCGTCTATAATGTTTTCATACGATGTGTGATATTTGCGGGTTTAATATTTTGTTACATACATATGTATGTACGTACAATTTTAAGAGATTTAAAAAAAAAATCGAAATAACACTCTCCATTAATGCTCCATACTGCTATTGTTCAAAAACTTACATAGATATGTGTGTTTATGTTGGTTGTTGTTCTTTCCCCAGTTTAGTACTCGTACAAACATACAAAAAAGTTACAGTCCGTCAGGAAAGGATCATTTGATATCATACCTTCTTCCTTTCCACTAGCTAGCAATAATAAAGTGAGTGTCGTTTTAGGCTAAGCTTTTATGGTACGTAACCGTACTATATATCGTACAATATCATCAAATTGATTTTTTAATTGCCAGGTATCCAAAAAGTGGATGGATATAATGTATGACTGAATTCTCTAGAACTTGATTATCTATGATTGTAGTAATGAATACGTTCGATTTCAAGTGATTTCAAGCAAAAATATGAAGCAGAAATCATTGAGTAAAGAGATATTAAACTTTCGTCCCTCTTTCCTGCAAAAACCCTTTTGTTTACATTGTTTTTGTTGTAATTTCCTTCTCGTCTGTGAATACGTGTGAGCATTGGCAAAAACCTTTGGGGCTTGCCTAAACTACTCTCAGCTGTCAGCACTCAAAAATGAATTTGGCTGAATGTAACCCGTTATAAGCTATGGTGAAACAATAAATTTTGATAACTTTTGGACAAAAATTGTTACTGTCAATGCTTGGCAACAACAATTTGTTAGTGGGGAAGCGAGTACGTTTACGGATGTGCTCACATAAAACGGAAGCATTCAACTTAAATTTACTAAAAATATTGTTCATTGGAAAGAATTCTGGAAAATCAATTCGAAATAAAAAAAAAAAAAATAGCATTTCAATGATTTTTTTTTTTGATTTTTTTGATTTTTTTTTCGAATTAAGTAACATAAATCGTATTTCAAAGAGAAATATATTTCAAAAGCTGTCAGTTGCTGGATAAAGGTAGAAGATTTCAATAAGCGTACGAAAATTTAGCTCGTTGATATTTTGTGCGTTGTTTGTTTTATGCGTGTAGTATGGTCTTATGGTTTTTGTTAGGGTCCATGTTTCATGTCTATTCTTTCGACCTGATTCTAGTCCTGTGTTTTTTTCTGATTTTGCGTAAGACTAGCTTACGCTCTCCTATTAAAAATTAAAGTAGATACACGACGTACTGAATTCATTGATTTGGTCTGTTCCCTTACGTTCTGCACTAAAATTCGTAAATTGTCAAAGAGAGAGGTAAAAATACGAACGCTTGAGACAACGAATGCTACGTATTCTGAAACGTCTACAGCAAAAACACTTCAAAATAACTAAAATCTGAAAAAAGAACAATACTTGAAATCAGTTTGACAAATTATACACCACATAAGTATGTATGTACCAAGAGGAATTTGTGGGGTAAAATATCGTAAGTTTTGCCAGTGAGCGAAAATGTTTTACCCTGTTTTGTTCTCTCTTTTACGATTTTCTGGTGTTTCCTTAGAGGGGTTAGATAAGGAATCTAAGGTACGAATTCTTACGATTTTTCGAGTTAGGGAACATGTAACAAATACATAAAAATATTAACAACTGTGTTCTCAGGTGTTAACATATTGCAAAAATGAATTGTTTAAACACACTACTTGAAATTGACACTTGTACATAGATCGTCAAATAGAATACATAGTTCTGCTTTATAGAAATTAAAAACTTTGCTCTGGATAAGGCTTACTTAATAAGGAAAATAATATATGTTCATATTCCTAAGGTTTAATTTAGGGACAAATTACAGCACCCTAAATATACATACGTACGTACTAATTGAATACATAGTCCCACTGAAAAAATACCAATCAATCGAGAATTAATGAAATATTTTCGAATGGCGATATAAACGCAGAAACTTAAACTCGATAAAAAAGAATATTCATTACAGAAATGTACATATGTAAATATATGCCGAAATATAACAACTACTGTGTTTCTATAATCAGATAAAAGGTCCTTAGTTTTTCGGAAATTTAGTTAAACATCAGTGCAAATTTTAAAAGGCAGATAGATATGGGTACTCATTACCCTGTTTAAGAACCTATTATTATAATTCATCCACAATCTTTGGCAATTGTTGTTTGCGAAATTTCTTTATATTAAAGCAATTATACGTTTTTCAAAAAAATTCAATAAATTTTATATTTTAATTTGCCATAACAATTGTTTCAACCTGTTCGCAATTGGCTGAATATCGCTGTAGAATTTTTCTGTTTTTGTGTTCATTATAGAATAAAATATCTGAAAACATATATTTTGATTTTTACATTTTCGGTCAACCGACGAAATTCAAATTTTTCTCGTCTTTTACTAAAGAATACAAATTGAAATATTTGCAATATCTAAGGAACGGCCCCAAATTACTTTCCAGCTCCTTCCATAAATTCAGAAATCGGTTGTCATCGCCCGTCAAATAAGTAGTTGTTGTTGTGATTTGAGTTGAAATTGTCCGATTTGTTGTTGTGATTTAGGGGTGAATTCACCAAGTCCGGGTGAATTCACCAAGTCCGGGGTGAATTCACCAATCAAACAAATGGGCGCGAAAATGTAACAATATGGGTGAAAATAGCTTTTAGGCAACTGGAAAAAGCCGGAAAAGTTTAATATCTCGTTGTTCAATGATTTCTGATATGAAGTTTTGAAAAACTGCGAACGAGTTTCAAAATGCTTTCTGCTTGCCTACTTTTCCATCGAAATCACAGTGAAGTTAGAACAGAACTCATTGAGTAGTTATTTCTGAGTTAAAACTTCTATCTCTTAATCATACATAATTATGTATGTATGTTGTATGTATGTTTAAGAAAACTTTTCGTATCTCTTGTACATTCGAATGCTTCCAAGCCCTTAGCATGATCTTAAAGTACCTATACCTAAGATCGGTTAGCGGCACTCTTGTATAATACATCGTACGATAGATAGGTAACAAATAATTAAATAAATTTTGGTATATCATTGTGTAATTGGTTTATTTTTAAGTGCTAGTGCAATTTGCGTTGAAATTGCTTTTGAAGAAATTAAAAGCCTTCATTATTTTGTTCGCACTTAAAGGGGAACGGTTGCATACATATGTACATATACCATTTTCGTTTGCTTTCCACAGCTCATTGTTGTCATTTAAAATTTATATTCAGTAGTCGTACAGCACCTTCGAAAAGTTACTCAACTTTGCGCAATTTTACCAGTGAACAACCTTAAAATGTCTGCAATTGAAATAATAAAGGACACGAATTCAGTCTTGCGTTCATATGACACAAAAACATATGTATGTGTACTTACATACATATCTACGTACATACGTGTGTATTACGTAATGACACGAGTTTTATATTAAGTGATAGTATGCATTGGTTAGTTTCCAGTTGCAGTCGTAGGGAGAGCACTTGCACCAAAAAGTAGAAATTAGTAGATGCGTTTGGATCACTCTGTATAGTCCTAAAACCAATTACATATTACAAAGTTCCATATTATCAAAGATCTCCAACCAGGAGAGAATTTACTCCGGTTGTACATAAACATTCCTATGTATTTATGTACGTATATACATATATATATATGAACATGTGTACGCATCCAAAATTATATGTCTTATTGTCCCTACAAATATTTAAACAAACTTGGAAAAGTAAGTAATAGGAAAATACTATTATCACATATAAATCACTCAAAATTATCTCGACCTTGTCTCGATATTGACCACAATACAGTCCGGAAGTACGAGGAAATTTCGTATTCAAGTCATCAAGTAAATTTGAACTTGAATATTGCAGGCGAGTCATTACAAGAATCGTAAATAGACAATGTAAATAATTACACAATATACATAAATAGCCATTCAAATTCAGAGGCACTATGAATATGCGCACAAAAGCTGCAAAAATACTTGTGTTATGTTTCTTAACTCAACATAAAATTAGTGGTGTGTACAATCGATGTAGAGTAGAGTACATATATGTATGTATATCAAAACACAGTTAAGTTTTAAACTTAAAGGATAGCTTTAGTGTAGCGCTGCTAGAAGACCTTTAAGGGCGTTAAATGAAACGAAATGAAGTTGTCACCACCGCATACCTTTACTCGTTTTCTTTCGTCCATAGATTAGATACATCCCAGTTACACCAGTTTTCTACATTGTATTTAGCCTTACAACATAGTATATATGTATGCATACTTTATTTAGTTCTAGCTATCGTGCCTAGACAAAGACTGGTTTTTAGACTCATTAGAAAATGAGTTTATAGTTTATGCGATAGGAACCAGACATACTGAAAGAATACTGACAGCTAAATTCACCACTTCCTAAAATTCACATTCAGCGGTTCGCTCCCACTAGTCTCAGTAAGACAATGAGACCTTCTGCAGTCAATTATAAGCTGCCTACAATACAACATCCTATGTGGGGAATATTCTCATATTGATGGGAGATCTTAATGGGAAGGTAAGCAATAATGACAAGTCATGGCCTCGGTGTGAAATAACAATCAACATGCTATCGTACTCTTAGGACCTGGCATGAAATCACCTAGGTATCTACCGATTAGCAGAGAGTTTCCAATCAAATTGCCCATATTGCCACTATCCGCCGTTTTTTTTATCTAGATTATTTAAAACTGACGAAGGCAACTGCAGCTGTTGCAGTCCAAATCTAGCCGCCCAAATGAAAGGTAATTTTTTAGAAAGTGAACATTTGAGAGGCATTTACGTCGTTCCTAGAATTGTTAAAATTCAACAAAATTCTCGAATGGATTCTAAAGTACCCCTCTTTGATGAACATGCAAATTTGTTCTCTTAATTAATTAATACCTAACGGCTCAGTATCAAACAATGTGTCGATTGTAGTATAAAACAAATTATAAATGTGCAAAGTGTCAGGAAGAATTTGAGATCAGGAGAGACCTGATCGGCAACGTTAAATACTTTCGTAACTACTTTTTGGTGGTGATGTTTAGACGCTCTATATAGGATATAGGAGAATTCATTGAAACCTTACAACCTATGTGCATATCTCAAACATCTCGACAATACTGACAATTTTTGTGTACTATCTGAGAATCATGAACCTGCACCAAATCCTTACTCTTACCATCAACAACTCATATCAGAATTGCATGATGACGGATCGAAAAACTAGTATTCCGTTTCCTTGGAAGTGAAACAGTCTAAAAAGGAATCTCGGCAACTGGGAAAAATATGTTTGGAATTAAGCAACTCGCCAGGAACAGAATATCACGACCCATAAATTAATACGGGACCGTAGTAAATAAGTATAGGTAGGTACAAACAAGCTCAAGCGCGAAAATCATTTTTTACTACTTCAATTCTATATTTCGATTGTAGATGAATGTGTGTCATCAATTAAAAACAGCTTAACATATGCATACATACACACATATGTATGTATTTTAGTAGTTGCTTTTTATAAATTTAATTTTATACGTAGATTTTATTTCATCTAAAAACGGTTATTAAACGAACTACTGCATAGAAATTTAATTTTTTTTGTGAAATTACAGAGCTAAATACATTCTTATGTACATATGTATTGTATATAAAATTTAGTAAGTACAAAATTCGACAATAAAAAACTAAATTTTATAATTTTCAACAATTTGTTTCGCGTCATTAATTCCGCGACAATTACGAAGATATAATATCTGCACGTTAAAACAAATCATAGTTCCGCTTTAAAATTGAAGAGATCCAAGGGATTAACCAAATCGGTGAAGTGTGAAAATAGAAAATAAGAAAATAATTATATACATATGTACCTATGTATATGTAGTTATTTTCACGCGATCTACATAGGACAGATATAGAGTGTACATAGAACTATTTGACGCGGCAGTTCCGCAGAGGACCCAGAGACTAGCGTCTCAGAACCAGTAAGGTTGTGCCTGTTATTCTTCACAGCTACTATTTCGCAATGTCTTGCCCGAAGGATTATATTTGTTTTGAGAAGCTTGAGATCACGGTGGGATCGTAAATGGTCTTTTTCAAGTTGTCTTCGCTAACTAGTCCAACGCACTAACCACTGAGGCACGGCGTGCACTCTTTTAGCATGACATAAGTATGTAGGTTGAATATGAAAATAGAGATTTTTAGTGTAGTGCTTTGCTCCTTAGAGTGGTGTTTGATCAGAGAAATTGTTGTATGATTCGATCTAGTTAGTAGTATTTAATTCGAGTGTGCATGTACTCTAGTTGCTAATAATGTTAATTTAACTATTAAGAACGTTTATGATTAAGGTTTAAATCAGCAATGTTTACAATGAATTAATCGGAGATCCGAGTATTAGCTGCTAATGCTAATGAACCTAATACATACCATGTTTAAATAACTATTCATATGCATGGATGTTTCCAAACTTTATTAAACATTGGATGTATTTTTAATCTCCGATACTTTCAAAGCAACCAATGCTGTTTCTACACTATGATAATTCACATTTCAAACAACATGTACATAAATGCTTCAATGACCTAAAGGCAATATTTCTTAGTGGAACTGATTGGAGAAGGACATACTTTTGAGACCAAGTTCAACAAAAACTTAATAGTGCCTGAAGTCAAGTGATGGTTGTTTTGCTTATGCTCTTGACATTTTGAAAAAATGACAGCTCATAAAGTTATTTGACTACTGTTTCAATCATTCCAGTATATTCACGAAATCATGGTCATTGCCTTTAATGAAGTACTTTTACCTTTTTTTATATGCAGTAGAACTCCCTTTCACAAATGCACAATTAAAAAGATAAACGATTTAATATATACATACATACATATAAGTATGTTGGCACCTGCCAACTGCCACGAATGATAGAATTCTTTTAGGTTTGTATTCTATATGGGATAAATGAATCAACTAACGTTATTTGGGAAAGAAATTCAATGAAACTCAATTCTATTATAAATAGCTACACTTGCATACATATTTATTCGTATAGGATTGTACTAAAGAAACAGTTTTATTTGTATGTATGTATGTATATGAGAAACCAAATTTAA
Organism: Xylota segnis; assembly: GCA_963583995.1. Classification (NCBI taxonomy): domain Eukaryota; kingdom Metazoa; phylum Arthropoda; class Insecta; order Diptera; family Syrphidae; genus Xylota; species Xylota segnis. Next base: position 26,332,024 of record OY757238.1, read on the forward strand.
GATACATAAAACTAGCCAAAATATCTGCGTATATCTAATTTTTCAAGCGTGTGCCAACAGTTGCGTACCGAACTCAATGCACAAGCCACAATCATGCTGCTTTGCTCAAATTATAAGCATTATATTTTATTTTCTTTGAATTTATATTTTCAGTCATAAAAACTACCAAAAGTGACTTAACTATCAGATCATGAGAAAAGTTAAACTCATTTTACTAATCGTTGTCCCAGAATGTTGAAGTCGAAGTTGAGTATCAAATTAGAAGTTTTCACTGTTAAATATTTTAGGTTATATTATTATACATATGTACTTATATTTTAGGGTTGGCTTAGATTCAACTTTAGTATCTAGTAATATTAAAAGAACATTGTACATATTCCTACTACATATATATTTATCAATGCGTTAGTTGATTCAGATCTGAATTTTAGGTATTGTTATTTGTAATTAACAACAAAGAACTCTAATTTAACAATACTTTTATTGGAATCACAGTATGTATGTATATACATTTGTACGTCCATATACATACATATACATATGTGCATACATATGTTGAGTATCAAATTAGAAGTTTTCACTGTTAAATATTTTAGGTTATATTATTATACATATGTACTTATATTTTAGGGTTGGCTTAGATTCAACTTTAGTATCTAGTAATATTAAAAGAACATTGTACATATTCCTACTACATATATATTTATCAATGCGTTAGTTGATTCAGATCTGAATTTTAGGTATTGTTATTTGTAATTAACAACAAAGAACTCTAATTTAACAATACTTTTATTGGAATCACAGTATGTATGTATATACATTTGTACGTCCATATACATACATATACATATGTGCATACACGCATATGTTGAGGTTCATCCGTATTAACTCACATCCGTATGCATGGAATGTACAAATTCATAAAAAAGGACTGAATACAGCTTTTTGAAAATATCATATGATCCCAGTATAACCGAAATTTCGGAATTCTAACATTCCATGTAAAACAAACTTTTTACGAACTGTGCTCGTGATTAATCTTTGTGAACCTTTAGAGCACTTTCTATTCCCTCAAATTTGTTTGTCCATTACTTTTTGTTTGCTTACAAATGTGGGCAACCTTAACTGGTATTCTTATAACCCTTGGAAAATTAATTATGCCAGAGCACTTTCTTTACTTTGTCTTCACATCAAGGTAGGTACCTGCATATGTTTATACATACATACATATGTATGGATGTACCTACTTAAACACTTAGTATACATATGTTAATACTAGCTAGCGTAAAATTAATTTTATTAGCAAAACACACTTTTCAAGCAAGAAATGATCAACTCAACTGGTTTAAGTTTATCTATTCTAATTGTGTTCTTTGATTGGAATAATTGATGTAAATTAAAGAGTATTTTTTTTAGAAATCATGGTTCAGTGTCCGGTGCCAATTATGTTTAACGAAATACAAAGAATATATATACCTTCTATTATTTTCACCTAATTCTTCAGTCCAAAATATTCATACATATATAACTCGCTTTTGCCTAGGGCAGGATATATACATACATACATTCATACATACATACATATTATGGATATGTATCTTAATCTTCACTTGCAGCAAATTCAAGTTCATATTTTTCTAATTCCCAAGATAGGAAAAACTGCATTTGCATTTCATTTTCATTACATCACACAGAAAGACAGTGAACTTCTTTCACTCTTCGATCCATGATCGCATCTAAGATGCCGTACAGTTTCAACAAACCAAGCACAAAGTGAAAGCGAAAGTTGTCTTGACCGACGTAACTGACGGGTCGAATGGGTAGTACCTACTATTCATTCTGTAACTGCAGATAACAGAAAGAGTCTTGCTTCTTAACCAAAATAAAATTCAGCATTATGCTAATAATATGCAACATTTCCTGTAATTACCATTCACTCATTTGAAAAAACTTATATAACTCGGACGAAAAGACATCCAAACAAGTTCAACAGTCTTTCAATGATTTACATCTGACTTCATTTTAAATTGGGACATGGAAAATATTCCCTGTATTCAATTCAAACCCATAAAACGAAACCGAAAATACGTTTCCATATAAATTAACTACTGGAAACAAATCATTTCTCTGAGTCATGTAACACATATCGTCACAATTTTGCAACCAACAGTCCGAAAAGAAAAAAAAATCACAACTCACTTTTGTCGAAATTTCGTTGCACTTACGAAACACAGCAAATAATATTTCGTAATCGATTGATCGTAGTACCGGAGCGCGAATCCAACCGTGTTGTTAATGTAAAGGAGAATCACGACAAACTGAAGTTTTTAAAGTTGTTGAAAATTTATTTAAAAATGCTTCCCACCACTGAGCTCTTGGCCGGGCTAACACACGTAGAAACGCGTAACGATTATACGAATGTGTAATACAAAGTGCTCAACGTGAATTCGTATACTATTCCACACATTTCTTACTGGTATTTTAACAATAAACTCTTAATGGACTTTCTACGTCACTGTTATTAATCTTTCATAATATAAATTTCGACAATTCGTCGGGTATTGTGCTGAGTGGGATTATCGATTTGGATGAAAGTGTATCTGGCCGCAATTACACCAATGCATGTGGTAGGCAGTAACTCAAATTCAAATGAGTTTCACTCACTTTCACACATATGTAGGCTTAGTAGTTCACATTAATGTTAGTGTATAGCACCGCCACATCACACTAAACATATAAAGCTGAGCTTGACAGAGAAATACACACATGCACTCATATTTGGAAGCCGGTGTTCAAATTATCCAATTCTTTACTTGTGCACACACATAGGTAAAGGCAGAGAGATCAATTACATTTCGCTTATTACTTTGATGTTCATGCGGATAAAATAAAAAGTTTTACGGCAGAGTAGAGCTATTTTATTGGACGATATTTAGTAATGGAACACTTTGATTATTACAAATTTCCGTTTTGATAACAAAGCAATTATAATAATTTTATTGTCTACTGAACGGTGAAAATAAATGACACATAAAATATAAAGTTTACGGTGGAATACAATTTAAATATCTCATTTGCTAAAACTAGGAAAAATTTTAAAATATTATTTCTAAAATTCTTTACACAAATCGTTTCAAAAAGAGGCACGCTCAGCGGTGACAGGCGTTGATATTCCCAATTTTGAGCCGCGTGTAACCGATAAAAACTAACTGAGGCTCCTAACTGCTATAATGGAGACATCAGCCCAATCTAGAAAGTCCGATGGGATTGGTGAGCAAAAGAAGTATTTAAAACTGTGTATAACATGGTGATAACTATATGGAGCAGACTTTTAGTTTATTAAGCAGTGAGTCATATGCGGCAGACTTAAGTAAGAAGTCTTGAGCTTTCGACTCGTGAGCGAAAGTATTATGGGAATCCGACAAGGACGACTTCATCAAATATTGTTTCTACATTCAGCAAAGCATAAAGTAATGTGCTAGTTAAAATGGTATGACATTAAAGGAGCCCATCTTTGGTAGAACGGTGTCCAAGCATAGCGCTTACGACAACGGATCAGATTTAATCTTATTGACTTCAATACATGGCGAAACGTCACTATAGGAAGCAGACGATTTATTTATTTTCTGACCAGAAGGTCTCCATATTATCAAACCAAATTATATACATTTACATATGTAGTATATATTCCGATCAACGTTAGGTAAAATGAACTATTCATCACAGACTAAATCGCAATGTCTAAGCTTGAAAAAGAACGAGACAGTGGTATTCTGTGATACAACTTCTTTAATATCATACTTGAAAAAACTGAGGAGGTAACACCAGAGGCACAAAGGTCTGTGCAACTACTAGTATATAGCGACACTAGACCACGAGCGTTTACATAATTGGCAGAGCTTAGTGGGCTTGCACCGATACGTTCGTTACTATCGAAACGAAAACTCCCAAAATGAGTTAAGCTTAAAGCTGTGTCAATCGTTCAAACTTGAAGACCGAATCAATCATTCAATCCACTATCTCTATCTTACTGTCCGATGGACATATTAATCGACTTGGAGTACACAACTGAAGGCAGTTAGCTACGGCAAATATCCAGATTCACCCCGAACTGGATTTGCGTACCAATTGTTTTCATCAAATACATGAACTAGAAAGCATACTTACGCATATGTACATATGTATACATGCATACATATATGTACGTACATTCTCTCTCTTCAACATATTGGTGCCAATGCCAAAACTTGTGGAAAATCTTTATAAAAAAAAATAATAATAATGAAAAAGTTGCGTAGATCTTAGGAATTATTAAATTTATTAAAGTTAGTATGTACTACACTTCTCGTGCTTGTTAGTCACAGATATCACAGATGTAACTAGTAGTCAGAAAGATAATGATAGCATCGACCTTCATTATGTCCTACATAACATTTGTACACATATGCTGCATTTTTTAAAGTTAATCTTGAAGAAAATCATTTTACAAATTTACAAATTGTCATCAATACGTGCTTAATTTTTAAATATGTTACTATTATTTTCACAAAACCACTAAATATTTTAAACGTGACTTTAGCCCAAGGCAAAGGAACAGAATCTGATTTTCCATTTCTCACTTATTTTCAGAAAAATCATGAATCCAAGATTATAAGAATATAATACATATACATGTATGTATGCATGTCACTTGTTTCTAGTAATATCACAGTTCTAATTCACTGCAAAGAGATAAGGGTAATACTCCTAGTTAAGTCAAATCTGATGTAACAAAGATTATAACTAGTTTTGAGTTCAATGCTAATCTAAAATTCTAATGTGTACGATCGTACTTTAAGTTATGTATACAATAAAAATACAAAGTAAAAACTTAAAATACTTTGTAATACTTTTTAATCGGAAAGATCCAAGTTACAAAGTTGCAATCAAAGTGGCTTTTTCTTTTTGATATCCTATTCTAAGGGTATGTGGGCACCGTGGTTCAGTGGTTAGTGCGTTAGACTGTTAAGCAAGGGGTTCGAATCCAAGTCGGAACACCTAAGAATTTTTCACGGAAACACCGAAAAACATCCGAGAGTACAACTGTCCTGAGATAGCTTCTCAAATAACAAATTGCCCTTCAGACATGTAAAACAGTAAGTTAAACAGTAAGTCCCTTCCATTTGTGTAAAGAATATAACACCCACAATACGAATGGTTGTGAGAAGCTAGGCTCTGGGTCCAATCGAAATGTTGCGCAAAGTATGTATTTATTTATTTTTTTTTTTTTTTGCAGTTATGTACATACATACATACATATGTATATGTATCGTAGTTTCCATATTTCATATTTACATAAATCCATTTGTAAATATTATAGCGACATCTGTTGACTGATGTTCGTTCATCTGTTCGTCTATAAGTTTTATTTTTAGGGTCTTAAATTAAGGAGCTAGGAGGAATAAAGCTCATATCTACGCTTTTGAGAAGAAGTAAAAAGTGTAAAAAAAATTTCAAATCCGCCAATTGACACACAACTTTATTATTTTACTTGAAATAAAAAAAACTAATTAGAACCAAATAATTAGGTACTCGAGCTAATGACTAATTAGGTCATGGAGCCAAAAAGGCAAATTTGCTCATTTATGACCCGAAAAGAATCAATAGTTTTTCTTTTCCGATACGCTAGAGATATGAAATTCTTTATGGATAATCAGAAGCCCATGCTATGAGTTATGCCAGACTCCATGTTCCTCTAAGTTTACGTGGCTAAAACGCGTAACTCCAGTACCACGTGACCACAGAATGGTACTTTTTCTATATCATACTTATAAAGAATTTTCCGGAAGCTGCCTTGTCCCGTCAAGAATTAGGTAAGGTAAAAGTTTACTTCCCCAGGTTTCCTTCTAGTTCTATGTTCGGTAGCAATTTGTGAGTCCACTGACCGTTTTCAGATACGTCCTATCTTCGATGCCATTCTATGAGTTTTCGTCATATATTGCCGCTGCCACTTTGATGTTGCGCTCACCGACAGGTAAACATTTGAAATTATGTAATTTCGTTAAGTCTATGTTCAAGCAGTATTCCGAGGTACTTTATGTACGACTTTGACACAATGGAGTAGCCTCTAGTTTTGGCTACTACCACCACCGCCATGTCATTGGCGTATCTGATTATGTCCACTCCTCCTGGTCTCCGGATACGTAGTACTTGGTCATACATAAAATTCCATAGATATAGATTCGCGTGCAATTTCGCAAACTGCTTGTATCGCAGGAGTGGTGCTCCGTTTTTTCCTGAAACCGTATCGTCGGCGGGAAAGCCCGTTGTCTCCTTCAGATTACTGAGTAAGTTTGCTACAGGTAATTCTTTCCAGTACTTTCCTACTGTGTGTATGTGACGACGATTTTTCTGTAGTGAAGTTCTGTTGTTAATGAAACACAAGTCAGTCAGTCAGAGAGGAGTTACACCCTTTTAAAGGTGACATAAGAAAACGCATGTCATTTCATCCTGAACACTGCAGAATATCCTACAGCATTCGCTTTCAATTACCAAACATATATTCGTTGCAAGAAAGTATCGAAGCAGCATGAAAGTCATTTAGCTCAATTTCACATCATCGGACATAATCATCGCTGGCATACAATTTAACAATATAACTTGTTACGAGTTACCTGGGTCAACAAGCAGATAATTTATCAAATAATCTTAATCTAAATCAGTAAAAAGGTAGAAGAACCTAGAACATGCATATCGAAACCACTGAAAAATAATACACTGCTAGTGGTGGTATTCTACTGACATGCCCAACCACCATATAGGGCGAAAAAAAGTTTTGAGTGGATGGTACAGTTTTTGATAATCGCAGCCTTATTCCTCAGGAAAAATCATGAACTTGCTGTCTTTATACAAATGTGTGTGGAATCATTTGATTATCGCCTCCTTCTTCCGTACTTTGGGAATTGTCTTATACGAGGTCCACTGCACTCTATGTACATACATATTTACAGAGATCTCTAAGTAGAAACAAGTATTGAATCCAATGCGAATGTTCCACTTTAAAATAAACGGAAGCGGAATATATCAATTTGTAACCCTAACCATTAATAATAAAATTGTTCTTACTTTTTTTTCTATTTACATACAATTGATAATTGCACCATTTAACCTTTGAACAACAGGTAATGGCAATGAGTACTTACTTTCTGTTTACATACCAACTGTGAAAAGAAGTAAACCCGTCACCACCATGGTATGAAAGGTAGAATTTACGACGTACACATGTATGTATTACAGAATAATTTTGTAATTTTGTAAAGAAGAGTATCAGCAACAGGGAAATCAGCTATATACATACATATGTGTACGTATGTATGTATGTACTATGAACCCCTTTTACTTACGCCCCACGTACTTACTTGTATCGTAATAAACAAATTAAAGTTGTTGTTAGCGATACAGACATTTTTCCGTTCAGGGGAGTTTTTCACTAAAAAATTAAGAAGTGTTCCAAATTTAAAAAAAAAAAAAATATCGCCTTTAAGGAGTATAACACTAAACATATTCCGAACTCTACCTGGACGATTTTTACAAGGATATCAAGTTTTTCCAATATGTACAAAAAAGTAAAACGCATTGAGTAGAAAAATACCAACCTGTTAAACATCAGATTTTGATTCTTAAATAAGGGTTTTAAAGTACAAATTAAATAATAAGCATCTTACATTCTGTCCTCCGTAGTTTTTTTTTAAGTTATGTTAATTGGGGATCTGCATGGCGATTGATCGGGAAACTACTGACTGCCCAAAACATGGATTGGGCCAGTAGCGCAATAATCAAGTTCGTAATGTAGTGCTTGCTTTACCTCCTCGTGGTGGTCCCCGGGCAACTACATGTATGTATAAAGCCTTATACATGCAGGCAAAAATTGCAAGTGCGAGACTGTCTAGGGTCTTATGCCTAGACTAGGTAACCTGGGCCAGCAATCCGCGTTACCGAAATCAACAAGCTACGGAAATCGATACAATGCCTCGGATAAGGACTGATAACACGTTGACGACCTTTGGCTATTGTACCCGGACTAAGATTGGTTTCTGAAACGTGAAGACGCTCCTTGACTCTCAGAGTGAAGGACCTCAGAACGCCAGATTCCTTCAACTGGAACATGAGTTCTTGCGATATAGGCTGGACATATTGGGAGTAAGTGAGACAAGATGGTTAGATGCGGGCGAGTACCAATCCCCAACGGGTAACACTGTATTACTCTACTCCGGAAGACCATCCGGAAGCCCCCGTGTATATGGCGTTAGACTGCTGTTAACACTTACAGCACGCAGAGGCCTAATTTCCTGGCAGCCGCACTGTGATAGGATTTTATCGGCCAGATTCCGGACAAGAGTACGTCGCATCAGCATTATACAGTGTTACGCCCCCACGGAGGGTTCGTCTGAGGAAGTAAAGGAGACCTTCTACAATCAGTTGGGAACTGTTTATAATGCAACACCCAACGGCGACATTATCATTGTGATGGGGGACCTGAATGCAAAGGTAGGCAACGATAACGAAGGGCTCAAACATGTTATGGGACGGCACGGACTAGGCAACTGCAATGACAACGGCGAACGATTTGTTGACTTTTGCAACGCAAATCGTCTTGTCATAGGTGGCACCTTGTTTGAGCACAAAGCCTGCCATAAAATTAGCTGGGTATCAACTGACAGGCAAGCAACCTCCAACCAAATTGACCATTTTGCCATCAGTCGTCGATTCAGAAGTAGTCTTCTAGACGTCCGAAACAGACGAGGAGCGGACATGGGGTTGGTACGAGATCACCATCTTATGATAGCTACTGTCCGATTACGCACTGCTGCCGTTCGAAAGTCCAACAATACAAGAACACCTAGGTTCAACGTAGACCGACTAAAAGATCCCACAGTGCGCCAAGAACCAAGTGACCATCTCTTACGTGGAGTGGAAACAATCAGCAGCACACTGCCTGCCACCATCCAAGATCATTGGTATGCTGTGAAAACTGTTTTCACATCAGGTGCTGAAAGGATTGTCGGTCGATCGCAGGGAAGCCATAGGGCGTGGCTGTCCGAGGATACCTGGAGGAGGATCAACGAACGCAAACAGCTACGAGCTCGAATTGCAGCAACTCCAGCAGCAGGGAGGAACGAGCTAGAGTCCCTATATCGCATGAAGATGAGAGAAGTGCAGCGTAGCGTGCGACGTGACAAGCGCAACTACATCAATGCGCTGGCTACAGAAGCAGAAGAAGCAGCAGCGAGGTGCGACACCAGAACCGTTTATAGAATCACCAAAGAGCTTATAGGTGGCCGAAGCTCTACTCAACACCCAGTGAAAGGCTTAGACGGTTCTTTGCTTATATCGGATGAGGACCAACTCAAGAGATGGAAGAGATGGACCTTCGGTTCTGAACCGAGTATTCGCCAGCAATATGCACCCAAGTCAGACAGAAATGTCCGTAGAAAGAAATTCCCGAATCCGCACCACCACCCCCAGTAAGGATGAGATTATTACCGCGATCAGAGCACTGAAAACTAATAAGGCGGTAGGACTTGACGGCATTCCCGCGGAGATTTTACGAGTTGCGCCTACTGCATCGGCAGAGCTATTGTTCCCACTTGTCGGGAGAACATGGGAAGCCGAGAGCTTTCCGGATGAGTGGAAGAAAGGAATGATCGTCAAGCTCCCTAAAAAAGGCAATCTAATGCAGTGCGAAAACTGGAGGGGTATCTGCGTGCTGCCTGCTGTGGCCAAGATAATTGCTTGAATCATCCTGGAGCGAATCAAACTACGACTTGAAGACACACTCGACGCCGAACAAGCAGGTTTCCGCTCTGGATCCTCCTGTGTCGACCACATCAACACCCTGCGGATCATTATCGAGCAATGTATTGAATATCGATCGCCACTTAACCTGCTGTTCATCGATTTTGAAAAGGCGTTTGATAGTGTCAATCGGGAATTTATTTGGCGTGCCTTGCGCAGGAGAGGCATTCCTGATAAATTAATAGCAATTATCAAGGCTACATATGATGGGTCCACATGTCACGTATTGCACAGAGGAAGGCTGTCAGAGGAATTCGAAGTCCAAAGAGGGGTTCGGCAAGGCTGCATATTTTCACCAATACTATTTTTATTGGTGATTAGCGACGTGCTAAATGCGGCCTTATCAACAGGAAACGGAGGAATTCGATGGACTCTGACATCTGAACTCAAAGACCTCGACTGCTGGAATATAGAATTATGGACCTTCACCAAATGACAACAAACGTGGAGAGAGAGGCAGCCGTCGTTGGGCTGAAAATTAACTCGGCAAAAACAAAAATGATCAGCCTAGGACCGAGCTTATCAGCAGCTCATGTATGCATTGCTGGACAAACGGTCGAGAGAGTTGAGAGTTTTCAATACCTTGGAAGTATTGTCTCAACCGATGGCGGAACCGAACTGAATGTAGCCAGCCGAATAGGCAAACCAAAATCTGCGTTTGGGATGCTGTCTACCGATTGGCGTAGCTTAACCATCAAGCTACGACTGTTCCGTTCCAATGTCGAATCCGTGCTGCTATATGGATGTTGTACCTGGAGGGTGACCGCCACTATCACGAGAAAGCTGCAAACGTTCGTCAATAGATGCTTACGTTGTATCTTTAGGATTTTCTGGCCAAACCGTATCTCTAACGAACAACTCCATCAGAGAACGGGCCATGAACCTATAGGTACAACAATACGCCGACGAAAGTGGCAGTGGATTGGACATACTCTCCGAAAGGGTGACAGGTCCATAGCGAAACACGCGATGAAATGGAACCCGCTTACTCAGGATGGCAGGATACGCGACGCTCCTAGGAGTACGTGGCGCATAACAGTCGAGAAGGAAGCACGGCAACTGGGAAAGAGTTGGGGAGAACTGAAACACATTTCCAGAAACTGCACACGATGGCATGTAGGCATTGTCGAGGCCCTAGGACCCACAAGGGAATACAGGACATAGTAAGTAAGTAATCAACCAAAAAAAAACCAAACGTCAATTTTAACAGATTTCATAAATTTAGATCTGTTTGCGTACGCTCCCAAAACAACGAATTTTCACAAAAATCTACAAAAAGTCACCAAATCCTGTTCGAGTACGCAAAAGTTTCGTAGTTTTTCGTATAAGCAATGAATTTTAGTGCTGGAAATTTCTTTGCACTGATTTATGGAAGCTGTCAAATCTTTCAGATTCCTGTACGTAATTTTTTTTTTGAGTATTTGCATACATTTGCTTCTGACGTCTACAATGTGGGAAAATTTCGTAGCTTTCGCGTTCGATTACTTTTTAGTAATCTTACCTCTCCGAGAGAAATTACCCATTTCACAATCTACGAATTTTGGTGCGAAAGTACGCGAACATACCCTTTGTGTAAAGAAATTTCTTAGACTGAAATTCACAGATAGGGGAGATACTGACTCTGCGAAAAACGATGAAATTTTTGTTAAATTTTGTAGATTTTCCGTAGATCCGTCTAGAATTGTATAATAGTATAAAAATATTATCTTCCTTCTTTGGTATGATCCCTACTAAAATGGGAGTGGAATACCGCTTTTTTTCTTTATCTAATCCGATAAGTTCGAATATCGAAATCAGTTTTTAACCCACATGATGTATGAATGAATTGCAGACAACCTAAACACGTAAATATTTAGACTTAGTTTTTTCCAATTTCAAGTAAGATAGTAAATGTTTTCTTGCTTTGGAAATAGACCCTAGAAAACCCATCTTAAATTTCAACCTGAATTGAAATGAACAAACTTATTGTTTCTAATAATACGATTCTGGTAAAGGTTAGCGATTAAGGTTCCTCGACAAGATCAAACCAAATTTCTAACTTTACAACGGTCAAGCAAAAACCAAAACAGTTCTTTGTTGCTTGTAAAGGAAGGTTGAACCATTTCGAAATGCTAACAAAAGCAGTGTTGCAAAGCCTCACGTTTCAAAATGCATCATGAATGAATCGACTGCGCAAATAGCGCGTTATAAATTTGTTACATTTACATAATTCCAAGTCTCATATGTAGGTAAAATAAAGTGCACGACTGGGCCGTACAAACTTGCACCTACATATATCTCAAATTCTTGTGTGTATTTGAGGTAAAAAGAAATAAGCGAATATATACATAGGTATGCATATGTAAATTGAGCATCGTTCTAAGCAGATTGGCCAAAACTGTCAGATATCATCTGAAGGATTTGATAAAGCTCTTGAAAATCAAACAACGTCGTTACTACTAAAACCCAAAGTAAGTCCCTAAGAAAGTAACAATATTTTCTTTCTCTCTCTCTGTCTTTTAACCAATGAAAATGAATTTCAGAAAATCCAGTAGCACGTGCGCACCAATCAAAACCTGTATCGTAGGGAAAAACGTTTCCATGACAACAGCTGTGTTCTAAAGTGGCCAAGTAATAGATACGTATCAAAAGCGATTATTAATTTAGATGTGATGCTTCGTTTTCTTAAAAAGGGCTATGTTGATAATTTAAGTTTCGACAACAGATGCCATAAAAGAGCATCTTAATAACAATTTCCAACTTTTTGATTCTGCACTGCCTTTGGGATATATTTTGTTAGTAATAATGGCAATATTATACAGAATTTGTATTTTGATACTTTAGGTAGGTTTTTCCTTTCTGGTGAAATTTTTTTCTCAAACTTTCGCAGCAACACTGCGGTGTGATGGTCCAATAAGTCAAATACAATACATACATATTCTTTGGTTCACTACAGTGTGCGTGTACTTTCGTAAATGCACATGTATTGACTTATCTTTAAAATTTTGAAAATAGGTTCAGTAGGAAGAAGTAGGGATAAAATTCATGTTTGCCTATTAATATGATATGAAAATCGTGTTTTTGTTAAGCTGGTTGTAAGCAAAGTAAAATTTTAGGCAGTTTTAACCAAAAACGTGGTATGCCATCTTGTAGAGTTATGTAAAAGAAACCTAGATATAAAAATAAAACAGTAACGATCGAGAAAAGTTTTCGAGAAAAGCGTATTTTTATGAAGATGGCTATAAAAAAAGTACCTTTCAAAACAGTTTTGGTCAAAAACGTTGTATGCCATCTCATAGGGTTTGAAAAGGCTTACTCTAATATAAAATTTAATAAAAATCGTTGGAGCCGTTTTCGAATAAATTGCCTACAGCTGCACGATTTCACCTCGGTCGTAAGTACCGTTATATCATACTCAGACCGAAACGTAGTACGCCATTGTGTTGCATTACCTCGTACTAGTCCAAATATGAAATTTGAACTAAATCATTGAAGCCGTTTTCTCGCAAATTAACTTTTCGTCAAATAGGCTATAAGTAAAGTACCATTGTTGCCAATTTTGGTAGGCAGCCCAGTACATCATCTGATTGCAATTGACCAGACTTATTCAAATATGAAGTTTAATCAAAATCGTTAGTGCCGTTTTCGAGAAAATCCATTTTAACTGAAATCGGCCTTAAGTAAACTACCCTTAATTTTGAGGTTAGAATGAAAATTCCTATTTCGCCTCTAGGGATTATTGCACAGACCCTATATATAAAGTTTGATCTAAATCCATCCACTCGTTTAGGCTGTAGCCTCGTGCACAGACAGACAGACAGACAGACAGACAGACAGACAGACGGCATTGGCGGACCTACTTTTTTGGACTTCTCCATTATAGTAATGTCAAGTTTGATTAAAATCTCGAGTTCCAAATTTTGCACGAATACAATACTTGCCCTATAGGTATAGGTGCAAGTAAAAAAGCATCAAGAGTACATACAGTCAGGATGCGCTTTTTTACGTTTTGGAATTCAGCCATAATTATTCCTAATTCACAGTGTTGCGTTGAAAAAGTCTCGCGTTAGTGAACTTTATAGTGATTTTACGACAATATTTATTGCAACGAGTGGATTTGCAACACAAAATGCCGCTTTTTGACAATCGGGCGTCGTCGGTCCGAGGTTGGAATAACAGAATATAATGGTTGAGTTTCTAAATCACAAATCACCCAGATTTGTACCACATATGTATGTGTCCCAAACGTCTAAGCTATTTTCTAAAATTTGCTATCCTTCGTGGATATAGAAATTTTCTTTTTGTCATACTCTATTCTAATTGTATATTAAGTTTGATACATAGTTTGTAGTATAGACAAATATTTTATAAGATATATACGTATTTATAACCGTGGTCAGTACCAATAGTGAAGAAGATCTAGGCACGTCTGTCTGGCTGTCCGTCTCTGCGTATGTCACCACTTTGTCGTAAGTTCAGGTCCAGCTTATATATCCAACGAAGTACGTAATTTAACTCTAAATTCAAGATCCGAAAAGCATACGGAAGGTTGGATATTGTTTAATTTAAATAATCATACTGTTTGTAAAAATGTATAGATCTATGTGATTATATCTTTTTGTTACAAGCTATACAATAGGGTATTAGAAATATTTTTTTTTATTATTAAACAAATAAATTTTAAGCCGAAGGATGTTAATCCACGTTGTCAATGTGCTTAAGCTTTAAGGTAAGGCTGCATTCAAGGTCAAGCGAATTCGATTCCCTGCTAGCAACCAATGACATACTTAAGTACATATAGAGGTGTTCATGACGTAGCGAATAAAACTGAGCGACATCGCTTTGTTATAAACACTCTACCACTTGAGATCTTGCTAGTAGCGGTATCGCTTCAAATCACTTGAGGGTGATCACATCCTAATTCTTAATTTAAATCCGCAATACCAACGTCAAATTCTTGGCCAATTGAAAAGTAAATATGATTTGTAGCATTTGAGCCACATAGATTTGTTTAAATCTCATTTGTTCCTTTAGCATACGGCTAAACATTTACTTCGCAATTTCATACCATAGGCATAGCTTGTAAATTTCGTCTGTCATTAAAGACAAGAAAGTTTTCTTTTTCAAATTACGTACTACAAACCTCAGTAAAGTATACTGGGTGTGCGTTATCTAACATAAAATTCAAAATTACATTTTACATAAAAACGCATGTCGTTAATTTATGAGTCGTTGCTTTATTAGCGCTGATAGTACTTTAGAAATCCTTTGTTGCATTTTCACACGCATTCCTAAAAATCAATATTAAATGGGAAATATTTGTGGTTCTGTCCCTTAATAAGCAAGAAGGGCACCAAACGTGTCCCAGTGTTGAAACCGTCCATAACAGCTATATCTTCAGGAGCTAACTCGAAATCAAAAACATTGAAATTCTCTTTAATTCGATCCTTATTTGCGGATTTGGGAATAGGGATGGTTCCAATATCAATCTACATAATAAAATAATCAGTTAAATAATAAAATTTACAAATTTTGTTTGTTTACCAAATAACGAAGAACAATTTGTGCCCGAGTCTTTTTGTACTTATCGGCTAGTGCCTTGGTTTTATCGGAATAATAAAAGTCTGGTGTTTTTTCATCCGGGTTTGGACGGCCGAGTGGGCAGTAGGCTGTTATTGTAATATTATGCTCTTTGCAAAACTTGTTAAGTTTTTTCTGATTTAATGCAGGATGACATTCAACCTATTTATCATTTTTGATAAATATACACGCTCATGTAATCAACAAACATTATTATATGGAAAGACTTACTTGGTTTGTAACCGGTTTAATTTCACAATTATCCAAGATGCGCTGAATTTGTTCGCTGTTAAAATTTGATACACCAATACTTTTTACTAAGCCCTTCTTAACAAGTTTTTCCATTTCCTTATATGTATCCAAATAATCAACATCACTACAAATTCGTAAACATAATAACCAAGTTCAGATTAAGAATCATCTACTTACGATAATTGCAATTTTCCCTCCGAATCCTTAGGTAAAAGAGTTTCATCGTTCACGTAAGCATAGCCAACAGGAAGATGCATTAAGTACAAGTCGATGTATCCGAGTCCGAGGCGATCTACGGACTTTTGACATGCAGGTTCAACTTTTTCAGGGGAATGGTGTATATTCCATAACTAGAACAAAAAAATTAAAAATAGTTATGTAAATACATACTTATGTATTTAACTCTTTGCGTAAGGGCATTATACTTTTGTACAAATAAAAATGTCTTCTCGTTTCACGACTCCATCCGCAATTTTATCTCTTATAGCTTTTCCTACTTCAGCTTCATTTTCATAGAAGAAAGCGGTATCAAAATGGCGATAGCCCAGATCTATAGCATGTTTCACCGCTATCTCACCTTCGTTTTCCTTAGACTGTAATAATACAATAAAAACAAAAAAAGATTTCTTATAATTTCTTTAGATATGTATGTATTTCTATAGGTATGACACAGGTAAATTGTGACTTATTTGCGTTCAGTTTGCGTTTTTAGAAAATGATCGGAAATTATAGAAAATAATATTCTTAAAGTGAGAAATTTAATGCTTCGAATAAAAATTATTTACACCTTACGCTGCAAAACTTAAAAATGTTCACCCAAAGTTTACTTCTGTAACCATTGCAGTAGAGTAACAGCGAAAAGACCAAAATTATGTTAGTCACATAAAACCGCGGTAAAAGAAATCAAAATTTAAAAAAATCTCATATAACCCTTTTCTATTTTTAACGTTTTATTTTGTATCCGGTTTTTAAATACTTAACACACGAAAATGTAATCATATGTAATTAAATTAATAATGCCAGAAACGCTGTAGTGACAGATTTTAAAAGTTTATTTGGAGTTTTTTAACACCACTAAAAGAATAAGACCCATTAGAACTGAATTTGAAAGTAATGGAGTACATGGTACCGTCCAACATATTTACATACTTTACGATTGTTATTGGCTAGTAGTTTGGCTTTATTTGCAGAACCGGGTTGTTTGTTTCTATTAAAATTGAACGCAATTAAAATATAAAACATGAAATGTGCTTGTATTTGTTGTTCTATGAATATTTTAGAATTTTTAATTTAGTTTAATTTGGGACGGCATTTTTTAAACTTGAGACGGTAGTTATTTAACAGCAATAACTATTCAAAGTATTATCAGATTCAAAAAAGAAAGTATAGCAACAGAAACTGCCAATGATATTGAGTTTTTAAAGGTACATTGTATGTACAACGTGCCTTGCAAGCCCGTTCACAAGCGACAAATGGGACAAGTGGAGAGGTGACATGTTATGGCAATCTAGATTTTTAGAGGGCCGCACTGTTCAGTTGTTCTAAGAGCAGGGGTAAAAAAAAACTTTCAAAGAGAACCAAATACACAAAAAAAAAAGTATGGGAACGCATTGAGCAAAAAACTGACAACTTTTTAAACATCAGAAACATTTGTGAGAAAAAAATAAAAAACTGTCTATGAATTAATGTATTTTTCATTCGAGTTTCATTCTTAAATAAGGATTTTTGGAATATATGTACAAAGTAAATAATAAGCAATTTGCATCCTACGAACACTTTTGTACATCTTTTCTCCATCGTTTTGTTTCAATTTACTTTTGATATCCAACAAAAAAAAGCAAACGTCAACTTCGAAAAGTTTCATAAATTTGTCTAAAGAAATTTCTTGGGCTGAAATTCACAGATTGCGCTCTCTTCTGTGAAAAACTATAAAGCTTACGAATAAAAACTGAAAAATTCACGAAGTAAATAATAGTAATAAAATTTAAAAATTTAATTGCTGGGAAAAGCATTCGCTTTCAATCGCCGTCAATCATTTGTAAACAGGGTTGTAAAGTTCTTGATTTTTGTAGTGCGGCTTATTCAGGAGTGCATTTTGAGCACTCAGAACTCAGAACTCTGAACGATGTAAAAAAATAAACAAACTCTAAACTACAAAAAACCTCTTTAGTCTCCTTAATATGAAATACACAAAGTTTACTTTTTAATGTATACCTATTGTATACTTTTATTTACGTTTTCATGTTGTGTTGAAAAAGTCCCATATTTTTAATTTCATAACGAAAACTTTGTTCATTTGCCTTAAAATCGAAAAGCTTTTAACGCAAAATTGACGTTTGAAGTCCCACACTACAGTTGTTCAAAAGCTCACAAATGACAAGTAGTAAATGTAAGCAAACACAAATAAAGAACAATTTTATTGGAATTTAACATGTTTACGGATTTATGTTACATTTCATACAAGAGTGCATATTTTCATATAGATTTACATAAACATACATACCTGATATGTTCCCAGTCCAATGATGGGCATCTTAAACCCACTGTTCAGTGTAACGGAAGGTACAGCAGTCATTTTATGCAATAATCTAATCGTGTTACTCACACCAAAAGTAAATTGCTTGCGAAGAAAATTTTCAGTTTGTTTATTCTTGAAAGGAGTGGTTGTTATTGGGGAGAATGTCGAACAATTAATCACCGAAGACTTATCTGAAAGGCTTGTGTAATGACGATCAGATGAAGAGCAAAATCTATAGCCACTATCGCCAAGTTGAGGAGAAAGAAAACTAAAAATATTTCCATATGCGTCTGATGACGTTCTCTCGAACAATTTCACTGTTGTATGTCCAATGTTTACTTTATTCGCCTGATGCATTTTGCGAGAACTACATTTGCATGGGGCTTCTGGCTCACGTTGTTGACTTTCACAAGTGGTGCTACTACTTTTTGTTGTAGTTGTATTCAGATTTCTACTATATATTCTATTCATTTTACTCTAGTTCTATATGCAAATACATACATGCATATACATTTATATCTATGAATGTTCGTAGATTCCTCAAACTGTTTTTCAATATGGTTTCTGACAAAAATCAATGCAAAATTGATTTTGGGTCTTAGATTGTTATATTATTATTATTTTCATTAATTGGTTTGGATATAACAATTTTAGAGTAAAATTTTATAATACATATGTACATATGTATGCATATATTAAATTAAATTATATTATATTATTATTAAATATATTAAATTCTAAAAATTATAGGTAATTACAAAATTATAGGTAATTAAAAGCATCCACCTATCAATTTGATAGACTGAAGGTTTTTTTAAATCAAGGGTGGTACTTTTCAGGTTTAGCAGATAAACCTCAAAGTTCACACACTAATTATTATTATTTTCATTAATTGGTTTGGAAATTACAATTTTAGAGTAAAATTTGAATAGTACTTACATATGTATGTAGTTATGTAGATACATATATGAAATTCTAAAAATTATAGGTAATTTAAAGCATCAACCTAACTTTGATAAACTGAAGGTTTTTTTTTAAATCAAAGGTCGGACTTTTTAAGTTTAGAAGATAAAGCCCTCAAAGTTCCTACAAAAAATGTACTTTATTGAAATTATAGTTGTTGTTCGAAAATATGTATGTAATAATAGTTTATATACATATGTATGTATGTATATACATAAATATGTACAATATGTATAACATTTGTTGAACATTCCTTGACTCATAACAGAATGCAGAGACTCCAACATACAGAATATTCCTCACCTGTGTATATAATACGCGAAAGGGGTAACAATTAATCTATAAACATTGATGTTGAAAAAAGGATTCAGTCTTGCCTGTTCGTCGTAAAAAAATAAAGATTTACTAATCAAGGTGATGTAACTTTATAGCTTAAATAATAAATTTTATATACTATATACATATAATTAAATAAAAACTAATGAATTTTTTTAACGATTTCGAAACACGCTATAATAAATCAAATGCATTGATAGGAAACCAGAAGCTATCTCTTCAATATCTTGGACTCGCTGAACCTGAACTGAGGTTGGATTCAGCAAACGTAAATATTGCTGTGTATAAAAAACAAAATGTGTTCGCAAGCGAGCGAAGAAATTCGTGTGACAAAAATCAATTAGGTTAAGTTAGCTACGATGATTATCCCGGCGAAAGTCAAGATAAACTTAGACCAGGGGCGGTCCATTGTGATACCACATAATTGGGAGACCTAAAAATCACAGGGTACGCTAGATCTCAAGATTTGTGAGACTTGTTATGTCTAAAAGGGCTAAGTAGGGTGACTGACTCAATCAACCCTAACTGTCCGGTGGACCGGGAAGGTATAAAGTACGAACAAGTATTTACGGTCACTGATTCAATCGAACCCTTGGTACTGTTATGCAAATGGTATTGTTTAGGTAGGGTAACTGATTCAATAGGATTCTTACTGTCTAGCTGTACCATGTACATAGGTAAGAGTAGTAGAGGCGACTGATTCAATCAAACCTTTGTTACTGTTAGCTCGTAATTAGTTTTGGCTAGGTGTACCGTAGGAGTTACAGATGTAACCGACTCAATCAGCCTCTGATACTATGGGAGCCTTTTGGTTTTCTTTACGTTTGTCAAAAGTCAAAATTCAGATCATCCTGGTCGATATGGCCGTAGTTAAATTATTCCATCTGTTATTTAACATGGCTTATGTTCGGTCAATATTTAAAGTTTTATTGTTTGCATTAGTGGCGCCGGTACCACTTTGTAAACAACTAAGAATAATCCGGTGTCTAATTTGGCTAGTTCATTTACTTTGCAGTTGCCTGGAATATTTCCGTGTTCCGGGACACAGCAAAGAATAATGTAACATCGGTCCATAATCTCTTTAATAGATTCATGCTATTGTTTAACCAACCCACATCTTATTGCTGGCGTTCCAAAGCTTTGATGGCTGACTAACTACCTATGTACACGACGATAAACTTACTATTTTTCGGGTACATTTTTTTTCTTTCACTCCATCAAAAATAGCAACATTGTTTTCTTTCAGTTTTTATTTATCTTATAATTTACAGAATGTATATTTGTATTAAATTCACGTACCAATTAAAATTCAATATTGAAAGGATAATAAATATTTTTAGCAGCATGTTCCATTGGTAAAAGTCTTTCGCCTGTGTTGAACGAATCCAGTACATTGTGATCTTCTTCACTTAATGTGAAGTCAAACACATCTATGTTTTCAATAAGTCGAGACTTTGTTACAGTTTTTGGAATCGGTACAACTCCGTTTTCGATCTTGAATTTAAATTAGTAAAATTTATCATGCACATAAATTCAATTGTTAAACTTGATTAAACACTTACCAAGTATCTCAAAACAACTTGTGCCGCAGTTTTATTGTACTTCTTTCCAATTTCTTTGACCTTGGAATCAAATATACATACTGGCGTTTGTCTTGCTATATCTGGTCTGCCCAAAGGGGAATATCCTGTAACGATTATATCCAACTCTTTGCACAGAGCAATAAGCTTCTTTTGATTTAATGCTGGGTGGCACTCAATCTGGTAAAAGAACAAATTTCATTAATAAATTACATAATGAACGGAACTTAAAATCAATAAATCTTGTTACGTGTTTACCTGATTATGGATTGGCTTTATGGTAGAATTCGCTAACAGTCGTTTCAGTTGTTCCGAATTGAAGTTCGATACACCAATACTTTTTGTCAGCCCAAGGCCGATAAGCTTTTCCATAGCCTTCCAAGTATCCAAGTAATCAATATCCCTATTCAATAAATAAACTAATTTTAGTTTAATGAATCACTAACTATCAAAAATAGTTAATCTCATACTTAAGTTCAATGTCACCGTTTGCATCGGAGGGCAATAATTCGTTATCCCCTCTATGAACGTATGCATACGGCCAATGCATAAGATACAGATCAACGTAATCTAATCCAAAATTTTCCAATGATTTTCGGCAAGCATACTCAACTTTTTCCGGTTCATGAAAGTTACACCATAACTGTGAATATTAGAACTCAGTAAAATGTAGATATGAACATTACCCAACTTACCTTAGTGACAATGTATACATCTTCCCTTTTTATAACTCCTTCGGCTATTTTATCACGCACAGCTTTTCCTACTTCTGCCTCATTTTCATAGAAATATGCGGTATCAATATGGCGATATCCGGCATCTATAGCATCTCTCACAGATCGTCCACAATCATCTCCCAGAGACTATTGTACAAATAAAAGACAGTATATGGTTCATGAACTGATGCAAGACGTTCATTTAAAAACGTTATATAAAAAGCGTTATATTAACTGCAAACGAGGGCCAACCCCGAATTCTAGTCGGAAGTGATATCGAGTTCGTTTATTGTTGGGAACCAATATCACTTCGCACTAGAATTCTGAAAATTGATATAGAAAGTCATTTCAAGAGAATAGAAAAAGTAAAGTGATTTTTAAAATCTTTAGCTATCATTGTGACGCGACACGTAGCCAAACGACCCAAATTTTACAAACAAGTAAGGCATTGTGTGCATTCCGAGTTCTAGGCTTATAATTTGGAACGCAAAACTTACTTAAAATTTGTTACTTTGATTTTGTTATAGACTGAAAGAAGACAAACTTAAATATTTTAATTCAAAGTAATAAACAGGTTCTACTGGGTGCAATTAAAATATGTTCATGCATATACATATAGGGCGATGGCACCAGTACTCAGCCCCTTAACATTTTTTTTGTGTTTGATTGGTTCTTAAAAATCTATTCTTCAACTATTTAATCAAGTATTTGATTCTTCTCTGTAGATTGGAACATACTTAGCTTATTAGGGATATGAGGTACCTAATGCAAACTATTTAAAATATAAGTGAAAAGGGTATGATTTGCGAGTAGTCGGCCCCCTCAGCTCAAGTAGTCAGCCTCAATTACCATTTCTATATTTTCATCGTTGTAACAACAAAATATATTAAGTTAAGAAACTTAAGTTGAGTTGGTATTTTTATTAAATAGCTTTTAAGTAACACAAAGAAAAACAAAAAAAAAATTAAGGTAGTCTTCAGTAGTCAGACGGAGGGGGCTGAGCCTAGAATAATTATAAAAATAATGTCTCGTAGGGTCAGTTCCCTCTTAACATTTTTAACATTTTAAGTAAAGAAACAAGATATGTAAATAAAGTGTCAGTAACATGACAATAATCATAAAATGCACATATCTTCAGTATATTCGTAATTGTATAATTTTTTTCAAATTCATTTCCACTACTTTTTTTTTTTTGGTAATCCATCCAGTGTACGCAGACTTATATTTTTTACGCGCGATGTAGCAGAATTTTTTGAACACAGAGAGAAGAAACGTTAGCCAAGAGAGAAATATTTTTTGTTTGGAAGAAGGACAAAAGCATTTACTACTGCGCTGTACTTTGTATATCAGCGGCCGACTACTGGAGGAGGCTGAACTTAGGAACCAGCACCCTATGTAAGTATGTAGCTACATGAATGTATAGTTTTCCGAAAAAAATCAGGAGGCACTCACACTATATGTTCCTAATCCTATAGCTGGTATTTTCGTCCCATCATTTTGCGTAATTAGTGTTACATTCGGCATTTTAAAAATTGAGGATAAACAAATATTTAATCCACGATCCCGTCGGAACTTGAAGAACTAAAAAAAATACAAATACTTCGCTGCTTTTATTCAAATCAAATGTAGCCAGACTTGAACACAGATGGGTTGCAATCAAAAGCTTTATAATATAAGAGTAGATAACACCTGTCAAATGCTTGCTGCTCTTAATCTCTTCAACAGAGAGTGCTCACAATTTTATTTGTATACCATCCACTATAACTAAATGAAAAGCACATACAATTTGATACACCTAAAAGTAGATATCGGATCATTTTTGCGCGCTTTTTTTTTTATCTTGTCTGTTATTGCATACATTAGCTTTGTTCCTATATTTTCGGGGTTGAGTTCGCACAAATACATACAGTGGCGACAAAATAAATAGCACAGTTACATGGTAACTAATAATTATGGTTTAAATCTGCAGCTTAATCGATTAAACATAAAATAGTTTTAGTTTATATAAAGTGTAACTTTGTTTATTACAATTAATTTGTCACTTTCAAATCTAATTCTTGATATTATTAAGGTAAGTAATAATAAAGAGTTTCTTTTGCAAGAAATTTAAAGATTTAAAGAATTTGGTATATCAACAACAGTATGGGACGAGGAATTCATTCCACGGAGGATTTCAGACGGTGTGTTCTTGCCTATAAGAATAAAGAAAGCTCGAATTCGGACATAGCGCGAAAATTGAAGTGGTCACGAAAAAAGGTAATTAATACCCTTCAACATTACCAAGAAATGGGCTCGATCCAAAACAAACTGCGTAAGGATCGGTAGCGTAAGACCACCTCTAGGACCGACTCGACCATTGTTCGTTTGAGCAAACTCGATCCATTTTTGTCAGCTCCTAAAATAAAATTAAAAATTGAAAAGGAGGTGAACGTGGATGTTTCTGTTAGCACAAATAAAAATCGCCTCCGAGAAAAAAAATTGTTCGGATGGATTGCTAGACAGAAACCATTGGTATAAAATCGGAATAAGTCACGTCATTTGGAGTTTGACCGTAACCATATTAATAAAAGTCCAAATTGGCTCGAGAATATTATGTGGACCATTATAAGACGGGAAACAATATGTAAGACGCGGGATCAACCAAGAATTCAACCCTAAATACGTCATAAAAATAGTAAAGCACGGTTGAAGCAATGTTCTTGTATGGGGGTGTTTTTCTTCGCGTGGTGTTGGTCCGATTTAGCGGATTGAGGGCATTCTTGAGCAAATGAAATACAAGGACATTTTGAGCAATGTTACGCTTCCTTATGCTGAGAAGAAAATGCCACTGATATGGAAATTTTAGCACGATAATAACCCGAAGGATACAGCTAAATCTGTAAAGCAGTGGTTATTGAGCCAGAAAATTGACGATTTAAGTTTGCCAGCTCAGTCCCCTGATCTAAATCCAATTGAGAACTTGTGGAGGGATGTCAACACATCAATAGACAGAACGACGGCCACAAATTTAGATCAACTTTGTGTAGAGATTCTACGTGCTTGGAGTGCCATACGTTGGAGAGAGGTGTAAGGTCCTGGTATCATCAATGTGCTGTCGATGTACTAAAGTTATAAAAGTAAATACTACCCGACTAAATATTGATGAGATCTCCATATTTACTTTTTTTCTTTTCTTCACTGTTCTATTAAATTTAATGAATTTCGGAAAGTGTCCTATTTATTTTGACTGCAAGAAGTTAGAACGAAGAATACTTTTTAGCTTTCTTTTTAAAAATATGAATAAAATGTTTCAGGTTTTTATTTTTTTAAATGAACTGCCCCTAATTTTATTTTATTACATAAGTAGTATCTTTTTTTACTGTAGATAAATACAAAAATTTTAAGTTTGAAAAAATGAGATCAAAGTGTGCTATTTATTTTGTCGCCACTGTATGTACCTCTAAACACAGCAAGCTACGAATCAAAGGAAAATCAAAAACATAAATATGTATGTAATCGGCTTGGAGCGATCTAGACGTGTAAAAGTCAGTGGTGCTAAAATAATGTGAATCTGACCGCATGATCGAATATATTTTTTTTAAATTCGTTTAAATGTTTTCTTAAAATATGTCAACATATGTACCTAATTAAAATTATAAATCTTAAATTTGATAAAGCAAAGTAACAAAATACGAACAATTCATTAAAGTATTGACTTTTAATCGAATAAAACAAGATATCATAGAACACTCTGGACCCACTCACGTACGACGGAAATCGTTTGATACTTTAAGATGGTTTTGGTTCATGTAACATTAGCTGTGTTGTTTTGAAACATTCGCAGTCAATAAAGGGAAATTTTACACGCAAAATAACAAAAACCTACTAACTACAACTCCTGATTTCATCCGCAGTAGGTGAGCTGCTGCTTGGAAATTCGGCAACATGTTGCGTAAAACCAATGCTTGACCCAATTAGAACTATTTAAGAAAATTATCTTCATTTTGAATTTTGGGAAGAAACGGAGTTCAATATTTTAAACCTTCAACAATTGTTATTCTACTGAAAGAATCATCCATTTCAGTGTACATATGAGGAATCTGAAATAAAAATTCAACTGGCGAAAGCCTGCTGAGAATTGTCCAAGTGAACTACTAGCTGCGGATGTTTAACAAAAAAACAACGGCTATTGAAAATCACTATTGTTCCCTACTGGAACACAATGGTGTCGGTGTCAAGTGAGGCTGTGTACCGATGTCAGTTTTAAACTGACAATGTTGCTGGATACAAAGTCCCAGCTACACAACCGGGTTCCTTGGTGCAAAGGAAATGTTTGCGATAGAAGACATAGCACCTGCACAGGTGCGAAACTATCCAACTTCAAACAGATTCGAAAGGATTATCGTTCTCAAACACGTTTATAGTTCCTTCGATCATTTAGTTCCATTTCTTTTTTTCTTATATAGCTTCACTCCAATTGAAATGAATATGGGACGTATTGGCTTTATTGTTTGTGTCGTTTGCTGGCTATTGCGAAGGAATGTTTTATTTTTTGTTTCTTTTATATTTATATGTATATATAACGCAATCAAATGTGCGTTTAAAACAGTTGTTCGAAGCCTTTTACTTGGAAGATCAGTATTTACCTACCTTCCAAACATGTTCCTGGAAATATGAACTTTAGTGTATTTCAACTTTTGACTGAAAACTGTCTAATATTTCTTGATGATTACGTTTTGAGAAGAATAAAATTTCACATCTGGGTTTTTGAGAAATCAATTTTGAATCGAAATCTTACATCTTTCATCTTGTAATAAATGAACCCTGCTTAATATGAAAATGCACAAATTTGATATTGTAACACATGGATCAGCTGGTAGATGTAGTCAGTGCACATTTGCTAAAGCGCAAAAACTTCGTGATTATGTCGATTTTAGTTAGTTTTATGTATTTACAAAATTAATTGTTTGGAAATTAACATTTTAATGAATATGTGTTGTTTTTAGGTAAATACATATAGTAATGGGAGAATTAAATATTGATATCACCGAAATAGTAATGGGGTGGCGACTAATAGAACCCAATTTGTTTAAAATTTCACCATATACATATGTATATGAGAACATTGACATTCCAAATTTATCCGCTCCGAACTCCGATCGCTAGTGCTAATAGTGCTAATAGTGCTGGTGCGAAGTTGGCTACCGCCTGTTCATGTAAAGCATGTCAATGTAAGAAAATATAAAATATGTATTTTGAAATTTAAAGTTTTTGTCAGGTGTTAAGGTTGTCGGCGCATTGCTGATAGAATATTACAACTATGAAAGTATTAATCAGCCCATTTTTGTAGTTTCTTTATATAATTTAGTTCAAATTTGTTTTAGAAACCACAAAATTAAAACGAACTGAGGAAAGAAACAAATGAAAACGACAAGTAGGTCAAATAAATTTCACACTCTCCAAACCGTTCATCACATCGGTCTGGCGAGTACCTATACAGATTACCCTACCCAAGTAAATGTACGTTGATATTCGTCACATCTGGAATCATCACAAATACCTATTTAACTAGCAATTTGATGAGTGTGAGCCAAGCGAAAGAGAAAAAGAACTTGGTCATTTGTATAATAAGAAATTCCTTAGAAGTTTTTTAAGTTATCCAAAATAGTTAAATGTTGTTAATTTTTTTCTGTGCTTCTAAATTAAAATTTAAATGATTATTGAACATTCTTTTGTATTGATTCAATGGATTTGGCTGACCAATAGAACTTTTCTAACGAAATGAGATTTTTCATAAACTTTGTAATATTTTAACGTAAGAGGTATTAAATGTTGTTGTATGTAGCATCTTCGAAGTTATCTTTGCAGTATGCTGTATTTTCCAATCGAATACGATATTATTAGGTAGTTCAGCTATGAAGATCAGTGTTTCATATGTACCATAGCGCATTAACAATATTACGTAGTATTGTATGCATTGTAAGTTTATTTAAATACGCACTTATAGTAGGTTGTTGTACATTAAAGAAGCTTCCTAGGAACCAATGCATTTCTTATACCAAATACATATTTATTCCGTCAAGTCGAATAAAGACCGGAAATGTCATGTATTGTACATTTTAACATGTTACTATTTTCAGGATCAGGGTCAGATACCTACGTGCTTATTTGCATCCACTGTACTTCGTTGTTCAGCATCTTTTGGATGATATTGTCCTGGCTAATTTCGCCGACGATTCTACTTAATTCTTGACGGAGGGACTCCCATCTGATGCGATCGAAGAAGGTGTGATCGGCGTCGTCTGAAATCGAGTCTCCGTATTGGCAGGAAGCGCTACTCACTTTTCCTATCTTTTGTAGGAAGGCGTTAAAGTACCCGTGTCCGGTGAGGAACTGGATAACGTAATAGTTCACTTCACCGTATTTCCGGTTACTCCATTCGCTTACGTCTCTGATAAGCCTCGCAGTCCAGCGCCCTCTATATTTCCGACTCCCAGCGTTCTTATTATTCTTCCTATTACTTCCGCCATCGCTGCTTCAATTTCCGCTTCCTTTTCGTATGCGTACTTTCGTTGTGCTGCAAGAAGGTCTATTGCTGCAACCCCTGCGACTACAAGAGTAGCTGGCTCAGATACCGTGCGTATGCGCTAGCTATCCGTAAGGCACTGCGCCTGTACCGATGCCATCTGTTTACGGTACTTTTCTTGCTTCAGTGCATCAGCCCAAATTTTGCTTCCGTATAGGATAATCGGGTGCGTTGTCACCATCAGGAGTTTTCGTTTCGCTGATGGTCTACCTACGTTTGCCATCAACCTGGACAAAGATGTTGTCACTTTTGATGCTCGTTCTGCGGCCGTCCGTATCTGTTCCCAGATGTTCCAGAGATCTGGTCCTAGAATAGATCCTTGAGCGGCTCCGGCTGTGATATCTTTTCTTCTTAAACCTTCCGTTGTTTGATAGATTAGTTCCCGGTCTCTCAAGTAGTTTTTTTAGCATCTGCGAGAGATACTCTGGGATTTCGAATCTTCTTTCGAGTGCACTCATATCAGTAACACAATTTTTCGGGTGGAGTTGTGGCTTTGGAGGGCAGTTTCGACAGCTCTTAAAACTTCTTCTATTGCTCCTATTGTAGAGCGACCTTTCCTGAAACCGTATTGTCGTTCAGACAAATCTCCTTTCCTTTTTATCGCGGCTATGAGGCGTGGCTGCAATAGCTTTTCTAGAAGTTTTCCTGTTGTATCCAGCATGCACGAAGGCCTGTAGGCGGACGGGGAGTTTGGCGGTCCTTTATTTTTATAGATAAGTACAACCCGTTGCTTTTTCCAGCGTTTTGGAAAGGTCCCTTCGACGAGGCAGCTGTTGTACATGTTGAGTAAAAACTGTGGGCTGGATTGAGCTATTTGTTTAAACTCTTCCACCGGTATACCGTCTGGTCACGGAGCTTTTTTGTTTTGCATTCCATTGATAGCAATCTTTAGCTCTCATCTTCTGGGATGACTTGGGAACAGTGTATCAATATGGCTCATCTTTTCAGGGCTTAGGGCTGCTGTGGGTTTTTGGGTGCCAAGCTTTCGCAGAACGATCTTGTACCCAAGTCCCCAGGGATCGTTGTTGACATCTTGTCGGAATTCTTTCCACTTGCGCTTCTTACTCAAGTTTATGGCTGTCTTGAGCTCATGGCGTTTGGTTCTGAATTCTTCGAGAACTTGCTCGATGTTGTCATTTTGTCTTCTTCTTCCTCTGGTGACTTTTCGTCTCAGTTGCAGACAACCAGTAGACCGGCTCTCTTCTTCTGTTGGAGTAGTTTTTTCGAGGCATTAAAGCATAACATGCAAGTCGGGTGAGTTGCATTGTTGCTTCTACTTTTTCTTCGGCAGTTCATTGCATCTGGATCACGGCACTCTTTCCATTTTCAATCGTCCTCCTAAGAATATCGATGTTCAGTTTGTTGGCATTCCATCTCACTGTTTGATTTTGGTCTCGGTTCGGATTTCGGTTGTCTTCTACAATATCGAAAACGATATATTGGTGATCTCTGCCTGTGCATTCTTAGATGACTCTCCAGTTCCTAATTTTGAACAGTATACCTTCTGTGGCGAAGGTTATTTCAGGTATTGTACCTCTTTGTCCTGCTCTTCTGAAGGTGGGGGTGTTTCCTACGTTAACTACACTAAGGCCACGTCTCGCTGCCATCTTGAGTATTTGCCTTTCTCGAGAATCTGTCGTTGGCATGCCCCATTCTTGGCCTTTTGCATTAAAGTCTCCGGCAACTATGATCTCTCCTTCGGTTCCGCTTATGAAATCTTTAGTTTAGTTCTAGTCCTCTAGTTTTTGCCGGAAATCGTCCATGCGGTCATTTGGACTTAGACATACGCTAATTATTGTGATTTTTTCGTTTTTTGTCCATGTAAAACCTCTTTTCGATCCCTTGCTCTGGACGGTGATGTTTCTGTTTGGAGTCCATAAGGCGGCGGTTTCTAGTGTATCGGAGATCCAGTTTTGCTCCATTTTGTTGGCGTATTGCTCACTTATGATAATGACGTCCGCGTGTAGTTCACTAATAAGCTTGAATTTTGGAATCGACCGGTTGATCACCCAGTTTTCTTTTTAGGGCACCCTGGACTTCTTCTTCTGTGGTGAGTTCGTCCAGGTCCCTTATTTCCAAGGTTGTTTTTGGTTCGAGGTTTCTGACCGTGGTTCTTTCTTCTAGAATATTTTGGATCGATTTCCCAAAAGCTGTACGATTTTTGACTTTTGGTCCGATTTTTAGGAGTACATCTCCCGTTTTTGTCTGCCTAGCGGTTTTTATTGTTGTCTCCGCATCCTCTGGGTTTACCTTCTGCCTTATTTCTCGAAGAATTTGTGTAGAGAATCTGCCTTCCATTGGTTTAATGAGTATTGCTTCGAGTCGTGTCTTTCGATTCCGTTTCCGTTTGATGTTTTTCACTTTCCGCTTTTTGTCTGCCTCAGATTTCGCTTTATCCTTCCTTGTTGGTTGTTTGGACTGTGATGTTTCTGTGTTTTTGACGACTTGTGCGTAATTTTGCTCCATGTTGCCTTTTAGTTTTTGGATAGGTTCTTCTTTGCTCTTGGCAAGAGTTTGTTGCATTTTATCATCATCTTCCGGTTTTTTATTATTGTTTCCACATATCGGGGAATTTCAGGTCCTTTTGTCTCGTTTCTTTTCCAGGGGACTAGAAGGTGGTCTCTTAGCTGTATTTGGTTCCGAAATCTTTGACGAGCAGGCTTCTCTTTCCTTTTTCTGAGTCCATTCCATTTTGTCTAATGATTCCTCTATCTTTTCAATTCCGATCCTGAAATGCTTGCTTATATTTTTCTGCCTACTGCATGCAAGTTTCATCGTCCTCGGTTTCTGGGGTCTTTTGTTGTTTCCTCAGGTGGCGGATAGAGGAATGCTCGCCATTAATGTTTTACAGAACTTTTCTAACGAAATGAGATTTTTCATAAACTTTCCATTTTGTCTAATGATTCCTCTATCTTTTCAATTCCGATCCTGAAATGCTTGCTTATATTTTTCTGCCTACTGCATGCAAGTTTCATCGTCCTCGGTTTCTGGGGTCTTTTGTTGTTTCCTCAGGTGGCGGATAGAGGAATGCTCGCCATTAATGTTTTACATTAATGAAGGGTAGGCGGGAAATAAAATACCACCCGCGGACCAAATAAACAACTGTGTGAAGGAACACTGAACAATAAACCAAATATGGATACAACAGCAGAAGGAGATAACTTTACCGTGCAGGGAGTCGGATCCCCAGTACCGGCGTCTGTCAGGGGTGAGCGCGCGAGCTCCGGTGACTGCAAGCCAAACGAAAACCAAACTTCGGGAGTGGGACACTTGGCTCCGAAGAAAAATGCAACTACAAGCGAAAGAAACGAAGACATCTGGGCCCCTTTCAAGCGGGAATGAAAAATGATGCGTACACCACAATCAAATACAAGATCTTCAACCGAGAGAAATACATCAGCTTCAACAAACCCCATAGCCAGACAAATTATACGGGTATCTGATGAAGAAGCTCCGCCAAAAAAAAAAGCAACAGTATAGTCTGCGAATGTAGCAACACGTACGTACATAAAAGGAACAAAGCAGGTCCTATATTACGTGAGGCTTTGCCACACTTTATCAACATGTTTCCATTAAAAAAGAATAAAGAAGAGTAATATCCTTAAGCAATAGAAGGTAGAAAAAAATCGAATCCATATGTACATATGTATATTATGCCAATAATGTTTTCTTAAATTACTAAAGTACTAAAGCGGACGAGCCTTTAATAGGTCAACGGCAGCGCTCACATCCCCGAAGCGGGTTACTGACATCGGTTTTCTCAACCGGCCCCTTGTCCTAGGGGTTTCACCAATAGGAACTGGCCCTCCAGGTTGGGAGTTGTGCCGTCGGTGTAACTTCCCTACCACGTAAAAAAACAATAGTTACGAGAGAGATACACGCCTCGGAATTAAACCAACCCCCTCATACAAGATCACGACCCGGAACGTTTACGGACTATGAACTAAGAGTATGCACCTGGAACGTGCGTACATTGTACACCCCTGGTGCTGCTCAAAAACTTGAATCTATCCTCACGCGGTACAAGTCAGATATTACCGCGATCCAGGAGATACGATGGATAGGATCAGGAATACAAAAACGACAAAATTGCGACATTTATTACAGCTGCCACAAAAGACTGCACATGTTAGGATGCGGATTCGTCGTGGGAAATCGGCTACGCTCAATGATAATTGACTTTAAGCCGATCAGCGATCGCCTGGCTGTGATCCGCATCAAAACATCAGCTTAATATGTGCACACGCCCCTACCGACGAAGCTGAAGACACCATCAAGGAGGAATTTTATGACCTCCTGGACGGGGCCTATGGAGCCTGTCCGGAGTATGAAGTCAAAATCGTACACGGAGACTTCAATGCCAAAATGGGTAAGGAAAACATCACTGGCGGATTAGTCGGAAAGTACAGCCTCCACGATACGACAACAGACAACGGCTTCCGACTAATCGACTTTGCAGCAGCTCGTAATACGGTGATAAGTAGCACTAGGTTTAAAGACTACGAGTCCACACAGCAACCTGGACATCATCAAATAGGTAGCCGAGACCACCATAGGTTACCAATCAACACCTAAGAGGAGCCCTTGGTATGATGATAAAAGCGTACGTCGGAAAAAGGTGACAGAAAATGCATACCTACGAATGCTGCAGCGGAAAACAAGAGCAGCAAGGGAAGAGTATCGAGCCAGAAGAAGGGAGGAGAAAAAGATCCTGCGTAAAAAGAAACGTGCCCACGCAGTCTCCCAGCTCAAGGGTATCGAAGAGTCTCGCGACAGGAACAGCACCCGGATGATTTTTAAGAAAGCCAAGCAGCTGGCAGCTGGCTTTAAACCCGGAACGCAGGCTCTTCGAAATAGTGAAGGAAACCTAGTCACCGAAGCACAGGGAATAGTAGATGTTTTTAAGGAGCTACTTAATGGGCATCAAATAGAGAGTGATAGGGCAAGAAGAGAACCCACGTCCAATCAATGAAGAAGCCATCCCCCTCCCCAGTTTTGGAGAAGTTGACTTAGCAATCAAAAAGCTGAAGAACAACAAAGCCGCTGGCTCTGATGGTCTACCAGCAGAGCTCTTCAAACATGGTGGTGATGTTTTGGTAGGGTGCATGCACCAAATCATCAACCAAGTATGGGTGGATGAAGCCATGCCCGATGACTGGACTATCAGCTCTATATGCAACATATTCAAGAAAGGCGATCCTATGTCTTGCAAAAACTACCGAGGCATATCCCTGCTAAATGTCGCGTATAAGATCCTATCCAATGTACTGTGTGAACGTCTGAAACCTTTCTGCAACACACTAATCGACACGTACCAGTGTGGCTTTCGGCCCGACAGATCGACGATCGACCAAGTTTTCACACTAAGGCAAATCTTGGAAAAGACCAACGAATCCTCCTCATCGACTTTAAAGCCGCCTACGACAGCATTCATCGTCTTGAGCTCTACAAGGCGATGGTCGAATTCGGGATCCAGGCAAAATTTATCCAGCTGTGCCGCGTGACGCTGGAAAACACGCGGTGCAATGTGCAATTTCGGAACAGCTCTTCTGAACTATTCCAAACTTGCACCGGATTTCGGCAAGGAGATGCGCTGTCGTGTGATTTCTTCAATCTAGTGCTGGAACAGATAGTGCGCAGGGCAGGTGTCAACCCGGAAGGCATTATCTTCAATAAATCTCTCCAGCTGCTGGGATATGCAGACGACATCGACATCATCGGTCGCTCCCAGAGTGCCGTTATAGAAGCTTTCACGGCAATTGAAGAAGAGGCGAAACGAGTTGGCCTTGAAGTAAATGAGGACAAGACCAAGTACCTGTCAACAAACAATGATGCATCGGTCCACCGCCTAGGACAAAACGTCACTGTTGGCAACAGTAACTTTGAGGTAGTTAGGGAGTTTACCTAAGGTGTAGTTACGACGAAGACATACCCTAGCAAACCGCTGCTACTTCGGTTTGGCAAAACAAATGGGTTCAAAACTCCTATCTCGGAAGACAAAATGTATGCTCTACAAAACTCTGATCCTGCCAGTTCTGCTATATGGAGCCGAGAGCTGGACGATAAGCAGGGAAGCAGAGCACATGTTGGGCACTTTCGAGAGAAAAATTCTCCGTCGAATTTTCCGTGGAGGAGAAGATACAACCGCGAACTCTACGAGCTGTACCAAGATGTGGATGTAGTCCAAAAAGCCAAAATACGTAGACTACACTGGCTCGGCCACATCGAGCGAATGGACAATAATGCTCCAGCAAAGAGGATCTTCGACTCACAGCCCCCAGGTTCGAGACGACAAGGAAGACCGAACCTCCGTTTTAAAGACCAAGCTATCGCGGATGCCAGAGCGCTTGGTCTGGACAACTGGGAGCAGCGTGCCCGGGATCGAAGAGAATGGAAGGCTACCGTGTCTCAGGCAGGGACTCTTCACGGGTCGGGAGCCCGTTAAGTAAGTAAGTATGTGCAGCAACATATTTGGTTTGAAATAGTTTTAACAAATATTTAGATTTTATTCTAGCACTTTTTTTTAAAAATCTCCCTTTTCTCATCTAAAACTTTTTTAAACATATGTTGATGATTTTTGTGGGAAATTATAAATTTAAAAAAGCGTTGAAAAAAATCGCAATTAAATCCGATGATTTACTTACATACAAAACCTTAATCTTTTCCTTAATACAACAGACAAATTTTTTGGACCAAGTATATGTACATTTGTAGGTAATATAATACGCGAAAGGGGTAACAATTAATCTATAAACATTGATGTTGCAAAAACGATTCAGTCTTGTCTGTCCGTCGGTCGTACGAAAATAAAGATTTACTGCTCAAGGTGATGTAGCTTTATATCTTAAATAATAGGTACGTGCACATTAATGTAGGTACATATGTATAAAAGTTAGTGAATTTTTTAACGATTTCGAAAAACGCTATACTAAATCTAATACATTGATAGGAAACCAGAAACTATCTCCAATATCTTGGACTTTCTGTTAAACAACCTGAACTGGGGTTGGATTCAGCAAACGTAAATATTGCTATGTATAAAAAACCGTGGCTCCGTGGTTAGTGCGTTGGACTATGGAGCAAGAGGTTTGAAGTTCGAATCCCAGTCGGAACATCTAAAAGTTTTTCACGACCCCACCTCTCGCAAGCGTCTGACAAACATCCGAGAGTACAACTATCCTGATAATGCTTCTCAAATAACAAACTTCTTTTCGGACACGGCATTAAACAGTAGGCTCCTTCCATTCATGTAAAGAATATAACACACACAACACGAATGGTTGTGAGAAGCTAGGCCCTGTCCCTAGTCCCATCGACCTGTTACGCCAAGTATTTATTTATTTATTTATTTATTTATTTATTTATAAAAAACAAAATGTGTTCGCAAGCATGCGAAGAAATTGGTGTCACAAAAATAAATTAGGTTATGGTAGCTAAGTTGGTTATCCTGGCGAAAGTCAAAATACACTTAGACCAGGAGGCGGTCCATTGTGATACCACATATTTGGTAGACCTAAAAATCACCGGGTACTCGAGATCTCAAGATTTGTCGGAATTGTTGTGTTTAAAAGGGCTAACTAGGGTGACTGACTCAATCAACCCTAACTGTCCGGTGGACCGGGAAGGTATGGAGTGAAAACAAGTACTGACGGTCACTGATTCAATCGAACCCTTGGTACTGTTATGCAAATGATATTGTTTAGTTAGGGTGACTGATTCAATAGGAATCTTGATTGTACATTTTGGTATTATGTATTTTGATTGTGATTGATACTTGTCGATTTGACAGTCGGTTGTTGTCGATCACAAATTTTTGATCGATGCTCTGTATTCGTGCAAAATAAAAAGGTTTTCTGCGTATAAAATGTACGTTACTTTAATAAAAATGCTAAAATGTATGCAAAATGAAAAATATTGATTCCAATTGAGGACAAAAGAAGTCACAAACAGAAAACAGCTGGAGCTTCTAGTTGCGTTAATGGAATCGAATCCAGATATTGGTAAACGTATTTGTGTCAAAACCAAGGCAAAAAAACGATGGGAGAAGATAGCAATTGAATTGAATAGCTATGAACCTCCAGTTCGTACATGGGAGAAATGGCTTAAAGTAAAAATAAAAGGTGTATGTGATAATTTGAATTTTGTTTTTAGGTTTGGACTGACTTCAAATTTGAAGTCAAAAAGAAGAAAACAGAAAATAAATTGGAGATAAAAGCAAAAGGTGGTGAACCACCTTTAATCTTCTGGAAATAAATACCTACATATGTAGATCTATCTGGTGTTGAATTCGGCCAGAAAAGTGAAGGGTGTGAAAAAATCAAAATCCTGATAAATAAGTGAATATTGAGTCTGAAGTGAAATTAAACATCAATGGAATACCACAGAACCATACAGTCTACAAAAAAAATTAATCAAAAAAAAATCTGCAAAGTCTGTAAAGCAAATGAACATACGAAAGCAGTGAAGGATAGACTGGTTTTATTAGATAAACAAGCCAATGCTCAAGAAAATTGTTACAATAGCATGATTAATATTATGCTAAAAATCAAAGCGAAATGCAAGAATACGGAAGAATATACAAAAAGAACGATACAAATAAGGAGCTGTTATATAAGCCATAAAGAAAGCAAAACTGGTAATTCATAAAGACAAAGTAAAATGTGAACCAAAGGACAAACAAAAATTGCTAAATTGTCTTTAAGCTTGACATATTGAACACATACATATGTACATATTATGCCTGGTATTCCACTTTTTTGGAAAAAATGTATTTTTGTCCGACGTGCTTCAACTTCGGAATAGTTAAACTTAATCCACTTTGCGCAAATGTGAGTTTTCAGCACTTGGAAGACTTCCTTAAGCACTAGAAATACGGTGGATTGCGCCAGTCCAACACTGTGCTCATTCCCCACACTGGCTTGGTAACACCCATCATAACAGAAACGCAAAGCGGTAGTTTGACTTTGTTTCGAATAGACGTATTTCACACATTTCGCTTTAATTTTGTATCTATTTCCGTTAATAGGTCTCTAAACGCTGCTTTGGACAATCGGAAATGATTCACAAACCTGTAAAGATAAATTATTAGTCAATACCTAGACATAAGAGACACTATGTATTTTGATACACAATTCTCACATTGTTTCTTCCAATTCCGAAGGGTTTGAAGCATCTCTTATTTTTCTGGCCATTTCCAAGAATTCGTTATTATCATTTTCAGCGTCTTAATCGTTGAACCATAATTCGATTGAACTCATTTGTTTAAATTAAAATTTTACAATTACTAAATAAGGGTGAATTCGTAAACGTAAGATTGGCAAAGCATGTGCAAAAAAGCAGTTGAAACGTAAAAATGAAAAAGTAAATGAAAGTGAGCAATATTTTTTTGAAAACTGCACAAATATGCTTGCTTTTGCTCAAGAAAACTAACTCAATTGCGATTCAGAACTGTTTGCTTTGCGTTTATGGACAACGTGCTTTGCACATTTGCGCAAGATATCCGTTTACGAATTCACCTTAACTGTCAAAGTATATTATATTCCTCTATCGATTGAGGTACACAATACCATAGTTAAAATCAATCGACGCAATCACAATAAGGGCCACTATCTACATACATATGTATGTATGTACATATAAACACGACGATAAACTTACTATTTTGTACCCGTTTCCTTTCACTCCATCAAAAATAACAACATTGTTTTCTTTCAGTTTTTATTTATCTTATAATTTACAGAATGTATATTTGTATTAAATTCACGTACCAATTAAAATTCAATATTGAAAGGATAATAAATATTTTTAGCAGCATGTTCCATTGGTATAAGTCTTTCGCCTGTGTTGAACGAATCAAGTACTTTGTGATCTTCTTCACTCAATGTGAAGTCAAACACATCGATGTTCTCAATAAGTCGAGACTTAGTGACAGTCTTTGGAATCGGTACAACTCCGTTTTCGATCTTGAATTTTTTGAACGTGTACATAAATTCATTTGTTAAACTTGATTAAACACTTACCAAGTATCTCAAAACAACTTGTGCCGCAGTTTTATTGTACTTCTTTCCAATTTCTTTGACCTTGGAATCAAATATATATACTGGCGTTTGCTTTGCTATATCTGGTCTTCCCAAAGGGCAATATCCTGTAACAATGATATCCAACTCTTTGCACAGAGCAATAAGCTTCTTTTGATTTAATGCTGGGTGGCACTCAATCTGGTAAAAGAACAAATTTCATTAATAAATAACATAATGAACGGAACTTAAAATCAATAAATCTTGTTACGTATTTACCTGATTATGGATTGGCTTTATCGTAGAATTCGCTAACAGTCGTTTCAGTTGTTCCGAATTGAAGTTCGATACACCAATACTTTTTGTCAGCCCAAGGCCGATAAGCTTTTCCATAGCCTTCCAAGTATCCAAGTAATCAATATCCCTATTCAATAAATAAACTGATTTTAGTTTAATGAATCACTAACTATCAAAAATAGTTAATCTCATACTTAAGCTCAATGTCACCGTTTGCATCGGAGGGCATTAATTCGTTATCCCCTCTATGAACATATGCATACGGCCAATGCATAAGATACAGATCAACGTAATCTAATCCAAAATTTTCCAATGATTTTCGGCAAGCATACTCAACTTTTTCCGGTTCATGAAAGTTACACCATAACTGTGAATATTAGAACTCAGTAAAATGTAGATATGAACATTACCCAACTTACCTTAGTGACAATGTATACATCTTCCCTTTTTATAACTCCTTCGGCTATTTTATCACGCACAGCTTTTCCTACTTCTGCCTCATTTTCATAGAAATATGCGGTATCAATGTGACGATATCCGGCATCTATAGCATCTTTCACAGATCGTCCACAATCACCTCCCAAAGACTATTGTACAAATAAAAGACAGTATATGATTCATGGATTAATGTTTTCTGCATTAAAAATCGTTGTATTAAAAGCGGGGTCCACTGAAAGTCCAACCCAGAATTCTAGTCAAAAGTGATATTGGGTTTGTTTACTGTTGGGAACCAATATCACTTCTGCATAGAATTCTGTAAATTGATATCGAAAATCTCGAATGTCATTTCTAGAGAATAGAAAAAGTAAAGTGATCTTTATAATCTTTAACTTTCACTGTGACGCGACACGTAGCCAAACGTTTCTGATTTGATCGAGGCATTGGGTGTATTCCGGGTTCTAGTCTAACAATTTGGAACGCAAAACTAACTTAAAATTTGTTACTTTGATTTTGTTATGGATTGAAAGAAGAGAAACTTAAATATTTTAATTCAATTTATGAGAATTTTTAGATTTAATTGCAATCAATTTTAGTACTGTGTAAATGTTGCTTGCGATATATTAAGAACATAGTAGCTGAATCACTCATTTGTTAATACTGATCATAAATCTAAACACTATTCAGGCTATATTTTTATTATTTTATGCTAACTTGCTGCTGTGTCGACAATATCAGAAACATCGCATAGAATACGGTGTAGGTATAATCCACAAAGAAATACCAAAACATTTTTACTTGGAATAGCTCATAAAAAGATACATATAAAGCATTAATCTGAAATACTCGATTAAAAGGGTCAAGCAATGTGGCGGGAGAGTTATAATTTAGACAGCCACGAAAATGACATGATGTTGATCCTATAGCTTGAGAATTTGGCAGAGTCTTTTCGAATATCTGTCACTAACCAAAGTATAGTATGATAGGAAAATTCAAGTTAAGATCGAGGATCTGTGCAATGATGTAAATAGGAAATTTTAGACCATTTTAGGCCATTTAGCCAAGAAATCCTTTACCAAACGCTTGTGGAAGTTATCCAAGAAGTTGTCAATTTAATTTTTTGCAATGCTATTTAAGCATATTTCCACTTAGTTTTAAAGAACTTTTAGGTATTTGTTTTTCATTGGAGTTTGTCTTACATTACATTATTACAAGGGAGGTAAAAAAACTACCTGCAGTGAAATCTTTCTCTTACGGACACCCTGTTTACAAATAACTCGACTCAATTAACAGTTGTATATAGCAAACACGCAATACAATCAGCACAGGATTTCCATACAACCAGAATATTTGTTCAACTAATTTTGATTGGAAACCATGTTTTTATTTTATTTTTCTACATTCTCCCATCAGAAAAGTGAAAACACAACTAAAATCTGTACGACGTTGGTATGCGCGGAAGCAAATTATACGATTTTCATACAATCCGTTGTATCCTCAAGAGCTTGCGACCGTACAACACACAAATAACCTATTATATTTAGTCGGTGGTACAAGATTGGTACAACATACATACTTATGTATAAATTTTTTGTGATTTAATCTCTCCCCACTGTATAAACGTATATTTATATGTACATATGTATATAGAGCTGTGCAATAGCATGGTAATAAAAAAGCGGTCAGTAAATTAAATACAGTCTGACTATTTTGTTTTCCGCAAAAATAGTGAACCGAGAGCGAATGTTTATAAAAAAAACTTGTCCTAACAGATGCAAATACAAATTAAATCAGCGGCGCTGATGCATGTTCGTTGATACACAACTTTAAAACCCAGATCAAACAAACCATACAAATTGAATAAAAATATTTTATTGCGTATGCTATTTTACAAGATGGGCCATGTTATACATACATATAAGTAGGTATACAATAGCTAGCATTTCATCAAACTAAATTTTGATTGAATTATAACACTATCACTCGGAGAGTGGCTAAATACATAAATGACAATAAGATTATAAGCATTGTATGTATGTAGGTATGGATACATTTGTGATAACGGATCACCCTATAAACCTTCATAGATAAAAGCCATGCTGCGTTCGCATGTACAAAGTAATAAACAGATTCTACTTGGTGCAATTAAAATATGTTCATACATACATACATATATGTAGCTGAATGAATGTATAATTTTCCGAAAAAATCGGGAGGTACTCACACTATATGTTCCTAATCCTATAGCTGGTATTTTTGTCCCATCATTTTGCGTAATTAGTGTTACATTCGGCATTTTAAAAATTGAGGATAACTACTTTTGCTACGAAATAAGAACAATTAACAAATAATCAATCCACGACCCCGTCGGAACTTGAAGAACTAAAAAAAATACAAATAGTTCACTGCTTTTATTCAAACTAAATGTAGCCAGAACTGAACAGATGTTTTGCAGTCAAAAGCTTTTTAATATAAGAGAAGATAACACCTGTCAAATGCTTGTTGCTCTTAATCTCTCAAACGGATAGTGCTCACAATTTAATTTTTATACAAAGCACATACAGTTTGGCACATCTAAATTTTCACTAAGTCCCAAGGAATGACAGGGAGTAGATCAAAGACCATATTGTTATGGTAGTTCATAGTATGTATTCATTTCAAATCTATTTTAATACGATACAACAAGACTCGGCCGACAATCTATTATTATGGCAATAGGAAAAAGTGCAGGTTGTAGATCGACTTGGATAAGTAGAGAGATCGAATCATTTTTGCGCGCTTTTTTTATATTGTTTGTTATTACATTCATTAGCTTTGTTTCTATATTTTCGGGGTTGAATTCGTGTAAAGGAATACCTCTAAACACAGCCAACTACGAATCAAAGGGAAAACAAAAACATAAATATGTATGTTATCGGCTTGGAACGATCGTAACGTGTAAAATTCAGTAGCGCTAAAAAAATGTATATTTTTTTTAAATTCGTTCAAATGTTTTCTATAAATATGTCAACATACCCAATTAAAATTATAAATCTTAAATTT
Source organism: Xylota segnis (assembly GCA_963583995.1). NCBI lineage: Eukaryota > Metazoa > Arthropoda > Insecta > Diptera > Syrphidae > Xylota > Xylota segnis. The sequence goes on from OY757238.1 coordinate 26,374,140, forward strand.
GATAAAGCAAAGTAACAAAATACAAACATTTCATTAAAGTATTGACTTTGGACCCACTCACGTACGACGAAAATCGTCTGACGATATTTTACATTAAGATGGTTTTGGTTCACGTAACATTAGCTGTCAATAAAGGGAAATTTTACACGTAAAATAACAAAAACCTACTACCTACAAATCCTGATTTCATCCGCAGTAGGTGAGCTGCTGCCTAGGAATTCAGCAACATGCTGCATAAAGCCAATGCTTTTTATTTATGGACGTTGGTGCCACTGCAAAAGTTGTTCTGTTCAGTAGGGGTGTTCATAGCGATGACCCAATTAAAAATCATTTATACAATGCTCCTGATTGGCTAGAAAATAAATAAGAGTCAATGTGGTGAAACCAATGGTGTCGGTGTCATTTGAGGTCGTGTACCGATGTCAGTTTTGAACTAACAATGTTGCTGCTACACAATCCTTGGACATGTTTAGGTGCAAAGGAAATGTTTGCGATAGAGGACACAGTTCCAGGAACTATACAGGTGCGGAACTATCCAACTCCAAACAGATCCGGAACGATTATCGTTCTCATACATTTTTCGATCGTTTAGTTCCATATTTTTTTCCCTTATATAATTTTACTCCATTTGAAATGAATATGGGACGTATTGACTTTATTGTTTGTGTCGTTTTCTGGCTCCTTTAAAGTGTCTGCGAAGAAATGTTTTTTTTTTTCTTTTTTTCTTTACATGTATAAATATGTATAATGCAATCAAATGTGTGTTTAAAACAGTTGTTCGAAGCCTTTTACTTGGAAGATCAGTATTTAACTTCCTTCCAAACATGTTCCTGGAAATATGAACAGCAAAAACTTCGTTGCTGTTGTTCTTGCACAGGAAAGGAGCTCCCTAGGAACCAATGCATTTTTTATACCAAATACATTTTAGCGCCATTTAGCTGTAGTCGAATAAAGACCAGAAATGTTATGCATTGTACATCTTAACATTTCTTATTTTCTGATCCATTCAAATACAATTATCATTTACTGTTCTTTACAGTTTTTCGGTTACTTCCTTTACTGCAACAGTATTGTCTGCGAGCAACACGTACGTACATAAGAAAAGAAAGAAACAGGTCCTATATTACGTGAGGCTTTGTCACACTTTATCAAAATGTTTATTACATCAAGAAAGACGCGATTTTTTATTTTATATTTTATAAGCAATAGAAGGTCGAAAAAAGTTTAATACATACATATATTATGCCAATAATGCAATAACAATCTCTTTGCAGAAAGCGGTAAGGTTCTTTTGACTAAGCCCTGAGTGATATTCAATCTGATAACAGAACAAGTAATACTAAGGATTTACATAACAAAAAAATACAAAAATTAAAATCAATAAATCTGTTTATACTTACATACATATGTATGTACATATCTGCTAAGTAAAATCTGCAACTCATTTTGAATTACCTTTTTTTGGCATAATATCAATCGTTTAACTTGATTCGAATTGAAGGTCAATATGGCGATACTTTTTATCACCCCTAGACTGATACGTAATCTAATATTGATTTAATAATCGATATCATTCCTCAGCTCAATGTCACTGTTCGTATTGGAAAGGAACATAAGATACAGATGGACATTTAATCTAAAGCTATTCAATTATTAACAACAAGTGTACTCAGCTCCAGATCATGAAAACGACACAGTTACTGTTAACGTTTGTTGTCAGGAGTCGGTAAAATGAAAAACGTATACGTATATATATACGTATGTACATAAGTATATACACATAAAAGTAGCTATAATGCGACTTGCCTTTATGAAGATGTAAAATATCACAATTTATACTATATAGACACCCGAAGAAGTGTGCGGCGCTTAGCATGTTATATTGGTGAATTTTGTAATTTTTGTACATACATACATACAATGTACATAAACACCTCCCGAGAGTTGAGGTCCTAAAATAAATTTTTGTGGTTGTGTAGAGATTAAACCTGGAATGCCTTCCTTCGTACTCCAACGCACTTACCACTCGAGCCACAACCCGCATATATATACCTAAGTATCACTTTTTACCAGTTAATATCGAAAGACTTGTAATTGTAACTTATAATCTGTTATTAGTCAATTATAAGTACTAACTTTAAGTACCGTGCATAAAGAAAAATACTTTTCAATAGTTTCTCTTAGTTCTATGTTTTATGTTATCTATCTAGTTTTCGCCGATACTGGTTGCATATTACTGGAATACTGGTAGTATATTCAGCATCCGGTCTCATAACGACAGAACAGTAGTCTGATTGCTAGATAACCGATACTAACTGGGTATCCGTTATATCTCTAGTTTTGATATAATAATCAAAAACTATAAAGTATCACAAATCGTTTAGTTAAAGAAATATCAAGGTTTGAAAACTTAATTTTTTCTATGAAATATCTATTGTAATATGTATAAAACGTTTGCGATGAAGCAGAATTTATTTGTTTTTAACGGAAATTTACGGAAAATACTTGAAATCAATAAACTTATTAACGTACTTACTTATCTGTTAGGTAAAATCACCTACTCACCTGATTATGGAATGACTAATTTAGATAATGTCCACAAGTTGAGGCCATTACAACCAAAAATATTTTTATAAGCATAAACCTAGTTATTTATACAATTTATATTTATATGTACATACACATATGTATACATTGTACAAGTTAGAATGGGGTTCGAAGTCCAGTAAACGACAATAAAAATAATTCATACTTTGAAGATCTGGAGTTTATTAATTTGAACTTAACTTGTGATTTATTACATGAGAATAGGTACAATGCCTAATTAATGTAAATAAGAAAAAAAAACCTTGCCTTCGTGTTTGATTTATGCATCCCTCTGTTTTTTTTCCTATTGATTATCGACCTCGTCAAGGAGTAGAAACGAGTAAAATCGAACTGAGATACTTGCCTTCCTTCACTGCACAATGCGGATATCTGTATAGGTTCTTCTTCTTATTCCAAAAAGGCAACTGTTGTCTTAAAACACCGTATTTAGGCATCCTAAGAAGCACTGCAGTGAGACTACATAAGCAACTGTAAGTCCCTTGCAAACAGGATTGTTGAACGCTCGTCTGGAACGCCGGCAGTACGAACGGTGGTTACCTGGTCCGACCGGAAGTCCAGTAAGTGAAACGGTCAGATAGTCGTTTTTTTTTTTTTTTAATGCATTTCTATTTATTAATTCATTAACTCTTACATGCTAGACAAAATTGCTTAAAACTAGCTTAATTAACTTAAATATGTTATACATACTAACTTACTGGCCCTACTGGAGGACGATCCTCAGTTGTCTATTCTACGCCTTGGTCGTAGTTGAGTCGCCTATCCACAGCTTGTTTGGCGACGTGGTAGATTAACGGCGTACCCGTTCTTTCTTGGACTAGACCTTGTCTATCGAAACAGAGGAACGCCTCTAGGGGGACAAAGCCGTTAAGGCGCATTCTCTCGTGGTACCCATCATTGAGGTAGTAAGCCTCTAAGATCAGGCTATTGATCGAGTTCATTGCTCTTGCAATATGACCGCGAATCAACTTCACCAGGAAATTGTCCACTCTGATCAGATTCGCCCTGTTATAAAGGACCTCATTGGAGTAGAATTTTTTGTACTCGGACTCTGGTGTTCTGTATAAATGAAGGCAAGCCCGAAGACAAGCCCTCTCAAACACCCGAATCCTTTCCATCAAGCTTGCTCCCACGTTGAACCACACCGGACAGCCATAGGTGAACATTGGCCGTATTAGGGCCGTGTAGCAGATTACCTTCACCCTCGCATCGAGTTGGCTGCTATAAAACAGTCTCTTTGTAAGGGCAAAAGCAGCATCTATATGTTTGTTAAAATATAAATACTGGTCTAGCCAGATCCCAAGGTACCTGACTACACTTCTACTCGCCAATGGGCGTCCGTTAGGTCCCACGATAAAGAACTTTCGCCAATTCTTTCTGGTGTCCCTTGCGGCCCCAGATAACGGCGTTCTGAACAGGATGGTTTCTGATTTCTGGAAGTTGATCTTTAACTTCCAGTCATCGCAATATCGCTGGATATTGTCGAAGTTACATTGCAAGAGAGTTGCAATGACCTCGACCTTAGGACCTGACCTGTAAGCAATCAAGTCGTCTGCGTACGCAATAGCATGGTGAAGAGAACCTATCAAATCGCTTGTGTAAATGTTGAACAGGATAGGCGAATTAACCACACCCTGTTGCAGACCGTTTTTAATTTGAGACGTACCAGCAGAAGTCACGTTACCATTTTTCCCACCCTGCTTAACTTGTAAAAGAGCCCCTCCAACCATACGGTATCGAAGGCTTTCTCCAAGTCAACCAGGCAGGCACCCGTGCATTGATTCTTGCTTTGATTCCATTGGACGTCCGACACCAGTTTAGAAGCGGCATGTAGGGTATCATGCCCCGCCTTAAAACCGAATAGGTTGTCCGGAATTATATGTTTGTCCTCAACCCACTTATTCAGGGCTCTATGAATAACTTTTTCGAATACCTTTCTGATGTTCGGAAGGAGACTTATCGACCGAAGATTTGTCGGATTGGATGTATCTTTTCCCCTTTTGGGAATGGGACTGCTGTCTTCCAATGCGCCGGATAATGTGCATTATTCAGCGCATTGTTAAACAGGGTGGTGTATATGTCTACCGATGGCATTGTTTACAATGTTCCCTTCATTGAACACGGTGAAACCAGTGCTATCAAATCGCCATTCCTGCATATCATTTCGAAGGTAGAAGTTGTGCACAAGGACGCGATTTTCCAGGTCATGGTTCGGGTGAACCTTGTCATCATTCACCTTGTACTTTTCCTGGAAAGTCGCTCCTATAGCCTCTACTTTCTCCTGCGGATCTTCTATCACGTAGAAGTTCCGCAATTTCGTTGGGAATCGTTATTTCGGCACTAAGTCCGCAATAGTCACTGTCGTTCACAAAAGTGTGTAAACAGTTCATAGTCTGTCGGTCCGTGTAGGTCACTCGAACAGCATGAGATCCAGAGAAGAGCCGCCTCTGGGAAAGGACGGAACGTCCGATGCTTTCACATCGAGTCTAAACTCGACATTGTGCTGACCCCACCAATTAAGTAGTATGTTCCCTCTAGGATTTGGCGTATTATTTCCCCAATCCCCATGCTTCGCGTTTAAATCTCCGGCCATGAGATAATAGTTCTCATCCGACTCCAGCCTTAGGATTCAAAAAAGTGATTCGAGTTCTGAAATAAATAAAGAAGGTTGAGTAGCTTCAGGTGCATAGACCGAGACTACGTACATCTTCTTTCCACTATGGAGAGGACGCTTCCAGCACCTGGAACCTTCGCACTTCACCACTGAATACTGTCTTGTAACGTAGCTCTTTACGTACGAAGATCGCGACATCGCCTCCTTGGGTGGAGTTGGGCCAGTCTCTTCTTATTATATTATATTTATTTTTCCTTAATTCATGTCTCTGAGTTAGCTTAGTTTCGCTAATCAGAAGCAAATCAGGATTTTCATCGTCAACAACTTAAAAAGTGAGTTTCTACATTCTATCGTTATCAGTGAATTCACATTCACCGCAAGTATATGTACATAAATATGTACATATATACCCATACATAAGTATATGAACATATGAAATATATATATATAACATATGAAATATATATATATTTTACGCAACAGGAGCATGGGGCTTAGTGGTATATTCTGTTTAATGGCCTATCTGAAGGGCAATCATTAGTTAAAGTACAATTCATAATTGAGAGTACTAGACTATATTAAGTTTAATATATAGTTTGTAACATAGAAAACTAATCGAAATAGATTCCATAAAGTTTATCCATTCGTGATCAGCACAATCTATTAGCGAATAATATTTACACATGTTCGTCTGTCACCACTTTATTGACCTTGCACACATATTTAGGTATTCAAATAATCAACATTTCACTTATTATTACTTATCATTATTATCATTAAAAAACTCGAATTTTATAATATTTTACAACTATTTACTGCATTTGTTCGAGGCTTTCATGGTATCCAGAAATATTTTATGCTTTGCCCACTTTATTAGGACTACACAAAGGGAGAAGGACAGGATATTATAACAACCAGTTTTGTTCTTATTTTAAATATTAATCTACTTATGTATCTCTTTACAGAATGATGAATTAAAGGAGGACCGTTGTGCAGCCGTCCAGTTTGTATCCAACAACTAAAGAACTAAAAGTTATAAAATATCGAAAAACATAAGGGACACGAAGGGTCTCTTGGGGTTATGGTTAGCAAGTAGTACAAGTCTAAAAATATTTGAATTCCTTCTACTACCACGACGACTTTTGCACAACTTTATCATTGTACGGAAAATATATACATATTTAGAATTTCAGACTGTCTGGAGTGCTATTTGCGAAAGAAAAAAAGTATTTGCATTTTGTTGCTTACGGTCATCATCCTTACTTTGACCAATATCTGTGTGCAAGGCCTCACATCCAATTTGTACATGGACTACCCTTTAGCTTACTTAATTTGGTGGCACTATAATACGTATATTAAGTTAGTAACCCTAACTTAACCTACATTCATATGTATGTATGTATGTATATCTTCAGTTGCTATCAATAGAGTCCATCCGTCCTTTAGCCTTCAGAGTCCATTGAAGCGACTGAAGACAATCCCTTAAAAATATTATGGCGACTCTGTTTTCTTGCATTAAATGGTATGGTGCGTAAGTGGTTCACTGAATTTCGTTTGGGTCGTCGGAGTACAAAAGACGCTGAGCCCGCAGAACATCACAATGACACACGAAATAAAGTACAAACTTGCACCTGTATCTAAAAGTCTTGTGTGTATTTGATATGAAAAAAAAAGCAAAAGCATGTACACAGATGTTTACATAACTTGGCTATAAGTCACGCAGCGATCAAAAACGTGGTATGCCATCTTACAGGATTTTGTAAAAGTAGCCTAAATATGAAAATAAAACAATAACGAGCAGAAAGTTTTCGAGGAAATCGTACTTTTATGAAGTTGGCTATAAATGAATTATCTTTCAGAACAGTTTTAGCCAAAAACGTTGTATGCCATCTTATAGGGTACTAAGAGACTAAAGGTAATATAAAATTTAATCGAAATTGTTGGAGCCGTTTTCGAGAAAATCTATTTTTATTGAAATCGGTTTGAGGTTAGAATAAAAATTCCAATTTTACCTCTAGGGATTATCCCACAGACCCTATATATAAAGTTTGATCTAAATCCGAACACCCGTTTAGGCTGTAGCCTCCTGCATTGCCAAACCCACTATTTTTTTGACTTCTCTATCATAGTAATGTCAAGTATGATCAAAATCTCGAGTTTAAAATTTTTCACGAACCCATAACTTGCCCTATATACATATATGTACATACATATGTACATACATACATCGGTGCAAGTAAAAATGGTCAACACAATCCACGATATTTTGTTGGACGATTTGCGCAATTTCAAATGATATACCGTCATTCGAAACCTGCTTGAATCCAAAAACGGATTCGGGTAAAGATGTTAAATCAAAATTTGGAACTCTTCAAGCGCAATTCAAATGAATTTTTACTGCATTCCGTAACAGTTGATAAATCCTGGATACAGCACTACACACCAGAAATGAAGGAATAGTCAAAACAGTGGACTCCTGCAAGCGAATGTGGTCCAAAAAAGGCAGGTCATGGCAGCAGTTTGCTGCGATTTGCATGGCATAATCTTCATTAGATAAATTTAATGCAGAATTGATGAAGAAGGAGAAACACGATTATGGACCGCTGAATTGCGATATAAACTGCTTTCTCCAGTTTTAGCTCTATGCAATCAGTTCCTGTTTCCTAATATGAAAAAATGATTCGGAAAAAAAATGTTCATCAAATGAAGAAATTATCGATGCGACAAATACCTATTTTGCAGGCTTTGAGAAATCATGTTTTTCGAAGGTTTAAAACAGAATATCCATATGGATATATGACCATTATACCCCCAGGTGTGTATCAGACGCTCACGAGTGGTAGAACCGTAAAAACAAAACTTGCCTGGGAATAGATGAGCGAAATTAATATTCCTTACACTTTCAAATCAATAGTAGATAATCATTCCGCATATCAATGACAATAGGTTGGGTAAATATATACATATGTACATGTGTGCTATATGTATGACGTTATTATTCTGTTCGATTCATTAGCTCAATTGATTCACTATCTAGTGCCAGTCATGCAATATTTATAAATTTAAAATGATACCTATTTGTGAAGTGCTTAGGCAATGTTCAAATTTTGTAAGTACGACTATATTGTCTTATTCAAAATTAATACATAAACGTAATTAAATTAAACGGTAAAAAAGGATTATATTTACCTTCTCAAATTAATGTTACACATTTTCTTGCACAATGAAATGTTTACGACAGTTGGCTCATTGGAAAGGGTTCATATTCAATAAAATACGAAAAAGTTTCCGCAGCGACCTAGCTATCCCAAACATTTGACAAACATCTAACATTATAATTTTGGTTTTCAGCTTTAAGCTTTAGGTCTTTTTCATTCATCCGGCAACTGTTTACTTATATATATTTGTACAATAGCAATCTTATACTCGTATTCGAGTTCTTTTAAAACAGTTCTTTCAAATCGTAAAAAAGTTTGTTTATCAATAAATAACTTCTGTCGAGAATCCGTAGGTAGGGTATACATGAATTGGTTACAATCAATGGCGAAATGATATCCCTAATGCAAACTGCGCAATGCAATCGAACATAAGTTTCTAACCACGCAAGCTTGGCTGTGGAAGTTCGTTAAAATTTGATGGAACGGTATGTGGAAGTTGTTTTCTGCCGTACATGTAAAACGCTAGTAGTTAAAGCATCCCCTGTGTTCGTCTTCTGGTGTTATATGGTCAACGACCCTCATACATATATCATCATAGTACTTCAGTAATATAGTCAACTTAAAGATTGCCTTGACTTCGACTACTTTAAGTTGTTCGTTCGTTCGTTCATGAAAGAATGCATTTTGTAGCCGTTGGAGTTTCTGCAGGTGGCTAGTGCTTACGTTATCTCATATCAGAGTTTAGATTCGACAAGGGTTTTCTATACCTATGTTTTAGAACCTGTAAGGTAGAGTAATTTTTTAAGTATACTAAACCATAGGTACTGTTCTCTCCTCACATCTGCACGTAAGTTGTCGACATGCTTTTCCCAAATAAAGTGTCTCCCAGATAATTATAAGTTTGGACAGCATCAATTATTTGACTCGTATATGCATATACATATGTAGTTGGACAAGTATTATTCTAAAGAAATATCTTTTGTATAGTGACTGCAAGATGTTGCCCCCGGATTTGCATCAGTTTAGTCTTCGTAGCATCGATTATCAGTCCATTATCGTGACACCATTTTACTGTATTATTGACTTCATTTTGCTTGATTCGCGTAGCCGTATCCAGTAACATATGTATGTAAGAAGACTCGCCCACTTTTGATCCCTGTGAGACTCCATATTGTACTCTTTTTTTATTGCTAAATGTATCCTTTATTTTCACCCAAATAAAACCCGTATTTCAGGCCAAGTAAAACAACGCCTGTAGAGATGAAGAAGGAAACCTCGCAGTAGAGTCCCAGTCAGTGCTGAGAGTAAAGAAAAGCTTCCTCTAAAGACTGTATAACGGCGACGAAAATTAACCTCTCGGTATCGAGCGAGAAGAGAAAGACCTCGCCATAGGTGCCACACACAAGTATAAGTAGACCTCAACCTACTTGGAGTACCCAACTAGAAGTAGTTACCTAACTAACTGAAAGGGCTCAGGTGCATCCCAAACTGCTATTCGCCACTTAATTAAGTATATATATGTATGTATATATGTATGTACATATTTATTGGACTGACTCTTAAAAAATACATTTATCTTTATCGAAAACTGATGTGAACATATGAAAACTTTGTTTACTGTTTGAATCTCCCAAAATCTCTTAGAAACGCTTTTTTGAATTAAGAGAAAAACTCTTAAAAGAAACTTAATACATAAAATTCACAATCAATTCATGGAACCGCGAATTAAAGAATCCTATTAAAAGAGAAATGCATTAATGATTGTTGCATTACGCCTGTTATGTTGAACCACAAAGCATTCAATTTTATTTATGATATTTAGACGCTCGCGAATGTTCAGCGAATACAGAAATCTCCGCTCGTCTGTGGATATATTATAAAAAAAACTATATTCTTAATCCCAAAAAGTGCTACATCTCACATTCTTATTAAAGTCACGTTTTAGGTCCGCATAAGTACATTTTTAAAATTTAGTTCGCATACATACTTTCATTTAAATAATCAAATTGGACAATTTATATGCGCTTAGTGAATCTGCTTTTTTGGGTATAAAATTTGAGTTTAAAAAATATAAAGTCTGCTTAGCTTAATATCGCCCGGACATTTACAGTCATACCTTAACCTCAATTGGATGTTCATCTCTAGCGGTGGATTTTAAAAGTGCTTACGGATTTTGACTATCATTGGGATAAATATTATTTTGTCGAATTTGAAAAAGTTGTGCGCTTTTAATGGTATTCTTTTTATCAACGTTCTAAACGAAAACCGGAAATGACCGTATAAATACGAAAAAAAAACTCAAATTCAGATAGCAGTGTAAAGAAATCTCGTATTTGTATGAATGTGCTGTGTTTAAGTGAATATTACAAAGAAAATGTTTTGAGTTCGAGTATCTGAAGTTATCTTAAAGCAAAACTTATATTTAGGTTATAAAAAAAAATCAAAATGAAAAGTGTTGTCATCTATTTTACATTGATACTCGTAGTATCGGTTTGTGACAATCATGCAGAAGAATACTTTTGTCCTCAAGGATGTACATGTTTTCAACAAACAGTGCGGTGCATTCGCTTAAATCTTAGTGAAATTCCAAGGATTTCGACTGAAACTGCTATATTGTAAGTAAAGTTTACAAAAACATAATTCAAATCTTATTCCTCTCGCTTCTCCTTTGGACCTCCTTGCGACTTCTAAACTGTACATGCTACATATTTGCAGATTATGCAGAGTATTGATATATCTTTACATATGTACGGTAATATGTAAATCTGTACATATCTAGGTATCTACATACATACGTGCCAGCTCACCCAAAAACATTTATGGATTTACAACTAATTTGAGTATACATATGTATGTACATATGTAAGTTAATAAGAGGAAGCTATTTTAAATGTAAATTTCTCGGGAAAGGTATTTAATTTTGATATTCGATGTCCTCAATGCGAAAAACTCACTTTTCGCATTCATCCTTTGCATAAGACCAACCAAAAAGGACGTATAGCTTCCTTCCAACTAACGACCTGCATATCTACAACCATCTTCCAGGCATAGCGTAAAACTCCTGAAATAGATATACATAGTTTATACAGTACAGAACATTTTATTACTTGCACCTACATATGTATGTATACCTACAGCGCAAGTAGGTACTCGAGATTTTAATCAAACTTGACATTACTTTGATGGATAAGTCCAAAAAAATTGTTCCGGCAATTCCGTCTGTCTGTCTGCCTATATGAACAACTGCAGATTAAAAGGCTGGACGGATTTGCTTCAAAATTCATATCTGTGGTCTGTGGGCTTACAGCTCGATTCCATCAAACGCATTCCATCAAAACGCAGAATGCCACGCCTACTTTACTGGGAAGACCAAAACTTGGATTAGGGTGCAAGTACGTGCGACCCAGTTGGCACTTTATTTTCTTCTCAAATATATTTTTGTTAGACAATAACTGGGGAAAAATGCCTTTTTAATAATCGTCTTCTATTTTAAAAACTTTCATCTTAGTTTGATAATACTATGTGCCATGCCCCTCGTAGTTACTGCGTTGGACTAAGGAGCAAGGGGTTCCAGTTTCTCAAATAATTAATTGCCCTTCGGACACGCAAACACAGTGGGGCTCAAAATAAACATGGCTAAAACAAGAGCCCTGACCACTTCAAAAACCAGCGCTCAACTTAACATTGCCCAAAGGATGGTTGAGAAAGTGAATGACTTTCTATACCTACCAATTGTGGTCTCGGCTAACTGCGGTGGCAGTGAATGCTATCCCAAGTCTAGAGAAGCAATGTTATCAGCTTCAAGACTAAGCTGCGGCTATTCCGATTCAAAGTAGAATCATCATTACCAAATGCAAGCAGTAAGCTGCAAACCTTTGTAAATAACATCTTGAATATTTTTTGACACAGTCGTATTTGGAAGATCAAGTTTATCGAAAACGAGCCAGGAAAGAAATTCTGGTAGTAGATCGACAAGTGTTTAATTGACTTGGTAGGGACGAAAATAAAATAAAAATACTTGGCTCAACAGGTCGATGGGACCCAGGGCCTAGCTTCTCACAACTATTGGAATGGAAGGGGCCTACTCTTCAATGCCGTGTTCTAAGGGCAATTTGTTATTTGAGAAACTTTCTCAGGACAGTTGTACTCTTTGATGTTTGTCAGACGCTCGCGAGAGGCGGGGCCCTAAAAACTTGTTTAGGTGTTCCGACCGGGATTCGAACCTCGAATCCCTTGCTCCATAGTTCAGTGCACTGAGCCACGGCGCCCACGTACGTACGGACGAAAATAGTTTTTTAATTAAAGTGCGTTGTAAATGGACAATGAGCTTCGATGCAACGTGAGAGCTAAAAGTGGACAGGTCGTTTGCTACATTACTGGAATGCATGTCAAGACCTTCGTGATAGCTTACAAAAATCTATTTTTCAATGCAGAAGGGCCGGTTGGGAGACCTTCTTTGTAAAGTGAGACCATCACACTCGTTTTAGTGATTTCCTCGATACAGTTGGTATCATCTTTATCATATATGTAAGTACGTAAGATGGAAGCGGATGTTATCAGACATTTTACAATCTTTATCAGAATCTGTAAGTTGTTTAGTGATATTGGTAATAGGTGGAAGCAATGGCTCTATGAAGGATCAGCGTGCTTTAATCGGTTTTAGTGAGTTGGTAGGCGGTAAAGGTTCGAGAGAAGTTGGCGTAAAAGATTCAAATGGTGCTGGATTTAAGGGTACGTGAGTAGAAAAGTTGTCTTTGTAAATGGTACAAACGATGGAATTTTATTTGCAGGGGTCACAGGATAGTGGCTGGAAATAATTTGGTTTCCGTTTTGTACACTGTTTTTGTACTTCCTCCAAGGGGACAATGGCGGTGAGACAGAATCCCTGATAAGAGTACTGGCAAATCTAAGATTTTAAATGGATGGAATTGAAGCCATCCCTGCATTTTCTTGGTCATGTTCTTTGAGTCTCTGTTGAGACATATTTCTTATTCCATATTATATCATGGTTGCCGTTCATTAGCATTAAGCTCTTTCGCTCCTTTGAAACTTGAACTGACCCTCAACAAAGTCGGCTTATAATGGTTGCAGAGTTTCTTGGGCCTAACACCTGGGGAGCTGTACAAACCGGCATTTTTTTCTAGTTTATTGTCTAACCTGACATTTTTTCGCTAAAAAGCATTATTGTTTGCCATCTTGGTGTTATTTTAAAATTACTTTTTTCACGTTCTTTACGAGAAAATAAAATAAAATTGAAAACAATTTTGAAAGTTTTAAATATTTCTCTTCCAAACTTCAACCGCACCATAAAGGTAGTTTGTTGAACTATTTATCAATAATTGTTCAATTTACAAATTTGTAAAGAATTGAAAGTGCCTATGGTAAAACAAACGAGAGGAACCATTTCCAAGATAGTCAACACCCTAACGGGTCACCGTGCTATAGGTACATAGGTATGCTCAAAAACTGGGCATCCCCTACAACGACTTCTGTAGAAGTTGTAAAGACGAAGAGGAAGAGGAGACCATCAGTCACATCCTATGCACATGCCCAGCACATACCAATATTAGAACGGCTACACTAAATAAGTACCTTTTCAACGATCTCAACGATCTGAGTACCGTCTAATATTAGCACCTTCATAACAGGGAGCAGATGGTTCCCAGAGTAAGAGTGTGATCCACGGCAGCATAATGCACATTTTCTGGTGCATCGAGAGCTTAATTGAGCTTCTGAACCTAGCTCATTAAAAACAAAAGCGATTAAATTAATGAAGATAGTTTAGAGGTGGTAAAATACTTCCAGTAGACTATTGCTTACATCCGGAATACATGGGTAGCTGGAATACCTCTGTAAGTGACATTAATGGCCCAGTCACCATTAATAGTGACATTATATAGCCTGTCAATCGAAAAATAACCGAGGGATGTACACAATTGTTTACATGCCACCATTTGTTTGAAAGCATTTCTAGAATAACCAGCAACTCTTTAAACCTTAAAACCATTCAAAGGCAAAAGCATGCTTATTAATCTTCTAGCATACGAATGTGGATCCGAGGCTTACACTACCCCAAAAATGATATCATCACATTGTAAGATATTGTCACTAATAGAATAATTGCATTCTAACATTCTAAAAGAAAAATCGCTGACTAATCTTACACAATATATGTATGTAATTATGATTTTTCTCGCCCACAAACCAAGAGACACTATAAAATATTATAATTATGACTGTGTTAAGAACACAAGATACATAAGTACATAATTACAAATTTAATAAATCACTACGTCAATTTTATTACTCCATGGATTTTAGACCAATAACACTTATTTATGTGATAAATAATAAATACATTTAAAATTGTATGCATATGTATATATGTATATGTATGTATTTGCATATCATGTACCTAATTGTAGTCCATTTGGTTCCAAGGGATCATCATTATTCAGTGAATATTAAAATCGCCAGGTACTGTTACCAAGTACATAAACACGTTTGTATGGATATATATATGCATGTATGTACATCATATCCAGTATATTTTTATTACTTTTTCCGTTTGTATAAGCATAGATCGCGAAATCGGATACTGTTCAAGAGTTCACAGTAAACAGAAATTGGTATATGCTTTTTGCGATTTGATAGAAAAAAATTGAAAATGTAGTGTTACCTTTTACGTGACAACCAATTCGAAGAAAGCTAGGTTCCTATTCAAAAAATGGTGCTTTATTTGTTTACAAGGAATTATTTAAGTGAATGCACTCTAGATTATTGTGAGTCACCAACCTGAAAATTGTAAAGAAAAGCCCTTAAGAGTGCGTAGGTACCAATAAACAGCACTGTCATTCTACATTCGAACCTTTCGCATTAATTAGTACTAGCTCTTTCATCTACTCACCTTGCTTTCAACCAAATAACACTTCTAACACTTGCCTTATTTGCGCTTAAGTCCCTGTTTTATTCGTTTAATTTTATATAAATATATTTTCATATGTGTACTTGTTTTGTTATTTTATTTCAGAGATCTCCGATTCAATCGACTAAGAGGAATCCCGCCAGGTTCATTCGAAGGTTTAAATCAAATTCACAAAATGTATTTAAACGAAAATGAAATTGGCTATCTCAAAGATAATTCTTTTTCGGGACTGGTGGCACTTAAGCAATTGTATCTCAACAATAATCGGATGAGTAAAATAACACAAGGAGCATTTAATGGTCTTAATAAGTTGGAAGAATTGTAAGTCAAAAATTAATAATACTTATTAAATAACATTATTTGCTGATTGTTCTTTATAGGCACCTCGAAAACAACGACATCTGGGAAATAGAATTATTAACTTTTAGCAACCTTTCGAAACTTAGTCGACTGTAGGTAACATTAGAAAGGTTTATATTTCATTTATAATAAATTTATTTTCTCCTTAGGTACTTATTTGGTAACAAAATAACCACCATTCCTATGGGCGTTTTTGATAATTTGAAAAGCCTCCGACTTTTGCGTCTTGAAAACAATCCCATAAATTGTGACTGTGGTGTGGGTTCAATAGTGTCTATGCAAAGAAAAGCCAGGGAACAGCCCATGCAAATAACGTTATTATGTGAAGCTCCTGAAAACTTACATAGAAGACAATTTTCGATGCTAGAAGAAAAGGATTTTCACTGCAGTAAGGAACTATAGTAAAACACGTCCAATGGTACCAAACTTTATTTTTAAACTTTTAGAAAAACCGCAAATGCTGGAAGAGCCGCACGACATGGAGATATCTGTAGGACAAATGGTCGAATTGCCATGTACAGTAATTGGTGATCCACAACCAGAAATCGTTTGGATGCACAACACAAATGAAATTTCAGATGAATTCTCGCCAAGAATGCAAGTGTTACGAACAGGAACCTTGCGAATAACATCCGTAAATAATAATGATGTTGGTATCTACGAATGCATAGGACGAAATGACATCGGTGAGGCTAAGTCTGAACCCATTAGAATGGTTGTTCATAGTAAGGCAAACGCTCCTACACGCGATTCAAGGCCAATGTTTATTAGTCGCCCAAAGGATATGGTAATTTCACTTGACGATTTTGTAGTCCTCGATTGCACTGCTTCCGGTTGGCCTATACCAGAAATACAATGGTTCTTTAATGGTCGTCTAATATCTCACTCAACACAATTGACAAGAATTCTTTCGAATGGGAGCTTGGAGATATCAGGTGCTACTTTACAGGCGGCAGGGATTTACAAATGCGAAATCAGTAATAACTTAGGAAGCATCCATGCAAAAGCAAAAATTGTCGTCAAAGGTCAGTGAAACATTTTACATATTTTCAAATACAGCCAAACCTCCAAAAGTCGAATTTTCTATATCTCGAACGAATTTTTCAGAACTTAGACCCAAAACTTTAGGTTCGCCACATTTTACACTCCGTAAATCAACTCTCTGTAAGTCGAAACCCTTCTTTACTCGAACGTTGCGACGTGTTGCATCATGCTACGTTTCTTAGTATATCTTAAACATCAAAAAAGAGCATACTCAATTGAATAGAAGCAAAAGAATGCAGAAATACTATGCGCCCGTGATCTCTGGAGATCATTAAAGTATTGCATACGTTAGCAGGCTTTGTTTGTTTTCAGTGAAATACAAAACCTTACAGGAGTCGTGTATGCTTATTGCCGTTGAGTTTGTTCGTATGCATAATTATAAACTTAAAATCCAATAATAAACACATGTTTTACTCCTTAACTCGAACATTCCAAAGTTGAACAAATTATTGGATCGGTTGACGATTCGACTTATGGAGGTTCGACTGTATTTGGCAAGGTTTCATAATTCAATTGTCTATGATTCGATTGTATTAAATGATGAATTTTTTTTACTAATATTTTTTTAATATACTTACTATGTAGAACTACCCGTATTTATTTTGGCACCACAGAGTCAAACTGTTAAGAAAGGACAAACAATAGTACTTGA
The DNA here is from genome assembly GCA_963583995.1 of Xylota segnis. NCBI lineage: Eukaryota > Metazoa > Arthropoda > Insecta > Diptera > Syrphidae > Xylota > Xylota segnis. The sequence continues at coordinate 26,391,497 of OY757238.1, forward strand.
ATGTGATGCTGAAGGCATTCCTTTACCGGCTATCTTTTGGCAATTTAATGACAAAGCAGTAATAGCTGATAGTCGCGTCTCTTTGGAAAATGAAAATACAGAATTGATTATTAAAGACGCTCAGCAATCTGACTCTGGTAAATTGCCTACTCATTAATAATTAAAACTGAAATAACAATCTCATTTGATTTTAAGGCATATACACTTGCATTGCACAAAACGAAAATGGAGAATCCGAATCTCAAGCGTCAATTGCCGTGGAAAATGGTCGCGGTCCACCACGTTTGATTTTTAGCCCATATGACTTGGAGGGATTCTCTGGTACAACCATTGAGTTACCGTGTAAGGGAGACGACGATTTGACACAGGTATGTATGTCTTACGAAAGTGCTTTTATAGATTTTAAAATATTGTCAACTTTGATGAGAGGGAGGCAAAGCTAAGATAAGCAAAGCAAAGCAAAGACAATGGGGTTAATGATCACTAAGCATAACATGTTATTCTTTATAATAAGGTGCTGCCCACACCACACAAAAAAAGTTGTTTTTCTTAGATAATTAAATTTACTTCCTATTTAGGTTACATGGCAAAAGGATGGACGGCTGATTGTAAATACTGAGCGGTTTCAAATAAGTAGTTCCGGCAGTTTGTACATCAAAAATTCTACTCTAGCAGACTCGGGACGATATGAATGCTCAATTAAAAATGAGCACGGTAGAGCCACTGCATCGGGTCTAATAACTATCAGGTATATTATATGTATGCACATAAACTTAATAAGATGTTTATTCATCGCCCGAATATTTTTAAATATGTATAACATAACACTAAACTACTAAAAACACAAGTTAAAATAATTTTTTATAAGTTTTGCCACATAGCCTCCAACGCTTTATTTTAAACTCCTGCTTGTTCCTGGGTAGTACTATTATAGTACTGGGTAGTAACCTTATAGTGCCATAATAATTATTTACTAGTCTAAATGTGCCCGCGCCCGTCGGCCGTCGACCGTCGGCAAGTATAAATATAAAAATATGTACATACATGTACATAAATATATTTATAAAAAGAAATTCTAATTCTAAATCGAATTGCGCAAACTACATACATATCAGAGGTAAATCTTCTCTGTGAGGTACATACATATTTAAGTTTCATGGATTCACCCCGCAGTCTCAACTCATCGGTATTTTATCAATGTTATGTAGATTTATTTCGAAAGTAATTCTTCTTCAACAATTAATGAGCTGATAAAGCTGAATCTTCAAACACCTTAAATCTTCATGATTAATTTTAATACAAAAGTCGCAGACTCGTTCTAATCAATCTGTGAACCACCCTGTTTTTTGGATAGCTTGTTAAGCTGCTAGTTCTAGAAGTTGGTAATCAGGTATTTTAAGAGCCGGACAATCCTCGCCTGCCCAGATTTTCAGCATGCTCATTACCCTTGTAATTACCTGGGAACCAGGTAAACATACTTGTTCAGTCTCCACTTATGTGATTTATTTTGAACCGACATTGCTCTACTAATTTAAAAGATGTGATAATCGCATCAATGAATGTTAGATTGGCTGTCTGAAACGACAGCGATATTATGACTGAATGTTCAATAAATGGTCGACTTCCCGAATGATAAGGAGCTTCGCTTGAAAAGCACTAGTATTTAGTTGATCAGAATAGATACCTACATATATCACCAGGTGATAATGCTTCCATTCTCCCATTCTTCTCTTGAAGCTAGTTCAATTTAAAAATGATTTCGTAAAACAGAAGGTCGTTATCATGTAGCTTGTCCTGTGGTGTCCATACGACTTAGCAGTCCATAGACTCATTTTCTGGTGGAGTCCCCATTTTTTACCTAATGCTTCATTGCAGGCGTAGAATGGTACACTTGCTTTCCTTACCCGATGTATTATAGCGACCTTCCAACTGAGTTTCAGATCTAATATCGTGCAAAGGTATTTTGCACTAGAACATGTCTGACCGTTTAGTTTGGACTCTGTTACTTTGGTTTTAGTATTAAAAAGAATCATTTTGGTCTTTTTCGGATTCACTCCGAGGCCACTGCTCGTGACCCATGAATATACCTTATCCAAAGCACTCTCCACGAGTTGATTTATCGTGGGGAGAAACTTTCCTGACACCAGTAATAACGTCATGTGCTTATTCAACCACCTTAACCCTACCAAGTCGCACTAAAATTTTGTAAATTGCAACGACTCATAGAAAATAACACCTCCCTGTGGGGTGTCTCTACTGACAGTTTTGAGCATGGATACAATCCATTGACTAAGAAAACCTTCTACACCTAGCTCAGTAAGAGCCTCCGAACCACCTTTGAGGTAATCATTTTGAGATTTTGACCATGGAAGGCTCTTCAAAGTTTCACGGATGTTAAGATCTAGGATACGTTCTAAAGTTTTCTAGGTTAGTAGCCAGGGAATTCCTATGTCTTACAGTTTCTTTAGCATAATAGGCATAATACTATCAAGGCCGGGTGACTTATAAGGGAAGCTTTTTATGGACTAAGAGAATTTATTCTCGGTGATGATGTTTGTAATGGTATTCCATGCTCCCAACGGCGTAGTTTGTTCTGCATCATGAAAAAGTTCCAAATATTCCGCAATAGAGTGAGTTCAGTTTTCGTTCGACTCTTTGTTCTTGTAGGGCTGCCAGAAGTTATGATTGTAGGAGATGATGAAGATCCTACCTACCTACTTTTTATTGTAACTGACTGGACACGAAACTTTAAAACAGCTTTGACTGCTTTCTCAAAGGTTTTCTTATATAAATTTGAATATACATACATACATACATAAAAAGAAATGCACCTTTTCATAAATATTAATAGGTTTTCGTTTTGATTCTCATTAACAGAAGTAATGATATTCTGGCCCCAGGAGATAGATACGTACGAGTTGCCTTTGCAGAAGCCGCCAGAGAAATCGATTTAGCAATCAACAATACCATAGAAACTTTATTTACAGATCGTAAACCTAGTAATCCTTTACATCACAGCGAGCTGTTAAGACTGTTCCGATTTCCAAAAGGAGAAGCTAGACAATTAGCTCGGGCCGCTGAAATATATGAAAGAACTTTGGTCAATGTTCGAAAGCACGTACAAGCTGGACACAATCTTTCTATTGACAGTAGTCAATATGAATTCAAAGATCTTCTTTCTCGTGAACATCTTCGTTTGGTTGCCGAATTATCAGGTTGCATGGAGCATAGAGAAATGCCAAATTGTACCGATATGTGTTATCACTCCAAGTACCGAAGTGTCGATGGTACTTGCAATAATTTAAACAATCCAACTTGGGGTGCGTCATTAACTGCTTTCAGACGTATCGAAAAGCCAATATATGAAAATGGATTCAGTATGCCAATAGGCTGGATTAAGGAAAAAATGTATGCTGGGTTTCCAAAACCTAGCTCGAGGGTAGTCTCCACAACCTTAATATCGACAAAGGAAATTACACAAGATGATCGTATAACACATATGGTAATGCAATGGGGTCAGTTCCTTGATCACGATTTAGATCACGCAATTCCCTCGGTAAGCTCTGAGAGTTGGGATGGAATTGACTGCAAGAAAACATGCGAGTTTGCTCCTCCTTGCTATCCGATAGAAGTTCCGCCGAACGACCCTCGTGTCAAAAACAGGCGATGTATAGATTTAATTCGATCCAGTGCTATATGTGGTTCTGGGATGACATCAGTCTTTTTCGATTCTGTTCAACCTAGGGAGCAGATCAATCAATTGACATCTTTTATAGATGCTTCACAAGTGTACGGGTATACCTTTGAGTTTGCGCAGGAACTTCGAAATCTTACCTCTGATGATGGTCTACTAAGATCAGGGGTCCACTTTCCTAATCAAAAAGATATGTTACCATTTGCAGCGCCTCAGGATGGAATTGATTGTCGAAGAAATTTGAATGAAAATAATATGAATTGTTTTGTGGCTGGTGACATTCGTGCAAATGAGCAATTGGGTCTTTTAGCCATGCACACTATTTGGATGAGAGAGCACAATAGAATAGCACTCAAGTTAAAGGATATAAATCCCCACTGGGATGGCGATACAGTATATCAAGAAACGAGGAAAATTGTAGGAGCTCAAATGCAGCACATCACTTACAAACATTGGCTTCCTATTGTAATCGGCCCCAGTGGAATGGAAAAATTGGGCGAATACAAAGGATACGATCCGTCCATTAACCCTTCGATTGCAAACGAATTTGCTACATCAGCATTTCGATTCGGTCACACTCTCATCAACCCAATTTTACACCGACTTAACGAAAGCTACCAACCCATTGCACAAGGAAATATACCATTACATAAAGCCTTCTTCGCACCATGGCGGATAGCATACGAGGGTGGAGTGGATCCATTAATGAGGGGCCTCTTCACAGTTCCTGCTAAATTAAAGAAACCTGATCAAAATTTGAACACAGAACTAACGGAAAAGTTATTCCTCACATCTCATGCTGTAGCCTTGGACTTAGCTGCTATGAATATACAGAGAGGAAGAGATCATGGTATTCCAGGTTACAACTTGTATAGGAAATTCTGCAATCTTACAGTAGCAACAACATTTGAAGATTTGTCCAGCGAAATTAGTAGTGCTGAAGTGAGGATAAAACTAAAAAATCTATACGGACATCCAGATAATATCGACATATTTGTAGGTGGTATTCTTGAAGACCCTGTTCAAGGTGGAAAGATAGGGCCACTCTTTCAATGTATTATAGTTGATCAGTTTAAAAGACTGCGTGACGGGGACAGATTTTATTACGAAAATCCATCTGTCTTCCTTCCTGAGCAGCTCCAACAAGTTAAGCAATCGAACCTGGCGCGTGTTCTCTGCGATAATGGTGACAATCTCAAAGAGGCTACTGACAATGTTTTTATCTTACCTAGTCTTCAAGGAGGCTACAAGAGCTGCTTCGATATTCCGGGTATAAATTTATACTTTTGGCAGGACTGCGGTAGTTGTGATTCACTTCCCCCATTATTACAAAGCTATGTACCTGATACCTATCCGAAACGCAAAAAGCGATCAGTAAGGAAGGTGAAACCCGTTTTGGAGGAGGATATCACTTCACAGCTCAAACAAGATTCGGAAATAAATGATAAAAGAATAAGCAGTTTGGAACAGGTTATCAAAAGTTTGCAGATGGAGTTGAAAACATTTCAGAAAAGGGTTCAAATCATTGAAAAAACTTGTCGTTTCTAAACCGATTATAATTTCAAATCAAATTAAAGGGTCCTCTTATAGATGAGTCCGGTAGAACTCGTTTAAGTAACGATATATGCCAGATGTCTGCACCAACTGCTGCAACTGGTGCAAAAATCCCCAAAATACCGGCAAAACATGCAATTACCCCAAAAACATACGATGCCAATACATGCGACAGTAATATATAACTACAAAATGTTTCAACTGAATACTGCCCCATGTGCCCAACTGTATCATACAAGAAATACTCATTTTTTTAAATAAAATCTATAAATATTTATAACATGGTTTTATATAAATAAATATCTCTTTATAATTTGTTATTTTATATAATGGTTCATTCATTCATAAACAAGTTTCAACACATCAATTCACTTATTTGTAGCATAAAATATATTTGGCTACCTGCAAAGTTTAATATTAAGTTTGTAGTATATTTCATGTTAAACGTTAAATGCAATTATCTGACTGTTAAAACAAGCCAACTATGTAGCAAAAAACATTAATTTTTTTGCGAAACTCCTTAGTTATTTTGGCTTAATACAAGCTAAAACTAAGACACGAAACGAACTTACAAACTTATCACTTAATCAGGGTAAGGATAAAGGTGAGGGACATCCAGTTTAAGAGGAGTCTGAAGGAGATGAAGAAATGGATTTCAACAAATTGGTGTCATAACCACAAAAATGAGCTAAGGAACCTGAAGCGGACACTGGGTTCAAAGTCGAGGTTTTAAAAATGTAGTTTGAAAAAAATTAATTGCTGAAATATTTTGTAGAAAGCTTTACTGAAATCGGTTTAAAGAAAGGTAATGTAATGGTTGAACTACATATATAAGAGAAATAAAAGACTTACATCGAAAGCTTAGGAATCTTAGTAGCTGTTTTCTACATTTACGTTTTCGTTAGTATTATTATATTTATTATATTATTCAAAAGTCAAGGTTTTTTCTGTGGTTACCAGGTGGTTACGCTGCACTGACTGCTTTTCGAAGTCATTTTCTTTTTTTTGTATAAAAAAGAATAAATATTTGGCGCAACAGGTCGCCATTCTTCTCACAACCATTCGTGGTGTGCGTGTTATATTCTTTACACGAATGGAAGGGGCCTACTGTTTATGCCGTGTCCGGAGGGCACTTTGTTATTTGAGAAGCTTTCTCAGGACTGTTGTACTCTCGGATGTTTGTCAGACGCTCGCGAGGTGGGGCCGTGAAAAACTTTTAGGTGTTCCGACTGAGATTCGAACCTCGAACTCCTTGCTCCCTAGTCCAAGGCACTAATCACTGAGCCACGTCGCCTATTTGTATAGTGAAAATATTAGAGCGCATCGAATAGCCCATTCATTGTCTGGAATTTTTTCATACCTTTTCTATTTATGGATAGATTTATGATTTTCAAATCGGGACGGCTGTATTCTACTATAGATTTAATTTGACTAAGATTCGAAGTTCATTTTCAGTAAGCCTATTATAAGGCATACATATATTATTTAAAAGATTTGATAGCAAAATTAACATATAATCTGCCATTTCTTTTATTTATATATTATGCTATATTTTCTATGTACATATGTACATACATACATACATGACCTACCTCGATCGCAAATTTCAAGTTTATAATCTGGAAGTGTGTCTAGATTTTAAGTAAATAAATGACGATTTGTGGTCACCAACAAGAATTGTAACAGGTTTATTTATAAAAATTGCAAATCTGAAGGTCAAGTATGTAGATTTTGAGTTGTATGGTGATGAAATTAGCTCCAAATGGTTCATGTAATATAACACATGGCTGGTGTCCAAAACATGGCTTGACACACCCACCCCAATTCTTCAACATGTATACGACAGACGAGTTCGACTACAGTCGCATTTCATTATTACAAAGTCTAAAGTACGACTACTCTCGTTTGTGATTTTTGTGAAGAGTCGTATGCACCGCAATGCATTTGTGTTGTATTTTGTTCGTATTCAAAGGTGGCTACTACTAAGACGCAAATTGTAGAAAAATGGAGTAAAACTTGTGTTTTTTCACCAGTCAGATATATATAAATTTGTACTTTTGTGTGCCTTTACTCGTATTGTAGGAAAATCACGAATCAAATAAGGAATACTCAATTGGATTTAAAAGATTACGGTAGGTCCGAATTCTCAATCATTCTCTTTGATGGTTTGATATTGGCATAACTACGATGAAATGCGTTGTTTTCTTTGGAGTGTCGAATAGTAGAATAGGATACATACGATGTTCCAAACCTTACCTTTTCTGTAAATTATTGTTTTTTAATAATTATTTAAAATATCAAATACGTCTTTGCATATTACGGTAGTATATAAAAACGCTAAACTGTTGTGTTCTGCATTTTATGAACTTGAACTTAATATAAAAATAACTAGTGTTACAGCTTTATTTCGTACTTTTATTTTTAATTTTAATCATGTGACTCAGCCCATTACAATTTGATTATTTTGGTTATATCTAACGTCTGTACATAGTAAACAAATATTAAATATCTTTTCATAGAGTATGTAAATAAATAAATTCATTTGGTTCCAAAACATCGTTTGTGTTATAAAAAAATACTGAAGACAATATCGTAAGAGAGTATGAATATCTTATTAAGTTTAAACTAGCTCTCAATCGTAATATGGATTTATTATTTTTCAATGGATCTATTTTTTTGATGTATATAAACATTGCAACTATGATAAGTTTTGACCCAAATTACAATTTCCGATCACCCTCACTGTATTGACATATTTTGACTAATCTACAAGCAACAAGTTATTCAAGTACTAAAAAAAAATCTTCTATAGGATCCTAAATTTAACATATGACAATCGTGGTAGGAGAATATTTAATCCACCTATATGTCATATGTTTTCAATAGTTGGAAATTGTTTTATTTGCGAAACGGGTCGAAATTCAATAGACGTCAGAACTCATTTGGACCTTATACTTATGTAATTGGAGGTATATTGTAACTTTTAATAGTAGATGCCTATACTCTCTTATAAAGATTTATAACATACATATATCCCACAATACAACAATGTGGCAAAAGTGACAGTTCAACTACTATTTTCCAAAACATAAGCACATAACACTTTCCAAGTATTTTATCCTTTAGTACACACTGCATTTAGGAATTACGGTCTATGTATGCAACGTAACTAAAAATAGTTTAACGCATTAAAATGCCTTTACAAAAAAACAAAGACAAAGTATAATAACCGTACAGGTTTCAACTACCCAAACGAATGAGTATTGATCGGTCGGTCTTGTAGTTCTGACTATACATATGTATGTATATGTGCATATGTACAGTGTTATGTAGTCTGAATAATATTAATTAATGTTAGATTAGATTAGTAACATTCCTTGCGATTAAATTTATTTTAATCTTGCACTAAAGAAAAAGCAAAGCAAATTCAACCTTTTCTTTTCACAAACCAGTTTAAAAGTTTGTATTTTTGATTAAAATGTGAGCAGTTAGTATGGATATGCATACATATGTATGTACGTATAAGTATATAACTAAGTAGATATTCTGCCCTTTTTTAAGAACTTTTTATAGAAATAGTCACATAATATCATAATTACAATCACAAAATTTTAAAATATCACTCTTCAACCTTGATAATATTTACCCGTACTCCGGATTTAAACCGGAATAATCAATAACAGTGAGTATTTATTTAAAAACAAAAATAATCGGTACTAAATAAAATTAATTTAGGCAATTTTTCCAATTCAAAGGGCTACGTATTTCGTCTGTGCTCCTTTTGCAATGATAGAACCATCCTTTTTATGAATTAATTCACACTCAATATACGCTAATGTTTTACCAGCCTTGACAGTATTGGCATTAACTACAACTTCGTCTCCCGCTTTTGCTGCTTTTAGGTAGCTAACATGTAAATCCACCGAAACACCGGGATGGCAGTCCTTTGACATAAGAGCGTAGGTCGTTACGTTATCCACAAGCGTTGCAGTAAAACCTCCATGTAGGCCACCCCCACGATTTAAATGTTCTTCACATACAGTAAATTCGGCTATGCATTTTCCTTCGCCACCACCAGTTATTTTTACCTGAAAAAATCCAATACTATAATTTATAATTACGAACGATTACGATTTTTCTTATGTATGTACATACATTTTGAAATGTATCCTCATTTCTGACAAAACTCAAAATGCAACTCAAAAAAGCCCAGAATTTAAAAAAAAGCCAAAATAAGAAAACGAGAGATTATTATCACTTGACAAGGAAAATATAAACAGGGAATAAAGAATGCAAAGGATTTATTCATAAAGTAGCAAATTGTAAAGAGGAAATAATATGTTTAAAATGTCTTAATCATCATAAGACAAATGAATTGAAAAATTAACTACGTACCTAGTTATAAAATATATAAATTGTATGCGAGTCAATGAGAAACTTTGTCCAGGACTTAATGAAAACCACAAATTGGAGGCTATTATTGGGTACTAGCAATCAAATACAAAGTCTTATACACAAACATTCAAGGTTTAACCAATAATATTGTTGATTTAAAAATTTTGGCGAAAACGTTTTTATCCTGTCGGAAACAGAAGAATCTGAAATAAGAATTGATGGATATAAAAATATATCCTGTTTTCCTTCTTTAATAAGAACTGGCATTGTAACAATATTTTACCAAATCAGTGGAGCCAGAGTTGTGCTTACTATTGCCTAAGGTTAATAATACCCGCAATGGCTGGGCGCCATGGCTCAGTGATTAGTGGATTGGACTATGGAGCAAGGGGTTCGAGGTTCAAATCCCAGTCGGGAAAAGTACAACTGTCCTGAGAAAGCTTCTCAAACAACAAATTCCCTTTAGGTCACGGCATTAAACAGTAGGCCCCTTCCATTCGTGTAAAGAATATAACAAGCACATTGAATAATAGTTAATTTATCTCGTTTTTAAATTGTTTATAACAAAAGAGCAACATAAATTAGAGGAAAAATGTCAAAATGTAGACATTTTTTTTATAGTAATATTAATTTCCTCTCAGAAATTTTTTTTATTCTTGTTATGCCTTTTTACACTAACAAAAAAAAACAATTATTTTGCGAATTTCCTATATTGAAAACCCGCCCGAGATCATTCTTCAGCTTTTTCATAAAGGTACTAACCAAGGAAAATAATAATTTACTGCTAGCAGGAGATTGGTGCTAAAATGACATATGGATATACATATGTATGTATGTACATACAAGAAGAAGATAGTTTGAAGAAATTATGTACACAAAAGACATTTACTCAAAATCTTAGAGAAGCAGAACTGGAATACCATCTTCGGTCTAACTTACACAATAACGCAAAAAGGATTGATGACATTTTGAGAAATAAAAGAATCACTAAAAAGTGAATCACTATGAACAACGGAAACACACTTATGGTTCAATAACGAATTAAGAATGCTAAAGGACGAAAAATTTAAACAATATAATCTAGTTACCAATAGTAATCGAGAGAAGCTTAATAGAATAAAACATTATCCGTGTCGACCTACCACTTCAACGATCACCCACCATCGGTCGCATACAAAGCCAAATCTGTCCAACAGTTGTATCGTGTATTTCCAACTTAATGTGGCCAGGCACAAAGTATTTCAAACTTGTATACATCAAACTCAATACCATACATCCATATGAAGGTAGGAGAGTATACAAACCCGCTATCGTGACCGATGCTCATATTTGACGTTTTGCTTGCAAGACTTGTTTACAAACTGCAGTGCAAGATACCATTGCCAATAAAAGTTTAAATTTCTCACTTACATTTTTCATCACACTATCGTATCCTTTGGATTTAACTATAAACTCGGCAATTTGTTTCAAAAAATCAACACCTTTCTTCGCGGACATTGCACAAATAATTTCTATTCCCCTTGTAACTAAATGAACTTATTACGAAACGGCAGTAATTGGGGACCTTCCAATTACGTTGAATCTGCTTCGAGTATTGAAAGTTGACAAAATATCACAAAACTAGTGATGTGCATTAAAGTAATTCGATAACAATTATTGTTGGGATCATAACGGCCGAGTTTTTTTTTTTTTAAACCCTGAATGAAAAAAAAGGCATAATCCAAAAAAGCTAGGCAGTACTAAGCATGAAAACAGTAGCCAAAATTATGATGCAATTCAGGGTATGGCCAGAACGCGGTTTATCAGCTAAGCATGAATTACTGAGCATCCTGAGCAAAATTGCTGGTTTAACAGGAGGTGAAGCAGTGAATTGTAAACATCTGAAGCGGCGCTTGTTGGTCTTGTTCTAAATTTATTTTTATAGTTAAATAAGTATGTTAATATTTCAGTGTTTTAGAGGATATATGAAACCGTACTGCTCAATCGTGTTTCTTTAATAAGGCATGGATGGATGGATTCTGTTTCCTTTCGTTTATTGAATATTTTGGACAGTTAAATTATTTACAGTTCAACAATGCTTCTATCCAAATTCAACTTAATCTATTGAATCGATGTATGCAACTGCAAATCTCAACTCAGTTTCGACCATAAATAACCTACTATTTCCGACATATATTGGGGGTACCCACCTGTTCTTCGAATGTCAAAAAAACAATCCACAAGAACAGGGTCTAGCATGTACATTTGTACATATTCTTTATTATATAATTCGATACTCGAGAATTTGACAGCTTGTCACTGAATAGAAGTATCGTAAACAAAACAAAAGTCATTGACATGCCGGAAAGACTTTCGTACCTTCAATTTGTTTATTTGCTAATTATTCATGCATGCGATTAATTAACTAATTAAATTCGATATCAGAGGGAATATAGTTTAGTTATCAACTATAACGTATGAAGAATTATTTCAATGCGTACGATAGGTATTCTTTTCTACACAAGTCAATACTCTAAAACTTTAATGTGTATCATTTTTATAGATGATAAGAAATTAAAATGGAATTTAAAGAGCTAGCCACATGTCAATTTAAACAAAATGCAATACGCTCCTTCAACTTAGTTTCGTCAGAATTCCATGTTGGACTGCTAGGATCTACATCCGAAGCTGTGGTTCTAGAAATGAAGCATTCTGCATTATCATCTCACACATTTCCCTATAGCGTGGAGAATGCAAAACTTCCCACTACGCGTCCTACTCCAGATGTATTGAATAAAATGGATATGTCGTCCATATACGCCACCACAAATATTCTAAAACGGCAGTATTTAGCACTTGATCCTGTGTATGTGGCCGAGTTATCGGAGGAACCGGTCAAATTCCAGCCTGTTATAATGGCATGGTCGCCAAAAAAGCTGTTTAATACAAGCATTTTGGCAATAGTATCTAATAATGGCGCATGTGAACTCAGGCACAAAGATAGCATAAGTCGAGAGTGGAGTATTCTTGTTTGCAACTTAAGTAAATTATACCACGAAATATTTCCTGTTAAAATCCCTGAAGGAATAGAAACATTTGATAAGCTCAAAGAAGCTTTTGAAAACAATTGCACGACGTCGTTTTCATGGAATATGAATTCACCCAACTTACTTCACATTTTTGTAACGGCAAATGCAACCGGGTGGATACTATTGTTCATAATCAGCAAAGGAGGACTTGTGCGTTGCTGCGGCAAGTATAACACTTCCTTAGGCCGGATATCTTCTGTTTATTTTATGGAAAATCTTATATTCGCTTGCTCGGCGAACGGAGTTATGAAATTGTATACTTTAAAAGACACTGAGGTAAAAGAAGCAGATACACTTTGGCATAAGTCCGATCGAATGCCCTGCAAGCAAGTGCATATGTGTTTTTCTGAAAAACTCGACAAATGGATCTTGGTCACTTCAAAGGTTTCTCATGTAATGGTTTTCATTTTGTCCAAAGATGGAATAGTTCAACTAAGGGCCACTAAATATATAGGAAACATGGAAATAACAGGTGATTACTATTATTAGAAAAAATAAATAGCTACAAAATACTTTCCACAGGTTTTGATATGCTATCTACTTATGAGTACATTTTCGTCACTATCACTGGTTCCGTTAAATTGATAAGACTGGAAATAGAAGATAAGAAGTTGCAGATTCACATGGAAAACTTAAAATATGAATTTGATCACACGAATTATCAAATACTGGGTCTTGTAGCTTCACCTAACAAAGTTGCATGGACTTTTATCCAGTTTCACAACAAACCCTATACACATCCGTCGCAATATTCGGCGAAGGACGCAATTATCTCTATCTGTAGTCTAAACATCAAAGATGCATTTGCCCTTTTGAAAGATGACATTTGTCCAAGAGACAATTTCTTGGACTGCGCCGAAGTTGTCAGGCTGGAAATTTTGAAAAACAACATTTCAACCAAATTTGAAAATGTTTGCATTGAGGAAGCCAAGATCGACAAACAATTTTTTAGAAAGCTTCAATTAAAGTTGTTGGTTGCAAATGCAGCATCAATCCATCAACGGTAAGTGACAATGCAATTAATTTTATTATTACGATTAGTTCGTTGGTGTCTACAATACGTTATCGCTATATAGAACCGAACGTCTTACCCAGAATTTTCCCTCGATTAGACCAGGTTGTAATGTTTAAGGTTTGATAAAGGGTCTCTCCGATTGATAGCAAATTATTGCAATACAAATTACATTTAAAATAATTCTGACAATCCCAATGTTGAAACAAATTACTATTTCACCTGCGTTTATGTTCGTCATTGGCAAACAAATAAGTAGATGTAAACACAATAAAAAAGTATTTATGTGATATTGCAAGAATAGTCCCCCTACTATGCCGTTCATATTCGCCGTATTGAAGCTGTGTTTTTACGTTTTGCCCTCCGCAACTTTGCGTGGATCGATAGAAACAGTTTGTCTCCTTACACCGATTGTCTTAAACTTATCCGTCTGCAGTCCCTCGATCGAATCGGTATCCTTTAGCACGAATCCCCGTAACCTAAGGTCCATACCTCTCTTCCGTATCAATCCTCATAGGACTATTTACTGCTATAATTCACCAATGGCTAGAATGTTGCGCCTGGCTAATAATACTCTTTCGACTTTCACCTTTCGCAAATTTCTTCAGCACCGCTGGTTCTCGTCCTACCCCTTTCTTCCCTGTTCCCCCTTGTCTTAACCTTTCTCTTCGCCCTCTAGTTCTTAAGATAGTTTTTAAGTTTAGAATGTTTAATTTTGCTTGTAGACTTACCATTGGTGTTTATTTAAAACTCAGAATTAAGATATAGATTCTAAGACGCCTCTGTAACACTTTGTCATTGTACTTTAAGTATACCATAAGCTTATTGCATAAAACAAGTGATTCGAAAGAAGTTGTTCTGGACAAAGTAAAGTAAAGTAATCTATGGAACTATAGATAACTCGGAGCGCTGTTAAATATTCAAAATTTTAACAATAACAATTACTACCTATGTATTTGTGCTTTAAAGCTATTTTACGATTCTTTTTTAAGAATTGAGAAGAAATTCTTTTAAGAAATTTTAGTTATTTAAAATTTTAATAAGAATGGATAAAATTGTCCAGTCTGAGAGTTCTTCTTTTTATGCCAATTTCATGCATATTGCAATAAAACATCTTTCTATGTTTGATTTGAATTTAAAATCCCCGGCATCTATAAAAAAAAAAACATCCTTTACTCGTATTTAACTTTGTCATACAAAGTTTTATTAACTGCTATAATTGCATCCTAATGGTAATGAAAACGAAAATTAAGGACAAATTGGTTCATACAAATAATGTCCCGAGGAGTATTTTTAAGCGTGTACACGGGCGAATACCCCACACTATCGGAATTCATATCTGGGATTCGTGTATTTTAAATGTTCATGGTACGTTTACGGGTATTCAAAAGAATTAAGAGAAAAACAGATTTTTCATTCCGCACTTTCGAAATTGACAAATGAACTGTAACTGTAATGATACGCAACAAGTTTGAAAAGAACTTTAAACGCTATTCGATCCTCTACATCACCCAAATAACTTGATTTTCTTTGGCTTATTTTGTTGTCTGCATACAAGAAAAAAAACTTTCCTCAAACAAAAACATTTCTCCGTCAACTCCACCACTTCCAATCCATGAACCTCTTCTCCAGACTATTGTTCGCATTAAAATTCTCTCTATCCATCGAAAGTTTATCCAAAAAAGCCGAGAAATCCGGGGTTATTTTTCTCATAAGCGAATGGATGTTAGACAAAGAAACTACAAAGAAAATTCTGCTCAAATTCAGGAAGGGATAGACTAAAAATTCGTACTGTGGAGAAATAAATGCGTAGCCGGAAAGTGATCGGCTTTTCAAATAACTCATTTTATGTTTGTTTATCGTATCTCGTTAGCAGAGATCATATGACGTAAGTAAAATTTATTTGATATTTGAAAAGGGAAGCCGGAAAGAATCGACTTGTATGGATAGCACGCAACTGCGACAGACTGATTACAAATAAACATTATAGGGTCTATACTGATTATTTTTCATGCTATGTATCAGATTATAGAAATTTTCTAAACTAGTTCAGTTTTTTTTCACTATTTTATTTTAAATTTTCTATAAACTGCGCCATCATGCCAAACTCGCCACTCCCAAATCAATATAAAGCATATCCTAGGAATAAGTGAATGTCGAGCCTGCCTGTTAACAAACTAATTGCTTAACACAAACTTATCACCGTATAACTTAATAAGAAATCGATTTTTTTTTTTTTTTTTTCGTGAGTTGGTGTAAATCTTTATGAAGACATTATGATACTCGTGTACTCATAGTAGTGTCAGATTTTTACTGACTAAACACACCCTTCCCTTTATTTTTTGTCGTTTACTACAGCTAGGTTGCCCCATCCAGTAGTTTTAGTTTCATTATATGTATGCAGGTAGATTTTCGGTAAAATCACCTACTAGAACCATTAAGAGTGGTTGGTACTTCTTGCGCTAAATCGAACGGTTTCGTTCGTTGGAGTAGACACACGAGGTTTCTCATGTCCAAAATTTGGAGTATGGCATGGATGCAATAACCGTCAAGTCGAGTGCGTAACTTCCTAGCAATTTTCTTCGTCCACGGTTGGGATCAATAGATCTCTCTGTATATCATTATTTCGGAGATACCAGGGAGCATTCACAATAGTTCTAATGACTTTGTTTTGAAATGATTGTTTGAATTCTCTGTTACTTGCTTTAGTGCAGCCCCAGAGTTGTATGCCATAAGTCCATATAGGTTTTAGCACTTGCTTATATATAAGCAGTTTGTTGTATGTGCTCAACTTGGAATGTCGTCCGAGTAGCCAATACATTTCTCGGTATCGGCTCTCAAGTTCGTCACTTTTTTTTTTGACATGCGCCTCACTTGAGCTTAGCATCTATCGTCATCCCGAGATATTTGGCTTCATTTGCGTACGGTATTTGTATGTTAATGAAGACGGATATATTATTCATGTTTCTATATGTAAAATTAATACGCATGGATTTGGTCTCATTGAGAGCAATACGCCAAAGTTTTGTCCAATCGCAAATTTCAATAAAAGTTTCTCGAATAGCTTCGATATTATAGGCAACAGTGATATCGGTCTATACGATTTTTTGTCGTTTGGCGGTTTACCCGGTTTCGGGATCATTATCACTTCTGCGACTTTCCACGAATCTGGAACGTAAAACAACCTAAACGAAGCGTTTATTATGTGTTGGAGTTTAATTAACGCCTTTTTTTGGTAATTCCTTGAGAATTTGTCCGGTAATTAAGTCAGCCAGGTGCTTTGTTATTTTTCAAATTATTAATTGCCTGACAGAGTTCAGTTAACGACACACGTTTTATTCTAAAATGAACGGATGTTTGTTTTTTTAAGTTTATTGCATAACAAGTTAAGGTATACTTTATATTGGGGGTAGTGAGATTGTTACCATACCCTACGTGCTTTCCTCTTTTTGCGAATAAGTTCTTTTGTTTCCGGAAATAAAATTTTCGAGTTCTATCTCTAACTGAAGAGGTGTTTTCAGTGACACATTCAACGTAATTTTTGTTTCGCAATCGTGCCTGAAACCATTCCAGTTAGTCCTATTATTTGTTAGCCTCGGTACTCCTTCTGCTTTCATTAGCCTATCACTTATTGTTAAGACTATCGGTGCGTGGTCAGAGGAGAGGTCAAAGCTTTCCTCTATTTTAGTGATATTGGTAGATACTCCTTTTGTAACGAAAAAGTCTACCAGGTCAGGTATTTTCGCTACGTCGGAGGGCCAATAAGTCGGTTTTCCTGTCGAATGGAAGTCTACTCCGAAGTCCATACCGACTTTGTACAACAGTCTACCTCTGGTTGAGTTTTTTTCTCAAACCCCAGAACGTGTGTTTGGCATTAAAGTCGCCGCCAATAATAAAATTCTTTCCAAGTGAGTCGAAGAGGTCTACAAGCTCGATACTTGTAAGCTTATAACGCGGAGGAAAATAAATAGATGATATATTAATATCCATTGTCTTGTTCTTTACCCGAACTGAAGTTGCTTGTATTGCGTCAAGTTCTGTCATGGAATTTAAGGAATGCTTAATGCAGTCTTTGATAAATAAAGAAGAACCCCCTCTGGGGCTTCCCGAGGGATGGCATGCGTGGTATGCACAAAATCCTCTTATTTCTAATTCAGATTCCCTTGTTAAATGAGTTTCCGAGATAAAGCACACACCAATGTTGATGCTTCTTAAGAATATCTCTTGTTCTGCGATTTTTTCCTTGAGACCATTTTCATTCCATGTTAAAATTTTAATTGATTTATTCATATTCATTTGGTTTTATGTTTTGTACGAGGCTTTATCTCAAGTTTGCTTAGTTTGTCAAATATTATACTATTGATTTTGGTTTGTTCATCAAGTTTGGCAAGGATTATAGAGAATACTTGCGAAACTGGATCCGTCGAAGAATCTTTTTCTTTCTTCGTCTGGTTCGTTTTTACGGCTTGGGCATACGAGTTGGTACCCGAAAGTTTCAGGGTTACCTTTATTTCGGACAACGATACCGTACTATTTCCCTCTTTGGGTGTTTCTTTTTTTGTAGTTACTTTTTTCTTTGCGGTTTCTCGCTTCCCTTTAGTCGGCATAACGTTTTGATGTAAAGTATCGCGCCGTTTTTGCAGTTCCTTTACAACCTCAGAACCACGATAGTTTGCCGGATATCGGCAAAGTTTGCAGTTTGCGCAAGTAGCGGGGGCTTCTTTTTTTAGATCGCATTTTTCGGATAAATGGCTTCCAGCACATTTAACATATTTCGGTTCCTTTTGACAGTACGATTGTGTATGATTAAAGCATTGGCAACGTTTGCACTGCGGTATCGATCTCAAATTTATGCGCATAGGTTCAATTTTAACTACCATATTCAGAATATTATTTACTTTGTAGATGTCGTCTATATTTTCGTTTCTGTCGAAAGTGAGCATACACAACGGAAGTCTATGCTTGACTAAAATTTCATGGCCGTCTTCGGTTTGTTGTTTTCTCTTCTTCAAGATATTTACGGCGTCAATAATTTTCAAGCCTTTTGATTTAATGTCACCTATGACGTCAATAAGAAATCGAAATGAAGAAAACATTCTTAAAATTAATAATTATGTAAATAAATTTAATCTGCAAACTTAAGCTAATGTATTACGAGTATTTATTTATATACTTATACTAATATATTAACCTAGTTTTTAAAATACTATTGAGCCTCTGCAGCTAGTGCTTTTGCTATGTATTAATATATGTGTTTTAATCATTCGCTCATTTACTTGAAGACTGTCATAACTCAAAAAACAAGTAAATGAGCGTATGTTAATAAATTATAATAATAATAATAAATTTTCTATATTTTCAGCTTAAAGTACAATCACATAAAAAAGTCGGTGATGAATGAAATTAACTCTCTAACTAAAATTATTGAATGCGTATTTATTAGTTTGCGGCTTCAATTTCTTCGTGGGCTCAAGGTTCATACACCTTTTCAGTTGCTGTCTGGAAAATGTCTGAAATATAAGCTCAAATTGTTGCAGGCCGATCTCATATCCAAAGAAGACGTGTTTAGAAATGTTCAGGAAAATCTAAATACGCTAAGTGACTGTCTGCTTATGGACTTAGGGTCGGTCTTTGATTCAGCCGAAGAGAATTGTAGCTACTGTGATTTACCGGTTGACTTTGCGGTTCTGATGTGTCCAAGTTTACACTCTGTTCCCCGTTGTTCTATATCATACCTGCAGGTAAAAACCTTACGCAAATTGAAGTTTAGTATCATCTATTTCATTTTACAGGTACCTCTTTTTACTAGAGTCGTTTGTTCTAGTTGTAATAGGTTGTATCTAGATGATATAGATCTACTGAAAAGTGTATTTGTGGAAGCTAATGAAGTTAGATGCACCTTCTGTGGATTTTTGTTCGAGATTGATATGAGAGAAACATTTGATTCAATAGAAATTTGAATAAATTGTGTGACTAATATAGAAATAAATAAACAAGTGTTCTTTTATAATATTTTTCGAGTATGTTTCATTTTATAGTATCAGTTTGCGAAAATTCCTCACAACGTCCTCAAAGATTTTTTTATCATTTGTAAAATTTTGTCGCTTTACATATTCTGGATTTAATGCAATGGCTATTTTCATCCATATCGTTTGGTCAAAGATTATAGGGTGGGATCTTTACAGTAGTATCCACTTTGTATTGTGAAAGTGATAATTCTTTACTTCCCTCATTATGTTTTTCATTTCCCAGCACCACTACCACGTGGTGTAGTAAAGATCAAGTAACTCGGGTATCATTTACGGCATGAAGGTAAGGTGCAGTCGACCTTATCCTCCTTCCATCTCCTGCTTTTTTCTCCTCTTCACTGGACAGTATCAAAGTGTCATACAACCCGTGTCGAGGATTATTTACCTACTGACTTATGTGGGGTTACAATCAATCAACTCTTGTGGGAACTCCGCCTGTTACTGTGCACTTCAAGTTCGTTCGTTCTCTTCCACTTGTGCATGTCATCTAAGGTGAGGTGTTCCTCTACGAAGACGAATGGTGCGTCTGACCAGTTCAATATCGCTGTGCATCTCTACCTGATTGTAGCGATAATACTAACACCAATACAGCATTTACTGGCCTTGTCTAAGATATCTTCTTGGTTCGAGAATTTGCTATATGGACTCTTAGACTTCGGTGTACTGTACTGGACAAAACAAGCCTAGAATTTGCAAATTGGTAGCAAGTAGACTAAAAAAAAAAAAAAGAACTTGGCGCAACAGGTCGATGGGACCCAAGGCCTAGCTTCTCGCAACCATTCGTGTTGTGCGTGTTATATTCTTTACACGAATGGAAGGGGCCTACTGTTTAATGCCGTGTCCGAAGGGCAATTTGTTTTTTGAGAAGCTTTCTCGACACAGTTATACTCTCGGATGTTTGTCAGACGCTCGCGAGAGGTGGGGCCGTGAAAAACTTTTAGGTGTTCCCCGACTGGGATTCGATCTCGAACCCCTTGCTCCATAGTCCAACGCACTAACCACTGAGCCACGGCGCCCACCAACAAGTAGACTAAGAGCAACTTTATTCCTTATTAAAGTCAACACTCATATTGGAGACCATTAAGACTCTCTTCTTGGCGATAAGCTGGAAAGATTGACTCTACCGGCACTTTAAAAATATTTTCCCAAAGAAACTTTAGCATTAATATAGGTCCTTATTGTGATCGTCGATCAACAATCGACACGATAATTGTAGATTGCGTCGATTGATTTCAGCTATGGTATTGTGTAACTCAATCGATAGAGGAATATGTTATTTACAGACTTTTGCAGATTTATTCTCCGGAATATTGAGACTCTCATTGGCTGTATGCTTCTGGGGTATTCCAGTGATGCTTATTTCCACTTCAGACTCAATATTCACTGATATATCAGGATTCTGATTTTCTTCACACCCTTCACTTTTCTGGCCGAATACAAGACCAGGTGAATCTACATAGGTATTTATTTCCAGAAGATTTAAGACATTTTCTTCCTATTAAAATAACTTACATTTTACCCAGAAACCTATTTATTTTGCACGAACACAAAGCATCGATCAGAAATTTGTGATCGACAACAAACGACTATCAAATCGACAAATATCAATCACAATCAAAATACACAACACCAAAATCTACAATCGACTGTCGACTATCGATAAAAGTCGTGTATCGATCAACAAACGACACTCACAATAGGGGCCATAGTATTCAATATTACTAATTAAACATAAAACAGATTAAATAATAATAATTCGCAAAGGGAGTGCGTTGTCCTTAAAAAAAAACTAAAGCGAAGTTAGGTGAGGTATGACCAGGACCGAAACTCGAGGTTATTGCAAAGAATGATATCCCTAGCCGACCGAGAACTCCCAACCGAACTTCCCAAAATGGTGGATGATATACTTCAAATCATTAAAACCAGCAACCCGTCGCTTCCTAAACATAACTGAAAAGTCGCTAAGCTCGCCAGGAAATTTTAAATACCTTGTCTGTGATATCATCATTTAAATGTTTAAAAATTGGAAGGGGTCTAGTGGACACTTCTTTTCTGACCATTCATACCTTTAATTTACCTTAGTCTGATTGGGGAGGAGAAAATGCTTTAGGAGCTGCACAGGTTCAAAACATACAAGTACTTGTACTCTTTACTAAGAAATATAAAATTCAACTAATAGATCCCCTCTAATAAACCAAAAGAAAAAAAAATAAATAAATATTTAACGCACAACCATTCATATTGTGTATCCGAATTTGTTATTTTGAAAAGTTTTCTCAGGAGAGTAGTACTCTCGTATGTTTGTCAGACGCTCGCGAAAGGCGGGGTCTTAAAGAAATTTTTAGGTGTTGTCTGAAGACTGAACTTGGAACCCATTGGTCCATAGTCCAAAGCACTAACCACTTGAGCCACGGCGCCCACCAAACTAAGATACTTGGGAATTATCTTCGATAGAAAGTTGAGCTAGAAAGACTGTCGTAGATAAAGCCTTAAACCGAAATCATCTAAACAAAATCCAACGAATAGCTTGTTTGTGCATAAGTGGTGCACTTCGAACGACACATTCTGAAGCACTGAGCATTTTGTTTCACCTGACAACCCTCGTCAAAGGCTTTGGTCACGATTTCATCTTGAACAGGTGTGACACTTGAAATGTCACGCACCTTTTCAGTCAGTTTGCCGTTCCATTTGTTAGGCTTTACCTCAAAAAGAAGTGTCTAGAATTCGGAACGCACCCAACAAGTGACTTAAAAGGTAGGGAGAATTTTCTTGCCTTCGAATCCAGTCCACTACCTCAAAAAAATAACCTTACTTTTAAGTCAAATTTGAATCTCTCCACCAATCATAAACGTTTGAATACGTAGTGCCTGGGATTCGGAACGCGGCCAATGACTGATCACTAGAGTTTTGAACTTAAAGGACTAAGTCAAAATCTTAACTTCTATTCAAAGATATCAGTCAATTGGTTGTAGTACCGAAATCAGTTTTTTTTCAGTTTTTATAACACTGGAACCTGGTGCCACCACCCTATTGAAAAATGCAATTATGTAAAAAGGTGAATGCTATTGTTTAGTGTTTTATTTTGAAAAAAAAAATGTGTGTGTTTTAGACATTTGAAAACATGTATGTATAAAATAATGTGATGTGCAAACAATTTTGAAAATCATCAATCTTCGCATATTAAAATAACCGGATTCGACTCTATTAGAAGTATATCCTGTTCCAATCGCTTCAGCTCCTGTTCCAGTTTTCCTTTTCGTTGCTTTTTAGGAATCGTATCGGTGAAGATGGGTAACAATTGGTATGTTTTTTCAAGTTCCAGGTGGTTAGCTTTCAGACCCTAAAAAGTAATTGGATATAGTAATAACATTATTCATTAAGTGACAGAGTTACCGTTAAAATCATATTACGATCCGAATCACTTAACACTGTTATTCCCTGAGAAGTATCCTTAGGCTCTAGATCCTTGCAACCCATTCTTCTTGCCAATTCTTTTCGAATAGCTTTTAAATAGCAGGGTGTTTTCCCAAAGTTCTTAGAAAATACGTGTTCGGGAACCAAACCTGTTCCATCTAAGTTGTGCCTCTCACCAAAAACGGTATCAACATATTTGTCTGGGAGATTAAAGGGCCTTGTTGTTTTTATGCGTTTTATGTTTTTCTTTATAAAATTTTCTTTTTTAGGTTCCTCCCTTTTTGGTATTTCGCTTCTTTTTGGAACTGGTGGAATCTCTCTGCTTGGAGGACATACGTGATCATGTAACCTTTGCCATTTTACGCCACCGTTTTTCTTCAAAAAATGAGCTGGATTATCCACCGGAGTTTCAGCATAGCCCATAGTTTTGTGTGAATATCTATGGGAAGCAGACAGCGCCTTTTTGCCTCCTTGTTCGACTAGGTTAAGGGGCTCATTCTTTACAGATTGCCGATGTATGGATACGTATTTAGGAAATTTATAATGCTTCGCGACAACTGCGACTCTTTCGATGTCACTAATATTTTCATCGTGAAATGTAATATAAACGAGAGACATGATTCACTAAAGTTTTACTCTTTTGAAAATGACAATAAATTATTGTTTTATTGATAAAACAAGTAATGGACCACGGTTACTACGTTCATTGCGCACTTTATTTTGCTATCGATTGTAGTTTCCATGGTTTTGGTTAAAAACATCGAAGAAAAATATATTTTAACAAACCTGTAGGTTCTACATATGTATACGCATACCAAACATATGTACATGTATACATATCTATTAAAGATAATCCTTTGTAATCATTGTATTTCAACCACAAAATGCAATACGGCACATCTACTTACATCTAGCTACAGGTCAATGCCTTAATTGACCAAACTTAACAAGATTATATAAAAGCATTTCGATGTGTTTTTCAAAACTATCGAAAATCGAAGAAATTAAAATCACCTCTTAGACATCCGCATACAGCATCGGAATGGTATGTTGTCACCATTTTATGGACATTCTGCCCGAATAGTTGCTCGAGTAAAAAGTTCCTAATGAGAATGCGGGAAGAACATATCGACATAATATCCACCTTTGAAATCGATCTATGGTAGGTCAGGACTTGAAATTCATTTGTTTTTTTCCATGATTTGCTTCCTATTCATGGGAAACGGAGAGTTGGTTATTACAACTTTGTAGAAAGGTTCTAGTGTCTAGTCACATTATCGTGCTCAAAAGAGAGGGATCCCGTCAAACATATTCCTTCTTTATATAACCTACTCTTAACAGTTGTTTATGCTATGTCACAACAATTTGCCGATTTTTGGCACTATTTTGTCCAAAATGGATGCGCAGATTGTGACAAAAGTTCTTACACCCAAATCCCAATATGGCGTGCGGTCGCAATACAAAATGTAACCTCAGACTTCTGATCGATTTTGAAGGGCAGTTTTGATCGCGCCAACTCTTTTCTGTGTCGCATATTTTCACACCTTTAACGGTTTTAACATTAGAGGCTGTTCACACAGGATTGTCGGGTGGATTTTTTTGACGTTTACAAGCGAGGACGGAAGTGGACGGAGATTTCTTAAATTTTTTTAAATATTAATTACAAAACGATAAATTCATGAAGTAAACAATAGAAATACGACAGTAAACCAATTTATTTTCTGTGAAAAGCATTCGATTTGATTTAAGAAGAAATTTTCTGTGGAGAGCTAACCAATTTCATTTGGGGACAACTACTAATACGTCAAAAAAATCAGGGGAACTGCTTAGACAGGAGTATCAATTTGAACACGCGAAGGTAAAAAAAAATATCCAGTACCATATCCATATCTGCACATAGTCTTACACTATTCATCGAATTGTTTGATTAATAGAACACGATAAGTCATTCATTTTGTATTTGCTGTGAATTGCTAGGATATGTAACAGTTTTTAATTTCTAAGTAAAATTCTATTCAATACAAAATAATTGTGTTGGTTTTCTTATTTTCTATTATCTTATTGATACACTTTCATTTTTTGCAAAGTTATTTCTTATATTTCTGAATCAAATAAAAAGAATAGAAATAGTGCACTTCTACTCTTTTATTACAGCGATCAGTCTCTTGACGCCTGGTTGCTGATTGTATAGATGATTTAATGAGTTAGCGACAAGACCAACTGTTTCTTGGAGTTTCCAGTTTAAGGGTAGAAAGAGTGACCCTTGTCGTCTGTGTCAAATGGAGAGCATTTGATAAATTTGTGGACGAAATACGCAATCGTGCTCAATTTAATCTAGGATTAAAAATGGTTATAACAAGTAAGTCGGCACATACAGTTATTCCTTTTTTTTTTTCTTGCTGAATATACCCTTCGAGACTCGAAATCAGACATTTTATATTTGATTTTGGCCGATGTCGTCAAATATTAGTTCGCATTCACAATAGCCGGCTTTTAAGTTGTAGGAACAAGCAAGAAAAGCGAGTGTCGGCGGAAATTTTTAGTGGCACATTTTATTTTTAATGAATTAAGACGAATTGTGTTTTAACCAAAAGTCAAATCTATTTTTTTTTAATTGGAAAAATAAAATAAATCAAATTACTTGTAGAGAGTGAGTTGGATCTTAAGTCATTGATTATACTCTAAAACCTGAGAAACATTTTCTGAAAATGGCGTCTCAAGTTGCAAACAAAGCTGGAACAGGATGGCCACGACGAAGTAGTCAGGGACAAATCGAAGGAGCCTCAAATAATAAAGTTGGTCAGTCAATGACAATTAATAGAACTATCAATTTGTAAGTATTTAATGAAAATACTCGTATTTTTATGAAACCAAACCTTAATGTTTTGCAACGCTTGCATATCACAAATGGTTACAGAACCAATTTCTAAAATTTTAGTATAGCTTGGTTTATACTTCCTTTCTTATGTACAAGAAACGCAAGCACATTACAAAATCCGTTAACTGTTATATTTATTTGACGCACAAATTCTTGCTCTTAAGAAGCGGGAACCGTGGGTTCGTATTGTGCCTGCTTATGACTATGCTGATATTCGTAGACGATTAACACTATACATACATATGTAACAATATTATTATAAACTTTATTTACTTATAATAAAATATGTATGTATGTATAATAATGAGCTAAATGCCAGAACTTTAGGCTGTGTCTAAATCGAATTATGAACAATATACATAGTTTTTTAGTTCTAAGCGAGAGAAGGTTAAATACTTTTTTGAAGTTGGTTTCAGAGGAGGTGATAATAGAGCGGTGAAGTTAGAGTTAGGATAAGGATTAAATATTTTCTTTTTTGATGGTTTCACAATCGTAGAGTAGATAATGTCTGATTCGAATCACAGCTATTGGTAGAGTGCTGTTTTGGGATCGGAGTTTATATTGGGCTACTACAAAATTGGTTGTACGCGTGCCATACTTCTTTTAGTTTTTTAATGTTAGCGAATTCGATCCATTGGTTGATATCATTTTTATCGGTAACTAAATGGGTTATGAATGGTCCTTAAAATGCATCCTTAGCTGTCGCATCAGTTTATTGGTTGCCCTTAATTATTGCGTCTCCTAGAATGCAGAAAAAATTTGAACTAAAACCATTCAGAGGCCAGGCGGCGGCGACGCTCTTTTGGGTGCAATTAGATTTTTAAACGTCATCATTGATAACGATTTAAGACAGTTGTACGTGGTATTTGTTTTTATTTTTGGATATCTCTCAGTTCACATTGTGGCAAATTTAGAGTGATTGTTCACTTTGAGTCAATTTGAATGTACAAACAATTGTTTTTTTTTTATAATTAATGCCTAATACGGTTTTGATCAAAGTTATCACCATTTACCCCAACCAGATATCCATTAACAAACTACACCTTCGGCACAAAGGAGCCTCTATTCGAGAAGGACCCATCAGTGCCAGCGCGGTTCCAGAGAATGCGAGATGAATTCGACAGGATAGGAATGCGTCGATCAGTTGAAGGTGTTCTGCTGGTTCACGAGCACGGCTTGCCTCATGTTTTGCTCCTACAATTAGGTACCACATTTTTTAAACTTCCTGGAGGTGAATTAAATGCCGGCGAAGATGAAGTGGAAGGTCTGAAAAGATTGCTAACAGAGGTAAATGAACTATTACACTAAATACACCTCTTCTAAGTAAACGAAGCTATTTTGTTTGTTCGAAACTGTGTGACGAACGCAAAAGACACACATTCTGTAATGGGGACTGTATGCAAAAATAAAATGTAAACAACTTATTCTATATTTAAGTACAGATGGTTTTGCCAAAGATTTTTTAAAGATTAACATGCAACAAAATAGATGTGATGAAATGTGTAATATCGACGTGTAAAAGCATTATAATTTGTAATTTATGTTAGATTGTATATGATTGTATGATTTATTTAGACATTAGGCAGACAAGATGGAGTTAAACAAGAATGGATTGTCGAGGACACAATCGGAAATTGGTGGCGACCAAATTTTGAACCACCACAATATCCATACATACCACCACACATCACCAAACCGAAGGAACACAAACGACTGTTTTTGGTACAACTTCACGAAAAGGGTAATGTTTCAAAAAAGAAAATTGTAATTTATTTTAGAAATAAGAGATAAGTTTTTGGAAATTGATTAACCAAAATATTGTTATTTTTCTTAGTCCTAGAAAATGTAAAAATATCCATGATTTAAAATTAATTGATTTATTATTTTTTATATTTTTATTTTGTTAAAACTTTCACTACATAGTCTTTGCGACCGAATCGACGTACCTTTTAAACTGTTACTTATCCTAAGCCGCGTTTATCATCTATATAGTATAATAATGAAATGTTGTAACTGGGTACAATTAAATTATACATTGTGTAACTAAACATGTTTTTCTTTTAACTTGTTTCAGTTAAGTCAGTACTTTGAAATCTATTTGCCGCTATACGGATTCTTTTTGCCTCCAATTTGTTGTTGAATAAGATAATCAATGTTTTTGTATATAAATTTGTAAAAGAATGTGCTATAGCAATGTTAATGGCAAATCATTTTTATACTCTTGAAAACTGTTTGCTGATGTTTCTTGTGACTGTGAAAAGGAGAAGCATCATTCTGTATTTTTATAGTTTAAAACTCGTTTAAAAAATTTCTGTAACAAACTATCACCATTGTACTTATGGAAGTTTAACTAATTGAGTTTTTGTACGTAATTATTTGTCAGGAGAAAAAATTCTCTGTTCAAAGTTATTTCAGGTTAATTCTTCAGAATATTGTAAATTTTAATTCAGAAGTGCTGCCGTGGAAAGTGTGACTATTTATAAAAATAATCCTTTTGTACATTTGTTTAGAAACATTTACAAAAACAAACTCATTCTTATTTGGTCACTGATCACTTTACTCGAAAATAGCGCTTAGTTATTTTTTTTGTACACGTAAACTTTTTTTTTGTTTTTGAGGTTTTAACATTAATAAGTAGCAAATTCTGTAAGATTGTTAAATGTCTAAGCATAAGTGAACATCAATAAATTAGTATTCGTATTATTAATACATACATGTTCTCTTTTAGCATTATTTGCTGTACCTAAAAACTACAAGTTAGTTGCTGCACCGCTTTTCGAATTGTACGACAACTCACAAGGTTATGGTCCCATAATATCGTCATTGCCACAGGCGTTATGCAGGTAAATACTTTAAACATTGTTTCATAGATAAAGAAATAATTTATTTATTTCATAGATTTAACTTCATATACATGTAAAGTTATCGAAGATTAAAGGCATCAAAAAGTAACATGAAAAAAGGAGTTTTACTGAATGCTCATGAGAAAGTCATTTTACAGCTCGATTTGACCTAAAGGATTAATGCAGAACACATTAAAACATCAATTTTAATTTTTTCATTGATTGTATGATCTGTATTTAGTTATATCAAAAAATATATATACTGTAGTGTAAAATAATATTTAAAAATAAACATAGCAATAGAAACTAAAACGAACAATGAAGCATTAATTCCTGTATTTACGTTAGCTTTTTTGCCTTTGTTTTACACCCATTCGATGCCAAAAGTGTTCAATGGAATTCATATTTTTGTATCTTAGAAGTTGGGAAGAAAACGTGGAACACAATTCTGAACAAACAAATTTACAATAGTTACAGTAAAATTTCATATGATGCTGGTAACTCGTAAACTATACCTCATCAAACCTTATTGCGCTGAAAAAGTCTTAAAACAAATATAATATGGTCTTGCACAATCAAAGTTGCAACATGGAATCACCAGCTGGGGAGGATCATACACTACTACGTTGGGACCTTTATTGGTGGCACAAGAACATTTAATTAGGATCATTTCTAATTGTAATCGTTTCGCTCATAGCTGGCCTTTGTTCAAGAAACTTGGAATTTTATTACTAAGGCATCTGTACGTCTTTAAAGTACTAAGGGAAATTCTCAAGCAAAGTGGCAACATTCCCAGTAGAAACTCACAAATTTATAGTTTACGCATAAACAACTTGGCTCTTGTCAACATACCAAAGGCCTAGCTTCTCACAACCATTCGTGTTGTGGGTGTTTTATTCTTTACACGAATGGATGGGGCCTACTGTTTAATGCCGTGTCCGAAGGGCAATTTGTTTTTTTTTTTGAGTAGTGCGGTTTTAGTTATCATGATCTTACAAATTTCGAAAAGTTCCGTTATGTCCAAGCTGAACGGAGTATGCAGAAATTTAAGACGAAACTCAACAAAGCAAATAAGGTTCATAAATTTCTATTAGCATGTAAAAAGTAGTATCAGTCAGTCGTTGAAGAAAAAAACTAATTTAGAGATCAAATTAAAGCTTTAATCGAACAAATAAGAACAAACAGATATTTTTTAATTTAAGTGGTTACAAAACAAATTTCAAACTTTTATACAGTGGGTCAAAAAAAGCACTTCACTGAAAAAACAAAATTTACTTGAAAACTATAGTATATGTATATATTTACTTTTACATATTTCTTTAATAGTACTGATTATCACCCCACATCAGAACCCTATTATATATTTAATTAATAATGAAGTATCATTCAACACAAACTCAATGTTTCTAATACATAGTTACAGAATGATCACTATTTATTCTTTTCTAGTTAATTTTAGTTAAATACTATTGTTGTTGATTTAGATTTAAGTTGGAAATGAATAAAATTATATTTATCCATCTATCTATCATCTATCTATCTCTTGTGCAGTGGAGCAGACTGAACTCTGCGATAGTAAGTTAACAAAGTTAAATTCCAGACAATCTAAATATATGTATCTAAATATATAATTCTATCTTCCTCCCTTAAAATCCCCCAGCATGTCAAATAGGGAATTTTGTAATGAATATCTCGGTATATTAGATGACATTTGTGAGCCTAAAAAAGATTCATACTGACACAAAAGATAAATAAGTTAAATTAAAGGCAACTATAGTTCATTAAAAAAAAAAGTTCACAACGCAAATAACCAAAAGAATATGTGGGGTTATTTAAAAAAAGTTTGTATTAAAAAAAAAGACTGTCGAGGTTTTTTTAACAGTATAAAGAGAGTACAAATGTGCTGAGAAAGCTTCTCAAATAACAAATTGCCCTTTCAGGCATGAATTATTATACGAATGAAAAAATTGGCACCAACTCGCGGATGGAGAAAATACTGAAAATTAATGTCACCTGAGTTTCAAAACCACTAAACCACACAAATCTATTCTATCTCCCTATTCATTCCGACTTACTTATTGTGTATCAGCACTTGAAAGGTAAAATCGAAAAATACAAATTTTTAGCGCAACAGGTCTATGGGACCCAGGGAATAACAACCGTTCGTGTTGTGCATGCCTACTGTTTAAATGCAGTGTCCGAAGGGCAAATTATTATTTGAGAAGTCTTTTCAAGACAGTTATACTCTCGGATGTTTGTCAGATGCTCGCGAGAAACCATGAAAAAACTTTTAGGTGTTTTGGACGAGATTCGAACCTCGAACTCCTTGCTCCGTACTCGAACGCACTAACTAATTATGCCACGGAGCCTTTGGTAAAATCGAAACCCTTTAACAAGAAAAATATGTAAAGCTGGAAGGACTTTCACCGCAATATTTAGATGCATACTTTGCATTTTTCAGACGGCGGAGACGGCTTAAATGGCCTTTTCCCACCATGCCAGCAATGATTTGGATGGACATAAATACTTTTAGATAAAAACGAAAAGTGAGATTAAAATGAATGAATTAACTTTTATTTTTATATACATATAGTACCATCTATATGTCACTAGTTATACCATTTTCTACACATTCTCGTTTTTATTTAATGTTACGTCCACCTAAAAATTTCACTAGATGGAACTGGAGAAAGTCCCACATTTACAGTTTTGCGGCATCTGCTGTTAATTGGTTGAACGATCCGAAATGATTTAGAATTACACGTTTCTCGCAATCCATCATTTTGACTAAAATGGTATTAGTTTTTGAAAATGTAAACACTTCTTCAAAAACGACGTGTTCTGAGAAAAAAAAAAAAAGTTAAAATTCAAAAAATTTCAAGAAATATTCGCAATAAATATAAACTTACGGAAAGAAGACCCTTCGAATTATTTACATTTGCGGTGATTTATTACTATCTATAGTCAACTCTGTAGATTTAATAAAACAACTTTATTGACTTTAATTCTAGCTGTAAAGTTGGTTGTCCTGATTACGAAATAAAGTAGGGAATACAAGATAGAATTATCGTACCGACTTGTGTTGTACCAACATTAGCCCAACTGATACAATCAGCATTCGATTTCCATACCACCAAAATATTTTTTCAGTTGTTTTTTGTTTTATTTTTCTGTATCCTACTATAAAATCTGTATCATGGTGCAAACCCACTATATGATTTTCATACAACCTGTCGCACAAAACATAGGTTGTATGCTTAATATAATATAGGCACAGCCGCCGCTTTAATACAATTGTTGCCGCTTTAATACCAAATTTGTCCAATAGTTGAAATGATTGTTGTACCTTTTATTTCCTAATATAGAAAGTTACTAATGCGCTCTCTCTTCTCGAATTTATCTACAACTTTATTTCCTTTTCTAAGGCAAATTTAGTCACCTTTAAGTAAATCCAGAATTATATATTTTTTGGCCATCGCTATCGTTTCGATCCATGATGTCAATGAAACTATAAAAGTTTTCATCAAGTTATTGCTAATTTTAATATTTCTTTTTATCCAATATTTTCATTCTTATACTTTTAAACAGAAATATTAATAATCGACTGTGAATAATCGCATCGTGTAAAAGTTAAACCCAACTTCGAAAACAAAGCAAACTCGTTTGGACGTACAGCGTAAAAGACGACTAAATTCAACTTTTCAATAAATAACAAGTTTAGATTCACAGATATGACAAGAAATAAAACCGGACAAGAATGTTGTACCGTAAATTAATTCAGGAAACTTACGGTCTACATCGTAAATTTCAATTGAAAGAATTTTATAATGAATTATTTTCAGTAGAGACCCGGGGTTAATGATTAAAATAAATCAGAAACTGTTTTACCGACACGGAAACTATTACTTTCAATGTTACTTTACATGGCCGCCCATCCCTAAATGATCTTAATTGACAGACGTTGAAAACAACATTTTTCATCGGAACACAATTCGACAGAGTGAAATTATATTTTTTTTACTTTTCAACTAAATTGATGAAGTTTTAAATGTTTTAGTTAGTAAAATCGTATTGTGTACGTTCTTATTACAACAAATAACTAATAATCGAATAAGTAAATTGCCCGAATGCTTTGCTAAAGGAGCTAAAATGAACAAAGAAGTACACTACGAAGGCTGGTTGATAAAATCGCCACCTACCAAAAGGATATGGAGAGCAGTGAGTCATTTTTTTAGTTCATTCCACGAATTAAAATCAAATGTTTGCGAATATAAGGCAATTTATATATATGTTTACGTATATAAACTAAGAAATTATAATTTTTGTATCTAGTATGTTCAAATTTGTTTTTTTTTTTCTAATAATTTCGAAGAGGGTGAAGGGTATCACTACTCATTCATAAATGGAGGAATGACGAGAATTCAGATTACCACTTTCTTTTAACAACCCTCTCAAGTTTAATAAGAAAGTAGAATATATAAATATGTACGTGCACAACTCTGACACACATACATATCTTTATATTGTTATTTAATACATCTTACTCATTTTTAAGTTATGCCCCAATCAGATAATCGTTGGCATATTAGCAGTTAGGTTGCAGTTGATTGTAAATAATAAACCTTGAATCGGATGGCTTGGAACTTTAATGTCGGTATCAAGTAAACAAATATGAATCATACATATGTACATACTTATGTATGTATGTAGCTTTGTTTTACACGCTTCAGATTCAAATTCCAATAAAAATTGCAGTGGCCTTATATCATCATTATCGTCTATGCATATTTACATATACATATGTACATACACATATATGCATGAATTTATATAAGAAATTTTTGAATTTATCTTATGTTGTATTGCTTTAAATTCGCAGCGCTGGAGACGTCGCTGGTTTACTTTAAAGCAGGGCGAAATACCAGAACAATTCTGTCTCGAATATTACACTGACAGGAATTGTCGAAAACTAAAAGGCGTAATTGATTTAGATCAATGTGAACAAGTAGACTGCGGACTACGCCTAGAGAATAGAAAACAAAAATTCCAGCATATGTTCGACATAAAAACACCTAGACGAACTTATTACCTAGCCGCCGATACAGAAGCTGATATGCGTGATTGGGTGAATTGCATTTGTCAAGTGTGCCATTTGCATGATACGAAACAATCAAATGAAATACAAGGTAAGAATATGTTGTGAATTGTCCGATTATAAGTGATTCATTTTCCATTCTTTGTAGATGTAAAAGTGCATATTGTCACTAATTTATCATCACTGCTTAATCCATCATATGACACGACGAATACAACGATTAATGCTTCAGACTCTCAACAGGAATCATTCATGTCACCTCAATCTCCATCGACCTCTGATTGCTTGCGACAATCGACTAGTAGCACATATCCCAGCAATGACTGTTCGTATGTAAACACTGACTATACTAACAGGGACACCATGGTGTGTGAAAATAGACCGTCATATTCAAAAAAATCTCAATCCGATCAAAACAAAATAAAACTAGTGAAACAAGCCGAGACGTCACGTCTAGCAGTGAGTTCACAAGGTGTAATTCGAAAAATTCCTGAGAATTTGGTATTGAATAACACAACATTGGATGAGGGTAATGTTGAGCCTTCGCCAGCTCTGAGTACATCATCAGGGCCTTACATTCCAATTAGCGAATGCTTTTCAGGAAGTCCAAAATTTTTGGTAAACAAAAATGTTGAAATTGAAAATAGTTGCTTAGGTTAACTTTTTTAACTGTCTTTTCTTAGACGGATGGAATACCTTCGACTCCAATGAACAATTTGGATCCAAAATATGACACTCCCCGCTGTCATAATAATATAGGATTAAATTTAACGAACGATCAGTCGTATTCTCCTAAAATAACAAATTGTGGACTGGTATATTTTACAGTTAAATGATAGCGACTTATTTATTTATATGATACCTTGTTTTTGTTGCAGCAAACCGTTTCTAAAGCGCGCAGTGGTCGCTCCAGTCCTACGGATTCTGAAAGCGTCTTTACCGATGACGATGAATACACGCATCCTTTGCCCTTAAGAGAAAATATTGGTAAGCACTGAAATCTTGACTATTATTTATCAAAATTTTGGAAAATATTTAATTTTGTGCCTCCCATTGCATTTCCAAAAAGAGACTTGTATTTGGCCCACCCTGTATATACCAATATACGTAGATACATATATACATATATTTATCTCCTTGGTCTGTTGGTAATTAGGTTGTTGAAAACTTGTAAATTTATGTACATACAAATGTACATACATAATTGGTAGTACGTTGGCTCTTGATATCCTCGTCCATCATTTCTTAGGTTATGGGATGAACCGACGCGTCGTTAATATATACATTTTTGGTAGGTAATATGGGGACATTCCATTTTTAATCCTATGGACAAATATCATACCAATTATATACAGCCCCTTATTTACATTTAACCAAAAGAGTATATCTTGCGTGTGTCTTATTGGCGTATATTTGTCACAATTAACTTGTAGTTTATTCTTTTAATAAAGAGGGATAAAACACTTCCACAATACTCGAGAAACGTTTAACTATAGTATACATTTTAACAGGACATGTTAATGGCAATATTTTCCTTATTTTCCTAAAGACGCAGATCTTTTTGTAGCTAAAAGCGAATTTAATATTCGGTCTGTAGATGAATTTGCGTTAAACTTTATGTCTGGAGTTGATGGGTCCGCCTAAACTAAACTTCAAGTTAAGGGTACTTTAGCCCGATTTCAATTAAAATAGATTTTCTCGATTTTGAAAAAAATGCATGTTTTGATTAAAAAACTCGATTTTGCGTTTTTGCGAAAACGCGTTTAAAGTTGTCAGTTTACTATTTACTATCTTGTAGGGAGATACAATGACATTTTCTCTTTTAACGCGGCGAGTATACAAGGTATTAACATGAAATTTTTACAAAATAATCAACATTGTTATGCAAATAATTCTGCATCATTAGCTCAAAAATCGCATTTTTTTTGACTAAAAATTGAAATCAATTAATAAAACGAAATTCATAAGCAGTAAAATACTCTATGATTCAGTTATACATTATACATACATATGTACATACAAAGTATAAACGGGACTGATTGAATAAAAACAACACAAATCAATTAATCGTCAAAATTGATTTGGTCTCCTTTAAAATAGAGTCCATTTGAAGCGGTACATTTTTTTCTCTTCTCATGGCACAGTTCTATTATTACGGAATGATGCTCTTCGTTCCATAATTTCCGATCATCCTTCCCGAAATCAAATAGTAACACTGTCCATTAAAACGAATTCACCAAGTACTTTTGATGAGTTTGCTATTTGTTTTGACATCTGACTTTCGTAAATGTTTCGGATTACCTCACTCAGTTCCTAAATTTTCATAGACCATTTACTAGCTCGTTCCCAAGCAGGGAAGAATGGAAGGATGGTCAGCCTGCCAACACACGTTCTATCTCTATCTATACAGATGGATCTAAGATGGATGTAGGCGTAGGGTCTGGCATTTTTTCTGAACCGCTGGGGATAAATAGATCAGTCCGTCTCCCGAACCATAGCAGTGTTTTCCAAGCGGGGGTCCTGGCAGTGACAATAGCTGCCCGTGAGACGGCCATATGAAGGCAATACCACCGGAAGGTATCACCTTTTTCATCGATAGCCAGGCGGCAATAAAAGCGATTACTGATATCGAAATAAAATCAAAGCTTGTGAAGTGCTGTCGCGAAGAACTCAGGGTTCTTGGAACATAGCACAAGATTGCACTCTGCTGGGTCCCTGTATTCATCCCGCCTTGCACATTGAAGCAAAAGGCATGGATCTTGGCCAGAAGTGAGGCCAATAGTAGATGGACCTCCCTGGACACCTGTGTGATCACCAGAAGCCTATGGCCTTGCTTTGACAAGAGTAGGATCGACCGAATTATGCTAAAGGATAGGAAGTCCCTTTCTGTCCTTATAGGAATTATTACGGGGCATAACTCTCTTCGGTACCACATGAGAAAGTTAAGACTCACGGATGAAGATTTATGTCGGCGATGTGGAGACGAGGAAGCTAATGAGGACAACCCCACTTTCTCTGTCACTGCCCTGGGCTTATCCACCTTAGATTCAAATTTTTAGGGCGACACTTTTTCTGTGACCTTGAAGAATTAGCAAACAGACCAATCAATGAAATTTTGAGGTTCATCAAATCAACAGAATGGTTTGGTGATCCACAAGTATGAATTAATACGAGGGTTTACCAATGGGCAAGGGACTTTTTCCCCTTTGGGTATCACAATGGGTCTGTATTGACCTGAGTGTGGCGACGTGATATTTATCTAGTCGCCTACCCACATACCTATCATAACCTTCGTAAATGTTTGGTTTTGACTTGGAAGCATTTACATCCAATCCATAAATCATATAAAATATGAATTAATTTTATATTCGGATTTTATTTTCGAATCGGAATTCGAATCCGAAAGCAATACAAAATAAGCCCCCAGCTCTTTATAACAATTTGTGTTGCGACGCGTCTCATGCAGAAAACAAAATGTGACCACCTGATTCGTGAAAGATGGATAATTCTTCTTCAACGGCCTCTTTGAACGCTTTACGTTCTCGATATTGCAGATATAGGAATTCTCCAACATTTTCAACCCATTCGAACAAGAAATTCCATCCGCAACACAAAATTTTAAATAAAATTGTTGCTCAATAAATTCTTCCATAGTAAAAATTGATGATAACACTTGAGGTTAACTAATGTTTTTGGCTGACAGATCGCGCTAAAACTTTGCGTCGAAATAGATGACAGATGTATCAATATATGTTTACATATTTTTACAGATATTAGAGAAATAATTGGGACACCCTATAAAGTATACACATAAGTATTCGTCTGTTTCACCCTACTGTGAAGAAGTTAAATTTACCTTCCTAAAACCAAAAAAACTGTCATTCTTTTTTGATTTAATGTCACTTACAAATCGCAACAATAGTTTTGATGTTAGACAACGACTGTAACGCCACACTATATGTGATATGGATTAGCGTTGGTAAGAATTCTCGACAGACACATATGTATATTTTATGTACATAAGTATACACTCCCATGCACTTGAATAGGGACAAAATATTCTGCTTAACTTTTGCAGTATTCCAATAAAAGAGTAAAACATATGTACGGGAATTTATTTTTTTTATATTTGGAATTCAATTTTTTATTAAAGAAAAAAAATTTGGACTTCTAACTTTTCCCGTTATTTTTACACAAATGATTTTAAAAGTGTTAAAAAAAAAATCTACATTTTTCTTGCTGCACTTGAATAGGGACAGCAACTGAAAATAAGGATAATTAACAAAATATTGCAAGAACTTAGTTTAACTTCATTTCTCTATATTCTTTAAAGCTTAGTTAATAATGTGTATACCCGCCTTTGTTAGAAATGATTTCATAAACGCGCTTGGGAAAGGAATCATAAAGAGATGTAAGGTAGCTCAAAGAAATGTCGCACCAGGCTTCATTGATGGCTTCTTTTAAGGAGTTAATGTCTGAAAATTGTCAACCGGACTCGTAAACTTTCCGTGATAACCATCCCCACACATTCTCAATTATATTAAGATCAGGCGAATTTGGTGGCCACTGCAGTACAGGCACATTTTGGTTATGAATCCACTCTTTTACCACGCGTGCAGTATGAATTGGGGCGTTATCGTGTTGGAAAGTCCATGACACGAGTCCAAAAATGTTGTTGTAGTAAGGGAAAGCCTTCTCCAGCACACCCTTATAATGATTCGCATTCATTCTTGATGATAGAAACTGCAATTCACATTGGCCATAATAAGAGATCGCACCCCACACCATTACACCGACCTCACGGCTATGGTGACGAGACAAATAGTGTTTTTCTTTGCGTATGTCATGAAAATAGTAATTGTAACCATCAGGGCCATCTAAATCAAATCGCTTTTCGTCCGAAAAAACGATGCGATGCCACTCGCTATTCCATGTCATACAATTACGAGCAAAATGCTGGCGAGCCTCCTTACGAGCCGGGGTAAGTGGGGGTTTTTTTTTCAATTTCAATCGTTTCAGATGTTGAGCTTTTCACAATACTCGCCTAACCGTGTCAACACTCGCAGTGATTCCCAAATTTGATCGAATTTGTGATGCAGAACAGTGAGAATTTGAGGCTTCTCTGACAATCCGTCTGTCTTCAGTAGATGTGGTCGCTTTTTTGGTCCGTCCTTTCATGTTGTTTCCATAGTTTGATTTATTTTTAAGAAAGTTACAAACCACCGACTTGCTTGTTCCAATTTTTTTGGCAATAGCCCTGTAGGTAAGATTACACTCTTTATAGGCAAGAATTTTGCCTTTTTCTTCTGCTGTCAAAACTTTACCCCTACCCATTTGTTTTAAAAAAGTTTAAAATTCACCGGATATAACAAAAAATTACTTTTAGCTTCGATGAGTTAATCCACACTAAGCAATTGCCCCTGTCCCTATTTAAGTGCTGCAAGAAAAACACTCATTTTTTGTATGGTCAAAGCAAAACTATGATAACACATAACGGTAAATTTGTTTGAATTTCCTTTTGTTCCTAAAAGTTGTCTATTACTATGTACTAAAAAAAGCAGAAAACAAATGCCGATAGTCACTGAGGAGAAAGAGAAAAACAGAATAAAATGATTGAAGAATCTTGTCCCTATTCAAGTGCATGGGAGTGTACATCATATATGTGCTGGTTTTAAAGGGTAGGTATGATGTATTTTATTTCAACTTTAACTATCTGCTTGCTGATTAAGATTGCTACAATCATGACTTCAAATTGAATGCTGATTTTTTTTTAAGTTTAAGTCATTTTTGAAGTCGTTGAATTGAAAGTAAATTAAAAAATAACATTGCTAAGTTAAAAGCGTAAATATTCCAATGACGTACATATACATATATGTGCATACCTACATATGTGCATAGTATATATTCTATCCCTAAAAAATCGTTGCAGGATAAACAAAATGTTATTAAAAAGTTTTTTTTAGCCATATCTTGTGAATACTCGAGTTGCCCAGACAACTGCTGACATCTTATGGCATATCTTCATAGTTTGACCAAGTGCAAATTGTTTTGCTAATGTTTATAGTTATTCACGGATACAAAATGTTAAAATTTGACATAATTAGATACTTATATCAACCAAAGATGACTATTTTATCCTAATCTACCTCCAAAAAGAAAGGGAATTCTAATAAATCGATATGAATGTATGTAGTAGATAAGTTTACTGACAAATATAGTTTTTGGCGCAAACATGAATATCAAAAATAAGCCATTGATTTTATTATATACATATATATATATTTTATAAACACAGATCGAAACACACGTCCATCCGATAGTTCTGTTGAAAATGAATCGTTCGTCTTTACCTATTCGCAAAGATTCTCAAAATTTCCTGGAGACAATAAAGAGGAAGAAAGCTTAGAACATGCAGCTGATCAAGAATCTAAAGTCGTAAAACGGAAAAAAACTTTAATGCTTGATATTGAAAATGAACATGAAAAGTAAGTTGATGAAATATTTGAGCAGTAATAGTTAAAATTTATTGATTTGCAGAATTTTAAGGGAGTTGCCTCAATTCTCGGATACAGAAAATACGTCCCCTGCCATTGGACCAAGAGATGCGTCATCAGTGCGTAGTTTTTAATATATATTTTGAGCAATATAGTTTATATTTATTTTGCAGTGCGTCGAGGAGAGTTACGATATTCCTCGTTCACATAATCTGCCTTATCACAATATGAGCCAGGTATTCGATAAAACAAATAGGCCTGAGAGTCCTTTTGCCTCTTCGACACCTAATTTATTATTCGAAGCTGATCTATTGTCGCCAACGCACTCAAATCGCACCTTACCACGACCGCATTGCTACACCAATGCTGCACCTACAAAAATGGAGGGCAATGTATTTCGATATGATTTTGTTGACAAGGTGAGTTAAGTCACCACATTTGAGTGAATAATTTTTTTTAGAGAGCTTTTGTATTGCCTAGACTTGTGTGCCTCTAGTAAATAGAAAATTGAAACCTAAAGTTAGCGTTGAAGATAAACCACCGGAGGAAAAGCCTGCAAAACCACCGATACAAAAGAACGGACAAAATTTAATAAAAACTGTTACGAAGAGTCTATTGTCAATGCAGATATTCAGTAATACAGTGGGAGAGAACTCTTCCATGCAACCACCATCAGTTGACAGAAAATCAAAACCAAATGCATACAAAGTATATAGTTTTCAGATATTTGTTTAAAAAACGTATTCTTATAAATTTTGTTGAAGCAGGTTCCAGGATTTTATTCTCCCAGTTGCAACACTCGCAGGTCAGGAATGCCAACGTCAATGGTTCTACAAGGCGACAACGATGTTTACGTTATGAAAACTCAAACGTTGCCACGTCAACCACGTGGACATATTTCTAGCATTTATAGTAATACAGTGAATAGGACAACGTCACTGAATAAACCTACACCACCGCCTCAAATGAATGAACACAAATTGCAATATTTTGATTTGGATGTTTCAAATCCACCTCCAATTAATCGGGGCAGCACGAGTACTAGCAATTTAACTGCGACAGGATCAAGGATTGGTTTATCTGCTGATCCGTCTGCCAGAGTACCAGTGAAGAGCAGTGTAGTCTACAATTTAGTTGATTTCGTTAAAACAGACGCATTTAAAAAAATTCGAGAGGAAAGAAAAATGGTTATAAAGAAATAAAGAATTATTTTTTTAAGTTTTTGTTTATATAACTTATAGTATAATGTATAAAATATACACATTATTAGACAATTCGCTAACTATATCTTTCATATATTGCTATAATTTATTATACACAATTTTTTAAATATTTAGTACAAAATAATCGTTAAAAGTGAATCCATATCATATTTTTGTAAAAGAAATGCGTTGCACATTAAAAACACATTGTATTGTATGTTATTCTTTTATTTGTATAACAAAATATAGCTATCTTAAGATATACCGCTTATAAACATTACAGCTGTCCTAAAAATTAATTTTTTTGTACATTTCTAATAATTTTTGATATCGGTATCATATGTATTTAAAAAATTTACAAAAAAATATACATATATCAAAAGTATTTGTTAACGCGTTGTATCTGTATGTTGTATCTTGTCAATGTTTAATAACAAAATAACTGACAAAGTGAATTTTTTCACTAAAGCAGCATCTAGTCATTTCAGTGCAGAACAAATTTTGGAATTTACTGAAAAGATGTTAAAATAAAATAAAAAAAAAACAATTTTATTATAAATATTTCTGCACAATGACGATGGTGTTTATATTTTTTGTACATGAAAATAAATCAATATAGTAATTATACATTTATATTTTATAAAACGTTTGCCTTACTTTCTGACTGAGTCGTATTTTTTTCTTGTCAAGGCTATTGAACTGACCTTCCTTGTCCCTAAGATTGTCAAAATTAGAAATTGAATATTGATATTAAAATAGATTGCCCTATTCAAAGAAACCAGTTTAAGTGTTTCTGCACTGAGATATTTCGCGCAATTCACATCAAATTGAAAAATTACAAATTATGGAAAAGACTGATTGATTATATGATAGGTTCCAGTCCCGTAGGTAAATAATAGAATTAAAAAAATGATCATAAATGTTTAGTCTGTGGAGTTGTGTTTTACAGATTTAAGAAATAAGCTGATAAAATAAAACTTAAAGTTTGGACTAAGTATCCATACACATAATTACGCAGTCTTATGATAATCGCCCACTTCTCTTCGATTACGCTCTCTTTTTGATTCTCTTCATTAATTCCGCGTTTTCTCTATCCGTTTGTGAATTTTGTGAAAACTACCTAAAAGTTGAAGACCCTTAGCGATGTCGTAATTGCCAATTATCAGACCACACTCTAAAATACTGCAAAGTTAATGGAAACTTGTAACTTACCTCTGACAAATGTAGTCGAACCTTTTGCAAAAATCGCTTAGAAGGTGCAAACGTTACTTGAAGGAAATATTAATAAAGTGCATGACGTACTTTTAGATTATTCAGGATAAATAAAGTGGTCATGAAATACCGCATGGGGCTACAGTTCGGTTTGAACCTGGACATCAACCAACAAACCTCTCCAGTTACCTCGGTAGGAATAAGTGCCCTTCTTCATGTATGCGCCATCTTTGTTGTCCCTCCGGGTTTGATTCGATGACCCTGAGGGACGGAACATGTCCTAGCTATCTCAAACGACTAGATCGATATCGCTTGTCGCGTATAGCACGTATAGTTTGTCGTTGAATCTTCTCTTCCAAAGCCAATCAACGCAAACGAAACCGAACATTTTACGAAGAATCTTTCTCTCGAAGTGACTGAGAATATCTTAATCCGCTTAAGATAGAGTTCACGCTTTAATACCATAAAGCACGACTGGAATGACCAAGGTTTTATATAGAATCTCCTTCGTTCTTTGGGATAGAGCTCTACTACTCAATTGCTTTCTCAGCCCAAAGAGACAGCAATTGACAAGAGTAATTCTTTGTTTTATTTCTGTTGAGGTTTTGTTTTCAGAATTGATAGCAGAGCAGAGATAAAGTCCGTTAAGTGACGTTCTGTCCAATTCG
The DNA here is from genome assembly GCA_963583995.1 of Xylota segnis. Taxonomy (NCBI): domain Eukaryota; kingdom Metazoa; phylum Arthropoda; class Insecta; order Diptera; family Syrphidae; genus Xylota; species Xylota segnis. The sequence continues at coordinate 26,435,055 of OY757238.1, forward strand.
TCGATGTTGTGTATCCCTTCTTGTTAACAGCATGTAGTTGGTTTTACTCTCGAGAGTAATTCTGGGCCCTGTGATTCGGAGATCTTCTTTGCTAGAGCATTATTGTCCATTCGCTCGATGTGGACTAGCCATTTCGACGTGTTTTAGCTTCATGGACTACATCTCGGTGCAGTTAATAGAATTTACGATTTTATCTTCTCCTCCATTCGCCTTCATTGCATACGAGACGAAAATTCTATAAAGAATTTCGTTTTTAAAGCATTTGATATCTGCTCTGCGCTCCTTCTTATCGCCCAGAACTCGTCTTGCGAGTGATTCGTCTTCCGAGTTAGAAGTTTTTTTGTTTCGCCACACTGAAGTAGCAGCGGTTTCCTAAGGTAAGTCTACTCCATGGTGTTATTTACTGAACCATCTCGAAGGTGCTCTTGTCAGCAGTGATTTGATGGAAAGTTAGTTTCTTATTTGTTGATAACATGTGATTGGTTTTGTTTTTATTTAGTTCAAAACCACCTGGTATCGCCTGTTCTTCGATTACCGTAAAAGCCTCTATGACGATGTGCTCAAGTCGACCGATAATGTCGATTTCGCCGAAATCTGATGCATGTTTGGAATAGTTCGGAGAAACTATTCCGGAATTGCACACTGCGCCGTGTGCTTATCAGCGTCAGATGGCTCAGCTGTATCAGTTCTGCCGGGATCCCGAATTTGGTTATGATCTTGAAGAGCTGAAACCGATGAAAGCTTTCATAAGGAGGTTTCAAGAGATGGTCTTACACAGGTAAACCGACCGACGATTTTGTTGTTCTTCAGTTTTGATAGCTGAATCAACATCTTCGAAACTGCGAAGAGCGTGCTTTCTTACTTGATTGGATGCAAGTTCTCTTCTTATCATAATAGTGACCATCAAGATGATGGTAAGAAGAGATGTTCATTAACTAGCTTCTAGAAATGCTGCTTAAGCACATCTGCGCATTCTACAGATGAACTCTTCGATTTTCTTGACTTGGGAGACTGCGCAGGCTGTCTTCTTTAACGCAGGTGTGGAACCTTCTAAAGTTGGTTGTTGACGATCATAATCATCCCTTGTAGTCTCTTTAAGGTGACTATCAGCAGGATGATTTCATTTTTTTGCGACAGCTATTTAGGTGCAAGGTATGATCATCCAGTATCACCTTAGTGGATTCCAATTCAGGTGAACGCTGTTTGTCCTAAACGCATTTTCTTTTTAATGAAATCGAAATCCCAGAAACGCACAGAGTCCGATTCGGTCTATTGTACATATGTTTTTCCAGGCAGATATTCTTTTCATGTTGTGCTTTAAGAAGGTTATGTTAGGTATGTGGGTAGGCGACTAGATAAATATCACGTCGCCACACTCAGATCAATACAGACCCATTGTGATACCCAAAGGGGAAAAAGTCCCTTGCTCATTGGTAAACCCTCTTATTAATTCATATTTGTGGATTAATTCAGGCTTCTGGTGATCACACAGGTGTCCAGGGAGGTCCATCTACTATTGGCCTCACTTCTGGCCAAGATCCATGCCTTTTGCTTCAATGTGCAAGGCGGGATGAACACCGAGGTGTCTACCTGTTGCGATGTAGATTCAGAGCCTCTTCTTGCCAGTTCGACTGGCTTCTTATTGCCTGGAATACCTACTTGTCCTGGGACCCAGCAGAGTGTAACCTTGTGCTGTGTTCCAAGAACCCTGAGTTCTTCGCGACAGCACTTCACAAGCTTGGATTTTATTTCGTTTGCAGTAATCGCTTTTATTGCCGCCTGGCTGTCGATGAAAAAGGTGATACCTTCCGGTGGTATTGCCTTCATCGCAGTCTCACGGGCAGCTATTGTCACTGCCAGGACCCCCGCTTGGAAAACACTGCTATGGTTCGGGAGGCGGACTGATCTAGATATCCCCAGCGGCTCAGAAAAAATTCTAGACCCTACGCCTACATCCGTCTGTATAGATAGAGATGGAACGTGTGTTGGGAGGCTGGCTATCCATCCATTCTTCCCTGCTTGGGAACGAGTTAGTAAACGGTCTATGAAAATCTAGGAACGAAGTGAGGTAATCCGTAGTATAGACTTTTCCTAGATATTTCTCCAGGATCATGGAATGACCTGTGCTTTAAGAAACTTTGATTTTATTCGTTTCGTTCTCATACATGTGCAGTTTAGTGGGTACGTTTGCTGTTCCCCGTCTGGGCTCGAACTTGCAGAGTTCATCATACCGAAATTCTATTGGTACGATTAAAATAATGACCTTAGTGTATATCTTTATACCCTATCCTAAGGCTTTATTAGGCTTGATATATAGGTCAAAATCGAGATATATTGCATAAAGTATACTTATATTTTCGCGATTTACATCAAACGAATGAGTCCGTCCGTCTGTTCGTATGTCACCACTTTTTGGGCCTTACATTTTGAGCTATGAAGATGAAATTTGATATCTAGAAGAAAAAAAAACAGTATGCAAGAAAAGATATTTTATTGATTGTTTTTATTATTTCCAAGATTAATCTTCGTTTTCTTTAAATATTTGTACATATTCTCACAGATTTTTGTTCTTGGGCCTGTCAGGCTCCGGGTGTACAAAAGTGTGATAATTTTACGGTGTGCACTGTAAGGTTAAGACAAAACATATATTTTTATGAATTTCCAGCCGTGTTTTATTAAAAATATATCGTGAGTACGAAAAAGTAAGATTTTCGTAAAAATTACTGTTAAATTATTTGGGATGCCGTCGGGGCCAGACACATGCTTCCTCAAATTTATCCCGCGTGATTGGGAAGATGTGGTTAATATACGAATTTCACATGAACGTAAGACGTATTGCGTAGAAATTAATACTATTTATATTATCAGTGACAAAATTATTAATTGCTGAGTGCGTTTTCCACAGGTCCATATCTAAAGGTTCATCCAGCGGTATATATGGTTCAATAATACGAGTTTTATTTGGTTGTCGTCTCTACTTACGATATTGTTTTGTCGAGTAATACCATGTTCTTGAAATCCACTATCACAACAAAATATATGCAAGTTAAATGCCAAGTTCTGAATGGCGCGTGGCCATGCGCTGCTATGGAGCAGGGCGTTCGAGGTTCAAATCCAAACCTAACTTTTTTCACGGCCCCACCTCTCACGAGCATCTGACAAACAACCGAGAGTATAACTGGTCATGAGAAAGATTCTCAAACATTAAATTGCCCTTCGGATAAGGCATTAAACATTCATGTAAAAAATATAACATGCACAACGCGAATGGTTGTGAGAAGCTGGGCCCTGGGTCCCATTGACCTGTTGCGCCAAATATTTATAAATACCAACAAAATTTTAGCTGTTTAATGATTTATTTATTTGCTTTAGCGAAAAAAAGTTCACTGTTCTGTTCATACACATTTTGTATAAATCAATGTACTTTTTGATAGCTGCTACGTACGAATATATTTGAAATATGTTTTGTATCAAATTTAATAATTAGTCATATAAAATTTGTAAGATTAAACAAAAAATTGTACAGTTTCGTACTACATAAGTAACTAACCGAATTGTAGGTATAACATTCTACGCATGATTTTTTTTTCAAATACAAAGACCTACATGATCTCTACATATTTATTTCTTTTGCATTGTAATATAGATATATAAAGTGTTTTTGGAAGTTTCCATGAGAAGGAAGTCCGTGAAATGTTACGTCTCAAATGTTTTATTAAAATTTTGCATTTGGTCTCCAATATATCAAAACTTACTAATATTTTAAAAATGCATATGTTTATTGAAGCTTCATTTCCGCTAAGTCGCCAAGTTCATATGGAAATTGATATTTCTCATATTCTATAGCATTAAGTTTTGGTAATACTTATTAACCGAAGAGCTGTAAAATAACAAGTTCATAAGGTACTCAATGAATGTTTGTAATTAAAACTGAATTAACTAAATTAGTGCGTCTGTGCAGGTCTATAACAAATTGCAAATAAAACTACATAAACAATCATAAGATGAACAACAAAATAAAAGCAATTTAATAGATAATTATATTAAACATATGTATAATGCTAAAGTTGTATATATGTATGTATATCTTGCCATTACACTATGTTAGGGCTAAATGCATTTTTAACACTTTATATTAATATTTTAACGGCGGCAATATGAATTACCAGAGCTTATTATGATAGAATTTCAAATCATAATAGCCTTGGTCGGTGAACCCTTCTCCAGATGAAACTGTTGACATCGCATCACTGTTGTCTGGTGGCGGCGGAGAAACTAATTTACCAGGAGGACGATTTATTTTTACTATACCAAATTCATCTGTTTGCTCCTGATCGAATTCCATTTTATTTGTAGGTGTCACTGCCATACCTACGTTGAAGGAAATATTTTTAAGACCTGTGTGTTGTTTGCTTAGCTGAAATGAAGTTGGTTTTTTTGGTTGCGAAAAGTTGTCAGCAACAGCATCTGCTTCGATCTTCGGCTCGTCATTAGCTAAATTTGGTGATATGTTATTTATATTTTCTTCTTGAATAACTAGTTTTGCTTCATCTGTAGCTTCCAGATTATTCTCCTTCTCAATATCTTGTTCAGACTGAGAAGTCTGCAAAGTTCGCAAATCCTCACAAACTGAATCTATTATAATTTCGTGTTTCACAGCATCATCAGCTTCATTCACTTTGCTGTAAAATATGTGTGGTAGGATATATTTTGTAAATACGAATATTTTCTTTAAAGGCGGTAGGTAGAATAGAATGCAAAAGAAAGCAAAATACAAAAATGATAGTGTACATGTGGACATAATTTACAACAGATCGTTAAATTTTATTTATATAAAAATATAAAATATATTCTGAAACTTTATCTTGAAAAAAGCTATCAAAGCATAGAAAGCAGGTACAAACGACCACGAGTGCTCTGCATTATTCAAGATTAAATTAAGACTAATGGGTTCCATTAACGATATTCGGAAGTATGCATACTTTTGACAACGGAATTTCGTCAAATCAGAGTACGCAATTAATGCAGTAGGTATACTTTTTCTAAAAAAATGTCATATGTTTACTCTTGAAAGAGCTTAAAATAAGGTCATATTTTACACGCCATGTGGTAAAGTTCTTGATATCGGATTAAAAACAGGTTCTGATCATTCTGGCTTTTATACTCTAATCTTAGGGCATATTAAGTTTGATATACATACATGTACATTATAACACAAAGAAAAATGAATGAGGTAAACCTCATTTATGTTCATCCGTTCGTATGGCACTACTTTTTGGGCCTTATATTTTTAACTAGGAGCATGAAATTTCATATCTAAGGTTTTAAAAAATTATAAACTATGCGTTGAACGCCGGGGTGCAAAAGGTTAGTGCGTTGGACTACGGAGCAAGGGGCTCGAGGTTCGAATCCTAACCAAAACACCTAAAAGTTTTTTTCCACGACCCCACCTTCTGGGACCGTCTGACAAACATCCAAGAGTATAACTCTCAAATAACAAATCGCCCATCGACCACGGCATTAAACAGTTGGTCCCTTGTATTCGTGGTTGTGAGTAGCTAGGCACTGGGTCTCATAGACCTGTTGCGCCAAAATTTGTATGTATTTGTGTATGCGATTAAACATTTAGGAAATCCGTCCACTGCCACGCCAAATTTTCCATTGTTTCACTATTTTAATTAAAATCGAAAAATTGTTGCATTAAAACCATGTATTCAAATTGTTTACAGTATGTCCCTGTCCGCTTTTACTAACAGGAAGGGGGTAGGGTATCATCTACGGTTCAGCCGAGTTGTAGGTTTTCTGCATGATTACCCATGGCATGACGAGCAAAAGAAAATTGGGCTTTTGATTATTTTTGTAGAACATCAGAATGGGCTGTAAGAGTTGTATAAAATCAGTCTACGTTTGACTTGATTAACGTCTTATAAATACTAAGAAAAGTTGGTTGAAAAGTAAAGTATGTAAAAGTACCTGTGTAAAAAACAGAATTTATAACTGTATATGGGTAAATACGAATGTGAAACGTAAACAAAATCAAAAATCTACTTGATTTTCTGAAATAAATATAAAATTTGGTTATTGAGTCTAAGAGGTTTCACGTTTAGTTAAAGATAGATATTGTTTCATGCGAAGGTTTTTATATTAATAAAACAAAATCATCTTTATATAAAAAAAATTCAAAATGTCTTTTTAATCAAGTTTGTAAAAAATATAACGTGGACGTAACAAATAATTTAACATAACAAAAAAAATTTATGAGTGAAGTATACAATTAGCAGCACTATCAATTACATATTGCTCTAAGAACAAGGTTCACATATGTTGAATTTTTCTTTATATGACGGTGAAAGTTAATTTACAAAAACTATGAAATAAATGATCCAACCACTAAAATCGTGTTGACCGTTACGATATTCTGAAATAAAAATAAAGACAATAAAAAACGGAAGTTTCAACAAAAAAGAAATAAAACAAAGCAAAATTAAGAACTGGAAATATGAATCCCATGAGGTGACCATGTTTTATGTGAATATATTCAAATTTATCAACTTTACCTGCTTGCTTCTCCTGTACTGGGTTTTGTAGTGCTGTGAATTATCTGAAAGATATCATAGAATCAAATTTTTTACACCGTACTACAAATACAATAATGGAAACATTTACATTATACATATTGATATGTATGTAAAACATTTTAATACCTGTTATGTAGAAGTAATTAATTACAAAATCTTAAATATGACAATGTGGATACAACTCAATTAATATAAATATCTATATGATTATAATATAGAAATTATAGGCACTATTTAGAGTTTCAATTGTAAAACCACTCGTTGAGAAGATTCAATGCCAATCGAGATTTACATTTATATTGAAGGGTAACATTTGCATTGTCCTGCTATTCACGAATTTCCGATAGCTTAGCTTAGAAATTGATAATTTCTAACAAATATCACCTTCCTACCAAAACCAAAATGCCTTGCAATTAATAAGTAATATGTAACAATAAAATAGTGTACGTTATATTATTTTGGTATGTAGCATATGAGTACATATTAAAAAAAGTTACCAATAATATTCCGATTTTTAATCTTCATTTTAAAAATTTCCAGCGAGAGCGTCTGGAACAGCAATCAAATAAAGTGCACGACTGGGTCGTACATACTTGCACCGTAATGCTCAAGTCTTGTTCTAATAAATTATTCTCCATATTTAGAGAAATACTTTTTTTTTGCTTTTTTTTTTAAACATTCTGAAAAAGTGGGCGTGACCATATATGTATGGTCCCCAGGCGAATTATAAAGAACTTCAAACGCTGTCAATTTTGCGTTAAAAATTTTTTGATAAAAAATAAATGTTGAAAAAAAATAAATTTTTAAAAAGTGAGCGTGGCATTCACTGGCCCATCTTGCGAGCCGTTTTCGACAAAATCTATTTATATTGAAATCGGTTTTAAGTAAGGTTCCCTTAATTTCGGGGTTAGAATGAAAATCCCGATTTCGCATCTAGCGATATATGAAGTTTGATTTATCCACCTGTTTAGGATGTAACCCCGTCCATGGGCAGACAGACAAACGGCATTGGCCGCCTCACTTTTTTAGGTTCTCTATCATAGTAATATCAAGTTTAATTAAAGTCTCAGCTTTAATATTATTCACGAATGCAATACAGGTATACCTAGGTGCAATGCAAGTAAAAAACAATTTTTTTAAGATTAATTAAATTTCAATATGTGATATTTTGTTGCCTCCTTTAAATCTTGATCTTTAATTTTTTTAACAGCGATTGGAAGCACTGTATTCATATTTTCACTAAAAAACATTTATTATATGTAATGTAATACTTGATTCAATTTTTTTTTATTAATTATAAAAGAAGTATCGGAAGCCACTTTGTGTACGATTTCTGAGCCAATGAAAACGCGAATGAAAAGTTATTTAAACATAACATACATGATTAATTTTACTATAAAAATAGAAATCTTTTTAGTGAGTCCTCACGACTAAAGAACGACGAATAATGAAATGATATTACAAAGTTCTGAAAACAACTTCACCCACTCGATACAAGAATCGTCGGAAAAAATTATTAAATTAAAGGGACTTCTTATTTATTTAGCACTAATAAAAGATTGAAACACTCACTGTTGTACATACATACTTGTTGTTCCATTTAAAAGGATCGGAGGGGGTATTATCCGTTACATGATTTAAATATTTTTTGTTTTCGATGTTTATAAAGAAATATTTAAATATTTACTTTATTTTATATGCACATATGTATGTCTACTATATACATATGCTGCTCTAACTAACTGAAAATTTCCTCTGTGATTTCAAAGTATATACATACATATGTATGTGGGTACAATATGTTAAACAAAGAGAAACTTAAATGTATACTCCATTTGCTTGCTACACAATAATTGTTAGTACCACCGACACCGTCATCGGAGGGAACACAATTCACCTAGCAATATTAGCACACAAGAACTACATATTATTCCAAATAATTACCTAGATTGTTATGTATAAGGTTACGTACAAGTACATACATATGTATGTATGCATATAAATTCATATTACAATAACACGCGATAGTTGTCCGCATTAATGTACATATATACATACACACATACATACGTACATGAATATATCGCAAAATAAAGTTCGTTCAACTCGTCCTAATGCATTTTATCTGCACGATTTATCGCAACGGCTTACCCACCGGAAACGGCCTTCTACTAACCTCAAACCATAAACCTAAAAATATGTCATCTCACCACTTACTTAAAATGTTGATTTTTTCTAAGCTTTGTCCGCCTTGTAGCCTTTGTTTGCACTCCAAACGGCAATTTAACAATGCATTTTAACTTCGAATATATAAGAAGGTTTCTCTTTCGTTTCATGTTAAAGAGGACATCGAAAGTTTTGCATTGTTGGCTACAGGCCAATTTGGCTCAATACACCTAGACTGCATAGTTGTAAGGACATAATAACATGAGGATGTTATTCCAAAGGAAGCCATCGTATAGGGTTAACACGATACTAAAAAAAAACAGTATATACCTAGATTGCGAATGCGATTATTGATTTTCCCAGATTCGTACACACATACACATATGTATGTATGTATTACATTTCTTATTGGCAGTCGCGTTGACTTTAGGTTTTTCACCTTTAGTTGAAAACTTGTTTATTTCATGGTTACAGCATTGTTTATTGTCATGTTTCGAGTAACTCGAAGAAATTCTTTATTTACTCTTTCTATAGATTGTGTAGCAATACATACTTATGTACTTAATGTGAGGGATTCGTTCCAATGCTGAGGATTTATGTTTTTGCGCTGGTATATTATCAACGAATTGGACAGAACGCCACAATCGACTCTGGGTTAGAAAGGAACTTTATCTATCTTGGCTCTGCTTTTAATCCTGACAACATCTCACCAGAAATGTAGCGAATAATAGCCCTTACCAACCACTGTATCTTTGGGCTGAACAGCTCAGCAGATCCTACATAAAATCTGGGATTACTCCTACCTTATGGTGCTGAAACGTGGACTTTATTGAAAGCGGATGAAAGCAATACTTGAATTTTTCGAGTCGGTTGTAGAACGGACACCGAGCGATAACGCAGTAGATAAAGACCTCACCGTAGGTAGCGGGGATTAAGTTAACTAAGAACTGAGCTAACTGAAGAGGTCCAGGTTCACCCCAAAGTAGTGTCACCTAAGTATGTAAGTGATGCAAGGGAAACGTTATATACATTCTTCTCATTCATTCATTCATTATACGTGAGAGCAGTATCGTTAAGTAGTTAAGACTCTGGGCTTTTTGAATTGGAACTCGGTTCAAACTTAAGGAAATATCTCTTCTACAAACAACACTGCCTATCCCAGAACCTACGAGTACCAATTACACAGAGTGCAATGAAAAGAACTGTTTTACCGTTGACAAGATCATTATGTATGTATCTAGAATAAGAGACTTTCGATGAGCTTTGAAGATAACGCAATCGTAGAGATGGGCTAGATGAGTAGGAAGCCAACTAAAACGTTGGACAGACGATATGTACATATGTCAAAATTGAGTACTACGGGAAAAAGAATACCCAACCATTGAATGCATTTAATTGCTATGATTATTGAGCGAAAATGACATCAGAGAAAACTTCAATTAAATATAATAGAATATGAAGTGCTTTTTAACGGATTGCAATATGCAATGTAATTTATGAAGCCTTAAAACAATAATTTATAAATTTCTATTCAAATTTTTTGTTGACATCTGTTACACGGTTTGGTCGCAACAATTTGTATTTCTACGATTTTACTCAGCATATTAATTAAGCGCCAATAGGCGCATTTAGTATGCTATAAAAACCCCAAGGTGCGCGGCCAGTTTTGCGTCATTCTCATTCTCTCCGTTACTGCCTGATGTCCAAGTTATTCGAAAACTCTGCGCACAGCAAAAAAATATGTACTACCATATTTTTTGATATAGCACTATAGCTTTCGGTAAAGTCTGGCACAGAGGAACGATCCATAAATGGCAGAAGCAACAGCCGAAGTAGTACTTGAAAATTCGAGAATCTTATTTATTACAGCCGTGCTTGGGAAACATAAAAGAGAGTTTGTAACATTAAGAGAAATTGAATCTAGTGTACCGCAAGGAAGTGTACAAGGTCCAGCACTATACCTATCATTTATTAGCTGTCTACCACAAAGTGAAGAAACCATTATAGTGACTTTTGCAGATGATAGATACTGCTGTTCTTGCTATGGGAGAAACTGTTGACGTAGCAACACAAAAAGCTTTAAAAGGCAGGAAATAATATCTGAGAATGGACCAAAAAGTGCCAGATTAGAATATTGATTTAAAGTAATTCAACAGAATTTTTAGAGGGTTACGGTCCCTCACTATTGGAGAAGACTCACTCGCGTATATGACTCTGCAATGTCTTTCGATGGCAATCTCTCTGTTCTGAACTCCGATCGATAGTTTTATTGGCCACGCTTTTTCCGCAGAGATTCTATGACAATGCATCTATGTAATACCATATCAAAGTAGCCGACGACGAAACGACATTAACAATATTGAGAAGGCTTACTTCAAATTATAAAAATGTAACTGGCTTTACTAAGCTTTAAGAAAATTTTCATAAATTCATGTTACTAAAACTTATAGTATTAAATTTCCGAACCGACGATACCACATGTTCTATTTTTTTCTTTTCTAAGTAGTAATTCGGAAATATAAAGGATGACATATGTTTTCGGGAAAATGTCCTGCTATAAACACGTTTAAATTTCCGAATTTTAAAAAAGTGGTCATAGCAAATTTCGCGGCGGTATTAAAATAGGAATTGTTTAAAAGACATATATGTACTAAACGCGTAATGCTGACATCGAATAGTACACACTTATTTGTTACCAATATCTAAACGCATGCAGTGCTAACCTGAGTTCAAATTAGTGCAATTTTTTATACTGGCTTCATTACCTTTTTTAACTTTTTCTTTTTTAGCGGCTGGAATATTTCTAGGACATTTTTTGTGCTGCAGAATTGTCCCCAACTTTATTTTCAGTTTCAGGCACCAAAAGAATCCTTGCTGAACAATTAGGACAAGTTGTGCAGAAGCTACCATCTTGGGGTACCTATCATTCGACATTATTTATTTATAAATAACTAAAAGCCAATACGAGTTCAAAATTACATTGCCGGCATTTTCATCATATTTTGGTTCAGAAGGGGGAGCCTGCAAATATTAAACATGTGTATGTATGTTTGTACATATACAAAATATAAAAGCTGAGATCTAAGATCCGAATATATACATATACATATGTACCTTATTGTCCATTTCCAATGGAGCTCTTCCGCCAACATTCTGTTATAACATGTACCACATATAAATAAAGCCCATATATATAGATTAAAAATTACCCCTACATTATCAACTTGATGCATGTTTTGCTGTTGCATATTTTGCTGTTGCATATTTTGTTGTTGCATATTTTGCTGTTGCATATTTTGCTGTTGCATATTTTGTTGTTGCATATGCTGTTGTTGCATATTTTGTTGTTGCATATTTTGTTGCTGCATATGTTGTGGCATATTTTGTTGTTGCATATTTTGTTGTTGCATATTTTGTTGCTGCATATTTTGCTGTTGCATTTGTTGGCCTACATTGTTATTATAAGAACGTTGCTCTGGCGGCGAAAGACCCTTTAATATTTTTTTAACAAATATACAAACAGGACAAACAAATAATAGTGATCTTAACTCGTACCGAATGTTTTTGAGTAAATGGATTATTAAAATACGTATTCAAATTCTCCTCTCTCACATTTTGAAGACCCTAAATTGGAGCATAATTAGATTGGAATTTAAAAATCGGTAATTCGAAAATACCGATCTTTTTTCCTGGACTTCTTTTACTTTTGGGGGTTTGGTTATTGCATCTAGAGGATTTTTTTTCTGCTAAACAATATATAATTTTAAAGGTAAAGAAATTACATTCTGTATTTTTTACCGGATTAGATTTCTCCATTCTTGAGACTTGACTTGGTGTCAGACTTATTTCACTCTCTTTTTTCGCAGCCTTTCGTGGTAAGAATTTTACATATAATTTTCATTTTTCTTATCTTTTTTTCTTAAAAGAAAAAGACTTACGTTTATATTGTGCAACGGTGCGACAAATTCCATTTTTCCTGCCACGGTGCGGGAAGGTTTGCGATCCATTTAAATGTTCTATTAAAAAAATGTAAACTATCCTAAAAAACAAATATTCGACTACTGAATTCGCAAACAATATTTGCAAAGCAACTGTGTTTTGAACTCAACTATCTCAATTCAAAGTGTTTTAAGGGGGAAGAAGTTGTACCACATTATCATATTCATATACATAAGTAGTAATTACTAGTACATGTTATTATTAAAACCTCCCTAATAATCATAATGTACCTCAGCCATGCTGCAAGTCGGACGAGGTGCTGCATAACGTCCGACAGGTGATATTTGTGTTATTTGCGTGCTTGGTGAAGGAGTATCCTGATGCCTTATCCTTTTTTTGTTATCATCACCAATGAAATGTGGTCCAAATAATGCAGTATTAGGGCTGTTCAGTATGCCATATGATGTTTAAAAGAAAATATTCAAGTAGCGATAAGTTAAATTAGTTTATGTATGTATGTTTATGTTTATGTTTATGTATATGAATATTTAATATTATTTACAGGTTAAGAATGTAATTATAAGTAAATGTGATGTATATCCCCGTTATAACTCAAGGGAAGCAATCTTACTCATAGTAATGATTTTTTTATGTATATGTAATTATGTACATATCGCGTGTTATAAATGAAATTTAAGACTTATACACAACTTGCGTGATGTTTGACCTATTTCATAATTTTTTAACTGTTGACTTACCTGTCGGTTATATGAAGTCCGTTTGCATGTTGTTGATTATTATTCTCAGTCCCAGGAGGGCCAAAGAAACCTTCATAAAGGACGAAATTATTGGATTGAGGAATAGTTTTCTCCATTCCATAATGTTTCTTTAGAAAGCCAAGAAGTTTCTCTGATGGTCTATCTACTGACAGTTTGATTGGAGTCCAATTTTCCTCTGCTAGCATTGTCTCAAATAAGTCCTTGCCTAATCCAGCCCTCTGACGTGATTCATGAACGTAAAAATCGAGTATGCATGGGGCATCATCAACCTTTTTTGTTTCACCGAATTCGTCAAATAAATACAATGATTTTGTACCAACTTTTAGAAGCCCAATTACAGCACCACTGCAAATAATAAGTGAACAGATTGAAATATGTCAAAAGTAGCATATTAAAAATAAGCTGAGACCACTAAATACATAAAAAATACAATATTAAAATAGGATTTTGAATTTCATTTATTAAGGCATTAACAAGTGCGTTAAGAAGTCTATAGATCTTTTAAGAAAATGTATTCTTTTGAGGATAGAAATGCAAACCAAAACATTTTATCACAACATAAAATTAGTGTGATAAACACATGGCATTATAAATCTATCTTATTTACAAAAAGAAGAGAAGAGATACGGAATCTTAATATTTGCGGCCAGCTTTGATTAGAAGAAGTAGTCCCAACAGACTTCATAAATTGAAATAAAAAATGTCCCAATGTTGGGATTTATGAATAGGAGAAAACCCCAAAGTCAACACCTCACAAAGCTCTACTGAACCTGAATCAAGAAACAAAAGACGAATTGAAATTGAAGTCCAGGCAGAAAAATTGTAGAGGTAGCGAAACTTTCTTTCTTTCTATTTGATATTATTTATTTATCGCGGGTGTTTAGATTGCAATGGCCTTACTAAGACTGCAGTAGTACCTCGATAATGTAAATCAATTAAAACAAGGTCTTTTCGGGTTTTTAGGGGGTTTAGATTTCTGAAACATTTTTGTTTATATATGTACATATATCAAAAAAATTTGCCCTTCGGGTAAGGGCCAGAATATACCCGAGGTAGGCATGCCTGTCGTAAGAGGCGACTAAAATCCACCCTTCGTATACCAGGGATAAGATGTATACATAATATGCAATGAGTAAAACAAATAGATATAGTACCCCAGGTGGCAGTCCAGGTTCACTGGAAAATCCACCCTCTTCGGAGGTAGGCTCTACGGATTCTGGGGAGAGCCAATTATTGCATTTAATAAATCCCTTCGTGAAAAATTCAAGGGTAACTCGGTCTCCACCATCAAGACCGACCGTCTCCGGAAAAAGAAGTCCGCCGGATGCGCAAGCGCAAGGAAAAAGGGACTCAGCGATTTGTAAAAGCTTTGAGGAGGAAAACAATGAACTCCGTATTAAGCTTAACAAAATGGATCTTCTCTACCAAGAACTCAAGAGAGAAATAGATTCACTAAAAGAAGAAAACCAGGCTCTAAAGAATTCTCTTTCGCACAAAGAACGCGAAGTTACTCTGTCTCATGCAGCTAGTCCCAATTATCACACGGATGAAGAAGAGCTAGCACGCGAAACAAATTGGGTAGAAAAGAAAAGACCCAGTAAAAAGCGAAGAGCCGGTTCTTCACCCGAAATCGAGCCACGGAAACAAAACAACGAAAACGAGCCGAAGAAGAAACAAGCTCAGGATAAATTACGTCCTCCGCCTGCAATAAACGTAGTCGGGATTACGGAGTACAATGAACTACATCGCCTTCTCAAAGGAACTGTGACGTCGGAGTTTAAGGTCACGTCATTCCGAAACAATGCTTGGAAAATTAACGTAGCTGACCCCGAAGGCTACCGAGCCATATCCAAGAAGTTAAACGCGGAAAAGATCCAATGGTACACTTATGAAAATAAGTCAGAAAGACCACTACGTGTCATAGCAAGGGGTCTCCACCCTTCGTGCACTAAAGACGACGTTATAACAGATCTTAAAGCGAAAGGTTTGAAAATTATCGACGCAGTTAATATACTAAAAAAAACAAAGCAGAAAACGGAACAAGGACAGGAAATTTTGGCCAAGCATGGACTCCCGCTCTTTATGCTCACTTTCGATAGGAGTGAAAATGTAGACGTTATTTACAACATTAAAACAATTTTAAATATCGTAGTTAAAATTGAACCAATGCGTACGAACACAAGATCGATACCACAGTGCAAACGCTGCCAAGGTTTCAATCACACCCAAGCATATTGCCAAAAAGACCCAAAATGCGTAAAATGTGCTGGTAACCACCTATCAGAAAGATGTGACCTTAATAGGCAAGCCCCGGCGACGTGCATAAACTGCAAAGGTAACCACCCAGCAAACTATAGAGGTTGTGAAGTAGCTAAGGAGCTCCAAAAACGACGCGATACATTCAAGAATACTTTAGTCAAAAACGCACAGCTGATTAAAGAAAGACGAGTAACTATTAAGGAAAAAGTTACGAACGAAATTAAACCCACTAAAACTAAGACGAAAGGGGACCAAACCAAAGTTCCTCTAACAAAAAATAATGAAAAGCCAAAATCTCCAAGAGTGCAGTCATATGCTCAAACCGTATCACAAGCAAACAAACCGCCTAGTGTTACGGTAGACCCAATCTCGCAAGTCTTCTCTATTATTCTCGCAAAACTTGAGGAGCAAACCAAGATTAACAAGACCATATTTGACAAATTGAGCAAGCTCGAGTTTAAACCACGAACAAAAAGAACTCCCACATGATCATGAAACGGTTATTAAAAATTTTAACATGGAACGCAAACGGCCTCCAACAAAAAATCACCGAACTAGAGGTATTCCTGCGAAACGACAATATTGACATATGCTTGATATCTGAAACTCATTTGACAAAAGAATCTGAGGTAAAAATAAGAGGATTTCGTGCGTATCACGCTTATCATCCTTCTGGGAGAGCCAGAGGCGGATCCTCCCTATTCATCAAAGACTGCATTAAGCACTCCATGAATACAACGATTGAACTTGACATTATGCAAGCAACTTCAGTTCGTGTTAAAAACAAGAACTCATACTACAACATCGCGTCGATTTATTGTCCCCCACGATGCACAATTAAAAGTAATGACTTTGTAGATCTCTTCAACTCGTTTGGAAAGAATTTCATTATTGGTGGTGACTTTAATGCAAAACACACCTTTTGGGGTTCAAGATATAACTCGCCAAAAGGTAGACTCCTATACGAAGTTGGTATGCAATGCGGGGTTGACTTCTATTCGACAGGGCAACCGACATATTGGCCCTCCGATGCTGCAAAAACACCTGACCTGATAGACTTCTTCATAACAAAGGGAGTATCTCCAAGTTTTGCAAAAGTAGAGGAAAGTTTTGATCTCTCCTCAGATCACTCACCGGTAATCTTAACAATAAGTGACCAACTAATGAAAGTAGAAGGCGTGCCTAGATTAACTAACAACAAAACCAACTGGAACGGCTTTAAAAATGATTGCGAAGAAAATATCATCTTAAACGTGTCACTAAAAACACCACTCGAAATAGAAGACGAACTCGATAAATTTATTGAATCTATTCAGTATGCCGCATGGAAAAATACTCCATTAAGGAGAAGAGTAGTCAAACGCAGCGAAGTTAATTATCCGCCCGATATAAAAGAGCTCATTCGTGAAAAGAGAAGAGCACGTAAAGTATGGCAACAAACCCGTGCCCCCCAACATAAGACATACACAAATTACTTAAGTAATAAACTTAAAAAAGAGATTCAAGAGTTAAAAAATAGCGAGACCACTGTTTATCTTGAAGGCTTAACAGCCGAAAAGAGTACAAACTATTCGCTCTGGAAAGCTATAAAAAGCGTAAAAAAACCACAAATGCAATCAGCACCAATCAGAAAAGACAATGGCGAGTGGGCAAAAGATGACAAAGAAAAGGCCGACCTTTTTGCCAAACATCTGGAGGAAACGTTTAAACCATTTGATGGTCAAATATCAATAGAGGATCACAGAAGTATGACAATGACATCTGACAGCTTTAGAATAAAAAGAGTGTCACTAACCGAACTTTACAAAGAAATAAAACAACTGAAAAATAACAAAGCCCCAGGTTTTGATTTAATAACCGGACAAATCCTTAAGCAATTACCACAAAAAGCACTAATGAAACTGCTGCATTTAATAAACGCTTCGCTTAGATTGCTACACGTTCCAGATGCGTGGAAGGTAGCAGAAGTGATAATGGTTCCGAAACCGGGAAAATCTCCTAATGACAAAAAATCGTACAGACCAATATCGCTCCTTCCAATAATATCGAAGGTATTTGAAAGGCTCCTATTGAAACACATACAACCAGTTATTGAAGAAAGACGACTTATACCTGATCATCAATTCGGGTTTAGAAACAAGCATTCCACAATCGACCAGGTTTACAGAATAACCGATGAAATTGAAAAAGCCCTAGAAGGACGAAAGATTTGCTCTAGCGCTTTTCTTGACGTCTCCCAGGCCTTTGACAAGGTTTGGCACGATGGCCTGAAATACAAACTAAGACAGGTCCTGCCAGAACACCTAAATAAGATCTTAGAATCCTACCTTGAAAATAGACTATTTCGTGTTAAACACGGAACTGAATACTCCGAGTTCAAGGAAATAGCAGCCGGAGTTCCGCAAGGAAGTGTCCTTGGTCCAATTTTATTTTTGCTGTATACTCGAGACATACCCCAAACTGAAGGCACCGTAGTAGCTACGTTCGCGGACGATACGGCAATTTTAGCAACGGATAGTTCAATTGAGTCAGCAACTGATAAACTCCAACAAGCTTTGAATAAAATCTGTGACTGGACAAAACAATGGCGCATTGTTCTCAACGAGACTAAATCGACGCATGTGAACTTTACATACAAGAAAATAAACAATCTACCCGTTTTTATTAACTCTGTACAAATACCACATGCAAATGAAGCTAAATATCTAGGGATGACACTAGATGCGAAGCTCAAGTGGAAAACGCACGTTAAAAAAAAACGCGATGAGCTTGAAAATCGTTTTAGAGAAATGTATTGGCTCCTTGGAAGATATTCCAAGCTAAGTGTACATAACAAACTGCTTATATACAAGCAAGTGCTTAAGCCTATATGGACATACGGCATACAACTCTGGGGTTGTACTAAAGCAAGCAATAGAGAATTTATTCAATCATTCCAAAATAAAGTGATAAGACGAATCGTGAATGCTCCCTGGTATACTAGAAACTATGATATACAAAGAGACTTAGGGATCGCAACTGTGAACGACGAAATAACAAACTTCGCTAGGAAGCTCCATCTTCGCCTTCATAGTCACTGTAACCATGCTATACTCCAAATATTGGACGTGAGAAACCTTATGCGCCGACTTCAAAGAACGAAACCGTTCGATCTAGCGCAATAAGAAGCAACCGCATTAGCAGGTGATTTTGCTGAAAATCTACCTGCCTCACGCGAATATTATTGAAGCTTAAACTACTTGTTAAGGAAACTTAGTTGTAGTAAACAAAAATAATAAAAGGGAAGGGTGTGTTTAGTCAGTAAAAATCTGACACTACTATGAGTACACGGTGTCTCATAGTGTCTTTTGAAGATTCTCACCAACCCACGGAAAAAAAAAAAAAAAAAAAAAAAAAATATATATCAAATAATAACACCCGTAAAAAGTGGGGTTGGCCACACATATTTAATTATCTAAATATTTGCTCTTAATGAAATTTGAAATGAAAAAAATCGAAATGCCACCCTCAATTGCAACCAAAACAGATCAATCTTTTTTGGTTTCCAAAAGTATATGCCTGAACCTGATCTACAAGGCATTTGGTTTCAATAGGATAGTGTGACATGCCATGCCATTATTGAAGGAAGTGTTCGATGACAATAGTATCTCGAATCATATTGGAATCGTAGTCGATTTCTTTAATCACTCGGAGAAATTTAGTATAAAGTCCCAATTGTGAAAGTTTGTATAAAATTGAAATTCTATTGACCATTGTATTGTATATTTTTTTTTATTATTTCGATCGATTGTTGAATAATCCTAAAATTGAAATATTAATTAAAATGAATTGTTAATAGTTAATTAAATTTAATAATTTATTATTAACTAACTAATATTTTATTAATTATTAGTATAATATATTTTAAAATTATGTGCAAAAAGTTTGTGAGACTGGTATGCTAGTGGACAACACTCATGGTCCCCATCGTCGTACGGTGCGCACATACGTCAATGTGGCAGCTGCAGCCGAAAGTCAATTCACGAACATCAACTCGACATCGATCTCAACAGCTCAACATTTCACGTACTAGCCTGAGGAGAATTCTGCACAAAGTTGTCGGATTATTCGCTTACAAGGTCGAATTGACTCAGAAATTGAAGACGCACGACCATCCGCTTCGTTATCGCTTCGTAGTTTGGGCCTTAAGGCAGCTTGAATTAGACAACGATTTTGGGCGAAAAATCATCTTTTGTGACGAGGCGCATGTTCATCTCAGCGGCTACGTTAACAAACAAAATTGCCGCAAATGGGGCTCGGAAAACCCGCACGTTAATGCCGAGAAGCCGATGCAATCATTTACAGAGAGTGACAGTTGGTGGCATCATTGGACCATGTTTTTTTTTCGAAAATGAGGCTGGAAACAACGTTTTGGTCAACGGTGAGCGTTACAGAGCCATGTTAACCGACTGAAATTGAAGACATGAATTTGGACGACCTCTGGTATATGCAGGATGGCGCGCTATGCCACAATCGATCTTTTGCTCATCAAATTCCCAAATCGTATTATCAGCCGTCTTGGCGATGTCAATTGAACGTTTTGGAGCTGCGATTTGAACTTTTTTTTTGTGGGGAACTGGGAAGGGCCGATGTTATGCCAACAATCAGGAAACGACTCAAGCACTTGAGGCGAGTATCATCCAAGCAAACCGAGAGTTACAGCCCGAAAGCATCAACAAGGTCTTGGAAAATTGGAGTGAGAGAATGCGTTACTGCGAAGCCAGCCGAGGCAGCCACTTGAAAGACATTGTGTTCCATAATTAATGGGAATGTTTGCTCTTACTAATAAAGACATAATACATCGAAAAAATGTAATATTGTCCCTTTTTTGCATTTTTAAGAAAAATCTTATATTTGGGTCACCCTGTGTATACATACCTATGATTATGTTTACATATATATGTATGTATGTATGTACAACTTATTTATATTTGATATTAATAAATTTTGTGAATAAAAATAACACAGTGAAGTTATCAAAAAGTGGAAGTGGCAGTGGCAGTGGGCGCATTTCAAAGATGTCTACACACGTGAGGGTCCTTTTTTATGTCATACGGTTTAACATGACTCATTCGTTTTCGCTATTGATACTAATCATAAATATATATAGGTATACCCCGGTTAACTTTGTTATGTAGAACGTTGGCTGAACGTTGGTTGACGCTATAACGTCGGCAACGAATTTTGTTTCCCCCGCACAACGTTGTTTCGCACTAACAACTTTAACCGGATAACAATACAAAAGGATTTTAATAAGGCCACACGTATGTATTTAATTCACAGCCAAAAAGTAAATTACAACAAAAACAAGGTAAAAAAAAAATTGTTCACTCAATCAAAATAGCTCACTACGTTACTTTTAATTTTGAAATAGAATTTAACTAGACCAGTTAATCACCAAATGCTATTTAGCTTGTTGTTTATTTTGTTTGCCGTAACCGTACAACCACATAAATAAAATATAAGATCGTTAAGGCATACCATTCTAATACAAAGTTAGTATTAAACGAAAAAGATTATACAAAAGTGTGCGTGCAGACATAAAATTAGATTAATTATGTACATTAGATCCCTCCGTACAATGAAAATTTATAGTTTAGTTTAATCTTTTATATTAGTATTATAATCTCTTATGTTTGGTATTTACCCCCTTTAAGTAATGGTCAGAATATACACGAAGTAGTCATGCCTGTCGTATAAGGAGACTAAAATGCAATGAATAAAACAAAACGTTCCGCTACCCCAGGTGACAGTTCAGTATCACTGGAAAATCCACCCTCTTCAGACGTCGGCTCCACGGATTGTGCGGCGAGACATTTACTACCATTGATTGATCCCTTTCATAAAGTTCAAGGTATCTCGATCCGTACCGAATGCCTGACAATCATATAAAAGTTATGGAGAAACCTTTGATCTAGTAGGACCAGCCAGATTAACTAGCGCGAAAACGAATTGGTTTAGCTGCAGAAATATATTGAAGCAAACATTAAGCTCAGCGTGTCACTTAAAATGCACCATGAAATTGAAGTCGAAGTTGATCGCTTTAATAGAATTCTATAAAGTGCTACATAAAAAATATTCCCAAGAGAAGAAAACGCCGACTAGTTACGTTAAATCATATCCACTGGGAATAAATCATAAAGAGCGCGTAAAAAATCCCACTTTCAATCATGCAAACAATGTTAAAAGTAAACCACAAATGATAATTCTTGGAATAATAATAATAAGGCAGCATTTCTACTTTTAATTACATACTACATAAAGGCTTTTAGAAGATTCGTTATATTGTTTAGATTTTTACCAGATTTTACTACTTAGCAAAGCGGTCTCTCGAACGACTATTTGTACACGTCTTCACGAGCAATATTTCAAAAATACATAGTATGTCATCCAATGTAGGATAGGCAATTAAAAGCTGCCTATAACACAACGTCTAAACCAAAATTAAAACAGACCAATTTTGCGCAGAATTGTATTTGTAGTCTCCACGGTAAATATTTCATAGAATGTATTCCTTGCGCTAGGTATAGTATGGACTATGTCAAGATTGGATGAGGTCGTCGCCGGCTGCTTTCAGAGAAAGATACTTTAAGCGATTTTAGGTATCGTATACCTACACGGTGAGCGGAAAAGAAAAATAAAGTGCACGACTGAGTCGTACAAAGTTGCAAATCGTATAAAATATCGTAAATTTAGCTAGTTGACTATAGGTATAAGATCGTCTAAAGCAGTTTTGACTAAAAATGTTGCATGACATCTTGAAAAGTTGTGAAATACTAGTTTTAATATAAGATTTAAACAAAATTGTTGAAACCGTTTTTTAATAGTGTCTCCAACCGCTTGATTTTGTAAAAAAGTACCCTTATGCGCACTTTGACCAAAAATTTGAAAACCAATTTTCTATAATTTGACCTCTTTAAGTTAATCTAAAAACTTAAAAAAATCGTTAGAGCAAATTCATGCCAATAAGCTTTTAGCCATATTGGTCGTAAGTACCATTATAACATATTTTGACCAAAACGCGGAACGCCATTTTATTACACGTCTCCAATCTAATCAAATGATGAAATTTAAACGAAATCTTTATATTTGTTTTTTTGCAAATTAACTTTTAGTCTATAAGTACCGTCATTACCAATATTACAATATGATATGCCATTTAATTGCAAAAAACCCCATTAACTCAAATCTAAATTTAATCAAAGTCGTTACAGAATTGAAATTGGCCGCACTGCTAATATTAGGGCTAAAACCAACATTTCAATTTTGCCTCTAGGAATAATCCCACAAGATCCTATATGTGAAGTTTGATCTAAATCCTTAAACCAATTTAGGCTGTACCCTCGTGCACAGACATACAGATAGACAAACGGCATTAACAGACCCATTTTTCTCTATCATAGTAATGTCAAGTTTAATTCAAATCTGGAGTTCGAAATTTTTCACGAATACAATACTTGCTCTTTAGGTATATGAAGCTAAATAGAGAAGAAGTATCGAAATACAACAAGAACAAAGCTTGAGTCCAAATAATGTATTAAATATAGTAAACACAATTTTCAGTTTGTTGTTGCTACAGTTTGCATTGCATTAAAAAAAATGTTTGAGCATTAATTATCAATTTTTTTAACCCAAATTGTGCCAACATTTTTCGTGAACGAGTACTTGATCTCAATCAAGTTATGTTCAGCGTAATTTTGATGACTGTCGGATATTGAATTCAATCGAATTCGAAAAGTGTTTCATTCAATCAATAATTTAGATCGATCGCGAATGTTCGATCAAAAATATTAATTTCGAATGCTCGAAAATCGAAGGTCGAATTTCGCAGGGTCATCTTGTTTGATATATGTATATAAATACATACATAAAATGTGATATAAAATAATGTAGTTATTGTGACTCGAATCATATCAGTACATATCAAGAATTATAATCTACAATTATCTTACTTGTGTCCTGCCTCCGCATCTGCAAGTAAATAGATTTTTTGGTTATCGGACATTCTTAGCCTTTGAGAGGTTGTTACTGCTTTGTTCAACTTCTGTGACGTTGCTGACAATTCCCCAAGTCTATCAATAATTTCTGACATCTTCGAAGTCGTATCCCTAAACACAACATTGAAAATTATGTTTTTATTGCTTTACCTATATTTTTATAAATTTTTAACTTACAATGCCATACGCCGATCACCTCTAAAAGTATGTGGCAAGAGATTCGAAGTAATTTTTACAATTGGTTGGGGAAATAAGGGTTTTATGTCAA
Source organism: Xylota segnis (assembly GCA_963583995.1). Classification (NCBI taxonomy): domain Eukaryota; kingdom Metazoa; phylum Arthropoda; class Insecta; order Diptera; family Syrphidae; genus Xylota; species Xylota segnis. The sequence goes on from OY757238.1 coordinate 26,459,080, forward strand.
ATCGAAACTCCACCATATTGTTACTTAGCTAGTACTGGTTATATGTGGCACCAAACTTGTAGAGGATCTGAAAATAGTAAATTTATATGAGTGTAGTTATAAAAAATTCATTGAAAACATCATATTGTACTAATATTATATTCCTTTTTAAAGTTGTGACATTAAATAAAAGTAGGTTACGTTTTAATATTTTATCGGAGCATCCGGGCATCAAATCAAATATGAAAAGCGAAATCAAAAAATAAACTTCATTTGGTATGTACAAAATTCGAGCTTTGGCTCCGTAGAGTTTAAAAACGTTTCTTGTCATTTAAATACAAATTATAGTTGATTTGTGTTTCGAAAAGAATGGTAACGAATATGGGTAAATATTCTCAACTGCTCATGATCAGTTGAAACTATGACTTAATCAAACAGAGAAATAAATAAATTCTGAACGCTATTACCCAGTGAAAGACGCAAGTTTATCTTTTTAGAACAATTCATCGTGCGGGATACATTGCTCGCACGAATGGAAGGGGCCGGCAATGTAATTGAACATTTTTTCCCGACATCTGTACTCTCGGTTGTTTGTCAGAGGTAAAGTTTTAGATATACATTTATGATAACTAGTTGTTTGTCAGAGGTAAAGTTTTAGATATACATTTATGATATCTGGGATTCGAACTGCCGCTCTAACCACTAAGTCACAGTGGCGCCACGAGGACACCCAACCGGCAGAAATATGGACGGACGGACGGTCATGGCTGAATCGTCTTCACTATTGACACTGATCACGAACATACATATGTATGTACATATATACATATACCTTATAAGGTCTACCTTGTTTACTTCTCTGTTACAGACTATGTACCAAACTTTATATACCTTTAGGATGGAATATAAAAATAATAAGGAATAAATAAATAATTTTGAGATAATTACAATAATCTACTGAAATACATACATACATATATATGTTTACCGAAAACAATGTGCACCCAAAACTTTCTATATTAAAACGAACTAAATTTCCTGCCAGCGGTTAGCAGTTCGCGCAAATGGTTAGCAATACGACTAGTTTCCATTCTAATTTCATAAGAAAACAAACTGAAGTTCCTACTTATACCAGAAAATACCCAGAAATAATGTTTGCTTGTTTATTCACTGTGAAATTACAATATTGTACAGTCATTTTCTTAAAACCATCAGAGCGTAGAGATAAATATCTATGAACATTAGCAGAGGATCTGAACATTGGAATTCAATGAGTTGAGTTTAGGGTCAGGCAACTCAAAATGACGCTACTATTTATCTACTTAAATTTGATCAGTTGAGTCCGGAAAAGTTATAATAGCAGCACTATTTGAGAATAATGAACTTGTGAGTTCAGAATAATTCTAGTTAAAGAAAAATTAATCAAGTTAAAATCAACACAAAGTATGTACATTACTTATAACGTATGTCTATATATTTAATTTGAATGAGTATATGTACATTTCTAAACAATAATAGTTTCCGTTGCTTTATAACTCTTTAAGTTTGTAACTAGAAGATTGAATTAGATCTTTTACACCGTATCCAAAGGGTATATTTAGTTTGATACATAGTTCGTAACATAGAGAAATATAGAGTTTGATAGTGAGAGCGTATAGACTGTATATATATACATATGTGCTCAGTATCAATAGCGAATACGATTTAATCTTGTTCGTCCATCCGTCGGTGCATATGCTTCCAGCTTTTGAGTCATAAATATTTACGTAGCTGAGAGGATAAAATATCGGCTCTTGAGAAGAAGAAGCAATATACACCTATGGCCAACAAAATAGGTGTGTGAACAATTTTACCAAAAATGGCACAAAATAATAATTGAAACGGAAAATAATTAGTTGTTTCAAAAATAATTTTTAATATAACTCTAAGAACTTCATTTTGGAAAAATCATACAAAGGAAAACAGAAGAATTATTAATAAAAATTAAGGTGTTACCTCTCCTCGATCCCTACCTTGCCGTGGTGGAGGGGCTTACTCTACTTCCCTTTAACTTACAGTCTTATCAAGTGAGAAAACTACATCCTGTCTGCGTCCAGCATGATGTTTTCCCAGAAATGATTCGACCGTGAGGGGACTTAGAAACCAAAAGGTGATCACCCAAGGTAAGGTTCGACGCGCCGAGACCTGCATGGCTGAGGGGAAGCTCAGTCGCTAGCGCAAACTCTGAATACCTGGGGGCCTTCAGTTTTAATAAAATTCCCCTTACCTGCATACAGGGGGTGAGTGCAGGTGGACCTCTTCTTCCCCCTTACTCGTGGGACTCAAACATGAATCAAGACCAAAAAACAATAAAAAAAGCGAAGAGTGTAGCTGAATCGGGCACTTCTAGCTTAAAAAAAACCGATTCAGATACAAAAATAGAGGATGGTCTTCTCTTTGTTTCGGACGGGGAAAGCGTCGGGACAGTTGATCTGCATCTAGAAAATCTCTTTCTAGATACCAGTGACAACTGTTCCGTCGCCAGCTCGTCCTTCTCTAACTGTTCCAACAGCTCAAAGCGGTCTAGAAACTGCAAGCTGACAGTAAAGAGACTAGGGACAAAGAGATGGGACGAACTCACGGAGCTGGAAAGGAAGAGACTCCATAATGCAAGGGCCTACTTGCAGGAGTTGTCAGCATCAGATGGTGAGCCTACTGCTAGTCCTCTGGTGGTGGCAACACCTGTAACAGACCAACGCATTGATGGGCTGATGGGACCACCCAAGTTCGCGACAAGCCATCGCCAGTCAGGACAGGGGATTGTTTCATCATCCGGTCGAAGGGAGTCTTCCACTACTGCAGGCACTATCCCAACATCAGAGCCACCTTCTACCTCAACGTTGACTGGGTTAACCCCTCCGTTGAGGAAGGAGGCGCTCTTGACAGTAGAGGCAGATAAGCTGAACCACTCCAACGCGACGAGCCACTGCTACTCGCAAGGAAGTGGATCGGCTGATTCTGCCCCTCGGAGTGATGATAGTCCTGCTGGTTTAGGAAATTCCACTGCCCTAAGTTTCGCCACAGTAGTTAGCGCAGGTGTGCATGGTCTGGGGATAGCCCCGCCAAGCACAGAGACTAGGCTTCCTAATGTGGAAAAAGAGGACACCAAGAGGACAACTCTCCGTAACCGCCGGAGAAATGCCATCCGCCTTATCAAGCGGCTGAAGCAGCGTGATCCCAAGTCCTACACGGACAGGGAACGCGAGGCTCTGGACAGAGCGCGCATCACGCTGAAGGGCAATGGGTCCAAAAAAGACACTAGGTTGACGAACACAGGCAGAAGAGATAAAGGGCCAGCAGTGCGGAAGGCGGGAAGCCTCTTGCTCCCCACTTTCAGTGCTGCGGGACCTAAGCCAGCAGCCGATTTGAACCCCAAAGGGTCCAAGCCGGCTGCCAGCTCCTCTCAGTCTGCCCTGGAACGACGACTAGGTTCGGCAAGAGGACAAGGTAGGTATCGAACCGTGGTAAGGAAGGAATGCCTCTTGCAGTCCGCCTCAATCGCGGACGATTCCAGACCTCGCGCGATCGAACTTGGCAAAGGTTCACAGCCTAAACCCAAACCGACCGCGTGTAGTTCCACTGCCGCAGAGGACGTACCTAGCGCAGGGAACTCCAAGGAAGCGGTCAAAGGTCTCTTCGGTAAGAGGGCGGAAAGCCTCTTGCCATCCACCTCTACTGAAGCCACTGGAGGCCGCCCCAAAAGAGGTAGAAATGAAGATTCGATATCACCACCGGTCGGGAAAAGCAGCAAGAAAGCTAAGCTGGCGGACAACCCCACTCCCAACCTTCAGGTGGCGATTGTCGATTTTAATAGCCCCGAAAAAAGACTAACGAAGGACCAATGGAGGCTGATGGAGCGGCGGATCTTGGAAGGAGTTAATGACTCTATTGTCAATAACAAGGGATCCTCCCCCCTCTTCGAGCAGCTCACCACCTTCAAGGGGTTCAAACTATTAAGGTGTGACAACGAGTTCACCCTTAATTGGCTCAAATCCTTCGTGTCTAGTACGCAGGCTCCATGGGCAAACGCCGACATTCGACTAGTCGAAAAGAAGGACCTGCTTGAGTACACCAGACCGAAGGGACGCATTTTGATCCCTGGTCTTTACATACCCAGAGAAAGAATTGAGAGAAATCTCCGTCACCTCAATCCAGAGCTTTATAGCGATAACTGGGAAGTAATAGAAATGGGCGAGCACTCCATGGAACGGAGATAGTGGTTCATCTTAACCACAAATCCATGCCTATGCTCCGAAGGTACAGCAACAAGGTGCGTACCGGAATCACTCGCTGCAAAGTCCGTCCCTTTTTCGACGGTGCAGCGAGACGGAACAAGGATGCTGGTGCTAAGGTAAGACAATGATGAAGATTGTACAAGTTAACCTCCACCATAGCATTGCAGCTAGCGCTAACCTCATCTATTTCTTAGGTACCAACAACACAGATGTTGCCTTAGTGCAAGAGCCATGGATCTCCCGTGGCAAGATCAACGGGCTCGGGCATAAAGACTTTGTTACGTATAGCGCGACTCCATGTAGCGCAGATAGTAAGAACAGAACTTGTATAGTAGCCAGGAGACATATTAACATATTTCTTCTGTCTAACTATAGTGACATGGACCACACGGTGATATGGCTGGAGCGGAGGGGGCTTTCCCCACTGATTTTATCAGTCGTCTAAATTGCTTATTAGCACCCATTTCCCTGGGAGTGCAACTCAACCTGTCGATAGCTCAGTAAGAAATAATAACACCGAATATGAGTTACCAGCTGAATTGATCTCAGAGGAGAGAATCGAATGAGCAATAGCCTCGTTCTCACCTTATAAATCACCAGGGCTGGACGGAATCATACCGATCATGCTTCAGAGCACCTCAGGTACGGTTATTCCGGTACTCAGAGAACTATTTATCAGTAGTCTCAAACACAGACATATCCCTAGAACATGGAGAGAGGTCAAGGTGGTGTTCATACCCAAGGCTGGAAAGCCAAGCCACACCACCGCCAAAGATTTCAGGCCTATTAGCCTAACCTCCTTCATTTTGAAAACATTAGAAAGATTAGCCGATATCTACATTCGCAGCAGACTTCGTCCCGACGTCATGTCCACAGCCCAACACGCTTATACCAAAGGAAAAAGTGTGGAAACGGCGCTACACTGCGTTGTCGGCTCTATCGAGAAGTCCTTAAAAGACAAGGAATTCACTCTCGCCGCATTCCTGGACATTGAAGGTGCTTTTAACAATGTCAAAACGGATGCGGTTCGAAGAACCCTGTTAAGAAAGCAACTATAGCCTTCTATACTTGTAGTAGAATATTTGGAAAGAATTGGGGTCCAAAACCTAAAATTATTCTATGGATGTATGCGGCGATAGTAAGACCTATTCTGACGTATGGTTGTCTTGTATGGTGGCCGTCCGCCAGCAAGTCCACCAACTTAGCGGCCCTCACGAGGATCCAGAGATTGGCCTGCATTGGCACCACAAGTGCCATGAGAACAACACCTACTGCAGGACTAGAGGCCATCCTCAATCTTCTACCTCTGGACATTTTCGTTAAAACCTCGGCAGCTATAAGTGCCCTAATAATAAGTCAGTCTGATAGCTGGAATCAAAATGCAACAGGTCATTCCATGATCCTGCAGAAATATAGGAAAAGTCTATACTACGGATTACCTAACTCCGTTCCTAGATTTTCATAGACCGTTTACTAGCTCGTTCCCAAGCAGGGAAGAATGGAAGGATGGCCAGCCTGCCAACACACGTTCCATCTCTATCTATACAGATGGATCTAAGATGGATGTAGGCGTGGGGTCTGGCATTTTTTCTGAACCGCTGGGGATATCTAGATCAGTCCGCCTCCCTAACCATAGCAGTGTTTTCCAAGCGGAGGTCCTGGCAGTGGCAATAGCTGCCCGTGAGACTGCGATGAGGGCAATACCACCGGAAGGTATCACCTTTTTCATCGACAGCCAGGCGGCAATAAAAGCGATTACTGCTACTGAAATAAAATCCAAGCTTGTGAAGTGCTGTCGCGAAGAACTCAAGGTTCTTGGAACACAGCACAAGGTTACACTCTGCTGGGTCCCTGGACACGAAGGTATTCCAGGCAATGAGAAGGCAGACGAACTGGCAAGAAAAGGCTCTGAATCTATTTCACAACAGGTAGACACCTCGGTGTCCATCCCGCCTTGCACATTGAAGCAAAAGGCATGGATCTTGGCCAGAAGTGAGGCCAATAGTAGATGGTCCTCCCTGGACGCCTGTTTGGTCAGCAGAAGCCTATGGCTTTGCTTTCACAAGAGTAGGACCGACCGAATTATACTAAAGGATAGGAAGTCTCTTTCCGTCCTTATAGGAATTATTACGGGGCATAACTCTCTTCGGTACCACATGAGAAAGTTAAGACTCACGGATGAAGATCTATGTCGGGGATGTGGAGACGAGGAAGCTAAAGAGGATACAACCCACTTTCTTTGTCACTGCCCTGGGCTTATCCACCTTAGATTCAAATTTCTAGGGCGACACTTTTTCCGTGACCTCGAAGAATTAGCGAACAGACCAATAAATTAAATTTTTAGGTTCATCAAATCAACGGGATGGTTTGGTGATCCACAAGATACTAATCAACCAAGGGCAAGGGACTTTTTCCCCTTTGGGTATCACAATAGGTCTGTATTGACCTGAGTGTGGCGACGTGTTCTAGTCGCCGACCCACATACCTAACCTAACCTAAGGTGTTACAAAAAGTATGTTGGTCAAAGAAATAGGTGCAAATTCAAAAATCTGCAAAAAATTAAAATCAAAAGAAAAACTTAATTACTAACTAAATCTATATTTTTTGGTTAGTATTTAGTGGTGTGACCTTTATTCTTTAATACTAAGTCACATCGACGTGGCATTAAGTCGACAAGTTTTCAGCATTTCCCGACTGAGATTTTCTTCTACGCTTCCTGCACCTCTTTCCATAGTTCATATTTTTTTGTTTGCGATGATACCCTCAACTTCATTCCATACATTTTCGATTGGTTTAAGGTCTGGCGATGGAGGCGGTCACGACATAACCGAAACACCATTATCTTGCAAACATTTCTTAGCTCTTCTGGAGGTGGGCTTTTAATCATTGCCTTGTCGGCGTACCTATGCGGTACAAAGGCCCTACTCCATGCCATGAGAAACATCTCCATCTACCCCCGCCATCTTTGAATGTTTTTCTTGTGTGATGAGGGAGTATTTCTGTCTTGGGTGGTCATCTAACTAACAAATGTTTTCCATAGAGACCTTTACATTAATGTTTGTTTCGTCCGCCCAGAGGATGTTTCACCATTGTGCCCAAGTGGATTTTAGCAAAGTCGAGGCTTTGTTTTACATGTCTAGGTTTAGAAAGGGAAATTTTTTCGCAGTACTGCCAAACAAATTTGCTTCATTTTTCGAACAGTTCTAGCGCTGATATTGTCTACGATTTCCTTCACAATGTGTCTTGAAGACTTAAAATGGTCAGCCTTAGAAATTTGAATAATTCGTTGGTCAGTATTTGTGGACGTATTTTTAGTTTTGCCTCTTTTATCCTCAAGTTTTTCGAGTTTTAAAGCATTTATTATCATATTCTGAGAGCATCCAATTAATTTTGTAATTTCAGAATATGGTTTATTCTGATTTCTTAACTGCAGAATCCGTTTTCTCTCATCTTTGGAGCAATGTGGTTCACATCCCATTTTTACTGTAAATTATCGTAACGATGTATTGTAAATATGAATATCCATTTAGGATATGAATCGTACAAACCCCACTTTATAAGGGCTACGTAATAGGGAGAATAGGGTATCATACGATTCGTTCCAGACGGATTGCACCTTTTCTATTTGTTTATATATGTATGTGTAACTTTCGATACTCTATACATACATCACTATACACAATATACATATGTACATATACATAAGTACTGTATAGGTGGGCTATTGTACGACAAGCGGAATGGCTGATAACTTATCGGCCTTGAATAACTGGAGCGTTTTAAAAACCAGTTTAAACAAGAAAATACAAAAGCAGGACCAATTCTTATCACTTCCTATTCAAGCTTAGCTAGCATCAGATACACTTAAAAAAAAAGGTAATAATAAAAATTAAATTCAAAACGAACGTACACTTCAGCTTTACTTTCTCAACATAATATAGCATAATTTTGTCCATTTGCTAACCTTTACTGACTGTGAGGCACATAAAAATGGAAACATAATTTATACCTAACCATACTTTAATTAAAGATAGATCGTGTAATAGGTTTGATTTCATAATATAGGTCATGCTGTAGATTTTATTTCATTGGACATTTTAATTGCTTACTTCTAGAGACAAGACACAACAACAACTCTTTCTTTTAATATATACTCAGGTTACCATTTATGATTTTGTTCGTGTAAAAGGTTTGTTTTAGTTGATATACGCGCGTTGGGGTGGCCAGGAGTAATTGCTCTTGTTTATTGCTTTAAGCGGCAAAGATTTTCTACGTAACTACAATCCATAATGCACGAATAGTAGCAACAAATATGTTAACTACTCTAACGTATTACACAAATGTTAATATATTATTCATTTCAGATTGGTTAATTTAATGAATAAACTGATGAAAAAACATAAAAGAAATACCATTAACCAATGTGTAAGAGCTTTAAATATAAACCGGAGGAGTGAACAGGAACTATTTATATAAAACCGTCAAGTTCTTTTCAAGACCATAATCTTATGTGTTTAAAAATATATTGATCATAGTTTAAGCAGGCATCTTACCAAAAAAACGTATTCTAAAACCGTTTTTAGTACATTCCAAAAATCATTCATGACAAGTTGTATTTCTGTTTTATTTTACAAAAAAAAAAATACAATCCCAAAATACAATCAATGAACGAAATTCCGTAAAAAACATAAAATACTCTTTTGATAAGTAGATGAATTATTTTTCTAATAACCGGACATAATCGGAAATCAAAAAAATTAGTTTCGCTTTCTGTACGGTGAATTTTTAGGTCAGCAAAAGGTCAATGGACAAGAGATACATTTTGATGAAGTACATTTTTTTTTAATGGATGACTCGATTAGTAAATTGAAAATAGGCCATAGAACAAAAAATTATCAAAGCGACGGGCTTACTAACTTCCTCACAGAAACTTGACAGTAGTGCTTGTGAATTGACATTCTAATTCGTCAGCAAATTATTAACCCAAGCCAAAATGTAATTAACAGTAGCCGAAACTATTTTTGGCTAATAAATGCACACAAATAATAATTAATAACATAAAGAAATTCGAATTTGGTATCCGGCTAAGGGTTAAGCTACGAAATTTATTTGGGCTTAGCTAACTCTATATGCGATTAGCTGTTGTAATTCCTCAACTGAACGAAATTAGCAAGACTTTGAATACAACTTTACTAAAAACCTACATCATGTTTATTGCAGAATAGAAAATAGATTCTCGTTAATTCTAATCGGCGTTTTTACAGACTCAACAATATATGTAAGTACAAAAATTGTTCTTGATTCAGTCACTGGTGAGCTAAATGTGGGACACCAAAGTGCACAGAAGTAGGTAGTATCCACACTATGTACACATTATGGAAAATAAAAAGCGTTAGTATTTTGATTAATTATATGATTATGATAAGATATGTATATGTATCTGCGTTTTTAAATGGGAAAAGCAGTACAAGTGTAAAAATCTTTAAAATCCACCCTTGACTTCATTTCACTGTTTCATATGAAATCAAGAAATTGTATTGAAACCGAATATAAACTATAATTCATCAAAGCATACTTACTTTTTGAAGTATTTTTATAAAAAAGTTAATTTTGGTGAGATATACTATGTACACACATACATATGTGGATATGTTAAATGAATGAATATATGAAAAATGAACCACATTTTTTTTGGCGATCTCCATACTACATGCACTTCTAAACCACGTGCACACGATTTTGCAAGGAACCAATAATTATTAAATTATTAAATTATAATAATAATAACTAAAAAAGGAAACAAATGGAAAATGCATCAAAAAATTGTATTCATATGCATTAAGAATATGCTGTTACTATATAGAGTTGCTTTCAAAGCAACACGTGAACAGTTAATATATTGCATTAATTAAAATAATGGCTTACGCAATTCAAAGCCAGATTTACTTTTGATTGGCGTCAACAACAGATAGCAGAATGAAAACACAAAAATAGGTATAATACCCCCCTGACAGTGAAACTAACTCATGCAAAGCTACAACTTTTCTCCTTCTTTTGACGTGCCTTTATACAATTGTATGTTTGTGCACACATACGTCGAGTAGAAAATAAATAAGTCGATCTCAATAATAAGCTGCCAATTGATTGCAACGTCAGTTTGCAAAGCGTATAACAGCTTTAACCTAGAACAATAACAATAACATGTTTATCGTTTTCGTTGCGTTATGCATGGCAACCAATTGACGACGTCTTTTCCACAATAAACAATATGACCATGAAATGAAAAGAACACATGTTTGTTTGGTTCTCACATAATTTAGTGAAAAATGCACCATTAACTCCCAGCAGGCACATTCATTAAATAGTAAGATGAATTTGTTACAATGTTCTACAATATTAATATATTCTCTCATATCTATCATTATTTTTTTCCGATTGATTTATTAAGGAATACCCGGAAATATGAATTGCTTCCACCTGCATTTCTTGCGTGAACTAAAAAAACTATGTTTTTGTAAGAATACAATATGTACCTAAATGCACCAAAACATTATTACTAAATTAAGGAAAAAAAAACAATGAGTTTATTTCGTTTTGATGTATTGCAAACCAGTTTTATAAGTATATGTACAACCCCGCTATTTTTTGTTGCTATTTTGTTATGTTGACAGCTCAGTAACTATTCCTTACAGTTCTTTAAAACTAAGCTAGCTTAAGATTTGAATTACTATTATCCAAAATCCATATTATTACTATTATCCAAATATCCATATTATTGGATTTCAATTCTTTCAGACAGTCTGTGCCAATGCACAAAAATTATTAGCACAAGTTTCGTACTCGTAACATGTAAATTTTACTCTTATCCAAAAACAATTATACAAACATACTCTATAGTTCAACAAAAAAAAAAAGAGGGCCTCCCACCGATTTTGATAGAATTTCAGTATATTCGCTAGCAGCCACAACATACCTATATGTACATATGTATGTATATCAAAATGGTCTGTAAAATGCTCTCTATCACATACTAAAATTTTATCAAAATCGAGGAGGCTTTCTCCTTTTGTCAACATTTACCAAAAAATTCAATTCAAATTTTTTCATCAAGAAAAAAATAAAAATATGTTCAAAGTACGATTTTAATGTGAATTTAATTATTGGCACAGTAAACGTTTTAAAAAATATTTTGAAACATTAATAATTTAAATACCTTATTGGTATTTAATACTTCATTTAGCCAATGCGAACTTATGAGTTACTTCTTCTCCAATATTTTGCCACTCTCTCCTAAGAACTTCCTTCGGTTGAGTCTTATTAAAATTTTGTTTTTTCTCACCCTTATTTCTTATTTCTCCCACAAGTGGTCGATCGGATTTATAAAGGATCCACATTCGCACATCAAGAGCTGGAAATACAAATTTCTTCACACTCCCAGGTTTTCAGCGCTTTGTTTTTTTGAGTATGTTGAGATAAAGTTTCTTATCCATTATTTTCTCAATAAATACGAGTTCACCGACGCCTAATCCAGCCATCCAAATCCATTTCACTGTGCTGGCTTGCCCTCCAAAAAAATGTTCGACCATCGGATTGGACTAAATTTAATTTGATTTCATCAGAAAACCATACATTTTGTCAATATTCATTTGACTTACTTTTATAAAATTCGGCAAACTCTATCCTCTTCTTTTTATTGGTTTTACTGACAAGAGGTTTTCGTTTGCTTTACGCTTGCTTTAAACCCAGCACGGTGTAGCTTTTTTCTACTATTTTTGGATGAATGCCTTTGTTTATTATACTTTTGATATAAGCTGCGATTTCTGACGACCATAGTTTTAGATTTTTCTTTACTTTTCTATTTAATTGCATCTCTTGCAGTTAGCTTCCGCATGTTTTCCACTTTACAGTTCTTAACTGCTTTGATAACGTTTTATTACACTCCGAATGATAAATCAACTTCTTGGCATTATTGCTCAAATCTTAAAGTATGACTTGTTCTCCTCGTACAATTATTTTTCTTTCAACTGCGCTTGTTTCTTTTTGTTTACGACCCATCTTAACCACTTAAAGCGAACAAAGTAAACAAGTATAACTCACAAAACTTCGAAAGAGAAAACATCATAACGAAAATTGTTCTACCTATCATTGACATGTTATCTTAATCCAAGAAATTCGTGTATACCGTTATTGTGCCAATTAGGTGTGATCGCGTAATTTCTGGACCAAAATTCGTAGATTGTGAAATATCAAGGAGTAAAATTCTCTCAGAGAGTGGTAAAATCACAAAAAATAAACGAACGCGAAATCTACGAAAGTCGCAACGTCAGACGCAAATGTACAAAATGTACACAAACAACAAAGCAATTCTTACAGGTATCTGACAGATTTGACATATTTCGTAAATCAGTGCAAAGAAATATCCTGCACTAAAAATCGTTGCATGGGGAAATTTTTTACTCTCTCGTGAGCACTCTCTTCTACGAAAAACTACGAAACTTTTGCGACTTTTCGTAAATTTTCGTGAAAATTCGTTGTTTTGGGAGAGTACGCGATCAGACCTATTTTGCCTCTATGAAATCAGACTTAAGTGTTCCACAAAGTATCTTGGTCGTATTCACTCTATTTTTTATCACTGAGATTATAAAAATAAGAAAGACTGTCTAGTTGTTGGTCTAAAAGCAACAAGGAAACAAAGCCAAAATACACGCGTATGTATGTACATATGTATCAATAGTTTAGGTATCTGTCAGTCAAAAGCTAAAAAAAAAATCATTTAACCTATGCACCCACTCCCTTTTCACCTCCCTCTTTTTAAATCACGAACAAAAACGAAATGAGAAAGAAAGCCATCGCATTTATGTAGATAACATAAGGAGATAAATGTGTGTGATAACCCACTAAACGACTGATCGTAGCCTTTCTATGAATCTGATTCATCAAAAGATCAACGCCTCCAGACTTTGTTAGAGCGCTCTGTTGTCTTTCATACCGCTCTCAAGTAATCAAAATAGTCATACGACTTATACATACATATGACGCACATACACACATATATAAATATACATATGTATGGATGTATGTACTCATTTAAGTATTCACATGTATGGCGAAAGCAGACACGACGATAAAGATTTCGGTGATTTTCCTCTTTAAACACTAAAATTAATTAGTGGTTATCTGTGTGTTTCATATTTTGCACTTTGTTCATTGCCAAGAGCTCCCGCTCTTTAATTGAATGGAATCAACCTTCCTTCCGCTTATGCTAATGCTTGCTTTGCAACTTAGTGTGTACTTAAATCTAGAGAGATCATGAATTCATGTTTTTGTTATTGTCTGTCTATCATAATTTCAGAAACACGTGAATTTCACACCAAATCAAAAAGTCTACTTATACACACATACATATACCATAATTTAATTCACATTACACACCATCCATGCTTAAGGTACCTAACACATGCCCCGCCAGACGTGTTTCCAAGTCGACCGACACAAATTATCTTTTGCATTACATAATTAAGTTTTTTTGAATATGTAACAAAGAAGTGTGCAAAATATTCATACATACACACCGGACTTACAGGTTCAATTTTTATTACGAGTAGACTAGAATCACTAGACAAAAAACAGAACTAAGTGAATATACAATTTACTGAGTGCCCTATCAAGATCACGTCACCAAGCGATTATCGATCGTGCAGCAACGTTTTCTTTGCAGTCTTTCAACTGCCTATACAATCAGTCGCACAGTAGAACTCGATCCGGGAGGATCGTAGAGCAAAAAACGCACTTTCAATTCGTGTAAATATAGTGATTTAATTTTAGTTCGCTTCGTTTGACTAAAACAAGTTTCTTGCCAGACGTGTCGTCTTTTTTTTAAATTTGTTCTCTTCTAACCTTCTCCATATAATTCAAAATGAATCGCTCGCCAATTGCACTTGCGCGAAATCCAACAAACGGTTGTCCAATCAACGGTGCGCTTCTTAGTTCGACGGATGCATTCGCCGTAACCAAACGTTCCGCAATAATAAACACGCACTCTAAGATCTGCACTACAATGATTAATCATACTGAGAGCAACAACAAAGATAAAAAACCAGATATTGCAGCTAGCATCATACGACAATCAAATATAGTGTGTTTCGACGTCGATTCAACTGTGATTAAAGAGGAAGGTATTGACGAGTTAGCTGAATTCTGTGGTAAAGGTTCTGAGGTATCCCGCGTAACGAAGGAGGCCATGGGAGGCGTAATGACATTTCAGGACGCTCTTAAAGTGCGACTGAATATAATACAACCCAGCAAAAGTCAAATAGGTGATTTTACAAAACTGCGTCCAAGTACATTAACACGAGGAGTAAAACAATTTATAAATCACCTAAAAGCAGAAGGTAAACAAATATTTTTAATCTCTGGTGGATTTGATTGTCTAATTGAACCCGTGGCGAATGAACTGGACATACCAATGAGCAATGTTTTTGCCAATAAACTTTGTTTCTACAAAAATGGAGAGTATGCAGATTTCGACAAATCGCAGCCCACTTCTAAATCAGGTGGCAAGAGTGAAGCCGTTTCGATAGTCAAAAAGAGGAATCCCTCCTCGATTATAACAATGATTGGTGATGGCGCGACAGATCTGGAGGCAGTCCCCCCTGCCGATTTTTTCATTGGATTTGGAGGCAATGTCGTACGTACTGAAGTATTCAACAGATCACAGTATTTTGTTACTGATTTTAATCAACTGTGGTCCAAAAATGAGTGAATTTTACATTTGAAAAATAGTTTAAGATAAAATATAAAAGTAGATAATTGTTACCGAAATGCGTGCTTCGACCAGTATGTAGCGTTAATAAAATAAAATAAAAATCTTTAAACAAAACGCCATGGAATGAATATTGCATTTATTAATTCTTCCTTCTCTATAATATAAACTTTCATTCGAATTAAAACATACTTAAATACTGTACTTTAGACTAAAGTTTTATTTTAATTATAAATACGTATTACTGCAGATAATAAGCTCATTAATATGTATACATATCCAACATCCACAAACCTAAGTAAAAGTTATTTGTTGAAACCTTTTCAAAATGAAAATATTTTTTAATATTCTCAAGTTTACAGATATTCATTAACAATGTTAACTGTGAATTGCAATAGGGCAATAAGCAGCATACGTAGAACAAGCGCAAAATACTCTAGAAAATCTGTTCAACTTATATCATGCATATGTTTGGACGCTATTCTTTCACTACAAACAAAACATCTGGCAAAATGACACTCATTCTCATTTTGGAAAAAATGAAAACGAAACTAACGAAGATTACGTGCGATTAGATTACATTATGCTTTTTACTCGATACAATTGATTAAACAAGAGCTACATATACATATATACTCAAATTAAAGAAACTTGATTAAGTAAAACATTTACTAGAGATTTGCTGATCAGCAAATTTCTCCAAGTAAGGCAATAGTTAATTACACTACTAACTTAATCTTAAAGAAAAACAAAGGTCGCACACCAACATTAAAAATTTCACAAGCCGCGTTCACTTTTTGTAAAATTTTTAAGAGAAATCGAAATATGTCGTAAACTATGTTTTTATAATTCTCTAAAATACATTGTTTTGAACAAACAATTTCTGAAATTTCGCAATTAATTAAGCTTCATGATTTTAACGATTGAACAAATAGCATCACGTTTCAAATATGTTCAATATGTTTTCATACACATTTATCAATTGTTTTTCTTGTTTCTTTTTTCTTATTTTTATGCTATACGAAACGATGCATTTTTGTAATAGTACTACATAATGATGTAACTGGAAATTATCTTAATATTTACCGTAAAAAAGAAAATCTTCTCAATGCTAAATATTCTATTATACTTACTCCCTGTTTAGAATATAGAGTTCTTCTATTCAACAGAATTCAGTTGTTAAGGGAAAATGGTAGAAATTGACTAGAAACCTAAAACGTCAGTTGTCACTACAAAAAATTCTTGACTCCAAACGACACAAAGCTAAGAAATATGTACCTATAAGTTAACAGGTATGTGTGTATATACTATATTGGACGTATCAACGGTTAAAAAGAAAAGTATACCGTAATTGTCGAATACATTAGATATTTATTAATCAAATTTCAATTACTTACTATACATAGTATCTAGCACGTATGGATGTACAAAAGATACGAAATTAAACCAATAGATGAATTAATTTAGATATACAGGGATATTATTTGTTGATAATTAATAGTATAAAAATTAGATGTACCAAAACTTTCCACTCAAAATATGTACTAAAAACAAAATTTGTCGATTGACAAAATGCATACATATGTACATGTTTCATGTACCCTACGTTCTATGTACTTATTATATATTAATAGGCAGTCAATTTAAATGAGTGAATTAATATGTACCATCTAGTGCATCTCGACCCAGATGATAATACAGAATCGTGTTCGTCAGAAGAACCAACATATTAGGTCAAAGTTTGAGCTATACATACATATGTACGTATGTATGTATGTATGTACATATATGTGCGTTTCTCTAATCGATCCAGTACATTGATATTATTGCTAATCATTCCCACTCTGATCTGTTTCAACGTGTCTATTCGGATGCATTGTAAAGTCTGCATGTTGTGCTACTTTTTTTCCGTAAGTTAGAACCATAGGACGATACGAAGTTTTTTGGTTCGGTTGGCCACAATACACAGAATCATTTGACGAATGGGGTTCTTGTCCTATTTTATTATTTAATCCGGCCTGTCTTCACCGACCATTCAAACGTTATTACTCGTCCCATACCGATTTTAGGGGACTGCCTATAATCTTATCATAAAAATAAATACTTGGCGCTACAGGTCAATGGGACCCAGGGCCTAGCTTCTCACAACCATTCGTGTTGTGCGTGTTATATTCTTTACACGAATGGAAGGGGCCTACTGTTTAATGCCGTATCCGAAGGGCAATTTGTTATTTGAGAAGCTTTCTCAGGACAACTGTACTCTCGGATGCTTGTCAGACTCTCGCGAGAGGTGGGGCCGTGAAAAACTTTTTAGGTTTTCCCGATGATCTATGATCTGGGTCATATGACTCAAGTGGTTAGTGCTTTGGCCTACGGAGGAAGCGGTTCGAAGCTCGAATCCCAACCAAAACAACAAAAAGTTTTTTCAAGGCCCCATTATCTGAGACATCCGAGAGTATAACTGTCATGAAAAAGCTTCTCAAATAAAAAAAATTGCCCTTCGGACACGGCATGAAACAGTAGGCCACTTTCAATCGAGTACAGAATATAACATGCACAACACGAATGGTTGTGAGAAGCTAGGCCCTGGGTCCCATAGATCTAGACTATCTGTGGGGTGGGTAGTAGGTACGTACTTATGTACATTCTAACGATTTCAAATTCAATGTTTGATCTTACATCCTAATTTATATGTTCATACTTACATACATATGCATGTAATACCACTTTAATAAAAAATATGGAAAAAAATTGGGAGAAGACAAGATGCCGACATTATGTATGTATGTATGTGGACAAGTGTGGACATTAACTCTAGCATTTGTGCATAGTATGTATCTGCACGAACATCTGATTATGGTAGGTATACCCACATTATACTTGAAAGCCGCCTAGAATGACTCAGGGACGATATCTAAAAGAATATAACATAACTATATGTACCTACGATATGTACGTATGCATGTACATACATACATACATATGTGGGTATCGTACAGTTCTAAATTTGGTATGATGAATGCAGGCATTACTTTTAAGAGACCAATTAGAAGTCTTCATACAAAAACGGTAGGTACAAGTTTTGTAAAACACCTACATTCGTTGTTGAAAATACAGATGGTTATTTAAATAGAAACCAAGGCACAGACTGCGTTTTTGGGATTTACATATAATTTTACTATAAATGATATCATAAATGGATGAGAAACCAAGGCACAGACTGCGTTTTTGGGATTTACATATAATTTTACTATAAATGATATCATAAATGGATGAGATCATCGGAAAATTCTCTAATGGGTAGCATCTTCACATGTATGTACATAGAATGTACTCTAGACATTTTTTCCTAACTGCCGTAAGTTTGGAGCTACAACTTACCTTGTAAACTTTTATTTCTGTGACTACAATCCAATGAAATTTAATTCAGTGTATAGTACGAAATTAGATTCTGATTTCACCGAGTTATTTCCAATAGTTTTAAATCTCACTATTGTCACTCACGTAGTCTATTTCTTTGCAAATATTGATTATTTTCAAGAAAAGAACAATTTGATGTCAAACGCACAAATATTAGAAATAAAATATATTTGAAGCACAATCAAATTACTAAAATTGTTTGCACAATGCCAAGAAGCTTTCACTTATAACAATGCTTATATGAAGTTTAAATTCAATTATCTACTGAAAATTATACCTGAAAAGTTTGGTAAATTGAAGCCAACTACGATTTAATAAGCCGAGTATCGGATTTTTGCCGAAGAACTAACAATTTTCGTACCCAAATTCATTCGCTTATGGTTTGAGAGTTGAGAAATGACGTCTGCGCTGAAAATTGTTGTTTGTCAAAAGCATCAATGACGTTTAGGTGCTGGAAGGTATGCTCCATCAGAAATTGTAGTATTATTATGACGTATTAATTCGTATAGAAATATACAAAATATTGAGTGAAATTCTGATATTGCAATGATCGCAGCGACATGCAAACATACAGTATTGGCCAAAATTAAGCAAGCAAAACAGAATCATAAAACATTGACAAAACCCTTCTGAAATTAAAATTATTTATTCTTTTTTTTTTCATAAAAACAAAATAATAAAACCAAATTATATTTTTTTCTGACTAAACCAAAATGTAAATAAATAATTCAATAAAAATAGGTCTGTCCGCGTACTTTCTGCATCAAAATTCGTAGATTTGAAATTTCAAGGAATGATAGTAAAATTCTTTCAGAAACGTTAACTTGGGAAAAGTAAACGAACGAAAAAAAAAATGTAAATAATTTGTGCAACAGGTCGATGGGACCCACGGCCTAGCTTCTCACAACCATTTGTGTTGTGCGTGTTATATTCTTTACAATATTTGATAAGCTTTCTCAGGACAGTTGTAAAACAGCCGTGAAAAACTTTTTTTGATGTTCTGACTGGGATTCGAATCTCGAACCCCTTGCTCTAGTCCAACGCACTAAACACTGAGCCACGGCGCCCACGCGTCCATACATACATACATATGTATATACATACTTGTATTTAATTCCGAAGTTTTTCTCTATTTAGTCGAAAGAATCAGTGCTCGGTATAATATTTCGTAAAGGAAGCATTTATGTCGATCAATAGCAGTAAACTAATTTATAAAAAACTTATTTTGAAGGACAATTTCAATTGGACAAGATCTAGTATTGTTTTTCGATTAACCTAAATCTAATCATATGAATCTCGATATTCGAAGCCTTTAGTGAAACAGGGATACTTTGGGATTCCTTCTTTGAACATATCCGATGTACATAATAAATGGAATTATGAATGCTTCAATAGGACAATGATCATACACACAAAAATTCGTGAAAGAATGGTTTCAAAGTGAAAAAGACTTGATATTTGATATCTGAATTTTAAAGCTATAAAAAACCTTAGCTTACTAGCTTGGGAAATTGCATACCGTCAACTGCTGCCAAAAAAACTCGTTTGAAGGCTTCATCTCCTTGAACTAGTGTCCTATCACGAATTGATTGGCGACAGAATCGGGACTAGGAGATGTCTCCTCCAATCATCTAAATAAGTCTTTTTTTGCCGTCACTAAAATGTCTTCTAGGGGAAGATGATTGCGATCAAGGAAAGGTTGTCGTACAATGTGGTATAGGTACATATAATCGGGATTAATTGTTAGAAATTGTTCGTTTGGCTGTCGGATTAACAATTGACAAATACTATTTTTCGTTAAATTTTTACTGTGTTTACAAAAGCTCCAAAGAAAATACCAACTTAATGATAAAAACAACTCTAACAAGTGCAAAGTCTACAACACTGTGCATCACGGATGTTGAGGGAAGTACACTACGCAGGACCATGGATTCCACTTATATTGGTGATTTGTTAGCAGGATGTTTATCTTGATCTCCTTTACTTGGGCACAAAAGGTTTTGCTACCGGAGAACATTCAGCGATACTAAACACAATAAACACAAACGGTGTAAAATATAACTTTAAAAGCCTCACATATGTACATACATACATATCATTCACAATATAGTGTCCTACTATATGTATATTGATAGACTACAAATCCAAAAGTATAGAGTACAGGTACATAGATAGTATGAATACTTAATTGACCCAATCAAATTATTTTCGTACAGCTTTTTCAAATAACCCTGAAGATAGTTCTCTTATTAAGTTATGAGCTAGTGCTTTTTGCAGATTGATTATTTCTAATTAAGTTTTTGTCTCTTTTGTCGTTTTTAAAGAGTGAGGCTACATTCTTCTCTAGTGTCTTAGAAAGGTGATTTACGTAGGTGTCAGCCCGTTTCCCCACTGATCTTCTTGAATCTTTTTAGTTTAATGTGTTAGGATTCTTTATCAGCTTTTTTTTTATATGTACGTCCATAAGTTCCTTAACTAAATATTATTGTCTGCAATTTTTTTTTAAATACGACGACTTCGGCAGACTTGTAGGAATCATATCTTCAATAGTTGGACAAACAGCTTTTTATTAATAAATGTTACTAAAGTAAAAGAAAGGAGAAAACATTTCCTGAAACGACTGCACTGAAAAAGCCGTTCAGTAATATTGATGTAATAAAAGTTGTTGTGCACATTGTATTTTGCAATGAAATGCTAACGTACAACGAATTTACATGTTCAAAAACAGAACAAGTAAAAACATCGAGATAAACTTCAATTCAGATATAAAAATGTTTTAAGCCACATGAACTTTTTAAGGTATTCTAAAGTGTCAAAAAAAATCATTCTTTTAGATTTGGGTCTGAAAATGCATCGACTTATGTTGCGGAAAATCAAATTTCTCAAAACACTCAAAAACGTAAGTCGGATATACCTATATGTATGACAGGAGCAAATGTGCTTCGTTTTAATTGTCAACATTTAGAAATTATGTATATACCGCCTTCGAATAGATTTTTACTGAAACTGGCGAATGGATTACCGATCATGTTAACACTTCAACGACGTCGACTAATCGATTGCAGCACGTACCCAGTTAATCCGTCAAATGAACAATCACTGCCACAATTCACTGATAATTATACAAAAAGTCTTCTAAAACATTGTATTTTAGTTAATTTTCAATACAAAAAAACATTGATAGCTTTATCAATTCCTTCGGTTGAAGTTGTTTGTAGCTGGCTGGGTCAGTTGCAATCCACGAATGTTGTGGAAGTCCAACAACTTCAACATCTCCTTGGTATCAGGATCGACTTCAATGATGTCCTGCTCCAGAGCCGATACAGCGGGAACGTAGTTATCACGACGCTCGCGTTCCTCTTCCTGAAGTTTGATAGAAATACCACGCACTTGCGAGTGTCGCAGGCGTCCCATCAAATGGGTAACATAACTGAAAAAGATGCTTTTATACATAAGACTAAAAAAAGGCAGTAAAACAACTTACCCAGCGATCTTATTCCTAAGAGGCTTTGTGGGAATAATAGCCACCTCCTCGCATATCCTTTTATTGGTATGAAAATCTAGAGTCAGTCGGGTGTAGTACTTCTCAATGATGACCTTAGCGGCCTTCTTGATTGTTTTTGTTCTTACACGACCCTGTAAAATATATTACACTTAATAAGGTACAATTGACGAAATGCGAGTAACATATTAAAAAATAAACTTGATTAAATCTAAAATGCAAACTATTAGGTAAGTAATTTAACTGATGTAAATAAAAATTAAGGATTTTTATAAGAATTTGACAAATGACACCCACCATGGCGGAAAATGTTACCGGAAAAGAAAAGCGAGATAACTTTTTGTACGGATGACGAGAGAATAGATTTTCTTTCTAGGGAGGTTTAAGTAACAATAGAGATGTGTTGTAGATGGCGCTAAAGTTCATTGGAATAAGATCTGTTCTTTTCAGTAACGATAAATCCACATTGCTAAACTATTTATATACGACTTACATTAATTAATTCTTTTTTATTCCTCTACATAATTTTTTTTTACAATTTGAAGATATTGTTGCCTATAGGCAACATTACCTTGCAATAATTTTAATTCAATCTTTTACATTTTTCTGTGAAACAGTTGATGTACCTATTCTGCGAAATATTAGCCACGTAAATAGAAAAAAATCCATGATATGCATATATTAAACGTGTTAGTTTTTTTCTTTACTATTTCATAATCGCATATGTTTTCTATAGGAAACGGTCAATAAAGACTTGACTCGGAGATTTAAAATTTAGTATAGCAATTAAGGGTTAAACGGTTAATATGCATGTTCCGCATGTTCCGCATTGACGAGCTGAATATTTTTTTGACGTTTACAGGATTGGGGGTAAGAGGTGATGGTAACGTGTTACGGCAATCTGGATTTTCTGAAATTTTCTAGATTTTTTGACGTTTGGAAATATAAGTCGCTGTCACTAGACAATAAGGTAAACATATAAATTAAAAACTGGGAAATTAACGAATAAACAATAGAAATACGACAGTAAATAAAATTGGTTGCTGTGAAGAGCAGTAACTTCCTTGTAAAATGAATTTCTTGTTCAAACCTAACCAAATTCATTTGATACGTCAAACAAAATCCATTTGAGGTCTTTTCAATGCATTTTGGACGATAAGTTCTGATACACTCATAGACGGGTAGATTTTTTGTACGACAAAAATAGAGGGGTTGATTGCACCGAAAATTCAACATAAATCTCGGAGGAAGAATGAATGTTCTTTTCTCAAAACGCTTCGTTTCTCATATATTTTTTTCATAAATCTCCGACCGTTGAGGGAACATTTCGTACTGAAAAATGTAATACTTCTCTATGGAGGTGGGAGTAAAACGCTTCCCTTCCAATCATTTACTTCATTTTTTTTGCTGATATTCGGAGAGTCAACATCATACAAAAGTCGGAAAGTAGAGTGCGAAGGAGGTTGAATGCTTGTTGCACATGCTGATTATGTTGCTATTGATATCTGATGTTAATGAAATGTGTGATTTCTTTTAATACACAAAGTAAAGAATTCAATTGAAATTATGAATACTGTGGCATAATCCAATCAGTGTTAGCAAGGAAGAGGTTATATGAATTTTTCAGACCATCAGTTGAGGAAATCACTTAGTGGTTTTATGGATGAATATAACTCTAATCACAGAAGCAGAAATACGGGCCACTTCGAGATTTATTCAAACTACTAATTACTTTGGAAAAAAACACATAAAACTAAATTGCAGATGACAAAACTGAGAAAGATCCATAGTTACAAAAAAGGGTATACTTACATTCATATATGGAAAACTAACTCTTTAAATTGCATTATATTCCCTTTTGATTGTGGAATATACACAACTTCGATTTGTAAATTTTATTTAGTGAATAAACGTTGGTCATATTAGCACAATACAACAAATGTAATCACTAAAGAGTAGAGCACACTTTGAGCTTAATAGAAAAAAATTTCATTCGTGTCGACATACCATCTCACTGATCGCTTATGTTTTGAATTTCAGCGTTCCTCATCTGTCAAAATTGCTTTGATTTGCATATAGGATCTTTTCGTGTGTAGTCACAGCGTTAATGGGAATGACGTTCATTCCCATGATAATGTGACCAGGCACTAATAGAAGAACAGTTTCGTATGACCACTTCTGAAACAGTGCGAATACAAAAGATTTATATCATGTGACCATAATAGCTTTTCCATTCTATTACAGTTAAAGAGCTGTGAATGTTTATAAACCACAGCATTGGCCACATAACCACATTTTGAACGTTAAGTAAGTACAATTAGAATTAAAATAATTATCATTTAATTTATATATTTCATTTACGTCTAGAGTCGACAACACAACAGCTCAAACGGCAGACAAACTAATTTGACAGTTCTTCGGAACAAAACGCTTCGGCTACTTCAATAATTGACAGTACTGACTACTGAACGAAACTTAACGTACAATTTTTCAGCTTGCGATTGCTTCCTACTATTATAGACCAGCCTTTGGTGTTTCAAATCTGCGCTGAAATTCACGTTGCGTTAAAATCCCTAGCAAATTACTCTACAAAACCAAAAAAATAGTCACAAGTATTCCGCCATCTTGAGGAGTATATGGTTCAAATCGTTGGTGGACGTGTATTTGTGTTTATTTTACAAATATCCAAACAAAAGTGACAGTTAGTGCCGTCTGTAAAAGTTGTAGCATCTTTGTGGGCCACCTTGTATAATGCGGCCGAATTTGGGCACATATGTATGTAGGTGCCCCCATACTAGCTACTATTGTTGTAATTAATTTTTATAATGATCTTCTGCGTGAGGGATTTTTCCTTCAGAGAATGATCAGAATGTTCAGAAAGTTAGGGGACTCTTGAAACAAAAAAGTCATGGTACAAAACACGAGAAATACCCTGTATACATATGTATATACACATATACAAAAATAAAAACTAATTTGTTTTATTTCAATTGTGCATGGGATTGGTGTGCAGGTCATTTATTATATTTTTCAAATTTTATTCCATTTATTGCTCTTTTTTGTAGAGTTGGTAGTAATGCCAACAGTTCAACTACATTTCAAACCAATTTGGACTTAATAGGTCTGTTCCCATACTGTCCAAAACTACGAAAAATTATCAAATCCTGTTCCCGTACGCCAAATTTTCGTAGTTTTTCACAGAAGAGAACGCTCACGAGAGGGTAAGCAATTTCCCCTATCTGTAAAATTCAGCCCAAGAAATTTCTTTGGACAAATTTATGAATTTACGAAATCTGTCAAAGTTGACGTTTTTTTATTTGTTGGTTATCAAAAGTAAATTCAAACAAGAGGATGGAAAACAGATGTACATACATATGTGTTCATAGAATGCTAAATGCTTATTATTTCATTTGTACATTCTTAAAATCCTTATTTTAGAGTGAAAATCGAATGAAAAATAAATTCATTCACAGACACTTTTTGTTTTTTTCTCACATATGTTTCTGACGTCAAAAAAGTGGGCAGTTTTTTGCTCGATGAGTTCCCATACTTTTTTGTACATTTTACTCTTTTGGAGAGTTTTTTACCCCCACTCTTAGAAATTGGACGATTTTTGAATTTTGGTACAGAAAGTACGGGAACAGACCTAATCTGTCGTCTCGGTGTGTGCAACTACTTGGGTTGAAATCTCGACTAAGTTCCGACTCGACCTTTCGATCCCGCATAAATGTATACGGGGCAAAAGAGGTTAATATCTTCGGTATGTAAAAATTGCAGAATTCGCAGAAACGTAGTACTGCCGCAGTAGAACAACATCAAGAATTCCAAAATGGAAACAAAAGTAGTGTTGCGAAGCATCACGTTTCAAAATGCAGCATGAATGAATAAGCTGAGCAAATAACGCATCATGCATTTCTCTGATGCAAATGATTTTTTTGTTTTTGCTCAGTGTTTAATTGGCAAATGCAAGTTTTTCCAACAATTTGATCAAATTATACTTAATAAATTGAAACATTTAATTTAATGGAATTATTTACATGTAATAATTCCAATTCACCAAAGCATCGCGTAGTATTTCCAAAACTCAAAAATAAAAAAAGCATGAAGAATGCATTGAAGTATCAACGTATCAAGATTTTGCATCATAAAAAGAGTTCATGATGCAGGTTTTTTTTACGTTTTGAGCCAGTATTTTTGTAAACTTAAATAGTTTGGCAGAAAGTGCTTACGCTAGGTAAAGTATAGTAAGTTATCCTTTTCTATTACGAATATAAGTACTTCTAATAACTGTACATATTTAATTTATGTTTTTAACTTTATAATAATATATATTTATATATGTATGAAAATACAAAAAAAGCTTGATTTCACCTAAGTACAACACCAAAAACAACACTAACTAGAAAAGACCACAAAATTTACTGTCAAGATACTAAATTATTTCAGAAACTGGTACATTTTCGCCATATACATACATATCGTAATTATGAAAAGCTTAACCTTAAACAGTTTAATATATGTATGTATGTAATTAATTCAAAGAATTTCGGAATATTTTATAGATGTTCTTCAACAAATTAAACTAAACTAAATATTATGAATTATAGGTATATGAATGTACTTTAGAAGAAAAATCTATTTGGTGGACGTAAGTACGTATATTTAGGTACATATATACTGAAAACTCCCCTTCCAAGCAGAAGCAAAATCAAAAAAGATGTGTGTTTGGGTACGGATAAGGCGCCTCCAAAGTTGGAAATTAAAAAAAAGTTAAATGCGGTGGACCAACCGTTTAGTGTTCAAATAACTAACTCTTTCATTGACAAAAATATAAGAAAAAAAGATTCGAATTAGGGTCATAAAAATACCATAAAACTCATCGAACAAAAAAAATACATATCGTCGCCCCAACATTAGGTTGCCGTAAGTGCCATTTTAATGTTTTTGGGAAATTGCCTATTGCATGAAAACCAACCGCTGGGATTTTTTAATTTTTTGACATGATATTCATATGGAAATCCTCTATCCATATGAAGTTATACTTAAACACTTTTAGTTTTTAAAATATTTAAAATTTATTACAAAATGAGTTTGCCGTATACGCCACTAAAATCAATATTTTCTTTTACTCACACACACGTCAAAAATTGTGCACATGCGGCATTCCTATAATAAGTTAGTAAAAAGACTATATGTATTTACTTAAAATCAAGAAATATGTATAACAAACGTGTTTAGGTTTCATAAAAAAACACAAAGTTTTTGAGAAAAAAAAATATTTATTTCACATTTCGTAAAGTAAAGAACTACCTTTTAACAATTTATTAAAATAAATAGTACAAAAATACGAAAAGAATATAAGTAATAAAAAAATAAAACTAATGACTTCAATTATTTTATACATTTTTGTTTATAACAAAAATAACAAAGCAGTAAAATAACTTAAAAGAAAATAACATTTTCATATTAGATACTAAAGTAAAATAGAATAAATATTATTTTAGTTGATTGAAAAGAGCTTCAAAATATTTCTTATCCTCTGATGATATAAAAGGATACAAACTTTTTATGTCACTAATTTTTTCCTTCGATATATTTTTGGTTTTCTAAATGATATTAACATTTTGATTATATAAGTTCGTCGGTGTTCCTAAAGTAGTTTTAGTCGATTTTTTAATTATTTTTTTTTTTTTTTGTGCCTGGAGGTGAGGAATCTTCAAAAGATACCAATGGTCCGTACCATTGGTGATGCCCGATTCATATAGCTGATCTGTCCATGTCATTAGTGTCAGTCAGTATATGCCTACGGGCTAAACCTCACCCCTCAGAGAGGCACTATGAGAAACCGGTCGCGGGCTCATAGTAGTACAGCTTTAATCCTCTCATTTCTTCATTGTTTCATAACTACGACTAAGTTCCCTTAACAAGTAGTTTACGCTTCTGTAGTGTTAATCGCGTTAGGTAGGTAGCCTTCCAGCGAAGGCACCTACTAATACCGTCATTACCGTCGAACGGTCTTGTTCTTTGTAGTCGGCGCTCGATGTTTGTCACGCCCATAGTACGGATTATTTCATTATTGCAATGAGCATAAAGACGAGTACGAAGTTTGCGAGCAAAGTTCATTACTTCGTCATTCACAGTAGCAATTCCTAGATCTCTGTGAATATCACTATTCCTTTGCTTTGTTTTGGAATGTTTGCAATATAGCCATATTGCTTGGTTTCGTACAACCCCAAAGTTGTATTCCATATGTCAAAGACGGTTATAGCACTTGCTTGAACCGAAGCAGTTTCTTATATACGCTTAGCTTCGAGTATCTTCCAAATAGCCAATGCATTTCTCTTAGTCTGATTTCTAGCTCGTCGCGCTTTTTTTTAGCGTCTGACTTCCACATAAGTTTTGCGTCTAGGGTCATTCCTAGATATTTTGCCTCGTTTGCGTATGGTATTTGTACCGAGTTAATGGAATTAGGTAAGTGGTTTACCTTTTTGTACGTAAAATTCACATGCTTGACTTGGTCTCGTTAAGGACGATTCGCCAGGCCTTTGTCCATTCGCATACTTTGTTTAGAGCCCGTTGTAGTTTACTCGTTGATGATTCGACTGACTCGTCCGTTGCGAGGATAGCCGTATCATCTGCGAACGTTGTTACTACGGTCCCTTCATCTTGTGGCATAATTTTTCGGGCGGTGCCGAATCTCACACATTGCAGGTTGCCCAGATCCCCTAATTGTGGACCCCCTTGAAAGTGCCTTTCTAAATAGTAGGAGCTTACTAAACCTCGAACACCCAGCACACCATGTGCTAAACTCCACAATCATAATTTTTAGTTAATGAAATCCATTTATAATGTACATCTCTATCATTTGTTCTAAAAGATTGTTGAAACAAGTGTGGATTCTCATATTTAATAAATTGTATTTTAGAAAAAGGTAATGTTGCAAAATTTAAGTGACCTGCTTTGGCAGAGTACGCTTTGAAATCTGATGGTTGCATCTGAATCAATTTCAGATTAACTTTCTCATAGCGCATGTTCTTAAGTTGCCTTAGAAGTGCCAATGGACTATGTATCTCAATGTGCTTAAGATGCTTGTCTATTGCACTATGAACAGAGTCAAATTCCTGTATGAGTGAGTGTCCATGGACCAAAAATTGTTGTAATATCATTTTCAGGTCATTATCTTATTTCCACTCCACAATGTCAAAATTTCCACATGAGGATGTTCTGCCAAGACGTTCTGTAATATTTTAATCAGAGCACTGGCTATATCGTCACCAGAACGACCACTATGTACTTACTCCTTAAATAGCGCAGTAAGTTATTTTTGGTTTTTTGTCGGCAGGGCAAACTGTTGCCGTAAAGTTAAAAACACTTAGTTTTCGTTTGTAATAGAATGAGGAAGCGTTTCCTTTGGGAAGAGAAAAAACGCTTTGGAGGTCAAAACAAATTATTATTTTTTTTTTGCTCCAAGTTGTTTCTGTCTAGGTCTCTTTCGGTCTTCATGAATATTTTATCACCTTTATGTTCATTAAACTCTGCATTTTCATTACTTGTAGGTATTTCTTTAGCTTTAAAAGTCAGACACCGATCGCACTGATCTTTTTTTGGCTTGTAAAAAGACAAGTTAAAGACATTGTTAAACTCTTTGCGGTATAAGCACTCTTTAGCAGGGTCATTCGTGGACTCCCTATACTATGTGTTCATCTTTGTAATATTTAAGTGAGGCTCTAAATATTTTCTATCGGAGCTTGCCCTACAATAATGGGACTCTACTGTAGGGAAACTTTTATGTGATCGTAAAGCTCTTGTATTCTTCCGGGCGGGGATTTTAGTGTTTTTTCCTTTATTGTAGGAATTTTGGCTGCCGTTTTTATTGAGGTTTTTAAAATAATAGTATAGTATTCTCTTTTTGCTTATTGTAAGATCGTAAGCAAGTACGGCAAAACCAAAAAAAATATTTTTCTTTCTAATGACGTATACGATTAAATAGCGTTACCTTGCAACTTGTAGGCACATAAGTCATAACAATACTGAACAAGCATTTGAAGTTTGATGGCGTACGTTATCATAGGACGTACGTCAAAACAATTCTTAAACAAAAATTTAGTTAAATTGTATAGAAAATTTGACGTAAATGCCAAATTTTGTCGTTTACGTCAAAACAATACGTTAACTTGATGAATTCGATGGATATACGTCAAAACCATTCTGTATATCTTTGCAATGGAAAGAGATAGAGCAAAACGGATAAAAGATTTGGAAAGAGCTACCCCGAAAACGTAAGACTGCATACCAAACTCAAAAAGTGAATTTTGGGGCTTACGATAACCCAATATTAAGGCGACGATATGAATATCGAAAAATTTCCAAATTCGTTTGTACGAGAAATGTGTCGCGTCTTCCTCCATCTCAGTGTCACATATGTATGTAGGTATGAGCCATTGAAACCCATGCTAGAGGATAATCACATTATCTCATATTGAAGGCAAACAATTAACACTTTTTTGGCAAAGGAGTCCATTACAAGGCGCCTATAATACCTCGGGCTGAATATATTTTCTATTGTATGTAATATGTTCTATCATGAAATTGGGCTTCAATTATGAAATAATAAACTTTAAGCCGAAATGGGAAAGGAATTACTGAAGACTGTTGTGATATATCATACTAAGTCTAAGCTAATTTCGCGGATAAAACTGAAAGCAACTCATTTAATATGAACTGCATATGTAGCTGACTGTAAGTATCTGAAGATTAATTAAGTTATTTATGTAAAAAATTAAGAAACTGTACATAAAAATCACATAAGTAATATAACAGTATTCACATATTCATAGTTTCTGTTCGACATTATTATCCTTTCTATGTGAGGTCGGATGACTTTTTAGTAACTAGTGTACGGACTACTAATTCCACCTTTATCACGATTAATTGATGATGAAGTAAGTATGTCTGTATTCACATACACATACTATATATAAGGTTTAAAATCGATTAGCTGATTTTAAGCGTTGTCATGGAGGTACATATTATTATTATTACTCGCTATTTTGCTGGTAGGTATAGAACGCTTCTTTATCTTTGGGTGATAAAGAAACACCCAAATCAAATAATTAAAAAAAATCAATAGGATCGCAATACTATGGAAAATACCGGAGGAGAAATTGAAATCAATGAATTTCTAAAATTTTTGAAAATTGCTTGTCACGTCAACGATTTAATAAGAGATTCCAAAAAATCAAATTCCAATTCCATCGATTTTGATGAACTTGCATCAAACAAAATTGTTAACAATCTTTATGGATTTACTAAATGTGAAAACACGGAAAATATAAATGTTCTCTCTGCTGCGATGGATGATACTACATCGGAAAAAATAATCATGACGTCTCGTCGCAACCGTAAAAGGTTATCTAATTCCTCATCAAAACCAAAAGGTACGGCAAGATGTAAAAGCAGTGATTGTGAACCTAAAGGGCAAATCCATCCACAACTAACGGAAAAGTTGGACTATTTAATAATCGAAGGAGTTCTTGATTCCGTATTACCTTTTGTATGCCCTGTAGCACCAACCAGTAACCAAATTGTCGGAGTGCCAAAATCCACGTCTAAAGTGAAAGTTGGAGACAGCAGTCCTGTAACGAGCGGTCATGTAAAGTCAGCTATCTCTTTACATCCCGATGGAATCAACTCGGTAAATTTAGATGAAGCAAAAGAACTGCCAGTACCAGCTTCTACAAAAGAAGAAGATGTACCATCATTACCTGCGAAAGAAAAAACAAATATATCGAGACGGGCTTCGCAGACAAATTCGATTACTGAAAATAAAAAACATGAGTATGTACAAATAGTTTTAATCATACATGTCGAAATAATTTACATTTTATTTGTATAACTACTTATACATATGTATGTATGTAACTTACTTTGTAAAACATAAGACACCATCTTTACATCTTTCTCAACTATGTACTATATACAAGCTTATATGTAGGTCTAGAAATGTATGTAGGTATCTAGGTACACACGTATCAAACGTTTTTCAAACAAAAGCTGCATTAAATAGCAGGTCCCTAATTCGTTTGAAAAATATAATACCCCAAGTATAAATGGTTTTGGAGACGTTTTGTTGCGTCACATATATGTCCTGATAATGTACATATGTACATCTCTATAATTCATGTTCGCCTACTACTGCTGTTTTTGGATACTTATGTAGTATGTATACTAGTTGTTAAAGACTTGGTGCACTGTTTGGTAATACGAATAAGTCCTAATATTTTTTTATCTAGTGGTGGTCATCTTGGTTGTGCTGTACAGACCGAAATGACGTATTGTAAATGGATATGTGAAAATTTTAAGAATAGGAGTCTGTGAATTAGACAAGAGTCCACTGCTGGAACTCTACTTGTGCTGCCATGTGGGCATAGCGTTTGTTACGCCAGTACAGTTACCATAGTCTGCTCAAAAACGTTGAACCATTAAACATAATAATAGATTTCAGGTCCCATTTTGTTGTCGTTTTGATTGATATTTTTCCTTTATCAATGTAACATGCAATTTTATTTTACTAAGTAATTAAAAAGAATTTAAAGATAGTTTTTTATATTAGATAGTTAAATTATATTCCTACCTATTGGGAAAAGAAGAAGATTTTTTCAATTCGGAATAATATCAGGCATATTACACCATATGCGTATATACACTACTTACAGTCCGGGGTGAACTTGGGCCTCAACCAACAAACCTCTCCAGTCAACTCAATCTTTAGGCAGCTGCATCCATCTCCTTTGCTAAACAATTGCATGCTTAGCCCATGGAAGCAGCGATTGGCGAGTGTTAATTTTCCTTTGATCTCAGCGGTTTGAATTTATAGCAGATCCTAGGTAGACAAACCTCTTAACTACTTTACAATTATACATACATATGTATGCATCTGTCGAGAGTGACGTTCTATCCGATACGTTAGTTTTACATGTCCTTTATTGGTAACAGCATATACTTCGCTTAGCTTCTATTAACCGTTCTAGGTGCCTCAGTCATAATTTGGACATTAGGCGACAGTGAACTTTTCCGACTAAAAACCAGGACCAGGATCAGATTGCTGACAAAAGGTTTTAAGCATGCAGACAGTATAACTGTTAAAATGTTAATGACTTATTCCGCTCATACTTTTTTTCGACCATATTTTGTAAATGAGTTGATGAATGCTCCTTACAAAGTCATCCCCTGTAAGTTCATCCTCGTAGTAAGTTCCCGAAGACCGTGCGTTGTCGATTTTCCTGGTTTGGTAGGCACATTGGTTTTCATGAAGAGGATTTCTATGTATATAATGAACCATCCCTGATATGGCTATCAATTAGTTTTTTTAAGCTGCCCCAATTATGCAGTTATATTGGTCTAAAAAGTAAATTCTATGCATTTGTTTGAAGAAAAGAGAACTGCTAACTTCTATATTCGTTCGCGCTCGTTTATTTGACGACCCTTGCCCATCGACCAACATCTCTTTTTCAATTTCCTTCCGCAGTATTGAAAGCTCCTTGATAGGCTAAGGCCCGGGTATATCAAAGTCACTCAAATAAGGCATTCACGGACGTCATCGATTACAATTAGATGCCTTGTAGTTAAGTTATTAGGCGCTAACACATTTAAGGAGAAATCCAGTCATCGATATGATAGTTAACTAAAACAACTACAAGTGATTTCAAAATATACACATATGTATATGTATATTGTCATATTCTTATTTTTGTTTCTGTGAATTTTTGTATTTCTAGTATTGAAGTTGTTATACATGTCTGCGATGAAATAAAAAACAGTTCCAAAGATTTCACTTGCCCTCAGAAACTTCTGGTTAGTAAAATGGGATATTTCGCTGATGTGACAGCTGGACAGAAGCTGGAAGACATGGATATATCTGTACATTGTGATATTCAAATCTTTGAATGGCTAATGAAATGGATAAAAAAAAACCCTGATCAACAAGAATCGTTACCGCAATTGGATGCAACGAATGTAGTTCCAATTTTGGTGTCTGCAAGTTTCCTACAGGTATAAAGCATTATTTTGGATTTGCACAAATTTCAGATATGATTCTTTTACAGATGGAACCACTTCTTTTGGATTGTTTATCTTACTGTCACGCTCGCCTAGCCGATGTTGTCCGATCATCGTCGAATCTATCATGTCTAAACGATTCAATTATTACAAGATTGGCTGCTATGTTCACCAATTTAGAGCTAGAAGTTGTAAAAGATAAACGAGAACGTGTTACTCCGAGACTGTGGACCAAACTCATTCAAAGTTTATGTGAACCAGAGCCACAAGCCTTACGTGGTCATTACTTTAGTTTGGGTGGCTTATTCCGCTGTTCAAGGTAAACGAACAAATATTCAAAATGTAACGACTATGGGCGTAAATAATGTAAATCGCTTGCAGGTGTAATAAATGTCTTACTCAGACAATGAGCTCTTACGTTACTTGTCTACCAAATAATACACGTCTCAATAGATGGGGACAATTAGTAAGCCAACATACACGTGAGATGTCATGGGACTTGTCCAGTTATATATCGTCTTTGTTTAAAGAACTGAAATCTTGGCGCAGAGTTTACTGGAAATTGTGGGGACATTGTCATTTTTTATATTGTTGCATTTGTGAGACTCATTTTCCTGTATATCAAGTATGGAAATGCTTTTTATTACTTTTTTTTTTAAAGCAACTAACAAATTTTCAGATGACTTGGTGCCGTTTTCATCCAGAGGGAGCACAATTTTTGGGGCCGGTTACTGAAGGGCGAATCACTGGTCCAGCAGGTCGTTACCCCTGTTGTGGTCAGCAAGCTTTTCGTTATGAAACTTTACCCGGACCAAATGTATTTTAGTTTTTTACTTTTTTACTAGATATTTTACTTGTTGCATTACTCGAAATAATGCAGTGTATGTTCCTTGCCTGTTAGAATATTTTTTTACAGTAGATTTAACACACACAATGCTTAAAATGTTACAATATCTACTTATGGCAGGATAAAATTTTAATTATTTATAAGATCTTAGTCTCGACGAGATTGGGACCGTCTTAAAATGTTTTTTTAATCTTTTTTTTATTTTCCGTTTTAAGGGATGTCAATTCAGAGAACATAGTGTTCTAATAGAAAATGATCGTGATCGGGCTATTCTGACCTTGCTGCAAATCGCTGCCGAAGGAGGAAATCTTTTTGAAAACCCACCCTTAAACCTGCATGAGGAAATTTCAAGCATTTCAATGGAACCCAGATGGATTGGTCTGTGCTTAATGCCGACCAAATGTAGACCAGGTCTACTGCCTACATTAAGTTCAGAAGGTACTCGTAGATTCAGAGACCATCCTTTATCTACTATCAACTATACATACATGTATATACATATAGCTATATATTACAAATCTTAAGAGTGAAACTTCGTGCAATTTATTTTTATGTGTTTTGAGCGATTGTAAGGAATCGCCAAATCGGTTGCATAAGTTTTCGCTTAAATGGGGCACGCTCAGTGTACACAGTCCGGTCAAAAAATAGCACAACCAACAATATGGAAAGCTAATAAGAACAATAGTGATTTGTTAATAGATTATTTATTGCATAGCATTTATTGAAAATAAATATTGGTGTTAGAAGACCCACCTCAACAGCATTTCCCGGGAACCAAATGGCAACATGCCTTCCTTCATAATTTTGCCTTAAAGCATTTAGTCGGGTATGAATTTAATTCAAAATGTTGCATCTACATCTTGGTAAAAAGACATCACCAAACCATTTCTTCTCACATAAGAAAAGACCAAACACCTTTCGTCTATTTACTCTAACGTTTTTCACTTTTCAACCGGCAAAATGATATGGTTCCTTACGGAGACAAATCTTTTTACTACATGACATGTTTTAGTTGCGGGCAATGTACATACATACATCTTCCAAATATTTTATAAAAATCGGCAATGATAGAAAGGTTTTGGTGGGCGCCATGGTTCAGTGGTTACTGCGTTGGATTATGGAGCAAAGGGTTCGAGGTTGAAATCCCCACCTCTCACGAGCGTCTGACAAACATCCGAGAGTATAACTTGTCATGTGAAAGCTTCTCACGAATGGTAGTGAGAAGATAGGCCCTGGGTCCCATCGACTTGTTGCGCCACACATTTATTTTTTAAAAACGTTTTACTTTAAATATTAGAGAGCGCTCTTCCACTTATGTGGGTTACTTAATGGTCAAATGAGGAAAAAAGGAACTAAGTAAGACGTATTCTTTGTACATATTATGACCGCGCTTGGTGAGCTACGTTTTTAATCGTAACTGTTCGTGGTTGCACCTACAATAAGTTGGCCCAACTTTATATTAAGCTTAGGAACAGTAAAGAAAACCACTCTAAAACAAAATCATTTTTCCATTGCATCTTATAACGAATGGCAGATTTAAATAATATTTTTAAAGTAATTTCGTTAAATAATTTATTTATTGCAGCAGACTTATATCAGGCATTTAAATGTCTGTTAATTGGGTTTTTTCACTATTACAAAGATTTAAGTATTTATGTTACAATTCTGTCCTTCATTTTTCACAGAATACCACACTAAATTGTCACGAAAATTGCGTCTCGGAGCTTCCCATTTTGCAGAATCAAGTAGTGAATCAGATACTAGTGACACACCGGAGAGATATAAAAAATACACGCCTCGCAATTTTTCTACCAGCAGTGACGGTTGCGAGTCAGAAAGCGGTAGCGTAAAAAAAATACATAGAAGACAAAACCGAAGGTAAGATATACTTCAGTTTATGTTTAAACATGCCACAGAATTCTTTTACTTAAATATATACATATGTAAGTACCTAATTATTTGAAATTACAACCATATAGTATATAAGTACATGCATTTGCATATTTATAATTTTCAATTTCAAAATTTTACTATTTAAAATATGTATAACAATCTTTTTGAAGGCTCCGAAAAGATGTGTAAGGTTAATAATTAATTTTTTGCGCCTATAGTCCCATCCTAGAACAGTCCTATCTCTATTGCTTTGCTATCGAGGCACTTGATTTCATTATTTGTACTAATATAGGTCGATTAGCACCATACCAAAGAAAAGTTTCGCTGAGTAATAAGACATCATTTGAAAGATGTACCATATTTCTTCAATTAATTTTTTTATTTATATCTTTATATTTTTTATGTGTGCATACATATATAGGTGATGATGTGTCCTAATATATTCAATTGTACCATATTTCTTCAATTAATTTTCTTATTTATATCTTTATATTTTTACTTGCACCTATACCTATAGGGCAAGTATTGTATTCGTGCAAAATTTGGAACTCGAGATTTTAATCAAACTTGACATTACCATAATGGAGAAGTCCAAAAAAGTAGGTCCGCCAATGCCGTCTGTCTGTCTGTCTGTCTGTCTGTCTGTCAGTCTGTCAGTCTGTCTGTCTGTCTGTATATTCGACTACAGCCTAAACGGCTGGGCGGATTTACTCCAAACTTCATATATAGGGTCTGTGGGATATTCCCTAGAGGCGAAATTTGAATTTTCATTCTAACCTCAAAATTAAGGGTAGTTTACTTAAGGCCGATTTCAGTTAAAATGGATTTTCTCGAAAACGGCTCTAACGATTTCGATAAAATTTGATGTGTGGGTTAGTTTGGGTATATGCTATGAGGTGGCATACCACGTTTTTCACGAAAAATTCGAATAACGGTAATATTGAAAATCAGCTGTTTCTCGGGTATTTGTGCAGCGATTGGCCTAAAAATTATTATTTGTAGGTTATAAGACAAGTGCAAAATAATGGCATACCAAATTTTGGAATGCCACGCCCACTTTTATAAAACTTATTTTTTTTCAAAATTTTTACTAGAAATTGAGAAAAAATTATTTAAGCAAAGTAATAGGCCTTAAAATTCTCTATAATTCACTCAAACACCCTATCTGGCCACGCCCACTTTTTATGGGCATTTTTATAAAAACAAAACATTGAGTAAACTCCTACAATGTTATGACTATTATTCCATGGAAACGCGGAATGACACGCCTACTTTACTGGGAAGAGCAAGACTTGGACTTTAATTCTGATAAAATTATACACTTATAGCATTACGGTGCAAGTACGTACGACCCAGTCGTGCACTTTATTTATATGTGCATACATATATAGGCGATGATGTGTCCTAATATATTCAATTGGTGTCCCATGGTGAAGAAAGTTTGAAAACACAAACACAAAGAAGAATCTCTAAATAAATAATTAATTTTTCTCTTTATCCTTGCTCGAATGGCATCCGTAAAACATTGTCTCGCAGTTGCAAACCTCTCCAAAGTTTCTTGTGGTTACTATTTTTCCTCAAAATACACATGATCTGGTGTACCTTGCCAGTTGTTCACTACATCGTTCAGTTCATCTTTGAACTCGTTTCCATACAACCTGTGTTGTTGATCCGTTCACGCAATTCGAGACCTGATCTTTTGAAAAGGGGAAGCAGAACAAGTGTAATTTTTTTTTATATCCGCTTGATGCCAGACCGCTTTTCATAGCTCCACAATTTTATTTGAAATTGAAACACATTAGGACCAAATGTTTATGTAATAAAATTTTCAACAGTTGACTCATACACTGTCTACAGTCACGTCCATTTTTTGCGTGTGTTTCTGCACCAAAATTCGTAGATTGTAACATTTTAATGAGTGCGATTAAAGTGCTCTCGAAGAAGTGAAATTAAGAAAAGTAAACGAACGCGAGGAAATTTCTCGTGAGGACTATGTATCTTTTACGAAAAACTACGAAGCTCGAGCAGGATTTCATAGAAATTCGTCAAAATTCGCTATTTTGGGAACGTATTTAATCGTTTGCATGTATCTTTCTCAAACACGCTCACTTTAGAAGGTCTGATGCATAAAAAGGAAAATTGTATTTTTGTAAACATGCATATAAAAATACATATCCTTATATATCGATTATTTCCGGATTTTTAGACATAGAGAAATCGGCTGCATGATTAATCTACATACACATCTATGATGAGACGCTCCATAGCTATTAGTTCTCAAAGCCAAAGAGGTAACACTAATCTTGTCACTAGATCAGATTACCTCTGTAGGTCCAGTAATTTACAACTGTTCTTCAATATTATTTTACAATATAAAATATGATAGATATAATATACAATTGAAATTATTAACACGTTATTTATTTACGTAGGCATATGGAACTATCAGGAAGATTTTGGTCCGGAGAGCTATCAGCGAGAAGCAATCAAGACCACCAGAGAGAGTTTGAAGAAAGAGTTATGAAACAAGTATCATCGGCAGTTGGAAAAAAGACAGGTGGGGAAACTAACACGACTCTACCCGTTACAACAAACTGTGGGACCTATATTCGACTAGAACAAGAATGGAAAGAACAATTGAAGCAAAAACATTCACTTAAACAAAAATTTAAATGAACTTTACCAATTTATGAAAGTCATCGAATAGTTTTGTAGGAAGAAGACTTTTAAATAATCAATTATTTTTATTAATTATTATTATTTTTTTTTTAATTTACAAATTTTGATTCGCAAAAATTGCTCCGAAATTGTTGTTTTTTTTTTTCGTGTTTTCCTGTAAAATACAACTAAGTGATCTTAACAAATAAAAAAAAAGTATTTTCAAAATAAACAAAAAACTAAATGCATTTAATCTATTTGTTTAAAAGTTCTTAATGATGTGCTTGAAATTCGAAACACATAACGATTCGATTTATTTGCAAAACAATCAAAAAAATCTTTCCATTTCAATATCAGACCGTTCCGTCTTCAAGTATGTATATTCTTTGTTCTATATGTGTAATTACTGCATTTACTAAAAGTACTACGGGTTGCCTGAAAGATTAAACAAACAAAATTTATAACACTTCGATTTCACCTCCTAACTGCCACATAAAATATTCTAGAATTACATCGAAATAGAAAAAATATACAGGTTCAAACAACAATAACATTTAGAAATTAATTTAGTGGTTCCAAAACAGTAAGTTTCGCAATAAAAAAGAAAATGTAATAAATAACAGGACTGCTTTTTAAGTTCCTGTTGAAGGGGAGTTGGAGTTGTTCGTGTTCCGCTGGAGTTACTGACGTTGAACATGTTGTTTTTAAAAAAGTTTTTTATCGAGCTATCTAAATAAATATTCAGTTGCTTTTTCTAGATCCCAGTTCTCTTTTGATAAAACGGCACGAGCATCGTGTTCGTCTATTCCCATGTCTTTAAGACGTTGAATTTTGGCATCGATATCAACGAATTTATGTGGACCTGAAAGTTAAAATGTAGAAACATATTTGACACATACATACATATAACCGTTAAATTATTTTTTTATTATAATGATTTTTACTACATTTGTACCCCCTCAGAACACAATCGTGGCACGTTCATAGCTTCATTTAGTCCTACATTTGGATTTCTATTTAAACTGCCTGGATTTACCCAAATTAAAGAACCTTTCTCCTTAAATTAAGTGCAAACTTCAAATCAATTCTAATTACAGTTATCCTTAATTTTTTTTATAACTGTATTGCACATCTAAACATGGAAATAATGTTAAGACACAAGTAAAATACTTATTTTTACTAACAAATAATTAAAAACAAAACCTCCAGCTTTTTTTAAGTAAGTAAGTTTGGCATTGAAATCATCCTCAATAAGAAAATTGTCCCCTAGCAAATTTATGAGTTTCGTACAGTCTTCTTAATTTGGGGAACGCTTGTGTATGGTAGTATGTATGTACATGCCAAACTTTTATAAATACTTATTGTTGTTACTTGCAGAATAGTGAACTTGAGTTCTTCATAATGTAATCTTCTAATTATATTTTCTTGACATCTTGTAAAAATAATTGCTTTGCATTTTGTCATAAAAGTTTGTTTTTTTTCTTCCAGTTTCGAACTCATCAGCTCTGCCTGACTAGTTTTAAACTCAAGTTCAGTAATTTGATGCGTACTCAGAACGGACACTGTCAAACAAGGTGCTTCTCAAGCTCTTTCACGTCTTACAGTTGACTCTTAACTATGTCATTATTGTGTTACCTTTAGTTTTCTTTACCATAAACAGGTTAGTCATTTCTACTAACAGTTACTTTAGTTTTCATCGCGTGACAATTCCTACTTCCAAAGTTGAATTTAGTAACGTTATAGTTTTAAAACTACTACAAACCATGTTTTTCAGTTAGATAAAAATAATAATGGCTGAAAACTGCGTTCCTTGTATACATAAATACATATGTAAACTTATTTAAACAAAAATGAGGAACTGCCATATTTGTGATCTGAGGATGTATCAGTATTACATGCATAACTAAATATATGGAAAATGTTTTACAATTACCTCCAGCATATGCATTTGTCCAATGCCTTGCAGTGATTTCAAAAAGTGGGTGGTTTTCTTTATATTGTGAAGCTACAACTGCATCTTGAGGATCATCTGGTTCAGCTGCAGCCAACAATGCTTGCAGTGATAGTAAAACCGTTCTTAAAGTCATAGCAGCAGCCCTGTAAATAAAATATGTATTCAAAATACATACATATATGTATATGTAACTATGTCGAATCGACCCTCGCGCCCAATAGTAACCACTGAACCACCGCGCCAAATATATATTTACTT
Organism: Xylota segnis; assembly: GCA_963583995.1. Lineage (NCBI taxonomy): Eukaryota > Metazoa > Arthropoda > Insecta > Diptera > Syrphidae > Xylota > Xylota segnis. The sequence continues at coordinate 26,500,684 of OY757238.1, forward strand.
GCTGCAGCGTATGTATGTTAAATTTATTACATTTCGATCTTGAAAGTGTAAAATGAAATATAAACAAAATTTTGGAATTTAATACTTCTAAAATCCAATCCTGTCGTCTGTCGCTCAAGTATTAACTAAATCCTCGGCCATTAAAAATAAATGACATTTGCATCGTCGAAACCGAAACATTTTTCGTTCCCGGAATGTGTATTAATGCGATATCTCCAAGATAATTCATACGATACAAGAAATGCTCTGTCATTTCTGATATGACTTTAATATGCGTATAAGGAATTCCCTAACACCTACTAAATAGAATTCAAAATTACGTGTTAAAACTAATAGGAGACAGAAGCGAAATGTCCATTTCCATTAGACTTCTTTGACAATTTTCTTGTAACACCCCTTACTCTTCGAAAGTTCATCCATTTGCCTTCAAGTCTATCTACCAATATCCGTAGGGGTTCACTACAATACTAACCACAACATCTATACAGATTTTAAGTCCAAACAAAACTTCTTTGGTTCGACTTTATCGAGTCAGCAGAAACAAATTATTTTACTTAGAGATTCTCTGAATTGCAACCTTCAATTCGAGACAATCAGATAGACCACTTTAAATGTCAAACAATCGTGGATATACAGAAAGTGGGTAAACATGGCGCATTTAGTTTTATTATTGTTTCTTCAATTGACTATTCGATATCATTGATAACAACTAAGCAGATATAAAGGCCATCATTAAATCACTGGCAGGGTTATATATCGAGATCATTTACAGCATTTAGGGCTACACATATATAAACAAAAATTTTCCGCTCTCTTCTTCCAAAACACGGCAGTGTGCCCCAAGCGAATGTACTGGAAAGAGAAAAGCGGCAGGAGGACTATCCACGAAACTGCACTCCAGTAAGGCGATCGACGTCTATATTGACAGTTATGTCACCATGAAGACCATTTCATCAACAGTCGTCAAATTAAAACAGGTTAAGCTATCCCTTGAAGAACTCACAGCCCTGACAGCAAACCATGACGTCGCACTCTGTTGGGTTCCAAGACACAGCGGCATTCAAAAGAACGAACTAGCGGTCAAATTAGCAAGAAAGGGGTAGCAGGACCTGACAATGGTCAACGCTTGTGTTCTACCCCCTAGCATTTCTTACACTCAATATAGAGAAAACCTTCTTTAGACTAGCTAACGAGAGAAATTCGTCGTGTCTCCAAAAAACTTTTGATAAAATATGATATCGCAAAAACCAAACAATTCCATACCCAACCTGACCTCTGCCCAGGCTGTGGGGACACGGATGCATTAGAATGTACTTTTCACTTCCTTTGCGAATGCCCAAGAATATGAAGAACTACAAAAGCTGCCCTCGGTGCCAATATACCAATTCGGAGAACTTGGTGGAAAGCCTCCATCAATCATCCTGAAATTTATAACAACTTCGGGGTGATTCAGAAAGGCCATGTAGCCACCCTAAAGCAGACAACCAACCTTGTATTTGTTTTTCAGGCTCACAATGGATCCACTGGCTGGTTGGCTGCACACGTAGCCACACCGTTATATCTACCTACATAACATGGAACATGGTGAACTTTAAAGGTCGATTGACATACACATGTTAGAATCACTTGAATTCATTGAACGAAAGAACCTAGATTTCTATTTAATATTTGATTTAAATACGTTTAGTCTTACCAATTATCCTTTAGTATGTCTAGACATATGGCTCCAGTGACTGACGATATGTTGGGATGCCAGATTTTTGTTATAAATCGAACCTACAACGTTAATTAAATGCTTGCAAAATTGTTTTTCTTGTAATTGCAACTGATACATTACCTTGGGCGGATTAAACGGATAAGTCTCGGGCACCTTTATCTCAAGTACAAATTTCCCACCCTCGTACGGTGTGTCTGGCGGTCCGGCTATTTCTCCTTTCAGCTGTGTCCAATCGTCGTGAATTAACTCAATTTTGATTGAACATTGAACTATCTGTAGAAACACTTTAGTTAGACTATAGCACTTTAGTTTTTACCTTAAAATAAATCTCCCATTTAATTACAACAGAGCACAATTAATTCACAGCTATATAATACAATGATTGCAAGAGAACCCCAAATGTTTTGAATTGCTTATCGAAAAAACTTGCTAGTAGCAGGTCAGAGTGTAATTCAATTTGCTGCAAAAACAAAAGCAGCAGAAGAACAAAACGTCTATTTGTTATACAAAATATGAGCAGTATTTTCCCTTACGTATTGATTATTCTAATTTTAGAACCGCCACATTTTTGTCAAACGGCTCAAGTGAAAAAAAAAGTTGCAGTTTACAAATAAGAAATACTGTTAACAAACTTAGATTAATCACAATAGTGACCGCAATGAATTGCAAAGGCAGTGATATAGTGCCCGAGTACGTAGAAGAAGATAATGGATCCGGAGATCCGGGGCATTCTGGCAAGTAGTTGCTTAGCTAATATAGTTTTTTTATGTTTACGTAAATGTGGTGTACTGTAAAATTTTAAGCGAGAAATCTATGGCGGTGTGAATTTAAGGTTAAAATTATTTAGCCGCTTTTTTCGTAAGTTTAACATGCTTTTTTCATGAGGAAATAAACATTTATAAACATATGATCGAGAAGACGAATGGCAGGACAAATTAACTTACCTCATCGCTCCGCATAACTTCTTTGAATTCCCTCTTGATGCGGGATACTGCCATATCAGCCATTCTGATTGGTTTTGAAAACGCTTCCTATGGTATAACAACTGTTTGATAAATTCTACAAAAAGTTGGTTCTTTGAGTCTTTTTAAAAACGTGAATCTAAAATTTAAATTGTTGAAGAGAAGGGAAAAACTACAAGGGAGCAGTGTTCATTTATTTATGTATAATTTTTTTTCATTGTTGCGCGAAACGTCAAACTGCATAGTTTGCTTGCGGTTAACCAGTTAACTTTCGCAAATAACTTATTTATTTCTGAATGGATAATTGTTTAGTGGTTTGGTTTTAGTTCAAATACCTACTTCTGAATAATAAAAGTGACAATAAAATCGTGAAATCCAAATCTTAAATTTTGCAAAAATTGTTTTTCAACTGTCTCTCTCTAACTGCAGTGTAAAATGTCGTTTCACAACGACAGAGAAATCCAGTGCAACTGTCAGATGATTGTCATTTTTTTCCTTTCTATTTTATCATGGGCAAATGAATGTGTTCAAAACCGAAGAACCCTTTGGCCATTGTTACGAAAGGTGGGCATTGTTTAATGCCTCTTTGCAAAGTACCTACGTACTATCACCATGTACTACTGTAATAGAATTGAATTGCTTGCGGATGCCCGCAATATCTTATGTCTGAAGTTGGTGGATGATGATGAACAACTAGAAAAGTAGAAAAACAGATGAAATCTATTCCCTCATGACTCTTAAAGAGTAGCTCTGAGATATATAGTTTTTTTTTAGCTGGGGACATTTTTTGACAATTCTTTATTTTATTTTATATTATATTAGATTTGTTCCCTTACTTGAATTATATTATATTAGGTATGTTCCTAAAAATGTTTGTTGGTATGTGGTGAACGATCTGTCAATTTTTTCTGGTTTGGGTTATTTTGAAGTGTTTTTTGTTATTGACGTTTAAGAATGGGTACCATTCGTTATTTCAAGCGTTCCCTAACTATTTTACCTCTCACTGAGAGATGTGTACCAATACTCTCAAAAATTTGAGAACTTACGATTGTTAGTGCAGTTACTTTCTGCTGTTTATTATTTCTCCTATTTATTAATGCAGTTAAGCATCATAGCCTGTAATCCTCAAAAAACAATTTTTCGACTTCAAACTTGGTCCCGTTATTTCATCAGAAATAAAATTTGTTTTGAAATAAAAAAAATCTTATGAGTTATAATTGTTTTCCAGAATAATATTGTCTTCGTTTTAAATATGAGTAAAAGAACTTAACCCTCTACTGCATGAATTCATTTTTTTTTCAATGCACACGCGCGAGGAAATGAATTTGATATGAGAAAATCGCAGACAGCAGTTATCTGGCAAATATAAAAGGACCGTTTTGATCATGTTGTGTTTTAGTCATTTCAAATGTGATTTAGTAAAGACATAACTGCCGAAAGCCATATATGGGTTCGTATGCGGTAGAGGGTTAAAAAGTATTTGCAGTCTATAATAGGTAGAGGGAACTGTAAGACATTACTGCGAATCCGACCTATCTGCTGAAGTAGCTTTATTGCAAGATGGAAATTCTATTTCCCGCTCTTCCGTAACAAGAACCCCTCAGAAGCTCTTCCACCTATTTCTTCTTTGTTTAAACCAATCGCGGCTCCATATGCCTGGAATCATACTTATCCACCAATAGTAAAATCTTATCTTTGCAATAGACCTAATACCATGGTCAATCCAACGAGTTGTAAATGTTTAATTTTATTTTAAAATTTGAAACTCTACTAAAAAATTACTCATCACCATCAGACTCAATTTATTAAAAAATGAACAAAAAGTTCAACTAATTCCAACATTTGCTTAGTGTTGAAGTTCCGTTACCTTACATTACGTTTTTCTCTCTGCAAACCAAATCCCAGGTCGAAACTTCATAGCTTTTTGCAGAAGAGAATAAGAATTTTCTATTTGTGAATTTCGGTTCAAGAAACTTCTGTAAAATTTATGAAATCTTTCAAAGTTGACGTTTAATTTTTGGTTATTAAAAGTAATAAACCTTGTCAAAATTCTGACGTTTAAGCTGTCGCAGACTTTTGTAGGCCAAAAATTAAATGTCAACTTTGACAGATTTCTTAAATTTTAAAGTTTTTTTTTTTTGACATTCAATTTAGTAATTATAAAAATACTAAAACAAAGAATTCCTCCCTTAATTTTGTTTTGTCCTGAACAATGATTTCTTAAAATTTCCCTGTGAAAATGATACAAAATTTTCGATAGGTTTTATGAAATGTAAGGATTTTTTCAAATTTTAAACAGTGGCTTGTTGTAAAGTGGACTTGTAAAATTTGTTATTTGCAGGAATGTAGGATAAGATCCATAAAAATTAATATCATGTCAGCTGTGCTTTTAATTATCAAGCTGACAAACGTGATTAAATGCATTACAAAGTGTCATGTGTCATGTTTCTTTTATTTTGTTTGTTTTAGTTAGAAATAAAGTTAATCATTTCACAACTTGGCTAGTTAGCCTTCTGTGGGCGAATACGATGTGATATCATCCTGTCAGATATTGTCGAGCCCCCAGCTCTGCATCAGAGCCAATTAGAGCAAAACTTGTAAGTTAAGTTAAGTACTTTGATAGAAGGAAGTATTTATTACTATAGTTGGCTCAGATGGAAAACATGACACTAATCTTTTCGGGTACTAAATTTGCGCATTCATCATATTTCAGCGATCGTTCTTCTGTAAGGAAATTGCAGATTATCGTACAGAAGAGCCATTGAATTAAAGAAAACTTCATTTAGATTATTCCTCCTCAATTAAGGTTAATTTAAAGCATCTAATATTAACATCTAAAAATTTGCAGTTGCGTCCGTTCTCAAGTTCATGTCTTGCATGATCAACCTCTATATTGTTTTGTTTTTAAAATTATGTGCATAACTAGATCTTCTCACATTTTCGACAGTTTAAAAAAATTTCTAGCTTCAATGAATTGGAGTAGGTACAAACAATCTCTTAAAAATCAATCTTTAGTGTCCTTAGAAACTAAAGACAAAGGATACAGGCCACCCGTTTTTACTAAACGAAAATATATTTCAGCAACAAACTACATACTTATGTATGTAGGGACATAGGTACATAGATATGTACATTCTTTCAAATCAAAATACGAGTAATTTCTCTACCTGTAGTCATACGAACATCACATATTCAGAGAGCATTACGTTTCAAGATCGTTAGAACATAAAATGTAGCTACAGATTTAATTTTAAACTAAGACAGTAGGTAGTTTTAATATTCATTAGCTTTACTTTTTCAGGTAAGAACGGGTACGCTACATACATATGTATGTATGTATAGGTTTTTACATATTTCTTAACGCAAATGCCGATAGAACCACTTGCAAATCACGGCAGTAAAACATCAACTCTACACACTCTACAAAAGAAACAGAAAACCCAAACTAAACAGAGGTTATCTCAAGGACACGTCTGTGTACGAATTTGAACGCCCGGCGGCGGGGAAAAGATATATGTACATATGTGGATACATATATATCTACATAGGATCAACTCGTGTTTCTTCATGGCAAACTGAAACCATTCATTTAGTTCATTTAAATTCGTGCTTTCAGTTGTACTTTTTGCTTGTTGTGCTGAAGTGTGGATTAAACGTAAATTCTGTGTAAGTTGAGAAATAACTTCATTGATTTAAAGACCTGACATTTAGAGTTGTATGTTTTTCAGTTGATATGAAAAAATGGTGATCTTTCTTATCATTATCGCATAAAGTTGTTTTCTGTATTTGTACAAAACTTAGTAATAAAACCCGGCTACTTCGTGCGCACGTGGTCTGCCCTCTTGCGTCAATGTGTACGTATTGCATACAATTCAATAACATTGCAACTACGCATCTGTTTTGCAATTGTGTGTTATTCATTCTAAATATTTAGCGTCAAATTTCATAATTTGAATATTGCATGCAATTCAAATTTTTGTTCGCGAAAATGTTCTTGTAGATTTTATTGTGCTACACTACACATACAAGGTAATTATTTTCCATGGAGACTTGTCAAGCTATGTTATCAGAACTCTCCACGCCGTAGCCAAACAATAGTAAAACACGTCCATAATATGGTATTACCAGACACCTTGCAATGAGTTAATTTTTTCATGCCAAGCACATAAAAACCTGTAAAGTGAAAATTTTCGTAGGGAATTTTCTTTGACAACCTAAAAACTAGCTTAGTTGTAACGCAGTAGGAGGTAGTTTAGGTATGTATAATAGAGCTTTTGTTTTTATATATGACATTATGAAACAATAAAAGAAACACAAATTTGGGCGGTTAAACATAGAACAAGTTTCCAAATTTGTTTTCGCTTTTGTGGTCACTGCACGCTATTTTAACAGAATAAAATAAATGAAATATATTTAAATGTGTTATAGTAAGCTAGAATTTTTTTTATAGGGGTTCGAAGGCTTTCTTTTTTAACGAAATATACCAGAGTGCTTTTGCAGGATAAATCTTTCGAACAGGCTTAGCATCAATTGTGACACTTAATATCAAAATTTAAACGTATTTTTGATCTTTAATCTATTTATCAAATTTAACAGACATGGCGGATCGTGCTTCTACTTCTGGCTCGGAAGGTAATAAAATATACTAATATTGTAGCTGACACAAAGCAGACATAATGTGCTATAACTAATAAGAGTATGCGCTCAGATATTCTGCGCAGATTTAATAAAAGTAATTTCTCGGAAGTTTGAAAATAAACGAGATTTCACTACAAGTTCGGTTTCTAGGTTCATTTTTCAGCACAAGTTTTACCAACTATACTTAGAATAAGTGTAATTAAACGCTGCAGTATTATTCTGAATAATCGAAAAAAACAAAATTCAGGTTCTAGTAGTTCGTCGCTTAGCCACAGTCTACAATGTGTCTATGTTTGATAGTGCAGTAACTCAAGTTAAGCAGACGGTTTTAGTTAGTTACTTAACATATGGCAACTCTCTGAATTGTGTTGAAGTTTAATCGCTATTACTAGTTGTATGTTTTGTTTATTGACACATACACTTATAACGAAAAAGCGGTGCTCATTGCGCTCACTCGTTCAAACAGACACGGTACATTTTACTCAGTGCAGATTGTCGAATCTCTCCGCTTCTCTCGTTCTCATCGATTTTGCACATCAGCAAAAGGCGAATTCGAATCCAAATAGTCTATTAACGTTTAATTATGTTGGTGTGGTGCTGCTGCAAACAACAACACAGGTTGACTTGATGGTTGGTGGGTGTCGCACACATAAACATAAGAAAACATTTTATTGTGTAAATTTTTTTTTTCATTCAATGAAGAACCGAAGGGAAATATAATAAAAACTTCTACTCGTAGATTGTGTGATGCCAGTTCGATCTGCTAATCCGATACGCGCTAAAAGTTTGATCCGCGACAATTTGGAGAAACAAGCTGGTACTAGGAACTTATTACACTCCAGAATGCCAAACATAAAAGTGTTTTCGGGTACCTCGCATCCGGATTTGGCTCAGCGGATTGTCGATAGGCTAGGAATCGATTTGGGAAAGGTGGTTACGAAAAAATTCAGCAACTTGGAAACATGGTGAGTTATAGTGAATTTTTAATAATAAAGTAGTGCTGTATGTATTGGAGTATTTGTGTTGTTCCTTTGTTTAAAACTATTCGTTCGGTGAAAATATTAGTCTTAAAAGATATACATAATGTGACATAATTTAAGTGGAAGCAACAGCTATTGATTAAATAAGAACGTTGTTTGCATGTCAACCAAATTTAATGTAAATTACTGATTCGGTTGGAGATAGTGGATTGTTTTCCGAAGGTTTTATTCCTCCAGACCATGTGAGTGAAAAATATTAAATATTTGAGGTTATGGGCTGATCAAGTGACTGTACGTTGTTCTAGTTGTCACGTTTTCCTGTCCATGAAATTGCACCTAACCATTCCCAAACGGTTTATAAGGGAGCAAAAGATAAAGTAGATATACCTACAAACAAGTGTTCTTTAATTAACTTGTTTTTACACAGTTTCGTGTCGTTTCTCTGCACACATACATACATTCATCGTTTGACGCCTCCAAGAATAATACATGAATTGAGGGTTAATTTAATTTGGGGTTCTTAGGCATAGATTCTTCGCATTTGTATTTATTATTTGGCTTGATTCCCTACTATCCCGTAGTTGTAGAAGTGTACAAATTCGTGTTGCTATGAAAATGAAAAGAAAACGCATGGCGAGTTATTATTTCATCCAAAAGTCTCCACACTTAAACTTGTTCATGTATGAGCTCGTGGTTCCCTACTGTCAGCTGTTTGGCTTGTCGAATGGGTACCACGTGAATGATACCCACTTTTGTGGTGAAAGAGTACCTACCTACATATGTATTTCCATGTGGTTCACAAACTGTACATACAAAAGATTCTATATAGATATATAGGTATTTAAAATTGTAAATACATATGTATGTATCCCATTCCTTCATGTACTTCTATGTATGTTACGTTGGAAGCTTGTTAACGATTTTTTTTGTAAAATATCCAATAAACTTGTAAAAATAGTATTTAATTTTGTTTCTTATATCATGCATACATACAAACATACATATATGTACATATGTACATAAGTCCCTACAAAAATGTCGTCTCTACTGCGGAATGGAGGCCTGTCCATCTGTTTTACGTTTAATTGGTTACCTTCGCCAAATAAATAATAATACAAAAAAATAAACAAAAGTGGGTGAGTGAATCGCCCAAAAAATAGTTTTTCTTACAAAACAATGCTATCAATGGCTGTTTGTTTGCGGCCGTCGGTAGGTGCTAGCATATGCATGTGCTAGATTAATGACCAACTGTTATCTTTGTAATTGGCGACTTGCCCGGAATGGTTTTTGATCTGTTTTGTCGCGTAAAAGTTGCATACATATGTATGTATGTACATATGGGCAGATATGTACATGGATATATCTTGAAGTCAAAAAAAGCGCCAACTTAGTTTTTAGAAAATTGCTAGAAGAAATCTTATAAATATGTACATATGTATTTTGTGGTTTCATGTAGTCACGTGGAGAATCCATACAAAAACTTCGATGTATGTACAAATATTTATACTAAAATTATAATCAATTTTCTAGGCAGATAGTTTTACCAAGTAATTAGGTCGAATAATAATAAAAAATAGAAAAGAAATACATACCTTATCATGTAAAGGTCTGGATCGCGTTTTGAAATCCGAATTTTGGAATGCAAACATACATATGTAAGTATGTACTGTGCATACATGTAAACATACAATGTATGGACTTGCGAACAAAGTACGTACATATATATGTGTGTATGTAGATTTGTCCAGTATAGTTTGTATGAATGTAGGTATCGAAAATAATATAATGGATAAAATTACCTACATACATACATATATGTATGTACTTACCTATATTGTTAATGAGGAGTGACATCAACCAATAACCTTGATTAAGACTGGTAAAAATACAATATTTTGACTGATATGAAATATTACAATCATGTTGGAACTTCGTTTGGATACAAATTTGTGTCAGTATTGCAAAACTTTTCATGAATAAGTTATGTTAATATTTGAGGATAATGCAAACATCCTAACCAAATCAACGTGATCTTGAATCAGAATATTCCAATTCTTAACTAGTAAACTAAGCTAGTAATTTGCAATTTTTAAGTATTCGTCTTGGAATACGTTCTGGAGTATGAAAATGATAGATATCATACTTTACATCCTTTTAGGTAAAAATATTTATTCGAATACGTGTGTATATAAAAAAAATTTACAAAAACTATTTTTTACATACAAATTATCCCTTACTTGTGCTTACAGTTGTTAGTCTTTTAGCAATTATATTAGGTAATATGTATATCTCTATATTTTGGATTTTTTAAATGCATATGACAAATCTTGGTTGTGGCCAATGTAATCGTATTATAAATATCTAACTTGAGAAATTTTGAATTCAGTTTTATTTTATTTAAGTACAATTCACACACTCAGATTTTCTGCAATGTATTGACGATCTATTGGGCCCTCTGATAAATGTTTTTTAACCTTAAACCTCTCTCTCAATTATACGGGTAACTCATCACTGAACTCAGGTGTCCATTATTTTAGTATCAAATTAGAAAAAATAATTGCGTGTAACGCTATCCATAATAGCAAAACCCGTTTGTATCCATAGAACTGTGTATATTGTTTGCATATTTTAAAAGTATTGAAGGCTTAAAAACTAGGAGCATCTTGTTTTCTACTTCTAGTTTTAGGAACAGGTCAAATGTTTTTTACTGTCGTAAAACATTAAAATCCGAATGCAGTTTGAATGCAGTTTGAATGCAGTTTTCTAGGGTAAAGTTTGGGCCATTCAATAGTTACTCTGTGAATGCTGTTTTCTACTTACAGGAAACTGAAAAACTTCTAGACAAACAATTTAAAATAAAAAACTGCAGGGAAGATTGGCAACATCTTGTAGGGAACTACTTGTAGGTTACAGTCTAAGTAAATAGGCATGGTAATTGGCCTACAAATCTTTGACGTACAAATCTTTGAGTATTAGACAAAGCAGAGGAAAAAATCCAACGATCTGATTTTTCAGGTATCTACTTTGCTGCTGTAGTGCAGTACTTTGTAGTAATCTATAAATGCCCACTAAGCATGTCTTTTAATCTTATCCATCATAAGATGTTTCTTTGAAAACTTTCTAAAATATAGATATCGTCAGATGAATATTATCATTTGGGGTTATAGAACTTGTAGTGCCCAGTTTTTGAAAGAAACGTACATACATATATGAGTCTTAATGGAATATTAAATAGAAAGTCAATAAAAAAAAATTTAACTTGAAAAATTGTATGATTATGGAACACAGCGTCGTTCAAGTGGCTGCCTCGGTTGACTTCGCAGTAGCGCATTCTGTCACTCCAATTTTCCAAAGTAACGCCCACCGTTGACCGCCTCATTTCCGAAGAAAAATGGTTCAATGATGCCAGCACTCCACAATCCGCACCAAACTGTCACTCTCTGTGGATGCATGGATGCCCCAGATGCGGCAATTTCGTTTGTTAACGTAGGCACCGAGATGAAAATGGTCTCGTCAGAAAATATGATTTTTCCCCCAAAATAGTTGTCCAATTCAAGCTGCTCTAAGGCCCAAACTGCGAACCGATAACGAAACGGATGGTCAAATTGCTTCAATTGCTGTGTCAATTGGACATTGTAAGCGAATAATCCGAGATATTTGTGCAGAATTCTCCTCAGGCTTTTGAGGCATTGAGTCTCACACTCTCGGCTACAGCCGCCACGTTCTCGTCTGTGCCGTACGACGACGGGCACCATGAGTGATGTCCACTTGCATACAAACTTGCGTGCAGCAGGCGCGGTGGGTGCTTCATTTCGGCCAAAACTTGTTTTAAATAACGCACGGAGGTATGGTTCTGACTTTCTGTCAAGATTTCGAGGGGGAAACAGCTGTCAGTGTCAAAATAACCTACGATTGAAAAAGAAACCACTAGGTGGGCCACCCTTTATATGTACAGGGTGGGTCAAATACAAGTTTCTTTTTAAAAAAGCAATAAAATGACCAAAATTAAATTAAGCTACGGTTGAGACAAGAAAAAAAATAGTATATGAGAGAGGGGGTATCCCCCCCTTTAAGTTGGCAAAGGTAGATAGAATGAATTATTGATCCATTCGTGCGTACTTTCTGCACCAAAATTCATAGATTAGGAAATTTCAAGGAGTGGGGGTAAAATTCTTTTAGCGAGTAGTAAAATCACAAAAAAGTAAACGAACACGGAAGCTACGAAATTCGATCACTTTTTAGACGTCAAAAGCAAATGCATGCATGCATGCAATAAATAGGTACTTGGATCTGACAGATTTGACAGCTTTCGTAGATCAGTGCAAAGAAATTTCCCGCACTAAAATTCAATGCATGGGGTAATCTTTTAGTCTCTCGTGAGTTCTTTCTTCTACGAAAAACTACGAAACTTTTGCGTATTCGAACAGGATTTGGTGACTTTTCGTAGATTTTCGTGAAAAGTCGTTGTTATGGGAGAGTACGCGAATAGACCTAATGTCTTTTCTGGTATTTTATTCTACTTCGAGCAGTGGCTTGAAATGAGTAATAAACTCTGCTGTATGCAGGTGATCACAATACCTGCATGTATTCACGTTTATTAATTTTACCCTCATAGGGTAGTTCCTCGGATGCCAGAGTGTATTCACATTGCAATTGAAATTTTCATTTTGGATTCTTAATCCAGATAGAGTTCCAAAGTGCGACAATTTAATTTACTGAATCTAGGTCTTATCTTAACTTTTTCCTGTATTCAATAATATGAATACATATATGTATATACGTATATAATAATGCACACAGGCGGCATATTTCTATACCATATATGTATATTCCGTGAGGACTGTTTTCAGTTTTATAAACATTTTTTTGGAATTTCGTTGGATTTAAATTCTAAGACAATATTCATTGTTGAAATTAATATCAAGATTTATTTTTTTAAAATATTAAAGTAAGAGCACGATATATTTATAAGAATACTGCGCCCACATCTCTCTTTAGTTGGCGTAAAAGACTGTACAAAGAGTCAGAGGAGATTAGCATCCGGTCAATGAGCTCGTGCTTTTGAATTTTTTTTAACAGGCGGTATTATATTTTAAATACAAATAAAGAGAACTTGTGAATTTACTTGTAATACATATGTTTACCTTTTATATTCGTATGCTTCCAAAGCCAGACACATTTAAAAAGTTGTTTCAAGTAAAATTATTTGATATTACATTGGCACGTAAGATTATCCTTAACCCATGCATATTTTGTCTTTAATTTCATTTTATTAAAGCGTTGAAATCGGGGAATCTGTTCGAGGTGAAGACGTCTACATCGTTCAGTCTGGATCGGGTGAAATAAACGATAACCTAATGGAGCTGCTGATTATGATTAACGCCTGTAAAATTGCATCAGCATCTCGTGTAACAGCTGTGATTCCTTGTTTCCCCTATGCCCGTCAAGACAAAAAAGATAAGGTAAACAACTGTAATCTTTGTCGAAAATGTTAACCAACATAACTGTTAATGTATATTAAACAAAGAGTTTAATTTGTTTGTGCAATTTATACATTTTTTTTTATTATAATTTAATTTCTCAGTTTTATTTGGTTTGATGTAGTTTTTAATTATTTTTCTATTTTTTCAATACATATAATCTTAAAGCTCTTAATGTGGAAGCTGTTTGCAAAACAGTTTTTTCAATTGCAAATACATACAGTAATGAATAGAAAATGTAATTGTTTTTGCCTCCTTACAGACAGGTGGTGAAGAGGGCCCCACGATGAAATTATCAAAGAAAAACTACGATTGGAAATTTAGGGTATACATTTTTTATATAACTTAATTTTGAAATGGGGGAAAAACTAACTATATCTGTGTTCTCATATTTGTTCATTTTGTACAAAATTTCGAAAGGTTTTCTATTTAAAAACAAAGTAAAATGTTTTCTTTATTTTAATTGGGAAATAATTGGCAAAAATTGCATATGTTTTTTTTTTGTAAATCTACTTTGTCCGTGTCAGTCGTATTGGTATTAGTGTGTTCTTTTGATTAATTATTGTAAGTCATTTTGTGCTACTTGTAATGGAATGTTAGTATAAAATCATATTATCGTATGAAGGCTAAAATATTGTTTATCGACAATGCTGGAGCATTCAAAAAAACCAAGAGTGTATTTAAAAACAATATTCAATTCGTTATTTTTAACTTTTCAAATCCGTTTTTCCCATGAAAAGTAAAATCTTTTTTCACATTCGATGTACATGTCATTATGCTTACGTCTTAATGTACTTTTTTAATAAAGTTTGAGTCACAGTTGTAAAAACTAAAAATGTACATATCTTGATGATAATAGGTTGGTAGGATAAAACAATTTTTGTAACCAACTTAGTATTTGTTCTACCGGAAGAACAAATCATTATCTTTGTTTTTTGAAACAACAAACTTGACTGTGTATGTACTATGTATATAAATGTACATATTTGATGTTTGGATTTGATTCACATTTTGATATTGAGATACCTTACTGGTCTAATGCTAAAATTACCCAAACCTATTGTCTTATAAATTACTGAAATTCGCCTTTCTTACTCATTAGCTTGTTGTGTAATATGTGCTAATCATTAGCATTTCCTTAAAGCGGTACCCAGTCGGAGTGTTATGTTTCCACGGTTTCGATAAAATCGTAACTCGCAGCATGATTTATTTTCACAATAGTTCAGAGGTTAATTTTAAATTTTCTTATATACAAGAATATGAAATTATGTCTTGACAAACCATGGGTTCAAATAAGGTCCAATAATCTACTCGAGTTGAGTCGTCCTTGAGAAATAAGATTTTCATTTTAAATTTTATTTGTAAGTTGAAAAACATCTTTCGAAAAATATACTACAAGGATATTTTTGTGCCAATTTTTGCTTACGAGAGTTATTCGTGTTACTATTATAAAATCCAAAAGTATGGCTTTAATTTCTATCGGTCTCTCCATTTGTCTGTATCCGCATTTGATGTATCCATTTTGTGTCTTCAGTTTGTTATTCTGTTTTATTTTTCAAAAAATGTTTTACCATTTCAACGAGTTTGCTAAAGTAAGGCACATGTGGACTCTGCAATCGGTTTATTATTGGTTGTCAAATTCGAGTCTATTATATAACTGTTCTTTAAGAAATGACTTGCTAATTTAATCTTGAAATCATTTATAATTATAAAGAAATTTTTAGAAATCGAATTTGCATATAATCCAGATTCCTGAAATTAGTAGTTCAACGAATTACGTTAAGCAATTGTTTAAGGAAGTAGACACCAAATCAAACTTACTAATTTTACATTTTGTCTAAATAACTAAAACAATGCTTTTCCAATGCATGCAATTGCTTTCGTCTAAATTAAACGATCAATAGGAAATGATGAAGTTGAGAAAATGAAACGAATGGTTACCTCTGTTTTGTATTAATCGATTTTTTTAGAATCAGAATGTTTCGTTGTTTCACTATGGAATAAGGATTTTAATAATCCTATGACACTGCGATTTTAAGGCTTTTGTAGAAATATAGATTGATATACAAAAAGAATGCAAGGTGAATAATTCAAAATCCATTAAAGCTTTTTCATTCATTTATATGCCATTCAATTAATATACCAAAAATGTCTTTCGAAATTTTGTACACAGAACAGTAAATTTGGGATATCTGAGCGATGTAGAAATAATCGTGTTTTATTTTTATTTTGAACATCTTCCACATTATAAAGCTGTTTTGAGTTTGAATTACAAGGAAAGAGTTAAAAAGTTAATTTGGTGAGAGTTATAGATGAGCCTGTTGATTGTAGACTAACTCAGGAAAACATGTGTTACATAGAAGTTGCGCTGCTAATGATTTTTTTTTTATCTGGTGTGTATTCTTGCACTTTTAATGTGTATATTCACTTAAAAATTAATTTGAAATATATTTGTATTTTGTTCACATTTTGTTATTTGTTCTATACCCCAAAGGGTTATGCAGCGTTCGGACAGCTATTATTCTATTAGGATTAATGTCCCATGAATGATTGTCCCCCTGATAAAATATAAAAGTACATATACGTATACATATGTATAATCCTTTCGTTATAGAACTTACAGTGCACCACGTCGGTAAAATATTTCGAAAAATGATTTTTTGTTTTCATCACCTACATTATTTGTTTTTTTTTTATTTCCAAAATACACATGTCTAATTATCTCAACTCCAATTCGGGCGAAATAAACAGATCTCGTGCAAAATGTCTAGTATTTTAGTTTCTCCTTTTTCTCAGTATTTGATTTTTATTTTCTTTTCAATATCTTTTTAGGAATTTTCATCGAAACAATATACTGTGAGTAATCAATGCGATTCAGTTGCACTGAAGGAAACTTAATACATATGGCGTTAAAATGTTTCTAATGAAGTTACTTTTTATTTTACTGTATCCCATTTCCCACTTAAACGATTATTAATTTTGTTTAACTTCTGTATAGTTTCGTATTTTTTCTTATATACACCGCCAAGAGTCATATGTTTTCGTAGCTTTTGAAGGCATGAGAATGAAAAAGTTTTCCCCATTTATTTTATCGTTCTTACTAATATGTAACCGTATAAAACATTCTTTCTACCCTAAACCCTTTTTTCATTCGAGATCAAATTTCTGAGACCATTGCATATCATAGCTTTTTGAAAGGAAAAGGAGACCATACATATACATATTTACTTCTCATATTTTTTTTTATTCTAGCAAAGGTTTCCGATATTTTGTTATATTTGAGTTCTTATAGTTTCAGATATTCATAGGAACTTTGTATTTTTTTTAACTCAAATGGTGCTCCTGTAATGCAGAGCAAAATTAGCTTTTACGTTGACTTTTCTTGAGTTATACTTCACTCTAGGAACTGTTGGTTTTATTTGCGTTCCAGCTTAGTCCATACCATCAATTGTTAGTTTTTGTTTTTATTGAGGACTTTAATTTAAGGTTTAGAAATGAATTCTTCAATCGGTGCTCTGCGAAATTTTTACATATTGACCTAAATAATTGAAATAAAATCTTAAAAGGGTTGCTTTTGTGTTTTGTTTTTGTTATTTTATTCTTACTAGATTTTTTTTCTTTTGGCAATTAAAATTGTTAAAGTTTCATTCGGTTTGTCTTATCACGCACATACTATTTTCACGAAAAGTATCATCTCATAAACAATATAAAACAGAGCATTCAAATATTAATCAATTTTTTTGTTTGTTTTTTTCTTTCTCTCTTTACAGAGCCGTGCTCCCATTTCAGCGAAATTGGTTGCAAATATGTTATCAGTGGCTGGAGCTGATCACATTATCACAATGGACTTGCATGCATCTCAAATTCAGGTAAATTATTTTACTATAATTTTTAATTTAAATAAATAAGGTCTCGAACTTTCTGTTTATGTGTTTTTTACATACATATACTTATGTGTGTATGTATGCATGTTGGTATTAATTTTTAAACATGCATTTAATGCTTCTATCTGCAACTTATTTAATTTAGATCAACGAATGGTAAGAAAAGTAGGTCTAAGTCTGTTCATATGTTAGTGCACATTTATCGTACGAAATTAAGGAAATTATAGAATCTTGTGTTTAAAAAACTGTTTTACAACCAATGCAAAAAATAAGTCCAATAGATTGCGATGTTTTTTACATGCAAAAATATTTTGTTTTACAGCTACAGATGGAATCGGAATTATAATTCTAGTTTATTAGTTTCCAAAAACAGTTTCATATATGTACATATATGATACTGAACCAACAATAAATAAAGTGCACGACTGGGCCGTACAAACTTGCACCTATGTCTCAAATTCTTGTGTGTATTTGAGGTAAAAATAAATAAACGAATATATACATAAGTAGGTAAGCATATGTAAGTTGACTATAAGTAAACCATCGTTCTAAACAGATTGGCCAAAAACGTCATATATCATCTGTAGAATTTGATAAAGCTCTTGAAAATTAAGCATCGTCGTTAAATTTTCTTCAATTTCACTCAAATTCATTGCCTTTGAACTCCGGTGAATATGCCAAAGTAAGTCCCTAAAAAAGTAACAATATTTACTTTTTCTCTCTCTGTCTTTTAACCAATGAAAATGAATTTCAGACAAATCCAGTAGCACGTGCGCACCAATCAAAACCTGTATCGTAAGGAAAAAACGTTTCCATGACAACAGCTGTGTTCTAGGAAAATGTTTTGCATTGGTATATAATTTAGAAAATCGGTTCAGTAGGAAGAAGTAGGGATAAAATTCATGTTTGGCTAATAATGATATGAAAATCGTGTTTTTGTTAAGCTGCTTGTAAGGAAAGTGGAATTTTAGGCAGTTTTAACCAAAAACGTGGTATGCCATCTTATAGGGTTTAAAAAGGCGTATTCTAATATAAAATTTAATAAAAATCGTTTGAGCCGTTTTCGAATAAATTGGCTCTAACTGCTCGTTTTCGCGAAAAATACCGTTATACTAACTTTTGGTCAAAAATGTGGTACAGTTCCTGATAGGATTTGAGACGTTTAATCTTATGTGAATAATAAAATCGTTGAAGGCGTTTTCAAGCAAATCGGCTTTAAGTCACCTTGGTCCTAAGTACCGTTGTATCATACTTAGACCAAAACGTGGTACGCCATCATGTTGCATTACTTCGTACTAGTCCGAATATTAAATTTGAATTAAATCATTGGAGCAGTTTTCCTACAAATCGACTTTATGTCAAATTGGCTATAAGTGAAGTACCATTGTTGCCAATTTTGGTAAGCAGCACGATACGTCATCTGATTGCAATTAACTAGACTAATTGAAATGTGAAGTTTAATCAAAATCGTTAGAGCCGTTTTCAAGAAAATCCCTTTTAACTGAAATCGGCCTTAAGTAAACTACCCTTAATTTTGAGGTTAGAATGAAAATTCCGATTTTGCCTCTAGGGATTATCACACAGACCCTATATATGAAGTTTGACCTAAATCCATCCACTAGTTTAGGCTGTAGCCTCGTGCACAGACAGACAGACAGACAGACGGCATTGGCGGACCTACTTTTTTGGACTTCTCCATTATAGTAATGTCAAGTTTGATTAAAATCTCGAGTTCCAAATTTTGCACGAATACAATACTTGCCCTATAGGTATAGGTGCAAGTAAAAATTTTAATTTGGTATAGTTGCATAGTTTATTTACGGCTACTTTATGTTGATTCTGATAATGAAATTGAACTTATCTATACAATATTGTTGAACCTTAAGTTATTTCATTGTAGTGCATATGCATATGTAATGTACATATGTATGTATATATTTGTACTCGTTTATATTCAACAAAGTATGTAGTTTATTTTCCCTCTAGACAAATCAGTTATCATCATTATTATTTGACATTGTTTTTCCAATAAAGCCGCGGTTGATAACCCATTATTGAAACTGACGGTTATCTCAGCTCCCCACGATGCATTCAGTGGCGTTGACCTGTTGAAGACCTTATAAGTTATATGACATCAACGGTCCAATCAACGTCATAAACGCTTATCACAAGACAAAGTAAATACTCAATGTAAATGTGGTGAGCACAACAAATTCGATTTGCACAACAAATTAAACGCATGGTCTTGTCGGAGTACTGATTTTCTTGGATGTAAAATTTGAGATATTTTGTACATTCGCTGGACTTATTAGCGAATGCAATAGTGGGTCTTATTAAACTATTCCTTATATAAAGCGTGTTTTTTGAAATTGCTCTAGTTAAAAACAATAAATTAACTATTTGGATCCCAAGGCCGCTGGTGGAAAACTGGTCGATAATTACTAAATGTAGGCATAAATTTGTCCTTCCAATAAAGCCAATACAAAATTTAAAGCCGAGAACCAAATTTTTAATATCCTGTCACCGGTAGGCCTTAAAAATTACAAATCGACTTGCTTAAACCATGCGCTTCTTCAGAAAAATAAAACGCAACTTATGGCCCGTCGCGTTACTTTTGGTGAGATGTTATTGTCAGGTTCGATAGCTGAGCCAATGTAGTAGATAAAGTGCGTTAGTTATAGCAGTTGACTGTGGCGTTTTGTTCAATACTTGTTAAGAGCATATCAAAGTACTGGGTTTTGGCTTCGTTTACCGAAATCATATTTTGACAAGTTTCTTATATAAAATGTAGACCATGGTTTGTTGTAAAAAATTATCAGTTTTATTTTTGAATTATTATGATTACACTCAAACCTGAATTCCATTGGAGATGGTTTTTTTTTTATAGAAACCATTATTTGCAATAAATAAAAGACAGTTCAAATACCTATTTGAAATTTTATTGCGATTTGACACGACACCGATATCATCCTGCGTAACTTCGTCATACATTGAAGTCATTAACGATTTGCTAATAATTTTCAATAAGTAATCAATTATGTTTAAGTCAGAGGCTTTGTGAGATTTATTGTGGAATTTGGACTGCTGTTGCTTAAAGTTTCCTTTTTCATAATTTTACGTACAGAAAGTTTTGTTAATTGACCGCATAATTCTTCGATGCGCTCTGTTTTCAGATCGATAATATTTTCCAGATGGACAACTTTTTGGTTAAGGGCCGAAATTCGACTGTCCTTTTCCTTAGATTCTCGTAGAGTCTGTTCATAAATAGAAAATAGAATCATTTTTTGTGGGACTTGTACAATTGCATCTCCAATTTGTTTATTCAGATTAACCATAATTATTTCATCATTCATTGCAAAGGGTAACTCATCTTCTTGACTATCTGATTGTGACTGCTTATTTTGAATAGACAGTTCATACTCCATAATGTCATAGAGGAGTTGTTCTATATAACCAGGAATGGACTTTGAAATTGAATCCAAAATAACTGAATTCTGCGGAATATTAAGTTTCTTAAAGATTTTGTTATTCATCGTCTCCCAATTGCTCCGCTTCAATTTTATTGAAGAACTTGGTGAATAGTTGTGCAAATCAATCAGTTTTGGATACATTTCTTTTAGAATAGTCGCCACTATCACTCCGTCGGAAAATTCACGATGCATCTTGCTTAAGTTAATTGCTCGATTAAGGGGAAATTTTTCCAACCAATCACTCAGTTGTTGTAGTTGAGTTTCTGTGAGTTTCCTTGCCATTGACAAGTTATATTTTCTTTGTGCTTGCAAAATGAAATCTTAAATCTAGCAAATATGATTATTTATTTCATTTGATTGGTTGTCTAATTAATTAAAATTATTCAAAAGCTGAGTGTATTTTAGAAAAGCGACTTATAATATGTTCGCTCTGTTTATTGAACATACTTTTTTTGTTTTAAATTAAATTAAATATAATAGGATTATTCTCCGCTTACAGTACGAGTATATTCTTTATTACTCCCTAAGGGTTGTTTCCTGGTCAATTTAAGAATTCAAGGTCAAAAACTGCCTTGCATTATTAGGTTATCTGTTGAACGAAACCAATATTTAAAGGTGGGTGTGAGTTGGATATTTTGGGTCGAAATTTGCTTTTACCCACGATGAAAGAGAGGAGAATCATCCTGGGTTATGCAATTTGAGATGTAACTTCTATATTGTAGGAACAAAACAATCAGCAAGGATTCCTTTCTATTTTTAGGGATTTATGAAACTGTCCAATAGCAAAATACGGATAAGATTTTAATTTGTTATGCATCTCCATAACATATTGTAGGAAGTTAACAAAAATACCAATATTTGGCGCAACAGGTCGATGGGGCCCAGGTCCTAGGTTTTCACTACCGTCCGTGTTGTGCTCGTTATATTCTTTACACGAATGGAAGCGGCCTACTGTTTAATACCGCGTCCGTTATTTAAAAAGCTTTTTTATGACAGTTACATATGTGTAGATGTTTTTTAGACGCTCAAATTAAATTTGGATTCGTGAGAAACTAGGACATTTATCCAATCATTAACGGTTCATTCCCTGTACTCTTTGGTCCACATCATTCTTTTTTTCGTCATTCGGCTTTTGTGCAGGCCTATGTGCTTGAAAACCCACTTCATTTGAAGTTTTTTGTGTATTCATTCTACGTAGGGTCCGCCGACCGTAATTTCTTCAAAACCATCTCAGTGTTTTGGTGGATTCAGCAATTTAAAAATTTAGCCATTTAGTATTAATACGTTATCTGTTTGATTCTTTTTTCTGGTGGTACAGATGCTGGATATGGTACATTATTTAGACTTTGTGTGTGTTTGATCTTGTATGTTTATGCTTCACGATCTTAATCTGTCACTATGCATTTTTGTGAAGGCACCGCCTCGGGCATATTTTTAGAATGGGAACCACCCATGCAATTGTGTTCGAAGCGGAAATATTTGGTATCCCCAAAGCTTGAAGAAGTTTATCCATTTTGAGCAATAAAAACCAAGTAGATATTTACATTGATAGCCAACCTATAACCAAACCAATAATCAAAACACAACGCACAGTATCACAAAGCTGGATTCTGGGACACATGGTTTTCATCGAGATCACTCGATAAAACTTTCGGAAAATTATATTTTAAGTACCTCAGCGAACGCCGCACCACGTAAAACTACCTTAAAATTCATAACGAAAACGGGCTGATTCAGGTCGACCACTCCTGCCGTGGACTAATTCATTGAATACTCGATTTGCTGCGGTCACCCCCTCAACCTACCCCACCAGAAGAAGAGTGATAAGTGTAATCTTTTAAGCTCAATATGCCTAGTCTTGGTTTTGTCTAAAGATTTCTGATGTCTGTAAGGAGCGATGTTCTATTTGGGTCGATTGCCGTTCCATTGCCCGATCCTCCCTCGAGGCGAAAAGTGTTTTAATATTAAGGTCGAAGCCATCAGAAGGTATGAATGGAAAGATAATTTGTGTCGGTATCCCCCCCTTCTTTTTTTTAAGTCTATTTTGGTGTTCTGTATGGTGATGCATGTATGTATGCTAATTTTTGCATCCTGGTTTGTCCAGTTTCTTGTTATGACGTTACCTTATCGCTTAATTTTTACCAAAGATTTAGCTGGAAGCAAAAATCTGTAGCGGTCTTTTGACGTGTTATTTTTCCAAGTCTGTTCTTTGCTAAATATACAACCCAAGTATCTCAACTTATATTTAGAGTGTCGTATAATTAAGTCTCAAAAGCCCGATGGTTGGCATCATTTATTTAAAGAATAATTACCGTTTAGTACTACACATTTCCTACTTGTTTGCAATTTAATAGCAATAAAAATCATTATATCTTGCCTTTCAGGGATTTTTCGACATACCAGTCGACAATTTGTATGCGGAGCCAGCCGTCCTTAAATGGATAAAGGAAAACATTCCGGAATGGAAAAATTCTATTATTGTCTCGCCAGATGCTGGTGGTGCCAAGAGGTATGTATTTTCTTTGGTAATAACATTCCATTGGCTAGAGCCTCCTCAAACAACAACATTAAATGTTCTACTAGTCTTAATAGCGTTTTAATTATTTGAAAATTTGTTAATGACAGCTAAAAATTAACAAATTACAACATATATGTTTGAGTACTAAGCAAAGTAATATGTTACAAAAATGTGAAATGTTAAAGTCACTATAGTCTCTATCTAAGTAACACTATCATAATATGACACATTAATGTTCTAAATTCCAGAGTTACCTCAATTGCTGATCGCTTGAATGTTGAATTTGCTTTAATTCACAAAGAACGAAAAAAGGCCAACGAAGTTGCATCGATGGTGCTTGTTGGAGATGTCAAAGATAAAATTGCTATTCTAGTTGACGACATGGCTGATACTTGCGGAACTATTGTTCACGCTGCTGACAGACTTGTAGAAGCAGGCGCTACAAAGGTAATAGTGTTTAAAAGCGATCCAAAACTTCAAAACTTATGTTTAAATTAATTGGTTTCTTACGTTAAAGGTCTATGCCATTTTGACTCACGGAATCTTTTCGGGACCAGCTATTTCCCGAATTAATAATGCTTGTTTTGAAGCTGTTGTAGTCACAAATACTATTCCTCAAGATGGTCATATGCGGGACTGCCCAAAAATTCAGGTACGTAATTGAAAATTAATTAATAAATAACGAAGTCATTTCCTTAATATCCATTTATTTTTTTACTTGCAGTGTATCGATGTATCTATGATGTTTGCTGAGGCTGTAAGGAGGACACATAACGGAGAAAGTGTCTCATATCTTTTTTCAAATGTTCCATACTAGTTTTATTATTAAATTACATATTTTTCGATAAGTTTTCTTTTTTTTTGTATTTTAAAATGCAATGAACATTTAATAATGTGTAGTATCAAATAGAATGAATTAGTCAGCTAATAAGTATGATTATTACTGTGGATATGTTAAATGCAATTGCATACAAAATTATACGAGGGTCTTGTTTTATGGATTGAATTATTACATTGATTTTGCGTTTGTTGGTGGCAATCAGTTATATAAACTGTTCTGAATGTTAAATAAATATTAATTGATTAATCACCTTTATTACAGCATAGATTATTTTTTTATGTATCATTGACGTAAGCCATAAACAATTGTATTGTAAGAAGCAAGTAATAGGGAAAATAAAATCAACTGAAACTCAGATTTTAAAGAAGTTATATAATATATATATTTTTTAAACAATTATTTGTGGAAAGGAAAGTTGGCAAATTTTATTCACACAATATACAAAGTTTAAACGGATCTATGCTTTAATCAGACCTAGTATTTTGGGTCTTAAATGCAATTCAAGTGCATCTACTGGAGTATTTATTCTTAAAAATTATAAATATGTACATGAGATTTACATATGCAAATATGTATGTGAGAGTTTTATTTGTGCTTAGACATCCTTCGATGTAATTGGAAATATGATTTCAACTACATAAATTCTTAAAAATTGTACTTGCCTTTGTAGTACAGTAGAAGTTCGGAAAAGTTTACTATACAGAAAAGTTGACAAAATTGCCATACGTTAGCTTAAAAAGTTGACTTTTGGTCAACTCTTTAGAGCGTAACTCTTTTTTTTACTTGCATTCCGTTTTTTATATATCAAATTTAAATAAGCGATGTAAAATACATAACACATCAGCTACGCATTCTGAAGAAATGTATGTTTCCATGGTAGCTGCGTGCCAGATACAGTTGTTTTAGATTATTACTGACTTATTTTTACGTGTATTGTTTATTCGCACATTTAATTTTACTTGCTGGCCGGTAATTAACTAAGTTTTGGCAAACAAAACGAAAACAAGTGCGATTAAATTCAAAAAAAAAAAAAAAAAATGTTAAAGAAACTTGACAATGGTCTTCGCAGTCGGTTGGCAATCGAATATGGTGTCACAAAGCAGGCAAATTCCAAGATAAAAAAAAATCAAGACTGGAAACGACAAAAATTGTCCAGAGCCATTGGAAGCGTGAATGCATTTAACAAATGGTGCGCCGAATATAACGAAACTCACCATATGCCAAACCTGGTGGTTTTACGTACAAACATTGTAAAAACTCGTTTTACAAAAAAAACGAAGCAACCACTCTTTCCAGCTACTTCAAACCAGTTGAACATCGCTAAGATTTTTTTAGTGTTTAAATAAAATAAAACTATTATTTCAATAAAATAAGACTATGAACAAAATACTAGTTTTCTGCAGATCTTGAAGACTGTCCAGAATAGTTGACTTTTCGGAAAAGTTGACAGACTCTGAGACATTTCGATCAACTTTTCCGAGCTTCTACTGTATTTTTAATTACATTCAAATTTATAAGTACTTTTAATTTCAAAAAAGTTTTAGTTTAACTCTCGATACATTTATTAGCAAACATTGAATATAATATTAGTAAACAATTAAATAAATTGTGTAGGCCCCTTCCATTCGTGTGAAGAATATAACACGCACAACACGATTGTTTGTGAGAAGCTAGGCCCTGGGTCCCATCAACCTGTTGCGCCAAGTATTTATTTCTTTTTATTTTAAATACTTAGAACTACAAGTAGTTGATTAAGTATTTGAGATCATATTCTAATGCACTTCAAGGAATTTCAACTACAAGTACAAGCTTTTGTACTGGTAATTTTGCGACGTAAATGTACATGTACAATTGGTGTGATTGAATTTTACATGTATGGTTTTAGCACAGTTTACAAAGTACAATCGTAAACATTTAGAAAATGTTTTCCTATCGTGGAATTCGTCGGATCTGAGATTTCCTTCAACCATTCGATTTACGTGAATATTGCATAGCTATCGAATATTTTACGTTGGATTTATAAGTTAAAATATATTCAAACATGAAAAATCGCAAACGGAAAAAACTCGGAATTAATTTTTTATTCATCTTTTCCCACTCGGTCATGTTACACAGAATCAGTTACGATTATACTAAGGTGGGCAGGTGTTATCCGCACATCAAAACGAGATCCCATAGTTTTCCATATATATATCATTATTTATCGGCAAATTCTTAGAATTTGTGATTTATTTTCTTATTTTATGGATGTAATAAACTAATTCTAACTACAAATGTTTGCCATGGACCCTCGACCTCTCGCAAGGTACGTTTCCATATCAAAAATTCTACCACAGTTAAAGTGTGGGTATTTTCATTCTCTTATATAAATTGACGGCCTGCTATAATATACACATCCTCCTGATACTTATTTATTATAATTCTCTAGCTCTTTGGCTATTAAATGTTGAAAAAGCTTAAGATTGTTTCATGATTATACAACATTTTTTTAAGTGGATAATAGGTCTGTTCGCGTTCACGAAAATCTACGAAAAGTCACCAAATCCTGTTCGAGTACGCAAAAGTTTCGTAGTTTTTCGTAGAAGAGAGCGCTTACGACAGAGTAAAAAAATTCCCCATGCAACGAACTTCAGTGCAGGAAATTTCTTTGCACTGAAATCTGTCAGATACCTGTAAGAATTTTTTGTTGTTTGTGTATTTGGATATATTTGCGAATTTCGTAGATTTCGCGTACGTTAACTTTTTTGTGATTTTACCACTCTCTGAGAGAATTTTACCCCCACTCCCCCTTAATCTACGAATTTTGGTGCAGAAAGTACGCGAACAGACCTAACTAAACCTATGTTCAGATGATTGGCAAATCAAACAATCACCCCAATTCTACAAATGGAACGTCAACTCGTATTTTCTTTCGTATTTAGAGTCTCATCAAAATTCCTATTCTTCGATCCGTATGCGATGCGTACGTGAATTCTGGCCACTATAAGAAAAGAGTTTCTCTCTTATAAAGCCAGAGGTAGAAAGCATAATTATGTGATGGGTAACGTTTCAAACACTGTTGAATAAAAAACATTTTGAGTAGACAAACATATATACATACAGCTATGGCCAAAATAATAGGAACACTTACTATATTCCAATGATATCGTGCGTAGCGACTCCTTCGTTCGAATGTAACAAAAACAATGTAGTCAAACTAATGGTTCTTAATATGTGCAACAATTCTTTGTACGCACATTTGTCAAAAACAAAGAAGTATGAGATCAG
Organism: Xylota segnis; assembly: GCA_963583995.1. Classification (NCBI taxonomy): domain Eukaryota; kingdom Metazoa; phylum Arthropoda; class Insecta; order Diptera; family Syrphidae; genus Xylota; species Xylota segnis. The sequence continues at coordinate 26,528,441 of OY757238.1, forward strand.
TTGCAATTATTTTGTTAAGAGCTACTGATCTGCCTGGACAAAAAAATAGGAACACTTTAATTAAATTTCGAGAAAACCGTTTTTTGAGTTGGTAATAAATAATATTTTGGTAAGCTGTGTTTGCTAAACAGTGTCCTGATATTTTAGTATTATTTTTTTTAGATGTAAATTTTTTTAACAAAAAATAACATATGCAAGAAAAAACACTGCACTGAAACTCAACGTGCAAGCATTGTGGTACTACGCAATCAGGGTGAATCCATCCGAAACATTGCAAAAGTAATGAAGTGCTCTTCCACAATGGGAGTCAATGCTTTGCAAGCTAAAAAACTTCCCGAAACACGAGGACGTCTGACTAAAATGTCCACTAAAGATAAAAAAAGATTGGTCAGGAAAGCCCAGGCGAACCCCTTTATGTCCTCCAAAGATTTAAAACACGAGACATCAATAGAAGTGAGTACCCGGACAATTCGCCGAGTCTTGGTGGATACAAAGCTGTACGCCCGAGCTCCAAGGAAAGTACCACTGTAAAAAAAAATACATGTACAGAAGCGCATTGATTCTGCTACACTCTACCACATGTCCCACGATCCCCTCCAGGCAACAAAGCAGTGGAGGAATGTATTATGGAGCGACGAGACTAAAAGAAATCTGTTTGGAATGGACGGTAAACAGTTTGTTTGTCGCCCAAAAGGTGAAGCTTACAATCCCCGATACACGAAACCCACTGTGAACCATGGAGGTGGTAGTGTTATGATTTGGGGTTGCTTTTCTGGTGGGGCGCTGGTCCTGTATATCTTATCGAAGGCATAATGACCAAGGAAACCTACGTTGATATATTGCAGAATGTCATGCTGCCGTGGGCCGAAGAAAATAAGCCCCTGAAATGGCGTTTCTAACAAGATAACAACCCCAAACACTCGGCAAAACTGACAAAACTGTGGTTTGAGCAAAACAATGTCGATGTTTCGCAGTGGCCTTCTCAATCTCCGGATCTAAATCCGATTGAGAATCTCTGAAACGACCTAAAGATTGAAGTAGGTAAACGGCACCCTTCTAACAAAGCGGATATTTTGAGAGTTATTCATGAAGTTTGGTATACAATAACTTCCGACAGATGGCAGCAACTAGCAAACTCCATGAGTCGCCGAGTGGAATCTGTTCTTAAAAACAAAGGCTTTGCAACAAAATACTAAGCAAATAATATTAACATAATAATATTACCTTAATAATATTAACAAATAAATTCCAAAAAGTTTAATATACATGTGTTTTTCCTTATTATGTCTGGGTGTTCCTATTTTTTTGGCCAGGTAATTAAGTAGTATGAAGCAATATAACTCACTGGACACAATTTGCTTTGAATTGAGCAAATGGTAAAACTTGGAATATGTTGTGAACACATTTACCATGATTCTGATACCATCCTTGCTTTATATACTTGAGTAAAATCGGAGCTACGTTTAATGGTATCGAAAAGTAATAAGTGTTCCTATTATTTTGGCCATAGCTGTATGTGGGAGTGGCAACCCTCAGTCAGAGTATATCCATAATGAGTAGAGTCACTCTCTCCTCCACATATCCCTTTCCCTCTTTAGCTGTACAAAAACAATATCTGTTGGAGAGTACAACTTTTTTTTCTATAATATGACTAAGAAGTGATTTGAAAAAAAAAATTTCAAAAAAGTTGTTGATTCTCCTTGAAAAAGGACACTCGCATATGTGAGCTTCAGGAGCGTACTTACTTCAATATTGGCACATAATCGTAAAAATAAGAAGTAGTTTATCATTAAAACTTATCAATTAAAAATATTTGTTTTCAGTTTATGACTTTATTTTTTGTGCGAAACAATTTGAAACAGTTGGACTATTTTGTAAGGCAGAGATATGCATTGCACTTCTCACATTTTGTGCGCGACCGGCTAGCGCAATTAGCCATTGAAGTGTTCTTAACCTGGCTGAAGTAGAAGCTTCGTGATCTAAAAGTTGAGGACGCTGGGCTGAAAAAAATCTCATCTTCCGAGTCAAAACTGTCAGATTCCAAGCCCTCTTCTACTTCGCCAATAATACCTTCGTCACTTTCCTTATCGTCTTTTATAGGTAAAACCAAAACATAGTCACTGATAATCATGTTTAATATATGTATGTATGTGTATTCATCGGTAACAAATCCTCCCGCCATTCTATCCAAATAAACGGATAAAAACTCAAATTAGTAAGTAGAAACAATTCTCGTTTCGGCACTATACAAAACTGAAGCTCACAAATGAAAACAATGAAAAAGACACTTATTAACTGTAAAATCCCAATCAACAAAATTTTATAACTAATACCTGATATTTCTGAATAATTAGAACAAACAATTTAGGAAACTATTTCACTAAATATTATATTAATAATGTTTGATGACGGGACGGAACACTCGTGAATTGCGATATTAACTCCAATATATAAGTATGTATATGTGGAAATAAGTATTCGGTATATTCACATTTGTGTAGTGCAGGAGTGACTCAAGTAAATAAATTTTACTTCATTTGGCAGACAAAATTCTGATACTCACAATTGTGAGTCCGTGAAGGGAAAGGGATATGCAATAGTACTATTGCAAAGCGAAATCCGCAACAAAAACTAATAATAAGCGAAAAGAGGTAGAAACTATTGAATTTTGTCCTTATGTGCAAACGCTTATAACAAAATAAGATGGAACTACATTTTACCAAAATCACCACCTCCTGTGGAGGATATATAAATGAGTTTTTTTTTTCATTATGGGTTTTTCAAGGCGGATTATTCTTTTGTGCCTGTGGTAGTTATTCACTTTTGTCATCGCATGAACTGTTGTTGTCAGTTCTGCTTTTTCTTGTCAAACGTTGTAATTAGCATTTATAGTTTGCTAGCACTTTGTATAATATCATAATTAGCGATTTCGAGTTTTATAATCATCATATATTACTCGCTATTTTATACGGTACATGGTATGTTGAATTAGGTGTTGTTAACATATTTTATGCACGTCTTTTAAAAGGCGGACTGGTCTTAGTTCTTATCAGTCGTGCAAAAAGCGTAAGCAAAAGCATTACAGGGTGATTTACTGCAACATTTGTGAATATTTCAAATTTAAAATGGGTAAACATTTTTATAAGTGTTTAGTGTGCGGTCTTGAGGAAAGACAAGATTCTAATATAAAATACTTTCAATTACCGAAAAAAAGAGATAGGTAAGGAAAAAAAATTGTTTTTACATAAGTATGTATTAATAGAATTTTGTATTTATCCAATTGCAGAAGAGAAAAGTGGCTCCGTTCCATTAAGAAATTGGATCTATGGGATGAGAAAACTTCGAACGATTATAGGATATGTCAAAAACATTTCTCTGAAGATATGTTTGGCAAGTCACGGCAACGCGTAAAATGGTCCGCCATACCTTCTTTGGACATTTTAAGTAACGTAACCAATACAACACAAGAAGTGGAAGGAAGGAATATGGACGCTCCAATCGAAGAACACACAGGTGATATACAACAGTGTATCATTTCAGTCAAAGAAGAAGCAGATGACATTCAACAGTTTGACGTTCCAGTCGAAGAAGAATCAGGTAATATTCAACAGGTCAACATTCCAATCGAAGAAGATATTCCAATCGACCCACTCGAAGAAGTTGATATAAGATCCACAGGTGACAAATCAACGCAGGTGTCCTTAAACTTTCGTTCGAGTGAAATACTTTGTCTAAAAAAAGAATGTGATGCTTTGAAAATAGAAAATGAGATGCTGAAAAAGGAAATTTTGAAATTTTAAAGCCGAAATTTATAATAATCTACGGAATGAGTTTCACTACAACTGTTGCGGGAAGAAAGATGTAGAATATTTTATTAAATTCTACATAAGAGTAGGAGTATATCATATTTTATAATTAAAATAATAAAACATTTAATAATAAGCTTAAATTACTTAGTGTTACACATATATAATTTATTTAATAAAAATAAAAAAAAATAATACATTGTTTTTTTTTTTAATGTACATATCACCCTGTGCACCAATTTTCCATTCCTTCTACCCCTTTTTCACTGCCGTCTTTTTATTGCTGTCTATTTTTCGTGTCGATGTGACTACTGACGTTTTAAAACACGTGGAGAGTGATTCCTCATTACTGTCAGGCTGCATTGTCATTGTGCCTGGTTACATTTTCATTAGAATGAACGTTATGTCGGCTGAGATGGGTGGATTTTACGTAGGTTAAAAAGAGATGGGTTGAGCACAAGGCAAATGTGTCGTGAATCCATTTCAGAAGATAAATAACGGCGAAAGAATCAATGTTCTTTTTTCAAAACGTTTCAATTTTGACATATTTTTTTTTTATTTTTTTTTTTGATCTTACACATTGTACGGAAGATTCAAAAATGTAGTTCTTTGTAGAGGTAGAAGTGTTCCGTTTTCAAAAAACTTCCCTCCATACATTTTCCTCCTTTTCCGCTGATCGTCGGACAGTCAACATCATGCGGAAGACGGAAAACAGAGTGCGGAGAAGTTTGAAGTGGTGCACATACTGGTTTTTGGTTGTTGTTGGGCATCTAATGCTAAAGAAATGTGTATTTTCATTTAATGCGCAAAGCGAAGGATTTAATTGAATGTATGAATACTGTGAGTACTACTACTGGGGATTTATTAATTTTTCTGTATGTATGTACATATGTATGTACATATGTTGCGGAAATCACTTAATGGTTTTAGGATTGAATGTAACAAATCACAACACATCATAATTTCCTAATGACGCCCACCGAAAGAAGTCATTAAAATAAAGGACATAATTAATAGGAGCAAGAAATGTACATCCTCAGGACTTAGGCAAGCTGCTAATTACTTTGGGAAAACCACATAAAACCTACTCCTTCAACGATATCTTACCCCTTTCAACCCTAGTGGGTACCAGTCGTAACCACACTTTGAAAATCGGGTGCACAGTTTCCTACTGGTTATTTTGTTACACCACCTCTCCAATCTACATCCTAAAAGTACGCAAGAGTTATTAATAAAAAAATATTTCCAGTAACATGCCGCTATGTTTCCAAAAATTGGTGGTGAAGTACATGCTCCAGTCGTGTTTGGGAAGGTACGAGGAAAAAAAATTGTTTTTGTGGTTTTTGCGTTAAAATTAACTAAAATATGGCAGGTACGCTATCTTCAATTCATCACTGATTATATGTAATTATAATCAGACTAATTTAGAACGTAAAACATAAGTTATAGGAACAAATATAGTGTGGTTATGAGAGCTTAGCACTAGGAATGTGTCGTCCCCAGGTTCAAAACAAAAATGGAATTTTCGGGAATTGGGAGCTATGGATGAAGATCTATTCAATGAATTTTTGGCCGAAATTCCAAGTGACTGAGAGTCCGTTTTCGAGTATGGATGAATCGGCGTAGTGTTCTCGTTCTAGGAATCTACCACAATCCTTCTAATGAAACTATAATAGCCAGATGGCACATTACAAATGATTTCTTGCCCTCAGCTTGTTGCACATTACAACAAACATATACTTCTTACTACTTACTTAAGTTCTATATACCCTTGTGGGTCTTAGGGCCTCGACATTGCTTACGCGCCATCGTGTCCGGTCTCTGGAAATGTGTCAGTTCTCCTCAACTCTTTCCCAGTTGCCGTGCTTACTTCTCAACTGCTCTGCGCCAAGTACTCCTAGGACCGCCGCGTATCTCGCCATCCTGAGTAAGCGGGTTCCATTGCATCGCGTGGTTAGCTATGGACCTGTCACGCTTTCGGAGAGTATGTCCAATCCACTGGCACTTTCGTCGTCGTATTGTTGTGCCTATAGGTTCATGGCCCGTTCTCTGATAGAGTTGTTCGTTGGAGACACGGTTTGGCCAGAAAATTCTAAAGATATAACGAAAGCATCTATTGACGAAGGTTCCTCGTAATAGTGGCGGTCACCCTCCAGTTACCTCATCCGGATTCAACATTGGAACGGAACAGTCGTAGCTTGGTGGTTAAGCTAATCGCATTGTTACGCCAAACTGCATCCCAAACGCAGATTTTGCTTTGCCTATTTGGCTGGCTACATTCAGTTCGGTTCCGCCATCGGTTGAGACAACACTCAACCGTTTGTCCAGCAATGATGAGCTGGGTCCTAGGCTGATCATTTTTGTTTTTGCCGAGTTAATTTTCAGCCCAACGACGTCTGCCTCTCTCTCCACGTTTGTTGTCATTTGGTGAATGTCCATAATTCTATGTACTTATGGCACAGCAGGCATACGAGGTGTTTGAGTTCATATGTCAGAGTCCATCGAATTCCTCCGTTTCCTGTTGATAAGGCCGCATTTAGCACGTCGCTAATCCCACCTTGGACTTCGAATTCCTCTGACAGCCTTCCTCTGTGCAATACGTGACATGTGGACCCATCATATGTAGCCTTGATAATTGCTATTAATTTATCAGGAATGCCTCTCCTGCGCAAGGCACGCCAAATGAATTTCCGATTGACACTATCAAACGCCTTTTCAAAATCGATGAAGAACAGGTGAGGTGGCGATCGATATTCAACACATTGCTCGATAATGATCCGCAGGGTGTTGATGTGGTCGACACAGGAGGATCCAGAGCGGAAACCTGCTTGTTCGGCGTCAAGTGTGTCTTCAAGGTGTAGTTTGATTCGCTCCAGGATGATTCTAGCAATTATCTTGGCCACAGCAGGCAGCACGTAGATACCCCTCCAGTTTTCGCACTGCATTAGATTGCCTTTTTTAGGGACCTTGACGATCATTCCTTTCTTCCACTCATCCGGAAAGCTCTCGGCGTCCCATGTTCGGTAATAATCTCTAGGGGTGGTGGTGCGGATTCGGGAATGACTTTCTACGGACACTTCTGTCTGACTTGGGTGCATATTGCTGGCAAATACTCGGTTCTTCCATCTCTTGAGTTGGTCCTCATCCGATATAAGCAACGAACCGTCTAAACCTTTGACTGGGTGTTGAGTAGAGCTTCGGCCACCTATAAGTTCTTTAGTGATTCTATAAACGGTTCTGCTGTCGCACCTCGCTGCTGCTTCTTCTGCTTCTGTAGCGAGCGCATTGTTGTAGTTGCGCTTGTCACGTCGCACTTCTCTTATCTTCATGCGATATAGGGACTCTAGCTCGTTCCTTCCTGCTGCTGGAGTTGCTACAATTCAAGCTCTTAGCTGTTTGCGTTCGTTGATCCTCCTCCAGGTATCCTCGGACAGCAACGCCCTATGGCTTTCCTGCGATCGACCGACAATCCTTTCAACACCTGATGTGAAAACAGTTTTCACAGCATATTAATGATCTTGGATGTTGGCGGGCAGTGTGCTGCTGATTGTTTCCACTCCACGTGAGAGATGGTCCATTAGTTCTTGGCGGACTGTGGGATCACTCTATCGGGCTATGTTGAACCTAGGTGTTCTTGTATTGTTAGATCTTCGAACGGCAGCAGTGCGTAATCGGACAGTAGCTTTCATACGATGGTGATCTCGTACCAACCCCATGTCCGGTCCTCGTCTGTTTCGGACGTCTAGAAGACTACTTCTGAATCGGCGACTGATGGCAAAATGGTCAATTTGGTTGGAGGTTGCTTGCCTGTCAGTTGACACCCAGCTGATTTTATGGTAGGCTTTGTGCTCAAACATGGTGCCACCTATATATGACAAGACGATTTGCGTTGCAAAAGTCAACAAATCTTTCACGGTTGTCATTGCGGTTGCCTACTCCGTGCCGCCCATAACACGTGTGAGCACTTCGTTGTCGATGCCAGGAAATTAAGCATCTGCATACTGTAGGTGGTAACAGCAGTCCAACTCCATATTCACGGGGGCTTCCGGATGGTCTACCGGAGTAGAGTAAGTGTCACGCGATGGACGAAAGTCAACGGTCCGCACTCCTAATAGCGGGAGGTGCGGAGGAAACAAACATCTGCCGATGAAAATACGGCATCTACGTCCGGCTACTCAGTTGTCGTCGCCACCGAAGGAACGGTGAAGAGGAGGAGGAAACTGAAGCCTTCACCGAATCTATTAAAGCGCCCCTCGCTATCACGCTCTGCAGTAAAGCTGCCTGCAGAAGCAAAGCGGGGGGCGTCAACGTCATCAGCAAGGCAGCTTAAAACCACGGACGAGGAAGAGAATTTCCCATACGTCTCCGACGGCGGGGAAGGACGTTACATAGGTGATAATAACACCTATGGTAAATTAGCCACCTCCGAATCAGAGGACGAGGACAAAACACTGGAGAACCTATGCAGCAGCTTTGAGCTGCTGCAGGAGAAGGTCATGCAAATTAAGGCCAAACAAACAGCCAGAAGGCAAAGGGAACATGACGAGGAGCTGCAGCGTCAGCAGCTGAAAAACAACAACAACAACAACAAGAGCAACAGCTGCAAAAAACCAATCAGCAACAACAACAAAAACTATCGCAACAACAGCAGCAAATAAAACAGCAGTTGCCAAAGCAACAGCAGCAGAAGGCGCAGCAGCCAAACCAAAAACAGCTGCTACAGCAATCGACACAGCAGAAGCTGCAACAGCAACAGCAACAGGTACAACAACCTCAACAGCAGCAGAGACAACAGCAGCAGCAGACACAACAGAAGCAGCTGACACAACAGCAACTACAACAACAACAGAAGACAACAAAACAACGAGTGCCACCAATCAACACCTACAAATTGGAGGTAAAAGACACCAAAGAACTGTGTAAGTCGGCCATAGGTCATAATTTCACAATTATTATTTGGTAGACTATCATAAGATCAAAAACTTGTTGAGGGACTCGACGACGGAGTTCTTCTCCTTCACCCCGAAAGGGGAAAAGCTCCAAACGGTGCTTTTGAAGGGGTTGGAACCGTCTACCGAGCCGGAGGAGATCCTTAAGTTGCTAAAGGATAAACAGTGCGACGGCCTCGATTTCGTAGGGATCAAGTCATTTATCACGGCAAAGGCGAAGTGGGAGAACCGGAAGTTACCGTTCTTCCTTGTCTAAGGGGCATTAAAGTCCTCGACCACCAGGTTATACGGTGGGATAAATTAAGAAGAAGCGAAAGCATCTTACAATGCGTTCGCTGCCAGAGGTTCGGGCACGCCGCGTCGAACTGCGACATGCAGCCTCGATGTGTCAAGTGTAGTAAAGACCACAAGGCAGAACATTGCCCTCTAGGTAAGGATAGGGCTGTTGACAAGGAGCAACTCTCGTGTGCTTTATGCAGGAACACGGGGCACACCGCAAACTATCGGGGTTGCCCTAAGTTCCAATTCATAAAGAAAGTAAATCTGGTCCGACAGCAGAAGATCGAGGTGAAATGTCCACCTGGTCCCGCTCTCATCTTCCAAGCCGTCACACCCCAGTTGCCCTACGCCCAAATGGCTTTGGGTCAGGGCAAGACGCAAAAACAACTGCCAAAGGCTGCTGCAAAGGCGTCAGTGCCTAAAGCACCTGAGGCTCAAACTGATCTGATGGCTATCTTGCTCTCAATTCAAGGGCAGATGGGTCAACTTCAACGTCAGATACAAGAGCAGGTGACGCGGGTGGACCAAATCTTCGTGCTTCTGCCGGGCCTAGCGCACCTCCAGTCGTAATGGGTACCACGGCGGAGACTCCCTTAAAGATCCTTGCGGTGAATGTAAATTCACTGATAAGGATAGAACGTAGAAACTCACTTTTTAAGTTGTTAGACGATAAAAATCCTGATTTGCTTCTGATTAGCGAAACTAAGCTAACTCAGAGACATAAATTAAGGAACAATAAATATAATATAATAAGAATAGACCGGCCCAACTCTACCCAAGGAGGTGGGGTCGCGATCTTCGTACGTAAAGAGCTACGTTACAAGACAGTGTACAGTGGTGAATTGCGAAGGTTCCAGGTGCTGGAAGCGTTCATCGTGTGCATCTCTCTCTATAGTGGAAAGAAGATGTACGTGGTCTCGGTCTATGCACCTGAACCTACTCAACCTTCTTTATTTATTTCAGAGCTCGAATCACTTTTCCGATGCCTAAGGCTGGAGTCGAGATTGGGGATTGGGGAAATAATACACCAAATCCTAGAGGGAAACTACTATTTAATTGGTGGGGTCAGCACAATGTCGAGTTTAGACTCGATGTGAAAGCATCGGATATTCCGTTCTTTCCCAGAGGCGGCTCTTATCTGGATCTCATGCTGTTCGACGTACGACTACAACTGAACGACACGGACCGACAAACGATAAACTGTTTGCACACTTTTGTGTACGACAGTGACCATTGCGGACTTAGTGCCGAAATAACGATTCCCAACGAGATTGCGGAACTGGAAGAGTTTGTTCAAACGCACACCTACAACTGCAGTAGGACGCGCTGGACTCTCCCGAGTACTGACTAGAGCACTCTCCTCGAACTCGCTCTACCCACCGTCCAATAGGAACCTGTCAAACGAGGAGATTGACAGATATCTGAAACGATTGGACGAGACAATCAAGCAAATGATGGACAGTACGATACCTCGGTATCAACATACTGACAACACCGACATATTCCGCAACGCGATAATCGACGCACTACACCGACAGAAAAGTAGACTCCTGTCAAGATTAAAAACCTTGTACAGGCAGTTTGCTGACAGACACAACTCAGAGGTTAGGACACTGAAGTCGTTGATCAAAAATCTCCAAAAATTGATCAAAGAGAATTATAGAATGACGGTTAATGCGCATTGGAAAGGGAAGATTTCGGCCATAAGAGCCAATAATCTAAGCATGTTCCCGCAGATCAATAACGTTTTTCGGAGAAAGAACATCAACGACCTTCCGGGTCTTAAGATACCCCGAACAACGAACAACGAACGAATACTTACAACATATAGCATAGATCCAGATAACGCTGTCGAGGATGACGACTTCTTTGTGATAGAAGATCCGCAGGAGAAAGTAGAGGCTATAGGAGCGACTTTCCAGGAAGTGTACAAGGTGAATGATAGCGTTCACCCGAACCATGACCTGGAAAACCGCGTCCTTGTGTACAACTTCTACCTTCGAAATGATATGCAGGAATGGCGATCTGAGAACACTGGTTTCACCGTGTTTAATGAAGGGAACATGGCAAACAATGCCATCGCCAATGACAGGGTTCACCCCCCGTTCATATCGAAGGTAGAACTCCAAGCGATCTTCGTCTCATTGAGGAGAAAGAAACTCGTGGGAATCAACGGAATTCCGAACATTGTGCTCAGACACCTCCCTCTAGAAGTGGTAAACATATACACCACCCTGTTCAACAATGCGCTGAATAATGCACATTATCCGGCTCATTGGAAGACAGCAGTTACCATTCCCAAAAGGGGAAAAGATACTTCCAATCCGGCAAATCTCCGGTCGATTAGTCTCCTTCCGAACATCAGCAAGTTATTCGAAAAAGTTATTCATAGAGCCCTGAATAAGTGGGTTGAGGACAAACATATAATTCCGGACAACCAATTCGGTTTTAAGGCGGGGCATGATACCCTACATGTCGCGTCTAAACTGGTGTCGGACGTCCAATGGAATAAAAGCAAGAATCAATGCACGGGTGCCTGCCTGGTTGACTTTTAGAAAGCCTTCGATACCGTATGGTTGGAGGGGCTCTTCTACATGTAGAGCAGGGGTATCAGCAAACCACTTCTGTACATTATTTGTAATATGCTCACCAGTAGACAGTTCGTTGTGCAAAATGGCAACGTGACTTCTGCTGGTACGTTTCAAATTAAAAACGGTCTGCAACAGGGTGCGGTTAATTCTCCTATCCTGTTCAACATTTACACAAGTGATTTGATAGGTTCTCTTTACCATGCTATTGCGTACGCAGACGACTTGATTGCGTATAGTTCAGGTCCTAAGGTCGAGGTCATTGCAACTCTCTTGCAACGTGAACTCGACAATATCCAGCGATATTGCGATGACTGGAAGTTAAAGATCAACTTCCAGAAATCGGAAATCATCCTGTTCAGAATGCCGTTATCTGGGGCCTCAAGGGACACCAGAAAGAATTGGCGAAAGTTCTCTATCGTGGGACCTAACGACGCCAATTGGCGAGTAGAAGTGTAGTCAGGTACCTTGGGATCTGGCTAGACCAGTATCTATATTTTAACAAACATATACATAGATGCTGCTTTGGCCAGAGCCCGAGCTGCTTTTGCCCTCACAAAGAGACTGTTTTATAGCAGCCAACTCGATGCGAAGGTAATCTGCTACACGGCCCTCATACGGCCAATGCTCGCCTATGGCTGTCCGGTGTGGTTCAACGTGGGAGCAAGCTTGATGGAAAGGATTCGGGTGTTTGAGAGGGCTTGTCTTCGGGCTTGCCTTCATTTATACAGAACACCAGAGTCCGAGTACAAAAAATTCTACTCCAATGAGGTCCTCTATAACAGGGCGAATCTGATCAGAGTGGACAATTTCCTGGTGAAGTTGATTCGCGGTCATATTGCAAGAGCAATGAACTCCACCAATAGCCTTATCTTTGGGGCTTACTACCCCAATGATAGGTACTACAAGAGAGTGCGCCTTAACGGCTTTGTCCCCCCAGAGGCGTTCCTCTATTTCGATAGACAAGGTCTAGTCCAAGAAAGAACGGGTACACCGTTAATCTCAACTACGACCGAGGCGTAGCACAGACAACTGAGGATCGTCTCCGATTCAGTAGGTCGGTATCGGGGCGAGATATCAAAGACGTAGAACGGCAGCACCAAAAGTTTTGGTGGCTTTACGAAGAGGGAACTCCCTCGTCGATCCCTCTTAATCCTGGCTAGCCCTTGCAGGGCAAGCTGGCCATTTTATTTATTTTTTTTTATATCTAGCCTGGCCGGCTTACATAGTTCTAAGGTACATAGTTGTAGGTCTAGATTGTAGGTGTTGTAGTCATAAGTTTTATTTATATATTTATAGCCAACACAGCAGTCGGCTTATACGAAAAAAAAAAAAATAAAATAAAATAAAATAGCAGCAGTCAGCTAAAGAACAAAAAATTAAAAAAAAAAAAAAAACGTATATAATTACGTTTTTAGCTTAAGTAGGTTAAGTAGATTTAAATTTATTTTGAGGTATAATTAAGTTTTACATAAAACCAAAAAAAAAAAAGTTCAGCTCCAAAGTTTTTAAGAAAAAACAATTTTCTTTGTTTAAATTAGAATTAAGTAAATAATAAATGAAATAAGAAACAATTAATTGTTTTAGCTAGGTTACGTCGAAAGACATAGATTAAGCATTAAGTTTAGCTTAGAGCGCCCGCATAGGGCCAGTAAGTTAGTCATAACATAGTTAAGTTAGTTAGGCTAGTTTTAAGCAATTTTGTCTAGCATGTAAGAGTTAATGAATTAATAAACAAAAATAAATTAAAAAAAAAAAAAACATACAAAGTAGCACAACTTCCTAGTGGTTTCCAGGGATAATCATGTCCTGCAGGACATCAAGGAGACTTTAAAAAAGAAAAATGTATATTTTTGAAATAAAAAATTCTAATTAATTAATATTTTATAAAAAAAAGTTGACCTTCATTTGTATATCCCAGACTCAAAGGGTTAAGAATTAAATTGGAATTTGGAAGAAAAAATTCATCCGTATCGACCTACCACTTCAACGATCGCTTATGTTTTGAATTTCAGCACTTGATTTTAATAGTAAAATGAAAGAAATAAAGTGCACGACTGGGCCGTACAAACTTGCACCTATATCTAAAATTCTTGTGTGTATTTGAGGTAAAAAGAAATAAACCAATATATACATAGGTATACATATGTATGTAAGTTGACTATAAGTAGGTAAACCTGCGTTCTAAGCAGATTATTGAAAAACGTTAGATATCATCTGTAGGTTTTGATAAAGCTCTTAAAAATCAAGCAACGGTCGTTACTATGTCATTTTCCTTCAGTTTCACTCATAAATTTATTGCCTTTGAACTCCGGTGAATATGCGAAACCCAAAGTAAGTCCCTAAAAAAGTAATAATATTTTCTTTCTCTCTCTCTCTCTCTCTGTCTTTTAACCAATGAAAATGAAATTCAGACAAATCCAGTAGCACATGCGCACCAATCAAAACCTGTATCGTAAGGAAAAAAAACGTTTCCATCACAACAGCTGTGTTCTAGAGTGTAGCCAAGTAATAGATACGTATCAAAAGTGATTATTAATTTAGATGTGATTGTGTTCGTTTTCTTAAAAAGGGATATGTTGATAGTTTCACTTTCGACTAATTGGCTCTAACTGCTCGATTTTGCGAAAAATATCTTTATACTAACTTTTGGGCAAAAATGTGATACAGTTCCTGATAGAATTTAAGATGTAAGTGTAAAACCCCCATAAGAGAGGTAAAACAAAGTTATATAAAGTAGCAACCGCTTACAATATGACAAAATCTAAATAAAATCATGGAAGGCACTTTCAAGCAAATCGGCTTTTAGTCACCTTGGTCGTAAGTACCGTTATTTCATACTCAGACCAAAACATGGTACACCATTGTGTTGCATTACTTCGTACTAGTTCAAATATGAATCATTGAAACCGTTTTCTCGCAAATTGACTTTTCGCCAAATTGTCTGTAAGTAAAGTACCATTGTTGCCAATTTTGGTAAGCAGCACGATACATCATATAATTGCAATTGACTAGACTAATTCAAATATGAAGTTTAATCAAAATCATTAGCGCCGTTTTCGAGAAAATCCATTTTAACTGAAATCGGCGTTAAGTAAACTACCCTTAATTTTGAGGTTAGAATGAAAATTCCGATTTCGCTTCTAGGGATTATCACACAGACCCTACATATATATGAAGTTTGATCTAAATCCATCCACTCGTTTAGAATGTAGCCTCGTGCACAGACAGTCAGACAGACAGACAGACGGCATTGGCGGACCTACTTTTTTTTCTCCATTATAGTAATGTCAAGTTTGATTAAAATCTCGAGTTCCAAATTTTGCACGAATACAATACTTGCCCTAAAGGTATAAGTGCAAGTAAATGTTCAACTTAAATAATAAGTTAAGGACAAATATTTCACAGAGGGTAAGTTCTTTAATATTAAAATTATAGACATACATAGGTATATTATACAGTTAGGATCAACTTATAAGATCTCGAAGATCTCTGAGACTTCCATTACTTAAATCGAGCATATACTTTTGGGGATATAACAATTTTTGTTAGGTCTTGTGTCTTAATAGCATTCCCATGGACACGCAATGTTTATTTGTTTAAGCTTCTCAAATAACAAATTGCCCTTCGGGCGCGACATTAAACAGACGTCCCAGCCCCATTCCTGTTGTCAGAAGCTGGGCCTGGGTCCCATCGGCCCTTTGTATTTTTTTTATTACTTCATTTAATGCTGAAAAACTTAAGATCTTTGTTGAGTATTAATTTTAATGTTAATAAAATTATACCGAAATTCTTCAAAATAATTCAATTTTTAAAGCCAGAATCCAAAAATGGGAAATAACCCACCTTCAGTGGGAAACGACTTCATATGTAAATATAAAAAAAATAAATAAATAACAACCGTGTGAACTGAAAATTTAACATTAAAAAATAGTTTCTCATCGTCAGCTTATTTGCAGGGATTGCCAATGCATTTGTAGGTCTGACAGTCGTTTGAGCATAATATGTATCCGACTTAAGTTTCTTGTTGAGCTCGTTATAAAATTGCACACATTTAAAAAAAAAAAAACTAAGTTCTGTGCTTGCCGTTGTTTCTAATATGAGATGCCATTATGTTTATTATTTAAAATAGTATTTCATTTAAGCTATGCGATACTTCGCCGAACACAGTTTCAATAATGGCTATAAAATCTCGCTACCTAACAGAATCGAATGGACTTAACGTGAGATACTGTACCACGAATCGCTGTCAATTTTCGCGGCTGGATCCAAAACTGAGGACGGAGTTGAAGCCGGAGTTTTCTCAGAGGACTAAGGCATCTACCTCTCCTTCAATCTCTCACACTATTGCAGCGTCTTTCAAGCCGAAATCTACGCCATCCGTCAAGCAGCTCACTGGCTGACGGGTAATGCAATATCAGCATCGGATATTGTCATATACATCGACAGTCAAGCAGCTATCAAATCTCTCGCATCCAGCTCTACGAGATTAAAGGGAGTGAAAGGCTACCGTGTATCTTTTAACGAGATAGCTGGACAGTAGAACCTCACTCACCCAGCAAAGGCTGGGTACCAGTTCACTGTGACATATCGGCAAATTGCGATGCTGCCTAGAAGAGATTCCTCTGGTCTAGATAGCATAAACGTCACCAATATCGAAGCGCCTACGTGGTGTGCTAAATACCTGATCAACGCCGACGGAGTAAGGCTTGCCAATCAACGATGGCATCAGTTTGACAATTGCAACACTGCCAGACTGCTCTGGCCAATTTTAAACGAAAATAGTACCACGGGATTCCTAAAACACACGAGAGGAGCCCTCTCCATGGTAGTTTATACGCTAACCGGCCACTGTGCTATAGGAAGGCATGCTCAAAGGCTGTGCAAACCTTACAATGACTTTTGCAGAGGCTGTAGGGATGAGGAGGAAGAGGAAACCATCTGTCACCTCCTATGCACATGCGCAGCACTTGCCAATATTAGAACCACTGCACTAGGTAAATACATTTTCAACAATCTCAATGATCTGAATAGCTCTGGCTACACGGCTCATATTAGCTCCTTCATAAAAAGGAGCGGATGATTCCAAGATTAAAAGGGTGACCCACCCACCTTACAATGAACCTTTTCTGGTTTAAATGCATCCTTATCGAGGGTCGGTCTAACCAACCAACCAACCAACCAACCAACCAAACCCAAAGTTATTTTATGGGAATGAAAAAGGTGGCAAGCCAAAAACATCTATAAAGCATTTTTATTGACCTGATTGGGTTACACTTGCATTTCAGGTGTCTACCAAGAGGTCGTCGGAAGGAAGACGCACAGCGGAGGAATAAGCCGGAGGGAATCAACTGATTGTCTCAAAAGAACTGGGCCTCTAGTTTGGGGGTTGAGCATCAAGTAACTTCTCTCCCATGGAAAATACCAATGGTTAGAAAAGAAACCAAAGCCTCTAAAAAGACTGACTTTACTGTTGATGACTTCAACGAACGAAATAGGTTTTAAATAGACGCTTTATCAAACCATTTTATCCCAACTATATTAGTTAAATTCAACATACGGACCACTAGTTTTTGAAAACTGCTGTTATTTATTTATTTACTTTAAAACTTTATAAAAACAATTACATACAGCGGCGACTGATCAAAATTCGTAATCTTCATCATCAGGATTTTCATCATCGTTCGTGTCTGCCGAAACTTCTATGAAGTCTTTCTCTAAGCATGCTAAATCTTCACGAGCTTCAGAGAACTCACCCTCTTCCATTCCTTCTCCTACATACCAGTGCACAAAAGCACGCTTTTGGTACATAAGATCATACTTGCCATTGAGCCGAGAGAATGCCTCTGCAATTGCTGTAGTGTTTGATAACATGCACACAGCTCTGGTTGTTTTAGCCAATTCGGAACCAGGCACTACCGTTGGAGCTTGATAATTGATCCCAATTTTAAATCCGGTTGGACACCAATCGACAAATGTAATATTCCTATTGGACTTTATTGCTGAGACACCCGCGTTTATGTCCTTGGGTACCACATCTCCACGATACAACATGCAGCATGACATATACTTTCCACGACGTGGATCGCATTTTACCATCATATTTCCTGGGCTGAAACAACTATTTGTAAGCGAGGAGATAGAAAATTGTTCATGCACAGCTTTGTCAGCCGACATCAGAGGCGCATAGGCGACTAAAGGAAAATGTATTCGGGGAAATGGCACTAAGTTCGTCTGAAATTCATTTAAATCCACGTTCATTGATCCCTGGAATCGCAAGGAGGCAGTAGTGGACGATACGACCTGCGCTATCAACCGATTTAGAGTCGTGTAGTTCGGGCGGTCAATTGACAGGTTTTTCTGACATATTTCGTAGATTGCCTCGTTGTCCACCATAAACACACAATCTGAATGCATGAGTGTAGAATGGGTAGTTAAAATCGAATTGTACGGTTCAACAACGGCTGTGGAAACCTTCGGTGATGGGTAAACAGCAAATTGCAGCTTGCAGAGTTTAGGATATTCGCATGCTACCCGTTCCATTAACAATGAAGTAAAACCTGAACCAGTTCCACCGCCCAGACTGTGAAATATCAAGAATCCCTGGAGACCCTCACATTGTTCGGCCAACTTCTGCACCCGTGACATAACGGGGTCTATGATTTCCTTGCCAACAGTGTAGTGACCTCTCGCGTAATTATTAGCTGCATCTTCCTTTCCAGAAATAAGCTGTTGGGGGTGATATAGACTTCTGCAAGGACCAGTCTTAATATCATCTACCACAGAGGGTTCCAAATCGACGAATATTGTTCGTGGTACATATCGTCCTGAATCGGTTAGTGAAAAAAATGTGTGATGACTATCATCGTTGCTTGATTCTAGTTTATTGCTCGACCCGTCTGGATTGATACCATGCTCCAGCAAGTACAACTCCCAGCACGAGTTTCCAATTTGAACGCCGGCCTGGCCAATTTGCAAAGAGATAACTTCGCGCTGTTTAGAAGGAAAGGTAATAAATTACCTGAAATATACATATGTCATTAATTGTGCAATGAAATTACCATTTTGTTTTAGTAACTAATAAAACTTGTACAATAAAGCCTTCTTGGATGTAGTAGGGCAATGGCTGCAACTATAGAATTAACTGTGCTAGCGATAGATGCAAGTAAGCAAGATAAAAGCCTGGAATGAGGCCGGTCGTCCAATTCTTTTAGTCAGTTATTTTTTGTCGACAATAAACTATTAGATATTAGAGTAAACTATTAGAAATCAATACTTTTTCTTTGAAAATTATACAAAAATAACCAGTCGGCGAAAATAAAAAGCACTTGCTTTTCCCAACTTGTCTGCCGCTTCGCTAACGGACTTTTTCTTTTATCGTAAGTGTCGATAAATCAGACAGAGCGAGAGCACTTATTATTTACTTTCTATGACCCAAGCTTGGAAAGATGTTAGTTAATGTATTTAATAGGGTAACTAACAATTGAGTCTGGTTTTGTAGCAAACTGGATTCGTTAGGTTTTTGACCTAATTTCACCAGAAATAATTAGTGTTAATACCTTAAAAAACTTATAAATTAAAATTTGACAATCTCGATCGATAAGGTAACCTAGAATCATAAGCAGCTTGTACTGCTTTAGAAATAAGATGTGAATTTTAAAACTTATTAGAGTTCTTGGAGAATCTTAAGACTATCGGGATTATAGTAATCTAATGCTCTATTGATCTCACTCGTACGCTCGTCGTTTTTGACAGATATACTGAATCTTTCATAAATTCGTACTCTCAGATGTTTGTTAGAGGGTTATGAGAGGTGACACCCTAAAGAAAACTTTAGTGCTGTCTGGGAATCGAACACGATCAATGACACACCTCTTTAACAACTAAAAACCGGTGAAGTGTAATAAGCTCCGTAGGTCTTGTTTCTTAAATAATGGAATACTTGACGCGTAGCGTACGAAGACCGTCCAGTATATAAGTCCAACTTCAATTTTTTCCGCACATTATATTCCACAATCATTTAAAATGTACGTTCATCAATATTTCCCATCTTCTCGTCCTAATTTCGCTCCAATTACCTCAAAATCCTCCATATATGCTAAAATGTTCTTTGTTTTACTTACCTTAATTATGGTTTTCGGTACTGTCAAAAAAACATGATATAGTTAAAAACAATATTTTAACACTTTGCTTATCAGTTTTCATTATTTATTATAAAAGAAGTTGTGAATAAATGCAATGGTAAAAGCAAAGATAAATGGATTCCATCAATTCAATGCAATACGAGCTTTAAATAAAATCTATATAAATGGAATATACTTCAGTTTGGATACTTAATCTTAATAACTTAGACTAAATCAATTTTAGAACATAATGAAATTTTATGCAAGTGGTGGGCCAAATACAAGTTTCTTTTTAAAAATGCAATAAAATGAACAAAATTAAATTTTTTCCATGTATTATGGCTTTATTAGTAAGAGCAAACATTGCCATTAATAATGGAATGGCAATTAACAAGCTTACAGTCTAAAAACTAATAGAATATTGCTCTAAAAAAATATGTAGTTGAGAAAAATTGTAGGACAACAGTCAAAACTAAATCAGTGAAACTAGTTCACAAAAAACACATACGAAACTAGGTTTCAAAATTTTATTGACAATGAAAAACTTTATTTTAATCTGAACAGCCTTATATTAACAGAATCCAATAGAGTTGTTCATAAGAGCAATTTTAAAAACTAAATTTATTTTAGATTAATCATCACAAGTATGTAATAAATGCTGCTTATGCAGCGCATGTGTGGGGCTCAAGTATTGAAGGTATGCATAGCGTTTAATTATTTTGATTATTTAGTAAGTACATAAGTTCAAAGTTTTGATCAATAAAATCACTCCTTTGGAGAACGAGATACCGCAAGTTTCATTTCCATACAAAAGTCCCACTTTGAAGTAACAAATAACTGCTAAAAAGGTTTGAGTCGTAAGACGCCATAGCCGTGACGATAGCACCGAGTTAGAAAAGGGAAGTCTTTACATGGCGATCCTGCCAGGAGTCGAAAGAAAATTTAAACCAGTGCCACTGCCAGTAGCATTGAATAACCCGACGACTGGACTTCACCGGAAGAGCAACGAAAAAACTACCACACAGAAAGACGTTCCGAACAGCAAAGGAAGCAGACTTCCATCGGGTAGTCAACTTACCGCAGCAGACCGCCGAAAGCCGAAAAAACTTTCTTCGGCATTTAAAGGAAGACAAGTGAGAGATTCGCTCAGTGACAAGTGAGAGGAATAAGATACGGATTACTGAAGAAAAGAAATTCCACCAACCATTCGCACCCCAGTCCTAGTGGCAATAATGTTCTTTACACCTATCATCATCGGGCTAGTATACATACCTGTTCTCTATAACATTACCGCAGAAAGATTATCGCTGACGTGGTCAAACACCTTGAACAGAGACCCGCCTCGGTAGAGGGAACATTTTTCTCATATACATATAGAAAAACAAAAATATATATAAAAAAATTAAAATAAAATGTTTTTGAACATAGCTTTTGAATCTAGGGTCGCAGTCTTCATCTGAAAGATCACACGCCCCGGAGTGTCATTGAGCTATAAATTAAAAATGGGCCGTCGACCCATAAGCATAATCTGGGATCACTCTTTTTTTTCATATGTCAAAAATATACGTTTTAAAAATTAAAAGTTCTAAATTCAGTTAGCCGACCAATTGACAGATGAGAGTATTTGTTAATATTGTATAGTAAATAGAGAAAATTTCTGAGGAGATAAAATCACTGTTTACTAAATTTTTGAGTTGTTTTCCTTTAGTTTAAGGAATTGTTGGTGAACACTTGTAAGAGAACACTTAAATAACTGGAACTGGAATCATATTCCATGCACGCTAGTTGTGTATGCATCAGCAGTTTGAAGGAAATCCGCCCAGCCGTTTACGATGCAGTCAAGCGTACAGACAGACAGAATAAGCAGACCACTTTTTTTAAACTTCTCTATCATATTAATGTCAAGTTTAATTAAAATGTCGAGATCGAACAGTTTCACCTAAAAGTATAGGTGCAAGTAAAAACAGTTACGGAAATTAATCTAGAAAGATCTAATGCAAATCAAGAAGATTGCGTAGAGAAAAGATCTGCAGGGTTTATAAAAAAAGAGACTTTGCGGAAAAGCCCAGCTCTATTCCTCATACTTCTGGTTGTCTTCGTCCTATATCTGTGCCATATAGGCAATCGAAGTAACAAGCGAGAGACAACCGGCAGCGGAGACCACCCAACCCGAACCGGACATACCGACAGTAGCAGAGATCGCAAAGTCTAAAGACAGACCAAAAAACGTCTACCTACACAACGACCTAGTTTTCGTCAGGGCATACGAATTTCTACCGCCGGCACAGCTGCAGAAGAAAAAACAGAGAGCGGATCAGACAGAGAGTTTACGTGGATTCGCCAACCAACGTATAGGCCTCCTCGCATCAGCAGCCCCATCCTTCACCACACATTACCACTAACATCAATTAAAAATCGTCTAAAAAGAACTAACTTTATCAAATTAGCAAAGAATCTTTATTAGTAAATAGAAAAAAAAAATGTTTATACATATTAACATAATATAAGTGTTTGTTTAACAATAATATTCACCAGAACAGTGGTTATTTAAAATAAAATATTGCCTAATAGCCTACGAATTTCCTGAACCAATTACCTTTATGTCTTTGTGATTGTATCTTTAATATGGATTTTTTTTTGCCGATTATATATGTAGATTTTCTTTTATATTATTTACTGTCTAATTACTTAAATAAATAGCAAGTAAGAGTATGAGTCGAGTTGCAAAATATTTAAAATCGAAAAATATGTAAAAAAAATAATAATAATAAACAAGGAATAAAGGCTATATAGGTCCATATTGGAATTCAAATGGATTTATTTTAGAACAAGAAATGTATTAATAGTTTTATTTAAGTCATTTTAATTAATATAGCAAAGGCATTGACACACTAACTGCCACGGTAACATTATTAAGTACGATCAAGTCACTGACGTTTAAGAAATGTATTTATTGTTTTATGGCTGCAAAGAAAGTGTTTTTAATTTATACAGGGTGGGGCAAATACAAGTTTTTAAAAAAAAAATAATTTTGTTCATTTTATTGCATGGCTTCTTAATTGCGGGAACTAATGTCCAGTTAATAAACTAAAGTGCTTACAGAGATTAAAATGGACAAAATATTAAATCTCCAACATCAGTGTCTTTTTTAGCTAATCAAAGCAACTGGAGGATAGAACATACTCCAAATCGATACTTTAAATCTTTTTATGTAATGTAATGTTAAGGCCGTCTATAACACACATCTGACTCTGTAAAAGAAAAGGAGGCCAATTCCATGGTGTTAAAATGAAGACTGGAATCTTCGCGACTGCATTAGAATTTTTTCATATTTTTCATGTGAGTAAGAAAAAAAAACTATCAACAGTCGGGAATGTTAGGAAACATTTGCAAATCTTTCCACAAAAAGGACATCTGAAAAAAAATTGTTGAAAGCGTAAATGGTAAATGGAGATAAAATACCCAGTTTTTTAAAAAAAAAAAAAGTTTAATTTGTTATTAAAGCTCTGAACCTATTCTAGTCATCGGCAGTGTATGTAGGTCTTGAAAGAAATGATAAATGATGAGAAATTTGTCATGTATAAAGTGCTCTATTATATTTGTTGTACTTTTACTATTTTTTTTTATTATTAAAACATTTTTTTTTGATTTCATTGTTTTTTACGTTATTATTACAACGTCAAAAAAGACTAAGGTGTCGACGTTTACTTACGCTCATTTCGAAGTCAGAGAAAAAAAAAGTTAGTTTCATGCTGTATAGTTTTGAAAATCTCGTTATACTTCAGAATATACATACATACTCTATGAATTGTATCCTCTCTGAGCGGGGAAAATATTTCCATATGCCTCTTATTTCATAGTATTTTGTTCGAGGATGTATATATATTTGTATACATATATGTAGCTACATACAAATATGTATGCATATCTACTCTAGGTTGCCGGTGTGTCAATTTTAATACACGAAATTAATTGGTACATTTCGGACTGGATCACCCAACATTCCACCGAATATCCGAATACATTATAATTGATAGTACCGTTGTACTAAATTTTTTTAGGGAAAATATTGTCGGGTTTGGGCAAACAAATATTTTTGTATATAGTACAAATGGAAATGACAATTATTCATATAATAATTTTTCAAAGTTTCGTATGAGTTTTCATGTCATGTTTTATTTATGTACATAAACATAACGACTTTTAAATTATCGTACTTGACACTAAATAAATCTCTTTTCAGATTGGTTCTATCAAATAACCATCACCACATGAACTTCAATTCGTTAAGATCAATAACTGATTATTTTTTGCACAACAGGTGAAATTATTTAAACAAGAAATTTCAACGAAATGATTTGAAAACGGAATGCGCAAAAAACTACTCCGACTCCTCCAGTCAATTTAGGTTCACTTTTTGTATCTTCACTTATAATACCGATCAAAACATAAAATACAGCAACAAAAAAATAAGAGCAGGGACTGTTTAAGTGTGTTTTATTTTTTATAATGCAATATTTTGTAAAAAAAACCATGCTTGATATTAAACTTATTAAATTTAACTTTTTGTACTAAAATTGTCGCTTATTAAAAAAATCCGAAATGGTTATGAAACAGTTTTCATTTTACTTAATATTCATATGGAGCATTGCTATGAGTGACTTTACTACACACTGTGCAGATGATCGGTATAAATTAGGCCAAAACAAAGTATTACATAATTTTAAATGTACATATTTCTTTTACAATTTTGACAAAAGTTGAGACGGGATACCTGTTAATCCGTAATATTTAGAATGTCAACATAAGAATATACGACAGTTATATAAAATGTTGCTTAACATAAAGTTATGAATGTCTTTGTAAGGATTTTCTTATGCAATATCACACCAAATCAATGGTAAATAGATTACATTTAAAAAATTACAATCTTTTATCTTATTGAGCATGTCTGGTTGTAGCTGGCCAGAATTTTGGTATAAAAACAAAACATGTATGTTTATATACAATCAACTCATAAGATACATATGCACATAAACCGAATTAATTTAATACACAAAAACACTTTAGCCTCTTTAAGTTTAAATTTGCCTCTCCAATTGCGATGATATTTATATTTTCCAATATTTTCCATATTGTATCTTATGATTTGATGAAAAATACCCTTGCATGGCACCATAAGTAATAAATTAAATTACATCTTAAATCACTAATTTAAAGCTGTTAAACAAATTCTGTTTCCTGAATCACTTTTTAATCTCTACTTTGAAAATAAGTATGTATGAGTAAAATTAAAAATAAAATTTGAACGCTTACTGCACAGCTGTCCCTTTTCTTATACATCTTTGGAAAATCCTTTGGGTAGAGATATATCAAATACAACGGGCGGATTATTTGGCAGGTAATTTATGTCACACGTTGAAGCATTAACAAATATTATCCGACCGTCTGAAGTAATTCCGTATCCCTCGTGAACATGCCCAAATACATGATACTTTGGTTTGACTCGTTGCTGAACAGTAGTTAAAAGCTCTACACATCCGGCTCTTACACCAGAACAACATAAATCACCGTGTCCAACAGGTGGTGTATGAGTTATTAAAAGATCAATACCTTCTGGAATTTTATTCCAACGCGCAAGGCACTCTCGTCCACGTGGAACATTGAATGCCCACTTGCAAAATTCTGGCTGCCATGGGCTTCCGTAAATATTAAGGCCATAGATGGTTATTAAATCATCTTCGATGTAATGACAATTTGTAAGATATTGTCGAATATTATTCGTTTGCACTGCTTCTTCAATGTTTTCTTTTGCGTTTCCCAATGTAGGAATATCGTCGAGTATTGACAGGCCCGAGTGCTTTGTTCTGCAAAAGGATTAAAATGTGTTACTACATATTATTTATATGATGAGAAATATTACAGATTCCATGATCTAAACTACCAGCCGAAGTTTATAATACCTATGGTTATTCTAACAATATAACATAAAGACTGAAGAGACTATTCCTAAGTAGTTTTTGCTGACATTGTTTATGTGCACAGGGCCCCGCGGCTCAAGTGATTAGTGCGTTGGACTACGGAGCAAGGGGTTTAAGGTTCGAGTCCCAGCCAAAACACCTAAAAGTTTTTTCACGACCCCACGGACACGGCAATAAACATAAAATATTCATTTATTTTTTTTTGTTTATGTGCACAACGAAAGAAATTCATTGTCCAGTGGGGGTCTTCTTTTGGTTTTGAATATCAGATTTCTAAGAAGAAATTTTGACCTCCATTTGACAGTATATGGTGTGCAGTTGCAAAAACAAAATAATATAATAATCAAATTAATGTAATATTTATATCTATCAGCCAGGCATTTTTTTCTTAATTGCATAAATATAATACTCTGCTGACCTACTTTTTTGTTCGCGTATTGAGCAAACTAGAGTCTTAACAACACTACAGCTACGATATTTGTAGCCGCATTTATTACTTCTAACGATTTATTAGAATATTCTACATTTAAGTCTGTAAATCCATATTAAATTCCCCATAGTCAACATTTATCAATGCTTTGTTTTTTAAATGCTATAAAATCTTCCGATATTTTAAGAAGACATTTTTCTTTACGATTACAATATGTAATTCGTTCCTGAATCATTTGAGTTATAAGTTCTTCACTTTGAAGTAAAAAAAAGAACAGTACTTAGTATTTATACTGCTCATTCAAATCACGCTAAATGCTATTATCACCCTCACCCAAACGGAAGATGCTTTTATGTCTGAAAATAGTTGAAAAAACAATGCCTAATGAAAAAATGATGCAATATGCATTTAGAATTTAAGCTGCATCCGCTTCAGAAGGCAAGTTTAACAGAAGAGAAGGTAGGAATTCGAATCTTTCTTCGATCGTTGGAAAACCGTATTAATATTCTGTTAAAATACTTTTTTTCGGTGTTGTTCTCAATGCTCTAGTATATACTTATCCGGTGCCAACGTGTTATGGTATGTAAGCTATTTGCATCAACTCTGTTGACATCGCAAATTGTTTAGGTTATTAAATTGTTCATAGCCTCGATGAGCTATGGTTACGATTAAAGCTTGAACTAAACTCAATGATCCATACCTTCTGATCGAGGTTTGAAACAATCAATATCCAGATATACCCTTAAGTGAACATTGTGGTGGAAAACCTTAACATAAACATCGAAGGATACTCTGACTCATGTACTCATTCGCCTCTCCATTCATGTTCATACTTATATTTATATTACAGTGTCTTTTGACTGACATCTAGTACGAGTACATACAATTGTATGTATTTGTCTCTTGCAGACCGCACAAAAATTGGTTATTATGTTCGTGAAGAACCGTTTTTCGGTCAAGCTCTTGTAAAGTAAACGATGTTATTGGCAGAGAAACCGGTTAATCGGTCGAACAAATGTCTCCAGTTGACACTACAATGGTGTAAATCTTAACTCTCGATGTAGATCAGATATAGAAAACGAATTATAAATTCGGTGCATCAGAAAGCTTTACCTAGGACAATTTTTCTCAATGATCTAAGTGATTTGGCGAATATAGACATCGACAGTCTCCCAATCTTTATTAGAAGATCGTACGTGTATTAACGAGTAGGTCATTTACCTTCAATTCGCGTGATATCACAACGGAGTCTGAGTGTTATGGTGTAACTTACTGGCAACCTCTTCAACCAAAACAAAACAAGCCCGGTATAGCATTTTTAAAAATAATATATTTTCTGTCTGATCATTTCAATTCGTCTTTAGAATCTCTAGCAAGAATGCATCAAGCCTTGGTTCACTAGATTTACTTGAGGATTTAGCTCTCCAAGGATTCAAACACATACAAAACATCTTACCTCTGTGTTACCGATTTGTTTTGAAACGGATGTGTAAACGTTTCATCGAAACTAAGTTCATGATTGCCCGCTATCACGATTTTATGCTTGTGGGGCAACGTGCCGATCCAATTGTTAAACTCTACCACCTCTTCAAGCTGGCCGCATTTTGTGAAGTCCCCTGCATGAATGAAAATGTCGCCGTCCGGTATGTTAAACTTAATATGCGGGGTAAGCGAATGTGTATCGCTCATGCAAACTATCCGTGCTTTATTAAAGGGCACAGTTGTCTGTGGAGGTTTCATTGTGACTTTTATCACCCTCTGAGTTTTCGAAAGTTCCTTCCATGCTGCCGTAGGATCATGAGTAAGTGGGTGGATGGGAACCTCCATAGTAACTGAAAATACATTTTTATTTATCTATTAGACGAAATTGGCCATGCATGATGTCATAAACATACATAAATCACTTCCCACTAGGTATCTACTAGATGAACAAAGCTTTTGAGTAAAAAACGATAAGATAAACAATAAACAAAGTCATTTGTGAATAACCAATGTAAATAAACAAAAAACTTAGAATTTGACCGGCTAGTATTTTCTTATTTTTAACAAAACCAAGGGCTGATTATCTTTCGGAGATACTGCAGATATAGAATACGACCAATAATATGAGAAAAAGGTTTAATACAGTATAATAATGGTGTTCAAGGTGGGCAAACGATAGAAAATAATTAAATGATCTGAATTTTGATTTAACAATTTTATTACCGATATGTTACTTTTGCTAAATAATTAATTCCCAAAACACTTTAAAAATATCTAGGATAGTTACTGTGCGGATCTAACCTTTGGGAAAATTTTGACATTCGCAAACTTTGACATTAAAGGAAATTTGATTCGACCAGTGTTCATAGAAGTGTAATTTTAAACAATTCCAAAAATAAATTCGAGTTTTTTTTAGAAGATGTAGGATTGTTACAATTTAATAACTTCAATAATGACTTTAACTTGAAATATAAATCATCATTCATTTTGAAATCATTATTTAACAAACAGTTTTTGGCTGAGGTTTCCAATATAGGAAATCGACTTTGCACTTAAAATAATTTTTTTGACTTAATATGGTTAATTCTAAGATATGTACACTGTGTAAAAATTTTTGAGAAGAAATTTGTTTTTATATTTTTAAAATTGATTTTAAGTTTTCGGTTTTGACTAGTAAATGCATGTTTTCTTCCTTATTAACACAACTAACGAGTGTTCAGTCGACTAATAGTGCTAATTATACCCAATTTAACATAAAGATACTTGAAACAAGGCGCCTGCCTGACAGTTGTTGACATACCCTTAGCGGAGCGACTAAGTCGCGTGAGTGTTTGAACCACTCCGGAAAGTGGAGTTTAAATAAATGAATCGCGCGCAGCTCGTCACTTACCCACTGTTGGCTGGAAAAAATTACCAAAAATCATCCAAATTTAATTCGACATAAAATAACGATGAAAATATACCAACAAAACAATCGGTGAATTCAGGTGTATGAAATCCTCGTATTCATTAAAAAAAAGCCGTGCGTGTGGTTCGAAAATGCGAAAATTCTTATTCTTTTATTGCTCATTGCATTATAGTTAATTTATCTCGTACTTAAATTGTTTATAACAAAATAGCAACATAAATTAGAGAAAAAAGCCAAAATTTTGAACATTTTTTTTTTTATAGTAATATTAATTTCTTCTCAAACATTTTTTTTTATTCTTTTTATGCCTTTTTACACTAAAAAAAAAATATTTTGATTTAATATGTTAAAGTTTTTATGGGAATCATTGAATTGAAATGAAATTCAAGTGAATACTTAATATTACTTTAGGAAATGCTTTCCACAAGGATTGTATTCAGCCCTTCTTTACACACCTATACAACACCTAAAATATCTTTCACGTCGAGTATCTGACAAACATCCGAGAGTACAACTTTCATGAGAAAGTTTCTCAAATAACAAATTAACTTTCGGATACGGCACTACACAATAGCCCCCTTCCATTAGTGTAAAGAATATTACACAAAAACACGAATGGCTATGAGAAGCTTGGACCTAAGTCGAGCTACATGTTCTATAGTTATTTGCTTCAATTGAAGCTCAGACATTTTAAGGAATCAACAGAGAAAAAGAAACCCATGAGGAAGTTTTTAGCAAAGTCCTTATTTTCATAAGTCTTTAGTTAAATACAATTTCGTCGGTATGCAGCCAAATTTATGCTCCATAGAATCTTTTACATGATTCAATAAATTGCATCAATTATTTGCTTTTCCTGTTCGTATTAATTTTTCAACATTTCGCTTCCTTCTTAACTTGCTTGCCCAGTTGCCAAAGTGGCCAAGTAGATTGAGAAATTCCAAGCAAACTCGCAAAAATGTTCAACTGTCTTTCATATCCGTATCTTAGGACAATCAGCATTAAAATTTCATAAGCTAACAGTACATATGTATACTTTATATCGTTGATAAATAGTTATTTCATTTTATTAGTTTTTTTTTCATAGTTATATTATCAAGGAGTGTTATACGATGGCGAGTCCTGGGATATAAAAAATTCCCAATCCCGTTAAAAACGTTAACAATTTAGAGGCCAATATAGGAAAAACACCTCTTATATCAACTCCGAAATCTTATTCTTGTGTAGAAATGGAATTATTCAAAGTAAAATTATAATTTGAAACGCCTTCTCATAGTAAACTCGTCAATTAGTATTTAGAAACGTCAGAGAATTGTCGAGAACATTCGCATATTGAAAATCCCAGGAGGAGTCCTGTACCGAAGTCGTGCCCTGTAGTTGTGTAAGTTGATTTTTAATATCTAAGTGTTCAAATAAACTAACAGAAATCATAGCAGAACATATTATTAAAATATTATATAGCTTTAAAGTCAAATTCTTTTCTTTCTATAGCTCTGCAGTTAGGTTGTTAGAGTAATGAGTTGGAGGTCTAGGATTCAAATCACTCATTCATTCTTATTTACGACCTCGACTCTGGCGGCCTTCTTCTGACAAACACCTGGGAATAAAGTTGTGATGAAAACCATCGGATTAAATAGCGAACTAAATGGTTTCCTTGGACCGAATCATCTTACTCATAGTTTTTGGCATCAACGCTTGGTATGTATGAAGTGAGTTAACTGCGTTGACAAGTTTTTTTAATTGGTTATACCAAGTGTACAGTCAGAGGGATCCCCTCAATCATTGATCGGAAATGAAATGGGTGAGTAAAAGAAGCCGAATGTGAGACTACTGAGTTTACTAATAACCATGTTAGTTAAATCCATTTAGTAAAATGGTGTACACAATATTTTCCCCCTGAGTTCTTTTACGCATACCAAATAGGTTAAGGAACAGATCTATCAGCATGTTATAAGTTGTTAAATGAACAGTACCAAAGATGGCGCATCCGTCAAATTTGACAGATCTAAGTTTTTTGTTTTTGTTTATATTCAACAGATGTTTGTTTACACTTTTAGGCAATTTCTAATTAAGTTTCTATGGTCTTATCTTTATTTAAAAGTTTTCATTTGAAGAAAAAAAGATTTAGGTAATATTACATGTCAATTTAATAGGACATTGGACTGTATTCGTGATAGTATTTGTTCACAATAGCCTTCTTAATTTTGTTCGAAAATCGATGTTTTTAATTGTCTTTTCTCAGCTGTTCTCTGACGTTTATATCACAAACGTCAGTTTACAAATAAAAAAACATGGCTGCGGTTTGTCTCTTGGCCTGAATGAGTAATTATTGTTAATAACTTAAGTTTGTGAACATTTTTTACAAATAAAAAATGGAAAACAGTGATCCTACTTCTGAGGAAAATCACGGCGATGAAAATAATGGTAAATATAACCGTTTACGTCGTAACTAAGTAGGGTGTGCCGTGTGCTCTATGTCTTGTTCCCAATTCAAAAGAATGACGAAAAATTTGTTTTCAATTGGAATATTCTCCCTTGCTAAATTTATTTTTGCCGAAAAGAAAATAGATATATATGTTTATAATCGTATATTTCTGTCCTAATATTGTATGAGTTTGAATAATTGCACCGTTTTGCTGTGTCCAATATTTATATAAAGTATCATAATGCCACCCATTCAATATTCTTTTTGTTCTATAAGAATCCATGTATAGCTTTACAGTAGTCACGTCCGATTGTTTAGGAGCGGCCAATTCACTTTGTGGATTTTTGTAATGTAAATGAGTTACATAGGGATCATATCCATAACTCGCCACAACATTGGTCAAATTCAATCCAAATGTGTATCTGTAAAATCACTTCCAATTTTATTTCACGGGTCGGTGCATAAGAATGTGGACATGCCATACTAGAAATTTAGAATTATTCGTAAAAAAATCTATTTTGTTTTCATTTTGTTATGTATCAACATTATGTATGCACATACATATATTGGCAAGTATACAAGACAGAAACAACTTATCTCTCAATTATTCCTCTGACGGTTTAGTTTGTTGAACTTATTTATGTACATATGTATGTACATACAAATGTGTCTTTATACCTTCGAATGTCCTGGTATTTAATAAAATTAATTAAATAAAATCTATAATCTTATATGTATGTACATACATGTATATGTTGGTAAACGAATGTGTACATACATATGTACATTATGTATATACATATATCCCAGATCGTTTAAAGTAAGTACATAATTACGTATTTCATTGTTAGAGTTTAGAGCAATCGCTCCAATTAAGGGAAATACTGCGTTAATCTAATCAGGATGTACTGCAGTATGAATATTTTTAAAGTTTTTGGAATATCTTAACCTAATCAATGCACTAGGTACAGTGTATACATACTACATAGTATGTTTGAATGTTGTAATTTATTTCATGGATACATAAGTTCCTGCTTTAGAAGGACGTCAAACCAGCACTGTTGAATTTCTCGCTAAATTGTCGTCAAATTCTTTTATTGATAAAGACATTTTTTTACCTATTTAAAAGGAGTAAACGACTGCCGTCTGCTATATTTTTATATATGTATGTATGTACAAATATTGAACACAGCTAAGTGAATCCATATATCCTTCACAAGTGCGAAACATTTCGATGTGTCGGCCATGGTTCATAAAAGCATTTTGACAATGACTGTGAACCATCTATCATTTTATGAGTATGTGAAGGTTAAATCATACTCTTCTGCGATGGGGTGTCATAGCCAACGGTACATCAACGGTACAGTCTAAATGCTTCAAACCAGCAATATCGGTTACTGAACAAAAAACCATAATATTGTTCTGAAAGTCTGTGCTGTCTGTAGTCTATGCTGAATGGCCTCAACCCGAAGAACACTCAACCTATAAATGAAAGTAGGGATCGCGTTATAAGATATCATAATTCATAACAATTCACTCAATGACCAATGTTTTTAACACATATTTTCAGTCTAAAACCTTTTTCATGATTGCCTACGTGGAGGTTAAGTTTATTTCGATGTATCAAACTTTTATCATGCGATCTGTTTTTATGTTATGGGAACTTGTATTGGTTCTAAATTATTGAACACTAATTTTTACTTTTTCCAACTGAAGTGAGCAGCAAAACGAAGGAATATTTAACTTTGACTGTAATTGTGAAAGAGAGGGTATTTAAATAATAAAGAATTGACATGAACAGTCATGTTCAACACCTGAAATGTTCAATTTCTTTTAAATTCCTTCAGTACGTGCTAAACATTTCTCATAATGTAAAGTCTAGTTCCGTTTTTGACCTGTGTCTAAACTTTGCCTTTTTCTACATGATGTAATATCAAAAATATATCCAATATTTACCGAGTTTATTTATATTTGATATTAAGGTAATTAACAGTTGCGGTGCGAAAAAATGAGTTGAAGTTGAGAGTGCTATCCCTGAAGGAGCATAAAGGGTCCGCTAACAAAGTGGGAGTTACGAAGGTTCAATTCCCACGCAAGTCCTAAGTTTATTTTAATGCCCCTTTTCTCACGTACATCTGATTAAGCTGAGAGAACAACTTTTGTGATTACGCATATATGTATGTACATATGTATATTAATAGCAATATGTATGAATGTACATATGTAGAATCTTAGATTCCTAATAAGATGTGAACGATCTATTTAACTTTTTTGATTATGCCGATCCTTTCCGATCTCTGATGTGCTAACATAAAAAAAAAAAACAGATCACAGAAATCAAAGAAATGAATTTATGGTAATCACTAAATAATACTTCAATAAAATAAATTCTCCAGTAAAATTATTAATTTCTTGTAATAATCTTTTTTTATATCTATAAATTTTGTGGTGTCTATTTGTTGAACATTTTAAAAATAGCCAAGTGCATAATTCTATTATTCTCCCATTGAGTGATACTTAGTACATGTACCCAATTTACATAAACAACTATTCTCTGTCCATTTCAACCCCTTTTCTATTGCTTAATCTTTTGAACAAATTCAATTGTATTCGACTGGTAGATGTAAGTGTTTTCATGTGTTTTGTGTTAGGTAAAGGTACGTTTTAAAGTCAGGCATGATGCTGTTCAAAGTTCATCCGATTCTTTTTGCCAAGTATTCTTTTTTGTATATTGATATTCGGGTGAGATTGAGCGGGGAAGTTACTTTAACAACTTGTTTTATTTAGGATTCTGTGCAACCGTGAAGTGGTATACGAATATTTCAAGTATAAATTATTTTTGTTAATTTTTATAACACTGCACTTAGGCTTATTGACTTACCAGTGGCCAGATTTGCGTAACTTATACTAATTGAATTGTTTTGGCAGACGTATTTGCTTCCGTGAACTTAGTTTTCAAGTTCAATGCGTTGAACATTTATGCATATCGATTGAACTCTAGAGCTTTTTCTTTTTTGTTAAGATTAGAAAAGTAAAATGTGCACTCTTTCGTTTAACTCAGTTTGGCATGCATGAATGTGAGTTTATTTAGCTGTGGTTAGGCGCGAGGGGTATTTCTCAATTGACAAACAAAAATACAGATATTTTCAAAAATTTTTTAGTTAAAAGGTTTTTTTTGATTTTTCCTACTTATTCGGTTTTTTGAAACTTACCAACTCATTCGTCTAAGTACATTAGCTCTTTTGCCTTATGTATTAGTTTTCCTGTTGTTTCTTCTTTGATTTTT
Source organism: Xylota segnis (assembly GCA_963583995.1). Lineage (NCBI taxonomy): Eukaryota > Metazoa > Arthropoda > Insecta > Diptera > Syrphidae > Xylota > Xylota segnis. The sequence continues at coordinate 26,563,195 of OY757238.1, forward strand.
TTCATGTTTCACATCGATATTTTAGGGGCTCGTTTTATTACTGGGTAGTGCGTGCGCCGAGGGTAAATTTTATTTGTATATCAGCAAAATCGCAATCCTATCTTTTGGAAATATGTGGATTTACATATACATTTGTATCCGATTTGAATTAACATGATGTGACGCGTCATATATGTATATATATGGTGTATATATATTTATATATTAAATGATTCTATTTATTTCTGGTTCTTTCTGTCTCCCTTTTATTGCAGAATTAGATGTTTCCAATGATAACTTGAAAGAAGCTCAGTGTCACTCATTTGATGATGGTAGTCAACCAAATACAACCGCGAATATTGAGAACATTCAAGGATCTCCATCAAACCGAAATTCAACAAACTATGTTGAAAGTGCACCAAACACAAAACAACTGTCCAAAGGTGGTGGTATAATGTCTTTAACAGACTCAACAGCTGCACAAGGTATCACTACAACAGATACATCGTTTCCTGATTCCCATATACTGACAAATGTTACAGAAAATATTCGTCAAGTTCCAACATCCACGCGTCACGCTTTACTTCCTTGGGGGGCACCTTCTCGCATTTCAATTATTAATACAATCCCTTTAAACTCCACTGATCTACAAATAGGAGGCGATATGGCATTGCGACCAGGTGAAATAGTAATGAGAAATCTGTTTACTGATTTTACAGTACAGGCAGAGAAGAAAATCGAATTGGTTATGATGGAGAGTGCGGATAAAAATCTAGCAAAGTTATTGCAGCGCGGCGAAGATCAGCAATTTGATCAACTGCTTTCGGCTCTCGGTTCAGTGTCCGAACATTGTTTGCCGTCCCTATTGCACACAATACTTGCTTGGCACAGACGTCAACTATCAGATGCTGAAATAAAAAATGATTTGAAGCGCATGGAGAAGAGTACAGCGCCTAAGCCGAATATAGATATGGATTTTCAATTGCAACGCCGAGAAGCTGCAGTGGAATTTATTTTTTGTTTGGCTTTAATCGAAATTTTAAAACAGCTCCCCGTTCACCCTGGTCATGAGGATATTATAAGAAATATTGAAAATCTGGCATTTAAGCATTTTAAATATAAGGATGGTTTACAGAATAATCCGAATGCGCACAACATTCACATGATAGCTGATCTTTATGCAGAAGTTATAGGTGCGCTGGCTCAGAGTCGCTTTGCTTCTGTGCGTAAGCGATTTATGAGTGAATTGAAAGAACTTCGGGCAAAAGAGCCGAGTCCACATACAACACAGAGTATTATAAGTCTATTGATGGGAATGAAGTTCTTTCGGGTGAAGGTTGGTAAAAAAAAAAGTCTACAATACTGTACAGATATAAATGGTTTTTTTATTTTTTTGTTTTTTTTTTTAGATGGTACCGATTGAAGAGTTCGAAGCTTCTTTTCAGTTTATGCATGAATGCGGCCAATACTTTTTGGAAGTCAAGGATAAGGATATCAAACATGCATTGGCTGGACTTTTCGTTGAAATTCTTGTTCCAGTTGCAGCTGTAAGTACACACTTTCATACATATGTATTTATATAACGATTGATCACAATGATCTTTATTATTTGTTTGTGAATTGGTTTATGTTGTTCAAATGAGGTTTTCTTTTTATTCATATCCCTAAATACGTACATATATCCTATTGCATGTGATTGTATGAAACGGAGGTTCAAGTGGGATGTCACGCATTATGTGTTTCACAACCATACCTAAACAACCATCGACCTCGATCCCTACTGTCTTTGGATAAATTGATATGACGAACTCTCGCGTTTTGTGGGTTCCACAGATCAAATAATCGTTCCATCACTGCCTTGAAGATTCATCACCGCCTGGGGTACGGCACCATTCAACTTAGATCAAGCGCTCTGGTATCCGCTATAGTTTGATCCTTAAAAAATTGGTTCGGTCTTTCTTGAAATCTTTGCTGCACATTATTGTCCATTTTTCTTAAACCAAAAAAGCATCGGTTGGCAAGCGTTTCGCTATCTTAACTCCTGATCGGGTGGCCGGAAATGTTGGTTATCATCTTCCAAATTGTATGGTTCTGCAGAAGTGATCCTTCCATATCCTCATATCCGTTCCTGCAGGCTTCTGTTCGGGGTTTGTCATCCCTTCTCTTCTACTCGTAGAGCTCGCGAGCAGCTCTGGTCCTTCCATGCAACGTCGATTTGTATGCCATCTGTTTTTCTGCATTTGCTTGTCCGCATTCTTTTTTGTGATGGTCGAGAGAAACCCAGCACAACAGAGCCGGCATCTCTGATTACTTTTTGGGAATGCAGCCACTGGTCTTCTGAACTTGATTCTGTCGATTAGCTTGAACTCGTTATCGGATGTGTTGTCGTGCAGGCTATGATTTCTGACAGTATTACCAAAGACGCTCTCTCTTCTAGGCTTTGCGTTAAAATCACCCAAGACAATTTTAATGTCTTGTATGTTTTGTCCAGGAGTTCGTTAAAGCTATCTTTGATATCGTCATCTCTCTCCTCTGTAATGTAGCATTCAAATAGATGCTACTTTTCTCGAATCACTGTAATCGCAGTTTTTCGTCCTTTTGCCCGGACCGTTCCATTGCACTTTTTGGATGGCGGTAATTTCTGCTTTACAGCAGGCCAGGGTGATCGCTAGTTGTTCGGCTGCACGTGGTCTATTAACGGACCTAGTATTCCACACGCAGATCCGAATATCATTGTCCTTATTATGTTTGCTGGAGTCGACAACAGTAAAATCATACTTATTCGAGGCCGTTGACCGGTACATAACTATATTTTTTTTTTTATATTGGCCACTAGGTTGTGTCCTCATTTACTAGAAGCCCAAATCAATTCGGATGTATTTCGATTGTCTCTATAAGCGTGAGCTGGAAGTGATCGGTGATAGCGATGTCGTCTGCGTATCCATATATTTGAACTAATTTGTTGAAGATAGTGCCTGTCGTATTAGCACCTGATCTGCGCACTATCGTTTGAGCACGAGTTCTAACGACCAAGATGTTCGCAAATCTCATCCACAAAGTGTAATTATTTTACGGTATTCTACACTATCCAATTTGCAACCAATGTAGTAATATCTTCCACATAGCTAACAAATTGTGTAATCTAACACCAATCGAAGCACATATAAACAAATGTAAATCGATTGTACATTTGATCTATTTTATATTCAGAAGATTGTACAGTATTTTTTTTTGCTAAAAACCCGTTTTTTTTTTTCAGGCTGTCAAAAACGAAGTGAACGTACCCTGTGTAAAGAATTTTGTGGAACTTTTGTATATGCAAACATTAGATGCGTCAACGAAGTCTAAACACCGATTGGCACTCTTTCCACTGGTTACGTGCTTGCTTTGTGTATCACAAAAAACATTTTTCTTGACAAACTGGCACTATTTTCTAGCAATGTGTTTGAGTAATTTGAAGAACCGTGATTCTAAGATGAGTCGCGTGGCTTTGGAATCCCTGTACCGTTTACTATGGGTCTACATGATACGCATTAAGTGCGAATCAAATTCTGCAACACACTCCCGTCTTCAGAGCATTGTAAATTCTCTATTTCCAAAGTACGTTTTTGGTTACAGTATACAAATTTTGGAAACGTATCTAATCATTTTCTTCATATAGGGGCTCTAAAGTTGTTATACCTCGAGATACACCACTAAATATTTTTGTAAAAATTATTCAATTTATTGCACAGGAACGATTGGATTTCGCAATGCGAGAGATTGTGTACGATCTACTTTGTGTTGGCAGATCGATTAAGGTTTTTATATTTTGCTATTAGCTTTTTTTTATATGAAATATTTTAATATTCTAGCTTATATTAAATCCGGAACGAATGAGCATTGGACTGAGAGCATTTTTAGTTGTTGCCGATTCATTGCAACAGAAAGACGGAGAGCCACCAATGCCACGGACGGTTGGTGTACTACCTTCCGGTAATACACTTAGAGTAAAGAAAACGTACATAAACAAAATGCTGACCGATGACACAGCTCGAAGTATTGGCATGTCTACATATTTTCCCCATGTTCGTCGCGTATTTGTTGACATTTTACGTGCGTTAGATGTACACTACGGTCGTCCATTAATGATGACGAACACACAAAATCAAAACAAGGAACCTGACGAAATGTTGACTGGTGAACGTAAACCTCGTATTGACTTATTTCGAACATGCGTTGCAGCCGTTCCTCGTCTTATTCCGGATACCATGACCGCTCAGGAACTAGTTGATTTGCTATCTAGACTTACAGTACATATGGATGAAGAACTTCGCATGCTAACTCACCAGTCCTTGCAGACATTAGTTATTGATTTTCCCGATTGGAGGCAAGATGTAGTTCATGGATACACTCAGTTTTTGGTGCGCGATGTTTTAGATACGTTTCCACAACTATTGGAAAATTGTACTCGAATGTTATTCGTTTTTCTGAATATATGGCGTTGTGCTATAGGCAATGTAAATGCTTCAACTGGAGTTAATAATTTAAAAACACCTACTACGGTGGTTACATTAAATCCGACAAGTGGTAAGGAAACAACCAATAGCCAAATATCAAGTGCAAGTAACATTAAAGGTACGGGAATCAACACCACCTCTAGTGGAGCATCAACGATAACTTCAAGTGGTGTGTCGAGCATCACTCAGACAACTGTGATAAATTTAGCTGAAAGCACAAAGAAAAACGAAGTACCTCTGGTTACGACTCTCCATTTTGTTGAAGGATTTGCATTGGTGTTGCTTTGTAACTGTCGACCATTCTTGCGAAAATTAGCTGCGATGATACTAAAGGAGGTGAAAAATTTGATGAAGGCTTTAGGAATACCAGAAACTGAACCACCAGTGATTGATGTTATTGACAAATGCTTGCCGCAGGTATAATTTTTGCATCTTGAATAATAAAACAAATTGTTTATTTATTTATCTGGTAAAGAAAACTTATATAGCATATGTATGTATGTATGTACATATAGGAAAAGTTCACATTTTATTTGAAATTCCCTTAAAAAATAAAATTTGCTTTGTTGTTTAGGCTTAGACTCTGGGTAATTGACTAATCCCTTGGAAAAGAAGGCTTCGGTTTTAGTCGAATGAAAAACTGCTCCACTACCATGTAAAAGTGCACAGTGAGGCCAAAAGTCCCTACAATATTTTTAAATTATAATATTTTGTCACAATGTATCGCTTTATACATATATATGTGTATTTTGTATATTTTATCCTAAGGGTTTATTAAGTTGGTTCATAAGTTGTTTGGGTTGGGTTGGGTGGTTGTCCCCGCTCAGGTGGGACACACTTACCGGATTACTAGCACCAGAGACCTTCATAAAGATTCTCCACTTGAGATAAAACGGCAGGGTAACCGATTTCAATGCCAAAGATGTACATATGTTTCGCCATTTAAGCATGAAACCATTTTGACACGGTGACGAAGCTCTTTAATCCGCTTAATTCCAGTCGAACTAGATGGTTGAGATCTTTGAATGAGTGCTCATCTAGGACAAGTTCGATACATAGTTTGTAACATAGAGAATAATTGAGATAGACCGTATAAATTATATACATATATTCGTGAGTCAGCATCAATAGAGAAAACCACACCAACCAAAAACCAAACGTCCGGATGTCACCAGTTTTTGGGTCTTAAATTTTCAGCTAAAAGGATGAAAGGATGATATCTGGACTTCTGAGAAATAGAAGCAGTACAAGTGTAAATCCGTCAAGCTCACTTTTTCGTAACTTCATTAACTTTATTAACACAAAATATTTAGACATTTGTATTCGTATATGTTTCACCTTTATTTTGATCTGAACCATCGTTTTGTTTAAAATGTCTATTATGGTACATTTGAGTTCCGAGAGAAAATAAAACTACCAAGCTTTGTATCTAACATTTTGAGTCGGCCCCATATGTAGTTCCGCTGCAGCTGAACATATATTGTTTAATTTAAATGAAAGACAATCTAATGACCACGAATTGCCTTTAAAATAAGGACTAACGAATTATAATTGGGTCATTTATTAACTCCTTTTTATTAAGTTGTTTCTTTTTACTTGCACCTATACCTATAGGGCAAGTATTGTATTCGTGCAAAATTTGGAACTCGAGATTTTAATCAAACTTGACATTACTATGATGGAGCAGTCCAAAAAAGTAGGTCCGCCAATGCTGTCTGTCTGTCTGTGCACGAGCTACAGCCTAAATGAGTGGATGGATTTAGATCAAACATATATAGAAATTGGAATTTTCATTCTAACCTCAAAATTAAGGGTAGTTTACTTAAGGCCGGTTTCAGTTAAAATAGATTTTCTCGAAAACGGCTCTAACGATTTTGATTAAACTTCATATTTGAATTAGTCTGGTCAATTGCAATCAGATGATGTATCCTGCTGCTTACCAAAATTGGCAACAATGGTACTTTACCTATAGCCAATTTGGGGAAAAGTCAATTTGCGAGAAAACGGCTTCAATGATTTAGTTCAAATTTCATATTTGGACTAGTACGAGGTAATGCAACACAATGGCGTACCACGTTTTGGTCTGAGTATGATATAACGGTACTTACGACCAAGGTGACTAAAAGCCGATTTGCTTGAAAGTGCCTTCAACGATTTTATTTAGATTTTGACATATGATTAAACATCTCAAATTCTATCAGGAACTGTATCACATTTTTGGCCAAAAGTTAGTATAATGGTATTTTTCGCGAAATCGAGCAGTTGGAGCCAATTTATTCGAAAACGGCTCCAACGATTTTTATTAAATTTTATATTAGAATAAGCCTTTTCAAACCCTATGATATGGCATACAACGTTTTTGACCAAAACTGTTTTGAAAGGTACTTTACTTATAGCCATCTTCATAAAAATACGCTTTTCTCGATCATTACTGTTTTATTTTCATATCTAGGCTTCTTTTACAAAACTCTATAAGAGGCATACCACGTTTTTGGTTAAAACTGCCTAAAATTCCACTTTCCTTACAACCAGCTTAACAAAACACGATTTTCATATCATATTAATAGGCAAACATGAATTTTATCCCTACTTCTTCCTACTGAACCGATTTTCAAAATTGCAAAAGCTTTTCCCCACAGAAACTCCTTATTTTATAGTTAAATGCCAGATTGATAACAATGGTACAATAGCTTTTTAAAGATAAGTCAATACATGTGTATTTACGGAAGTACACGCACACTATAGTGACAACAAATATGTATGTATTGTTCTTGACTTCTTGCACCATCCCACCGCAGTGTTGCTGCCAAGGTTTGAGAAAAAAATTTTACTAGAAAGGAAAAACATACCTAAAGTATCAAAATACGAAATCTGTATAATATTGCCATTGGCAGTGGAACTATGTCGCAGAATCATAAAGTTAGAAATTGTTATAAAGATGCTCTTTTATGGCATCTGTAGTCGAAAGTGATACTATCAACTTAGCCGTTTTTAAGAAAACGAAGCATCACATTTAAATTAATAATCACTTTTGATACGTATCTATTACTTGGTAACACTCTAGAACACAGCTGTTGTCATGGAAACGTTTTTTTTTCCTTACGATACAGGTTTTGATTGGTGCGCACGTGCTACTGGATTTGTCTGAAATTCATTTCCATTGGTTAAAAGACAGAGAGAGAGAGAAAGAAAATATTGTTACATTTTTAGGGACTTACTTTGGGTTTTCGCATATTCACCGGAGTTCAAAGGCAATGAATTTATGAGTGAAACTGAAGGAAAAGTAACGACGATGCTTAATTTTCAATAGTTTTATCAAATCCTACAGCCGATATCTAACGTTTTCGGCCAATCTGCTTAGAACGAAGGTTTACCTACTTATAGTCAACTTACATACGTATACCTATGTATATATTGCTTTATTTCTTTTTACCTAAAATACACACAAGAACATAAAATATAGGTGCAAGTTTGTACGGCCCAGTCGTGCACTTTATTTCTTTTGTGTTAACATTTTTTCTTATCTCTTTTGAATGAAGTTTGGATCTAAGAGTATAACTAGGTATTTGGCGGTGTTAGGAAAGGAATTTTTGGAAGTTTGAAATTATGAGGAAGTTGTTTTAATAATTCACCCGTAGTCAGGTAAAACTCTGGAACTTTCTTTGTCTTGCGCCTTGTCTTTGTGGAATAACTTCGTTTTCTTGGCTGAACATTAACTTGCATTGTGGTTAGATTCTTTTATATATTGGAGATCGAGTTTGCTACCATTTCGCTCTTAGATTTCCATTTTGGTAACTAAAATTTCTTTGGGAATGTTTTGGCGAACTGCTTTCCTTTTTAGAACTGGATTTGACTACCAGCCCTCTTGTTAATTTGTTGTGCGTTTGAAAACATCATCTTCAAGCTAGCTCTGCAGTAGTTTTAAGCGGGATACGTAAGTGTTCCTCCCAGAAGCTGTTCCAAAAGATCCATTTAACGCTTCGGGTTAAGAGGTTAGAAGAATGATCTGAATTCAGTTCTAACCTTCCTTTTTAAATGAAGTATAAATATGTATTTATGTCATTTTAAGCAGTATAAGTTTGCATTTTACCTGCCTTTCTGTAGCGATCGAGTCTTTGAGGTAAAGAAATATAACTTCTTCTAAAATGTTTGGATCTTCTATTTGAACGAATCAAAATCCTCCTCGCAGTGCTCTAGCTATCATGAGGTATCATGCTGACATGCATCCTCTGGAGCTAATACTAGTTCAACATTCACCTATGCTGAGTACTAGGCTACAGAGACATTGCAGGAAATTTGAAAGTTGATAAGCCCGCCAAACAGAGTATTACCCATACATTTCTGCCGAAATAGCGGAGTCTGTATATATCCTCTCGCTGCATATAAAGTTGGCGCTTTTAGAAAACCCAACTCTAGATGGAAAAATGTCTATACTTGAAGACAGATAAGCTGAATCTGACGTTTAAGCTTCTCTTTAAGATTAGTCACGTTATCGGTGTTACTGGATTATTCTATAGATAAACATGCGCAAAGGATGTCCTTCTTTTCACATGTCTTCTGCAGCAATGAGGAGGAGGTAGTAGTCTGTATCAAAAAAGACTACTCTTAACTGCTGATTAAGTTACATTGTAAACATAATTTGTATTCAAATTTTCTTAGTTAAGAGGCCTCTACCCAAAAAACACAAAAAAACCGAAAAATGAGAAATCGGTTTCCCATGCCATTCGGCGAATTCTGAACCGATTTGAATGGTATTTATCACATTTTAAATAATTGAGTTTTATCTGCAATGTGCTAGAGCAGATTTTTGAACTAGGTTTTTGTTAATGTAATATTTGGATATTTCGCAGCTTTTATGCACAAAATTGTGAATCGGTTTCCCAATTTACTATAAGAAAACATCGTTGGTGTAATATGAAACTAGACTCTTTGGAAAGCTGATGAATAGATCTCCAATGTGGTAGAACAGAATTTTGAAATTCTTCTTTTTCGAGATATTAGTGCTTGAAAATTGATAAAATTTGTCAAATTAAGCCATGATTTTCGTGTAATGATTTCAATATTTTTAAACTAAATTTTCGGTAACATGTTAAAAGCACATTTCATGTATGTGATAAAGGAGAAAAACACAGCATTCACTCTATAGTTAATGATAACCACTGCATTTTATAGCGCTCTTTTTTAACGTAAATTTCCATTTTTTAGCGAAATATTCAGTTTTTCATTCAAATTTATATCACTAAGGGCGCTTATTTCAGAAAAATGGTGTGCCATGATGTGAATGTATTTCAAATTGCTATACTTTGTTGTTTGAAAGCAAGTATTATGTCTTGATATATGTATGTGTATTTATTGAAAAAACAATTGAACTCTCGTAAAAAGTTTTTTTTTTCTTATGAATTTTAGATTTCATGTTATATTTCAATGAAATGTTTGAAAGAGTTGACAAACTTGAGGGTATTTTGGCGAGAAGTGTATTTTTGATCTAAAGATCAGACAATAAGACAGCAATACTTCCCTATTCATTATCATAATATGTACAAGATGGATTTATTTGTACATTTTATCCGTAACGTAACTGTGTATTATGTAAGAAATTGTAAGGCGACCGGGAAGCATATTACATAAGCATATTTAATGTGCATATTGGCATACATACATGTAGCTTTTTGGATGTAGGTAACAGAGAAACTTTAGACAGGTAATTTCGCTGTTTCACACTACGGAGAGAGAGGTCCCATGTTCCATAACACCTAGAGAACACCTTTTGCGAAATTCTCAAAAACAGCCGAGACTAAGGCCAAGATTAAAGATTAGCCTTCCGATACGACATAAACCATAGGCCCTTTTAATTCGTTTAAATAATACAATACGTACAACACAAATAATGTTGCTCCATAATCCAACGCACCAACCACTGAGCCACGGCGCCCACGAAGTTCAAAGTTTTCGTTTGTAACTACATCAAACTGTTTTATTATACTTAAAGGTTTTGGAAAAATGCTTACCTCATCTACCCCAAGCAGAAAAAACTGCAATTCTCAATGCCAACACAATTGATTTACAATGGATAGCTGAACGGTCCAGTGGAGTGTGGTTGGCAGGACATGCTGATGGTAAATCATCAAACTAAATAAGTAAAATATTCAATAAAAATGTCATTTTCTTTTTAACCGTAGAATCTTCTAAGTCTTCAACGTCAACATTGAATTTATCTCAGTCAAGTAATCCCCATCAGCAACAGTTTGATCCATGGGCGATTTGTTTGTTTGGATTTATGGAACGCCATCGTATTTTGCAACAGTGTCCCTCTACGGTGGCACAGGCTTGGCCAATATGTTATTCACGAGTTACCACCCTTTACAGTGTCATTGATCCCACGTAAGTATTTATTGGAGTTTCCTTTCCCTGGGAGACAGATGTACATACATATACAACTGAATGTTTTTTGTTTTTTCATTGAATTTTGATTTATAGCCCAGTGAGTGATAATAGAGCATCCCTCTTAAGAAGTTCAGCACCGACTAAAAAGGTACCAACCGAGGGTCAAAAGGATTTATATCTGAGATTATGGCGCAATCAAGTTGCCTGTGCCATGAGGTTGGTTCCACAGATACCTAGCGTCGCTGTACGTTGTGCTTCTCCTGATCTCAGCTTAAGGTAAGTAGTAAATGTGCTTTGGAATTATAGTTCATTCGTTTTCGTTGAACATTACATTACTCAAACTTCATTACGTGTTGTGTTAACATATCAATAGAATACAGATTAGACCATTAAGAGTGCGCACCCTATGCCCTTTCTTTTGCAATAGTAAACTAAATGACTTTTACGTGTTCTTGTAGTCGGATGATGAAGTGTATTATAATAAATGGTGGTTGCGTATTAACAGGTATTTTTATGAGTGTTGAACTTGAAAATGCGTGTAAGAGTGATATTTCTTTTTAATAGCGTGCATGGGGATATATAAATTGAAATTGTCGTAAAAAATACGAGAGTAAATTTCCAAACATACGTAGTTGTTAGATGAATGTAGTAAAAATATTTGTGTATTAATTCTATGTATGTATGTAAAAAAACGAAAAATCCTGTTTGTGAATAAACGTAAAATGTTTTGCTCTTTGTATTTGTCTATCTTACTATCCGTTTATATTAATTCTGTTAAATACAATATTGCATTTCGTAGATATCATATATCAGTGAAAATTACATTTTATTCGCAAATATGACAATGAATGCGGGCAGACATATGTAGATCTAAAGGCATTTTCATTTAATTGTACATCAATTCAAGCTCAGGGTGATAAATGATCAGAAAGCCTCCCCAACCAGCTTAAAATACATACATAAATCAATTGAGCTATATAGATATGTATATATGTACGTCACCTCTTTGCAAGGCGGTGGAATGAAATTTGATATGTATGTATGTACCTACGCAGTGAGCACAACATAATTTTATTTCCTAGTTTTTTTAATAAAACATCGATAATAATATACATACATATACCGACTTTTATAAACTTATTTTGTTTGTGAATTTTCCTGAGGTAAACCTACCTAAAAAATGTATAAGGAGTTTATCATCTATACTTGACACAGTTTACTAAGAATCTGGATTCCATTAAGTAGATACACATACATAGAGCTGACTTCCGTACATCATATGACCAAAGAAAAGGAAATAAACAAAAATCGAAATCGGTAAAAAGAAATTAAAAACTAAATGTGGAGAGCTCAAGCACACAAAAATCCATAGGTTTTGGAATTGGCCCCTGAACTTGTTTATATCTCTATGTATGTATGTATAAATATGCTCCAGACTGCGAAGTAGAACTTCCTGGTTCTATTGGATTTTCGTAAATTATTAGTTAACGTCTTTAAGAACGTTCAAGGATTTCACGGGATAGCGAATGGCTTGATGACATGTAGTACCACTAAACTTACATAAAAATGTAGACTTGGTATGATTAGATATTTAATCTTATTTTCTAAAGTAATATTAAGAACACAGGAACGTTATATGTGCGAACGAAATTTTAAATATAACAAATTAATATAAAACCCAGACTAAAATCGTAATATGTATGTATTTAAAAAATTGGTTTTTCTTTTTTCCACCATTTTTCACTTTTTTGTGTCTGAACATGGAACATTTTCGTCTTCAGTTTATGAAGAGCAAAATAATTTCAACTCTCAGTTGAAATGTTGGTTTGAAAAAGAGGAATTGTCTAATCACAAACCTTCATTAGTAACCTTTAACCCCTGTTTCCGTCTTGTCTACATCCATAAACTTTCAAACGCTAACTGCACTAGGGAGATTGAATTTTTCCTTTGATTATTTGACTTAATAAGCAAATAGTCTTGACAAAACCCTTCCCCATATTAAAACTTGTATTCTATGCAGAGTGTTGTGCATAATGCAAGCATAATTTTGTATTTGTCAGGTAAGGAAAGGAAAATGATTGATTGAATCTTCTCACAAACAGCCATATGCACTAGCAAATCAAAGAAAAATAGACAAATTCATTTCATTCAATACTAATAGCACAAGTTAATGTATTGTAGGTGACAGCTAAATTATTGTTGAGTGATTAATCTTATTGATCTTCATCTGTTTTTTAGTCATTTGTTTCATATCAATGCTCTGTATAGAATTTGTATCTTCATTCATTCCATTAAGTCAGATTCGTTGTCCATGTGCTTATGCTCATCTCTTAGCGACCATAAACAATATTTTTTACCTTCTTTCATTTATGTTTCTTTTATCCTTCTGGATGAACTTCGAATGCTGACTTTTTATGTAATTACGTAAAAAAATATGACTATGAATATGAATAAAACAATATCAGTTTGCAAGATCAATCGGACTCGCGTTCATTGTCTGATTCCTTGGACAATATTCCTTCAAATGTTTTTGGGCCAGAGGGAATCGTTACAAGGTTTACACTGCCATTGTCATACGGGCGCAAAGAAGCCAGACAGAAACGACTTGGGTAAAGTGATAGTCTTTAAAAAATTGTTTACAACGAAAAACTTCAATATATTTTAAATTTCTTTTCGTTATTTTAATTCTTAATGTTTTGCAATAGAAAATTCGTTGTTGTCTTTGAAAAGAGAATGCATTGTTAATATTGATGATGTTAACTCCGCGCTTGTTATAGACTAGATTTTGTTTTAATTTAAGTAAACACTTTCATAAAATACAATTAAGTAAGGTATGCATACATTGGACAGTAAAACTCTACGGAAAATAAGTAAAATATAAGCTTTAATACTAATACTTATACTGAAATCTGGGTTTAAATTCAAATATTGATATGATGAGGCAAAACACACAGTACCTTGAATATTTGGTTGTTTTTCAACTTTTATTATCTAATAATATTTATTATGAATGACACTTATCTGTTTTTTTTTAATTTGAACGATATTTTGTCTGACTTTTCATAATCATTCGCGTTCTGGGTGTTAAATTATTCATATAAATAAAGGCATTCACACTTATCAAATTTTGCTCAGTGGGCGTTCGTAATATATTTTATATATTACATTCATATGTATGTACATATGTACAATATATTGAAGGGACGAAAAGTTAATTAATAGATAATTTTTCTGTTTGATATATGTATGTATATAAGTTTTATATGAACTTAGATATTTTTGAGTATGTACTATGAAAATTTTGCTTTCTTTAAACCAACTGAACATTTTTGAACCCTGATGAATTTAGATATTTTTCAGTACTTTTTTTTATTCTTTTTTCAACCGAACAAACAATTATTCTACAAGTTAGCAGTTTGTAAAGACTTTTATTAGTCCATCCACCATTATTATAAGAATTAACGGGGTTAGCTACGTACTGCTTTGCTAAAATGCTTTGCAAATTTTCGCTTTGGAGAATTTTCGTATGGGCGCTTTATTATGTATATCTCGAATCACATACACAAGTGTACTACATGTATTAAGTAGTTTTAAGGTGTGAAAACGTTTTTGTTTTGTTTGGCTAATATTTTTTCTGAAACCTTTTTATTATTACTTTATACAATTATTCTTCATACTTATGTAGTGCTAAAGTTCGGAGTGAACCGGGGGCTTAACCAACAAGCCTCTCCAATTAGTTAAAGTTGCGCAACCGCATTAGTGTGTTTTTCTTGACAGCAAATATTTGTTTTTTTTTTTTTTTTTACCTCTGTAATCGTCAGTATCATCGACGTACGTTAGTAGTTGACTCTGGTGTAGATTTTCGCACAAGGCGAAAAGTTCGAAATGAGTTACTATATCTATGTTCTCTACCATTTCAGCTGCTTTGAATAGTCCGGCTGATAACCCGTCAGCAGCCTGGTTGAATGTAAGCTAAGATACATATTGCTAAAACCATTTCGTTATAATCGTTTGAATTGAATAGTTTATTCCACTTGATAGGAAGACGTTGATCTTTGTTGCCGTTTTATAGTATGCAATCAGCACCGACTGTAACTCTACTATGAGGTTTCCTTCTTCATCTCTACTGCTTTCTGAAGAGATCTTGGCTTAAAACGTTATTTTTACCTGTTGGTGCCTCAGCTCTCCCCAACTCTTTCTCAGTTGTCGTGCTTCCTTCTCAACTGTTTTGGGCCACGTACTTCTAAGACCGCGTGTTCTGCCATTCTGAGGTTCCTGTCACACCTTCGAAGAGTATGACCAATTTACTGCCACTTTCGTCGTCGTATAGGTTGATGACCCGTTCTCTGTTCGTTAGAGATACCATTTGGAAAGAAAATCATTAAGATATAGCGTATGCTCCTATTGACGAACGTTTGCAGCTTCTTCGTGATAGTGGCGGTCACATTCCAGGTAACACGGCAGAACGGATTCAACGTTGGAATGGAACACTCGAAGCTTGGTGTTTAGGCTAATTGCATCACTACGGCAAACTGTGGGTAGCATCCCAAACGCAGATTTTGCTTTACCTATTCAGCTGACTGTATCCAGTTCGGCTCCGCAATCGTTTGAGATAATACTACCAATATATTTGAAACTCTCTACTCTCTCAACCGTTTGCCCAGCAATGCATATGTGAGTTGATGAGTTTTTTCAGCCCAACGACGTCTGCTTTCCTCTCCACATTTGCTGTCCTTCGAATTCCTCCATATTAGGCTTATGTTGGCGAATTTAGCGTTGATGCGGATTCTCATAAAACACCCGCTTACGTTTCGAAAGTTTAAGACTTCTCATCCGAATAAATGGTAATTTCGGTCCCTATAGCAATCTCCATAGTATAGTTTTTCATTCTCCTTCTGCCCGGCCTATCGCATCCCGAATGGCGGTGATATTTTCATTATAGCAATCTAGGACCTTTGTTAATTGTTCGGCTGCACGTTGCCTATTAAGGGTCCCAACATTCCACTTGCAGATCCGAAGGTCGTTGTTATTGTTTCGTTTGCTGGGGTCGTCAACAGTAGAGTCATCAGCCGAAGGTTGTTGTTGCTTCGTAGCTACTATTTTTCTCGTGGTAGTAAAGTTATCTCGACGGACAAACCCCAGCCTGGAGTGGCAGTTCCCTTTTTATACTCCTAGGACAAAGAGCCGCATTTTTTAAATTTGCTATTTAGGAACTTAAAGTCATAATATAAGTCATATTTTCAAGTATATCGACCTAATTGCAAGTATAAGTCGTGGTTCTGATATTTGAACTATACCAAGTCCCAAGAAACCGCAGTGGTATTCATAAAATAAGGACAAGGTAATTGTACTTGTGATTGACTTTTACAGGTCTAGTTGAATATATTTACACAATTTGAAGAAAATCACTTGAGATGATCTCACCATGTCTTAATTTAACAAAGTTACAATACAACTTGACGGATCAGTGAACATCACAAACATTCATCGTTTGCCTCTTCTTCTTATTGAGAAATTGGTTTTCTTCTCTACTCTAGTTACCAATGGTTTCAATGTTTCAATTATATTAAAATCGCAGTAGCGGATTCTGTTACTCCAATTTTCCAAGACCTTGTTGATGGTTTCGGGCCGTAGCTTACGAATTGCTTGGGTGATATTTGCCTTAAGTGCTTGAATCGTTCCGGATTCGTTGGCCTTACATCGGTCCTTCACGGTTCCCCACAAAAAAAGTCCAAAGGGGTCAACTCGCAGCTCGCAGCAATTGACATCGCCAAAACGGCTGATAACAAGGAATGGGAATTTGCATGAACCAGAGGTCGTCCAAATTCATGTCTTCAATTTCAGTAAAAAAAAAGTCGGTTAACATGGTTCTGTAACGCCCACCCTTGAACGAAACGCTGTTCCCAGCCTCATTTTCGAAGAAAAATGGTCCAATGATGCCACCACTCTCCACAATCCACACCAAACTGTCACTTTCTGTGGATATACCGGTTTCTCGACAATAACGTGCGGCAATTTTGTTTGTTAACGTAGCCGCCGAGATGAAAATGCGTCTCGTCAGAAAAGATGATATTTAGCCCAAAATCGTTGTCCAATTCCAGCTGATCTAAGGCCCAAACTGCTAAGAGATAACGAAGCGGATGGTTGTGCTCCTTCAATTGCTGAGTTAATTGGACCTTGTAAGCGAGATCTTTGTGCAGAATTCTCCTTAGGCTAGTGCGTGAAATGTTGAGCTGTTGAGATCGATGGCGAGTTGATGTTCGTGAATTGAGTCTCCAACTCTCGGCTACAACAGCCACATTCTCATCTGTGCGCACAGTACGATGACGGGCATCATGAGTGTTGTCCACTAGCATACCAGTCTCACGAACTTTTTCCACAAACTTGCTTACAGCAGGCGCGGTGGGTACTTTATTTCGGCATTATTTATTACTTTGGAAATAAGTTTTTAATATTTCCCAACGTTGTTCAAGCGCAAAGCGGAGGTATGATACTGACTTTCTGTCAAGATTTCGAGCGTGAAACAGCTATCAGTGTCAAAATAAACTATGATTGTACCCTTTAGTTCTTGACGGCCACGGCAAAGTACTTTAACTGTCACTGTTCCAGACAAATATTGAATCGCAATTTGTGTACGGGAGCTAAATTCTCATACTCTCATCAACACTCAAATAATAGAATATACTCTTTCTTGCATTTATATTTTAAGGCATTTAACTGATCTCTACGAGCTCCTTCATTCCGAGTAAAGTTGTTAGTGCACATTAAACATTCGTTCAATCCGTCTTGTTCAGTTATTATGTCGGTTCGTCAGTTTATTTATAATACTCGAGTGGCCTTTTCCGAAGTTTTATTTTTAATACATTATACCGGACACACAATTTAATTCAAGGGTTCATTCTTTAGTCACTCAACACTTTTGATAAATGACTTGTCTTTCTCGGTATTTCCAACTTAACTTATGGGGCTCCCGAGCTGAAAAGTTTTAATTCAATGCCGATTTTCCACTAATGTGTCCTTCAAATTTTTCTACACACCGCTTAACAGTATTTCTAACAATTGCTAACAATATGATCGAGCTCTGAAGTTGGCGATAACCAGAAGATGGTCCCAGTCGATATTTACCTCCTGTTGAATCACAATATATAAGTAGGTTAGTTTTTGAACTTTTCACAATTAAATTATTGCAGACTTGTAAAATTTTATGAAAGTGTTTGTAACTTAAAGTAATGAGTTTTGTTTAGTTGTTGACAATTAGAGGAATGAGTTTTTCTTGGCTTAAAAATTAAATTCGGGGTTCTAGAACATTTGAATATATTTTCAGCTCGTCCCCGGATTCTCTTAATGCAGACCGAAGTGATAAATCCGCTATTGGATCCGCCTCTCCTCAAGCTCTTTATAAACTCGTCGTGCCGTTATTGCGATGTGAAGTAACAGAAGTCAGAGATGCAGCTGTTAATGCACTTGGCATGATAAATCACGATGCCTTAAAGTAAAATATTCGTTTTTTGTGTTTATTATGCGGATATTAAATTCTTGACATATATAAATTTCTTCGTACAGGGACTTAATGGAAGAACTCGTAGTCTACATCCGTGAAGCGGTTGACAGGAAACAAGAAAATATGCGACGGCGACGACGTCGAGATGCATTACGTTTGCAGTTGGTTAGAGTATTGGAAAAGATTGCAGAAAATGGTACCTTTGGGGTTAGGTAATTGAATTTGATGTCACATTAGAAGACTTATTTTTTAAGACATAATTTTATTTAATAGTACGTGCGTTTTAGAAAGAGATACAATGTCGTTGCACCCAACATTTGTCGAGTACATAGAAGGTGCACGTCTTTATTTGGAAGCTGAAACAGATAAGGATAACACAAGCATAAGGGAAGTTAAAGCTCATTTCTGTAATTTTATTCGAAAAATGATAAAGAACTTTTCATGTAAGTTGTAAATAGGTTGGAGAATCATTTTAATCTTAAAATATTTGTACAATTTAAGTGGAAGCTTGTGTTACTCTTTTATCACGTGATCTCAAGAGAAATCTATTTAACTTGTTTGCAACATGGTCTGGTGGATTTGCCAAACCCCTTGGAATATCGTCTCAAATCGGTTCGACTATCGACGAGGAGAAACTTCAGTTTAGCGCTCTTCAGGTACTTAGTACTGAACATTTTAATAAAATCATTTGTTCTTCATCTGTATTCTAGGCAATGTCTGCATTATTATGCTGTGGACCAATTTTTCATACAGCGTACTTAGGAGACGATGGCATTATTTACAAGTGGTTGGATTTACTGCTGATCTCAAGAGATGAAAAGGTTTGTTTACATTTTAAAATCTGTGTACTGTTTGACTTTTTTACTTGCACCTAACATATACATATCTATAGGGACAGTATTGGTTTCCTGAAAAATTTCGAACTCGACATTTTAATCAAACTTAGCATTAGTATGATAAATAAGTAAAAAAAAAGTGGGACCTTTAATTTCCTTTGTCTGTTGGTCTGTCTGTTTCATCGGCCTAAACGGCTTGATGGATGTGCTTCAAACTTTATATCTGGTGTCTAAGAGATCACATCCCATTTCGAGCTGAAATCGAACAAATTTGGACAAATTTCTATCCATAAATTTAATGTTTAAGTTTGGTTGGCAGCGCATATCTTCTAAGTTTCCAATATTTTTATATTTTGACTAAAACTTGAAAAAAAATGCGGAATTCCACACCAACTTTATTCCTGCTGAATAATTTATAAACCTTCAGGATTAAAATGCAAGTACGTATGACCCAGCCGTGCACTTTATTTCAAAAAGCTATACCGTTTATCATAACTCCTACATATCTATGTGAGTACAATGTAATGTAATTTTTAAATTTATTTTACAGATATATCAACTTGCACGTGACACAGTTGTTCTTTTACTAGAAACAAACCCTGATATGGGCCAACTGCTTGAATGGGTGATTGATCGTTGCTACACATCAACACCAAGGGAAGCGGATGCATGCTTTTTGTCATTAGCTGCTATTTTTAGTGCCAGGTAAGATACTCATTACTATACCCCGGATCTATGGAGTATTTTTTCGATATATTACTATTGTCACACATAATTTCCGTTAATACCAAGTTCTAAGAAAGTTTGAACTAATATTTGAATATGACCTACGTACAGGCTATAGTAGTGCTGTGTTTAAGCTGTGCGCAAGATAAAGTGTTCTGCGCAGTTTTTGCTGCTGTTTTGTTTCGAGTTCTATGCAGTCATTTGTTTTTTAAGCCGAATGCTTGTACTATGTAGCCAAATGTCTGTTCATTTTGGTGCAACTCTGAATATAAATGAGATTCACCATTTATTTGTATAGATCAATTTAAATTGTGAATTGCAGTTTTTTACTTGCACCTATACCTATAGGGCAAGTATTGCTTTCGTGAAAAAAATCAAACTCGAGAATTTAATCAAACCTGACATTACTATGATGGAGAAGTCCAAAAAAGTAGGTCCGTCAATTCCGTCTGTCTGTCTGTATTTTTCACGAAAAATTCGAATACCGGTAATATTGAAAATCAGCTGTTTCTCGGGTATTTGTTCGGCGATTGGGCTAAACATTATTATTTGTAGGTTATAAGACAAGTGCAAAATAATGGCATACCAATGGAATACTGCGCCCAAAATTTCAAAATTTTTACTAGAAATTGATAAAAAATTATTTAAGCAAAGTAATAGGCCTTAAAATTTTCTATAATTCAACACCCTATCTGGCCACGCCCACTTTTTATTGGCGTTTTTATAAAAACAAAACATTGAGTAAACTCCTACAATGTTATGACTATTATTCCATCGAAACGCGGAATGCCACTCCTACTTTACTGGGAAAAACAGGACTTGAACCTCAATCCTGTTAAATTTTTGCACTTATAGCATTACAGTGCAAGTACGTACGACCCAGTCGTGCACTTTATTTAATTAGGGTTCACCGATTCATATTGATAACTCACGAAAAAAAAATATGTTCTTGCTTGTAGACCGCTAAACGTGTTTAGGTGTTTTCATTGTGACCTCATAGGAGAGGCCTCATGCCTTAGAGTCTGATTAGAACTGTATTGTTCAATCGGTTATGTCTCTAGTTTGTTGGTTAGAAGAGTCAGGGGTGAAGAAAAAATCGGGGTGACAATCGAGTTCCACACTCGAAATGTTTCGTTTCTTTCTTATTTTCTCAATACTAGCTGAACTATCGCAGAGTGGCGTCTGGTTTCCGGCTTGTTTCTGTATAGCAAAGCAGTACAGAAGTGAGGATAACCGTGTGTTACTCACAACAGTATTGAACACAATGTATGTATTAAACAATTAGCGTCTAAAATGTGGCCAGACACTTAAAACAAATATTAATGAAACACGAATACATTCATATAATTTTTTTTTTGATGCGCTGGGGGGTTGGAATCCTTTATGGATACTCAGTAGCCCGTGCTCCATGCTCCTGCATGTTTACGTGGCTAAAACTCCTGCGTACTCAAGTGATAGAACACCACCAGCGTCAGCCCTTTTCGCAATTTGTTCCAATTTGCTCAGTCTTAATGACGACAGTCGTGATGCCGAAGTCATCCCATATATGTATGTATATGATGAGGCCATGCATACACATGGATATGTGCTTGCAGGGTGCGTATATTTGCTCTAACTAGGGGCCAGGGGTTCCTTTGACGTTTTCAGCCACACCATCCTTCTCTGCCACTCTTGGTCGGGGGCTGTTTTTGTGTATTCGCAGCTAACCTACTTTTCTATAGGCCGTTCACTACCTGTGACCCCTACAGTGGCCTGAGCTTAGCGTATGTATATGTACATGTACATATGTATGTACATTTTATCGGTATTTTAGCTATATAAGAATTACAGTGCAATTTAATAATCATTTGTTTCTCGTGAAACAACTGATCTGATGTATGGAGTACCTTGGGTTTTGATAAGGTGTAAATGATTCTTAATATCACCATGTGAACAAAATATACTTCAGCCATTTAAGGATTAACTCTTAACCCTTAGAGTAAGTTAAATAGTTTTCTTCGGGGTATTTGTATGCTACACATTCTTTGTATAATTTGTACGGATCTGAACTAAAAGCTTAATCGTGAGGAACGAACATACATACATATGTAATTGCTTTTTGCACACATGCCACCCCATCAAAAATTAATCACTACAATCTATCACGACCACGGAAGGATAGTAAACCTAGCCCATTGGAAAAGTAGTTATTGCATTTGAAAGTAGAAATTCGCACGAGACGGGCGAGTTGTTGTCGTTAAACGTTGAAGAAAATAAATGAACCCTTATCTGGCGAGGTTTTAGAAAGTTGAAAATATTTATTCTTAATGGTGTTGCTGTCCAATGTTGCTTTGCTTGTTTAAAATCACGCTACACGAACGAAAGAAAACAATTGTGTGAGATACGATCGTGAATCATAAAACAAACTGATGTTTTTGCAGGTTATTAAGTGGAATGCATTTTTTAGAATGCAATATTTGGTTGTACGTGCAAATTGCTGTTTTTTATTTATACAGGGTGGGCCAAATACAAATGCAATAAAAGAACAAACGAAATTTTTTCCATGTACTATGGCTTTATTAGTAAGACCAAACATTTCCATTAATTATGAAACACAACGTCGTTCAAGTGGCTGCCTTGGCTGGCTTCGAAGTAGCGCATTCTGTCACTCCAATTTTCCAAGACCTTGTTGATGGTTTCAGGCTGTAGCTCACGGATTGCTTGGATGATATTGGTCTTAAGTGCTTGAATCGTTTCCGGATTGTTGGCATAACATCGGTCTTTCACGGTTCCCCACAAAAAAAAGTCCGAGGCGGATTGACTTCGCCAAGACGACTGCTAACACGATTTGGGAATTTGGTGCGCAAAAGATCGATTGTGGGATGGCGTGCCATCCTGCATGAACCAGAGGTCGTCCAAATTCATGTCTTCAATTTCAGTAAAAAAAAGTTGGTTAACATGGCTCTGTAACGAAACGTTGTTTTCAGCCTCATTTTTTAAGAAAATTGGTCCAATGATGCCATTACTCCACAATCCTCACAAAACTGTGACTCTCTGTGGACGCATCGGCTTCTCGACAATAACGTGCGGGTTTTCCGAGATGAAAATGCGCCTCGTCAGAAAAGATGATTTTTCGGCCAAAATCGTTGTCCAATTCATGCTGCTATAAGGCCCCAACTGCAAAGCGTAAAGAGACTCATTTCGTGCGGAGGTGTGATACTGACTGTCAAGATCTCGAGCCTGAAACATCTGTCAGTGTTAAAATAACCTATGATCTAAAAAGAAACCACTAGATGGCCCACCCTTTATAGGATAATTGATTTATAAAGTCATATTTAACAATCCTCAGAATGTTTTACAGTATTTCTATTTGCTTAGCAAATAAAGTGCACGACTGGGTCGTACGTACTTGCACCGTAATGCTATAAGTGTATAATTTTATCAGAATTAAAGTCCAAGTCTTGCTCTTCCCAGTAAAGTAGGCGTGGCATTCCGCGTTTCCATGGAATAATAGTCATAACATTGCAGAAGTTTACTCAATGTTTTGTTTTTATAAAAATGCCCATAAAAAGTGGGCGTGGCCAGATAAGGTGTTTGAGTGAATTATAGAGAATTTTAAGGACTATTACTTTGCTTAAATAATTTTTTCTCAATTTCTAGTAAAAATTTTGAAAAAAAAAAAGTTTTATAAAAGTGGGCGTGGCATTGCAAAATTTGGTATGCCATTATTTTGCACTTGTCTTATAACCTATAAATAATAATTTTTAGCCCAATCGCCGAACAAATACCCGAGAAACAGCTGATTTTCAATATTACCGTTATTCGAATTTTTCGTGAAAAACGTGGTATGCCACCTCATAGCATATGTCCAAACTAACCCACACATCAAATTTTATCGAAATCGTTAGAGCCGTTTTCGAGAAAATCCATTTTAACTGAAATCGGCCTTAAGTAAACTACCCTTAATTTTGAGGTTAGAATGAAAATTCAAATTTCGCCTCTAGGGAATATCCCACAGACCCTATATATGAAGTTTGAAGTAAATCCGTTCAGCCGTTTAGGCTGTAGTCGAATATACAGACAGACAGACAGACTAACAGACTGACAGACTGACAGACTGACAGACTGACAGACAGACAGACAGACAGACGGCATTGGCGGACCTACTTTTTTGGACTTCTCTATTATAGTAATGTCAAGTTTGATTAAAATCTCGAGTTCCAAATTTTGCACGAATACAATACTTGCCCTATAGGTATAGGTGCAAGTAAAAAGTAGTTCATTATACCGCCGACCTAAATAGAGCACCATGTATGTAGTTATTCTGCGATGGTGTTTAATTCGTTGGTGTGTCAATTGATGATTTTTCATTGTCCGTTTTTTGAAATTCTGGTCGACTAACAACACAACATATGTACGTAATGCTACAGACCCGGCCAGTGGAATGGCATCTTTAGAGCCACTCCACAAATGAAGAAGGTGAACCCATCGGTTGTTACATAATAACAAATGACATAACAATGTGACCGAACTACCCTAAGGCAAAAGTCTATTTCTATCTTAACCATTTACTAACAGAATATGGTTTCTACGAAGCTAATCTTTAAGGCAATCATTCGTTGAAAAGATATGGTACGAAAATAAAATCAACCCCAAACGGCAATTCAAACCTGAAGCAATGAATATTACAATCGAGGTGGAGTGGGAAGTCTTTTTAGTAAAACATTTCAATCTCCCAGTATTATATAAAACTAAAAGCTACAGCTCATTGAGACATCATATTCAAGTTGTGTTGTTGGAGAACTAAACAAGGAATACAACTATTGGAGACTCGTCCTTCCACTTTGCTTTTTCCACAATCTTCCGACATTGCTTTATTCTATACTTTAGAGTATCATTTATTTATTCGTAAGAATCATATATCATTAAAAAAAGAAATAAAAACATCTACAAAAATATTGATATCAATATTAATCATCCTTCACTGAGATGTCAGCTGCCTTATGTTTATATAGCTGCTATGACTTAAGTTAGCGCTTCACATGACGATGACAAAACCAGTATATACTTATCCTGAAGCACACGTTTTCACGAACAAACATTTCATGAGAAATATAGAAATTCTAAGACAAAATCTTTTGGTATTGTGATTTTTTGTTTTGTTTATTAAGACCACTCCTGGTGTATATGTCCTTTTCAACACTATATGCATATGTACATAGGGGACCAATTTTCTTAGATAGTCAACTTAATTACCTGTGTGGTACACTACATAACATAAATACATTGGGAAATGTTTTGGCTCTCTTTTCTGATTCTCCAAGTCATCTGCACATACTTATGTATACCGACGAACTCTGTCTGTCCTTAGGCATACAAATATTAAAAAAAATGTATCTTCATGACATGTGTTTAATTTTGATAAATCTTCGATCTCTCATTTATATTCACATCACGAAAATAATAAATTTTTTCACGTTTACTTTTTCCTTCATTACAGGGAATATCCTTGCGACCATTATACATCCGTTATCAATGTGACACTCCTTATGACGGGCTGCCCTCGGGTGGAAATACATTCAACAGCACTTCAATTACTTCAGATTTTGGATAAACGATTTTTCGGAACTGTTGGCCCATTACACACGGACAACGAAAAAGGTACGTCCCTCTTTCCCTGATTAAATTCCCATCAATTGTAAACTCACTAAAGGAATAAAAATAAAAATAAAAATACAACCCAAAGAGTAAACATTGTGAAATCGATTCTTATGGTGTATCCAAGACTGAAAATAAAAGTCGCACTTGCCTTTGTTTGTCAAACTGTTTAACCAATTGTTTATGCACTCATCTAACCGTAAGCACAAAAACAAGCAATTTAAAAAATGAAATCATACCTTTAGCTAAACATTTACCCATCATATCCGTAATTTTGTTTATTCTATTGACTAGATACATACATAACTTATTCAACTGCAGTGCAAATGTTTTCCTTAGAAGAGATGTATTAATTTTGGTTTTACAAAATGAAATTGAATTTGCGTTTAGCTTAAACTTTTCATCTGCATACATTTATGTATATAATTTGTTTTCATGCTCGATATAAGGAAAGGAATTAACCGAAGGAGAAGGAGAAGTACTTTTGCCTTGAAAAGGGTTGGGTTCGGTTTAAACAAGTTATAGTTTACCTGACTTTACCTTGCACATTCGATTTAAGAGTTTTGTTTTTATCTATTTAAAAGGACACAAAATATAAAAAAAGTAATTGCTGTCACCCTCAGTTGACTGCTTTGATCTTAGCTGCACACGTGTCCAAAAAATAGGAGATATATATGTATGTATGTATATTTAAACTAGGCTTTTTAGCATTTCTAGCTCAAAAAAAAAAAATAAACAAACAAAATTCCAATCTACATTAGGGAGGAGATGGTTTTGGTAACGAGCTCACGTCGTAACTCATCAATTTATATTTTCATCTTTGTTTGTTCAAGTAAAATATTTTCCACGCATGGACAATTCATGTAACAATATCCATCAAAGGTAGACCACCCCCAAACAAAATAAATGTGGAAAATTTAGTGTTATTCCTGGTAAATGTTCATGAAAAAATGATTGCCTTGCAAACGAGAACACGGAGGCGATTTGTTTTTGAAAAATTTAATTTCTATCATTTGATTTTTTTAACACGCTTCTGTTGTTCCGCCTAAGACATAATATCCTTTAGCGTGTTTTCGTGTCCAATGGCATGAGTTGTGTTTGTTTCGATACTGCATTTTTTTTGGCAACATACATATGTATTTAGTGGGTACTATCAAATTTTGTAGCAATTTCTCTAATAGTGACATTTAAAAGAGGTTTCCAAAATAAGTTACAATATCAATAAGTATCAATATCAATAGGAAAATAATTTACCCGTCTGTCCGACTGTGTATCACCAGTTTTTGGTATTTGAAATTTTGAGCTGGCAGAATGGAGGAGGCTCTCAAGTGCAAATATTTTTGACGTCCGACCACTTGTTTATAATTTCACTATTTTACTTGAATTCGAAAAAATATATAATGACCAAATATTCAAATTGTCTATGTTTCACCTAATATGTATGTATGTACATCTATTGTTGGGGCGATTTTCTTAAAAAAAAAAAAACCGATTTTGTTCGAGTTTCGTATACATAATATGTTGTAATTCAATAAAAAAATCAATTATCCCGCATCCACTTTATAAGGGCTGCATCAGAAGGTTGATAGGGTATCACAATACATATTATGATCCGTTTCAGATCTGTATTGTACTCTTTCGATATGTTCGCAGTGGAGGACACATTTTGAACTGCAAACTCTATGTTGTTTTGTAACTTTTTACTTGCACCTACATATACCTACATATAGTGCAAGTATTGCATTCGTGAAAAAAATCGAACTCGAGATTTTAATCAAACTTGACATTACTATGATGGAGAAACCAAAAAAAGTGGGTCCAGCAATTCCGTCTGTCATCTGTCTGTATATGCGACTGCAGCCTAAACGGCTGGATGGATTTGCTTCAAACTTCATATATAGGGTCTGTGGGATAATCCCTAGAGGCGAAATTGGAATTTTCATTCTAACCTCAAAATTAAGGGTAGTTTACTTAAGGCCGATTTCAGTTAAAATGGATTATCTCGAAAACGGCTCTAACGATTTCGATAAATTTTGATATGTGGGTTAGTTTGGGCATATACTATGAGGTGGCATACCACGTTTTTCACAAAAAATCGAATAACGGTAATATTGAAAATCAGCTGTTTCTCGCGTATTTGTTTGGCGATTGGGCTAAAAATTAATATTTCTAGGTTATAAGACAAATGCAAAATAATGTCGTACCAAATTTTGGAATTGCCACGCCCACTTTTAAAGAACTTATTTTTTCCAAAATTTGTACTAGAAATCGGTAAACAATTAAGCAAAGTAATAGGCCTTACAATTTTCTATAATTTTTAAAGGCGTTTTTATCAAAACAAAATCTTATGAAAACTCCTACAATGTTGGGATTATAATTGCATCGAAACGCGGAATGCCACTCCTACTTTACTGGGAAAACCAAGACTTGGGTATTAATCCTGATAAAATTGTACACTATAGCATTACGGTGCAAGTACGTACGACCCAGTCGTGCACTTTATTTCTTTTTATTATTCTTAGCACATTTATATTTATGTATGTATGTATGTTCTTCTTTATTCTTCATAAATAAAAAATGTTTTTCTTTTAAATAAACTAAATTAAATTGAATAATAACTTAGTGGCACATGGTTGTGAGAACCTAGGCTCTGGGTTCCATCGACCTGTTGCGCCAAATATTTATTTTTATATTTAGGCCATTTCCAGCGCCCAATTAGCGAACTCATGACGTTGGTTTGACGTATGGCCCTCCGGTTTGAATTCTCGCGTTACCACAATCTTCCGGCGATGCCCAATTCAGGTGATCGTCGCTGAATCGACATTTTGGGATCTTCTTCGATACTAGATTCCACGGCTGCTATGTTTCAGTCATATTGCACCAATCTCTGTCTGGTTGGTAGCTTAAGCTCCAAAAGAGTGTACTTACGCTCAAATCTTTCTATGGTGCGACGAATTGCCTGCACCCTGAAGCCATTATGACGACCGACCTTACGACGAAATTCACGTTGCGTATTTACAACTGAGACGGAATTTTTATATTTCTTTATTTAAATCCTATATTGAGTTTGATACATAGTTTGTAACATAGTAACATATTAAGAAGAGTGTATCTCAAAAAGGTGCATTTTTGTGGATGCAGCGGTAGTTCGACATACTCTTCAAGTTGCTCGTTTGCCCAATTTTGTTTATTTACATAACAGTTGAGCAAAAATGCGCCCATCACTGAACAAAATTCGATGCGAAATCCGCGGATCTTAATTTTTCCTAAAAGGCAGATTTTCGTAATACAGCTGAATAATTTGGAGACGTTGTTGAGGTGTGACCCTTTCCGTGCATAATACTGAATACGAATAACATGAGGCCAGTTACGCGTGATCTGTAAAAAAAACCTATTAAAAAAAACAACTCTAAATGAATCACCTATACATATATATTCGTGATCAGCATCAATAGAGAAAACGATTGACCCATGTTCCTCCGTCCGTATGGCACCGTATGGGCCTTAAATAGAACCAGTACAAGTGTAAAAATCCGCTTACTGCCAAGCCCACTTTTTCATAACTTTACAATTTTGTATGAAATCGAAAATCTTTTATTAAGACAAAATATTAAGATATTCGAATTCCCTACAATTCGTCTATACATCAATTTTAGCCACGCCTAGTTTTTGGGGGCGTTTTCATCAAAAAAGCGATTTGATGTAATTTTGAATGAAACATCAACAAATCGAAGATATCGTTGCAATGGGTATCATGCTATCCAAGCGGACTGTAGGTTTTCTATATGTTTATGATTTCTTTTAATTCGCATAGTGGTACCGCATGGATTTTAATAATTGTGAGTAATAGGATAAAGTCATCACCTGATTGATCTTGCATGTGTTGAATAGGTGGGCAGATAAGTTTCCTTTTTGCACACATTCATTTAATTCCTTCACACGAATGGGTAAATCTAGTTTATTTTTTACGCTTTTGTTGTTTGTGCCAATTAAGTAATTTGTATTTTTGCACTGAATTTAAATGTTGGTACTCCTTTCATTAAGGAGTCAACAGCACTTTGACAAATAAAAACAACAGTGTGTATATCCGAAATAGCGTAGCCCATGAAATGCGTCTTGAGTGGTTTCAAAGAGAGATGCCTTTGACATTGACTATTTCATTAGACTTTATCTCTGCAATCAAGACAGGAGATATACATTCGTTCTGTATTTTTACACGGCTTATTTTCCGGGTTAAGTTTTTGAAATTTGATCCCACTGGTACATATGTATGTATGTACATACTATGTGTGTATGTATAATAAGGATACATTTGTATGCTTAATATGTATATTGCCTATCAAAGACAAATTTTTAATAACTCCCTAATAGCTTAATATATTATGGAAGAGAAAGGCATGGATTTTGTACGAATATTCCATAGCTGAAATTTTATATCGATTTTCATTTCAGTATCAAGGAGTATCTCGGGTGACAGCTGAAACAGTGTACGATTCTACTTCCGTCAATATGCTTTTCTAGTAAATATTTGTTTCATTTGATGAGAAAGTTAATAAATGTTCTTCCTAAAAGAAGAAAATCATGTAAAGAAGATATTACATGTTTCAGGTACATTTCCGCAGCGTGAAGTTAATCCAGTTGAATGAGACTTTTTAAACTAATTTAAAAAAATTTTCTTTGTGCGGGTACGTGTCAATACCGAACAATTAACTTTCCTTCAAAAAGTGTTAACTTCATCCCTTACATATTTCTTGAAATTATCTTTTTTTGTAGAAAATAAAAGTATACTTATCCCAGGAGGTCTCCTGCACTAATGATATTCCTAAATATTATGTTAATTATTGCAAAGGGCGTTAATGAGCAAGGACTTACCAATGGAACTGGTAATAATCATTCGTGTATGTCCTTGAAAAATTTGGTCGGTGTGAGTTTAAGTAAAAGGGATTTGTTTAATTAACTTAAAACTGTTTCATTACATTACAATAATAGTCAAAAGAGCATAGCTGAGCTGCGTTTCTAATTAAATTAAATAAATTAATTTGCCAATTAGAAGCAGTTATTTATTTCTTAATGTATTGCTTCTAATATATTTATGTAATATACATTTTCGACTTAAATAATTTCAATTATGCACATTTCTGACAAAGTCAAATCATTTGAGTGCCGCGTGCTGATAAGGATATTGCCTCTTCGTCGCACCATCATAATGAGAAAAAGGAATAAGTACATTGTTTCCTATAAAGGGCGAGTATTTTGTTCGTGAAAACATTTAAGCTTATACATATATACAAATATATAAATATAACTAATCGAGATACAATTTTTTTGCGTGAAGAATTATGAAAACATTTTCAGAATATTTTTCTGTCAACCTTCATGTGAGCCCTCCGTCAGATATCTAGGTATTTATTTGGATACCAAGCTCACATTTAAGGACCATATAGGTAAAACGATAAAGAAAATAGGAATAGCAATAAAGATGCTGTACCCATTTATTAATAGAAAATCACTACTTTCCACAAACAACAAAATTATATTGCACAAAGTAATCTTTCAGGCCATTCTGCTATATGGATGCCACGTATGGGGCGACGCTGCAACTTGCCACATAAATAAATTGCAAGTCTCACAAAATAAACTCTTAAAAATGATGCTAGATTTACCTTGGCATCACTCAACTCGTGATACTCATGTAAGAGCGAATGTTGAATTGATTGTTAACAGAATCCTTAAACTTAATGATACGTTCAAAAGAAGATGTTGTTTTGCTGATAATCCGCTTGTAAATGAATTATGTACTTATGATTGATAAATGTCAAGTATACATTTTTTGTAAATTTTAATCTAGTCATTTTTGTTTTTTTTGTATTAATTACTTATTTATTTATTTATTTATTTATTTATTTATTTATTTATTTATTTATTTATTTATTATTTATTATTTATTATTTATTATTTATTATTTAGTATTCATTATTTATTATTTATTATTTATTTACTGTTCATTTATCATCTATTTATTATTTTCTCATACGTGTTCTGTTTATTTATTCACACATATATATGTGTTTCATCTTTTATGTACATATGTATATACATACATATATAAGTTTATTTCTACATGTATATACATACATATGTATGTATACATACCTTTTTTATTTATTTATTTTTTTTGTTTTTTTTTTTTTGTTTCTCTTAAATTGAAGGTTTTTTTTTCGTTTTTCCTTCAAATATGGTCTTTCTTTTTTTTCCCACAAATTGTTAATAGAATTAAAAATAATGTTTCAGTAGAAAGATAAAATACCAAACTATCAAATCTCTGTAAAATGTGCAATAACAAAAATGTTTGTAAAATACTTGTGTACGAAATAAAAATATCTATCTATCTATCTTTAGACATGTTCAGTCAGTTTAAGTTGGCTATGTTCAATACTTGACATCTATTGTACTCGTAGTTTGTTGAGCTTAAAGTGACTATCTCATTTAATATTGATATTGCATCGAAGTTTGTTTCTCGTAACAGGCTGATTTGAATTGGAAATGGTTCCTATTTTAGTAAAGTACTAAGTGTGGATTATGGTGGTGTGGATTATGGTGGTGTGGCGCTGGGGATTTTCGCTGGTGTGTAAATGTGACTGTACATATGCACATACATACATATGTCGGTCTTTTACTCGTGCAATGAGTGCTTGTCTGTATTCACAGTTAATTAGTAATAAAAGTACATATATACCTTTGGTATGGAGGAAGACAAATTTAATATGAATACCTATAGCAGTTATATAGGTGATTAGTGAAGTGCTCTGCAATGCCCTGTTGATGTGGAAGTGAATGCTTTTGATGAAATCTTACAACCTACCTCAGACACTTTTACTTTCCCGACCACTTATTATGGATTGGAATACGAATTTTGAGAAATGCAGTCTTAGTGGTGTTAAAAACCGAATTAATTCATAGTCTAATCACCCTAATCACCGAATATAACAACAACTGAAGAATAGGCAGCTGAAAAAAACGATCACCACCTAAAACTAAACTAAACTAAAACTAATACAATACGTTATTATAGAGTTGAACGTCTATAGATGAACACAAGATGTAATGTAAAGAAAAACCCACAAGCAAACAACTTTAGTTCTATATCTTTTCGTGATGCGACTTTAGTATGTTGAATGTATGCATATAAAGCTATCAAAAGTAAAATAACAAACGACTAATTCCAAAATACTAAGCACTAGAAGTATTTCTTGAGTAATATCTCTAATGTTAAGATTGTTGGTTCGGTATGAGTAGTAGGAGTAGTCTTCACTTCACGTGATTTTGTACTTTCGACTGAAAGAAGGCCTCTTGGTGTTAATCGAGGATAGAATAGTTTATAGAGACATAAGCCAATCAATTGTGTTATTCTAGGAGTCATTGGTATTTTTGAATTAAGTTTCTTCTTATTGACGCTGAATCTGATCTTTTTACTGACGTTAATGCTCCATTTACGAGTACAACAAGTCCATAACCGGTATTTCCACCGTCGGAGCATGCTTGGCTAACGCGGACTAATTGCAACTACGTCTGTTTCAGTTCTAATGATAATATATACTCACATGGCAATATTTACATTTCGGTGTATGTATATTCAATATTGACCTTATAGATAGGAGCTTCATTGATAACTCCCTACGCATGCAACTGTAATTAAGTCGAGCTTTACCCAACGGGAGAGTCGTTAAACATAATTTTCTAAGACCAGTTCTATCAATTCTGTCACCTTATATTGCCGTCATTTGAGTTGTTTGAAATACACAAAAGGAGATGTGGCAACTTCCAAGAGCGTACATCAATGAGACTCCAATAAATCAATAACCATGTGTTCAATATGTTGTAGGTACATGGTAAGTTTTCTAACAGTCAGTGAAGCAGTCTGATTGAAGTATGCATACGAGCACATGTACATATGTACATATGTATATGTATCTTTTTGATATCCATAATATAAGGGTGTTAAAAAGCATTAATATGGAAGTGAATTCAGTTAATCAATGTTTAATTTGTGTAATGTGATTACAAGATTATATGAGTATTACTAAAATAAGTACTATACTAATGTTTAGCTTTATTTTGTTACCAGTCTTATTGATGTATGTACGTGACAACAGATAATAGAAAATATGAACGCTGGACGCCAATTAGAAACCTAGGAAATAGTTTTTTTCAACTACAGTAGTTATATTTTACAATTACCAGAACTTTCTAATTCTATTTCGTTTAATCTACATAATACCGAAGGCTCAAGTAATTACTAAATCTTATAGAAGGGATCATCCTTCCTGAACAAGTATATGCGACTCAATTGTACACTTTATTCAAAATTTCATCCCAAATACATTTTTCCTTGACGGATATTTAATTCTAAGGTATTAGCTGGTACGAGGATGGGAAGGAGTATTTAATCCCCACTGTTGTTTTCAGAATTTATCGTACGGTCTAGGCAGTTAAACTCGTTTACTGCCCTAATAATGTGTCTGTCTATTATGACAACTTCTTGTCCTCTGACAGAATTGAGCTTCAAGAGCTGTCAGAGTTATTATTTGTGGAATGTTTAGTTGCAATTTAATATATTAGAGGAAAAGAAATGGAAAGGGATTTGTGTATGTATATGTGTGGAGATTTAAGAAATGACACTGCTTATCGGTATATACATAGAAGATTTAATATTGGAAGTGACTTAAGCTGATCATTATGAAAAAGAAAACATTTTCCTGCCCTGTGATACCGATAATCTCCTGAACAAATTTATATTCTAACCCCGTAGACGTTGGTGTAGTGCTCATAAGAATGAGTTCAGTTTTTCCTTTAGCGAAAGAAGGTCCTTTACCCCCACTCTTAAAAATTTAACAAGCTGTAAATTTTGGTGCAGAAAGATATGACACACTTTTTTACAACGTTTAATTGACCACACGGTTGTTAGACTTTTTTCCAATTTCTGTCAATAATACTGACAATATTGTTAAGCTACATATTCTACAGACGATTTTCGAATCTACCTAAGAAAAATTTGTCCCAAATGTCTGCGAGTTCTGTGAACTATCAAATTTTTTCTGACAATATTGTAAGAAAAGGATTGGTGGTAATTGGCAGACCGGCCTTTGACAATGACACTCTTTTTGTGTCATTGTTAGACGTTTAGGACATGTGCAGATTTATTGGAAATTGTTAGACGTGCGAAGCTTATGACATCTGAAATTGATTTGTTGTAAATTATTTTTGTTGTTACTAGTATGTTAATGTTGTTGCTACTATGAATTTTCGTTTCAAGTTCCTTCGTGCAAACAGTACGACATTTTCGTAGCAATTCGTTTTCATCTCCAATACGTACTCAGCCGAAATCATAGCACGTGGTTCCTTTTGTTCCATTGCGAGCTAAATTTTGAACGTTTTCAGACTTTTCACGAACATACATATGTTTTCTGCTCTTCGCGCGGACCAAGCAAACATGCAATGCACTACATATGTAGTTCTTACCTTCCAGGTTCAAACTTCTACACATTGTTAGTGCATATAAGTTTCAGTTTTTGAGCGGATACATTTTTAGAAACAGATCTGGGCATTTGGAATAATGACTTGGAAGGGCTTGGGAGGAATGGTTAAAGATTTCACCTTGTTTTTTAGAGTTGTCAAATCTATTGCTTAGTTCGTACAATGCAATAACGTTGATTACTGTATAGACGGTGCAAAAAGTTGCTGAAACTGCATAATTGGTGAATCGATTTGCGTGAAAGTTGTACAAACGTTGGGTAATATCTCCATATAAAAAATTGCATTGATAAATTGTCTAGCTTACCACAATTTCATACACATTTAGGTAATCCATATTGAAAATAATTATTACTCTCGTTGGAATAATACAATCTCCATAAATTAATTTTTTTTTTCTATTTCATTGATTGGCATTCATTGATGCATTTGTTACCAATTTTTAACCATAAAATATGTAACTTTTATTAAAAAATATACAATTCTTGGTGTTGTCTTAACAAATAACATTTATTTGAATGCTACAGATTTTTGTGTACATAAATATCCTTGCAGCGCAGTTTTAATAACTTCCACATCCATAAATACATAACAGAGGATATACATATATAAAAGTGCAATTAGCTAGAGTACAGCTTGTTATAACAAAAATACATAAATAACTCTAATAAAGATTTACAAAGATTTTTCTATATGTATTTTCGCTTGGGTCTTGAAATAAATAACTCCTTGAGTATATTTTTTTCAATGTGAACTGATTCAGACATTTTCCAGTTCTTATTTTATTGGAATAATGTGCTGCAACTCATGGGTTTCACTCCAGCAGTTCTGCGAAGTCAACCGTCTCCTTGAAGACATTCCCGTCCCACTGTTCCGAAAGTATTCTGAAACTAAAGAAAAAGAAAGGAAGTAAAACAATAATCAAGTAAAAGAGCCAACTAACTAGGCGACTATGCAACAAAAAAAGGGTTTAGGTGTTCATGAAAGACTTTCATTAACTCGTGAAAGTTTCGACCCGAAGCTAAGTGAAAAGATAACTTCTTTTGGTAAATTGATTTCTGGGATGGTGGTTTCTGTGGCACAGAGTTTTAATGGGCCAAGTTAAGTTATTTAAGGATGTAAGAGTACTTATGGCTTGCCTTTCCATTTAGTGTATACAATTTTAAACATATGTAAATGTAGCCCGGAACTGTTACAGTAAGTTCTGGAACCAACAAAGTGCTGTCGAAACCAGAAGAAACGCATTTTTTTGCTTGTATTATTAATTTTTCCATTTGCATCAGTTTCCTGACATCACAAACAAAAATCTTTGCGTTCGAGTTATCGAGTTATCGATGATCAATCAATATTTATTGTGTTCGAAAGGGTTAGCCTAAGATCATTTTTTTCTGAGTTCATCTTTTCATTTCAGTGAATATCTGAGACGTACCTATCCTATAGACACATTGTGCTCTGGTGCCTTACACCTACTTCTTAAACTAAATAGGAAATTTTGTTGTTTTTTATATTATAATAAGAATAATATGTACTTTGAGTATTATTAATTCAGATTTTATAGTTTTTATTATAATTAAAAGATTTTCAAAATCTTTTCTTCTTGTTTTTGTCACTACGCTCCACGCGTACTGTAGTCGGCTGTCAGACCCCAGTCTCTTGTCAAGTCTACCACATTTCTCCGTCTCTTCGAAAACTTTGAGGAACTTTTCACCCTTCCATAACGAGTGATATTATTGGGAATTTGATTGTTGGTGGTGGTGGCTTACTTTATTGTCTGTAGATTTTACCACTGGGACATTCACATGAGACACATGGAAATAAACATCGCCTCTGATTTTGAAAATTCTTGCTTGGGGAGTTGTTTCGGAGCTCTTCGGATTAGGATGTCCATCACCATTATGCATATTCAATGCCGTACGTAAGTTAGTGCCGTTGTCATGTAAGGTGTAGTCTGTTGTTTAAAAAAAATGCGCTGTAAGTTGGACCATCCGTTCAGATTTACCATTACTATATGTAGGGTGTTCCATAGCTCGTGTTCTGCATTTCCTTTACTTATTTGAGATCGGGTGCAAAGTTGAGCTTTCAGTTCAATTTGTTTGTCAAGTCTGGGGAACTACACATAATCGTACATACATACATATGTACTTAGGTACGGGGGTAACTATTCATTCCCAGATGATATCCGTGAAGTAATTCTTAAATTCAATATTGGTATTTGGGTGGCACCACTACTCTATTACCCCACTAGTGAGTGAAAAGTTCGGTCTTTTTCGAAGATATGGATTAAGTTCTTTCGAACTATCTATAACTCAAACAAAAGTAATCGTAAGACCCTGGACATCACCAGATTTTATGCAGACTACTATTTCCACCGCTGTCACTGGTGGGTTACTACGCATCTCAAGCATCAGTATATTAGTAGGTCCATTTTTTGAGATCGCTTCTGACGATGCACTTTGGCGATATTCCATTATATAGTTTTAT
This sequence comes from Xylota segnis, assembly GCA_963583995.1. Taxonomy (NCBI): domain Eukaryota; kingdom Metazoa; phylum Arthropoda; class Insecta; order Diptera; family Syrphidae; genus Xylota; species Xylota segnis. Next base: position 26,600,769 of record OY757238.1, read on the forward strand.
GCGGACACCAACGTAACATGCGTGTTGAAATTATTTCTGGCTTTTTGCTTTTTTTTTTTTTAAATTCAGAATATGGTCAGTGATGATTATTACTTCTCTTCCAAACCACTTATGTATTGGTGAAACGTTTCAAGCCACACATAACGGTCAGGACTTCCGCGTCAATATGAGTGTTATTTCGCTCATGGACTCCTACAGCACGAGAAACATACAATAGGCCATTACATTCCATTGTTATTTTCACGATGTGACAATACAGCGCCTATTCCATAAGGTGACGACATAAGGTCGTAGTGTATTAAAAGGGTGTCTGAATCAAGCAAAGCTTTTAGTCCCCCACAGTTCCGCGATATCAATCATACCAAACATCTTTGGGCTCAGCTTGGGAAAAGTATTAAAAATCGGCCTATTACAACCAAGATTTCTCTTAAGAAAGTTCTCAAGCAGGAATCTACTAAAAAAAACTTGTGGATAATATGCCTAAACGCTTACAAGGGTGGCTTGATAAGTTATTAATATCTTATGAACTCTCTGAAGTTCCTAATTTTCTGTTTCAGTTTGGTTTTGTGTAAATAATTTTTTGTTACGTTTTTTGAAGAAATTGTTTGTTAGCCTCTATATTGTTGAGAATATTTTGTTTTGTGTGGAATTTTCATTATAAAATCAATTTTAATGAAATTTTGCATGAAACAACAACACACATCCGAAGGTGTCGTTGTAATTCGACCAAAAAAATGTCGTGCGCCCACACCAACGTACTAGGTAGGATAAGGTGTCATACCCGTTCCAGACGGATTCTAGCTGTTCTATACGTTTTAGACTAATTTTTTTGAGGGCAACATCTAAATATAGCATTGATCAACTTTTGTCGCGAATTCAACAGATCGAATCAAAGATATTAAACTTCCCAATAATTGTGAACAAAACCGTGATAATCATATAAAATTCTGCAAAGAGTGTTCATCATCGTGTGCAAACACCTACACACATACTACATACGCACGAATTTGAAGAATTTACATTTATATTACTAACCATCCTTTAATTTGCACTTTAAATTGTTTCATGGATGAATGCCTCCTGACGACACAAGATTTCATTAACTTTTATTCATTTAATTGTTGAACTGAATCCTTGATGAAAAACAAGTGGTTCTACGCGTTTTGTTTAGTGTGTAGAGGAAATTTGTGAAATAAATACATGTAGAAAGACTGTCCTGCTGTCGTCATCTCTTAATGGGTTAGGAAGATAATTCATAATGGAATTAACTACGTGCGACTAATATTTATTTTCTATTTTGTGGGATTATCTAATATATTAAAAGGATCTGTATCTGCGATTAACCTAGATGTTATTATTTTGCGCAAAAGCCTATTCTTTGAGCAGTCAAAATTTTAAAGTTCTATTCGTATTCGTAAGGGAATGTAATAGTTGGATGTGGAGATCTAGAACCCAGGAATTAGGAGTCATATATTTGTCACATATACATACATACATTCCCGTTCAATAATAGAATAGATAACATACAGTACGATGTAAGAAAAGTAACAGGTTTTTTTTCAGTTAAGCTTTAAGAAATGCTACCTTTGTTATTGCATTGGACCAAAATCGAATGAAAGGGCTCTAACTTTAAGAGCAATACAAATAATTTTGATTAATTTTGCTATTTCTTGTTTATGTTTTCCCTTGAATTGGAGTAGATGCGCCTTTTCTAGTGGCGCAGTGAAAATGATAATTTGTCTTAAAGCAGCTAAAGAAGATCACCACAACTAAGTGGTAACGATCGTTACTTTCTTCTAGTAAATAGTTTTTTGAAAGCAGCGATGTTCTTTACTAAAATACTTTAATGAGGCATAAATCATGCATCACACATGCACTTACATTCCAACTGACACCTAAGATTTCAATAAGTGTTACCGATTGCGACAGCTTAAAATGTTCGTTAAGTGCATATTGGTTTGTTCTTCTTTTGCTGTACTGACGCCTTGAGATGCTATGTTCTTGAAGCAGAATAGACTTGTGTGGTGCTTGATATACATATGTATGTTTGTGAGAAAACATGTTTTTCTTTCTCTTTATTAAACGATTATTAACAAAATGTTTCAGATATATCTTTACGATTAGATATGAAGGGGCCATAAAATGACTGTCACGCACGACTAACATAAAATTTTAATGCCGTCATTTAATGTACAAATGTGACATGAGAAGGGTTAGCTTGTTTGATACATCATCCTGAGTCTTATATTTCACCCAGCAAAAAAACTGAGGGAGTAATTCATATGTCCTTCTACTCTTGATAATAAGTGACAGAAAATCAATATTCTTTGAAAAATGATAGCCAATCATTCCTATCGGGGGAAATGAAATAACGATCCATTACAAAACTTGTTAAATACATCAAGAAAAACACATTCAAAGAATAAATGATTTCTAATCGGTTCTAATTTGAATATTTTATTGCTCCTCGTGAATAATTACTTTCCAACACCTTCGGAATCAAATGAATAATTGCCAAAACTCAAAAACTACTGATGTTTATTTCCTTTCTCATTGTGTCGATATAAACATAGTTTTGGCTAAATTTCTATTTGCGATGTTTTATAAAGAGAATACTTATTAATAGACTGTGGAAACAACACTGCTGTGAGGCGGTTTAGTAATTAAGTTAGTTGATTACAAATACTGTGTTGTTGATTGCGAATTGTGTTCAACCCATTAGCCTGGAAAATATTTTAATGAAGATGAGACGATGAAATTCCATTATGAGAACAAATATAGTAAATAGAAGTAGTCGATATGTACTGAGCAATATATTGTGTGTGATTACAGTCTAACCCTTCTGCGGTTGATTTATTTAATACGACAATGATGTTGGAGTTAATAAATTAATCTAAACATTATATATTAGTTTCTGTCATGATTGCCGCTTACAGCTATCCCATTCGTTACGTTATAGTAGGTGTCTTGCATTGCGTGATATCTAATGAACACTCAGTTCGTTTAGATGAATATATCGTTACTGGAAGAAATTTACTTGTCCGGACTGTTGGTTTGTTTACCTTTGCTAAAATACGAATATTTGTCGGAGTCGTTTAGTCGGACATTTATTAATTTTAAGCACAGGAAATTGCCTCAATACGTGTAAGATCACAAAATCATACAATTTCAAAATTTGTAGCACAGATACAACATAATACATTTATTTAAGATTCTTGCTCGGGCAATGTTGGGAACATTTTTGAAGTCTTTTTTATACCATATCCCAAGGATATATTAAGTTTGAAACGTAGTTTTTAACAAAGAGACATAATCTTTATAGGGTACATACATATGTATATTCGTGATAAGCATCAATACAGAAAACGATTGAGCCATGTCTGTCTGTCCTTCTTACCAGTTTTTGGCCCTACAATTTTGAGCTACTTAGGAGGGAGAAATTTGATATCTGGGCTTCTGAGAAATAGAAGCAGTACCAGGGTAGTAAATATTTATCAAATCCGCCTACTGCCGCGCTCGTTTATTCATAATTTCACTATTTTGTATGAAATCGAAAAAAATATATAGATATTCGAATTCTCTACCGATTTGATGCAATCTTACATAAAACATTAACAAATATTCGAAGATATCGTTGTAATGTTTTGCACCGATAAAGTTTCGTTAAGGACGATCCGATTTATTTAGTGCGTTCGGCAGGCTCATAGGAATTCCTTATCATATGCATCTTTTTTTCTTCAAGTACTTTTTCAATTAAATCAGTAATTCTATGTTCCTGCTCAATGCAAGGAACTTTAAACTTAGACGGGTTCACTTGTTGTATACGTTTTATAATCGTGATCTGTCGACTAGTTTGTTGACAGCAGCCAGCAACCTCAAGTGCTATCCGCAATTTTAATATGCAAATAAAACAAAAACGGTGTGGAATATAAAATTGAGTCTGGTGGCTATATTTTAAAGCTACATTCATTCCATTATGTGAGGAATAGCACATAGACTCCGGCTCCGGTATTCCGGCAAAAACGTCTCGAATGTTGGCCTCGAGCTCGTCCAAACTGGTTGGTGGCTTAAAGTCCAAAAGATTGAACTCCCGCTCAAACTTCTTCACGGTGCGAAGAATTGCCTGTACACTGAAGCCATGATGACGGCCGACTCCACGAGGTTGGGTATTTATAACTGAGCCGGAATTTCGATAAAAATTTTTTAATAACTTCTGCACGTTTGTGAATCGTGAGACGTTGACTGATGGAAGGGTAAACCTTACTGAATATTTTGACAGCTAACTTTGACCTAACATAACAACTGGAAAAAGTATCATTGCTATCTGGTCATCCTTTGGCTATGATAGCTACCAGAACAGACGTTTCTTTGGTCTAATTGTATATGTGCTGTTATAGTGGTTCAAAATGCTTCCATCTCTGGCATTTTTACTTGCACCTATACCTATAGGGCAAGTATTGTATTCGTGCAAAATTTGGAACTCGAGATTTTAATCAAACTTGACATTACTATAATGGAGAAGTCCAAAAAAGTAGGTCCGCCAATGCCGTCTGTCTGTCTGTCTGTCTGTCTGTCTGTCTGTCTGTCAGTCTGTCTGTCTGTCTGTATATTCGACTGCAGCCTAAACGGCTGGACGGATTTGCTTCAAACTTCATATATAGGGTCTGTGGGATATTCCCTAGAGGCGAAATTTGAATTTTCATTCTAACCTCAAAATTAAGGGTAGTTTACTTAAGGCCGATTTCAGTTAAAATGGATTTTCTCGAAAACGGCTCTAACGATTTCGATAAAATTTGATGTGTGGGTTAGTTTGGGTATATGCTATGAGGTGGCATACCACGTTTTTCACGAAAAATTCGAATAACGGTAATATTGAAAATCAGCTGTTTCTCGGGTATTTGTTCTGCAATTGGGCTAAAAATTAATATTTCTAGGTTATAAGGCAAAGGGAAAAAAATGGTGTACCAAATTTTGAAATTGCCACGCCCACTTTTAAAAATATTTTTTTTTTCGAAATTTTTATTAGAAACTGAGAAAAAAAATATTTAGGCAAAGTAATAGACCTTCAAATTTTCTATAATTCACTCAAACATTCTATCTGGCCACGCCCACTTTTTATGGGTGTTTTTATAAAAACAAAACATTGAATAAACTCCTACATTGTTATGACTATTATTCCATCGAAACGCGGAATGCCACGCCTACTTTACTGGGAAGAGCAAGACTTGGACTTCAATCCTGATAAAATTTTACACTTATAGCATTACAGTGCAAGTACGTACGACCCAGTCGTGCACTTTATTTGTTTCGCTTTGGTACAGTGCGAATAACATGGCTTTACATTGTATTGAAGTTTGTTATTTGTTTTATTATTTTATTTATGCGAATTAAATATTTTTGGTGGCGCTTCAATTCGGTATGAACCTCGGTCTTCATTAAAAGGCATCTCCAGTTAGCCCGGTCTTTAGCTAACTGCATCCACTTGTCAGCGCCACCTAAGTTGGAGTCGTGTTGTACTGCGTTGTCCTTTTCAATTAGTTTCGAAGACTACGAGCTAGAGCATATGTATACATCCGCTCTACTTTTCCTAGCCATTGAAATCAAAGATGACATGACTAGATCCATGTCGCTGCATAGCTATTGTAGTTTAATCCCATCCTCCAAAACTCGTTAACGCAAACGGGACGGAATATTTAATGGATAATCTTTCTCTCATAGCAACCAAGCGTGTTTTCATCCAATTTAGATAGGGTCCAAGGTTCAATGACATAAAGCAGGATGGTGAACAGGGCTTTACACAGAATCTCCTTATTTATTCGTGATAAGGCTTTACAATTGAATTGTCTTCGCAGTCTGCCTCAGAAGCAGCGATTGGCAAGAGTTATTCTTCGTTCTTTCTACTGCCTGGAAAATTGTTTTTAATTGTTTGATAATGAAATCAAAATCAGTTTTTATTATTTGTTCGTCCAAGAAAGTGGTTTAATTTAGTTGTTTTTCTTACAGAAGGTGAGAATAAGTGTGGAATGAGTGTACATGTACATACATATAAGTACATATGTCCACACGTGTAAGTTTACTAAAACAGACATGTAAATCCTATACAGTCCTTTGTTAACGAAAACTTCAGGATTTATGAAATATAAATTCCAAGAAAAAAAAAATTTCGGCCACTGTTGAAGCTCATTGAATGCTTACTCAAGAAGAGTTGTATGTAGTAAACAATTCTTGGAAATCCGTTCAACTGAGATGCCGTTCACCTTTTCCATTGTTAATCTGTATGTATTCGGAAAACCTGGAATCAACGTTGCCGTTCTATTGATAAGTCTATGTGTTCATGTGTATCCATACAAATATTTGGGTTTTTGCACAGCAATCATTGGACTTTTATTAGTTAGACAAAATGTCTGATTTTCTCCTACTACATACTTTGCTACTATTATGATGTTTCAGGTGTAAATGAAACGAGTATATTAAAAGATATTAGGATATTGAAAGAGCATTACATTTACGATGTACATATGTACATATGATTTAAAACATTCACATTTTGATGAAATTTGTTTCAAGAAGTCTGCAAATCCGATTTTGATACGTTAACTGTATCAAGTGTCTGTTGTACTCATGTTAAAGTTGCTTTAATTTTAACAGATCGAAATAAAATTGTCATTCGGTTTTATTAAGTTTTAGAAAGTGATTACTATTGTTATGAGGAAAAAATTAAAATATGTGTACATGTACATGTAGGTACACCATGTCACAAAAGTCTACATACGAAGCAAAATTTCTTGATTATTATATTGAAATAAGGGAAAATTAAATTTTTGAGGAAAAGGTTGGAGTACGCCAAAAAATATGAAAAAGTGCACATTGACGTTCCAACATTCTGGGAAAGAGTTGTATTTACCGATGAATGTAAATTTAATGTTTTTGGGCGAGATGGACGGACAAAAGTATGGCGAAAGCCAAATACAGCACTTAACATAAAAAACATTTGCCCCACTGTTAAACGCGGAGGGGGATCTGTTATGGTATGGGGATGCATGGCGGCGAATGGAGTTGGGGAATTGCACTTTATTGATGGAATCATGGATCGGCATAAATATCTTGATATTTTAAAAACGAATCTCCTCAGAAGCGCAAAAAAGCTGAGCCTTGAATCAAATTTTATTTTTATGCAAGACAACGACCCGAAGCATACCTCGCTTCTTGTCAAAGAGTGGTTGCTTTACCATGTCCGGTCGAAGCTTGAGCATCCTCCACAATCGCCTGACTTTAATGCCATTGAGCATTTATGGGCTCATCTTAAGCAAAAGCTCAGAGAAAGGACTGTTACTTCAATTAAAACGCTTAAAAGTGCCTTGGCGGAAGAATGGGGTAAAATTTCACCCGAAGTAACCCGGAAATTGGCCCTTTCTATGCCCTCGCGATTAGGAGAGGTAATCAAAGCAAACGGTGGCCCAACACGTTACTGATAGCCACAAATTCAGTATTTATAAACATCGTATGTAGACTTTTGTGAATACCAAAACCAGGCACTTATGATTTTTTTTTTTTTCAGGCTTCCAGTTTTGTATAATTTTATGTTCATATGTTATTTTCTTTGTTTTTATACAATAAGTGAATTGTTTTGTTTAAAAAAGTTTATGTTTTACTCTAGTTTCAATAAAAAAAATCATTATTTGAAATCGTATGTAGACTTTTGTGACATGGTGTACATATAAATTTAAAAAGTTTGGTTTGGATATACTTGTTTCCCAGGTATACTTCCTGTTGTTAGTCTTGTTTCGCCGACGGTATTAGCGAAATAACTTTTCAATAGCTGTTCCCTCGAAAAGTGCTTTAATGATTTAATCAAAATTGTTAGACTTGAAGGGACTCCAGAAAATTATTATTTAAACATTATAAACCAGTTTATTAGTAGTTTAAAATCAAATTTGGGATAAAATCTGCACGTTTAGCGTTTGATCTTACATATTTACTTACATTTACTAATCGTTCGTGGATTGAGAATCCGCGTGGCTACCGTCACAGGATCTTTGTGTGCGAACAGGTGCCAACATTTTAATGATTAAATGTACATATGTATGTATGAATTTATTGTGTGAACAAAATTAATACAATTTTCCAATAGAAGTCGATGATAATCCAGTTTTCGATAATTATGATTACTCATATGTATTCATTAATACATAATTATGTATATTATTATTCTATGATGTTTGTACATACATATATGTAAGTACATATATACATAGATACTTATATTGTGGTTGAAAACACGGACATTTTTATTTGTTGATCGAAATCATGTCTTCAATCATCAATTGTTCATCACTCAATTAAACAAACACCTTGGCTTAACAGGATTGACTTACATACATCGTTGAACGTTACAGCGGGAGTAACAGTAAACACATGTTTGTGTTTGTCAATGGAAGGTGCTTTATTAACTCTCATCAAATGGGGTAATGACTCTGGGCTTAAAGTTAACTTGTTTCCTTTTGAGGTATCACTTCAAATTAATTACTTGAAAAAAAGGTCATTCAATCTACACAAAATATATATGTATGTACATATGTATGTACATAATTTTGAAAAGAATACTGAATGGGAATTTGAATTAGGAAGGCCTACTATGCACTTTTTGTGTATACACCGCACTTAAAAAAAACAAACATCATAGCTGAAAGCATTGTGCGATCAACTCTATGTCAACACATGAAGCACAATTTTTCAAAATACAATTAAGTAGTAAGACACTATCCCGAACATCTAAGAAGACTATACAAAACCTTGATCATGACAGTCTTCCGTTATGGCGCTGAAACGGAGGATGTGGAGGATGGAGAAGAAAATTCTTCGTAAAATATTCGGTCCAGTTTGCGTTCGCGGCTTTTGAAGAAGGCGATTCAAGGACGAACTATACGGGTTGTACAACGACATCGATCCAGTCATAGAATTGGGCATCAGGCGTTTGTGATGATTAGGACATGTAGAACGAATGGAATGTCAGTATTAGATGTAGGCTTTGCAAAACTTGGTTTTTTAGAAACGTAAGCTTGTACAAAATTTGTCTTTTATTTCTCCTCATTGTACAACTTCTCAGGATCTGCATCGTTCTACCAAGAAATGGAGCAAGTGGTTAGTGCGTTGGACTATGGAGCAATGAACAGTTTCAGCCTCGTCTACTTTTAGAGGACGTTTTTTTTGTCAAAAAAACCGATTTTAACGAAATATTGCAAGAATTATCAACAAACATTCAAATTTATCGTTGCATTTCGACCAAAAAACTGACATTCGGCCACGCCAACTTCATAATAGGGTAGGGTATCATGCGATTCGTTGTATGTTTTAGCGTGCATTTGTTTCAAAGCAATATCGATATCCTTACATTAAATAGGCAAGTATTTCTTTTGTTGTCCCTATAAGAGACATACATGTGTAGGTTGGTTTTTGCTCCTTTTTCAGTTTATTCGATTAAAAGGTACATATTTTCAGCTATTGCAATCAACTTGAAGGAACTAATTCTAAAATGTTAATGAAACGTGGAAAATTATACAAAGAAAAAAACATTTTATACACAAGAAACCAGAATGTCACTAACGTGTACTAACAATGCAGTAGTATCAATTTTCAAAACAACTTTAAAAATAAACATATAAATTAGCAAATTTCCTTGTGAAAAAGGAAAGTTTTAACATTAGCGTTATGTAATACTTTTGTTTAGATTATATTCATATGTATTCTGTATGCTGGCATGGACTAAATATATAAATAGTTTTCGTGAAGTCATGAAGTAGCAGGATTGTTTCAACGATGTAACATAAACTCTTCTGACCAAAGTATTTAAAACTTTTGAATGCAGGCGAAGCCTTATTTATGTCGGGATCAAGAATAACTTCTAAAAACCGTATGAGTTTGGGTTAACTTAATACACATGCCACTTTTACGTTCAATTGTAGCCAGAAATTACATGATTCCGTGTAGGGATTTATTTTACACCAGTTGAGTATTAACGTCGATTTTCTCTAATTTCGATCTACATGTACATACATCTATTTGCTATAATAAGGCAATTAGTTAGTTCTATAATAGTTTTGGTTCTTGTGCTAAACGTATTGGTTCATGCAAGAGGAGGTGTAATTTTAAATTTCCCGAATCCAATTAACTAAAGTTCGACGTCCTTAATTCTTGTGCCAACTAAATCTTATAAGCTTGTAGGCTGGGATCGTTATGCAAAACACAGTGCACAGTGGGGGCAGATTGTGACCGTCTTAAAATAGACACACTTGACTTTTCAGTCAGATGAGGCGACATTTTCATAAATCTGTCTATGCCTATGTTATGAAATGTAAAATGTTCTCAATTATTTCTCTATGTTACAAACTAAGTACATATGTATCAACCTTAATATAGCCTTAGGATAGGGTATAAACAATCACTTTATCTACACTCCTTTGCATCTTTTGTAAGAAGCTCTTGACTGTTTTATTTACATGATTTAACCAATCATGAACCAATTATTAATTTTTTGACTTATCTCGTCTAATTCCTTACCATTCATCAAAGAGGCCTTCGGTTTTACAATCAACGTTATATGTACATATGTGTATGCATATATACTATGTTAGTTAGTTTTGCACAGTGCCATGAATAACATATTGTTTTTGTTATGACTTTGTGAGTTGTTATTGGTTTTGAAAATGTACTGTTATGTTTTTATTTCATTATTACATATTTTTGCATTTTTAGTTGTTTGGAAAGTCCATTAAAAAAAAAAAATATTTACATTTATATCTGCGAGCTAAATTTGTTGCGTATATACTACAACACTATACTGCAAATTGCTTGGTGCAATTACATACCAAGTTTAGGAATTGGTATACTTGAAAATATAAAAAAGTTATTAAAGCAGAACTAAAAGACCTTAAAGTTCCCTTTAATTCATCTGAGCACCATAGGTATATACGCCTCAAGTGGTTGGTCAGCAAGGGGTTTCAGGTTCAATTCCTATTCAACACCTAAAATTTATTACACAACCTCACCACGTGAGCGTTTGCAAAATATCCGAGAGTACAATTGTCATGAAAAAGGTTCTCGAATACGCATCTCTCTCGGATACGGCATTTAACGGTACGGCATTACGGTAGACCCGTTCCATTTGTGTAGAGAATATCGCACGCACAACAGGAATGGTAGTGAGAAGGTCCTTGGGTTCCATGGACCTGTAGCGCTAAATATTTATTTATTTACCATATAGGGTCCACATTTTCAGTACCTTTAAAAATTTTTTTTTGTAAAATCCACCACACTGCATTAGTACAATGTTGTCATTTTAATACCATCAAAAATGCAGATTGCCGGGCACACTTTATTACCCCTGATGTAAAGTACAGCATTATTACTTTTAAAAGTTTCATAGTTCTACAGACATCAACAAATCTTCTTCAAAGCAATGTGCTACTAAAGCAGCATTATAAGCTCATTCTTTTTAATAATAATAAAATAATAAAAAGGTGCTGCTAAAAACAGCCTGCTCCGACTGTCAAATAAGCAGAAATATAAAACTGAATATACTCGTCAAAGGCTATACAAATGCTCTGGTCAATGTAGATAAATTTGATCTATTAAATTAGACTATTAAATCCACATGGTTACCTTAAACATCATTCTGCATAAGTATGTTCTGAAACTTATGCCTTAATTCTATAATAAAGTAGCTTTCACTCTGTGGCGAGGAAATTTTTTATGCTGAGTGTTTGCTATCTTATTTAATGACCTCCTTCTGGTAAATGTTGATCTCAACCGCATCGAGTCCAGGGATAGTAAAAGCAATTGAAAACCTAAGGCGAAATATGACTTTTGTTTAGGGAAGTTAAATTTAAAAGTGGAACATAAACATGAACATTTTGGTCCACTTAATTTTGATAAATCTTTTACAATTTTTCAGAAAAATATACATATGTTCGTACTCGTAATGTAATTATGATACATACATACTTATATGTATGTTTATCATGGGCAATTGTGACTGAACTCGAATCGAGTAGAGTTGATTAATGTTGACTGAACTCATTTTTAGTTTTAACGTAATTCGGGTGGACTTTTTCTACATTCTTCTAATTGCAATAAACCTTCACAAAATTTTTTTAAACTGTTATCTTCCATAATTTCTAATTAACTTAAGTTGTACAGAGTTAGTCCTTTATTAACCTTTTTTCTATTTCTTTGCAGGTGAGTACTAACGCATATTAAAAGAGGCACGGTGGGGCTTAAGGTTTACTTCCTAAAATGCACAATTCACAATTCAATATAAAATGCAGTATGCCACACCCACTTTAATAGGGGTGATACATAGGAAGAAGAATGGGTTATTAGACAAACTGTAATCCAATACTTTTAAAACTTCCACTAGGGTAAAATGAAAGTTGAACCTTGGTGTTTCTACTTCAAACGTAAAACTTGGTTTAATCGGTTATTATCTGAGTAGCCATAGAACGCTCTCTTTTCAAAAGTCATGAAACGACTTTACTTTTCCTAAGAACACTTAAATCACACAGAGACCAAACCTGAACATTCATACTCTCGAATGATTTTCAGACGTTCGCAAAATGGGAAAGCACAACGTTGATGGGTTTTGGGGAATAAATAAGGGTTTTGTTCGATACTCAAAGTATGTTTTCTAATCGAAGGTAGTAATATTCTACTTAGTTGAGACATATTATGCAAGGTATTACCTTAACAGAAAGAGAAGTATATCCGAAGAAAGGGGTTGGGATTTGTCAACTTTTTCCAATACAAACAGTAGAAACAAATACAGATCTCCAACATCAAATGGCTAACTACAACTTATCCCTAAATTATTTAATTTTATATTGGTAAGGTCACGTAACAGTTTATTAGGTGATTTGGTTTAAAATAAGATTTTTAAATCCTCTATACGTGATATAAGGCCACGCCCACAAGTTTATCTCTAAAATATAAGTTTAGAAGAACTTCGTGCCTATTTTCTAAGAGTTTTTTTTAGTTGTGGCTTTAACATTCATATCTTCCACAAAATAACCGTTTTATATGCTAAAGACTTTGTAGCTTTCAGATCTTTAATAGAACAAACATATATATTTAATTTTAATTTTTTAATTTTGTTCAATTTCAGTCATATTTATCAATATACTACATATGAATGTGGGTATAGAATTCTATGTTTCATTATTATCATACCTGTGACTTGGGTGTTTCCATCCCTTTGTGATGATGACACATTTCGAAATAAACTTATCACCGCTTTTCTGAAATCAAAACATAAATATACATACATTTTTGATATATACATATGTAATTTGCTTATTATTTTTACAAAAACAAGAAATGTATACATACAGATATAAAGTATACCCATGTAGGTGCACCTAGTGATCTTAGTTAAATGGTTTTTATAAAACTGTTTAACAATTTTTAACTTTGAACAAAATTACGAAGTCCCTCGTCCTGTACTGTAAGTACTGTAAGAGTATGCTAACAAAACAATAAACCATATATTATATGTGTAGTATCTGTATACATTTCCTTTATCCTTTATTATATGTATGTACATAAATTAAAGTTTTTTGTTTTATTGTGGGGCCAATGGTATAATGTGGTAATGTCCTCGGTTATTAAGTGACAGATTGTTGGTTCAAGTCGCAACCATAGTTACTCAATTTCGGTGTTATGACATTAGGTTTTAACAAAATATTCGGCTATCAAGCAATCAGATATTAAAACGTCAAGAAAAAAAGAGAAAACGAGGCTATGTTCGTGGGTTATAATATTTTTTACTTGCACCTATACCTATAGGGCAAATATTGCAATCGTGAAAAAAATCGAACTCAAGATTTTAATCAAACTTGACATTACTATGATGGAGAAGTCCAAAAAAGTAGGTCCAGCAATTCCGTCTGTCTGTCAGTCAGTCTGTCTGTTTGTCTGTCTGTCTGTATATTCGACTACAGCCTAAACGGCTGAACGGATTTACTTCAAACTTCATGTATAGGGTCTGTGGGATATTCCCTAGAGGCGAAATTTAAATTTTCATTCTAACCTCAAAATTAAGGGTAGTTTACTTAAGGCCGATTTCAGTTAAAATGGATTTTCTCGAAAACGGCTCTAACGATTTCGATAAAATTTGATGTGTGGGTTAGTTTGGGCATACATATGCTATGAGGTGGCATACCACGTTTTTCACGAAAAATTCGAATAACGGTAATATTGAAAATCAGCTGTTTCTCGGGTATTTGTTCGGCGATTGGGCTAAAAATTAATATTTCTAGGTTATAGGAGAAGTGCAAAATGATGGCGTAACAAATTTTGGAATTGCCACGCCCACTTTTATAAATTTTTTTTTAAATTTTTACTAGAAATTGAGAAAAAATTATTTAAGCAAAGTAATAGGCGCTAAAATTTTCTATAATTCACTCAAACACCCTATCTGGCCACGCCCACTTTTTATGGGCATTTTTATAAAAACAAAACATTGAGTAAACTCCTACAATGTTATGACTATTATTCCATCGAAACGCGGAATGCCACGCCTACTTTACTGGGAAGACTTAGACTTGGACTTTAATCCTGATAAAATTATACACTTATAGCATTACGGTGCAAGTACGTACGACCCAGTCGTGCACTTTATTTATGTTTTCTTGTCATCCTCTTTTTACATTCAAATTCCTCAAATATATGTAGATGCATCGTAATGGAGATTTTTCTAAAGGTTTAAAATATTGGACTGAAAAGAAGGCAATTGTTGATTTATTTATAGCTTCAGCTTACAACGGGGATTCGAAAAATGGATACGTGACACTTGTCTTCCGATTAATACTTAAACAGAATAATTTAAGATTAAAGTGTGAATGGACCAAAGAAAATATGCTAGTTGAAATCGAATTTTCTTAATCAGGAGCATTGTACAAGATGTCTTATAATTGGGTCATCGCTACGAACACTCCCTACTGAACCAAACAAATTTCGCAGTGACACCAACGTCTGCAAATAAAAAGCATTTGTTTCACGGAACATGTTGTTGAATTCCTAGGCAGCAGCTCTCCTACTGCGGTTGAAATCAAGAATTGTAGGCAGCAGATTGTTGTTTTTGTTTCACGTTTGCGGATGTTTAAAAAATCTACTGCAATTGTAGACATTTTTGTATCGGAGCTAAAACCTAGTGCGAGAAGGATATTAGATTTTAATTAGTCCTAAAAAAAAATAAATGCTAAAATATGTAATATCTGAATACATATGTATTTCCAGGCATCTAAACAAATACATACTGTATCCAGCCGAACTGATACCGGTAATCGTAACTGGCACTGTGACAATTATTTATGTTTATCTAAATATGTACTATGTACATACATATATAATTCTCCACCTTTTTTATTTTTTCTAATTCACTTTCTTACTCGCACATAATTGAGAGCACGTTTCTTATTTGAAAATATTTTGACAAGTGATTTCAGAATCTCATATGCATATTGAGTTTTTTTTGGGTACAAAGTTTTTCGTAGAATCCAGACCACTCTTCACACAAGAATATTGAAGAATATTGGGAAATTTTGTTTTTAAAGGGAGGAGAAATTTATCAGAAACCAACAGATTCGTAATGTGAGAAATACTATTGTAGAGACGAAGAACTCTGAGAGTTAAAATGAATAATATGTGGATTGAAATATTGACAGTCACAGCTGAAAATCTAAGAGGATTACTCATTATCCTTATGTTTTCTCGAAACAGTTCAGTTGTTAACATTGTACCTATTGTTTTCATTTTCGTAAATTTTTGAATTTATTTCACTCATATTAAGTACCATTTTAGCACCCAGGCATTTCCGTTTCCTTAAAAAAAAAAAAATAAAGAAAATATTTTAGTTTAAGCTATTGATGGCATTAATTATGGAAAATAACATCGTTCAAATGATGTCCACAGAAACTTCTGCACGAGTGTGTGCACTGAACCCAATTCCCTACGACTTTTTCGCATAACTCAAATAAAATTTGGTCTTTATTTCGTTTAAAGTGTCTGGAATATTGGGGTAGATTATGAACTTGGTATACCTTCAAAAGTTATCTTGTAGGCAGCTGCTGTTGCGACATATTCCAAATACAGTGAGTAAATATAGTCCACTTGCGATTTCCATTGACTCTAACTATTTCTGATTTGATAGATGCGACGATATTGCTCATTAACGAATTCGTTGATCCGGAAATGTGCTTCATCATTCAGAATGTTTTTGAAATGAAAATCGGAAATTTGTGGTAACCGAACGCGAACTTTGAAAGCAAATTTGGACGATTATCAAAGATTTTCGAAGCGTGTTCAGGGATATATGTACATACATAGGTATATCAAATATAGACTTGTTGTAACGTCAAAACACTAAAGTTTGCGAGTAATGAGGTCACCCTGTGAAAAATCTTTCATAAGTGTGCTGTATGTATGTACCTATATGTTGCTATCCAAACGATGTGTCAATTAGAATTACCAACTTACATAAGTATGTATGTACATATATCGAATGCTATGAAAAAACTTGCTATTCACGGATTCGATTGCCTACTATCAAGTGCGGTAGATGACTACATACATATGTACATATATATGCGATAGTATCACAGCAACCCTTTCTTTATATGCACCATCCCAACAAAATTCGAATCAAAATTCATGGCTTCCAGATTTTGGAATAAATTCAGCTATCAAATGTGCAAATGTGTTTGAGTTTCGATTTGAATAAATCTATAATTTTTCCTTATTTCATCCAATGAATTTGGCATTCCATCGTAGTCTATTTTTCTCAAAACGTTGTCATAGAGACCGTCTATGCTCATTTCTCCAAGCAATTACAACTTTTGTATAGGTACTGCTTTTGATATTGTTACAGACACTAATTATATACTTTTTATAACCAACGTTGTACTTATAAGAACTCAGAATTTATTTGTACAGCACGAAAATTTACTCTCTGACTTATTATGATACTAAGCGGATTATATGGGCCTTTGATTTAAGAGGGAACGCGTTGAATGGAGAGCTTGTAGTAAACCTATCGAATGAAAATTTAATCCATTACTATTGGTTTGCGTGTTCTGTAAACGCGACGCTAGTATAACATTAACCAATTAGGGGTTATTGATGAATTGTGGATACCGTATTGAGTAGTTGTTATAGTCTCGTCAATCTAAACCCTCTTCTTACTAGATACCCCAATAGTACATAGAAACTCTTTATTATTCCACTGATTTATTATGATTATATTCTTCTAGAATTTATGTTTAGTTAGGTGAGGTTCTATTATTACCTAAGTCGTGTTATAGAGCAATTATGTGTAGATTTCTTTGTGTCATTGTATATTTTGGGACTGTGTATGAAATGTGTTTTTGGTTTTACTTAAAAATCTAATTTGTTTACACCTACATTAATATTTATTAGGTGGTCGTCATACCAAAATAATAGACAATAAGCAACTAGCCATTGAATAATTGATGTAATAAGCGCACATAGGAGCAAGAATATATTTCCGTATAAACAAACTTCTTACTTTTAGCAATAAACATACAAGTACACATGTACAATGTAGTCGGTGGGGATTAAACAAATAACGAAAAACGACACCAGATGTTTTTAAATATCGGGTTGATTACATACTTACATACATATTTGTGCGAACTGTCGTAATACCAAGTTTATAAATATCATACATAAAGTTCTTTCTTATTTATTGTTTTGGTGTAAGACCCACCTTAGGCTTACCTAAAATTTTGTCCACTAACGCAATAAAGGACGAAATTTATTCCAAAATTCGTTATAAAGAGGATCCATGTAATATATTGTATTACAATTGTAGTCTTTGATGATTCAGTCTGAAAATATAATTACAAAGTCAAACTAAGTTAAACTATGTATGCATGTGAATAAAATTTGTTTAGATATAAGCTGAGTTCATAAATTTAAATATGTATATGTATATGAAGTAACACTGCAGGTACTGTGGTCATTATTGTAAAAAGAAAAGGAATTATTCATTATTCATTATTGTAAAAAAAAACTGTACAACTGCGGTGTAAGTATTGTAAACTTCTGTCATATTATTTTTGGAATATATTTTGGATTAAGTGAGTAATTTGAATTCTTTAAAATAATTTTAATCCTATCTTTCAATGATCTCAAAGAGAATAAAGTGCACGACTGGGTCGTACGTACTTGCACCGTAATGTTATAAGTGTATAATTTTATCAGGATTAAAGTCCAAGTCTTGCTCTTCCCAGTAAAGTAGGCGTGGCATTCCGCGTTTCGATGGAATAATAGTCATAACATTGTAGGAGTTTGCTCAATGTTTTATTTTTAGAAAAACACCTTTAAAAAGTGGGCATGGGCAAATAAAGTGTTCAAGTGAATTATAGAAAATTTTAACGCCTATTACTTTGCAAAAAAAAATTTTTCTCAATTTCTAGTAAAATTTAAAAAAAAAAATAAGTTTTGGAAAAGTGGGCGTGGCATTCCAAAATTTGGTATGCCATTATTTTGCACTTCTCCTATAACCTAGAAATATTAATTTTTAGCCCAATCGCCGAACAAATACCCGAGAAACAGCTGATTTTCAATATCACCGTTATTCGAATTTTTCGTGAAAAACGTGGTATGCCACCTCATAGCATATGCCCAAACTAACCCACATATCAAAATTTATCGAAATCGTTAGAGCCGTTTTCGAGATAATCCATTTTAACTGAAATCGGCCTTAAGTAAACTACCCTTAATTTTGAGGTTAGAATGAAAATTCCAATTTCGTCTCTAGGGATTATCCCACAGACCCTATATATGAAGTTTGAAGTAAATCCGTCCAGCCGTTTAGGCTGTAGTCGAATATACAGACAGACAGACAGACAGACAGACGGAATTGCCGGACCTACTTTTTTTAACTTCTCCATAATAGTAATGTCAAGTTTGATTAAAATCTCGAGTTCGATTTTTTTCACGATTGCAATACTTGGTAGGTGCAAGTAAAAACGATTGTTAGTGAGCTACAGTATGTCAAGGAATTGTTTTGACAAAGGTAAAAATTGGTAATATAAATATTTTCTTCATAAAAAAAGAACTTCTTTGATGTTTTCTTAATTTTTTTATTATTTATTTCATACTATTACTATATCTACTAGCGAACACTAACAAAAAATAATACATTTTGATAACAATAACGAAAAACAACAAGAAAAATAAAAAATACACACAAATGAGCCTGTCAAGAAATTGTTTTTACATTAGATTTTTTTTTATTTAAAGTGAAAGAAAAGAAACAATATAACAAAAAAAACAAGTAATATAAAAAAAATTAATATTTCGTATGGCCACCCTTAGTGTTTATCACGGCTTGCAGCCTTCTTTTCATCGAGTAAATTAAATTCTGCACATCATAATCGTTTGGAATTTTATTCCATTCCTCTTGTATTGCAGTTTTCAGCTCTGTTCGGCTTTTTGGGTGTCTTTTGGCAACCTTCTTTTTCAAATAAACCCACAAGTTCTCGATAGGGTTTAAGTCTGGGCTCTGGGCAGGCGTATCCAATACTTTGCTGCAGTTGAAAAGAAGCCACATCCTCACCATATGCGCTTTATGTTTAGGATCATTGTCTTGGTAAAATTTGAATTGCGGTTTGTTGTTACTAGTGAACCCAAATTTATTGGCACTATTTACCAAATGACTCTTTAAAATATTTAAGTACTGTTGCGCATCCATTGTATTCTCTATAAAGGCTAAATCTCCAACTCCTTTACTAGAAACGCATCCCCAGACCATGACTGATAACTTCCCGAATTTGACAGTTGGAATAATGTTTCGATTGTCCAATGCTTTTAAAGGCTGTCGCCACACTCTATTGGGCCCATCGTTGTAGTACAGCATAATTTTGGTCTCATCGCAGAATATGACATCATCCCAATAGTCATAAGGTTTGGCAATGTGCGTCGTAGCAAAACACAACCGCTTTTCCACATGTAGTGCGGAAAGCAGTGGTTTTTTGCGAGCAACTCTTGATTCGTACTTGTTTTTTTTCATGACCTGTCTTATAGTTTCATGGGAAACAGCGACACCACGCTCATCTCTAAGCTCACTCGCAAGAGTCCTTGTCGAAATCTGTGGGTTTTCCACTACCTTCCTTATCAATATGCGTTCTGTTCGGTCCGATATTTTGCGAGGACGGCCGTTGGAAGTTTTTAACTCCAGTCTATTTTCATTTTTTGCCCGATTTAAAATATTGTAGATTGTTTGTCTGGTCAAAGAAAACATCTCGGACAACTCTTGGACACTTTTACCGATGCAGTGATTGTAGTAGACCAACTGAGCTACTTCGAATGACGTCCTTTTGCCAGGCATTTTGAATTTAGAATAAACCAACCACAACTGATGTATTTGATGAGCAAAGGCCAAAAATTAAATGCTACTTTGGTTGATTTGCCATAAAATAGAGCACATGTATGGAAAAACATCGAATTCATAATTCTAAATGCATTCCGCACTCCGAAAAATTTAATGTAAAAACAATTTCTTGACAGGCTCATTTGTGTGTATTTTCTATTTTTCTTGTTGTTTTTCGTTATTGTTATCAAAATGTATTATTTTTTGTTAGTGTTCGCTAGTAGATATAGTAATAGTATGAAATAAATAATAAAAAAATTAAGAAAACATCAAAGAAGTTCTTTTTTTATGAAGAAAATATTTATATTACCAATTTTTACCTTTGTCAAAACAATTCCTTGACATACTGTATGTATAATATTATACATTTATAAACAAAGTTTGTACCGATGTTAGTTTATAAAACTTTTACATTGTGGATTTAGTTACATAGTAGTTCCTGGAAACAGTTCCCAGGGTCTTTTGCATTTTTAAAAAGCGAACTTGACAATTCCAAAACTTTGCATTTGTCTCATAACGCTCGGATATTAATTTTAAGCCCAATTATTGGAGATATAACTAAGAAGTATGCAGTTTTCAAAATGTTATATGAAAAACAAGGTATGCCATCTGTTAACATATATATATTCAACCTAATTCATATAAAAGGGCGCTGTGGCTTAAATGGTTAGTGCGTTGTACTTATAAGCTAAGGATTCGAAACCAAGTCAAAACACCTTTAAGTTGTTTTACGACTCCACCTCTCGCGAGCGTTTGACAAACATCCGAGAGTATAACTGTCATAAAAATCTTCTCAAATAACAGAGTGTGCTTCGGACACGGCATTATACAGTAGACCCCTGCCATTTGTATAGATTATATTATTATTTGTATAGAATATACGAATGATTGTGAGGAGCTAGGCCCTGGATCCCATAGACCTCTTGTAATCAAAATTGGCTCTAAGTAAAGTACCCTTATTTTTGAGGTTAACGTAAAAATTCCGATTTCGTTCGAATTGTGACCACACGGAGTCCAGATATGAAGTAGATCCGTCCAGCCATTTAGGCTGTAGTCGAGCGTGAAGACAGACAGAATAGGCGGACCCATTATACCCATCATAGAAATGTCAAGTTTGATTAAAATCTCAAGTTCGAAATTTAAGTTAGAAGTTAAATTAAAAATATCTACAACAATATCTAAAAACTGGTCTGATGAAAACGAAAATCTCATAGTCGTGGATCCTGCAAATAAATATTATTTTTCCACAACCGCTGCTAAGAACTGATAAAAGACTGAAATCTTGACTTTTGCATATCATTAAATCAAAAATCATCAACCCTGTCATATTATGTAAAATTTACACACTTCCACAGCCCAAGTTTCTGGAAAATGAAGTTAAAATCACGCACTGATATGAGAGTTTCACTTTTGTCTGTTCATTGCCATTCTTTCATTAAAAAGAAAATGACACGGACGTTTTGAAAAACTTAAGGAGATTTATGTCTCGGTATTAAACATCCACTCGAAATTATATTCTACAATCGGAATGATATGCGAATTAAAAAGTTTAATTGCTTCAAAGTTTGCAAATTTCTTCGAAGGAAAAGACTTATCGCTGTAATGTGATTTTTAAAATAAAATGAAATAAAATTTGTCGACATCTCTTTCGGCAAGCGTAATGGCACTGCGGGCGTTTCCACAGAAAAACTGATTCTTCACGTGTTATCCTAGCAGTTCTGCGGGTAATAAATTCCACATTAATAAATAAAACTTGCAATTACTGCGTGTATAATGCGTACATATGGGTAGCTATTAGGTTATGATGAGAAAGCAATAAGGCGCTCCAGATAAATCTGAGTGGCATCTGCTCAAAGATTTGTATCCTTGTGCTCCTTGGATAGAACTAATCTAAGCAGTCTGATTGAAATAATTGATTACTGTCACGATTTGGAACCAATGTCCTTATTTATTCCCTGCGTTGTGGTTTTGTAGATGTAGACTAGCTACATATGAATGTATGCACATATGTAGCTATATTTAGGTTTGACGTAATATTTCTTTTATTCCTTTAGAAGGAAATCACAACAGACGTATTGAAGTGCTGACACAGTCAAGTGGTCTTTATATTGTTACGCAATAAACTACTAGTTAACTATTCACTTCTATTCACAGGATGCGTCATAATACGCATTAAAAACCATATATTTTTTAAGAGGTGGCTAGAATAATAAAAAATCACCAGTAAGTAATAAGGATAAAAAAAAACCATTCATTCTAAACATGTGGGTTTTATTTTTATAAACAACTGTGCCGTGTCATAGTATTCAATGGTTTTTAAATCACTTTCCACAGTTTCTTGAAATTTCTTAATCACTATTTGCTGTTAGTTATTGATGATATTTGTGTATTTGTTTACTAGCCAAACTCAACGGGAATCTTTTGATTTTTTTAATGCATTAGGTTAAATCAAAATCCACTAGATATTTTAGAACACCCATAGTGTTTGACGGTGGAGTGCAGTTGTGTTTAATACAAACGTTTATGTGTGAAATAAGTCTTTTAAATTGATTTATTGATCAATTTTAAATATAAGTAGAAATCGTTTTATCAGTGGAAAGATTTCGTGCAATGAAAAAACGTGTGAATGGATATAGATTTAAGACGTCTGCCGAAGTTTGCATCTTCAATGGAGGTTTTTGTTGGAAGAAGTGCCAGACATTTTTAAGGATGAAGTTCTACATCAAGGGAGAACTATTGCTGTCGTCTTTGTTATTTAATTCGTTTGCTTTTTTCAAATTTTGCTTGTCAAAGATCTCCATGTATCTAATCTTACGGAGTTTTTATCGGAACTGTTTCTAAGGCGTAGCTTTTGAGTTGCGTTTCATTAATTCTAAAGCCACTTAATATCGTTTGGTTCATGCCGATTTTATTGTCTTTTTATCTTATGTCTAATATTTCACTGGTGAGTGGTAACATTCTATTAGAACGACGAGGATTCTTCACCAGAGAGTAGAAATTTTTAATGATTTTCCATTTTACCTGCTTTTCTACAATAAATTGCTTTTTGTGAAAAATAATTTTTTTTTGTAATCTTTGCATGAACTCCAATGAACTCCAACAATAAGATAAAAGTTTTAGCTGTTCGCTGTAGGAGAAGCTTAGTAGTTCCACCTACTACTACACCAAATCCTTTTTGGTTTTGAAATTAGAAATGAGGTTAGTCTCTACATGAGTCCAAATACTTAAAGACAATTCATCGTTTTAGTCAAATAATCACTTTGTTCCTATATTTTTCTGTTCCCTCCTAAGAAACAAATCGTTGTTGTCCAACCCTAGTCAAGAAAAAATAATGAATTCGATTTTCGATTTCGATTTCGATTATGTATACATTTAAGCCCGGAGATTCCCAGATCACACTTGTAAATAGTGTATTAAATAACAACAGCAATAAATGGAAAAAGTATATTCGAAATAGAAGTACATATCTCAAAACAAACGTTCAAAAATGATCTTACCAAGATATTGAATACGCAACTTATTTCGCGTACACTTTAAACTTTTAAACGCTTTCGGACAACTTAATCAGTCATCATTACTTTGAAATAGTTTTTTTTAAAAACAAAGCCCAACTTGGTTTTTGTGATAAAAACAAACTTTTGGGGATGTTTAGACCATTAAGATAAAAAATATTTTGGGCAACTGTAAGTGGTTTCTTCCTCACAGGTTAACATGAACCAATTCAATTTTGAATGTTGAGTTCTTTGATTTTGCAAGAAAGGTGCAAGACAACTGTAATGATGTGAAATATATTAGTAAAGCAAACAGTTAAATTTAACTTTGCGGCAACATATAATATTTGTTCATAGTAAACATAGTAAAGGAAAGATTTATTGTCAGCAATCGAGGTGATGTAGTTAGTATAGTACATATATTAATTGTTTTCAGGTAGCTCAGACTTAAAATTTCGACGTAAAGTTGGCAGCATTTGACCAGGAACACCCAATTTAGAATTTTCATATGTAGGTCTAACGTTGAAGAGATGGTTCTTAAACGTTTATTGCTGCTATGAAAGTTGCTGTTGCTGTTTCTGTATCAACGTTTATTATGAAAGTGGTTAATTTTCACAGTTAAGTGCTTGTTTATAGTTAACTTATCAGTACCAAAATTTGCCCTTAATGGTATGAAAGGCTGTCATAACTCAAAAAACACTATTTTTGAGCTAATGATGCAGAATTATTCGTTTTATCATTTCCTATAAAAGGCTTTTTTACAGGATCCGATTATACTTTTGTAAAACACTGAATTTATAATAAACTTGTCACGTTGATGATGATAAAGTGTTGAACTAAAAATCTTCTGTTTCAGTATTTTTGTATACCATTTCAAATTTTCATAATTTTTTAATTTGATAAATGCGAATTTCGAACCTCCACGAAACAGATATGTTTTAAATTAAAAATACCTCATTTTAAAAAAAGTACATTTCCAATGTAACACCGCAGTATTTGCACAAATATTTCTTTCCGATATAAAACAAAAGGGGACGCAATATTTACGCCTAATAGGCTTAAAAAATGTTCATGGATTTGTGAAAATTCCTCTACATAATTTGTTCGTAAATTATTGTTGTACATATGTACATATGTATGTACTTATGTGTACGCTCCCATGTACTACATTATTTATACATATTACAATTATGGGCCTAATTAAAATTCAGGAAATCATCTTCTGTGCACGTGCGGCCACGTTTCTTATTGATCTATTTTCCGATGTGACTTTGAAGAATTTTACATACATTTGCAAATTCGTTTTCGCCCATGCTTTTTCCGCTGTTCGTCCTGCTATTAAATTTCTTAAAACAAATATAAATAAAGAACTAAATTACCTCTAAGTAGGTCCTCAATCTCATAACGTAGCTGGGCAAATTCAAGCAAACAAATACTGTCGATACTATCAGCAGCATCTTTGTCACCTTTAGCTGTGATGAATTTGTCATTTTTCGTCTTCCTTTAAGGATAACAACCGTGTGCGTGCGTGTTATGTGAAACAAATCCAATTTGAAAATTGAAGTATTTATCAATGAAACATTTTGAACGGTGAACAATAGTCAAACCATATAACGAACCTGATTTTTTTTTCGACTCCCTGTGCGAAATACAATTCTGTCCATTGGGGTGTGAACAGTTTGACATCAGTGAGTTCTGTCGTTTGACAGTACTTGTCCTGTACGTTGATGAAAAAGGACTTCGTGTAATTTGGGTTTTGCTAAAAAGAAAAATAGAGAAAAGTCGATCGCATGTTGTATGCTATATACATGTATGTTTTTGAGTGGTAAATTGAATGTCAACCTTAATATGTATTTGGAATTCTTAAGGTTAGTATATTCTGATGATATTTGAAGAATTTTTAAAGTATGACTCACCGCTTTTGTAATGTCATGGTCCTTCGAACGGTTGCAAACTTCCAAACAGTACATCCTGTAAATGTGTTTAAAACCACAATAGTGGTAAACGGCACAGCAAATACCACTACAGTATCCACATAGTTCAGGATTGTTACGAATTCCTAAAAATCAAAGAGATTCCATTGAGTTATGTTCATGAGAAACGGGGTAAGAAATATATGTATACACGTATGATCTGTATATGTACCTATTGATATTTAAAACTTAAATCAAAGGATAGATTAATTTGTAATGAGAAAACACGACAGAGTATTTTTACTCTATTTCAAGTTATAGCCTATCGAAGTGAGACACCTATAGTATATAGTATAACTAGCATTTTAGAGAGAGAATTCAATACCGTATAATGTTCCAACTATAAAAAAGTTATGGCTGCTTAAACTCAGAATCATACAAATTTCCTGTTTCAATTTTTTACTTAAATTGCATTTTTCTTAAAACATTTACTAAGGAAACAAATTTTTTTATGACAAATTTTCTGCAGATTATGTTGGACAACTTTCTCACTAACGAATAACATAAGTTGTAGTAAAAGCTAAGGTTTTTACTTGAACCTCAGCCTAAAGGCGAAAGTATGTACGAACCAGTCGAGCAATTTATTTGAGACCTAATGATGCATTGAACGTGCTTTAGTAAAAATCCCACTTACAGGTTGTCAGATGTTGTACCGAAAAAAAGGGGTAAAAGACGCCTCTTGGCGCGCTGCCCACTGCTGTCGTGATACAACTGCTGTAGATGCCAAAGGAAAGCAAAGAAAGGAATTGTGCACGGGTGGGAGTTGTTAAATACTCACATACGTACATACAAATGTAGGTAGACTATAAAGTTATACGTGATGCTAGTTATAATGATTTTATAGACAAACTTAGCTCACTGGATTGATGTAGCCATACAAAACTAAACAATATACGTCCTGTTTTTGCACGTCCTAGGTCTATCAAGCATAATACTCTAATTATACTCTGAATTCAGATGTTGATTATATAAGGATTGCTGCTTGTAATTTGTCATTAATTAGCCGAAATTACGAAGGTAATTGACTGATGGATTGTGTCCAGTAATCAACATTTATAATGCATGGTGTTGTCTTACATTTGCTTACAATGTAGGGTGCTCAGTTTACTATATGTTTAGAGTATATTCAAGTAGAATGTATTCATTATAGTGCTAGAGTAAACTAAAACTTGAAAACTCCGCACTGTCCATATACAATAAGTGCTGTGAAGAAAATCGTAATGAATAATGAATCATTTTTTTAAGTAGATTTACCAGCAGTATTGTGCGGTTGTTTTGTTTAATTCCATCCTTATGACAGTAAGCAATCCACGATCTCCTATATTTTAAACTTTTCCCATGGCATTTATGTTCTTGAATGTTTGTCAGATGTTCACAAAAGTTCCAACCGGTTAAACCTCTATCTCCCGCTTAGTATTAAAATTAGTTCCTAATCTAGTTCACATATCCTTTGCAGAACACAAGTATCATTTGTTGAGTTTACATTTGCTCAAGTTATGTTAACTTTTAAATTACTTTTAAACTTTTTTAATTCCCGTGAAATTACTAAAGTGCGATATTTTCAATAACATTTTTGGTATCAAAATCACGTATGACAAATGGATTAGTTACTGAAATTATCGCCATCGCTTTGAATATTGTCACTATTGTTGAATAGTCCCGACCAGGACTGGCGTCGTAATTTAGTAAATAAAATTTGTTCAATTCAAATTACAATCATTTAAACTGGTACAGATTTGAGGAGGATAGAGATTGAGAAATCGGATTTAAGTTTAAAACTTAAAATCAGAGTACACAAATTTTACACGAAATCAATCGTAAGTAAACCCTATCCTTCGTCCTTCTTATCAGCCCTACTGAAGTACACAGGGCATACTGCACTTTTTCTTTTATTGAATTCCTACCATCACGTTTGAATTTGTAACATGTACATATGTATAACGTCACCAAATTTTGATTTTTTTTTTTCGAAAACGCCTCCTAAAACGGGGGTGTCTCTAGATATATGGATAGATAATTTTAATGCTTAACTATTTGAGTTCATGTTGCGAACTATACACATGTGTACATATGTGTCGAACTTAAGTGCTAATAAAAAAAATATCTTCATATGTATATATCTGCTAAAAGATATTGACATTCGAAACCAAACAATAGCCTTTTTCTACATCATTAACTTTGATAGGAAGTGTTTTCCTCTAAATTTTAAACCCTTCTGAGAAATATAAAAAAAAAACCTGTTTGAATATTCAGCCTCAAGCATTTCAAAGGATGTTTTTAAAACACAGTAATAATACACGTGCCCGGAATTTGGTTCCAAAGAGATGTGGCGTGGAAAATATTGCTTTAGTACCAAAATCAATTAAATAACAAAATTTAGGTATAATAAGAAATAAATTGACTTTAAGTTTTATTACAATTTAAATACTTTCTGGTGTGATTTAAATATTTGCGTACAATTTTAAATTCTCTAATGAAAGCCTTCATTGAGTTCCCTAGAAAGAGATATATGTACCTATACGTATGTATTTATATTTATATTGACGAGTATGTAGTATGTATGTACCTCCAACCAGATATTTTCCAACCAATTGCAATGTTTTTTTCGATAACCTTTAGTTAAAAGAAAAGTATGATTTCCTTTTTCGATTTATCGACCTTTTTATTGTTCAAAGGCAAAGAAAAGAAATCTTCTTAGCGCCTGTTTTTACGGTATTAGCTTTCGATTTGCGGATTTGTTTTTTGTTACCCGAATCGATTTTAAATTTCTAATTTTCTGATAACGGAACCTCCCTATTTACGTATGATTCAATTTAAGGAGAAAAAATACCTCTCATGATTTTTAAAATTCAATCGTGGATTGGGTTGAACCCTTAGGTATGCTTACATTAATTTATAAATCTCATAAGTAAATGTTTGATAATGTAGAGGAAATTCTGATTAATATTTTAATTCAATGATTAAAGTTAACAGACTCTAAGGGTACAGTGTTTATCCGCCACACACGACTTAAAAAATGTATTCCTTTAAAGATTTCTGTAACCAGCAATACAAATCGTTTACAACAACCTCTGGAATATTTTATTTAGAATTGGAATATGTATATCGGATAATTACTCTTCGACTTAAACGTTTCTTGGACTATGTTTTGGAGATTTAATGAACTATGTATACTTCTCAGTCCCTTTCCTTCAGTTCTCGTTTTTCTTCAGAGAACTGTAAGTAGTTAGACAGCATATGCTTCCGAACCTCTTCTCAGCCAAGATATAATCAATCCACGGTCTTATGTTCTGCCGGTGTTAGAATCTTTAATTGTACATATTCACTAACTTTGGGGTATACAGGGTTTTTCATTAAGACACGAAATTGGTAATTTCATTTTTACCTCTAAATAAAGGGTTGCTAATTTTAATAAAAATCGATTTTCTTGAAAACCACTCCAACGATTCCGATAAAATTTCATATTTAGAGTATTTTAGAGAGTAATTTTGAAAAATAGCTATTTCCTTGGCGATATGGCTTTAAGTTAAAATTTTTATACAGTCATGGGTTTTTAAAACTTTCAAATGTGTTCATAAATCTTTGTGCGATACAATTCTCTTTAATTCACTCATACATTTACTCCAAATGCTTTAAGTCGTTGTTTGTATCTTATTTAGAGTCACATCAAAATTAAGTTTCTATTTTCTATTCTTCGATTCGCATGCGATGAAAGCAAAAGTAAACAAATGTCGGTAGTTTTTTTTTAAAGCAAAGGAATTTCGGTGAATAAAACAAATAAAAAATATGAGTTCGATAGAACTCTTCTTCGATGAAAAAGTGGACGAAGTGGTACCGTTTGAGAATTCGCAGTAGGATTCGTGACCAATCAAATCCAATTTAGCTACCGAATTCAAGTACTTACATATTTACAAATTTTCCTTATTTGATTCGTGATATTTCTAGAATAAAGGAACACAAAGGTACAAATTTATATACATATGTATAGTGTACATAGGTACATACATATGTATATGTAATTTCCCATGTCTTACTTCATTTTTCTCCACTTTGCATCTGAGTCATAGCTAACTTTGAATACAAATAGAGTAGATACATATGTAACAAATGCGACCATCAACAAGCAATTCAGTACATCGTAATATTCAAAATTTCATATGAGAGTGTTCGTAAAGTAAAGACATTGTAATAAGTAAATGCGACTATGATCGGATTCGTCTGTCGTATACGAGTTGAAGAATTGGGGTGATTATAAAGAGTCATCTCCACTTCTTCATTTTGTATTTCATTTCATTTAATTAACAGTTATCTGGGTAGTACCTTAAAAAAAGTGGAATTTCATACGATTACAAGACCTATTTGATCATAAAGGAAAGTGGGTAGAATGTCATATGTACTATTGATTTTAACTATTTTTTTTCAAAATTCAGTTCTAAATAATTTGTAAACCTTTAGTATAAAGGTGAGAGTACATACGAAGGAGTTGTGCATTTTATTCCACTGGATAAACAATAGCCGAACTTTACGAAATTTTAGTAGTGAGTTTTTATGGGTTGCTTACACGTACATATATCTTTCCATTCCATTGAACCGTCAGCTGGACACCTGTTAAGAAAAGACGCTTATATTTTCCAAAATTAAAAAAATACCACAATGTTTAAAGGGAAATGAAATGAAACTTTAATGTAAGGACATTCTCATTGTGTCCATTATATTGGTTCATTATAGGTATGCTACTCCTTAGAGACTTTGGAACTTTTCTACCTCGCAATTTAAACGCAATCTTTCAAAAATAAAATTTACTGGATCCCAATTGTTTACCCTGTAAATTTTGAGGACTGTGATATTACCCATGATTTTTCACGTACACTTTATTTTATCATTTATAAAGTTGGCTTTGACAGACGTCAGGTATTGAAAAATTCCTGAGGGTTGCAGATGGTAAAAAAGAATTACTGCCATGAATAGCGTACGCAAAGCGAAATAGATATGTACTCGCACATCTAAGAAGTATGTATGCTAACAAACGATGGCGACGCATTCCATCATTTCATTGAAGTCTCCTGCTATTCTGAAGAGACATTATTCTCCTAGCAGGAGGTAAATAGAATATTGCTCTCACTGAGCAACTTAACTTTCCTAAACGGATCAATTGGCTCTTGTTGGTAAGTAATTGCAATGTCAGGTCTGCGAACTCAACCTACTTTGCAAATGTTTTCAGTTATGTCGGCATTTTACTTGGAAATTCGAAGTTCCTAGAACATGAATATTTTTGTATACCTGGTGGAATTGAATGTAAATAAAAATCAATGATACGTTGCTGAGTGACGTCTTTTATACTTTTAACAAATTACCCTCAATCGAACATGAAAGAAACAAGTATGATTAGAGGGATTAGTCATCCGGCTCAAAGTCGTATTAAATTTCAAGTAGACACAATAAATTACTTGGTATTGCTTTAAATTTCCGGTACATGCACAGCACAGAGGAATTCAAATTGTGAATGTATCAGCTGACATGAAAATTGGAGGCTTTTTGTAGGTGTTCTAGTTTCGAATTAATTCTCTTCATGGAAACATTTTCATTTCAACATTTTCTTGATACAATCAAATCAATGCCACATACATGTGCATACAAACATACATACATATGTATGTACATAGGCTGAGGTCGGCGCATAGGACTTCACATTTGATCTAAAATATTTAGTCGGTACTACAATAAGGGTGTGGAGGTTTTGATATGTTTTTTTCTTTTTTTCAGGGTTAATATAGGGAGTTCTATAATTTAAATTAGTAAAGGGGAGACTTTTTTTTCGAAGAAAGTTTGTTGTGAGAAATAGTCGAGGTAGACCCTATAAAGTATGTTAACAAATGTGTGATCAATATCAACAGCGAAAACGATTAAGCCAAGGAATTTTTATATCTTTATCGTTTTCGTTATTGATACTGAACAGAAATACATATGTATATGTAAGAGAGTCTATCTCTGCCTATTTCTCTAATCATCAAATCTAATATATCCTAAGGATACTGTATAACAATCACATCTGAAAAACATGTACTACATACATATGTACACATTAATCTGTTTTGTTATTTTTTATACTGTACTCCATAATATGAACCTCGAAGGATGAACCAAAAATGTGAACCATAAGTGAACTCAAAACCAATTCTTGATACTCAGATATGCGAATTTTTCTTTTTTTACAAGAAAAGTCACCCCTGTTTAAAAAATCATTATTTTTGCTTTCTTCTAAATTCATAGTATGTATACAAGTTGTGAAGAAAATTTCTAAACATTTCTATGGGGAATGCGAAATTTTGCAACGAAAAAGAAAAATGTCCCAAATGGAATCTGCTTTATTTTGATGGCTAACAACACAGCTTAAAAAAAAAACCTATCCACTTCAATTGATTTACTGAGAACTATTGATATTATTTTTAATGAACAATTCAAGGAGGCGCCCAATTTCAGTCCGGAAAAGATAGATTATAAAAAAATGTATGCGAATCAGGACGATGTTCAACCATTGTCAAAAAGGTTTCATGCACACTTAATAAAGCAATAAATAAGTTACTTGCACAAGTATCTCAATGTATGGACGATCAGTGCTCACTCGAGCTTCGACGTACCTACACAAAAAATTGGTTTAGGTGCAGATATATGTACATATGTATGAACAGCTTCAATGTATAAATCGTCTCAAGAACTATTACCATCTAGTAATCTAATAAGTAGATCTCAATAGTTAGGTAGTACTGTATTTAATTATTTTATTTTAGTACTACTTTGTTAAGGAACTTACGTACATACATATGTATATGTGTACTTACATACATATGCTAGATTATATTATTTACATAATTAACTGTAGATGAAGAAAATATCTCACAAGTTATTAGGTATGAAGCCTATTGTTCTCTTCTAAAACAACGAGATGAAATCGAACTTGGTGAACTGATGGGGGCAAAAGGGAGTGCCATATAAAATATACTCCACATGTTCTTTCATGAAACCAACCCCAAATAGAATTTCAGATCCGTCGGGTTCTGCGATTGTGGTGAATATAAAAACAGTGAAAATGTTCAACTGTAAAAAATGCTGCGTTAAAATAAAATTACGACCGTCCACTTTTTTAATCTCAGTGTAATATACACTAGATTTGATTTCTCTTCTTTGCGTTGCTACGAATCTCTACTTGATTAACATAATTTAATCTGAAATAAAAACAAACGAGTTTCATTAAAAACAGATCTAAGCTGCAATAATTCTACTCAATTCTATCACCCTCCTACATGTGTATCCCTTTAGGAGTCAACAACATTTCTTTTTTTCTGTGAATAACTAAAATCAAAAACTCCCTTTTCTTGTAATCTCGTGTAGGCTATATGTATGGATTACATGAGTACCGATTTGGTTACGAATGAATAATTTATAAGCCTATTCGTCAAAGCTCTACGTTCCAAAGTGTTGTAATTTTCATTTCAGCTAAGAATTTACTTACTTTCGCCGAATTTTTACCCAAAATTCCGTATTACTCACCCCGTTCCTTATAACCGTGATTAGTCTTAAATTTCGTTGACAACTCCTCTGAGTGAAGGTTGGTACTAAACCCAGATAAGATCCTTTTTCCTGTATTCAATCAACACAAAATATAAATTCCTACTAAGCTTGAAAAATCGTTGTGGAAATAATCTACTGTTGAGAATACTTTCGTTTAAATGCCAGAAAAATCTTTCACACTGAAAGGGTTTTGGTAAGGCAAAGGAGACACAATACACAATTTCCCTACTTAGCTCTTGTCTTTTTTTAACTCAGTGGACGAAAAGTCCTATTATTTTTTCCTTTTACCTTTTGACAGTATTGGAACTCTTTTAAGTGACCCTTTGATAGAAATGTTAAAATTTCAAATCAATGCTAATGGTTAAATAGGGGTTTTTCCTAAATAAAACTGCATGTGGTGTTTTGGTTCAGTTCGATGCCAGCAATCGATTCTTTTGATTGCATATCATATTTAGTGTAGTACATTCGATTATTTTAAAATAATATTCTTTGATAAGAGAAAGTTATCAGCTAGCTAAAAGTGATTTGCAAACTTTTTAATAAAAAGAAATTACTGTTTTTTTTCTGTGAGTGACACACCGAAGGCTATTGCACTTTCCTTCATATTTTTTAATAGTAAAGTATGAACTCTTTGAAATTGAGATTTAGTTCTATAGTATTACCCCAGTTGTGTTTTGTTGAGAGTTTACATTCAATGTGCTAGATAAATAAAGTGCACGACTGGGTCGTACGTACTTGCACCGTAATGCTATAAGTGTATAATTTTATTAGGATTAAAATCCAAGTCTTGTTCTTCCCAGTAAAGTAGGGGTGGCATTCCGCGTTTCGATGGAATAATAGTCATAACAATGTAGGAGTTTACTCAATGTTTTGTTTTTTATAAAAACGCCCATAAAAAGTGGGCGTGGCCAGATAGGGTGTTTGAGTGAATTATAGAAAATTTTAGCGCCTATTACTTTGCTTAAATAATTTTTTCTCAATTTCTAGTAAAAATTTAAAAAAAAAAAAATGTATAAAAGTGGGCGTGGCAATTCCAAAATTTGTTACGCCATCATTTTGCACTTCTCCTATAACCTAGAAATATTAATTTTTAGCCCAATCGCCGAACAAATACCCGAGAGACAGCTGATTTTCAATATTACCGTTATTCGAATTTTTCGTGAAAAACGTGGTATGCCACCTCATAGTATATGCCCAAACTAACCCATATATCAAATTTTATCGAAATCGTTAGAGCCGTTTTCGAGAAAATCCATTTTATCTGAAATCGGCCTTAAGTAAACTACCCTTAATTTTGAGGGTAGAATGAAAATTTAAATTTCGCCTCTAGGGAATATCCCACAGACCGTATATATGAAGTTTGAAGTAAATCCGTCCAGCCGTTTAGGCTGTAGTCGAATATACAGACAGACAGACAGACGGAATTGCCGGACCTACTTTTTTGGACTTCTCCATCATAGTAATGTCAAGTTTGATTAAAATCTCGAGTTCGATTTTTTTCACGATTGCAATACTTGCCCTATAGGTAGGTGCAAGTAAAAATTAAAATAAATATTGCTTTAGTGGTTTGACGAAGTGAGGAAACATGATTCGTGTCTTTGGACTTGGTTTTGATTTCTGCTAGATTTTCTGTTTAAGTGTCTGTATACTGAATAAAGTAGTTTTAGATAAATTGAATTATAATGATTAATGAATGGACAAGTCTTCACGACGCACAGTACAAAATTTTGTACGAGCGAAATGTGAATGTCGACTTTGATTTTTCTTCTATAAATAACTAAATTTCATTTGACAATTGTCATCGAGTATTGCAAATTGTGTAGTTTTTTTTGCGTTAAAATAAATGACATTAGTTAAAGTGAATATTGGAATATCCATCAGTAAAAATAAAACATTGAAATTTGTTTGTGGGTGTGATGTTTGTAGTGCAATGTCAAATCTTTAAAAAGTGTTTGTTTTGTGAAAAGATTTATTTGTGTATTTTATGGTGATAAATATTAAGGCTACCGAAACGTTCAAAATAATTTTTACTTGCACCTATACCTATAGGGCAAGTATTGTATTCGTGCAAAATTTGGAACTCGAGATTTTAATCAAACTTGACATTACTATAATGGAGAAGTCCAAAAAAGTAGGTCCGCCAATGCCGTCTGTCTGTCTGTCTGTCTGTCTGTCTGTCTGTCTGTCAGTCTGTCAGTCTGTCTGTCTGTCTGTATATTCGACTGCAGCCTAAACGGCTGGACGGATTTGCTTCAAACTTCATATATAGGGTCTGTGGGATATTCCCTAGAGGCGAAATTTGAATTTTCATTCTAACCTCAAAATTAAGGGTAGTTTACTTAAGGCCGATTTCAGTTTAAATGGATTTTCTCGAAAACGGCTCTAACGATTTCGATAAAATTTGATGTGTGGGTTAGTTTGGGCATATGCTATGAGGTGGCGTTTTTCACGAAAAATTCGAATAACGGTAATATTGAAAATCAGCTTTTTCTCGGGTATTTGTGCGGCGATTGGGCTAAAAATTATTATTTGTAGGTTATAAGACAAGTGCAAAATGATGGCATACCAAATTTTGGAATGCCACGCCCACTTTTATAAAACTTATTTTTTTTCAAAATTTTTACTAGAAATTGAGAAAAAATTATTTAAGCAAAGTAATAGGCCTTAAAATTCTCTATAATTCACTCAAACATCTTATCTGGCCACGCCCACTTTTTAAAGGTGTTTTTTTAAAAAAAAACATTGTGTAAACTCCTCCAATGCTATGACTATTATTCCATCGAAACGCGGAATGCCACGCCTACTTTACTGGGATAAGCAAGACTTGGACTTTAATCCTGATAAAATTATGCACTTATAGCATTACGGTGCAAGTACGTACGACCCAGTCGTGCACTTTATTTTTCACGCAAACACTAAAAGTAAGAATGTATTTATATAATAATGTATTTCATACGATATTTCATCGGAAACCCTTACAAGTATTGTTTAATAAGTGAATATTCAACTATTTTGTTATAAATCAGAAATGCTTCACAAGTAAAACAAATGCACAATGAGCTACATATGTATTTTACCCTTTTTACTTAAACCTATATATGTGGTATCATGTTGCTTACCACAATTGGTAACAATTTAGAGTCAATTTGCAAGAAAACGGCTCCAACGATTTAGTTAAAATTTCATATTTGGGCTAGTACGAATTTGTGTCACACATGGCATACTAAGTTTTGGTCAAAATGCGTCATAACGGAACTTACGACCAATGTGCCTAAAAACCGATTTGTTTGCTTGTGAATGGTATTATTCTAACGGTACTTTTGCTAAATTTTTGTAATTTACTTATAGCCATACTAAACAAACTGAACAAAAACACGATTTTCTCGAAATCGCCCCTCACGATATTGTCTAATTTTCATGTACAGACTAACTTTATCAAGTCCTAAGATGACATAACATGTTTTTGGCCAAACTCCTTAGAATTCTTTACTTATTACAGCCAACTTACCCTTTTTACCTCAAATACACACTGACTTATAGATATAGCCGCAAGTTTGTACGACAACTGTGCTTATTCCTTATCTCTTGATTTACTTATAGCCTATAGAGTAAAATTGTTCATCCATCAGTGCAGAAATAAAAAATTATATTTTTGCAGCTATTAGTAAAATGCAGATAAAATAAGGTCGCAAGATTGAAACTTTGCGAGAGTAGGTAGGATAATTAATCAGGGGTTTTGGCTTCTTTCTACATCAACTTCCAAGAAAAACACAAAATTTTTTAATAGTATGTATGTATGTATATAAAATAAAATTCCTCTTAAAAACACAACATAGTTCCCTCTACATCATAGTCTTTCGCTTTAATGAACTAAGGAAAGTGCTTGTCCATGATACTTAATTAAGGTTCCCACCTACATATTTGTTTGTTTATTTTTAAGACATTTCTTTTATCTAAATTTTCGCTGTGAGTTCTACTAGGTAAGGAAAAACCTTTCATTACTGAAATAAATCTGTCGTCATTTTGGGCGAAATAACAATGGTACAAAATGAATTAATTAAAATAATTCAACCGAATAGTTTTCACTGCAAAATTTAGTTTGGACATAAAAGTCATGGTACACATGTGTTTAAAAAATCGGTGAATATGCGTCGTATGTATAGGTAGTACTCTAAACATCTATCATCCTCACCACCATTCTTAAATACAAGTATGTATGTCACAAGTATTGAAAGCGAATTCTGTTCCTGATAAAGAATTTTTGTATTCATTCGCCCACTCATGTCCTTTATACTTAAGTGACATCACCTACGAATTCGTAATCACACGCTTCCACCGTTTTCAAAAGTAAGTCGTGAATAAATTGTGTATAAATTTGGATTGCAAATTAGATTTTAATAGTACTGTAATTTATACTATTCGAATAATATATATGTTATAGAAGCGAATATAATAGACTAATTCCATTGGTTTTGTTAATTGTACCATTTTAACATAATCCCTTTTAAATGTTTGCTGACATTGATTTTTTTTTTAATAGCAGTGTGTGCTTATATCAACCGAATATTTAACTACATATGTATGTACATATATTTCGAGAAATATGCTTTAAACTATGAGATATAAAGATTTGAATAACTTAAGTGAACAATAAGTTCAAAACATAGGTATATAGGACATCTTTTGTATAAAACAAACCATTTGGCTTCTTCAAACTAAGTATGCTTTTTTTTATTTCTCCATCTGGAATATTTAAGAGTGTAATGTATTAGTAATTCTTGTGCAGGTAGGTAATATAAGTTCGTCCTTTTGTATTTTAATAGAAAACTGAAAATAATCGTCGTGAGACACAACTCGCACTATCTCGCAACTTTGCCGCTCCGCTAAGGTTATCTCAACAACTGCCATTCAGGCGCCAATAAGCAAATCAAAGTGTACCATTAATATAAAAAACACATACTTAGTTTTAACAATAATGTTCAAATTCATTTTATGAACCACAAAGAAATAAATACATTTTTCAATGTTTATTAATCCCAATATATTATATGATTAAATCGTTTTCATTTAGATTGCAAACTGTCTATAGGACCCTTATGATATCAATTATATTTTCACGGATTATAATATTGATTCGTTTTGCCTCTATTACAATATTTCACTGTTTTACCATTGTCCAGCTGTCATTATATATATTATATTTGTGTTAGTTAATTTATTTTCTGAAATAAATTGTATGTTGATTTCTAATTCAATTAAGAGCAGAGGAAGATACCTCTAATGCAGTGATGAATGTTGTTTATTTATTAAAACCTTTGCAGTGGTACAACCTTATTCCACTTTTTCCACCACTTTTCCACTTTGTTAAATATAATGGACTTGATAATTATTGTTTTTGGTTTTTTTTTAACATGAATTGAAGAGGCTATACATACTTTGTTGTAATTTAATTCAACCGTCCTGGCTCAAAGATTAGTGCGTCGAACTGAGCGGTTCCACCTTTCGTCATAAAAAAGCTTTTTAAACCAAAATTGCCCTTTGGACACGGCATTAAACAATATTCGTGTAAAGAATACAACACGCATAATACGAATGGTTGCAAGAGGCGTGGCATTGTATTTTTGTTCTCTTGTGTAATTCAATTTCTTATTTCGAGTTAGGGAACATTTTAATGTTTATTTTTCAAACTTAAGTAAAATGATAGTAATGTGTACATCATGCAAGTGTTTTTCTATAAACTCTTTATATACTCCAGAATGTAAAACATCTTCTCATTCATACAGCACGTACCCAAGGAAACACGAAGGCGCACAAGAAAGTAAAGAAGAAAATAAAGATTGATTTTAAAGGTTTTTCATTCTTACAACATCTAGTTTAAACAACAGATGACCATGACTCTCTTTATAAATAACACTAGAGTATTTTAATTTATACATCAGCATTGAAACTCATTTAGGCATGAGTGGTGATATGTAAACAAACAAATTCGCGCAATTGGGAAACAAAAACTTAAAGATTCATTCATTAATGAAATTTAATCAAAATCGTTAGACCCGCTTTTGAAAAAATCGTCTTTTTGTTAAATTTGGGGCAAGACAAATTTTAATTCCGCCTTAGAAGTTTGATTCAAATTCGTCCACCTGTTCAAGCTCTAGCCTCGTTCACAGACAGACAGACAGACGGCGTTGGCAGACCCACTTTTTTGGAATTGCCCCATAAGTATTGGTGCAAGTAAGAAAGTCTTATACAACAAAAAAATCGACAATCAAAGTCCTTCAGAGGAATACTTAGGGTTTTCTTAATAATTACCAAGAATTATAATTACTTATTAATAAACCATAACCAGCCATTACTATCCTGCCAAAAACACACATAAAATACAACTTTCAGTCAATTCCACCTCGTCCATACTCCTCTTACTTCCATTAACTTACTTCTTGCACTTCATCTAAACGCGCCACTGGACTTTTAGCATGTAAATCTGTGCCACATAAATATATAAATATGAACTCAAATTTATTAGCTGTAGCTGTTGAAACACACCTAACAATATGGTAATTGCAGCATATAGCCAGCACGATTAACCGTTTTTGTGCAATGGCCTTGAGGATATCATATGCGGTATCATAACTCATTCTAATAAGTGATTTTAATTCCTGGAACCTTTCCTCAAAGTTTGTGAATAGTCCTGGTAAAGCAATTGCACGTTTAATTGGGAATGCTAGGCTAGCGTTACTCACTTCTCCACAAAAAAAAAATCACTAACATATACCTTACAATAGTGTCACCATCCCTTATTCCCACCTCTGAGTGGTCTGTATATGTTAACCTTCATGGAAGAACGATTTCACTCAGTTCAAACTGCAAACATAAATCCCTCTCCAACAGATTTCTGCTGGAAACAGCAAATTGGGTCCTATTTTAAACAAAAGTTAAGAGTGAACTTCGCAGCAGGGAATTTTCGTTTGACATTCGGAAAGAGGCTGCCATAATACGATCCACGACAATTGCAGCTATTCCCCAATAAAGGGAAATGTCTCCAAAAAACACTACCAGGTAGAATAAACTCTTTAAAAGATAATCTACTAACGCCAATTTTATCAAAGTTTACTTAACGAAAAAAACAACACCTGACTCCGTTTCTAGTTTCTTGAAAAAGAAGAACTAGCGTTAATCATTTGGTATTTAAAAAACCAAGGTTCAATCGATGCAATTCTCCATTTGGACGAGTTTATATCCGCACCCCTGTCGGTACAAAACCACGTTTCTATTCCGACAGTCGATGTCGAAAAGGGATCTGAGCGAATTGGCTTCACGTGGTTTAATAGCAAATGGAAGATTGGACCTTAGATTTGAAATTATACCTTCTTCTCCACCAGTTGGTTTTGTTTTAAAGTTAATAATTCGAACTCGTCTACAGTAGCAAAAATAGTCGCCATTGGTTCAGGAGCATGAGAGCCAATGGAGACAATCGACTCGTAGTCTGACTGACTGTACAGCGGATTTAGAAAGAGTACGGACAGATTTAGCAATTGGCACAGGAGTCTTAATACGAGGCGCGCACGAATAGTTTAAGTTTAGTTGTTTAGCAGTATTATGCAGTAAAGTATGTAGACACTTAGCACGAGGACGGAAAAGTCCTTAGCCGTTGATTGAAAGCGAGTGACAATATTAGATTTAGCACTTACTCTTGATGAAAATCGAAACCCTAAAGCTTTAAGTTCAGTATATTCTGTATGTAGTTGATCAATTTTGTTAGGTAAGAAATCAGTATTACAAAATTGTGACTTTACTTATAGAATAACTATAGCAACTTTGAATTTAATAACTGTAGAGAACAAGAGAAAGAACAGAGGCAGTTTCTAGATGAGTGAAGAGTAGTTAGACCGATTGTTACAAAATTTGATACGCCATATCCTTGCATGGATATATATATCATAAATTCTTCAAATACTAACTTTATCCCTAATCTCTTAAGAAATAAATGAAAACAATATGCCATTCGATTGCATATGTCCATACTAATCCGAATATAAAATTTTATCAAAATCCTTCAAGCCGTTTTCAAGGAAACCAGTTTGAAATTGGATTTTAGTAAAGTACCCTTAATATTGAGGTTAACATGAAAATTCAGATTTCTCTTAGTTTAAAATAAAACAGTTGTGATTGTATTTTATTTATAATGGTTAACAGCAACAATTGGCATTTGAAATAGTTGGACGTTATTGAATTTAAACAGTACATGCATTACGTGTCGACCAGTTCCATCTTGGTCCAGTGCTGATATTGAGTTATGACTAAGTTCCATAATGCGGTAGTATCATTTGGACGTCAGTTATAGGAGAGCCCCATTAAATAATAGGAAATAACCTCTTTATATTCTAAGTGAAATGCAGATTTTATCCAAGAATTGGGATTGAACTGGATCAATGACATCGTGGTTCAAGATGTATAATTTTCTAAATTGACATAGAAAGTATCTCTAACGCAATGATATCCATATTTATCATATGTTGTCAGGTAGAAGTTTAAATCTCTATATTTTCTATTTATCCTTTTTTGGAAGGTCCTTATAACTTCATTGCAATTGTACTTCACTCTCTCTAAGTGTAGACCATAAAGGACTTCTGAGAACATCGAGTTAATTGTCTCTGAAACAACGCTTTCTTAATATAAAGGAGTGTCTAAAAACTTAGTTTCGGTCGAATTGATTCTCAGATCCATGCGGGCACTTTAGATTCTAAACTATAGGTCATTTGGAACAATTCCATAATTATTGCTGGTTATTTGACATCGAATTTTAAGTTATTATTTTGTCGTATAAGTCGCATAAGTAAAAGAACAGCATTCGTTGATAGAAAAAACATTACTAAATAGCAATAGTTAAAAAGTGTTATGTTGTTATAAACGGTGTATACAAGTACAAAACTCGAAAATTAGTAAATCTAGACCCATAATGTTCTTGCATCCCACTACCATCCATTTCAAATTGACGTAAGGGAAATTTGTAGACAGATAATCTTCATGCTCCATGTTGCAAGTGAATAATTTACATTAAATTCATTCACGTTTATAATCATATTTTTGTCGCTTGCGATTATAGCATTAATCTGTGGTTTGTTAATTAAGCTATAAATCATCATTGTACTTATGTATATACGTTATCTGAAATCTCAGCAATAAACATTATCACATATCGTGAAATAAGTTTCCTATAATAGTAAGTACCACTGCCAACGGCTGTAAAGCACTGATTGCTTAGTGTGTACATTTATTTGCACAGTGTGTAGTGTATATGTACATATATGTATATGGAAGATTTATTTTTATGTTCTATATTTCTCCGAAGCATATGTATTTCTGTGATTTTTTATAGCAAAATGGATTTGAGTTGATGCAGCTCTTGTTTTTTGCAAACAAAAAGTTCGAAAACGACATACGCTAACCTTGTCTATTTCCCAAGTTGAGATTATATTTGAATTATTTTTAATACATCATGAAACAAATTTAATCAATAAGCCCTTCTTGAGTTATATGCCTGCATACATATGTAAGTACACAGTTATGTAAATGATTTTTCATATCTGGTGCACTCGAATCTATCTCCTTGGTTTTAAAGAATATTGCATGAATATGCATACTACATGCATAGTGCGTATAGGTATTATACAACTAAAATGACATCGATAATGGATTATGTTAAGATCCCATTGTAGCAATATCCAATTACATAAAAGCTTTGTCGCAAATACTATATTAATTCAAAAACATACATAGAAGCTACGATCTGTGTGTAATCGATGGTATAATACCCTATCCTTTTTTCTTTGTGTTACACCTACTAAAGTGCGTGTGGCATACTATATATTCTTATTAAGGTACTACGATACGAAAGTAGAAAAATATGTACATATAATCAAAATCGGTGGCTATAGACAATGTTTGGGTAAAATTAAAGGAATTTGAATACCTAAATATTTGGACTTCATGTTTTTTTTTCGATTTCATGTAAAATAGTAAAGTTCTTCTATCCGAATGTCCCCACTTTAACGCTATTTTAACATGTGTGACATTTTTTTTAAATCCGTACTTTTGTAATTTCACTATTTTACACGTTTCTGCAATGGTCCCTATATCATGGCTGGCTACGTCCACTTCTGGAGTCGTTTATAAAAAATAAATCCCTGTTCTATAAGGGTTACATAATAAGGAGGAAAGGGTGTTATACAACTCATTCCAGACGGATTGTACTTTTTCTAAATGGTTTTTATATAATCTTCTGCAAAAGATTCAATTACAATCGGTATCGATTGCCAGTAACACACCGACTAAAAATGAACTACTATACTCCTATTTTACACATATCAGTTATTACAATCCTACTATGATGCATTACATTATTTATAGATATGTATGTATGTATTGCTTCCACTTTAGGGCTATCCTGATTTCGTCATATGACAAAAATACATAACAAAACCTTATGTATTTTTGTATAGAAGGTCCAGATATGGTTTCAGATTTTTGATTGTCTTTTTGTACAAACCAAATCTCTAAAATGGATATGTTTGGTAAATGATTAAATAACGCGTCTAAAAGCTTGTTTTTCGTATTGTTTCTGTATGGAGCTCCTGAGTATCAAGAATATTTTCGGAAAAATCTGTTACTGTCATGAGTTTCATTAAGAAATCTATACGTTACATATGTAGCTAATACACTTCCACATACATATGTTAGCTGTAGAGGACAGGGAAATTAAAAGGAGAATAGAAATGGTTCCATCGATTTTAATTCGTTAATAAAATCAACGTCCAAGGTTTTATAGCTCGTTTTAAGTAAATACAAAAAAACTCCAACTACCTTCAATTTATTTTAAAGGGACTAAACTCCTCCTCTATAATTCGGCACTATGTTTGTTAAAGACATACTGTTTGGATAAATGTTTTCCATTATATGGTAGATTGTGCAGTAAACTTATCAGCAAATTGTGCGGCGAGGTATGGTCTTTAGAATGCGCCCTCAGTTTGCTATCCACACACGTAATTGCTCGCCTAAAC
The DNA here is from genome assembly GCA_963583995.1 of Xylota segnis. Lineage (NCBI taxonomy): Eukaryota > Metazoa > Arthropoda > Insecta > Diptera > Syrphidae > Xylota > Xylota segnis. Next base: position 26,645,305 of record OY757238.1, read on the forward strand.
ATACAAATTCACAAAGATTTATTCGTACGCCGCATAAGAGGCAAGACTACTTTGTCTGTTTATATTCGTATGTATCGTGTTAAGTAATATGCAACTATCTATTTGTTATTGGTTCATTAGCACTATACTTCATACGGCAATAGCCTTGGCCGTATTAACCTTTGTGGAGCATTAAATAACATTACATAACATTAACGAAAGTTAATCTATTTAGAAAAGATGAAACAAAATGACAAAGGCCAAAATAAAAAAAAAAAAATTATCTAACTATCACAGAACTTTCAAACGATTCTCTTTTCAGTGAGCCCGAAAATATTTCGCTACAAAGTTTCGCTTGTACTTTGGTGCATCACAAGAATTCTTTAATTGAGAGGTGTAGCTGTGAGACTAGAAAATATTACAAGCGCATTGGTGAAGTATAAATATGTATGTAGTTTGCAAGAACTCGAAGGTAATTTAGAATCTACCCGAGGTTGCGTCATTGAAAATGTACAAGATAGTGTACGAATTAAAGTGTAAGACTTTGAATATGTGGTCAAGATCTTCTTATGTTCGACTTTTGATTATGTATTAGAAGAAAAGGTGGTTGAATTATGATATCTGCAAGGATTTGAGCTACTAAAACTTTAAAACTTACTCTATCACTCTATAGAGCATTCAAGGTGTCATTGGCAGAAAAGGCATTACAAGAAGCTGAAGAATAACCAAAACAATTCATTAAGCACTGCCAGCAGTCATGCAGTTGCTTCGACAACATTCCCATAGTGCGTATATGTGTGAGGAGTTATGTGCTCGCCTGGAACATAACAAACGGCATTAGTGGACCAATTCGAGAAAAAAGTCTGCTGTCAGCCATAATATAGGAACAAATTGTGTATGTCTCCATTAATAAAACGCGGTATTCCGCAAATGTACCTATATTTACATATAATAAGTTTTTTTTTTCAATATATTGGTGGCTATATTTTATTTTACCCCCGGTCGCTAGTAGCATACATATGCAGATGTATATAAATGCAGTTTGAATAGGAGATACTTCTCTTCATTTGCATAATGGATTGCAATGCTAACCATTTTACGAACTCAAGTTCTGATAAATACCTTAATATTCGGAATAAATGTTACAGGAAACAGTTTCTGCGTTGGAACAAGTGTATAAAACATATGTATGTACTTAGGTACAGAAAAGCTACAATCCGTCTGGAACGCATTTCCCTTCAAGGATGGTAGACACTTCTGTCTGCATTAAATGTGATCAGACAGAGAAACTGGGACGTAATAAGTGACTGTGGTTATCATAATGAAGGATAAAGTTTTGGAACCACCTCACGATAAAATGGTTGACATAAGTCACGCTATGTATAATATTTTTTTTGTATTTGTGTGTAACAATCACACATGCTGTTACCCACCCACCTTTGCAAAATCTTACAACTAAGAATTCTCTAAATAAAAATAAAGGAAACGCAATTTGCCTGTGCGACTGGGATTTAATGCAGAAATGAGAGGCGTTTCTTGATCAAGTATAGTGGTTATATCAGTAATAGCAATTAAAAGTCAACTCCACTCGTCGGTGTACCTAACCGCACCTAACATAAACTTGATTGCTTAAATGTAATACATACATACATATAAACCGTGATATGCCACTTATGAAGGGTGGGTGTTTAGATGTGCCTGGGGGAGTAGTTGCAAATTTAACATTACCTTCCTGTAAAAGTTGGAAGACGCAACTAAAATGTAAAGTTCAAAGATTTTTAATAACAAATGCTTAACTGCACGTTAAATTGCGTAGTAGATTACATTAAGTAACTTTTGTTAATCTAACTTTCCGAAGAAATAGTTGAATAAGAAAAGTCATACCATAACATTCAAGAAGTATAATAAAGTTGAGCGAAGACTGAAAAGATTTCTGTTCCTTGAGTAATCATTGAATGTCAAATGCTCATTAATTGAAAAGAGGCGAAACCTAATTTCTTAATCTTTTACCTATTGTTTAGATATAAATCAGTAGTAAAAGTGTATTGTATATAGTATATTGTATATATTGTATACAGTTAAGCCAAGTTATTTATGTACATATGTTGGTATTGAAAGTAATGTTTGTCAAAGCAGAAAATTTCAGTTTTTACATACATACCTACTCGGCGAATGACAGTGGGGGTAACACGGCATTAAACAGTAGACCCCTTCCATTCGTGTAAAAAATATAACACACACAACACAAATGGTTCTGAGAAGCTAGGCCCTCGGTCCCATCGACCAGTTGCGTGAAATATTTTTTCTTAAACTACATATGTAGCAATGTCTCGAGACTTTTCTTTTAACGAAATTCAATTCCCAGCGCTCAGAATTCGATTCGGTCTATTGTACTTCTAGATTCTCTTTTTTTTGCAGTGGGTCGAGAAACTTTCATTTTATTTGTTTCTCTCAAACAGACTGCGTTTGCTGTTTTTCGCCCAGTGTTAAACATGCACAATTAACTCAAATTTCAAATTTTATCAAGCTCGTTAGAGCCGTTTTCGAGAAAATCCATTTTAACTAAAACCAAGTAAAATATCCTTAATTAGCATGAAAATTCTGGTTAAGACTCGAATTGTAACCTCACAGACTGTAGATGTTAAGTTTGAAACAAACTTATCCAGTCGTTCAGGGTTCACTTGAGCCAGATAGAATTTCCAGACGCACTTTTTTCTAAAAGCTCAAAATTTTCAGAAAACCAATACATTAAAAACCAAGTAAACATTAACATTAATTAATTTAAACACAATCGACCTGAAGTTTATCTGTAAATACATATACAATAAAGTGCCAATGAGTTGAATGTAATTGAAATTGAATTCGAAGTTCGCCACAAGGTTACACTATGCGAAGTATTAGATACTAGTTAGAAATGTTTGAAACATAGTCAACTGACGTATTTGTTGCCATGGAAAATTTGGGATTTGATATGTTTTTATATGTAATGTGCACTTGACAAATAGGGATAGCTAAATCGGCACATATCTATAACAAATGATATATTCAACGTAATTCTTACAAAAAGCGTAATTAATAACCCTGCCATTATTGTTACACCCTGTATAATACACACGAGTACAACTGATGCTTTTGTTTCTTCTGTTTTCATCATCAGTTGTAAGGAAATTTGATATAAGCACGCAATTAAAGTTACGCCAGCAAACACACGACAGCAAAGTATTTCCGCTGACCATAGAAAACTCGCAAAATCCAATTTCAAATTTCTTCATAACATTTTTTCATTATCTTTTTCTCCGATTGAAGGTAGAAGTTAAAATCAAATAAAACGCCTTTCTGTTGTAATCAAGGATCCAATTCGATCCAATCGATTGATGCAACGGATGGTGATTGGGCAACAACTTTGGGCTTTATTATTTTTTTCCTTTAAGTATTCGTTCCAATGACTTTCAAAGGTCAGACAGACCGATTGTACTGGTATTTATGTAAACATCCTGATTTATATTTACCTTAATTAGAAGCCACTTTAATCATTTGTTTGGCCAAGATATCGCGCCGGAAAAATACCGTATCGAGGAGGAATAAATAACCAAAGTAATATAATTTTTCCTTTCCATTCGATGTTTACGCGATTGGAAATTAATGCCCGTTAGTGTCACAGCATGCCCTTGGTCGTTTTGAGCACGAATTATAGGTATATGGTATGTCAGTCGCAGTGACCTCTGGGTAGTGATTTACTGCTTAATTAGGTTTTTCTTTGAAGGAATTCTCGGAAACGTTTTGGGTATAGTATTTGGTAAATTGTTTTATTGACATTGTGCGATATATTGAAAATATTAGGGATATTCATTCAAAGTGATAAGTTAGCGTAAAACTTCATAAATGTCTCGAAAGAACTGCTTGCCTAATTGCTGGTAAATCAAACAGCTGTTCGTTAAACGTTACACATCATTCAGCTCCATTTGTCCACTATACCGCGTTTTCCTTTTTTCTTGGTTTTGGTCCTTTTGATCATTGAAATTGTATTTACATATATAAATGTCAACCAATATCGCTATAATAAGTTTTTCACGTTTATCATCTGGGTTTGCACACTAAATATGTGGAAAAGTTTATCAACTGGTTGTAAATGGTGTCCCATACAAATTTTGACATTTCATTTACCCCAACAAAAATTTATCAAGTTTACGACGTTCACAATGTTATACAATTTGTTATAAATTTACAAATACAATAAAATGTTTGGTGCAAGTTTCATCGCTGTGTCATCATAAATGGTAGCTTCAAAGTTGTCAGTAGAACCACAGACAACAGTTACAATTATGAACTCTTCCATAATTGCTGTCTCGTCGTACTGCATTAAAATTGAGAAGAAACGCTTCTCTTGACAATAACTGATTTGAAATAAGATTCAAGAAAAACTAAGTCAAAAAAGCTCATGAGGTCTATATGTACATTCTGTGGTTAGTTTAGTTCGGTTTTGACACAACAAAAAAAACATTTAGGCTCCCAAGATATCTTCATACATTGAGTATAGTGAAGTGATGTATTATTGCATTGTTAATTTATTTTATCATCGGTGGTGACTTTAACGCGAAACACACCTTCTGGGGTTCAAGATGTAATTCAACGAAAGGGAGGCTACTGTACAAAGTCAGTATGAAGCGTGGTGTGAAGTTTTTTTCGACGGGAAAGCCAACGTATTGGCCAACTGACAAAAATAAAATCCCTGACCTCGTCGACTTCTTTATCGCAAAAGGGCTAACTAAAGATCTGACGGAAGTCGAAGAATGCTATGATCTATGCTCAGATCACTCAGCAGTCACTCTAAAAATAGGTGGAAACCTAGATACGAAAGAAGGACCGCCCAGGTTAACTAGTAACAAAACTAACTGGGACGCCTTTAGAAAAGACTGCACGGAAAATGTTGCTTTAAACGTGCCGCTAAAGACACCGACCGAAATAGAAGACGAAATTGACAAACTTGTGGAAGTCATTCAGAGTGCAGCGTGGAAAAACACTCCTTTCCGGAAGACAGTAACGCAGAACAACAAAGTTAAATTCCAGTCGGAAATTGAAGACCTCATACGAGAAAAGAGGAGAGCGCGCAAGAGATGGCAACTATCCCGCGCGCCCACAGATAAAACTTATCTAAACCGTCTTTGCAACAAATTGAAAAATGAGCTGCAGGATTTAAGAAATCGCGAGACTTGTACTTACCTCGAGGGCTTGACTGCTGAAAAGAGCTCGAACTATTCACTATGGAAAGCCTTGAAGTCCGTAAGAAAACCCGTAATGCACTCGCCGCCAATAAGGAAAATTAACGGCGAATGGGCAAAAGAAGACAAGGAGAAAGCGGAATTATTTGCCGAGCACTTAGAAGAAACGTTCAAACCGTTCGATGGACAACCATTGATCGACGACCCGAATGTTAACACGGCACCCGACAACTTTAAAGTAAAAACCGTGTCTCTGTCCGAACTTCGAATGACAATAGGAAGGCTGAAAAATAACAAGGCTCCGGGATATGATTTAATCACTGGCGAAATTTTGAAGGAGCTACCAACAAAGGCATTAGTTAAGCTGCTCTACATTATAAACGCTTCTTTGAGACTTTTATATGTTCCAAGGCAATGGAAAGTCGCCGAAGTCATTATGGTCCAGAAACCGGGAAAATGCGCAAACGATAAGAAATCATATAGACCCATTTCGCTTCTGCCGATAACATCTAAGGTCTTTGAGAAACTTCTGATTAAACGATTACAACCAGTAATTGAAGAAAGACACTTGATCCCGGATCATCAGTTCGGCTTTCGGGTCAAACATTCCACAATCGATCAGGTGTATCGTATAACGAATGAAATCGAAGAAGCTCTAGAAGCGAAAAAGATATGTTGTACCGCTTTTCTCGATGTATCGCAAGCCTTCGACAAGGTATGGCACGAAGGTCTAAGGTATAAGCTAAGGCTAATCCTACCGAAAAAATTGTGTAGAATACTGGGATCTTACCTTGAAAACAGGCTCTTTCGGGTTAGACACGGTACCGAATACTCAGAGTTCAAGGAAATCCACGCCGGCGTTCCGCAAGGAAGCGTACTTGGTCCAATGCTATTCCTGCTCTACACAAGAGACATGCCACAAGATGAAGGAACCGTCGTAGCAACGTTCGCAGATGATACGGCTATCCTCGCAACGGACGAGTCAGTTGAATCATCAACTGGTAAACTACAACGGGCTCTAAACAAAGTATGTGAATGGACAAAGGCCTGGCGAATCGTCCTTAACGAGACCAAGTCAACGCACGTCAATTTTACGTACAAAAAGGTAAACCACTTACCTATTTCCATCAACTCGGTACAAATACCATATGCAAACGAGGCAAAATATCTAGGAATGACCCTAGACGCAAAACTTAAGTGGAAGTCACACGTTAAAAAAAAGCGCGACGAGCTAGAAATCAGACTAAGAGACATGCATTGGCTACTCGGAAGATACTCGAAGCTAAGCGTATATAACAAACTGCTTCTGTATAAGCAAGTGCTAAAACCGTCTTTGACATATGGAATACAACTTTGGGGTTGTACGAAACCAAGCAATATGGCTGTACTGCAAACATTTCAAAACAAAGCTCTACGAGCAATCGTTAATGCTCCGTGGTATATAAGGAATAGTGATATTCACAGAGATCTAGGAATTGCTACTGTGAATGACGAAGTAATGAACTTTGCTCGCAAACTTCGTACTCGTCTTTACGCTCATTGCAATAATGAAATAATCCGTACTATAGACGTGACAAACATCGAGCGCCGACTACAAAGAACAAGACCGTTCGACCTAGCGCCGTAAGGAAAACCGCATTTAATGACGGTAATAGTAGGTGCCTTCGCTGGAAGGCTACCTACCTAACGCGATTAATACTACAGAAGCATAAACTACTTGTTAAGGGAACTTAGTCGTAGTCATGAAGCAATGAAGAAATGAGAGGATTAAAGCTGTACTACTATGAGCACGCGCGACCGGTTTCTCATAGTGCCTCTCTGAGGGGTGAGGTTTAGCCCGTAGGCATATACTGACTCACACTAATGACATGGACAGGTCAGCTATACGAATCGGGCATCACCAATGGTACGGACCATTGGTATCTTTCGAAGATTCCTCACCTCCAGGCGCAACCAAAAAAAAAAAAAAAAATGAATCGGGCATCACCAATGGTACGGACCATTGGTATCTTTCGAAGATTCCTCACCTCCAGGCGCAACCAAAAAAAAGAAAAAAAAAAAAAAAAAAAAAAAAAAAGTTTATTTAGCGGTTTGCCAAGAAATAATGCAGCTGTCAAAACGTTGAACTCACTTTTGCTAGCTTCATAAAAGGTACTCCGTTCATTTATGTTTAAATTTTACTGCAGACTAAAGCTGCGATTTAATAACGCTCCCCAAGGGTTTATATTCTCATCGACTGACTTTCTCAACTCTTTAAATGATGTATTTAAAACTTTTAATACATTTTTTTTAAATCGAAATTTTCCAAACACACACTGAAGGAATTGTAATTAAAAATAAAACGAAAAGGATGTAGGACGGGTCCAAAACACGAGGTGCAAATTCGCCTTAAGCAGCAAGATGCCACTTTGTTTGAAGTTTGGTTAAAATTAAGAATATAACACGATCCGTTTTAGATGGATTATAACTTTTTTTCTCTGTGGTGTATAATTTGCAAAGGTTTTAAAGAACTTGAAGTTAAAGATTTTGCAGTGTATTTGTTTTGGGTTATTTTAATTATTTTTTTGTTTTGATATACAGAACCAGTCTTATTTTTTTTATTTCTTTGCAGGTGAGTCTCGATGCTGATGTTACGAATAAATTTAAATATATTACGTATGTACGTAAGTATCTATCGAAAGGATTATGGGAAAGAAGCAGACGTTTTCAAGACACCAATTTTTACAATTTCATACCACAATATAATACAATTTGCGCTTTTTGATGTTGCGGTAGTTACTAACTATTCAAAAAGTTGACATCGAGAGCAGTAGGGGCCTCAAATGAACATATATATGTATGTATGTAATTAGTAGATTTATTTATTGAAAAACATTAAACTTAACTAGTTCCTTAATTACCCACAGTAGACTTATTGTCGGTTTAAGCCTATTTGCATTTTCATCAAATATTTGCAATCAGTGGTGTTACCAATATGATAACTAACTCGTTTCTTTTGTTAAACATGATTGTTTGAGATCTATGTATGTATAAACTGTAATTGATTTCTATTCGATTCTGGAATCACTGCCACTTTTGTGTTGTTAATTGCTTACCACTTAAGCACGTGGCTAAAATTCTATTTCTGTTTGTAATCAGGTAATTAATTATAGTTGACGTGGTGTATAAATCCATCACAATTTGTATACCTGTACTATAGTCGTTCTCGAAAATTTCGAATATACACCTAGTTGAGGTTAACAACGTAACACCGCCTGAAAAAGATGTATGTACATGAGCATACATATGTATATATGTATGTATGTATAATATCACAGATCACTGCCACTCTATTTTATTTTAACCACATAACGGAAATGGTGTTATAATTTGCTACACAGGATACATCTTTCAATTTTTAGAATTTCACCCTTATATCCTATGTATTGTAGAACACCTCTTAATAAGACTTTTAGTCATAGACAAATTTAATATTTTCTGAAAAATACGCACACATACTTATGTTGTTTACACTTAAAATTGCATTCAGACACGTATTATAAACATTATATTTAGTTTTTTTTACTGACGGAGGTACGCGTACATAACTAACTAAATTTTAGACTGCGAGACAACATTTGTACACTCCAAGCTAAAAGTTAAAATCGGTCATGATTTGTAAGATTTGTTCATCTTTCCTTTGTTTCCTTGTACTGTTAAGATACGCCTTCGCCATATAGTTTTATTTCAGGATCACAGTCACAGCGCTATTTGCCAATATTGTTATTTTTTTCTCCTTAAACCATAACAAAACTGACCCCATGCTTGACGATGGAAATCACACTCTGGTAGCACTGAATTGAAACAACACTTTCGGTTTGTGCAATATCTCAAATTGGAATTCGTTACTTCATAAAACTCTACTGCAATCTTCTTCTACCAGGGGTTTTAGAACACCAACTGAACCAAATAGTATCTACAATATGTCCTTATTTCCCTTTTTACCTTTGTTGAGGATAGTGATTTCTTCGTGTTTCATTTATTTCGTCACGTTATTCGAGTGTTAATTCTTCATATAATTGGTTTGCTTCTTGTGGCTATTAGCCGGACCTCGTGTTAAAGCTCTAAGCCATGCTGACCGTTGTTTATCCTCAAGACTTTCGATCTAAGCGTGTTGTTCAATGCTACATTAAACGCAGCACCTTGATACATTCCCAAAACAACTAACTGCTGCGATTTGCTTTCTGTAAGAAGGGTGATGAGTGCAGATTATTTGTCGATTGTTGTCATCGCGATTTTTCCTAATTAGATGGGGCATCTCAGATAAATTCTTATGACTTTAAAGTGTTGCTTTTATGTAAGGCCCTTCTAATACAAATCGACAAGTGCTGAATAAACAATCAAGTCACAAAATTTAACAATTGTGAAAAACCTAAACCCTTCTCAATAAACCACAAAAGCGGCTTTTCCCACATCAAACATTCACTGCTGAAAAACGTGGGCGTAATATCAGACTTCTATTAGCTGACTTAACGAGTGGTTTGACGAACCATCCAACCCAAATAAATTTGCGTTCACACACATTAAATTCGTTAACCGATTTGACGAAAAATTTGATCAGTGTCAACCGCAGTATATGCGACAAACCGTATTCAAAGACTACATGGAAAATTCATAATATCCATATGCCTTTAATTATATTTGCTGAACATCTTCCTATACATAATAAGGTTCAAATGCAATTACGATTCTTGATGGACACAAACAGATGCTTTTTAACGATACACCAAACTATTTTTCCAACAATATTCTGCTCCGGGAACTCATCAAAGCCGCTAAGAAAAGTTTTTATCTAATAATAATAGATTATTATTTCAGTAGCAACAGAGAAATCGAATCAAAATATTTCTTAGTTCTTCTCATTCTTTTTGAAACCAGAGAAAGCCGTAAAAGAATCCAATGAACGTTACATGATACAGACCATTGTTGTTGCATACTATTACCGCCGGGATATGATACAACTTTTGGTGTTTATGGTTAAGAGTTAAGCATACACCATATATTGCATCTTCCCGTTTGTGCAAAGATATGAAAATATCCTTGACTTAGACGAGGTGAAAGGGTTTATGAATAAAAAATGAATTTGAACACACACGTTACGTGTCAAAATGTCAATATATTTTTTTTTCGTGGGAAATTACTTTTCATCGGTAAAACAAATTCAAAGGCCCGCATAAAACACCAATCGTTGTCTAGGGACGCGAAAAGTATAAAAAACATGTTAACAACTTCTGTGTTGTATGTAGAGGTATTTCCTTATATTTACGGCATTGCGGTTAAATTAGATCTTGTGCGGATCGATTTATGCAGCCCTTAAATGTTCTACATTTTTATAAATCTTATCCATGTTAATCGTTGAAATGTATTGAACATCATATGTACATATGCATTTGTGTTCTTTTACTTTGCATTGTTGTTTGTGTAATCGTAGCAAAGCCTAGAAGTGTTTGTTGTAATTATAAATGAAATACAAATACACCTACCTATGTATATATATAGCGACTTCTGCACTTTATTGTCGGTATAGAATGAAATTCAGTAAAAAAAATGAAGTATGTTTTATATTTTCTAAATTCTTTGCAATATAACTTATTCTTCATGACTACTTGAAGTCATGATATTGTATTGTCACAATATTGTAGTCACCTGACATCCGTGTGATCGGACAAGTTCAAAGACCGAAAGAATTATTTCATCCTTCTCCACCTTGTGGCTTTTAAAAGACCATTAGAAAAGATATTTGTTTTTTTTGTGCTTGGAAATAAAATATCCTGCGACAGCACCAATAATAAACATTTCGAGGTAATTAAGTATCTAGAAAGTTTGTGACCTATTCGACACATGTAAATACACTTTAGAGAAATTTGATGCATTTGATGAATTTGAAAGAACTTTTACATTTTCCAATCATACTTTCTTTTTTGGACAAATATGAATATGTTAACAAGTATCAACCCTCAAAAAGCATAATTTGTCATATTGACAAGGAAATACAAAATTTCTCATTTTGACCCTTCAAAACTATAAAGGAGTCTTGACACTTGCAGACAAAGCAACTCTTATAATACGGAAATTAACTGGAAACCCAATATCATTGAACTTGTAAAAGAAACACTACAACTCTGTACTGTTGCAAAAAAGTAATAGGTACTACAGCTACGAATTACGTATTAGAACTGTGTATCCTCCATAACGCCTATACAAACGTATGGCGAGATTTGGTGGACGGGTTTAAAGAAAGCCTGTCACCGAACTTATTTTAGCCGCGTAGAAGTCGACTTGCTTATGCATCATCATCATCACTAAGAACCACCTATGCGACTCTGGATAATTTGTTTCACTTTTTAGTTTAGCGTATTGAAGTAGCCGCAGCAAATGTCAGAAATTAATAAAGGGATAATTACATCGAAAGAACAATTAACAATTAACAATTAACTACTGGCGTTTGCACTTATTCAAATGGTGGTGTACATTTTATGACATTTATCAGCACAATAGAGAGAAAATAAATCGAAAAATATCCATTTTTTTTAAATTGTGAAGTCTTTTTTTTCAATTTGATTTGTTTTAGAAAAGTCACAATATTTAAAAAAAAAATGATGTCACAGTCTGACATTTCATACTTAATTTTTGTTTTCCACGGAATGCTTTGTTAACTAAATTTAAGAAGTTCAAGATTAGAATATTAGATTTTAAAAATGTATGTCGTTGGACTGGCTAAGCCGTTGGTTTGAACTCTCTTCCATGTACCTGTAACTCGAGAAGTTTTTTAGTCGTTAGGATATATCAATGAAAATTTCTTTTCAAACCTTAGTAAGTATTGAATGGCCCATCTGGAGACCATACAGTGGCATTTGAAACGATGAAGCCAGAGGAATTATTGTTTAAACCTTTTAATATTGTTTAAGCCTTTAAACTGCTGTATGGAATTTTCACAGAAGATATTGCAGATTTTGTACCAGGATGTATGGAATATGCAGCTGTAAAAAAAAATTCTTTTATTTGCCGATGATATTGTCCTTGTAGTATATTCCACTGAAACATTGCAACCATTGATTATTATTTTGGCGGATTATTGCAGCCTACGGATGATTGTAGCCAACGTGGAGAGATGAAAGGTGACAATTTATAGAGGAGCAACTGTTTCAACGAGAGGTGGTCACTGAATGGAGAACGATTCAAATCGTGAATTATAAATATCTGGGACAAAAATATAAGTATGGAAAAGGATTTAAAGGGGGAAAAAAATACGTGCACAGCAATGCAATGCGGCAGGACATCAAAATTGGAAACCAATTTAAATCTGGAATTGGAATATAGTGATAATTGGTTGACAGAAGCGGGAAAATCCACGAATGAAAGCGTTTACAGTCGACTAAGTTACAATCTGGACTGTAATTATATTCTGGTAGAGGTGATTTCGCTGATAATGAAGCTAGGAGGTGAATTAATGGATTCAAATATATTTCTCATAATCCAGCTCTTAAATTATATTAAAATTATTATCATTTACAAAAAAAACAAATGTGCTGTTAAAAGTTTGATAAATGTCGGAAGGGAAGATCATGCTTTAACTGATTTTGTAGTAATATAACTGAAAATAATATAACAAAATAATTCAAACAATAATAATAAAAATAAAAAAAAATCGAACTTATTAGAGGTACCCCTGCCACAAATTTGTTTCTGAGAAATGACCCTTTAAGGATAACTATTTCTAAAAAGTCCTGTGACATTTACAGAAAATGCATAGGTATAAACTTCTAAGCTTTTAATATGAATTATTGTTGTAAGGTTTCATTTTCTGTGAAATTCTCCTTCAAATTCATTTAGTTTCTTAGTCGAAATTAGTTTTTGATTTCGTGTATATGTATACACGAAAAAATACCCTCTTCCACATGAATTTAAGCTTATACATAAACAAAAAATTCGACTTATTATTTTTTAAGGAAAATTTACTCTACCTACTACTATGTACTTTTTTTTTATGCGAATACTGTGATAGATAAAAAATACTATGTTTGTATTCATATTTACTGATGTTTTTGCATCAAACAATACAAGTTTGATACATTTTATTCACAATGCTGCATAAAGGAAAGTAATAACTAAAAATCCGCAATTTAGTTTGTGTTGCACTTTGTTGTAAGCTTTGTCGAATGTGCAAAGCAACAAAGCTTAATGTATATTTTACAAAAGGAAATGCGTATGATCATATTTTATTTGACCATGAAGTAAACATACAATGTCGACAGTTGACCGCTATAAGATAGTAAGGAAACGTCTCCTTGGGTTTGTTCTTTATTTTTGACAGCGAAATCTCATCAGATATGAATGCTAATGTTAGTTATACAACTGGTATCTTTTTTCCTAAATTTCCTAATATTTCTGGATTGAAAAAATAGTTTTATTACCTGTTTGCCGTTTTTAGACAAACTCAATTTTCTATGTACGTATGTACATCAGGTGCATTCAGTTTTAAGATTATACTATTATGTAGATTTACAAAACATCCGAGGTCTAAATCTAGATTTTCAAGTAGTATTATACAATAGTAATGGGAACCAGTTACTTACTTGAACTTACTCTGGGTTGAAATTAGATTGGACAACGTAAACATTTTCTCCTATTTACACTTTACCCTTCTGGCAGAATGTGAGCTTCGTTGTGAACTTTTACTGAATTTCCTTCATGTCAGAAACCTAAACCTTGAAAACTCAAAGTAAATCGATATTGATCTAATCAGAAATTCATTCTTCACTGGTCCATTTGCGAAGACTTATTTGGTAAACTGGATACTACCTTTAGATATTCAAACTTTCAATGGGTAAAACTTTAGTCTTGTTATGATGGTCTAGGTTCTGTTAACAGAAGTTTCATTAAAAGATTGGCCAAAAACTCTACTTTTAAAAAATATAATTTTTCAAAATTGTAAGTAGAAATGGAAAAAATTGCTAATGCAAAACTTATAGATATTGAAATTCTCTGTAATTCACCTAAGTACCATATTCACTTAATAAAGTAAGAACCCAAATTAAATGTAAGAAAATCTGACTGATTTCGAACGCTGCGAAGCACAAATGGCGAACAACTAAATTTACGTTTCACAAAGTATACAAATACGCTCGATAGAGGCCATATTACAGTCTGTAGATGTTGTTGCTGTCAATAACTCGGACCACAAGATTGATGGAATCAATTCATGTCCCGGGACATTCTTAAATGGCCTGATGAGAAGAATATGCAGTTTCTTGGATCTTCCAATATATATAACTACGATCCTAAACACATTGCTAAACTTGTTATCGATTTGCTTAATGCAAACCATATTGTTGTTATATTTAATTGGCCAGTACTGAATTAACACAAGCATTTCACTGAATATAAAACAAATAAATCCTCGAATATTAGCAAACTGCACTTTATTATTTTTTTTTCATTCACGGCAACAAGTTTTGTGCAACATTGTACGTAAATTTATTTTAGTCTATTAAGAAGCTATTTTAATGTAAATGCAAACAGCTTCTGGCAGGCAGTACTTTGCAATAGGTACGTATATTTATCGTATCAATGAAATGCACCTTTCATGTCTCACCTTCGTCCTGCTCAATGGTTCAACATGTTTGTTGAAATTGAGAATTAATTTGAGAATTAAAATCCTGTTTTGCTGCCATGTACATACAATGTTTTCTTTTTTTCACGGATAACTTCTGGCGGTTGTTGTAAATGAAGTACAAATTTTTAACATGAAAAAAAATCCTTATGGCTAAATGCCAGATTGGTTACACAAAAAGCTCATGTTAAACAAAATACTTGTACAATGTAATTCAAAACCAATAATCTAGTTGAAATGCATGGTGTAATGGTGTAACAAACAGTTGTTAAAATTATAAATAAGTGAAGATTTGAATTCAGTTAAGACCAAATACAAAAAATTGGAATACCAGCTAAAGTAGATGTTTTTTTTTGTACTGTAATTACTAAAAAAATGACCAAAATAAAAAAAAAACCATGCCACGCGGTAGGTCCTTTATATGAAAATATTTTCTTGCGAACGTATGACAAATTTTTGAATTAGTCGCTAAGGGGCAACTGAAAAAACAATATCCTTATCTTAACTTTCAATGAACTGTTTAATGAAATCAAAACATAAGCTTAGCCCTCTACCGCATGAATTAATTTATTTTTCAATGCAAACGCGCGAGGAAATGAAGTTGAAATGAGAAAATCGCAGACAGCCGTTTTCTGGAAAATATGAAAAGTACCGCTTTGTATTATAAGGATGCAAACAAAGTGATCATGTTGTGTTTTACTCATATCGAATGTGATGTAGTAAAGAAAGCCATATATGGCTTCGTATGCGGTAGAGGGTTAGCTTTAAACTCATATCAGCTAAGTTTATATGAAAAACAAGAAACTATTGAGTACTAATGCTTTATCTGACAACGATCCGAATAGGGTTTCAAAGTATTGTGGGATTTGAAAAAAAAACTCCAAAAAGCATTTTAGTAACTTCATAATAATTTTAATTATAAAAGATAATTTTCTAAGTTTATTTAATTATCTAATACAAAATAGTAAAATAACATGTAAATATGTATATGGACATGCATTATTCAGTCTTTGTTTCTTCAAGCTACCTGGATGCAGAACACTAGTAGAGAATTGCTTAGAAGACTTAACCTTGAGAGCAATCATTGTTTTTCGATGAGTCTAATATAAGAACAAACCAAAATATTGCAAATGACCTATTCAAAACAGATTCCAGGTTTTTAAAATCATCATGTTTTAGATGTTGCAACTAGCATTAGTCAAAAATATTTTGTGCTTAACAAAATATTGTCATCAGTTTTTAACTGAACCCTATTATATTATTGTTTAGCACGAATATGTATATACATATATATGTATGTACATCATTACAATGCGCGACCGTATCTTAAAATTTTTTATAAGCCATTAGTTACCCCAAAACACTGTATGAATTTTAAGAGATACGTTCCCTAAGGTAAATAAGTAATTTGACAGGGACTTCTCATCCTTTTCGTTTTTTATTCTCTCAAGTGCCAATTTTTTAATATTTCCATATTATGAATAATAGAAGAACTGAAGAAGATTACGTTGGGCGCAAAAAGCATGCCCCATCAATCATACAACTTTGTGAAACACCTCAGGCTATGGCTACTTTTCTCTCCCAATCCGAATTCAAAAATATATTACGTAGTTTGAAAAAATTAGATATTCTAAATTATATGTGAATTAAAACTTTAGTTTACCTTGTACTCAAGACGAATATCACAAATAGTTGAGTTTAATTTTGACTCATACTTTGGACTGGAAACGAATAGAAAAGGCGTACAATGCAAACACCCGACCAAAGTGAGTCCAACTAGCACAATTTTGGCTCTTTTGACAGTGCACATGGTCTGGCGCTTTAATGGATACATCACCGCAATGAATCTTTCCACAGTAAACGCAACTACAAACCATACCGAACAGAAGCTGCACAGGCTGCTGAAAAATGTAAAGAATTGACAAACGAACTCGCGATTGTAAAAGTGCACCTCCACGAAATTTAACCACTGGGCAAACAAACCGAACAGAAAACAAGTATCACTAACAGCCAATGCCGCCAAATAGAAACTCGATGAGAGTTTCTTTAATTTGGTTTTAAAAAACACAAAAACTGAAAGTATGTTTCCTATGCTGCCGCTAAACACTAGAATCGGTGTGTAGTAAAGAGATAAATAGTCGCTGATCAGTTCCGCAGTGGAAATTATTCTCGAGTACGGCTGCTGCGACTGCAGATCGATACTTAAAGTTCGATTCGGCCCTGAAAGTGTAGCATTAACCTCGGTTTGGTTCATAATCCAATCTGTGTAGTCCATCATGTCGGCGTTTACTAGGCTCCTTTGGAATGTTGTTCGCTGTTTATCGAATTATCTTAATACTCATTGTTTCGTGTAGCAGCGGGATTCCGGTTTCTTCATATCATTTATATTTTATTGTATTTTCTAAATCAAAGCACTCTTGCTGTGAACAAAACTAAATCTCGGTACTCTTATCGCAACCATACGCACGGACATTATATTCTTTATTCATTTTCAGCTAACAAACACCTCAGTGCCTCTGTGCACGAGCACTCATCCCGCTTTGAAATTCAATATCTTTTCGAAGTAAAATTTCTTGAAGCACCGCGCTTTTTCGACAAGAAAACCTTACGCTTGGCTAATACAAGTGTATATTCCGAGCAGAACATGACCGAGGGCCGCCAGAGAAGATACTAAAATCTATGAATGAAAATATTTCACTTTAAATGGGAAAACTTGGCGCCACATTTAGGGGATGGTAATGTGGGAAAAGCTTTTGTTCCAGTGAGTTTTCCAGTTGGAAGGAAAGTCCTCGGATAGTACTTTCCTATGGACGACGTCATGAAAATAAGAAAACAGCAACAGGTTCCACCTTCGCTCGGAGTATGGTAGTACTAGTGCAATTAGGGAGGGCGGTCAAGGTCACATTTGTTTACTAAATCTGCATGTAATTTGTGTTCGCGTCAGAAATATTGAAAAGCATTTTGAAAAATAGGAAAATCGAACTAGCACATGGCTAATGGATTCTATAAATAAGAAGTAAAAATACGCATTAAATGTTGTGTTCGACAGCAGGAATATTTGAAATCTTCATTCTATTTTGTAAAATATTTTCCTCGAACGTACGAAGTAAAGTAATTTGTTTATTGTTTATAAATTTATTAGTGACCTCAAAAACCTGAATACACAACCGTGATTGTCGCTTTTTCCAGAAGAGTACCTTTGCATAATAAAGAAATAAATTTCTCCGGGGACTTGTCAATGTTTACCAAAAATGGAGACTTAAAATAAAAAAAAGAATGATTTGCCAACTTGTCACCAACCACCCACATTGAGCCTAATGGGCGTTTTGACCTTTTTAGCATTTTGATTTTTAGTCGTGAAATGAAATTTTAATTAGAGTTTCCATAAATTAAATGTGGGTGGTGCCGGGAGCTGCGTTTAAGATATTATTCTTTTTAGAATGTGATAAATCAGACGAATTCTGACTTTCCCAGCAGCGCAATTCCATATTTGAACCACCTAACGCTATCTGCGTGTTGTTCTTTTAAAGATAGTAACTTGTATTAGCACACAAACGAGAAATCTTACGTTATTACTACTTATGTAGCCTTAGATGTCTGTCGAGTAAAATAAATTATGTAGACTTGAATCTCAGTAGCAAACTATTATATATATATTTATGGGCGCCGCCGTGACTCAAGTGGAGTTTGAGGTCCGAATCCCAGGCAAAACACCTAAAAATGTTTGTACGACCCCACTTCTCGCGAGCGTCTGTGAGAAGCTAGGCCCTGGGTCATCCTTTACGTCTCTTACCCCGCTTCTTTCTTGAAAATTAACTACATTTTTGTGTTAATATACGAAATATACATATTGGCGGAATTCACATGTCATAAAATAGAGTTAAGGATTGAGGTATTCATTGAATAAATGATTGAATGATTCCTGATTCAGGCACGGTTTTCTGATCATCATAACACCGAGTCTTATTAAGATATCACTATGTCATATTTTATTTGAAGAATTTTGTTTTTTTCTTCACTGGGTGGTCCAATTATCTCAAGACATATTATTTTCAACCACGTCATTACGACTAATTTGTTAAAGTTGTAAAACAACATACCAAGTCCCCCGGTTGGTTGAACACACAAAATAAAAGTATTGACCTATGTATGTACATAATAGTCCAGACGAATGGCAGATCAACAAATATTGCCAGGTATACAAATGTGCTGTGAAATGATAAAGAATAAATTAATTTGGAAGACACGGTTTGCCCCAATTTCTGAAAATGTATGTATTGTCAACTGGCTGGTCAAACAATTGTTGGCTTACAATATTGATAATAGGTAACAATATTGGTAGGTAATTTGTTCACAAAACATTCGCAGACATTGTTAGGCATAGCATAGCATTTCACAGAACTTTTTTTCTTTCTGAAAAAGTGCAAAATGCAAGTTAAAATATAACAAAAGGAGCCATTATGAGTTCCCTAGCGCCATGCATATTGGAAAGCAGCGACGAATGAGACGAATCGTCGCACAAATTACTATGTGCCAAAGGATTGGGTAATTTGTCGCTAGATAATCAAATTCTTTTTCATTCACTCCCCCATTATTATTCCTTTTCGCTGCACAAAATCAAACTAGAAAATAGTCACAGAACACAGCACAGAAAATACGTATCACGCATGCAAAATATATGGTTAAGAACAACAAAAACATCTTTCAAGAAATTAATTGTCAGATGGCTAAGCCTCGCACATCTGCGAACTTTCAATGAGTCAGTCAAAGATGGACTGGATTCAATTCAGTAAAACAAATTCCTACGATTTTACTTTTTTTTTTTTGAAAAAATATCAGGATACCCTGTAGATTAATATCATCATTTCTTTCTGGGTTCCTGCTAATAAAGCATATTTTTCCCCATGGGCAAAGTCCGAGAATTTTACGTCAAACAAGTAAAACTTTGTTCTCCCATGTGGGAAAAATAATAAAAAAACTTTAACTTTCCCACTGATAACATAACTTTCTCCAACTTAAGTAAGGTTCAGCTTTGAACTGACAGTTTTTTGATGAAAGTTAAAATTTTTCGTGAATTTTATTGAAATGACGAAAACTGATGCATTGAAGATGATAATGTGAAACAAGTTTCGTTATTTGACTTGTAGCAAGCGTGGATTGCGTATCGAATCACAAGACAATTTTAGTAAAATTGATATTCTTAGAATGATATTATGTAGCCTATGTTGAAATATTGAGAACTGGCAATCTACGAATGTCAGTTTAAAGTAGATGAAGTGTAAGGTACTTTATACAAAAAGTGTTTCAAAGCAAACAGTAAGAACAATAGAAACTGATTTACTTTATTCAAATATAACATTAGATTACAAATAGAATAGGACCCAGGCCCTAGCTCCTCCCAACCAGACGTGTTGGGCATGAATGGAAGGGGCCTACTGTTGAATGCCGTGTCTGAAAGGCAATTATTTATGTTATCGAATGTTTGCCAGACCCTCGCAAGAGGTGGGACGGTAAAAAACTTTTAGGTGTTTTGACTGGGATTCGAACCTCCAACCCTTTGCTCCGTAGTCCAACGCTCCAACTACATAACGTTTTTCATAACGTTGTACTCTCGAATGTTTGTCAGATCCTCGGAAGAGTTGGGACGGTAAAAAACTTTTAGGTGTTTTGACTGGGATTCGAACATCCAACCCTTTGCTCCGTAGGCCAACGCTCCAACTACATGAGCCACGGCGCCTTACTATCTTAGATTTATAGCTGTTTATTGTGTTGTTTTTACTTGCACCTACCTATAGGGCAAGTATTGCAATCGTGAAAAAAATCGAACTCGAGATTTTAATCAAACTTGACATTACTATGATGGAGAAGTCCAAAAAAGTAGGTCCGGCAATTCCGCCTGTCTGTCTGTCTGTCAGTCTGTCTGTCTGTCTGTCTGTATGTCTGTCTGTATATTCGACTACAGCCTAAACGGCTGGACCGATTTACTTCAAACTTCATATCTTATAAACTCCCATTCCTGCCTGAGGGCTTCTTTAAAAGAAGTTGTGCTGCTGATCACCCAATTTCTAATATTTCTCTCAAGCTGGTTACGAAGGTGCTCGATGGGATTGATGTCAGGTGATTGTGAAGTGTTTTCAGTTGCGAGGATGTATTGAAAAGCAGCCACATTTTAACATTATGTGCTGTTTGTTTCGGGTCATTGTCTTGTTGGAAGATGTAATCTGACCCTAGACCCAATTTTGTTGCACTTTGTTGGAGATTTCTTTTCAGGATATTGAGGTATCCATGTTGATCCATTATATAGTCAATGAACTCCATTTGGCCCACCCCGAGTGCAGACATACACCCCCAAATCATGACATTACCACCACCGTGTTTCACTGCTGCTTGGAGATTAACCATCATAACCCACCATTGTCAAACAAATTAAACTTACTCTCGTTGCTGAAAATTACGGACTCCCAAAACTCTGACCCCTTGTTAACATGTTCTTTGGCGAAATTAAGTCGTTTTTTATTGGTTTCTGAAATGAAAGGTTTGCGACGTGCAATTTTTCCGTGAAAATCATGCGATCTTAAAACCCATCCCGCAATTTGGACAGAAAGTGGTTTATTTATCATTTCAGACATCTCTGCGGTCTGAAATTTTACAGGTGTCTTCGGGTTTTGCTTGATTTTCCTGATAATATGCTTCTCATTTGCTGCTAAAAATATTTTTTTTTTCGTCCTCTACCTCTCTTATTTTCTAAATTCCTAAACAATATTCCTGAACAATATCCCTAACCACGGTGTAAGATCTTCCCACAAGGTGACCGGTCTCGCGGTGTATTTCCCGGTATGTCTTTCCTTGGCAAAATAGCGTTTGGATAAGCTTTCGTTCTTCCAAAGTGTCTGTTTTTTTATTCAATGTTCAGAGAATTGTTGGCATACTGCCGATAGCTTCGAATCCGTTATCTTTTAGCATGGATTCGACTGGCAAACATACAGAAGAGATGTAAAATAAAAAAATAATAATTTTTCGCATCGAAAACTTATAAAAAGTCGCATATTTGGCTATGAAGTAGCTGTGAACATGTGCATATTTGGTGTTGCCTTTAACATATTTTGGTAGCTTTCATTTGAATACAAGCGAGTGACAGCTCACCGAGTTAACCACGTTCCTTGCGCAAAATTTTCCATAAGGTTAGTGCCCACGTTGACGAATCAATGAATTAAGATATGCCCAAACATTGGCCTCAACGAACGGCGCCATTTCATCTGGGCGCATTGCTGCCAACATCTTTATATGTAGTTTAAAAGAGTATGTGTAGTGCGAGCGAAGTTGTGTTGTAAATAGCAGACTCATTTGATCAATTATGTTGACACTTAAATTTGTGGTACTGATTTTAGTAATACATTTTCACAATCTGTAAACGTTTCTCAGGCCACACCCACTGCAGTACCCACATATGTACATATGAATAAATTAAAGAAATTCTATAGTTTGTTTATGATGGCTGGATGCTGTAGGAATAGGGTAGGTTCTGATTGGCGTCAACTTGGTGACGTCCAGTACTGTAACTATTACTATGCATCAATTGTGCTTATTTTACCTCCAAATGGTAGCAAAACTTATAAGCGCGAGTGTTGAACAAGAGAAAATTGCAGCACTATAAACACGACAGTGGACGAACTCTCTCGATGGGGTCAACGGTGGCGTCAGAGCTTTAAGCGGAAGCAGAAACTTTATCCGGGCTACTTCGACATCCTTGGAGCCCAGGCCCGAAGCGGGTTACTGACATTGGTTTTCTCAACCGGCCCGTTGTCCTAGGGGTTTCACCAAAAGGAACTGGCCCTCCAGGTTGGGGGTAGTGCCCCCCTCATACAAGATCACGACCCGGAACGTTTACGGACTATGAACTAAGAGTATGCACCTGGAACGTACGTACATTGTACACCCCTGGTGCTGTTCAAAAACTTGAATCTGTCCTCACGCGGTACAAGGCAGATATTACCGCGATCCAAGAGATACGATGGATAGGATCAGGAATACAAAAACGACAAAATTGCGACATTTATTACAGCTGCCACAAAAGACTGCACATGTTAGGATGCGGATTCGTCGTGGGAAATCGGCTACGCTCAATGATAATTGACTTCAAGCCGATCAGCGATCGCCTGGCTGTGATCCGCATCAAAGCCACATTTCAAAACATCAGCTTAATATGTGCACACGCCCCTACCGACGAAGCTGCAGACTCTATCAAGGAGGAATTTTATGACCTCCTGGACGGGGCCTACGGAGCCTGTCCGGAGTATGATGTCAAAATCGTACTCGGAGACTTCAATGCCAAAATCGGTAAGGAAAACATTACTGGCGGATTAGTCGGAAGTACAGCCTCCACGATACGACAACAGACAACGGCTTCCGACTAATCGACTTTGCAGCAGCTCGTAATACGGGGATAAGTAGCACTAGGTTTCAAATACTACGCATCCACACAGCAACCTAGCTATCTCCAGACGGTCGAACCGCCAACCAAATCGACCACGTGCTAATCGATGCGAGGCACGCATCCAGCATTCTAAATGTGCAAACATTTAGAGGGGCAAATGTCGACTCTGACCATTACCTTGTTGCAGCCAAATTCAGAGCTCGACTATCCAACGAGAAGAAGCTGCGAAATGCCCAGAAGAAGAAATTCAACGTTGGAAGCCTTAGCACGACTGGAGTAGCCAAAGTCTACAGAGCGCGTCTGAGTGAGAAACTCTCCGCTGTGTATTCACCTTCCACAAATGCCAACAACCAGTGGAACCAGTACCGCGACATCATCAAAGAGGTAGCCGAGACCACCATAGGTTACCAACCACCACCTAAGAGGAGCCCGTGGTATGATGATGAATGCGTACGTCGGAAAAGGTGACAGAAAATGCACACCTACAAATGCTGCAGCGGAAAACAAGAGTATCAAGGTACAGCAAGGGAAGAGTATCGAGCCAGAAGAAGGGAGGAGAAAAAGATCCTGCGTAAAAAGAAAAGGGCCCACGCAGTCTCCCAGCTCAAGGATATCGAAGAGTCTTGCGACAGGAACAACACCCGGATGTTTTTTAAGAAACAACTTAAGAAAGCCAAGAATTTCATCGACTTTAAAGCCGCATACGACAGCATTCATCGTCTTGAGCTCTACAAGGCGATGGCCGAATTCGGGATTCCGGCAAAATTGATCCAGTTGTGCCGCGTGACGCTGGAAAACACGCGGTGCAATGTGCAATTTGGGAACAGCTCTTCTGAACTATTCCAAATTTGCACCGGATTTCGGCAAGGAGATGCGCTGTCGTGTGACTTCTTCAATCTAGTGCTGGAACAGATAGTGCGCAGGGCAGGTGTCAACACGGAAGGCACTATCTTCAATAAATCTGTCCAGCTGCTGGGATATGCAGACGACATCGACATCATCGGTCGTTCCCAGCATGCCGTTATAGAAGCTTTCACGGCAATTGAAGAAGAGGCGAAACGAGTTGGCCTTGAAGTAAATGAGGACAAGATCAAGTACCTGTTGTCAACAAACAAAGAAGCATCGGTCCACCGTCTAGGACAAAACGTCACTGTTGGTAACAGTAACTTTGAGGTAGTTAGGGAGTTTACCTACCTCGGAGTAAATATCAACTCCACGAACGACACCCTAGTGGGGATTCGACGAAGACTTACCCTAGCAAACCGCTGCTACTTCGGTTTGGCAAAACAAATGGGTTCAAAACTCCTATCTCGGAAGACGAAATGTATGCTCTACAAAACTCTGATCCTGCCAGTTCTGCTATATGGAGCCGAGTGCTGGACGATAAGCAGGAAAGCAGAACACATGTTGGGCACTTTCGAGGAAAAAATTCTTCGTCGAATTTTCGGTCTCATATGCGAGGAGGGCGAATGGAGGAGAAGATACAACCGCGAACTCTACGAGCTGTACCAAGATGGGGATGTAGTCCAAAAAGCCAAAATACGTAGACTACACTGGCTCGGTCACATCGAGCGAATGGACAATAATGCTCCAGCAAAGAGGATCTTCGACTCACAGCCCCCAGGTTCGAGACGACAAGGAAGACCGAACCTCCGTTTTAAAGACCAAGCTATCGCGGATGCCAGAGCGCTTGGTCTGGACAACTGGAAGCAGCGTGCCCGGGATCGAAGAGAATGGAAGGCTACCGTGTCTCAGGCAGGGACTCTTCACGGGTCGGGAGCCCGTTAAGTAAGTAAGTAAGTATAGTTTGTTTGTTATATATAGGAACATTAAAGTTTTCATATTACTTGGGAAATTTTAGTTTCACAATATTACTGAAATCCATCTTAGCTGATTTGTATCTGAAATCAAAATATTTATACAAACACATGTATGTAAATATCATCGAAATATTTTAAACTGCCTGTTTATTGTCTGCCGGTACTTTAATTTCAACGGAATATGTTCCCGATTTCAATAAACTGTCAAAACGGCTCCTCACTTACTTCGATTGTTCTATTATAAAACGATTCACCATAATCAGATTTGTGTCGTTCAGTGTAATTGGTTCTATGTTGTAATTCAGGCTTGATATAACATCATTTATGGCAAGTATAGGTATAAAGAAAATTGGCCCTAAGCGGCTTCTCTGTGGAACAACGGAAACATGTTTTTAGACTTAAATTCAATAAATTTATGTGAAAAACCATAATCTTTTTACATAAATTATATTGTGGAAAGTTGGTCGAATACGATTACAAAAATGATAAATTAACAGCTGCATACATGCACATACATTTATTACCCAATTGACTGTATGGGAGATCTTGTGTTCATACGCAGGGGTATTTACTTCCGCTAAACGCTGATTTTGATGAAATTGTCATAAATCACTTAGCGCCACCAGTAGATACACTCGATTTCCACCTATGTATGTAATTTCGTCGAAATTCAATCACCAAATTTTGGCAATGGGTTATTTATCAGAAAATTGGTTTATATGTTCAATAAAATTCCATCCCATTCCATTTAAATAATAGAGTGGTGGATGTTTAATGGTTCAACAAACCTTTATACGGTTGTCACAAGTAACGTCTGAAAGGTGTTGTTGTTACCCCACCTTTGTTAACATTGCGTTTCCACGTTTAAGATCTACATATGTATATAAGTCACCCTATTCACTAATTGGGGACAAGATGTCAACAAAATTACATAGCTGAAAAGCTTGCTGCTCCTGACTTACATAACCTTTGTCAGGCATTCTGTTTAGACATCAATAAGGAAAGTCATATTCCAAAATGTAATGCTTATAATCTGAACTACAATTCATTATTTATTAATTTCTGTTTTTGTAATAGGATACAATGCCTTGTTCAAGAGTAAACCTAAAAGATACATTTATCTCAATAATTTAACAATAAATATTGTTTAATATCAAAGAGATAAATGATTGTCAAATTCTATTCTCTTTCATTTCATTCGTATCTATCACGGGCGAAGTAATATTCAGGAATGAAATCTTCAAGGAATCTCAATTGTTTCGGGTAGATAACATCTTCCATAATTTCTGAACTTTACTGTTAAGATCAATGGACCGAAGAAAAATCGCAGGCAAAGTGAAATGAAAAAGAAAAAGAAAAGGATTAATGTAATGACTTTTCTCGCAGAGCTTAAGTGTTGGCAGACCCAAGCGGCAATCATTCGGTGCTATTTTTAACTTCTCTTATTATAATCACGATACGCAATCTGAAACTCCCAAAAGGAACATGTATTCAAATTGTTAGCTGGAGAATGGAGATAATACGGAGAAAACAATTTTTCTTGTGAATAAGGTGCAAGAGGATTGTAATTCATCGACTCCTGGGTAGGGGCGGATGTTGCGTGAAATTACAATTTTAAATACAACGCACACACAAACAGGCAATCATGTGAATAATTAGGAATTCATGTTTGTATTTGATGATTTGGCTTTACCGCGATTATGAAATTTAAATAGGCGTGACAAGGTACAAATACAAATAACGCGAATTTACGATAATGCTCCCAATTTATCCACCCAAAATACATATCCCTAGGGTACACCCTGACACTCATGGTGTTTCAAGAGCTATATAAATAAAAAGATACGCCTAAATTTAATCATTAGTTGTTTACACGATTTTGATTTAATCCAGGATATTGTGGAACGCGTTATTGGCAACCACCACGTTTGCAGAAATGTTTTCCGCCCTTACAACAGCCTTAAATAGTCTTCATAAAACAGAAACCATCTAAGCAATAATCCCATGATTATTTTGGGGAATTGCCTCGGATTATTGCTTGCGAATGAAATCCCAATAAAATTACGTCATATCCAATGAGTTTTAAGGAAAGGGCATTCATTCGGATGGAACGCCCAGAAAACAAACGTACACAGTATATTGTAGTGCACAGAATTATTGCTAGTAGCACTTAGTTTTTGTTTTGATGATGTGCAAACTAAATACAGACGGCAGCGGGTGCTGCTTGGAAAAGATAAAAAATTTTATTATTCCAACCGATCAACTGGAAATGTGAAAGATATTTATAGGAGCCATTGGCAATAATTTAGAAAGTTCAGAGTGAAAAATATATGGAAATGCTTTATCTGCCAAGTTCTATTCGTCTCGCTCTGGGGGGAATGTTTACTATGAAGGGGTTCGGTGCATGGGGTTGAATTTAAATTTGACCTATGATGGATTGATTTTAAATAGATAGTATGAGAAGTAGTCTGGAACCTATTCAAGCAGATGTTCTATAGCGATATTGCCCTCCGGGAATGTCAGTTCCGGACCTGTGATTGATGATACTTATTTAGTTTGCTTAACTGGAGGTATTGATTAAACTCAACCCCATCAATAATATATGTATGTGTAAGTCGGCGCTTTAAATTTAATAAAATATTCTATCATCAATCAGGGTTTTGAAAAGTGTCATCTTATACAATATGTTTACAGTGTTTTGTACAAAAGTCATGTAAACCTGCTGCTCTGTATATTGCGAACATAATAGAGGTGCTTTCCTCTAGTTTAGGGCTGCGTTTATGAGTAGGCGTAGGCGCATCGGGCGATGCAATGGGCTTTCGCAGGCGGAAAATTAGGCGTTCATTATTCATGAAAATTATTATTAAATATAACATAAGGCACGTCGAGGAAATTTCATCATATGCACTCTCGTTTCTAAACATTTACTGAATAATTCACAAACATAGAACTGGAAGTACAATGATTAAAAGTGGCAATGCCACCCATGCCCACTCATGATGAATATTATAGTCATTATAGCTATTTCCAAGGAATACTAGTGTGTATTTCCCCCCTTTAGTAATAGAGAATATGAACATATAGAACAAACAAACGTGTTTGGAAACCTCTATAGAAGATGCCTGATAGAAGGAAAGTTCCTCCTGAAAGGAAAACGACACCCGCTGGTACTTATGTAAATAGGTGCGTTCGGCAGGCTGTAACAACATTATGAGCGCACTGAGGAATATTCGAGTACCGAACTATTCGCTACAAATAATCACAAATTGTAGATAGAACAATACGATACAAATGAAGGGATCAGTTCTACGTCCCGCCCTGTGGAACATTATGTATGATGTGCTACGTATCCGTAAACCAAGAGTGGACGTAATCAGATACGCCAATGACATCGCGGTGGTGGTAGTAGCCAAAACCCTAGAGGAGGTGACGCAAAACTGCAACAACACCACCACAGACGTGAAGATATGGCTCGCTCAACCGGCCTGAAATTAACGGACAATAGAACTAAAGCTATCCTCATAAGTAGCCGCAAAAAAGTTAAGCATCTGGTAATAAGGGTAGGAAAGCACTCCAATGCCATACATAAAGTACCTCGGGGTACTACTTGACCATAGACTTAACATTAGAGAGCACTTAACTTACATAAGCACGAAAGCTAACGGTGGGCGCAATATTCAGGGTAATGCCAAATCTGCTTGCGACATCAATTCCCATGCAAGCGAACCTTATATGGGCACCGGTAACAGCTATAACTTCATAGGTATACATATATGAGAAGTATAAACTCTGTGCTTAGAAGCGCATCCCTCAGAGTATGCTGCGCATATAGAATGGTATTCGCACACTTTCAGGAGCATGAAATCTGGAATAACTCCTAGCACGGGCTTTTAAGTATCCATAAACGATTTCACCACTCCAGCTAGCCTCCAATGATTGACGTGAATACGCTACGTGATAAACACCGTCTAATGAAATATTCGTTTTACCTATGTTTACATTCAAAGTTCATTATCCAATTTCGTAAAAACTATAATCTTCGTTTGAATCTACATATAACTATAGAGTTTTGTAGTCAATGAAATTAAAGATAGTTTTTACTTGCACCTATACCTATAGGGCAAGTATTGCAATCGTGAAAAAAATCGAACTCGAGATTTTAATCAAACTTGACATTACTATGATGGAGAAGTCCAAAAAAGTAGGTCCGGCAAATCCCGTCTGTCTGTCTGTCTATCAGTCTGTCAGTCTGTCAGTCTGTCTGTCTGTCTGTATATTCGACTACAGCCTAAACGGCTGAACGGATTTACTTCAAACTTCATATATAGGGTTTGTGGGATATTCCCTAGAGGCGAAATTTGAATTTTCATTCTAACCTCAAAATTAAGGGTAGTTTACTTAAGGCCGATTTCAGTTAAAATGGATTTTCTCAAAAACGGCTCTAACGATTTCGATAAAATTTGATGTGTGGGTTAGTTTGGGCATATTCTATGAGGTGGCATACCACGTTTTTCACGAAAAAATCGAATAACGGTAATATTGAAAATCAGCTGTTTCTCGGGTATTTGTTCGGCGATTGGGCTAAAAATTATTATTTGTAGGTTATAAGACAAGTCCAAAATAATGTCATACCAAATTTTGGAATGCCACGCCCACTTTTATAAAACTTATTTTTTTCAAAATTTTTACTAGAAATTGAGAAAAAATTATTTAAGCAAAGTAATAGATCTTCAAATTCTCTATAATTCACTCAAACACCCTATCTGGCCACGCCCACTTTTTATGGGCATTTTTATAAAAACAAAACAATGTTATGTTATGACTATTATTCCATCGAACGCGGAATGCCACGCCTACTTTACTGGGAAGACTTAGACTTGGACTTTAATCCTGATAAAATTATACACTTATAGCATTACGGTGCAAGTACGTACGACCCAGTCGTGCACTTTATTTACATATGTATCTATTCAAATAGTATAGGTTTTTAAATTCATCTACAAAAGAGAAAATCCAAATAAAGCCCAAACCATATGTTTAAATGACTCCTATTGATTTTCCATCTTCGTGATAAACATTTTCTGTTTTCTTTTTGTCCATGGGAAACAAGTGCAATTGATTCCCAGAATAATGGTTTAATATTCAAATTTTCGAAACGATACGTGTCAAGAGACGAAACCACATATTGCTGTTATGTTCGTTGCTTACAATCCCGTAATGATGTACCATTCATAGTAAGTGTGCGCTTATGTTAACAAGGACAATTATGTGAATCTGCTGGAAAAAATACTTTAATATTTGTCAAATGTGTATGTAAGTGTAACAAAAGCTTCAGGTGAGTTGGAATTATGTTCCCAAATAATAAAATTGAAATGCTGCATATCTTCAAAAACAAGCTAGCAAAAGCGTTTAGAGATGATAATTTTCTTAAAATCAGCCTTCCCAAAACATTCCAACTTGATATATGTAGGCTTTTAGAAGTTCGCACAATACGCCTGACGGGGTCTTATGTGCAATATTGAGGAGACTAATAATGGCGCAGTTTAGTGTCTCCTTTTTTGTGGATCGGGTAAACGATACTGAAGTTTCATTCTTTAGGCATACTTTCCTCCAACCGGTTCCCTTAAACAGTTCGTCTTCGAGGCCGTCCGACCCAACAGCTTTGTTGGACTTAAGTTTCGATATAGATATCCTGACTTCGTTGTGGTCGGGTGGTAAGAAGTCTGGGTTTTCACCGTCCAAGTTGAATGATTCGTTCTGCCTGATAGGGGAATTTGGGTCTTCGTCACCATTTAAACAGTTCATATCTTTAACACCTACTGGGACTTAACTAGGAGATTTTCTTGTTTATCTCAACAGATCTTTTTGCATTGATTTCTTTTTACTTGATATCGACTACATACAGCATACCAATGTTGAGAGAGTCCTCCTACGTCCACTGAGAATAAACACCCCACTTATCAAACGACTTACCCACATACGATTTAACTAAGTTGAAAGACTTGTCAGTCAGAAAAATCGAGCAAATGATTGACTAACTAGCCAACACACAGTTTGATTTGGACAACAACCGACGGAGTTAAATCGTGTGTGGTGTGAATGCTCGTAAGCTAAAATCAAGGGAGTTCTCTAGAATCCACTACATATTTGATCTTCATACGGAAGTTACAATTGTCGATTTTACTCTTACAATCGTTCATATTATATTATTCATAACAAGGTATTTTTGGACATAAAGTACTTCGCCATTTCTTAAGTAGTACTTGCTACATCGTACAGTCCTTTTAACCAGAAACTGCTTTGTTCTCGTGCCTCCCACAGAATACCACAATGGTATAAAAATAGAAATGT
This sequence comes from Xylota segnis, assembly GCA_963583995.1. NCBI lineage: Eukaryota > Metazoa > Arthropoda > Insecta > Diptera > Syrphidae > Xylota > Xylota segnis. The sequence goes on from OY757238.1 coordinate 26,676,760, forward strand.
TGGTTGCTAAAAACTTCGTTCGTAGAAATATAAAAATACACAATCGAATAGCGGCGAGTTTTTACGGTCTTCTATTTATTAATCCTGGGGAATGAGTTCATATCTTAGGATAATCAAACACAAAAGCTACAAAATTGTGAGCTGAACGTACTGCTCCTGGACTATATCTAACTTTGGGTCGCACAATTATCTTTCAATTTGTGGAACAACACCCCAGCACTCAAGTTAAATGGCCAGAAAATTAAAGGTCCTTTTTTTTCTTCTCAATAATAATAAAAAAACAACAACTTTTTTTTACAATAATCTGATCTTACTCATCCTTCTGAGCGGATGGACGATGTTTTCAACTTTATTCGAATTTAAAGGACAGTTGTGAATTAGGGTGTGACAGAATTCGATTACTGATTTACCACAGTGCTGGCTAATCAGCTTCCAAGTGTGTTGTGCGTCATGTGCTGGCATTTAAGAACCAACAATTGCTCACAAATAACGTTTATGTATCTGCTGTGAGAAAGCAAACTATTTTATGAATTTCTAATATTGAATTGGCGAGTCGGATGATAAAGTGAGGTATTGAAGTTAAGGACTGGTACGCTTTCGCCTTCGCCTTCGTTTTCGTGTTTTTTGCAAGTGTTGAGTGTTTTCTTAATGGTTTTAACTGCTAACGCGCAATTTTTATGATTTTCTACGACTATTGCAACGAATATCGTACTGTTTTTGTAAATTCGACATTCGGCAGAAACCTCTGCTTTCGTTGATGTCCTACTGATTCTCAATCATATTACTGGGAATTTTTGATTCTTAAAATGCTCAAATTTAAAATGTCTGAATCGTTTTCACTATTGATATCTACTTATCACAAATAAAAATACTTTATAGGATTTATGTCGATTATTTATCTATATTACAAACTATTCGAACTTAATACACCCTTAGAATGGACTATATAAATACATAGGTTTGGTAGGAAGTCCTTAGAATCATAACATTATCTACCTAGTTGCCGCTTACATTAAGTGAAATTATAGGAACAGATACAAATACATTAATATGTATTTTACTCGCCCCAATGTGGCTTTGATAGAAAATTGATTGGCTTCCAATTTATGTCCATACATATGTTGATCAATTACTGAAGCTTCAACTTTCAAAGTAAATTCAATAAACACGTGATATCGATTCATATTTCAGATTAAATTCCTTACCAACCTTCCAATCGATCTTAAGTGGTCCCTAAATACCTATTTGGATGATTGATTGGTCCATGTCCTTATAAAAGTAAGGCTTATTAACATTCAAATCCCTTTCTCTTTAAAGTCTTCGAGAAAAGAATATCTTCCTGAAAAGTCACATTTCGTCTGGAATGGATCATATCATACCCTATCCTTCTTCTTATACATACCACCACACCAAAAGTAATCCAAATCAGTTTTAAATGAAAAAACCCCAGAAAGTGATCGTGGCCACATATGATGTATGGGTGAGTTGTAGACAATCTACGACCATATCAAAATTCTTGGACTGCATGAAACTTTTCTCTTTTTCCTTCTCAAAACCCCAAATATGAAATTTCACACTCCTAGCTTAAAACATAAGTCCCAAAAAGTGGTGACCTACGGACATGCAGACCTGACTCACTCGTTTTCGCTATTGATATTGATCACGAATATATATGTACATATACATATACTAACTATATAGGTAGAGTCTATCTCTATATCAATCTATATCTTGAAGATAATCAGAGGACTAGGTATTGCTTCGCAGCCTATTTTCTATGGTAATTTTGTTTTCTTTCAAGTGTTATCGTTTCTCGGAAAATGAGGTAATTTTCTGTTTTGTGTACCTTTTCTAAATTTTAACTCATCCTTAACCTAATTAAATTCTCCGAAGTGCCTAGCAGCCTTACATTCATTTTGTATCTCTAAAGTCTTTGCCTAACCCATCTTAATCGCCAAACGATCTTTCGTTTCGCACAAAATCAGCAACGGAATGAATTTATTTCTATTTTTAAATGGCAATAATAGTCAACAAAAGAGAATATAGAACATTCCTATTTATTTCAAACATAATTTTCGAAATTTATTATTTTATTCTATTTGTAATTGAAGTATGCTTTGTAGGCAATTTTAAAATTTTTGGGTTTTGAGATATTAGATTAGAGATCTTTTTAATTGCAGAGTCCTGATATTAAGGTAACTGTAGTGGTTGGAGTTAGGGGAAAAATAATGAACCTGTGTTCAAATCCAAACAACTGAAATCTCTTTCGTTTTCCAATGCTTCCAGTCGACGTCACAGAAAAGCTCCCATAAGCACTACTCATATCGGGAAAACTCCAATTCGTGCCGCAGTAGCAAAAAGCCTTCAACATAGCGTACACAGTTATTTTTACATTTTTCCTAATTTCTCTGTCGAAATGCCGACAACCGTTGACGTCGTTGAAGGCACGTTACCGTACCATCCCTTTCAAACAAATAATAATTTTATGTTTTATTCCAAAGATTCCAATGCAATTTAAAATGATTTTTTACTATTTCAGAGGATGAAAAGGCAGGAACCTTGGATATACTGCTTAGCAATGCATATTGTCGATCTCAGCGATTCCTTTCAAAGCAGATGGCACAGCTCCGGCCTGAACTGACCATGTCCATGTTTTCTGGTAAGTACAGATATAAAATACATAAGACCACAAAAATAATACAACCATACACTATCGTTTCTATTTTCTTTGATGATATGCAGAAATTACACATCGGTTTCAAACAGCGAGGGAAGAGGTCCGTGCTCTGCTTCTGCAATGTCTGTTGCCTTGGCTACAAAATATGGAATTAGTTGCAACTACCGTACCACCCGCAACGCCTTTGTCATACATCATGGTACGCTATATCCTTGCTATTGCTTACATAAATCGTTTTTGATGCGAAGTGTAATTTGTTACTCATTCGCTATATGTGTCTTCCCCTCTTGCTTTTTATTTCAGTACTTCCCTGATTCTGGAACACGTGGTCGACGGGAGGGCACTGGATCTACAGAGGCTACAGAGATGATATTGAATAATCTTTTTTACATTACGGCCAAGGTAAGACCTTTGGATAAATTTGAAATGAAAGTCTAAATTTGAATTTCCGGCTACATGCATGATGTATTCAAATGTAAATTCGGTACACATGGAGTGTGTCTGGGGTTTGATCCCCATTTTCCTTCTTAAGAATAATTGCGGACTGACGCATAGCTAAAAGGATTCGTAAAAGAAGTTAATGAGGCAGACACATTTTTGTACGGGGTCTTGTTTTTTAATATAGTAGATGGTTTTGATTGGCCATATCTTTCATGCCTATTTGAGTTTATAGCCTAAAATGTGTACACATTCTCTTAAATTGTAGCCATATGCAAAGTGTAGGTAGGTACCTGTGAGTAGAGAAAAAATACTCAAAGGACTGTATACGAGTATTGTTCTCTTTTGTTTTGGGTACTCCAGTGCTCTAGAAGACTGTTCATTTTCTCTGTACGCGTATGGTTGAATAAACTTCAACTTGGAAATAATCATTCATTTTCTTGTAGAATAAAGAAAAAAAAATGATGTTAGAGCAACAATTTAGAAAATTAATAATAAGATTGAAGAATTATTCCTTCTGTTCTTTTACTGTGCAGAAGGTATAAAAATGGATATACAATCTTAAAGTAAGTCTTCTAACATTTCAAGTTCTAATGGTAATTGGAGCATAACCCTTTTAAGGTATCTCAATATCTAAATTACATTACCATACACACCTTCGTGAATTTTTGGTACATATGTACGTGATATGTAGAGAAGCAGATATGGAGCTAAAGGTTCACGCTTCAGATTCATATTCTTATCAGTTTTTAAGTTACGAGTTAATTTTATAGAAGTAGGACTTTAATCCACTAAAAACATCCGAGTTTTTACAAATTTATAACAAGACAAGTAAAAAACAAACAAAATCGGTATTTGGTGCTCACAATGAAAATAATACCTTAATAACAAGTTCATTGGTGTATTCAATACTAATTTTTGACCATTCCTCTCGTGGTGCCTCACCCAGTGAATCCATATCAGAGGTGCTATGTTTCCGTTTAAAATCTGGAGACTGTGGTGGCATTTTTATCAATCTTGGGCTGTTATATAATAGTCATTTCCTTACAACATGTACCGTGTGTTTTGTAATGAATGAAAAAAGTGGGCGCCGTTGCTCAATGGTTAGTGCGTTGGACTATGGAGCAAGGGGTTCGAGGTTCGAATCCCAGTCGGTATACCTAAACATTTTCACGGCTCCACCTCTCGCGAGCGTCTGACAAACATCCGAAAGTACAACTGTCCTGAGAAAGCTTCTAAAATAACAAATTGCCCTTCGGATACTGCATAAAGCAGTAGGCCCCTTCCATTCGTGTAAAGAATATAACACGCACAACACGAATGGTTGTGAGAAGCTAGGCCCTGGCTCCCATCGACCTCTTGCGCCAAGTATTTTTTTTTTTTGTGATAAAAGTGAAATGTGTCCACTATTTCCGATTTTCGAGCACTTTCTTTCCCACTACTGTCTAAGGATGTGAAGATACTTTCACTTATACATATATACGTATTGCCCTTCCAAAGCCGACGTACACATCCAAACCATAACATTTTTGTACATATTTGGACAGAAAAACATGGTATTCCATGATATAAATATTTAATATAATAATAATTAACCCAAATATGAAATTGTATCGAAATCTTTGAAGCCGTTTTCGAGAAAATCTATAATTGAAATCGGTCTTAAGTAAAGTATTTCTTAGATTTTGGCTAGAATTAAAACCACAATTATGAACTTTGAACCAAATCCGTTCAGTCATTTATGCTGCAGTCCGAGTTACGAACTGACAGATGGACAAACAAATGGAGTCACTTTTTGACTAAACTTTGATTAAAATCTTGAGTTCGAAATCGTTTAGAAAATCAATATTTGCTCAATAGCTACATATGTTAACATATATAGTTCCAAGTAAAAGACAGACTTAAATGGTTAAGATACTTTTATACATACATCTCGTAAACATACTTCATATCCTTATCTGAAATTAACTTTGCATGCTTGAAAAACAGCTAACGTAAAGTGGCATTTTGAAATTAAATCCATTTTGTCATTGCTGAAGCAGTTCCGGAATGAAATCAAAAATATTCAAGCACAGGAATTCGATTTGCTTTACTTTACACAGCTTCGTATGTAAATAGGTGAGGAAACGATATATTGCTCCTAAGGAGAAAATAGATCAAAAGATAAACGGAGCATTCATGAATCAAAGAGTATCAACGAAGGATATTTCAACATCTGCAGCGGAAAACATTCCTCTTCCTTTTTGGGTTAAATATGGCAGACCCGATTTAAATACATATTGACATCTGCCAACGTGGAGGTGGTTAAATAAATGTCTCCCTAAATTCTTTAAATAAATATTAGATTTCAAGTTAAACATAAATTTTAAATTTAAGATACGTTCCCCCTTTAACATTTTACTTCGTTTGGAAACGGGCTGTACATGATTATGGCAGCTATCTTACACGTGCATATACAGGTGTAATGTTTATATTTAACTTTTATTTCTCTCAATTGAATCATTAGATTGGTTTTCTCTTTTGAGGTCTTATTTGCATTTATTTTAATTTGTAAAAACTAAAATTCTTTATTTTTTTTTTCTTTTTGATAAAAAGTCTGAGGGGACATCGTCACTCATGCTGTTTACATACATTATGTACATATTAAGGCTTATAACTACTATTTCTTAGTCTGAGATTCGAGATTCGTTCAGTCTCTTTTAAAACTTTTCGTCAATGCTTTTTAAATGGAGTCTAGTATACCTACATACACATACATAAGTATGTATACTCGTATAGAAAGAATAACAGCCTTACCTGATTATGTTTGAAACGGTCAATTAACCATCTTTAACAGTTCAAAATTATATTAAATACAATTATGTCAATTAAGGACAAGGAAATTAATTAAATTTTATACTTTTGAGACAAAGAGAACCGAATGTTTTCGCAGCAAAGGACTAGTGCTTTATAAAAGATTTGTAATCAATATTTATATTCGCGCGAATTTTCTCACTATTACTTTATTTTATGCTCAAAGATTTTTATTAATTTTCTAGGTAATTATTTATGCTATAAGTAATTGATTACAAATCTTGGGTAAATAAACAATCCTTTTTATATCCCATATACATATGTACACCGTATACATATACGTTCTGATCAGCATCAATAGCGAAAAGGAATGAGCCATGTCCGTACGTCCATACGTTACCTGTTACCACTTTTTCATAACTTTTTTGTATGAGACTGAACACAACCAAACACAACATTGCACCCACCATCGAAAAAAGATCTCATCAAGCGACTTAACACATACTGGCATTTGAGGAGAAAACATTCTTGGAGAGAATACACACACCACTACTCCAAGATTAATCCAACCGGCGTATCTTTCTCCTACCCAACAAACACCTCCTGCAAAATGAGCAGGTGTTTCTTGAGGCTGAGACTCGGGCATACTCAATTGACACACAGTCATCTCCTCATGAGAGACAACCCTCCTACCTGCCATCTCTGTCAATCGGGCGCTGTCCTGTCAACCGAACATCTAATACTCGTTTGCCCTGTAGTCAATCATCACTGTAACAACTTATTTCACAAAAACTCTTAGACCTATTACTAACCCCCTCTTCCCAAAATATTAAAGACGTCTACAAATTACTATTAACCCTTAAACTCGATAATTCCATCTAACTAAAACAAACATGTACCTTAATTCTAGCCGATAGCCCTGGTAGCTAGTGCTGTACCCTAGATATTAAGATGTAAATTTATTTATGTTTTAATGAATAATAATAATAATAATAATAAGACAAAATATTTAAGTATTCGGTTTCTCTACAGCTCGTCCATGCATCAGTTTTGGTCATACCCAATTGGGTACGTTTTCATCAAAGAACTGATTATTATGAATTCGTGCATGTCATATAAACGTTCTAATTAAAAACTACCTCTTGTTTGATTTCAAGCAAAATTCAAATAAACAATTTCCGTTGGTTACATTTTTTCAATAGTGTCTTTATAAAAGCGTCTCAAAACGTGAAAGTCGTTTACCGGTAACAATATCAGTTGACCGGAATTCTGCTGTTAGTTTGGAACATGAACTATAATACAAGTATTTATGTTGCCATTTTTATCGCATATTTGTTGATACATGTACTCGTATGTATATTATATTTATTTCCACCAATATATTTACATATGTAATAACATAAATATGTGCAAGTAACTCATTTGGCCCTGGGATATTTATTAAATTTTGGTCGGAGCGGTAGAAAACGTGGAGAGTGCTAATCAGTCTGCTCGTGAGGATCTGAACCTTTCAATTCGTAAGCGCGCAAGTGCTATAAATGTGCTAGATCAACATAAGACCATATATGCACATAGAACTAAGGCTGCACCCTATACAATTCAATTGGTGCAAGAATTAAGGCCCAGAATGCCAGTTAGGGGCATTTCCCCTGCCAATTTATCGTCAGGAGAAGTGACATAAATTGGCCTCCACGCAATCCTGATTTAAGCCCCATGGGGTTTTCCTATACGGTTGCCTCAAATCTGAAATTTACGCCAATAAACCGACTTCACTTGCGCATTTGAAAGAAAATATTTATCACGAAGTCTACCTGCGAAGTCTACATACGAAATTTTACTGTTGGACTAAATGAGTGGAGCGAACGAGAAGCCTTACATTTGAACGATATTATTTTTAAGAAATAAATTCCCAAATAATTAATAAACATTTTTTCAATAGATGGCTTTTTTTCTATCGATCTACTAAATATGAACTTTTTTTTGTTTTGATTAATAAGTATGACATGTGTGCATGTAGCATGTACATGTACATATGTAGGTACATCCTTATATAAAAGTTCCAAGACTTACGAATGAACGGACAAGTGAGGAACACCAATAGGAAATCAAAACATCAATAGGACAACATAACAAAAGTAATATTTTTTTCCAAACCATACATACCATAATGTATGGATGTGTATGTAACTACCTATGTGAATTTTAATCCCTTAAAATATGTATCAAAAGGATTTTACTTGAGATACCTTAAAGTATTTGCTTAGTTGTGTCATGTGGCATGGAATTTGATAACTAAAGGCCGTAACCTTCCTAACCCTTTAATTAAATAGCATTGCGCCTTTGTTTATAAATCAACTTGAAATCTAAGAAATTCATGGTTGTGTGTCATCAAAACAAAGGAAGATACGTAGAGCTGTAATTATTCGTACAATTAACTCCATGGAAATTTTCCAATTGCGAAACTACAAAGCCTTATGGTTGAAACGTAAAAGTACAAAGAAATCTTTAAACCTAAATAACCCTCTCAGGTTTCGCTTATTTAAATATGTATATAATATGGTTATTAAAGGATAGAGAAATAAATGTGAATGTAAGGTAGACGTGTAGATTCCTTTTAATCCTCAAAAAATATACAGACAAGCTACAATATTTTCGGAATGGATCGTATGATACCCAATCCGTATTTGTATTTAATTAATAATTACAACGATAACCTCTACAAAACCAGTTTTTTTAATGAACCGCACCCACAAAGTGTGCGTGGACAATTTCTGTCGTTATGAAACTTTTACATTTAATGTAAAATAGTAGCACTGCATTTCCTTGTCAAAAGTCCAGATACGAAATTTCAACTTCTTGCATATTTAGGCCCAAAAACTTGTGACATATAGACAAACGGACGCACATGGCTCAATAGTTTTTGTTATTGATATTAATCACGAATATACATAATGTATGAAGGTACTATATACTTTATAGGATTTACCTCGATAATTTCTATGTTACAAACTATGTATAAAACTTAATATACTATTAGGGTAGGGTATAAATATGCGTAGTTTTAGAGTGAAGAACAGAGAAAAAAAACATATTTTAAGTGATTACAACGAAAAATGGAAAAATTTCTGAAAAAAATATGGCGATTAACTTTAAGGAAAAAGTCATAAATATTAGAATTAAGCAAACATTATCTACTTGGATTTGCCTCAAGGTTACATTCTCAAACTTGAAACACAACAAATTTATATCAATTTACATTTATAAATTTACAATAAATAAATATTACATTTTGTTGGTACAAAAACATAAACCTATATAACAATAAACGAAGGTAGTAAATAGAAGATAAAATAGAGTGCTGAAGTCTTGGTCTAATAAAGTGGGCGTGAAATTCTTCATATTTGAAGAAATTATTTTACCATTGTACAGATTATTCTTTTGTTAATCACTAATCAGCATTTTAAAATTCATCAAAATTCAGCTATCGGAAAATTCAGTTGACGGAAATCACAATATTCTGCGGCGTTAAGTGATTAGGATACATGATTCCCTCTTTACGCACAATCTACGAGCTATGTAAATAAATATGTAGTATGTACACACATACATAATTCGGAGCTTAAATCGACAGATGTACACACATACAGAATTCGGAGCTTAAATCGACAGATGTCGGTCTTATTTTTCGTGGTTTTCTTATGATGCGAGGTCCAAGACGGAAAGAGCAATTAGTTCTTAAAGTTTTCACGCCCCTTTAATTAGTTTTGATACCCTACGTACATAGTCGAAAAAAATATGCAATTTTGTAGGCTATTACATACTTACATATATAAACACGAAATATGTGTATAGACATATATGTATGTAACTACATACCTTCATTATTAAATCCAAATTGAATTGCTAAAATTGATTTTTCCTGGATCACATATGTATTTAAATTGTGAATTCTTAAACTTCTTCTTTATTTTGCAGTTTTCCGATTTGCATCCCCGAGATATTGAAGAATTGTGGGGTACTTTATGTCAGTTCTGGCCGAATAACTTGAAGGTCATATTACGATACTTGGTCATAATGTCTGGAATGGCACCAACTGAACTTCTTCCCTATGTAAGCTACATCGTGTTCCTATAGTTTTAATTACAAAACTAAAGCGAACAGATTTAATTATTCATATACTTTTGCACATGGAACCATTGTTGTTGTCAGCCTAATTGATTCTCATTATTGCTTGCAGGCAAAACGAGTTGCTCTTTACCTCGCCAGAACATGTGCGGATCGTCTATTGGACGAGTTAATGGCAGAGCTACAAACAGTTGAAACTCTTAATTGTTTAATTGAGCGCACGGAAACACCTCCATTCTATCGACTAACGAGCATGCGAAAGGCCTCCAGTCATTCAGATGGTAAAGTACTTTAAGATTTTTGTCTTTAATATGACGATGATTTTAAGGAATCGGTTTCCAACGTAAAGGAGGGTTCTATTTGTAAAATATCAACCCCCTTTAGAATAGATTCGAAGTAGAAAATAGTTTTAAATGCAGTGACAATAATTCTTATTTATATTTATACTTATATTTATGATATTTTTACAGGACAAGCTGCTGGAATAAATGATTCACGAATTCAAGACTTAGCTGTTGAAAAAGGAACTATTCACACTAAGCGACACAGCGGCGAGGATCCAATTAAAACAGGGTGAGTAATAATTTACAGTGCTTGTTTTCTGAAGTCAACGCGGATACTTTGTATTTTGTTGCAGTCTTTAAGCAGTAATGTTTTTTTAATGCAATTTAAAAGATATTTTGCAATTCACTATGATTGTATAATAGACTAAATGTATAATATATATATATGTTTAACCAGTTTTTCCTTTTCGTTCGCCTGGCCCATCTCAACAATTTTCCTCACTGCTAATTCTGAGGATCCACGCGGCCTGTTAGAGGCCTGAACACTCCACCTGCAAATCCGAAGGTCGTTCTAATTATGTATGCGTTAAAGAGAAATTAATCTTTATAAATACAAATTACATAATAACTATGTTTCTTGTGTGTAGACTCTAATGTATATATTTTTTCAACACCATCCTACTTGCAACATATCCTTACTCTTATAATCATCATCACTTCATCATCAATACACTTATAAAAGTAGAATTTTTCTATTTTGAAGTATAAACACCATCAATCCGTTGTTTATGTTCTGAACTGATGGCTAATAGAGTGGACCAATCCCACAAGTCAAGAACCATAAGGAGTGGTAAGAAATTGGCTCCAAGGAATCGATTGTTACAAACGTTCTCACCGTGATCGTAGGATAACCTGGAATAAATATGTTTTTCTTAAATACAAATAGTTAATTTACTGAAGAGCACTTTACATCATGTAATGTGAAATAGACGAATGTTTTCTCATTAAATAAACCTGATATAAACTTTACAGCACATACTGACAACATTCTGTGCAAATACGCTTAAGATACATATATGTATGTACATTTATCAAACTGAAGGACATTTACGCCACAAGCGTTCAGTCAAACATTTGCCAGATAAATTACACTTGGAGTTTAAATGTTATGAGTCTATTTGCCTATAATAACTACATATGAATATATCTATTTGCATGGATGTCTTTATTCCTTCCTCTAGTTGACACCACAGGTAACTACATACATTGTTTGTTAGCTGATTGTGTACGCAATTATTCTCGTTACAATGTTCTTAACAATATTTGGGCACTAGGAGCAAAGGTCAGCTCATATTTGTTTTATATCATGATTCAATCGATCATACAACATATAAGGTTCGTCTACGACATACATTTGGTACAGTAAATCTGAACCATGGTTACAAGCCTAAATATGAACATATCCTTTCGGCTGTGGGTAGTTAAAAGTAAAAATCATAGAAAATCCATTTGAATATACATAGTTATTTACATACGAAGTACGTTGGTGCAACCTCTTTTCGTGTATGTACTGTGGATAAATACATACATATGTATGTATTGTATTGTGTATATGTGCCTACACAGTTATGTATCCGAACAGGATACAATAGAAGTGTAGCTGGCCAAGCAGAAAATGGTAAATGACTAAATGATATTCAAGAATGATTGAACAAAAGACGAGTGAATTTCTTTGCCGATGAAAACTTTTGAAGAACTTTCGCTCAATGCAATCTGTCCCATAACTTTATTAGTCAAATGTCCACCCTTATCACATAGAATCTTTAGTTTTTTTTTTTCCTTTTTTTCGCTCTAGCAGTTTATCCTTGAAACTCTTCAATGCAATTTTATGCTACGTGAAGGACTAGAGGGTTTGAATTGATTTGTTCCTTATAAAATCAAACGACTGTCCGAGAGCCATTTAATTAACTCTCCATTCACGTCTCTCAGTCTTCAATGAAATATTCATGTTCATTAAATTAAATCAACCCTTCTGAAGTCGAGTAATTTGCTTGTTTGCCTTTTAGTGTTTCTTTTTCTTATGAAAAGAAACGATTAAAGACGTCCGCGTTTCAAATCGACCTTAACAAATGATTTTAATGATGTGAAAAAAGTTGATGGTAATTCAATTATGTTTTGTTATAATATGCAGAACCTGTAAGTCAGACAGCGGAATTCGAGCTTTCACTCAAGCAAGTCGACCTCCCAGAGGTGCAGATAAGATTCGTGCTGCATCTGGACCTTCCATTATGCCGCGTCCAGAGGATATTCTCATAAATGATCCAGAGGTATGATAGATAATGCAATTTTAGTAGTTCTCACAACTTTTTTTTACAGTTGCGGCAGGAGGAAAACGTTGAACTGCGTTCAGAACCACCTGCGGCCCCTCATCCACTCCCAATGCCGGAATATGGTGGTTATTTTGCACCGCTGACGGAATTCCTACCGGATGTTAGTTTACCTATAAGTGGTTTCCATAGGTAAATAGTTAGGATTTAATTAAGTGTACTAACATTTTTATTATTATTTTTAAATGCAAATGCATATAATTTTTAGATGTAACGTAGCTGTAATGCTTCTCACCGACATTGTGGTTGATGGTATTCCTGGAGTAGACTGGACACTCCATCTGCCCCTTATGTTGCATATTCTATTTCTAGGATTAGATCATACTCGCGTTATTGTTCGAGAACATTGTAAACAACTGTGTATTAATTTATTAGTAAGTGTTCATTTAATGTGATCCGAGATGAAAATACATTTATTGTTTTTATAACTCTCGTGCAGATTGTATTAGCAGAACATAATGACCATTTGACGGTTGCTAGAATATTACTAAATAGTGAGACTACAAAGTTGGAACTTGGACTATCCGTACCGTCTTTGCCTGTAATTAGTAACAATTTTACAGGTAAGTTTGTACTGCACACATATGTATTGTCAGGATACTCGTATTAGGTGCCTTTAATCAGATAATAAGATTAAATAGATTATTTAAAAGGGTAGTAAATTTGTATGTATGAATTTAAACAAACTAAATTTGGTCACTGTGGCTTCTGTCATCTATAACAAATTGTGCATAGATGATTGTAGATTAGTCAACTTTCTACCTAGTTTCTCTTTGCTTTTTTTTCCGAAAAATTTACCCCGAGAATGTATCTACGTTTATTGTTTTAACAACATTTTTCGATTGTATACAAAGTAGTGAAGTTATGAAAAAGTAGACATGGAAATGGGATTTGACATGGATTTCAAAATGTCCGGATCGGTGGGCGTGGGCACAGATGGACCGGCTGACGGACGGACGGACAGACAGACGGACGGATGGACAAACAGTAACTTATGTAGATAAACCTGGTCTTTATTGAACTTCCATATATGCAATATGTACATACATATGTGTGTACATAAATACATAAACTTATTCGCAACCAGATTTTTAACTTCGGTCATAATTTCAGAAACAAACCAAGAGTTTGATAGCTATCTGTTCGGACCTTGTAATATACCAACTGCATCGCTTCTTCAAAACACTAATGCGACACATCTTCAAATTAACCCAAACACATCTGAAAATTCCGAAGTTCCACTAATTATCACCGACGAAAATTCTCCACCACAAACCGGACCAACAATGCCAATAGCGCATGTTATAAAAAGTTTATTGAAATTTTTATCACAAGGTACTAGTCAACCTCTATGGAATTACGAAGATATTACCGCAAAAGGTGAATTAAATGCACAGTTATTAGTTTTTATATTTAAACAAAATTCTTTTAAGCAGTTTGGTCAATCAAATCAGCAGAACAATTGACTTCTTTCCTTAAACATATGGTGAAAGTGTTTTCGGATAGCTATACCCAGGCACGAATAGCAGAACGTTGGGCACAAACCGCACTACAACTTGGATTGAGCTGCTCATCAAGGCACTATGCAGGAAGGTGTCTGCAAATATTCCGGGCGCTGAATATTCCCATAAATTCGAGAATGCTATCCGATATTTTATCGCGTTTAGTCGAAACTGTAGCCGAACAGGGCGAAGATATGCAAGGCTATGTCACTGAACTGTTGCTGACCTTAGAAGCCGCAGTCGACAGTTTAGATTCCGATTTTAGACCCTTAGATGTAATGAAAGATATTTTTAAAAGTACACCGAATCTGAACAATAAAGACGGTGGTCCAAATTCAGTTCTTGCCGGTAAGAAGTCACCATCTGGTGCAACGTCACAATCGCCAAATTTTTCAATGCCAAGTCACGCCCGCAGTACCAGCTACTCAGTGTCATATTGCACTCGCAAAGCCACAAACTCACCTTGTGATAAGCAAGGTATGGACCTTTAAATTAAAAGAATAAAAAATTATAAATATTATTTTATTTTATTTTGTTTTGTTTAGTTGAGCTACGAAATCGCGCCGCCGGTATAGATATAGAACGTAATGCTTCTAAGTTTGGTTCAGCTTTGTCACGTTCAAGAAGTGCACAAAGCCTGAAAATGCTTGGAGATACAGCTACTCAGGTTACACATTTTCTTATTTAAAGCTAACTTAATTTGATTGTCCATTTTTGTGCTTATAGGATGATAAAATGACTATACTGGCACAGCTCTTCTGGTTGTCTGTTTCACTCCTTGAAAGCGACTATGAGCATGAATTCTTACTGGCCCTACGACTTTTGACCCGTGTCCTTCACCGTCTCCCTTTAGATCGACCAGATGCCAGGGATAAAGTTGAAAAGTTACAACAGCAGTTAAAATGGACTGGTTATCCTGGAGTTCATGCTTTACTTCTAAAGGTTAGTATTCAGTTACCAAAAAAGGAAAAATTCAGGTGCAAAAAAACATCAAACGTATTTTACTTTCTTCCATAGGGCTGCACACATACAACGACATATGAACCGACAATAACCCTTTTATCTACACTAGCTCCACTTTTGAGTTTACCAGTTTGTGATCCAACACATAGCTCTGCGTTTCCTATGAATGTTATCTCCCTTCTACCATATATGCTTCTCCACTTCGAGGATGCCAACGAAATTTGTATACGAAGTGCGGAAAATATTGCTCAAGTTTCATCAGAGCTGGGAACTAAATTGGAGAACCTGGGCACAGTCATGACTCTGTACAGTAGAAAAAACTTTTGCAAGGAATCATTCCAATGGACAAAATGTGTGGTCAAATATCTCTATGACACATATGCACATATGGGACTTCACATGCTTGCCTTTCTTATTGAAGTACTCGAGAAAGCCCCACAGCAGATTCAAGTTCCTGTCCTAAATGTTATTCATTGTATGCTTCATTATGTGGACCTTTCAGCACCCCAGGCTCAAACCATAAATGCTGATTTATTAAGAGCCATAGGAAAATATCTTGACGTAAGTATTTATACGTATATCTCTTAACATAATGTGTTTCATATGATGTTCAACCCTTTTTAACATGCAATTCTGCTACGGGGGTTATGGAAAAGGGATGCAAAAAAATCCAAGCTATTTATTTTTTATCATTTTTTCGATTCCAGTATCATAACAAAAAAAAAATATATTTAAATTTTGTTCTGTTCCACTTTAAAGAGAATTACTGACTGAAGAGGGAAACATTTTTTCTTAATGATAATTCAAAACATTTTAACAAATTATAATTAAGAGGAAATGAATATATTGCGAGCGTCTGTACATATATGTATCTATTTTTAAATGATCCAACTTCGGTTGTTACTATAAAAACTATGTTATAATGTAACATATAAATTAATTGATCCAAAATTTAAATTTATATTTATATATAAATGCTGATTAGTTTTCTGTTGATCTGACAATGTGTTTAAAATTTATAAATGATAAAGTTAACGTGAATTTCTAGTCAACATTTTGCTTTAATGCCTAGATCCCTGTGGATGTCTAGGTTTATAGTATACTTTCCGTGCATTTATTACACTTAGTTTGTGAAAGCATACGAACCATCCCTAAAAATAAAAACAGTCTATCCTAGAGGTTCAGCCGTAACTAATTAGATCTCTTTCATATTCTTTAAAGTCATTATCGTCTATTTGTTTCATATTTTGTTTTTACAAAAGACAATATGGATTTCTTGTTAAATTGGAAGAAATCAAAAATGTAATCATATCATTATTTGTAGCTTAATTTTTTTAAATAAATTTAAATACAAATAGTATGAATACAAATTGTTATACTAATATATGTGTGTTTATTGTATTGTATTTCTCCCTAGACACCAAACTGGAAGGAGTCATTGAAAATATTGAAACTCATCGTAACAAGAAGTTCAAGTCTACAAGTAGTGCCTCCTTCTGAAGGTGGAAGTGGAGGATTGTCCTTCAGTTTCTATGGTGCTTATCCAGACTCGGAAATGGTCTGTAAGAAGGAACTTGCCGGGAGAACGATGGAGTTTACATTCGATGTATCGCAAACCCCACTTATTGGACGACGAATACTGTTAAAGTCTGAAGAACCATCCACTCATGCTACAGCCAATGTGATCAATGCTTCATCGATTATATCCGTAGTGCAACAGGGTAAGAACGGACAAGGGAACTATTCTCATCTGCCGCACGTCGGCACTCCAAATTCCCCAAGGCGAAGTGCTAGTCTGTCGCCTGCAGACTCAGCGCCGTTAAGTGGATGGAAGCGACCATGGATGTCACAGGGTCGAGTTCGTGAGTGTCTCGTTAATCTCTTAACAACATGTGGCCAAAGAGTGGGTCTGCCCAAGAGTCCTTCGGTGAGTAAACATTTTCATCCAATTTTCTCAGTCCTAAAGCATGCATTCATTGAATGCAGGAACCCCACTCCGTTTTATTGCTGTCTTAAAACCATATCATCCGCCTGCATGCGTTCACCATGTGTGAGACAGCCAGTCCTTATTTCTACATCCTCGTTACTTTAAATTGTTGATAGAGATTCTTTTATTTTCTCATTTCGTTTCATGCTCGTCCTTTCCTCCCTTTAAATTGTTTTAGGATGATTTCATTAACTCTATATGCTCCAAGGTAATAATCCAAGATACTTTTCTTTCATTTCTACTTTTAATTTCGTTGTAGTATATGTCGGCTTATTTGTTTTAGGAAAAGTGTGTGTATATGCAGCATCTGTCCCTTTGTTT
Source organism: Xylota segnis (assembly GCA_963583995.1). NCBI lineage: Eukaryota > Metazoa > Arthropoda > Insecta > Diptera > Syrphidae > Xylota > Xylota segnis. Next base: position 26,694,237 of record OY757238.1, read on the forward strand.
TGTTTTGTTTGGGGTGTAGTACATGTCAACGAATCTGTATTAGAAGAGGGTTGGCTTGTTTCTCCACTATATCATCTGTAGCTTGTGCATTATAGAAGCAATAAAAACCACTAGTGGCAGCTTATTTATTAAGTACCAACTGTGCGATAAGGTCGATGGATGACTTTCCCCTGTCACAATTAATTCATTAATGTTTTGTTTCAAATGAATTTCAAGAAAAGTATTCGCATGTGATGGTATGAGTGAGACTAAGGAAAATGTATGTCACAACGTAATGTTTATTTATTAATTAAACATTTGTGTTAAGCAGTGGTAATGATGGTTGAAATGGTTTTTAGTGAACGTATAATCAAAATATTATGGTATATAACGTTCCTCATTAAAGAAACAATTATGGCAATTAATTAATCCGTTTAGGGAACATTAGAGCACAGGTCTCATCATTGCTTAACTATTTTGTATGCTTAACTATTTCATATGATAATTTTTCTTAATGTTCTAAATAGCGATTTTAACAAATACCCAATTGACTGTATTAAATAACGCCCCTAGTATGATTGACAACTCAACTTAGTTGTATTGCCTTCTACCGAAGTATTTTTTGGAATTATGGATCACAACTATTTTCAGTATAACTTTTACAGTCAACAGAAGGAAATTCAAAAAGTATCCGCTATTATTCCAAATCCATTAGTTATTTCAGACTAAACAAAGAAGCATTTTTGTACTTTTTGAATGAAGTAAACTATTTATTGAGAACTGTGGTGTGTTTAAAATCAATACCAGCGATGTCGAAACGGACTGCTGGCTCTTCGTTTTTTGTGATTTTTTTCTCTAAATGGAACTATGTAAAGAGGGAATGATTTTAATATGTGTACATATGTATGTCGCTTTCTATTGGTTTCATTTGTGGTTTGGGCATATTTTTTCCTCTTCGGAGCGAACTAGTACACCTAATAGTTTCGGTGATATTGATAGAGGTGTAAGATCTTTGGGGTATTATTTTGCTACTGCAAACTAACCCTTTGCTTCTTCAAGTATGTATGTATGTTTGTTTGTGAAAATCATTTCTAGATTTAATCCTACTCTATCCTGTTATTAGATATTAGTTATTGTTCTCCATAATTTCAGTTGCAGCAGCTGTGAAATGCCTGATTGATTAGTCGTCCGATCCAGCAATTGGAGTTAAATTTTGGTTTTACTTATTCTCATTTTAGCCATATGAATGAAGGTCTTCGATATATAATGGTGGTCTGCAGAAAATATTTCTTCATATTCTCAGCACTGAATGCGAACTTTGTTTCTCCTAAATGTTTTTTATTTAACTTCCATTCAGTATTGCTGAAGTTGAATCATTCGATACCTTCCCTCACACTTCTCTTGCAGAACTCTTTTGATCTTATTAAACTACGTAACACCAGGCTATGAGAGCTATTCATTGCTAGTTGACAATTGTATTAAACCATGCGTATATAACAGATTCTTCTTCGTTCAATCGGTCGCCCAATTTACTTTAAATTATTAAAGTCAAATGGTAATTTTTAACATATACATACGAGCAATAAGTAAAGTCCTGCGACTTTGTTTTAGAATGCATACTATCTTCCTAAAAAACCTTTGTCTGCAAGTGTCGTTCAATGAAACAAACTTATTCCTATTCTAGACAAGTTAACGGCGCTGTTTATTCAAAGAACCTATTTGTAATTAGTAGCAAAAGTTTTCTTGTGTGTCGTGAAGCTTATCGCTTTCTTTCCGAATCCCGCCAGAAATCATTGCTTGTTTTTTTTTACAATTGTTTCCGAAAGTAAAAAAACATTGATTGCACGTTTATAAATACTTTTTAAAGCAACTCAAATGCATGTCCTTTACTTTTTAGACCTTTAGCATGACTTTTTTATCAGGATCAATGAAATCTAAGCAAAGTGTAAGATTTGAAATATATTCCACTTCTATAACGCTGCTGTGCACATTAAGAAACAATTGTTAAACGTACACTTACGATTTATTTTGCCCTTGAATAGGTTATATTCAGTCAATCATCTGATCTCATGGAACGACAATCATCAGCCGCTTCAAGCACAGAGGAAACATCTGGACCACAGGGTGATTTAAGTAGTGGCTCACGTAGAGATGACGGTCAGCCCGATTTTACTGTATTTAAGGACTTCGATTTCCTTGAGTACGAAGATAGTATAGCAGGGGAGTCAACAGATAATTTCAATTGGGGCGTTCGTCGTCGTCCGCTTTTCGAAGGAGATGGTGACACTTTTGCGGCAGGCGGTTCCAAGGGACACTCCAACCTTGATGAGAGTTACAGTGACAAGACTCCCATATTAAGCAAGCGTAAGCGACAAACAGCGGATGACTCTTCGGATGAAGAAGTCGAATCGGAATCACCTATAGACGAAGATCATCGACAGCCATTCCTCAAATCCCCATTCCATGTAGGACCACCTACATCATTGAGTTTGCGAGAGCGCCATCGAAGAAATTCTGTGTCCCGCAGCGATACAAGTGGCTCTAGTGCTGGGGATTTGGGAGACATAACACCATGTAATGCATCGCCTCACTTGCCAAGTTTGATTCGCTTTGGTGCTCCAATACGGGATGAAGCAGAGGAAAATTGGCGAAAACAGCTCCAGACAATGCTTGTTAATCAACCTTCCGCTCATGCTCCTGACTTGTTGCTTCAACTGCATAAAATGATTAAGGAGCTCACATTTAAGTCAATTAGTATTACCAGGGAATCTAAAAAGTTCTTCTCTGGCATTGGAGCTCAGCTGGGAAACCAAATTTCCCAATTTACAGATTTGCTTAGCTCTAGAGCAGATCCACCGATGATTTGGTGCAATCAAACTCAACCAACTACTCCGCGTCTGTTTGAGACCTTACGTTTTAATGTTCTTGAAATTCAGGAGCACTTAGAAACATTTTTCGACCGCAAGGATCAAGTCTTAGAAGTATGTTAGTTTTTTTTAATGACGTTAAGCAAATTCAAATCTTATAAAATAATTGTAGTGTCTTGATTCCGTGAAAACATCTTGCAAATTATCATTGTTCACTGAAGTTGTTGATCAATCTGGAGCAGAAGGTTCTAGCTCTGGGAGTTTTATGCCATTCGATTCCGCAACTGCGGAGATTGTGTTGGATTTAGGACGAGCTCTATATAAACTAATGTTTCAGTTGTTGCTTTTGATTGAGTCGAATCACAAAATTGCTTCAAATTTAGTAAACAACTATCGGCATAACGAAAAGGTGAAATTCTTTATTTTTTTATATTGTACAAATTATTTTAAATGTTTCTTTTACAGATGCTTGATATATCTGAGTTGTTTATTTTGGTTCGCGAGGCACTTGTACGTTCCATCAACGAGTCTGAACAAGATTCTTTGGATACCTCTACGTCCACGGAAGGGGATCATACACCAACTCCTTCGCCAGGACTGCCAATGACAAGTACTGAATTTGAAACTACATTGCATGAATTAATGGACAATCAAAAGTGGTCGGAGGCAGTAACACATGTACGACAGTATAAACGGATGTCACATTTGTCTGTTTCCAATTCAAACTTGTCGATATTCCCGTACTCCAGTTTGGACAGCCGTCTGAGATATGATGATGTTCTATTTATACTTAATATTTATTCACAAAGACTTCTAAAAGATCGGACTGGTAAAGCAAATAAGCTTGACTTTGATAATCCTGACTGACTTACTAATATTTCCCAATTTTCTTACAGATGCTTTTATAATTTCAAAAACCAGTTCGGAGCTCTTTGAAGTGTACGCAATTTTATCAGAAAATCTTTACCAAGTATCCAGTGCTTTAACATCAATGGAAATTAATATGAAAAGTTTTTCTGGAATCTCGTCAACGTCAAATCGCGAGGGAAGTGACATTGTCACAAATCTTTAAAAAAAAGCGATTTTCGTTTGTTACACTTTAAATTAAAATCATGCACAATTACAATTAATTTGTTATTTTTAAAAGCATTCAACTTAGCGTGTAAGATTATAGGATCCAAGTTTCTTTTAGCATTTAGACAATTTAGATACCGAAAATTCAATAAAGAACTTTTAGATGTGAAAGGTTTAATGTATTTTATTGTCTCTAACGATGAATGTAATCCGCGAGCTTGTAATATAATCTATAACAACATTTAGCGTAAAAGTTATTTGTGCGCAGATCGTCTTTCTTTGAAGCAAAAAATAAAATGAATATTTGGCACACAGGTTATCGGTCCTGATTTCTCCCAAACATTCGTGTTGAGATGTTATTTTCTTAACACCCATGGAAGGAGTCTACTCTTTAATGCCGTATGCGAAGAACAGTTTGTTTTATTTGAGAAGCTTTTCATTAGATATACTCTCTAATGTTTGTCAGACGCTCGTGGGAGGTGGGATCGTGCAGGTGTTTGTCTAGGGATTGAATTGAATCACATATTTAATTAAACTTTTGGACTGAGGTATCGGTACCCGATTAATGGATTAGCCATTTTAGACGTATAAAGTGAATCAAATTCAATTCAATTCATCTATTGGCAAAAGTAATTCTTTGTTTTATTTCTGCTGAGGTGTTGTTTTCAATATTATTAGCATAGCAGAGGTAGATAAAGTCCCTTACTACATCAAAGTTATAGCTGTCGATAGTGAAGTTCTGTCCAATTCGTAGATATTGTGTAACGCATCAGTGGCAGCCAGATGGCACTCATCTGACCAAATGAGTTTTCGTAGTCTGTGTCAGGTCATTTCCAGCTCAGTTCGGCTGGTTTTGTTAGGATGCTATCCTCAATTTATTTAGGTCAGGTGAACCGAAGCTTTGGCTGTCATCGTCTAGCTTGAATGGTTCAGAAGTTTTTTCCGTATTGTCAGCACCGACTGTGACTGAACTACGAGATTTCCATCTTCATCTCTACAGGCTTCTGTACGGGTCTTGTTGGCCTGACACGTTCTTTTTGCCTGTTGGTTAAAAGTTCGTACATTATTCCTGGAGTATAATCTCTCAATACCTTCAATCGCGCGGTTCTCATACTCTTTTTGTTTTTTCTTCGTAGAAGCCGATGTTCATCTCGTCTCTTCTGCTCGTAGAGCTCACGAGCACCCATCGTCTGTCTTTGAAGAGCCGCTTTGTATGCCTCTTGTTTAGCTGCATGTGCTTGCCGGTTATTCCTCGTCAAACCATGGGTTTCTTGAAATCCAGCACATCTGTTGCGTAACTTCTGATGGCATGTTGCCACCGTTGGTACTTGATGTTGGCGGCATAGGATTCATTAGATTTCGGGAAACGCGAATATCAAAATATTTAGTCTTTATAAATTCTTTCGATTTCAAGCTATAAAAAAGTGGGCGTGACAGTGGGCGTATTCCAACATTGTTTGCACTTGTACTGGTTGACATGAAGAAAGACGATGGCATGCCCTATTCGCTTTCGCTACTGATACGAATATATGTATATATGTATGTGGTTTATAAGATCTATCTTGACAAACTGTATGATAGGGTATAAATCCTCATGATAGGGTATAAATAAAATTATTGTGAATATCAATCGCAAAAGGCCTTAGACGACTCCACTACAATCAAATAAAATGAACTGCTTTTAGTATATTTTATTTGAAGAAAAATAATTTTAATACAAATTATATTGGTTTTAATTAATAAGAAAACACTGAAAATATTAAAAAATTCTTTGCAGTTAAACAAAAAAAAAAATCAAAGCAATTGGCTGTAGTAATATTTTATATGATTTTATCTTGGAGTCAGTTTAGTCACTTGTATCTAGTTTATTTCCCATTGAAGTTCATACCGGTCGAGAATAGTAACATTTTCTTGTTCTTTTTATTCTTCTTGCTGCCAGTTATGGTTTCATTTTTGTTAGTAATGATATTCTTCTGGCTAATTGCCTCCGCTAAAACATCTCCCAAATTCGGTGGTGGATGAAACTCTTCTCCACATTCATTTAAAGAATCGCTTTCACTGTATCGATCAGATATCATCCTTGGACGATTGGGGGTTAATTCCTTTGCCCAAGTAAATTCTTTTTGAGTGCTTGGTGAACTTGAAATACCCCCCAATGATGGCCAAAACTCCGTCTTCGCAGAACCAACCGAATTCGCAACTGATGAGTAGGTATTCCGCTTTGATGTGCTTGGTTGAACCGGTACATCAATGGGTTCAGTGTAGAATTGATGAGGAGAAGAAGATAGAGTTTCTTCGAAGCCACACTAAAAATAAAACAAAACAATTGAAAACAAGTAAAAATATATGACCATCGGAATAATCGAATAATAGAATTAAATGTGTAACGAGATAACTCCAAAAACAAATATTATCAAAATCTTTCGATAAACAATAGCAATTTCATGTCCATGTAAATATTAGAAATACACAAAAACTATTTACCCACCGTTGGAAATTCATGCGAGGAAGACAAATCAATATTAGCCGTGCTTGAAAGAAGTTTCCCCATTTGTCTATCGTTTATAGCGTTTATTTGTATTTCACGCCTTTTTTCATCTCTGTCTCTCCTCAAGCGTGCTTTTTTCCGCTGAAGAATATCATCTAACAAAATAATCGTTAGAAACAACATATTGAACAAAACACATCAGGACGTCACCTTTAAAAAGATACATAACGTCCTCTGAAACTGATGGAGGTTCCAACTGTACTTCCACCACCTCAAAATGACAAGTTAGAGGTAAATGTCCAAGACACGTGAACTTCCTTCGATGATCTTCATCCATCGAATGATGCTCTTTTTGAAGAATTTTTGCGTTAATAAGCAATGGTGCTTGATCAAGTGACCCATAACAAGCTTGCAGCATCTTTACATTCAACGGATGGAGAAATATGTTTTGGCCGTCCTCAGATTGATAGAAGTAGTAATATTTAATACTCTGCCCACTTTCTTCCCCCGATTTGGAACTTTCCACTTCCTCGCTTTCTCCGGTTGAGCATTTTTCTTTTAGATAACAATTTTCCATATTAGGAGCCAATTTTTCAGCAATTGTACGCTCCATATTCAAATCTATTTCTCTGCTTAACTCAGTTTTTCTTTCTTTCAACAAATCCATTGCTTGTTGTGTAAAAACAAACTCAGGACAATTATTTTCACTGTTGCAGGTTGTCAATTCCTGCTGTTCTCTTTCAATAATTGACAAAACATCGGACCGATTGGCCACCAAAAATTTTGCAAATTTAGCTGCGTCGTCATTTGTTGAATATAAAGGAAGCTCTTCGTTTGTATGTGAACTTTTATACTTTTCAATGAACAACGATCCCTTCTTACGCTGCATCAAGTGCAAATTTATATAATCTCCGACACTAAAATTTACCTGTTGGACAATGGTTGTACTTTTCAAATCATTCGTATGTATGGACTCATAACAAATGGGACACTTGCGCCATGTTTTATCTGTTAATGCTAAATAATGAAGAATACAAGGCCAGCAATATGCGTGACCACACCGTGTCAATTTAGCAGCCACAGGCGGATACAAACATATTGGACATTGGGGTTCCTCTGTCGTCTGAATATTTATTTGTTCTATTAAATCCCAATCGATAAGTGTATCTGGTGATGATGTTATCTTCGGTCTTGCCTTCCAGTTAACAACAAATTGGAAACTACAAGATAAATGTTAAAGTTTTCTTTTTAAATAAATACTGGATTTGGTTGACATTAATAGGGAATGAAAAATTAACAAATTGTTTGAATATACGTTACTATCCTCTACTTCTAAAATTAAAAAGATGATAGAGTTTCTCATGCATAAATACAAATTTATGTTGCGAAAAGTACGTGTTGTGCGTGTTCTGTTCTTCACGAATGGAATGTTGTTTTTAATACCGTTTGTTTAATTTGCATATTTGTGGTAAGTACCAATAACGAAGACGTTCGTGTCACCCATTTTTAAGGCTTACATTTTTAGTTGGGACGATGGAATTTCATATCTGGGATTTTCATTACAAGCAGCACCAATGTAAAAAGTCTTAAAATCGCCCAACTATTTCATTTTACATGAAATCGAGACAAATTACCAAGCCCACATATATATTTAGATATACAAATTGTCTATATTTCGTTCATGCATCATATTTGGAACGTTTTTATCAAAAAACTAATTTTGATAAATTTTTGCATGAAACATCCGCAAACGTTTAAATATATCACTGTAGTTCCACATAAAATGCAATACGCATTTACATAATAAGAAATTTGTATCACACGATCCGTTCCAGACAGATTGCAGCCCTTCTGTTTTTTTTCTTGGAATCCATCAGCTCAAATGTCAATTATTTACCAAATGAATTTGTTGGTTATTTTATCTTCCAGTTTATAAACAGTCTAAGTCACGCACAGACAAAAGAAATTGGCGGATAACAGAATATAAATTTGAATAAAACGATGTTCCAGTGCTCAGGTAAAATCAAATCTTAACAGTTCTTCGCTTACATGTACATAGATAGACGCATTAAACATAAATATGGACATATGTATGTATATACGTTGGTTCTGTATTACTTATGCACATACCTATATATACATACATATGTATGTATCTGCCCAAAAACTCTCAGTACTTACTTCGCTTGTAAGAATTGCTCCTTGTTGTACTTATGCTTCCTTACTTGGGGGCGATTATTGCCATTCTTTCCGAAGACATTCAATCCACTATAGTTGTCAAACTCTCTGGGACCATAGTGAAAATTTAGTAGATGATTAAGATTCTGCTTCTTGCTGCCAGCTGCATAAACAGAATTCAATTCATACTCAAAGTGGTCTGGTCTACCACTGCCCGAAATTTCAACAATTGAATTTTCATCGAATGCTAGTCCGGAGCTGGCAGAAGGCACGTCTTCAAATGGTGTTCGGCTGTTGCCGATCCCAAGGGGACCACCGCGAGCCTTAGGACGTTTGTCAACATTGGGCCGTGTTTTTGCTGGGCCACACTTATTGTTGCGTTGGCTGTCGTTCTTTGATGCCGCGCAATTGGGATTTTCACGACGTCGAGAGTTCTTGGGGCAAGGTTTGTTAGAGTAAAGTTCTGCTGTGAGAAAAACCACTTTAAAAAGTGACGTCAATATAAACATACGTATGTATGTACATACCTGAGTTCTTACGTGAATCAGAAGACAGGGCCTTGCTGGAACCCTGTCGATAATATTGTTGCTTTTTGTCCATTACTTAGTTGGTTAAAATTAAAATTCAAATTAAAATCAAAAGAAATAAAACGCCTAGGAAAAATATAGACTGACGACGAATCTAATTCGTGGATTTTTCCTCCACATGGAGTTTTCACTTTCAATTCTTTGAGTTGATACATTTTATTGAGCCATGATTATGCACACAATACAAATGAATACTTTTGTATTTGGTTAATATATATTTCTGCAAATACGTTGAGAAATGGGATCAAAAGCTTATGAAATTTTATGGCGCTTTCACGCTTATCGACAATCAGTGCCGATTTTGCAAAAATTCTACAATTTCTGATAGCTAATTAATTGGAAAACTCTAAAAATCAGCCTCCGTAGCTGACTTCTTAAATGGCGACGAACAACAAGGCAAGGAAAATGAATTCGGAACGGTTGCAATAGAACGGAATCGTGATTATTTCATATTACTGTATTTTATGGTAATACAGTGTACGTAGAGATAGGAACATTTTTAAAATTGTTAAAATAACTAAAATGATGCATTTTTACGACACCTTAAACAATTATATACATAAAATTGTAGGACAGGCAAAATAAAAAAACAATATACATATGTATTAACATATATTAGTAAAATCCACATCTCAAACCCTATTAGTAAGTTAAATTTCTATTTGAGATATGTTACAACAGAGAATCGTTTTAAATATAATTGTACCAGTTTCAAATTAAATCACAAGCGATTTAATATATATTTTAGTGGAATATGTAATTCAGTGCAATAAATCTAATTGGGTGGCAAAACAAAAATTTACAAAGTTGTCTAATATCAAATAGGAAAGAAGATAAAAACTCAGGTAGTTTCTTAACTCAGCAAGTTAAGGTGGTGCGCCCTCAATTGCTGAGTCAAATGGACCTTGTAAGAGAATAATCCGAGATCCTTGTGCAGAATTCTCCTTAGCCTAGTGCGTGAAATATTGAGCATCGATCTCAAGATAGCGAGTTGATGTTCGTGAATTGAGTCTCACACTCTCGGCTACACTCTCGACTACAGTCACATCGAGCGAATGGACAATGATGCTTCCAGCAAAGAGGATCTTCGAATCACAGCCCCCAGGTTCGAGACGACAAGGAAGACCAAACCTCCGTTTTAAAGGCCAAGATATCGCGGATGCCAGAGCATTCGGTCTGGACAAGTGGAAGCAGCGTGCCCGGGACCGAAGGGAATGGAAGGCTACCGTGTCTCAGGCAGGGACCACCCTTTACATATTTTTGCATTTCGATCCCCGCTTAACCTAGTTTCAACTTCGCATATACACGTAGTGCATTGCACTGCGTTATCGATTTGTTTCGTTTTCTTTTCATTTCAATATTTGACATTCAAGAATTTTATGTCTTTCGATGTGATAACAAAATAAAACCTTGGTCGAGTTAAAATACTTGGGATGATATCGAGCAGAAATGAGTTTCCGACATGCAAAAGCCAGGCAACCTGAGACAATACGAACGATTCAGAAAGATGTAACATATACCAATGAGCTCTGTGAAGACTTGTCAGATATACTTCGGATGAGTGGCCCTAGAAATTGGATAAAATACAACAATGTCTGCAAACTTATTGCCGAAATCGTGTACCACGGATTTGCTTCGGTAAATAACCTGCAAACGCTTGGAGAAGAATATACTGGGATTATTCAAATCGATTCCAATTACATGTCTGTACCATCTAAAGTTGTAAGAATTAATTGACCATTACTACTTTGCCAACAACTAACTGATATAATTCGTAGCTTCAGTTGTCGGCTATAATACTTGAATTTGGTGGAGAGGTTTTGTACTCAAAAGTAGTTCAAAAACTGGAGAGGGAGATCAACAACAATGAGCAAATCATTCCTGAAGCCAAAGAAAAACTACGGAAACTTTTACAGGGTATGAGAAACTCAACTTCATACGTAAAAGCTCTGCATAAGACGATATTCTATCTTAATTCAAGCAAGTACCAAATTTCAAAGAGGATAACAGGTATAAATTATACTCTAATAAGACACTGGATGCAACCTGATCACTCGCTATATGGGTACAGAATCCTTGGATGGATTACTTGTCTTCAGCTGGTAACTACCCTCGCAATTAATTCTTTCGACGCTTGGAAGGAGTTGAAAAGGAAGTCAACTGAAAATAATAGTAGTAATCCAAGGCTTGCACGGGTAATCGGAAATAGCAACAGGGCAGCGCCGCAATGCATTTTATGTTTAGAACCTCGGATCAATACCAGCTTGACTTCTTGTGGACATCTCTTCTGCTGGCTGTGTATACTAGAGTGGCTAGATGAGCGTGATGAATGTCCCTTATGCAGGGAGGGAATAAAAAAGTCGAATGTGATCCAACTGCGTAATTACATGTAAAGTTTATATGGGATGTTTTTGGTGTGGGTTGATTTTTAATCAAAATTATTAAAATATACGAAAAAATTGTGCAAGGGTACAACCTCAGGAAAGCCAAGTTGCTAGTAGCTATTGTAACTCCGCTTGGGAGTCGCCGCTAATTTTTGTATTGCAAATGTCCCTTATCATACCATATAGAGACGTTCTATGAAATGGCATGCTAACCTTCGGCGATTGTCAAATATCACTTTAGTACTGATATTCTTTTATTTTTATTGTAAATTTTTTTTGAGTGTACATACAGTGGCGACAAAATAAATAGCACACTTTGGTTTCATTTTTTCAAACTTAAAATTTTTGTATTTATCTACAGTAAAAAAAGATACTACTTATGTAATAAAATAAAATTAGGTACAGTTCACTTAAAAAACTAAAAACCTGAAACATCTCCTTCATATTTACAAAAAAAAAGCTAAAAAGTATTCTTCGTTCTAATTTCTTGCAGTCAAAATAAATAGCACACTTTACGAAATTCATTAAATTTAATAGAACAGTGAAGAAAAGGAAAAAAGTAAATATGGAGATCTCATCAATATTTAGTCGGGTAGTATTTACTTTTATAACTTTAGTACATCGACGGCACATTGATGACGTAGAATCTCTACACAAAGTTGATCTAAATTTGTGGCCGCCGTTCTGTCTATTGATGTGTCGACATCCCTCCACAAGTTCTCGATTGGATTTAGATCAGGGGACTGAGCTGGCCAACTTAAATTGTCAATTTTCTGGCTGAATAACCTCTGCTTTATAGATTTAGCTGTATTCTTCGGGTCATTATCGTGCTAAAATTTCCGTATCAGTCGCATTTCCTTATTCAGCATAAGGAAGCATAACATTGCTCAAAATGTCCTTGTATTTCATTTGCTTCAGAATGCCCTCAATCCGCTAAATCGGACCAACACCACGCGAAGAAAAACACCTCCATACAAGAACGTTGCCTCAACCATGCTTTACCATTTTTATGACGTATTTAGGGTTGAACTCTTGGTTGATCCCGCGTCTTACATATTGTTTCCCGTCTTATAATGGTCCACATAATATTCTCCCACCAATTTGAATTTTTATTAACATGGTTACGGTAAAACTTCAAATGACGTGACATATTCCGATTTTATAACAATGGTTTCTGTCTGGTAATCCGTCCGAACAATTTTTTTTCTCGAAGGCGATTTTTATGTGTACTAACAGAAACATCCACGTTCACCTCCCTTTCAATTTTTAATTTTATTTTAGGAGCTGACAAAAATGGATCGAGTTTGCTCGAACGAACAATGGTCGAGTCGGTCCTAGAGGTGGTCTTACGCGACCGATCCTTACGCAGTTTGTTTTGGATCGAGCCCATTTCTTGGTAATGTTGAAGGGTAATAATTACCTTTTTTCGTGACCACTTCAATTTTCACGCTATGTCCGAATTCGAGCTTTCTTTATTCTTATAGGCAAGAACACACCGTCTGAAATCCTCCGTGGAATGAATTCCTCGTCCCATACTGTTGTTGAAACACCAAATTCTTTAAATCTTTAAATTTCTTGCAAAAGAAACTCTTTATTATTACTTACCTTAATAATATCAAGAATTAGATTTAAAAGTGACAAATTAATTGTAATAAACAAAAGGTGTGCTATTTAAATTGTCCACACTATATCTACCAGCCTTTACAAAATGTCATTTAATTTCAAAAGCGAAGGATGATTTACGAAGTAACATGTACCGCTAGTTAATAGGGAAGATACACTTTGTATAAACTAAAACTATTTTATGTTTAGTCGATTAAGCTGCAGATTAAGACCATAATTATTAGTTACCATGTAACTGTGCTATTTATTTTGTCGTCACTGTATGTACACATACCTATAATTTTGTAAAATAGAGGGCAATAAATGTTTTTGAATTAAAATATATTTGTTGAATTAGTAGCAAAAAAAAGGAACACAGATCCAGTATATTGCCGCATCATTCGACCTCTAAACTAGCCAGCCTTACCTGTGCATTCCTCGCGTGGATATCTTTTCTCTGCCACTCGTATAATCCCATATGTACTCCAAAACACAACAAGCTCAGAGAAAATAAGAATATCGGTCTGCGGTGTTCTAAACCTTGCGATTAGAAATACTGCTCGGTGCATAGAGTCTGGGGTTTATGCAGCTAGGACTTTGGACTTATTGAAGGGCGTTTCGCACTCCAACCTATGGCTCAATTCTTTCGTCATTGTATTTTCTTCACCTTACAATTCGTTAGGAATTTGTTTTTTGGTTATTATCAGAAGAGAAACTCAACTCTAGACCACGTACTCCAATCCGGTATTTCTGAGGAATCTAAGAATGATTATTTGCGTCAATCCCTCACGAGCTTCAAGTGAAAAAATAAAAAAGTCTTAAAAATAAATGTCTTAATATCTTGTGCAGACTGCAGACACGGTGTAGCGGTTAAAATGATGTAGTAGCAGCCTAAATTACTAATTGACGTAACGTGAATAATGCTTCTCCTCTAAACAACGTAATGGTAAAAATGTCAGACTATTTGACATGTCATATTAATTTTTGTCTTCGAAATTTGTTTGTTTCTAAAGTAATTAAATCTTTTAGGATAAAGCTAAAATGTCAAGCTACTATTTTGTTATAGTCGGACACAATGATAATCCTATTTTCGAAATGGAATTCTCCAACGTCAGCAAGGAACTAAAGGCAAGGAGTTCATTGATTTTATTCTGGTTTGGATTTTTAATATTTCTTTATATGTAATGTATATAAATTGCAGAAGGAAGATAATAGACATTTAAACCAATTTATCGCACATGCAGCTCTGGATCTAGTTGATGAACATAAGTGGAAGACGCCAAACATGCATCTGAAGTCCATAGATAAATTTAACCAATGGTTTGTTACCTCCTTTGTGACCGCCAGTCAAATAAGATTCATCATAGTCCACGACAATAAAAACGACGAAGGCATCAAGAATTTCTTCAACGAAATGTATGAGACCTACATCAAGCATTCCATGAATTCTTTTTACAAGATTAACACTCCAATCAAATCACCAATGTTCGAAAAGAAAGCCCAACTTTTTGGCAGAAAGCACTTGATTTCATAGTTATTTGTTTACTTGTAGGAAATATAATTGTTATTTAATAAATTAAAATTGCTTAAACAAAATCTGTACGGTATAGCATATCATCTTGGTGTCGAAACCTTATGAATTCGACAGGGCAAGACTCCAATATACTCTTGTAAGAAGAGTAGGGAACGTGGTACGAAAATTTTTAAATCAGCCGCAATGTAGAGTTCTTCCGAAGATCACACGATCCAAAAATAGTAGTATGTTCTTTATTTTCAATTTTTAAATCTATACGAGTACATTGTTTAGAGATCTGAGTACATAATATTTGTTAAAAAGAAGAATTTACGGCAATGATAATAAGAGTCGTCTGTCGGGTAAATTACAATTAATGAATTGTACTTATTCGGAATTCATATTTTGCTTTTCAAAGAATTATATAAAAGAAGAGAAATTATGTTATAAAAAAAGAAAACAAAAAAAGCTACTAATTATATTCAGCTATAAGTTGTTTTCTGTAGGATATGGCCACAGTAATATAGTCTAGTCTATTCCAATCGTTAATGTTTTCTCCTTTGAGTATAGAAATAAGTTCGCTTTCATTCAAAATTGCCTTTTCAAAGTATCTCACTCTAAATTCGCGTAGTACGGGGCATCTGCCTATAAAGTGATGAATATTTTCTTATTTTCTCATGTTACACATGTTGCATAGAGCTGAACTGATGCCACCAAATCTGCTTCCATTAAGAAGGATTAGATCACATCTAGCTTTGAAGATCCACGTAATTTTATTAATATTAACTTCATCAGTAAGATAAAGTTGGCCTTTCGAGTAGTCCAGAAACTTGTAAATTCGTGTGCTGCTTACCCTGGCTCTCCGTTCTCTTTCTTGACGACTATCTGCTTTGAGCCGATCTAGAAGGTGCAAGTTTTTAGTGTTCCAGTCTCTTTCTCGGTGCATGTTTTGATCCCAGTGTAGAGCAAACCTATTTCCGATATCATTTATCCCTTACACCCAAAAAAGTTGTTTTTCTAAAAGAATTTTGATAAGTTTATGTGGTAATCTGGTATCATTGTATTCGAACATTGTTTTCTTGACATAACTTAGATGTAAGTTCAATGTATAGAAATGCGCATCTTCAGCTCCGGTCTCAATCGACAAGTCGTAGTTTGGAGTGCCTGGTGGTAGTTTCAAAATTCTCTTCAAAAATAGCATTGTAGTTTATCAACTTCACCAACATTCCAAAGCCCCAAACTTGAGCACTATAAGTTTGGATAGCCCTGCAGACAGCCAGAAATAGTTTCCATTTTGCACTGTGTTATATTCCGTTTACCCAAAAATGAATGCCATGTTGTGTTGATGCTGCTCTTAGCTGCAGTATTTCTTTTCTCTACATGTCTTACAAAACTCATTTTTGGAGTGAGAAGTACACCAAGATATGTATACTGCGAAGCTATTCGAATTTCTTTTCCTTTGAAAACCCACTTTTCCTGATTTGATAGCCTGCCACCATTTCGGAAAACCATTATTTCCGATTTTGAAAGGTTCACTTCTAACTCCATTTCTCGCAATACTCTTCAAAGCGGACTATCATCTGTTGCATGTTTTCAATATCATCTGCTAGGATCACCATATCGTCAGCATAGAGTAGTACCCTTATATTTAAAAGCTCAATGTTGAGACCTCCTCCTATCCTTGCTTCACTCCAAAAAATGTCTCAAAATATTCTGATAGCTCGTTTCCCGTCCACACCGCAGATTGGGTATTAGAATATATGTATGCATTCTAGCAGATTCACAAATTTGGTAGAAACTCCCATTTCGTGTATTTTAAAGATTAACAATTTCCTTGAGATTTTATCAAAAGCCACCTTTAAATCCACGAAGAAGGCGTAGACTTTCTTTTTTTCTGCCAACTTAATGTGTACGATAGATGCCAGGTTATACATATATATTATCTACTGTAGAATATTTTTTTCTAAACCCATTTTTCCGGTAAGCCCTTTTTCTAATTACCTAATAAATTTACAACGTTGAAAAGCTGAGACGATAGGTCTGTTCCCGTACTTTCTGTACCAAAATTCAGGGAACGCATCGAGCAAAAAACTGCCCACTTTTTAGACGTCAGAAACATATGTGAGAAAAAAACTAAAAGTGCCTATGAATGAATGTATTTTTCATTCGATTTCGATAAAATAAGGATTTTAAGAATGTACAAATAAAATAATAAGCATTTAGCATTCTATGAACACATTTGTACATGTTTTCCATAATTTTGTTTGAATTCTCCCAAAACAACGAATTTCTACGAAAATTTACGAAAAGTGCAGAAAATTTCTTTGCACTAATTTACGAAATCTGTCAAATCTGTCACATACCTGTAAGAAATATTTTGGGTGTCCAAAAGTAGTTTACGTTTGGTTTATGCCCCACGAAATTATGTTCTTTCAGCTTTCCTTCATGCAAATGTATACTTTAAGGACCTTATGAAACCAATAGGATCTGTAGGATCCTTTATCTACATATCTAACATAAGGACTGACGGACCGAGCTCAATCGGCTCCTCGGTTCGGTTTTCATACCGATACTGATGAATGATGAAATTATGGGTTAAACTCTATATGTCTTATGTACATAAATACCATTAGGATAGGGTATAAAAACCAATAAAAGCAAACATTTGGTCTGTTTGTTCGGTGTATATCTACAAAAATCAAAAATCTTTCATCCCTTAGGGGCCTTACTCTGTATAGCTACCCAAAAGTTAAATTTTTGCGAAAGTGCTTTCCGATTCTAATCTTAGGCGGCAATCTGTAAGAAAACAGAATCGAATGGAAGTTATGCCAACTGCTGTTATGTGCGAATCTAGTTTCGAGTATCGAACTTTGAATCGTCAGTTTAAATCAACCTATGTTTCCAAGCATTTTGTGTTTTATTTATACATATTTGAAAAGAAAACATACTTTATAGAAAAGGAACTGGACGAAAAAAAAATAAATACTTGGCTCAACAGGTCGATGGGACCCAGGGCCTAGTTTCTCACAACCATTCGTGTTGTGCATGTTATATTCTTTACACGCATGGAAGGGGCCTACTGTTTAATGCCGTGCCCGAAGGGCAATTTGTTATTTGAGAAGCTTTCTCAGGACAGTTGTTCTCTCGGATGCTTGTCAGACGCTCGCGAGAGATGGGGCCGTGAAAAACATTTAGGTGTTCCGACTGGGATTCGAACCTCGAACCCCTTGCTCCATAGTCCAACGCACTAACCACTGAGCCAGGGCGCCCACTGAAGACGGAAGGAACAACAAAAAAACAGGCAACAATTCGTTACTAGGAAGTTCGTAATAAAGAAGTGTAATGGCAATTTCATTGCTCTACCTTTACGCATATTGATGCAGCAGCATGGCACTGAAAAGCGTAATCTTCAAAAAAATTATTTCTTATTAATGCGAAGTCAATAAAATAAGCAAATTGAATTAAATTGTATAATGTACATATAGCCATACATACATCAAATGTTTATTTCAATATTCACGTAAATACACAGAACATTGTTGGATAATTGCTACGTTTCTATTACAAAAACATGTACGAATAAAAATAGAATAACAGAAAAAAAAGAAATAATAATAAAAATAATTCTTCTTAATAAGGAAAAATTCACAATCACAAAAACTATAACATAAAATAATAGTATACATGGTCTACAAGCGGTGCGTCCAGAGTAAATCTTTACTCACAAATTCGTATTGAGAGCATCCACATATAATATGATGGTATACGCAACACAACAATAGATTAACTCTTTTTATTTCCTTTACACACAATTATATTGAATATGTATACATTTATATACTCGATTAGTAATATCATTCTTACTCTATAGCATTATTAAAAAAAATGTTTCTTTTTTTGTTTTTTTTTTTTTTTGAAAATCATAGGTCTTACGATTATTATACACTAGCTGGTGTATGTGTATCGAGAGCTCTACTTTAACAATCTTATGGGTATTTTATACTCTTTATTTCTATTGTTATATGGGCTATTGGATCATATTACTTTAAAATGTAGATTTATCTTCTTTGCACCTATCCTATAATTTACAGAAAAATATGATCAACTATCCCCAATCAACAGATTGAAGAATACGTTTGTTTTCACCAGCGTTCCACAAATTATATACAATGACTTATCTCTACGACATCTATAAGGTCAATTAGAAAAATAAACAGATTTTATTTTGTTTGTATGTAATTAAACTGGTTTAACTACTAACTAGAACTTAATATTTACATTGCAAGCATTACGCTATGCAGTCAATAGAGCTTCTTTTTGACTCGTCTTCGAGTCGCCAAATACTACTTCGATTTCTTATTAGCAGCGGTACGCTTTTGTACAAGTCGATCCTTTAATGTTTTAATAAGATTTTCTATATCTTCTATGTTGTAACTGAATATGAGCTTGCATTGTTTGGCTTGAATGTTCCCTTTGTTAAGATTCTTAAGAGCGTGCTGCAAACAGTAAATGTTTCCTTCATCTGTTTTCACCATGGATATGTACAGGTTTGCCCGGCATAAGTCGCACTCATTTTGAATAGAAGCAATAGGCTGCTTTTTTGATTTCGAAGTCTTTTCCGTTGGAATTTTTTCGGTCGAAGTTACACCAGCCGCCTGAAAATAAAACACATTCAAAAAATAAAGTTTTAAAACACAGATTAAAAACTCTTAACAAAATGCTTTAAAAGTTAAATTTACATTACATTAGTTGTTAATCCACTAATGTGCCTTATTCCAAGTTAAAAGTTTGTCTGTGATTTCCTAGACAAGTAAGTTTTTTAAGTGTTCTTTTATTATTGCGGATCTACAATACGAAAATTACTACTTAAGTTGTAGTATTTAGTATCTACAATAGCGATGTCGATAACAGACTTAGGCAACCAGTCATAACCCTTTCAATCGATGGTGAGAATATTTACGCAAATTGTAACAGCAGTGACAAGAATCTCTGGTGAGTACTTTAATAGGGGTATTCATTTTTTTTTTTTGGTAACAGAATTTGAACAAAAAAAAGAGAATTGCACAAGCATATAAAATACTTTCACTAACGTGTCAATTAGTGCTGATCCTAGTAGTAAGTAATACAAAACGATTTAGGAAACACAGGACCAGGACAGACATGGCATTTAGAATTAAAACAAGCAGACAAAATGTATTACATCGCACAATTTACATCGCCGAGAAAAGCGCTTCAATTTCTTAGTCTGCTAATCCAGCTAATCGGTAGACAAAACATTGGAAATGTGGTTGTACAGAAAAATACTGCATATTTCGTGGGTGGATAGAATTACCAAGAATAAGGTACAGAAGCGAACTAAAAGCCGTAGTTTATTATCGCCATGAACTTATCTGGATCATTGGTTTGTATTCATTACAACAACAACACGAGACCTTGCTTTTGAAATTGACCAAGTTGTGTGATCCAAATTTGATATTTCTTAATAAACATTAACAATTTCCACCGTAAAAAAAGCAGCACATCAAATTTTCATTAAAAAAAATTCATTCACATTCCAAATTCAATTCATTTGTGCTAAATTTCAAAAAAAGGAAATCAGCTGTGGAAACTTTTCGTTGATTTGGATTGTGTTATTATCATCGTTAGATACAGATCAGATCAGTGTGATAATAAAAAACGGATAATCATAAAGTAAATATGAGAGTCAACCTCACGTACGGGTGCTTCCATAGAAATCGAATGGGAGCACGCAGACATGTCTCCTCTACTATAGATACCGGTCGTGAACAGAATGTTAAAGAAAGATCGGGCACCTGCGACTCAATTGTACAACCCTCCGAATTTCAGATAAGGCTGTATATGTACTCGACAGTAAGCTGCCTTGGAAAGAAAATACGACGGAAAGGATAAAGTAAGCATCCATAGTCATCTACACATGCAGCAAAATCTTTGGCAAAAATGGAGGCCCAAGCCCGCCATCATCCACTCACTGGATGTACACCGCATCGTAAGACCCATTTTATTCTATGGATCTGTAGTCTGAAATTGCACTCCGGGAGATAGTCGACATCTACAGTCGTCAAATCAAAACTGGTTAAACGATGCCGTCTTCGAAAAAAAAAAGTTTATCTTATTCGATAACTATATGCTACCTACCACATATTTAAAAAATCGTAAACAAGTTCTTTTTCAATGACTTGATACTCCGTACAAAGAGCAAGCCGAGACCATTACTATCCATCGAGTCCCAATCTTTTTAAATATGTACATAATAATAATATAGTAAAACATTTTACCTTGAGTTGTTCTCTAGCCGCTACTTCTTTTTCAAACACCTCATTTATCATAGGCAGCATTTGAGAAAGAACATCAGCCGTTACACGCTGGTCGGAAGCTAGAGCAAAAAGCAACTGCTCCAAAGAAAACATCGCAGGCTCACAGCTGTCGTGAATATCCTGAAAATTATCTCTAGTTGTATTGAATACTGTGAAAAATATAAAAAGTTACTTACCCTAAAATCATCTTTGCCTAATTCAAGCCAAGAACTAGTGGCGAAATAGACACTTTCCGATACAACATATCCTGTTGCAACACTCGATGTATAGGCCCTGGGGAAGATCACAACGTATTCTCCAGGTTTTTGCTCTATCCGACACAACGAAACTCCACGATCGGTTAACATATGAGGAGGCACCATCACTGTATCGCAAGGCAGCCAAATTGTTTTGTTTTGACAATGAGTCGGGATGAGTGAAGTTAACGCTGCTCTAAAGTTTGCACTTTGATCATCTGGAATTCCATACCACAATTTACTTGCTCCAGTGTGAAGATACTCAATCCATGAGAGGCCATGCGGATCCCGATACCAGCAACACGCGCTAAATAGCATACCAACATGGAGTGTTGGTACAGTGACTCCCATCACTGGACCCAATGACCGTAGCACGGATCCTGCATTGTTTGTTAACACCTTTAGGTTCCATGGATGTCGTGCACACACTGAACCTTTTCCCTTTGGTCCAGGTGACGGAAAT
Organism: Xylota segnis; assembly: GCA_963583995.1. Taxonomy (NCBI): domain Eukaryota; kingdom Metazoa; phylum Arthropoda; class Insecta; order Diptera; family Syrphidae; genus Xylota; species Xylota segnis. The sequence goes on from OY757238.1 coordinate 26,715,943, forward strand.
CCATATCCCCAGCCACTAGAATCAATCGATCCGGAATGGACACAAACATGACTATCACGAACAGCAACATGACGCCAGAATTCTGCTTCCACCTCAGTCACTGAGGGTTCTGTATTTTTAAACCACAAAGACATCGTATTTCGAGCAATGCGGAAAAATTGACTGAGCGGCATGCTTCGACCTTTCACAATGCACTCCATCGATACTCCGTCGACTTCTTCCTCTGACTCTTCATCGTCCTCGGTCGACACGTCATCATCTTCATTACTAACACTTTCGGTGTTAACGAAACGATCGGCATTTCGTCTGGCCCTAGCCTCTCGCTTAGCCCAGTCAGCTTCCACTTCATCAAATAGTTTCTGCCGTTCACTAGGCGATAACGTATCGTATGGAAGGAGATATTTACAGTAGATATCATCAAGTTTAGTTACGCGATCCTGCGCTAACTTCGGAATGCACATTTCTTCAGCTACTCGAGCCCATTTCTTTTTCTCGATAACTTCTTTGAGACCACCCAATTCTTGAACTGTATGATAAAGCCTAGGTAGATCGACTTCCATACCTCCGATCCACGGTGGATGATTCATCACAATGCTTTGTGTGGCCAAATATTTTTTAATTGCACTCAGTTCCTTGGCACTGGGACCCCAACGGTGTAGCATCTTGTGCACATACTGATTATACGCAGTAAAACGCATGTCATCAGAAACTCGACATTCTGGCTTAAAACTCGGTGGTGGTATTATTTTGCAGATTCCAAAACGTGCTGCGATTGGTGTGATCCTATCGATGAATTCCATGGGATCCTGAAATTCCTTCTCGGTCGGGCGGAAAATTGGAGCCTCAACCATTTGAGTTGGATCATCGTGACGAGGAAATGCTGTATTATTGCACATTTTAATGGGTGTGTCATCTTTGATCTTTTTACTAGATTGACCGCGCGATTTATTTGAACCAGAAAACAAAGACGAGTTTGAATTCACGCGTGTTAATGCACCTCCGCCTCCAGACCCGGAAGGATGATTTGGTTGAGCTGCACTAGATTCGGTCGACTTGAATCTGGGTTGCACCGTACCAACGGGTACACTTTTCGAGCTACCCACTGCCGCAGAGGATGTACCAGCCGTTGTGTTTTGTACATTGGGTGTACTTTGCTGTGGGGTAGCCACTGCAGCAGAACTTCCCACTACAGGGCTACTTGTCACTGTAGCGGTACTTGCTCCTGCACCAGATGTTGTTGGTGCTATTATTGGCGCCATAGTACTTGTGTCTTTATTATTTGTCAGAGTTGCAGAACTGAGCAGGTTTTTAACAATTTCCGAAACATTCATGGAATCGGGAAGGGGTTTTGAATTTGATCCCATCTGTGACTTTGTTACCAATGTAGCGTGCATAACAACTTTTTGATTAGGACCATCGGGCCCCTCTCTACCCAGCTTTACGGCAACACCTTGTATGAGGTCCGACTTGCCTTCGCCGCTTCCTCCAACGCCAGCGCCTTGAAGCGGTATATAAAATGTGTGGATATCTGAATCAGAATCGCCCAAATTAAATTCGTTAGGTTTCTCACTTCCCTCTACTGGCTTGATTTGCTCAGACTCAAGACTCACTTTCACAAGTTTACTATTCTCCTCCGGACTGAGAGTGACAGATACACTGGTCTGTGATGCATTTCCTTCTTTCTTATCCGGTGCGTTCCTCTGCGATGACAAATCTTGAGTGACTTCGTCAGTGTGCGATTCGCGTCGACTTTGCCTTCGGAATGGCTTAGATAAAGGCAATTTAGTGTCGTCCTCCTCTTTATCAAATGAATATATACTCTTCTCATTATCTGCCGAAAACGCACCAAATGTATAGGAGAAAGGAGTCTTTTTCTTATGGCTTGTTGTTGTAGATTCCTTCAATTTAGAATTGTAAACTGTTGTTCTTTTCGGCGTTCTAGTCGTGTTTGCTGATGTTCCCGTTCCCATTTTGGAGGATTGAGGAAGTGTCGAATTATTTTTACTTTCATCGACTTTTCTTTGTTGACGGGGTGATGTAGTAGCTGTCGTTGTGGTCGACGAATTTAAAGGTTTTGTACCTTTCTGTGGTCCTCCTTCCTTTGTCGACTTCTCCTGTACTTTTTTCGTTTCTTTTTCCTCCTTCCCCTTATCAATTTTTATTTTTTCCTTAGATTTAGCGACAGAGTCGTTCTTCTTATTGGTGGTTGATGCCTTTTGTGCCTGATACTCTTTGGCGGCATCTTTTAACTCTTTGTTTGCTGCTTCAGATGAAAGAGAACAATCTTCCGGTCGCTGATCGTCCTTGGGTACAACCACTGGAGTGGCCTTAAGTGAAGGACCTTTGCCCGACCATGCACTCTCACTTTTGCCTAGATCTCTGGTAGTCTTCGAAGAAGAGCTAAATGAAGTGCTCTCCTTATCGTCTCTAGTGGGCGGAGGGGTGGTCGCGTATAAATTTGGACGCAGGTTGTCATCAAAATCATCATCTAAATCATCTTGAATTTCATCCGGGTTCGAAGAACATTCAATTAACCACTTTTGAATTTGCTCATGTGTCATGTTTACTTTGGCTTTTCGTCTTTCTTTACTGGAAAGCTGCTCGCCTAAATAGGACTCAGTTGGAACCACAGGGCCTAATACTGGCTTATGGATCGATCCGCACTTGCCCAATGTGCACTTCGTGTTATCTGGACCGGAGCTTTGTGCCAAACTAACACTAGCGATTCCAAATATCTTGCCTGATTCCTCTTTGCTTGGCATTAAATTAGCGGCAAGAATACTTCCTATTTCATCTTTAAGTGGATCTGCTGATGGGGCATTCGATGAATTTGTTGATGGTACAATAGGCACCTTCGCATTTGACGTGCTTGGGGTTTTTGGTGTTGACATGTCAAGTTTTACCGGAGACGGTGACGGAAAACTACTATTTGGTCTCTGCAGAGTTGATAGCGAAGAGGAACCATCGAGACACACTATACGCCGATCGATATTTCGGTCGAATTTTGGAGTGAGAAAGTTTGGATTGATTTTTGGAGACGGATATGCTTCAATTGGGGGAGGATATGTAGTAGGTGGAGTTTGAAATTTGATAGTTGGCGGTAATGGTGTAAGAGGGGGTTGGGTTTGGGGAGATTTGACGACAGGCTGCCGTGGTATGTATAGAGGTGTAGCTGTAGGTAGAGGGCTTAACATTTTTGGTTTATCGTCCAATTTTGATTTGTTTTCAGACGATGAAAGATTTATAGTACTAGATGTTGGAACATTGCACTGCAACGTAGGTGCTGGTGTTGTTAGCGGCAGAAGATTCAACATTTTCGGAACTGGCTTCGACTCTTCAATGCGTTCATTTTTACCTACTGAGACCTTCACTGTTGCAGGAATGTCAGATCTCCTTGAATGTTCTGAGTCCTTCTCACTATTTTTCGTTAGTTTTATAGCAAGTGGCTCGTCATCGGAATCACTGAAGCTCTTTTCGAGTTTTCTTTTGGTTTCGTTGACTTCCTCATTGAGTAAAAAATCTTCCTCGTCTTCTTTTTCATCTCTGCCCTCGGGTTTCGGTACTTCTCGCTTTCTAAGCATTCCTTCTATTTGAGACGGTTTTGCAGGTTTTTGTTTGGCATTCTTGGCAGCTGCATTTTTAGGTGGCCGTCCTCTTCTTGCTGGTACTTTTTCGCTTAGTTTGGGAGATTGTTTCTCTTCGACTTTTTGACTTTCGGCCGCAGATGGCTGCTTATTCAACTGTTTGTTTTGATCGACATTCTTTTTGAGTTCCGTTTCCATTTTTTCCATCTCCTTCACATTTGGCAGATCTGGAAAACTGTTTAAAGACAATTCATCGTCTTCAAATTCATCTTGTTGCAGTTTCTGACCGATAATTCCCATATAAATGGTAGCAGCTTCTTTTGTTTTTCTCGTGGGTCGTATGCTTCGAGGTTCATTTTCGCGGGCGTCATCTGTTTGTGCAACTGGTGCTGCTTGGGATATTGTTAATTTCTTTTTCTGTCGTGAGGGCGTTATTGTTGGTGTCGTCTTAGAAATATTTTCAGTTGACTTCTCTTTCTCTGCGTCCTGTTTTTTCGAATTTTTGTTCTCAACTTCGATTGAGTATTTGGAGCTTTTTTCAGAGATTCCACTTAATTCTTCAATCAACTTTTTCTTGGGTTTCCTTCCAGCTGTCCTTTTTGTTTTTTCGGGTAAAACTTTTTCTTCATCATCTTTCTGTGAGGTTCCCGATTTATCAATTATTTCGGCATGTTCTTCATGCACATGATCAGTTTTGGATGGCAATATCTTGCCTTTTGCACTTTCTGTTGATTGGGTGTTGGGAACATCATCATTTATTTGGAGAGCTCCTTTAGCTTTAACAGATGGTTTTACTTGTTTTTTCGGTGATTTTTTTGTTGGTGCAACTTTTGTATTTTTGAGTTTGATTGCCTTTGCCAGAGGCTGTTCGTCTTCTGAAGAAAAATCAAAAACATCCTTACTCGATGCAATCTCACCTTCCCTGTCAGTTATTAGTGGCACTGGCAGCTCTTTGATAATGTTTTCATCATTTTCGTTTTTCTTTTCAAAATCCTCATCATCTTCTTCACGGTGTATTACTTTTACTGGTTCAAAAAATGCTCGCTGACGTGTCATACGTCCTGTTGGCTCTGGCGAGGGAACAAATATCGGAGCTTCTTTTTGGCGCGGCCGTTTTACAGGTTTTTCTTTGACCTGAGTTGACTTTATTATTGGTGCGGGTTCAGTTGGTTCTGGTTTTTCATTCACTGGATCTTGACTTCGCATAGTTTCCGGTGTGGCTGAAGCACTTACTTCAAGTTTTTTCTTAGCTGAATTAGCTGGTTTTCCTCGTCTTCCTTTCTGTTGAGGAGTTTTATCTATTTTCGTGTTGTCCTGTCCACTTTCTATTGATGCTGTTTCAATATCATTATTTTCTGTTTCGTTATCATCCGGCTCCGCAAGGGACTTTGTGATGTCTCTGTTTCGAACAGATCGACGGTTGCCTTCAGTGGATTTGTTTAATTTTTCTTTTGATTTATCTGCGGGTCTGCCACGTCGATTCCCTTCGGCTAATTGCTCTGCCCTTTTTCTAACAGCGAATGCCATTACTTTTGCATCTTTTACTGGTTCTTCGTTCTTCTTCCCAATCGACTTTTTGGTTTCGGATTTCTTCACACTCATCGTTGATGTAGAACTTTCGTCTGCTGTTGCACTCTTTTCCTTCTTTTTGGTGGTTGCCGATCTTGTAGATTTTTGCGTAGGTTTCGTTGGAGACTCTTCATCCTCTTTTGCTTTTTCATCTGTATTTACTGGAGATTCATCTTTTGTAGTCTGAGATGTGTTTTGGTTTAGGAAATCTAAATGAGCTGGCAATGCCGATGTTCCTCGAAAACAAAGGAATGTTAAGAAGTCTTCAGTTTTCGGCCTTTTGTTGGGTAATATTTCTGTCGGGGGCTCTCGATTTTCTTGAGTCGCTGAATTACCCAAAGAAGAACTGCCACTAGCGATTGCACCTGATGATGAAGCCAATGCAGAACTGTACGATGATGTCGGCGCACTCTGCCCTTGAGCAAATTTTCTTTGTGCTTGCACTTTTGTCCTAAGAATAAAAAGAAATTAATTACACATTTTGGTATACAATATGTATTTTTGTATATGTATTCTGCATGGGAACATAACTTAAAGTACATACGTGTACATGTTCAAACTATTTATCATCTTTGAAACATTTTAAAAACATTTCAGAAACATTTCATGCGGAATTTAAGGAAGGTCTTCATAATATTATATGTATCTAAAATGAAGGCCCAAACTTGTGGTAATTTGGACTTTAAGCCTTGTCAAAGGTTTTAGAAACGTCCTTTCTTTTTTTCCAAAAGATTTTACCATTAGGTACATATACCTTTTATACAGGGGACCCTACACGATCACGTTGGGCGGGACGGGCCATCACATGCCAATTTCTGTCATTAATTCGCGCTAAAAAGCATCCCTTGCTAGAGTTTCGACATTTTTATCAACCGTCTTGGCGATGTCAATTGGCCACCTCGGAGCTGCGATTTGACCCCTTTGGACTTTTTTTTGTGGGGAACCGTGAAGGACCGATGTTGCGCCAACAATCCGGAAACGATTCAAGCACTTAAGGCCAATATCATCCAAGCAATCTGTAAGCTACAGCCCCAAACCATCAACAAGATCTTGGAAAATTGGAGTGACAGAATGCGCTACTGCCAAGCCAGCCGAGGCAGCCGAGGCAGCCGTTGTGTTCCATAATTAATGAGAATGTTTGCTCTTACTAATAAAGCCATAATACATGGACAAAATTTAATTTTGTTAATTTGATTGCATTTTTAAAAACAAACTTGTATTTGGCCCACCCTGTATACATATGTATGTATTTATTGAAGAACTCTCAAAAAAAAGTTTTTTCCTATGAATTTTGTATTTCATATAATATTTCGAATGAAATGATTTCAATATAGAAAAGACTTAGTGTATGTAACCTTCATTGAGAGATTGGACAAATGTAAGGGTATTTTGGCGGGAAGTGAGTTTAAGCTTCAAAGTAGACACAAGCTTCAGACTCCGCTTCGGCATATCGTTCTTCCAGACGGATTCCCTTTTTTGTGCTAGGGTTGAAGAAACTATGATCATATTCATTTTTCTCATAGTTTTGTAGCTGAATTTGGTGTAACTGTATGTACTTACATACATTTTAAACTTTTCATAATCTTCGAAAATATGTGAAGATCAGGAAGCATGGATATTTAAAGTGCATATTGGCGTGTAGATATGCTAATTTTATAGAAAATCACTGATCTTTAATCAAATCATTATCAACACAATAGACACAAATAATATCCGAATAGAAAAATGCATCATTGAATTTACTTTGAGCTATAACACCTTTCCTATTTTCTGTGCATGGAGTCTGTAGGCAAATAAACTGTCCAATAAATTGTACAGTTTAATTCCAGCAGGCAAATATCAGAACTCCATAAACTTTTATGTATGTAAAATCACATACATAACACTCATTTATTTGAAAACTGTTTTAACTCAAAAAAATTTTGAGCTAATGATGCAGAATTATTCGTTTTATCATGCTGGTTATTTTGCAGCATTAGAAGAGAAAATGTAGTTGTATCTCCATACAAGACAGTAGTAAACTGAACATTTTAAACGCGTTTTCTGCAAAATCGTGTTTTTTGAGTTATGAGTCTTCAAGTAAATGAGCGATATGTACTTGTATAAAAAAATTGGAGTTGAGACGAAAAAATTGGTTATTAAGAAAAAAAAAGAGGAACTACGAAAGTGTACCGTAAGGGCAGAATTATGTTTCGATTAAATAAAATCCTGGGTATGGTGAAAGCTCAATCAGCCAGATAAGACTTCCGACCAATTTATTCAAGAAAGATATGACTCATAGAGAGACAGACCAAAGGGCAGTCAAACAACATAAAGTGGATATATATTCTTAAAAATATGTTGACAGCATTTATTTTTGGGCAAGTGTGCTAAGCCATATCGGACTAATTTTTTATTTTTTCTGCTTCCATAATTCACAGGAAAAGAAACAAAATTATTACTCGAGTGCATTTTTAAGATCAATTGATCAAAATTATTTCAAGTTTATCGGACCTTCTCCGGTCCGGATGATCTTATTGATGATGACGTTCTTGTACAAAAATATATGCCCCTCTACCATTGGTGAATTAAACTCGATAGAAGTAATCGAAAACAAAAAGTTAAAATATATCAATGTGTCTAATGATGGAGAAATTTCAGGCTTAAATGGAAATCATAATTATTATCAAATTCAAATGCATGCATATTTGCAAAGGAAAAGTTGCATATGTTGTATTTCGACAAGCAGTAGGTTTAATCTATGTACATACATATGTATGTATATGAGGAAAAACTACAAAAAAACAATTCGGGTTTAAAAAATACACGTTACTTTTATAATTTTTATGTACATACATATAAAGGGTTTTCCAATTGACCACTATGAATTTAATTTGTGAACGCACTCTTTCACTAATCATCAAACTGTCACTGTCAATTTATTCACTAAACTCAACATTTTCATCATGGTAAAGTACACGAACGAGCAAAGTCTGAAAATTATAAAAATTTTCTACCGAAATTAGGAGTCGGTGACTGCAACTTTAAGACCGTTAACTCCAATTTTCGGTCGTAATTCTCGCCCTAGTAGACAGGCAATAACAAGTTTAGTGCAAAAATTTGAGTCTATATATTCGTTGTGTGATGTTGCCGTGTCAGTGAGACAACGGGTTGGTCGAAATGTCGAATATATCGCTGCGGTTCAGGCGTCCGTAGCAAACGGTCCAAATCAGTAAATTCGACGGCGTTCTCAAGAACTGGGCATCGCTCACACCACATTATGGCGTATTTTGCGTAAGGATCTTGGTTTACACCCATACAAGATCAAGCTGACTCAAGAATTGAAGCGACGTACGTTCTGGACAAGATGCGCCAAGATGCTGAATTTCATCGCAAGATCATCTTCGGTGACGAAGCTCATTTTTGGCTCAATGGGTTCGTCAATAAGCAAAATATGCGTTGTTGGTCGGGTGAAAATCCAAAATCCAAGTATGGTGAGCGTGTTATATCAAAAAAATGGGGCAGTCGATTGGCCGCCTCGTTCGTGCGATTTAACGCCGCTTGATTATTTTCTGTGGGGCTATGTTGTCATTGGTTTATGCCAACAAGCCGACGATGTTGGAAAAGCTTAGAGCCAACATTGAACGCGAAATAGCGGCCGTTTCGGCCGAAATGTGTGGCCGAGTCGTTGAAGATTCGATCCAATGAATCGATAGCTGCAAACGTGCCCGCGGTGGCCATATGAACGAAGTCGAGTTCTATTCATAAATGTTTTGATTGTACTTCTAGCCGATAATAAAGTTTTTGAAATATCTCAAATGGTTTGCGTTTTAAAAAAGAAGTTGTCAAGTCCTTATGGAAAACCCTTTATAATATTATTTTTACGTTTCACTTTTTCATTAAACCACGTAGTTTTTGTTTTGTCTTCAACTTGTTTTTTCTAATAGTACTTACATTTTGAACCTGTTTGAAACCCAGAAAATGCGTTACAAGCAGAAAATGTTAGTTAGTTGGTTAGACTGGTCCTGGATAAGGATGCACTTAGACCAGAAAAGGTCCATTGTGCTGGAAATTGAAATTTTTAGAAAAAATAAAGAGACCTTGTTTTCATTATCTTTAATTTTTTCCAATTAAGCCTTCTATACAGCTTCCTTTCTGACAAATATATTTATCAGTAAGATGCTTTGACATTGTTGCCCAGCAACGCAAATGTAAAAAAAAAATTAAAAAGAGCTACATCGTCATATAACCAGTGAGTTTGCGTGCAAATACTAAAAAAATATTTTTGAATAGAATACTTTTAAGAGGCCTCTACCAAAAAAACACGAAAAAATGAGCAATCCGTTTCCCATGCCATTCGGCGAATTCTGAACCGATTTGAATGGTAGTTATCACATTTTAAAGAATAGAGTTTTATCTGCAATGTGATTTTTGAATACGGTTTTTATTGCTGTAATATTTGGATATTTCGCAGCCAATTTTCGCTTTTTTGCACAAAATTGTGAATCGGTTTCCCAATTTACTATAGGAAAACATCGTTGGTGTAATATGAAGTTATACTCTTTGGAAAGCTAATGAATAGATCTCCAATGTGGTAGAACAGAATTTTGAAATTTTTCTTCTTTTTCGAGATATTAGTGCTTGAAAATTGATAAAATTTGTCAAATTAAGACATGATTTTCGTGTAATTATTTCAATATTTTTAAACTAAATTTTCGGTGACATGTTAAAAGCACATTTCATGTATCTGATAAAGGAGAAGAACACAGCATTCACTCCGTAGATAATGATAACCACTGCATTTTATAACATTCTATTTTAACGTAAATTTCAATTTTTTTGCGAAATATTCAGTTTTTGATTATTATTTTAGATTTCATGTTATATTTCAATGAAATGTTTGAAAGAGTTGACAAACTTGAGGGTATTTTGGCGAGAAGTGTATTTTTGATCTAAAAATCAGACAATAAGACCTCAATACTTTCCTATTCATTATCATAATATGTTCAAGATTGATTTATTTGTACATTCCATCCATAATGAAACTGTGTACTAAGTACTTAAATATTTAACCCTAAATCATCCACGAAATTGTAAGGCTATCGGGAAGCATATTGCATAAGCAAATTTAATGTATATTTCGATACATACGTACATACATGCTTATGTACATGTTGCATATTTTTCCATGTTATATATATATGGGTTCGTAGTTCAACCTACTAACCACTTTAGCACCTATTACGATTGCAAGACATTATGGACGCACTGATATTTGATGTCAACTATTCGTTACAACCATAATTTTACAACTTTGATGTACGACTTACTTTAGTGCATACATATGTATGCATATAATATTATCTTTATTTTTCACTTTTCATCAAATCATTCAAGGTATGAAGGTAAATTGATGTAAGGAACAAGAAAAAACCAAATGAGTCCCATCGCAGGAGTCGATTTTTACAACTGCCATATATCATTAAAAAACAGTTAACGTTTCTTATTACATTTTGAACCTGTTTTAAAACCTAAAAATACGTTACAAACAGAAAACGTTTCTACTGTAGTGCTCTACAGTTGTTTAACGGTCGAACCAGATTCCCAAAATTTAAAATTGAAAATACAAAAATTCAATTTTTCATATTTTTCTGTGAGGCAAAATCAAAATAACATACACAATTAAAACTCGTCCTATACATCCAAGGAAAGCTATCTCTATATCCCCACACTACTACTCTACTTATATTGTTGCCCAGCAACGCAAATATAAATAAAAATTGAGTAATGAACTACACCCTTCTATGACCAGTCAGTTTGCCACTAAGGCAAATACTGAAAAATAATTTTGAATAGAATATTTCAAATATTTTAATTTCGAAAAATAAGTTGTCTATCTTATGTTTCAACCAATTTGGTTGTTCACTAAATAAGTGTATGTTCGAATATGAGCTCGACAGTTTGGGTAGAGGCCTCTTAAACATTTTTATTTCAAAAAACAAATTGTTTATCTATATTTTAACTCATTTGGTTGTTCTCTAAATTACGTATATGTTCGAATCTCAGCTCGACATTTTGGTTACAGACCTCTTAATGATTGCATTGCGAAGAATTTGCCTCACTCAATATGGAGTCGTGAGTTGAATCGAACTTAGCAACCCCCTGGGGCCAAATCTATAAATTTGCATTCAATTAGATAGATACATAGGTGCACTGCTATTTTTATGCTCGTAGCTGTATATAGTTGTAATGCAAGATGTCGCAAAAGAAAGTTTATATTTGTTTAGGTTACTGCGTAAACGAAACCAATCCGTGGGGCGCGAGAGGTACATACAGTACCGAGCAAAAAAAATGCAAACGAAGTAGTATGGCCTTGTCTTATATAAGAACTATGTCGTTTTACATGGTAGAACTTCAAAATTTTGCACAGACTTTTAAAACTGATTTTCCTTTTCTTATTCAGAGCCAATTTTTATAAAATCTAAGTGCAAGAGAATTATTATATTAAAAATGTTCGTAAATATAAATTTGAAGGCGAGCAAAAAAAATGAAAACACTTAAAAAAACTAGAAAATTAACATATTTATTCACTTTTTTTTTTAAATATATTCAATACAACAAGTAGAACAGCTTAATATTTTGTTGCGTACCTTTCATTTACAATAACAGCGCGCAATCTATTAGGCATTGAGTCAACTGCGAGACCAATAAGTCCGGAGATATTTGGTCTCATTCTGACCGTATTCTTGCCATCAGCTCAGTGCAATTCGATAGCTTTCGCTTCCTTATCTCCCGATCTATAAGATCCCATAAATTTTCAATGGGATTGAGGCCGGAATATTGCGCTGGCCACTACAAAACACGAACATTCTCCTCTTCCAGGAAGCTTCTGACCAACCTGCTTGTGTGTTTTGGGTCATTGTCGTGTTGGAATAAGCTGTCTTCAGGCATATTTGACCGCAAATTTCGAAGCATATGATTTTCGAGTATTTCCTGAAACAACCGACCGCTTACCTGACACAATTGACCCACTCCTTGACGAGAGAATGAAGCTTCAAAAAGGCCTTATTCGAAATTTGATATGATGAATAATTTACATTGCTTATCCCACACCATTACTGATCCCCCCTCCCCCCCCCCCCCTTTTTTTTTTTACTGTCGGAACTTGATATCTGGGGCTATACCTTTGTCCAGGAGGCCTTCGCACATAGCGAATGCCATCTGACGAGAACAAATTAAACTTGCTCTCATTGATCCATAACACTTTTGCCCATTGTTCGTTCGTGAAATTCATGTGGCGCTTCGCAAAATCAAGCCGTTTCTTCCTATTGATGGAACTTGTGGACGGTTTTTAAGCTGGTCGTCTTGTATACAGTTCCGACTCTCTCAATCGTCGCCTAATTGTATGTACTCCTACGTTGACCTCCAAATGTTCATTCACGTAGTCAGTAACTTTCACGGCAGTCTTTAGGGGATGGATTTTCACTTATTTCATGATCTCACGATCTTGTCGGGGAGTTGTTTTGCGAGGATGGCCACTACCAATTTTGCGATTGCTGTCCCCTTTTTCCCAATATCGGGACACAGTACGCGAAATTGTTGATGTTGCAACACCAAACTCCTGAGCGATACCCTTCATAAATCTTCCGTTGTTAACAGTCGCAATAATTGCTTCTTTGCATCCAGTCGATATTTGTTTCTAATTATTGCACATTGCAATTGATTCAAAAAAAAAAAAAATAGGTTTTGTATTTACCTTCGTAGCCATATTTGCCGTTTGCATTTGTTTTGCTCATATTAAATTTCTTAATTACGGACTTAATGTAATGTATATGTCAATAGTCGATCATGATTAATTCGATCATTTTGACTCGTTGTAATCACACAGCGCCAAGCCAATCAATCACCAAGTCATTACTTATCTCACAGAGGAGTGGACGAACGAAATAAAAGTATTGATTGAAATGAAATGAAAAGGAAATTTCGTTCACGATCGAATGCACGAACGAACGAAAGAGAATGAACGATAAGGAAGCAAACCAATCCAATACAAACAGTGAAATAGAGATTGAATGATTAATTATAGCATTGGATTTCTCTGCCTCTGTCAATGAACAATTGAATGATTGATTGAAATGAACGAATCATTTTTCAAAACAATATTTGTTTTATTCAAGTTTGGCAATCAAATTTTCTATTACTTAAAGTATATGATTGTACTTTTATAATATTGCACGTATTTAATTTATATTTACATATGTATGTCTACGAAAGCTTGCTTCACGCAACTTTGGAAATCATTAATACCACAGATTAAGTGTGTATACAGATATGTATATGTACGACATGTGTATGTATGTAGGTAGCGAACTTAGAGAGATTCTCTCTTTCAGCCCCCAAGCTGAAAAGTTCTGCTAAGCAGCCGCTCTTGTCATTAGAGTCAAATGTGAGCACACCTACACAGTCGTTTGTAAACGGGCAAATAATGTGCGCCGCCATCTTGCCACGGTTTGGTGTCAAAAATTAACTATCAGGGGAAATTTTTTCTTGTTATGCCTAATGTTGCTGAGATTGCAACTTGAAAGGCCATAACTCTTAAATGAAAGGAGTAAGACAATATCGAATTGCAATTTTGAATTCAGTTCAATAAGAAAATGCAATTTAAATCAATGACTATTATATTCATATTCATTCAGTTAGGGAACAATGAGAGAATTAGCTTCCGCCAATTATCGGGATTTAACGAAGAGGGGATAAAAAGTTAATCTGTTATAAAAATATGTATCCCAGTCGTCAATTCAGAGAAGATTTTTTCCCGGGTCTGGTTCCGGGAAATATTTTATGCAACCGTCGATGTATGCTACAAACCACAGCTGGAATGTGTAGATGAGGAGTTTTAAAAGAAACCTACAAAATCTCTAATAATTTAGAGCTACCACAAGTAATGCTAGAAGAAAGCAAAAGATTTAGATGCTTACTTTTGAATCTTTTAAGACTGAAGCTCTTTTTCCGTTTAATAGGATAAATAAACCGATGTTATAAATAAAGAATGTTTGTAACTTGCCTTGTTGCTTTCAAAACCATATTTTTATATTAATCTTCGATGTTTTTCATAAAAAATTCGAAACAGAAACAATAAATCTATCAAACAATGCAAAAATGTGAAAAACCGTCCCAGGTTTATTGCTTAAGGCTAGGCACCAAAGTGACAAACTGTACTGATGCAATCCATATTTTCGAAAGCTCAAGTTTTAGATCTTAGGAACAAGATTGAAGGAGAAAAGAAGAAAAGTTATCCATTTATATGAAAATACTATTTACATTCAGAAGATAAGGTCAAAATAAACAAAATTAATATAAGTTATAAAAAGATCTTTCTCAGATATTCCTTTCTTGTTTAAATAGTCCAATTCTTTGAAGAGTATAACATGAACTACACGAATGATTTTGGAAGTTTCAAAAGACTGCTCCTCGATTTTCGATTTATTTGCCTGTTATATAACCATGTTTCTAAAATAAATCAAAGCTTTCAGAGCGGGCTCTGAGCATACCCCGTTGGACTCTGTTCTCCGTTCAGGCTCTGTTCATATCTCTGTTCTGAGCTAAAAAGGAAGTAATGATAGATTATGATGAATAAACACAAGTTTAACGGCATTAACCGGCAATTGGTCAAGTAACTGTCGGTAATACATATCTCTAATCTTATCCGTTCTGCATACGGCGTTTGGACGAATAGACGAACGAATTTTTTTGCATTCGGGTGGAAAAAACGATGACCTGCCCCTTATGCCCTGCTTTACACCTTAGTATAAGCTTTGAGCTACATCCCCTGTGATGTCATGCTAAGAGAGAGTTGACTTTTCTTTGACTCAGTGAGATCATAATCGCGTCTATTCAATATTTTTTTTATACAACAATTATACTACAAATGCCCGAAATATAATTTTCTTAGTAGAAATGTTCGCGTTCGGCACTGCATACCCACACTTGAGTATACATGAGTACATACTGCTCACATCTGGTCTTGTGCACCTAAAAGCTCGTTGGATCTGCTACTAACAGTTTGGTGGGGTCAATCGAATTGCCTGAACACCAGGTATATGTTTTTTGTTACTCATTATTATACCACAGATTATAACGTAATGAAGTGTTCAGAACAGCGATTCAGGAAGCCTGGGAAAATGATATTACCAGAGAAGTCTGTCAAAACTTAATTGCTTCAATGCCACGGAGGATTCAAGCCGTAATCAAGGCCCGTGGTGGTCACACAAAGTACTAGTAATTTTTTGTGATCATTTAGATATTATGAGACACTTCCGATATAAAATCTTAAAAAAAATAAATTGCTTTCTTCAAAATCCAATCAAATTTGCTTTAAGTATTGCTCTATGAGTTCTCTTTTTTGTATTACACTAGCACATCATAATGGTGCACTAAAACTATGATGATAAGAACTCCCCAAATAAAAAAAATCTATTATAAAATTAATCATTAATAATTTTGAAAAGCATTAACTCGCAGTTTTACCCCTAAAAATTATAAACCACAGCTCTAGTGAATTATTCGTAAAAAGGCGAAGGTGGTAACTTTTTTTTGCCCATTACGGTACTTAAGTCTAGTTCCGAACCGCACCTCTCGGCTCTATTTTCACCTCTAATTGTAATTCTCATTTAAAATTTTTAGTTGTTCACATTCACGTTCTTTTATGTATGTCGTATCAATTTTTGCGCCAAGCACTTTCGAGACTCAAAAGTACTTCTTCAACGACTCAATGTTCGAAAAAAACTATTGACAACTCGTGCATGCAATATTTCTGTACAAAGATAAACATATTACGTATAAAGATAGACGAATAAAAAACTAAGGAAAAGATAGGTACGAACTTAAAAATAGGATCTCTTTTGAAGTATTTTTGAGCGTTTTTACTCCAAACTATCTAGATTATTACTTATGTTTAAAATTATGTACAATTTATTATGTTGTTTGCTCCATATGGAGCAATGGTAAGTCATAGCTTCGTAAAAGCGGAAAATCAAATATATTTTCATACTAAACATTGAAAGTTATAATTATAGTAATATATAATATACATGTACATATATAATATCTAATAAATCTTTTTCTTGAATTTCAATCCTAAATAGTTTGCAATTATATAGCATAAAGGTTAAAGTACTTGCGATCCAATCATAGTCTTTATTTTCAATACATTTACTGTAAAGTTTGAAAAAAGGGGAAAAGAGAGCTCCGGGCAACAAAGTGCGTTTACATTGAATCTTTGCTATAACCATGTACAGCTATGATGCTGTAGAAAATGTGATAACTCCTAAATTTTGAAATATACATACTATACTTCAGAACAATTATTACGAGTACATTTGAAGTTAAAAAAAGAAATAAACGAATTCCAAATAAATTTTTATTCCTTTGCTTATAAAATAATGTTTAGTAAGTCTTAAACTATTTAATAAGCTTTAAATGAGCTATAAGTGGGCGTGAGTGTTTCAAAATGGTATAACACATCTTTGCAAATATATAAGATATTTTGAATATATTAATTTTAATCCCAATCGTCGAAGAAATACCCCAGAAAAAACCGATTTTCAATATTACCGTTATTCGATTTTTTCTCGAAAAAACGTGGTATGCCATTTTATAGCATATATGTACATATCAAATTAACCCAAATATCGTTAGAGCCTTTTTAAAAAAAAAAACCATTTTTGGCCTTAAGTAAACTACCCTTAATTTTGATTAGTTATGAAGTTTGAAGCGTAAATTGCAAATCATGCGTCAACTGCACAAATAACGCATCATGCTGTGATGCAAATGAGTTTTCTATATTTGTTCTGTGTTTAATTTGCAAATGAAAGTTTTTGCAACTTAACAAGTTAAACCCAAATCAAAATGTTGCGTGCGTGCATGCGCCCGTTGACAGATTGTGTAGGAACAATGGGATCTTATGGGGTAACACGAAATATGACCTTAGCGTTTAGACGGCGTTTTATCCTAATATAGTACACCCTCCTAAAATATCAATGTACTGTAGATCTATTATCTACTTTTACATACGTTTGACAATCAACTATCAGTTGTTTCATGACTTGTTCGATTTTTAGCGAGAAGGTATTTTTTAGTGTCGGGTATTTACCCAGATTTATTAATTATTAGTACTAAGCATAAAGATTTTGCGTCAGTAGTGTCCGATCCTTATGCGCATTTTGGAATTCACTCATTAAAGCTCTTGCATATTACAGCTGGGCAACAATTCAAGTAATGGGCACATTTCGAGCGGTAACGTAATCAAGACTGCCCTACTGCTGTTACCTCTTTTTTTTTTGGTTTCACACTGTCGAAGTTATAACACCGTTCATAGATTTGCAATAGCATTGAGATGGGAAGATTGAATGGACTACTTTATAATTTCTATTGTCCCGAAATCACTACTTAGTTGTTTTTTATTGTGCTTAGAGTCTCGATCAAAAAATTTGTAAACTAAGAAATCAAAAACAGAACTTAGAAAACAATGCACTTACAGATTTGTAACACTGTTATTTGTACGATTTAAACAAATAAATGCCATATAATATACACAAATATACAGTGTTGTGCAAAATAATAAGAACAGGCGTGTCAGATAAATTATTTCCGAAAATTAAAAGTAAAGCGACGAGTAAATCCTTAAAAAATTATTTATTTCTGTTCTAAATTAATCGTACTATAAAACACAAAACATTAATAGAGAATTCACAAAAAACTATTTTTAAAAAAATTAAAAAACAAAACACTTTAACGTTTTCAGCTGTGCAAAAAAATAAAAATAAAAATAAAATAAAATAATTAACTAAAACTGAAAATATGTACATACAAAATAAAAGTAAAGGAATAAGTAAATTAATATTAATTGGTGACGATGTGGCTGTTAATATTTAGTAACCCTGCTTTTATTTTTAATAACGGCAATGCATTTACGGGGCATTGAATCCACCAGTTTTTGACAGAGTGGATTAGGTATTTCATACCAATTTTTTTTAAAATTTGCCAAAGTTAATTTCTGTTTTTTGGCTTAGACGTCTTACTTAGCTCTCTTTTAACATGCTCCTAAAAAATGTCTATGGGATTAAAGTCTGGGGACTGTGCTGGCCATTGAAGGACTCGTACATTTCTATCCGCAAACCACTTTTTCGTTACTTTGGCAGTATATTTTCGATCATTATCCTGTTGAAACTGCCAAAGCAACTGTAAGTTATCGTCTGCAAATGGATACATTACTGTTTCCAAAACCTCAACGCAGTAAACTCGACCAACAGCATAATATGAAAAACATCCGCAGACCATAACGTTTCCACCACCATGTTTTCTTGTAAATCTGGGATCGAATTCTTGTTGAATTCTTGAAGGCTGCCTTCTTACGTACTTTTTTTTGGTATCTGATCCAAATAAATTAATTTCGGTCACGTCAGACCACAGTATGTTACGCCATTTCTGAGTTGATCTATTTAAATTGGTTGTTTCAAAGTGAATTCTATCCCTAATGTTTTTGTTTTATAGAAGAGGACACTTTTTAAGACGGTAAGCTTTCAAATTGTGTTCTATTAACGTTCTCCTAATAGCTGATGTATCAATGGTAAGATTTATCTCGGTTTTGATCGCGATATTTGTTATAAATGGATCTTTTTTGCAGACCTAACTAGTAGCAGGACAGTTTTAAAGGACGTTTTGCGTTTCTGACCGCGAATTTCTGCAGAATCTTGGTGTTTCAAAGCATTCTTTACCATTCCAATAGAGCACGACATATTTTTGGCGATAACTCATAATGAATTTCCTTACCATCTTAGCTTCTTTATAATGTCCCGCAGTACTGCCGAGAAATGCTTATTTCGGCCCATTTTGCTTTACAAACTATTAACAATCTTATTGAAAAACTAAGCTTTTGAGTTTTTTTTATACTTACAATGAAAAGTTTCAAAAAAATTATAAAACGATTTGCTTACTGTGCCTATTATTTTGCACAGCAGAAAAAGCAACAACCTTATTAAAACTTGTGTATGTTTCTGAACACAGCAATATTGAGGAAGCTGCTGTCTCGTATTTTAAGCGTTACTACAGCATATGTACATACATAATGCATACTAATATGTATATTCAAAGGAAAAGTTAATACATATTAGTGTATTTATTTACATAGTATGGTATAATACGGTCAAAACCATGGCATAAACCATTAGCAACTAGTTCTTAGTTGGATATTAACAGGTCGGATAAAAGCACTATAGGGAAATAGTCTGCCATCTTAATGGTAATCTATTTGTCCTCAAATCCGTACACTACTACTGTGGCCGTAAACAACTAAAAAACCAACAGGAACAAGACGTGTCAAATGTGGACCACATGCATGTACCATTTATAGTTTAGAAGTTACAACAGTTCACAATAAGCAATAAGAGCAGCAATAAGGGTCCAACATATTTTTGGGAATCCCTGAAAAGGTCAATAGTAGACAATCATTAGATAGGGCGATTCAGCAATTCTTGATTTCGCTAATATAAGTAAGTCACATTCTTGTATGGTCTCTAAGCGGAAGTTAATTTTGGAATAACGCGTTGGCCGAAATCAGTGCGAGGACAAAATGCACATCCTAGTAAAATCTGTCTATTCTAGTTAAAAAAATTTTTACATGCCACCCTATGGTTATCTTCAAGTTTAGCTTTGAATTTACTATAGCGTTTCTGTAGACTGTACCGTACGGTACAGACTGTATCGAGTGTATTAGTCTTTCTGGGAGTAACGTAGATTCCATAACTAGTGGTTCAGCTGCTGGTTTTAAGCTGGTCTTATATTTCTAATCGTTGAACACCTTTGACCAATGCTACTCAATGCAGGGAAATGTTCTTTTACAAATCTATGTTGAAACCGAGTCATTTGTCGAAGTAAGAGCTGATACGAGCCATTCATCCGAACTGATATTTCACATATCGACGTCCTTAATCGTGTAGTTCACAAGCTATTTTTTTCTGTCGCATTAATTCTACTAAATTAAAGCATAACTTATTTCCACCAAAAGAAACAAAATGTAGATGTTCATGCAATACATGCATAGAAAATCAGAATATAGGAAATAATTCTTAAAAACCTTAAAATGTATAACAATTTTCATTTTGAATAAACGAGCGCCCTACACGGAAGATAGCCCTTAACGAGATTAATTGGAACATTTAAACATACCAACATACATAGCTTAATCGACAAACTTAGTCAAAAGGATGGGTAAATCCTATCCGTGGGTGTTCTGAAAGCTGTTTGAAATACTAGTTGAATTAACATTGCGGCTCATTCCACTCAATCAATCTATAAAAAGCAGATCGATACTGCAATTCATATTCAATCAACTCTTCATTTTAGTCAGAGCCCAGGACTATCGCAAATTTTCATAAAACCTACAAAAATGAAAACGATAAATAATTAATCGTCTTCAACATTTTCTTCAATTTCACATTTAATGTGTATACCCTAAGAAACTTAAGTAGGACCTTCTATAACAAGAGGATAACTTTCATAAATAAGATTAATAATCGTCGTAATTTTCGTAGGCAACCCATATGTATTTAGAAAATGAATAATGTATACATACTAGTTTGCTAAAAAATAATTAAACCCACTTATTCTTGTAATCATTAAACTCCATGAATTATTTGGAGTCGCGAAAAACTCAACTCATATTAGACACACCCAGCGAAATATTTTAACTAGTGTTTTTTTTTTTAAATTATTTTCAAAACAATGCTGTTCATCCCAGACCAACAAATCAAAAATACGGATACCGCTCTGCACTAACAAAATATTGCGACATTTGCGGCGAGAATGAAAAAAAATTGAATGGTTGTTATTCACGTTGATTGGGGGCGCTACACATAAGTTCCTCTTCTTTTTTTTTTCTTTTTTGCAAATAAGTTCTTTACCTTTTTGGCATTTCTGGTGACGATTCGATGAGCGGGGACTCCTTGCGCTTTCTCTTGGAGTCTTTGGAAACCACCATTTTGCTGGGAAATATATTCAAGCGATCAAAATAAAAATATTTTCACTGCGGAAAACAACAAAAAAAACTGGAACTTCAATTTTCCTGCAATTTTTTTTTTCTAGTTTTTCGTTTACATTTTCACTTAAATTCACGCACTGATCCACTGAAGTATTATACATGCGGGCGGTGACCCATTTTGAAAGGAGTTTCCTCAAGTTTATAGGAGATTTTTTTGGAATATTAATGCAAAATTGACCATTTATTTTGGAAAATTTTAACACGACGACATCACATCACGAACTTTTTTCTATTCTTCGCCGCTATCGCTTTGCAGAAGTAACTGTGGCTCTCAAACTGTTCGTTGACAATGTTTGGTTATGTTCGTAGGGTATGTCACGAAAAGGTCGTGTACCTTAATAAAAGCTCGTTCTGTGCGATTGCAGTACCTATGATAAAATACCAAAATTAAAAATTTGAATAGTAAAAATTTATTGAATCTATCGATAAAGTTACGAAATATTTCTTACATCGTAAATGCATTGTAATTTGTTGGCCAATCTATTTAAATTGAAGTCAATTATTTGTTAAAAATATTGTGTCTTCAAACCAAACACGTCATTTCAAGCAATGAGCTGAGAATATAGAATTTCACTTTTCAGGAAATGTTTCCCTTACTGCGTTTCTTTTCGCACGTCGATATATTTTATTTTGCGACATTGTTATGGATATAATAGTAGATTATACTCAGCCTATTATATTGTTAAGTTCTAGCTCCACGTTTAACTCTGAAACTTTCATTTTATCATGACGCTTTCATCATCTCATCCGGTATATCCCGGATTTAGTTTCTGGCGCAGACTTAGCCTCATAAGTTTAAGAAAAATGTAGAAAGAAACAATTAACGTTTACCATTTTTTTAATTTTTTCATTCCATTCCGACATCGTTCCACACCGTTCTGCTTACTCCTATACCGCAATACTAAAATATCCAGGAACGAGTAGGAAATGATACGGAACTTTTAATTATGCGGACTCTTCCTTGGCTCAGCTAATACTGAGACACTATGAGAGACGCGTACCATTTCGGGTGTGGAACACGATTGCCAAGCCGATTCATTTTTTCCTCATTCTTTTTACCCACAAACTAATGGCACAATTCAATGTGCGTTGGACTATGGAGCAAGGGGTTCGAAGTGTTCCCAGTCGGAACACCTAATAGTTTTTCACGGCCCCACCTTGCTAAGCAATTTGTACGTTAAAATCAAAATAAAAATATCTAGGCTAAACTCTTAAACCTCGATAAAAATATCAACTCTGAAGTGGGTTGATGTCAGTCAAGCAATTTACTGCCAAAACAAAAATCATAGATTTCCATGATTGATTTTATTATTCTTTTCTTGTTTGTAACAGTTATTGTCAAGAATAATATTGGCTTCTGCTTTATTTTAATTTCGAGCAAAGCCCTTATGAGCGTACAAAAAGCCCGCCTATTATGTGACTATTACATACTATATCGTATTTTATACTTAGCTTAAAATTTGAATCTGGATGCACCTTTTTTCTATGTTTTTCGCTGTTAAAATAAAAAAACAACGAAGAACTGAAAACAAATGTCATTTGTGTCAATTCATTCCGCACGGGAAAACTAAAGTTCTCATATCGGCAGCAATTTATTAAACTATTATTAACTTTTGCTTTAAAATAAATTTAAAAGGAAAATAATGAGTGAAAACGCAGGCAATTGGTGCTTAATTGAAAGCGACCCTGGGGTATTTACTGAATTAATTCGCGAGTTTGGTAAGTTACTGGGTGCCGGCACAACGCGTCTATTTGGAAGAGACGAGAAATGTTACAATAAAATTTTGTTTCTAGGTGTCGAAGGCGTCCAAGTTGAGGAGATATGGAGTTTGGATTCAGAGTCTTTTAAGAATCTAGAACCCATTCATGGATTAATCTTTCTTTTCAAATGGGTGCAAGATGATGAGCCAGCAGGTCCCATTGTCTCAGACAATAGAACGGAAAAAATTTTCTTTGCAAAACAAGTAATAAACAATGCATGTGCCACTCAAGCTATTTTAAGTATTCTGCTTAATTGTAACAACGAGGACATTACACTGGGAGATACTTTAACCAATTTTAAGGTGAGTGAATTTTTCATTGTCTGTATAATAGCATTCCTATATACATAGAATATAATTTTGCCAATTGTATTACACTGTCGCTAAAACTTAAGTGCCATATACAGCACCTCTTGGTTTAGGAATTTTGATGTTTAAATTAGGATTAACAAGACATTATTTATTCATTACTTCGTTTGTTTCATTATTGTGTATATTGATGATTCGTTAAACTTTTGTGCCTCTTTTTCTTTATTCATCTTTTCCATAAACCGGTACCTTTATAGACTTTTTGATAACTGGGTTACTGATTTTGATCAGAAAGACGTATCAGCGTTTGAACGATACATTATTTGATGTCCCTATTGTGATTTTCTCCAATTATTATAGTAATTTATGGATCTAAGACCAGTATTATAATGTTATTATTTTGTTATATGTATGACAGCATCCAAAAACGATTCAGAAAATTTCAATCTTTAACTACAAATGTTTTGTTTATAAAATAGGAACTTAATTGAATAAAAAGCAATGCTTAATTTCGATTAAATAGTTATATTTAGTAATAGAGTCTAATAAACTACTTATTTCTACTAATAATTAAGTAATAACAAAACTGTTAGCTCGACTTCAATTGTTTTCGGTTCTATTTTTTCGCCTGATTTTCCTTCTATCAAACGTTCAAATTCATAGAGCGCGGTCTGAGCAAAGTCTGAGCGAAAAAAGAAATACACGCAGGGCGCACTTCCAAAATTTGGTACGCCATTGCTTTGCATTTTTCTTATATATAACCATCAATTTGAAGTTCGATTTCCCAGTTATTTTTCCAGATAACTGAGAGATAGCCAATATCAAGATAAAAAAAAGTACCGATTTGTGTACTTATTTGTACGGACTGCATTGGCAGGCACACTGTTTTGAACTTCTCTATCATAGTAATGTCAAGTTTGATTAAAATCTCGAGCTCGAAACTACGAACTTGCCCTATAGGTATAGATGCAAATGAAAATGTATTTATTCGGCTGCCTTCATCCAGGTAGGTGACACCTTTCGCTGACAAACAACTTTTTACCTTTAGAAGAAAAAAGGTGTCAACTTTTTGCAATTGAGAAGATCTATGTGGTTGGGTTTTCGCTTGAGTATATTATTATTAAGTTAAAGTATTTCCTGTATCTTCTCATATAAAATGATTACATTCTTTTCCTCTCTTCGATAATTTACTTTTCTCGAAACATTTTTAAAATATAAGACTAACACGTAAAATATCTTTGCTTCTAGGAATTCTGTCAATGCTTCGATCCATACAACAAAGGACTAACGTTGAGCAATGCATCGCAAATTCGCACTGTTCATAATTCATTTGCAAGGCAAACACTTTTCGAACTTGATTCGAAAAATCAAAACAAAGACGAAGATGTATTCCACTTTATTGGTTATATTCCTATTGACGGTCGTCTCTATGAACTGGATGGTTTAAAAGAGGGTCCCATCGATTTGGGTGCAGTAGGAGCTTCACAGAACTGGATCGATGTAGTTCGTCCCATCATAGAAAAGAGAATGCAAAAGTACAGTGAAGGAGAGATTCACTTTAATCTTATGGCGATTGTTTCGGATAGACAAATGATTTACCAGAAACAAATCGACAAACTACTGAATGCAGATGAAGATGCGATGGACACAGATGATAAACAAACGGAAGTGGCCAGACTTAGATCATTGATTGAAGATGAAATAGTTAAACGTAAACGTTACAAGGTATATAACTAGCTCAATTGCAGTTTGATTTTTAAAATTCATTGTATTTTTTTTTAAATATAGATTGAGAACATCCGGCGTAAGCATAATTATTTGCCATTTATTGTGGAACTATTGAAAATGCTCGGTGAGCAAGGTCAACTAACTCCACTTTATGAAAAGGCAAAGCAGCGGGCCTTAGAAAGAGAGACTTCAACTGCTACTAAAACAAAATCATAAATGCATTTATTGTTTAGAATTTAATGGAATGTATTTCATGAATTATCGATATTAACTAATATTTTTTATTAAACGTTAAATTAGTTTAAAATGTTGATTCTTTTTTTAATTAAATTAAATAGAATCCTATATTTAATAGTGATTTAGAGTATCTCTGAATCTGAATGAATCAGTTTTCCAAGAAAGAAATAAACGAAATGATCATTCAAATGTACGCATTTCATATGCTGTGATTTACTCGCGCGATGGAGCTCTTCTGATGGAGAGAAATTTTCGATGGTTTCTTTTTTATTTTACTCGTGTGAACTAAATGAATTTCAACCAATATTTTGTTACTTGTGAAAAATTGAGCACCATTGTGGACCATACATATGGTATGTAGATTAGATTGAAGTTGCTGCTATTTATCACCAGCACAATTAGACAGTAGATCTGTACCGTTTTTTATTCATGTTTAAATGTCGAATTTCCAGTTAATTTCCTATAGGAAATTCCTATATTCCTATACAAGTTCAGGATATTTTGTTTCGATACAGAAAGCTAAATTTATACCATTTGCTGAGGGAGAATTACCGAAACTTTTATATTTCTTAGAGAACAGTACCAGTTCGGTTTTGTGCGTTTTCATTTTAGAATGCAACAACTTTAGCAACATCATCCGCACCGTGCATCCCGATTATATTCAATATTTCGTGCTAGTGTATCTAATGCTGTTCGTACTGATTTTTAGACGTGCAATGTGATGGTAGTAACTAGCTGCAAAACAGATAAAGTAAATGAATACCAACTCTTCTGAGCTACTAACCCACCTGTGTTAAGACGCCTCTGCCCATAATACCGTACCATAATAGAGAAAATGGTAATCGGAATACAATGGCATTCTACGAATCGCGAACCGATTTAAATGGTAGTTATCACATACTGAAAAATAAAGTTTTAAAAGAGTTTTAAGGTGTTGTAAGTTTCTTAGAAAATTCTAATTTTTCCATAAATTGTGCATCGGTTTATAAATAGTTTTGCTATAAGGGCATAATATATTATAATATGACAATATGATATTATATATGTTTGAAAATTATTCAAATTACACAATTTGATTTTATTTAATACATATACATATGTATGTACATATATTCAAAATAAATTTTCCATAAATTGTTGTAGGCACTATGGTAAGTAGTAGCCGATAAAAGAGAACCAAATAACATTCATCCCATAGGTTTCTCAGTACCTACAATATAAATAATTCTTTTTTTACCCTAAATTCCATTTTCAGCGAGTACAATTCGGGTTTCGTTAAATGTTTGTCACTATAGAGATTATTTAAGAGAAATATGATTATGAGTTCAAAAATATTTTAGTAGGGTTTGGTTAATTTTTCAAAATATTTATGTGCGCTATCGGTATAGCCTGGTTTTGTTCTATTTTAGATTGCTATACTTTGTTGTTTATTATGAAAGTACCTACATAAGATTTATTTATATTTATTAAAAAATTATTAAAATATGTGTTTTGAAATGATTACAATATGAAGATAGATAGGCAGATAGCCTTGACAATCATTATCCCCTTTTAAGAAAATAGTTTTGATAGTTTCAGGGATCTCAATACATTGATTGTAAGTGTTAGATTGATTAATGCCAATTTTCTTAAGGCTGTATTTGAGATAACTTTGACATAAATTTAGGTATGATCTAAGCATTACCTTTATTTATTGTTAGAATCTTTTCATATCTATTCTAAGGGAATATAATGATCTTCTGGATGGGTCTTAGACCTGTTTGTGAGTCCCAGTTCTCGTCAATTTAACTCCAGCATATTTGGCTACTTGGCAACACCAAATGAGATTCGAGTGGAAGACAGATCTGTCGAATTCATCAATAATAGAATGGGTAGAAAATCATCGGCGATAGAAAAGTTGATTATTTTTGACCGTCTGTATTTTAGATCGCGTGCCTACTCGTATGATGAAAATATTAAGATAAAGAATTCCGGCTAAATTATTTCGATGTATATTCTATGTGGTGGTTTCAATAAAACAATTTAGGACGCCATCTGTTTCATTCGCTTTTAGGCTTATTATTCCTATTTCTGTTTCTTTACGAATATTTTTGACTTTATGACAGTAAGTATTGTCTTTTATTATTATGCTCAATGTTTTTTAAGAGTACTTATTACAAACTCCCACCTTACACCTTTTATACCATACCAGGATTATTCTCGCCAGTGTTTATCTTCAATGCTGGCACATTGGCCTCTCTTTCTAGATTCGATGAAGAAATAAGCAGCACAAAGTAAATCGCCAATCAGTAATAAAAAAAATATTAGTGAAAAAAGTTCGTTTCGAGATAAATAGGTTTTCCAACGTAAAATTTAAAGTTGTACGCAATGCGGTACAAAATACAACAGCTTCATCAATTCGGTGAGTAAATGCAACGTTTTTATTCTGGTTCGTTGTATGGGCAATATTTTTGCTGCACAAGAGTGAATATATTAATATTCTCTATTATAAAATTCCTGCTTTAAAGCATGACACATTCATGGTATCGATTTTTATATTTCCGTTTCTGGCGTACATTATTACCTCACGAATATTCACGAGTCAAAACTGATACAAATTAGAACAAATACATATTACTTACTTAGATGCCGCTATAGTTCTGAGTGTACCTGAACCTCGAATACATTGAAACCAAATTCTGTTCCGTTTGGATACCATGTGTGTAGGTATGTATATTCTTCAGAAATATGTCCAAGTGTTGTCAAGATGATAGGTAAGCTTCCCTACGTGAACCTTTCTATGAACAAATGTATGTACATACATGTGTATATATGTATAACGAAATTGTGACTAGTATGTTCAGAGCTCATAAAAACACTCGTTTATTGATATTGTTTTCTATTGACATGAATAAATATATTTTATAATTTTTTTGACACTTGTTTATTTTGCTTTTATTCATTATTTTATATATAATATATATATATATATATAATTTACAATGTTATAATATAATAATCGTATTGTAAAGTAGGAATTATATGTTAATCTTTTATTTGTTGCTGTTATTATTGTTATTGTTGTTACTGCCATTTAATGCAATGACAACATTTTCAGTTTAATGATTTTTGTGGTTCTTGTGAATTTTCTATAATAATAATTATATCTATAATTAAATATATAATGCATATATAATTATACCAGTATTTGATTTTTTTCAGTTGCTCTTTTTACATAAATACGTCCACATAATTTTTTTTAATTTCTCAATACTTAAAGAACTCTAGTAATGAAAACAGAATAGAGCATTCAATAACAAAAACAAAACTAGATGATAACAAATTTTAATTTCACTTAATATTTTAAGTAAAAATTCGTTTGATTTGTAAATAATTTTTTATTTTACTATTTTGGTTCTCTTTTAATTGCATGTTCTTTCTTAGATGTGCTAATACAAAAAAAAAACGAATAATGTATTCTCTGAAATAGTAACAAACATACCCAAAGTATGGCATGAAACCAACAAAAGTTTCGGTTTTCATTGGCCAAGTTCTATTACCGCGACTGAGTCGTATGTACTTGCAACATATGTATGGTATATGTACATTTCTAAACTGTACAGTACTGAAATGAAGATTTGCTCTTGTTATTCAGATGTCTAATAAATTGGGCGAGCCACTCTAGATTTTAGATTGCATTTTAAAAATAGACAAAAACAAAAATATTGCTTATGCTTCCAAAAAGTTAGTAATTTTAAAGGAATTAATTTTTTTTTGATTACTAGTTAAGACTTTGAAAATAGTAGTTGATTTACATTGGTTCCAATACTTGGTATATATGTATATATTAATTTTAAACCTAATCCATGAAGAAATAGACTAGTTCAACTCCTGTCAAAAACGCAAGAACTTAGTAAGAGAATGAAAAAATTGGATCGTATAATCTGCTGAAGTGAACGATTCACATGTTGGCGATGTGAATGAAAGTCAATGTACCGTTCAGTTCGAATCTCTTCATACATAATTTGACATCCGCAGTTATTTGGTATTTTGGATTGGGTAGTTGTGCTGTAGTTTTATGAACAATTACCCGAAAAAATATAATTACAGAAGGCCGAAGGTAGAGAGTCGGGAATAGATGGAGAATGTTAAAAAAAAAAAACACAATTTTGTTGGTAAGTTTTATTGGTTCAAAAAATGATCACTGTTCTTCCCGATAAACCAAAACATTGATCTTTGATCCTGTTCTTCCCGATACACCAAAACATTGATCTTCTATCTATTTTCTAAACTATGGCGAATTGCTATTCTAATATCAAAATTAGAGACCAGCCACTATTTTGTTGTGTGCGAAAATTAAGGTTATTAGCCCAACGTCCAGACCGTTAATAAGAGAAACTGCACATGTAAAAAAAAATCAATGACTGTGACAGACAAAGATCAATTTTCAGAATTCGAATGCAAATGTTTGGCCCAACAAGGATGAACGGACCCTGGCTTTAGTTTCTCACAACCATTCGTGTTGCATTTGTTATACTATACTTTAAATGGATTGGTTCTACTGTTAAATTCCGTGTCTAAAAACCCTTTTCATGACAATTATACTACCGGATATTTGTCAGGCGCTCGCGAGAGGTGGGATAGTGTAAAAACGTTTGATGTAGTTAGGGAATCGAACCTCGAAATTCCGGATAGAAGTACGGAGTCACGTCCCCTACAATGAGTTCGGGTGGTATTCTTTAACTACGGTCAATTCGTTTCGTTGTCAAAGCTGGGACTAAAAATATGGGAAACTTAACGTCCAAAGTATCGTAAATTAAGAAAATTTCATAACCGACTTTAGCTTCATCATAATTAAAGTAATATGCAATCCCAAACATGTTCCATTGCCTGTTTAGAGTGATATTGGGGAACATTTTTCATTGTGAAGGGCACTCCTAATACAGAGTTATTAGAAACAAAAAAATAAATAATAATTGATAAAATAATAGAATTGTTAGCAGACTTGGGTTCTCCTTCTGTATTTTCATTATTATTTTACCAACATATAAAATGGATTAAGATGGTTTTCGCATGTTCTAGTGGAATCCAAAATAGTGGGTGAATTCTTTGGTGAAATCAATGGAAAACGACATAAACGAAAGTCAATCATTACCGCTACTCTTAGTTCCCTTCAGAAAAAAAAAGCATTCAATTTCAAGATCGGTGGTATTGAAAAAGCGTTTATCGTAATGTCAAAATGTACAAAAGTGCTTCTTTGCTTGATGTAAAATAACTATTGAATCTGTAAATAGGGGAAAGGATATTTGAGTTAGACTATGAGAATTATTTATACATATTTTTACTTAGTATTTGGATGTTCTATCAGGTTGGAATTATCGCGGATACTTATGCGGATATGAATAGTGCATATCTTCTTCATCATAAAACTAACTGCTTTCACTTTATTTAGTATTTCTTTTAATATTTCAATGATTTATTTTCAATTTCCGTACTTTTTCAAACTGCCTGCTGGCTCAACTGAAAATGTGTTTCATAATTCCAAAAATTAGTTCGGTTGTATTAAAGTTGATTTGCGTAGTTACAACACAACTAAATTGGGTTGTGAACGATAATAGGGGTGTTACATACATATGTTCTTCTTCATACAATTAAACAAGTCGTTGGCGACTCCATAAGATCTTAATTAATCGAAAATACTTCCTTGAAAAATTGTCTTAGGTTTTAGAGGAGATAACCCATGGGATCCAGGGCCTAGGTTCTCACAACCATTTGTGTTATTTTCTTTGCACGATTACACCTTTTAATACAAATTTTTATTCAACAATATTTGTTCATGATAATTATACTCTCGGATGTTTGTCGAACGATTGCGAGATGTAAAGCAGTCAAAAATTTTTTAGAGGGTGTCTGAAGATTGAACGTCGCAATAACTACTTGAGCATCGGCGCTCAAAAAAGGGTCTTACCTTCCTTCATCTTAAGGTTTTTTGCTCCACAAATATAGGGCATACAGTGTTCACAAATGTCAGCCTATAACAATTAATTACTTCAAATCCTGCTTGAAGGAACAGTGAATTTGGTCATTATAAAATAGCAGATGAACATCTGAATACTTTGAAACGCCTTTCACAAAATGTGTGTAGAATCGCGCCTCAAAAAAAAATATCCTTCACATCATTGAAACCCAAGAATTACCTCTGGCCTAATAGATCAAACATTCTAGCCAAGTGACAGATTTACAGACAAATGGGGCCCATAATATCTTAGAAAATTTTGAACCATACAAATTGTAAATTTGTTTGCTTAGACTGTTTGTGAATATTGGTATAAGTTAGTATTTTTAAATGTTCATCAGAACATTAGTTTTAAATAAATAGATTTGATTAGCTAACAAAAAATTAAAACAAAATTGTAACCTGTTCACTTTTATAATTGATGTTCAATATGAGGTTGAAAATAATTTTATTATTAAAATACTATTTACAAGTATTGCTCAGTGATGTCTGGTGGATGAACGTATTATTATTTGGATATATGTAAAAATCAGTCTAAAAACTTTTTGACTTATTGATAGGAAAAATTAAGATTAAAAATAAAATTTGCAATAGTAATGACCACTATAAAGTTCAACCAATAGTCTTTTAACAAAAACTAAAAATAAACAAATAAGCATGTATTCCATTTGCAAATAACTTATTTTTCTAATTTTACTGAAGGAATTGTTTAAAACGATAACGACGACAAACAAGTGGAACTGCACAGTTATATCGTTTTTTTGTGGAAGAGTAAAGCTTTCTGGATAATATAAATTTGACTATGTTAATATAATTTTGTTAAATAATCTAAATTTTGATAACACTATGATTTTAGCCCGAAGAAAAACAAAATGTATTATGTTGAGCATGCTTTAAATTATACTATGTTAACAGTAAATGCGATTTCATCTCACTGTCCAATTTTATACTTTTTCTTGTCAGTCATTTCTTTTAACTATTGAATGCTCTATGTACAAAACAAAGTACAAAAACAGATACAATATTAGAGTCCTCCATAACAAACAATCATTTAAATAATACAACACAATATTAAAGTGCCAGTAATACAGTTCATTTAGTGCTGCAATAATTGAATTGCATTTCTATAATTATATAATTTATCTTATTTTCGTTTTTAAAACGAAATGTTAATCTCCATTGATGTCTAATGATTTAAATAAAGTACAATTTAAAGAAATATACGTTTGTTGCATTGCTAAAAATGTGATGAATAAAAGATATTTGATTGATAACAAATAAACATTAAAATTCAATGTAAATAATTAACTAAGGTTCAGGGACAATGGCAATTACAGATTGAAATTCATTAGTAACGAAAATGAAATTATCCTAATTTAAACTTAATACAGTACAATCATTCTCAATAAAGTAACATGCAAACTTGTAAAACGATTCAATACACAACACAAAAAAATAATATATAAAGTATTTATGTGATATAAAATGCTGTTAAATGTATTAATTTTTAAATTTAGAATAGTGATTGCGTTAGCGCTTAATCAACAATATCATATTAAAAATAAAAATACTTTGCGCGCGCCTTTGAGGCTTCATTACTTGTGGTATTAATGTTAAGTGTAGTGTTATGTTGGATTTGATAATGGTGTCGAGTCTGTTTTGTTCTATGACTTACGTAATGTAAAATAAATATTTGTGTTTTGTATATTTCTTATTTTTTTTTTGTCATTTTGCTCGTTTGATTCCTTACAATTTTATTTCTTTAGAACTTACAATTAGCATTATTTTCAAAGACACAACAGTTTCTGGTCCAGTCCCAGGAAATACTTTTGGGGGCAACACATTGGCTACCCTTACTAATTTAGCACACTGCAATCAAATCAACTCGATCATTGAACTCAATTGTTAAGATGCTAGACTTTCTCGGTGCGCCTGTTTTGCAGCCTCAGTACTTTCTCTGTGCACTGTAAGTAGTTCAATTCATATTTTCACTTTTATTTAAAGCTAACAAGTTGATCAAAAGAGAGTATTGAGATGTTTACCTGCAGCATGCATACGATTATATAGATTTTTTTTCTTTTTCTTAAGAATAACGTCTAAATTGTATCCGTCTGCTGTTATTCTAAAAAAAGTTGAAACCGAACAAAAAAAATATATTAGTTAAAAGGAAGATTTTAAACAAATATTGAGAGTCTGATCAATAAAAATCGGTCAGCGGTTACTTGTTCCAATAAAAAAATAATTCTAATCAAAAATAGGTTGAATATTCCGATAGGCCCAAATTCCTAGTCAACATATGATTATAAAATGTAACCCACTGTAGTTAAGTCAGGTTTTCAATTTTAAGTCATGTTTTAATTTCGGGTATTAGTGGACTTCTAAGTTCAGGTGATATTTAGTGCCATAGATGGTTAATGAGGAGCACGATTCCAAAAACATTACACTCACAATAAAGAATGCTTAAGTTAAATTTTGCTTATAGTTGTACAGGGATACGCACACCTTAGACTATTTGAAATCCATTTCATCTACTTTTGGCGTCAAAAGTTTTCAGTTAGTCTAAAAAAAAAAAGAGTCTGCGTCGACGAAAAAAAGAGCTCTAGGTGGAATGATCTCTTGTATGGGTTTGGTTAGGTGCAAAGAAAATAGAGAAGAGTTTCTCGGCTATGCATCAGTTTGTTTGACGTTTCAGGTCGTATAAAACATACTTAATATTTAATTATAGAAAAGTGAACGTGTGAACAGCAAATAAGTCAATTTCTGGATGAACAGATATGCCAATAACCAAAATTGTGGCATTTACATAAACCATTACACCCACAAAAAGTTACTGTTTGATGGGCGTTTCATGATAGATAGGTCATTGACCGAAACTTATTCAATGATGCTGGCAACGCAGCATCCATGTTACCACACATTTAGTCAAACGATCGACTTATACGCCAAATTATCCGAAAAATTGGATTCAGCGCAATCCACGTTTTGTCAGATAGAAGTAAAATAATAAGTAAATTCGCAGAGTCAAACAAGCATTAGTTTCGGGGTAAAAGTTATTACAATCCAGATTCATTAAAAAATGGACATATCCACAGGACACAGTGTGGTGGGTATTATATTCTTCACGGTTGGAAGGCGCCTAGAAAGCATATTCAAGCGTATTGCAATAAGGACCGCTCCAGAAGAAAAGGTCACAATAAAAATAAATTGTCAAAACTAAGATACGATAAATATAAACTGTTGAGGTAGTTATACAGTAGTCATAATGTTAAGATTAAGTAATTAATATTAAGAACCTATATCCAAAGTTACATAGAGATGATACTTGGGCAAGCACCCAGACAGACAAAACCACTTCAAAACAGTGAAATATAAGTATCTTTCCTAACCCTCACAGATTGCTTTTAAGATGCCTACAGTTGCCGCTAAGGGCACGAGCTAGTGAATCTTTATTATTTAAAATTTATTATCATACTTACTTTTCAATCCTATTAAGACCAAGGACGTCCTTGAAAGCCAAATATATCTTATTTAGTGTAAGGTTCGGTAGTCCCTGCCCCAAGTATCTAACAAACTTAAGTTGTTCCGATTTGGGTAGCCCGCTCTCATGGAAATCCAAAAAGACTCTGTGATCTGTGATCTTATATTCCTGTGAATATAAATATGAGGATTATTTAAAATATAATCCAATTCATGTAATAAACATGTCTTTCTTTTCAAAATAAAAGCAATAAAGCCTATAAAATAATTATACATAATTATTTCATGTGACCATAACATTAAACTTAAAACGGATTTGTTTTGATTTCTTTGCTCACATTGCAAAATTTGATGAAATTTTCGATGACTATGTATTTTTCGTAATAGGTTACACTTTGATTGCTCTGAATACCGAACTGTTTAAGAAGTTCCTGTTTTTTGGGTGGCAAACGAGTAATATGCGTACAGACACCATCTTCGATCCTATGGGTTTCGTGTACATCAAAGTTTTCATATATCACTAATCGTTCTAATACTTTAGGCATTTCTGATTTCACAACAATTGCACCGTTGTTATTAGTGGGGAACTCTACACCATCGTTAGATTGGCTCTGTGTTGTGAGACTTTTAAGATCTGTAAGAATATACGAGAGAAATATATGTTTCGCTTAGAGTTTTTGACAAAGCCACTAATTTGATATACTCAATCTTTACTAGTACAAAGCAATTCCATGCAAATTATAATGGCTACAGTACAAAATCTATAAATAAACATGCGACAAATCGAAAACTAATATAGTATTTACTTGTGTAAAAAAAAATCGTTTTATATTTAAGTAAAGAAGAACAAAAAACAATATTTAATAAAAAAGTATTTACAAAGAGAGTCAAGAACTTATGTGCCCAATTAAATTTTAAACGAGGTTCTTGTGTAAAGGTAAATTTCGAGGTGTATATATGTACATATATACAATTATAAGTATAATTTACTAAAACGGGGACTGGCAACAAACAACACTTGAACTACATAATAAACTCTATTTTAGTTTTCTTTCGTTAGCTTAATATTTTAAATTTATTACAGAATTACCATTGCAAGCCATTTTAAATATAAAATAATGCCACTTGCAAGCCTAAATACCGCAAGAAAAATTTAATGTTTTTTTTCTTTCACTTCGGAAAATGATGCTTTCGCTTATGATTTTAGTTGTACTGCATTGACTGTAGGTTATTAAATACATGTTCTAGGTAAACAGATAGGAAACCCTTAATGTTCTTTGCGCTGAGTTTGGGAAGGCTGTATAATGTAGGCTGCGTTCCAAAACGCATCATTGCCATACGGCCAAAGTAAGTCCCTAAAAATGTAACAATATTTTTTTTCTCTCTCTCTGTCTTTTAACCAATGAAAATGAATTTCAGACAAATCCAGTAGCACGTGCGCATCAATCAAAACCTGTATCATAAGGAAAAAACGTTTCCATGACAACAGCTGTGTTCTAGGAAAATTTTTTCCAATGGTATATAATTTTGAAAATCGGTTCAGTAGGAAGAAGTAGGGATAAAATTCATGTTTGGCTAATAATGATATGAAAATCGTGTTTTTGTTAAGCTGGTTGTAAGGAAAGTGGAATTTTAGGCAGTTTTAACCAAAAACATGGTATGCCATCTTATAGGGTTTAAAAAGGCGTATTCTAATATAAAATTTAATAAAAATCGTTGGAGCCGTTTTCGAATAAATTGGCTCTAACTGCTCGATTTCGCGAAAAATACCGTTATACTAACTTTTGGCCAAAAATGTGATACAGTTCCTGATAGGATTTGAGACGTTTAATCTTATGTGAAAATTTTAATAAAATTGTTGTAGGCATTTTCAAGCAAATCGGCTTTTAGTCAGCTTGGTTCTAAGTACCGTTGTATCATACTTAGATCAAAACGTGATACGAATATTAAATTTGAACTAAATCATTGGAGCCGTTTTCCTACAAATCGACTTTTTGCCAAATTGGCTATAAGTAAAGTACCATTGTTGCCAATTTTGGTAAGCAGCACGATACGTCATCTGATTGCAATTGACTAGACTAATTGAAATATGAAGTTTAATCAAAATCGTTAGAGCCGTTTTCGATAAAATCCCTTTTAACTGAAATCGGCCTTAACTAAACTACCCTTCATTTTGAGGTTAGCATGAAAATTCCGATTTTGCCTCTAGGGATTATCACACCTATGCCTATATATGAAGTTTGACCTAAGTCCATCCACTCGTTTAGGCTGTAGCCTCGTGCACAGACAGACAGAGACAGACAGACCGACAGACAGACAGACAGACGGCATTGGCGGACCTACTTTTTTGGACTTCTCCATCATAGTAATGTAAAGTTTGATTAAAATCTCGAGTTCCAAATTTTGCACGAATACAATACTTGCCCTATATGTAGGTATAGGTGCAAGTAAAAAAGGTAATGCCAATGCAAACTGTTCCAAAACGCATTGTGAACGGACAAACAAACAAAAGCAAACAAAAGCAAACAGAGGATCATCAAATGTCATGTTGCATCATTGTCATCATTGTAATACATTACTAAAACTCTCCTCGATGTCAACGCAATGTGTGCACTGAAGAGTAGTAGAGATTTATAAATACGCATCCCCAAAATCTACGGCGATGGAAATATTTACTATGCCTGTTTATGATTCAAATCCCAAAAAAACACTAACAAAAACCTTTTAAATGATAAGAAATGAGTACACTGATGCCAAAAACCATTTAGATGAGGTCAAGCTTTGTTATAACGCAGAAAGAGAGAGTGAATTTAAGAAAAACTGAGGGATTTAGAGTAGTTAACTTCAATTTTCTGCAAAAAAGTATACCATCCACCACACGAATGTGACAAGTTAGGTACCATGCTCTGTTGGGCCAAAATACAATTTTTACAATCAAGTGTGTTCTCAATTAAAAAAGGAGCAACATCCCATTTTTTCGACAGAAATGTCGGCTTTCTTACCCATATTAACAAACATCAATTAAAATAAAGTTTCCGACATATACTTATTATGTATATGTAGATATATAATTTTCAAACAAACATTTAATGCTAGTAACTGCATCTTATTTAATTTAAGTCATAATTATTACTTTTCCACTTATTAAAATACTTTTTTATTAAAACCACACTATTGCCAATTGCGAGCTAAAAGAGATTGATAAGAAAAGCACATTTTAGCCTTTTTATGTGTTGGTGCACATGTATCGTACGACCGTAGCCAAAGTCCTTCGGTCCTTGCTATTCTAATTAAAGAAATTATAGACAAATACCAAAGCTAGCGGTATTCTTAAAAAAAAAATAACATTTTGCAAACATACTTCAAAAAGTAGCAAATTTCGTTGAAAACCTTATCGGTCATAATTAACAACCAGTTTCGAATACTCTAGTACATACATAGATTTTTAACAATGTTGTTAACTGTAACCTGCTGAGTTATGATTTAGTGAACAGCACCATTTTCATTTCAGATATTTGCAAAGTATTGCTTCAATACAACTTAAATAAGGCCCCAAGATAGAATCGCTTTCCTAGCAAATTTACAAGTTTTCGAAATGAGTAGCCAGAAAAAAACTAACGTCATAAGCTTAGAATTGATTACAACTATATTTTTGACATGGACGAGGTTCTGT
The DNA here is from genome assembly GCA_963583995.1 of Xylota segnis. Lineage (NCBI taxonomy): Eukaryota > Metazoa > Arthropoda > Insecta > Diptera > Syrphidae > Xylota > Xylota segnis. The sequence continues at coordinate 26,754,350 of OY757238.1, forward strand.
TTACCTGGTTCAAAAAAGAAACGCACGAGACCCGAGCAATAATAGAGGTAACAAAATATACTGTATGAACACCATAAATAAATAAATAAATACTTGGCACAACAGGTCGGTGGGACCCAAGGGTAGTTTCTCACAACCATTCGTGTTGTGCTTGTTATATTCTTTACACGAATCGAAGGGGCCTACTGTTTAATGCCGTGTCCGAAGGGCAATTTGTTATTTGAGAAGCTTTCTCAGGGCAGTTGTACTCTCGGATATTTGTCAGACGCTCGCGAGAGGTGGGGCCGTGAAAAACTTTTTAAGTGTTCCCCGACTGGGATTCGAACCTCGAACCCCTTGCTCCATAGTCCAACGCACTAACCACTGAGCCGTGGCGCCCACTATGAACACCATACTGAAACTATTTACGGGAATCTTGAAAATGAATATGATGCGAGTAGGTACTATGCGAGTTTTAGCAATGACTACTACTTTATAGTATGAGTATATTCTCGCTAACCAGCATTGTATGAACTTACATATGTACATCAACAAGTATTTATAAAGACAATAGGACCACTGTATCCGAACTACAATAAGACAAACAAAGATAGGGTATCAGACAAATCGTTTTAGATAGTTTGCACCTTTTCTAAATGTCATACATTATTTTTCCTGAAACTGCACTAAGTATTCTCTATTCTGCGCATGGCATGCTATTTTATCTAATGAGGCAACAAATTTCTCGTTTTGACTTCTTGTTCTTTTTGGATACGCGAAATCAAAACATGAGATCTATCTTATCTGTTTAACACAAGCTTCATCTTTGAGATCTGTTATATTTTATATCTCCATATTTTGCGTAGAACGCATTCTCATTTATCGAAATTATAAAATTTAAACGTATACATTTAAAGTTTGTCGATGTTTTAAGAAGTACACCTCAAAATACTACTGTGGAAAGGAGAGAGAGAAAGTAGCACAGTGGTTAATGCGTTGGACTATGGTGCAAGGAGAGCGAGGTTCGAGTCTCAGTCGAAGCTCCACCTCTTGCGAGCGTCTCACAGTTCGAGAGTACAACTGTCATGAGGAAGCTTCTCAAATAACAAATTGCCCTTCCGACACGGCATTAAACAGCAGGCCCCTTCCATTCGTGTAAATAATATAACACGCACAACACGAATGGTTGTGAGAAGCTGAGCCTGGTTCCCATTGACCTGTTGCGCCAAATATTTTTCTTTAACTCGGAGGCTATTAACTTCGGCCCATTTCTCTCGGCGCCGATCGAATGTTTTTTGAAGAAAGTTAATGGAAATTTCTGCACTAACAACCAGATTCTTACCGTTAGTGACTCCTCTACCTACATTCTTTTGGAGTCTCTGTTTGGCATTATAATATAAGTTGTTTGTAATATGTTTGTGGATTATAATATAAGGGAAAAAATAGACAAAATTCGGTCGTACGGTTTAGGAAGAAACACTATACGTGACGGTGTGGCCGGACTACCTACTTATTTCACTGCAGCAGAAATAGAAACACCTAAATATTGGGTAATGTTTTTTTATGGAAAATAATTATGAAAAGGTGGGCGGATTTTAAAATTTTTTCACTTGTACTGTTTTTTCTAGCCCAAGAAGTGGTGACATACGGACGGAAATGTATATACGATGTTCGACCAATTCAATAGACTTTGCTGCCTTCTATTAGTTTTAACGCGCGAGTTCAATCTACCAGCTCCAAAGAATTTTTTAACTGTAGAAGATGATCCCAAAGATGATCATTACTGCGAAAACTGAAACTTAAAAGTTAACTGCCATTTATTGACAGTGAAAGAGGATTAAGGTTTTGCTTAAGCTGTCAGGGTCAGAATTTATTAGCCCTGAGGCTGGAAATAAATATGAAAATCTGAATGTACTGTTGGGAACAGAGGAATGTATTGGATTAGAAAGAGACAAGAGTTTATTGATGGTAATAAAAAAGTGAGACATGTACCACCAAATCACCACTGAACCTATTGCTACGAGAATCGTATTACATTGAGGAGTTTTTCAATGTTTTTCTGATTTTGGAAACCAATGTACATATGTACAATGGTCGATTTTTAGGATAATAATTGATAATTGCTTATTTTCATCTATTTGAAATTGCTTCTAAGATGAAAAAGTTTACGCAGTAGTTTTGGCACTTTCTGGACCAGCGAATTTATTTTGTTCCCCTGTATTAATTAATAAATCGAATTTATCTAATAGAAATGGTAGCCACCGTGGCTCAAGTGGTTAGTGCTTTGGACTACGGAGCGGAGAGTTCGAGATTGGATCTCATATAATACATGGAAAATTTTTTCACGGCCTCACTTCTCCCGGGCGTCTGACAATCATCCTAGAATATAATTGTCATGAAAAGCATCTCTTACATTCCCTTTCAGCGCTTAGCAAAATTTGAACAACTATCCGCTTTTTGTTTATTTAAATAGAATCCGTACAGTTTTATCGTTTTTTGGTAATGCACTTCTTCTTTCGGTACGAAAGTACTTACAACATAGTTTTATAAAAAAAAAAAAATATACAATTTTTGTAGCCCAGTACCTGATTAATTATGCCAACACCGAGTAAAATCGGAGTCAATCAGTGTATCAAAAATTACAAAAATAAATTGATATACATATAATCACCAGAGTCTAGTTCTGTTCATTACAAACATTCATCACCCCTGGTGATGAGACATTATTTAATAAGCCTATGCAACCCAAAAGTTTCCGGGATCAAATTATAAATTTTTTTAATTAAAAACCTCAAGGTGATTTTGAATTCTAAACATATCATCATCTTACATTGCTCTTGCAGAAATTTCATTGAATTAATAATTAATTCTCGAACGTTTCTATTTTTGGCGATGATGACTCATTTGTATTTATCGCATTTATGTATAACAAGAATAAATAGGTATGTTGGTATGTAGTATGAATATTCAACTAAATGCAATGCTTTATTATATTCTATTCTATTTCCTGAAAACACTATCTTTTGAAATAAATGTGATTAAAGACAACTTAATAAATTCGATGTATAATTAGACACGAATTAGTTTTATTTGTTCTTAGTATTTAAACATTTATAAACGTGTGTGTATAATATGTATAACAACAGACATGCAATGTAAATATATTTACTATATTTTAATTAATTTGACATTTTCTTTTATAGCATATTGGAAACTAAAATTTAAAATTATTCAAAATAAAGCACGATATTATGGAAAAACATGTTACAGGTGCTGATTGCTGGCGATAAATTCTTTATTGCATTAATCTGAAGACTTTCAGGATTGTGGTGTGTTTATTATTGGCGATTTAGGATTGCCTGCGTGAGAGAAAATAATTGCATTTCATAACATCTAGGTAGTCAATGTATTCGACAGGTTCGCTACTACACCACAACCATTTTGTTTTACTAAGAACAACTACTTAATGAGTACTAACATCATTTATGTTCTACACACCTTTTCAGGTTTTTCTTGTGAGTTAAATCTATTATTAGTAAACACTATTTAAATGTGGATTTATTGTTCTATTTTTAAAATGCAGGCTAAGTTTAAAAACTAGTCAACTGTTTAAATGTTATATTGAAATGAAATAGTTGTTGGACACTAAATCTTTTAAAATTATTTGTTTGTTTCATCCAAAGTGAACATGTTTCTACTTGTGTGTAACTTTTCAGAATATGTACTACATTACAATACTACATTTTAATAAACACCTGCTGCTTTGAAAAAGAAATCTGCGTAATCCCAATTCATGATTATTTTCTTTCCGCACTGATCTGTGTAACTTGAACAACATTTGTGGTTTTTTAAGTTTTCCATCTGGTATCGTAAAGTGGGATGTTATAGTTACATATTGTCGCTTAAGCGCAATGGAATTGGTTTCAATTACAGGACAACTAATTTTCCTTACTCTCCCTCCTATCGGGGACTAAAAAAATTATGTGTGCAAGAAATTTGGCTATATTTATTTCTTTCCAAGTGAACACATTTTTCAATAATAAATCGATATTGCATTTTTATTCTTAACGACAACCCCTGGCACAGGAACACAAAATTTTATTAAATAAGTTTATTTATCTAGTTCTTGCACACAGGTGAAGATATGTATGTAAGTGCGAGTCTCATTTCGGATTCCGTAAAACTGCTTGGGATAATAAAAATATTTATTGCTTCTTTTTGGAATGCATTTACTACTATGGCTAAAGGCAAGATTCCTTTTATGAATGATAAACCTTTTGCCGTTGGAGAGTTTTTATCAAAATAACAAAATGTATAGTGGGGGTAAGAAATAAAGAATGATACATATTATAATGCTCCAAAGTGGTCATCATCATGCCAGATATTAATGAAAAAGATAAATTGTGAAAAAAGTGTACCAGCGAGATGGCTTAAGAAAAAAAAATTAACTAACAACTTTTTTTTTAAGTATGATTTTCGGCAATCCAATGTCTGAGTTAGAGAACATGACAATATGACATGACATATGTCTTTAATCTAAATTAAATAAAGTATTTCTTTTTACTAAAGCTTAGTTTTTTGTTCCATTTTGCTGTTTCTGCTCACACGAATTGTATGCACATGGATGTTTATACATGTATATTAAATACGAATACAAAATATAGATTACATATTGTTATAAAAGAACTAAAAAAATAATTCTCTATTAATAACGTACTAATGACTAAGATGATATAATAGTTATGTCTGCTTCTATTTGGCTACGGGCTAGTGAAAATAGAAATACTCATATATAAATCTTAGGATTTATACTACATGTGGATGCAAGAAAAAAAAATATTTTTAATAAAAGTTTGCAAATATGTAGTTTTAAATTTTTTTTGTAGTTTTTTCGATAAGTTAATAGAAATGCTAGGCACATTTGACAGGTTTTGTAGTACCAATGGGAACTAAAGAAGTCAACCTTCGACACAATTTTAATGTTCGGAGGTTCTCGCTCATATAGTGATATCAAAATATAATACGAGTAATCTATTTCTTTGGGAAAATAAGCAAATACCATAACTTTGATTTCAAATGATGGGAAATGTTGTAAAGATTAATCCGCAGAAAAAAATTTATCCCATATATAAATCTACACAATTCTAATATAAAGCTTTATTATTAAAATCTTACAACCGTTCGTAAAATCTTACAACCAATCGTGAGTTTTATATTCCTTGCACGAATGTCCGAAGGGAATGCACATCTCGACAAGAGGGTATGGAGGTCTCCTTATCTATCACACATCAAGTACGATGTATATTTGAACTCTTCGAAGTTAGAATGTTGATCCAGCCACTTGTTGCAGGCAAAGATGATTCTCGAAAAAATTGCAAATCTTATTTCAATAATTATTTGCACAATTTTCAAATGTATGAGCGACGCTTCATTTTTATTTGATATTAATTTGCACGTAGAATCATGAAACAAGAACTGTAAATCTAACTCTTGCTAGCGTTTAGATATTAGTAACACCCAATGTCATTTTGCCCAAAGTAGGGCTTGAAGTTTTATTGCCGAGAAGAGTATACGTTGTTACATCGATCCAGGGCGATATTATGCCGTCAAAAGAATATAAGATAAAACGACTCGTACACAAGGGACTTTTTACTTATTGTACATATTATTTATTTCCAGAAAAAATGTTTAGTGCAATAAATTGCGCAACACATTTGTTTAACTATTGAGCAGCTTTACTTTTTTACTTTCAGCTAAAAATCTTTTATTTTACAAAAGATTCGTTAGTATTCGGTCGTATGTTGGTTTTATTTTAAGGAGTTTAATAATGAACTACAGCTAAAGCAGAAAACCGCATGTTGTATAGTTGTGTAGTACACTTTGTGAAACCGTACAATATAAATTACCTTTAAAACACATTAAAAGCAATGTACAATCTATAACAATGATTTGAAACCGATCAATGGAACTCTACAATAATCAGGATGATTCAATATTAACAAGTTCAAAACGTATTAAGGTATCGAATCTTATCAACATCCATTCAGTAATTTTTAAGCCATGTTCACACAAGTCCGAGACAACAAAAACAGGAGAAGCTGATCTCTCAAATATGCGACATAAGATATGAAGTAGACATTGAAAATCCTTATTTATTAAGTGAGTAGATGGACATACAAGAAAGAACCTCGGTTTGCTGTCGTCTCTACTTATGAAATACGGTATTTAAAGTGTTACATACAATATGCAAATTGTCCGACCGAACATTCGGCTTCGTCTATTTTCGACCACAATCAACACAGCGGAGAGCACCGGAGTGGAGCGACAAGTTTTTGCATATTTTTTTACCTGACGAAAGTTCATTTCCACAAAAAAGTTAAATATAGGAAAAACATATCAAAGATACTTTTTAAATTGACAAACATATCAATCGACTAAGAACAAATTTATATGTACATATATCAATGGCTATACTATACTTGTTATGCATACATATGAATATATACGTATGTCTGTTCTTTCTTGTCTTATCTTATTTCATTCCCTAATCAAAATCGAGTACCCATTTCTCTTAAAAAATTGTGCTCTAATATAGGTACAATACTTGAATTCAAATTCATTCTACATACAATTACCTTTGTAATCACATATTTATTATTATTTTAACTAACGAAGAAAATAGACAAATATTTATAATTTTAAAAGAGGGGAATTTAGCGAGGGTAACTACTATGTACACTAGATTTTTGTTTTAAATGAATAACCTATAAAGCCATGCAATTAGAATTATGTTTTATTTTGACTGTGAACAAACCGCAAACCTGATTTAATACCATACATAGTGCATGCAGAGAGTTTTTAACTCACCAGCTGTTGCTTTCGATAGGAAGCGTTTGGTCTTATCCAAAATGTATTGTAAATTATAACCATCTTTTTCATACCTGAAAAAAAAGAGACCATCATTATGAAACATTAGGTTTTGGTGGGTTTTTAGTAACATACGTCTCAGTGCGTTTAGTGCAGAAGAGATTTTTGAAATTACTGTAAATGCAAAATAGTGTAAACGATGGCAATCCTTGACCCAAGTATCTTGCAAATTTAATTTGCTCCGGCTTATTCATACCACTCTGATTGAGGGCCAAAAACGGTCGATGGTCAGTCACATCATACTCCTAAAATAAATAAAATAAAAGGAATAAAATTAAATAAATATAAATACAAAAAAGGCAGTTTCACACTTAAGCCAAAAACGCATTTTTCACATGAGTACTTTAAAAATCGATATTTTGTGAACATGTATCACTTCCACTCTCACATGAAATATGAAACATACAAATTTTATTTCATGTTTACATAGTTCTCAAGACGTATGTATGTAGCAATGTTTAATGGCTTAAGGGTGTGGGGTTTGGAGTGTAGGGTGGCAGTAGGCAGGAGGTGGGTGATAGTATGAGGGGGTGGCGATTATAAGTATATGTATATATTTCATTATGCATTCCATTTACACGTACTTGGCAGAATTTGATAAAGTTCTCCACCACTATCGATTTGTCGGCCAAAGTCATTTGTCCCGTAAACCGAACGCCATGCTGCTTCAGGGTGTCCTTCTTTTTCACTGGTAGTTTATTCATGTGCTGGAAGATACCCTCCTCGACCTTGTGCGCCGGATGAACCTCGAAGTTATCCTTAATACTAAAGTTAACCAACGGTTTGGAAGCATTGCTTTGATTATTATTGTTCGAGTTGTCACTACCCGCTGACTCTGAAGAAATATTCGAGTTACTGGCGTTGAGGTGAACTCCAGCGAAGGCGCCCATCGGGTCACAGGAAGACTCATTTGAATTGTTGCTAGTCTGATGTTGTAGGTCGAACAAGTTGTGCTTGGAATCGTGGTCGAAAGTATCGATGTCCAGCGAGGAACGGTTCAATGGGGTCGCCGAGGCAGCGGCCGCAGCTAGAGGTGTACCAGTGCGGTGGCTATGTGGTGTCATTGATGTACTACTATCTAAGTCAATTAAATTACTATTGGAGCAAGGTGTCGCTGGCGTAGGCGTGTTATTCGATTGAGATTCCTCACCATAATCGCCAGTATGACGAAGATATTTCAAAAATTCAAAGGAACCATCAAAGTGATGGTGGTGATGATTGGAAGTATTCTGTGGCTGTTGTTGTTGTTGTTGCTGCGAGTGTGGATTCTGATGCAGGTGGTGGTGGTGAGGATTGTTGTGATCTGCAGGAGTATTGCAGGGTGTTGCAGGTGTCTGGGAATTGTTCCATCGTCCAGCCGGCTGGTGACTGAATGTTTGCGGGGTTGAAGGGACACTTTGCTGCGGATGAACAGTATGCTGTTGCTGATGATGATAAGCAAGTTGATGGTTTATGCCAGAGTAAATTTGAGGATTTACAGGGTGCTGCTGCTGATTTTCACCATTCACATAAATCGAACTATCACTAACACCACTATTTACCCCCGAGCTGTTGCTATAGCTCCCGTTGCTGCTTCCACTACTACCAAATACCTGGAAATCGTCTAGCGACTGCACCTTGTTTTCACCATTACTCAGATATTTTGCAAATTCCGATGGATCGTTCAAGGAGTCGAGGAAAAATGAACTGAAATTGCTCGAAATACACGACATTTTCCCCCACTTACTGGCTGTATTTCAAAGCAGCATCAAAACGGAAATTTATACGTTCACAAGAGAAAACATGCAACACTAAACAGCACAAATAGGATAGGTGTATCCCTGCAGCAATTTTATTTATTTTTGGTCTTTAAGAAATTTCCCTTTTGCTTCTGCTAGTGGAGAGAAATAGAAATCCATCCACTCGTCGCCTTTCTTGATGACCTCTTCTTTCTTCCTTTTATGCGAGTCGAGCACCAATATCAAGTTTTCCGATATATTTCTTCTTCCTTTTTGATCAACAATTTTTTGTTCGCTTTCTTTTTGATTGGCCTTTCTGGCCCCCGTGTTATTTTATTTGTTGAATTTTATGAATAGAAATTTATTTAAAATTTAACCCCATATGCTTCTCTTTTTCGCTCTCCCAAATGCATCGTTGCCTTCGTTGTCGTTCGTCTTGCAACACTCGCCACTCGCGTACCGAAATTTGATTTGTTTCTGTCGTTTCTTCTCCTTGCCGCTACTGCTGCTGCTGCTGCTGCTTCTGCTGTTCCTTTCCTTGTGTGGCACTCTTTTCTCTTTGTGGCTTCTTCTCCTTCTTTTCTTTGGCTTTTCTTCGCTTGGTGCTGCTTCCTTCCAAGTATTTTATATTTCTCTTTGCGTTTGCTTGAAAAAAATCTTTGCCGAGCACTCTCCTTGATGGTATGTGGGTTTTCTTGTTTTGAAATTCTTGTTAATTTTTCGTGTGCTGTGACGGGTAATACTGTGCAGTTAACGTAATCATAATTCAATTTACACCTAATTTTTCAATTAATTTTAATTATGAGCTTAATTAGGAAACAATCCGAGAGCGAAGCGAAAAACAGTTTATTTTTCACCACCCGTAGAAACGTCGCGCACATACACTGAAAGAGTCGACTGAATTTTCTTTCATACATCCTCAGCGTGGCATGTCGGTGTGTATGCCAAAAAAGAGATGCCACACCCTTCTTAAAAAGTATTAAATTATGTAGCACCAAAGGGGAAAAAGTTAAGCTTTACATATTAAATTATTTTGTTACATTTTCGATTTTACACCTTTATATTGTTTGTTTTTATTACTAAGAGATTGTAAGTTAAGAATAAGGTGCGATTGGGTTTTTGGTACCGAATAAAAGGAAAAAAGTTGTGTATTTATAAAGTGGGATCTCTGTACGGGATGTCGAAATCCAAGGAGAAATAAAACGCCAAAAATGAGGGGAGAAATGTACCGAGAACTCAAAATAGGGGTGTGACAGCATGCTAACATTTCTGGGCTTACACAAATGTAACAGAATGATTAAAAATGAAAAAATGAGAGCAAAGAATTTGAGCATATATAAAATTAATAGATTCTTGAAAGATAGTGTCGTCTTATAAGAATAGTGAATATTTAGAAACTTAAGCAAGCTGTTTCAGAAATATGGAAAAGCTTTTATGGTTATAACATTAGGTAACTATACCTTTATTCTAGAAACCCCGTATAAAAGTTAAAAATACCTTAATAAAGGAAGATGTATTTAAAATCAAATCATATCCACAAGCCTTCAGTGATATTCAGTCAGCAATTAAAGCTAATTGCTATGTATGATACGCTTAAAGCTCATGTACCGGGTACATAACCTAGTTAAATGAAATAAGTGCAACTGATCACAGAGCTGCTTGCGGCATAGTGTAGTAAACAAACGAAATGAAATGCCTATTATACTACGGGAAGAAGAAAAATCAAGAGTGTTTCTATAATAATAAATGATTCTATCCTGCGCGGATTAACTTTTATCTACCTAGGTCTCCACATGACCAAAAATATGTGTTAATGGCAGATGTCAGTAAATGTCATTTTCTTCCACAATTCTTCTCCTGTCATGGAAATACTGATCTGATAGAACATTTTTTTCTCTTTTTTTTGTTGTGTCCTTCTGTGACTCAGGTATATCTTAAATTTCTAAATATTCCGAAAAATACTCGATCGGGCAATTTTTGTTTAAATTTTAGTTCCAAATCATTGTCCCAAACATTTATTAAATGAAATTTAGAGTCCCACAAGGATTGGTGCTTGGAACTTTGATGTTCGTTTTATATGTCAATGATAACCAAAGTGTGATGAAGAGTGGACAAATGGCACTGTTTTCTGATGATGTTCTTCTATTCATATCTGAGGATGAGATCAAAAATTACAAATACAAATATTTGGCGCAACAAGTCGATGGGCTCCAGGGCCTACTTCTTACAATCATTCCTGTTCTGCGTGTTATATTCATTACAGGAATGGAAAAATCATAATTTTTAATGCCGTGACTGAAGAGCAATTTGTTATTTGAGAAGCTTTTCCATGGCAGTCATACTCATGGATGCTTGTCAGATGCTCGTAAGAGCGTCGTCATGAAAAATTGAACAAGATTGAGCCGATATCGGTACAACACAAGTTGGTACGACGGTTTTATCGTGTATCTCCTATTTTACAGCGAACTAACAAAGTTTGATTAACAACTTTGAGTATCAAAAGTGGGACTATCAATTTAGAGATGTTCACTCCGGGATTACATATTTCTCATTGTTTTTACTTGCACCTATACCTATAGGGCAAGTATTGCAATCGTGAAAAAAATCGAACTCGAGATTTTAATCAAACTTGACATTACTATGATGGAGAAGTCCAAAAAAGTAGGTCCGGCAATTCCGTCTGTCTGTCTGTCTGTCAGTCTGTCTGTCTGTCAGTCTGTCTGTCTGTCAGTCTGTCTGTCTGTCAGTCTGTCTGTCTGTCTGTATATTCGACTACAGCCTAAACGGCTGAACGGATTTACTTCAAACTTCATATATAGGGTCTGTGGGATATTCCCTAGAGGCGAAATTTGAATTTTCATTCTAACCTCAAAATTAAGGGTAGTTTACTTAAGGCCGATTTCAGTTAAAATGGATTTGCTCGAAAACGGCTCTAACGATTTCGATAAAATTTGATGTGTGGGTTAGTTTGGGTATATGCTATGAGGTGGCATACCACGTTTTTCACGAAAAATTCGAATAACGGTAATATTGAAAATCAGCTGTTTCTCGGGTTTTTGTGCGGTGATTGGGCTAAAAATTATTATTTGTACGTTATAAGACAAGTGCAAAATAATGGCATACCAAATTTTGAAATGCCACGCCCACTTTTATAAAACTTATTTTTTTTCAAAATTTTTACTAGAAATTGAGAAAAAATTATTTAAGCAAAGTAATAGGCCTTAAAATTCTCTATAATTCACTCAAAAATTCTATCTGGCCACGCCCACTTTTAAAGGTGTTTTTTTAAAAACAAAACATTGAGTAAACTCCTACAATGTTATGACTATTATTCCATCGAAACGCGGAATGCCACGCCTACTTTACTGGGATAAGCAAGACTTGGACTTTAATCCTGATAAAATTATGCACTTACAGCATTACGGTGCAAGTACGTACGACCCAGTCGTGCACTTTATTTAGCTTGGATTCCAGTGTTTTTGAACTTACATATCTTACATTGCCCTTGGCTCTATTTCACCGCAAAGAGTTAATATAATTAAAAATTTAATTTTAGAAGGAATAATTTTCCGAATAATAACAGCTTAACTGTGAGCAACCATCCCATGAAGAATGTTGTTACTAAACCATGCTAGTTTGAACACACTCCCTGTGAATTGACATTTCCCGGAATAGCTCATCACCTTCTACCTACGAAATTAAGTGTACAAAAATCGGCGATATGAAATTTGTTGTCGAAAATATAAGCAAATCATCAGGAAGAATTGGCAGTTTATTGCACCAAGAAACTGGTGTCTCCTTCAAAACTCCACTGCTAATACAATGTACAAAGGTAATCGTTGTGCACATGTTTCAACACTTTGTTTATAACATTTGCTGTTTGTTCTAGGGTGGTAGCATTCCGCATTTAAGTCATGAGGTTTTCGGTTATATCTCAAGTGATACTCAGATATTACTCCTGTCCCTATCGACTATAACCCACATGGCAGGGGCATTAAAAGTGTTCAAGAAGGGAGTATCATCATTTGTGGGATATGAAAAGTCACCGAGTATTTTGACTATAAGGGACGTGTGCGAGATGACACCATCAGGTTTTAATGACAAGGACGTTATTCCATTATTCACACGAAAAGGAAAAGAGCATTTGTCTCCGGAAGAGTAAATTCACTTACTTTTCCAAAGCTTTGAAAGTAAAATTAATTTTTCAGATACATGGAACTGGTAGAAGCAATTTCTCCTGATATTTACGTAGGACTATGCGATGCGGACACAAATGATGAAAGTTCTAAAAAGAGAGTGCAAAAATCGGTTGACAGAACAGATGATTTCTTCAGTTACTGCTATGAAAAGCATAAGAGTTCTAGTAATCTGTCGAAAAGTTCAATATTCGGTAGGTCCCATTGTGTATAGATACCCAATGCTTGTCTTAGTAATATTTTTCTAAAGCTCCTGTTGTCGGTGGTTACAACAAATTCGCAAGGATGTTATCAATTAAAAAAGCAAAAGAAAAAGCCAATGTTTCTGGGTATGCACTTGATGGGTTCCATAAAAATGGGCTTAGTGCAACAAAAATTAATCGGGAATCGCTTATAGAAATCGTATCTCATTGTGTCCATGAGCTCGATACAGACAAACCGAGGCTAATGACGGGCGCATATAGTCCGTTAGTGGTGGCTGAATTAATTCGTTTAGGTGTTGACATTTTTGACACCTCCTATGCTTACGTAGCTGCTACAAATTTTAAAGCACTTACATTTAACTTTGACTTGTCAAACCAGGCGCGAACTAGTCCTTTTGTGGACATTGTGCACGAACGGTAAGTAGACAGTGGTACTGAGTTCGCAATAAATGTGTATATTCGCAGATTGAAAGAAGATTTTTCACCATTCCTTGACGGTTGTCAGTGCATAGCATGCAAACAACACACCAAAGCATATGCCCATCATTTGTACAACACAAGAGAGCTCCTTGGACCGATAGTTCTCATGATGTAAGTGTAATAAATCCATTTGCAAAAATGTACTGAAATTCTTATTATAGCCACAACATTCATCACTATATGAAGTTCTTCAGTGCAATTAGATCGTGTATGGCGAATGATTCATTACCTCAACTTATAGATCTATTGAGACTTCAAGGCGCACAAGAAACCGCAGATTATACTATACCAGAACTACCTAAGTTGCCAAGTAAAAATGATGATAAAAGAGCAATGTTTAAAGAAATGGCAACAGTATAATGAAAGTATTTTTCTTTTGCAAATGGTTCTATTTAAATTAAAATTGTGCTACACCATTGCCTACAGTTTATTTAAATATTTGTATATTAAATTGTATACGTTTCCACTTTCTTCTTTGATTTTCTTTATAACGGAATCCTCTGTAAGAGTCTCGTACACGCCGGCATCTACAAAAAACAATTATTGTTTCGAGATCAAGGAAATTGTATTTATAATAGCTTTACCTCCCAGGGGAATGTAACCACTAAGCTCACAAAATGCTAAATTAAAAGCAGTTAGATCCTTAATATTGCAGTGCTGTTCTCGACCATAAACAAACAGCTTTAGTCTTTTTCCTGCATCCTTCCGATCAGGTGTAATAAATATGTTGTGTGGTATATTCTGCTTGCAAAGAAATTCAATGAATTCATAAATTGACTTCACAATTGATTTGTTATTCTCTTTATCTATTATGAAACAAATCGCCTCAGTGGGCATTGAACTGTCCAACCTGTAGGCTTTTCCTTCAGCAACAGTTTGAAGTACCTAGGAGAAACAGAATTATTAATCTAATCTCAAATCCCATCACAATGAAACTATACCGCATTATCAATATACAAGTCGCAATCAATGTACATTAAGTGAAGGTGCAGATGATTTACAGATGCCAATGCTCCAGGGCTATTATATCCAATCCGGAAGCCACGCTCATCTATCGTCAGTAGGAACTGTATGCAAAAGTCCAAGGCTTTCTCAGTAATTTTCTGAGGGTGTGATTTTTCCAAATTGGGGCAAATCAGTGAATGATAGGTAGTTAACGGACTTTGATTAACGATGAAAGTGACTATAGTGTCCTCGAAGGGTATATCCAATAGCTTTTCTTTGTGATTGATTTTGTTAAAATTGAACTTATTATGATCGAAGTCCGGATTCAATGTTGGAATTATTTGAGGAACACGTCTTAGCTTCGACCTATCTGGATTTAACTAAGAACAAGTAAAAAAAACGGTATGGGTTAAATTGGAATAATGGTATGGAATAATTTATTTAAACATATTGTGTACATATATTGAATATATGTACATATGTACTATACGGTTGTCAAATAATAAGTAAGTTTTTGAATGTGCTGTGTTGGTAAGTGATGTTATAAACGAATTCACAAACCGTTGAGCGCGGATGTTATAAAAAAAAGTCGAAAGAACGATGGGACTGACAGTACAAAGTTAAGTATAAACGCTTGATACATAATACTTTTCCTAAATAAAACAATATTTTTGGTAAGTAGTTTAAGAACAGTCACAAAGCTCTGTAATTGCGCGCTGCGTCGATATACTTCTTATGTGTGTCTGTACTCTCGATACGCATCGGCACTAGTTCCATGAGCACTTGCTTTTCTTTAGATTACACTCATATTAAAGCCACACAATAATATAGCCTGAATCGAGATTTGCATGGGAGGGCTATGAACATGTCAATTGTTGCTGTACTGCAGCATTTCTATATTTAGGAATTCACTGATAAATTTATACAATTTCAATTCAGAGTACATACTTCAGTGTAAAAGTTATATTTCCCTTGTAGGCATTTGCGGTTCAACACTTTTAAACTATATTTAAATACACCTGGCTCTGCTTCCAGATTCTTCCATTTTTCTTTTATGAAATTAATAGGATTTCTTTTTGCCATCGCAGTATGAAAGAGAACTCAACAGGCCAAATGTGTTCTAGGATGTCAACAAAAATCAGCTGTGTTACGCACATGTCATTTTAGCTTTGTTTTGTTGAAAAATATAACAGAACTGAATCGAATTGAATCGAACCGACTTCCTGGCGATTAAACACCGAATACCAAAGCGTTCTCCAAATAGTAAGGTAATTTAGCAGTAATTAAAAAAAAGTAGATACTTTATTGACTATGAGAAGAAATTTGGTCAAGTTCGTCACAACAAACTTTAGAAATTCATAGAAAGGTTGGTTGATAGATTTGCGATAAAGCAGATTGGATACTTCGAATCGCAGAACATACCGAGGACTGAAACCAAAGTTTTCGAACGAAAATTTCGAAAACGATAATAGGTGTGTTTTTTTAAACTACCCCAACCATTAGTAGCAGTTAAAGCGAAATGTACACGTAAACCAAGATAATAAAGGACTTTGTCTACTGCTATCAATTTTGACAACACCCCAGCGACAGTAAAACGAAGAATAACTCTTGTCCTTGGGCTAAGAAGGAAATTGAGTAGTTAGGCTCTACTCCGAACAACTAAGAAGAGACTTTGTATAAAACTTTGATCAGTGCAGTCCTATTTTCGAGAGAAGATTCTTTTGCGTTGAGAAGATTCCACAAAAAAATTAGGCTTGTTCAGTGACCGGAAGGGACATCGCATAAAAGGAAGACCTCACCATAGCATATGAAAATACAGCTGACTATACTAACGCACTACCTCTGCGGAACCAGAAATATGAAATATCTTTCAACGACCTTAACGAGCTAGCTATCATAGCAAATAAAACCACGTTAAAATTGATATCGAAAACGGGCAGGCTTAAAATGGGCGCTCCTGCCATGGACTAATCTGTTGGACAAATTCTTCTTCTTTTTTTCTAAGTATTCTCCACTGGGGAACAATGGATCCGTCTAGATCCGAGTGAGACTGCACTTCTTTGGCTGCAGTTATTCAACAAATACCTTGTTCCTGTTGGGAATCGTTCCAACAGATGCTCTATTCCTGTTGGGAATCGTAAAAAAAAAACACAGCTATCGCACTGAACTTCACTTAACATTTCACAAACAAATAAGATTAGAAAGTAAATGAACGACAGCATCAACACATTTAGAGCATCCAGTGCAAATGATGTCTAGGAGTAACATTGTGGCAACCATTATGAAGAAAGAAGCTGCAGACACCAAAACTGTGGTCTGGTATTATTATTTGGCTAAGAACTAATCCTGTTTTGCCTAGCGTACAAATTGACCGTTAAAAGGAGAGTTCACTCGTTCACTCGGTTGTGCGTGTACCTTTCAGGATAAACATTAAACTTTATTTTTGTTCATATCAGGAATATTCCCTCTTTTAAACATCACATGCACATCTCTGCTAAACGTTAAATTGTTATCTTGAAAGTTATATTTATTTACAAATAAATACGGGAATGCTCCTTGCTGATCTTCATGATGTACATACATTAAATCAAGTTTTCTGTCTATAAGTTTATAATATTACCTATTTTGGGTGCACTGCACCAACACTAAAAGCACAGAAGTTTAAATATTGGCAATGGACACAATGATTTTATTATAAGTTGCTGAGATGGTGGAAGGATGATGGTGACAGAATTCTTATGACACAATACCTAACCCTCACTTAACATTTTAAAAAAGAAGGTACGTATACATACATAGTTTCAGTGGTAGGTCACATGACCAAGCCAAAGTTACTTATTCGTACATAATGGCTACTTCAAATCAAATCTTTCCTTTGGACATACATACATACGAGTACTTTCATTAAAAAATAAAACATTTTTTATTCGTAAGTATTAAAAAAATGTTACAATTTCAAAAGATGAAGTTTTTTCTCTTTTTTCCGTAAGACCTTCAAAACTGTTTACGTCGCAATTGGTGTAAGAAGGAATAAATAACGTCAACACATTAGAAAAGTTCGTATTGGTTTAAGCATGAATTAAAAATTGGTCTTCTAGTTTTTTCTTTGGGGTGTATGGGTTATGAGCAGGATCCGCGTTTAAGCTAAAAGTAGAAAAAAAGAAAAAAGAAAAGAAATACATTACGTTAGTCAAATAATATGTACATGCTTACTTGTAGTAACTTGTAGCTTCAGCACAGTTTACATTGTACCACCAATCGCAAGCAAATTCTTTTTGATTAAAGATTGTCCCATTTGTACAGAGAAACGATGCTCCTTGATGACCTTCTCTACCATCGTGACAAACATGATAAGCCTAAAAAAAAGGTTAACACATTGGGTAAGTTTCTAACACATCAAGTAAGTAGCTTACTTGACATCCAGTTTCTACATTTGCATACATGCCAGGGACGGCTGGTACATTACCGCAATTAAAATTTGTATGCGGCACTTCATGGTAAAGAGGATAATCAACTCCTGGTACACCAGGAACTTTACTCAAGTCTTGCTTTTCTTCTCTTTTCCTTTCTTCATAAGGTTTTTCAGGGTGAAATAAGGTACCAAAAGTCTAAAAAAAAATGGAAAAATGTATATTGTATGTTTTTATGTCTCATTCAAATGTCAAAATATGTATAAAAGTTTTGTTGATTTCTTGAGATATTCCCGAATAAGGGGGAGTCAGTGGCGTTCTTCAAATAACTGCCTTGAGTTATAATAAGTCCTAATGATAAGTCTTTTACAATAAGAAAAGTGGTATTAGATATCAGAATAGAAAAATAAATTGGAATTATTTGGGATAACAGATACGTTTTATTAGTCCGTTATCCTGGGTCGCAAAAGAGAAAGGAGATGAGCTAGAGTGTGATGAAAAACAGAGTTCCCGGTAAGTCGCAGGAAAAATTGCTGGCGACTCTTTTCTATGATTTGGTAATTTTCATCTTCCTTTCATTTGATTCTGTCGGCTGTTCAGTGAACCTCCGTACTCGGTAGTGCAAAATCTCGAACGATTGTGTTTGAACCTGGAATCGTCATCGGAAATTATATATAAGATGCATCCACAAAGAGTACATACATATGTATGTAGTGAAAAGGTCTGATTGTCATCAAACGTTGAAATAGGAAATTGAAAAAGAGCCAGCCTTAAGAAAAAGAGCGATAGCCGACTGAGTCTCATATTCGTTACTTCGTGGGACAATCCGAACAATAAAAAAACAGAAGAGAAGGTTCATAGCTTTAAAAGAAGAAAAAAATTTAAAAAGATTCTGCAAATTCAAAGAAATCAGGAAATACAAGCAAAGCAGTATGTTAAACAAAATGAAGTAATTAGCAGAAATCACGTCTTTAACCAATGCCATTAAATATTAGTTTAAAGTGACTTAATAGAACACTTTAAAGAGCTACCAGATCTTAATTCATTCATCCAGCTATATCTAGAAAAATTCTATAGCCATGCTGGGGTCCTGAAAGGTGTTTCAAAAACAACTGGACTTCTATCTATAAAACGCAAAAGATTTAATCAATTGGGCTTCTGGTTAAGAAAAACGTTCTATTTGCATATTAAGTATGCACATTAAGTGAATACAATTCTGTGAATACATTAGCTTTTCATTAAATTTTTATGAATGAAATCTCGAAACACAATTACAAAAACTCATGAATTATTATTTTAATCATTTCCATATCGCTCAGACATAACATGTTATATAATCGTGTTCATACCCACGAATCAGTTTCTCATTGAAACCGGTTCAAATGAGAACGATAGTAAAACTATAGCATTACGGTCTTGTTACATTATGCAGCATAATGGAAAAAGAGCTCACTAATCTCATTCGCTTTCAACAAGTTTGATATGATCGTGCTCCTAGTGGCTCAAATACACTACAACCTATGGCAACATTTGGCGGGAGTTTTAGGTCAGAAGTGAATGTCGGATATTTTTTTTTACCATTTGTCTTATTTGTTTTTTTTTTCTTTTATTTAGCGTTTTTTGTGACTATATTCAATTCACAGTTAAATTTTGACCACATTAATTACAAATGTATTTGTATTATCGAAGTCCTAGGTTGGTTTGTGACTTTAACAGCGTCTCCTGATTGCTTGAGTTTCAATGCTTTCAGGAATTTTAAATTTATGTAAAAGAAAAATGCATGGATACTATTCGTTTCCAAATTGGATATGCAAATCCATTTAACAATTGAACTTCTTTTATTACTTACTTGAATTTCCACACCCGTAACAAATCCCAATGTAAGTATAAATCCAAATGCGAGTAGTAATTTAAACTCCATAGTTATGTAAGAGAGAAACAAAAAAATTAATTCTTGGACGTAATTTGAAACTGGCGCGAACGCAAAGAAAAACTGTGGCCAACTAACTGGTGCAGCAGCAAGATAGTTTTGATTTCTAGTGGGCAGGAGACACCTATTTTAGTGACAAGGAGGTGGAAATACGTAATGTGGGGGAAATGGGTCTTGGCTGGTGTACTTCTTTTTTTTTAGAAATGTAACTATGGTAATATTGTTGATTTCAATAGTTAAGACAAACGCTTTCACTTTTATTAGATGTATTGACACTTCTTAAACCCTATTATAATGACCATTTGTGGCATCTGGGTTTAGGTTTGTAGTAGATGCTTTTCAAATTATTAAGAAATTAGTGTGATGGTAGAGTTTGCTATAATTACCTATTTTGTAGGACGTTGACTATACATACATATATCTACTTAAGTATCTAGTTAGTATTGCTCCTAAAACTAGATGTGTTAAGTTAAGTGGATAGTGTTTGCAAGGCGAGATGAATATTGCGCTTACATAGGCGTAGTATGGATTAATTGGTAAGGTTATGGCAGTTACCTTCGCTACACTAGACCAGACGTAGACAAAATCTATTCATATCAGTCTTACAGCCTTTATCCTTTTTATGCGGCGCTACAGTTAGGGATGAAGCTGCGCCTTCACTAGTTTTTCTAGTTAGCCTTTTTTTTTTTGCAAACTGACGCACTCCAAGTCGATTAAGATCCCCCCTTTTTACTTGCATCTATACCTGCAGGGCAATTATCAGACACTCAAGTATAGAGGTCACTCAAATAATCACGATAGGAAAACAAAATTAAATAAAACAACAACGGTGTGAGATATAAAATTCTGGCTTTATTGTGAAGCTACATGTTTGCCTTCATTAAGGAATAGCGCATCGGCTTGGCAGTGCTTCAAGCGGTCGGTTCAATTTTTAATGACTCAGTCCAATATGTACGGGGTTATTTCGCCAATAGCCTCTCGAATGTGCAAAGTGTTTGGCTTGTTAGGGTAGACTAGACTAAGGACTTGACGTAGCCTCAGAGAAAATAATTAGGTGGTGTCAAGTCGCATGATCGCGGCGGCCAATTGATGACCCATTCGCCAAATTTCTTCTTCATAACCTCGAGCATTGAGTCGCTTGTGTCGCCGTTTTGTTGAAACTGCAGCTCGGATAAAGCGAAGTTGTCGAGCTCTGGAACAGAAAGTTGGTTAACATCGCTCTAAACCTGACACCATTGACGATAATGGAGTCCCCTTCCTTATTTCGAAGGAAATAAGGTTCGATGATCCCGACTGCCATAAACTGTGTTCGCTCCAATAACAGTAATTCTGCTTGTTGACATACCCGCTGAGCCAAAAATGGGCCTCATCCGAGAATATGATTTTTTCGCCAAAATCCGTATGTTTGGACGGCGCCGAATCGACATTTCTGGGTCTTCTTCGCTACTAACAGCTACTGCACCAATCTCTGTCTGGTCGGTAGCTTAAGGTTCAAACAAGTATATTTACGCTCATAACGAATTGTCTGCACATGTTAGCCATGATGATGACTAACCTCGCGACGAAATTCACGTTACGTATTTGCAATTGAGCCGGAATTTAGATTAATTTTTCAATAATTTCAACACGTTCGGCAAGCGTGAAACGATGCATGATGGAATGGCAAACCTTATTGCTGACACATAATGGGCGCGTTCCGATGTTAAGGCCCTACTTTTTGAGGTAAAGCGTAACAAATGGAACTGCAAACTGACTGAAAAGGTAGGTGACATTTCAAGTGCCACACCTCGCATCCTCCCTTCCAGATTTGACTTTGGACTGTGCTTGTCAAGGGATCTTACTGATAAATATATTTATATGAAATAGGAATCTGTAAAGAAGGCTTAATTGAAAAAAAATAGCCGATAGTAAAAACAAGGTCCCTTAACTTTTTCTAAAAATGTCTGCTTCACATACAACCTTGGACTGGTATTTTAATGTAATATTTTAATGAAAACACAGCGCATATTGATCAAATAATCATATCCTCTTATTGTATCAGATCGATGATCACATCACTGCAATTTATTTAGAAAGCAATTTTTTTATTTATTGTACATAATCTATTCAAATTATAAAGCATAGCCGAACAATACATAAAATATAACCGGTCAACTGTTTTTTCAAATTCAAAAAGCGAGGTGTGACACTTGAAATGTCACCTACATTTTCAGTCAGTTTGCCGTTCCATTTGTTAGGCCTTACCTGCAAATGTAGTGCCTAGAAATCGGCCCAACGCGCCCAATTTTCTTGCCTTTGAATCCAGTCCGCTACCTCAAAAAACTGCCTTATTTTAAAGTCATATTTGAATCTGTCCTCTAATCAGAAACGTTTGACTAGCCTAGCTTCTCACAACCATTCGTATTATGCGTGTTATATTCTTTATTCGAATCGAAGGGCCCTACTGTTTAATGCCTCGTCCGAATTGCAGTTTGTTTTTTTTAAGCATTCTCAGGACAGTTGTACTCTCGGATGTTTGTCAGACGCTCGCGAGAGGTGTGGCCGTGAAAAACTTTTAGGTGTTCCGACTGGGACTCGAACCTCGAACCCCTTGCTCCATAGTCCAACGCACTAACCACTGAGCCACGGCGCCCACCCTTTACCTCACTATTTAAATATAAAATAATAGAGATATTTAGGAAATAAAAATAGAAATAGAAATAGAAATATAGAGGAAGACGTCGCTAAAGAGATGTCACTGCTTACAAATGAAAGTCTGCTTTCTAATAGAGGAATCGATGTTGTTTCTGTATTAAAGATATTACTAGAGATCAACATTAATTGAGTTTTCGCTGCATTTAGCCTATTCGCGAGGAACCAGTCATTAATAGCTGAAAGTCCCTCGTTGATTTTACAGACTGTTTGTCTGTTCGCTCGATTGCAGTCAAAACGGTTCAAACTTCATATCTGGTGTTTGTGGGAACACAAATCGAGGATAAATCGGAATTTTCAATCTAACCTCAAAATTAAGGGAACTTTACTTTCAATAAAAATAGATTTTCTTGAAAACGGCCTTAACGAAATTTAATATTTAATATTTAGAATATTAGTACGTGTAAGGGTACTTTTGAAAATTGGCTATTTCTCCGTGATTTCTAAAACGGTTGGGCATAAAATTAATATCTTGAGGTTATAAGACAAATGCAAGGTAATGGCTTACCATATTTTGGAACTGTTAAGCCGGCTTTTATTAAATCTATTTTTTTTTTCAAAATGTTAACTAGAAATTGAAAGAAATTTATTAAAGCAAAGTAATAGGCCTTGAACTTCTGTATGATTCACCCAAACAACTTTTTTAAGGCGTTTTTAAAAATAAATAAAGTGCACGACTGGGCCGTACAAACTTGCATGTGCACCTACATATATCTAAAATTTTTGTGTGTATTTGAGGTAAAAAGAAATAAACCAATATATACATATGTGAATTGACTATAAGTAGGTAAACCTTCGTTCTAAGCAGATTGGCCAAAAACGTTAGATATCAGGTGTAGGATTTGATAAAGCTCTTGAAGATCAAGCAACGTCGGTACTATGTCATTTTCCTTCAGTTTCACTCATAAATTCATTGCCTTTGAACTCCGGTGAATATGCGAAAACCCAAAGTAAGTCCCTTAATATGTAACAATATTTTCTCTCTCTCTCTCTCTGTCTTTTAAGCAATGAAAATGAAATTCAGACAAATTCAGTAGCACGTAAGAAACAAAAACGTTTCCATGACAACAGCTGTGTTCTAGAGTGTTGCCGAGTAATAGATACGTATCAAAAGTGATTATTAATTTAAATGTGATGCTTCGATTTCTTAAAAATGGCTATGTTGATAGTTTCACATTCGACAACAGATGCCCTAAAAGAGCATCTTTATAACAATTTCCAACTTTTTGATTCTGCAACATAGTTCCACTGCCATTGCGATATATTTTGTTAGTAATAATGGCAATATTATACACAATTTGTATTTTGATACTTTAGGTACGTTTTCTTAAACGTACGAAATTGTTTTCTTAAACCTTGGCAGCAACACTGCGATGTGATGGTGCAAGAAGTCAAGTACAATACATACATATTTTTTGGTTCACTATAGTGTGCGGGTACTTCCGTAAATGCACATTTATTGACTTATCTTTAAAAAGCTATTGTACCATTGTTATCAATTTGGCCTTAAACTATTAAATAAGGAGCATTTGTAGGGAATAGCTTTTGCAATGGTATGTAATTTTGAAAATCAGTTCAGTAGGAAGAAGTTGGGATAAAATTCCTGTTTGCCTATTAATATGATATGAAAATCGTGTTTTTGTTAAGCTGGCAATTTTGACGATAAATTGGCTCCAACTGATTGATTTCGCAAAAAATACAGTTATACTAACTTTTGGCCAAAAATGTGATACAGTTCCTGACAGGATTTGAGATGTTTAATCATATGTCAAAATCTAAACATAATCATAGAAGGCACTTTCAAGCAAATCGGCTTTTAGTCACCTTGATCGTAAGTACCGATATATCATACTCAGACCACAACGTGTTACGCCATCGTGTTGCATTACTTCGTACTAGTTCAAATATGAAATTTGAATTTAAATCATTGAAGCCGTGTTCTTGCGAAGTGACTTTTTGTCAAATTAGCTATAAGTAAAGTACCATTGTTGCCAATTTCGGTAAGCAGCACGATACATCATCTGATTGCAATTGACCAGACTAATTCAAATATGAAGTTTAATCAAAATCGTTAGAGCCGTTTTCGAGAAAATCCATTTTAACTGAAAACGGCCTTAAGTAAACTACCCTTAATTTTGAGGTTAGGATGAAAATTCCGATTTCGCCTCTAGTTCAGTTTGATCTAAATCCATTAACTCGTTTAGGCTGTAGTCTCCTGCACAGACAGACAGACAGACAGACAGACGGCATTGGCGGACCTACTTTTTTGGACTTCTCCATCATAGTAATGTCAAGTTTGATTAAAATCTCGA
Source organism: Xylota segnis (assembly GCA_963583995.1). Lineage (NCBI taxonomy): Eukaryota > Metazoa > Arthropoda > Insecta > Diptera > Syrphidae > Xylota > Xylota segnis. The sequence continues at coordinate 26,779,141 of OY757238.1, forward strand.
GTTTCAAATTTTGCACGAATACAATACTTGCCCTATAGGTATAGGTGCAAGTAAAAATGTATGAACTCCTACATACCTATTTATCAGTATAATGTTATGATTATAATTCCATCGAAACACGAAATGCCACGCCTACTGTACTGGGAAGAGCAAGACTTGCATTCCAATATTGATATGGTAGTACCCTTATAGCATTAAGGTGTAAGTATGTACCTACGACCCATTGTGCACTTTATTTTTTTTTGTTTCCAAATCCAAATCCTAGAAGTAGATTCCGAATTGGCCCATTTTACTTCCAGACAGGTTGCCTTTTTTGGTGTAATCATTCGAGACTGCCCCTCAGACACGGCACGAAACAGCGAAAAGCAAAGCTCTGCGTTCCAGGTCTCACAAATTCACGCTTCTGTACGGACCTATGCGAACGTTCCTAAAAGTCGAATTTATTATTATTATTAAAAGAAGGTAAAGTTACAATATAATACAATTTGTTTAACACTAGTTGTATTTAGATATGTATATCAAATGAATTTAAAAAGTTGGTGACTAAAGTCGATTAATTTTGATCGAGGATGGGTTTGATTTCAAGTACATTCCAAGAAGCCGATGTGTAATCACTTTTATTACATTAACATACAAAAACTTAATAATAAGGTTACATATCTTACTCTACAATGCTTTGACGTAACATTAGCATTACTTAATATATAAGTGAGCAACGACAGGTTAACATACTTAAACAAAAAATAATAAACAGATAGATAATTTAATGTAAATAGGTATGTATGAACTTGACCGAAAATAAGAACCAAGAGTGCTTCAGTTCAGACTGCTATTCTTCTTCGATGGTTTCTTATCCAATTTGGATTTGTAAGTCCCTCTTGAGCCGTCAAACTGGAAGCCATTGAATAAATCATCGAACTCATTGAAGAGCTGCAAACAAAAGGTGTATAAACCGATAATTGTTTTTTTTTTCTCTGTGCAAATCAAAGTTATAATGTTAAGTTATATTCACGTGTGAGGGTTCATAGTTTTGCTCGAATTGATTGTCTGAAAGTGTGCTAAGAGGATCATTCAGTAAGTTAAGCGTTTGTGCTTGGGGCTTGATGATTTTGATTTTATCAGATCCAATCCCGGAATTTTTGCTGTATGGCGATAAGTAGAAGAATGCTGCAATTATAGAATTCAATGAGGAATAGTTCAATTGTTTTTTGAGCATGAGAGCTCTTCTTACATTTTTTTCTTGGCTGCAAATTAGGTGGATTCAAAAGAGGATTCTGTATTTGAAGCTGCCTGTATACTGGATAAGCTGGAATATTGGATGGAATTCGTTCGGGATAGTTATGTACCTGTGGTACTAAATATGTCGTTTCTACTGACGGAGGAGAATCAAAGAAATATCGTCCTTCACTTGGGGTATATCTTCCGTCTGAACTTAGTGCCACCTTGTATACAGTTCTCATTTGTTTATTTAAAAATGGATACACCTGTAAGGAATAATAAAGTAATAGTGAAGGAAATCAGACATTAGAAAACGAATACTTGTGGATTACGCTGTTCCAGAACTATTCCATCTGGTACGGCAATTCCTTCCTTTTGGAGATGATTCAAAAAGAGTCTATCTGTTTGAAAGGCAGTATCGGGAATTTTACCACCAGCATGGGGAAGTACTTGTTCACGGTAGATTTGTCTTTTCTGAAATAAAATAAAAATTTTAACAAATAAAACGAAAAATTGCTAATAATCTAAAAAAAACAAAAATCTAGAGAAAAAGAGTACAATAAAAGAAAGTCTCGAATAGAACAAAATCTAGATAAAAAAATCTAATGACAAAAAGTATGATATCAATTTTTGAGACTTTGATACCAGTATATGGAAAACTATTTTAAGTATCTCATAACAATTTCATTCACTGACCATATTTGCAAATCATTCAACTGAATACAACAGGTTTTTTAAAATCTACTTGATGCTGCAATCAGTTTATTAGAACATATGTACATAAGTCTACAATTTAGCAATGAACTTACAGATATGTACATATCTATCCCCTGGAAAGATAGTCAAGAAAAATTCGATAACTTCATTGCTCTTCTTAATGATTATCGTAAGGCAGGCGCCATAGGTTAGGTGGAAAAAACGATAATTTGATATGTTCCGTGAATCGACATGTTGCTACCAGTTTTCATACCGCGTGATTTGACTGACTGGCTCGGTATAAGCTCACTATGAATTGAAATTTTACCGTATGAGAGTTTCAAAACACTGAAAAATGTTTGTGCGGACCTATAATTAAGGATAAGCAGTTGTTGTGGGCTGGCAGGCGTCTATGTCTTTTGTTCGCTCGCGGATTAAAATGTGTCATACATATACTGGACAGATATAGTGGACAAATATACTGGCCTCCCATACAGGACACCGTTATGCAGCGTGTAGTCACATTTGTCGGTTAAGACAAGGACGTACGCGATTAAATAGTCGTCTTGCACATACATATGTATATCGTTGCCCCACGTTCATTTCTGTCCTAATCTTAAAAAAGTTCACATTTCAAAACCTTTTTCAATGTTTTCACAGTTAAATAGAAAGGTTTAAGATTAGGGAACTTTCTAGATTTTGCCTCTTCGAGATTTTGAATTCTAGAATCATAAAATTGATATTGGAAATTTTTTACTCTAGATTTAACTCGTATTGACTAACGTCATGGTCCCTCAGTAACCATGTCCCGAGGGAAACTGAAATTCGTATAATAATACCTTGGGGACTTGGTCCAATTAAATTCCTACAATCATACATTCCTTATTTCCACTCTCATTCTTGGGTAAAACTAAAGACTTTGTTAAAAACAAAATATAAATATATTTTAAGTATATCATAAATATAAATCATATTGCTGTGTTATACTGAAGCTGAACAATACTCAAAACAATTCATCATTCACCAGTCCTGCAACAGTGGCTCTTTTAATTTTCACGATGTGCTCTCTTTTAGACCACACGGCTAAGGAACGTAGTATACTATATGTATCTGTATGCTTAGGAATACGACACGTCATTGGCAGAGTCTATGAAGACAGCACTACCCCGGAGTTTAAGCTTCCGATCGTAAAGTTCTGGTCAAGACAAGACGTTGGTGTTCGTTACAACCATACCCATTCTAAGTGAATGTTTGCAAAGGAACCAGAGTGAGTGCCCACTTTGTTCTGGCGATAATGTTAATATTCAATTTTCACTATTTTCTTTTCTTTCTAAACCTATCGTCAACTTTGTTTTGGTCCGGTGGTTGCAGTGATTGGTTGTAATCGAAATAACGATGAAATAGTATTTCCCATTTATAAGTTTTGCAGATTCTGATTTGGGTACCAATACTTTCGGTTGCGCTTTTTGCCCTATTGCAGAAATTCTGGATCGTACACCGTAACATCTTTTGACCTCCCCGACTCTCCTTTTTTACATCAGAGTACGTGCTTCTCTTTTTGCCTTTTCTCCGGGTCACCCGCACGTCATATCTACTGTAATGATCCTTGATCGTACAGCTAAGTTTAAGCTAGTCTTTTCAGACTGAATGAATTATCAAATCATTAAATCATAAAAAAAAATATTGTTGTATGTGGAGAATTAGTTAAAAGTATTAAATATTTATAGTCTTTTAGTAGCGAGAACCGTACAAAATGGTAATTTACTTTAATTACTTTTATGTTTGTATTTAATTTATTATTACTTAATTAAATTGTTATTATTATGACGGAATAAATAAGTTCTATAAAAAAAAAAAAAAGTTATCAAATTACGTATAGATTACTATTGGTTGATAAGCTGATAATACTATTGGTTGCCATTGGAAAGAATGACAGAAAATTTTCAAAAAGACGCTTCAAAATTTTGTCTGACATATTTTTGCAAATGTCGTATATTTCCAATTTAATTTTAAGTTCAATCGGTAAGGTAATATCCGAGAAACAGTCGAGTACCGTTATTCGAACTTTTCGCCCAAAACGTGATATGCCATCTAACAGCATATACCCAAGCTAACCCAAATATCAAATTTTATCAAAATCGCTAAACCCATTTGTCAGAAAATCAATTTTTATTGAAATCGGCCTCAAGTAAAATACCCTTAATTTTGAGGTTGCAATGGAAATCCCTATTAAGTCTCGAGATGTGAACCCACAGACGATAAATATAAAGTTTGAGGCGAATCCGTCTAGCCGTATAGGCTGCACTCGACCATACAGAAAGACAGAAAAAAAGACAGAATCGACGGACTAACTTTTTGGACTTTTCCATCATAGTAATACCAATTTTGATTAAAAGCTCCAGTTTGAAATTTTTTTTAGGAAACCAATCTTGCCCTATTCATATCAATGAGGTATAGTTGTAAGTAAAAACGTCCGAGACTATGATTGAAATAAAGTGCACGACTGGGCCGTACAAACTTGCACCTATATCTCAAATTCTTGTGTGTATTTGAGGTAAAAATAAAGAAACGAGTATATACATAAGTAGGTAAGCATAAGTATGTAAGTTGACTATAAGTAAACCATCGTTCTAAGCAGATTGGCCAAAAACGTCATACATATATCATCTGTAGGATTTGATAAAACTCTTGAAAATTAAGCATCGTCGTTACTTTTCCTTCAATTTCACTCATAAATTCATTGCCTTTGAACTCCGGTGAATATGCGAAAAGCCAAAGAAAGTCCCTAAAAATGTAACAATATTTTCTTTCTGTCTCTCTGTCTTTTAACCAATGAAAATGAAATTCGGACAAATCCAGTAGCACATGCACATGACGTTCTAGGAAAATCTTTTGCAGTGGTATATAATTTTGAAAATCGGTTCAGTAGGAAGAAGGAGGGACAAAATTCATGTTTGCGTATTAATATGACATGAAAAGTGTTTTTTTGTTAAACTGGCTGCAAGGAAAGTAGAATTTTAGGCCGTTTTAAGCAAAAACGTGGTATGCCATATTATAGTTTTGTAAAAGAAGCCTAGGTATGAAAATAAAACAGTAACGATCGAGAAAAGTTTTCGAGAAAAGCGTATTTTTATGAAGATGGCTATAAGTAAAGTACCTTTCAAAACAGTTTTGGTCAAAAACGTTGTATGCCATCTCATAGGGTTTGAAAAGGCTTATTCTAATATAAAATTTAATAAAAATCGTTGGAGCCGTTTTCGAATAAATTGGCTCCAACTGCTCGATTTCGCGAAAAATACCGTTACACTAACTTTTGGCCAAAAATGTGATACAGTTCCTGATAGGATTTGAGATGTTTAATCATATGTCAAAATCTAAATAAAATCGTTGAAGGCACTTTGAAGCAAATCCGCTTTTAGTCACCTTAGTCGTAAGTACCGTTATATCATACTCAGACCGAAACGTGATAAGCCATTGTGTTGCATTACCTCGTACTAGTCCAAATATGAAATTTGAACTAAATCATTGAAGCCGTTTTCTCGCAAATTGATTTTTCGCCAAATTGGCTCTAAGTAAAGTACCATTGTTGCCAATGTTGGTAAGCAGCACGATACATCATCTGATTGCAATTGACCAGACTAATTCAAATATGAAGTTTAATCAAAATCGTTAGAGCCGTTTTCGAGGAAATCCATTTTAACTGAAATCGGCCTTAAGTAAACTACCCTTAATTTTGAGGTTAGAATGAAAATTCCGATTTCGCCTCTAGGGATTATCGCACAGACCCTATATATGAAGTTTGATCTAAATCCATCCACTCGTTTAGGCTGTAGCCTCGTGCACAGACAGACAGACCGACAGACAAACAGACAGACAGACAGACAGACGGCATTGGCGGACCTACTTTTTTGGACTTCTCCATTATAGTAATGTCAAGTTTGATTAAAATCTCGAGTTCCAAATTTTGCACGAATACAATACTTGCCCTATAGGTATAGGTGCAAGTAAAAAGAAAATAAGACTATGCATTACAGACAAACTGTATCTTTTCTGTACGTTTAATGTATATAACTAAATACATACTTAAGTATATAAGTTACAATTAAAAAATCCACAAATAATTTCTATTATTTCTTGAAGTTGAATTTTAAACTACTTCTAACTTAAATTTATTATATTATTCTGTTTCAATTAACGTTTTAACAAAAGAACATTTAAATAATATTGTTTGATTAATTGTAAAACTATGCCATTGTGAGTTTTTATTACACCCTCTTCATAGTAAAATTAATTTGTCTTTTCAGGGTTTTATATCGCTGCACTGATTTTGATTATTTCGTCCCATTTAGGTACTTATGAACTAATTTTATATGGTCGGATGTTACAGCAAGAGTTTTCGTTGTTAATTCAGAGGCAAATACATTTTAAAGTACCTAAGTATTATCACGTTTTGTTTGGTTAAGGACTCGCAGCAAATGAGGCAAAAACATTCATCTTTCCTTCCTTAAATGAGGAAGCTAATACTTTCCAATATGTTTGGTCTCGATTGCACAAGTCTTTTTTGGTAAAGCTTTTTTCTCCGTAAGAAATGTTTAATTCTCTAGAGTAACAAAGGAGGATGGGTAATCAATGTCATTAAAAAGGGTGAAGTGTCAATTTCTTATGAACACTGACTCATTTAAATAAATAAATAAATACATGGCGCAACAGGTCGATGGGACCCAAGGCCTAGCTTCTCACAACCATTCGTGTTGTGCGTGTTGTATTCTTTACACGAATGGAAGGGGCCTACTGTTTAATGCCGTGTCCGAAGAGCAATTTGTTATTTGAGAAGCTTTCTCGAGACAGTTGTACTCTCGGATGTTTGTCAGACGCTCGCGAGAGGTGGGGCCGTGAAAGGTGTTCCCCGACTGGGATTCGAACCTCGAACCCCTTGCTCCATAGTCCAACGCACTAACCACTGAGCCACGGCGCCCACTTACTCATTTATTTGTATTTAAAAAACTCTACGGATATTGTAGGTCCTTTCTTTTTCTGATATATTTAATATATGTACATACATATGTAGGTATAAGGAGCACGAATGTAAAGTGCAAAGCTAGGTGATGTGAATCACATGAATTTGTAGTGGAAAAATATTATATTAAAAATTACTAATTATAATAAGTATGGGAGCTATATCAAAAGCTGTTGTATGGTCTCAACACTCGCGTACATCTGAGAGAACATATGTAAATAATATTACTCACCTGTACAATCCTTTCTGTTGATCCCGAAATCGATGTAACTGCTATTGTTATTATCAAGATCCTCATCGCCCTGCTTATCATATTGATTTATGTAATTTGGATTTCACTAGACTAAAGTTTAAAAATTAAGTTTCGTCTATGTAGTTGTATACACTTTCTAAAGGGAAGGGAAGTGCAGTTAATTTTTAAATTTTTAACGCAATCCCTTTCACTCGATACCTTCACTTTCTACTCAATCTTATTGATTGCAAAACGTCAATCACACGCAGTTTTTTTATCGTTTTGAAACTGCAGTTAAGATATATACTTAAATCTTCTTCACCCACAAGCAACCGAAACCGCCGCAAGATATTATTTCAACACACAACTTAAACCGTACAATTTTGTTCTCCTTTCGTTTTCTTAGTACACAGAATCGTAGGTGCACACATGAACCTATCGAATACCGAATCCCAATTCGCAGATGAAACGTTTATCCACAACACAACGGCGCGATAGCAAAACAATAACTGAGCAAATATCGCGCAGATGGTAGCAGTTTGTGCAATGTCAAACTCCGGACACGATGCTTTGAAGCATCAAATCAATCCATCCGATTGGCATACCTGAGAATTGAGCAATGCCATCAGCATCACAATAACCACTCTAAAACAACACACGGCACATGAACATGCTAACAATGTTTGGCCCAGCGAGTGAAGTAAAACAACATGATTCGAAGTGGAAAGCGTTTAGATTCAACCGATATAGATTCAACGGTCTTAACTTATACATATGAGGTGATCTGCCTAAGAGCAAAAGGTATACAGGTCCCGAAGTGGAGTAGTACTTTGGTGGCGGGTTGTGATAGTGAATTTTGATTAAGATTTAAGTATATCGGTTTAAGGTGCATTGCGGTTGTCTGCGATCTTTTTTTGCATCAAATGAATCGAATTACGATAATATTATCTAATCGAATTAGTTTAGATTGCTTTGTATTTTAATGTATGCAAATTTAAAGCAGGTGTGTAAGAGATTAAACATTTACACACTGATGAAAAGGTTTAATTTATTTTTAACACTCGGATGATCTACTAGTACTAGGTTAATGGTAGTGTCTTGTATGAAAACTTACAAATTTACGTAATGTGAATGTATTTCTAGATATTACAAGTTTAAGTTGTTCTGTAATTTTGAATTGATTAATAAAGGTATGTTCGTGAAACCACTGTATATACCCACTACCCATGTTCATGTTTTTACTTAAGGCTTTTATAGGTGAATAAAATTAGTTTTTGATAATAAATATTTTTCTACTTGGCAGTAAACTTGAAAGCTGCGTAGTTGAGAACAGAATTAAAGCAAAACAGGCGTTTAATTCGTCGACCTCTGTCTGATGGTGTCCATGGCTAACTAGTACACCGGATCTCTCATTTAAATACTCAGCGAGGGTATTTGTAGGGTGGCATAAGATTGGAAATTGTGTATGGGATTTAAGAAAATATTAATTGGCCGCCTTGAGGTTGGCATGGTGCCCTCATTAACAACCTTCTAGCTTATGGTGTAGGCGATAGTTTACTCAAAATGGATTGGAAAACTAGGAGTAGCATCCATTATGTAAAAGGAGATCACAAAGATTGCCGCAGAAATTAACAAATACATCCTTAAGATTAAATTTGAGAACAAACAGATTACTACGCAGCTTTTGGTTACTATACCAATCCCAGAAGTCAGAAGCCAACTTTTTGAAAGCGTTTTTCTAAAAATAAAAAGGAAAAAAGGTATCATCAGAATATACACCATAATAGTCTTAATATGTGAAAGAGCTTGTTTTTGAAGCCGAGAGTGCGCGTAATCCAGTCGTGTACTTTATTTTTTGTCCATCGTCTTGGAATTGAACCCAGAGTACATATACATATATGTACATATGTTCAAATATATTTTTGGCTATTTGACTTGCATTGCAGATTGTAGTGCTACTTTAGTTTAGCACATTGACATGCTTATCAAAAGCGTACCGGTCTATTAAAACGCCAATAAACTGTCTTTTTGTAAGAAACCCAATTGTTTGATTTGATGCATGTTGGCAGTCTCGTGTTCTGAAAAGATGAAAAAGAAAAGCAGTACACGCAAGCAATCTTTACAGGAACTGCATAGGAAAGAGGATAGAATATCATGTGATCCGTTCCAGACTGATTATAGCTTTACTGTATGTTTGTACACATATGATTTTGTAGTTATTACAGGTGCCGAGTGTGACCAGAAAACATTCTCACTCCACTTTAAAAAAAAATTTTGTTATGTTTTGTTTGCTTTTTTTTTAACAGTACATATGTATGTACATACATATTTCTGTACATATGAAAATGAATGAATTTTTGTGGATACAGAAAGGTCTGAAATATTTTGGTTATGTCATAAAATCGTTTCTTTCCCTATATAGTACTACGTAAGCGTGAGTTTCTTTTTTTTAAATTTAATGAGGTCCACAAGTGGCAAGAGTTAGTGTTCCACAGATTTGAGCTTATAATATTTGTGTGAAACCTTCGACTGGTGAAATAAATAAGAGTTAACCATTTCTCAAATTCATCCACCCACAGTAAATGTCTATCCGACTAGGAAGGCAGGTTTATGCGGAATCCAATGCCTATGCTGTTTTTCACAACCAGACCATATAATGAATGGAAGTGACCTACTTCTTATTCTAAAACCCTGATTCGGAGTTTTTCTTTGACGAAATTTTTTATAACAGTTATACTTTCGGACGTGCGTCAAACGTTCTCAAAGGTGCGCGAATGGTGTTGCCTGAGAATCATATCTCGAACTTTCCGCTTTATAGCCTGAGTAATTTACCGCTGAGTTACGTCGCCCACCTACGATGGCGTGGCTTGTACAAATTGTACTTTTTTCGTCAATATCCAACGACTTAATATATGCGTTTTGCCTCTCTTTCACAAAAATAATTTAACGTTTTAGTTGACATTGATATCGCACAGGTCAAAGCTAGCCAGTAATACATAAGTATTTAAGAAATTTATTCTAAGTAATCACACTCTGAAATTGATATTTTTTGCATACAACGTTGTTCATTCATATCTTTACGTAGAGCCCCCGAGCAAATTCAAATTACGAACACCTCCAAAATGAGCCCAAAGCGAATACTGCCTATTGAACGGTTCCTGTTTTCAATGGTACCTATAAAACCAAGTTGTTGGCAATTTAAAGCAAAACGGCCTCTAGGGTCACCTCAATTAGAGAATGTACAATCGAAACACAATAGACCTGCATCATCTCCATCGACTCCACGGAAGAAGTACCTACTTTAGCTAAGTTCATCTTAAACCTGACCTCTGATTTTAATTAATTCGAAGAAGAATACTTACGCCTTGTAAACAGGAAAATAATTGCATTTCTTTCCTCCAATCAACTCCAAGGTTTGAATAGAAAGGTGTAAAATAAATCGGACGTAATTGCTGCAATGCGCTATATCCTATAATTTAAATCAAACGAATAACCGCTTATTTGGTGTAATTTTTCAATTTATTACAAATGCTGGCCTAAAGTTAATTTGAGTGTAAAAAAAACTCACACAGTCATCATATTTTGTGTTTATGCGTTTGACTGGCCTTGACTTCGGTCGATTAATAGTATTGGAGCTGCGTGAAGATTGATTCAAACTACTTTGTTGCTCGATAGCTAAAATTGTTTGCACATATGTACGTACATATGTACATATGTTAATATGTATCTATAAACATATTAGGTATATAGTATGTCTACATGTCCGCAGATACTTGAAGATTCAACAAAACATTGGCTGTCTTGGAGATGGGTAAAATTCGACTGTGGAAAAATCAATGAATCAGAAGAAATACCAACTATTTACAATAACTAATCAAAATGGTTTTCAGAGAATGGTGAACGGATGGATGGTTTTAAGATGTGTAATTAATAACTGCATTTATCTTTAAATAATGAAGTGATTACTTATTTGCGTAATAGCGTGATACACAAAGTCTTTTATATTAAGAGGAAATCGATTGTAAACGATAATTGGATAAGTTCGAAAGGCTTGATACAAATGAGTTTCATTATCGGCGGCCGTTAAATGGTGATGTCGGTTCAAGACCACGCTTTGTTCAATTAAGTTGATTAAAACCTTATAACCAACTTTACAACTGAGGTGACAGGTTAAAGTCTAGCAGCTCTGATAGTCAAAACTTTCGCAATGTCGTACAAGTATGAAGGTATAACAATATATAGAAGTATTTCAGTGCCCTGTCATGATCACCTCCGTTGATGTCATTCTACTTCCTTTATCATGGCAAATGAAAATGTCAACAATGACATAATTCTTGCTAAATATATTTTAGCCCCACTACATCAAAGCTACAATTACTAAGCGAAGAACCTGCGACCAAAACCACCTCATGTTATCTACAAAAACGGAGTACTATGGACAAACCAGGTTTTTAAATCTACAACACTTCCGATTTATATGACAAATTGAATCGTACAATTCAGAAATGTATCCATAAGTTTTCAATCGAAAGGAGTAAAACAAGAAATTAGCGCACCGAGAAACATAAGGAAATATATAGGTAACATACTGATATACACCTATAATTTCTTATTTGTAATTTTTTTAGACCTAGATGCAGGTCTAGATCTATTAAAAATAAGACTGCAGCCTTTCGAATTTGCTACAGTCGTGATCAAAGATAAAGCTTTTCAATTTGATAATAATCACACGTATATCAAAATGCCTTCAAATAAGTCATCACTAATTTTCCTTTGTACATATTTCAGTCGAAAAATGTAAGTTTTTTTTATGGAGGTATCATGTTGCAAATCTCACGAAATTCATGCATATCAAATAAGACCGATGATCACTTTGTTTTTATATCGCTTTCTCTGGTTTTATTTCTTAATCCATGAAATATCCAAACAAACATATAAAATGAATGTGTATTTAAATTCGATTTCTATAGTACAGCAGGTTTTATTTTATGAACCGTTAATATATTTGTTGACGCAGCATAGGAATACGTAGCGAGGGATTCGAGGTTCAATCCGCAGACAACACCTAAAATTTTACACACGTCTTCAAAGCGCCTGACAAATATTCGAGAGTATACAGTACTGTGTACATAATTAGAAATACCAAGGATGGGAAAATGTTTTTTGGTATAGTATATGCGTTTTCGGCTTTTAAAATTTTAAACATATGGACACTTATTTTCATTGCGATCAACAATGTGCTAATTAATACTTCTAGTTTTTTTTATTGAACCTAACTTTATAAACAAATGCATCGGGTGTAGACACGACAATAGTCCAATAAGAAGCGCAACGCTAACGGAAATTAAGCTAGAAATAAAGAAACTTAAGGTCAAGAAAGCTCCTGGATGCAATCTAATCACGAAAGAGGTCCTTAAAGAACTTAGGTAGAAGCTTTAATTAAGCCACCTTATATTATTGATGCGGCATAATGGTCCTTTTAGCGTCAACTGCGGAAATGATGACTTTAGGGAAATAAAGGTTGGAGTACCCCAAGGAAGCGTCCTTGGTCCGATTTTGTTTCTATTATATACTTATGATATTCCGCAAGTATAAGGCAATACATTAGCTATATTTGGCGGCGACACTGCTATCTTGGCAGTACGTGAAACGCGTCGAAGAAACTACCGGGAAATTGCAAGAAGCATTCAACGAAATCAAATTCGTTCATGTATGTACATATATTTTACTTATAAAAAAATTAATAATTTGCCGGTTTTTTCCAACACGTATTTTTTTCCAAAGTATCTTCGAATGACGTAGACGCAAATATATGTATGTACATATATTCGTGATCAGAACAAATAGGAGAAAAGATTAATAATATTCGTCCGTTCGTTCGCCATCACTTTGAGACTTTGTATTTTATGCTTTCTAGTACAAGTGCGAAAAATTTTGATATTCACTAACTGGCCGTCTGGTTTTTCAAACCTTTATTATTTTATGTCAACAAAATATTTAGATATTCATATTGTTTGATATTCACCCATACATCATATGTGCCAATCCACATTTTTTGGGACGTTTTTATGAAAAAAATCGATTATTATGAACCGTTCGTAAGTATCAAATTAAAATCGAAAAAAAGTGCATAATGCACATAATGTATGTAACTAAATAAAAATACAAACAAAATAGCTTAAGCCAAATGTAACTTTTTATTTTGTAAACAAATGGTAACAGCTTAGCGTTATTAATATATTTTTGAAATGTCTTTAAGAGCATCATATGTTCCAAAAACTAATGCAAACATTCCGAACAATACAATGAAAATATTTTTCCAAAGTATCCAAAGACCAAAGCCAAATCCCATCTCTAAACACAATATTGTTTCCAATATGACCTAAAATAATTTATTTTGATCGTAAAAAGAAACTTTTGTTCTTAGAAATATTAAATTTTACGGGTAACATAAGTCCAAGTGTAGAAAAGAAGACGGCTCCAATTAGACCCACAAAAGGAGCAATAGTGGGTACAGCTATTGCCAACGCTACAACAGCAAGCACGAATATAAGTCTGAAAAAGAGATAAAACCATAGTCAATGAAAAAAAAAAATCGTTTGGGACAAATTTTCCATGAAATTTTTTGTCATTTTTAAGTAATAATTTGCTTTCCAATAAGGGGCAAACATAATTCAGAATTATCTTGTCCTACTTACATACATTCATATGTACATAGATTTATGCAATTATGTTAGCATCTAAATAAACAAGGAGATAGGGTAATTAAATTTGATATTTTTTGGAAGTGGTTTGTCCTGGGTACCAATATGTATGTGACACTAAACGCAGTGAAATAATAAGTTCGCCTAAATTTTTCAATTTATGTATGTCCTATGTGTATGTAGTGAAACCTCCAGCCAGGCCGGAGCTCAGGCCGGTAAAGATTTCCAAAGATAAGTTAGTTTTTGGAAAAGAGACGATGACCGATGAGCCCTTTATGGGCCACCGGAAATGCTCTCATCCCCCGAATCGGGTTAATAGCATTGTTTTTCAAAGGGTTCTTAACAAGAGAATTGGCCCTCCCGGTTGGGGTTTGTGCCTTCAAAGTAATTTTCTTACCCCACCACGTAAAAAAAATTATAGTTATGACAGAGACATGAGCCTCGGATAACGGACGGCCAGAACGTTCATGGACTATGTATGTACATTGAAGGTACTGATACTGAACTCCCTTGGTGGTAAAGCCAGATATTACTGCGATCCATGAGATTCGATGGAAAAACGATATCAATAATAGTGATCTGCACTACACCACCTCCGATAGCGGATTCATTCTAATCGACTTTGCAATGGGACGGTTTCCACGTGTCCCTTAATTTGTCAAGGGCTTCTACAATGCCTGCATAACCATCAGAGATGCCGGCTCTGATGTGCTGAGTTTCTCTCAACCACCATAAAGAGCTCTATAAGCAGAAGAGAAGGGATGAACACCGGTTTCTCAGAAGGAAAAAGAGGGAGCATGAGAAACGGACGTTTGAGCAAATAGAGAGAATGGGGTTTGAAAGTTTTACCTAAAGGTAATAAAAACAACCCAAGGCTACAAACCCCGAACCGAAGCCTGCAGGGATGAATAAGGAAACCTGGTAGTATCGCAGTCCCAGATGATGAGGATATGGAAAGATCATTTCTGAAAACTGTATAACGGCGACCAAAATCCCGCTGTCAGGCAGAGTGAACCATTCAATCTGGGCGATTATAAACAACATTTCTGTCCACCCGAACAGGATGGCGATATTAAATCTAAAATCCAACAAAGCTGTTGGAGCTGAAGGCTTGACTGATGAGCACAAGATTTTATCTGCTGTAATGTGTGAACGCTTAAAATTTTTTGTCAACAATCTGATTGGTAAAATCGGCGCTTAGGCATGGACTTTGTGTTTAAAAAGGATAAAGTGTCTCCCGGATGCTGTGAGAAGAAAATACTTCAGGTGATTTTAGGTCCCATGTGCATAGACGGGGAGTGCAGAAGAAGATACAACAAATACCAACAATTTAGATGACTGGATTATGTTAAATTCAGCTGGCTAAATATTATGTGCAGACGCCCCTACCAACCAGTCTGAAGAGTTTCATGACTTCTTGGGCGGATCCTACAGAGCCTGTCCGGGAGAATACTGAAAATCCATACTTTCTGAGGGGCAAATGTTGACTCGGGCCATTTTCTTATTGCAGCCAAATTCAGAGCTCGACTATCCAAGGCGATAAACTGCAAACCGCCCAAACAAAATTATCTAATGCGATATCACATGACTAGGCAGGTAATGCCGAAGATATCGACATCATAGAACCTTCTAAGCAAAGTACAATAGTTTAGAGAACAGTTATCCTGTTGAGTTGTGTTGAATCTTACTCTCTTTAAGCTGCAAGCTTAGCCTCCCATGGCTTGAAATATTTGTAAATAAATATAAATTTGGAATAAAACATACCAAATCTAGGTTTACTTTTTATTTTGAAAACTTAGTGTTACTTATACAATTTCAAAATATCTTCAATAGCATCATACGTTCCAAGAACTAATGCAAATAAACCAAAAAATATAATGAAAATATTTTTCCAAAGAATCCAGAGACAAAATCCAAATCCAGTTTCTAAACATAATATTGATTCCATTATTACCTAAAATACATAGATTTCCTGTTCATAAGTATACTACTTTTGCACTTGAGAATATCAATTCAAATTTACCGGCATTATAAGTCCAAGAATAGAGAAGCAAAATGCGCCAATAAGGCCCATGAATGGAGCAATTGTGGGTACCGCAAGTGCTATCCCTACAGCAGCAATCACCAATATTGTTCTGAAAGGATAAATGGATAAACTATAAGCACACACAATGAGAAATAGTAAGAAAATAGTCGATCGGAGATATTGGGATTATGCAGTGGATTGAAGTTTTGCTAAAAGGTAGAAAGAACGTGTCAAGACAACAAGAGTCATACATGAGAAAGTCTTGTCTTGTCGGGGTAAGAATTTTAAGGCACCCAGTGCACGCCATATCAAAATTTCTTCTCCTTAAACCCCCGTCTACTCTTTCTAAAAGTTGAGTAAATAGTGTCAACTGAACCGTGGGGGTAAGCTACCTACAATCTTATGCAAGAACTGTCTTATGAGACCAAAAGCGAACCTGATTCAAAGCGGTCGAGCTTCTCTTCTTCTCTTCAAACCACAATTCCGTAGAATTTATCTTTAAGTGCAATTCTATTTTTTTTTAATGGCTGAATGGGTAAATTATCTTTGGACAAGCTCGGAGAAGTTATAGTACTTTGTGAAAAGGCTTTCCGCAAGAAAGGAGCTGGCGAGATTGTCTTTCTTTTTTGTGAACTATCAGTTTTTGTTTTTGTACTAAACTGACCAGAACGATTTGGCTGTATTCGCATGCATGTATTCGCATCATTGGCTTCGATATTAGCTTGGAGCGAGGGTACTAACATCAACAACTTGATGTAGCAATATTGTAGCGTTGCATACGAGCATAGCCTGAAGGCTCAGCTAGTAATTTTAGAAAAAAAAAACTAAGTATTATATTAAATCTAAATTCCCTCCCTCTCTACTAACCTCATAACTACTTAATTGAAATGTGTCTACCTTAGAGATTATAAAACTATGTTAATTTAACATATAGTCCAAAGAGAAACATTGACTGGGTTCCTTTTGAAATGTTTAATGTTTCTGTGTTTCCCATTTCGATCGGAACACTTTTTGTTTCTTAAGTATTGACGAGGATGTTATCCAGTTAATAAAACTTTTTGAAACGAAAAAAGTTTTGTGGGATCATAGCAAAACCTTTCTAGTGCCTCTTCCTCACAGAAGGTTGGTCAATCTGGGATCTATCACCATAAAACGAACCACATTAACTTATTCCAGTGAAGACAAATATCTCGATGTCATCCTTGACAAACGACTGGAACTCTCATATCAAGTGCGCCATAGATCGCGCCACCGGGGCCATGTGGGTCAGTAGACGCCTTTATGGCAGAACTTGGAGTCTGAATCCAAAAATGATATGGTTGAAGAGACCCATTATGACATAACCGGCTATCGTAAGATGGTCGAAAGTTCTTCTATGAACCACGGCAACTAAGCTTCAGAAGTTACAAAGGATAGCCAGAAGCCTTCGTTGGGCTCAGACTCCTACAAACCTTCATAAGGAAGACGGCTGCTAGAAGCACTATCAAGTTGCAACTAGAATAGAAGTTTAAGGCAGTTGACCACGTGGGACACCTGAAAATTCTTGACTCAATCCCACACAGAGACATTCTTTGTCGGGTTCTGCACTGTACCCGACATTATGGGCCTGAAATTTGAAAAGAGTACGAGTAAAGGTATGTCTACACCTAAGAAAGTCTGCAACTAATTCATCTTCAAGTACAAAACTGAATACATAGATAAAATGGGAAACACAGAAATATTTCAGAAATGTTTCTCAAAGCGTTTACATCAAAAAATTATTTCAGAAACATGTCTGAAATATTTTTGAAAAGTTTCTTAAAAGTTTTTAAACAAATGTGAAACCTTTGGTGTGGACATACCCTTACAAACATCTGATAGTACAACTATCATGAAAATGGTTCTTAAAACGTAATTGGCCCTTGGAAACGACATTTATCAGTAGGCCTCTTCCATTCGTGACAAGAATACAACACACATGACGTAAATGGTTAGGCCCTGGGTCCCATGGAATATCTGCAATTACAGAAACAAAAATGCCCTCAAGAAGAGAGTGTACATAAGGCGAATATGAATAATTGGGAATAATAGGGACTGTAAGTTTTTGCTACCAAATTTTCCATTCCATTCAGCTGACATTTCAAACCTTTAATGGACCTAGTTCGTTTCACCAACCATAGTCTTACTATCCTTCAGTGAATTTTACAAATTTGGATTGTAATTGAAAATTGTTATTGTTATTGTTAATTGTTTTAAAGCTTCCATAAGCTTAATGCGTTTCATTCTTGTAAACATAGATAGAGATCCCCGTATTTATCAATAGGATAGTGCGATCATGATATCCCTCATTACATCATGTCTGCTTCCCATCTGGTCTAAGAGCCATTGTTTTCGCTGGTTCTTATTTGGCTGTCGTTGCTGGATTCACAAGTTTAGTGCATCCAGTTTTGGTTTGCTCCTTCTGATCCGTCTATCGTTGGTAATATGAATATGAAATGCAACAATGAAATGTTAATTTCGGTCGCATCCATTGCATTTTGCAATGTGTGCTATGTCATTGACTTTAGCTTGCAGCTTGTTGTTTGTTTGTTACTTGGGTGCTTCAAATATCTCACAGGAAGTTTGTAACAGCTTTCTTTTGTTGACATTGGTTTGCTTGGATGTTAGATTCTCATATTCTTATTATCTAGATTGTCAGTGTAAGCTTACAATTTTTTATATTCTCAAAGCTAGACAGATTTACAGAGCAAGTGGGTGTGATATTTTGCGTCTTTTCGCGGATTTTATCAGCGAGATTTCATTAAAAAATATCTTTTTGATATCACTGGCAAAATTGGGTAAATAACATACAGGATAAGTTCCAGGAGAAATTTAATCAGTTACAGCTTGATCAATTTTTTATTTTAACGACTACGTTAAAATTCAAATAAACAAAGCGATGTCAGCCTTCATGGGGTGATAGAGATTTTTTTTAAAAATATTTATGACGTTGCGAGGATCGTTGATAGTTTATTGAGAAATCATTTTGCGTAATCGCCAAAGTTGGTTTATACTTGGGTTATATCCAGCTTTCAGTATTACGACAGCCTTGGATACATACTGGATAGACGAAACGTGACTGTGTTTCATCACCCCTACTGTAGGACATACGACATGTTGGTAGTATAAGAACCGCTTTTCGACTCGAGTACACCTGATACTAATTGAAGATACGATAAGTTCATTCGTGATAGAAGTGGGAAACTTCAGGTTAATCCAGACAAAGAATTTAACTGGTGTGTGTAGCTTAACACTATGTTACAATTGACGTAACTCAGAACTCGCAGAATGTCTTTCCTGTATACAGGGTGTATGTACTTGAACGACTTTGTATTCGATAATTAATGAGAATGTTTGCTCTTACTATTAAAGCCATAATACATGGAAAAAATTTAATTTTGTTCATATTATTGCATTTTATTGTCCAAATACAAGTTTCTTTTTCTGTACAAAATAAGGCCCCAGGTTCCAAAGCAATTTGCCGACGCATGTACAAGCATATTTACATGCTTGTCACAGTCGTTCACACACCTTCATTGACGAAAGACGTGTTTCGACTTCTTTCTGTTAAATAGTGCGAGTATTCTTATACGAAAAAAGTTAGTGCGTTAACAAGAGCCGAGTTGGCAAAGTGGAAATGGTAGTGGATTACCATCCGAAAAGACGCTGGTTCAATTCTAGCCAAAGTACAAGTACTCTTTTTTAATTAAAACAAAGCACAGTACAAAAATACAAAATGTAAACAAGCAACACGCGATGGACAGCAAACGATGCTCCTTAAGCTCTGCCGATCCGGAGGAGATCCTCAACCTACTCAAAAGAGTAAAGTGCGACGGCCTCAAATTTGTAGGGGTCAAACCATTTATCACGGCAAAGGCGAAAAGGGAGAATCGGAAGTTACAGTTCTTCCTAGTTCAGATGTCATCCAATAGCAAACTTGATGGTCTAAGAGGCATTAAAGTTGTGAGGTGGGAAAAAGTAAGAAGGGAGAATCGGAAGTTACAGTTCTTCCTAGTTCAGATGTCACCCAATAGCAAACTTGATGGTCTAAGAGGCATTAAAGTTGCAAAATGCGTTCGCTGCCAGAGGTCGAGTTTAGACTCGATGTGAAAACATCGGACATTCCGTCATTTCCCAGAGGCGGCTCTTATCTGGATCTCATGCTCTTCGATGTACGGCTACAACTGACCGACACGGACCGACAGACTGTTTGCACACTTTTGTGTACGACAGTGACCATTGCGGACTTAGTGCCGAAATAACGATTCCCAACGAAATTGCGGAACTGGAAGAGTTTGTTCAAACGCACACCTACAACTGCAGTAGGACGCGCTGGACACGCTTCTCCCGAGTACTGACTAGAGCACTCTCCTCGAACTCGCTCTACCCACCGTCCAATAGGAACCTGTCAAACGAGGAGATTGACAGATATCTGAAACGATTGGACGAGACAATCAAACAAACGATGGACAGTACGATACCTCGGTATCAACATACTGACAACACCGACATATTCCGCAACGCGATAATCGACGCACTACATCGACAGAAAAGTAGACTCCTGTCAAGATTAAAAACCTTGTACAGGCAGTTTGCTGACAGACACAACTCAGAGGTTAGGACACTGAAGTCGTTGATCAAAAATCTCCAAAAATTGATCAAAGAGAATTATAGAATGGCGGTTAATGCGCATTGGAACGGGAATATTTCGGCCATAAGAGCCAATAATCCAAGCATGTTCCCGCAGATCAATAAGGTATTTCGGAGAAATAACATCAACGACCTTCCGTGTCTTAAGTTACCCCGAACAACGAACAACGAACGAGTACTAATAGCAGCAGGCATAGACCCAGATAAAGCTGTAGAGGATGACGACTTCTTCGTGATAGAAGATCCGCAGGAGAAAGTAGAGGCTATAGGAGCGACTTTTCAGGAAGTGTACAAGGTGAATGATAGCGTTCACCCGAGCCATGACCTGGAAAATCGCGTCCTTGTGCACAATTTCTACCTTCGAAATGATATGCAGGAATGGCGATCTGAGAACACTGGTTTCACCGTGTTCAATGAAGGGAATATGGCAAACAATGCCATCGCCAATGACAGGGTTCACCCTCCGTTCATATCGAAGGTAGAACTCCAAGCGATCTTCGTCTCATTGAGGAGTAAGAAATCCGTGGGAATCGACGGAATTCCGAACATTGTGCTCAGACATCTCCCTCTAGAAGCGGCAGACATATACACCACCCTGTTCAACAATGCGCTGAATAATGCACATTATCCGGCGCATTGGAAGACAGCAGTGGTGCAGCCCATTCCCAAAAGGGGAAAAGATACATCCAATCCGGCAAATCTCCGGTCGATAAGTCTCCTTCCGAACATCAGCAAGGTGTTCGAAAAAGTTATTCATAGAGCCCTGAATAAGTAGGTTGAGGACAAAAATATAATTCCGGACAACCAATTCGGTTTTAAGGCGGGGCATGATACCCTACATGCCGCGTCTAAACTGGTGTCGGACGTCCAATGGAATAAAAGCAAGAATCAATGCACGGGTGCTTGCCTGGTTGACTTGGAGAAAGCCTTCGATACCGTATGGTTGGAGGGGCTCTTCTACAAGTTGAGCAGGCTGGGTATCAGCAAACCACTACTGTACATCATATGTAATATGCTCACCAGTAGACAGTTCGTTGTGAAAAATGGGAACGTGACTTCTGCTGGTACGTTTCAAATTAAAAACGGTCTGCAACAGGGTGCGGTTAATTCGCCTATCCTGTTCAACATTTACACAAGTGATTTGATAGGTTCTCTTCACCATGCTATTGCGTACGCAGACGACTTGATTGCGTACAGGTAAGGTCCTAAGGTCGAGGTCATTGCAACTCTCTTGCAATGTGACTTCGACAATATCCAGCGATATTGCGATGACTGGAAGTTAAAGATCAGCTTCCAGAAATCGGAAACCATCCTGTTCAGAACGCCGTTATCTGGGGCCTCAAGGGACACCAGAAAGAATTGGCGAAAGTTCTCTATCGTGGGACCAAATGGACGACCATTGGCGAGTAGAAGTGTAGTCAGGTACATTGGGATCTGGCTAGATCAGTATCTATATTTTAAAAAACATATACATAGATGCTGCTTTGGCCAGAGCCCGAGCTGCTTTTGCCCTTACAAAGAGACTGTTTTATAGCAGCCAACTCGATGTGAGGGTGAACGTAATCTGCTACACGGCCCTCATACGGCCAATGCTCACCTATGGCTGTCCGGTGTCGTTCAACGTGGGAGGAAGCTTGATGGAAAGGATTCGGGTGTTTGAGAGGGCTGGTCTTCGGGCTTGCCTTCATTTATACAGAACACCAGAGTCCGAGTACAAAAAATTCTACTCTAATTATGTCCTTTATAACAGGGAATCTGATCAGAGTGGACAATTTCCTGGTGAAGTTGATTCGCGGTCATATTGCAAGAGCAATGAACTCGACCAATAGCCTGATCTTTGGGGCTTACTACCCCAACGACATGTACCACGAAAATTTGCGCCTCAACGGCTTTATAACCCCAGAGGCGTTTCTCTATTTTGACAGACAAGGTCTGATACAGGATAGAACGGGTACTCCGATTATCTTCCACGTCGCCAGAAAAGCTGTGGATAGGCGACTTAACTACGAGCGAGGCGTAGCACAGAGTACTGAGGATCGTCTCCGATTCAGTAGGTCGGTTTCGGGGCGTGATCGTAAAGATGTAGAAAGACAGCACCAGAAATTTTGGTGGCTTAACGAAGTGAGAACTCCCTCGTCGAACTCGCTTATTTCTGGCTGGCCACTTTATTTACTTTTTATACATAGCCTGGCCGGCATACATAGTTTCTAAGGTAGTCGTAGGTGTTTGTTGTGGGTGTCCTAATTATAAGGTAGTTTTAGAGCACAGCACTCGGCTTATTAAAAAAAAAAAAAATAAATAACAGCAGTCGGCTAAAAAAAAAAAAAAAGAGCGTATTTGTATTACGTTTTCATTATAAGTAGGTTAAATAGATTAAGATTTATTTTACGGTAGTTTAAGGTAGTTTAAATTTTATATGAAAAAACAAAAATAGTTCAGATACAAAGTTTTTAACAAAACAAAATTTTCTTTGTCAGAATTAAATTAAAGTAAAATTTAGTTAATAAATAAAATATGAATAAATTACTAATCATGTAGCTAGGTTACGTCGAAAGACATGGATTAAGCATTAAGTTTAGCTTAGAGCGCCCGCATAGCGCCAGTAAGTTAGTCATAACATAGTTAAGTTAGTTTAAGCACTTTTGTGCATTAAAAAAAAAAATAAAAATGTATGTGCTTGTGATTCATTTAGAGGTACTTTTTTCAAAAGTAAAAACAGATAAAAAATCAATTTTACTGGATTATGTATTATTTTTATTATCAAACAAAAGAACCATTCTTGACATTTATTTTTAAAGATTATTTCTCTTAAATGTTTAAACCACAGTTACGGCGGCTAACATGATCCAATTTGAAGTTCCAATCGAGCATTCCACAGTTACGGCGGGTAACATGATCCATTTTGAAGTTCCAATCGAGCATTTCGAGTGGTATTTGGTGGATAACGCGAGTAATGTTGGGTTCTAATTCCTCAATCGTACCGGCCTTAACCATAGAGATTTTGAGCTTTACATACCCACAAAGGTAGAAGTCTAGAGGTGTGATATCGCACGATTTAGATAGTCAAGTCATCTGTCCGAAGCGCGAAATTAACTGTTCTTCAAATTGGTGTTAGAATAAAGCCATGGTTTCACGGACTGTGTGGATAGTAGCCCCGTCATCTTGTTGGTACCAAATGTCTTGGAGTTCCCGGGCCTCAATTTGAGGCAGCAAAAAGTCCGTGGTCATGCCGCAATAACGGGCGTCATTGGCAGTTATGCTCTGGCCGCCCGAATTTTTAAAGAAATGAGGACAGTTGTTTCCACCGGCCCGTAAACCACAGCAAATCGTTGTTTTGTCTCAATGTAATGGTAGCTCTTCAATCTTTTCGAGTTGTTCTTCACCCCAAATATGGCAATTTTGTTTATTGAGGTATCGAATAAGCCAGAAATAAACCTCATCGCTAAACAGAATTTTTGTCGAAATAAGTGCATTTTCTTCAAGCGGAAACGGTAACGATTCGGTACGTCAGCCTACTTCAATTCTTGCATGAATTGAATTTTATATGTTTTTAATGAAATAGGACAAGCCAAGCTGTTGAGAAAGGCGCCGAATCGATTCATTGTTATGTGGCTAGTGTGTACACTCTGTCAGCTATCGCTCCAATATTTTCTTCACTACGAGGATCTATTTGGTCGCGTATTGTCTTATAATATAATTTGGGGGTCAGACTTTTTGATCGTATAGCGAATCGTGCGTTCGGTAGGCTGATTCTGTAGACTATAAGTTGCTTTAAGTGCACGAAACACATTCCTTGTAGAACACTGATTTTTATAATACAGCATGAAAATTTAACACCACTCACGCGTCATATGTCAAACCATAGACAAAAAAAGTACCTCTAAATGAATTACTCTTTACAAGAAAAATGTCCTTAAAAAAAATATTGTTGAATACGTTAATATACGTATGTTTGTAGACATCCTATGAGTAAACCATGTCATGAGGTGGTACTATCGCTAATTAAAAAACATTGTTGTCCATAATATATTGCTCCCGCGTAAGTCTACATAAATGTGATGAGTTGCCAGAGTACACTGAACACGGCAAAAATTCTATTCATTCTTGATTTTGTCTCTATTGCAAAAATAAGAGTCTTTAAAAACTAAAAATATTTACATACTTACGGAACCCATGAGAGGTGTAAAACAAAATTAGCAAATATTAATTGTAAATTGATTACAATTATAAAAAATGATATTGGAACTAAAGAAAATACATCACAGTTGCAAATATGATAGGAACAGAAATGTACATATTTCCCAGTGATTACTAACATGTACCTATGTATGTACAAACATAATACATAGTTTAACAATAAATTGTAAACTTACCTTATGACATAGTTAGCACACGTAGGGTTATTCGTATAATTATCCTTTACAACATCCCATGTGATTTCCAGACAAACGGTAAACTGCAAACCAAAAGTGCAATACACAGCTGCTGCAATCAACACCTTTACAACTTGAGCGGGCCTATAAATAGAAATTTGTTTGTTGTGTCAACAATCTAAATTATAATTTAATTTTTCGAAATTTACCATTCATCACTTGGTAAATTTAATGTTATTGATTCTGCTGTATCCGGGCCATAGCGCCAATAACCAAGGAATCCAAGTATTATGCAAAGAAGACTCAGTGCGAACATTCCCAAGTCAAGTACTCCACAAATTCCCAGAAAATGGGTAGGAGTTTTCATATTATTTTCCAGTGGCATAATCATACCAATGGCTTCCAATGCAAATATGGTTATGGCAAAGAAGTTAGGCAAATTATCAAATTTTAGATACTCCCTGTCCTCAATAGATGGCAGCTCTCTTATCATATAAACGCATGTTATTAAGATACCTACTCCCATGAACATGTTAGCCACCATTGATATAGGAGCTAATTTCTTAAGATCAGGAATCCATGTCAACATAATCAGTGGAATGAGAAAGCATGCGATGAAAATGCGAACATTATATAATTCACCTGTCCAATTCTCTAACACCTACAAATAGAGAAATAATATTCGAGTTCCATCGATTTGATCAAATCTCACTTGTTGAAAGTTTTTAGCAATTATAACTGTGTACACGGAGCAAGTGCCAAAGTACGTTAGGAACAGTCCAATGATAACAAAATACTTTACACACACAGCAAGTGATTGTGTGCACTTTGGACCGTTCATAAATACCCTTTCCGTTACTTCAGGAAATGTCATCTTCGTTTTCTGTTCTTTGTAATATAACACATGTGCACATTTAACCTAAGATAAAAGAGAAACAATTAAAAATACATTTATTGGGTAAAAATTTCCGTGATTCGATACAGTTATGGGTCACGAATTCGCAATATGCTTGTAATATGTACGGTTGTCTACGTACATACATATTTATACATATTTCAATTTACTTAGATGGCGTTACAGTTTACTTGACGCCAGCCAAATTGAGAACATTTCAAATTTGTTTCCATTTTTAATGACATGCAGCACCAAGACTGACTGTTTAAGACTGACTGTTTAAGTGCGTCCAATATAGTGTAATATATGTACATATAGTTTTAATATGATACTAAGACGGTATCGATATACATATGTATGTATGTAGAGTAATTTACAAAATATCGATAAAGGTTGTATGTGCAGTCGAGTTTTGAATTAAACGATTTTATCGCAAGAGTTTAGTATTACTTTATGTGGCCCTACAGGTTAGGGTGAAATTGGGCACCCACTAGCAATCCTCTCCAGCTAACTGCTTCCAGTTAAAATAAAAAAATAAATACTTGGGGCAACAGGTCGATTGAACCCAGTGCCTAGATTTACACAACCGCCTACGTACTGTTCTGGCTAAAACGTTCACTCCTGTTTTGTCCAAAAATATCTTTTGAACTTCTCGAGAAGTCCTGAACCTGAAAGTTCAGCAACGAAATGTTCAATAATTTTTTATTTTGGGCAGCACTTATCAATACTTTTGGATGGCCGCCTTTAACACGCGCGATCGTCTTACGAACCTTGTTATTCTTAAAAAATTACTTACAGTCGTAGCTGAACATTTTACTATCACAGCCATATCACGATATGCGTACGATAATTTTTTACGATAATATTTTTACACGAATAGAAGGGGCCTACGGTTTAATGCCGTGTCCGAAGGGCAATTTATTACAAGAAGCTTTCTCAGAGCAGGCTGTTCTCTCGGATGTTTGTCAGACGCTCGCAAGAGGTGGGGCCGTGAAAAATTTTTAGGTGTTCCGACTGGGATTCGAAACTGAACCCTTTGCTCCATAGTCCAACACACTAAAAACAGCCACGGCGCTCCCATAAAATTGCTTCCAGTTGCGCACTCCAAATCCTCCTATTTACTTGTGTCGATAACCTAATAGACCAAGAGCCCACAGCAAGTTTTAGGAGTGAAGATTTATTACCAAAAGATTTATACATCAACATGAAGGGTCCAATAAGCGATTTTAAATGCGGAAGTCTGGTAGGAATTTCTCGCAACTGAGATTAGTAATAGGAAGGTAAAAATGTATTTTCTCCAAGGTCTGGATTTTTGGTACTTGAATGTACTATTAAATAAGAGAACTTATCACGTCCGAAACGATTTAACCGTAGTCATATCCTTGCCCGACGTTCTAATGGTATGTCATATGACTTTTTTTTTAAACAATTCTCATACGCATATTGTGATAACTGAAACAAATTCGTAAACTTATACGAGAACTGATAAGTTCGCGGGCTAAGGCATTAAGTGAAAAAAGAGCTGCATCTAAAAAATTTTATTTCGCAATATCGAGTGAAATCCATCTGTCGGAAGGCTTGCGTATCACAGTAGTGGAGGCTTATCTACCTGATTGTAGCGATAATACTGCAGTTAGAAGAAATTAACCTTCATCACTCCATCATGACTTCGGCTGGCCTTCTTCTTCACCTAGTCTTGGTCAAAGAGCCTTGGGTTCTTAGTCTACTTAGTGTGTAGACTCAAGATTCCTGAATACTCTACCTTGTATGCTCTAGATCTTGCATACTGGTAAAACGTAGCCTGAAACTAACTTTTCTCCCTAATAACAGCAATCGGCTTAAAGGCAGCCAAACTGGAAAGCAAGAAAGGATGTCACTATTTGGTATCGGCGTAAGCTACGCCCATGATCGTATGGAATCTCTCTTTGGGGATAACCTGAAGGAAGAGATTGGTCGCAGAATCGGGGAGGCACTGGACTCATTATCGGTTGTGATGCGAATGCCCATCACACTGTATGGGGCAGTTCGGTTATAAACGAAATGTGTGAATAACTTTGTGACTACATTCCAAGTACTTACTTGTATGCAACATAGGTAATGAACCCACATTTATTACTAAAAACCGATAGAAAGTTTTAGATGTTACCCTTGTCTGTGATATCATATGTAATTCGGATGATTAAAAATTGAAAGATATCTAGTGAACCTAGTGATATCTTTAATTTCTTAACTTAATTAATCCCGATCTTCTCAGGCCTCCTCACAATTGAAAAGACCTTAATCAGTTTCTTCTGTTCAATTTCAACGATCCGGACAACGTTTGTGTTAGTTCTCAACGCAGCAAAGAGAAACCAGTCTACCAATCTGCTTAGCAGAATGAACAAGATACATACATACTTTTTGCAAAAGAAGCACGATCTATATTGCAATCTTTTAAGAGAATAGATTTCCCACAACTATCACCAGGAAGCTATTCATAATGGATACGAATATGTATGTCTGGTGTCAACAAAGTCTTTTGCCAATTGGAAACGTGGAAACTTTTGAAAACGTGCTCGTTGTTTTTAAAATTTGTGGTATGAAGAGAGTGGCTATTGCGTTGGTCTACGGAGCAAGGGGTTCAAGGTTCAATACCTAGATAATACCTAAGATTTATTCCACGGCCCCACCTGTTCCAAGTTAACATTTGATGATTTCATTCTTCAAATTCTGCAGCATTTCTTTAGTTTCTGAGGGCTGGCAGTTCCTTAGAGAAAAGGGTGAAATACTTTACAAGTTATGCCTACCCACCCTAAATTTTTATTTTCATGATTAGAGTGTTTATGGCGTAATGAAGATTGTGAAGCTAGTATAATTTTTTGTATTAAAGAGTCGCAGAGACATGTAAGTTTATGCACTTCAAATAAATACAGTAAATTTTATAGTTAACTATAAACTTACCAAAACGTAGGCACAGTGTCCGCAAATTAAGGCCGTAAACATTGTGGCAACTATGCCTAGTAAAAGACCAGTGTACATAAATGCTATTGGCATCGACAGGATACCCGTTCCAAGTGCTGACTTGATTAAATGCATCAACGTTTGGCCATCACTAAGACAAAATATGAATTAGTAAAATGTTTCAATGTTTGTAACCGTATCCCTGTACAGACAACTTTTTATCTCGTCGATTAGGGAGAGGAGATAGGAAATACCGATGGATTGGTTTTAAATGTTTATGGATTATAGTGGAGAGGGGAAAATAGAGCTTAGTAGCGGTAGGGTTCCTCATTCGTTTTGTACAGTTTAAGAAAGAATACCAGTACTTGACGGCACGTCCGAAGATAGGGTAAACTAATGTGGATAAGTGACGAGTCTTGCGAGAAAACTGTTGAATGGGCTAAATGCAACTGGCTATTTCGTTGGACAACTGTTTGTAAAAATAATGATAAAACATTGCAAGATAGGAAATATTTCTGCGATGTTCGAGAGATTCAGCTATGCTATTCGTTTTATCGATTTTGAATTCTACCTAGCAGGTGCAAAGGGGTTTTGGGTGCACATTTGGACGGATGTATGGCTTACATATTGCATATTCCGAGGATGAAAAGTTTATATAGTGGATGGCAGGCTTGAAACTTGTAATGAATGTTTCGAAAGGTAATTTCTAATCGATTGAAGAAGAGATTCATCGATGCCAAATACACTCTCTGTCAAATGCCTCTGAAATATTAAATGCAACAATCTTATATTATAATTAATATATTTGACGATATGAAAGAGCGTCCAACCACATTTATGAATCGTTTTAATGAAGCGTGAAAAGTTTTGATACACTTTTGATCCTGATTGAACCGAATATAAGGATACGAAGTGCTGTATCGTTCCAGGAAATATTGGGAATATCTTAGAATTCAACTGATGATAGAAAGTGGTTTGGGTGAATCGAGTTTTGAATTTTTTAGGTTCCTTGACTTAAAAATCTCCAATTCGTCATACATAATAATGTGTAGTATTTTCGTCATTAAAAAGTTGTAAGCTTGCGGGTACGCTTAATCTTATCCTTAACTATTCAGCTTACGTTATGGAGTTCTCTAAATTCATTCGATCTGCAAATGGATCAAATCCTTTACCATCAGCCATTTCTTGTTATCTAAAAAAGAAATATTAAATTGTTAAAGGTTTTCTCATAAGAAAAACAGAACATATGACATTTTTGAAAAAAAGATGGGAAAGAAAAATTCGTGGAAATGCCTTCCAATAAATAAAAACAAATGTTTATATTTATATTCGTATAACATACGAATGTAGATATGTATTTTGTATTCGTATTCGCATTATGTGGGTTATCTTAATGGAGACCGCATCCATTACTGATTAAACCCTTTTTTGAAGAGAAATTTTTATTTTAAGAATCTTTTTCATGACTGTCGGATATATGCCAGAGGTGAGGTCGTAACAAATGTTTCGATGTTGTCTAAAATTAGACCCTCGAACTTAGTAGTCCGACATACTAACCATTGTGGAACGTTTTGATATTCTGACTAACGTGCGGTTGTACTAAATATAATTAAGTACATATATGCGAGTATTTATCCTTCGGCTTTGCATACATGCATAACACGTTAGTTATGCCAGTTATTTCAGTTGTCGTAACAAAATTGTTCCTTTTGATACTTATAAGAAACAGAGGACATTCCATTAAAAGTAAACATTTATATACATAGATACAAATATGAATACAAAAGCTGAGCTAAATCATAAACTAGCGTCTAAATATGGGAGCGTATTTTTTTGGTGGGTTGGTCAGAGTTTTCAAAAGACGCTGAGATACCCTATTGGTTTCCTGAAAATCTTCGAACTTAATATTTTAATTAACCTTGACATTACTATGATGGAGAAGTTAAAAAAAGTGTCTGTATGGGGTCGACTGCAGCCTATCGAATAATATTGAAAATCGATTTGGCGGATGTATGGGAAACATAAGGCATTTACAAAGATATGACAGAATCTTTTTAAAACTTTTCAGTATTCGAAGTTTTGAATAAAAATTCAAAAAAAATCATTGAGACAAACTTGATAGGCACATTTTGAGGGCATTAAAAAAAACATACATATATACTGAAATTTAGATGATCTCAAAAATTGAGAATTCCACGCCCACTATATTTCAGTCGTAATTTTGCTCCCAGTAGCTTTAGTATAAATAAACGATAAGCAACGCGATAGTGCTAGAATTATATGTAAAGCAAATTGCAGGCAGACAGAGTTCGTTGCTATCGTTGAAACGACATGATGAGAGCTCTGGTGTCTCCTACATTTCCCTCAAACTCACATGTTTCATACAATGGAATCATGAAACAACACAGTAGATACTTTATAACAATTTGTTGCGGTTACATTGGTATCTAAAAATAAAGATATGTTATACAAATAAGCATGGCATTTATGCTAAAGAATCATTTTTTGTTATGATAAATGTGCTGTCAGGTTCCCCTATTTCTAAGTATATATGTAGGTTCTACTGAGGCAACCTATAAAACCGGCAAGCTCTGTGTCCTAACAAAATATTATCTATGTCTAGAGGATTAGGCTGCAGTCATAAATGTAAAATAATTTCGTACATCCTCTCATTCCTCTCAAACTCATTATTTTTAGTAAAGCGATTCAAGCCAATGCCAATATTTAACTTAGTAGAATCGACATAGCTCGTTTACTCTTACTAATATTTCGAGTCAAATACATATATGTTTATGTTTTGAGCCAAAGGCAAACATTTTTAGTCTTTTTTGGGAAGTTTTTTAACTTTGTCTCTTCTTTGAACAAAACTAGGTTCTCGTTTGTAAATAGATAAGAAAATTATGTTCATACTAGCGAATCAGCCGATGAGTCTGATTATTTATGCACAATACATATGTATATATTTTTCAATAATTTGTAGATAGTGCGTTCTTATTACATATGTATATTCATAGCAAAAAATAAAAATCAATCAATCAAAACTGAGCGAGTTGACACTCTCACTATGCTATACTATAGTAGGCAAGGGCACTGAGTTGGCTGGTACCCTCACAAATATTGAGAAGGATGTGCTGTCGACTGAAGGTACTCTGAAGTCGTTCAGACTGGTGGCAAGTACATAGAACCCATACCAATTGAACAGGATGCTAATACACAATGTCAGATGTAAAGTCGGAAGTGCAAAGCGCAAAACAATTCGGTGTGAAGCGCAGCTCGATCGGACCAAGGAAGTCTTAGCTTTCAAGGCTACAAAGTTAACTTTACAGCAAAATTAAGGAAGCAGTAGACAAGAGAGGTTTGATTAAGGGGGTCAGAGGAAAATATGACTTCGTTGAACCAAGTGCGGCTTTTACTTCACCCTCAGTACACCGAAATTGGGGAGCAGAGAAGTTTCTGCTGTGTGAAAGATGTCTGATGAGGTGCGAACTTCAATGCGATAATGCTGGTTACGTCCGCCTGTAAGGTTGTTGCCTGTGGGAACCGGTAAAATTAGCGAATTTAAAAACAACATATGGAGTTATCTTTTGAATGATTTCAATGACTAGTCTTTAGGAGTATTCTGCAAAAACGAGCGCAAGAAACTGCTATGTCTGGTGTCAGCTTTCCCATATGAGGTGTTATAGGCTCACGCCCAGAGATAACCATCTGGATTGCGGTGCAAAAGCGCATCACTGGCTATGAAGGAACAGTGGCACAATCGATTTCGCTCGGTTACTTTAACACGTCTGAACACTGAGCAGCAAGTTATCCAACCATATGTATGTACATATGTATGTAATTACTGCAATACAAAATTAAATTTTATACACTTACATTTTGTTTGTCCTTATATTAATAAGTCTTGAAAACGATTTCAGTGTAAAACAGTTGTAATTTGTGAAAGCGGTTTCTACCTTGGCATCGGCAGGAAATTTCCTTATTGTGGATCTCCGCTTCACACAATTTAATTCACTTAAATCGACAATTTTGGAAGAAACTTATATTGCTGACGAAAAATTAGAGTTTATAGACTTCAAGTGAAGTAAAGATTACTAAGTTTTAAAACCAGATGTGTAGTTTTGGGTAATTAATTGAACGAAACAGTGAACTCTTTATATAGTGAACATCAGTAGGTATACATATATGGAGTGAATAATCCAATGTGGTATACACACACCTTTATAAAGGTAAACAAATATAAGGTGCACGACTGTGCCATACATTTTACACCTACATATAAACATACATACATATGTATGTACATCAATAACTCTTGTGTGTATTTGAGGTAAAAAAAACAGACACGATTACATAGTACATGTGTATGTATGTACATGTTAGCTATAAGTAAAGTAATGTTGTAAGCATTATTATTATTAGACAATTCGCAACCAAAAAGACCACATCCAGGGCGTGGTGAAGTAAATATTGAGAATGTACCCAAAGACGTGCTCAACAGCTTGGCTTGTCGTTCGCAACAATTTGGCGTATTTAAAATAAGGATCTTGGCCTAAAACCATACAAAATTCAAATCCTGGAAGAATATATATGTATAAGTAAAATTGCTGTATTTGGGGTTAAGAGAAAACCCGAAGAGTTGCCATTGCATCCAGACAAAACAAAAGTGTGGTTGGGTGGAATCATCGGTCCATATTTCTTCAAATACGCAGCTGGTCAATGGCGCCCGCTATCGCTCCCTGATAACGGACTATTATTTGCTGCCTCAAATTGATGCCCGTAATCTCCAGGACATTTTGTACCCATGAACAGATTATTTCACACTTCCGACCCATTAATGGGACAACTCGATTGTGTGATATCACACGTCTTTGAGGCTATGTAAAGTCCAAAACCTACATGGATAAGCAGGGTAGGATTAGGTCACATGATACTTTCTGAGTGCGATCTTCATGCAAGTATTTTCCTTTCGTTGTAATTTCACCACGATGGTCGTTTGCGATACAATTTTTATGCGACTGTCGCTAATTACTACAACGGTTGTATCGTATATATCTATATTAACGTTGGGCTTAGACTGAAATTTAGAAGAAGATACATAAATTATGATGTATTGTTTTGTAACTTAGGTGTATTAGGTTTTGTAGTAGTAGTAAGGTAAACGTACATTCTGATGCCTATTGTCGATTAACATTAATGTCAATTTATTCTCTTATATGTTATGTACTTGGATGTTCATATGTATGTACATTTAATGAGAACATAACAGGTAAAATATGGGTTAAAATGCCACTAGAATTTTACAACTGAAAATCGATTAGCAGATCCCATTCAATAATAGAAAATATGTCTCCATGCTTAAGGCTTTTGACAGCTCGTGAGTCTAAAACCAGCTGAAGTTTACTGCGCACTTTTGTGGCACTGTTTAAAGATTATCAACAGTGTATCATATGAATCTAAACGGATGTATCTTTGTTGCCTTCTAATTTATATTTTCAAGTGCTTTATCTAATCATTCCTTAATTTGTCTCAAGTACCGAGATTAGTATACATATAATGCAGTACGTAGTTTCCCAACCTCTCATGTTTTCCAACGATAAGTAACCGATTGAATAGAAAATTAATGAGAGTAAAGACAAACCGCGATAAAATGATTGGAAACGAAAATAAACCAGTGTAAAATAGTCATCTGTAAAATAGTCTTAAATTTTTAACAAATTGTAGATAATTTGAATGTATCTATAAATATTTGACCTTAATGAAAGGGTGGGTATGTACACATCAAAAATGTTTACACTTGTCCTGTTTTTTTTTTCAATATCTATCATACATACATCCATACACACGGACACGTGTTCATGGTTCAAAGTTTTTTCAAAAAAAAACATTTTCTTTGTTTTAATTAGAATTAAGTTAATAGTAAATAAATAAGAAACAATTAATTGTTTTAGTTAGGTTACGTCGAAAGACATAGATTAAGCATTAAGTTTAGCTTAGAGCGCCCGCATAGGGTCAGTAAGTTAGTCATAACATAGTTAAGTTAGTTAAGCTAGTCTTAAGCACTTTTGTCTAGCATGTAAGTTTTTCTGAATTACAACAAATAAAAATGCATTTAAACAAAAAAAAAAAAAAAAAAAAAACACACGGACACGTTTCCGCTATTGATACATTTGTATGTATGCATATACTTTATAGGACCTATCTGAAATATTTTTCTATATTACAAGCTATATAAGTACTTTACCTATTATGCAGATCTCCACGTCACCGAAAACATCTATAAGCGTTTGCATCGCATTTCTATTGGTTATGAGTTCTTAATACTTTTCGGATTAGACGTTCGGCAAAGCTCCTGGATGTCTTGTCCCAATGCAGCCTTAATACGTTGTATTTTATGAGAGTAATTCTTCTTGGTAGGTACTCTATTTAAATAAAAACACAATCGTTTACCCTTTGTCTTAAAGTGAATTTTTATTAATTCGCCATTTTTTTAAAACAAAATTTTCGATTCGTAAAAATGTGGACAGTTAATAGCTCGGTGTATGGTTTTGTCTTTTGGTTCCTAACAGATAAATGCAGCCACATTGCTTACAAAAATAGTTCTCTTATGAAAGATATTTTTTTCGAAATTGAATAATAATGATCGCTTTTGTAATGTATTATACCTATTAACAAGTTTGTTAAATAAATTACAAATGAGTTTTCTATTTTTAAAGTAAATTTTATAATCTATAGGACACCATTTTGTTATACTATTCATTTGTTGATAGGATAACAAGTAAATTGTACATCGACAAATTCAGTTAAATACACAACAATAAAGGCTTTAAATTTTCATTTACATGTTTGGTATTTGGTTTATAATAGTGCTTTTAAAAGGGTGCATTTAATATTGTACATGAAATGGTTTGAAAAGTGTTAAAAGTATAATGCTCTACAAAAAATAAAACAAAATTGAGAGGCACTTAAAATAATATAAGATAAGTGTTCTGTAGATGATTCCATCTCTTCCAAATGCAATCTGTGTATTGAACTTCTTTTATTTTAATTTAGGAATATACAAGTATTTTCGTTTCTACAAAGCACAGCCGGTGATATGACTATAATATGTATACAGTTTGCTGTTTTGTAGTCATTGCAATGAAATTATGTATGTACATTCTATAGTCACAATATTGTTAATGCTAGCCAGTAACCAAAGTCGTTGTAAATCGGACGAAGTGCATTCGGAAGCTGGGCATCTACACTCACAGTTCTTTTTGTATTAATATTTTACAAGTAAAACTTTAATAAAAGTCGATCTTTACGTACTCATATCTCGTGATAAAGAAACGCAATTTATGTGACGTCAACAGTTTAAGTTAACTTCATTTATAAATTGAGGGGTAGACTGAGATCAGGCTTGAATGGCGAGTTGTGAATGAATGTCTCTTTTAAAATCTACTTCATAATAGCAGTTTGATTAAGTTCTTAGTCAATTTGACTAGTAAACTCACAAATAATACTCAAATGTTGTTCTTTATCCTGACTTATATCGAGTTGTACTTTCCCTTTGATGATATCATTGATGATATCTCTGATGAAATACGTAGGTTGTCCATCCTATGTAATAGTATGCTACCAAAAAAGTTGTCTACATATAAAGCAGCTGTAACAACTATATATGTAAGAAATAAAAAACTAATAAAATAAGAAATGACGAAATTGTGCAGAGAAATAAGTAATTTCTGTATTAAATACGGAATGTACTTAATATTTATATTAAAAAAAAATTGATTTATTTTATTTCAGCATTGGTATAAAAATGTTTTAAATAAAATTAAATTGACCGTAAACGAATGCCTTCAAAACTAATAGATAGTATGTACAGGTATATGTAGTTGATGCGTTAAAAAGCAACCCGACAAGTAATAAGAGTAATATACATTCGAAAATGGAAAAAAGGGATATGGTATTAGACAACCCATTGGAGGTGAATTGCACATTTAGTACTATTTAGGAAATCATACATCTTTTATATGTATAACTGTTTGTCACACAGTTTTCTCATATAAGGTAATCAATTTTTCTTATTTATTAAATCAGTCAATCATTCAACAGAATTTGAATTCAGCATAATTTAACTTAACACTCTTCACAACTCGCCTTGCCCATGCACTGTAAAGGTATAGCAATGATTTTCTTATTTGCTAGTTAAACATGAATGTATGTAAAAAATAGTTCTAAACAAAATAAATCCTGTGAAGTTAAATAGTGAATGTCTTTTGTTTTGTAAATAATAAGGCATAAATTTGGTATCATTATTTTATGTATACAATGCCATAATATCTTGAATAGCGCTCAGCGATCCAAATATAAGTGCAAAGACTCCAAAAAAGAAAATTATAATATTCTTCCACAGAATCCAGTTATATGTACCAAAGCCGGTTTCTAGATCCATAATAGTTTCTATTGCAGCCTGAAAGAAAATAGTTTGATTATATTTATTCTTCTGAAAACAAAATATATAAACTTACGGGCATGATTAGTCCAAGAATAGAGAAACAGAAGGCACCAATAAGGCCCATGAAAGGAGCGATTGTGGGTACAGCAATTGCTAATACTACAGCAGCAACCACCAGCAAAGTTCTGGAAAAACAAAACAAATTTATTCAATTCTGTGTAGTAAATGTTAATTCTTTGCATTATGAATTAAAAAATTAAACATACATAATAAACATATGTTTGTACATATAAATTAAACATACATAAGTTCATATAAGAATGAACATAAAATATCGTAACACCTTATGTTTTGTCTTTAAAAAAGAACCATTAGACTCCTAAAACACAAGAGATAGTTAACACCCTAACTGGTCACTGTGCTATAGGAAGACATTTCCAACACAAGGAAACATACACTAGGTGAATACCTCTTCGATGATCATAACGATCTCACCACCTTCTGCTCGGCTAAGATTATCTCTTTAGAGGGTTATCCACTCACATTACTCATCGGGATTCGAGTTGCTTGTCTCGCCTTTTCATCACAATTTACATATTTTTGGTGTAGAGAACAACCGAATTTTATAGTTTCAAACAGTAGTTAAGTCTGATATTTACGATCTAATACTATCTTGTTAAATTAGCTTATAATGATCACTAAATGCATTGGGAGGAGAATAAGAATGCTAAGCATGGATTTTTGAACTTACCTTAGAACATAGTTAGCAAGACGAGGTCTTTTTGTGAAATTATCCTTAATACCGTCCCATGCGATTTCCAGGCAAACGGTGAATTGAAGACCAAAAGTGCAATACACACCCAGGGCAATCAATACCTTCACAAGTTGGGCAGGTCTATAAAAAGAAAAACATTTGACAAACTTTTAACTAAGATGTTTCTTCAAACTTACAATTCATGAACTGGCAAATTTAATGTAATACTTTCCGCAGTGTCGCTGCCATAACGTAAATAACCGAGGAATCCAAGTAAAGTATAAATTATTGTAACTCCCGACATTCCTTGTGAAAGAACACCAAAAACACCAACGAAATGCGTAGGTGTCTTCATACTGTTCTCCAGTGGCATAATCACACCAATGGCTTCCATAGCAAAAATTGTTATGGCAAAGAATGCTGGCAAAGTAGAAAGCTGTACATACTCTCTCTCTTGAACGGATGGCAGACCAACCGCCAAGTAATAGAAAGTTATTCCAAGGCCACATCCCATAAATACGTTAGCCACCATTGACACAGGTGCTAAACTCTTAAGATTTGGAATCCATGTAAGGAGAACCAACGGAACAAGTAATCCAGCGATCAGCAGCCTCCCACTGATTGTTGCTCCTGTCCAATGTTCTAATACCTGAGGGTATTGATATATTAAATTAGCTGTGCGGATACAAAAAAAATTATCTTTACGTACTTGTTGAAAATTTTTGGCTACAATAACTGCGTACACGGAGCAAGTACCAAAGTATGTCAGGAATAATCCAAAAAGAATCAAAAACTTAGAAAATCCTGCTAATTTGCGAATGCATTTCGGGCCTGCCATAAATGCTTTTTCTGAGATTTCTGCGAAACTCATTTTTGACTTCTGTTCTTTGTAATATAACCGGTGACCGCATTTTACCTAAGAAATTAAAAAAAAACTCATATTTTTTATTTGTATCAATTCAACAACAACCTAGCATTCTTCGAGCTTTTAAGAAAACAAAATATTGTTAAAGATTATCTAACTGATGGAAATTATGGATATCTGTTGGCTGAAGAGAATGTTTGAACAAGTCTTCAATATGTCTTTATTCAATCAATCATTCCACTGATTCTTAAATGCAAAATTGTTTTATTTGTTTTTTGAATAAAAATATGAACTTAACATATGTACATACATCTAGTATTATATGTTTGCGTTAGATCTATCACGCGAAAAAAAAAAATAATAATACGAGGACTAAGTGGTAATGCGTATTCTTCTACACGTATTTTATGTCATATTTAATAATTAGCAGGTTAAACAATTTTTTTATCTCTTAACAATGTGTGTAAAGTATGAATGAAATCGATAGAAATTGTTATCTTAATTTAGATGTTAACCGCACTCAGCGATTAGCAATTTTAATGTTTCTATTATAGAATTCCGTTGTTGAGTGTGTACTTAGCACAATCATAAAACAAGTTTAAGTGGCTAATAAAAGAAATAACTAAAAGATTTACTTTATGATTTCTATCGCAGAACTGTTAATATTTGTGTTAAATAGGTATCTCTGAGTAATAAGTTATACCAGTAGTTATTACAAACGTATAAAAGACTGGTTATTATATCAGCTGTTATAAAACCAAAGAGATTTGAAGGTGAGGAAGACTTCTTTGGTAGAATTCAAAAGATAGGGCGTTGAATTTACATACCATACTAGAAAAAGATTTTTTATCGGCGTCACAGCTTTGGTAGTTTTTATTAAACACTTGTGCTACTACACGAAGTGGGTGTTGTATTTTATCATGACAAAAAATTGGGCGTGTTCCGAAAATAATTTGGCAACGCATGCGTTCAAAAGTAATAGATACAAAATTACATACATAGGGCTGCTTAAAAATCGAAATAGAAAAAAAATGCTTCAGTTAGACAGTTTGAATGATATTGTATGAACTGAATTGCTGATTTGACGCCACCCGAGAAGTATTTTTGGCAATAATTCCCAGATTTAGGAGAATATGCGACGAGAAATCGTCAACATTACGCCAGATTACATACATGTACGTAGGATTGTAGGTACATAACATACATATATACAGTGCTGTACAAATTAATTGAGATAAAACACTATTTATTCTGCAATATTTTTCTCAGAGAATGACGAAAATTTTATGAAAATTAGGGAACATATAGAACAACAAAATGCCATGCATTTGTTTTTATTTGTATCTCAAATTTTTAATCCAATAAATTATTTTAATAATAATAATATAAAAAAAAAACAACTTCTGACTGAAGTTAGGTTTCAATGAGCGAAAAGAACATAGAAATGTCCTTCAGAGGAGAGGAAAAAGGAGGTGTTTTTATCCGAAGTTGCTCCATCTTTCCTGACTCCGCTTCTGGAAGTTTGAAGCAGATCGAAGCCATGATGAAGTGTTAGAAGAGAAGAGAAAAAGATAAATTCTTCTGAATTTAAAGATAAATGTATCGTACAAACACACAAGTGAATTATCGTAAAATCATTGTAAATTTATGTTTTGCACATAAGAACAATATTTGATACCTAAAGGGTTTATTGTGATGGAATAGAAAAAAAGTCGTTTGGACTGTTTGGTTAAATAACGCCCAAACCAAGAAAGTATATAGAAAAAGTTAATTCTTATACATACATATCTTAAGATCTTTGAGTAGAAACTTACCAAAACGTATGCGCAATGCGTGCAAATTAATGCTGTCAGCACTGTTGTGAATATTCCAAGAAAAAGACCAGCGTACATAAACGCTATTGGCATCGACAGGATACCAGTCCCAAGTGCTGCTTTTAACAGGTGAGTTAGTGTTTCGTTGTCACTACGTTTGAATTAAATAAATTGAATATGTTTTCATAAATACAGCATTTCAAATCAACTTACGTCGTACCACTCTCCATTGTGAGACGCTCTGCAAATGGATCATAACCTTTTCCATTTCCCTGCTCGGCATCTGGCATTTTGTAACTTAAAATAATGTTTAGTGTTAGATTATTAAACAATTAAAAAATCTGTATAAAGAAATAACTAGTGCGCAAACCTCGCTGAAATAAAGCCAACTAAAGTCGTAAAAGAACAGCAAATCGTAGCGACTCTTTTTGCAGCATTCTTACAATAAAATATTTGTCAAGTCAGTAATATCAAATTATGCATATGAATGCGTTTATTCAACCAATTTCTTTATTAAATTACATCAGAAAAAGTCACGACGAATTTTGCTTCAATAGAGTAGGTAGTAAGTAAGATGAAATGTGATTTTTCATGTTTAAGAACGCTCAAGTTCGTATTTCGGTTTTAAATAAAGACTTATGATAACTAACACATGTAATGGAATGTGAAACAGACATTTTTCGGGTAGGGGGTAACGTATTGATATTAACCTGAAGCGATTTCTAAAATGTTAGCAGCTCAAATTTTCCTGAGTCCAAAAATATTACTAAATTTTATTTAACTTACAAATTGAAAACATTCGGCGATATGCATTGGATCTTCCATAAAAAAAAAAAAAAAACTGGTTCGGAATGATGTCGCCCAAGTAAAGCATTCCATTGTATTGTAACGCGATACCACCCGTTACTGATTTCAAATGTTCTTTAAAGTCGGAGGAAGAATATAATCAAGGTATTTATGCTTATAGAATTTGCAGCAGACACACAATTGAGAACATTTTGCAATGATTACATGTCAACAAAATGCTATCAAGCAAGTATGAGCTGTTGACCCTTGAACATTTCTTTGCGATACACGAAACGAATCAAATTTATGGCGACCACACTTTTAGATCGGGACTAATTAGTGATGGGCCACGTAGAAAACATGGCAGAAAGATTATAGAAATGCAACAACTCACGAAAAACAAGCCAGTAACGCTCACGTGGCCTGTCGTAAAGTTT
Source organism: Xylota segnis (assembly GCA_963583995.1). Lineage (NCBI taxonomy): Eukaryota > Metazoa > Arthropoda > Insecta > Diptera > Syrphidae > Xylota > Xylota segnis. The sequence continues at coordinate 26,821,006 of OY757238.1, forward strand.
ATACCAACTGATGGAACTCAAGTCGGTTTGTGATCACTTAATTTTTGATCTACATTCGGACTTGAACCAATCATCCAGGGATGCCAATTGATTATGAGTACATTAATATATTAATATTTTTAAATTTTTAGTTTTCTATTTTTATAAATATGAGCATATTTGCATATTCTACTTAACTATTCTATTCTACAAACACATTGTTGTGGTATGTTGTTTTAGAAGATGAATCGCATTATTTTTATTTTTGTTTAACTTAAAACAAAACTGAATAGTTAGAATGCTTTCCGCCCTCAATTATCCTTTCGTTATAAGACTTTTAGTTGAGCATTACTTTGAAATATTTGATACATGCGTAACATTTAGTTTATCACAAAGTGAGTAATTGTGTTAATTTAACGATCATTTACTAAATTAACGAATGGCGCAGCAGAACCATGACTTCTTACATGACAGTGAAAAACTTCTAACTATCTTCCTCTTTTGCAAAATTATTAATTCTCAGTGGCGTTTTATTTTTTTCGCACACGCCACTTCAAAACAACCAATGTTGAGCTATGGCCTGATTTACCTACAGTAATCATTTTTTAATACTACTATCTAAATAGGTTTTTTCATCTAGCTGATCATGGCCAAGATTTGAAAAATTTCCATAATAATAATTGCACTCCTACGGATTCTATTACTCGAAGCTACTGGAATTGACGTTAACTATTAATATACAAAATGTTTATCAACTTGTGGGTTATTTTAATCGAAAAGTTTTGCGTTGATAACATGAATTCTAGTGCCAACGCTGTCTATCGTTTTGACCCCTTTATCTCTTCATGTTAATTGCGTTAGCTACGAGTATACAGATTCACATACGTATATGTATGTTTTTAAATGTTTTCATACCGAACTCGAAAATAACATTAACGTAACTACAAATTATTTTTAAATGGTAGTGACAGCAAAGTGTAAATAAGAGGGCAAAACAATCTTTGTAATATGTATGAAGTCCATTTACGGAATATACAAAAGGTAACCTTTAAACTGTATTTTGTAGTACGAACTTGAAAAATAATTGAAAAGATTGCATATAGCAGCACTTCACAATGAGAACCATGCAAATATTTCCTTGAAAACAAAGTTTATAATACGATTTTTTCTGCTACTGATTATGTAAACAGTTTGTTGATTCAGTATTTCATCTCATTAATATGAAATTGAAAAAACATATGTATGCTAAGGGTGTACATTAATTCATATGTTTATATGCATGTTGGTACACACAAATACATACATATCTAGGTGAATACACATATTGCAGGAAGATTTAGGGATAAAGGTCGCGAACGTACCTGAAGCTAACGTACCTAAGGATTGAAATGTGAAAGCTTTATCGCTTTACAAATGAAGACATATGTACATAGTACCGATAATATTAAGATTTGTCTTAAATTTTGAACAGCATTTTCACAGGATTTTATGGTTTACATATTGAGCTTCTTTATCCAGGAAAATATTTAAATTTTGAAAAGAAATAGGGTACTCGTGTCGCACGCAAAATATATTAGGTAGAATTAAAAAAGTACCATGGCATTTTTTAATCTTGCAGCTTAACATTTAATATGCTCTATTAACGTTTGTTTTATAAAATGTTTACCTGAGATCTATGGACGATCCCGTAGAGGTCCTTGTTTGTAAAAAATATTATAAAGAAAAGTATTCATTAAATTCAATCTTGCAGATACATACGGAATATTAAGTGCGAAGTAAAGCTTAGTGCAATTTGTATTCATTTTTTTAAATTTAATTGTTTCACTTCAACTCAAAAAAAAAGTATTTAATCGAAAAGTCGATATATTAAAAAAAAATGCTGGCATAAAAACCTCATTCTGACTAAAGTATAAATTTAAATTTTATGACGTAAGGCGTGTCCAAATAAATTAATAGTATGTTGGACAAAATATATGGAAGCCGTTGATGCGTAATCGTTTATTTAATGAAGTTTTCCTTTCAAAAAAATATGTTTGATTTGATTTTGATTTTTGTTTCAATACTTAAGTTTGACGACAAAATCCATGAACTTAATTCAAGGATACTGGTCTGTGACATTTGAGGAAAATGTCAAACAAAAGACTGAACAAAATTACAGTAATTTAAAACAAATAATACGCAACATTTTTGAGTCGCGACTAACTCAAAAACTACATAATATATACTTGTAGAAACCAAAAGTATGTACATAAATAGATATAGATAATTTAGTCCCAGTTTCACAAAGCGTTTGTGGCAATTGAATCAGACATCCAAATAAATCAATTAAAGAAATTCAATTCAATTAATTTTTACATTCTTAGCTAGCAAAGAAGTCACTGAATGCAATTTAGTAAAATGTCTTGCGGTGGAACTTTAAATGCATGCACATTATGCATGTATGTATGTGTTGTTCCCCACTGTTTTTTTCGCTTTAAACAATCAAAAATAAATTTGGGCAACTAATTGTACCTATCACACAAACTATGTACCATCTAAGTAAAAGTAAGCAAACGGAAAATATTTTTGTAACATTTATAAATGTATGTATTTGTAGCATGTTATATATGTGGTAAATTAATTAAAATGTCAAGAATATGACAAACAATAAAGATCTCAGCTCTAAATTATTCAATTGAGAGGCAAAAAGCTATTGAATTTTGCAATTTACTTATTAACCTATTTGCAAAGAAATCTTAATTACCTAAATTGACAATTAAACTAGTTGGTGCACGCACATCTAATATATACAATATGTATATATGTATATACTTACACAATAACCGCCTTCTTTCCTTCGGATGGGAGGAATTGTTCCATCTCTTGCGGCACATTTTTGCCGCCATCCTAAAGTAAAAAAAAGATAAAAAAATGTTTAATTAATACGAATGGTAAATTGTTGGAAATTAAAAGTGAAAAGAGTTTAACTTACGGATATGTTAACCATGTTGCTGATTCTATTTAAGTTTAATGCTCTATAAAAGAAGAAAAATAAGAAAAGAAATATTTTAATGAAGTTTTATTAAAAATATATATATATATATATATATATACATATGTAGGTTAGCAGACATACTATGCATAGTATGTTTACACTTTAAATTTTATCAAACGGCCAATTTTATTGATTAAATCTACAATATGTTAGGGCCATCATGATGATCTATTAAGAATCAATTAAGCTATAGACGACAAATTGGCAGACTGTTTAACATTTGATTAAACAAAATTGTGTGGCTTCAGATAAAATATACAAATGCCGATAACCTTCAAAAACCACTGACCCTTATAAGCGGTCAATTTTTGTCTACCAAAAGGCGACACCGTAAATGCATTTGCCATAGAATTGCGCTGTTGATTTAGGATTGTATATGATTTTTACATGTAATCAAAGTGCATTTTAAAAACAAAATCAAAGAAAGATTAGTCGGTACACCTCACTGTGAACTTTGAAGACGTAAAACCAAAACGTATCTACATATGTATGTATGTAAATATTTACATTAATACTTAGTACTACGCGTTTCTTTATACAACAATATAGAGATAGCATTCATTGATACTGACTAAAGCAAAAACGCCGCGACGATATTTCTCCAGGAAGTATGAGTTATCAGTGCTGTGCTAAATTGGAAGCCACTCAGATAAAAAAAACTTTATCGGAGCGAACTTCCACGTTTGCTATTAGTAATCATTAGAAAAAGAGATACCTAAAACACGACCTGCTTAACACAGTCTTTATATAAGTACAAGTAATAATATACGCATTCAATATCTCCTTACGTAACAATGAACGCATTCACACGTGTGATTACGTGGTGCCGTACTTACATATGTAAAATGTGACAAATTAGGTGGTGTATAGGAGTATGAGAAGTATTATAAATTTAATTTAGCATTAATATAAAACGCAGTGTTTGATTTGATAATTACTTTCCCGCCACGTTAATGGAAATTTAGTCGGCCAAATAATTTACATGACATATCCATACGTTGAACGAGTGGTAGTTTATTGCATAATTGGTAAAACAAAGCTAAGTAAATATTTATAGAGTACAACCATCACCAGCAGAGTTGTTTTGGGTAGATTGTGTTACCTCTTAAAAAAACCGATTATACGTCTGCGGTTTCGGCGGTATTTCATGCATCCCTGCATATTCAGCCTACTAAAACAAGAGAGGAAAAAGTTGCACACTTGCTTAGTTTATTAATTTTTAGACAGAGAGATTATACAATGTACTTATATGCCGCAGTTAATGTAGTGAAAATTTTAGTTTTCAAAACCGTTAACATCCGGTTTTGCTGCCTTCTATTTCTTCCATGTATGTATGTTTCAGCACTGCTGCTACCACAGAGTGGTCACCTGCAGTTCGTTGCTGCGTATTTAAGGGTTTTATTTTTAGACTCGTGGTGGTGATACACAATCGGCTCTAAATTGTTCAGTTATTACTCGCATTCGTTTTGCGCGTTACAACTTTTTTCCCGAGTAAATAATATTCGAATGCTAACCGCTCAACTTTGGGACTGTTTTAAATGCATAGTAAAAAATCACAATATTCGTTACGTATTCACAAATACGAAAAAAGCTCTAATGTAAAAATATTGGAAACACAAGAATGATTTTATCATATCTTTCAGAACAACAAACTTGAATTCATTTGGAAGTTAATTTGTATGTACTTACGTACACATGTGTGTACAAATATATGTATGTAGGTACATTTTCCTTAGACAACTGATAATGAGCATACATATATATGTATGTACATATATAACGATATTATACGAACATTTACTTTTCGCTAGCTCCGATGTACAATGCCATACTCCTTCAAAATATGAGTTATCTATTTTCTCATTCTTACCAAAACTAGATCATTAATATGTGCAAACATCTAAATGCTGAGATACTTTAACTCATCTCTGTTTCAACTAACATCAGTCTGCTCTAAATTTAAGAATCAAGGTGTAACTAATAGGGATGTTATAATTTCAGGGCCACAATACATGTTAAATAGGTTAAAAGTGGCTGCCAGCTATCACCAACAGCTTAGATCAATAATAGCTCCCGTAGAAACCTAATATCAGTGTTAATAAGATTACCAAGATAATTGAAGAAGGCTCCTAAATGAAGTTTGTGAGATATAATAGGGCAGATGTAGAGAAGGTGGAGAATACATTTCTCTTATTCTTAATCTCTCCAACTTCGTGCTTTCCCATTAGACAATGTGCAGTGATGACACCTATTATCGTGTTGATATCCAGTCTGCTAAGAAAGATCAAAATCTTGAAGCGTAACATGGGCTAGTTCTAAATTTGTTCAAGAAAAAGTGTCCATTTGATATCGGTAAATATCAAAATCTTGGTTTATAATTTTTCATGTTACAAACTATCCATCAAAGTCAGATTGAGCACACTAAATAAAAATTCATATATTTCATCCCTTGAAGTTGAAGTATCAGTACGGGAAGTTTATGGCTATCTTAATTGCCTATAAAAAAGATTTTATATGTATATAATTTGCACTACCTAGTTAAATTGATGCATCAGTTAAAAACTCATAATTGCTTTAAGTAAATACTAAGTAGCGAAAAAAATAAAAGTTTCACGTGCTTTTTCTGAACAAATGATTTTCAGTCAAATAAGGGTTCTATATCAGCGAATCAACATTTCAATAATTTTTATAAACATGTACCTATACAAAATGAATAATTAATTTAATTAATTTCACGTGCTTTTTCTGAACAAATGATTTTCAGTCAAATAAGGGTTCTATATCAGCGAATCAACATTTCAATAATTTTTATAAACATGTACCTATACAAAATGAATAATTAATTGTTATACAACTACTGAATATCGAGTGGAAAAATAGATTCAAGATATTTGGCGGAATACTACCATTGTGCCCAGAAAATTTAAAAATATTTTCTGAATACGTTGAGTGTTCAGTACTGGTTAGTAAGGAAGTAGGTACCTACATACACACTTTAATCGCTCGGTTAGGGTTGGGAGCTACTTTCTCGCTGCAATATCCCAAACGAAAGAAATGTTCAGATCTAGATATGTCAACACCATTCTATAGGTTGCGAGAGTCGTGATACTAAGTGGCACTTTATGCATGTTTCAGAACAGCTTGCTGACACAACCAGCTCTATCCACCTACATATTTATGCATGTACGTACATATATAGCTATATTCTTGAACACAAGTACATATATACAAGACCTTTGTCTCAGATAATGCAAGCCACATTTAATTATATGTTTTGACATGACTAATTATAATACATCTATTGTCCTAACAGACGAATCTCCAAAGCAGATATTATATCTATTAATTGGGAGGCTTCAGTTTCAAAAAAAGGGTCCTTAGTAAGTATGCGTGCCGTGCCAACAATGACGACATTCCATATTTAGCGATTGGCCTTTTTTTGTAAGTGATTTTTGTATTCCAAATAACAGCGCATTGGAAAATCCCATTCAACACCGTATCCGTTGGAAAAAAAAAACTAAGTAGACGAGAATAGAATGAAATCCGCTTTCGAAAAATTCTCCACGTTGCCCTCTTTCATTAACCTTCATTACTATAATCCCATTGACATTATAGTTAAATTGGTCTTTAATACTGAAATCTCTATTCATACAATTTTGAAGAGACAATCAGCGTTGATAAAGCCGAATTAATTTAAAAGCCAATTCCAGCTCTGGGTGGTGTTTATTATTAAATAAAGAAAAAACTCAATGAAAATTTATTTTGGTTGGTGTTTTATTAGTTAAAGAACGAAGAAACGCGAAACATGACGAATAGTTTTTTCCTAAATGCTTGTGCTTGTGATAAGAATTGGGGTGAAAAAAAATTCAACTTAGACCCATGAACTAATGACTACCTCTTCATCGATTTTAAAGTTGAGTATGATAGTATTTAGAAAAAAACTATATATGATAGTACAATGAGACGACGCTGTGAATGCAATATTAAACTTGCTGGAACACAAAGTCCGAGTATGTGCGACCTAGCGCCCTAGGACATAATTTTTTAAGGCTCTTCAGCAATCTTAATTAAGCTGTGAGATCAGTTCACAGACAAGGCGTCTATAATATTTATCTATTATCAAATGGATCTGAATTGTCTATCAAAATAATTTTATATAACTTAACTGCTTTTGCTAGATATTTTTAATCCCATTCTACACTATGGTAGAAAAGAATAGAAGTTCAATGACTGGTGTAAATATGTACATACATACAGTATCGGACAAAACATTTGCAACTAGAAGTGAAACCAAGCAATTTCTTCAAATTTATAAAAGTTTTATTAAAAAACATAATATTTTTCATAAATTATGAAAGCTCTGTATTTTAGTTATACAAAAATAAATAATTTTAAAAATTATAATAAACATTTCGTAATCTACGTTGAATTGTATCAAGTAACTTCAAATTAACACGCGACAAAACAATTGCAACTGATGGACATCTACGCCTGACAGCAGATTAACCGTTACATTACAGTACTTTTCCATCATTTTTGAGTTGTATTGTATTGAGCATATGCCTGAAGCTCGTGATCTGAATGCTCACTTGCGTAAATATTTTTACAGAGATCACATGTCCGGTGATATTAATTTCAAGAGAAATAAAGTTAATAATGGCACCTAATAAATTTGGTGATGCGTTAAGACAGCGTATTGTAGATGATTTTACTTCGGGCATTTCACAAAAAGATATTTAAAAAAAATATAACGTACATACATAAATCGTCGGTTTCACGAATTATAGGTCAATATCGCAAAACAAAAGGAGTAGCTGTTGTCCATCGCGGCGGTCGACCACGTAAAACAAACTCTCGAACGGACGCTATGTTGGTAAGAAAAGTTAAAAATAATCCCTTCATATCTGCGCCGAAATTGGTTCAAGGATTCCAACTAACAGTAAGCGCTAGAACAGTATCTCGCCGGCTGGCCGTTCCTGATTTGTGCACTTATCTACCTGCTAAAAAACCCTTAATTTCGGTCCGAAACCAGAAGAAGCGAATACAGTTTGCAAAGGAAAATCTTTCTTGGGACATACAGAAATGGAGTAGAGTCCTTTTTAGTGATGAATCGAAGTTTAACATCATCGGTAGTGATGGAATATCTTACGTCAGAAGACCACTTGGCAAGCGACTTCAATCACGTTATTGTGTAAAAACTGTAAAGCATGGCGGAGGGAATGTGATGGTGTGGGGTAGTTTTCCTGCTGCTGGTTTGGGGCCATTGCATCGCATTAATGGAATAATGGACCAATGCGCATACAAAAGTATCTTAGAAGACATTATGTTACCGTATGCGGAATGGGAAATGCCATTGCGTTGGGTCTTCCAGCAGGACAATGACCCAAAGCATACGTCTAGGCTAGTCAAAACGTGGCTCAGTGATCACAATGTTACGGTTATGAATTGGCCACCGCAGTCACCCGATTTGAACCCAATAGAAAATCAGTGAGTGGTATAAAGAAACCAATAGAGATCGTCAAGAGGAACATCAATCGGGAAAATGTTAGATCTGCAGACGAATTTTTTAGAAGGATAGAGATGGCCTGGAATGCAATTCCATTAAACATTATTCAAAATTTAATTGAATCATTGCCACGTCGGTGCAAGGCAGTCATCCAAAACAATGGGTTTGCCACTAAATATTGATTATTTTTCGTTTTCTTGTATTTGAATTAAAAGTTGCAATTGTTTTGTCGCGTGTTAATTTGAAGTTACTTGATACAATTCAACGTAGATTACGAAATGTTTATTATAATTTTTAAAATTATTTATTTTTGTATAACTGAAATACAGAGCTTTCATAATTTATGAAAAATATTATGTTTTTTAATAAAACTTTTATGAATTCGAAGAAATTGCTTGGTTTCACTTCTAGTTGCAAATGTTTTGTCCGATACTGTACATACATTGACCCCAGGGATATGTTCAATTCTTCGATGAAGGTACTAATGCTAATCTTTGATTATGCGAAGAGATATACGGATGTGTAACTTATCAAGAGTCAAAGCTACTGGAAACTGTCTTAAGTTGCGGTTTTCTATTGATTGCAAAAGAAGTGTAATATTGCATCATCCTGGTGCAAACTACAATGCAAACAAAATACATGGTTGTGCCTACCAACACAGTTCTTATTAAGAGGGTTTAAATTACTTATAATCAAAACTTTTTTAATAAGTTAAAAGACCTACATCAATTGAGATTATCTTACGGCTTTCAAGTATTTGCATAATTTTCCTTTACTAAGTATGTTTATTTTTGTTAAACTCCACACATAAACACAATAAAAACAAATGGCGCGAACTTCTCCATCTATTGCATTATTAATCGGTCGTTGTACCGTCGCTACACACTTATACGTACATATGTACTACATATGTAGCCAAGTCAAAGAAAATAAAACTAGCTACATATGGATATTTATAGCTAAACTTCATCATGTTACACGGTTATGTGTGTATGTTCATACCTACTAAATGTACATCAATATGTATATACATATGTATGTATATGTAAATATCAGCAAATACTGCATCATCTCAAGCATTATAATCTAATTTTAACCCAAAAGCTGTTCTATTCCTGAATTCGTGCTATTGTCTTTTATCACATATTAATTAATTGTAGAATAGATTTATTTTAAATGTTTGACTAATACTCAATCAATCTACAGATTTCTATGAAGGCATCTTTTCTTGCAAAACCAATGTCTGAATGGTGTCTTCAGTAAAATGCCAAACGCATTGCATCAGCCGCTAAAAATATTTACGCAGGCCATTCCAAATAAATAAAACGAAAATCAATTGAAAAAAAAACCGACTGTTTGATTTTCACTACTACGTCTACCACGGTATGTAGTATGAAAATTGAATTTGTTTAATTTTGCATTCAATACATAAATCTGATCACTAACGCACTAATTGGCGCCCAAATATAACTTTTGTCTAAAGTAGTTGCACGTGTTTCTTCTTTTTTCATGGCATGACTTCTTGAATGAATGTGCTTGTACTTATAGTTCTAATAAAACTCTTTACTCTTAAATTCTCTTTAGCGATTAGATTTCAAGAGAATAAAAATGATGAAATTGATTTCTCTTTTGTGGGAACTCTTGGTTATGCTGCATTATGTCCACTTTTAGGCAGAAAGAAATTACACTTCTTTAAGTGGTTATTAAGGTTCTAAACCCTGTAAGATAGTCCGTTACTGATACTGTCGGGTGAATTACATGCTGATAATTGAAGACAAACTTAACTTCCCCTCAAAATAGATAAGCATATCCAGTTTTTTGGAGAATTTGAAAACAAGAATTGCCATAAAAGGTGCGTCAGATACGTTCACAGAATTACGACATGACATCGTCTAGATAGTAAATACGATAAAAATATATGTATTGCGAATGTGCGATACCATGGAAACATTACATATACATATACATTGTATGTAAGTACATTATTTAGGTACCCCATAAAAATGCCACATGGTAATGACGTGCTCTTCGGTTCTTGAGGGGGATTTTCTGTTACTTGATTCTTCTCGCTCAATGAAGTTATTTTTGAAATTTGAAAAGAGAATTTCATCAGCCATTTTCCAGTGTCCACATGGTCAGCAAAATTAATGACGATTTGGATTTTTCTCACGTTGTTTGCCTTAGATACATTGCAAGATTTCAAACCAGATTTTATATTTAGGTAGCCCCCTGAGTAGATGACTAATATGCGGAAGTCTAGGAATTGGAAAATAGTTGGCAGTGTTTTATTTTGTTTGCACTAGGTCATGAGAGTAATACAAAAGTGTGTAGATTTGTGCAGTGTTTTGTACTATCGTAGGCGGAAAATGTTTGTTTGGGATGTTATATGCATGTATGTATATGCAAGTACACTTACATGTATGTATGTATGTTTGCATGTATCTAGATACATATGTTACATATGATTGAATTACATACATATGTACTGTATTCTTCAAAGGATAGAATCATTTGATCGATAAATAACAAGTTGTATACCGTACTATAAAATAACAGAAATTTGAACTATATTTAAGAACGTTTTAAGGTTATAAATGCATATATTGTAATAAGTATGTATGTATGCATGTGTCCTTATAAAATTAATTTTGTAATACCTCTGGCTAGGACAAATATTGGAGTCTCGATCTTGATGAATTTTGCAGTCGCATTAGCATTTCATATTTGTTACCGACAAATAGGGGGAAACGTATGTGTAAAGAACATACGTATGTACATATGTATTAGATCGGGAACCCAAAATATAGTCCGAAAAATTCAACCCACAGAAGGAAATCGAATAGCGTGACGAATGGAGTTGCATAAAACCCAATCAGAAACACGCTACTTCTTATCAACTCGGAAATAGAAACTGGAAACTTTCAGTGAGTGGTATAAAGAAAACAAACTTTTTTTTAAAGAGAATTGTAATTTCAACCATTATAATTACCACTCTCCAAAAGTAATTTTTCTTTCTTTCGTCCAACATGAAATAACCTAAAAGTTGAATTGGTATAAGATAAGACTACCCTAGTAACGTTTATCAAAAAACAGCTAAGATACAATTGCTCTTAACGAATACAGATCTTAGCCTCTAACGAAGTGAGCCGACACATCTTCAGTGTGCTTGACTTGTCGTTTTGGCTTTAAAAAAGAAAAACATTAGTGAACACTTCTTTGAAGACCTTACCGATCAAGCCAGACTTGACTTAAACAAAATAAAAAGGTTTCTCCGGGATATACATATGTATGTATCTCATTGGAATGGGTACTCACCAAAAACATTTATTCTGCATTAAGTCCCATACGGGAACGTTTTTTGGTACTGGTTATCCGGCTCTTTTGGGCTAAATATGTTCATGTACATATGTATGTATAAGCGGCAACTCAATGTTACAAACATATTTTTTTCTTATAGCTCATTTCAAGTCTAAATACTACAAGTAGCAGCATAGTGTCCGAAAAGCAAATTCGTATTCTAACTATATATATATATAACATATGTACATACATACATACATACATATGTATGTGCACTAAATACTCCACTAAAATACTCCAATTTGTAAAAGTTGGTGAGCTAAGCAGGTTGCACATCTTTATCAACAAGGAGTCTAACGTGGGACATCAATTACCAGTTATCCGTTAATTTGGTAGTCAACAAACCGTTAATATTAATAAATGTATTCCAATATGCAGGGTTACTTTTTTTTTTTAGTCAAGTTGAGCCCTTAATTTCACCACAATATTAAATAAAAAATATATGCAATGTCAGGGACGAATTACTAATAATTTACGGCTTGGAGTTTTGGCGATTTCATAATGAATGTACTTATAAGCATAAGTTTAAAGGTAGCTAGCATTTAGTTTTTAGATATACATATGTACATATGTAAGCAATATTATGAATTGCATCATGCAACATTTCGTGAACCTAAATGACTCGACAATTTAAATATTGTTTTCAAAGGCTTCTAATCCAAATATTATTCTTCTGATTGTAAATTACATGTCATTTACGGACGAACCTATACATCCCTAGGTGGATTACACTTATTTTTTTTTTTGCATCTAAAATGATGCAGTTCTTACTTTAACTTGATTTATAGTATTATTATTATTTGCAAAATTAAGTTATCAAACTGTCAGCACAGAATTCTATCTACAATACAAAAAAAAAAAACAAGACAAACAATACAAATGTACATATGTATTCATTTATAAGTATGTACATATCTACGTACAACCTGTAGTCTTTGAGAAGTGATTCGTATCTATTTAAACATTCTTCACAATTCTAGCCCACAAGAGTCGGCACTTATAAATGATTTAACAATCAATTCCAATGTTGTTGGTAAAAGTACAAAAAAGTAATCATTCCATGTGTTTGCAATTATCAAATGAACTTGATACTATATATTTTTGCTTAATTGTGCTCATTCGTGCACAAATAGACAATATTTGGATCTTGTCTGAATTTGAAACCACTCTTAATTAGTTCACATCCTTTGATCGTCGTTACAAAACAATACTATCATTATGCACTTGACACAATTTTATTATCTGAAGTATGTTTTTAAAAATGATGAGTTGACACTTTTAGCTCGTTTACTCACTATTTCATCAGCAAAAAGTGATTAAAAATGATTGATAGCAGCAACAATCTAAGCAAATATTGATAATTCTGTGTAAAAGAAAAAAACACTAATAACATCTGCAGATACCACGAGTAAGACACATTCGATAGATACCTTTTTTGTCTGATTTGCATGAAACCACACAGTGACATTAGCATTGAATGGATTAGGCGTTAAATTAAATCAAAGAACACGTGAAGACATGCATTTGACCGGCCGCACTTTTATACGCTCATTTCCATAACAAGATAGGTACATACATATATTCATACATATACATATATACATACATACATATGTATATCTGCGTCTGTACAACTCATAGTATTAATTATTTAGGCTGCAACACTTTGATAAAGTTGAATGTTTATACTTTGCAAATCCCATCTAATCAGAAATCAATAAATGTATCTACAGCGGTAACATCTCACCCTACTTTGTTTCGCGATGGTTTTTTTTTTTTGCAGAAATGCCAACGTGTTAGTTTCGCAAATAAAGGCGAAGGCGTTTGCATTTACCTGAGTTTCATGTCTGTGCTTGATGACACAGGCAATAAACGAAAACCTTGCATCTAGAAATATAATTTGGTGATGTAGGTATGTACATGTACATATTATGTAGACATTTGGCGCACACATGCGGAGACATTTTTATACCTTTCACCACAAGACACAAAACTAAGACAGTGAGAAAAATTAATCGGAAATACGTACGGCTTAAAATAGCCCGCAGTGCGAATGCACTCAAAATAAAGAAAGGAACTGTAACAAGACCAAAATTCCTCTTCACTAAGTACAAAAAAAGAAAAAAAACACTTATCATCATGAATTGATTTTTTACAACCGTGTCAATTAGAGAGAGTATATTTCTTCTCAGGTGACATGTTTCTTTTTGGAAATATGTATATATTTGGCAATACTAATTAACGAAAACTTACATGAGGTAAAATTTTTTTGGATGAGTTTGGTTATATTAATTATATTTAATATAAACTTTAGGGTACTAAGTATTTATTGGAATCAATAATTAATTGCGGTTCCAAAGCGCGCTCTTCCCATAACCGAACAAGAACTTTTGCACAGCACACACGAAGAACGACGACCTAACTCTTCAACCGACCGACGCAAGTGAGTCTCAAATGCTGTTTAACCTATAAGTTTTATATTTGGCCATCTAAAAACTTATACTAATATCATATCTAACTGTGTGACGAACGTACTGCATGAACAGTTGATATTTAAGAGAATAATTTTACTGTCTCTTAAGTTTGAATGTATATATGTACATGCATACAAGTACCTCATTGTCTTGTTTTAATTTCATTAAAGGAAATTGTGGCGTAACATGTGTGACGTCATACGGAAAGAGATAGCATTGGTATTATTTGTGCTTGTCAACCTCAAATTCTGAAATCATGTGCACAAACCACCATTGAAACCCAGAGCCTCTCGAAGTTTAGTACTCAATATTTCAAAACACACAATCGAAACTTTTAACAGAGTTGCCGGTCGTTGCGATTTATGAAAAGTTAAATTTACAATTCTGACTTCTTTTTAATTTGTGAGCAATAAAATCTCGAAATATTGTTATCATATTCATTACAAGACACAGTAAGCATGAGTTTAAGTTTTTTTTTTTATTAAAAACCGTTTTGTTTTTCATTAAGAAACCAAAGAAAAAAAAACAAATATTTGAGGCAATTAGTTTAAGTTTCTTAACATATCCACGTGAGGCAGATGGATTTTCGTCAAAACTACCTGGTGATACCGTAAATGGCACGGTTGCGTTCTTTAAAGTCGAAGCCCAAGGTTTCTCATATTCAACGTTTTAAGTATACCGCGGTTGCAATGACCATGAAGGCGACTATGTACGAAGTTTATTATTTCGTCTTCCGTGGATGCGATCTCTAAATCTCTTTGTATATCATTATTTGTAATAGTCCAAGGAGTACTCACTATTGTTCTTATCGCTTTGGGAGCTTTGGTGCAAATTCAGAGTTATATACCGCAGCAGTTTGTTAGATATAGTTTCCTTGGAGCACCCTCTTTCTCTGAAGGAATTCGTAAGCTCATTGCGTTTTATTTAACATTTTGTCCTTAAGTTTTGCATCTGGTGTCATCACCCGATACATTTGCATTTGAATAATAATTCTTAACCCTCTGTAGGGCGGTTACATTTCTGTCACAAACCGATTCTCTGCCTATCAAAACTAAAATATTTTTTCAAACCCATTTTGAATCAATGTGACTTATCCATAAGAAACCGCTGTATCGACTCAGTTTAACATAAAAAAAAGTTAGATAACGTTCGTGCCTCGGGACTGCCATTGTTCGTTGACCGATCGGGTTAAACTATATACTAAGTGCTTTTGAAAAATTAGTAAAATCAGTAAATAATAGAAAAACGTGATAAATACTATGTATATTTCGAAAATATACGAGGTGAGAACATGTACTTTGTGGTGTAGTACGGGTTTTTATGTAATTGAGTGCTTTTGATGAGTTTGGCTTTCTGTCGTGTTTGTACCAGAAATGTCACATTGCCAAACATGGGCAAGTTTTTCTTTGTGAAAATGCTTACAATATGATTCGTTTGGTTTCTTTCTTAGAATGACTTCTACAATCGAGAAATAGCTCAAAACCAAAATTACAGATTGTATTACAGATTAACTTTGCCACTGCTAGAATACTTGTCAAAAAATGGTATACTAAGGCTTGGTACTGTACGTCGAAACAGGATTTCAGATTGCAAATTACCTACAGACAAAGACATGTTCAAAAAAGACAGAGGCTATTCTGTTGCGTATGTTGTTGTTGAGGATGTAGCAACCGCAGCCTGAAAAGATAACAAGGTGGTTAACTTGGTATCGAGTTGTGGGAGAAATGCCAAAAGCACGAAATGAGAAGGTATGACTAAAAGACCGAGCGGTATATATCAATTGATCGTCCAAATATTGTTGGAGAATACAATCCCCACATGGGTGGCGTGAATCTAATCGATAGCATCATGGAACGCTACAAAATACAGTTTCGCAGCAGCAAAAGGTGTGATGTTCGCATGTTTTACCATTTATTGGATTTGAGCATGGCAAACGCATGGCTTTTTTCCAAAAGAATTCATAAAGCAAAGGGCTTGCAGGATAAACATTTGAACTCCGCTGATTTTCGGCGAAGTTGCAACAACTTTATGTAAGCTTGGTGTAGCATCGAATATGAATAACCTTCGATCTATCGAAAACGAAATTCAAGCAAAACGACTCAAAGGTCCAGCACATGTTCTTCCAGTGGCAATCAGGCAAGATCGAACAGGACACTAGCCTGTTTGAACAGAAAAGCTAATACAATGCAAATTTTCTTAATGCTCTGGGTTCTTACAAACAATGTGCGAGAAATGTGGGGTCGCTCTGTATAATAAACACAATAATTGCTTCAAACAATTTCACCTAGTTAAGTTACCCTTATAAGGGTGAGATATCTGTCACACTCCCTTTAAATTTGTTTTTTTTTCAAATAAATAAAAAAATTATGATTTTTCCAGAAACACGTGTATTTTAATTTCTTTCTATTAACATTTTTTACTACTTATTTTTAAAATTTATTATCATGCCCTACAGAGGGTTAAATCAAGAAAAAAATGATCATGTATCAAAAACAAATTTTCATAGAAAAGAATGCTTTATCACATGCTAGTATAAGAACTATGTATATGTTTTAGGTTCAGGAAGGTGATTCCTTTTAGGCTTTTTAAATCAAGTGTGAATGGAATGAAAGACTATTTCATATATTTTCCCCAAGGATTACTTATAAGGCTTCAGTCACATGATGTATTGGTTTTCTTCGAAGTGGTGTCCCTGTTCACTAATATTCTGATGCAATGTGTCATTGCAATAATAAAAAAGAGATGGACAGAAATGGATTAGAAATTTTAAGTTTGTGCATACAAGACAACAATTACTTACAATTCGAAGAGAGTATGAAGTAACAAATAAGTGGCATGCCGATTATCACCTATTGTCGCGGATCTAGTCCTAGACTCTCTGCTTGGCAATTTTTTACCAATTACCAAATACGTCGACGATTTCTTTATAGTTATGGATCATTATAAAATTTGCAACAATTTTGCGTTGAGTGACATGAAATTTCACTCCGCCAATGAGAAAAAAGTCGCCAGTTCAGCATAGTAGGGACAATGCGAATGGTTATGAAAAGCTCGGCCCATCCCATCAACCTGTTGTGCCATATATTTATTTATTTTATTTTATCTGTCACCACAATTTTTTGTCATTTGACCAAAAAAAGCGGAAATACAAGCTTTAGTAGCATCATTTTCTTTTTTATCTTTCATAAGATATTAACTACGTCAATAATTTTAAAACATTTTATTTTAAGGTCATTTATTAGGTCAGCTTCAGTGCATGAGAGTTCCAAAGGCCAAATATTTCGATATTCAAATTGTATAGAAATCACTCATACATAAATATGTGATCTTGCTAACATTTTGAGTGTGTTTTACTTAAAAGGTTAATTTTATAAGAACTTTTATATGATTAAATTAAAAACGGTGGAAAAAAATCCGTACAGCCACGCCCACTTGATAGAGATTGCATATAAAAGAAGATTGGTTATCATATGATCCATCCCAGATTTGAAAATAAAAAGAATATTTTGAAATTAAAAATGTAACTGAGTTACAAGAAAATATAAATAAAGAAATTAATATTCAAACGAATCAACATTCAACCCAAGAAAAAAAAATAAAGTGCACGACTGGGTCGTACGTACTTGCACCGTAATGCTATAAGTGTATAATTTTATCAGGATTAAAGTCCAAGTCTTGCTCTTCCCAGTAAAGTAGGTGTGGCATTCCGCGTTTCGATGGAATAATAGTCATAACATTGAAGGAGTTTACTCAATGTTTTGTTTTTAAAAAAACACCTTTAAAAGTAGGCGTGGCCAGATAAGGTGTTTGAGTGAATTATAGAAAATTTTAACGCCTATTACTTTGCTTAAATAATTTTTTCTCAATTTCTATTAAAAATTTTGAGAAAAAAAAGTTTTATAAAAGTGGGCGTGGCAATTCCAAAATTTTGTACGCCATTATTTTGCGCTTGTCTTATAACCTAGAAATATTAATTTTTAGCCCAATCGCCGAACAAATACCCGAAAAACAGCTGATTTTCAATATTACCGTTTTTTTTTCGTGAAAAACGTGGTATGCCACCTCATAGCATATGCCCAAACTAACCCACACATCAAATTTTATCGAAATCGTTAGAGCCGTTTTCGAGCAAATCCGTTTTAACTGAAATCGGCCCTAAGTAAACTACCCTTAATTTTGAAGTTAGAATGAAAATTCAAATTTCGCCTCTATGGAATATCCCACAGACCCTATAGGCATAAGTATTTTAACGAACCCTTTTTGTGACTATTGAACCTAGCTTTGCTTAGTATCGTTAATTAATGATGCGAAAATGATGCGCAAAACAAAGAATCTATTTTTAGCTCTATCCGTGCCAAAATTTATATTGTTTACCGTTTGCATTCTCTTTCTGCTGATAAGAATGGACGTAGACAACGAATTTTTGCGTGGCATAAGTATTTTGACGGAATCTTTGTGTAAATGTTTTTAAACGTTTGCGTACGTGAAAACCAAACAACTTTTGTATTTAACTTTAATTGATATTAAACGTTGATAAAATATAAAAATTTATTAAAAGTTATTAAAAACCATGGGTAAAACGGTTGAGTTAAGTATGGTTATCAGATCTTCAATGGTAGCAAAGTTTAACGCTGGAACGGCAGTAAAAGGCATTGCAAATGAGTTTTATGTGTCGCGCCAAACTGTGCACTATCAAATTAATAAGTTTAAAAAGAATAATGACTTAAAAAACTTAATGAGGTCAGCTACTAAGCGCAAAACAACGCCCACTGAAGACCACTGAAATATGTTTGTGAAGCCTCAATCTGCTGCAGATGAATGGAATTTGACTGCCAAGAATCAGATCAGTGAGCGCACTGTCCGACGACAGCTTAAAAGACTGGCCTTCGCAAAGGAATATCTGCACAAACCAAAGAAGTTCTGGAGAAGCGCTCTATGGACAGATGAAAGCTCCTTTGAGTATAACGTATCAAAAAACAATTTTTTTGTAAGATTGCCAAAGGTAGTAAGGCAAAAAAAACCCGTTTGTCGAAAAGTGAGCCATGGTGGATGCTCTATTATGTTCGGGGGATGGGTTGCGTATAATGGGCTGGGTGACTTGGTTCCTATCATCGCCTCGATGAACCAATGTCAATAAGTTAGTACAGTAAATGATAATGCTTTTCCTTCCGGAGATAGGAATATCGGATTAAATAAACCAAGTATTTCTAAAGTCCAAAAACCGAATGAAAATAGAAAGCATGTGCACACATGCATATATCCTTTATTAATTTGTTTTTATTTCTTATTTAATATTGATTTTAAATGTCCAAGCAAGATTAAGTTTATATTTATCCACTAAATGTTTTGGTGGAAATTTAATATGCACAGAAGTCTTATTAATTGCCCACTGTAATGAAACAAAATATTAAAGCATGAACCAAAATTAAAATTTGTAAATTACCAACCTTTATAGGGGTATTAGGCATACCAAGCAGTACAATTTTAGTTGATCCATCAACTAGTCCATTTAATGAATATAAATCAATTTCATTGTCATCGTACGGATACTCTAAGACAATTGCATAAACGTTGGTACCTTCGACTGGATGCGATTTGCTGGTATACCATACTCCAGGAGTAACGGTGTCATTTTGATATATCCAAGGTTTACTTTCATATATAGCCTCCCCATTGACACTCAACCATTTACCCATGTCGCGAAGTCTTTCTTCAAAGATTGGTTGGATAGTTCCATATTTTGTTGGTCCTACATTTACTAGAATATTACCACCACAACTCACTGTAGTAGCGAGTTCTAATAATAACAAAATTTAATTTAAATCAATTAAATAAATTATAAAAATGCACACCTTTAATCAGTTCATCTGATGTCATGTAGTCAGAAAGTTTAGCATCGAAACGTTGGCCCCAACTAGACCTGTCTATTGTGAACGCATTTTCCCATTTGTGTTTTTGAAGAACTCCTTCAAATTGTTAAAATATACAAACGCATATGTGTGTAAAAGAAACATATGTATGTAAAACAAATAAATATGTGCACGATTTACATACATATGTACGATATACAAACACATATGTACTACTTTATATACACATTAATTTATATTATTCAAAACGAATGAATCATATCACCCCAGTAGTGGACTGGACTGATGATAAAGTTGCATTAAGGAATAAGAAAATAAAATGTTTAATTAACCTAAAATAGGGTAAAGGATATAAATGTGAGAGGAACTGCCACATATGCTTAGTAGTAAATAAAATAAAAACAGTAATTCACACAATAGGGTTTGTTGCATTAGTATTTTAGGTGCCTGAGAAAAATAACGTTTCACTACGTTTTTCAATTGAAGGTGGAGATCCATCCACGCAAAGAAATTACATAAAACAGTACCTAGACTAGCTAGTCTAAGTTCATTGGTATGTACTTAGTTCTCATATAAACTCAATCACAATCCAGTAATTAGTAAATGAGGCGCATTTTTAAGCAACGTTGGAACCGCCAAAGATGCTCGTATAATACAGATTTAAGCCATAACTATACATTGTAAGGATTTCAAGCTATTACTGCATAACAAATTTGTATGTTTACTCTTTAGTGTCTACATCCTTACCAGGGTTGAATCGGTCCTCGCAGTTATAAAAATCGCCATGAAGGCAATGCGTTGCAAACCCCCATCTATCATTAGTGACTACGGTATCGCGAACTGGACTTTCGTTATATAGCCTGCATTAAATACAACTTCATCACTTTCATTTAGATATGTTTGTAAATCTGCTGTAAATACCAAGCAATAAATTCGGTTGAGTTCCAATATGGTGGTGGTGCTTCCCAGTCACCGTCCGACCAAATTATTTCTGGCGAATACTGGGTAACTAGTTCGCGTAACTCTGGCAACACCTTATATTTCACGTATGTATTTTCCAAAAAGAGATGCAACCTGTCCTCTATATACAGTCGATTAAACCACTCAAACAACGAATAGTAAAGACCGAATCTAAGGGGAGTATTCTTACGAATAGCAGTGGAAAGTTCACCTACCATAAATAGAACATTTCTTGATTAGAAAATTAACGAAATTAACTGCATACGAGTGCGTATAACTTTACCGATTAGATCAATTCCTGGACCAACATCTTTAGCATTCCAACTAAATGAACGACTTGACGGCCATAAAGTAAAACCGTCGTGATGCTTGCTCGTAAGCACGACATATCTAAATAGAAAATGGAATACGTTAATATTCATGTACGATATTTTATGTTAAGTTTACAAAACCTTGCTCCGCTGTCCTGAAACAAAAGCGCCCATTGAGTGGCATTGAATAGTTCCGCAGTAAAATCATCTGCAAACTCCTGGTAAGTAAAGCCTGGTGGGTAGTTTTTGTCCATGAAATCGATGTAGGACTGTATCTTCTGCCCTACAAATTAATTAAAAAGGTTAAAAGTGCCTTTATGCAATTTGTAATTAACAGAACAAACCTTGCCAATTTGTCCAAAACCATTCTGAACC
The DNA here is from genome assembly GCA_963583995.1 of Xylota segnis. Lineage (NCBI taxonomy): Eukaryota > Metazoa > Arthropoda > Insecta > Diptera > Syrphidae > Xylota > Xylota segnis. The sequence continues at coordinate 26,842,875 of OY757238.1, forward strand.
ATAACTAGGAACGGAGTAGACCCCCCAGTGGAGAAAAATACCAATTTTAGCGTCATCATACCACTGCGGTAAAGGTCTTTTGTCTAAGCTATCCCACGTTGGCTCATATTTTTGCCTAATTTCATTATCACACCCAATGCTGGGACAATTAAAATTATATTCAGATGAAATAGAACGATGTAAACACAGAAAAAAAACTGATAGAACAATGACCGGCAAGCGAGCCATGACCAGACAGAGAGAAGGTCGAATTGAAACTAATCAAAGCAATCGGTCAATTGTGAAGTGTTTCAATGTGAAACATCTGAGTGAGCTCTTATCGATCGGAATGGACTGTTTGCTAGCATAGTGGAGATGCTAGCGATATAATGTATGTAAGTACGTATGTACATATTTGTGGGATCTTACCAAATGTGTACTTCTCAGCTTGACGTTTTATTCAAGCAATACTGTGGTCATTTATATGTGCACCCAGCTAATCTCTTCCTATCGGAGGGTAGTAACTCTGTATATACCTTATTTTCCCAAAACCTAATGCACGGCTTGGGACGTTGGCGTATTTTAGTTTGTACATGCAGTACAGCGGATCGTCCGTGATCAGTTCTAATAAAAAGGTAATGAATTTTTGAAATGAATAAATATGATAACATCGAGCCGGAGATATGATATTACTTGTTATTGTAAAACGAAATTCCTATATGTAATAAGAAATATGAGTTAAATTGAAAGTGGTAAAGTTATACGAAAGTCGTCCATCTAAACTATCCCACCTGTAGCGTTATCAGATAAACCTTTACCACTCCCTGTCAGGCAGAGTGCTTCTGAGAAGGTGTTGTACGCGTAAAACAAAACATAACTTTTAACTAGCAGTTATGGGTGGTGTACAAGTACATCAGTGTATTAATGGGCAGGAATTGGTAAATGAGAAACCGAACATTTTACATTTATTATATAGGTTTATAGGTGATTTGAGCTTCAAGTTATCGCCATCAATTTATCATTGCAGCGTTCGGTCGAATGTCAGTATGCGAATTTCAAAATACGAAAAACGTATGCACATAGGGACATTGGCCCTTATACAAATTTAAAAGCGATTTCCTTGTGGTTAAAGTTTTCTACATTTGGCATTTAATCCAGGGGTGGACTAACTCCATTACACGTTAAGGAAATTGTAAAGATCCATAGATTCTAATGACCAAAAGCTATGTATATTATATGTAAGTATGTAATGTGTGTAGAGGTTGGATGATATGTATATGTACATATATTTTCGAATCATTTTCATACTGCTTCAATGTTCACTCTACACTGTTTCTCAGTTCGAATCCTTTTCCTATATCCAAACACCAATTTCGTTATAGTTGTAGTGATATAAAAGCGATGCAGTATGCTCATGCACTTTATTAAAACTTTATAAAGAAATACCTACATCGACAAAACAAATACAAACGTTAAGTTACTCGTAACGCGGTTGCCAACAACTTTTGCCTGAGTAACTGAGAATAGCAGTACCAGGGCCAATTTCTCTTCCGAAATACTTGTCGTAAACATCAACAAATCGATTATATTCTTTATACATTTTGTTCTTATTTTTAACATGAATGAATAAAAGTAAATAAATCCACTTTTCAATGTATAAAATAAATGTTTATTACTTGTAGAAAATATTGACCGGTAAAAATCTTGGAACTTAAATACTAAAAAAGAAATACAAAAAAGTGCAGCAAAAGTTTTTAAAAAATATTATACGTAAAACACTTTGACTTAATAACACTGATAAATGAACTCTATGTAAAGAATGATTAATTCAATATTAAACTGTATAAACTGTATTAACTGTATCAACTGGTCTATTGCATGTTTAGTTGTATGTACTGTTTTATGGAACTTTAGTGTGAGAATTATCTAAAGAATGAAGGTAGTTTGTATGGACGAGATGATAATGAAGTTGCAGAAATTTGTTTCTATTTATCGCATTTTATTGTTGGACCATTTTATGGTCTTTTCCTTTGGATGTTGCTGTCCCTAATGTGCTTAGGGCTTCAAGAATTTTAGACGTCAGTTGAGTTCAGGTGGTGTACGGATGTTTTGAATCCAATCCGAAACGCGCAAACGAAAATATTCTGACTTGGTGAGAATCCAATCGCGGTACTGATGTGGTATAAATTCAAGTAGTCTCTCGGCTATTCCTGGATTCTTGAACATTATGATATAAATTACAAATATATTGATTGTTAAAAGGACAAAGAAGGTAAATATTGTCTTTAGAGCTGTACTAGATTTACGCTGGACGTCACTACTAAACGTAGAGTTTCCGTCGGTTTTTGTCTTAGCCAGCTTAGCGTTGACATTTGGTTTAGGGGAAGGATTTTCTCCTTTGGTCTTTTTCGATTTATTTTTCGGTTTTTTTGCCTTTTTTGATTTTTGAGCTTCTTGGTTCTTTGTTACATCCTCGGTGGCTTCTGCTTGTGCTTCGTTTTCTTGTTCCAGTTTTTCTTTGGCTTTTTCCACTTCTTCTTGCATGCGAGCCATACATTTTACCTAGGACCATGTATACACATACATATTTATAAGAAAATTACTATTGTATTTTAATGCAAAGCTAATACCGTATTTTTTGCGGAAATGTTACACTCCTTTGCTGTCAAACATAATCCAACTACTTTAGCCAATGCAGGCGTCAGTGGATTTGCTTTCAAGTCTAAATATCTATAAAACAGAGTCTCATTTCAAATGTATATTTTATGAAATCAAAAGTTTACCTCAAGTTGGTCAAATTGCCAAAACTAAGCGGCAAGTGTTCCAACTTATTATTGTATAAGTCTAAATGTCTTAAGTTCCGAAGGCTTCCGAAATCTTCGGGTAGAAATTTAATTTGGTTTCTGCTCAAATCAAGCTTAGTTAGATTAACTAAAATTGGAAAGTTTTTCTGGAAATGTATGTATATTCAGATTGTGAAGTTAAACTAATTAAGTAGAATATAATACCCCCAAAGACATCAATTTGTTATTGGAGAGATCCAAAATAGTGACGCGTTTGAATGAAGCCTGAAAATAGAGAAACAAACAGATAAATTTCGGACTTAGATGATAAAATTCAATATGGAATCAGAAGTAAGCAGGGTAGCTGTTTTAATAAAGTCCCCAAAATTGCTATACCTTGGAGTGGAACAAATTCTTCTGTGTTAAACTCGCTCAGGAAATAAAAATTAGCTTCATTTGTTTCGCATATGTACAAAATTATTCAATCTTTTACGTGTATAAAAGTGTAGTATACATCCGAAAAATATTTCTGGTGTATAAAAACAAGGAATAAATATAAAACTGAAAAAAGGTATAAAAGTGAAAGAAAAGCATAAAGATCCTTAAAATAAGCATTTTATTCGAGTCCTTTATATAAAGTATATGTTAAGTAACATTTTGGACTTGTTGTAATCCAAACGATTGCTTAGATCACTTTGGAATATATATACCAAAACACCCTTTCCAATAAGCCGAATAAGCTGATATGAAAAGCCAGTATGTGGCTACTTTGTCGTCACCGTCCTCGACCTTTTCACTAAGTAAGGAAACAATTCCTACTTTGTGGATGTTTGCAACATTCATAAGAACCATAATTATTATCTTGTAAGTTCTATTAAATACAATTTAAATAGTTCACCACCGGACAATATTGCGTACTGCGTCCCACCCAGACTGCTTAGCTGTGCTGATGACGACTTGACTACAGAATGTGCAAAGCGGAAATTGAAAGATCTGTATCAAATATGAGCGAACAAAAAAAAAAATTAAGTTTTTCCAGTAAAAATACGGTACTTCGCGATTTGGTTAGGTACTCTGTTTCCTGGTATCTGATTGCTGCGCTAGCTGAGAAATAGAATAGGTACTTATTATTATAGGTACTTATAAAATTGTATACACTTTTAGATACTTTTGTTTACACTTTTATACCCTTTTATACATTTCAATGCAGTTTTATACATTTCAATACAATTTTATACACGTTAATACACTTTTATACGCTTTTTTACGGTAAAATGTATAGAAACAAAAAAGTGTGACATTTAGCAATGCTCACAACAAGAGAAAGTTTCTCAATTTTTAACATTCAACTTATTTTTTTTTTTTTTTTGCAATTGGTTGTTGTACATACATTGACTTAGACGCTAACACACACAATCCTAATTCTCATTTTCGTTATACATTACAATGCAACCACCCCAATATACCCTTATTACAATACAACTACAAGTAATGCTCCTTTAACACCATTTCTAAGCAAAGTAGTCCCAAGTAGAATTTGTTCTGGCTTGTTTAATCGGATTAAAATATGGTTGCATACATTTAAACTATTCTAATTATACTTTTGTACAAACACTCACTATGTCTCTGACCGGAACTTCGGTGAGCTCCGACAAACTTAAATCGATAGAGTTGTCCTCCACACGATCCTTTACATTCACTTTAATTTTATCGGCTTTTGGCATTATTTTGAATATTGAACACGAAATTTGGGAAGGGATTGCTTTAAGGGAAAGTTTTTAATTCAACTAAGTCAGATTGATTGTTTTTGTTTTTTTCTTTTGTTCCTTTACTGGGAAAAATTAAATTGAAGGTCAAGGATTTGTTTGTTTATCGCAAAATATACTTTGCAACTGAAGCGGTTGGTACGACTGGGTAAATAAGTATATCGGCCTTGCCAAATGAGTTGACAGATAACGAAACACAGATATGTTATTTAATGCCTCCTAGATGTCAAATTGTTGAGAACACATTTATTAAAACAATTCACTAGGTAGATATTAATTCGAAAACATAATATTTTCGATCGGGAAATTTCTTAAGTAAATATATCGAATAAGAAATGCACAATACTAAAGGAGAATGGATACCAAATCTTTTGCAAGTGGATCTGCATACCAACTTCATCAACATAAGTCTCCTATCACACCCAGCCTCATGAGTCGCAACTCACACAAGTCCAAAAGAGAAGGAATATGAGATTGAGTGTGATGGAAAACAGAGTTCCCGTTTCTTTTTTCTCTACTTCGCTAATTTTCATCTTCCTTTCGTCGGTACTCGGTAGTACAAAATGCCGAAGAATTGGTTTGGGAGAATTGACATTCGAACTCATATGTTTATTTGAGATGCATCCAAATTTGTATATCAAGTTTAAAAATAAAAATAAAAATGTATTGGTTTAGGAAGCGATTAACAACTTCCTGTGACGTAGTCCGTACACGATATGTAAAGCTAGTTGCTTTCAGAATTAATTTATAAATTGAGATGTCAAATTACATTTGGGTGAAATGAAATTCTCGAAAAGCCATGTTTCGATGTAGAAAAACTCAAATTGACAATCATTGTCAAATTTATTCCATGTTTTTTGTCCATGGAGGTGACAAGAATTGAAAACAGATATTGCTGCCTAGGAATAAATAATTTGAAGAAATTTCCATTCCAGACCATGTATCTATATATCTTTTACTAACATTAACTCTGAAGTGTATCGCTGAATGAGTTCTATCTATGGTGTTGTTAAGACGTCAAGCTTATTACTTACCTGTTTGTTTTTTCTTTAAGTTGTCACTTACTGTCACTGTCAGCACGACACGTTTTAAATCACAACACAAAAGTTTGTAAATAAAATGGGCAAAATTAAAGATGCTCGAACGAAATTCGATAATAAAAACAAGCACAAAAGTGTTCAAAAATCAGGAACAAGAAATCAAATAAAATTCAAAGGCCATAAATCAAAACAAGTAAGTAAAACGCAGGGCATTCATATTTGTGAGGTCTATATTTGTTTTTACCCCCAGCTTTCATATGTTTTCATGTGCTTTACATTCCTTTTGATTCAGAACCAAATGTAATACCTTGTGAAAGATTGTTTCCCAATTGTTGGCGGAATTAAAGATTCCTTGACCTTTTAATGTCAAATTTTTACTGCAATTGTTAGGATGTACCTGTAATAAAATTATTTGCCGCACCAATTCTAAATATGTGGGCCCCCGTCCGTCTTTTCCGATTTTCAAGAGGATTGCTTCAAAAAGGAAAGGAGAACATAGCAACTACAAAATAATATGAAGTTTATCTCTTTGTCAAGCAGCTAAATCTTGTGGTTTTTCTTCTGTTTAAACATAGTGCCACCTATGATATTGTTGAAATTGAAGAAATTCATGAATCGTGCGCGTACGTCCTCTTTGCATTCTCATTGCGGTCTCTGATTTCTAGTAAATTGGACCTACATTACATTCAAGTCAGTTTTGAACCCTTTAGTTTCTCCAAAACGAAGTAGCAGCGGTTATCTAGGGTAAGTCTTCGCCGAATCTCCACTAGGGTGTCTTACCGAGGTAGGTAATAATATTAAGTCTTATAATGTAGGAATATTAACAGCTTTATAGAATCCCTAACTACCTCCAAGCTACTGTTGTCAACAGTGATGTTTTGTTTTAGGCGATGAGTGGGCCGATCCTTCTTTGTTTGTTGGTTTTGTCCTCATTTACTTCCAAATCAACCCGTTTCGTCTATTCTCCAATTGCCGTAAAAGCGTCTACTCCTAATCGCAGCAGCTGGACAAATTTGTTGAAGACAGTGTTTACACCTCCCCTGCGTGCTATCTGTTGCAGAACAAGATTGAAGAAATCACAAGACGTCGTAATCCGATGCATGTTTGGAATAGTTGAAAGGAACTGTTCCAGAATTGCACATTACACCGCGTGTCTTCCAGCGTCAGAGCGGAACAGCTCGACCAGTTTGGATCAGTCCCGAATTGGGCCATCATCTTGTAGAGGTCAAGATGATGAGTGCTGTGTTATGCGACTTGAAGTCAATGAAGAGATTGTGAGCGTCGACTTTAAATTCGTTAGTCTTTTTCAGCATTTGTTTTAGTGGGAAATTGTGATCGGTCTTCGATCTGCAGACAGTCCAGCGGCGGAGAAGAGAGAAAAAAAAAGGGATAAATTCTAATACCGATCCGATCTAATATATAGTACTGGCATACTATAAGATACACCTTTTCTTTGTTATTATTAATTTCCTTAGTAACACGACTCCATCTCACAAGGGTCTGGGTTCCATGGATCTGTTACATGATTCTGTTAAAAATTAAAATTACTAAGGAATGATCTTGGTAAACGTTTTTTTTTTTTTCAATTTCTGCCGTTTTTAGTCTTAATTACAAGTTTTAAGGGTGATGTCTAGTTTTATTTCATAGCACGTTTGTATAGTGGCGTGCTTCAATTCAATTATACATATGTAGTTGCACAATTGTAATTCGTAAGCTTTACAGCATGTACGATCATACAAAAAAGCCAATGGAATCACGTCAAGTGTGTAATTTTGGTAGGAAAATTGGACTGATGTGATGTGATGCGACAACGCATTGAGCAAAACACAAAACGTACGAATTATACTAAGCATTTAGCATTCTACGTAAACATTTGTTCTTGTTGTTGAAAAGATGTTTCCATCGTTTTGTTTGAATTTAATTTCGATAACCAAGAAAAAATAGGCAAACGTCAACTTTGACAGATTTCATAAAATTTGTCTAAAGAAATTTCTTGGGCCGAAATTGTCCGCGTTCCGATTTCTAGGCACTATGTAGTAAAACGTTTCTGATTGGTGTAGAGACTCAAATTTGACTGAAAGGTAAGGCAATTTTTTTTGAGGTAGTGGACTGGATTCGAAGGCAAAAAAATTCTTGCCTCCATTGCATTCTTTGCTTCGTGGTGAAACACCAGAATCACGTCATTTTCTATCGACCACTCAGAAATATAAGGGATGCTTTCAAATGACTTCATTGGGAGCAGATATTACTGATGAACGCGGATTCAATCCGACATTCAGGGTAATGAAAGATTAAAGAAATTAAATTTAATTAAAGAAATTAAGATTAATTAAATTAAAGAAAATCATTGATTCTAATTTCGTCATCGACTACAGATCGCCAAATTCACCATCAAAGCAAGTTGTTTATCTTTGTCAAAAAAATTATCTATAGCTAACAAGTCGTTTCCACTTAACCCCTGAGGTAGATTTTAACGCGTTTAACATGTGGTACGCTCTTTTATCCCGTTTGACTAATCTAACTCAAATATGACATTTAAAGAAAATTGTTACAGCCGTTTAGGCTGCAGTTGATGAAAACCGCACAGACAGACAGACAGAATTGGCAGAATTATCTCGAAACCTTTTTTTTTGACATATGTGCAAGTGAAAATATTGTGTATCATGGCAGCCTTAAATTGAATATAATCATTGTTCTATTCTTTTTACTTGCACCTATACCTATAGGTATAAGCAAGTATTGCTTTCGTGAAAAAATTCGAACTCGAGATTTTAATCAAACTAGACCATCATAATGGAGAAGTCCAAAAAAGTAGGTCCGGAAATTACGTCTGTCTATCTGTCTGTCTGCATATGCGACTGCAGCCTTAACGGCTGAACGGATTTGCTTCAAACTTCATATCTGTGGTCTGTGGGATAATCCCTAGAGGCGAAATTGGAATTTTCATTCTAACCTCAAAATTAAAGGTAGTTTACTTAAGGCCGATTTCAGTTAAAGTGGATTTTTTTCGAAAACGGCTCTAACGATTTCGATAAAATTTGATGTGTGGATTAGTTTGGGCATATGCTATGAGGTGGCATACCACGTTTTTCACGGAAAATTCGAATAACGGTAATATTGAAAATCAGCAGGTTCTTGGGTATTTGTTCGGCGATTGGGCTAAAAATTAATATTTCTAGGTTATACGACAAATGCAAAATAATGGCGTACCAAATTTTGGAATTGCCACACCCACTTTTATAAAACTTATTTTTTTCAAAATTTTTACTTGAAATTAAAAAAAAATTATTTAAGCAATGTAATAGGACCTACAATTTTCTATAATTCACTCAAACACTTTATCTGACCACACCCACTTTTTAAAGGAGTTTTTTTTTTTAAACAAAACATAGTGTAAATTCCTACAATGTTATGACTATTCCATCGAAACGCGGAATGTCACGTCTACTTTACTGGGAAGAGCAAGATTTGCACTTCAATCCTGATACATTTATAGCATTACGATGCAAGCACGTACGACCCAGTCGTGCAATTTTTTTTTTGGTTTCACTAAAACGAATAGAATTCAAAGAAATTAATACTTGATTTTATTCTATTTTCACCAAATATTGGACGGGACAAATTATATAAATTATATATATTATATCTCAAGTGGTTTAGTCTGTGCGTTGTCTGTCAGTCAGACCAATTGATTGCGCTCATTTAAGAGTTGTTGCACTTACGCAATAATCTCTCACTTTACCATACGACAATGCTGATTGATTTCATTATTCGAATTTCCAAAGAGATAAATCGGAAGAAATTTGTAATCAGTATTCACTGGCAGCAAAAATGTTCCTGCACGGTGAATTTGTTCTGGTATCTGTAAAATTGGAGACAAATACTTGATTTATGAGCCTCGGTGAAACGTTTTGAATCTTTAATGTTTGTTTGTGTGATGTGTTTGTTCATGAGATGTGTGTTGCAGTCAAAAAAGAATTAACCTTAAAAATTGGACTGTTGTACTCTTATGCTTCGATCGAGGTTCTTAGTCAGGAAAGAATGATGCAAGTGGCTATGGTGGCGGGCGGGGTCAGTTGTGGTACTCACACAACATGATTCTCTTAGTTCGTGTGAAAACCTCAAAGCATTGCAATGTCGACAAACAGTGCTCATTGTTTCGATGTCGACCGATACAGTCGCTGCGGATCCGTTGTTGATTTGTCTCCAAACGCTGCCTAAGATTCGTCAGTCTTATTGACTCCACCATTATGTACATATGTACATATGTATATAGTTGGTTTCCACGACCTGAAATCAATTTGTCACTGTTAAATTACATACAACAATTCTACTCAAATGTCAGCAATTAAATCAATACGATCATGATATTGCGCGCGCTCACACACACACCCACATTATGTCAATGATAGCACTGCTGCACGCCTGCTGGCTGTGGTCTCCATTGTTGGAAAAATTGTACGCATGATTGCATTGCTCAGCTTCAGAATAACGTAGAAGAATGATTTATATCTTTAATGAATCGGAGACGAATTTACTAAAACAACTTTTTTTGTTTTCAAACTCGATAAGCCATTATTGATATTAGATACTAACTCCCTTTCTTCCAATTATACTTCGAAACCCTTTCTTATTGCGCATCTACAGACCACTATGCTACGAAATCACTATGCAAACATTCAAGTTTCTACGTTATAGGAGTTTTTGAGAAACTGTGAATATAACGATTTTTACAGCCTAAGCGTTTTGGATTTTATAGTATTTAAGATATAAACATTTACACGTATAAATAAAGAAGAATATATTGTTGTCCTATTTTTATTTATAGGAAAAATCGAAACCACTTAGGCAAAATAAAGTAGCTGAACTAATAGAGCAAAAAAAACAGGCGAAACTCGAAAGGGAGCAGAAGGCTGTAGAGTACAGAAAGAAGCGATTAGAGAAGACAAAGGTCATTAGTAAGAAAACGTCCAGAGGTCAACCGTTAATGAAGAATCGAATAGAATACTTACTAAAACAAATACAAGAAATGAAACGAAGTTAACCCCCTTCTAAGCGCTACAGTAGTTATTAAGAAATTAAATCACTGTATTGTTCGAAAAAAATCAATAAAATATTTTGATCAAAGGAATATGATTTATTAAGTTTTTAATTGAGAAACATTTTTTTCCAAATTTTTGCTCTTCAATACATATTTATTCTTCTATTCTAACTTTACTTAAATTTAAGAATCCTTGCAACAAAATGGCTCAAAATTTTCTGTACATGTTCGAATTTGTTGTCGATGATCTTCTCATTACTCGACCAAATATGTGCGCTCCAGAAGAGTACCCAACATGTTGTGAATTAACATTTCGTTCGCACGTATTTGTATCGATTTGCGACAAAGAATTCGGAGGCTGTATAGACACAGCTAGTAAAAGTGGCAAATGTTGCCTATTTTCGTTGGAATCACCTATTAAGAAAGCTGATCGCTTGAATCTGCATGTATTCAAGAAAAGAACAGACAAGTGCAAATTCCTAATTGGGGCAACCGAGATTCCTGTGTTCAAAATCTTTGACAAAGTTACTAATGATTTTTATGTAAAGAATCCTAATTGGGATGCGCATCTGAAGGATCCGAAAGAAGCGAAACCGTCGACATCGAAAAAGGATAAGGATAAGGCTATTATTGACAATGATTGCGGTGCGGATTCAGGGGCTGCTCGAAAAGAAGAACTTTGTCCCACTTATGAACTAAATAAGAAACTTTTAGCGCTGTCGAATATGACCGGAGGGCTGCAGACTGGAAATATTGTCTTAATAATGCGGTTGGCATGCATGGGTCCGACAATTGTTTCACCATTTCCATTTGGAAATCAAGAGAGTCCTCCATGCTGCCCCAAATTAAAAGTATCATGTAAGAAAGAAGAAGTCAACGATACAGTTATTTGCAAGCGTTATTTTAGTCACAATTCTGAAAAAGGCTGTCCCTGTGGTGAATGTGAGGATGATGGTGATAGATGTAAGTAGTAATTTTTGGTTGAAATCGAGCACCATACCGATTCGACACTTCATTCTACATAAAATAAAAAAAAAATATAATCCCACATTGCAAAATTCGTTAAATAGTTACAAATTTTTTTTATTATCCCTATTGTAGGTCCAAAGAAGTCTAACAGAAACGGAAAAAGCAACGGAAGCACCTGTCCAAGTACACCCAGAGGTTGTCCTTGTCCAGATTGTGATGCAGAATGTGAACGAGGTACGTACTTTATGTGTAATCCAATCTGTAATAGAACGTACCCTTGAAGTATAGAACTAATTTACAGTAGAGCGTCATTATACTCTACCCTAAGGGTATACTAAATGTGATACATAGTTCGTAACATAGAGACATAATCGAGATAGACTCTGCAAAGTATATATATGTGTGTATGTATGTTTATTCGTGTTCAGAATCAGCATTGCAGACGATTCACACATTTTCATCTTTTTAATTTTGGAATAAGAGACATCTATGATACGATGGATAGAATGACGTATCATACTATCCATCCGAGATCTAAAGTAGCTTTTCTATGTATGTATATGTGGGGTGTAATCGGCAAATGATAACTAGGCGCAAATTATGAAAAGCATAGCATTCGGTAATGCACGATCAAAAACAGACGATAAAAAAGTGTTTACAGTTCCACCTCAACAGGGAAAGGTTTTGAAGAGAATAAACGTTTGATAAAAAAAATGATATAATCACCCCTTTCGAAATGATTGCTAAACATTTTGTACTTTAAGGGCCTTATTTTTTATTTGAAGGTTTAAAATTAAATTTTTTTTCCGAACTATATTTGACGTAAATACCAATGTTTTTGTATTGCGCAAAATATAATAAATGCAAGGTTTACAATAATTATATTTTATTACTATTGTATCTAGTATTGTATTTGTACTACACAAATTTTAAAAACATTTTCAGGTCCCCAATTAGATCGAATTATCGACGCTCTACTGTATTTGTTTTTATTTTACTTTTTTCTGATAAAAATTACAGAAATTACTTCGATAAAATTTGTCTGCAAAGCAAAACTGTCTATAGCTTATTTTTTCAAACGTAGTTCCAAATAAGATCGTACTTTCAAGGTAAATTTCTGTGATAGAAAAGTTAGAAAAAAAGTGACGAAATTTGCCCATATTTTGTAAATTAGTGCAAAGAAATTTCGTCCAATAAAACTCGTAACATGAGAAAATTTCTTACTCTCTCGTAAGTATTTTTTTTTTACTAAAAAATACGAAACTTGTGGGCACTTGAACAGAATTTCGGAAATTTTCCTGAAAATTCGAAGGAAGAAGGATAGGGAATTACATCATCCGTTCCGTGAGGGGATGATGCAACTGCGAGAATTCAGGCTCACTCTAATTTCAACGAATAATAGAGAAAATACAATTAAGAAACAATAATTAGTTTATAACGGAAGCGGCTTTCCTCGACACTTCCTGATGGCGTGTATGCTAGTTCACTGAGGTCATTGAGAGCTACTAAAGAGGCTGAAGTGTTGTTCCGATTTGGTTACTTTTTTACATCCAAGTTTACCGGAGGCGTAGGGCGCTATCTTATGTTGTCTGACATCAAAATCAGATATTTTCCTGTTATTTGTCAAGAGAACTAGGTCGGTTTTTGTACATTAGGATCAAGTCCACAGTGTTTGGTCCAGTTATTGAGGGCTTTCAGCGGACTCGTTCTTGATAAAAAAATGAACTGGAGACCTAATATCAATGAAAGAATTAAGAAAGCAACTATAGCCTTCTATACTTGTAGTAGAATATTTGGAAAGAATTGGGGTCCAAAACCTAAAATTATTCTATGGATGTATACGGCGATAGTAAGACCTATTCCGACGTATGGTTGTCTTGTATGGTGGCCGTCCGACAGCAAGTCCACCAACTTAGCGGCCCTCACGAGGATCCAGAGATTGGCCTGCATTGGCACCACAAGTGCCATGAGAACAACACCTACTTTTGTTAAAATCTCGGCAGCTATAAGTGCCCTAAGAATAAGTCAGTCAGATAGCTGGAATCATAATGCAACAGGTCATTCCATGATACTGGAGAAATATCTAGGAAAAGTCTATACTACGGATTACCTTACTCCGTTCCTAGATTTTCATAGACCGTTTACTAGCTCGTTCCCAAGCACGGAAGAATGGAAGGATGGTCAGCCTGCCAACTCACGTTCTATCTCTATCTATACAGATGGATCTAAGATGGATGTAGGCGTGGGGTCTGGCATTTTTTCTGAACCGCTGGGGATATCTAGATCAGTCCGCCTCCCGAACCATAGCAGTGTTTTCCAAGCGGAGGTCCTGGCAGTGACAATAGCTGCCCGTGAGACTGCGATGAAGGCAATACCACCGGAAGGTATCACCTTTTTCATTGACAGCCAGGCGGCAATAAAAGCGATTACTGCAAACGAAATAAAATCCAAACTTGTGAAGTGCTGTCGCGAAGAACTCAGGGTTCTTGGAACATAGCACAAGGTTACACTCTGCTGGGTCCCTGGACACGAAGGTATTCCAGGCAATGAGAAGGCAGACGAACTGGCAAGAAGAGGCTCTGAATCTACATCGCAACAGGTAGACACCTCGGTTTTCATCCCGCCTTGCACATTGAAGCAAAAGGCATGGATCTTGGCCAGAAGTGAGGCCAATAGTTGATGGACCTCCCTGGACACCTGTGTATTCACTAGAAGCCTATGGCCTTGCTTTGACAAGAGTAGGACCGACCGAATTATGCTAAAGGATAGGAAGTCTCTTTCTGTCCTTATAGGAATTATTACGGGGCATAACTCTCTTTGGTACCACATGAAAAAGTTAAGACTCACGGATGAAGATCTATGTCGGGGATGTGGAGACGAGGAAGCTAATGAGGATACAACCCACTTTCTCTGTCACTGCCCTGGGCGACATTTTTTCCGTGACCTTGAAGAATTAGCAAACAGATCAATAAATTAAATTTTTAGGTTCATCAAATCAACAGGATGTTTTGGTGATCCACAAGATACAAATCAGTACTAGGGTTTACCAATGGGCAAGGGACTTTTTCCCCTTTGGGTATCACAATGGGTCTGTATTGACCTGAGTGTGGCGACGTGTTCTAGTCGCCTACCCACATACCTAACCTAACCTATCGGCATAAGCGACGGCCGAGACTCTTGCTAAGTTTTATTGTAGCTGAGGTCATTGGGGTGAGGGCTGTTTATATTTTTGTTTGCGTGTCTTGAGAGACATGTTGACTTAAACTCTTGAATGAAAGACATCAAGTAAAATAATAAATTGTGTTCAGAATATAAAATAAATATAATGCTATTGGTAAAAGAATAGCAACAATATATTACTCGTTATGCTCTAATGCTCTATTTGCTATTTAAAGTGACATGGAGTAGTAGAAAGCGTTCGTTATTTTTAACAATAAATATAAAACAAAATTGCTTGGCAAACACTTTTGTAAAAAATAAGTTACTCACTCCTTTTTAATTCATACGATGTTTATTTTAAAGAATTCTCCCAGCATAAATTGCGAGTCTTTGGAACTCATTGTTATACAGATGGAATAACCCAAGTAAAATACAATGCACCCTGCAATTTCAGAACTGAACCTGAATGCAAAACTGGTGAAAACATGTTTTATTACTTTTACAAAATAAAAATGACGGCAAAAACACAAGGCTCAGTTAGAGTTGAGTCAGCAACCTTATATTTCCTTCTTATTCACAGTTCTTAAGAAAATATACATACATACATGACCTGGTCAAGAATGTGAATGTAGAGAACATTTATTTCTTATTTTGCAATGTAGTAATTTTGAAATGAAGGAATTTAGCATTTTGAAAAATAATTTTGATTACAGTTCTTGTGAAAATAATACGCTTAAACATTTTAATACAAATAATAGAAACATCCTTAAAAAGGCAAATATGCTTCGTACAAAATTTTAAATAAGAATGAACATTAATAACAGAAATAAAAGCTTTAATGATTTAATTTTTTTCATCAATCTAATCAATTGCACTGATTCGGCAAAAGATACGCAGTCTGAAACCAATCCCTAAAAGCGATTTCATTTCAATCTATCTAATATTGATAACCTTCTTGCACAAACTTAGTCTCTGTTTAGCCTATTTTGCGTAATATTTATTTTTTTTTTTAAATTATCAATCATTCGCATTTTTGTTAAAGTCTTCATAAAATGAAATTGTCATTGACATTGGTGGCCCCGATGGGATCGCATTTCATGTTTTTCTATTTTCGTCGTACGGTTCCAATATCCTAAAGTGAAAGGTCTGTCGAACACTGCGTGTCTCCTGACGTTTCTCTATACTCTCTGGAAAAACTACAAATTCTTATCGATGCACTTGAGGAAACTTTGTGGCGTAAGGCGCCGAACAAGTAAAAAATGAGGATTTGGACCCAGGCGAAATCCATCAAATCGAAAGAGCTAAGTATGAAGAAATATACTTTCATACGTTATGTTCTCTAAAAACCATATATGCAACTATCAAGTATCCAAGGGTAACGTCTAAAGATAGTACATCCAGCAACAGGTTCGATAATATTCGACATTGAATTGCATACATTTTCAGGTGATGTAACAAAGTGGATTTTATGGTATCAGGCGTTCTCTTGCATAATTCATAGGAATCTCAATCTATCAGCTTTGTCTAAATTTTATTACCTAATCACAAAATTGAACCCATTCACTAAAACCCGCGTTGATGGATTAAAACTTAAGACTAAGAACTACATTTATGCCCTAAAAATGCTTAAAAAGAGATATGAAAAGAAAAAAGATATCGCACAGGAGCACATTTTTCGGATCTTTAACTACACAAAACGCGAAAGATCTTCATCCCAGGAAAGACGAACTTTCATGGACAACATAAGCAAGAAACTAACCTGTCTTCGTGATCTTGAAAGACCAGTGGACAGGAATGACTTACTTGTTAGTGTTGTGTTGTTCATGTTAGATTCGTCAATGCTGTCAGGATGGAAAGACCTGGCTCTAGCGGACCGCTTACCAGTGCTATCGAAGCTGTTTAAATTTCTCAAGAAGATGGGCTTAAAAATTGAAGGTAATGTGCCCAAATTAAATACTCACTTGCATGACACTAATAGTAAACTTCGTTCAAAACACCACAAGAAGGTCGCCCCATATTAAAATTCACAAATTTAATAATTTACCGTAAAAGGAAAGCCGGTTTATTAGAACTTCTCTCAAGGGAAAACGTGGATTATCCGAATACATCGTACATTTGTGTACATCGTGTTGCATTTGTGAACAAAAACACATCGAATCCCTACCGCGATAGGGAACTTATCAAACAGAAATGCTAATGATGACAATGACGACGACTCCAAGTCAGATGTCCTTTAAACTTCAGAAGGCTATTTAAATAATAAATATGCCGTCCTTGCCCCGCTGTGGCATATGTTTTTTTATGCAGAGTTCTCTTGGAGAAATTTAACGTTGGCATTTGAAATATTCAAAAAGAAAAAAAACATAAAGACGTCTGATCCAAGTCTACAAAAAATAGATGTCCTCTTGGTTGCTGAGTTATTCTTTAGTATTATGTATATGCAACGGTTTAAATCAAGTTAGTAAACACGTTAACGACTATACAAAACGCTCTATAAGGATGGTTAGTCTCCTGGAGTCCATCTCATAATTCATCATATAGCGCATGTAACATTTGCTTCTTTATGCTCTTTTGGGATGTAGAAAAACATAAAAGTGTTTCGACGGCTTTATGGACGGACAAAAGTGTGAAAAACATTTATGTAGATGATATTCTGACCTAGAGGAAGCCAAACAATTCCATGGCGATCGGTTGTACTCAAAGATATAGCCCCAGAGCATCAGGAAATAAAGTGCACGACTGGGCCGTACAAACTTGCACCTACATATGTCTCAAATTCTTGTGTGTATTTGAGGTAAAAATAAATAAACGATTATATACATAAGTAGGTAAGCATATGTAAGTTGACTATAAGTAAACCATCGTTCTAAGCAGATTGACCAAAAACGTCAGATATCATCTGTAAGATTTGATAAAGCTCTTGAAAACTAAGCATCGTCGTTAAATTTTCTTCAATTTCACTCAAATTCATTGCCTTTGAACTCCGGTGAATACGCCAAAGTAAGTCCCTAAAAATGTAACAATATTTTCTTTCTCTCTCTCTGTCTTTTAACCAATGAAAATTAATTTCAGACAAATCCAGTAGCACGTGCGCACCAATCAAAACCTGTATCGTAAGGAAAAAAACGTTTCCGTGACAACAGCTGTGTTCTAGGAAAATTTGTTGGTATATAATTTTGAAAATCGATTAGTAGGAAGAAGTAGGGATAAAATTCATGTTTGGCTAATAATGATATGAAAATCGTGTTTTTGTTAAGCTGGTTGTAAGGAAAGTGGAATTTTAGGCAGATTTAACCAAAAACGTGGTATGCCATCTTATAGGGTTTAAAAAGGCGTATTCTAATATAAAACTTAATAAAAATCGTTGGAGCGTTTTCGAATAAATTGGCTCCAACTGCTCGATTTCGCGAAAAATACCGTTATACTAACTTTTGGCCAAAAATGTGATACAGTTCCTGATAGAATTTGAGATGTTTAATCATATGTCAAAATCTAAATAAAATAGTTGAAGGCACTTTTAAGCAAATCGGCTTTTAGTCACCTTGGTCGTAAGTACCGTTATATTATACTCAGACCAAAACGTAGTACGCCATTGTGTTGCATTACATCGTACTAGTCCGAATATGAATTGAGCTAAATAATGGAAGCCATTTTCTCGCAAATTGACTTTTCGCCAAATTGGCTCTAAGTAAAGTACCATTGCTACCAATTTTGGTAAGCAGCACGATACATCATCTGGTTGCAATTGACTAGACTTATTGAAATATGAAGTTTAATTAAAATCGTTAGAGCCGTTTTCGAGAAAATCCATTTTAACTGAAATCGGCCTTAAGTAAACTACCCTTAATTTTGAGGTTAGAATGAAAATTCCGATTTCGTCTCTAGGGATTATCACACAGACCGTATATATGAAGTTTGATCTAAATCCATCCACTCGTTTAGACTGTAGCCTCGTGCACAGACAGACAGACAGACAGACGGCATTGGCGGACCTACTTTTTTGGACTTCTCCATTATAGTAATGTCAAGTTTGATTAAAATCTCGAGTTCCAAATTTTGCACGAATACAATACTTGCCCTATAGGTATAGGTGCAAGTAAAAATGTATTATAGATGCTGTTGCAATAAAAAAACGCTGCTTCCAGTTGTTCAGACCAAGCGTTCTAAGGTGCCAGCACGTAACTTGGTACAATCGAGGATTGATAATATTTAGTCGTTCAACTCGAAGTGATTCTTTTATGCCAGCATGTAATTGGAAACGAGTTTGATTGTGATAGGTACTTAAAAATCGAATTCGTAAATAATTTTGTAATTAGATATAAAAAATGATATTCTTTAGGTCGAAAGTGAGGATGAAGAAGAAGCTAATACTAAAATTAGAATGAGGCATCGGTTTCAACCGAAATATATACATACATACATACATAGTTTAATGAAGAAAACTGCTGGTTTTTGTTTCTTGGCAGTTCTAAGTATCCCTTTTCCTAAGTCTTGATGACTACTCATAAAAAATGGTCAAAGGCCCTTATTGTGATTGTCGATCAGCAAACTCCACGATAATTGTCGATTGCGTCGATTGATTTCAGCAATAGAGGAATATGTTTTTTACACACTTTTGCAGATTTTTTCTCATTTTTCATTGACTGTATGCTTCTGTGGTATCCCAGTGATGTTTAATTCCACTTCAGACTAAATATTCACTGATATATCAGAATTTTGATTTTTTTCACACCCTTCATTTTTCTGACCGAATTAAGACCGGTGGATCAACATAGGTATTTATTTCCAAAAGATTTAAGACATTGTCTTCCCATTAAAACAACTTCCATTTTATACGCAGAAAACCTATTTATGTTGCACGAACACAGAGCATCGATCAGAAATAGTAATAATAAATCACAATAGGGGCCAAAATCACAATCTGATATCTCAGACGATAGTTATTTTCTAACGAGAGATTTATTTTGTTTCAATTGTCATGTTAAACATTTTGTGCTATCAAATCTGACGACACTATCGAGGATAGTCGATTTAACCAAAATATGTGCTGTCAACTGTCGATTGTATCGATGAAACTCGATTGTATCAAGTTACGTGCTGATACCGCTGGTATCTTTAATACGGAGGTTTGATCTTCCTTGTCGTCTCGAGCTTGACTATATTTAGATCTTGGTACAGCTCATAGAGTTGATGGTTATATCTCCTCCTCCATTCGCCCTTCTCGCATACGGGACCGAACATTTTTTGAAAAAGTGTTCTCTCAAAAGTGCTTAAAATGTGTTCTGCTTTCCTATTTATCAACCAGCAATCGGCTCCATATAGTAGAACTGACCTATCAATTTGTCCACCCGACTTAATGGTAGCTGCTGAAAATGCTCCTTAAATACATCTACTATTCCCCTATTTCGAAGAGCCTGCGTTCCGTGCTTAAAGTCAGCTGCCAGCTGCTTGGCTCTCATAAAAACATGCGGATGTTGTCCCTATCACAGGACTCCTCGCTATCCTCGAGCTTTGAGAGTGAGTGGGCTCTGTCTACGCAAAATCTTTTTCGCTCGATACTTTTCTCTCGCTGCTCTTGTTTTGCGACGCAGCGTTTGTAAGTTTGCTGCGTTCTCCATCGCCGCAAACGAGCTTAGGAGGGATACTCAAGGTAGACATGGCTCTTCTGCATACCTCCTCTCTATAGGTGTTGTCATATGCCACCTTAAAATCGACGAAGAGATGGTGGGTATTTCTTTGGACTTCTTGCGTTTTTCCCTTTTTAACCTACAGAAACCTATACATTAATATTAACAAGTACTCTTCCACTTTCGTTCTACACAATGACATGCCTCTGCAAAATCACGAACATGTTAATATTAAGCAAGTCTCTGACCATGGATAAAATATCTCAACATCAATATTTAATGTAATAAACCCAACTTACCAACAAGCATATCAGAAGAAGCATAAGCGCATTTCCTACAACTCCAGTCCGAAACCTTCTAGTGAAAGAAACCTTCTCTTCACTAATGAATGGTATGAGGAAATCAAAACACAACTTTTAACAAAACTGATGTTTGCAACTGGTTCAATACTTGAAGAAGATACCAGGAAAGCTATCAACTTAAGGCTCATTTCAGTTATTGACTCTATTTTGGAAACGTTGTCCATGCACATGTCATTATATTCCCGCCAAAAGGGCCATACGAAAAGTGATTTGTGAGAATGGGAGTTCTTCTTCACATCTTTGCCCGAAATAACGTCAATATTCACTGGGGAAGCTTTAACCATAACTGAACCAATAAAGATCGTAACGAATACTCGTGGCAATTGCATGGTTTATCCCGACAACCTCTCAACAATGAATCCAAATCATTGATCACCAAAATTAGAGATATCTTAATAAGATTTCCTCAACAAAACTAAAATGGATGTGGGTACTGCGGTCCGCCGGAATTCAAAGGAATGACTTGGCAGACAAAGTTGCAAATATTATAACAGTATAAATAACGAGCTGCACTTCAACACAATTAAAAGCACTATGATAATTACTATTATTAAAAATAATTAATTATAAGATAATTACTATTATTTAAGAAAACATCTTAGAAAAAATGTCTACCTAGCTGCTGTTAGTGTAACGCTATCTCAAGTGGTAAAATTTTTAAAGGAAATCCATGCTAGACGCGATGTATCCCAATATTACGATATTAATAAAGCATTCGATTTGAAAAAATGTAAACTATCAATATTCGAATACAATAGGGTTTTTATACTCTATCCTTAGTGTATATTAATTTTGATACACAGCTATATACACTGCTGTGCAAAATAATAAGCACAGGCATGTCAGAAAACTTATTTTCGAATATTAAAAGTAAAGTGACTAGTAAATCCTCAAAAAATAATTTATTTGTGTTCTAAATTAATGGTACTATAGAACACAAAACATAAAGACCGAATTCACAAAGAACAAACAAAAAACCTCAACGTTTTCAGCTGTGCAAAATAAATAAGCACATTTAACTAAAAATGAAAATATGTATGTACATAAAAAATAAAAATAAAAAATTAAGTAAATTACTATTAGGTGGTACCGATGAGCCTGCTAATATTTGGAAGTAATGCCTTTGTTTTTAATTACGGCAGTGCATCTACGGGGCATTGAATCCACCAGTTTTTGACAGAGTGGATTAGGTATTTCATACCAATTTTTTTTTTTAAATTTGCCAAAGTTAGTTTCTGTTTTTTGGTTTAGACGTCTTACTTAGCTCTCCTTTAACATGCTCCTAAAAATTTTTATGGGATTAAAGTCTGGGGACTGTGCTGGCCATTGAAAGACTCGTACATTTCTATCCGCAAACCACTTTTTCGTCACTTTGGCAGTATATTTTCGATCATTATCCTGTTGAAACTGCCAAAGCAACTGTAAGTTATCGTCTGCAAATGGATACATTACTGTTTCCAAGACCTCAACATATTAGTCTTTCGTTAAAACATCTGGGATGCAGTAAACTCGACCAACACCATAATATGAAAAACATCCGCAGACCATAACGTTTCCACCACCATGTTTTATTGTAAATCTAGGATCGAATTCTTGTTGAATTCTTGAAGGCTGCCTTCTTACGTACTTTTTTCTTGGTTTCTGGTCCAAATAAATTAATTTTGGTCACGTCAGACCACAGTATGTTACGCCATTTCTCAGTTGATCTATTTAAATTGGTTGTTGCAAAGTGAATTCTATCCCTAATGTTTTTGTTTTGTTGTTGTTTTTGGCGATAACTCTTAATGAATTTCCTTCATATCTTAGCTTGTTTATAATGTCCCGCAGCACTGCCGAGAAATGCTTATTTCGACCCATTTTGCTTTAAAAACTATTAACAATCTTATTGAAAAATTATGCTTTTAAGCTGTTTTTATACTTACAATTAAAAAACAGAAAAAAAAAATAAAGTTTCAAAAAAATTATAATACGATTTGCTTACTGTGCCTATTATTTTGCACACCAGAAAAAGAGACAACCTCATAAAAACTTGTGTATGCTTCTGAACACAGCAATATTGAGGAAGCTGCTGTCTCGTATTTTAAGCGTTACTACAGCTCAACAAAAAATAGTAAAAAATTAAATCATTTTAAAAGCGTTTAAAATGTAACAGAGAAAGGACATGTTTGCAGGAACAAGTGTGCCTATTATTTTGCACAGCAGTGTGTATGTGTTAAATTACTACGATAACTATGGAAGTTCAACAATATTACATCCAAATCACTATGAAAATCGGGTTTGTTATTAAAAAGACACGCAAAAGTGAGCGTGGTAATAGATATTCTATGGGTGAATTGTAAAGAATTAAAATACATACATACATATGTACATATAAAATTAGCCTTAATGATTTTAGTTAAAATTTAGTAAAATTGTGCAAAATTGGACGAGGGAATGAGGGGATTTCAAAATGTTTTTACACTTGTACTACTTTTTCTTTACAAATTTCTTCTATCAAATTTAATATACCCTGCGGATGAGATATACATATGTATGTTAATAGTTATGGAAAAATATATTAGTATGTATGTATATGTATAAAAATACAGAGCAGGGAGAGAGAATGGATAGGGGTGAACATTTATACTGTCTAGTATAACTCCTATGTAAATATGTAGTTTTTAATAAGCGTTTGAGAGATATGTTTTTCAGCTTTCTTTCTTAAAGAAAGGACTTACTATTTTTTCTTATATCATATTCCTGTTTTCCCAAAAGGTGCAAAATAAAACCATTCCTGTACATCAGTAATTAATGTAAGAACACTTGCCTTTTTTCCAAATAATTTTCCGTCACTCAAATTTGATTACAGAGCCCTTAATGGTAGGATTTAAATTTTTTATCAAATTCATTCCCGATTTGTTTAAGCTTTAAATAATAGGTCTGTTCGCGTACTTTCTGCACCAAAATTCATAGATTATCAAATTTCAAGGAGTGGCAGTCAAATTCTCTCAGAGAGTGGTAAAATCACAAAAAAGTAAACGAACGCGAATGCTACGAAATTCGCCGACTTTTTAGACGTCAAAAGCAAATGTATGCAAAAACACAAACAACAGAAAATGTATTACAAGTATCCCGTACTTTCTGTACCAAAATTCACAGATTGTCCAATTTCTAAGAGTGGGGGTAAAAAAGAGTAAAGTGTACAAAAAATTACGGGAACGCATCGAGCAAAAAAACTGCTTAGACGTCAGAAAAATATGTGAGAAAAAAACAAAAATTGTCAATGAATGAATGTGTTTTTCACTCGATTTTCACTCTAAAATAAGGATTTTAAGAATGTACATTTGTACATCTGGTTTTCATCATTTTGTTTGAATTTACTTTTGATAACTAACAAGAAAGAAAAGCAAACGTCAACTTTGACAGATTTCATAAATTTGTGTAAAGAAATTTCTTTTGCTGAAATTTACAGATAGGGGAAATTGCTTGCTCTCTCGTGTGCTCTCTTTCTTCTGTGAAAAACTACGAAAAATTGGCGTACGGGAACAGTATTTGATCTTTTTCGTAGATTTTCACAGTTTTGGACAGAAATAGTGCACCTTCCTGCACTAAAATTCGTTGCATGGGGAACGGACTGACGAATGGATGAACGAATTTGGCTCCTTCGTTTTCGCTATTGATATTGATACCAAAAATACATACATATATACTTCTTAGGGTCTATATCGATTATCTTTCTATGTTACAAACTATGTACAACTAATCTTACAAAGAGTTGTACTAATACTCCAGAATTGTCGATAGATTTTTATAGTCTCTATTGCTTTTGGAATCGGGAATAGAATTGAATCGTAATGCGGTAGCTAGTTTGCAGGTGTGGTACAGAAAGTACAGGGCCCGTAAAAAAATGTAATTGCTACACAGCAAAGGTATAATGGGAGACTAAAACAAGGTCGAAAACACCATTGCACAATCAGTAAGCTCATAAAATTAAACTGTTAACAGTAATTCCACCGCGAGGTTACTTGAAGACCTTGAACGCTGGCTTTAGACCCCCATGTTTGGCAACCTTGGGTTGATAACCACAAAGAATTTACGAGTCCTATTCGAAAAAAGCTATAAACTCAATTGTAAAACGATGTTATAACATTTAAGATTAAATAAGCGATCTGATTTTTAAAAACAAATTTGTTGCTTTAATATTTTAAATTTATGACCATTTTCGACATAATTTTATTACAAGAAAACACTGTAAACATATTCGTTATATGATATAAAGTTCTTTGGAAATGTGAAGAAATGATTTCATTTTTGTTTTTTCGGTTGCGCCAGTGAATGTTCAAAAGAGTCTCCAAGAGTGTTTTTTGTTCCATGTAGCTAAATGAAAATCGTCGAATGATATCGCATGTGACCTGTGCAATAGTATAGGACTTTAATTTATGATTTATGTCATCCTTTCAATTATCGCACGTAGTCGTCATATGAATCAGTTTTTTTTTCAATATTTGAGAGCGTATCCCTAGTTAATTAGTTCGAAGGGTTTTATCTTTCTGAATCTTCTAACTAAATTGTTATTATTAAGTAGTTCATCATTGGCGTGGTTGCGAAGTACCCCTTCATGTCTTCTTGCAACCTTCCTGACCTCATCCTCTACCATTTCTACTTTCAGATCTCTATGTAGATCAGGGTTCTTTATGTACTATGTCTTTATTTTGAAAGCATTCGTGAGTTTGTCTTATTTGTTCACCCTCAAAACTGGAGACCATATGTCCATATCGGCTTTAATACTTGGTTATAAAGCAATATCATGTTGTATACAGAGACAAGAACATCTCCCTAGAAAAAAAGACGTTCTTTTCACATGGACGGCCTCCACTGCAATTTAGCGTCAAGAGGCATGTCTAAGTATTTACGTAGCTGAGTTCGAATAAAGAACTTCATTGTTATTATACACATGTTATGTTGTAAATGTATATGCATGAACAATCACAAGCATGTGCAATCACATACCCTCCATACACTATACATGCAAACTGCACAGCACTTGATTGTGCATGCGTGCATGTGTGGTGTATGGGCCCCATTACTTCCTTCACGGTTCTACCAACAGCAAGAGGTGGCAACAGTAGTTTCCTCATTTTGTGGTAAGTCGTTTGTGTATAAGAGAAACAAAACGGGTCCTAATACACTACCTTGAGGTACGCCTGCTGTTATATGTTTTATTGATGAGTACTTATCTCCTTGTTTTTTTCTAAATGATCGCTGCTTTATCTAAGACTTCAGAATATTCGGCTATAGTTTGGAAAGATACTTTTGGAGCTTATATATCAATCCTTTGGGCCACACTTTGCCGGATTTTTGTACCATAATTACTTCGGAGACTTTTCCTATCTTCAATAAATGCTAGAAGTTCTTTTCTAGTCTTAATCTGTTCTTAGCATTAAAATCTTGTTGTCTTTCATTTGCTGCCTCTGTAGTTGGGTTGCCTTTTATTACCGTTGGCGGATTTGCCGGAGTCCCTTTTGTATTGCAATATTTGTATGTGTGACCAAATTTTTGACAATTTTTGCACTGAGGAATTGGCTTTGTTTTCCGCAGAGGATGTATTTTAACTTTCATTCCTAGAACGTTTTTAATTTTATAAATTTATTTATGTTTTCGTCATGCTCAAAAGTGAGCATGAACATTGACAATAATACTTTGCTTTTGTACTTAAGCAAGTTGATAACTTCTAGGATTTTGGAAATTTTAACTTTTAGATCAGGTATGCATAAAAAGTGTAGTTTTTTCCAACAACCTTTATTGGTGTCGTTTGTTTATTTTCAAAAGAAAACCATCGCATTTTTTTGATTATTTAATTTGGTCCCGTTTCTGTAGAATTTTTAATTTTTCACATTAATTTTGAGGTTATTACTGTTACTAAGAGCTGTACAAGCTTTCATTTTATTTTCCACTCTGATTTGAGGAGGCTTTATAGAGTTGTCTTATTATTTTGTTAGTATTTTCCGGCTTACTTTTGTCGGTAAGCCCATTTCTTTAAACCCTACTAGACGATGGTTCTGTGTCTCTGTGTCATTCTTCCTCATCGGTAGAATATACGACAGCTTTGGTGATCTGTTCTTTTTTCCTTCCAGCAGAAGGGTCATCTTTAAGCAATATATTGTGCCCACCAAAAGACATCCAACGCACCAACCACTTGAAGTATTAGTTTCCTGAATAATTTGGAATTCGAGATTTTAATCAAACTTGACATTATTATGATGGATAAATTAAAAAAAGTCGGCACGCCAAACGCCAATTCTGTCTGTCTGCCTGAATGTTCGACTGGAATCTAAACGGGTGGACAGATTTGCTTCAAACTTTATATGTACATATTTGGAGCCCACGGGCTGTCACAATTGGAAGAAAATAATGATTCCCTAATAATTTCAATGCAAAATTTAGACGAATTTAGAGACTAAACACTTTTAATTATACTGTTTTTAAACGAAACTCCATCTTTAAAAATCACTTTTTGGACATTACTCCTCAAAATTAGAAGAATAATGTTCTAAACTGACTAAAAAAAGTTGGAAATATAACGGTTGTCTTTTCACTGATTTGCCAAATACTTGCGGATTCAATAAAAAAAAGTGCTGCCAAGTTTTTCATGGGAATATCCGCCATCATTATCATTTCATCTGAATCCAAAAATATATGACGCCCTCGCCCATTTTATTAGCGCTGATAAAAATTGTGAAGACTAGGACATTATTATTGGGAAGAAAACGATAGTCTCTTGAACTAAACAAAGCCCAGACCAGATTCCAATCTGTGCCTAAAGAAATTTAGTGTAATCAGCGCCTGTGTCGCAAGCAGGAAATCGTAACCGCTCTACGAAAAACAAGAGCCAAATATATCTCATAAATGAACAAAACAACTTTCTCTTCTCTTGTGGGTGCTATCACCGGATACTGAGATATCTTACAAATAAAATTAAACTCAAAGCAAACGATCTGTGGACACTCTATAATGTCCAGCACTGTTAAATATTTGTTTAGAATTTAGATCAACCTTTCTGGCAAGTTTGTAATTGACTTGCACGAATCCCTAAATGCCTGGAGATGATTTCCATATCCATAGGTTTTCAGAGGTGTTATGGTATGGGGGGCATAGCCCCTAGGGCATCGGAGTAGATCTGCATTGATCTAAGTGTAACGGGTATGATAATCTTTTGTCCCGTGAACCCATTAACATAAACTTTACATATATTTAATAATACGTAGGATTCGAACGTGTCCTCCCGCGATAAAGGAGTTGAGAAATCTTAATCTATCTATAATATATGCATACTACCGTTAAGATGCCATTGTGTTTTTGTAAATACGATTCTTTTGACTATGATTGTAACGATTGATTTGACTATGGATCACTGTTCTTATGCGTGTTTTATCGTTATAGCTAAGGCCAAGGCTCTTCAAAAATTGAAACACCTCGTGAAAAAATATGGGGCTCCTGAATAAAATAAATATACAACAAAAACACTAAAAACAGAAAAATATAAACCACCAATTAAGGGTATGTTCTACCTCGTAGTCAATTACACATACATGTATGTACTTACATATGTTCTCTTCATTACAGACGAAAAAGAAGAAGACGATTTATCTGATATAGTCATGAAACCATGTATAATATGTCCTACAAAACCCGAGTATGGACCCGAAAAGTACGATGAATTTGAGGCAAATTTGAATGGTAGCGGTCTTACTATCCGAGTTCTAAAGGATAGCCATGTTGTCGAGGATGTTTGTGAAGCTGAGCGTGATGATGATATTGAAAATTGCACAATGGGAGCAAGGAAGGGGGCATCTCATCTTTGCAATGATTTAGATGAACTGGTAAAAACTAACCCCGCAATTCGAAATCACATTGACCGAAGAACAGGAGGCAAGATTACTAACAATAAATCTCTACCAGTTGTTAAGGGCAACATTAAGTACTCGGGAAATGATTCATGCTGTGGGGACAGTATAAACGTACCGCTTTTGAATAAATTACCATCACCAAAAAATGTGGACTCGTATCGTAAGACGCCGGACAGCATTAGAAATTGTTGCTTCCAAGTCCAGCCGAATGATATAGATAACACATTACGTGGCATAAACGCAGCCGCAAAGAAGAAAGGAATAGAGGTAAGTTGTCTCGTTTGTGTGCATTTATTGGAGTCTTAAGTGGTACAACAACTTTCATTTTATGGGGTCATGCGAACAAACAATACGGACATTGAGTTTCGTTGTTGCGCAATATAATTTCCTTATTTATTAATTCGACTACTTTGCGCATTGATAGAGAATATGTACGTACTTATAGGTACATATTCTATAGGCCGATGTAATAAACTATATAAATCCAGGATACGAGTTCATTTCTTGTATTACAATTAATGTAAATGGTTTCAAAGAAGATATTGTGTGTTTCTTCCTAGGCCAGTTTATTCATTTTGGTTGCCAGTACACAATGTTAACCCTATTCGTTTTAATGAGTTGTAGCCATGTTTAACACTGAGGAAGTCTGCTAGGATTTAAGATTGGGTTAACGTAGGTGGTGCTTTTTTGGGGAAAAATTTTCCTTAAGATCGGAGAGTGCAAAGTCAGATAGTTCTTCAAAATTTTGGGCCTACAAATCAATAAATTGCAATGTTGGACAAGATAAAGAAATTGAGTACCATAATTCTAAATTTAGAACAATCTAATTCACACTTCATATCAGAGTTCTGTGGGTTTGAAATTCAAGAAAAAATATAAATTTTTATATTACAGATCTATGTATGTAAAATATATTCGCTAGTTTCAGTGCCCTCAAAACGTGTCCGTCTGGCTAGCACCAATTTTATTTGAGTGATATTTGAGAAGTCAATTTGTATTTATCTTGCTAACGTGTTGACCACAGAAGGGTTCAAGGTCAAGATATGGAGATTTGGGACCGTAAATGACCGTAAATGTCATTGTGTGCAGCTACCCTTAGTAGGATTTGAAGACAGTTTTAATTCAGCTGTTTGGTTATTTATCACAGAGCTCGATATCAAAAACCTTTGCATGGAAGTCAGACGTTGAGTTTCCGGCGCAAATAATTCTGTTGGAAATTCCGACACTTCACTAAATATTTTTGAAACGTCTTTGTGTTCAGATTGAGGTAGCAATTGCAGGATTGGAGGATTATGGCAATAATTGCGATTCGAATTGACAACAATGTGCATACTGCCGGTGATGATAGAAGTGGATTTTTTTCAAATATTTTTATTTGTCCAACTAGGTTGGATTTTCACCTTACGTGCGATGTGTAGGTTCTTATTAATGTGGTGATGATGAAGTTTTTTTTTGTTTTAGAGCCTGAATAGCCATTGGTGACGGATTTGAACGATCTCTTTTTCAATCACAGGAAACTTTGATTTTGATTGTGATCTTCTTAAGGTAAACTCTTTGGCAACAACTTTGTTTGGAGTTCCACAGTCAGCGGTCAGTTAGTTCCGCTTCCTCCATTGCTTAGCTGCACTGGGAATGAATGAAGGTCTTCCGATAGACAAATTCACCATTGCGGTGAATGAATTTAGAATTACAACAGTTTTTTTTTATTGCTTTTTTTAGTAAGAAAATTTATTTTAAATTTCTTTTATAATTTACTTGCGCTCAGTGGGAGGCATATATTTGAGAGGGAGTACCAAAAGGAAGATGTTTGGTTAATCGAACTAAAGATAAATTGTTTATTTCTTGGGTAATTAATTAAGCTCTAACTTTTACGTTCGTAGGTATGTTACAAGACTTGTGACGATCCTGACACGGATGTTTTCTTAGTAAGGCTTGGAAGGAAGAAGCCTTCACAAAATAAGAAGAATACAATAGAAATCGAATTAAGAACTCCGAAGGAGCCCTCTACAGTTCGAGCACAAAAATGGACAAAGGAAACTCAAGTGGATGAGGGTACTCTTGATGCCGGAAATAAGAAAAAGGGAGGGAAGAAGGGTAAAAAGGGAAAGAAAAAATGATTTGTGGTTTCAAATGTACAACTAACAAAAAATATAAATGTATACATACCCATCAAGAGTTATGGAACATATATGTTAGCGTAATTCTTTACTTTTTGCCCCGAATATAAGACTGGTAGTACTTGAGTTAACTTAGGTTAACATTTCCACGTTTTATTTAAATACATATATACAAGCAAAGTTCGTAACCATATTGTAATTTAACGTACGTATGTAGGTGAGTTCAGGGTCCTTATTTTGTATTATTTTCGGATTCAGATTGCGATTCGAAAATGAAATCCAATTCTCAAATGAATTCGTTTTTTGCATGATATTCTAATTGGATGTAAGTGCTTCCAAGTCAAAACCAAACATTTTCGGAAGTCAGATTGTCAAAACAAATAGCAAGCGTTATTAAAATTACTTCTTGAATTCGTTTTAATGGACAGTGCTGCTATTTGGTTTGAGGACGACGAAGAACAATTGGAAAATATCGAACGGAGAGATCGTTCTAGCATTATGGAACTAAGCAATGAGAAGAAAGATATTTGATTTACTGTTTAATCCATTTAAATGTTATGTCGAATATATTACATATTAAAGCTTTGCGAAAAACTTTCTACCTGTACCTACAAGTTACAACCTACAATAGGCAACAGACCCAAAGCTACAGAAGGCAGTCTAATCCAAAGTTGGTTTGATACATATATGTACACATGTACATATATATGTATGTCTTCTTTAAGGCGGTAGAACAAATCACTTGAATAGATCTGTGTGGATCTTGAACCAATACTTCGAATTCTGCAGGTTTTGTGTGTTGGTATTTGGTCGCCCCCCTTTAGATAGTCCAATAAAACACGATATTTATTTTTAAATATATGCTATGCAATTATGGAAAAAATACAAAATTTTAAATTTCCTAAAAAATGTTGGTATTACTTTTGTTTTCTATATTCGGATTGAGGTCTTTTTTATAGAAATAGAAAATACCAATTTCCGATTTTCGAATACATTTGCTATAGAAACGAAATACAAAATAAGGCCTCGGTTCTGGGATTTTAATTGGAGAACACGTTATTATAGCGTCACAAAACATTTAATATTAAGTGGTGGACATGAATTTAGCACAATCAAAGTGGTTACTATGTTTTAAAATTATCTCGTTTTTTGTTTTTCTAACTAAATGCATATTTTTACTAAATTGCTCACGTCTATGCCCCAGAATATATACCATTAGTTCAACGAACAAGTTTCGCTTTAGTTTGTGTAACATCGTCAGTTATTGTCATTCACGCGTGTTAATAGCTTGACATAAATTTAGCACATTTAGAATATTGTGTAATTTTTAAGTTTTTTTTTTGTTTTAAGTCCAAATAACTTTTAAGGTAATTATACAGTTTCAAGTGCTGAATAAAAAAACATGGAAAAAAATGTAAATAGGTATGGCAAAAGGACAGTGGTCCTCAGAAGAGAAAGCGGCTCTTATTTTTCGAATGAAAGGCAAAGGTAAGACAGTTCCGGAGATTTCCCAATTCTTGGAGTGTTCGAGAAGATGGTGTATGACGCTATATGGTATTTTCAAAGGTTTGGGGTAACAAAAAATGTTAAACAAGCTCCTCGTGCACGCAAAACCACTCCGAATCATTTACCGAGCTTGTGCTAAAGACCCGTTAAAGAGCTCCAGTGAGCTAAAGAATGAGCTTTCATCAGAAAAGCGCATAACTGTGTCCTCAAGAACAGTAAGGCGGCGGCTAAACGAACAAAATTTTCGGGGGTGCATAACGCAACGGAAACCTTTAGGGTCGAAGAAAAATGAGTGTGCTTAATCCGTGACCACCACTGTAGGTTCCTTTATCCCCTGATTTTGATAAAATTTTATTATGTGGTAGAAGGCATTTTTTTTGCATTTTAATGTATATAAGTACATATATACGTCGCAAATGGTGTCCATTTTTGGAATTCTCCTGCGTGTTTTTTTTTTGTAAAAACGGGGACCTACATATGGATGTGTGTACATTATAGGGTTATGACCTTTTATCACTCGTTCTAGTCTATATCTCGTAAAGTATTTTACAACCCCAACATAGTATATACATATGTACGTCAAAATTCTTAGAAACATCTTAGAAAAATCGGAGAGTAGTACCCTTTTGTAAACATTTAACGAAAATGCTTCTCCAGTATGAGAACTGGTATTATATTTTATGGTTTTCGAACCCGCTTCAAACGTGATCTGTTGTCATTTAAAAAATGAAATGATGAAACGTGTAGGTACTCAACACACATCTCGGATACGTTGCTTCGATTCCAGATACAAAATTAAATTTTTTTTATGCATATAAAGTGTCAATACTTTATTGAACTTAATTGAGATACCGTATTTGTTAAGTTTCTGAAAGAGAGCTTTACATACTATATATAAAGCCAAAACCTGCTCGAAAATCAACAAAAAGGCCTCTTCTACAATTTCGCTATTAAATCCCAGATTTTTTTTGAAAATGACCTCATTGTTCAGTTTTTGAACCGAAATTTCACCTAAATTTTCTTTATTAGAATAATTATACATACATATATACGTTGTACACAAATTTTACTTCATTTCATTACATTTTACATATTGGCGAAGTGTGCATTATTAAACTTTAAGAATTACATAAGGATTTTTCACGGTAATTTGTCCACACTCTTATATTTTTTAAGAAACTACTTGGTGTAATATGAGCTAATACATACAGTGGCGACAAAATAAATAGCACAGTTACATGGTAACTAATAATAATGGTCTAAATCTGCAGCTTAATCGATTAAACATAAAACAGTTTTAGTTTATATAAAGTGTAACTTCTCTATTAATTAACGGTACATGTTACTTCTTAAATCATCCTTGGCTTTTGAAATTAAATAACATTTTGTACAATTTAAATAGCACACCTTTTGTTTAATACAATTAATTTGTCACTTTCAAATCTAATTCTTGATATGAATAAAGTAAGTGATAATAAAGAGTTTCTTTTGCAAGAAATTTAAAGGTTTAAAGAATTTGGTATATCAACAACAGTATGGGACGAGGAATTCATTCCACGGAGGATTTCAGACGCTGTGTTCTTGCCTATAAGAATAAAGAAAGCTCGAATTCGGACATTGCGCGAAAATTGAAGTGGTCACGAAAAAAGGTAATTAATACCCTTCAACATTACCAAGAAATGGGCTCGATCCAAAACAAACTGCGTAAGGATCGGTCGCGTAAGACCACCTCTAGGACCTCGACCATTGTTCGTTCGAGCAAACTCGATCCATTTTTGTCAGCTCCTAAAATAAAATTAAAAATTGAAAGGGAGGTGAACGTGGATGTTTCTGTTAGCACACATAAAAATCGCCTTCGAGAAAAAAAATTGTTCGGACGGATTACCAGACAGAAACCATTGGTATAAAATCGGAATATGTCACGTCATTTAGAGTTTGACCGTAACCATATTAATAAAAATTCAAATTGGTGGGAGAATATTATGTGGACCATTATAAGACGGGAAACAATAGGTAAGACGCGGGATCAACCAAGAATTCAACCTTAATACGTCATAAAAATGGTAAAGCATGGTTGAGGCAACGTTCTTGTATGGGGGTGTTTTTCTTCGCGTGGTGTTGGTCCGATTTAGCAGATTGAGGGCATTCTGAAGCAAATGAAATACAAGGACATTTTGAGCAATGTTATGCTTCCTTATGCTGAATAAGGAAATGCGACTGATACGGAAATTTTAGCACGATAATGACCCGAAGAATACAGCTAAATCTGTAAAGCAGTGGTTATTAAGCCAGAAAATTGACAATTTAAGTTGGCCAGCTCAGTCCCCTGATCTAAATCCAATTGAGAACTTGTGGAGGGATGTCGACACATCAATAGACAGAACGGCGGCCACAAATTTAGATCAACTTTGTGTAGAGATTCTACGTGCTTGGAGTGCGATACGTTGGAGAGAGGTGTAAGGCCCTGGTATCATCAATGTGCCGTCGATGTACTAAAGTTATAGAAGTAAATACTACCCGACTAAATATTGATGAGATCTCCATATTTACTTTTTTCCTTTTCTTCACTGTTCTATTAAATTTAATGAATTTCGTAAAGTGTGCTATTTATTTCGACTGCAAGAAATTAGAACGAAGAATACTTTTTAGCTTTTTTTTGTAAATATGAAGGAAATGTTTCAGGTTTTTAGTTTTTTAAGTGAACTGTACCTAATTCTATTTTGTTACATAAGTAGTATCTTTTTTTACTGTAGATAAATACAAAAATTGTAAGTTTGAAAAAATATTATGTCGCCACTGTATATATGTACATACATATAAGAAACTACTAATAAATATTAGGCTTAATAGAATCGACAAAAGTCAAATAGACTTCTTTATATAAAAAAAAAATTAATACTTAGTGCAACAGATCTAAGGGACCCAGGGCCCAACTTCTCACAACCATTCGTGTTGTACGTGCTATTTTCTTTACAAGAATGGAAGGGGCCTACTGTTTAATGCCGTGTCCGAAGGGCAGTTTATTATTTGAGAAGCTTTCTCAGGACAGTTGTACTCTCGGATGTTTGTCTGACGCTCGCGAGAGCTGGGGCCGTGAAAAACTTGTAGGTATTTACTCATAATATTTGTTTGCTTTTAGTAAATGTGTTATTGCTAAGTCCAAATTTCAATCTACTTAGTTCTACGTGCAGTCTCTTTGATTATAAAAGATTTTGTTTATATTCCTTTTTTTGATATTGTATAATAGATATTTATCAAATGCAATCGTAATCAAAGTCAACTTTTGAATTCCTATGTGCGAACCATATAAACGAAATAAATCGAGTGCGCATACTCCTAATGTGCCAAAGTTATTACACTCAATGCACTCAAATCATGATGCATCTAACATCGCTACATACACTCAAAAACTTGGTCTGGCAACCAGACAGACCGATGTCTCAGCTATTTGACTACCTGACTGGAGAAAGATGACACATCTACGTACGACTGGGCATCTGACTAAATCAGTCTAACCGAAGTGAAATTTATAAAAATTATACAACAATTGTACAAGGTTTATATTTTAAAATTTTAGCTAAACTCATGGAATTGCATCGATTTGCCCTAGCAAATCCAAAGAATTTCCAATTTCAACATTCCATACATTTCCAATCCTTATGGAGATTAATAATTAATTGAAATAATGGCAATGATTGGAATTTTTCTATAAAAGCTCTCGGTAATAAAACAAGATCATAAAACAAAATAGCCTCTGCAATAGCAATGCTTGGCAGAAAATGGGGAGCTTGCGGGAATGGGCTATGTGGAAATAACTGCCCATCGACGAAGATGCTGCAGCAAGCCCCACAGATACACCAAAGTGATATACACACATTAATTGTTTACAATTGCGTTGCGGCTGAGCATCGATCGCCACTACGAGACCATTTCACCGACTTAGTGTTCCAATGGCTTTCTGACGTTCAGCACGGCGAATGCTAAACCGAAAACTGATAGTAGTGAAACGTCTTTGGTCAGGTTCGAACGAAGTTGGCCGCTGTCTATGGTACGTCAACAGGTGCCTATTATAGAGAATCCATATATCTGCCGTGGTATTAGTTGCTTGCGTCGTCGTCGGCGTCGTTGTCATTGTCGTTGTCGTTGTCGTTGAAATCGTAGTATACATGAAAAGTGACTTGGAAAACCTGACTTCATTCTGAAGTAACTTTGATCGCGCATCCACTGCCAAGTGAAACAAAGCTTTTCTCGGTGTGTTTTAAGCTTTTTGCAGATATTTATGATCATTTGTACCGGCTAGTAGTGATAACCAAGTTCAATTGTTTTACAAAGAAAAAAAGAAAAGAAAATACGGGCATCTATGATGCACAATGAAATTAAAAAACGAAAATTTGTCTTTCACGGAAGTTATGTTTAAATTAGAAAGTGTACGAAGGACTTTCGGAAATTGTTTGTGTATTCAATTTGCGTTAATATAAAACAAAGCACTTCTTTCTCTCATTTATTTATGGAAATTTGTTCGATCACAAGCACGCACTGACAGAGAAGATGATTCGAGTTGTTTTCTGTGGGCTGCTGTTGATGTGGATTACGGAAGCGAACAGCGGTAGTAATTTAGGTTACAAAAATGGTAAGTTTTTTTGAATTTCAGTGCTATCCTAGCATCAAAACAGGATCGATGTATCGATACTTTTACTAAACGAAGAAATAGGTATCCGAAGAAAATCCGGTTAAACAAATTATGTGAAATGCGGTTCGAAAGTCAAGACATACGAACGTAATTGGATCGTTCAAACAAGTTTCATACTGATATAAACGTCCCTTATCCTGGGGTTACTGTACTTACGTTCAATCTTAAACTAGGCAAGTTGGTTTGCGGTGACGGTTACAAATAAATTGAATAGAAGACACGCTCCAGATGCAAACGAATGCTGCTATGTTGCTTACACTTGGATATTGTTGCAATAGTAACGCAGTGCAACTATAGAAAAAAAAGAAAAAGTTAGCGTAGATAGGTAGTTAAATGACTAGTATTTCTTGATTAGTTCACACTTGAATGAGATGATTGGATGAAATAAAAAGGTGCTAATTCAACCTTGTTATCTCAAGCATACATGTGAGGCTTAAGGAAAAATGAAAACAATGTGCTCTTTCTCGACGTCAAGATTTTCAAAATTTGAATATGGGGAAAAATTAAACGGGAAACTGGCATAGTTCGAGATCATTTATTTAAAAATGCATGCATACATACATACATACAATCATACGTAACTAATTAGGTTTTCATACAAATTAACTTTCATATGGTTTAGTAGTTGGAATTGTAGTCTCTGGACCATAACGCTGTTTTAATTATAGTAGGACAATTGGTACATTAGCTTGAGAGGATACATTTAATCATTCATCTATCGAGTAATCTGCCACAGAAAGTGGTAATTAACACTGAGAAGTGAAATCTATTAAGAGCATTTTTTTGGTATTTTGAATGGTAAAAGTATTGTAATATGTCAATATGCCACTATGTGTAGCTCAATCGATAGAGGAATATGTTATTTACAGACTTTTGCAGATTTTTTCTCCTGAATATTGAGACTCTCATTGACTATCATTCTGTGGTATTCCAGAATTTTAAATATTATAAATATTTTACAAATTTAATTAATTTGTTTACCTACACATATGTATACACTACATTTTTGTTTTAAATAAAAAATGTTAAGTTAAAACTTTTGCACAGTATCTGTTATTTTCTAGATTTTAATTATAAAGTTTTTTTGAAAAATTTTTAATAAAATTTTTATACAATTCCTAAAAAAAAAAAAACTGAAACCAGTTAATTTAATCTAAACTTATCTAGTCATTTGGCATTTTTCATGCCTCTCCGCCTGTTATAAATAAAAGCTTCAACCCCAACAAGCCAATATTTCCCGACTTAATCTGTCAATATTATTTAAATCCCTTTCAGGGACGACCACGCAGTATCATAGAATACCCAATATCCTCCCCTAAGAGCATAGGTCTATGGCCATTCTTGCAGCATGATACTCGTATATGAAAGGAATGTTTGACTGGTCTTAGAAATAACCATACTCGTATGCAGATACAAAAATGCCTCCGGTGGTATATGCCCATTTACTAATGAATTTCTAAAATATTCAGGGTTAGGATATAAGAGAACAGAGACTAGTATCATCTCGTCAATTCTGGATACCACGGAAGCATCCAATAATCTTTTGTTTGATACGTAATACCGAAAGTCGGAATGTGTGCTTCTTTACAATCTCATACGAGCTCAAAGACATTTTCGGTCAAAAACTCACCCTTTTTCCATGTAAGATGGCTTTATGTTCCACCATACTCGCATAGGTCAGAATTGGACTGAACAAGTTTCATAGCAGATGATGAAAGCCACAATATAATGCCTTTTAAGGATTTGGATAGTCAACCTATGATTAATAAATAAAACCCACATAACTTAGAGTAGATTTTAAATGTATGGATGTACGTAAATATATTGCAATTTATGTTATTCATAGAATTGTACTTACCATTCGCTAAAAATGTCGAGCTGAAAGTGCATTTTAAATGTTCTTTCGTTGAAAAAAGCTAAACGTCAATTCATAATAAAGGGCATTTCATATCCCTTTCTAGTTTACTGTGAATAGGGTTATGAATTTATCATAAAGCACTCAGCACCATAGCGTGCCCATCGCGATCCTAAGGATATAAATCTAAACCAAATCAAATTGGTTGATTGATTAACTGAAAAAAAATCCCAGTAAGTTGTGGCCATCGCAACAGATCCTGCCATGAAATTAGAAAACGACTTGTAATATATGTATTTTATGCTTTATAGATGGATGAATCACATTGCAAATTGCAATCAATTATTTAATTAATTATCTTTAAT
This sequence comes from Xylota segnis, assembly GCA_963583995.1. Lineage (NCBI taxonomy): Eukaryota > Metazoa > Arthropoda > Insecta > Diptera > Syrphidae > Xylota > Xylota segnis. The sequence continues at coordinate 26,882,020 of OY757238.1, forward strand.
TCAGATTTTCTCTGATTTCTCTACTGCTAAGTTGGAACCAATGCGAAGTTGGCTACTAGCAGTCCGTATATAATACTTCGTGGACAAAAGTTTTCACACAAACGAAAACTATATTAGATTTTAAATTCATTCTTTGGAAAATAGAATTGTTAAATGATAAGGTTTTTAGTGTAATAGATTTAAAAAATATAATTTTTTTTTATATAAAGGGAAAGATTCGATAAATTATTAATTTTAGTGTGGACAAAAGTTTTCACATATGTAGATATTTGTCTGTGGGCCACAATTCGAGGCGAAATTAGAATTTTCATTCTAACCTTAAAATTAAGGGTATTTTACTTAAGGCCGATTTAAGTTACAATGGATTTTCTCGAAAACAGCTCCAACAATTTTGATGAAATTTGACATTTTAAAGTTTGGGTACATGCTATAATAGGACTGGTTTTGCTGGCTTTTTCTCTGTTATTTTTGCACTAATTTGGTTAAAAATTAAAATCTAATAGTTATAGCATTATTACAAATTAATAGGTTCTCCAATGTTGGAAAAAACGCTCCTACTTTTTAGAAATTTTTTCTAGAAATCAAAAAAAATTTTAAGATGAAATTGATAGGCCTTGGAGTTTCCGATAATTCGCCTGAGAAAAATATATGTACATATATATATGTGTATACATATATGTACATACATATATATAATACATATAAGTATGTATACTTAGTCTTGCAACCGTTACATTTTATCTCGCGTGATGAAGAACATTTCGAATAGTTTGTAGGTGGACATGTTTTTAAATCCGTTTTACTTAGATGATGTACTTTAAGGCTTTTTTTAAATTGTTCTTAATACTTACACCATTTGTCATTAAGCTTTAGAGCAGAAAAGTCCTGTCCAGAGATCATTCACTTTCTTAAAAATCGAACTGAATGAAAGTATCCTTTCATAATTTAAAATACATAAGTTTACTTGTTAATTCTTTGATTCTTTTAAACTCATCCGCCATATTGAAATGTTGTCATCATAATTCAATGATTTCTGATAATGACAACAAGATATAATGAAGCAAATTCGAAAAACAAAGATGAAGAAAAAAAAAATTTGTCAAATAGATGCAAAAAAATCTTATCCACATACACTGGGCAAATGTATTTTTGTCGCATTATCCCTTTCTGTTGCACGTATTTGAATCTCTTTTAACATGCGCCTTGTAATAGCCATCTAAGTGACGTACAGGGTGAACCATATTGATCTTTAGTGTGATTAACCTTATGTAAAAACCAAACGAAAAGCCCCATCCAATTTCTACCTAGTTTTACTCTTTATGAATTTTAGCAGGCTTTATATTCCGTCAAATCGTTTACACTCGATTTAGTTTTAGTATAGCAGAAAAATTGAAAATAAGTAAAACGTATACAAAAATGATTGCATTTTTGGAATTAAAATATTCCCAAAATCGTATTCTGAACTAATTTCAGCTAACAGTAAGTGAAACTAAATGTCTATTTACGCAACGGTAATTAGAATTTTAGAAATTCCAGATCGGTGGCGACTGAATTTCTGTACTAAGGACAAGGTAAAGCTCGCATAACAGACTCACAACTCGAAAATTAAGAGATGTTGCAATTGTTTTGGGGTTTTCAAAACTCTATAATGCTCTTTACCTTACTATTTTGGTCTGCAAGAAAATATATCGTTTATTGGACTGTAATAAGTACTGGGAATGGAAGAAGGAACATCGAGTGGTTTTTTATGAAATAAAAGCTTTGGTCGATTTAGGGCATCTGGTGATGAAGTATGACGCTTCCAAGGTTCCTATGCTAGAGTGCGAATGAGACAATGCAGAGGAGGTCCAATTATTTTTGCGAGAGAAACTGCAACCAAATTGACAAAGCAAATTGGTTCAAGAATTATATCTGGAACTACAAATTTTCATCAGTATGTAGCAGTTCGGGAGGTAACTATTATTAGAGATCATATAACGTCAGTGGGGATATTCGATATGAGGTTGTGGGCTTACGAAAAAAAATTGATTCCTGCCAGTGATTTGAGATGAAATTTCCCGTGTTGGTAGCAATCAAAATCTTTTTTCCCTCGGTTATTAATAATGAAATAAAACCAGTTTTTATTCAATCATGCAGGTAAGCCTATTCAATGTAGGTAAGCCTTGGACACATACATCACGAAATATTGGCTAGGTTGTATTACAGCAATTCATGTTCCGAATTACGTAGGCAATACCCAAAATTATCTGAATGACTGTCAAACCTTTTATAGGCAGTCACGGTTTTATTGTTTTAGTCCTTTTTTTGAAGCATATCTGGCCGACGTTTACCAACACATTTTTATAAATGCTATAATTTTATTATAGATTCGTTGTTTGAGCTTCGCATTATTCACTGAAATGATTTTTTTGCGAGCCATGTTTATCAAAATACTAAAAGGTATATAAGTACTATTGATCCAGTTCAAGGATATGGTAAATTGTTAACCGGGTCATGCACACAACACAAGTGTTTGCAGTGAACTGTTGGCAGCAAAAACCTTTTTTGCTAGATATTTTCTTAAATAAAAAAGAAACGCTTGCATATGGTATACATACATATATCACATTTTTTTAGATTAGGCTTCGTAAGGTATGCGTGTCGTTCTGGAGTTTGGTAAGCTCTACCCCGATATGACGTTTAAGTAAATAAAGTTAAGTAAGTAGTTTATCAATGGTGAAGAGAGTCAAGTACAATGCTTATGTACATAGTCTACGGTTTGCTATACCGTACGTGTACTTAGGTAAATTCATATGTATTGACTTATTTTTAAATGACTATTTTACCTTTGTTATCAATCTGGCCTCAAACTATAAAATGGGACCATATCGATGGGGAAAAGGTTTTGGAAGGGTACATAATTTTAGAAGAAGTTTTAATAATATGATATGAAAAAGTGTTTTTGTTAAGTTGGCTGTAAGTAAAGTACCATTTTAGCTCATTTTGACCAAAAACGTGGTATGGCATCTTATAGGATTTTGTAAAAGTAGCCTAATATGAAAATAAAACAATAACGAGCGGAAAGTACCCGAGAAAATCGTACCTTTATGAAGTTGGCTATAAGTAAAGTATCTTTCATAACAGTTTTAGCCAAAAACGTTGTATGTCATCTTATAGGGTTCTAAGAGACTAGAGGTAATATAAAATTGAATCGAAATCGTTTCAAGAAAATCCATTTTTATTGAAATCGGCCTTAAGTAAAGTACCCTTAATTTTGAGGTTAAAATAAAAATTCCAATTTCGGCTCTAGGGATTATCCCACAGACCACAGATATGAAGTTTCAAGTAAATCCGTCTAGCCGTTTTCGCTGCAGTCGCATATCCAGACAGACAGACAGATGGAATTGCCGGACCTACTTTTTGGACTTCTCCATCATAGTAATGTCAAGTTTGATTAAAATCTCGAATTCGGAATTTTTTCCGGAATCCAAAACTTGCCCTATATACATACATACTATGTACATATATGTATGTACATAGGTGTCGTTTTCCAATTTAAAAATTAAAAAAAAAACGGTGGATATTTCAAAATTGCCTTATATTCTTAATGTAAGCAAATTTTGCTTTATCAAAATCGTGTTTTTCGAGAATATTTTTTTTCTGTGAGAAAAATGAAATATGTCAAGTTATGGTGGAAATCTTGAGATCATATTTTTCAAGTAAAGGGTAATTTATTAAGAAATACTTTTTTCAAAAGTAAAAAAAAATCAACTTTATCGGGTTATATTTGTTATTGAACAAAAGAACTATTCTTGACATTTCTTTATTAAAGATTATTCCTTTCAAATATTGGTCGTAACTGCGGTTAATATGGTCTATTCTGAAATTAAGTTGGAATTTGGAAGAATATTTTGTCTAAAGAAACTTAAAAATCCGCGATATTTATTTGTTTGCATATTGACATATACATACTTGCAGTTTTGTATGATACAAAATTTTTGTTTGCTGATATGTTTTTAAAAAATGTAATGGCTGATATTAGGTTTAAATTCCGCAGCATTTACATATCTTTTCATTGCATATTCACTATCGATGGGTGAGCTGGTTTCATCAACAACCAATGCGATTTACTTTAGGCTTTTCATCACTGATTCTGAATAAAAGATTGAACAAAATTATGGATCAAGTAGGCAGAGCGTCCCTTACTTGAACTATTATGTATACCATTTATTTTAATGTTTGTTCACATGTACATATATCAGATTATTCAGAATGCAAATTTTGGTTAAATCAAAATTATGGCAATTCTTTTGAGAAGGTATTCTTTAACATTTTGTGGAATGCAGATGTTTTATTGTAGCTCGTAACAAAACAAATCATGCCCACCTGAAAACCTCAGGATCATTAAAATTTTTAATGGTTCTTTGGAGTGACATTAACAAAATTACATAACTAAAGATTGAATTGAAAATAAGACACTAAAGCGAAATCTAGTTGTATGTAAATCGTTAGAAGCATAAATAATTATTTAATTAAATTGACATTTGATTTATATTTATTAACAAAAGCTGCAAAATATCTTAAAAGTGTTATTTAGATGGAATGATCGGAAGACATAAAACCCAATAAAACATGAGGAGTATAACCTTTTAAGACGTATGTATGTATGTATGTACATATGTATGTACACATCATGTAATTTAGTTCTGAAAAATAAAATCAAAACGCTACTAGCAACCACTTCAAGAATTTAACCAGATTTCCTCCATATAATACCTACATATATGACATCAAAATAGAAGCTATATTTGCTTTAATATCCGGTCTAAGAAATCAACCTTCTTAACCCAACCAAAACCATTGGCTTAAAGAGTAGGCTCTAAATTCGACAATAAATACGTACATGTGTATATGTACATATAAACATATAGCCAGTAAAAGTTTGAAGAATACAAAAGCATATGAACATTAAAGAATGTTGTAGGTACCTACCCCACCTTGACCTGACAACATTGTAGTTTCTATAGTTTTATTTTGTTATGTTCTACCTAACAAATTCAAGTAAGACACCTTTTTGAATAACTTTAATAATATATTTGAATGTTTATTAAACCCATCGTTGACAAAAGGGTGTTTTTTTCCAGGAATATATGCACACATGTATGTCTATCTAAATATACATTTATTGAAAATGTTTTTTTTTTTTATTTTCTTAAATAACCTAAACAACTTAATTATTTCTAAAGGATTATTAAACTATAGGACGATACTATGCATAGCATAGTTTAAAAAAATAATTTGAATAGTAAGGTTGTAAATTCGAAAACAAGTTTAAACTAAATATTCTAAAATAGTTTGAAATAAAATAGACTAATAATATGTATATATACATAGTAGTGAGGCAATCGGGTTTACTGACTTTTAGAAATAGAATTAAACTTCTTGGGCTCCATCTGATTAGACCAATTAAAAAAATGAATACATAAAAAGGAAAGAATAAAATACATAAAATGTATTGTATTAAGGCTAGTTGCGAAATGCGTTTTTGATACATTTTTACTTGCCTACATATACATAGTATGTAAATATATAAATAAACAGGTGAAGTATTAGTTTCGCCAAAAATTTCGTAGTAGACGGTTGTGTATGATGCATTATTAACTAAACTTTTAAGAAATAATTGTGAGTTAATTTTGTATACACATATGTATGTACATATAACTCCCTAATGGTTGCGTGTCCGTGCACAAGGGTACCCTAAGTTTAGGTGTTACATTTTCACTCTGTGCATGACACGCTTTATATTGGATCTTCATCTACCTACCCACCTACAATTTCGTAATAATAGTTTCATGAATCTACATCCCCATTATTCCAGTCCAATCTGGTTGGAATACGAATGAAGAGTACATGTCTGAAGTTCAATCTGCATGCAGATTATTGAAGTTAAACTTTCTTCCAAGAGCAAATTAGAATGGTCCTGTAGTCAGATGCTTTGTGCTTTGTGTCTGGCCCAACTGTGTTAAGGGCAGAAAACACGTTATTCATGATCTATGCTACATACATATATGTATGTATAAAGAACGGCCATACCACGATTGTGATTTTCTAGATCTTATTATGGTAATAGATGAAAATAGATGGATTTTAGATTCAACTGCTCATTTTTTCAGTGTTCCCTCCGATAACTTACTACTTACTATCTTACTTACTTATGAATTTTATATGTACATACATACATATGTTTATATATTACTTATTTTACGTTTTACGCGCAGCTATACCCTTACCCGACGTGCTAAAAGTATATTACAAATCATTTTGTTTCTACAATTTTTACATGACATGTAAATATCATAATCTTCAAAATAAGTTGATTTTAGTTGACAGCTTTAACGCGTTGATACAATACAGAGTGGTACAATGGGTTAGAGTCTAAACGGTTTAAGGTACTACTGGTTTGGAAAATGCTGCTACTCCTTCTTTGAATTGCAAAGAAGCAAAAAGATGTATTCTTTAATGAAATTTCATATATGCACATATGTATGTATGTTTTTTTTTTTTTTTAAGAAGGTGGAAAGCATCGAAAACCTGAGTGTGGGACTTTAATCCACTAAAACCACCTCTGCCTCAAACCCCGGTTCCCCACGGTACCGCCGTTAGGCATTTCATCACAGGGGGCATGTCCGGAGGTGGAAGTGCGAATGCACGAAAGTCTGTCTGTCGGTGTGTGTATTATGTACGTATGTATGTATGCATGCATGTATCATTGTGTCAGGTGTGTATTTCTATGTATGAGTATGTGTATGGATGTGTGTCGGTTCGTTGTGTTCGGTTGCTTGGTAGTGTGCGTATGCGTTGGTACATGTATTTGCCGGAGTTTGCAGATTCTTACCGTCGGGTTGCTCGTTCTTCCAGGCGAAGCTGCTGCATTATCATTGCGATAACTTCATTTGCCGTCTCCCAGGCTTCAGACGTCGTTAGCATGAAAGTTATCAGCCCTCTTGGTGTCACCTGTCCACCTATTGCCATTTCGAGTATATCCCTGGCCGTCGAGTATCCTCGGCATTCCATCAGGATATATTCTGCATTCTGGGTTTTCCCATCGCAATGCGGGCAGTATGGGTCATCCGCATGTTTGTACTTGTAGAGGTACTCCCGGAAGCATCCATGCCCCGAGAGGAATTGCGTTAGGTAGTAGTTTACCTCTCCGTGTCCTCTACTGTTCCACTCCTCTATGTTGGGGATTAATGTGTGGGTCCATCTCCCCTTGGTGGTAGTATCCCATCTATCTTGCCACTGTGCCTGGATGGCAGCGCCAGCTATTCTTCTTTGTTCCGGCTCGGTTCCACGTTGTTTGGCTGCCTTTTTGACTTCTAAGTGTGGGCTCGACTCAATGGTATGCTCGCCAACCTGTATGGTGAAGTGTTCTACCCTTTTTCTGCTGCTTATTAGTACTGCTTCTGTTTTGTGGTCCACCAGTTCTAAGTTTGATGTCTGTAGCCAGGCCCTGACATCTCTGATGGCATGCCCACATTTCTCTGACGTTTCGGTCATCGTTTTTGCCACAACATCTACTGCAATATCGTCCGCGTATGTATATGTATGTATGTACATATATACATATGTATGTGGGCCTTCTTCTATTCGTGTAGAGAATATAACACGCACAACACAAATGGTTGTGAGAAACTAGGCCCTGGGTCCCATCGAACTGTTCTGGCAAGTATTTATTTTTTTTTTGTATGGATGCAACAGCTTTAAATGAAACCAAAGAACATTAAATATAAATATTTTCTACAGTTTCCTTAGATCATTTAAGCTTTTCAAACTGTAAGTTTAAAGAAAGAGAACATTTTTCTACAAGAGTTCTACCAAATTAGTGCTAAAGTCAACAGATTGACTTGTGCATAACTTAATGGTTTTTATTGAAATATTGAAAAAACTTTCAAAAGTATTTTTGTTTTGAAAAAGTTTTCATATCAGTTAATTATTCAAAGGTTTTCAGAATTTTGTGATGGCAGCTGTCATCAATCAGGATTATACTACGTTTTCCGTGAAAAATTGAAAATACCTACTTACACCTAATCAAACTCACATACAGTAAGACTCCACACAACTTGACGCACTTTCAATTAAACGGAAGTTGATGTTCATCAAATTACCTTTTACATCTTGCAATATCAATAATTGCCTTTTGACTGAACTCACATTAATACTGGCAGATTCGCCTTCAACTAAGAGCTCAATTACGGAAGTACATATAAGGAGAACATTACCACAAGCTGCAATAGGTACATACATACATATATACATATTTATACAGGTTATATGTGGTTAAATTGTTTATAAATATTTTTAGGTGTTTAATTATCTGGTTTGAGTAAAAGTTGAAAATATGGATTCCTCTCACTTTGTGATCATTAGTTTCAAGTACGTTTACGTTTTAACATTGAACTTGAAAGGTTTTTTATTCGCATCTAACTCCAAGTGGATTTCTCGTTACCATATAAATATTTGTGCCATTGTTTCAAGTTATTTTTATTTCTCATGTCTGAATTCTCATTGCCACCTAGTAGATTGAGTGGCACAATTCATTAGAGTGAAAGATTTTGTTATAGTTTTTTGCTCATCGTACTTTAGCTCAGTACGAGTATTATGAAAACAATTACTTAGAAAAATTTTATTGTGAGTTTGATTTAATCATTGTGAAAACAACTTTATAGTAGATGTCTATAGGTACAAAGAATGGCCTATTTTTTTTTTTTTTTTTTTTCGTGGGTTGGTGTGAATCTTTATGAAGACACTATGATACCCGTGTACTCATAGTAGTGTCAGATTTTTACTGACTAAACACACACTTCCCTTTAGTTCTTGTCGTTTACTACAACTAGGTTTCCCCATCCAGTAGTTTTAGTTTCATTATATGTACGCGAGAGGAAGGTAAATTTTCGGTAAAATCACCTACTAGATCCATTAAGAGTGGTTGTTACTACTTGCGCTAAATCGAACGGTTTCGTTCTTTGGAATCGACGCACAAGGTTTCTCATGTCCAAAATTTGGAGTATGGCGTGGTTGCAATGACCATCAAGTCGAGTTCGTAACTTCCTAGCAAAGTTTATTATTTCTTCGTCCACGGTTGGGATCAATAGATCTCTCTGTATATCATTATTTCGGAGATACCAGGGAGCATTCACAATAGTCCTAATGACTGTGTTTTGAAATAATTGTATGGATTCTCTGTTACTTGCTTTAGTGCAGCCCCAGAGTTGTATGCCGTAAGTCCATATAGGTTTTAGCACTTGCTTATATATAAGCAGTTTGTTGTATCTGCTCAACTTGGAATGTCGTCCGAGTAGCCAGTACATTTCTCTGTATCGGTTGTCAAGTTCGTCGTTTTTTTTGACATGCGCCTTCCACTTGAGCTTAGCATCTAAAGTCATCCCGAGATATTTGGCTTCATTTGCGTACGGTATTTGTACCGAATTAATGAATACGGATATATTGTTTTATGTTTCTATATGTGAAATTAGTATGCGTAGATTTGATCTCATTGAGAGCAATACGCCAAGGTTTTGTCCAATCGCAAGTTTTATTTAAAGCGCATTGTAGTTTTTCAGTAGCGGACTCGACTGTGCTTTCCGTTGCCAGAATAGCCGTATCGTCCGCGAACGTAGCTACTATTGTACCCTCAGTTTGCGGAATGTCACGAGTATATAACAAGAACAGAGTAGGACCAAGGACACTCCCTTGCGGAACCCCGGCGGCAATATCATTAAATCGTGAGTAGTCCGTTCCGTGCTTAACTCTAAATATCCTATTTTTGAGGTAGGATTCTAATATATATTTATATATTATGTTTGTTTTTCGGAAAGATCCTACTTAGTTTATATTTCAGGCCATCGTGCCAAACCTTGTCAAAGGCCTGGGACACGTCAAGTAAAACGCTAGAGCAAATCTGTTTTTCCTCTAGTGCTTTTTCGATTACGTTAGTTATTCTAAATACCTGGTCAATTGTGGAGTGATTCTTTCTGAAACCAAATTGATGATCAGGTATAAGGCGTCTTTCTTCTATAATTGGTTGGATTCGTTTTAGTAAAAGTTTCTCGAATAGCTTCGATATTATAGGCAACAGTGATATCGGTCTATACGATTTTTTGTCGTTTGGCGGTTTACCCGGTTTCGGGATCATTATCACTTCTGAGACTTTCCACGAATCTAGAACGTACAACAACCTAAACGAAGCGTTTATTACATGTTGGAGCTTAATTAACGCCTTTTTTGGTAATTCCTAGATAATTTGTCCGGTAATTAAGTCATAGCCAGGAGCTTTATTATTTTTCAAATTTTTAATTGCCTGACAGAGTTCAGTTAACGACACACGTTTTATTCTAACATCAGATGTCGGAGGCATATTACTTTGATCATCTATCAACATTTGCCCATCAAAAGGCTTAAACGTTTGTTCGAGATGTTCAGCAAATACGTCTGCTTTTTTTTTGTCACTCTTTGGACATTCACCATTATTTTTTCGGATTGGTGCCGAATGCATTTGAGGCTTCTTTATGTTTTTCACTGATTCCCAGAGTGAGTAATTTGGGGTTTTTTCGTTTGTTTAGCCTTCGAGATAGACCGATGTCTCGTGATTTTTTAAGTCATGAATTGTTTTTCTAAGTATATTGCATAACAAGTTAAGGTATGCTTTATGTTGGGGGTAGTGAGTTTGTTGCCATACCCTACGTGCTTTCTTTTTATTTCCGGCGGGTAAGTTGTTCGCTCTTCTTTGGCTACTTTCTTTCTTCGGGTGTTTTTCCATGCGGCGCTCTGAATAGTCGATATAAAATTTTCGAGTTCTATCTCTAACTCAAGAGGTGTATTCAGTGACACATTCAACGTAATTTTTGTTTTGCAATCATGCCTGAAACCATCCCAGTTAGTCCTATTATTTGTTAGCCTTGGTACTCCTTCTGCTTTCATTAGCTTATCACTTATTGTTAAGACTATCGGTGCGTGATCAGAGGAGAGGTCAAAGCTTTCCTCTATTTTCGTGATATTGGTAGATACTCCTTTTGTAACGAAAAGTCTACCAGAATGGAAGTCTATTCCGAAGTTCATACCGACTTTGTACAACAGTCTACCTCTGGTTGAGATTTTTCTCGAACCCCAGAACGTATGTTTGGCATTAAAGTCGCCGCCAATAATAAAATTCGTTCCAAGTGATTCGAAGAGGTCTACAAGCTCGATACTTGTAAGCTTATAACGCGGAGGTAAATAAATAGATGATATATTAATATCTATTGTCTTGTTCTTTACCCGAACTGAGGTTGCTTGTATTGCGTCAAGTTCTGTCATGGAATTTAAGGAATGCTTGATGCAGTCTTTTATAAATAAAGAAGAACCCCCTCTGGGTCTTCCCGAGGGATGGTATGCGTGGTATGCACAAAATCCTCTTATTTTTAATTCAGATTCCCTTGTTAAATGCCTTTCCGAGATCAAGCACACGTCAATGTTGATATTTCTTAAGAATATCTCTATTTCTGCGATTTTTTCTTTGAGCCCATTTGCATTCCATGTTAACATTTTAATTGATTTGTTCATATTCATTTGGTTTTATGTTTTGTACGAGGCTTTATCTCAAGCTTGCTTAGTTTGTCAAATATTATACTATTAATTTGTTCATCAAGTTTGGCAAGGATTATAGAGAATACTTGCGAAACTGGATCCGTCGAAGAAGCTCTTTCTTTGTTCGTCTGGTTCGCTTTTACGGCTTGGGCATACGAGTTGGTACCCGAAAGTTTCGGGGTTACCTTTATTTCGGACAATGATACCTCTTTGGGTGTTTCTTTGTTGGTAGTTACTTTTTTCTTTCCGTTTTCTCGCTTCTCTTTAGTCGGCATACTGTTTTGATGTAAAGTATCGCGCCTTTTTTGCAGTTCGTTTGCAACTTCACAACCACGATAGTTTGCCGGATGCTTACCTTTGCAATTTGCGCAAGTAGCCGGGGCTTCTTTTTTAGATCGCATTTTTCGGATTAATGGCTTCTAGCACATTTTACACATTTCGGTTCCTTTTGACAGTACGATTGTGTATGATTAAAGCCTTGGCAACGTTTGCACTGCGGTATCGATCTCGAAGTTGTGCGCATAGGTTCAATTTTTACTACCATATTTAGAATATTCTTTACTTTGTAGATGTCGTCTATATTTTCGTTTCTCTCGAAAGTGAGCATAAACAACGGAAGTCCATGCTTGACTAAGATTTCATGGCCGTCTTCGGTTTGTTGTTTTCTCTTCTTCAAGATATTTACAATAATTTTCAAGCCTTTTGATTTAACGTCATCTATGACGTCGTCTTTCGTGCACGATGGGTGTAGACCCCTTGCTATAACGGAGTGGTCTTTCGAACTTATTTGCGTAAGTATACCACTGTATCTTTTCCGCATTTAGTTTTTTAGATATAGCGCGGTGACTGTCGGAGTCATCTACTTTGACTTTCCATTCGTTATTCCGAATTGACGTGACTTTAAATTCTGAACTAACAGTTTCTTTAAGCAGACGCTGCGATTTAGTATAGTCCGTAATTCCGACGATATTTATAATCGGCGGAGGACGTGGTTTTCCTTGAGACGGTTTTTGGTTTGGTTGATTTGGAATTTCGATTTCCGTCGATGATCCAGCTTTTCGTTTCTTGCTGGGTCTTTTCTTTGGCGCTCAATTAGTTTCAAACTCGAGTTCTTCTTCATCCGTATGGTATTTAGGACTAGCTGCACATGAAGTTGCTTCGCGTTTTTCTTGCGATTTTGAGCTCTTTAAAGCTGCGTTTTCATTTATTAAAAATTCTACTTCTTTTTTCAGTTCTTGATACAGTAGATCCATTTCATTTAGTTTTAGACGGAGTTTCTTGTTTTCTTCCGCCATTTGTTTAAATTTCTCTGAGTCGCATTTGTCTTGAGCTTCCTCTTCCGGCGGACTTCTTTTTCCGGAGATACACGTCCTTGATGGTGGGGACCGTGCTACCCTTGATTTGTTCACAAAGGGATTTATAAGATGCAATAATTGGCTCTCCCCAGAATCCGTAGAGCCGACCTCCGAAGAGGGTGGATTTTCCAGTGAATCTGGACTGCCACCTGGTGTATTATATCTTATTGTTTTATCCATTGCATTTAAGTGTATACTAATTATCCCGCGTATACGGTGGGTGGATTTTAGTCGCCTCTTACGACAGGCATGCCTACCTCGGGTATATTCTAACACCTAACCCGAAGGGGGTTGGCCTATGAGAATATATAATACTTGCTAAGAAACATTGTAACTTGGAATTTATGTTTAGATTCCGAAAAGATATCGTTATTTGCAATCAAACCACTTTTGGAATCATCGACATTACCGTGTTATTGGTAATTTCGGTACTTTACTTTTAGCCAATTTGACAATAAGTGAATTTGCGAGTAAAAGGCTCCAAGGATTTCGTTTCAATTTTAAATTAAAACTATTCGTTTAAAACTCTTCAAGATGGCATCTAACGTTTTTGGCCAATATAAGTATATTTGTATATTCTCGTTTTTACTTCAAATGCACGCAAAACTTATAGATGAACATAGGTGCAAGTTTGTACGACCCAGTCTCCAAAATCCATTATATAAGCGTAATAAGTGTGATGAGTGGATTTAATCAATGCGTTTGTGACTATCAATCCCAAGTTATCGCAATTGCTCCGCTGGAATCAATTATCGCTGAAAATCACGTCCAATGTGTCGCATGTTCACAGGTATGTGTTTTTATACCTTATTTCAAGGGTATATATTACGTTTGACACATAGTTTGTAGTATAGAGATATAATCGAGGTAGACCTTACAAAGCATATACACATATTCATGATCATTACGAATGTCCATCCTTCCATCCGTCTGTCTGTTTGTACATCGCCACTTTCTGGTCTTACATTTAAAACTTAAATTTATACCTGGATTCTGAGATAAAAAAGTAGCACAAGTATAAACATTTTTGAAATTCGCTCACTGCAACACCCATTTTTCAAACCTTTAAGATTTTACATGAAATCAAAAATATTTACTAAGACCCCATATTCAGATATTCCCCAGGCATTTTTATCAAAAAAGCGATTTTGATGAAATTTTGCTCGAAAGATCAACAGAAATTCAAATGAATCGTTGAAACTCAACAAAAAATCCCATGCGGCTGCGGTCACTTCATAATGGCTGCATAATAAGGAGAGTATGGTATGGTTTTTTATCCGTTTTTATAGCGTTTGTTTGGATTTGAAGTGTCAGAACTCAAAATTAACGGTGTTGTATTGTTAAGCGGCTCCTATTTGATATAAATTAATATTTAAGATATTAAATATACAGCTCTTAACACTTTGCAATAGTAGGTATAATATTTGTTTTCTAAAACATATTTCCCGAAAAATTTTACTTCATTTTTATCACTTCATTAATTCGATAAATATTTAAGCAAAAGAAAACATTTTTCTAGCCCATACCGATTGTCTTGCACTCATGAACTAGGAACGACTTATAGGTACATACATATGTACATATGTCACATTATGCACATGTGTATATAATTTCTCCTGATTCTTTCTAAAAATTTGAAAGCAATGGAAAGAAAGACGTTCGTAAGCTCAAGGGCAGATTTATATAACGGCTGAACGCATTAACTTTAATCTTCATAACAGGTCTATGAGTTCAAAATCTTTTTATTTTTCTTAATTTTTAAATTAAAATCAAAGAAATATAGGTCACTGCATATTACAAACTGTCATGTATTTTTTTTGCTGTCAAGGGTAAGCAAAGGGATACATATGCACATGTAACATTTTCATTACCTTTAATCAAAACTTAAACATTCACTACAATATTTCCATTCACTGAGTATACACCGCAACACTCCTTGGTTGTCAGGTAGTAAACTAAAACAATTTCAACTTGAAGAAGAATAGGATTAAGTAGGCGGAGGTCATACCAGTTTTATTATTCAACATTCTTTTAATGAACCGTGGATACGTATCTGTCGACATTCACCGACTTAGTCCGATTTGTCTGGACTCATACATATATGTTAATGGATAGCATCGAAATTATATATTTTGTTCCGTTATTTTCTGTCTGGCTACGTAATCTTATATTTGCTGAAAACAGATTCGTTTCTGATGCTCAGTAAGAAATGATCTCATCGTTTAAGTATTAACTGTTTTTTTTTAAATAGAGTCCAGAACACTCTACACATTCTCGCCATAGCAATGTAAGTAACAGCATGTATACATGTAGGTACATGTCCATACATACCTACGGCAAGAGGCATATTCTTATTGTAAATGTCCCAAACTTATGCAATCGTTTGCTCTGCATGAGATACTAAAGAAGAGGTGAATGAGTAAGCTATTTGATATACTTGAGGGAGTCAGACAAAGATATTCAATTAACTACGTCAGTTTGGATAGAAATATGTTATAGACTTTAAGAATCTGTTAAGCACAACGCAGATGCCACTTTTCAAAAAAATAACTAAACATTTTCAACATAATTCGTTGTATCCAATAGCAACATCTAACGCAAAGTTTTTTTTATCTGCACTCACCCACTACTTTATAACTATGAAGAAGCTCAAAGAAGATGAACTGCTGCAAGATACCAAGAAGTGTGGTGATAACTTGAGCGTTAATAAGAAAAATGAAACGGCTTTTGTTGGAACTGAAATTGAAATTGACTTGCGGTTCCCCTTCTTTGCTCCAGTTTGCAGTTTGCAGTCTGCCGAAATAGTGTTATACAAATAGTGTTTTGCAATAGGCGGCGAGACTTGCAATTAACTTGCAGCAAAGTTGTAACTGATCTGTTTCCAAAGCAAATAACTCTAGGTAAAGTAATGTCCGACGACGCGACGTCAGCTGCTACCGTATACCTAACAATGGAAGTCGCTGACTCGTGAGATTGGCTTTCATCATGACGTTGTCGCTCTGTAGAAGTATGATTATGACTGGTACATACTACATTATCCATTACGAAAGATTAACTTTCTCCAAAGGAGTACAAGTCCAAATTTCCGATAACATAATTTTACACTTTAAACCAAAACACAACAGACATACATACATTGTACATATGTAGATATTCATCAACGAAATGCGCTCAATTGCTTTCCAGAGCACACACAGGTGAAGACACTTTCACAAAATAGTGCGCTCCTATATCTTCAGTTCAGAGTGTGCGCTATGTTTTCAATCGAACCCAAGTTGAAGTACTCAAATTTGAATCTTAATTGCCCCATTACCAGGTGTTTTTTGGTACTTTTTTGACTCATCCATACGCTCCTCAGATAATATGTTAAAGGAGTTTGTAATTTGTTCAAATATTTATCAAGTTATGTGTGATTCGTAGTGATTAATGGTTAGTTGATAGTATGCTCATTTATCATCGATCTGTGATCGACATTCGTTGGTTCATTGCAAAATGTCAAAGATACTTTTAGCACCCACGTTGGCTGTAAGTACTGTAATTTACGGCCAAATTTAGTTTGTGCCATGGTATGCACAATAATCGTGCAGATTCGATGATCCCAATAAGTGCTCTTCGGAGTATGAATTAATATAATTATTTAGCTCGCTTGAACAGCTTGGATTTACGATGGAAAAAAAATGTGTCAAGGATTGAAAGTGATGTTGGCTTATAGTTCTGTTATGTAATTTTATATCAACGGATTAAATTGGGAAGGTACATAGTACTCAAGAAATATGACAACTATGATAGATCGTATCTTTCAATCATATACACGTTTTGCGTGGATGCTTTCCTAAAGAAATGATTCATTAAAATACTGTTTAACTAATTTTGATTATATCTGCTAAAATTATATCCAGTTTTGTGAAGTTTATGAGTTACTACTTTCATTGTTACATTTTCCATTTCACTTTAGCTGAAGGGGATAACAAAGTGTCAGTAAGTGGTCATTGCACTAATGTGCTGAATTTAAGAGATTGCAGTAACTTTTCACTTTTAATACTCGTATATGCATAACCTGAAAACAGTGGTAAAAATATAATTTTATTTTAAATTTGCTTATTTAGGTAAGTAAGAGTAAGTAGTTGGAAAGTATTTCCACTTTATAAGAATACTACATTCACATATAAAAAGTTTAAGTATACAAGGGTCTCCCATGATTTTTAAAAGAAATCATTTTTAATGGTGTTAGTTGCATGAGTTTGCTATTTCTTTTTAAGAATAATGGCTATCCTTATTCATTACTTACTATCCAATAGAACAATTCAACATTTAATTGTAGAATATCTTTAGATTCGCATATCATATACAAACAGAGATGTAGCATTCAAGTAAACAAAAGGTTAGATCTATTTGAATTCAACAATGTTCTTTCAACTGTACAAAAAAAATGTTACGGAATTTGAAAAAGTAACATAGCTACATATGTTGGTTTTAAGATTATTATTGGCTTTTTATAGGGGGCCACAATTAATTGGTTGTGGACAACTTAATCGTATTACGAGATATCGGACCGCCGTGGGCACCGTGGCTCAGTGGTTAGTGCGTTGGGCTATGAAGCAAGGGGTTCGATGTTCGAATCCCAGTCGGGAACACCTAAAAGTTTTTCACGGCCCACCTTTCGCGAGCGTCTGACAAACATCCGAGAGTACAAATGTCCTGAGAAAGCTTCTCAAATACCAAATTGGCCTTCGGATACGGCATTAAACAGTAGCCCCCCTCCATTCGTGTAAAGAATATAACACGCATAACACGAATGGTTGTGAGAAGCTAGGAATTGGGCCCCATCGACCTTGTTCCACCAAGTATTTATTTATTTTTACTTGCACCTATACCTATAGGGCAAGTATTGCAATCGTGAAAAAAATCAAACTTGACATTACTATGATGGAGAAGTCCAAAAAAGTAGGTCCGGCAATTCCGTCTGTCTGTCTGTCAGTCTGTCAGTCTGTCAGTCTGTCAGTCTGTCAGTCTGTCAGTCTGTCAGTCTGTCAGTCTGTCACTCTGTCAGTCTGTCAGTATGTCAGTCTGTCAGTCTGTCAGTCTGTCAGTCTGTCAGTCTGTCAGTCTGTCTGTCTGTCTGTCTGTCTGTCTGTCTGTCTGTATATTCGACTACAGCCTAAACGGCTGAACGGATTTACTTCAAACTTCATATATAGGGTCTGTGGGATATTCCCTAGAGGCGAAATTTGAATTTTCATTCTAACCTCAAAATTAAGGGTAGTTTACTTAAGGCCGATTTCAGTTAAAATGGATTTTCTCGAAAACGGCTCTAACGATTTCGATAAAATTTGATGTGTGGGTTAGTTTGGGTATATGCTATGAGGTGGCATACCACGTTTTTCACGAAAAATTCGAATAACGGTAATATTGAAAATCAGCTGTTTCTCGGGTATTTGTGCGGCGATTGGGCTAAAAATAATTATTTGTAGGTTATAAGACAAGTGCAAAATGATGGCATACTAACTTTTGGAATGCCACGCCCACTTTTATAAAACTTATTTTTTTCAAAATTTTTACTAGAAATTGAGAAAAAATTATTTAAGCAAAGTAATAGGCCTTAAAATTCGCTATAATTCACTCAAACACCCTATCTGGCCACGCCCACTTTTTATGGGCATTTTTATAAAAACAAAACATTGAGTAAACTCCTACAATGTTATGACTATTATTCCATCGAAACGCGGAATGCCACGCCTAGCAAGAGCAAGACTTGGACTTTAATCCTGATAAAATTATACACTTATTGCATTACGGTGCAAGTACGTACGACCCAGTCGTGCACTTTATTTTTTTTAACATAGCTACCTTAGTTAGGAACTTGGAATTTGAACACACTTAACGCCTCGAGATAAATAATATAAATGTACGCATAGGGTATTGAGCATACAAAGTTTTTATTTATCAGATACACTTTCTTTGTTAAACTAAAATTAGGTAAATTAATAAAAACATTAATAAGAAAAGTAATTATTAAGTTAGGTTATTAAGTTTAGTTTAGAGCGCCCGCATAGGGCCAGTAAGTTAGTTTATATCATAGTTAAGTTTGTCTAGCATGTAAGTATTAATGAATTTACTAATAAAAATGCATTTAAAAAAAAATTAGGGTATTGAAGTACTGCAGCGATTTTCGTATCCATTGTAAAAAAAAAACAAGTCTGGACGGGAAGGAATGGGCTCTATCATTTTTACTTGCACCTATACCTATAGAGCAAGTATTGCTTTCGTGAAAAAAATTTAACTCGAGACTTTAATCAAACCTGACATTTCTATGATGGAAAAGTCCAAAAAAGTATGTCCGGCAATTCCGTCTGTCTGTCTGTCTGTCAGTATATGCGACTGCAGCCTAAACGGCTGAACGGATTTTCCTCAAACTTCACATATATGGTCTGTGGGGTAATCCTTAGAGGCGAAATCGAAATTTTCATTCTAAACTCAAAATTAAGGGTAGTTTACTTAAGGCCGATTTCAGTTAAAATAGATTTTCTCGAAAACGGCTCTAACGATTTTTATTAAACGTCATATGTGAATTAGTCTGGTTAATTGCAATCAGATGATGTATTGTGCTGCTTACCAAATTAGCAACAATGGTACTTTACTTATAGCCAATTTGGCGAAAAAAGTTTGTATAACGGTATTTTTCACGAAATCGAGCAGTTGAAGCCTATTTATTCGAAAACGGCTCCAACGATTTTTATTAAATTTCATATTAGAGCAAGCCTTTAAAAACCCTATGAGATGGCATACAACGTTTTTGACCAAAACTGTTTTAAAAGGTACGTTACTTATATCCAACTTCATAAAAATAAGCTTATCTCGAAAACTTTTTTCGATCGTTACTGTTCATATCTAGGCTTCTCTTACAAAACTCTATAAGATGGAATACCACGTTTTTCGTCAAAATTGCCTAAAATTCCACTTTCCTTAGAGCTAGCCAAAAACCTGATTTTCATATCTACTGAACCGAGTTTCAAAGTTATATGCCACTGCAAAAGCTTTTTCCCACAGATACTCCTTCGTTTATAGTTTAAGGCCAGATTGATAACAATGGTACAATAGCCTTTTAAAGATAAGTCAACACGCACACTATAGTGAACCAAAAAATATGTATGTATTGTACTTGACTTCTTGCACCATCACACCGTAGTGTTGCTGCAAAGGTTTGAAAAAAAAAATTTCACCAGAAAGGAAAAACGTACCTAAAGGATCAAAATACGAATTCTGTATAATATTGCCATTATTACTAACAAAATATATCCCAATGGCAGTTGAACTATGTTGCAAAAAAGTTGGAAATTGTTATAAAGATGCTTTTTTATGGCATCTGTTGTCGAAAGTGAAACTATCAACACAGCCATTTTAAAGAAAACGAAGCATCAAATCTAAATTAATAATCACTGTTGATTTGAGTGTTATTAGCAACACTCTAGAACACAGCTGTTGTCATGGAGACGTTTTTTTTTCTTATGATACAGGTTTTGATACAGCACGTGCTACTGGATTTGTCTGAATTTCATTTTCATTGGTTAAAAGACAGAGAGAGAGAAAGAAAATATTGTTACATTTTTAGGGACTTACTTTGGGTTTTCGCACAGCTATTCACCGGACTTCAAAGGCAATAAATTTATGAGTGAACTGAAGGAAAATGACATAGTAACGACGTTGCTTGATTTTCAAGAGTTTTATCAAATCTTACAGATGATACCTGACGTTTTTGGCCAATCTGCTTAGAACGATGGTTTACTTATAGTCAACTTACATATGCATACCTATGTACATATGTATATATTCGTTTATTTCTTCTTAACTTAAATCCACAAAAGAATTTTAGATATATGTAGGTGCAAGTTTGTACGTCCCAGTCGTACACTTTATTTTTACAAGTTTTCGGGCGCTAAATTTTGAGACCAGTAATGAAATTTGACAAAAAGTTGCTGTAGAATTGTAAAAGTTTTTGAAGTTATGCTCTTTTTTACATACTATGTTACTTCACTACTGACACTTTGTGGAGGCCCTTTTGATTAAAAAATAAATTTAATGATATTTTGGTTTAACTGCTTACATACGTAGACTCGAAGTTATCATTCTGTCTTAATACGAAACGTAGTACATCACTATACTATACTATACTATATACATTATACTATCCGTAAGGGTCCATCTGTTATTTTTCAGTTTGCTTGCAAGAAAGTGTTGAATATTGCCATAAGTTACTGATCTGATCCCAATGGAGCCGAAAATAGTTTAATTAGTGTATTGTCATCGATAAACACTAAACTAGTATTTGTAAATGTGATATGTATATTTTGTTTGTTTCCTAAGATCTATACATATGTATCTATGTACATATAAAAAACTTAATATACCTGAATACATATTTTTGTATATATGTACACTATGGTCTACGAAAATACCAAACGGATTGAGCGCTAACTTAGGCAATCTTAAGTACTGGCCCGAGAGCATTTCTGTAAATTTTAGGTCAAAATCGGACAATTAGTTTGCCCAAAACTGTATTTTCGTAAATTTTATCTTACAAATTACAAAAAAGAAACCCCTAACGCAATTCGGGTACCTGTTAGTAATTTAATAAATATCAGATTTTGGGTTACATTATCTGCAGTTTCCACATTTTTTGCTAAACCCGTCAAGTAAAATAGAACGCGCATTTGATGATTGTCCCTTACTAAACCTATAAAGATGAGTAGCTGTAATCGTGGCTTTAAGTGATCACCTGTGTACATACATAATATAGTACTTGCATATACATATACAATCAAATTGAATGGACATGTGATGACGAAGTCATTCATGAATTATTAATTCCACTGTTCCATTGAATGGAAAATCTGACACAATTATATTAGCATCACAACAAAATATGTAAATGCATTTTAATAATGTCGTGTATGTTATAATTAATGCAAAAAATTTATAAAAACAAATGTGTACATGCGAATAAACATACCAACTCGTGTTATCTGTATATAAAAGCTATGAACCTGACTAATAACATCTGCGAGTTTATATTACTTTTGTGTGCCTTTTTTGAATCATTTGTCAATAAAACATTTGTCATAAAATATATAGGGGCGAAATAAGTATATATTTTAAGATATAATAAGGAAACTATTCGAAGAATAATATATTTAGTTAATTTTATAATTCGTAAATGTCCCTATCATTCTAACCTCAAAAGTAAGGTTACTCTACTTAAGGCCGTTTTCAATATAAATGGATTTTCCTGAAAACGGCTCTAACGATTTCGAAAAGATTTGATATTTGAGTTATTTTTAGTATGTGGTATAAAAGAGGATACCGCGGCATTACGAATAAAGGTAATAATGTAACTCAATTGTTTCTTGGGTGATTGGGCTTAAAATTATTATTATATGGGAGTTATGAGACATTTACTAAATTTTAAAACTTTTCATTATTTTAATTTCTACACTAGAAACTGAAAAAAAATCACCAACACAGAATTGATTGGGCTTTAATCTCTATAATTCACTTGGAAAAAAATATTAAGACTACAAATTTAGGGATTCAAATTATGTATATACTATATACTACCGATAGTACATTGAAAAACCATTTTGATAAAATTTTGCATGGAAGATCCTCAAACGTTCGTAGTTCTAGCATCAGATGATCCGTTTTAAATGGATTGTAGCTTTTCTGGAAATGATGATGATGTCGTCGAATACTTTCTTAAAGAACTCGATGAATTCTTGAAAGCACGTTCATGCGCTTTTAGAAATAATAATTGTAGATCATTGCTGTGTCCCGCGCGCCATTGTTGGTGACGCTTTGATTTACTTCAGAAAGTTTGCCCCAATGAGGCCGTCTTTTTGTAAACCGTACCAAACTTCACTTTAGATCCAACAATTTTGCTTAATAAAAAAACCACTGAGACAAAAGTGAGAATCATCAACGAATTATAGAGAATTATTGAGAACTTTAAGGCCTATACATTTTGAATTGACAAATTTTTTTCGATTTCTAGTAAAAAAGTAGTGATGACAATTCCAAAAATTGGTAGCCCTTTGTCTTATAACCGTCATATATTAACTTTAAGCCCATTTGGAGAAATAACTGAGAAACAAAAATACCGTTATACTTATTTTTATGGAAAAACGTGCCATCCGTATACCCAAACTAACGCAAATATCTAATTTTACCAAAATCGTTAGAGCATTTTTAGAGAATATCCATTTCTATTGAAATCGGCCTTAAATAAAGTACCCTACATTTTTAGGTTAGAATGAATATTCGGGTCGAATAGTGACCCGACAGACTACAGACATGAAGTTTGAAGCAAATCCGGTCAGTCGACTAGGCTGCAGTCGAGCCTACACACACACACAGACAGAATTGTGGGTACGCACTTTTTTGAAGTGGGATTAAAATTTCGAATTCCAAAATTTGTATGAAACCAATACTTGCCCTGTATGTATAGGTGCAACTTAAGAGTGGATCAACTTTCCCAACCAGCGAAGTCACGATACAAATTCTTAAGTCAAAACCAGAATCTGTTAAAAGTTATTAAATATAGTTAAAAATATGTCAGTAGTTACCTTAGTTGCTAATGTGTTTGCTATCCAAGACGAAGTCTTTCTTGAAATGTTCGATGTTCCAACTTTTGGCCAATATACACAGATACCTTGGACATAAGCTGCTACTTCCTTCGGATTTGAGCCATCCGAAAATACTTGGAAAGTCGAGATTGAAGTTATTTGTTACACTTCTTTCTAAAATTCCGCTTGAGGGTGATTCGAATAAGGATAGATAAAGTCAGTAAGACATTATTACCAATTTTTTATTTTGACTAACAGAACAAACACAAGGTGAGTATACAATAAAAATTGAAAACAAGGTCAAGGAGAAACAAGCCTTAGGTAGAGCCAGCACTTAAAGAGAAGGGGATGAAGAAGATACCTCACATCGACTATCGTATCAAACGACTACTTAATAATCCATTATGAGAATCGAAGGCAATTATCTATTGACAAGGGCATTATAACACACTCGATCCAAAGCTTCGGCATCTTATCAAAGATCACCGCATTACATTGCATGTGTTTGTGAATACTTTTAATTCATTTTCCAGCACGTGAAATCCCATACACATACAGTGGAGCAGTTTCTGCGGAAACCATGCACAGAAATACGTACATATATTCTAGACTTCGTATAGTCAATTAAAAGCTATTTAGGCTCCAATCGAATGCTCGTAAAATAGTATGATATCTGGAATTTGGGTGATTTAGATTCATTCAGAAATAAGAGGTAAATCAAAGAATTGGTAGCACGACTGACAAGAACAGATTTAATTCTTGATGTATTTGTTTGCTCGAAAGGTCAGATTTGACACAATGTACATGAAATTAGAATGAATATTCCATCTCTATATTTTTTTATTTTAAATTATGCAAAAGTATCCATTATTGCAAAATAATTTTAATTTATTCTATTTGATATTGCAGGTGGACTCGACCAATCGGAGATCGATCGTCAAAATAGAATCACTAAGCAAATATTTGCTAACTATCTTGAGCGACACTTATTTCCATTTCGAAGAACTAATCAGAGAATACCTACAATAGATGATATACTGCCCAGAGCTGCCCCAGAAAAACAGTCAAATCACACGCCGCATAGTCGTGCAAATCGAAGACAAACACCAAATGCAAATGCATCCGATTACGAAGAAAATCAAGAAGAATATGAAGAGCAAGAAGATGCCGAGCTGATCGATAGCAGGGAGGGAGATGACGAATCTTTACAAAGTGTAGAGTCCGAACAATTCGACCAATACTACAAAGACCTGTTTGACAGAGATCCCACTGAAAACGAAGTAGACAGTGGTGAGAGCAAACACTTTATAGATTTTCAAACACATACCACATACATTTGTTCGCATATACATACATGTTCGGTAGAAAATAGAATAAACCATTAACTGAATTCTAATGATTAAATATCATCCCAAAGGGGAAAGATAGTTACGAACGCAAATCTTCACGTACATAAATAATTTTAACAAAAAACCAGTCGAGGATTAGTTTATGAACTTGGTTTGGCATTACGCCACAAGAGATATTTAGCGATTGAGATTCTCAAGGTCACTTCAAATATGTAGAACTAATTTTTACCGCTAGTGAATTTCATAACGGTGATGATCTCATGATATCATCAAAAATCAATTTTCTCACAAAGAGAAAGTCAAATAAATCCACATCACGGTTAAATGAATTTTATTTGCTAAAATATAATTACGAAAACCACACATGTAATGATCACACGTTTGAAGTTCAAGTGCTAGATTGTTTGCATTCAAGTTGATTGAGTATTGAAAGCGAAATCAAATTTAAGTTAACCACTTATAAAATAAGAAATGAACCAGAAAATGATTTACGGTGTTGCGGCCAACACCTTTATTTGTAATGTTTATTTTTTACTCGTTAACGCTTTAATGCGAAAATTACTTGTGCACAGAGAGAGAAGAAACAACCTTGAATATGTGCATAAGATTTGAGTTAAACATTTTTGTTTGTTTGTACGTGAATTATGCAATAGAGGTACTTGGCGCGGATTTCTCATTGACAATTTCGTAACCGAAATGCTTGCTGGTTGTGAGATGCCTACTCTTGCTTTGGGGAAAACTCCGGGACTGGTTATGTTGTAGAATTTTGTATGCATATGATGCACGTAGTTGGGTAAACTTATTAATAAATATACACTAAGCTTGTGTAGTACTGGAAATTTATTCAAATTAAATTGAAATATTCTATTTATTGATTACATTGCTTAATTATGAAGAGGCAGATTTCAATTATATTTAATTATCAGACGGTTTTATTCAAGTTAGGATTATACAAGCCTCAACTACACATATTTCTATGTATGTTTGTACCGGCTTCCTTTTCATGCATGAAGCTTTATGCCCCTACTGCAAGGATTCCGTTTGGAGGATTCTGTGTGGATCCATGTTTGAAATAACAAATATATGTTGTATTTTTGGGACATGGGTTTTCTTTATGACAGTTAACTCTCGGATGTTTGTCAGATGCCTGCGAGAAGTGATACCGTGAAAAAGTTAAAGCCATGGCCAAAATAATATTCATCAAATATCATCTGTGTTCTGCTGATTCTTGTATATTTTGCATGTGGAGTCTTGATTTCTGTATTCCTATAATCATGACATGTTTCTTACCTCGATATTCTTCAATCCAGTACGCACTTCTCTGACCATTTGAGTCGCATTTCTACGATAGTTAGTTCTAGAAGGTGTTCCGTTTTTTCTCTTTTATCTACGGTATTTGTGAACTAAGTTTTTAAACTATACGATGCTAATTGTTAAACCACAGTATAGTCTTGACCCCAGAATATACATCTCCTTTTTTAATATCGTGTAGAATGTTTATGGTTAAGCAGAAATAAAGTGAAGGAGGAAAATAAAATCATTTAATGCCTTTTTATAAATCACATTTACATACAAATGTACATATACATAAGCAAAGACTTGTTTTTATTTTAAAACACCCGAAGCTGTAAAAATATGCTTTTCATTAACAACTGAAAAAATATCGACGAAGTTTCATTTTTTTAAAGCCAGTTATCAACGCGAATCACCACAAAGGGGAAAATATAATTTTTACAATTTTATCACTTCGCCGAGTAAATTTCGTGGATTTTTTTCTTCTTTCATAAATTCCTCTTGTTTTGTCAGATTGTGTTGCTGCCTCTACATATGTATGTATGTACATAAGTTAAACTGCCTAAACGAGTAAATTAAATTTTCTTATATTCCGTTTCGACGCGATTATAATAGGATATGAACAGAATCGGAAATTTAAACAAAAAAAAAACTTGTTTTTTTGTGGCTGTCGTCACTGGTGCAGGTTTTCGCTTTATTGGTTAGTCTGATTAAGAACAAAATCAAGGTAACATTTTTCATAGAACAAAGTCACTAACAGATAAAGGCCAAAGTTGAAGTTGAGTCAGTGAACTCTATTTCATTAAACTCGCATTAGCACACACGTTCTTCGATAAATCTGTGGTAAGTAGTTTGCTTGAAAAATTTAAGTAGTGAATGTAGTAGTGTGTTTACATTCTTAATAACCGTTAGATTTTAAGTTACGAAAATGATTTGTTGTTCCGTATTAAAAAAAAACAACCAATCAGAGAACAAAAAATGCAAATCGTTAGCCGTTAAGCAAACCGTTGTCTGAATTCCTGTTGCATATACACGCCTGTGCATACTAGTGTGTACCTACTCATGACTAACAACATATTATTATTGTTTTTATTGCAACGTGTCAGCCTCGCCTTTTCCAGTTCGATAGTGTCTTGAACTTGAAATAATGTTACGTTTATTACGGCAAACACCCAATGGCTTGACCAGTTTTGGAGTTGAAGGACTAATTTTTTTTTATTTAGAAAACTTGCAAACTATGTTCCGCACCACCATCTAACTATCACACCGTATTTAGCAGAAAAGAAGCGATATGGACGATCATATTTTCTTTGGGTATTTGACTTATTGAATGAATTGTTTACCATAGCCTTATGGCGACTTATTAATTCTGAAAATTATAATTAAATTTATAATGTGTAAAATACCTGTTTTGTAATTTGTAATCTAAATTTTTCTTCACAAAAGAATTTATGATTATTACATTCCAACATAAAAAGAACCAAAGAATGATATCTAGTTCATACAATTACTCGTTACATAAGTACGTACATACACATACATATCTGATCTAGTTGCGATAAATATGTACATATGTATGTAAATAAAGACATGACTCTCTTGTATGTACATATGTACATATGTATACCTTCGGTCGTCCTGTGAAGTTCAAAGATACATCCCAAATCCCAACATCTTAAAACTTCGATGCGGAATGTTTTGTCAAGTTCTATTTAAGCCCAATTTAGTTTGGTCAAACATATGTATGTACCTACATACATATGTAAGTCCTGCTTATCTTTCTGCGGCTTATCGAACGTTATAAACCCTTTAACCAAGAGTTTTGTTTTATGAAAAAATTGCAATCTCTGCAACATAACTATGTACATATATATTGCCCGTTTTGCAGGGGTTATTTTCCAATTCCCATAAAATTCACAAAGACAATTTAATCCTTAGTAGTTTGGGATATATGTATGTACATAAATAAGTATTGCTCATTCAATCTACACATTTCATTGTTTAATATTATTGTAAGCATTTGTAAGGGATGTGTCCTTCTCAAAAGCCCAGCTATACATATATGTATATGTACATACATATATATATATATATGTATATGTACATACATATATGTATATCACTGAGCACGAGTGCATAGGGTTATATGAACATATGTACCTACTTTTTAGGGTCTTTCTCGCTTATTTTTCTGTGTTACAAATTGTGTAAGTAGGCATTAATCTTTAATTACCTAGAATGGGTTATAGAAAACTGTTCTCTGGGACCAAGATTTGAGAAAAATGTAGTTTTTCTGTCAGGTTCTGCGGTATAAAAGCTTAGGTAATAATAATTTGTACTATGGGTAGCACTACATATTCTGGTTTATCGATTGTAAGATGAAAAGCCCTTTTTGTTTATTAAAAACAAAATGTCTAATCTAAACCACTGGGCTAGGTTTTGGTACATACATATGTACATGTAAGTAAGCAAATAAAACACTCGCAACACCTTTTTTTTGTAATATGAAAACGAATTGGGTTAATTGTCCTAAACCGGCTTCTCTGGAAGCCTATTGGTGCCTAATTCTGTTAATTTTCTCGCTAACAAGCTGCTAATTTTGCAAATGAACGTAAAAATTAGGCCTAATCTCTGCATACACACGCACATACATATGTATGTATGTATTAATGCATGTAGAAATAAAATCTATTCCCACATACTTTGCTCAGTTACCGCATCAGCAAATCATTCTTTTTTCCGAAAAAGACGCAGTTGAGTGGTGCACCCTAACGATTATACGACAATATCTAGTCATATTCGTGATTGCACTTATTATCACATTAATACGCAACACAATTCCTGTTCTGAACGGGTAGCAGTATGACGTGAAGTGTATGCAAATATGGCAGTTTACTGAACATAAAATTGTCTCTTTTTTTATTTAAGTCACCTAACATTTTAAACTTAATATAAGAACATTGTTGCGTTACATTTTGCTACAATAGCTACCAGTAAAATAACTTCCAAAACGAATTGGAAAACTTAATTTGTAATTGCATTACTCGTATGTATAGAATAACTTCGGGTATTGTGGAATACCCATTTATTTTTTCGTCATTGCAACCAAAGTTGCCGTAGAAAATCAATCTACGACTTTAATGCATTTTGTGTATTGATCTAATAGCTGCGTTATAAAAATTAGTTTTAAATTGCTAGCACTTATCGTAAGAAATATTTTTTGTAAAAACTAAAATCACACAACCGAAAATCGAGATTTTGAAAATTGGAGGGTAATGTGGAATGGTATTCCACTATACCCGAAGTTACTCTGCATATACATATGTATGTATACAATGTGTAAATATGTATGTACATATATGCATATGTAGCTGCATATGCAACTGCAGTAATTGTTTGCCTGCTTTACAATTTGGTGCAACTTTGGTTATTTTTACAGTGGTGCGTGAGAGGTAATTACGGAGACATACATATGTTAATAGCTTAAAATGGAACCTGGAAGATTGGGATCTGGTATGATATGATAAGAACAAAACGGATATGATAGTATATAAATGAGATGAAAAGATTCTTCAAGTCCGTTTTCTTTGATATATTCGAAGATTGAATTGAATTTAAGGAAGGTTTGATCAGTCAGGTCAAATAGGCAGATAAGACTTTTGAGTTAATTTATTCTATTTAAGGGCTAACAATCAATTTAACTAAATACAGGGTGTTTCTCTTTATAAATGCAATAAAATGAACAAAATTAAATTTATTCCATGCATTATGGCATTATTAGTAAGAGCAAACATTCCCATTAATTATGGAAGACAACGTCGTTCAAGTGCCTGGCTTCGCAGTAGCGCATTCTGTCACTCCAATTTTCCAAGACCTTGTTGCTTGGATGAATGGTTGAATCGTTTCCGGATTGTTGGCATAACATCTTCATCATTCACGGCTCCCCACAAAAAAAAGTCCAAAGGGGTCAAATCGCAATTGACATCGCCAAGACGGCTGATAACACGATTTGGGAATTATGAATCATACTAAATTCATTTATAAGAAACTAAATGGTGCAGGCTTTCCTGAATGCTCTCTTATTGGAAACAAGAAGATAAATTGATTTTTAGTTGGTGCAGAGTTGTATAAACTTTGATTCTATCGTAAATTGTTTGTTGGTGTATTTCCTGATCCCCACAATTCGAGTCACTAGCAAACACTCTATACTACTAGTAAGTACACCATTTCCAACTTTTCTATCTAAAGAAATTCAAAATGTCTGATCTCCTGAAATATTTCCCGCAGTATCACAACATTCACGTTCGAATTAGTAAAGACATTTTATGCTAGACCAACCAGTCTTAAATTTTATTAGGCAATTAACGAAACGAAGTAATAATTATTATCCGTCGCTTCCAATTAGTTTTATTTTCCGTAGCGAAAAAGTTTCTAACCTCTCACCGTAAAAGGAACGTAAATATTTATGCATACATATGTATACAACTAAGTTTCTTAAAATATTTGCAATAAGTTGTCAATGAAAATAAAACTAATTTCATTTGCTTATTTATTATTGGAATTATTTAGATAAAGCAACATTATCCACTATTGGTCAGAGACTGGATTGGATTAAAAGAAATGTTGAGCTTCGCATTATGCCATATCTACAAACTCCAGGAAAACCGCTTCTTCGTTCCAAATTCAAATTATATTCGTTTATTACATCTTGGGACAACCTGGTTGTAAATTTAAACATACGAGTGTGTATTCACAATTCAGAGACTACAGATTATATTTTTCATCACAGCGTTGGAAAAATACATATTCACAACTGCAGTTTTATTTTGCATTTAAACTCATCTTATAACTACAGATGCAAGCATGTAACTCGCCCTTGACATTCTCAAATATGTAAGTTATTCATTCACGAACGTAACCCAGAAACTGCATTATAAGTAATTCCGATTCCCATAGTAAAGATCAGACAATTGCTCTACGTTAGCATTCAATTAATGCTCGCTATTACCATGATTAACGTTGCGCAAAATTTGGCAATTAATTGAAAGGAAAAAACATTTGCAGTCAAAACTACAATTCAAAGCCACTCGTAGTTGTACATTTGTTGGTATCTTGAGATCAAGACAAACAACAATGGTTTTGAGTAACAGTTTCACAGCAAACAACCTCATTGTGCCACCACTCTGATGTACAACAGTAGGTGTTTGATTTAATAGCCCAATATAGTCACCTCCGCCGCATTTTATCGCGAATACCTAGCCAGCACGCTCTATGTTGACCTAGGCTTCAATCTTCTACGAGCACTTCTAAGTGTACTCGCTTTCATTGAGAGCTAACATTTTGTCTAGCTGCACTGGGTCCATGTCATATTCATATTAGCATTCGCCATCGAAATTGGATACACGGGATCGTCTATCAGTATCTCCCCCGCACACACATGTACACAATCCCCACCGCCCAAAGATATCATATGTATATTGCGTGTGTAATACGTACAAACGAACAGAAGAGCTGCTAATTGCCGAAACTACAGTATCTGTTGTGTGTTGCGTACCGAACAGCATCTATAACCAGCCGCACGGCATCGAGTCTTCAGATTCACAAACCGGATTGCAAAGCTGTTTCTTGCTCGCCTGCTATGTGTTGGCCTTTGGGTGATCTGCTTGACTAGTAGAGTGTAGGGTACGCAAAGATAAGTCTGGAACTGCCGCCAAGGGAAATGCTTCGCTTAGCTTAGCTGGCCAGATGCAGAGGTGCTGCTACCCATCTACCTACTATCTCGCTTCGGCCGCATACGGTCGTTTTCTCTCATACACCGTACCCAGTACCTCGCCGCTCTCAGATGTCGGATGTCCCTCATACTTACCTGCAGCCACAAGAAGTCAGTTCTTCACTAGCGGTCAATTCAAGCGCACATGCCAATATCAACTTTCGATTTCATATAACGACTTTCGGTTTCACTTTTGTGTTACAGTTTTGCTCTCTCGTTCGGGATTTTCGTTTCATTTACTTTCATTAAGTGAGGTTACGGCTTGCAGTTTGGCAGTTTATCTGGATCTAGATCAAGCTAGGATTTCGCGGGAAATGAAAATCTCATGAAAGTGCGCATTCTCAAACGGTTTTCGTAATACTGGTCGCTTTAGTTGACAACTTCGATTAGAGTTTTTTTGTTTTTTTTTTTTTGTATTTTGTTTTGTGTATTCGGGTTTCGATCAAAAAATGCAGAAGTATCTGTTGGCTGCTGTGATATGTTTACACCTAATAGGAGGATACGCGGTGGCACCTGCTGCTAAGTCATCTGGACCCCCGGCTACAGGAGGTAAACGTTTGCACAAGGGTATGACTTCGGTCCACAGGTGATGCATATTCGAACAAAAAAAAATGCACTTGGACACGAAAAACACTGTACATAGTTAAATATCTAACAATTGGGTGGGAAACTTATTAATTAAATACGAATGCTTCGCTTTCTCTTTGAACAAAGTCGATAATGGTGTTGTTATAATTGTTTGTCGAGTTTTGTTGAAGTTTCCGGTTTGATGGCTTGTCTTCGGACAACAGAGTGTGCATAGAGCATGTAGTCATTTATTAAATCTCTTCTCATTCATGCGATGCTTCTTGTGCAACTGCATATTTCAAGATACATATAGTTGTTGCCGTCTCGGTGTAGATAGCAATTCAATGACAATCAAGACGCAACGTAAACTGTGAATTAAGTGGTATAGAAACACAAAATAGAAAAACATGTTTTGAAATGCCACTTGGAATCTGGATTATTCAATATTGCTTAAGTTTTTCTTTTTTACTTTTTAAATTATTCTAAATGATATGAGACGGAATTTTTATTGGAATTTATCAGCAGGAGGCTCGTTAAGAGCTCTTTCATGGAAATTAAATCTTGGTCTAATTCTTAGAGCTTGTAGTGCAGTTATTTAATAGCTTAATTAATTACTAGCACGAGCTAAAATTATGCATTATAATTAATCACGCCCATCAATTAGGATTCAAATCCGCTTAGTTGACCTATATTTCGCTAACGTGGTTCACATAAAAATAAAATTGACATAATTCTTGGTAAGTGGCAGTGGTTTAGTGTCCATCTGGACGATATTGTACATACATACATATGTACTAACAATATTCATAATTAAAAGGAATCATTTTACTTGCGGGTATTAATCGCTTACAACAGTGTTGCAACCAGTTCAGTGACTTACGCAGCATGATGGTTGCTAGCCACCCTATGTTTTTCACAATTTTTCCTTTCGTAACACAGTCGACGTATTACGTGTAGATGTCTCCGGTTCCAATCTTCACTCTGTATAGAATTCCACAGACTGTGACTAAACACGCTTCATGCTTTTACCGCGAATTGAAAAAAAGTTGCTAATTACAAATCTGCAAGTATATTTTCTGTTATATGTAGTATTCGCAAAATTTCACCAACAAGTAAGTATGCATACCTCTTATCATAACTTTCAAATTAGGTTGTCACTTTTGGACCAATGATTAAGAATGGGGTTTAAACTTATGAATGAAGTGGTGAAAGCCGTTATCGATGAAAATATTATATTGTGAAGGTTTCCCCTGCATACTGTTAAGCGCCATTAAGGTGAGTAAGTTATTGATTACTGAAGCGTATCGGTATGTAGAGTAGGAATGTATGTACATATGTACCTTTCCCCGATCACTTGTGTAATTACTTACTTTGAATCAATAGTCCTTTTGGATATTTGACGTTTGGCCTGCTGCATTTGGTTTGGTGTTTGAAAAAGAATTTTGCTCAGACTTTGGTGTGTAGCTTTGTGCTGAGATGTAGTACCAATCATAAAACGTGGTGCTTGATGTACTAAGTCGAATGGTAGCATAACTTGATGACTTTATTTTAGTCGATATGAAGATGGTGATAATAATAGAACATAAAGCACCTAATTCTCGTTTGCATTTACACATTAATGTATTCAGTCAGATGTAGCATCTTTCTGCAGAAAAAATGAATATTACAGAAAGGTACTTATCGTATAAAACTAATATACTTACGTAGCTCATTTCAATACTTTATAATTAACCTATAATTTATAGGTTTGTGGGTATTATTGCTTATATCTTGATGTTTCTCATGCCTTTGACAAGTTTTAACGGATAACAAGTATTTAACATTTCAAAAACATGCCAACCTCACGAATAAACTCTAAATACATACATATGTATGTATGTATGTTAATAAAAGAAAAAAATAATAATTTGTCTATATTCTTTACAAGGGTACGGAATCGGCTTTTTGTCTTGGAGTATATTTGAAGCTTAATGTAGAAAAAAAACTGTTAATATGATAAATACAGAAGTACGCATGGAGCTACATACTATGTGTGTATGTTGCAAACTTTTCAGAGTAAAGACCTAAGAGCAATTTTTAATGGACCCTGGTACATACAAAACGATATTCACAAAGATTTTAGAGTTCCAATAATAGAAGATCTTACAAGTTGTCTTGACGTATTTTTGACATCAAAGTTTTGGGTTATATTTTTAACGAATTTGACTGAGCAAAGTTGATATAACTAAGGTATGTCTCGTCTCTATAATTATTATTTTTCACATATGTAAAATATATATATATATGTATGTACATATGTACATATGCAGATTACAATTGCCCTCATCCCATCACACTAACGTTCGACAAAGACGCAGTAGGTCTGTTCGCGAACTCTCCCAAAAGAACGAATTTTCACTAAAATCCATGAAAATTTACGAAATCCTGTTCAAGTACGCAAAAGTTTCGTAGTTTTTCGTAAAAGAGCGCAAGAGAGTAAAAAATTTCTACATGCTACAAATTTAAGTGCAAGATTTGTGATTTGCGGTGATTTATAAAATTTGTACGCTATTTTTTGTTGTTTGTGTACATTGTATATTTACATTTCACGGTTAAAAAAGTGAGCAAATTTCGTAGCTTTCGCGTTTGTTTATTTTTTGCTGATTTTTTAACTCTCTGATAGAATTTTACCACCACTTTCCAAATTTTGGTGCAGAAAGTACAATATATAAATGTCGCGATAGAAATTATCTATACCATTGTTTCTATTGTTTCCTTTATTACAGTACGAACTTCTTCTATTCATTCAAAAAATACATTTTTGCGTCAAATAAACAAAGTGATGTCATAATCTCCCATTTTCTTTAACGGGTTCAGGTCAAATTATGGTGGTTCGGATACGAAACGATTTGTTCCATATGTATAACAGCTTTTCTGTATGATTTGGTATTTGCATTGTGCAGCGAAAATTTCCTAATAGTAAGGTTGTAATAGATATCGATTTTTTACGTCTTCACGCTTATTTATGTACATACATCCAACCGAAAACTTCGTAGTTTTTTTTATTTGCAACATTACATATTTCTGACTTGACTGGTAGAAATGGAATAATAAAACTACAAAGATGAATGAATGAAGAAACTTGAGTGGCTTAGTACTGTTTCCAACCAATATTTTAGAAGGTAGAAATTAAAGAATAAGCGTCTTTTACACATACATACATATAGTGTATACATCATTATTGGGGTGATGGGTTTAGTAATTGCCGTAAGGATCACTACGACTTCATGGATATGTTTGGACTATCACCTTAAAGAAGATCTCTGGTTTTGGCTACTATTTGAAATCAAGTTCATGGATAAAGATTTATTATTTCTTTGAACTTATTCCGACCAATAGCGAGACAGTTTCAGTTATGACATTCTTCGTAATGTGTAGGCAAACCGAAAAGTAATGCTTCCTATACTTCAAAGCGTTGCTGTAACACTTTGCCCAATAAAACAGACGCAGCGCTCTGTAACATAGTCGAATTAATATGATTTGATGTTGCTGCAGTATGAATCTTTCTAAAATGGTTTGCCGAGGTATATTGAATACAAAAGTCACCTTGAGTGCGAAAAATAACTTACATTTGACAGTTACTGGTTAATTAAAACATTTTATGTATTATTTCAATCAAAACTTGGCACCATTAAGAGATTAATAATAATTTAAACAAGCTTATCCAAAAGTAGGGTTCATAACCTTAGTAAAGTAATTAAAGTTATGAATGTTTTTCGTAAAGAATTATTTCCTTATTTTCTACTAAATATTTATTTTAAATTAAATACGTGTTATTGGATATTCATATTGGTAATTATATTGTTAAGAGGTACCATGACCTTGAAACTTGTAGATTACTCGAAAGTGATTAAAATTGTGCTATTCGAAGTATAATTACCTGTTCTTACCCAGTTGACCGTCGTAATTTGTCACCCATGATGTACATATGTACACACATACATGCATACATTTAGTTTAGTATTTATCTCTATATGTTTCCTTTGAAGGGTGCTTACAGGTTTTTTCCTTGTAGGGCTTTTATGAGGGCCTACCTACCTAGTGATGAAGCATTTTGAATTCATCATTTGAAATGAAGGTTACCTTTTGTGAAGATTTCTCACCTTTCAAATTTAAAAAGTGATTATGGTTCTATCTTAATATGATTATTAATGCAATAATTATACATATATGTATGTATGTACTTTAAACTGCTCGGGAGATTCCGAAAAGTATCTATCTGATCTATTGTTGTCTCAGAAAGTATACATATTTCTACGTTGAATGAGTCGCTGATAACCTCTGTTAACATTATTGCTGCTGGGTAAAACTTTAAAAAGTTTTTGCAAAAACAAAAAAATTCATTATTTATGTTTCCAAGAAAATACTTTAAACAATACGACCTCGATACTGTAAACCAATATAAGGCAAGTATCGGTTTTTCGAAACTTGACATTACTATGACAGAGAAGTGGGTCCGTTAATCCGTTCGTTCGTCCGGTAATGGGTCTGTGATTAAGACGGGTTAACGAATTCATTCAAACTTCATTAATCTGGGGACCTGCAAAATTGAAATTGAAATTTCTAACCTCAAAGGGATACTTACAGTGGCTTTGAACAACTCTACCCAAACTGAAATGGTTTGATCATGCTTCCGGATCCGGATACACTAACAAGATGCTAGTTGCGACATGGACACATACACACATATGTATTTCGAATTTTACGCTCTTAAAATGCTAAAAAATATATTGATTTACAAAGCGTCCCACTACCTGTACGAAAACCTCATTTACCTACTCCTTCTTAGTTTTTATGCAGAAAATCCGAGAACCAAGTTTGGGAGGTGTCTATTTTTAAACAATTTAATTTTTAAAATTTGTTACTAGAAATTGAAAAAGTTTGTTAAATCAAATTGTAGGATTTGAAGTTTCCTATAACTCGGCTGAGAAATATGTACTCTCTTTTACTTTCTTACTTAGGTGGCGCTACAGTTCGGGGTGTACTTGGGCCACAACCAACAAGCCTCTCCAGTTAGCCCGGTCCTTAGCTAACTGCCTCCAGTTGCGCACTCCAAGTTGGTTGAGGTCCCCTTCTACTTGTGGGCGCCACCTAAGGCGAGGTCTTCCTCTACTGCGTTGTCCCTCCGGGTTTAAGTCGAAGACACTACGGGGCGGAGCATTGGTGTCGCTCTACATTTCCTAGCCATCTTAAACGACTGATGCGCATTTTTCTGACCAGGGCGATGTCGCTGTACACCTCGTA
Organism: Xylota segnis; assembly: GCA_963583995.1. NCBI lineage: Eukaryota > Metazoa > Arthropoda > Insecta > Diptera > Syrphidae > Xylota > Xylota segnis. The sequence goes on from OY757238.1 coordinate 26,919,854, forward strand.
TAGTTCGTCGTTGAATCTTCTCCTTCAAAGCCCATCAACGCAAACGGGACCGAAAATTAGACGAAGAATCTTTCTCTCGAAGCGACTGAGGGTCTCTTCATCAGTTTTAGATAGAGTCCATACTTCAGCGCCGTAAAGTAGGACTGGGATGATCAGGGTCTTATAGAGAGTCTCTTTGGTTCTTCGGGATAGGGCTTTGCTACTCAATTTCCTTCTTAGCCCAAAGACCCCGCGATTGGCAAGAATTAGTCTTCGTCTTATTTCTGCTGAGGTGTTATTTTCAGAGGTTATAGCAGAGCCGAGGTAGACGAAGTCCCTTACTACCTCGGAGTAGTAAGTAAGTCTCTTTTACAGAGAGTTTAAATAAAAAAAAGTGAAATATCCGTCAGTAAAATGTTCTCAAAATGCCGCTTTCCTTTTTTAGAATAAAACTTGAATTTCAATCCTCTTATAACAATAAAAATCTCAATGTCGGCAGTGTAAGTTCGTACTTGCACTTAAGTTCTGTTTTGTTTAAATGGTAGACCTCTTAACAAATTTTTGCTGTTGATTGCTAAATATATGTATGTAGGTAGGTATACATAAGAAGAAGGAACACGGAAGGTGCACAGATGGAGAATTAAAACGGGACAAACATTTAAACACAATAGGGATGATTTTTGTCGTGAAAAGAAAAGTTCACATATCGAGTAGGTATCAAGAACTGGTTTTGAGTTCAAATTTTCCCATTTTTCCTCGTTCTCAGCTTTAGATAATTCACATTTGCAAGGCTCACATTAATGAAGTAGAACTGTATCTTAAAAAATTACATCGGCGTTATTGAGACAACAAAGTGTTTTGGGAAATTTTTATGCAATAAACTGGTAAATTGCATTTTATTTCAGGAACTTGAAATTAAAATTACATTTTTTTTTGATCACTTGGAATCGTAGTTAAAAAAAAAGTGCCGAGGGCATTAAAGTAAAGACTTTCCTTATTAGTTGTAATTAAATGTTTTTCATGCTTAAACCAAATGATAAGCCAACAGATTATGCGAAAGAGCATCAACTAAATATGGAAATGCACTTTTAGTTTCACTGAGAAGATTGTAAGGAAGAGGAAGATGATCTTACGTTTGTCTTCACCGTCATTCACGAAATAACAAAAACAATACAATACCAAAAAAACCGGTTGTACAAGGATATAGTATGTATTAAAAATCTATAATTTACAGAACAGCCATAGCTACCCTCGAATAAGGAATAAGGTTTCCATTTCAACGCTTCACCTCAAGCAGGTAATATCAATCTAGTTTTGTTGGAGAAGGGGTATTAAACAATGATCACTACGTTCTTACAACCAATATTGACAGAACCGTTTACGAAATTAATTACCAATCACACTATTTGTATGTTCCGCATTACAGATATAAGAATAAAGCAACAGATAAAGCATGCCAAGGCCAAAACATGAAACTATTTTCGCAAAATATTCCTCTAAAGCACGCATACACACATTCACACATACATATTTACATATGTATTACTCTCGAGGCACCTTGAAGTTTTTGTAGTGAAAGACAAAGACATTCCTGCAGTCGTGCATTTTTATGTACTTATTGTTCTCCATCTGACCCACGCTGTGAGTCTGACTAGGTTGCAATTAGCATGATCTATTTTTCTACATAATTTTGTCGTGAATTTCGCATTAGATACGAATACATTGCAATCGATTGCAATCAAATTTGAGCGATTAAAATGACGTGTTCTATTTTAGTTTCAGTCGTGTGTGCCTGCATACATATGCATGTGGTTCCTTTTCGTTTTTGCGAACCCGTGTCACGATTAAGCAAACAGTTTATTTGGATATATATATATACATACATATGTATGCACATATATACATACTTAGTAATAAATCAATAAATGGCTGAGAAATATAGGCCATGCGATATGATTAAATGTACTTTTTTCTGTCGTTTTATACAATTCACGCCAGTCCGTTTGTCGTTAAATACTTTCGTTTTTCAATTAATAAAGTAGTAAATCAAGTAAGCAATTTGTTCGTATGGAAATGTAGGCAGGAGCAAAAGCCTTAATTGTGAAAAATATTTCGTACAGTCAGCCAGTTGTTGCAATGATTATATAATCTGTAAGTTTATTACCAAAAATGACTGAGTTCCAAAAACTCGTTTGCAAAGACGTTTTGAAAATTTTACTTCCCATTGTATGATAAATACAACATCAGATATATTTTAATGTTCATCAGCAGATTAGTCATTTGCATTTTATACAACATTTCAGACTTCTCTGATTTAGGCGATGTGTGTTGATGTTTCAGATTCTAGTTTCGTTAAAAATAAAAGAGAATATTACACTACTATCTTCGATCCAAACTCGTATTCTCTCGTGGGTTTTCTTTTAATATTAATGTGAATCTTTTGAGTCTACGTTTGCCAAGTTTGATAATCTGACTTGGTTTAATTATACGTATACATACCAGTCTGCTATGATTGACTATAAGTTCAGTCACATTTTTCTTTAAATAAAACCCCCTTGATTCCATAAGATAGATAAATAAAAATACAACAACCACTAACCTTAACTTTTTGGTGAATAATTCTTTGAATAAACATTAGAAGTAACTTAGAAGTAACTAAAAATAAACAATAATTTACCAAACATTCACCTTGACAACAGTTATTTTAAAAACAGAAAAAAGTTTTTATAATAAATATTATGGAAATCACGAAGATAAAATGTTAAAAATATTATGCATAAATATAATTTTATAGTTCAACACTTGAATGATTAGTGGTTAAGGTTAACTCTGAGAAATGACTTTGATCGACAGTAATTTTATATGAAAAAACAAATTTATATAACCTGAAGAACTTCAAGGTTAGCCTTTGTTATTTTCGCAGTATTCTTGCGTCAATGGACCCATATTAAATATATTCTTCTCTAAAAATAAACGGGAATTTCATCGCTGAACATATATGTACATGTAGCAACAATTTACAAGTCAACCTATGGAAGTAGCTTTAACTAAAATTTAAAAATATGTTGTGTAAATTTTATTAGTTCTAGTTTTAATCCTATTTATCGGACTTAACACTATAGGAGGAAAAGGATCCGCCACAATGGTTTTTGTAGTAAACTTGAAATTTTACTGTATTCCCATCAAAAAATACCACCGGTTAATAATTGTAAATAAAAGTGGGGATTAGCAACATAATTTAACGTCACATGAATGTCATGTTTTTCTCAAGTACAGCATTGCAATAGAAGGCATAAAAAATCATCGTAGAACAACGTAAAATCTCGATCATCATGCTTCATAATTCGTCTTTACTATGCATGAAAAGGTGACGGGTATTAATTTGAAATTTGTTTTCAAAATCTAACGAAGTTGAAGAATAGGTCGATTATTGTTTAATGTTCTAGCCTTAAAACCCACTAATATGGAGAATTTATAAAATTTTGTAGAAATATTGTTCCGACCATTTTTTTTTTGTCGTAATAAGATCCTTGTAAACCGTTATTGTTTTCCCAATTGCAATGATTCATTCCAAAATGGAGAAATTTTTACAATGACAACACGCAAATTAAGTAGGAGGTTATTTTGATATGCATAATCGAAGGTTTTAGTCCTTAATTAAAAAATTAACCAAAAAATATATTCGAAATTTTCATTGAAAGACGAAACCAGCCAACCAAATATCTCTATTCGGAATGTCTATTCTATCGAATAGAATAAATACATATAGACAAAGTGTTCTACCTCTTATTCGGGTAACCAAAAGTAGCCGTCAAAGTCTTAAAAGTCTTATTTTTACGTTAAATCTGTGTATGTCGATGCCCACATTTTTGAAATTCAGTCGTCCTTACTGCAGAGTTGCGTTGGCAGTTATACTGCTATTTTGTTCCAACTGTAATGTGAAATATTACCCCTTACAAAATTATAAAAAAATGCAACCAAAAATAATCAATGTGTATCTTTAATTTTAAGTCTTATTGACTTTTGCGTTTAGTCCACTGGTTTTACGTGATTACGAATCCTATTAGCTAAAACTACTCCTTCGCACTAAAAATCATTTTCTTAATACAATCGGAATCTTCAAAGTTCCAAGTTAAAAGGAATTACATATATTTGTATATGATAGATGGATGCTCCAGTTTTTGTATTAGTCTCACTAAGCTAAGGAATGTGAAAGGTGTTGTTCTTGAGAAGGGTGTGTATTCGTTTGGGTATTTAATGAATTCTGGTTTCAGTTAGCAGGTCATTTCAATCATAAACCTAAGACACAAAAGCCTATTTTTTGTAAATACGTAAACATAGCCACATTGAAAACGTTGAGAATGTTTTACTGCTTTTTGTAATTGCAATTTTTAACAGTTTGTTTTATGGCAGACATTTTACAATGTCTGTTTGTTTATTGAGAAATCGAATGGTATGGAAAACAATGACAGTTTCACGCTTTGGAATAGAAACAAATTATACTATTTTGATTGAAACTCTATCGTTTTCAAAATATGTGTTCTATATAACTAATTCAAGACCTTGAGCATATAGCTAGCTATTTGGTAAGACATTATTTAAATGTAAAAACATAACCTAAAATGCTTGTGGTTACAGATTTGTTCGTCATCTAAAGTTCACGCACATTAATGTGACTAATCTCCAAAAGCAAAAACACAGCAAGCTTAATTAAAACAGCACTTTCTTATGACTAACAGTTCGATAAAAAAAGAAATTAAAATATATGCATGCTGTTTCCTTTTTCTTTTGCAGACTGTCCGAACTGTGTTGATGAAACACAATATTCAAACAAGTGGACAATGCCGTTACTGAAGCTGGGCGAGAAACGCTACTATCTGGGGATCTTCTTCAAGGTAAGCAACATTCCGTCCAGTTCACTCGTACACGATCAATTAACGTCGCCCATGGAAGTGGTTCTTGTGTTGGCGGGTGTGGACCAAGCGACCGATGATGTTTATTCTCCTTCTGGTTACGTTGGTAACAAACGTGTTATGGAAGCTTAGCGAGTTTATTGTCGCCTTTAGATGAACCATGTATATTTAAATTATATTAGCAGTGCAATTCGTAAGTTTGTAGTAAAGTTCACTGCTAATAATTTTAATTAAATACTAAACTGGAAAATTATTTATAAAGTTCGTGTGATTTGCAATGGGAATGATTCCTACTGTGAAAATGCTCATAGCTCAGCTCAACGTTCGAAGTTATCGTATACAAAAAGTGCAGTATGTCACACCCACTTTGGTAGGATTGAAGGACAGAGTATTATACTGTTTCTCTTCTAGACGGATTGTAGGTTTTTATCTATGTTTATAGTAAAGGCTAATCTGCTATAAGCCTTTGTGTCATATGGTTTGGTGAAAAATTTCGAAGTTGAAATTTAAGTTAAGGTTTTAACTCTAAACTATTGTAGTAAATTGTCCTTGCACAATTTCCTTGCACTTTTTAGCACTACTGCATATCTACGACTACATATTTACTTGTGCAACCAGAGGCAAAATCTAAAATTTCCTTAAGTTTTTTCTCAGTATTATGTGAAAAATTAGCATTATAAGAAATCTCTCGGATAATACTGATAACTTTTACTCCCTTATCTTCAAAAAACCTGTTTTTGAATTTAGAAAAAAAAAAAACAATAATATTGACACTTCAAAATTTGGAGAATCAATTAAAAAACTGAACGAAAAAGTCAACAGTATATTTGCAGGTGAAATTCTGAGAGTGAAAGTGCTTTAGTGGGATTGGCTTCCTGAAACACTGGATTAATCAAGTGTTCAGAGAACCCTCACCTGTATTTCTTGAGAATTTTTGCTTGCTTTTAATAAATTTAAAGTTATTTTTGATTTTAACAAAAAGAGATTAAAAAAAAACACTACATTATGAGGTAGGAAGCAAGTTAACAGTTTGTTCCTAACATGGAATACTGCTTTGCTTTTAATGTGACGTTGTATTGCGTTTACCTCTTTTTCGGACTAAAAGTAATAACAATTTCCTCAATAGTGATTCTTGTTTAGCTCTTAGTTTAAATTTATAAACAAATGCGTCATTGTCAGATTGGATACCTTAAGTGTATGGTTTTAGCTAATACTAAGTGGATTCTCCGGGCGTAACGTAATGTTTCATTTTTAATTTGTATACTCAAAATTAGGATCTTTCCCTATTAGGGACCCTTTTTTTACCTTTTTTAATACCAATTTTCCTGTTGGAAACTAAAGAAACAACTAAGTTGTTTTTTTTTTACCAAAATTTATTGTGATAAGGTCTCGGTGAGGTATTTCCCGACGTAAATGGAACACCATTCTCAATCGTCATCCTGCATAACAGGACGAGTTTTACAGAATGCCACAACTAGACATAACTCTATATGGCTTGTCTCTGTAGATGCTGTCATGGGCAGCTTTAAAATCAATAAACAGATGCTGAGTATCGATTTACAAATTCTGAGCTTTTTTCCAAGATCTGCCGTAGTGTGAAAATTTGGCCGATGGTGGACGTTTCTGGGCTAAAACTACACTGATATGCACCAATCAGATTGTTGTCAAAAGGTTTTAATCGTTCACAAAGTACAGCAGATAAGATCTTGTAGGCGACGTAGAGAAGACTTATTTCTCTATAGTTGACACAGTTTAGAGGATCTTTTTTCTTGGGCAGACATTCGTCATATTCTGCAAATGAGTTGGTGCATGCTCTTTGTCAAGTCATCTCCCGCTGATTTGAATAGCTTGTCAGTCAAGCCTTCAGTTCCAGCAGCTTTGGTTATGTTGGTTGGTTGGTTGGTAATGTTGGTTATTATATTTCTGATTGAATGATTGAGTCTGCTTGATTTTGGTCGTCATCGCCGTTATACAGTCTACAGAAGTGATCTCCCCTCATCCTTAGCATCTGATACTGCGATTCTAGTCCCAGGTTTCCTTGTTCATTCCTGCAGGCTTCGGTTCGGGTTGAGAAACTGGTGTTCATTCTTTCTCTTTAGCTCGCAGAGCACGCGAGGAGCTTTGGTCCTACTATGCAGCGCTGCTGTGTAGGCCATCTGTTTTTCTGCATTTGCTTGACGACTTTCTTTGTCGAACCGGGCGTTTCTTTGTGGTGGTCGAGAACAATGCAGAACAACAGGAGCGGCACCTCTGATTGCTTTTTAGCAGTTCAGCTACTGGTTTTCTAAACTTGATGCTAGTGTTATACGACCCCTTGAGAGATTAAGGGACACTCAATAGGAACAGGTTCTGGCGATCTCTTGCAATTGTAGTTTTCCGAAGCAAGTTTCCTCATAGTATTCCCTTGTCTCTGGAATATTCTCGATATCCGCATCCGTATCTTAGCTACAACAAAGTAATGGTCCAAGTCGATGTTCGCTCCTCGAAACGTTCGGAAATCCATCGTAATGGTGGAGTGCCTTGTCATGGTGAATCTGGTTGACGGTGGACTAATCAGGAGATCTCCACGTTTTTTGTAAATATTGAAATCTGAAAACCGTGTGCTAGCTCCGAAAATATTTTGCCTTCTTGCAAAGTCAATTAGCCTGAATCCGTTTTTGGAGGAGAAGTTTTGTGTTAAAATCATAGACAAGACACTTTTAACATCATAGTTAGGACACCACTTATACGTTTTGCCTTAGAAGCTATCTTTGGTGTCATCAACTTTCTTCTCTGTGGGGGCATGGGCGCATATCAGCCTAATGTTGGCGAATTGAGCCTTGATGCGTATTGTAACAAGGAGCTCGTTCACATGTCTGAAACTTAAACTGAAGTATGCCTTCAATAACAAACCCGCAAACAAATAGATGCAGCCTCTCTTGTCGTTAGCAATCGCCGCAATAGATATTTCGTATTTATTATTAATTTTGAAGTTCAGCTGGTAAAAGTCCTTATAATTTTTACAATAAGACCGTATTTAATCCATTGAATTCCATTGTTTTCATTTGGATTCAATTGTACCCTAGTTATGGTAAAGTCTTTTGAAAGGTCATTTAGACATGGTCGAGAATCAATACAGATTACCCATTTTAATTAATCAAATTCCAAATGGCACTTTGGCAAATTCACTATCAATCAATGTCTCTAACGCTGCGTGCTTCTTAACAGCTACGTACATACACTCCTTGCACGAGAACAAGTTTGCATATTAATTCACAAATATTATGGTAATTTTGTTATGCAACTTCTTTTCCAGTTGTGTCTCAATGCTTGTTAGCAAAGCAACGGTGTTAGTGCAATTCAATTGCCTGTTTATTTCATAAATCAGTATATTTGTTAGAGCAGACATTTTTATCATAACCCTATTTGACTCAAAGAAGTAGGCGATTTGCTTCGATTTTTAGAATGGGCTTTTATTAATTATAATGAGGGTTTGTATCATTTGATTGGAATTTTCACAAGAGCAAAACTAACAAGAAAGAGCATGCACAGCCAAATTTAACTCGTTTAAGTTGTAAATATCCGTCTTATAAGTGGACAGTGGAAGTAGGACAGTTTTAGATTCGGGTTGTCTGTCATTAATTAAGGCTATAAGTGGTTTAGAAAATACTAAATTAGTCCGTCAGTGGTAATGGTGTAGTGGATAGGGTGTTTCCTTGAGACCCGAGCGTAGGTGTTGTTAAAACTAAGCTATTTGATTATTTAACTATTATTTATGGCTTAGCTGGAAAGTGTCTCATGTTTAAAATCTATCAATCCCTCTCTGTTTTTATACAAAAAATGTCAAAATTATCTATTTTCATGTATAACAAGTGCAGAATATTGCTTGATTCTTCTTCAGATGAATGCTTAATGAAAACTAAAATATTTTATTTTTGTTCAATATTTTGAGCACTGTTTGGTGTGAAAGGGAGTATGATGTGCGCTGTGCATCTGGTCAATATATGTATGTATAAAGTAAGATTCATAGTATTGTGTCCAAAACGAAACAAAACTTCCAACATTTGTTCTTTTTTGATAACCAATAAATGTACATATGTACCAATAACCAATAACCAATAAATGTACGTATACGTACATACGTACATAGTACGTAGATGCATTGCTGCAAATGGCAATAAAGCAACTATCGGAGTAAATCTTTTAGTTGTTTGGGTTGTTTTTATACACTATCCTAAGGGTATATACACACATAGCCGAGGCGGCCGTTTAAATGATGTGCTATTCCGCACATAATGGCATGAATGTAGCTCCAAAATAAAAATCAATTTTATATCTCACACCGTTCTTCAATACGGTGAAATCTAAAAAGTGGATCAGCCAATTCCGCCTGTCATCGATTTGTCTGTGATCTTGACTACAATTCAATTGAATTTAATTGACAAATTCTGGACAAATTTTCTTCAACCTGTATGTATATCTGGATTATATGAAGTCCCTTTTCAGGGACCTTATACACTTTATACAAAGCTTGATTTTCTCAAAAAAGTCTTATTTGCTTAAACGGCTTTCGACATTTAGTTTAGTATGGACGAATGCTATTAGATGGCAATCTTACCTATGTAGGTATCTAAAATAAATAAAACATAATGGCGTACATAAGTCCCCGCATAACTAGAGAATGGATAGTCCGATTTGAGCTGGCTTTCTTTATTGTGTTTCCTCTCAACAAAACTTTTTACGGAAGAAAAATTCTAAAAAATTGATTTTTCATACATTTTGTATGGGGAACTTTCTTTTCATTTCGATTATTACAGTTCAAATTATTGCAGAAATTCAAAATTGATTCATTCAATTCATTTTGACATAACAATACTGTGAAAATAATTATCAAATCGGAAAAATTCTTTTCTCACACATTTGCATGCAACAACATTGCCCACACATTCGTATGCATGCAATCATATTTTATTTGCAAGATCAATAAGAGATGGCGCTGTTAGTCCACTTGATATTTCGCAATTTGACAACTGTCCTCTCTGTCTCGTCATCTCACCATAGACTAACTATACTAGACGGCAAACTTCTAAAAAAGCCACCTAGAAGCTTGAATCAAAGGGGCAAAATCCACATATGTAGGTGGACACTTCTAGACAGTTGATGGCCATGAACATTCCACTTATAATGTTCCGGAGAAATTATGCCACCGATTAGAAGATCATACATTGGCTCACGCAGTAGCAATGCACGAAGATTGGCGATTCAAAATTATTTTAATCAAAAAATCAATTTTGGGCGGGACGAAGCTAGTTAGTTATAACTAAACTTACATATGTAATAACTAAAATATGCAAAAAAGGGAATCTATTCATTTATGCAAAAGCAAATATATTTATGTATACATACATACATGCATATGTTTATACATACATACATATGTACATACATACCAACTGGAAGAAACTATGTATCAAAAAGCCGAAATGGAACTCCTGATACTCCGAGCAAAATTTGGTAAAGAAATCTGAAAAAAATCATCCATCATGCCAATCCATTCATTTAGGCATATTTCCGCCAATAATAAACAACAAGTTTTAAATAACTTGCAAAATTCTCCAAGATTAATCTTCGTATGTTACATTAAGAATTTCATTTCACTTATTTAATTGCATTATGTAATAAAACGAAACTTAGTACATTTTGTTTTAAAACGCCCTTCAAAATAATTCCCATTTCAGTCACAGTTCTGTTAATCAATTGCAGTGGCATCATAAAAAAAAAATCACATCTGGCTACCTTAGCCTTTAAGATATTGTTTTGTGGTTTCATTCAGCTTTCGCTTTTCTATATTATAAATAGTCAAATTCAATAAAAATTCCAAATAATATGCTTCATAAAAGGCCTGAGGCAACAAGACTGACCTTAAGCTACATATTATATACAGATGAAATTTTAGAAAAAACAGTTCGTTAATACCCATTACATAAAAGTATAAAATGAAATAGTGTTATCTTAAACTGTTATGGTTAAAAAACCAAAATTATCAACAAAAAATGTAAAAATGTAGAAATTTCTTAACAGATTAACAGATACTACCTAATAACCTATAGAATATATATGTATGTACATAAGTATATAGGGTGAGCAGTAAATATACTATACACATATAGTAGGTATAAATGGTATCATAAACGAAAAAACTTTTAAAAACAGTGACAATAGCAAGAATAAACATACAAATAAATAGAACAGATGGTATAATATTCTATTCTTCTTTGTTTCTATTAGCGCTACTGAAGTGGGTGTGGCATTTTGCACTTTTTATAGAACTACTGCGACAAATTTGATGATTTAACACATAAACCCCTGAACCAATTTACATTACAGTGTAACCGTTTAGGCAAATAATGACTTGTGAGCATATTAATGAGACAAGTTTATTTTCTATAATAGCTAGTATTTCGCATCTACAGCATTACAAGCAATAATTATAATCTAAGCTTGTAAATGAGTAAACCATCTTATAAGCGATATTTACAGTTATCGATTGACAATATTTTACTTATTCATAAAACAAAGGGAAAAAACTAAATTTAGGACATACATATTCCTGCTTATAAATTTTATTTCAGTATTTGTCGCCAGTTGAAACGAGCCCTTTGATTCACTATGGAATAGATGAATGGCTCAGTAGAGTCGTAATCCAGTCGGATGCATCTGTGTGGCCTTTCGCATTATAAAATTTGCGTAATTAGCTTTGATAGATTACTATTATGGCATTTATGAAATTTAAAAATTTACAAATACATACATATGTATGTACTTACATACATAGTGATTTCCATGCTTGTAGATTGGACTGTTTGAATGTGTTACAATTGTGTGGTAATTTGTTAGTTTCAGTTTGCGAAATTGCAAACATTAAACATCAAAACAACTGATGTTGCTCAATCTCAAAATGCATTACTGATCAAATAAAGGCTCTAAGTACTTTTATCTTTGTTCTTTATACTAGTCAAGAACAATTTATTGTTATATCTAATTGTAGTACTTTCGATTTTTAGGGAACGGTGCACTCTTACTTCATTTATCTTTACACTAAATGGCCAACTATCGTTGGTCGAACCAATCACCCAATCAGATATATCTTTCCTTATCCTAATTGTTAGGTTTTGTTGTCTGTACATCCATATTTACATAAAAGCCATAAATTCACTGTAGACTGCTGGCTAATTTGTGTATTCATTCCATGGCAAACGGCTAAAGCATAAGTTATACTAGTTTCAATCTATCAATATACTCAATTAGAGGACTATTTTTGCATTCGCCGTAATTAGAATCAGATGAAAAAATATAAACAATTTTAGAAAGGAAATGATCTGAAAAATCTCTGTAAAATATTTCCAATTGATTGATTACCAACCAACTAATGAAGTGTTAAACTGAATCAATCCCGTTGACTTACCCTAAATGGTCGTGATATGATGATTACCCACCCAGTGATTCGACTGCCAAACCATCATGTCTAGCACTTTCACTCAAATTATACGAAACAAAATTGAGAATTGGTTTACTTTATTTTAAGCATTTAAGACAAAAGCATCTTTCAGGTCGAGTCTAGATCGGAATGACATTGAATTTTGATTTTATTGCCAGACAACCTGAACAAAGCTATGCGGTTGTATTATCATTTGGCAATATGCATAAAGGTGGGCCACCGGCCATTGTGTTTGGTTTTCCTAAAACATCTAGTGTTAAATTTTATAAACAGATTGGTGTTGTGCATAACCGAATCAGACAACAGCTTTCAAAGCACAACTTTGAACTGATTATATAATAATTTTTAATTTTGGTTTCTAGATTTCCATTCCTAAACTTGTTTGTATCTTCTTGATAGGCACCCAAAATAGAGACGTTGAATACGATTTCTTAAGGTTGCGGGGTTCAATGAATTTCGTTATAAGAATGTTACACATGATCGTAATAATGTGCTTATATGTAAGTCTATATATATTTATATATTGGAAGCAAACTATATTAATAGACTGGTTGTGTAGAAACAGAGTTATTTAATTATTTAGTGGCGAGCCCCTTAGTCGTCCGCGTCCTGTTACCCATGTACTCATATAAATTATTTTGTACTAAAACACGCCGGCGCTGAATCCGGTTTAGTTTATATAATTTAGTCGTTATTTGTTTTCTGTCAACATGTGTATAAGTGAATAATTCTAAGTATGTAGTTCTATCTGTGGAAGCTATCACTCAGTGATTAGTGGATCGAACTCGATTCCCAAATAATAAATAAAAGGAAATCAAGGTAGACTAAAGACTACTTAGACTAAACCATTGAGATACATCCTCTAAAGGAATGGCTACATAAACTGAAATGTATTAACCATAGATATCTAAACCACATAAAATAGGTTAGGCTTTCTCCATTTAACCCTTCAAATCTTACATTTCGGTGGGGTTTCAACAAATTCGTTCAAGCCGTTGTAACTTTCAAGTTTGTAGAAAATGGAAAAAATTAATTCATTGCATAAATATTGTCGCCTCTAGGCTTGTCACATCACAGTGTCATATTGACTGGTTTCTTATACCTCAACCACTAAGTTAAATGAACAGCTCCTTAAGGAATAGCAGTATGAGGCAAGTTGGAAAGCTTTTTTAGAAGTTTTAACTGGTTACTATGACTTCTCGATAGTGACCTAGATACCGCTCCCAATATGATCATAAATACCATACTCCTTGGCATGAACAGAGATTCCTAATCGTATAAAAAGTATCAAGCCAAAGGTAAATGCATCGTATGACTCGTACTGCAAAAAATTTAAACTTAATCTTGTAACACTCGAGATGTGAGATCTTTAGAGGCCAATCTACTTGCAGCCCTTTTTGCTGCGTGCTCCACACTGTCGGATTGTGCTTTGCCTACCCCTGTATTTGAGCGCAAATTCTCCTTCCTCCGTTGATCCAAATAATATCTCACCCATAATTCTAAACCACAGAGTAAGCTTTCCTTCTGTACTGGGCTTTTCCTGAGTAGATTGAGAACACCATTTGTTCAGCTTGTCCCTGAAAAGGCGAATCTTCTTTTACGTCTAACTAACGGCAATAGCGGTCCCTTCTTTCCAAGTTCTTGAAAACGCTGATAAACTATCAATTTATGAAATGTCTTGTATCACGAAAACTTTTCAATGACCAACAGTATGGGTTCCGTAGTAAAAGTTCCACTGGTGATTTGATGGTATATCTATGATCCAATGAACGGTCTTCAGAGATGTTTCGATACTGTTGAAACCATAAAAACTTGTTTAATTGAAATCTTAACTAAATACCCATGTTACTTATCCTCGGTACCATAGTTCATGGATTCATCCATCATAACTAATTGAACAGTCCAATTAGTATTTCGTTGGCTAAATACTTCATATTGTAATATTTTATATGACATTAGTTGTGGTTCAAAGCTTCAAGGCGAAGACAATTAATGGTTATCTTGGTCTACAGCCTACTATCCTCGTCGAATTCTTAACGCCATGGTATTATTATTTACCATGCACTATGTAATTAAAAGGCAATGCAATGCATGTTCGTTAATTTGACAGATTTGTTGAAATATTAACTTATTACCTGAGTATTACAAATACATTAACACTGGTATTAAAAGGCCATATTATTAACAAATAATTGTTAATGCGATCAGCTTGCGTCATACAAATTGCTAACTAGATATGCAAGGGAAGTAACAATACCGAAACATTCGAATAGCACTTCATAAAAAATCAATAAGAGAATGTGAAGATCAAATGACCATACAGTGTATTTGATTGGCTTATTGGTCAAAAAGTGCTTTGATGTACCGTGTAAGATATGTTTTTTCTTTTTTCTTTTTAGCACTTGAGAATGTATTCAATATGAACTAAGCGATGTTAAAGAGCAAAGCAATCACATAACATGTCATGACAACTAATAAATGATTGAGAGTGTCCCTTAACATGGGCTTTTTTAGAGCACTTAGTGATGAAATTTTTTTAAAACTGAACTATTTATGAGATGGATTTTGGTATTGCAATCAATTTAACTTATGTACATCGCGAAAATAATTAATTTTCATTGTCGTGCTTTGGGTCAGTTAGCATGAAGTAAAGGATTAACTATAATAGACTGTAATTATGCGTAAGATTGAATTAACCACGAACGTAAAATTAAAGGATAGCTTAAGATTAGATATGTATATTAAAGTACGATAAAGCATTAGTTGTACCTATTCATTTTTTACAATTTTCTTTTTATCTCTAAATTGTTATAACTTATCTGGTGCTGTCTTGTTTGGTTAGTGTAGATTAACTTGAAACAATCTTCCGATTTAATGGATGTTAAAGAACTATTTGGTTTAAAATGATATAACTTGTTTTTATACAGTTGTCCTGAGAAGGCCCCTTCCATTAGTGTAAAGAATATAACACGCACAACACGAATGGTTGTGAGAAGCTAAGGCCCTGGGTCCCATCGACCTGTAGCGCCAAGTATTTATTTTTTTAACTTGTTTTAATACCATGGTTCATCTTATCTTTTTACAATCTTATGGTAATTATTAATGTCAGTCAATTACGTTACCAAAAACTACAATAGTTCGGACATACGAAGGTAAACAAAAAGAATAAAGAGAGTTCGGGTTTGTTTTTTGCCATGTTTTTATTATTATATTTTTGATTGTTTTCATTTTTTTCTAAAATTGATCGTGTTTGGAATTTGTTTGAATAACTAAAAATGGGCAACATAATTCTATAATGTATATCCATATCGGATATATATTTTTGTATCCATATAAATATGTATATGTATATTCGCTATGATAAGGGAATAAACTCTTTAGTAATATTAAAAGCTGTCCGTAATTAGTTCGAACACTTGTAAAAACTAGTCAAATCATGCCATTTTTTAATTAAAATTTCCTAATATCGTTTGAACGATTTTTCAGAAATTTATTTGGTTCGCAATTTGACAAATTAAAATGTGACAATATACCACAGAATCTAATGTAGTATAAGACACTACAAGCCATACGCATTTTAATAGAATTAAAACAGATTTAGACTTTGTCGAACAATCTAATCATAGTTTAGGTGTAATTTGCATGTTCTGTGTATAAGATTTGTTGAGTAAATAGGGTAGGCCATATTTGTACAGTAATTATTGCAGATCTAATATACAAACAGTCCCACACTGCATCGAATTTGTTTCGGCTGAACTTTCAAATATAAATTAACAGCCGGGATACTGATTTTTGAAAACCTAAATTCAAATGTAAATAATGTTTATAAAGCAATTCACATTTATCCAAATAACGTAATTAGCGTTAATCTAACTGTGTAAATATTTTTCTTATTTCAGGCCAACTGGTTTAAGGCCACACAGTATTGCAGATATCACGGAATGCACCTAGCGAGTATTTCATCACAGGAAGAGAACGATAGACTTGAAAAATACATAAGAGATTTCGGTAAGAATATGTTTGCATCAACCATATTAATTTTCAGAACACTTTTTTGTTAACTCCGGCCAATCAAATAACAAAAACAGTGGAGTACTTCGCTACTAACTAACCATCTACATTTGAGAAAATATATGTTTTTTTTTTTTTTTTTGGTTGCGCCAACGGATGTGTAATCTTCTAAAGATACCAGTAACCCGGGCTACTGGCATGCACGATTCGCAAACCTGAATACTCGATGCCAGGAATACGAATACGTACTAACCCACACCCTACACACTTCAACCCCTCTCCCCGCGGAACTACCGTTAAGTATTACTTCGCGGGGCTGGTTAGCACTTTATGCTCTTCTTGACCTGTTCGGCGTTTCTTGTTCTGAGGGGGCTTCCATTTGGGTTTGGTTGCTCTCCCTGAGCCTTTCCAGCCGCCGAAGTTCCTTTATGATCACCGCTGCTGTTTGTTTCACAGTATTTTTTTTTTTTTTTTTTTTTGATTTCATTATATATGATAAATGTGTAAAATTTACGTGATTTGAACACAATAATTCATTAAATAGATTAAAAAAATATTTATAATAGAAATAATATAGTGACATTTTATATTTTCTATACATAAAGTATTAAAAATTAAAATAGTGCCAAATGCCACTTCAATTGGTTTTACCATTATTAATATGTGGGTGGGGTGACCCGTTTAATTGCATAAAAACAACAAGTTAATTCGAGATACAATTATACAAAGAAAGCGGAGAATGCAAATCAAAATAAATAAACTACATAAAAATAAAGAAAAGTAAAGATAAAGTTAGAAAAAAAAAACCTTTATTTACACCAGAATATCAGCGAGAAGGTATTCAACGTTCTGTGAATCATAATTAAAAAGTCAAGACCTTATGGACCTTTCAAAAATTCCAGAAATTCTTATCTTTCTAATATTTAGAGGAAGCTTGTTAAATAGTCGACATGAAGAGATATTATAAAAATTGCGAAATGCAGTTGTACGGAAAACGGGTACAGTCACAACATAAGAAAAGTTTCTGCGTAGAATGTAATCAGATATAAGTCTGTAATTTAAATTTCCTGATCTCTGAAAGAACGTTTTCAACACTTTAAAACAATACAAATGACGAACTGGAAGTATTTTCATATCACAAAACAGTGGGAAACTTGGATGACGCCGATTCTTGGTACAGATTTTTCTTACTACACTTTTTTGTAAGACTAGTAAGGGCTTGATTTTATTCAGATACGCGCCGCCCCAACAAACAATTCCATACTGTAGTTTAGCGTGAAAGACACCGTAATAAATGATTTTTAATAATTGCTTTGAGCAAACATTTTTTAGATAAAAAAAGTGTCGCAGGGTATTTCGAAAATATTTCCTTAGGGAATCTGTGTGGCTTGCAAATGACATCCTAGAATCAATTGTGAGCCCAAGATACTTAAACTCGTTTACTTCCTCAATTACTAAGCAATTATCACTACAGTTAAGACTGTTACAGAATGTTGGAAGTGCTTGACTAGAATAACAATTACAGCCTGCTAATCCATACCTTTGGCATTCTGATGCGTGGAAGTAAAGGTCCGCATTCATACTCATTGGGGAAGCTAAGTTAAAAAACATTATTTTTGTCTTTGAGCTAATGTTCAAATTGTGCTCTGCGAACCAAATTCTTAGCAGACTAAGATCCCAATTAATGTCGGAGATTAAATCCAAGACACTTTCAGAGCCATATGAACAGCCAACATCATCTGCAAACGCCGTAAGTCTACTTCTGAAGTTAAGTGAAAACAGTGAATTCATATAAATTAGAAATAAAATGGGTCCTAACACAGAGCCTTGAGGAACTCCTAAATTGAAGAAGCTAATCTCGCTTCTCATACCATCAATCTTCACTCTTTGAGATCTGTTTGATAGGTATGATCTAAGCCACTCCAGCATGAATCCACGAAAACCCGCTTTTTCCATTTTATCCAACAGTATAGTATGATTGACCATGTCAAAGGCTTTGGTGATGTCAACAAATAAACCAGCCGTGAATTTTTTACCATCAAGGTTAGAGAAAATGTTTGAGCAAAAATTTAGAAGAGCGTCTTCGGTAGATTTACCCTGCTGAAAACCAAATTGCATTGGATTGAAAAACTCAATTTTTTTCAAGTAAGACATTATTCTCTCTTTAATAACCTTTTCGAATATTTTGCTAAAAGTGGGCAAAAGTGAAATTGGCCTATAGTTTTTCATATCATCTGCAGAGCCTTTTTTAAACAGCGGAATCACGTCGGCGCATTTGAGCGCTACGGGAAATGTTCCTGCAAATATACTGCGATTAAAAATGACTGCCAGGACGTCAATCACATAGCATGCTATTTGTTTAGCAAGTATTCCATACTGCGTTCGATGTCAGCATATGGTTTACGATGTTCTCCGGAGTTAGTATTTCTCCAATTATTTCCTCAAGACCTCTGCGTTCCAAGCGAAAATGTGGGCACTGAAAGAGCACATGCTCTGCATCCTCTCTGGCCTCTCCACAGTTTGAGCAATTTGGAGATTCATCAAGCCCAAACCTGTTTAGATAAGCTCTGAAGCAGCCGTGTCCGGTTAAGAACTGGGTGAGATAAAAATCCACTTCTCCGTGATGCCGGTCCATCAATTTATCTATATCCGGTATAAGTCGATGGGTCCATCTTCCCTTCGTTGACTGATTCCATCTTTCCTGCCATGTTCTCATGCTTCGCTGTCTTTCTGCCAGCTTAATATCTTTGACTGGAGCAAGGGGTTCCTGGATTTTGGTGTCATAGGTCCTCTGTAGCTCAATAGCCAAGATATCCGCTGGTAGCATTCCCGCAATAACACATATAGCATCATCGGATACCGTCCGAAAAGCGCAACATACTCTCAGCGCGCACAGTCTGTTGACGGAATTAACTCTTCTTGAGTGGGACTTAATTTTCACTGCCTTTGCCCATATTGGTGACGCATACATTATTATTGACTGCGCCACTCTTGACAAAATTAGTCTCCTTGGTTGTCTGGGTCCTTTAATGTTTGTCATTATTGTGAATAAGGCAGTACACACCCGAGCAGCTTTGTCGCACGTTATTTCAAGGTGTTCCTTGTAAGCTAGCCTAGCGTCAATGATCACACCTAGGTATCTGATCACCGGTTTTGACGTTATATTTTGGTTGCCTACCCTGATGGTGATTGCTTCTCTTTTCTTGCGGCTGCTTACTAGTACTGCTTCCGTTTTATGTTCCGCGAGTTCTAAACCGACTGCTGTCATCCACCGTCTCACTTTTCGGATACATTCGTTTCCAATGTCCTCTATTTCTTCCAGGTGTTTTGCTGTCACTACGATTGCGATGTCATCGGCAAAGCCTATGATTTTTGCCTCGTTGGGGATTTCAAGCCTCAGCACCTTATCATACATAAGGTTCCACAAGATAGGACCTAGTACCGATCCTTGTGGTACTCCGCCAGATATGTGGTACTGTTTTACCCCATCGTCGGTATCGTAAAACAGGTACCGTTTCTCGAAATAATTGATTATTATTTTGATTAGGAACCCTGGTACCATCATTTCTCTAAGTGAGTACAAAATATGTCCCCAGTTTGCAGAATTGAACGCATTTTTGACGTCCAGTGTTATTACAGCACCGTATTTCTTTGCGCCTCCTCTCCATCTTCTGCCCTGGATAGCATCTTCCAGGATTGTGGTTACCCTCCGTATAGCATCGATTGTAGAACGGGCTTGTCTAAATCCATACTGTTCGTTTGAAAGTCCCCCGGCTTCATATATTGACACCTCCTGCCGTTTGCATATAATTTTCTCCAATATTTTACCCATTGTGTCTAACAGGCATATGGGACGGTATGACGAGGGCTCATCTGGCTGTTTTTTCCCTTTGGCCAGCAGCACCAGACGTTGTTTCTTCCACTGGTCTGGAAAGACCCCTTCGGTTAGACACTTATTATACATTTCTAGAAATGGTTCCGTGTTTGTTTTTATGGCTAACTTAAGGGCCTTGTTGGGTATCCCATCCAATCCAGGTGACTTATTGTCATCGAACCGTTTGCACACTTCCAAAAGTTCCGTTTGCGTGACGGTTGTGATTTCATGTAAATCCTGAGGTGCTGCTATACGCTCTGCAGTTCTCTGCGGTGGAAATAAGCCCGACACTATTTTTTGCATTAGCAAAGGGCATGAGGGCGAGGGTGCCCTAGTGGTGCCTTTGAGTTTTGCCATGACTGCCTTATAGGCTGTACCCCAGGGATTTACATCTGCTTGCTGACAGAGTTCTTTAAAGTTGTCACTTTTGCTTCTCCGGATTGCTAATTTCAGGTCTCTACGCCTATCTTTGTATTGCACCTGCAGGTTCTGGTGAGAGGGCAAACCTCTGGATCGCTGGAACAGTCTTCTAGCTTTATGGCACTTGCTGCGTAGCTCTGCTATCTCTTGGCTCCACCAATATACTGGTGGCCGGCGATTTGTTGACGTTTTCCGGACCATAGATGCATCGCATGCTCTCATTACATGTTTCGTAATCATAGCATTTGCTGTTCCTGGCCTTATTGTAGATTCTCTAAAGGTGAAAGTAAAAGAATCCTCGTCTAATGTGCCTATTTTCCACCCCATTCGTTGTGCCTTCTTTGGTGGAAGTTCCTGGTTGGATCTTTTCTGGTTTATTTCAAACAGGATAGCCAGGTGGTCGCTGTGAGTGTACTGTTTACTTACTCTCCACTTGGCGCCTCTCGCTAGGGAACTGGTTACGAAGGTGATGTCAACTACGGAACCTACGTCGTTTCTGCTAAAGGTATTCTCGCTTCCCGTATTGAGTAGCATGACATCTAGTGACGATACCGCTTCGAGTAGTGCCTCACCTCTTCTATTGGTTCGAGTGCTGCCCCAATCAGTGGCCCATGCGTTGAAATCCCCAGCCATGATGATTGGGCTACGGCCTCTAGCATCATCCACGAGCCTATCCAACATACGCTGGAATTCTTCCAGAGTGCTGTTTGGGGATGCGTAACAACTATAGATGTGTACACCCTTGACCTTGGCTCGAACGAACCCAAATTGGGGTGTCATCATTTTTTCTTCGAAGGCGTAGTCTCCACAGTAATCAGCTTTTGAGTAATCAGCTGCCCAGACTTTTTCGTCGAGATTCTTGTACTGTTCGGATAATATGGCAACATCTATTTTTGACTCACGAATGGCTTGTGTTAGGAGGTCCTGTGCCGCTTCGCAGTGATTTAAATTTAATTGCAGCACTTTCATATTCTTTTTGCGTTTTTTTTAGCTTCCTGGTATACAGGACATACTGCGCTTCCTGCCGCGTATTTGAAGTTGGTGCTCCCCTTTTCTTCGCAGAGCATGCACCTTGCATCATTGGTGCAGTTTTTGGAAACGTGGCCTTTTTGTCCACACTTGACGCAATCCTCACTTCTGTCCGCCGTATTTGAACACGCTTTTGCTAGATGCCCGAAGTTGAGGCACCTAAAGCATCGCAGCGGCACCACTTTCTCCCGTATTCTGCATACCGTCCATCCGATTTTAACTCTCCCAACCTCCAGAACTTTTTTGGCAGCGTTTATTGGGAGGCTAATGACTGCAGTTTGTGTTCCTGCATAGGCTTTCCTCATGGATTTGATGGATGAGGCCTGCATACCTCGTACTTCCTCGAATTGCTCGGAAAGGGCTTGACAGATCTCTTCTTTGGTAGTGACATCGTCTAGGTCTTTGCACTCAATCAGCACCTCGTGCGTTAGGGTCCTTACTTCCGCCATTTCCCCGAGAACTTGCCCTACTTTGCTTTGGTGCTCGAGAGGTTTTTCCATCTGCTGCTTTCTTGAGCTCAAGCAGTAACTCTCCCTTGGCCGTCTTCCTTATATGTATTACGTCCGACCCCAGACCATTTAACTCAGGGTTGGTCTTCACTTTTCGGAGTATATCGCAATAGGATGTTTCTCCAGTTTTTTTTATCACCAATGCGTCCGGCTTAATATGTATCTTGCCTGGACCTCTTTTTACCACTCTTTTCCACTCGGCTTTGTTGTGGTCTTCATTTCCGGTTTTTTCGCCTGCATCTTTGCCTCGCGGTTTTGTCGTCTTTCCTGGTTTTTTTGGGAGGGCTTTTTCTTTCCTCTCAATTTGGCACTTCTGGACGCTTTGTTGCACTGACGTTTCTGTTTTTTTCGTGACTATCTCAGCGTATGTCAATGTCGAGGGTTCTTCATTGCTCGGAGATCTAGTCCTTTTCCGCTTAGGTTCTGGTAGTTGCTTCAACGGATGAGAAGGCGCCGATTTGCTCATTTCGGATGACTCAATGGTTTGGGTAGCTTTAGACAATTTATTCTTTACCACGTTGTCTTTCTCGGAATTTGCTATACAGTTGTAGTGTCTGCGTATAGCACTAGTCAGCTTTCTGATTTCGTGGTGCACGTTTGTTTTCCCTTTGATGAATTCTATCAACGTATTGATGTTCTTTCCCAGGGATTGCATGGCTTCACGTCTTTCTCTTTCTTCGCTGTTTTCTCTTCGCCTTTCTTCCTTGTTAGTTTCAGGCGTCAAGCTAGCAGTTGGTGCTTCTGTAAGGTGGAAGTCCGGCTGCTCGATCGCCTCCTCCATTATTTTTAGCGGCGGTGATCGCATCAGTACAGAACTTCTCCTAAATGGATTTTCCTCTGTACTTTCGATTCCTGAGTTTGGTACTATGTTTTTTTGTTCTTTTTTTTCTGTTTTATTTATGTTTGTTTTGTTTTCATTTTAATTCATTTTGTATTGGATCCCACGAGTATGGGGGAAAGGAAGGTCCACCACATCAGAGACCCCTGTAATGTGGTAAGGCTACATTACAACTGGAGGGCACCAGGTATCTGGAGGGCTCCGTTAGCGATGCTGTATGGATTTTTGTCCCCAGCACCATTCAGACCTCGGCACGGGTCGCATTACACATTGCCTTAGGGACAGGACGCTTAGTTACGGGCGGCATCTACTCGCCCTGTCACAAAAATTTCACTGGGCTTATGTGTTTTTTCCGTCACACCCTCCATTTTTGCCGCTCTTGGTCGGGGACTGCTTATTGGTTATTTGCAGCTAACCTATATATCTATAGGTCTTTCAGCTATCCGCCACCGTGCTGACCCCCCTGGTAGCCTAAGCTCGGCCCCAAGTGAGAAAATATATGTATGTACATATGTATGTATAACCCTTTGGACTCAACGCAAGCTGAACTCTACATAAGCCAAACAACTCAAGTATAAACCAATAAACAGTAGGTAAATAGGTAATCAACAATAACCTTACAATTAAATACAAATTTCTGGGTCTATGGGAAATAATTTCTTACAACCATTCTTGTTGTGCGTGTTATATTCTTTATACGAATGGAAGGGCCCTGCTGAATTTCATTTCCGTAGGGCAATTTGTTATTTTTGTTATTTGAAAAACAGTTTTAGTCTCGGATGTTTGGCAGACACTAGAGGTGGGTCTATAACAAGCTTTTAGATGTCTTGGATTCGAACTGCGAACACCTTGCTGCGTAGTCCAAGGCACTAACTTCTAACACTAAATTCGAAAAAGGTGCTACTGAGCTTTCACTGAAATAACTAGGTATTTGGCCTTTGGTTTGCGTTCGGACCATCATATCGTATACACGATACCGTAGTACTACATAATCACTTCAGCTACATCCCATAAGACTCTAGTATAACTAAATTTCTGTACTTTACTGTACTCTCTCAAATTCATACCGTTGCACTAAATCAAACTAAATCGAAACCGCATATTTCAAACTCCGACAAGTTAAACACCCTAGAGTGTGTGCTATTGATCAAAGGATTTCACTACCTTTGCCGAGACACACGACCAACCAAGCCAATTAGTCTGTATTACTTATCACCTATTCTTTCCAAATGCAACAGTTGAACGTATCTACGTTCATCCGATACAACCATGCCTATTGGGAGCATTTCCTACCTAGTGCTGCAGACAAAAACCTTATTCGTACAGAAACGAGTATGCAAGTGTGTTTCGTTCAGTCACTGACATCTGAAACTCGTAAGGCTTATTTAATTCATACCTCGTACTACTTAATACGTGTGCTTTAGCTTAACCGAACCAGCATTTTGTGGTTCACCCGGAAGTGCAAACAAAAGTCCTCAACGGCGTGGCGTACGGTCCACAATACACAATGCACCGGCTTTCCACGTAGCAAATGACATCAGAGTCTGTTTAAATGGTGGCGACTTAATTCCGTCATGTTTCCATTCGAATAGTGACGTGCTGTGTACATAGAGCCCCTTACGGAAAAACTATAGCACATTCCGCAGATGTGGTACTCAACTTCATACATAGTTGGGTATCATATCTAAAAGGAATCATGTTGCATTGTCTTACCTTAAAGGCATACATACATATGTACATATACTACACTGTACCTGCGACTACTTAGAGATAAATTTAATTTAAAGGAGTATTGACTCACTCGCACTTGCAATAATGTTTTCTTAAGCCTTATACGAGTATACATACATTTTAAGATAAATACGTTTCTCCTTTCAGGTCTGGGGCATGAACATTTTTGGACATCTGGAACGGATTTAGCTGATGAGGGTAACTTCTTCTGGATGGCGAACGGACGACCAATAACCTTTACGAATTGGAATGCGGGAGAACCAAATAATTTTCGCTACGAAAATGGAGAAGAGGAGAACTGCCTCGAGCTCTGGAATCGCGACGGAAAGGGCCTTAAATGGAACGACTCGCCCTGTAGTTTTGAGACATACTTTGTTTGTGAAGTACAACCAAATTAGAAGCATTTAACTTTGAAAACGATTTTTCATGCACGCATTTTCACCAATGTATTTTTTGATATTAGTTTTATTTTCTTTTAATTGTTATTGTATTTTAGTTAGAAATTCATTTATAATGAATGCCTTTTCGAATTGAATTTGATTTGTTTAGTAAGACGATGTGTGGAATACTAAAGGAAACACAATCGAGTAAAAACAGTAGGCCAGCGTCATAGTTTTGAAGTTTCGTTTTACATCCCTTTATTTGTGGATTGAAATGGAGAAGTACTGCCGTTATTTATGTTTTAAGTATTGTACTTTTAAGCACAGTGAAAGTTTGTAAAGTAGACGATAGAAATAAAGTACTTATTTAAGTCACATGAAATTCTCTTTTCTTTTTGTTTGTTACGTTGTTGTACATATTTTATATACATACATACTTACATATTTTAAAATTTATAATTTTCCTCTAGAAAAAAGATCAAGTCGCTAAATAGTACATTATTTTCTTACTTACTTAGGTTACGTTACAGTGCAGCGTGAATTCGAACTCTGTCCTTAGCTCTTCTAATGCATTCAATCTCGGTTTAGGTCCCCTTCTATGTTTGAGCGGCATCTAAGGCAATATCATTGCACTGCGATACATCTATCAATGGAAATGGGACCAAAATGCTTACGAAGACTTTTTCTCCGCTTTAAATAGAGTCTTTGGCCTCATAAGTTCAGCAGTGATCCTAAAATGTCTTCCAGATATCTCATCTGCGATGAAATACAACTAAGAATCATCATGTTGGCATGAAATTAAGTAAATTCAAAAACGATAAAGAGGTAGGTACATATATATCTTCAAAGAGCTGTTTATGTAGCTGCGATAATAACAACAAGGAATTAGTGGTACAATGTGGGTTTGAATTCTCTTTCTTCAAAAAGCGCAACAATTTCAGGAGAGTTAGTCGGTGATTACATCAACGTTTTAAATTAGCTAAAAGTAATTTGTAGGAATGTTTTCATTATGAAGTTTCCATCTGTACAATAAAATCAATTTCAGTATTAATAAAAAAGTAAGCGTAATCTATATTGAATTATTGGAAACTTCTTAAAAAGTTCCCCAAGATGATTTTCAATTTTGGCTGCAGACGTGGGCACACAGACCTCAGATAATAAATAAATAGGTCCAGCTACTGCTACAGTTTTAGTTATAGACAGATCGTATGTATGCACCGGAACAACATTCTTTTCAGATGTGTAAATAGGTATATATGTATGTATGTATAAATTTCGTTTGTTCAGCGTTATCTTCGTTAAGACAAAATCGAAAAATAGTTTATCGATATTACAGTTGAAACATACATGTCTACATATGTATGTATGTACGTAGACGTACATAGAGTTGTTATTTGAGTTTCCATGGAGTTATCATTAACTCCTTACTTTAAGAACAAGTTGACAAGGTTTAACATCCATCATAGTCTCAGTTTTTCCTTGTAAATTTTGAGCACAGTCAAAGAAATCTACGAGTTTCGCAGCTTAACATTCACAACCGATTGAAGTTTTTGTTAAATAGATGACAAATGGAGAATGTTAACCCCTTAACAATGAATTTCATTCATGCCTAACACAATATTTTCAAACGATGCACCACGAACCTCCCCTATCATGTTTTAAATAAACATAAAATACATATGTATTTTCATAAGAGAGTCCAATATTAAGAGAACCAACCACCTCTTGGCTAAAAGGAACACATGGGCTTCCTAGGCCAAACAATCTTTTGTCTGCAAAACAAAACCACGTTTTTCCCTTTGAAAACAAATCCCCGAATCCGAATCACTCATCACATAAACCGACTTCCTTATCGCCTCGTGTGTGGAACACTCTTGCGAATGCGCACTTTAAAAAGAGAATTTCAAATTCGTAGTACAAAAATGCGATTATAATTAGATTTTTCATACAAATGTGGGAAAAGCTCCAGGCGGCTTTGCAAAGAGAAATATTGTCCTTTAGAACGAAAATTTAATTTTCCTCCTCCACAATATTGGGAAAGCGCACCAGCCCTCAGTTTTTCACAGCTCACAGAACATTTCGGTCGGAGTCGAATTCTTATCGTGTCACGGTACAAAAAAGTGCACAGTGTATAGAAAATATTGCTTTTCATTTGAATGAAAAGAAGAAAAAGGTCGATTCAAATGCTTTGGTGAATGCTAAAGGTAGTCAAACTAATTAATAGATGCACTCAATTGTACGCAAATATCTATTCAATCCTATAAATTGGTTCTCGTTTTATGAAAAAAAAATGGAAAAAGAAAAACCACCCTTTAGTGAAAAGTGAAAATTAGAGTGTGAAAATATTGCTTCCTAATTGAATTCAAACGGAAAATCCCTTAATTTTAATTGGAAATCCACGGATGTGTAAAATCGTTCAATTTGATGTTACTGGGACTTGTTCTTTTATGTATCCTCTCTACCATGACTACTTTTCCTTTAAAAATTACATAAATAGGCGGACTTAAAATCAAAGTTGAAGTTTTGAACTAATTTTATAATCTAAAGTATAAGATACTCTGCAAAAAAAAGAAAAAAACTCATCCCCCTTTTGCCAAAATTAAAGTCGCTCCATGTAAACCGTGAAAAGACTTCTTTGTCCACCGAAACTGCCTTTGCATTTACCGAACAAAAAAGCTCAATGCACATTATATTTTGAGCGCAGCGGAAATTGACAGTTTTAAAAAAAGAAGCGTGCCCCGCACGAAATTGGTATTTTTTCCTACGGAAATTTAACGATCACAAGAAAAATTTGTCGCCTATTAAATAATATAAAATCTAATGTTTCTAAACACTATATATAAAAAGGATAAGAAATGGGAAAGTCCTCTTCTCATACACACCACTTAAACTGTTTGAACTTTTGCATGCGCACTGACTTTGAGAATACTCTAAGAGCACCGCAAAGAGCATGCAAAGTGTCAAATGCCAACGTAATAAGTGGAATCTGACGTTCTCATTTCATTTTCGTTCTTAATATGCGAACTTTAATGTTTACTATTTTGCCATAAATTTGGCATTGATTGAAGCTCTATACATAGCCGATGAGTGCGGTTAAGTGTTGGATACAGCACTAACATGAAACCTGCTGATAAGTACAGAGCAGTAGTGACGTCCTTATTACTCAGATAGTGTCACAAGGACACATGTTTGGATATACTCATGTCATCGGATTTTCTGTTTTGCAAACGTATCAATTTTTGCTGGATTCTAGGTACACAAATGCGATATTAATCACATTCATAGCCTAGTAGATTGAAATTAGGTTATCCTTTTTGTGTTTAAATGTTGGTTTATCGCGCACTTGGTCCCGATACGAACGCTTTTACCTGGTCTTTTTTCGGCCTTATTTGTATTTATTTTATTTTTTTGAGGTGCAGTGTTTGATTAGTGCTAAGAAGTAGAACGGTACGCTTATTATAGTCGTTGACCTAAAAACCTATAACGTCAGTGCAGAATGCCCACTTAGGTTCTGATTATTGAAATGGGGGTGGAAAAGGCTTTTGAATGACGGTATTTTTCTAACAACTTGGCATTTAGAATATTAATTGGATTTATTTTTACATCAGTAAGCAGCAATTGTAACTAATGAATTTGGGTTGCTGATTCAAATTGATTTTAAAATAGAAGATGACTACAAACATAGTTTGGGTCGCTGTGCTAAAGTATTTTAAAATATCAACCAGCTAAAAAAATAGTAAATGGTAACTAAAAAACGTTTTTGAACCCACATAACATAAAAATAGTAGTTTAGTGATCTTTACATGGAGGAAACATAAGGTTTCAGGATGACGTCTCAGAAAAATGAAAACAAAACCAAGCTAACAAAATCCAGTTGTACTCGTACTAAGCCCAGGTGGTGTAGATTTTTTTTTAGACCGTAATCCTATGTACAACAAATGTATGTAGATGTGTATGTCTATCTGTCAAATAGCTTGCGTTTAGATTTATCAATTTATAAATTTTATTTTGTGAAAGTATTTCCATTGACTTGGAATCGAGTATTTTGTCGGCTTCTGTATTCCAGACTTAATTTTGGAAGAAGTTCTAGACAAATGCATTGCGTCACCAACAATGAAGTGGACGTGGTGTACTGTATTTTTCGAACGTACGAGAATGATAATGATATGGTTTAATCGACTCGATAATCAATACCAATTACAAAATCTGCATTATAGTTATTGGGGCTATTTCGATAGTGTCTGTACGTTACAAAGTACCGTTTTACAAAGTACAGTATAAAAATTACAAGACACAAATCAAACATTGTAAATAAAGCGCCACAATACACTACATATCTCTAAAATATATTCCAATTAGAGGATAATTTATTAAACACTCTCTGACAACACGGAAACAAATATAGACACAGGCTTCAATGCTCCTTCCTTGGTATCAGCCTTACATACTCCAGTTTTTTGTCGAATTACAATGATAACTTCGTTTTTTCGAGGAGGTTACGTGCAAAATATCATCAACATGGGCCTTTTGATAATGAAAACCCTCCCAAAATGTGGGCATGGCTAAGTGCAATGTATGGTTGAATTGAATTTTTTTCGATTGGATGTAAAATAGTGAAGTTATATAAAACTGGGCGTGGCAGGTTTCGATATTAAATTTTTTTACATGTGTGCTGCTTCTACTTCTTAAAATCCCAGATATGAAATTTCACCTTCCTACCTAAATATGTATGTATGTAAGACCTAAAAAGACGTAGGGATGAACCTGCGTCAATTATTTCCCATCCCGTCAATGTTACAAACTACGTATGTATAAAACTTATTTTATAGTTGGCATGGGGTTTCAAACAGATTGTACCCTTTCTGTATGTTTTCGCTTAAACTTAAATGTTCCTTTGTTTACTTTCACATAAACTCATATATTAAATCAATAGAAAAACCAAATGAACTAAGTTTACTAAGTTAAGTTACCACGGGACTGAAAATTGTTTAACAAAATCTCGGGAGCATGAATTGATACTTTTTACATGCACTTTTATCTGACCTAATATACATATGTACGTACATACGTATGTTATGGGCGATTATCTTGGACTACTGAGAGAGGAGTTCTAGCTTGGATCCCTGCACGATACCATAATATCTCTCACCGTACCCCATCTCTCCCGAGTCTATAACAAGTATCAGAGAGTATATACAACATATAACTGTCATAGACAATCAATCTTTTCAGTCAAAATTGCTCTTAACAACCAGTATTAAACAATAACCTCCTTCTATTCGTATAAAGAATATCAAGTTAGGTCCTAATTTGTTACGTGTTTACTTGTTATTGTAACATGCATATCAGGTTTATAAATTTCGAGTTTCACCTAAAAATAAAATTATTTTTCTAAGACTCAAATAGCGATCAAATAGCCGCACTTCATTCCCACAATACATAAGTATATCGCAAAATATTCCGGTTTTATGTATTGATTGATGACAGTTATTAGGGTTAATCGTTTGGAATAGGTGAGCGATAAGAAGTTATATCTATATTAATATGACAATATGATATGCTTCACTCCAATTTATTTAATAAGTTAATACTTATAGATACTAAGATTGTCTGCTAATACGCTTTGGCTTTGACTTTTCATTATAGTGACCTTTTCTTGTTCTTCAAACATTATTTACGTTACACATTGTATGCTCTCTATAAGTAGGAGTTTAAATATTTATTGGAAATGGTATTTTTTTTTTTTTACAAACAAATGCATATTTGCTTTTTATACAGTCATGGTAGACTATCCTTTTACAAAGCAGCGTCCTCATAAAGCCTCTGATAGACGGGATAATCTCTTACTACAAATGTTGAATATCATATGAAAATTCTTGAAGTGTGTAAAAGCGTGATGATGGTTCATTTATAAAATGAGTGCGGCAAAAGAAAAAGGTACATTGAGTGGTTGCCAATAAAACGTTGTGTAAATTCAAAGATTATTATGGGAGACTTGCAAGCAACGATTGAGTTTTCTGTGGAACTTTATAAATTTTACAATGTGGATTTGTTCCAAAGAGGGTGAGTACAAAAAACTCTCTTTTATTATTAATGTGAATTACACATGCAAATATACATTTTTTTAATAAATAAATATACAGATAAATAAATTGACTCAGAACAAAGATTTCATTGGAAAGTATGTGTATATTGTCTCTGAAATTATATGAAGAAAGTATTATGTATGATTTACCTAAAGTGTTGATCTGGTAGCGAGAGATTCTAAAAATATACTACGTCGTGTGAAATTGAATTCTTTATTTATTTTTTTATTTTGATTAGCGGATCTCATAAGCGGACAAGAGGAAACTTTGTTTTATGTACATACCTACATATATCTGTACACATTTACGCTAAAATGATTGACAATGTTCCGTATGTTTTAACCAAAAGAAGCTATTAGTGAAAAAAAGTGTGCCAAAAGTAAGATTAGGAAAAAAAAAAGGAACGTGTATGATTTCAACGTTTGCTAACGGAATTTGTTTGTGATTTTGCAATTAAATAAAAACAGAATACTTAAGTTTCAATAGCTTTGAATAAATTTTAAGAAAGTCATATTTTTGTTTAATATTGGCACGTTTTTAGGTTTTTAAAATGCTCGAAACATTTATGCATACTATTGTGTGTATATACATATACTTCAAAATGTACGACACGTAACATGTATTTGTAATATGCTTCTGCCAACCTGATTGCACGAGACGCATTAGTTGAAAAAGAACTTTTTGACAATATAGTTCTTATAAAAACTTATATTTAACGAGGAATAAATGCGATTGAATATTGTATTAATACGAACTGGTTTCAAAATTAAATATATTTAAGAATCCCTATGAAAGTTTTCCATGCATCAAAACGTCGTATCTACAGAGTAGTATTTGTCCTTGTTTTGTACCTCTTTTGGATACATAATCCAGTACCAGCTTTCGTCTGACTGATTAGCACACGTGATCTCTTAATTCTATAACTATTTCCCTTGCTATTTAGGTAAAAATTACTGCAGCTTACATACTTTGACAGAAAAGACGTGCACTGCATTTATAGGGAAAAAAAATTGCGAAATGTCAAACACAGTGGATTGGTTAGTATGTTATTTACTATTCGGTAACGTTTTAGGTGTGAATTAAACAGTTATTTACCATTAATAAATTAAGTACATTCCTAGTGAATTATAGTGCGACGATTTGAGGTAACTAGTGTACATATATGATAAACTTTTCAAAGCGTAAAGTTTTTTAATTTTTTACTTTAAATCACAAGCTTGAGGGTTTTAGTGAAACCTACATTCTTCCGCGGGCACTGTAACTTAAATAGGTAGTGCGTTGGACTATGGAGCAAAAGGTTCCAGATTCAATCCCTTGACAACACCTAAAATTTCTTTCACGGCCCCACCTCTCGTGAGATTCTGACAAACATTCAAGAGTAGAACTGCCATGAGAAAGCTTAAGCTTGTCAAATAACAAATTCCCCTTCGGTTTGGCATTAAACATTATACAATACTCACAACATGAGTGTTTGGAAGAAGCTAGACTCTGAATCTCAAGGCATACCTTGAAGTAAACTTTCACCTTGATTTGAAAAATGTATCCTTGACAGCGTAGACGAAGTTGGAATTGCGAACCAAATTAGTGAGATAATACATTTTTGAAAGAGTATTAAATTCATGAAAGATATATGTAGCTTAGGTTTGTTACCCCGATGAAAGCACTAGATGCTTAGTGTCTTATGATAGACACTACCTACCCAGATACCCACATACCTAACAGGGTGTCCTTAGTCCCCTAAGTGCTACCCTGAAAGATTTGGTAGTTAGAGTAACAATGATCATAGCGGGAACAATCCATCATACCATAAACCATTAAAAGCAATATTAGTAATGCCATTACACTTCTTCAAAACGGATCTTATCACAGATTGTTCCTGTTTTGATCAGAGTTAAGCTCAAACATTTGTTACTCAAATGTCATTGAATTATTTATTAATTGTCCAAGCTTGGCAGAAACGATTCTGATACTGAGCATATCCATCTGGTTGATGGTGAGTCAATGCCCTTGCCATCAACAGCATATCTGATAATTATGTATATATACTAGATATACATTTACCTACATATATGTACATACATATTTATAAAATATACATATTTTCCACCTTTTCGCATACGTATATTTTATACATATACCTTTTCCAACTACATAAGGGTTAAAATAAATCATATAAACACTGAAATTCTTTATAATTCAGTTGAAGATTACGTATGGCAGCTCCCACGTTATGTATGTATTCTTAAAAGATATTATTTGTGATATCTTGCGGAAATCAACACATCGGTGTTATGAAATAAGACAAGATTTGAACTTTGATCCTGAAATATGTTGCCAATTTATATCTAAAATTAAGCCGCAGGTACGTAAGACTCTGGTGTGAACTTTATTCTACATATCTTTCCATCGTTTATCGTTTAATACAATATGTATACGTATATTTTTGTCTATACGCAACAACCATGGATAATATTTTATTATTATTAGTATTGGCATGTAAGTTTATAAACAATTTCTTAAATATGTGCACCCAGTTTGGTGATTTATAAGTTCACAATTTCAATATGGACTTAAAACCCACCTGTTTTCAAAGTCTTTTACTTACTAAATAAATTACCCAGGATCCCGACCCGTACAGAGTCTCTGCATGAGACACAAGAGCCTTTCATTCCCTTCGATCCCGGACACGCTGCTTCTAGTCTATTTTCTAGTGTCTCTCTCATAACGTGGTAGGGAAGTTACCCCGACGACACAGTCCCCATCCTGAAGGCCAATTCCTTTTGTTGAAACCCCTATCGAGGGATCGGTTGAAAAACCGATGTCAGTAAATGGATGTCGCCAAGTTGACGCCAATCAGTGCCTATCATATTCCTACACCAACAGACAGTCTTTTAACAAACTTTTAACAAGTATATTGGAATAGTCGGTAGCTTCAGGCCATAAAAGTTTTTCTCAATATTTTTTTTTGAAGTCCAACACCATATCATGATTATAATGCACTCTTTTTTACTTGCCTATAGGGCAAGCACAGGGTTTCGTTGAAAAATTCGAATTCTAGAGTTGTACAAACTGACATTACTATGATGAAAAAGTCCAAAAAATGGGTCCGGCAATTCCACCTGTCTGTATTGTCGCCTGCTGCCTAAACTGGCTGAGCAAATTCGCTTTAAACTTTATTTTCAACTTTATATATTAATGTGTATGAGGCGAGATCAAAATTTTCATTCTAACCTCAAAATTAGGGGTATCTTACTTAAGGCCGATTTTAGTTAAAATGGGTTTCCTCGAAAACTTCTCCAAAGATTTTGATAACATTTGATATTTGTTTTGCTAATGCCGTCATTATATGCGGTTACTTCGTATTACGCTAAATCAAACGATTTCGTTCTTTCTCATTTTTAATATTTGGAGTAAGGCATGGTTGCAGTGACCATTTCGATCATTTGTATATCATTTTTTCTTATATACCAAGAAGCATTGAATAAATTCTCTATTACGTGCTTTAGTACAACCCCTGTCTATTGTATGTCCATATAGTATAAGCAATTTTTTCAAACTCATCGTGCTTTTTCCATGTAAGCTTCACGTCTAGTGTCATCCCTAGATATTTAGCTTCATTTTCAGTTGCTGACTCAATAGCAACGGATACTAAAATCGCATTTTAAGGAAAATTCTATCTGAGTGTACTAGGACACAGCAAATCCAGGCGGCAATCATAAATCTCTAACACAAGAACTTAGGTACTTCTTCTTTAAATCTACATTATTTTATTATTATGTGGAATGCAACAAGTTCCAATTCAAAACTACATAAATATTTTCCATGCTTCTGCTATTTTTTATATACTGTATATTATATAACGTACACAAATGGTTTTTTGCGAACCATTAGTCAATTTTATTTAAAGCAATGATATGCCCGCAAAACATTTTCTCAGCACATCTTATTTTACTCACTCTGAAAGGATTGTTATTTTTACGTTTGTTTCTATTTTCAGACTATATCAAGTTCGATGCTCTTTGCGGGTGTCTCCCAGACTGCCAGTTCAAGTTGAGACAAGCATTCCTGAACAGGCCCATCAACAACCAGTACAACAGCATCAACCCTCAGAGGAGCAAGATGAAGTGCAACAAAATCTACCGCAAAATAATGTCCTACCGGGATCTGCTTGTATAATTAATGGAGCTGGGGCGTCTCGAGTTTTCCAAATACTCTACCGTAACGAGGAGGTTTCACTACGTGATGTTGTTCTTTTCCGAACGCACTTGCTAGGTAAGCATAGTAAACAACTACAAATCATGTAGCTGTCTGGTCTCAAGTATTCTAATATCTTCATTGCCAATAGCGACACCATTCACACTTAATTTTAGGAACCCCACAAAATGAACTCTCCAATGAGTATCTACTACGTTCGCTCATACAAGAGCGCAATTAGAAGTCATAAAACAACCGTATATTTGCACTTGGTTTAATATAAGTGTTCTAAATTATTACCCAATACATTCCCAATGTAATATCAACACCTTTATTGAATCATTTAACGGTTAAAGTATGTGCTCATCTCCCCTTATTACATTACGGGTAATGCATCAAGGTAAACATAGTAAGGCGAACGAGATAGTGTTTTTCTTTATTCTTGTAAAACATAAGTACATACATATATGCATATAAATCCATGCATTTGTATATGTCTAAACACGCTGGTGTCATCCTCATCAGCTAAAAGGCCTATTAGGGTTCCAAGGAGTCCTAATGTGCTAACATGCTATTGTAAGCGTAATTGAGTTATATTTTTATAGCACCAAATGGTGCAGAGAGAACATTGTAGGATAGTGTAGAAAATAATGGAAAATAAATTGTCCATTAAAGGATAGTAAGCAGATAATAATCACCCTATTAATTAATAAGGAGATAATGTAAAGTGTAAACTTCGGTACAAGTGTAACATATGCAAATAATTAGATACCATCCTCTCAATCTTATTTTTAAATAAAATAGCAGTGTTTCGTAATTTTTTTTCCAATTAATGAACCATAAGTATGCAAAATGAGTATTAGATACACAAATACAGATATTTTGTGCAACAGGTTCGTGTGGGCCTCAATTTGTATATGGTGTCCTAAAAGTATATTTATTCTGATAGTTTCTAATATAGAGAAATAAGTGAGATAAAAGCTAAAATTTTTTATCTGAACTTTAAAGAACCACTTCTTTATAAGTTCGCTATTTTACATGATATCGAAAAAAATCACGCTCACTATTTTTATGCATTTTCATTAAAACAAATCGATTGGGACTATATTTTTACTATAACACCCTCAACGTTCTAAATTATCGTTGTACACACATATATTAATTAAAATAATTGAATATATTGGAAGTGCCTTATCTTAATGTAGATATTTACATACATACAACTTAACATGTACATAAATACATATGTACATACATAGGAATAAAAATGTTCATTTCGGGTACGAGCGCCTAAAACTTGAGAACCCCTGATCCGATTGACATCGATTTTAGACAATATGTTAGTTTAGTTAACAGGAAGATTTCTTTTAAGATTAATTGCGATAGATCTATCTATTGCAACGTACATCTATCCTGATATAAACGAATCTCAGTAAATATAGTTTTTCGTAAATATCTCGACTCAACCGCGACTTAGTGGGTCCAAATTATACTAGCCAACTTATTTTTATTTAAGAAATTTATTTTGTGAGTTTGACCAAAATCGTACCATACGAAAAATTTAAATATCACGATTACAGCACCACCTGTCGGCATATTGTCCAAGTTTGATGTCGATCGGTCTAGCGGATATCGAGTTACATACGCTCCTACCCGAAACGAACATTTTTAATTTTTTAAGATTTTATGTTTATATCTTCTAATTTTTGCCCTTGTGGCTAATTATGTTAATAAAATAAGCACTCAATGTATGTACATACATACATATGAATATATGAATATACATATATAGAAATATAGAAATACAGTGCTGCTGAATTTTTTAAATAATTGCGTTGTTGTTTCTTGCGTACAACAAAACTATTGCAGCACCTTTGTAATTTTTGTGTATTACTCGTTTCATTTTGGTCAACATGAGCTACTGATCACATTGCATTCTCCCTGTGTACATACATATATTCATTTATTCATAAAAAATGTATGTACATTCATACTGTGCCATTGAACTTGTTTTGAATTCACAATTCATTCACAACAACTTAACATCTAGAATCTCCCTTCAGCGAATTTTTGCAAAATGGAAGCCATTCCATTCTCGGTGTGGACAGTTCATTATTTCAGTTTTTGTAAACTAAGAGCAGGATGATGAATTTATAAAGAAATCATGTTCAAAGTCCTTCAACTAAACGACTTCGCGTATATTTTTACCCGTCTTATAGGGGGAGACTATTAGTATAATTTTCTCTCTGTTCATATTCCTATCACATTGCACTCGATACAACTGATTTGTTGCAGCCACTGTTTGTAAATCATGTCATTATCTACATAAGCACCTTTACTGTATCTTAATAATAAAATCATTTTTAATTGCTGGGGAACATTAGCAATTTTGTTTGGGGCCAATCAGTAGTACTAATACTGACAGCACCTACTAATAGACTACAATTTATAAATAATCTGCTGTGGTCAGATACAGGCCCATTTTATACATGCTTCATACCAACACAAACTCATAGCGAAACATAATTCAACAGCAAAGTTTATTTTTATCTGACAATGTGGACTGCTTGAAGAACAATAGTTATCTGGTGTACATACCTGCATTCAGCGCAAATAACAACACTTAACCCCCACGTCAAGGATCGATTCTCTTTACACATCATGGTATAATGAGTTTCAGGTGTGGCAATGAATCCTTGAGCACACTTTTCATAAAAAAAGACATATTTAGCAGCATCCTTGCTAGTGCACTCACCTTAGCGAAGATGGTAGCTTAAAGATAATACATACGTTTTTATTTCACTTTAAGTCAGATCATGTGAATCAAAGCTATTTTATAATTTCTTATGTTTTTTTTCACAGTTGACAGCCGCCACTTAAAGGAATCAATAGAACGAGCTGAATTCTCCTTACATCTGGAGTTGTGGTTTGGTGAGCAAAACAATGGTTCCAGCAGTTTGTCTTTGGCATCAACCAGGACATTACAATTAAACTTTCATCCTGCCCGTGGTTTACACTATCACTTGCCTGTACTATTCGACTACTTCCATTTGGCGGCAATAAGTTTAGGCATCCATGCTAGTCTCGTAGCCCTACACCAACCATATATAAAGTAAGTACAATATTTCAGATTTGTATCTGTACGCCAACACATTTGCATACATATTCTTTAATCATAGAACGCACACAACTTCTGACACGTGACTTATTTATAGTTTGCTCTCATTTTCAACATTTTGACATAATTTTAAAGTATACTTTACATATGCAGGAGGAAGCATTCCTTCCTCCTTCCGCATAGTTTTTCCAACAAGGATCCGATGTGAGTGCTTTTGAACAGAGGGCGGTCGTCGAATGTACCCGGATTTTTATATACTCATTGAACCTAACTTCCACGTGTTGGAACACGAAGTGGAAACAACTCTAAATAAAGGTGCCATATCCTAGGCGCAATCGTGCTGAATTTATAATATCATGCATACGTACATTATGGATTTATATGAAGATTGAAACTTAACCATCTTAATTTAACTTATGCACGCAAACTGAAATGTGGATAAATGTACATCCATGTACATATACGAGTATGTGTAACTTTCCTGCATTTTTTTTAAAATACTATGCCGAGGACGAATTACTTAAAACTCACATCTGTAAACGTTGTAAATACATTTAAATCCAAAACTGTATAAGGATAAAATAAGTTTGATACATATTTTTTTGGTAATATAGAAAAATAATCGAGGTAGACCCCATTTATTCTTTACTAGCTTCATATGTATACACAAACAGGCTTTTACTATAAAGTATGTTTATACTTTCCGTAAAGTATGTATGTATGTATTCTTCTTTTGGCCCTAAATTTTAAACTAGAAGAGGGGAATTTTGGTATTATACAATACAATGTTCTATGTGTTTACCGCGCGTTTTGGAGCATTTTCATTACAAAACCTTCGATCGTAGTAATTCAACAACAAAATGTAGCACGGTCACACCCACTTAAGCAAGACTGCTACAAAGGAAGTATGATATCGTTTATTTATAAATTTTTGGCCAAAAGTGCGTATAACGGTACATTGTGCAGAGTCGAGCGGTTAGAGCCGATTTATTCGAAAACGACTCCAACAATTTTATTTAAATTTTATATTAGAACTGGTCTTTTAAGACCCTTCAAGATGGCATACAACGTTTTTGGTCAAAACTGTTTTAAACGGTCCTTTACCCAAAACCAAATTACTAAAAATACGATTTTCTCGAAAACTGCTCAATCGATATTGATTCGTTTTCATAGATATATAGAATGCATTTATACAGTGCTATAAGGTGGCATGCCACATTTTTGCCCAAAATTGCTTAAAATGGTATTTTACTTCGAGCCAATTTATTAAAAAAAAAGCCCGATTTTTCCAGAGATACTACAGATAAACGTAAATACTGATAAGAACTCTCATTACAAAACACAATTTTAGCAAAACATGCGTAAGATTTAGAGGTTTCCTTAAAAAAAAAATTATAAAATCTACTCAATCTTCTTAAAAATACTAACTGTAAGCCTGAGCAGTACGATTATGTAAGTGAAACAATTGTGCTGGGTAGCTTTTAAAGAGTATTATCGTTCTCTTTCATGCAATACAATTTTGCGATTTTTTGACTTTAGAACTATGAATAAAGATATTCTTTCTGTGTAGTTTATTTATAGTTTTTGTTTAAGTATTATTGTCCGAATTTTCAAAATGTATGATACATATGTACATACATATGAACATATGTACGTATAGGTTATCCAACAAACGGAATGATTTTAAATTTCTAGCACCTAACCAGTGAGAGTAATCAATGCTTGTGCCAACTGGACCTTACAACCGTGTAGACCAAGATTTTTGTACAATATTCTTGTGGTCGTCTCGAAATGGACACACTTGTAGTTTTAGTCACGCTAACGTCTAATACGAAAGGATAAGAATAGCGCTTCATACTATCCATTCTAGACGGATAGTAGCTTTTCTATAAGCTCAACTAGAAACAAACAAACCTTAAATCGCTTTTTAATGAAACAACTTGCCCTTTCTGAACAGGACTGCTCTATATGCATATTGTAAAATCTTCGACATAATATTTATACCACAAGCCATGATTCACCGCGTTTGCAGTTGCTTTCTGAGCTCCTTGCTTGCTTAAGAATATAAATAGTTTTTTTTTTTTAATTTCAATCTTGCCTAATGAAATAAAATTAACAAACAAAATTATTCTATTGCTTATATGTACTACTTGCGGGCTTTTAAATATACACAACCTTCTGTAACACGTGGGTTATTTAAATAAATTTACTCCCTTGAAGGAAAACACTTTACCATTATGTACAACTATGGTAAGCTCCTTATTTAAATGATTTAGTTTGCTTAGAATATGTTGTTCATAATAGAAGGAATAGAGTAGTGTAATCCGCTAAGCCGCATTTTGAAATTAATATAAATAGATTTGTGTTCTTTCTTTCTTTCATGTATCGTTTATTTCACATTGATTCTAAATTAACGCTTTAAACATCACTCGTTCAAGACATAGTTAGACAATGTTTGTAGTTATAAAGCTCCTTCTGCCAAATATCATGTTTGTGTGTGTTTTTTTTTCTTTTTTAAGTGCACCAAAAAGCTCTAAGCCATGGATGGGTGGTGGAAAACTAAGCTGTCGAGGCAGTATGTCTCCTGGACCGTTGGAGGCGGTGTTCTTTGGGCCACAAGTTGTAGGAACAACTAAATGCAGCGGTGGTGCTGCCGGCAGACTGCTACAGTCCCGCCAAATACACCGAGAGATATGCTCACTCCTTTTGGGTTCCATTGAGACGCTTAAGTTAACCCTAAATGAATTCAGTACAGTGTTGACACCTCATTTCAACAACCTTATTGGCTCTCCTCCGTTTAGAGAAAACGATTCTGCAGATAGATTACAGGAAATAACCGATCAAGCAAAGGTAAATGAAAAAAGGAATTATCTTTGTATACCCTATCCTTAGGTTCTATTAACTTTGATAACCGCGATGGAAATATATTCATGACAAGTCTGAATACCAAAGAAGAAGTCCGTCCGTTCCTTTGATCGTATGTCAAAATTCATTAATTTTAGCTATTTTATTTTTTTCAATTCCTCCAATAGTTTTACTCACTTTTTTGGGGTGTTTTCCTTAAAAAAGCTATTTTGATAATATTTTGCATGTACCGTCCTCAAGCTAAGTTATCGTATCAATTCAATAAGAAAGGGCACTATGGCTTGCCTCTTTACTAGAGCTAAAAGAAAGGAACAAGAATAGGGTATTATACCATCCGTTCCAGATGGCTTATAGCTTTCTGTATGTTTGATAATATAACGTTTTTTTGTTTTGTTATAGTTGCATGATGGTGAGGAAGACTTTGCTATCCGAGCCAACTCTGATATTGCTCAGTTATGTGCAGAATGTATAATGTTTTGGCGTCGAATTCTGCATGCTTCAACCCAGGCGTCTATACATACTCTACTAGCAAAGAAGCACCACATATTGAGAGTACGCCGATTTGCAGAAGGATTTTTCGTCATGGAAAACCCCAGACACTCTGCCGCTGGATGTTATGATAGTAACTACCAGAATTATGTTGCCATATGTGAAATGGCTAGAAGAAGTCGATATATGCAGTCTCTGCCACCGCTCCCAGTTCATTGCACCCCATTAGACGGCGATTCTAACTCACTCCCACTCATATTTGAAGATCGTTACTTGGATCCGCCAAAGTTCTCTCGGAGGCGAACTGGCAGTGATCCGCATTTGAATGCACTCGACAATGTTCTAAGTAAGACCCAACTTCCTCCAAAGTCGTGCAAAACAAATTCTATTAATAGTTTGAATGGCCGCAAGGATTGCTCGTGCGGGGTGAATTTTGAATATCACAAACCTCCAAACTATCTCGGAGTTCTCACTCCTCGATTTGCACTCGGTGGCGAAATATTGCAAGCCAGTCTGACAATAACGCCTGCGGCTGCTTCAACCGGTCCGAACAACAATTTCAACCAACGAACTCTATCACGCCACTCGGTTTCCACGCTTTTAGACGGAGTTGACTGCTCTCTTGAACATAGAAATGGTTTCTGCGCCATGGGCAGTGGGACACTTCCAGCCAGGCACAGTAAATCGCTGGATCAACTTGATGGTACTGTCCATAGTACACCATCGCTTAGACAAAACTGTGTCCAGCAGTCTGACATTTCATTTAATTATAGGCAAGTTCAACTCAATGGAAATGTACACATTGCAACACCTACTCCTATAAACACTATAAATCGTAAGGGAAAAGTACAAGCTGAAGATCTAATGCGCAATATAAACGAGTTCCGTGAAAAATACAAAAAATCCGAGGAACCATCAAAGTGCACACAACACTTTTTAAATGGTGATAATAATTTTAGTGATCGAACCTGCAAGAATATTGGGGGCACTTTGAACAGATTTCCAGATGCTTCAGCCCGGCCCGGTAAATTTGATTATCTTCATGAAATAAAGATGCTTAATCCTCCAAGACAACTAAACTCTTACTATAATTCATTACCAAAGGGGACAGGTCTTAGTGCACCGCCCAGAAACTCTTACCCGCCAGTTAGAAGCAAAAAACATTTGCCCTGCACTGCCAGTACTCCACAAATTCCCGAAAATCAAGCAGCAATTCCTCGTAGCAACTCATCGCAAACACTAAGAAATACTAAGGCCAATACTGTGCAAAGCAATCCATCAACCATCCCAAGATCGGTGGAAATTGCCAGAGTTCGGGTATCTGATCTGAAAGAAATGATTAAAAATGGTACTCTTAAGAAAGATTCGAGTAGTTCGGAAAGCGATATTCCAACCAAGGTTAGGAGATCACGTGAGCAAAAAATGTTATCTTCAGCTAGTGTTCCTTTTAAGTTGGAGGCCTTAAACACAGAACAGAATTCTTGCGGATTTAGTGAAAGCTTGCCAAATCTAGCACCACCTCCGCAGTTCGATACTTCGCCAATCAAAAAGAAAATAATAAGCAGCTCGACTTCTTCTCTCAGTGAGCAAAGCGGCTGGGTTTCAAGCAGGAGAAGTTCAGGGCCCTCCAGTCCAGAGACTCTGACTAATGAGCAGCAGCAAGTTCATATAAAGAAGGAAACAATGGTGAACGGAGAACAGCTCAGACTAAAATTACAAAAGCTATTAGACCAACAACCTAATAGAGGTCAACGACATTCGCGCGCATCAAACGCCCCATATAAGCTCCTAAATGGTGATATTCCGGTACATAGAAAGATTTCCACCGTAACTATAAAAGCAAAACCAGAACGAAACAAAACCGAGATGGATCTACGACGATTAACACGTAATTTGAATCGTAACGCCTCCGACCTAACATCGACATCCATTTCAATTAAAGGGCCTTACCCAAGAGTTCACAGGGAATTCATATCATCAAAGAATACAAGTGGAAACAGAGAAACCACCATCAAGCAGCAGAGAGGAAAGTATTGTGAGAAATCAAAATCGGAATTCGATTTGACAAGCATTAAAGATAACCCATTCGAAAACGTAAGAGTACCACCGCCTCAACAGTTCCAAGATGATCTACTGCCACCAGATGAGTTCCGAGATCCTCCAGCAAATTCTGAAACAGTTAAAGGTGATAAGAATGAGTGCATCAAACCAAACGAGTCGTTACCTCTGGCACCCATGCATCCACTGCCGGCCTTGAAAGAAATCTTTCAGAGCGCACCAGTCCAACGAAAACCCATTGGAGCCATTGATAATCCTGTATATCACATATACGAGTCTCTGAAGCCCACTGCGTCTTTTAACAAGCCAGGGCTAAGCTTATCACAAAGTATAACAGAAATTAAGAGACCAAAGGAACACCTGTTAAACGGCATGAATGGTCACGCCACCGGTGAAACCGAAGACGAAGACAAGGAAAACAGCTGTCAGTTCATTGAACGAAATGACAGTCAAAAGTGGAATCACAAGCACAACAAACGAAAGTCACAGGAATCCACTCTGTCTCTACTCGAGTTTGAAAAGTGTCGCGAGGAGTTCCGAAAACAAATTAAATATAATGGAGGTATATACTCCGACTACCAGAAGCTAGCCTCTGAGCTGCCATACTTTTACATTAGTGATGAATATCGGGCATTTTCACCTCACGGTATGCATTTAGTGATTTGCGTCCATGGATTGGACGGAAATTCTGCTGACTTACGACTGGTACGAACTTACCTTGAACTGGGATTACCTGGTGTGAACTTAGAGTTTCTTATGTCAGAACGGAATCAGGGTGATACTTTTTCCGACTTTGATACAATGACTGACAGGTGGGATATTGAAACTTTTTAACAGACTTCATTAAATGAATGTTTTCTTTCAGATTGGTGTCTGAAATACTTTACCATATCGAATCTTGTGGCCTAAATCCAACGAAGATATCG
Organism: Xylota segnis; assembly: GCA_963583995.1. Lineage (NCBI taxonomy): Eukaryota > Metazoa > Arthropoda > Insecta > Diptera > Syrphidae > Xylota > Xylota segnis. Next base: position 26,964,751 of record OY757238.1, read on the forward strand.
TTCGTTGCCCATTCGTTAGGTACAATCATTGTTCGTTCTGCACTATCACGTCCGCAGATGAGGCAATTACTGCCACGACTCCACACATTCTTATCGTTGTCAGGTCCCCATTTAGGAACGCTGTACAATTCCAGTGGACTCGTTAATATGGGTAAGATACGGTGTACATGGTTACTCCCTGAAGATGACTTGTTGTGGTTCTCTTCAGCGGGATGTCATGTTTCTTAAATGTACCTTAAATCGAACTAAAAATCTTCTCTGAGCAGGAATGTGGTTCATGCAGAAATGGAAAAAATCCGGATCTCTTTTGCAGCTTTGCCTTAGAGACACTTCGGATCTGCGAAATAGCTTTTTATATCGCCTTAGTCAACGTAGTACCTTGCATCATTTTAAAAATATATTATTATGTGGGTCCAGCCAGGATCGTTATGTCCCAGCACACTCAGCTAGACTTGAATTATGCAAAGCAGCGATACGTGATAACTCAAATTTAGGAACTGTTTACAGGTAAGAGTAATTGTTTTGCAATCACTGCATAAAGATGTATATATGTATGTTTATGTAAGTATTCATACAAACATACATATCTACACCAATGGATATGGGAATGAACCCATTTCGCAAAACCCATTTTCGAAGATCTGAAGATCTTGAGGTCAATCGATATTAACAAATTTATACATATATACATATGCAATTAATTATATGCGGTTAATGGGGGGTGAAGATGTTTTCATAATCAAAGTTCTATCCCACCATCACTCGCCTATTTTAGTAAGATTAATAACTCTCTCCAGTTATGCCGGTGCATAACTAACTGCCTCCAGTTGAACACTTTCTGGTGGCGCGTGCTACCTAAGTTGAGCTCTTTGTCTGGACTCTTCGTCCCTCTAGGTTGAATTCGAAGACTTTCCTGCTACCAACTGCCTTAAAAAAGATTAGGTTTGATCGCGTACTTTCTGCACCAAAATTCGTAGATTATGAAAAAGGATTCTTTCAGAGAGTGGTAAAATCGCAAAAAAGTAAACGAACGCTAAAGCTACGAAATTTGCTCAGTTTTTGACGTCAAAAGCAAATGTATGCAAATACACAAACAACAAAAAATTTCTTACATGTATCTCACAGATTTGACAGATTTCGTAAATCAGTGCAAAGAAATTTCCTGCACTAAAATTCGTTGCATGGGGAAATACTTTACTCTATCGTGAGCACTCTCTTCTACGAAAAACTACAAAACTTTTTCGTATTCGAACAGGATTTGGTGACTTTTCGTAGATTTTCGTGAAAATTCGTTGTTTTGGGAGAGTACGCGAACAGACTTATTATCACCTTACCTACATTGACACCTATGTACATAACTCATGCAATGAAATCACATACAAATAAACGCTGCTTCTACTCTGGATCGGGTTATATCTACTTTGTAGCTGTGTAAAACTATATACATATGTAGATTCGTTGTTTTGAATTAAATTTTTTTATATGACCCAATCTTAATATGGACAAAATCGTTTACTACTTCGAAAATATATGTAGTTATTTTGTCCAATGATATCGAGCTTATGCATAGCTCTGGTCTTTCTTTACAGTTTCACTTTATATATTTACACATGTAGATAACTTTTGTTCCCTTTTTTTCTCCGATGGTACCTGTTATTATACATGTTCTAATAATTATTTTCTTACAGGGAAATGGTCCACAATATAATGGCACCAATTTTGGCTCGTCCCGAACTGACTCTTGCACGATTTGACGTACACCATGCCCTCCCACATACAGCAAATGCGCTCATCGGTAGAGCAGCACATATTGCCGTACTCGACTCGGAATTGTTTATTGAGAAATTTTTATTGATTGCCGGATTGAAATACTTTAGCTAGCCGAAATACATACATTATAATCACAATCAAATTCGATCATTGTTAAATTTAAGCCCAAAGGACATCTGGTAGATAGTAACCCAGAATTTTATTAAACAAATTTAAAAGACAAGGTTAAGAAAAGTTATTCATAGAGATCTTTTCCAGTTATTCTAGAACACTTGCGAGAGATATTTATGATAGATGATAACAAAGTAACAACTAAAATTTAATTTATAAGTTTTTACAAAGTTTGTTCATAATAACTAAATGAAAATTCATTACAGAGCCCTTCAGTAACATTAGGAACAAGGTAGAAATTGCAAAATTAGGTCAATAGGATAAAAAATAAAAAACAAAATAGTGTCAATTACAGTACCGCAATGGAGTAAATGAAAATTACAATTCGAAATAATTTGCAAATCTTTTGGTTTTGCGTTAATGTATAATCTGTGCGCCGCTCCCTATAAAAAATGTTCTTAATAGATTTGCTAATAATACTGTTCAGTAACTTTTTGCAAGTTTATATAATTAAGCCAGCTTCTTAGTATCCAGAGATATTGTTTATTACATTATCTTATGTATTTTATTATGTAACAGATTGTATTAAACACTCCTAAATTTATTTTTTTAAGAACATCAAATTTTATATCTTCAGTGTAGTTAACACATGTAATTTGCTAAGGGAACAAGCAAAAGTTGAACGCAATGTACATGCATATACATATATTTAATATTTTTGGTTAGAAGTATTTAACAGAGATATTTTAAAGAAGAAAATGTAGTCAAAAACGAAAGTGATAAAACATTTTCCCAAAAATACCTTGCCAATCTTTGAAGGCAAAACTTTTTGTTTCAATATTTATTTCATATTATAAATTAATTTGTAAGTACTTCGTACCAGTTTATTAGACTAGGATCTGATTTTAATTTACGAAGCCTTAGTAAAAGAGAATAATGGGCTTACAGTTCAATTTCTTTCGTTTCAAATTTTAAAAAAAAAATGTGGGTAACTTATTATTATATATGTACATAAATGAGATATTTCTTCCCGGTAGCAATAAACCTTTGCAGCCCTGTGAATTATAAAAAAAATTCATTGCACTTTATACTTTGTTTTTAAAGTTGTTGCCCATATATTTAGCTACATGTATACCTATGTATTTACATAGGTTATTTGTGATTTCAGTGATTAATAGTGTTAACTCAGCTTAAGTATAATATTGCATTCACCTTTATTTACCTGGGGACCCAACATTGAACCCTATGAAACTTCTCCAACAATGGACCTGACAGAGTTACTATAGATGTTATGTTTTCTCTCCTTTTCCTTTCCTATAGATTTGACACCGAAAATCCTTTAATTTTTTTCCTATAAAGAGATCGCATAATCTATTATTACATCATTCTTTTAAAATTCTAGCTATCCTCACTGCTTCCTTCATCTATTGAAAATAAGATGAATTGAATGGCGAAACTCCCAAAGTAATTTGTCTACAGTCATTCTTTAAATAAGTTGGTGATTTTTATAATTTTTGCGAAAACTAAATGACTTTCCTAAAGTGAGTATCTTTGAGAAATAGTCTCACATTAGAAATGTGAATTTAGCACAAACCAAATCTGGCCTAACTTTTCTAATATTTTACCTTTTTAACTTTAAACCGCAAATAGTATACGTTTCGGGCTTCAAGCCAGTGCCAAATTCTCTAATTATTGTCTGCTAAAAGGCTGTATAAGCTCTTTTCTTTCCATTCATATTTTTTACTTCTTTCACTATTTCTGTCTTGTCTATCCTCTTTATTAAAGGGGCACTATCGGTGATAAACATTGATACCCCAATTTGCATTTTTTAGCTTGAGCTACTTTACCTGTATCTAGCAACATTTTTGCAATGATTTTATTTCCATAGTAATAGCATTTTATTCAATATTTATTTTCAAATTTCGAATGGTATATGATATTAAGAAAATGAAAATCTAAATCAAAATAAATAGATCAAAATTGTGAAAAGAAAACAAAACAAATTTTATAAATTTTACATATGCAAATGAAATACATACATACATTATAATAAAAGAAGATAGAAAGCAAATGAATTGCAGCTGAAGAAGTTGGAAAACGTAGGGAAATGTTATGTAAATTAGATATTTATTATATTTTTTACGAAAAGGAGCTTATTTAGATCTAGATACTTATTCATATACAATATACACATAACTGCATTTTATTAAAATTAATGAGAAATGATGAAAGATGGAGAACGAATCGCTCATAGTAGTATTCCTTTTCAGAGGTACGCACGTTTAAGCCCTTTCGGTAAAAGTTTTATTTTTTGAGATCGCAATCGTTTGCATTAAAAATACGTCCAAATAAAAAAAAATTGTCCACAAGAACACATGTTAAAGTTTATAATTTTATTAAGTGTTTTTCATGTGTACAAATAGAAAACAAATATAAATGAAAAGCTTAAAAAATTTCTCTTGGCGTAATAGTATTTTATAACATAGAATATAAATCACAGAATAAAGTAGCAGCAAAATTGTGATCTTTTAAAAACGTTAGTATATCTATTGTTCCGGTAACTTTTCTATGCGTTACTTTTTCCCAAAGGCCTCGTTTGAGCTGGGGGTAATTACTTGTATTTATGTAAATATGTATTGATAAATTTAAGAAACATTTTCAAAAGAACCATTGGTTCTATTTCACACTATCACGAACCAGATTACCGAAGAAATTTAAGCTTTTTAAACGCATTTTGCCAATTTATTCAGCAAAAACGTAAGAATACATAAATATATAAAATCGAATTTTGTGAACTACGTTCACTAACCTAGGATCTATATTTTAATGTCAGAACTAAAAAGTAGCACAAAACAACTATTTGATTGTATTAAGTTACCTTATGATTTACATGTCATGTTTTTTTTTCAATGTTGTTTTTTACAACTATAAATAAAAGGACTGTGTACTGGCACTTTAGTAAAATAAATGTACCTATACAAACCTTTTCCTTTAAATAATCCAAGTTTTTTGTATTTATTGGAATTGTTACAAAGTACGTTTGCAGTTTATTGCCGGAAATGTATCCGCAGTAACAGCTAGTAGTAAGTGCTGTAAATTTAATCGTTATTCAGAATGACTGTAAAATACGTCCGTGTATTTTTGAGAAATCTTCCGTTTCTGATTACACGAATAAAATCTTAAAGTAATATCAGAATAACTTCAACATCCCTATGGCAATGAAGCTAGGAGAAACATTAGGTCTGTTCCCTTACTTGAAATATCGTAACAATTCGTAAGACATTTTCGGTCAGTGACAAAACTTATAACTTTTTACCCCCAGATTTCTGTTAGTATGTGATGTATGATTTGTCAAACTCGTTTCAAATATTGCTTTTTTAGCAATCGTTGTGTCAAGTGTTCCCTAACTTTTTATGACCTACACTCTCAGAAATTTAAGAATTTATGATATTTAGTGCAGAAAGTAAGGCAACAGATCTATTTATTGTTTTAAAAAAGAAAGAATTCAGGTTCTTCTGGATAGGTCTTCAAAAGAAGTGTCGTATGCTATAAATTGCAAACTTAAGAAAAGGAAAACGTCCTGTAACTGAGGTCGTAAAAGTGGCAGTTAACATAGGATTTTCGGGCTGGATTTTTTTTCGGTTACAGGCAACGGTTTACCCCGCCGGGTAATACGGCAATCGAGATTGTGAGATTTTTTTTAAATTTCCTCGTCTTTCTTTTACCTTTGAAAATGTAACTCGACAAAAGCGTAAACATATACATTAAAAACTGTGAAATTAACTAAGTAAACAATAGAAATACGACAGTAAATTACAAATCAAACCAATTTCATTTGGCGTAAACTATTAATACGTCGAAAAGATCCGAGAATTAATTTACACAGGACACGCAAAACAAATCCAGTCCAGGTGAACAGGGTCACAAAGTTGGAACTAGTTCATGGAGAAGATTGAAAAGTTAAAAAGATTTCCTGCAAACAAATTACGACCAAGGATCCTACAGAAATACCCAAATTAATTGATATTCAAACCTAATAAGAATAATAATCTGTCTTAGAAATTGACGAGAATAAAATAAAATAAATTTCGAGTGCCTAGAATCTACTTATTAGGACTGTTCGCGTACTTTCTGCAGCAAAATTCGTAGATTGTGAAATTTCAAGGAGTGGGGTTAAAATTCTCTCAGAGACTGGTGAAATCACAAAAAAGTAAACGAACGCGAAAGCTACGAAATTCGCTCACTTTTTAGGCGTCAAAAGCAAATGTATGCAAATACACAAACAATAGATTTCTTACTGGTATCTGACAGATTTGACAGATCTCATAAAACAGTGCACAGAAAATTCCTGCACTAAATCTCTCGTGAGCGCTCTCTTCTCTGAAAAACTACGAAACTTTTGCGTACTCGAACTGGATTTGGTAACTTTTCGTAGATTTTCGTGAAAATTCGTTGTTTTAGAAGAGTACTCGAACAGACCTATTACGAGTATCTCTTAATTCTGCTGCACGAATTGGATTTTATCTACACTTTTCCTATACCTATAAGGCAACTGTCAGAGGATGAGTTGGAAGCGCGTTAGAAACATTATAGAAGAAGGAAAACAGAGTTTTCAAAAAACACCACTAGTCTTTACAAAGACTGGTATCGTCTCAGTTTATGTCAACTGTGTATCCAGAAATTCTAAAATAAAAGCTGTAGCCTTCAAAATGATCCCAGTCCTGGAGGGTCTGTCGAACTCGATGGGGATGTTCGGCAAAACCAGATGGAACCAAGGCCCATCATAACGGTTAAACAACTAACACATCACCACACATTGACAACAATCATCTCTTCCGCCGTTTTTAACGCCATTCCTAAGACAATGTTCTGGAAAGTTATTTCTGGACGTGGGTACATGCCTTTTGGAAAAGGGGGATAGAAAAACTACTCCAAAGATGAAAAAAAATTGTGGAAAATGAAGGAAAATTCATTTTGGAAAAAAAAAAACAATGGTTTTAAAAAAAAATGTAAATAAAAAAACCGGATTTTTTATAAGATCCAAACTATATTAAAACCACTTTAATGGATCCCGATATACATTAAGTCTTCACGAACACAAAAATCCAATGATAAGCATCCCCTATGCGTAGAATGTACATAATTATAATAGTTCATTTAAAATCACTATATAATTAAAAAGCTGCTCTGCGGGTAGCGAATAATTTGCAACTCACTTGCTGCCGTTATTGGATTCATGAAACAATATCCACTTAATTGAATTTGGTGGCCAAGTACTATCATGAGTTCTTTAGTTCTAAGATGCAGTATCTTTTAATGTAGTATAAGCGTAATATACTACCGGCATTGAATTATCAACGAACTAAAGTGACAATTTATTTGACCCGGAGCGGCACACATGGGCCGGTTATCGAAACTGGGGCGGCGGTTAAGAGCTGTAAGGTCCGTTGCCGAACACGAGTGACACAAGTACACTTTTGAGAAGTTCACAACTCTGGTCAATAATTAAAGGTAGCCTAAACTTGAGGAAGATCTCCCCAATTATTGAAAATATAAATGATCCATTACCTTTAGACCCAGGACTACCCAGGCAACCGCTGGAAAAAGTGAAATTATTCTATGTCTGCACCAAAAACCAAATCCCAGATTTATAGAAAACATATTTAGATTTACGAAAGGTGTCTCCACGGGGATTTAGAATTTATATTAACATTTGTAACAGCTCGTAAAATTAGTATAATTTTCAGAGTGAGTAGAATTTTTGTATAATTATCAAAAATAAAACGAAATTGAAATACTCAAATTAAATTCTGAATTCTTCTGGATTAAGTGAAGATTCAAGTGCATCTAGCTAAATATATACTAAAATATAGTATTGGTAGAGACATAGCATTAAGTAGAAAATACACGATACAACCGTTCTTAGTGAACTGATTGTTGTACCGAAATTCGGTCGCAAGCTCTTGAGCATATAACCGGTGTTGTATGCGACAGATTGTAGGGAAATCGTATAATGTATTTCAGCACTTACAGCCCTCGTATAGATTTTAGTTGCTTTTTTAGTTTTCTAATGAAAGAATGCAGAACAAAAAACACATTGCTTTCATTCAAAATTGGCTAAAAAAATAATCTGAAAATCGCATCTGCTGCCGCTAAAAACTTTAAGAATTTTGCACTGAGCAAAAAAAGTCACAACAATACTAGATAAATTAAGGACATTTGCCATAAAAGCTATAGCTCACCTTGGCTTTGATGTCCAAATTTACTACAACCGCTTTACACACTGGCTAGCAAATCTAAAAAACAAATAATTGTCCATTTCGGATTAAAATTATAAGAATTTTCTTAAGAAACCGAATCGAAAGAATTTCCTCCCTCCGAGATTGCGTGAGCGAATGGTGAAGGCCTGATAATGATCAAATTGGAAATTTTGACTTCAACATTTTTCAATTAGTTTCTATTCCCTGACTTTCTACCAACCAGACTACCGATTGTATGACAGATGGGATTCTACTTTACCGTGAACGAGCCAGTATTGATTAAATGTGTCACACTAATGTCAAAACCAAACACAGGAAAATAATCGAAATGGAAGCTAAGCTACTATTATTTCATAAATTTTAATAAGCAGTTAAATCCGTGTAATAATTAAAATTACTTTATTCGAAAAATGGCTTTGGCAAAACCCCCTGCGCTTCGAATTGGGCAACAAGATCTGAAATGTAGAAAAGGCTGTGGTTTTTATGGAAATGCCCAATTTGATGGTCTATGTTCAAAGTGCTTCCGCGAACGAAACGAAAAGAGAAAAAAACGTAAAACTAATTGAAGCTGTAACAAATTAATTAAATCCTTATTATTTTATATTTCTTTATAGAAAGCCTGCTTACCACTTCAAAGATTGATCCCTCCTTACCAAAATCATTACCTGGCCATCTTTCTCCTAAAACTCAATTTGGTCAGACACAGCTGTCACCAACACGACATGCCAACCAACACGAACAGGGTACATCGAAGAAAAAGTTTTCAGTTTTCCCAAAATCATTTCCTACGCCAAAACGTATGTGTAATCTTGAAATTTAGGCCTCTGTTCACTTTTCTTTCATTTTCAGTACAAAGTAGAGAAGAACAACGGACATACGTGCCTGATCCAACGGAAAGCCAATTCATACTGCAACTTAAACAACTGAGAATTCCTGACGATGCAAAGCGGAAGTTAAAAAACGACATCCAACGTCTCGATAACGCAATTCGAACGTATATGAACACCAACAACAAAAACATCGAAGAGTTATCCGAAATAGTTCAAAACGCATACACTAAACTTTCCGATGTAGTAAATTCGGATACACGATTTGCAATAACTACTCCCGAGGAACGCGAGTCAACAATTGACTTCTTCGAGAAGGTGGTTATGACCCAAAATCACAAGTAAATTCGACTACTATCGTTTGATATATGAAATGTGACTAATCTTGTTGATCTAATAGATTCTTATTTTCCCCTTACTTCACTGCGGACGAGGAGAGCGATGCCAAAATACAGAAACGTATCAGACAGTTGAGTTGGATAACCGCAAAACATTTGGTGTGCAGCATTGATGAAGTCAATGCCGAATCAAGAGAGCTTGTGTATAACGCAATAACAGGTAGGTTCCTAAATTAAATTATAAACGAAGGCTTATTACTTAGATTTTACTCTATGATTAGTTGAGGAAAGGAGAAAGCCAGTAGCTTTAGTTATGCTGCTGGAAATAAAGGCCATTACTTTCGTGGTCAAAAATTCGCCACTAGAAAACTAATTATTTTTCAACAGAGCAATTTAAATTTCCAGAACAATTCGAAACCAATCAAAGGAACATGGAACAGTGCATTGAATCCCGTTCATGAAGATTTTGTTTTAAGATAGCAAGACGTAGGTGCACCTACATACACAGTTTGCATTTGGCTTCAGGGCGTAATTTGAGTAAATGGCAAAATACTTTTTTTGGATATATACTAATATTTAAAAAAAATTCCGATTCGTAAGCAAGCAACGTAGAGCTAATCATGCGCGAAAACTGGATTTTCCAAATTTATACCGCACATTTCTAAAGATTGTCTTTGCGACTTGTTGATAGTAACGGCGAATGCAAGGCCAACAGGGAATTGAATTGGTTGATATTGCGAATCGGCGCTTCAATTTAATATGTGGTGGTATTCCTGGGAAATCAAGTGAATTTAAAAATGCTGTAGGATATTCACCACCTCATCCTGATTTATGATAATGTCCACTGATTTGTATGTCGATAATGGACCTGGTATTTCTTCGAAAATAGCCTCGTTAAGATCATCGACATTTTCGTTCTTTCCGGCCGGTCAGTATTACTCGCTCGCTTAACCGAACATGGTTTTTGTACTGTTGTGCCAGGTACATGTGTTCGAAAACACAATATGAATGATTGACATTACACTCAACGCGAACGGTTGTGAGTATCTAAACCCTGGGTTTGGCGCGACAGGTTTATGGAACCCAGGGCCTAGCTTCTCACAAGCATGAAGGGCAGTTCATGACAGTTATACACTCGGATGTGTGTGAGACGCTCGCGATAGGTGGGGCCGTAAAAGAAATTTTTTAGTTGTTGTATAGGAATTGAACCTGGAATCCTTGCTCCGTAGTCCAATGGACTAACCACTTGAGTCATGGCACCCACACTCGCTCTCTTTAATTTCTTCTTCTTAATTTACTTTTCTTCAAACATAAATTTGATGATTTCTATCATACATTTTTTTTTACTTTTAGAACTAGTCGGAATAGATTCTTACTATTCACCACAAGAAAAACTGGAATGCACTGTGCGCTGTTGTCGGCATATCTTCGCTTTACTGAAACACGCGGTCGGGGGTCCTGCCAGCGCTGATGAATTTTTACCTGCTCTAATCTTCGTCGTACTTAAAGCAAATCCCGTACGATTACACAGTAATATAAACTATATAACGCGTTTCAGCAATGCCTCGAGGCTCATGAGTGGTGAAGGTGGTTATTACTTTACAAATTTAGTATGTAAAATTGTGATTTTATTTTTGTTTAATTAATAACAATTATTCACTTTATTTGCAGTGCTGTGCAATTTCTTTCATTGAAAATTTAAACGCCGAAAGTCTTGCAATGCCTTGTGATGAATTCGCTTTACTGATGTCTGGAAAAAAATCGTACAGCACTCCGTGGGAAAGCGCATTATTAGCTTGTGAAAGTCTTCACTTAATATCGGAGAATATGAAACGAATGGAGTTACTCAAAAAGAAGAATGTAAATATTCTGAACGGAATCACAAATTTATCAAAAGAAATGAAAGATTTTAAGGCAAGTCTTGGAATCCTATAGTTATGTTGAAATAAGTGTGCAATAGTTCTTAACAGCGCCTTATGTATAGTGAAATCTCTCATAATCGGATATCATGTATCTACGGACGTTTTTCATCTGCTTTATGGGAATTGTCAATAATGTAATTTAAGTAGAAATGAGATATAAGTAGAAATTTACTTGACGTGTAATGCAAACTCCTAGACATCAGGATCAGCTATTTTTACCCCAACAACAAACACAAACACAGCTAGGCACATCCTTCTTTTATAACTACTTCTTTCTTTGTTTCTCCCTGCCAAAGCTAAAACTTATTAAAATTATTTACCTTTTTAGGATGAAGTGCTGCAAAAAGTTGAAGCTACTCTAAGTCGAGCCCCACTCACTGTTTTAGCAATAAAAACACCAACTTTCCTAATCAGTCAAATTCGTTCGCATAACAATAGTGTAGACGTTAGCTCAACATCAAAAGTCGATTCAGAGCCTGCGGGACACTTTCAAACAAATCTTTTAGCATCGATTGACAATGACAGCTCTAAAGCCGTATTAAAAAATCAATTTCTTCCGATGCCTATTGTCCCAATGAAACATACGGATCTTGTGAGTCTTTCAAAAGATGAAGAAACGATGGCAGCAATGTCAACACTATCGCTGAAAGACACAACCAAAGATCGTTTATCACCATCGGCGACAGGAGGGGCCGCAATACCGCATAGCAATTCGACTGATTTGTTATTCGCTTCTCCAATTTTCAACTATACTCCTTTTGATACTGTGCCATTGGATGGGTCGGAAACACCTGATGATTTGCTCACAACAACCACCACCGAGTTTAAGGGTGGCTTAACGAATATTAACTATGATTTTGATTTATCGGATATTAGTGGCGACAACAGTGTAGCAGAAGAAACAAAATTCGACCTGGAAGAATTCGACCCGCTCGTAAAAACAATCGACAACGAAAGTATCGTTGATGTCGATTCAAAACCAAGGAGTTTACTCGAAAGTGATTCTCCTCCGAATGGAGTCCTTCTGCCATCGCCAATCAAACCGACTGTGACCGACTACCGGGGATTTTCTAATTTTAATATTCCATCAATATCGTGCAACACAGGAGATTTTAGTTCTATCAATTCAAAATTGGATGACGTTTCAACAAAAGGTGAAGGCGGATAGAGACAAATTGTTTCACACATATACATATATAAAAAAGTTATTTCTGTGTTATTTTTACCTAGAATTATTTTTTTGTCGAAATTTAAATTTATCCTAAAACCTGAGAAACATAGTAAATAAAGCTGTTTAACTGCTAACGGAAAGTGACTATTGTTTTGCCAATATTGACGTTTACCGAATAGAATACTATGAAAACGTTGAAAAAAAAACTGGTAAGGCTATCCAGGTACACCCTATGCATGCCTTTATGTAGACCTTTCTGTTAAGTGAATAATTAAAGTATGGGTACTTGTTTGGCGAAAGGAATTATTCATGTTACACTTCGGTGTCAAAACTTGTGTTGTGTTTATGAGCTGCTTAAGGTAACTCGTTTAAGTTCTTATATTTTACTCACTAAGTTCAAGTAAATATTTGGTTTCCATGAAATTATCTGATCTTAAAATGAAATCAATCAACTCATCAAACTTAAAATGCAGTGTAAAACACACTCTGGAAGATTGAAGAACTCCCGTTCATCTTTTAAGAACACTTATCGAGGAATGTCTATCTTTTTATAAGGCACCTTACATACTCTTTAGGTAAAGGGACAAAAAAAATGATGAAAAGCTACAATTTATCTCAAATGGATAGTATTATACCTTTTCTTTTAATGCAGCCCTATTAAGTAGAGGTGGCCTTACTGTACCTTTTTGATTAATTACAGCGATAACTTCAATCTTTGGAGGATATTACAAGCAAAATATTATGAAAATCACTCTAGGGTTATAGAGAATGTATGGGTGAATTACAGGGAGTTTGAATATCGATTTCATGTAAAATAGTGAAAGTTATGAAAAAGCGGGTATTTAAAAAATGTTTACACTTATACTACTTCCTCTTCTTAATCGGCCTAATTATCCTCCTTGCTTAAAATTTGTTTTCTAAAACGACACAGAAGGTGATACGGACATTTCTCAATCGTTTTCGCTACTGAAAAAAAGGAAATTGGAAATTTACATCATTTGCAATGGTATTATTAATATTCTTATACAATATTCATACTCAGTACCAAAGGCGCAAATGATTGAGCCAGGTCCGTCCGTCCTTGCATCTATCTGTCGCTATATGAGAAAATTTACATTAAAAAAAAACAATATAGCTATATATTTTTCTCGTAAGATCCGCAAACTTTCGAAATCATCATAGCATTTAAACAAAAAGATAGAATAGGATGTTAAACCATCCGTTCTAGCCGAATTGTATTTGCTAAACAAATATTTGAACAATTAGATCTTCACATCTGTGTGACGCATACACACCACATTTACGAACATGTAAGTGATTGATGTCAATCGATTGACCACGTAAAGACGACTTTATATTTTATAGGGTTTCAGTATGACAAACTATATGTCAAACTACACGTAAGATGCAAAATCTTAACCTATTACGAAAACATACAATTTCTTTTCATCTGTTGCCATCATTACTGTCTCGTACACATAACTTTAATCTGGCAATGATTAAAATGTCTTTCTTGCTCCAGCTGACAATTGACGTTGACCCATTCACAGTGAACGAAAAGAAAGAGCTTGACGAATGGATGGTAGTCTATTCCAAATGTAAAGCAAGCAATAAAAAAATGGTTAATAATTCCGATGACAGGTACGTTTACGAAATTAAAAAAATATATTCATAACTTTCGAAAAAAAGTGTTCATGTAATAGAACGCAATTGGATTGAAAACCATGATTCCTTTCGTTCGTCTCTGAAAAAAAACGTCTGGAAGAAAATCGGAGGAAAATACTGAATATTCAACTGTCATTGATTTAGTTCTATTTCTGAAATTGTTTTCGAGCGATAATGCTTTTTCTAACATATATGAAAGTGAAAATTGCACTCCCAAGTGCGTTACACTTTAATCAAACTATTACTTGCGCCTATCACAACCAACTGAGTTCAATTGACAAGAGAAACCCTCGTAGGCCTTAACCTTGAACCCTAGGAGCGATGCTTGTGACTCCTTTATCTGGCAATTTTTTTTTCGAGTTTGCTATTATCTTTATTGCGTCTATAACACAAAGTTGTACAAACTTCTAGCTTGCTACTGAAAATATCAGCATCAATAAGAGCACTCGATTAAAGTGCGTACAGATTAAGCTAGTTACATTTTATTTCGGTTTGAAACTGTTTATCTTATATTTTGGTTTTAGTGCAGCCCCCCAGCCAACATATCACATCATCCGAGAGGTATATGATAGCGGAAATGCCCACGAATCATTTGAAGCCGAACTGGACAAAGCCCTGGAAGCGAAAGTCGATTACATAATAATCGAACCAACTCGGCTGGGAGATGAGACCAGCCGCTGGATAACTGTAGGCAATTGCTTGCATAAGACGGCTGTGGTATCGGGGTTGGCATCAATCATCTCAGGCATTCTTTGGCAGGATAGGCCAATTTTTAGTGCGCCGATGTGTGCAGTTTCGGTTTTTTGCACGGGTCTTTACACAGTTTCGTGGAACTACGATCCATGTTGTCAGTACCAGGTAAGTCTATTTAAAATGATTGTATTTCTAAATATAGAAGCATTTGATAACATCATCTTAATTTATTCGCACATTTTGTACTTAATTAAGGATTTCTGCTTGTTCTATTTCAGGTGGAGAGCGATAGCGTTAAGCTGTCAAAGCTTCCTTTGGCCGATGTATCTTCACCAGTAGTCTTAGAATATTCAGAAAACACTAAAACAAAGTACTTCCACCGCGGAGTTACATTACTATCGGCAGCATTCTGTGCATGGCAGATTTATAAGGCCTACAAGTAGCTCAAAGTAATATTTTACGATAAACATTTTTTGTCTCCATATTTGTTATTTGTAAGATAAGAGAAGGAACACATAGAATTAAAAGATTATGTTGTACAACTACAAGGCAGATGTACACTTACTTTCATTTTTTTAATTTGCGATAACTTCACTCCTATTCCTACTGCCGACTACGTATTCTGGCAAGTTTTAACTCTAATATTTGGTTTGGAAATTTATTGTTTAACCGTGGTTTGATTGCGTTTATATGTCTTCAAATTTATTTCAAATAAATTGTTTAAAAAAAAACCGATCATTATTCGATTCTTGTTCCATGTTATATTGTTATTTGAATAAAATTGTAGATGCTCCGTATTCAAATGGAAATTAAAGTATTTTTAAAATATTCCAGTGGTTTTGGTTTAAGTCAAAATATCTTCGCATGTCTTTAAATAATTTGATTTTTAGAAAACATCTTATCCATTAATGCTTATTGGCTTCCGTGAAGGGCGAATTGGAACGACAATTGAAAGAGAGTAAATCATTTATTTCAAATTAAAACAAGGTACTCTAACTTGAGCTTCAAAAGGCTCTCAGTGCATAGTTGCGATGTAGTTGATAACCTGATTTAGAGAACGAATTTGCTCTTTTGAAATAAAATAAAAAAACAGCTTGTGACATGAGGCGTCATGAATGCATACTAAAAAATGATATGTATAATAAGTTGATTTACATACTTACATATGTATGTATAAATAAAAACTATATTCTTCTCAAGTCCAAAAGCATGTTTACAACAAATTAAAAAAATATTTCTCACTGGAAAAACGCTCAAAATTGTATCGCCGTGCCATTACTCTACTCCGAGACAAACTCCAAAAGGCAATAATGTACAACGTCACCCAACGGTTACTTGCGATTGGCAATCCGCCCTCACCAACGTGCAGCATCGCAAACTTTATTGGTGGGCTTCCAAGTTACTGTTATTGGAGTTTTAACCTCACAAGAACGGACGTTACCATCCGCTGAAGGAAACACTATGATGATTCTCCTCTTACTGACTTCTCGGTAAATCCACTCTAAGGACCAAGTCTCCTACGACAAAGCCAGAACTTATTCGAATCATCTACTGCGCCTGGCGAGATCTGTTAAATATTCCAATATACATATATGCATATAAATATATACATATGTAGATGGAAGCGGCCATCACTAAAAGCTGCAGGCTTTTGTTTTCAGCGAACCCTCCACATCCAGTACTTGCGTCGTAACTCATTGGCAATCGTGTCATCGTTTTGGTGATACAACACACATTGGTAACGATCAACGATAAGCATGACAAAATTACCATCATCCGCTATGTACATATGTACATACATACGCAGATAGGTATTGTAAGGTTTTAAGTTTATCATAAGATTCTAGGTATCATATTGGAACCTTAACTATCTCTTCTTTGCATTTGATATCCTTACAAAATTTTACAATTTCACTAATTTGGTTCGTAGACCCAACTAAGTTGTCAAAGAAGTACTTTTCAAGGTGTTTAAATTTACTTCGATCTATGCCTTGGAGAAGATCTGTGATGTCCTCCGCGAGGTGAAACTCACTCCTGTATATTCATATATCTGTACTTGCCCTCATCGTATCTAACACCAACAACAACATCTTAGACACCAATTGCCCTTTTAAAGTAGACAGGTCAGCTATATTCTCTGGATTCTATCAAGAATAATCCTCTGAGCCACATAGATTGAAAATCTTACTCCTTCTGATCCTTTTTAGTCAGTACGACAGTCCCATCGATATCCTTTTTATCGCAGTTCCCAGGTGCGGAATATATTCTCACAAGAGCCTGCCTATTTCAGATTTGATGAAATATTTAATCGCATCAAAGTCTCTAGCCTCTTTTTCAAGGCTGTTAAGGATTGATTCGAATAAATCACTTAAAGCGGAATTTTCCCTAATTTAAAATTACTACGTGATCCGTATATACGCTTACTCTTGTGTTAGTTAGTTCTTCCAGCATGCCATCAATGACTAGAACCCAAAGGAGGTGGGATAGAACGCCTTAGGTAGTGAGGGCTAAGACTAGTGACGGATATCCTAATGGAATTATATCCCAGAGTGGAAATCATTTTCCAAATTAACTGAATTTATTTAATGTTATGCTTTACATTGAAACTTTCCAGAGCACGTTTAATGGCACCCCGCTTTACGTTATTAAAGGCTTCTTCTATGTCTAAGAAAGCAATAACTACCGATGCGACAGAAGCCTCTTTAATATCATATGTTTTTTACATCGGGGCCTGGATGGCGCTTTGAATCGTGCGAATGACAAAATAGGTAGACCCACTCCAGTTCTTCCATGTGACCACCTCCTAATCTATCAACAGACTAGTATTATCTGAGGACCCATTTGCACATCTGTCTATATGTTACCGCATTTTGAATTAGGAGAATAATATTTGATATCTGGACATCTAAGAAAAAGAGGCAGTACAACTGTAAAAAATTTGAAATCCGCCCACTGCCGCGCTTTGTTTTTCATAACTTCACTATTTTGTTTGAAAACGAAAACTTAATTTACATAAAATAACTAGATATTCAAATTCGTCCAAATGCCCACTTTAAAGGGGCAGTTAAAACCGATTTGGATGAAACCGTTATTTAACAAAAATAATATGGACTGCGACCACGCTCACCTTACAAGTGGTACATATTAAGGAGGAACGGGTATCATACGATCTGTCCCAAACGAACTGTTTCTTTTCTACATGACTCCTGATAATATTTTTGGAAAGCATTTCCTCACGACATTAATCAATCATCTTCTTCAATCCTGAAATTGTCATACTTAGTACTGCGTGTGTTTTCCAAGCGGAGGTCCTGGCAGTGACAATAGCTGCCCGTGAGACTGCGATGAAGGCAATACCACCGAAAGGTATCACCTTTTTCATCGACAGCCAGGCGGCAATAAAAGCGATTACTGCAAACGAAATAAAATCCAAGCTTGTGAAGTGCTGTCGCGAAGAACTCAGGGTTCTTGGAACACAGCACCAGGTTCCACTCTGCTGGGTCCCTGGACACGAAGGTATTCCAGGCAATGAGAAGGCAGACGAACTGGCAAGAAGAGGCTCTAAATCTACATTGCAACAGGTAGACACCTCGGTGTTCATCCCACCTTGCACATTGAAACAAAAGGCATGGATCTTGGCCAGAAGTGAGGCCAATAGTAGATGGACCTCCCTGGACACCTGCGTGATCACCAGGTCTCTTTCTGTCCTTATAGGAATTATTACGGGGCATAACTCTCTTCGGTACCACATGAGAAAGTTAAGACTCACGGATGAAGATCTATGTCGGGGATGTGGAGACGAGGAAGCTAATGAGGATACAACCCACTTTCTCTGTCACTGCCCTGGGCTTATCCACCTTAGATTCAAATTTCTAGGGCGACATTTTTTCGTGACCTTGAAGAATTAGCAAACAGACCAATAAATGAAATTTTTAGGTTCATCAAATCAACAGGATGTTTTGGTGATCCACAAGATCCCCTTTGGGTATCACAATGGGTCTGTATTGACCTGAGTGTGGCGACGCGTTTTAGTCGCTTACCCACACACCTAACCTAACCTAGTACTGTGTGTTTCACCATCTACCATTGCATCCAAACGTCATGATTCAGTAGATACTGGCACAGATAGTTCCCCATAACATTGGTAATGTGAAGGTTTTTTTTCAGTCAACCAATAAGCAAGGTGGCAGAAGTAGCTCACCAAATATAAGAACCCTAAAAGTTATCCTGATCTCCTATTTTATACCCAAACTGTAGTTCTAAACTTCTATTTAGTAATGGGGATATGCTTCTCTTCTTTAGGCCTTTAAAGTAATGTCACCACATATGTACATATATAGCACAAGTTATTTGAATGACAATGTAACACCGTAAAATATAGAAAACAATACATATGTAGATATTAATTTCGAATGCAATTAACTTTGTACAGAAATAACGTTTTTGAATGTTTTGAGTAAGATTGAAATAGATACTTAAAAAAAAATGGTGACTGTGGTAGCGATTACGATAAGACTGAACAATGATGAATAAGTTAAGTAACTAGTATTGACAATTTATAATAAATCAATACACTTTGGTCATTTATTAAACAATTGTATGACAAAACATAGCAGATTTGCTACACTTCAATGTTAGTCCTTCATAACAAGTGTTAAGGCAGGTCAGTTCCGCATCACGAGTAGAGAACGACAACAACACTGAGGCAACGATCTCACTACAAAAGACAGTTATTTTTTGCACTGTTGTCTTTCCCATCGTAAATTTGCATTATTTAATCGATGTCACCTGACTCGTTCGTAGCTTGAATCAATGTTGGTACATATCAAATTTCTTGGCAAGACTTCTTGTTGTACTCATACTTCTTTTGAGCTACAATAATTTCGTTGCAGTTTTTTATTAATTATGCTTATTGCTAGGCTAATTTAAATTGATTCGAATAAAGATCTGTATGTACTTGACTTGTCATCGCATAGCCATTAAAGAACCGAGTGAGTTTCGGAAATATTTTTGGTCTAATAATCAAACGCATGGTATTACCATCAATAGTACCAGTATATGGACCGTAATTAGACAATACAGTATAAACAGGTTACAGTCAAGGCAGTGTAGACAGTACTTATTCAAAGTTTTCCTGTTTGCCCTATATCATTGGCCACACACAGCAAATTACTATTAAATTATACTAATAAATATAGTATTTCATTTCATGAACAAGTTAGATGTAATGAGGGCTGCTACCCATTCCGGAAATCTCCTTTTAACTGGAATTAGCATTATTAAGTCCTGACACTTACTCTCAGTTTTGACTTAGACCTATTGTTGTTTATACAGCTTATTTTGTAAAACATTAAGGAACTATTTATTTACAATCATATGTATATCTACATTTATAAACGTCCTACAAATATTGATAAAAATAAGTGTCTTGGTTTCAGGTAACAAAGGATTAGTCATCTTTTCAGAATGTTTAGATAATTTTAAGGCCGTAAATTCTACCACTGCCTTACGTTTTCAGTCGAAAGTTATTAAGCATCTTGAATATGTGTATGCATGTACATACATACGTACTTATTAACATATGTATGATCATAATAGTTCTCAATCAAATACAAAGTGCACATCTATCATACATACATATAATTACGAAATAAACAAAATATTATCATGCTCTCCACTCAGACGCATCCGCAGGTATGTAAATCTCAAACGTATTGTCACCAAAGGCAGTCTTTTTTTAAGGGTTTGCAATATAATGTTATAGATCTTTCATCAGGTCGGGAAAATGAATATGGTAGGCGTGCAGGGTAAAGAAAAGAGTGCAGTAGGTATAATTTTGATTACAGCACACATTCATGGGAACATGCATTATCTTATCGTGGAGAGAGGCATTCACTCTAGAGCGTCTACCGCCTGCGCTAATGTCGGAAAGGGAATTGGTGGAGTGCTTTGTACTTGTTTTACAATTAAGGTTCAAGAACTCAACTCTTGCGATCAGTTGAATTGTCTTCACGAAGCTTGCTGCACGTCCCATTTAAAAAAAAAAAAAGTGATCATCTGTTTAAATTATTTTACCGTGGCATTTCTTAATTTCGTTTCGAAATTAAAATATGAGTATCTCGTTCATCGGTTTCGCGGATCACAACTTTGTTGTAAGCGTGTGAAGTGTCAAACTTGATGCGATTAAACGGGTCCATATTGTCTGAGATTCCGATACTAGCTGATGCTAAACGATCATTTTGATTGCAGAAGGAAATAAAAAGCCTAATAATCCTATAAATGTGTTCTGGATGGAGATAACTAACAACAGTCACTAAGACCGAAGCGTGCTCATCACTAATTAATTTATTTGTACCACAAGTGATCTGTTTTCAACAGAGCGGCATTTTTCCAACGGTTTCGTTATTTTCGGTACACGCTGCATACAATGGAAGGTAAGATGTATTAAATATACATATGTACCTACTTACATAGTACATATGTATGCTTTAGTAGATCAAACTTTGGGAAGGGTTTATAATTTCAAGAGTTTTGTATATGTTCTTACATTCATGCATATGTATGTAAGTACGTAAGTATTGATATTTATTTGTGCATACATATATACATATGTACATTTGTACATAGGTTTTTAAATAAACAATCATTTCTCGATCAATCAGATCAGTCCATTCTCAGACATGGGTGGAATGATTTAATATACATACATATCACCACCTTTGTCTAAGTTAGAAAATAAGCAAATCATTTACAAACGTTTAACAACTAAACTGTACTTGCCTCTACATATTACATTATGTACGTATGTTATTACAAAACTAACACATCACTTAAAATAAACTAATTAATCAGCTTGGGGAAAAAAGTGTTGATCTGTAAAAAAAATAAATTGCAGCCTTTAAGAGGCTCAATCTCTCTTTTGTAAATAATACTAATATTTTATTTTATAATTATTATTTGAAATATCATCAATTCTATAAATTCGTACACTCACTGAGTAAAGAAAAATCATTACCTACCTTCATCTACATAACTTTTACACTTACATTTTTTCGAATACATGTTTTCAAAGTTGCCTTAAAACACAACTTTATGACTGCTTTTGTTTTTTGTTTTTTTGTTTTTTTGCTTTTTGATAATAGATCATGGACTTACATAGAAGCAAATGACTAAAATCCCTTGCGATTGGGTTTCGTTACCCAGGTATCTTTAGCTCCACTAAAGTATAGAGAGATAGTAATTACTTGTACCTACACTTCTTAACTGTTCTCTCGTCGTGATAACCTTCTATTTGGAAAACCATCGAGCTCTCAGTATATTACCCTCCCTCTAGATGTTTCCTTAATTACATATTTACCACCCCCTTGATTACTTTCGAAACAAAAACTCAGAGACGTTGCATCTGTCAATTAGGAATGCGTTGGTCTTGAGATATTTAGAAATTGAATTTTTCTCACTTGACTTTTCTAGTAAACCTACATACATATGTATATGTATGTAAATACGGAAGCATTGGAGCAATACGGGAATTTCCCGATTTGTTCCTCTTGCATCCCAGTTATAGGATCCTAAGTCCAACGTTATTTAAATACCCTGTTTGCAGACTTTAGGATTTAAAATACATGCACTACATACATACATATATAATTTGTATAACAGTTTAGTAAGAATGATGCTGATGCTACATATGTACTATATTGTGTAGCGAACTAGATAAGAATTATTCACAAGAGTATTAAAACAAATATTTTATCACAGATAAGAAGAGTTGAACGAAAACTTTACTCCTCAATCCAAGAACAATTCAGTTTGATAAGAAGCAATGGACCCAAATGAATGTGTACAATGCCTCATTTTCTAACAAATCGAAGTGTCGGTGGATTGGTTTCACATTTCTCTAATACTAACTTTAATATTGTAACACCAATAACATTTCTCATAAAATATGTATTCGGCGTGAATGTCTACAAAAGATTTCATAATTCTCATTTTAAAGCGGCGTATGAATCTGGATCCGGTAACAATGACTCGCCCACTGTTGTTACAATAGATGCAGATGAAAAAACTCCTCTTCTGGGAAAATCTTGGAAGCAGAAATCAGCGTTGAAACAGGATCCCAAGTTTTCAAATACCAGTGGATTAGATATAATAAGGTGCTTAAATTTCCAAGTACTTGGCATAATTGTGTTGTTAGTTGGAGGTTTCACCATAGCCTCCTACCTCATGATCGTGGAATGTAAGCAATCCAATACAACAATTAAAAGACAAAAAAAATATAATGTTTATGTTTATTTATATAAAGCTCGTCTTCCTTCAGTAAGTTTCTCCTTGGACCTGGTAAATCGCGATGTATGGACACAAAAACCTATCCCTCTGGGAAAACTACTTAACGAAAGTAAAATCTTGCACGTATTGTTGGTGCATACTGGCGGCGATGTGTGTACAGAGCTTGATAGTTGCACAGATATTCTCAGAGCTATGCAGGTAAATTATAATGTTTTAAACGAAACATTCCCCATTTTAAAATAAAATTTGTTATTTATTTAGAAAGTCAAAGGGGATGCCAAAGCTGAGATTCCCTACAATTTCCTTATCGGCGGTGATGGTCAAACTTACGAAGTGCGGGGCTGGAATCATGAGAGTGGATTCAATCTGCTGCCACAACAGTCGTCTTTGGTAATTGGCTTCATAGGTAAGTTTTTTACAACGGGTTGTATTCAACCCATGAAAAAAATCAAAAGAGCAAGCTTCAGATGCAAATCATTGAGTCCAAATTATAAATTACATAACCGCCATAAAGAGTGATTTTCTTCTGTCAGCATTGCTGTTTTCCTCATTCTTACCTTTTCACACATCATCGGATCGAATAAATAATACTACAATAAATTTGCAGGCAATTACACCTCTGTTGCACCGACTGACACGCAATGCACAAGTGCCCTGTCCGTGATTAATGAATCCATGCAGAGAAAAAAACTTCACAACTCCTACCAAGTGTTTGGCCTGAGGAATCTATCAATTTCTCACAACGACGGCGAGGCGCTGTTTAATCGTATCTCAAAGTGGCAGCGATTCGATACATTATTGCATGTCCTATAACCTATGTACATATGTATAGTTCTCAGTATTTGTGAAATAAATTTCGTTTTGTCATTTTAGGATACAATGATATGTTTATTTTTTACAAAAAGGGTTTGTGGATTCAAGAGTAAAATGAACAATGAAAGGTTGTTTATTTTAATTTAGCTGGTGAACTGGTTGAATATTCCTCTTGAATTTATTTTTATCGCAGATTGTCAATCAATTTCAAGTTTACGGAAACTCCCAGCCATAGATTCGAAATGGGCTACAAAGTTAGTGCCGATTTGGTTAGATTTATCTCCGGTTCGGGTGGTGCAAATTCCCTGATCACTTAATAGTTTCATGTGATCCAATGATAATAATGCGTCCCGTTTCTTAGCCAGCTCCAGTTTCCACGATTCAATCATTTCACTCATAGGAACTCTGCCGCCCAATTCCAAAGGAAGACATTCTGTATCTACGGTCTTATGTAAATCTTTATCATTGACGTAACAATTTAGACGGTTCTTAATTTTGGTACTAACTCTCGTCTTGACAAAGTCAATCAGCCATTTAAGCGATGGTGGGACATTGACTATGTGAATTTCTTTGTGTCGCAGTGGTAAAGACTGTTCGCCCCATTTGAAAACTCTAGCAAAATCGGTGGGATTCCAATTGGTTATGTGCGCTGTTGTAACGCCAGAGAAGTCTCCCACATGTGTTAGGCCGAGAATTTGATTTTCATGTTCTTCCATTAAAGTTTCGTATGTAATAAAATGTGCTTTTGCTTGTTCTTCACTAGAATATATTTTCGGATTAAAATATCTCGCATTTATTACTACAACACGACGTCCGAACTTGTCACGTATTGGTGAGGCAAAAATGTAACCACCCGATATGATTTCGTTCAGTCTTGGTCCCAAAAAATCCAGCTCATTTGACATCTGGGGAAATGTTTTTCTTAAATTCAGATACTTAAGCAGGGTTTGTTGAGCCATGGGAATGCTGAACTTTTTTACACGTAGGAAACGTAATAGGAATAAGTCGTCCATCCGCGTTTCTTGAATATCCTTGTTTTTTACAATCCATTTTCTGAGTTGCTGCAGGCATTGTTCTCGAGTGAACTTATCCTCACGGAGTTCTTTCTTTGCTATTTTTAAGAGGGTATCCGATAGTTGTGCTTCGTTGAATTCACCGTCGACAGGATTACAGATTTCCGACTCGATTACCAAATCGGATGTGGAATCACGGGTTGACCCCATGATAATATCTAAAAGTAAAAAAAAAAAACATTATATTTAGTTCATCTTTTTAAATTAGAAAAATAACAAAATTAACCCTAGCAGGGATGCTTTTTCACTATACATATAGTTTTTAAAATATTTTAAAACTTAAATGTTTTAGTTTGCGCCAGATTTTAGCTTAATTTTTCTATATTCAATTTAGTTTATGTATTGATGAAATTAAATTGATAATACAAACAGTCTACAAAAATTCCTTTGTTTTACTGCTGGGAAATGGAATCGATGAAAAATTAAACATACAGGAAGCTACAACCGGAACAAAAACGTATGATACCCTATACTGCCTTCCGCCGACCCTACACGATTCAACTCAGTTGTCTACTTAATCGGTTGTCAAATCAAACCGTGCGCAATCAAATGACTAGATCGGTTTGGGCCCCGTGGCTTAAGTGGTTAGTGCGTTGGATTACGGAGTAAGGGGTTACAATTTATTCCACGGTCCCACCTCTCGCGAGCATCTTACAAACATCCGAGAGTAAAACTGTAATAAGAAAGCTTCTCGAACAAAAACGTATGATACCCTATCCTACCTTCCGCCGACCCTACACGATTCAACTCAGTTGTTTACTTAATCGGTTGTCAAATCAAACCGTGCGCAATCAAATGACTAGATCGGTTTGGGCCCCGTGGCTTAAGTGGTTAGTGCGTTGGATTACGGAGTAAGGGGTTACAATTTATTTCACGGTCCCACCTCTCGCGAGCATCTTACAAACATCCGAGAGTAAAACTGTAATAAGAAAGCTTCTCGAATAACAAATTACCCTTCGGACAGAGCATTAAACTGGAACTGGACCACGTTATTTATCACGAATCAGATTTGGCTGGATCTTAAGTGCTGCAATAATCTAAAAAGACTAAACATGAAGGACATCAATACATTAATATGTGTCATTACGGAGGACTCGATCATTGGTGCCTACCAATTCCCACAGGCTGGGTCTCCCGGCATACGATTTTTACAAAAGCTTCGTGGATGAGGAAGAAAAAGAAAAGAGAATTTTCACCTCCTATAGACCTATTAACCCGGTAACATCGGTAAGTAAATATAGGTACTACAAACCACCAATCAATTTTTTACTATGAAAACTGTAACGCCAGTCATTGAAAAATGTTCGTTTGTATAAGGTGAGGACATTTCATGGTTTATCATCTTTAGGAAAAGGGACACATGTAAATACATATGTGCAAGCGAAATTGGTAGAGATGGACATTTTTTTTATCTATTAGTAGTGGGTATATCATCATATAAAAAGTGCTCAATTATAAAGCATTAAAGTCAAATTTAGTAGTGCAGAACTTGCAACGAAGTGAGTGTACCAGCCTATAGCTAACTGTATAATACCATGTACAAAAAGCATTTTTTTTTGAGAATTTTAATTGTCTGAAGCTCAGGAGACGTGGAACTGTAAAGAAACTGTGGTGTTGTAAAACTGCAATGTAAAATCAAGATGAATGTGTTCCTTTTCGCTTTATCCAATGGCAAATGAAGTTTGCCAAAAACTAAGAGTAATAGCACATACATAGCACTTCATAGCAAAACAGAGGACATCCGAATGAATTTGTACGCCATTCACAAATGGCTATACTCAGATTTGGGTTTGGTGGCTATCCTCCGTTCACGGTAGAATAATCTCGCAGCAGGAAACCTTCTTGTCTCTATTGATCCAGTGATCATTATTCTGAAACCATTTTGATTTTTGGTCGAAATTCTAAGCCTCAAGGCGCGCTTTCCTAACACAATAGCACAATTATAAGTCCTTTATCCCGGGTAATTGATCCAGTGTGCGCTGGCCCATTTGAAATATATTTTTGAGTTCGAAAACTAAACCATGCACTTATCTGTACATATACATATGTATATTATGTATATATACAAACACATATGTATCATATCCTGTCCCTCCTATTCGAAAACTTAAATGGAAATATTTTCATCGTTTTTCGACTATCGATCTCGCCCTAGAATCATAGAAACATAACGCCAACTACGAGTATTATTATTTGGCTTTTATCGTTAATATGCGTCAATTATAATAATTATTATTTCACCGCAAGCGAAAAATTGGAAAAAGAATAGTAAACCATTTATTACACCATTTTAATAGTCTATTACTAGTGTATTATTTCCAATTCACTATCACAAAACATACAATTTGAACTTCTGTATTGTTTCATTATACAAATGTACATATAAATTACATGCTCTTGGATGACTTAAATCATAGAATGCACAACAGTTACTTCCATTTGAATTTATCTCCATGACCCCGAACTAGTGATGATAATGGAAGATTCAATGACAGAAAAATATATTTATAATATTACAATACATAGAGCCAAATGATTTCGAAACATTTTATGAAACCCAAAATACCCCAGCCAGCAGCAACAAATCTGTTTTATTTTACCAAGGTTGAACAAAGCACGCCATGGAACTAGCCCTAGAGTAGGAGTACCTACACACAACAAAGTTTCTTTCTACAAAAGTTGGTAGCAACTCAACACAAAGCTGGCCCTCTCTAACGTAGACTAGCCTACTACTACCATGTGTTTGCGGTTTGCTTTTTTGACGTTAAAACAAAAATTGCTTAATTTAACTCATAAAATTCATAGAGAGCGGAGGGAGGAAAAAAAACCCGTTTGGACCAATGACTGCCGAACATTACATATATCTTGCATAACTTTCTTCTTGTTAATTTTTATTTTCTGTCTTCTGCTAGTTCATAGTTCAGTTTTTCTCCTCGGCCTTGGCGTCTCTTCTCCTACATTGCGTAGTGTATTCGTCATAAAAATATGCGAAAATTGTATTTCTATTACAACTCATGCGGACAAGCTATGTATTTCCTCAAATTCAAGTTAGTGGACCAAATAGACATTGGGCCAGCAGTTGCATTGCATCAGATCCGCTCTGCGAACAAAAATTTATATTTTTGGACTCATTAAAAAGCTGATCTATCATCTGTTGGACATACATAATTGGGAAATATTTCCAATTTGCAGACAATGAGTTTTGAAGATTTCGTCCATCGGATGAAATTGTGCAAATTGCGAATGATCTTGAACTGATTTGGACGCGCGTTGACCATTATGATTTCTTTTGTATGACTTGGTTTGAATGTCTTCATATTTTGTTTTTATTGTTATTTAATAACGTATGCATTGTTGGTTGGTTAATGTAAAATGCACATTGTCACGATCGGTGAGTAAATTATGTACACTGTAGTTCTTAACAAAGGTCAACAACGGTCGTCTTTCGTTTTATTATGTTATCCAATGTTATACAGCGTAAAGAAAATTCCAATGTTTAGATTAGACTCAAGTGATTTCATAATCACGTAGAGAACTTAACTCGTAATTCAATGAAATTGAATCTAAAATGAATTATCACGTACGAAGATGATGTTATGTACATTACCACATATGTACATATGTAAAGTTTAAATCGATGTACAAATATGTACATACGTATGTACCGTATCGCAACCAATGTCTATGCTAATCAACATTCGCAATTCTTATAAGTAAGTACATATGTATGTATATGCATTTAATAAACTATTTAAGTAAACTATTTAACTCTAATTACACCTATCATGAAGTCCTTGTCCATATATCTATTTGAATGGGTCTTCTTCAGCTTCCATTTTATATATTTTAACTTCTTCATTAAACTAATGTATGAATTTAAAAATATTCATTGTCATACTGATCGTTGTAATCAGCCAGATTAAGGACCAGACTTAGTTCCTCTTTTATGATTTCTTATTAATATGGAAACACAGATGAAATTAAAGATTCGTGTAAAAAGTAAAATATTTGTCACACGTTCCAAAACTTTTTTTTAATGGCTACCTACATACATACATATGTATATTAGTGCTAACAATCACTTTGAAACATTTCCCACATCTTGCATCCATTGTGTACCAAACAATTTATAGCCTTTCTCACTTTCATTTTACACCAGTATCTTATTTATGTAACAGTTGCAAATTTTAATTTTGTGTGCATTACTCTTTAATTTTTTTTTTTTTTTTTTGTGCTAACCTCAACGTAATGCTCAAATTCAGTTATTTTTCCATTTTATTTGCAAAACAATATTTGTAATCACACTTGGTTTAGGTAATTTACCTACCTGAAGGGAAGTTAGTATGTATGTATATCTCGTGGCACTGAGTGGTATACAATATCGATGCTTTAGCAAAGCGGCGTCACTTTCTTAATGAGTCAGCCAATAGTTGAATTGCTGCATAAATTATTTTGAGAACGTAAACGTGAATATATCTTTCGAGGCTAACTACCGAACTGACGACCTGTGCGCGCGACCCAACGGATGAATTAAAAATGAATCTGCGAACATTCAAATACCACCTAATGTATAGACCATTGCCGTGGTCAAGTCAGAGTGTGGCTGTTTCTCTTTTGAAAATTAACAAAGGTCTGTTAATGCATTCGAGACTTTGCCTATTCACGTTTGGCTCGATCTCTCAAACGAATTGCATGAATGAAAGCTTTCGTTGTCAACGATGCGTCGCTTAAGACCAGTGCCGAATGCTTGCCATCAAACACTTCCTCTTTGCATGCACAAAATAATGAGGTATTAAGTTGAATGAAATATTGAAAACTCAAAAATTACTCACATAAATTGTACGAAGTGTTAGTGTGAATATCAGCGACAATTTAGCGAATTACTCCACTTAAATCTTAAAGTATGGTATGATGAAAGGCTTTTGCTTTGTAAATTACAATGCGGTACACAGTTGCTGCAATATAAGATAATTGAGAAATAAAAAGATATTTATGTATATGCAAAAGTTGGTTGATTGAGTGAACCATTGCATATAATGTGGAGAATAGTAGTTTGTCCGATCTTAATTGCAAACTCATTAAATGGTATGGTTTCATATGGATGGCATAATACCCTATTCTCTTTCTTCTTTTGTACTTTTGGCTGCTAAAGTAGTCTTGGTATACTGAAATTTTGATTGAAATACTATATAAACTTTGAGAATATTACATGGAAAATATTCTCTAAATTTTTTTTTAACCGCCCACAGAGTGAACGTGGTTACTGACAATATATGGATGAGTTGTCGATGATTATTTTTTCAACTTCAAGTAAAACAGTGGTCGAATTTTGTAAGGCAGACAGATTTTTGAGTGGATGCAGAGACCGCACGGCTTAGCTCGTTGTCTCTTACGATTTAATCTAAACCTACAAGAAAGAAGAAGACAAACCGTAAACCCAATATGACTATGGACGGACTTATAGTATGTAGATAGGATAAAGACCAAAGCAAACCCAAATGAAGGGCTGCAAATCTAGTCCCTACCTTTAGTTTAGATTAAATTACGTAAACAAAATTTTTTGGGCAGGTCAGGTGAGTGAAAGGGAAGAACCATTCTACATGTTATGTCTTTTCGTATACGACCTCCATTCTGTTTGCGAACGGAATGTTTGAAATTTATCGTTTTTCATACATAAGTAAGTAAGTCGGCTGAGGTCCCCTTCCCCATTAAGGAGCGGCGGAAATTCTCCATCGTCATTCTGCACAATCTGACGAGTTTGGCATGGATCCCAAAACTAGGCTCTGTTCTGTATAGCTCGTCTCTATGTATAAATGTTGTCATACATGACTTTAAAATTCATAAAAAAAAATATGGTAGGTATCGACTTGAACTTCTTACGCTTTCCCCAGGATCTGCCTAAGTGTGAAAATTTGGTCGATTGTGGACTTTCCTGATCTGAAACCACACTGATAGGAGCCAATCAGATTCTTGACGAAGATTTTTACACATTCACACAGGGTGGCAGATGTTGAGGAGATTGATATATCTGTAATTGGCGGAATTGAGGGGATCTCTTTTCTTATGAATCAGACAAACGGTGCTAAGATTCCACTCATCAGGCATACACTCATCTCACGAAATCTTAGAAAAGAGTAGGTATATGTACTCAACCAGGTCATTTCCAGCTACTTTGAACAGCTTGGGGGGTAAGCCGTCAGGTCCAGATAGATTTTAGCTTGGATATTGCTATCCTCACTTCATTTTGGCCAACTGGACGGAAGTTTTGGCTGTCATCGTCCAGATTGAATGGTTCGTTCTGCCAAACAGCGGGATGTAAGTCTTCGTCGTTGTTATACAGTCTGCAGAAGAAGTTTTTCCATATACTCAGCACTGAACTGTGACTTTACTGCGAGATATCCTTTTTCATCTCTGGAAGCTTGAATGGGTCTTGCTGGCCAAACACGTTTTTTTACCTGTGGGTAAAACTTCCGTTTTGATTGTGCGCTTCTTGTGCTCTTTTTTTTCTTTCAAAGAAGCCGATGTTTTTCCCGTTTCTTCTGCTCGTAGAGCTCACGAACAGCCATTGTTGCGGCACTTCTGATGGCATTTTGGCAGCGTTGCCACCAGTTACCGCTACTACTGGCGGCGCCGGCGTAGGATTCGTTGATAGATATCGGGATAAACGTTCGGCGAAGATTCTAGCGGTCGATGTTGCATCTTCTCACAGTATTCCTTCTTTGTTGTGGCGATTGCGAAATCCTAATTCGTATCTTGACTTTAACAAGGTAGTGATCCAAGTCGATGTTATCTACTCGGAAGGTTCGGACATCCAGAATACTGGACTTATGCCTTTCATCGATCGCAATGTGATCAATATGTTTGAATGTTTCATGTCCCCTTGTGAATATTAAAATGAGGATACCAAATGCTTGCTACGGTGACATTTCGCCCAAAGTCAATAAGTCTATGTCCGTTGCCAGACGTGGTGTTGAGAAGGCTATGCTTTCTAATTGTCCTACCAAAGGTATCGTCCTTTCCTACCTTGGCGGTAAAGTCGCCTATCACAATTTTAACGTCATACTTAGAGCATGAGGAACGAGGAACTCATAAAAACATTCTTAAGTTGCGTCGTTCTTGTCCTCTGAGGGGGCATGAGCGCATTTTTGACTTATGTTGGCGAATTAATCCTGGATGCGGAGTGTCATAAGGTCCCCTCTTAAGTGTCGAAAGCTCGAGACTTCTATCCTAAGTCTGCCGTATATAGCGAATCCACATCCGAATTTTTTCATTTCTTGGATGGTGTTGATTTCTGCATTATAGTAGTCTGTGGCCTCTGCTTGTTGTTCATCAGCACGTGGTCTGTTAAGAGTCCTCACATTCCACGTGCAGATCCGAAAGTCGTTGTCCTTGCTATGGTGGCCATCAAGTGTGCTGTTGCTTCGTAACTTGTTCCTACTACTTCCTTTTACATTCTACTTCCTTTTTTACACCTCTAGGATAAGAAGGTGGATTTTCCGGACCCATTATCCCTCTTCGGTAATGGAAGCGCTGCCGTTGGCATGTTAAGGGTTCATCCGCCACCAACTCTTTTCTAATAACCTGGCTCAATATTGGAGATCATTATAGACCTGGGATTTAAATAAATCAAAGCAGCTTATGTAGGGATAAACACGTCACCGTTGATTCCATCTAGAGAATTCGTTGGGTGCCACCTGTATCAAGAGGAAGTGCTCTAGTGAAAAAACACTGCTCCCCCTCTCTCGTGGTGGTTTCTGTGATCGTTTTGAAATGGACACACCTGTATCTTAAGTTACAGTCTCAGCTACGGCGGCGATATTTTTAGTTGACCGTGCTGAACGAACACGAGTTGAAATCTCCAGTTACCGCATTGATAATCGAATGTTGGGAGTTCTAGAATTGGACGAAATTTAAAAAGAAATATTGCATTGAAATGTTGTTGGCTTCCATTTGATATCTATACGTACATCTACAATATCCATTTGTATGTATGTATATGTAAACACTTTATGCACAGAAACCCATTGTCTTTTCCAGATCATTTTTAGTTTTTAACCTTTTAGATAAACCTCCTCGTGTGGCTTATTTCTGTTTAACGGTGTCCGATGGACAAATAAGCAATAAGCGTTTCAATTTATTTTTAAGAATGTTTGAAAATAAATGTTTCATCATCTCTTTTCTTGCGATCGTCCGACAAACATCGATATGTATGACTATGCATAAACAATTCAACCCAATAAATTTTAATTCTCAAAGTTTAATAACTACAACAATGCTTTTAACACAACAGACTCAGTCATGTAAATTTTAATAAAAATGTATTCCCAGTCTTGTTATGAAACATGATTTTCAATAAAACATATTCTAAGTAGAATACTTTGAGATCCTCATATGTACATACAGCCTTGGCCAAGTGTATTAGGCACTCCCTAAAATTCTCTGTATCTACAAAACACAAAAGTTTAAATGAAATAAAAGGATGCAGATATGATAAATAATTGATTTTATTGATTATTAGTAATATTTAGTTGGACGGCCTTTTTTACTGCAGCGATTCTTTTGGGCATAGTGCTGACTAGCTTCCGACACTCTTCCGAAGTAATATTATTCCACTCTTGTTGTAACACATTTTTGAGTGTTTCTTTCGATGTAATCGAGAGCTCCTTGATCCTGCACTTTAGAATACTACATAGATATTCTATGGGGTTGAGATCTGGGGACTGCGCAGGCCACTCGAGGAGGTCTATGTTGTTCTCCTCAAAAAACCTCATAGTTAGGGCTGATTTGTGGCAGGGTGCATTGTCTTGCTGGAATTCGACATTTTCCATGTTGGTGTCTCCGAAAATGTTGGAAAAGGAAAGTTGGAGTACATTTTTCAACACATTTATGTAGTGTGAGGAGTCCATCCGACCATCACACACATGCATTTCACCCACACCGCTGGCAGCCACGCATCCCAGATCATAATACTGCCTCCATCGTGCTTAACAGTCGGTACCACGCATTCTGGTTTGCACTCTTCTCCAACCCTTCGTCTCACAAGTCACACCAGGGTTGCCAAATATCAGAAAATTAAAAAATTTTTTTTTTTTAAGTAAAATGAGTTACATTTTTTGATGTTTAAGTTAAAAGTGATCCATAACCTAGACGTACCTCAAAGTTAGATTCATCTGACCATAATATTTTGGACCAATCTTCTTCAGTGAATTGCACATGTTTTTTCGCCCATTCGAACCACGCCTTCCTGTTTTTTTTCTGAAAGCCAAGGCTTCTTCTTTGCTTTGCATCCCTTAAGTCCAGCTTCTCCTTGTCTTCTTCTAACGGTTCTTGAAGAATTTTTTTTTCCCCGATCCTTCGACAACTCAGAAGCATGCTCAGATGAGGTTTTCTTTCGGATTTTTCGCGATTTACATGCGAACCAGTCTCATTGTACCGCTTCACTGAATTTTGCACTGCACAACGTGAACCTTTCACTGCTTTCGCTATTTGGGTTTGAATTTTGGCTTCTTCAAATAAAAGCTGTATTTTTATATGCTCTGCCAGACTAAGTTCACTTTTTTTGGCATTTTAAAAGAAAAATTAATATAACTCACAATTATGAACAATATAATGAAAATTTATCACGCGTCTATCGATTTCGAGCAATAATTGCACCGAAAAAAATGCATAAACCCTCTATTGCATCATAATAAGGTCATCAACCTTTCTTAACATTTAAAAGTCGTTTACAACCTCCTATAGTGATGCCATAATTTATACAATTTAAACGAATTACTTCCGGGAAAGGATTTGGTAGCCATTGAAAAAAGAAGGAGGTGCCTAATACATTTGGCCAAGGCTGTACGTTCGTAGGTACTGTATTCTTCAATTGTGTACGATAGTGCAATACATGTTACTTATATAAAGGAAAACTTCTCAATTGAAGAACTGAGCAGCGCAAATACTAAAAATACTTGCGCTAAAATTCGTCTGCTCTATTCTAAAAATTAGAATATATGTATCTGCTCAACAAATATTTGAGAGAAAATCAAAACTATAGAATCCATCGCTGGTAGTCGTTGTGCGACCCTAGATATCATCCTCCTAAATCGGAGAATACCTCGATCGAATACCATGGTAGGGATGACAATAACGACCAATCAGGCTTACTACGAATTCTAAAAAGTTTTTTACTAGCAGACAAATCCGGAAACGCAGATTTGCAGCAGCCTTTTATAATTCCACAGTTACGTACAGTGATTCCGCAATTACGATTATCCAAAACTTCTCATCTGATTTTTAAACTCTACCATTAATGATAATAAAAACGTTTTTTATTATTCTTATTTTAATTGTATTGGTTAACAATAAATTGTACATATTTATGATATTAATCTAAATAAAGCTAAACTTAATTTGAAAACTTCAAAATCCTGAGAAATTAAAAACTATTCATAATAAGTTTACTATTGTAAAATTTCAAGCAGTTGAATATTGTTTTTACTGTCTCTATTAGCATCAGAAGTGTCAATGTTCTCGTCTGATTCCTACAAAAGAAATAAGATTTGTTTTATGATTTGTAAAAGGTTCAAAAAATGTGTTCTTACACTAAATCCAAAACAATCATCCATGCCTGCAGATTGACTTTTTGCTGTTTTAATAATATTTACACCTTCATCAGTAAGTTCTGAAAATAAATACCAAATATATAAAATCAATCGTTAATATACTTGAATATAAATTTATGTATATATGTATGTATGTACAAAATGCAGTGTACATTAATAGAAATAGATTTTTTTAGTTACTTTTAAAAATGTTGCATTACATAGATATAACGATCATGCTTCTGATTGCCAAAAAATTTTCAGATATTATATTTCTTTTTCTTTCATGCATTTGTCTAGTGGGATAAACTTTATACTGGAAAACTGGAAAAGCCAAACGCATAATTCCCACATGGATAAAATCAAGAAATTTAATTACCAATTAATTATCTCGGCAGTATCTTTGAAAAAAAAACTGTAGCTCTGACCAAAATGAGTAAAAAAAATGGCTTCCAAGATATCATAGCTTTCGAAGTAAAATTTAAAACAGTTTTCATCAATTCATAAATATACGCTAACAACTATGCACAGCTATTTTAAAGACAATAAAAAGGCAGAAGAATTAACCAGAAAAAGATTAGCATTAAACTTAATGAAACCATTACCACACATATGCGGATGACATAATTATTATTGCCAAATGTAAACTTGAGGAAATCCTACATTAAAGAGGACTATTATGTAAAGAGGACTTAAAATAAATCGCTTGTCGCCTGATCTAAGTACCCTTCACGAGAAAATGAAAACTCGTACGACTGGGGCCGATAAGGTTGTCGGGTCTAATATTGACACCAGTAAAAGAAACTAAATATCTAAAACTAAACCTAGACAGTAAACACCTAATTATTTGCTGGATCCTAGTTCGGGTTTTTAGTTCGATAAACAAATGCAAACAAATCCAGAATACTGAATAACAAGTTATTTACATACATAATTAAGCTTAATTTACATATTACTAATATGTAGTACAAAGACAGCACGTAAAATACTTAACATTAATAACCCCATTTACATATTAATGTTTCTTTTAAAAACGATCTCACATGCGTTCTTAGTTGCAGAGTTTATAGTTCTTTAAAATTCTAGTAACATTTTTGAAAAAAAACACCCTTATTCCTCTATTTAAACAATTGTACATACTATGTAGACATATTTTTAAAATATTATACTAATGTAGTATACTAAAGTTGTTTAACGATCCAAATAGAAAGGCAAAATATAAAATCGTTCCTGGGAATAAAAAAACTTCTATTCCTCGTCTTTTACACTTGGGTAAGATACCTTACACAGCTAAAGTGTGCTCTGACACTTGCAAGAAAAGTTATTATTGCCAAGCAACGCAAATGTGAATAAAAGTTAACCAGTCAGTTAGCTATCGCGACAAAAACTGAAAAATATATTTGAATCAAATATTTTTCTATATATTAACCATTCGGTGGTTATTCTCTAAGCTGCGTGTATGGTTGACTTTGATTTGGACAGATAAATTAATAAATTGATTGTATTTCATGTTCTAAAAAAACAAAACGCGTGTCTACTTACCGGAAATGATAAATTCGTCATCTAATTCATTTTTAATACTATGTGTCTTGTTGGTATCCATAGGTAAATCATTGTCATCATCACATTGTATAACCTCTACGACCATATATTGCTGACCATCAATACCTTCAACAGCCACAAGTTCTTTTTCTTCCTCCTTCTTTATAGTAACTGAAGTAAGGTAGTCCGCATTATCATCTACATGGCCATTTCTGGTCCTTACAAAAGATCCCATTTCTTCTTCATCATCTTCCTCCTCTCCCTCAATCATTCTTTGGCTGTCGGTACCATCTTCTTCCTCGCCCATTTCGTATTCTTCTTCTTCTTCATCCTCATCGATACCGCTCAATATCTCAACAGTTTCTTCTTCTCCATTTTGATCTAATCTGGTCATTCTACCGAGCTTAAGCTGAATCTTTTCCAAATTTACTTTCGACTCTGGATCGTGGGAGGCCATATGCCGCATAAGATTTCCTTTTCTACTGAATGCGCGCTTACAGTCGGGACAGGTATGTGTCTTTTCCTGTGGTGTTGGGGGCACATAATTTTTATTATGATAAAGATTTACATGACGCCTAAGAAGTTGTTTCTGTCTAAACGATTGCTCGCAGAACTTACAGTCAAAAGGCTTCTGGTCTGTATGAATCAACAGGTGAGAATCTAAATGCCGTTGCGATATGGAAGCATACGGACAGAGTTCACATTTGAAACACTTCTCACCTTCATGGGTTTTTGAATGTACCTTATATGTGTACCTATCGGGGAACATTTTGAGGCATCTTTTACACGTTATTGGGCGTTCAGATGTGTGCAGCTTCTGGACGTGAATTCTTAGATCGGTCTTGCGTCCGCAAGTCGTTGGACAGAGGTGACACTGAAATACAGGTTTATCACCAACACTATGTATTAGCTTGTGTGCTTTTAGAGAATTTGACTGAGTGAATTTTGAGTGGCAAATTTCACACTCGTAAGGCTTTTCTCCAGTATGAGTGCGCATATGCCGTTTTAACTTGAAAGTATCTGGCGATGCATAAGTACAGTGAGGGCATTGGTACGGACGCTCACCAGTGTGACATCGTATGTGACGTTTAAGTTTACTCAGCTCTACGCTGGCATAGTCGCACTCGAAACATTTATGCGGTTTTTCATGTGTGTGCTTGTAGCGAACGTGACGTACTAATTCTCCTGAGGTAGTGAAAGTGCTGATGCAAAATTTGCAACGATGCGGTTTGTTGCCGGTGTGTGTATTAGCGTGGTTTTGAAGTGAAGCATTTGTCTTAAAACCTCGTTCACAAACGGAGCATTTATGAGGCCGTTCCTCTGAATGACATTTCATGTGACGAGCAAGCAGATATCTTTTGCTGGTGACGTACTCGCAGTGAGGGCACTGATGAGGTGTAGCGTTAGCAGAACTACTTTTAGACTTCAAGCGCACAACTTTAGCTGATACAAGGAAACTAGATCTCATCGAACCATTCTCCTCATTCTCATCAAACTCGTAAACTTCTTTGTCTTCACCATCATCGTCTTCATCTTCTTCGTCATCAATTATGTCCTCTTCATGTTCATTTTCATCACCGTTATCTTCGTCTTTCTCATCACCTAATATAAATACGTAATTTGTTGCATCCTCATCATTTTTAGCTTTCTTGGAAGATTTGTTGGTCGTGCTAGAAGAGGTGTTTCGTCGTTTACCAGACGATGGTTTAGCGATCGTTGCCATTTCCTCTATGTCACTGTCTCCAATAATTTGTTGAATATTGTCAGGTGGATCAGTAGGTATAGGGTCTGAATCTTTGGTTGACTGATAGTAATAATTTCCTGCTTGATCAACAAAGTATGTACCCGTATCTTCGTCATCTTCTTCTTCCTTACTTCGAATACTTATTATATCGGTCCCGTCTACAAGACCAGCGTTGAGGCTTTGATTGCCTTCCTCTATTTCTTTATTAAATGTATCCAAGTATGTTTGTAATTCATTGCTTTCCAGCTTGATTTGCATATCGGATAGTCGTGACATTATTAGTTCCTGGAAAAAGGAAACAACGTTAGATTGAAGTAGTATTTTTTGTTGCAATTATACAAGTAAAAAAAATAAAATAAAACATATACAATAAAGTACAAACATTTCCCGCAAAGGATGCATGGAATCTAGGGCCTAGCTTTTTATAACTATTTGTGTTAAGTGTGTTATATTCTTTACTCGAATGGTAGGCCCCTTCCATTTTAATGTCGTTTCAGTTTTGTTCATGACATTTATACTATCGAATGTATGTCAAACGCTCGTGAGTTACAGGGTCGTGAAAAAACTTTTTAGGTGTTATCTAAGGATTAAGCCTAAACCTTTTGCTAGCCTAAGTGTCTGGCTACATTATCATGGGAATGAACGTCATCTCGGCTGAAATGGGTAGACCGACAGAGCCATACGCATCGGCTTCAGTTGTATGTTAGCTTTTTCTTTTGTTTTCTGCTAAGTGCCTACTGTCTCAATTGTTTTAATGGATTTCCCAAATTTAGTATTTCCAAATTAGTAGGAATATGATCAAGTTTCCCCACTCCCCGACGACAGTATACTTAATCGAGTGAAGTCGCAAAAAGTTGCAGACAACTTCCTCAAGATCAATAATCTAGGTAATATGTCCAGTAACAGTTAAGGTTCATAAATTCTATTAAGGGAACAGTTTACGCTCCATGCCTTATAAATGTGCCTAAGCCCCAAATCGTTATTGAAATGAAACCTCAAGGGTTTCAGAGGTGTTAAAATTTAAAGGAATTCATATAACGACAGGTCTAATACTCCTGACTTTCGTTCTGTTCCAAGCACCTAAAAAGTAGAAATTGGTTCGTATAAGGGAAAGCTAACCGTGTTCCTAATCCGATGTGTTGTCGGGATTTTCAGTTACTAGGAGACAGGCCGTGGCTCAGTGGTTAGTGCGTTGGACTATGGGTTCAGGGGTTCAGGTTCACGGCCCCACCTCTCGCGACATCCGTGAGTACAACTGTCCTGAAAAAGCTTCTCAAATAACAAATTGCCCTTCGGACACGGAATTAAACAGTAGGCCTCTTTCATTCGTGTAAAAAATATAACACGCACAACACAAATGGTATGGTTGTGAGGCCCTGGGTCCCATCGACCTGTTACGCCAAGTATTTATTTTTTTTTAATTTTTTTTAGGAAACACGACAAAGTGCAGTTGTAATCTCTCCCCATCTGATGTGTAGCACACGATGTGTGCCAATTGCTCTTTTGCACATTCATCTTCCTTCAAAAAGTGCCCCAGTTACATGAAAACCAAAGATGTGTTAACATTAAGAACCAAGAAAAATAGTTATATGCCTAAACGCATCTACAGCCAATTTCACCCACCCCAATAAAATATATCCAAAACATCCTTCGTTAAAACGTCCAAGCAAAATATTCAATCAACTATCCATCTAATCGATAAAAATAATTATTCTCCACCACCTCAAAATAAAAGAACTTCAGTTCTGAACGCCACTCACATCAATCCGAAAGCAGAAAAAACCTTATACCCCGGTATGATTTCGCTCTCAAAGTTAAAAACTTCGTCAGACTTCGATTAGATCGCACCAACGTTAGACATCGCCACTTTATTACTAAAAATCCACCAACAATAATGTATACGGTTGTCCATCAAACACCTTACTTTAGAATGCAATTAAGAGATGAAAACAATTACCGTATGATTTTTTATGACAATAACTTTAGACTGTCTTTAATTTCCACTGCTTGCAACAGTGAGTATATCAATTCTCATGTGAGCAGCCAATATGGGCACCGGCAACAGCTATTAGCTTGTACATAAAAAGTATAAACTCGGTTTATAGAATAGCATCGCTCAAAGTACTTATGCTACGCATACAAAACAGTATGAAGAGAAGGAACAAATGTGAATGAAATGACGAAAATCCAAAGAGAAGAGCCATCATATCACCTGCTGAAATAGAATTGCAACGAAGGTGGGACGTATTTGTAATTGGCCAATGGACATACATACAGTTATGGACAATAAAATAGGGTCAAAAGTCAGTCAAAAAGAAAAAATAAAAGGGTCAAAAAGAAAAAAGTCTGCAAAATCATTGTAATTATATTAAATTTATTTTTTGTATTAAGTTTAAAAATAACCGAATAACTTCATTCAGTAAATTTAAAATAATAAAAACATACTAGGAGAGCCTTTTTTTGAAGGACAATAAAATAGGATCACAATGTTACGTAGTAAAAAAAGAATAAACAAATGAATAAAACTGGTTAGTAAAGATAAGAAATTTTAATTTGTGCTTAGTCCTTGGCCAATGGCCCTTTTGATCTAATACAGCGTTATATCTAGAGGGCATTACGAAAGCCCTACAACTACTTTTTGGTATAGCACACCAAGCCGACTGTACTTTTTGCCACAATTCTTTCTTGGACTTTGGTTTCATTGGTCCTATTTGTTCCTTAACAATCCCCCATCAATTCTCAATTGAATTTAAGTCGGGGGGATTGCGGAGGCCAAGTCATGGGATGTACACCGTTGTCGGAAAACCATTTCTGTGCTAGACCCGAAGTGTGTTCCCAAGACAGTGACATTTCCCACTCGGCTTAAGGCAGACTTATATCTTTCAGTATACTAACATACATCTGCATGTCCATCGTACCCTTGATCCAAAAAAGATACCCGGCTCCATAAACACAAATACTACAAGCCACAGAAAAATTAACAACCTGGTCCAAAGAGAACAACATGACAATCAACACTGACAAAACCCCTTACCAACTATTCACATTAAAGCACAAATTGGACGACATCGAAATTCAAATCGACAATAAAGCAATAGAACGAAAGTATTCCACCACCTATCTCGGGATCTCCTTAGACTCAAAACTAAACCTAAATGAGCAAATTGAAAAAACAAGGACCAAGATCCAGCAAAAATCAAACATACTTAAAAGGCTAGAGGGATGTAAGTGGGGCGGAACTATACACTTACTAAACCGGACGTACAAAGCATACATTAAACCAATAATAAAATACGGAGGAGAGCTATTGACAACCGTCTCAAACCAAAAAAGGGAAAAGCTAGAAACAGCACAGAACAACGTCATCAGAATAATTACAGGAGCAGTCAAAACCACACCAGTAACAGCTTTAAGACGATTTACAGGGAACGCGACAGTAAAAACAGAGCACAATATGCAAGCAGCACAACTTTACGAGAAAATAAAACTTTAACGAGAAAACTTTCCGTGGCTGAATAATCACACTGTCAAGTTTCACCTCAAGACATAGCCGGACTTCTCACAAACATCTAAAAACATCCTCGAACATATCGGTCCCTCGCCGAAAATCGCCCCGATACCACCACGTACGAACCCACTAGACCTCATATCTATGGAAGTAAATACTAATCTCGTACTACCACTCAACAAACATCACACAACAACAGAAGCCATAAAACAAATCGCACTAACAACAATCAATGAAAAGTATCCAAACGAAATCTGGCTTCGAATATACACGGACGGATCTTTTTTGAAAGATAGTATCGGTGCAGGTGCAGCAGTGCATTGTGAAAAATTTAGTCACTATTTCGCATTACCAGCCAACTCTACTGTATTTGAAGGAGAACTCACAGCCATAGAGTATGCCCTAGAGCAAATTCTTCGTAGACAAGAAACTTCAAAAAATATCGTTATCCTTTCGGACTCAAAATCCGCTCTGCAATCACTTCTGCACAACAAATGAAATACAAAACGAAGACCACCTCTCAAGATGCCCGGCGTTGGATCAACCTAGAAAGCAAAGCACAAATATCTCCCACCTTTACTGGACTGCTCGAGAAAAAATGGCCTAGGCCAATTTTCTCCATTGGAAAACAACAACTTTTACCTTACCCAATTCTTTTTGGGACATGGAAGCTTCCGGGAATTCTTGTTTAAGTCGTCTGTCGTCACTGTAAAGGAAAAATGCAAAACGCCGAGCATGTGCTATTGAAGTGCACGAAATCTGAAACACCCTGATAAAACTATCTCCAGATAGTAAAATGATCGATCTACTGAAGGACCTTCTCAACAAAATATTTA
Organism: Xylota segnis; assembly: GCA_963583995.1. Taxonomy (NCBI): domain Eukaryota; kingdom Metazoa; phylum Arthropoda; class Insecta; order Diptera; family Syrphidae; genus Xylota; species Xylota segnis. Next base: position 27,007,896 of record OY757238.1, read on the forward strand.
AGTAGCTACTTTTACAAATTCTTTTAGAAAATAGTATTTATCCGTAATTATTATTTAATAAAAGTTCACCTAAACTTAAGTAGCCGTAAGTCCCTGCAGATAGTACTATATTAAGAGAATGAACGATCTGTGGTTAATAAACACTTAAAAGAAGTCACAAAAAGGGATTTGACCATTAACAAAGCTTTGAGATATGAATTTCCAACAGATAAAATTATTAACTAAATCTCTATTCTTATGAACATACATACATACATATGTCAAATTTTTTAAGTTTCAAGAATATAACTAATACTACTCAAATAAACAATATTATATTTTAAATAATAGGGTATCTAATCCTAATTTTTTATTAAAATTGTATAGCTTTAAATATTCTCTTTATAAAAAGTTTAATAATATAAAATGCACTTAATAAATTATATATTTTTATAAAAATCATTTAACTTACATATACATATGTATGTATGTATGTATGTATGTATGTATGCATGTATGTATTATAGCGATTGTAAGAAACTACACCCTGAGTATAATAGACCTGTTGCGCCAAATATTTATTTTACAATAATTTTGCAAAAAACTCCAACATCCATAACAAAAAATTCTCTATTTCTCTGCTACCATTCAGTAGTTTCAAAAATATTCTCAGAAAACTGGAGCCAATAATTGAAGAAAAACTATGCTGTTACGATGGGCAACTATAACTTCGAGGTAATGAAGAAATCCGTCTAGACCTAAACTCTGCTATAACACTCGCATGAAATGGAAATGACATAATTAAGTAGGTACATATTTCGTTTAGAGAATCCCAACAGATGTTAAGGACATCTCTTTTCCAAAATAGTTTCGACTGGTTTGCAAATACAAACATGTTTGTATACTCGAACTTGGGCATCGTAGAATCTGTTCGACCAAAGAACTTAACAATAGACGATGGTTCGTTTTTAAAGACCTGGAGCATTTGCAAACTATCCCGATTCCATATGAAAATCAACTTCATTTTCGGTCCAATGTATTTCTTAACACATAAAAATTACGTATTCACGAGGTAGTGCGAACTAACGAACAGAAGCCACATGTCACAACGGACTTAAAACAGCGAACTCTTATACAAAAAAAAAAATCCGAAATTTAACAATTTCAAAAAACGGAAACAAGATGACATCAAAAAAATTGTGGTGTTTCTCATATTATATTGACTTTAAAATCTAATTATCGATTAACCTCACCCTATCACAAATTCGTAAGTTCCTTATATGCATCTAAATATCAACAATGATTTTTCTTTAGAGATGAAACCACATCACGCAAAAATATCTGATCTAAATTAGGTACGAAGTTGTGCAAACATATTTCAATTGTGTAAAATTTAGAAGTACCCTGAGGTTTATGCATCTCCCAGAGGTTCTCGCATTGACGAACCCCGCAGCCTGTCGACTTAAGAGATTGCCTTTTGACACATTGTAATTTCTCGGATTGCTTCATTTTGATTAACAATTTTGCTAATAAATAAAATATTTTCTACGATAAACCAAAAACATACCAGCGAAAAAGGTAAACAAATAATTAAAATATTATTACTGAAAGACAGGGGGCTCCACACTGCACTAAAAACTTCGACGCTTTGATAATTTATCACCGACTGGCGCTGCAGATGCTGTCGTTGTTTGGCGGCCATTGAAATCACCCACTAGTCAAAATCAATTCATTTTAGTTCATACTTACGTGATGGTAAGATATTTTTTGCTCTTTGCAAATGCTTCAGAAGATTGATAAAATATATTTTTAATCGTTTTAAGCGCGTGTAAGACGAGAAACGTTATCAAATGACATTTTTTCAGAATTAGACATAATTCGAGAAATTCCCAACAGAGTGTGGATGAAAAATTTTCAATCGCAGGCAGCTGCGTGTTTTAAATAAAAGATGGCGTCATGCACTAAACCACCGAAAGGAGTAGGGGAAAATAATGGGAATTTGTTTATCTGAAAAACAAGTAATTTAAAATTTTAGGGACTTAAGTGCAACAAATATTTAAAAGCCAAATGGCTAGATGCATATTTTAAATTACTTCATTTTTAATTTTAATACTTATCTCTAAAACAATAAAAGAAAAGAATCTAGTGATGAGCGAAAACTTGAAATTTTAACAGTACATTCAATTAAGATGAGAAATGTACAAATGAATAGAACGTACTTGATCAAAGAGGGTTATCTTCTGTTATTTCTTTTAAGCATTTTGATATTTTGATAAACATTTTGACATATTTGTCACCCACCGATGCAATTACATGTTTTAAAGTTGCTGCATCTACATTAAGGTTGCTACCACTGAGCCACACTCTACTAAAACTATCCACCCCAAAAGTATTTCTTAAAATTTAACTTAATGCTAGTAAGTTTTTCTTTACAAGTGATAACCAAATTGTTCGAGCAAATCCCGGGAAGCACGGAATAGAGCTGCAGCACGGAGAATCTGGATCAGAAATGGTCTATACAATAATATCAATCAATTTATTCAACTTTAACTTATAATATTTAAATATGTACACACATACATAATTTTAGAATGTATTTACAATTAAATCTAAACACCTTCATTTCAATTGATTTTTTTATTATGTTATAGTTTAATCGCCTAAATATTATTCTCTATTCCAAGGGTACATTAATTTAATAACATAGATATATAAATAGTAAAATATAAAATTCCTATAAGTATCATTTGCAATTGAGTCATCTCCGTCGGTTCGTCAGTATCTAACTGTTTTTAAGCCTTAAGCTAGGAGGCTGGAATTTCATTTCACGAGAAGCAGTGCAAGTATCAATTTTTTGATATCAACTTATGGCTCACTTTTCATAAATTCACTATTTTACTTTAAATCGAAAAAATCATTAATTCACACACACTTTATTGGGACTGATGCAAGGGGAAAAAGCATAGGGTATCATTAATTTCTTAACTTAATTATTAAGTGCCTTTATCAATCAGGTTATTGATTTTCCTAGGAGAGGTAACCTGTGTAATAAATAACGCCTCAAATATGAGTGAGCCCTTAATTTCAATGCAAGCTCACCCCTAGAGAATACTGGGATTTTTGCAAAATGTAAGCAGTTGAATGCATGCATTTAAGTGACATTTAACGCAACGACGTGACGTTTGGCATAAACATCTGTCTACCAACCAATTTGACTGGTTTTCCCGCGTTGTATAAATGTGCGGTAGTAACAAAATTTGAAAACTTAATTATCATCACTGATAACCTATTACATAGATAGTCAGCTTCCCGATCCCCTGCCCGAAAACACCCTCAAATGGGCGGGGCCTAATCCTCTCTTTTGTTCCTATCGGTGAATACGTGAAATTGAGAATTTGAAGTTTAATTAGCTCATCTGCAGTCTCAGAAAAAATAGCTCATGTATTATTTTTTAGAGTGGAGGAAGTCTATGCTTATGGTTTTAACAAAGAATGACATAAATCGATGTTGGCTTTGTATCAGCTTAGCACGTACCTGTTGCAAATGGAGCTGAATTTCCTTTTGATGGCATTTGTTGTGGATTTTCGCCGCTTGTTTACTTTTTTGGTTGAAAATGGATAAAAATATTTTTGATACTAGACACCTATTTAATTTTTTGTTTATGCAATTCAACTCGATTTATTGCACTGAATTCGAAACTGTACTTAGATATTGTCGCACTTATTTCTATTAAGAGATATAGCAGTCTGAAATTCTCACGCCACAATGTAAACAAAGCAAATTGGCCACCGCGGGTGTGTTTGGAAGTGCAGTGGGGAGTTTGGGGAGTTAAAATATTAAAACAAGATATTTCTTTTAAAAAAAAAGTGATGTGTTTTAAACAAATAAATTAACTGGTATTATGTAACTATGAAATTTTTGAGATTGAATTTTTTGTTGTTATTTTATTAATGTAATTATTATTTCATGGTGCACTTATACATATATGATGTTTTATTGTTTTGTACTGGATTGACGTATTGTTTCTTTAATTTGTTTAGTTTCATTTTTGATCTTTGTGTTATTCAAAAAATGCATACATATGTATATCAATTTTCCACAGTAAGAAGGAGTGATAGTTATCAAATACATATATAAAAGCAACATGAGTCGGAATATTTTGTTTTGTTCTAGTTTATTGTTAACAAATGTTTTAGGGTTTAGCTAAGGTTTGTCTACTTACATACGATGTTTGGAAAATAATAACCCTTCGGCTTTTATCTTTAAAATGTTCAAGCAAATTGAACACAATATTTTAAAAACATTATCTGTTTGAATAAAAACGATCCCATTTCTAAAAAAATATGGATACACCAATTTCCCAAGATCATCCTTTTTCATTTTATTTAAAATATATTTTAAGAGAACTATGTATGTAGTTACTTTTTCAAAGAACAAAGCGAAAGAATTTTAATTGTTTTGTTGATATACGAATACATACGTATGTTTGTTATTTAGTATAAATAATTTAAGAAACACGTTACATTTGAAATTTAACTATTTTAAATGTAACGTACTTTTATAGGGCTCACCACGAAACGAAGAAAATTGTTGGTAGTGGTTTATTGGACACAGCGTCCCCTTTACAATTCGTCGATTTTTGACACTATTTTCTGCAAAATGGCTGCGCCCATGTGACAGTTCTGTGGCCGTTGGTGAACAAAGATGTATTAGTGAGTTTACATGCAAATTTCGCATACATTCTTGCTCACCAACGGCCATAGCTTGTGGGTGCGATAGAGAGACCCCCTTGGAGTGGTCTGTCTGTATAGTCTGTGATTATCATTCTTAGAATAGTGTGCGACGTGAGCACAGCTACGGTAATCCATTTCGTTGTATAATTTTCTACCATTCCGCCATAAGACAAATTAAGAGTAAGTATTTTCTAAGAACATACCCTTAACCTCAATTGTAAATCAAAATCTTTCCATAATTTTGCGCAGTCTCAAAATGCCGCGAGTAGCCAAAACTGCTGTCAGACGGAAGGCATCCGCCGCCACAAACAATAATGAAGAGGGTCCAATGAAAAAAGTCCAGCGCGTTTCATTCAATCTGCCACTACCAAGGATTAATTCCAAAGCGGGAAAAGTCCTTGTATGTGGTCAGGGCGACATGGGACAGCTTGGACTGGGAGAGGGTGATTCAGATATGGAGCATAAAATACCAGCTCTTGTAACTACACTGATGAACATTGTAGATGTTCGCGCCGGCGGAATGCATAACCTTTGTTTGGATCAACATGGAGAAATCTACTCCTTTGGCTGCAACGATGAGGGAGCATTGGGGCGAGACAGCTCTGACGAAGGTTCAGAGTTCATCCCCAAAAAAATCAGTCTACCCGGAAAATGCCTTAAAATATCTGCTGGTGATTCACATTCTGCATGTTTATTGGACGACGGCAGAGTATTTGCATGGGGATCGTTCCGTGACTCTCACGGAAACATGGGACTAACGCTAGAAGGCAACAAACGACTACCAGTCGAAGTTTTACCTGGAATCACATCATGCGATATTGCATCAGGCGCAGATCATCTAGTCATACTCACATGCTCCGGCAAGGTGTACACTATGGGTTGTGCAGAACAAGGACAGTTAGGACGTGTTTCTTTGCGTTCGGCTTCAGGAGAAAGTCGTCGTGGCAAAACAGAACTTCTTCGTCCCGGTATTGTTACTATCAAACGCGGAAAACCGATTGAAGCTATCTGGGCAACCACATATTGTACGTTTCTCAGAGAGTCTGGTTCCTCTATTATTTGGGCATTCGGGCTGAACAACTACAAACAATTGGGCTACCCTAAAGAAGAGTCGGTCATAATCAATCCTATCAACACACAATTTGAAGATGTGAAGATTATCGCGGGCGGACAACATCATACTTTAGTGCTTAAAAACGACGGATCCTGCTATGCAATAGGACGCAAAGATTACGGCCGGTTGGGCTTAGGTAATGTGCCGGAAGATGTAACAGAACTGAAACTCATCAAACCGCTGAGTGGTAAAGAGGTCGTGAGTGTATCGCGTGGCGAAGCTCAATCATTTGCAATAACAAAGGACGGACTTCTGTATGCTTGGGGAATGGGCTCCAGTCTACAGTTGGGTACTGGTAATGATAAAGATGCTCTCGAGCCAACAATCATCACTATCAAACAAACGTATGGAAAGAAAATCATTCAGGCATATGGAGGAGGACAACACAGTATTTTCCTGGTAGAGGATGAAAATTCTACGACTGACGTCAAAGAGGTTAAGAAAAACGAGATAGCTAAGGCAGCAGACTCAACAGAAAAGAAGTCATCGCCAGATGTAGAGGACGACAAAGCAGAAACCGAGACTGGAACAAATGGAAACGCATCCGGCTCCGAAGAAAAGGAGCAGGTGACCAAGGAAGCAGCACCAGCAGCTAAGAAGGGCAGGAAAAAAAAGTAGAACGGCAACGCAATGTTCACTTGGACTTTTTCACTTAATTTTCTATTTATTAACTTCGAGAACCCGTTTTTTTTCTTTCCTATCAGTCTTTTTTTTTCAAATCAATTATACTTTTTGTTATGTTGTCGAAGTACTTTATTGATAGAATTAACAAATAGTTTACACCATTAAATGTGTAGTTGAGAAGTTGTTTCCGTATTGAATGCATTGTTTCTTCAATAATAAAAAAAAATGTATCCTTTTCCAAGTTAAATTCGCATGTCTTTTCTTTTTGAATTTGTACTTGTGTTCTAGTTTGACAAAAAAGAATAAGATTTGGAACTATTCTGTGGTAATCTTCAGATGCTGGTTTTCGGTAGTTTCCTGCATTGCTCTGAAAATAAGTATCTCAAAGTAATCACGTTTCAGACTTTTATTCAAAATCCTTTGCTTGCTTAAGCAAGTTTTATTTAATTAAACCAAGAAATATTATTTTATTAAAATATAAAACAACGTTTAAAACGAAATCGCAGTTGGGTATATACATTTTGTTGATTCGTTACTTGCGAGAAAGATAAAAAATTGTAATGTGCAACGACACATACAATTGAGTTTTCGATCGACGGCATCGCAATTGAATATTTGGGTTTTTTTTCGGTTTTTGGTAGAGTAAATACATGCTCAGCCATGTGATAGTATATTACATAGATTGATATTTTCCACAATTAAGGTTTAAATGAAACATATTGCCTCGATTTTTAATTCGTGTGAATTAGGACATGTCCTTTAAACAGTCCTCTCAATGTTTGGTATAACGATATTTCCTAATTCAAATATTGATTTAAAAAAAAAAATGGATCCTAATAAAATCCTCTATTCATTTTTGTAGATGATCATGGAAGAAATGGCAATGAAGCAGCTACAGGTAGAATTAATAAACAGAAACTTGTCAGTGCGTCGAAGAAAGTTCTTCTAAAGAAGGTACTACTTTTCGATAAAGCTTAAGATGAGCTAGGAGTTCCACGAGTTGCTTTACAATTAGGTGAAACAGCTTTACACTCAGGTGAAAAAGCTTTACACTCAGGTGAAACAGCTTTACACTCAGGTGAAACAGCTTTACACTCAGGTGAAGCAGCAAAAGTCGTAACTCCTCAATCCGAATCCGATGATAGCCAACAATGCAGACAAAACTTTACGACAAATTCTGACACTTGTTCTGTGGCCGATGAAGTGCTGTGATTAAGGAAACGGGACATAATTCAACGCCAAAAAAAGTTAATTAAATAAAAGTGAGAGGTGAACTGGAAGAACCGGGAACTGACTGAAAAACTGACACCCCTTGAAGCAAGGCGACCGCAGTATGGTAATACTCAACGGATGCCCAGGATGAGCTGCTGTTACCAGTATTTCATCCAAGAGAAAACTGTTTGATGACTATGCAGTGCTGGGTGGATCGTATAGAACGTCTGACAAAAATTTAAAGGGGATTGTTAATGGCATCAGTTTCGAAGATGCAAGTTCCGGCGCGATACTGGTGGGATACCACAAAAAGACTTCAACTACTTGGACCCAATTCGCAATGGGGCTTAGGGTGAACTTTCTGCAGCAGTACAGTAAGGTGGAAATTCATCAGCAACTCATCACGAGATACCGAATGCAGCAAGAGATTATCGAAAACTACTGTTTTGAAATAAACATTCTAGGCAAGAGGATACTTTTGGGCGACAAGGTCATTGTCCAATACATTCTTACCAGACTAAATGATCCACAAATGAGTTCAAGTCTCTCAGCGGGAAATGTTCACAACTTAGTCGATCTAATAGGAAATTGAAAATGGTACGACAGCATCCGAACAAGTTCACTTCAAGGATCGTCACAAATAGACCATCAACTAGTTGGCAAACCAATCGGGAAATCGGGAACCTGTGACCTGCTACAACTGCAACCAATCAGGACGTTTTCCAAGGGAATGTACACAGCCGAAGAAAGATGACAAATTAGCTAATACAAATTTTGAAATCAATGCTACATCCAAAGTTTCTGACAGTTTCTACATCCAAAGTAAGCAGTATGCCGTCCTTCTAGATTCAAGAAATAACGGTCCATCGCTTCTGAAATTGTTGCTGTGTAGATAGGAATACCTTCAAAAAAATGTAATGTCGGTCTACATGGGTTCGGGGGAGGAACGTGCCAGGCACTGGATACCTTGTCCTGCACAGTTGGAATAGACAGAGCCCTTTGCCCAGTCGAGCTGTTTATAGTCGCAGACACATCTCTTCCAGAACCAGAACTTCTCGACATACATACATGCAAGTACCTCGGATAATTTATATAAAAGCATTATGGCTGCTGATATAAAACAGAATGAAGATTTGAATTCGGATGCTTTGGTTAAACTACATATTTAATAAATATCGTGCATGTGTCGCATTAAATGTGAAAGAATTAGATCGTACTAACCTGATCGAAACAGAATTTGAACTGATCATATCAGATAACTGGTCATTGTTAAGGAATCGCAATCAGTCTATCATATTAGTTAAGAAGAAAAATGGAGAAGATAGAATGTGTGTGGATTACCGAAAGGTAAATTGAATTTCCAATGCCAATTATTAAAGTTGGTGAGATATAATATTATATTATATATATATATATATATTGCATTGGGCTTAGCATCAGAATGGGGCGAAAAAAGAAAACTACTTTCGAAGAATTAAAGAATATTTTCTCTGATAGATGATGCAGGCTGTTTGTACAACAAGTTATTTTAATCGGAAGAACACAAAAGCAAAAGCAAAAGCTGTTGCATGACAACAAAAATCAGAAGGCTATACAGTATAAAGCAGGTGATTTCGTGGTGTCACTAAATGATGATTCAACTGCTACCGGGACTTCTCGGAAGTTAGACCGAGATGTGAAACATTCCAAGGTGAAGGACAGTTTTGCTTCTCATTAGTACCGCTCCGAACTCCTACCGATAGCTATATTGGTGACACTTTTCGCACAGATTTTGTATGAAAATAACACTTCACTAGCAATATGTACATGTACATATTGTATGTCAATCAACTACGATGAACGAAGGACGGCTAAGTTTCTGGGAAAATGCTCTTGGTGAGTAACAGTATAAAACAATTCAAAAAAAAAATACAAATATTTGGCGCGACAGGTCGATGAGGCCCAGGGGCTAGTTTTTCACAACCATTTATGTTATACGTGTTATATTCTTTAGAAGAAGGGTCCTACTGTAAACAAATCTTTTCGTGACAGTTATACTCTCGAATGTTTGCCAGATGTTCGCGAGAGGTGGGACCTTGAAAAAATGTTTGGGTGTTTTGGCTGGCATTCGAGCCTCGAACTCCTTCCTCAATAGTCCAACGCACTAAGCACTGAGCCATTATTCGATAATGAATGCCCTGTTTTCGGTTAAAATTCCTTTTACATTAGTAAAGAATGTATTATCCATTTCTGGCTTTTTTGGTAGAAACTAAAAAATGAAAACGCATTTTTATACAAACTACATATGTACCTACATATCTATATGAAATAAGGATACAAGGGTAAAACTTTTATTGCAAATGTAACTGGGAATAACTTGTTCCAATTGCATTTCAATTCACCTTTAACGATAGTGCTGGGTTTATCAAATTGGATGGGACTATCGATAGATAGTAACTGAACGATTTTAATTCCTGAATGTATTCGCTTACATATTGGGAATAATATGAGAATATTTAACGTTGCAATTAATTCAAATAGATTCAAGGTGAACGTGAAGAAACCATTTTTAAATTATCAATTTACCAGTGGTACTTAGAAAGCAGAAGGTGGATGAGAAGAGTGAGGCTAGAGAGAGGGCCTTATTTCGCTTCGAGAATGTGAAACTTTGGGAAAGGGAAATAGTTCTAAATTAGCATTATTTCACTTCCCATGCATTTTTTTGAGAGTTTATAATATATAGAAAGTTTTTATAAGTAAATCCCATAGACAATAAAAACTGTATGGGGTGACATGCTACCGCCCTGCAATAGAACTTAGAGTAGGAGCAGGTTTGGGTATATGCAAAGTATAGACGTACATATACTCATAGTTCATGACAGCGAGGTAGAAATTGCGGATTGAATGATTGATTGTAGTATTTCACAGACACAATATCCCTGTCTCTGTCAATGAACGATTGAATGATTGATTGAAATGAACGAATCATTTTACAAACCAATGCTTGATTAATTTGGTCTTCAAATGTGAACGATTGACACAGCTCTAAGGCATGCCCCACAAACCAGCTGTCATAAAAATCTAAAGTTTAAAGAGGTCAGTTTTTGTTTGTGACACTTCCATCATGGATTTGTTTACGTTTACTTACCCAATCCAGCGACTTAATATTTTGTGTTAGCTACCTGATTCGACTTAGACTTATTGCTATTGTTTTTAACAGATAAATATTAAAATAGTTTTTGTATTTATGGATTATAATACCCTTCAGTTGTCAGCACATGGCATAGAAAAATACTTCATTGTTTACTCTTCCGTCGTGAGGACAACATTATTTGTACCATGGGAAACCTAACACCTCAACAGCGTGTGGAAATTATTAAAACATTTTATTTGAATAATCGTTCAATTGTGAACACACGAAGAGCGTTATGTGATTTTTTTGGTTCAAATCATGTGCCTAGCAAGTCCACTATTCAGCGAATAATAAATAACTTTGAAATTCACTATACGTTGGAAAATAAAGTAAAGTCTGGCAGAATTCGTAGCGTTCGTACGGCACAAAATATTGCTGCTGTGAGAAACAATATTGACAAAAGTCCAGGAATCTCCCTTAGACGCCGTGCGCAAGAATTTGGTATATCTCCGGCAACATTGTTTAAAATTATCAAAACAGATTTACATTTGGAAATTAATCAAAACGCATCGGCCTCCAATAATGAGCAGGTAACGGAGGAAGCAGCTGAGACGGCAGAAGAAAGAAGTAAACCTGCAACGTAATGGACACTTGGACTTTTTCTCCTAACTTTGTCTCAGAAATCACATAATTAAAAGGTGTAGGAAGGAGAGATTCCTAAAGTTCTTCCGGACAAAAAATCCTATCTCTCCATTTTGTAGTTATAGCCCGTAAAATTGGGACATTTCCAATTTTGAGGCAAAAAGGACTTTAAATAGTATAACTTAATGGATACAAAACGGTTTTGTACATTTGGAAGAGGCAATTTAATTTGGCATAAAAGTGGTAAAAAATTTATCTAATTTTATCCAGCCACAAAAAGGTTATGGCTCCTTAAACTCAAAATTATTTTTTGTGCTTACTTAAAATGCACATTTCTTAAAATACTTTTTTTTTATAAAATTTTATCTTTGACAAATTTTCTAAAAATTATGTTAAATACCTTTTTCATGTACATACAATTAAGGAAAGTTATAGTAAAAGCAATTTTTGTTAGACAAAAACGGTTAAACAAATAAATTAAGTCTTAGAAATTTTGTTTGTTTTTTGTGGTCCTAAAAAAGTCCTTTTTGTAACATTTCATAAAATGTTTATAGAAGTGGATCGTAGTCCATTCCATGGATGTGAATACAATTTAGAGGATGACGAAAGAAGAATGGAATTTTGCCAATGAAATTGATGAAATTAATGAACTAATGAAGTGCATTTCACCAGAGATGGGATTAGTAACCACCATGAATTGCATAATTAATCAGACTCCAATCTCCAGTTAATACATCAGAGCTACTTGTGGAATCGAGTTTAATTAATTCAGTTTCGACTTGACGTCCAGATATGCATTTTGATCCAGATTTAATTCTGATATACATATACCTAAACATACATACATACATGTACGTATGGGCGATTGACAATCTGTAATAATTGATCTGTGTTATAAGTATATACATAAGTATACATACACACAATATAAGGAAAACATATTATGTATACATATACCAAATACATATAAGACGAAAACGTTTTGGATTTTTGTACGGATAACAGAGTTAATACTGGTTAATACATTTATAGAGTGTCCGATTCAACAGAGTTCCAAATAATCGAGTTTCGACTGAAGTTCTTAACGATTTATTAAAATGAACAAAATTGAAATAAATAATATAAATATAAACTAATAAATAATAAACTAAGAAAAAAGTAGTCTCTACACACATAATTACAAGTAGTAAGTGAAATAAGGGTAAAGAAAGATAATCGGCAAAGTTTTTTTTTTTAACTTTAAACGATAATACGCAGCAAAATATATTCAATATTTATTCTTATTATTATATTTTTGTCAATAAGAAAGTAAATAAGCAACATATTCTACAATTTTTAGGAGAAGACGTATTTAAACACAAAATTAGTTAAATGTCTTAAAAGCAATACATAATTTTAATTTCCGAACGTACACCATCTATGTGACGACAATGGATTTTCCGAACTTACCCACACATTCTATCAATTGTCAATGCATTTCAGTGGAATTTTCTACACGGCCTTTGTTGTTCAAAGTTACTAATTCTGCTTGCAACGATTTTTTTTCTCACAATAGTTCCGCTAGGAAGCAGTAAAAGCAAACTGAGTATAAATCAATAAATATTTGTAAGGTCTTTTTTATCCTTAAGAAGTAAAAACGTAATTTTAGTCCGATTGAGCTTATCTATTTGTTGATTTGTTAGCATATCAAAAAAAAAAAAATGAAATCATCCCAGAGTTTTTTACTGTGCTTATTGGCCGTACTATTCATAACTGCGAATTGCGGAGGTATGACGTTGCAGCAGCAATAATTTCAGCGCATTTGCGCGTGCATAGTTGATTTTGTATCTTTTTTTTGTACTTACACAGCACTACCTGAAGCTGATGGCAAAACTATTGTCAATGACGAAGTAGCGACGCAAAAAGTATCTATCGGGGCAGTGGCTGCTGGTGATTCGAACGAAACATCAACCACTCCTGCGACCTCGGTGGCTCCTGCAGAACCAACCACAGTGCCTCCTACAGAACTAACCACGATATTTCCTACAGATCAAACCACTGTTGCTCCGCCAAACACAACGATTCCTACAACAACTTCACCAACAACCGTGACTCCGCCTCCAAGTACAAGTACAACTACAACAGTTGCTCCACCAACCACCCCCTCTACGCCAGTCCCAACCACTTCAACTGTAAGTCCAAATTCAACAACAACAACAAGCACTACCGAAACACCAAGTAACTCAACAACGACTACGACAACACCAGCTCCTCCAACACCTGTACCTTGTCGTCGATTCGATGGACCCTCCTTCATCGGTGGTATTGTGCTAACTCTGGGACTTCTTGCCATTTGTCTGGTGGCATATAAGTTCTACAAGGCTCGAAACGAGCGCAATTACCACACATTGTGAGCAGTTTGCTTGGATGTGTAGATAACCCCAGAACAGAGAAAAGCTATAAGCATTCACTGATTTGTGAGACTGTTGGGCAGATGTAAATTAAAGGGCTCGTAAAAATATCTACAACTATTAAACATAGAACGCAAATTTCTCTTCCTTATTTTTATTTTATAGCTTTTAGTTTTGTTTCAATACTGAACTACATTTATTCTTTTACTCATAATTTTGCAATAATAATTATGAATAAATATAAAAGAACAGTAAGAATTGGGTATTTTACACTGAAAAAAAAGTAAAATTCCCCAAACACCATTAGTCAATTCATATTTAAACAATCATGGTGTTTTTTTTTTTCACATACATAACATGCAATAAAAATAAATTCTTTATCAAATGAAGCTGGTGCACATTACGCCTCTACACTTGCATTTCCGCAGAGTGCAATTCGATAATATAGAATGTACTTTAACAATTAAACAGATGAATCGTCTTTTGTTGTGCATTTACATATTAGCTTCATTAACAGAAAATTGTTATCCTTTGTAGTAGTTCCATTCATGTGCGTATGGATTTTATTTAATATTACTTTTCAATGTATTCAAAGATTTGCTATCTTCCTTTTTTATGGTTTATTTTTGTTGAAATAAAGATCTTCGGAGCAGAATTTTGTGTATGGAGTTTGATTAACCCTTTTTATTCTTTATCTAAACAGTTTTGAAGTTTTTTTTTGCGATTATTCGGGTCAAAAGAAAAAATACTTATCACTATAGCAAATTGAAGTTATGAAGAATTGTGATTCTTGCTTTGCTTAGTTGCAGTAGTATTTATTTATATAGCTGTGCGAATACAAGTTTTTTTTATCAGTACATTCTTGTAAGTAATTTAAATTATCTAAAAGAGCGTGAAGCAGTGTATTTTCTGATTCAAATGCAATAACTTCGGTTATATATAAAAACAATTTTTCTAGGATGCCCCACTGCCCTAAGCTAACTGACTAGCTAAACTTACAAATAGGATCAGAGAAATTTTGATAAATGTCTACCTCGGCTCTGATAAATAAATAAAAAGAAGAATAAGTCTTCCCAATCGCTTATCCTTTTGACTGAGAAGCCAATTGAGTAGTAGAGGCTAGAGGAACTAAGAAGATTATATAAGATATTGATCATCCCAATCCTGCTTTATGACGCTGAAGCGTGGACTCTATTTAAAGCGGATAAAGAGATCCTCGTGGGCGCCATGGCTCAGTGGTTAGTGCGCTGGACTATGAGCAAGGGGTTCGAGGTTCGAATCCCACTCGGAACACCAAAAAGTTTTTCACGGCCCCACCTCTCGCGAGCGTCTGACAAACATCCGAGAGTACAACTGTCCTGAGAAAGCTTCTCAAATAGTAAATTGCCCTTCGGACACGGCATTTAACAGAAGGCCCCTTCAATTCGTGTAAAGAATATAACACGCACAACACGAATGGTTGTGAGAAGCTAGGCCTTGGGTCCCATTGACCTGTTGCGCCAAATATTTATTTTTATTTTTTTAAAGAGATCCTCAGTCGCTTTTAAAGAAAGATTCTTCGTAGAATGTTTGGTCTAATTTGCATTGACGGGCTTTGGGGAAGAAGATACAACAACGAAGTATACGAGTTGTACAGGGAAATCGACCTAGTCTAAAAACTGCGCATCAGTCGTTTGAGATGGCTAGGACATGTAGAGCGAATGGAGATCAATGCTCCGGCCGAAAAGACTTCGATTTTGGCCCGGAGGGACAACGCAGTAGAGGGATACCTCGCCTTAGGTGGCGCACACAAGTGGATGAGGACCTCAACCAACAGTTACCCAAAGACTGCGCTAACTGTTAAGGCCTAGGTCCACCTCTAATTGTGCTGCCCCTATGTAAGTAAGTAAGTTTAGGGTTAGGCTACGTACCTACCTATGCTATGAAGGTAGATGTGGGTGGTGTCTATACCCAAACCAGGTAACCCAATCACACTTCATTGTAAGATCACAGACTCAACATTTTCTAGTCTTGAAAGACTTCTCGATATTCATATAAGAAACAATTGTAACGGAAGTTTATGGCAAGCTGAGTGATCAAAAAAAGGCTAGACGGTAATTAAAATTGAAGAGATGTTTAATACCTTCCGATGAGTGTAAAAGAAACATGCCTTAGAAAGGGTCAATGTCGAGCATAGCAGTAATAATTGCATTTGGAAGATGCTCACCAGAAATATCAATTCGTCTGACCGACATAGTTTAATAAAGATAAACAAAGGCACTATTGTTTCTCCAGCAGAGCTTCCACAAAATGATATAATTGCAAGTATAAGACCACCAATGACCATGGCTAAGAGTATTGTTCTTGTTAGAGTCATCAATACGATCGACTGAATGAGTTCAAACTTAGAAGGGCAGAGTATTTTAAAAATCTTGTGGCCTGATTGGAAAACATCAGGAGAATAATAAAGCTCAGCAGATCAAATTTAAGAATAGCTAGATAGAGATACTTCCTGATTATTAGGTTTAAAATTAGGTGTAAAAAACATGTATACATCCAGGTATTGTGACGACCTACATGCATATGTATGTACATGTTGCAGAGAATATATGTAACTTACTCTGTGAGTATCAACCCATTGATCACAGTAGAATAAAGTACTTTGGAAGACACTTTTTCCTATATAACTTAACCTTTTCTAAGCTATCGGCCTTCAGTTCCACCCCTAATCACATGTTTCGTCTACATGTATAATATATATACAAAAATAAATATAGAAATATAAATATGGAATATTAAAACAAAAATTACCTCTCCTCGATCCCTACCTTGCCGTGGTGGAGGGGCTTACTCTACTTCCCTTTAATTTACGGTCTTATCAAGTGAGAAAACTACATCCTGTATGCGTCCAGCAGGATGTTTTCCCAGGAATGATTCGACCGTGAGGGGACTTAGAAACCAAAAGGTGATCACCCAAGGTAAGGTTCGACGCGCCGAGACCTGCATGGCTGAGGGAAAGCTCAGTCGCTAGCGCAAACTCTGAATACCTGGGGGCCTTCAGTTTTAATAAAATTCCCCTTACCTGCATACAGGTGAGTGCAGGTGGACCTCTTCTTCCCCCTTACTCGTGGGACCCAAATATGAACCAAGCAGAACAAAAAACAATAAAAAACAGCGAAGAGTGTAACAGATACGAAAATAGAAGATGCTCTTCTCTTTGTTTCAGACGGGGAAAGCGTCGGGACAGTTGACCTGCATTTGGAAAATCTCTTTCTAGATACCAGTGACAACTGTTCCGTCGCCAGCTCGTCCTTCTCTAACTGTTCCAACAGCTCAAAGCGGTCTAGAAACTGCAAGCTGACAGTAAAGAGACTAGGGACAAAGAGATGGGACGAACTCACGGAGCTGGAAAGGAAGAGACTCCATAATGCAACAGCATCAGATGGTGAGCCTACTGCTAGCCCTCTGGTGGTGGCAACACCTGTAACAGACCAATGCATTGATGGGCTGATGGGACCACCCAAGTTCGCGACAAGCCATCGCCAGTCAGGACAGGGGATTGTCTCATCATCCGGTCGAAGGGAGGCTTCCACTACTGCAGGTACTATGCCAACATCAGAGCCACGTTCTACCTCAACGTTGACTGGGTTAACCCCTCCGTTGAGGAAGGAGGCGCTCTTGACAGTAGAGGCAGATAAACTGAACCACTCCAACGCGACGAGCCACTGCTACTCGCAAGGAAGTGGGTGATTTTGATTTTGCCCCTCGGAGTGATGATAGTCCTGCTGGTTTAGGAAATTCCACTGCCCTGAGTTTCGCCACAGTAGTTCGCGCAGGTGTGCATGGTCTGGGGATAGCCCCGCCAAGCACAGAGACTAGGCTTCCTAAGGTGGAAAAAAAGGACACCAAGAGGACAACTCTCCGTTACCGCCGGAGAAATGCCATCCGCCTCAAGCGGCTGAAGCAGCGTGATCCCAAGTCCTACACGGACAGGGAACGCGAGGCTCTGGATAGAGCGCGCATCACGCTGAAAGGCAATGGGTCCAAAAAAGACACTAGGTTGACGAACGCGGGCAGAAGGGATAAAGGGCCAGCAGTGCGGAAGGCGGAAGGAAGCCTCTTGCTCCCCACTTCCAGTGCTGCGGGACCTAAGCCAGCAGTCGATTTGAACCCCAAAGGGTCCAAGCCGGTTGCCAGCTCCTCTCAGTCTGCCCTGGAACGACGACTAGGTTCGGCAAGAGGACAAGGTAGGAATCGAACCGTGGTAAGGAAGGAATGCCTCTTGCAGTCCGCCTCAATCGCGGTCGATTCCAGGCCTCGCGCGATCGAACTTGGCAAAGATTCACAGCCTAAACCCAAACCGACCGCGTGTAGTTCCACTGCCGCAGAGGACGTACCTAGCGCAGGGAACTCCAAGGGAGCGGTCAAAGGTCTCTTCGGTAAGAGGGCGGAAAGCCTCTTGCCATCCACATCTACTGAAGCCACTAGAGGCCGCCCCAAAAGAGGTAGGAACGATGATTCGATATCACCACCGGTCGGGAAAAGCAGCAAGAAAGCTAAGCTGGCGGACAACCCCACTCCCAACCTTCAGGTGGCGATTGTCGATTTTAATAGCCCCGAAAAAAGACTAACGAAGGACCAATGGAGGCTGATGGAGCGGCGGATCTTGGAAGGAGTTAATGACTCTATTGTCAATAACAAGGGATCCTCCCCCCTCTTCGAGCAGCTCACCACCTTCAAGGGGTTCAAACTATTAAGGTGTGACAACGAGTTCACCCTTAATTGGCTCAAATCCTTCGTGTCTAGTACGCAGGCTCCATGGGCAAACGCCGACATTCGACTAGTCGAAAAGAAGGACCTGCTTGAGTACACCAGACCGAAGAGGCGCATATACCGAGAGAAAGGATTGAGAGAAATCTCCGTCACCTCAATCCAGAGCTTTATAGCGATAACTGGGAAGTAGTAGAAATGGGCGAGCATTCAGAGCATGGAACGGAGATAGTGGTTCTTCTTAACCACAAATCCATGCCTATGCTCCGAAGGAACAGCAACAAGGTGCGTACCGGAATCACTCGCTGCAAAGTCCGTCCCTTTTTCGACGGTGCAGCGAGACGGAACAAGGATGCTGGTGCCAAGGTAAGACAATGATGAAGATTGTACAAATTAACCTCCACCATAGCATTGCAGCTAGCGCTAACCTCATCTATTTCTTAGGTACCAACAACATAGATGTTGCCTTAGTGCAAGAGCCATGAATCTCCCGTGGCAAGATCAGCGGGCTCGGGCATAAAGACACGTATAGCGCGACTCCATGTAGCGCAGATAGTAAGAACAGAACTTGTATAGTAGCCAGGAGACATATTAACATATTTCTTCTGTCTAACTATAGTGGCATGGACCACACGGTGATAAGGCTGGAGCGGAGGGGGCTTTCCCCACTGATTTTATCAGCCGTCTACATGCCTTACGACGTAATCACCCTCCCACCATCCTCATTAACCCGCGAACTTGTGCAGAGGGCAAGAGACGAAGGATAGGACCTACACATGGGATGCGACTCTAACTCGCACCATGTACAATGGGGCAGCAGTGATACCAACCACCGCGGTGAGTCCTTATTTGAGTTTATTATTGAAAATAGCCTAATAATAGCCAATAGGGGTAGTGAACCTACCTTCGTTGTTAGAAATAGGCAAGAAGTAATAGATATAACCCTAGCAAGTAATTCGAGTTCTCTCTTAATTGAGAATTGGAAAGTTCTGGAGGTGGAATCATTCTCGGATCACAAGATTATTGAATATGTCCTGCGGTCCTCCTGTGACTCTTATAAACCATATAGGAATCCCAGGAGAACCAACTGGGACGTCTTCAATAAAATAGTGAGTAAGAGTCAACGACGCCTTCAAGAATGTAACTTGCAGTGTCCTTCCGACATAGATGAGAAAGCCGTGGAAGTCGCTAATGTCTTCAAAGAGGCTTTTAATATAGCTTGTCCGGTGACCAAAGGGAAGTGTAAGAAATCGCCTCCATGGTGGAACAAAGAGCTGGCAGACATCAGGAGAGCCACTAGGAGTCTCCTCAATGCTGCCAAAAGAACAAACTCAGATGCGGACTGGGGTCGATATAAAGACAGTCAGAGAAGGTTCAAAAGCGAGACGCAAAGCGTCGGTCTTGGCAGAGCTTCTGTAATGACATTAACGGAACTACAGAATCTGCGAGACTTCGAAAGATCCTCTCAAGACAATCTGTGGCTATTGGAGCACTTAAGGATCCCGACGGTAATTGGACTGAATCTTGTTCTGAGTCACTTAAATTGCTTATTAGCACCCACTTCCCTGGGAGTGCAACTCAATATGAGTTACCAGCTGAATTGATTTCAGAGGAGAGAATCGAGTGGGCAATAGGTTCATTCTCACCTTATAAATCACCAGGGCTGGACGGAATCATACCGATCATGCTTCTGAGCACCTCAAGTACGGTTATTCCGGTACTCAGAGAACTATTTATCAGTAGTCTCAAACACAGACATATCCCTAGAACATGGAGAGAGGTCAAGGTGGTGTTCATACCCAAGGCTGGAAAGCCAAGCCACACCACCGCCAAAGATTTCAGGCCTATTAGCCTAACCTCCTTCATTCTGAAAACATTAGAAAGGTTAGCCGATATCTACATTCGCAGCAGACTTCGTCCCGAGGTCATGTCCACAGCCCAACACGCTTATACCAAAGGAAAAAGTGTGGAAACGGCGCTACACTGCGTTGTCGGCTCTATCGAGAAGTCCTTAAAAGACAAGGAATTCACTCTCGCCGCATTCCTGGACATTGAAGGTGCTTTTAACAATGTCAAAACGGATGCGGTTCGAAGAACCCTATTAAATCTCAAGATTCACGATTCACTCACCAACTGGATTGTTGCCATTCTTGAGGAAAGACATATTATCGCAGAACACGAGCGTACAAAGATGGAAGCATTCGCCTCCAGAGGTACCCCTCAAGGCGGAGTAATCTCCCCGCTACTATGGGTCATTGTACTAAATGAGGTGCTGCTACAACTCAGGTACAGTGGTGTTAAGGCCATTGCATATGCGGACGACATAGTACTGCTGGCTACAGGTAGATTTCTACCTACCCTTAGCGAAATATTGGAGAACGCGCTTAAGATCCTAGTCACCTGGGCTGAGAAATGTGGACTAGCGGTCAATCCCCATAAGACCGAGCTGGTATTATTCACCAACAAAAGGAAAATTCCTGAGTTCACATTACCGTCCATTGGGGGTACTCCCCTCAAAATATCGGATAGCTAGCGCTATACCTAGGACTCGTTCTTGATAAAAAAATGAACTGGAGGCCTAATATCAATGAAAGAATCAAGAAAGCAACTATAGCCTTCTATACTTGTAGTAGAATATTTGGAAAGAATTGGGGTCCAAAACCTAAAATTATTCTATGGATGTATACGCGATAGTAAGACCTATTCTGACGTATAGTTGTCTTGTATGGTGGCCGTCCGCCAGCAAGTCTACCAACTTAGCGGCCCTCACGAGGATCCAGAGATTGGCCTGCATTGGCACCACAAGTGCCATGAGAACAACACCTACTGCAGGACTAGAGGCTATCCTCAATCTTCTACCGCTGGACATTTTCGTTAAAACCTCGGCAGCTATAAGTGCCCTAAGAATAAGTCAGTCAGATAGCTGGAATCATAATGCAACAGGTCATTCCATGATCCTGGAGAAATATCTAGGAAAAGTCTATACTACGGATTACCTCACTCCGTTCCTAGATTTTCATAGACCGTTTACTAGCTCATTCCCAAGCAGGGAAGAATGGAAGGATGGCCAGCCTGCCAACACACGTTCCATCTCTATCTATACAGATGGATCTAAGATGGATGTAGGCGTAGGGTCTGGCATTTTTTCTGAACCGCTGGGGATATCTAGATCAGTCCGCCTCCCGAACCATAGCAGTGTTTTCCAAGCGGAGCTCCTGGCAGTGACAATAGCTGCCCGTGAGACTGCGATGAAGGCAATACCACCGGAAGGTATCACCTTTTTCATCGACAGCCATGCGGCAATAAAAGCGATTACTGCAAACGAAATAAAATCCAAGCTTTTGAAGTGCTGTCGCGAAGAACTCAGGGTTCTTGGAACACAGCACAAGGTTACACTCTGCTGGGTCCCTGGACACGAATGTATTCCAGGCAATGAGAAGGCAGACGAACTGGCAAGAAGAGGCTCTGAATCTACATCGCAACAGGTAGACACCTCGGTGTTCATCCCGCCTTGCACATTGAAGCAAAAGGCATGGATCTTGGCCAGAAGTGAGGCCAATAGTAGATGGAACTCCCTGGACGCCTGTGTGGTCACAAGAAGCCTATGGCCTTGCTTTGACAAGAGTAGGACCGACCGAATTATGCTAAAGGATAGGAAGTCTCTTTCTGTCCTTATAGGAATTATTACGGGGCATAACTCTCTTCGGTACCACATGAGAAAGTTAAGACTCACGGATGAAGATCTATGTCGGGGATGTGGAGACGAGGAAGCTAATGAGGATACAACCCACTTTCTTTGTCACTGTCCTGGGCTTATCCACCTTAGATTAAAATTTCTAGGGCGACACTTTTTCCGTGACCTCGAAGAACTAGCGAACAGACCAGTAAATGAAATTTTTAGGTTCATCAAATCAACAGGATGATTTGGTGATCCACAAGATATAAATCAGTACTAGGGTTTACCAATGGGCAAGGGACTTTTTCCCCTTTGGGTATCACAATGGGTCTGTATTGACCTGAGTGTGGCGACGTGTTCTAGTCGCCTACCCACTTACCTAACCTAACCTAACCTAAAACAAAAATTCAGTCCAAAAAAAAAACAAAATTAAATGAGGAAAAGTCTAGAAAAAATTACAATAACAACAATCTAGAATGACACCATTCAGGGATCAATATTAATTTTTTAATCGACGATCCAATAAATATTCGCAATTTGTGAAAAGATAATCAAGGAAGCCCTGCATGAGAAGGTAACACGTATCGACATTTCACTCCACCACCAAGAAGTTACATTAATGGCCTTTCTGAATACATACAATAAGGAGCCAGTGTAAAATCTGAATCTATACCACCATCACTGGATCAACAAAACATGTGTGGCAAGTCTGTAGCCTGTAAGCAGATAAGATCACGTACTTTAAATTACTTATCAGGTTACAAAGATTAACATGTATACCACCGGTGCCAACAGAACCACACCGATTGGACCCCTTGAAACCATACTACCATATTAGATCTGCACCTAAAAGAAACAGTTGCTAAGAATGCCCTACAATCCAACCTTTAATAAGCGAAAATAGCAAGAAGGGTACCGAAACAGAATATACATCATCCCACGACTCAAATAATACTTCGATTTTCAAGGCGCCACGAGAACTATTTACGAAACTGCTCTAAAGGAAGATAAAAGACATGTACATACATCGATAGGCACGCCGATATGAAGGCTATCTCATCCACAGTAGTCAAATCCAAATTTGTGAAACAATGCCATGAAGAACTCACGGCAAACCATAACGATGCACTTCTTTGCATTCCAGGACACACCGGGATTCAGTAAAATTAACTGGCAGACGACTTACCAAGAGAGGGGTCCAGACAAAATGTCGGTAACACTATTACATCGCCCTTACTCAAATATAGGCAAGTCTTCGAGAGATTATGAGGGATGGAGCACACTCCCATCTTGTCGTATTTTCAGAAAACGCTGGACAAAACATTGCAATGCCAAAACTAAGCAAATCGTAGTGCTTAACAGACCTAACCTAACGCTTCACCGGGGTTATTACCGGGCACAACCTCCAGGCGTCCACCAAAAAGAAGGCCACTAGACATTGATGACTTCTGCCAAAAGTAAGCACATCTCGCTTTCTACATACATATATGCATGTCAAATATATGCAAAACTAGGAAATCGGCCCTTGGCGAATATCACTTCGTGGACCTGGTTTACCCGTTAGGTCATCATTAGCCATCCTGAAATTCATAACAATATCGGAGCGGTTCCGAGAGGCCCCTTAGCTTAATTTTTAAGTTACCCATGGCAGGGGTTCATAATCCATTAGCATCCATTAGCGATTCGAGTGTTGGCGTTCTAGCTACCTATCTATCTAGGTAATTGCTGTCATAATGTTTACGAACAAAAATTCCTTAATTTATATGATTTTAATAGAAATGCACTTAATGACTTTTACTTGTATGAGGTCTCGAACAATATTGTATTTAATGAGAAAACAAAATTTGTTTTTTTTTAGGATAAAAGAATTTATTTAAAAGTCTGATTGTATGACTGGTGGACAAAATGGGTGGACAGATTTCCTTCAAACTTCATATCTAGAGTCTGTGTGGCAACAATTATAGTCTAAATCGGAATATTCATTCTAACCTTAAAAGGATTTTCTCGACACGGCTCTAACAATTTTGATAAAATTTCGTATTTTGTTTCGTATGTACATACAGTAATGTAATGTAATGTAATGTAATGTAATGTAATGTATGTACATACATATGTATACATACATAAAGTAAAAAAGTATCATTGTATAACGTATACATACATATGTATACATACATTATACAATGATACTTTCTTAAATTGACTATCGGGGTTATGTGACAAATCCAAAGTACTGGGGTACTAAGTTTTGGATGTATTATAAAATCTCCAGTAAATATATTTTAAATTTAAAAAAAAAAAATATTTTTTATTAAAATTTTACTAGAAACAAAAAAAAAAATGTTAAAGTAAAAAGTATAGGCCCTGAAGTTTTCTCTACAATTGGCTTAAGATCCATATATGGTCACCCCCAAATGACCAAAAATGTTTTTTAAAATAACCAAAAGAATATGAAAGCTCCCAGATACTGTCGGTACAATGTTATAATAACTAATATGTATAATACAAATAAAAAAATGCCACATCCACTTTATTAGAACAATACGTACAATCCTATCGTGTACTTTATTTCATTTGGTACGAGTAGAACTAGGAGTAATTAACATCTCAACCCAGTGAGGTGTCTGGAAAGTGGTACCCACTTCATTTACGACTCTTAAAGCTCTTTAGAAAGAATGAAAACCTTTTGTGGTAAGTAAGTAGCTGAAATCAAATTTATGAAGCATAGAATTATTTGAGTTGAGAAGGTGACATTTGAAGCAGGCAAATTTAAAATTAAGTCATAGCTGCAATCTCTTTCCTTGAAGCATAGAATTATTTGAGTTGAGAAGGTGACATTTGAAGCAGGCAAATTTAAAATTAAGTCATAGCTGCAATCTCTTTCCTTCTTTTTTCAGAATTTGATTGATTTCTTGGCATAGCTCATGTGAGTTAAGTTAGTTTGTGAATTTTCTATGTAGATATCAGATAAAACTATTTATCAGATAATTATTCGGAGCCAATAAGCGTGTCGCGGAGCATGACAACTCCGCGAAAATGTAAACAACCCATCTGAAAGTCTAGCATTAAAATTGGCAGCACTTAAATTGAGCTAATCACGGTCATCCTTATTGAATAGAGGTATTTTTGTTTTGTGTCTTATTTTTGTTGCATAGTATCAAGCTTTATATGAATATAGAATGTAGCTTAAACAATTTCAATTTATTTATTTATTAGTTATTAAGTACTAAACCTTTTAGGTAAATAAACAACGTCAACAACAACAACGACAACCTGAAATTCGTTTGAGTTTATTTATACTATAACCGCCTTTTGCAATGTCCACTGCCTGCGGAACAAAATGAAGGCAGCAGTTACATATGTACGTACATACATGTTCAGGGATGAATTACGTCGCTTTCCGACGGAGTCTTCACAAGTATGTATGTAGTTATAGCTGCGAACTCAAGATGTCAACGACCGAAACCTGCATTTAATACATTTTTAAATGTTATAGTTCCTGCAGAAATAAGAATTAAGCTTGGGTAATTTTTCCAGTCATAAAACGTGTTAGTTTTATGTATGTATATTTATTGGAAAAAAAAAATTATGTAAGCATTAAAATGTCCTTTGAGCTGTTGCGAGTTGCTGCAAATAATTTTATGTTTGATTTTTTTTTCTTCATTTGATATGCAGAGAACTACGACAGTATAAAATTGTTCTTCTTTGAAAATTAACAAAACCACATTAACCTGTCATTAATCCAAATAGAGTACCACTGGCCAGAAAAACAAGCGAACTGAATAATTGAAGGTATACGATTACCAGTAACCCTGGCTAAGAAAAATATTTTCAATAAAACAACTAATATGGCCCATTTAAGATGATCAAACTTAGAGGGGCACAGGGTTTCAAAACCCTGGATTGGAAAAAATCTGGAAGGTCAGTAAAACTTAGCAAAACAAAGTTGTTAACGCCGTTAAGCATGTCGGACTTTAACCAAAAGGTCCGAGTTTCGATTCCCAGACAACATCAACGTTTTTTCGAGATCCCATGTTCTATGTGTTATGAAAAGGTAGGTGACATGCGGACCTAGATGCGTGAATGGTTAGATTTATAATGTTTTCAATTGATTTTAAGTTTACAATTTAAACACATGAACTTCATATGTTATAAGATAACTATCTAAAATTCGAATTTTAGTTTTTTATTTCTTTTGAGTGGAAATTTACAAGTGCATATACAATATGATAAGCAGAAATAAGACGAAGAATAACATTTACCAATCGCTGTTTCTTTGGGCTAACAAGGCAATTGAGTAGCAGAGCCCTATCCCGGAGAACTAAGGATACTCTTTAAAAGAAACTGATCATCCCAGTTCTACTTTATGGCGCTGAAGCATGGACTCTGTCTAAAGCGGATGAAGAGATCCTCAGTAGCTTCGAAAGAAAGATTTTGCGTCTAATTTTCGGTCCGGTTTGCGTTGACGGGCTTTGGATGAGGAAATTAAACGAAGAACTATACGACCTGTACAGTCACATCGACCTAGTCAGAAAAATGCAGATCAATCTTTCAAGATGGCTAAGACATGTAGAGCGAATGAACAGCAATGCTCCGTCCCGTAGAGTCTTCGAATCAAACCCGGAGGTACAACGCAGTAGAGGAAGACCTCGCCTTTGATGGCGCTCATAAGTAGAAGGGGACCACAACCGACTTGGAGTGCGCAGCTAGACGCAGTTAGCTAAGGACCGGGCTAACTGGAGAGGCTTGTTAGTTGAGGCTCAGGTTCACCCCGAATTGTAGCGCCACCTTACTTAGGTAAGTAAGTAAGTACATATATACAATATGATTATTTATAGATACCTAAATACAAGAGATAATGTTCATTCAGCTTTAATATTGATTAAATTAATATACTTATGTACATATTCTTATTTGTTTTTTTGTAATGCACTTGCACAATGCACAAGTGATATTTTTTTACCAACGCCTAAGAGTAGGTATTCTTATTGCATTTGAACGGCGTAAAGTCTAAGGTAAGCGAAGATAGGATAGACTTTTCTGGTGTAGTGGCTTGTAGTGGACTCAGGTTTTATGAGGTTTCTGAGCTAGTGAGTGAGTATTTGTAGGTTTTTGTGCGTATTCGACTAGACTTACCACCCATATGTATCAGAACAAAGTAACTTAGTTACTTACTTATCGGGCATTATTGACTGTTCATTCGCTTGATGTGGCCAAACCAGTGTAGTCGATGTGTTTTACCTTTTTGAACTATGTACATCCACATATTGGTACACCTCATAGAGTTCGCGGTTATATCTTCTCCTCCCTACGCTATCCCCGCATACGGGACCGAAAAACTTCCGAAAAATTTTTATCTCGAAAGTGCTCAAAATCTGCTCTACTTTCCTGCTTATCGTTCAACACTCGGCTCCATATAGCAGAACTGGCAAAATCAATGTCTTGTAGAGCATCTGTTTTGTCTTCCGAGTTAGAAGTTTTGATTTAGGGCATGCAACCTACCAACATCATCACAATTTTTGAAAAGCTCTGCTGGTGGACGGTCAGAGCAGGCGGTTTTGTTGTTCTTCAGCTTTTTGATAGCTGAGCCAATCTCTTCAAAACAGGCCTGACGACTTCTTGGAAACCTAGTGCTACTTATCACCGTATTACAAATACACATTTTTGGCGCGACAGGTCTATCGGGCCCAGGGCCTAGTTTCTCACAACCATTGGTGTTGCGCGTGTTATATTCTTTACACGAATAGAAAGGGCCTACAGTTAAATGCCGTGTGCGAAGGGCAATTTGTTATTTGAGAAGGTTTTTCATGACGGTTATATTCTTGGATGTTTGTCAGACGCTCGCGAGAGGTGGGCCGTGAAAAAACTTTTAGGTGCTTTGGCTGGGATTTGAACCCCTTGCTCCATAGTCCTACGCACTAACCACTTGAACCACGGCGCCCATCACCGTATTACGAGCTGCTGTGAAGGTTGTGGTTTCCGACTAAACCACCAAGAAACCAAGAATGTTTTCCTTATCGATTTTAGCATTGAAATCTTCTAATATGATTTTGAAGGAGTCTTCAGCTTCGTCCGTAGGGCTTGTGCACATTTTATGAAGATGTTCTGAAAGTTGGAATTGATATGGATAACAGCCAGGCGGCCGCTGATCGCATTTTAACATGTGCAATCTTTGTGGCAGCTGTGGTAAATGTGGCATTTTTTTCGTTCTTGCATACTTCATTCTATCTATCGTACCTCCTAGATCGCTGTAATATCTGCCTTGTACAGCGTGAGGACAAATTCAAGTGAGCCACACAAGGGGTGTACAGTGTGCGTGCATTCCAGATGCTTACTCTCAATTCATAGTCCGTGAACATTCCGGGTCGTGATTTTTAATAATGGGGTCGGTTATTATTCGAGGCTAATGTCTCTGTCATAGCATAGCTATAATCTTTTTACAGGGAGAAGTTACCCTGTCGACACAACCCCCAACTCGAAAGGCCAGTTATATTTGTTGAAACCCCTAGAAATCAGCCAGTACCCAATAGTTACCACTTGGAGGTAAAATAAGTACAATTAATGTGTAGTAACAGTTACAACACTGAACGTCGCCAAGTTGACACCAATCAGTGCCTACCCTATTCATGCAGCCTCACATATGCATATTATGTACATCCACACGTACACAAGCGGCAAACTTAAGTGAAGTAGAAACCTAGAATCATTTTGTTTAATACTTGATAACTAACATTTAATTCCATTTCTAGGGTGTTTATCTTATCTACCACAAAATTTACGTTTGACATGCTTATGTAGTACAGAGGTGGAAAAGTGTCACGGTAAATCAAGAATCATTTTAAGAATTCTTTTTCGCACGATTTCCAACTAACTAATACGGGTGATTGCGCAATTATATTAAACATTGGCCTCATACAATAAAAGCAGCATTTGAAGTGTTAAAAAAAACTGAGATAGGCTGGTGTAAGTGTACTGGACAATAAGATGCACAAACATGTAGATAAGTTGAAACATTGATGAATTATAGCCTTATATATAGGTACATATTAGTATATGCAGTTGATAAATGAATAGAACGCATTTAAAAGTGATCATGCGATATTAGTATATGCAGTTGATAAATGAATAGAAAGCATTTGAAAGTACTCATGCGATAGCCTGTCTGTTTTCCTCACAATTAAACACTCGACATACGAATTAATGTTGCATTGCAAAAAATCTAGCATTTCGCCCCAACTTCAAGATCTTACGTGTTACGTCATGCATAACGAACAATAAACAAGTACTCGAAAAATAGCCCTATTCTATTTCGGTGAAACTTTTTTATTAGGAAAGCAATTTGTTCATTATGAATAATCAGCTCAAGGACAAGTAAGCAATTTCCAAATAAGCAATGCCCGCGGAGAGGAAGAACTCGGAGTGTCGACCATGATTATAGCGCATGTTTATGCTAATTTCGAGGGCATGTGGAAAATAACAAAGCCGCTTGTTTAAAAAAGTAAACTTTTTTATTATTATCTATTCCAGAGCCATGCAATATTTTACATTGTAAAATACATTACAAAACAAACAAAAGAAAAATACATTTACAAATTTGTTTCTAAAAAAAATACAATATATTCATATTGCTGAAGCCAGCTGCTCGATTTCGCTACTGCTACGCACTACGCGCGTCATTGACAGTCGTTGGCACTTGTACTTCTAGACCATCCATGTCTTTGGTTAACGTTATCTGGCATCCCAAACGAGATGTATCCGTGAGGTCATATGCCAGATCCAGCATATCGAGCTCTTCATCACCAGGTTTGTCAGGAAGCTTCTCATAGTCGGCTGGTTTGAATATTAAATGACAAGTGGAACATGTAAGAGTTCCCTCGCACGCTCCAAAACCGTCTAAATCGATATTGTTGTTTACTACGACATCTAGAAGTGTATCGCCTACTTTTGCCTTAGTTGTAATTTTCTCTCCATTGGCCCTCAAAAACGTAACTTGGATCCTAGTGGGAAACTTTATGGTTGTTGTAAATTAAAGGCATATGTATTTATATGTAACTTACTCCGATTTATCTAAGTTAGGTACTGTAACTGATAATAGTCTGGTGAAAATATTTGTACTTGAGCAGGAACTTGGCAGACAACTTGTTCTGCTATAGAACGAAAAGGGCTTGAGCGCTTTGGTGGCTTGCAAAACGGTTCGCAGCATTTTAATAAAGTAGGGATCCAATTATACTCTGTGACAATTATGCGAACATGCGAAAAACTTTCTAAATTTTATCTCAGAGGAAAATACTTGAGGGCCAAAGGCTGATAGGTGATAATTAATTCTGACGTTTAACTGATTGTTTGATGATGACGTCTTTACTGTCAAATTACATAAGGTTAAAACTTCTGTTTAATAGTGGCTCTCCAACTGTGGAGTAAGGTGGACTTCCTCAACTCGATTGTCAACTTAGTCGATTGTTATTCTTTAATTGGACATCAATCGACTCTGTGAGACATTGTCAATATTAATCGTTTTGACGGTTGACGATCTGAATTCTCGAAGATGCCACCAAGTTTTTTTTATTCAATCGAATCGTATGCGGGGAAGTAATTTCAATGTTTATCAAATTTATGAGAATTTGCATTACATTACAGAAAAGTATTTCATCTAGAAATGGATTTATTCTAAAGAAATGGATACTTTCTTTCAGATTTTAGAAAAAATAAAATAATTGCAAAGAAAAAGAAGGTATCGTTTTTGAATTATAATTCATTTGTAGAAAAACACATTTGCATGATGTGGAAACTAATTTGCTATTTATCTTTGTTGTAAAATTCAAATTGAAAATCCCTGTCAAATTTATTCCAAGGTTTATGTCCACCGAAGTGAGAAATAAAAACAAAAATTGATGTCTTGCCGTAATTTTTATCTAGAAATTAGCGATCTGGAAATTTCGGCTGAGGTTTCCAATATAGGAAATCGACTTTGCACTTAAAATTATTTTTTTTGACTTAAAATGGTTGATTCTAAGATATACTGTGTAAAAAATTTTGAGAGGAAATTTGTTTTTATATTTTTAAAATTGTTTTTAAGTTTTCGGTTTTGACTAGTAAATGCATGTTTTCTTCCTTATTAACACAACTAACGAGTACTCAGTCGACTAATAGTACTAATTATACCCAATTTAACATAAAGATACTTGAAACGAGGCGCCTGCCTGACAGTTGTTGACATACCCTTAGCGGAGCGACGTAGTCGCGTGAGCGTCTAAACCACTCCGGAAAGCGGAGTTTAAATAAATGAATCGCGCGCATCGCGTCACTTACCCACTGTTGGCTGTAAAAAATTACCAAAAATCGTCCAAAATTAATTCGACATAAAATAACGATGAAAATATACCAACAAAACAATCGGTGAATTCAGGTGTATGTAAAGAATAAAAAAAACACTTATTCTTTTATTGCTCATTGCATTATAGTTAATTTATCTCGTTTTTAAATTGTTTATAGCAAAATAGCAACATAAATTAGAGCAAAAAGTCAAAATTCATAATTTTTTTTTGTTTTTTTTTATAGTAATATTAATTTCTTCTCAAACATTTTTTTTTTATTCTTTTTATGCTTTCTTACACTAAAAAAAAAAATTGTCTAGCGAATTTCCTATATTGGAAACCCGCCCGAAATTTTAATTACATGATATATGCAAATATTTTATTAATCACTGTAATTAAATGTATAATCGTTTTACACATCTAACCTGAAACAGAGTGTAAGTTTCAAAATTTTTCCTCTCCGAACTCCGACCACTAGAATCTGTATATCGATAAGTAAATATGATTGTTCGTATTGATATACAAGTATATATCGATATTTTATATATTATATTTTACTCATCCCTAGGTAGCAGTCAATCAGACAACAAATTTCGTTTGTGATGAAAATAAGTTATTAAAGAGGTATTAAAAAAACCTTAGTTATTTATCATGTGGATAATTACTCATATAAATACAGGTATTTTGGTTACTTGTAAATATATACATATGTACACATATCTATGTAATTTAATCCATGTCTTACAAATGTAGGTAAAAAATTTTACCTTATTTCTGAAGCAAAAAAGTGTGTCGTGGGGCGTTTTGGATCTGATATCGTCCTCTCGGATGATAATTCAATAAGTCGTTCACATGCAGTCTTTAACATAACAGAAACATCCCTCATGTTGGAGGACACAGGATCGAAGTATGGAACGTACTATAATGAACATATTGAAACCAAAACAAAACTCCGCAAAGGCAATACAGTTGAACTGAAAGAAGGTGATCGCGTTCTATTTGGAGCTTTAAAAAATGAATGGTTAATCTCCAAAAGCAACATAACTACTATGGTTTCTTCACTCAATTTAAATCAAATCAGCGAAGTTAAAAACTCACTGAACGCACTGGGTGGAAAGATTATAAGTAAATGGGAACCAAGGTGTACCCATTTAACAATGTCGGAGATTACAATCACAATAAAAGTATTGCATGCGTTGATTGAGAAAATACCAATTGTGTCCTGCGAGTACTGGAAGCAATATTTAAAGGATTTGCGTGAAACAAAGCAACCACCGAAAGCTAATCTTTACTTACCGAAACGGAGTGCTCAACTGCCCTCAGTCATTGATGTGGCAAACTTTAATTTCAATGACAAACGAAAATCATTGTTCGCAGGGAAAACTTTTGTTTTCATGTCAAAGAAACATTATGATACGTATTCGCCCATAGTGCTTAAGACAGGGGGAGAATGTAAGGATCTCAAAAGCAATGTTCCTAAATCGTATCTACTTCAGAAGAATGTCATAGTTATACAATATGTCGCATCAACACAATCGCAGGGATCACAGACAATAAATACTATATCAGGTAAGCGACTATACGAATATGAATATATTTGTAAATTTAGCCTACATCAGATATTAGAAAAAAGTATTTGCTTAATGAAACATGTTCAAACATAACTTAAATAATAAATTTTGGCGCAACAAGTCCATGGGACCCAGAGTCCAGCTTTTTACAACCATTTGTTTCGTGTGTGTTATATTCTTTACGCCAATGGAAGGGGCCTACTCTTTAATGCCGTGTCCAAAAGTTCAATGTGTTATTTGAAAAGTTTTTTTCATGATAGTTATACCCTCGCAGACAACACGAATAGTTGTGAGAACCTAGGCCCTGGGTCCCATAGACCTTGTGCGCCAAATTTTTTTTTTTACTGAAACAAAGCTTTACCTTGAGGGTTTTTTTTTTAGTTTAAAATGATGTGTAACGTAGTTTTCTTATTTGTATTTTTTTCACAGAATATCTTGAAGCAAAATCTATTCGAACAATACCTGAATATGAAATTGGATTGGCGATCATTTGCTGTACAACAGAAAAATACTGTAATCCATCGTACAACACAATTTCGCATATTCTACCCAACTCCGTGAGCAGTTCTCCAAATATTGGCACTGTATTAGCAGAGAATACTTGTTCGCAAAAATCAGAATTAAACTCACTTGAACTTTCCATGGTTGAAATTCCTGACAGTGATTGCTCACCTTCCAAAACCGTTCTAGGTAAACCATTACATTCCGAAGTATACGAAAAAAGTCAACTAGATGTGATCACCATTGAAAACTCGGATGATGTAGAGTGCATTTCAGAGATACCAGACACGCACAACAAAAGAAAAAGGGATGATTTAGATACAAATGGGAGTGAAAAGACTTCTTCAAAGAAAATCAATATTTCGAGCCAAGACACTTTTAGTGAAAATTTGGATATTTCGTCAAATATAATTTCGAATGAAAGTGAATTCCTGACTCCAAATGAACAAAGTAAAACTAAGAGTAATAGAAAACGGTCAACACCCGTTATTGACTGTGAACTCCAAACTTCTAAAAAAGCACACATATCAACTACACCTGAAAAAATTACCACCGAAACTGCTAAATCACATTTTCCTACAACCAAAAATGCGTCAGTCATATTTTCAAATACCATTGAAAATAATGTTCCTGAAAAAAGGATAAAACCAGTCGAAAATACGAAAAATGCAAATAAGCCACTTCCTAAAAAACCAATTCTACAATTTCTACAAAAAAGTCAAATCATTCCTTCGCAACCAGAAGTACAAGTTAATAGAAAATGTGAAAAGACAATAGAAAATAGTTCAGGAGCAACAAAACGCGGTCGCATTGCTCTTATAACTGGTAATGATAGCGGCAATGAAGATGATATTTTCAATTTTGGTACCTCTCCGAAGAAATCTAGAGCATCGGGTTATAACTCAGATGAGGGGTTGTTTGCTTTTGGAGATACTCCATGTGAAGATACCGTTGATCATACAGCAAACAATGGCGAAGAAGACTTGAGGCAAACGCAGCCATTTATACCCCAGAAAAAAATGAATTCGAAAGTAATTTTGCACAATATTAAGGTGTCACCTTTGAAAACTCCGTCCGATGGTTGGCTCTCAAAGCTGAATTTGCTGCAAATCAAAAAAGATAATGATACTGAAGTAAAGAAGGAAAATGATGTAGAGGATCCTCAGCGAAACGAATGGATAGATTCCATTAAAGGAGGTTTTGAAGTCCGAATTCGTAAAATGAACTTGTCGTCAAAGGGAAGTAATTTTTCAACGATATCCAATTCGTGCGATGCATCGGTGAATACTACTAAAAAAAACTTCAAAGCGTTTGTAAAGGTAAGGTCCTGTTTTCTCCCACAACTCACTAAAGTTCGACACACTACCCATGTGTTATATTTGGTGTAGGCTACTTTCGACCCCCCGACAACTTAAAAGCTATTTAATAATTACAACTATTTAATTTCTTGAGATATTTATTTTCGAAAGTACATTCCTAGGCGACTTAGAAACTTGAATTTGCCATCACAAGCAAATGTAAAAATTGGAATTAATTGGAAAATGGCAAAAATGTGGGTGTAGGATAGTAGGATAGGTATTTATACTCCGTATCGGTATAAAGTTCAATTCTATCTAAATTAAGGCTTAGGGGTAGAATACAACCCCCGCGACTTGAGAAACATAAATCTATAGATGAACAGAAAACGTGTGGAATAAATTCTATACAATGTATGAGCTATGGAGTTTAACATTTTCACCATCCAAGCAAACATAAAAAATAACACTGAAAAACACACAGTGGATTGCGAGGTTGTGGAGTCGGCCGATAAAAGTAATGAGATCTTAATAAGTGTCAAGTTCTATGGAAGCTTTTTAAATTACAACTTCAAGTGCTTTTAAAATATAATTTGTTAGTTTCTGATATTTAACTTTGCAAGTTTTAACAACAAGTTAATTAGATTTAACATTTAACATAAAATATAAAACAAATTTAAGATTTAACTTTATAAGTTGGCATATGTTGCTACAAATAATTTATGGGTATGTCTTGCGTTAGAGATGCACTTTAATTTTCGTAATAAACTTCAACCTGCAAGGGTGCGAGTTATATCACTCTCCATATACATATGTATGTATATAGTGCAAAAGGTGGAATATCAAAGTAGCAAATATCAGTAACATCGATTCAGTGTTCTTCGAGAAAAATGGTTTTAAACCCACAGCAGGATATCTGAAATTGAATTGTTTTCTCTCTATTCTGATTTTTAAGCTTAATTTTTTTTTAATCCGTCTTCCAGGGTATTCATTAACCTTTTACGTTTTTGTTTTCTTCCTAGGCCTATGCTAGTTTTATTACTATGCTGAGGTAGCAATTCATGTACACAAATTTTTGCTCACTATTTCTGTTGGATTATCTCAGACCGCTATTAAATATATAATAAAATAAAAACCCAATGTATTCTCGCATCACAAATTTTTAAAGTTTGTTAAAAAGAAAAAACAATAATTAACATATTAACAATTCTTTTCTTTTCTTTTCAGAAACAAAACTATAAGCCACAAACAATTATTATTCGGACAGTCCCAATGGTAGTTCCACCAATGCATTAGACGATGTGAATCTATGTTAAAATATTATTATATTTTGCTTGTTATAAACTTCCTAAAAATACTAAGAGCTTTCTTGTGATCATTTGCTATTATTTTTCTCTCCACCAACTTCTGTATTGCCAACCATTCGTGTTTAAGGATGTACTTAGTTGCACAGGAATTCAGTGATTGTTTGCGATCCTCATCTTCCTTTCTGAAAAACCGACGAATATCATCCACATTATGGATGCGACTTAAATCGACAACAGGTTTCAATGAATCTCTGCTAATAGCCATTCCAATATCTTCCGATTTTTGTACTTTTGGAAGCAAGGAAACTGCAGGAATTGATATCGTTTGCTTTACTTCTTTACAAATTGTGATTCCATTCTCATGATTGTTTGAGTCTTTATCATTTAATCCATGTATGACAAATTCATCAAGTTTATTGGGAAACTTAAAATTTGGAAAATAATCTTTTGAATTCATTTGCGGAAAGCACTTTCTGAATGTGACTAATTTTTTGTAAGTATTAGAATAAATGGTTCCAAGTTGGTTGCTAAGATCCCACAGCTTCGATATGACCGCCAAAAAAAGTGTTACGGTATCCATAAAAAAGTTGTTCCTTAACAATTTATTAAAATAATCAGCAGATTCTGTGCAGCAGTAGGAAATTCTATGGTACAATTTATTAACTGAGATAAGTCTCAATAGAACATAGTCAAAACTATTTCTAGACGGCACCTGTTTCTCGGTCGACACATCTGGCAGTAACTGGAAAAAAGTATTGAGTACTTGTTCTACGTCAACTTTCAGAAGACGACTTAGTGCAGTGTTTAATTTACAAACAAATTTAAAGCCACACATGTTGTGAAACGAATTTTTACGCCGCGCCATTAATCGAGAAAGTAATGCCGCACTGTTGGCAAATTCTGTCCGAATGACATCGTTCTGTGATTTTCTCTTTTGGATAATTGAGCGAACTTGGTTAACTGCAAATATAAATGCGACATGAAGCAACATAAGTTAAGGTATGAGTTCGTATTTACCAAAACTAACGTCAAGAACTTTAATTGTTATAAGAGGAGGTATTTTTAGTTCAACTTCATTCCAAATGGTATCCATATTTTCAGAACGTTGTTTCTCCCGAAGTAAATAAAAATAATTGTGCGCATTCACACGTGCTGTGATGT
This sequence comes from Xylota segnis, assembly GCA_963583995.1. Lineage (NCBI taxonomy): Eukaryota > Metazoa > Arthropoda > Insecta > Diptera > Syrphidae > Xylota > Xylota segnis. The sequence continues at coordinate 27,045,276 of OY757238.1, forward strand.
CACTTTAGGTTGACATGTGATGTGTTCATAGAGAAACTATACGAGAGAGTCAACTTTCCCTCCTCTGCACCCGAAACCCCTAAAATGGGTGTGGCCTAAATCCTCTCCCATGATCCCCTGTCGGTGAATACGTGTAAATCAACGAACTGAAGTTGGCTTCAGAAGATTTGTGTTTTGCAACTGATGAACAAAAATCTGAAGTAAGGCGAGGTGAGATTTTATTTGTGTCCATAAATTCTATTTTTTATTGGACTTGACCTGCATTTAAACACGTGCTTATAAACATATAAACATTTGTTTTTATGTTTTAATATTGTAATACCATTGATTTCAAGCACATGACATGCGGAAAAAGGCTTTTACATCGAAAGGTATTTACATACATATTTCGATTCTGAAGAAACTCACTTATGGGAGCACTATGGAAATACAATTGAATAAATAGAATATTTCTTTTGTGTTTCAACAGTAATACCTTTATTATACGTTCATCAATTGAAATGTTATAATAAAATGTCACAAAAACAATGAACTTTCTTTGTACATATTTCCTGATGAGATTTTTTTCTCTGTGCATTGTGTTTTCCAGGAGGCATTAATGTAACATTTTGAGTGCTGAAACAAGCACTATGTTGCATTTTGATGCGAGAACTGATATATTACCAATATTAATATATTTGTAAACATAAAATTGTATTTACTATGTACATATAACGAACCAGGTAAAATATAATATAATACAAGTCAAATAAATAGTAATATGTGCAATGCATATAAATAAAAATGCATAATAAAGTATAAATGTGTAAATGTGCATATATGTACATAATAATAATAATAAAAAGGTATTCCCAATTTCTTAAAACACTTCCTTTGATTATTTACCACGAAAACAAGTTGCACTTACGAACTTCAGAGGTGAATTTCTCTACATCCTGACACTTCAATAATTTTCACATTTGGTTACATTTTTTGTAAAATATCTTTGGATTTATTTGCGATTCTATCCGACTTCCTTAGTATATTTTGATGCAAATTAATTTCCTTTACTGTACTGAATTCAAAAATGTAAAACGATTTCCTCGTTGTTTTTTTATTTAAGAGTAATAACACTATGAAATTATTACTTTAGCGGCAAAAAAAAGTAAACAAAGGTGGTGAACCAGCACGGATGTGTTTGTAAGGTACGATGGTGAGTTTACGTTGTTAAAAGAATATTATTTTATGCGTGCTGACAAATGAACAAATTGGAAATAAATATACATATCTAAAGTTGTTGCTACTTGAAAATATTGGTATTTGTATAAAGGAGCTTAAATGTAAAGTGTGTAAATCAATATCCTGAAGGAAAGAATTAATGTTTTGCTTTTAAAAGTGGAAACATGATTGCTTTCATTTCAACATAATCTTTTGTTTCATTTTTATCCACTGTTCACACAATTTTATTAGTTCTACTATAAGGCGTAAATATTTTGATTAACACGTGCAATTTAGAAAGTCGATTTTTAATCAATTATTATTTGAAAAACAATCCTATATTAATATTTAACTGTGGAAACTGAGCAGGAAACATATATCAAAATGTTTAAATATCTGAATGTTTCACTTTTGCGTATAAAAACATGTAATACTAGTTACAATTGCTAATAACTATTAGTCAAGTCTACCTACAATATAAGTTATGCCTATCATACACAGGGTTCCTACTATCAGGCATCTTTTGCTCTTTTACTCTGCCTAAAATTTTCGATCAATGTTCTTGTTGCTTCCGAATTGCAAGTACAATTATTTATGCTTATTCTGAGGTAATTATATTTCTCTTTTATTTTGTTTTTCATTGAAAAAGTAGTATAAATGATATAAAGCGTACGTTAAATTTCAAATTTTATTTTTTAATGAATTCACCTCGAAACAAGGATCATTTCAGGAAGGTACTCCTTGGACATAACAACCCCTCCACATTGCGTCAGTTTTTTGACATAAGATAACAAAAAAATGGCTGCGCCCATGAAAACAGCTGATTTTGTCCATCGCTCCTAAGGTGTATGCGTGCACCCATTTGATTTATATGGGATCACCCATACATCTTAGGAGCGATGGACAAAATCAGCTGTTATTTAGCTTGTGGGCAAAGAGCGCCAGTCGCTTGGGAGTTGCCTGTCTGTATAGTCTGTGGATGTGTTTCTTTTGAAAATTATTTTCTCATTTCCTCTTTGTAGCGCTGTGGTGAGAGTATCTACACTGCAGTGAAATGCTATAAGCCTGTCCACATTTACCACGATCATATGGCGGATTGAATCGCGATCGGGTTGAATGCCGATGGATTGAAAGAGGATTGAGTTGAGTTTTTCCATGTAAACCAGAATCGAAAGATTGAGTTTCGTAAATAAAAAAAAAAAAAAGATATAAAGAAGGGAAAGAAATGTCTCGTCATGTGGCATCACCTAAGTGTTAAAGGTGTGTTGACAGTGTAAGGGCCCATTAAACTTTTCTCCGACCGCGGAAAGGTGTGTACAACGTATCGCATGGAAGACTCAATTTGTTCATTTCAATCAATCATTCAATCATTAATTGATCAATCGTTCCGCATACACAATACGATAAGTCGGACAGTCATTGAAGTTCGTCCGACCGATCTCATCGTGTGTGGTGTTGTTGGGTAGGATGGTCTGACAGACAGACTGTCCGGCTATCGAATGGATAACAAGCAATCTTTGACATTTTGAGAGAAGCCAATTTTTTTTCTCATTCCATTTCAGTCCATTATTTTGTTTCCTTCGTTCATACCTGTGTGAGATAAGTGTGTATTGACTTTACGATCGATTGGTGTGTGGTTGTGTGGTTGCAATCATCAATACTTTTGAGTAAACGAGTTAAAATGAACGAATCAATCATGATCAACACAGCTTTAGTAGCTACGCGTATATTCGCCTCGACTCATCAAAAATAGAAGTCACAACCCGTGTATACATGAGCACTTTTACACGAGGAGACAAATGTCGAGCGAAGAAAACTAAATTTATTTACCTCGTACAAATGGTACAAATTTTGCGTCGATTGCAAAAAATATTTTCTACATAGTTAAAAATGTTTCCCATTAAGGCGCAATCGGTGAAAATATGTAGTTCAAATTTTAAACCGTTAAGATGAAAAGAGATGTATGCATTTCGATCCGGGATCAACCTTAGTTTTACTTCGTATATATACGGGGCAAATGGAAAGAAATGTTAAAATATTCCTAAACGATAGAATTGGCAGCACTCTTATCAATTTGACAGATTGAGGTTAATGTTTCTTCTCCATATAATAGAAGAAATATTTCGAAAACTTATTTTATTTTAAATAAAACTTAAAACTGGAGATAGAATGCCAACCTATGAATTATCACTGGTATTACGACAAATGAGTCGCGTAAGTTCTATATAATAAATGTTTAAAACAAATTTGTAAATTACTATTTGCAGCCAGAAGTCGTGTCGGTATTGAAGAGAACAGCTGAGTCTATATTTGAAAGAGGTGGTTTAATTAGGAAACTGGAGAACTTGGGTACACGAGCTTTACCTCACAAAATAAGTGAACACGGTCTAGTACACAAAGAAGGAAATTATTTCTCTATCGAGTTTGACACTGCACCATCTAAAATAGTAGATTTGAAGGAGGAATTCGGACGAGATATCGACATAATACGTAGACACATTTTCAAAGTTGATGAACCCCAACAAGTGGAATGCACACTTAATGAAGAACTTCAACCCCCCGCCTATAGAAAAGACGTTCAGAAAATGATCGATATAGCAAAAAGGAAGCAAAAGAAAAAATATAACTACAACTCTGGTCTAGATTACTATCCTTTCCAAAAGTAAATTTTAAATGACCAATAAGTCAGTCTAGTTATGCTAAATAAACCTGTTTGTGTTACTTAGAACATTGCTTTCTTTTTGTTTTTAAGAAAATCCAATTCGCATGTATATGTATGTATATTGTATGTATATTTGCGCGGCAATTTTGTAATAGTACCAGAAACTGGCTCCACTTAAACATTTGTGTTTTACATGTTTATATTCTTAACTTTTAATCCGGTGGGCGACAGACAATTGTAGAGACAGATCAAATCCTCATTTGCAAACCAAGTCCGTATTCTGGTGAAGAGAGTTGAAATCACTTTCTCTTGGGTGGCATCATATACAAATGTACATAGTTTCAAGCAGATTAAGGTGGTCATAGATCGAAGTTTTTGAGATCATGTTTTGACAGTAGCTATAAAAGGAATGCATATATATAAGTTACACCCCGATTCTTCTATAGTCGTCAATTCCCATTCCAGTACTTATCTGCTTCTCTGAAGAATCAGTTTCATCAGGGAGAAACATCAGAGGATCTTCGCCACCAAAATGACGCTAAGCGCTTCAAGTATCATCGTCAATGAAAACTGAACGAACATAATTAAAAATAGCACTTTTAGCTGGTTTTTAACGTTATATAATAGTCATTCCCTAACAACATTCCAACAATATATTGGGTCATTATCTTGCTAAACGACAAATAACCGATCCAAGCCCAATTTGTCGAACTATCGAGTAAATTGTTTTTGAGAATACTGTTTCACACTTATCCATAATGGGAGTCGATGAAAACTAAAATTGCTACTCTAGATGTCGGTATACACTCCCAAAATACCATGGCCATCGCCATACAGTTTCTCATGTTCACAGTTTTTCTTATGTTCTTTGGATCAAGCTCTGTAAATTGGTTTTTCCAAAACTTATCGATCGGTTCGATCCATAAATTGATTCCATCTGAGAAAATAACAGGCTTCCACTGGTCATCCTTCCGATGGTATTTTTCGAATTGATCTTGTCAACGAATGTTTTTTCATGTTTTGGCCATGAAATTCAGCACTATACAGTACAAGTCGTATGGTTGGGGTTTGCAGTACTTTTATGTCTCCCATGTTATCTGGAATTAAACTTACTTCAATATACATTTTTTTAGGTCGCTTTTCTACCTTAACCGAAGTTAGTCGGCTTACTACAGCTCTCCAAAATACCTTCACGATATCATGTCCTCTATCGAAGGGCAGAAGACAAAAAAAACCCCATATGGTGGTCTAGTGAGTTGGCAGATCTACGTTAAGAATGCATGTAGCAAAATACACCAAGAATCCCAATGACTGGGACAGCTACAAAGGGAGTAAATGTAGATTCAAGAAGAAAACTATGTACATACGCCAAAAGAGCCGCCTGGAGAAACTTCTGCAGCGACATAGAACACTTCAATGATGCCACCAGACTTAGAAAAGTTCTATCAAAGGTCCAAACAGTTTCGGACACCCTCTGAAAACTAGACGGCAACTGGACAGAATCCAGTTTCGATACTTTGAAGGAACTCATCCATACGCACTTCCCCGGCTGCTCCTTCAACTACAGTCCACCGAAAGACTTAATAATACGACACCAATCAACCCATAATTGGCTGTACAGATTATCGACGACAAGAAAATAGCTTGGGCCATCGACACCTTCTCCTCTTACAAGTCGCCAGGACCTGAAGGGATCATTCCTATGATGCTGCAAAGCTCAAAGGCGTACTCTGTTCCGTGGCTCACACAAATCTTCATTGGCTGCTTGTGTTGTAATTATGCTCCACAATCACGGAGAGCTCAAGGTCATCTTCATACTAGATATATACATTCGCTCCAAACTACCCCAGAGAACATCTCGCCTCCCCACCATGCCAACATGAAGGGTCGCTCGATAGAGACAGCGCTACATGAAGTGGTTACAGTGATTAATCCTGGTCTGGTGGCCTGCCGCCGCAAAAGCTACAAATCTGAACTACCTGACAAGAATCCAACGACTGGCGTACTACTAGTGCAATTAGGACTACTCCCACTGCTGCTCTTGAAACCATGCTTGGGCTTTGCCCATTGGATATTTTTACAAAAGAAACACGCCATGGGCCCTCCGACTACATCCCCCCTATCCAGATTTTGAACTCATCCTTAACTCCAAATTTCCCTCTCGAGAGGACTGGATGAATGGTGGGGTCATCAACTCTGCCTGTATATATGTACATCTTTATGGATGGGACAAAGACGGACGAAGCCACAGGTTCAGTTATATTCTCCGAGGTACTACAGATTGCCCGGTCCAGAAAACTGACCAACCCAACCAACCGCGGGTGCTTTCCAGGCGGAAATATATGGTATCGTTGAGGCCTGCAGGAGCTTATCCACTCCGTAAAAAAAACGAACATATTGAAATATACATAATGTACATCGACAGCCAGGCAGCCTTCAAAGCCATCACCTCCACTACACCCAATTCAAAACTGCTCAAACAGTGTAAGAAAGAGCTCGAACCCCTAAGCTCTTCGCATAACTTAACGCTATGCTGGATCCCGGGACATATGGGCTCCAATACTCCTTTCAAATTGTCTTCGACTTTTCTCCATTTTAAAAAATAAAACAATAGATCACAAACACATGATTTCGTTTTTCAATCATATTCACCTTGAAAGAATCAAAAATGTTATGGCAAACAACTTTTTAATTAAATGTGATACCCTTCGGATGAAGGTATCTGCAAGTTGAAATAATGGTCAAGTAATAGAAAATAAAATATTCAACGATTCTTAAAAAAGAAAAATGTATTTATTTTTCAAAAGGAATTAACAGATAACCAGATATAATTTATCAAATATATAATTGATACGACATAACATTTCAACTTTAAAGACACTGATATTCAGAATTTCCAGTGTAAAAGGCCTTCCAAAAAATACTCTCGTAGGGTTTGTTTGTTTGTTTTAAAATGTACAAGGTTTGTATTGTTAGTAGTTATACAAAATAATGCATCTTTCAGTTAGGTAATAAAATATAAATGCTTAATGGCACATTATTTATTATCGAGGAAACATTTATTATTAGTTGGTCATTTGTTTTTAAATTTCATTGTCTTTGCTTTTTGCAGGAAACTGTGCCAATGAAAGAAAGCATAGCGTAGTTGAATTGGATAGAAAAATAAAATACAAAAAAGAACTTATTTCTTACAATAATAATAAAAAAAATATTATTAACTTTAAATACATATTTTAGTGTTTTCACTTAAATAGTTTCTCAGTTTTCTTTTCAAACGGAATGCTAAGAGCGAATGTGAATAGTAAGTACACGGAAGTAATTAAATTTACATATGCCTTGTGTTGCCAAAGTTGATACCACTTTGGTTGGCACCCTTATTTGATCCGTATTGAAGAGAAATAACATTTTGTCCAGCCTTAAGTTGCTCTTCGCTGAAGTTACGAACGTTTTTATCAGCCTCCTTTGGTCCAATCGATGGTTTGCCAAAGTTTTGTGCCTAAACCCAAGTGAAATTTGAGTAAAATTATATTTTGATAAATAATCTTAGTTTGAGCTTACTTTTCTGCCCAACGATTGCAGACATATGACAACAGAATTCAAATTCTGCCTCTCCCAAAGATCAACGCTTTGGAATGTTTCTTGCGTTGGCACTCCGAAGTTCTTTGCAGCCGCTAAGAACGCTGTTGATTCAAAAATTTAAATCCAATGATTGAATGGAATACATTCGAAAAAAAAAATATTATTTATACCTGAAATGTTTTCCATGCATTTGAATGCCATTTTGCTTTCATTAATCTTCTTGATTGAGGCGGGTTGAATACAGTTTGCAAGCTTGCACAACAGAACTCCGTCTTTTAAAACTTCAAAAAAGTTATCCATATCTCCAGAGGTGTTGATGGGCTCTTCGGTGATAATCTTTATCCATTCTAGGCATTCTTGAGCTAATTCTTCGCTGTATTTGGAGTTAATCTACAAAATAAAACGATATAAATTTAATTATAGTTGTGTGTTCATGTGCCATTTGCAAACAAATCATTTCGAATTATATATATTATATGCCTGGTACGAAACTTTACAAAATGTTTTATCATTTGTGTCGTAACTTATTGCATAAGTGGTTGCAAATAACATGCATACGGCATATCGGATATTTTGTCCTGTATTCAAGACGACCGAGTGAAGTTTGAAGCAAGAAGTAACATAAGCAACGTGGACTACCATGCAAAGCACTAATAATAAAATAAGTTAGATTAAAAAAAATTGAAGTGCACGACTGGGTCATACATACATATGTATGTACTTGCACCTTGATGCTTAAGTCTTGTTTAATAAAGTAGGTGTGACATTCTTCATATTTGAAGGAATTATTGTAACATTGTACTTATGGTGTCTGGGAGATTTCATAGTTTTTTCTTGGTTTTTTTTAAAAATACTCTAAAAAAAATACTCGATTTCTAGTGAAAATTATTTAGCAATATTACCGTCATTCGAATTTTTCGCGCAAAACGTGGTACGCCATCTTATAGCATAAACCCAACCTAACTCAAATATTTTATCAAAATCTTTAGTCCCGTTTTCAAGAAAATCCATTTTAACTAAAATCTGCTCTAAGTAAAGCACCCTATGTGAATCCACAGATGTCCACAGACCTTCCGTTTGCGCTGTAGGCGACCATACAGACAGACAGGCGGAATTACCCGAATTTTGGACTTCTCCAGCACAGTAATGTCAAATTTGATTAAAATCTCGAGTTCGAATTTTTTCACGAAACCATACGTGAAAGTAAAAAGCGATACGTTTATTTCGGCTATGAAGTTAACGAAGTTTCTGTTCTGTCAAGTAACACAAATTTAATCAATATTTTAAGAAATTTGTTTACTCAATCATCATATGTGCCACATATGTACATACACACGTACATATATACGAGTACCTACTTATGTACATCCTATGTATGTATATGATCAATATTATGTTGATAAATATTCAACTGAAGTGATGAATTTGCTTTTGTATTCCAGAAGGTGTGGTTAAATTACTATGCAGATGTCCATATCACAACATCAACCATTGTTCAAAATATATTGCTAGCGCTCAGTATTTGAAATATTCATTAGACCAGACGTATTTATTTTATCTACACTACTAAATAATGTGATTTTTTTTATGGTTACTCTTATCACAAAAAAGGAAAAATGACTTCATATACATACATACATAGTTGTTTGATTTGCGTCCGCTGGTTGGCCTTCAATCAAACTAAAAAATTCGCATATCTAACCACAAAATTTGTTGTGTAAATGTGATAAGAGATAAGAACATCTCTCAACAACGGACGTTTGTGATTTAAAAATGTATTACATCACTGCCTTCTATCTTGGTTTACTTTATGGATTTGTCATCCTTTCAGTACACAGCTGAATGATGTGACATTTCATTATATAATATCAATAGACTTTCGTTATCGACTGCAGACCATTTGCAAATTTTGATTAGATTTCTATTTTCAATGAATTTTTATAACAAATGATTAATTCGTTTTTATACTATGTACCCCATTCTTGGATTGCAATAAATATTTATGTAATGAATTGTATGTACCTATCTAACAGATGGCATGCACTGACCTTCTATGTAGTGAACAATTTTATGTAATTTCCCCTATATGGTGGGGTAATAGTTGGACAGATCAGATTTCGGAACTTTATATGGTAATGTAGATAGATTCAAGATTTTAACAAATATGGATAATTTGACGATCGTCGAGATGTCGTTTTTCTTTTTTTTTTTTAGTTTTTTTTATTTTGTTGCTCCATGAGCCAGACGTGCTTAAAGGGGAAACAATTTTTATTTCATTTTTAAGGCTATTTCCATTATCACTCAATGCTGTGGTTGCGTGACTTTTGCACTAATTGGTATTTGTTATCGAACTTCTCCCAGAAAATCGTGTTCAACACCAAAAATAAATTAAATTATATATCGATAGCGTTTAAATGTTGATTGATGTTTTATTATGTACATATTTGTTTAACGTACAATTGTTGATACAATAAAAAATCGAAAAGGGAAAGGCAAATTTAACCCTCTTTTTACACCCTACTCTGAAGTTTGATACATATATGTATGTACATAGTTTGTAACATAGAGAAATAATTGTGGTGCACCCTACAAAGTAAATATCAGTATCAATTTTCGGCTTTTTCGGGAAGCAGTACAAGTGTAAAAATATTTGAAATCCCCTTACTTTTTCATAACTTACGTATTTTACATTTACATAATTGAGAAATTTTATTAACAACAAATATCTAGTACATAAATATTCTTATTGTACATAATATGTGGTTTTAGTCAAATGTTCCATGAAACGTATCACGTCCGAAGATATCGCTGCAATTCACCAAAAAAATTCAGTCCTATTAAGGAAGATAGGATATTATTTGATCCCTTCCCGATTGATTACAGCTTTTCTATATTTTTTTTTAGATTACACTCCTTTTACGAAAATTTTTTATACATACATACATATTACATATTATTATTCTTATTTAGAAATATGAAATATTGAGATGTTTTCAACTGCATATTTGTTAATTGAGACAGATTTTATCGACTAAGTGTGAGATAACGTTTCATAGAAAATGTTGCTTGTTACATTGAGTCGTATGTATTAGTAACATCTTTACAAATATAATATAATAATATGTGTATGTACTATACAACACAATCCCCAAACTTACACTTCTATCCCTAAATTGATTGGCATAGTTAAAAAAATACGTACATATTTATATACATATGTATGTATGTATGTATGTACATATATCTAACACGGTCATATTCAGTACATAATAACTATGCACATTCCACAATCATAACGTATAATTTTAGAGGGAGAAACAATGAAATGAAGAAAATTTATTAAATCAAATCCTTAAGTTTTGACCCTTAAGTTACAAGGAAGTAATTTTTCCTTAAAAAACACCACAAGCAAATCAGGTTTTTTTTTGTTCAGTAGGGGGAAAGATAAAGGAGTACCTGAAATTCAAGTTTAAAATTGTCGAGGTATATTGTTTCTGTATTTCTTTTTACTTTAGTCTGTATGGAAAAAAAATCCTATTAATTTGTTTTCAATTTGTTTGTTGTCCTCAACGAATCTTTCTACATACAAATTTCAAAATGATGATGCTATACCATAAAAAAACATTAGATCATCATTTATAGAAGAATTACTCATGCGTAATGAGTTCAATATATTCCGTCATTTTTGATAAATTTTTGTTCATTAATAACTGCCTGTTAAACAGATTTTAGTTTTTTTCTCTTTGTAAATAAAATAGGTATACCATAAGAAGAATAATTTCTTAAATTTGTATTCCAAACCGTATTTTAAGATGAATAATTCATGTTTTAGTGACTAACAAACGCTTCACACAGTAGAATCAAAGAAAGAACTCTGCGATCCATTTGAATATTGCAAAAAGATTTTAACATTTCAGTCATTTATCATACGATCAAATTTACACTTTGAACTTTATATTAGAAGGAGACGATGTCAAGACCTTTAGCTTTAGCTACAACAGATTGAATTTCATGGTAAATTCTTCTGAGAAAATATAAATTTCACTAACTGTTTTACTTTTTCTTCTGACTGTCGTTTCTCAAACTAACGGCTAATAAATTAATGATGCTTCTCTAATATGCGTTTACAAATGCAAAGATAATAATTCTTCTTAATTTTCTTGTCTTTCTTTTTGCATAGTTTTTCTATAATAATCCCATCTCATGCATCAGAGCTGGCGTTAATGTCTTCATTACTCTTTGACCATAATTAACATTCCACGTGCCGTTCCAGATATAAAAAAAGAAATCAAAATAAACCTCAACTCTAGACCGACGAGGGTTCATTTTATTCCATCAGATACTTCCGGAAATAAGCTAGCCATGCAAAGCAGTGCACATTTATGAACGTTTTAAATTGTGGTCTACAGTACAGTGGTAATTGAAAATGACTGAGGAAATAATATTCACAGTTGTTGTTATTTAACAGTCTGCATGATGATTTCATACAATTGTGTACAGTTACGTACGTACATTCATATATATGTATGTGTGTATCTTATTTTATGAGTACAAGTGACCTAATTTTATTGGCGGGTATACATACATATGTACGACTTATACAGCTTAGTTAGTTTTGTCTATAGGAGAGAGTAACAATGTACAAACATTTCAATACAAATAATTTCAAGGGGTGCGCTTTATAATGTAATAAAACTTAAAGGATTAATTAGTGGAACGTATGTACATACGTATGTACATAGAAACACCCAGCGTACGAACTTTTACTTTCTAATGACTGTTCGGTAATGTGCAAAAATGACGAATTAAGTTCAATTTCATGGTTATAAAATCATCTGCTGTTTTTTTTTTTTTTTTTTTTTCATATGAGAGAAAAGTAATGATGGGATTTAAGGAATATATTCATTCATATTAGGAAATCGAAACCATAGAAGACTGTTTGATGTTCGCGTATGTAGTATATTCACTAATGTTTTACTACTGATGTAAAAAAACAATAGGTAACTGTAGATAAACGTAAATAGGCTATGGTTTATTAACATTTATAGTACATGCAATTATACATTATTATCCAATATATCCAATAACAGCTGTGCACTTTAAATTCTTAAAATGGGCTACGTAAAAACAAAATCTACAAATATTCATACATAATAATTATGATTATTATAAGAAATTTAAAGATTAGTGCTGAAAGATTTTGAATCACTCTAAAAACGCAATTTCCTATCAAAAAAAACTAAAGACTTGAGTATTCAAATGCAAAAAATACAAATATTTGGTGCAACAGGTCCAGTTCCTAGCTTCTCAATGACTTACTTACTGAATATTTAAACACTTAGCCATAAACCGTGATAACTGCAGACTCTTCTAGATTAGAATGCATTAAGCCGAATAAAATGATCAATTGTCAAATCATCATGACTACACACCTCGTCGCCTAGGGATATTCTGGGGAATTGTAGGGCCGACGAAATTCGCCAGACATGGAACTACATTACCCATCTTATCAAGTAAAGACATCTTGGGTATTCCAATCGCTACATACAAACTTAAATTAAAATTGGATGCTCCCGCAAAATCAAATCTCTAAACTTAAATTGCTCTTAGCAGACTCGATATTAACACCATAGTAGACGTAATCACTGGGCATTGTCTAATAGCAAAGCACGCAACTAGACTTGGCGTGCATTGGGCGCGTTTCGAATTCTAGGCACTACGTAGTCAAACGTTTCTGATTGGTTAAAAGATTCAAATTTGACTCAAAAGTAAGGCAGTTTTTTTGAGATAGTGGACTAGATTCGAAAGCAAGAAAATTCTCTCTACCTTTAAGTCCCTGTTGTGTTTTCATTTGTTTTATATTAAAATTAAAATTAAAAATTAAAATTAAAATTTTTAGAAAAAGTAAAAAAACCTTGTTTTCATTATCGGCTAGTTCTTCCAATTAAGTCTTCTTTACAGGTTCCTATTTTATACAAATATATTTTTCAGTAAGATCCCAGTCAAAACTTAAAGTGAGGATGCGAGGTGTGACAATTGAAATGTCACCTACCTTTTCAGTGAGGTTGCCGTTCCATTTGGTAGACCTCAAAAATAAGGCCTAGAATTCGGAACGCGCCATTTAAACGATTTTTGCAGAAGTTGCAGAGATGAAGAGAAAGAGAAATCTATTCTCCACCTTCTCTACACCTACCCTGCTCTATCTCACAAAAGAAAACTTCACTTAGGAGCTTGGTGATCTTATTACCACTAACACATAAGAGTCTGCTATGCTATTCATTTGTTTCACTATGCATGTATGGAGGATGATATGATCCAGGTGGTACAACAACGGATCTATTACTGGTCTAAGTGTGCTGGTGGCAGCTGGCAGCCATTTGTAACCTAATCTAATAGTTTCATAAAATTAAAATTTAACAACTTACTAATATGCATATGTATGTATGTACATATGTTCATCTGTCGGAGATTTCATCAAATGTTAATTGTTTTCTTTTCTGATAAGTGTACATATGTACATATTTTTCTCAAAGTACATGAATACATCCATTCGACCCACCAGAGTCGTATACCAACCGTATATGCACACATGCTCGTAAATCGTATATGCACACATTTACTTACATATGTATGGATGTGTGGTTATTGTCTTCTAATGACCTAACCATTGTCGTAATCACGTTTCCACAAATATTAATTTGATTTTATTCCTTACAATATCTTCAATACATATGTACATACATAGGTACATAATCCTGGCTACCCCTTTATGGTAAACTGGCCACTTTATTTATTTATTATACATAGGCATCCTAATTATAAGGTAGTTTTTAATAAAACAGCACTCGGCTTTTTTATATTAAAAAAAAAAAAAAAAAAACCAGCCGTTCGTTTTTATTATAAGAGTAGGTCAAGTAGATTAAGATTTATTTTACGGTAGTTTAAGGTAGCTTAAATTTTATATTAAAAATAAAAATAAAAAAGTTAAGGCACAAAGTTTTTAATAAAACAAAATTTTCTTTGTTAAAATTAAAAAATTAAATTAAAATGTTGTTAATAAATTAATAAATAATTAATCATTAAGCTAGGTTGCGTCGAAAGACATAGATTAAGAATAAGTTTAGCTTAGAGCGCCCGCACAGGGCCAGTAAGTTAGTCATAACATAGTTATGTATGTACATTAGTTAAGCTAGTTTTAAGCACTTTTGTCTAGCTTTAAGTTTTCTTTTCATGAATTAATTAATAAAAATGCATTAAAAAAAAAAAAAAAAATAGATACATAACTACTTCCGTTCTGGAAAATGTACAACATCTAAGGAAACAATAAAGAAAATCAAATATGAATTAAAATCAAACCATCTACATACCTATATACATACATACATGTGTCGCACGACTGAAACAGCCGACTCGAGCCAATAGTAGGTATGCATATGTATGTAGGAATCGAAATACTTACATATGTATAAATGTATTTATTATTCGTTTTTTTTTGGCGGACTACCACGCGTCAGTAACTCCAAGAGATAGGAAATTTCCGTTGCGTACCTACATAAGCAATAGTATATGCATTTGTAATGTAAAACGCAAGAACGTGAAACAAAAAGCATGAAGGTAACCAAATCAACAACCACCCACAGTTGTTGCGACTGAGGAAGAGTTTTAAGATCTTTTCTCAGATTTGTCGCCGCCGCCCGTTGCTAGCGGCACGATTTCCATTTTATGCTATCGGTCGGTTAAGTGTATATTTCTATCTCTTCATATGGTAAGTTTCCGTTATAATAGCAACACAGAAAGAGAATAAAGAAATGAAAGGTTTTTCAAATCTTAAAACAAATAGGTCGCCCGCTACTCAAGCAACAAATTGTCAAGAAATTCTGTCGAGATCATACAAAACATACAACTGTAAAGGAAAAAAATCACGGTCAAGAGCATTTTGACAACAAGTGATTTGTTTGACTCACATGTTTATTATATGTATTTCACGGACATTTCATTCCACATACGGCAACATGTACAAGATTATTTGTGAAACACAAAAATTACACAAGCGTAGGCCATACATGGTGAAGATTTAAGTGTATAGTGCACTTCTACTGGACTCATATGAGAACTTTTATTTTAACAGCAAACAAAAAGTGACCCAGATTTGTAATTTTAACTAGTTTGGGAAGCTTTTAATGACGGTGAAGCTATTTACACAGATTTACTGTTACTCCTGACCTTGGGTGCAATCAAAAATGCTATTGAAATATACATATTTTAATGTGGAAGGAACAACATGTGTACACACATATCTGTATATGTATGTATATATTCGTATCATCTCGTACATACAGTGCAAAAGGGGGCTTCGCCAAAAATTGTATGTTTATCGTACATAGTATTTGACATAACAGAACCGTTGCTTCGAAATTGAGTCATATCAGCTAAACCTAGCGTGTGATGTAACCAACCAGACATAGGGTCACAAAACATTATATTTATCATCATCTGCTTCACAATAGCAGGCACATGATGTCATAGCCGATGAAGTGAGGAAAATATTTCGAATTTTATATTGGTTAGACACAATCGCTTGCAAATTATTTTCTACATCCATACATACATACATATGTAAATATGGTTCCTAGGAAGATAAAACTGTTTACTACATTAAGGAAAAAAATAACCCCTACATGGGGGAGGCTATTCGCATTACATTTTCTTTAAGTTCTTGTTAATGTGTGTACACACATGTGTACATATTTTATATGGATACCTATGTACATATGTACATATTGACTTTCTTTCGATTTTCAATTAACATCGTCATTTAAAGAAATAGATCTGTGCGGAAGCACAACACAGCGACACCAGTCACTGATTGTGCAACAAGCAACTCAACTTAAATACAATGGAATCCGAGTGAGTGACAATGGTGTATTTAGGGTGCTGCCGACACCGTTCCTAGTATACTATAAATGGAAATAGGCTACGTGCGGTGAATTATAGTGACAAGGAATGCTCGTAATCGCTCTTACGCATTAGTACATACCGGCAATCCTATAATTTTGTACTGTTTTACTGCGGAAACATTAGTCTATCTTACAGTTAAGAACTCAATTTCCGTAACGAACCCTTAATACGGATAGAAAGGCCAAAGCCTTTAATAGAAAACGTGTTTTAGGTCATTAATCAATCAATTTGATGTGTCGACACTTTTTGCTCAGTGATTAATACGTCGCACCGCTTAGCGGGAGGTTCAAGATGCAATTTCTAGACTAAACCATAAAAGTTATTTTCCGGTCCCAAGTGGTTGTGAAAGCTAGACCCTGGATCTCATAGAACACTGTTGAACCAAACATTGTTGTTTTGTTTTTTGGGTGAAATTGAGTTCAAAAAGTACTAGCGGCATTACCTTAACACGCACTGATACATTTGACAAAATGACGGTGCTAGATAATACATCCGGTCCCAACGTGGTATCCGTTCTGGAAAAATTACGATTCGTAATAAAATTCCGATTGAAACGCATCCCACTATCATGTTATCATGTTACAGAAATTTCTAACGTATACACACATGTAGGCAAATATATTTGAGCCAACAATTTTATCGGGGCTAATAGCCGTCGGAGAACTTTGAAGATGTATGTACATCATACCCTTTCAGAGAATGTTTCCGATAACAGAAACATGGTGTGTTTGGTTCTGTAGAATGGAAGGAGGACACTGTGGAATATTTTCTTTTATTCACTGTGGCTAAAAAATAAAATTTATGAATGCTTTCATTTAAAGATCATAAAGATACGTAAAGGTTTCAATTGTACTTGCTACTTATCCCCTTATCCCGATCTAGACTCAATCAAGTCCGTAGCAAGTACTTCAGCCTATGATCAATGAAATTGGGTAAAGGAAATAATATTGATTGGTTTTGTTATATTCTGAAAAAGTTTGAAAATTTTAACAGGAAACTGCAAAATAACAATTGTGTACATACATACGTATCATATTATACTATTAACTTGGTTAGAGTGTGCTATTTTTCTTGAGAGAAAGAATGATAAAAAGTCTTATCATACTGTCAATCTATGTACATATGTACATATATAAATTATTTAACTTTGAATCCAAGCAGCATAGCATCATCATATTTATATATGTACATATATAATTCAAGAATAATATTTGTCACATACGGTGGCATCAATGATAGTTAAATAAATTCAAGAATATAAAAGGTGATGCACTTCTTTTCTTAGTGTTACCAAAAAACCTGCTCACATTCTACGGAAGAGGAATAAATATTAGGTCATATGCATATGTATGTGAATCTTGAGGAAAAAAACTTAAATTTACATATGTACATATGTATGTACACTGGTTAATCACAACATTTATTTAAAATTGGAGATCTGTTCGTTTAGATAAATGCAAAACACTTTAAAGAGATGCTTTTACCTACCCAATTATTGATATGCATTAGTATTTTAGAATGGTAAATTGACCCACTAAATGCAGTTGACTCCCTCCACCTCGAAAATAATATACTATATGTATATGTACATATATATTTTTTTAAATATATTGAGTGAAAAACTACCTATGCACATACATAGGTATGTACATACAGTGGTGGACACGTAAATAGCACACTTCCACTTCTATCAATAAAAAGTCAATTTTTCAGCGTGTAATAGAACTAAAGACTTTTTACTTATAGAATTTATTAGACTTTAGAACATTCATTTAATTCACGGAAAGAAGAGATTATTTTCCTGAAAATAGAGAATTTATACATTCGTGAACGTATGTTTTAAAACTAATGTTTTTTTCCGCTACACACATAAAACCAAAACCGAAAACATTATTCGCTTGTTGATCAAAGGACTGAAAAATGTTCATACACATGAAACATGTTTTAAAACCGTAAGAAAAATGAAAATGTTTTGTTTTAAACCCAAAAAATCGCTGTTAAGCCCTAGCAATACGTGTAGATCATTGCTTGAAACTGCAGAATTATTCAAAAATTTATTTCATGTGCATTGGGTGTTTGGTACTTAACTAAGTATTGTGTAAGTAGTTATTATACACGGCCCTGAAGCGACGTAAATCCAGAATTTGCGATTGTGGGTGATTTTCTTTTTATACCCTGTCATAAGGGAAACAATTGAGATAGACCCTATAAAGTATATATTAATGTATGTATACAAATATTCGTGATCAGCAGCAATAGATAAACCGATTGAGCCATGCCCCTCCAACGTGCGAATTTCACGAAATTTTTTTAGCTAGGAGGATGAAATATTACAAGTGTAACTATTTTTAAAATCCGCCTACTGCCACGCCTCCTTTAACTTCACTATTTTGTATTAAAACAACATATTTAGATATTTAAATTCTTTACAATTCGTCTAGAATGCAAAAAAAGGGTAGAAAAAGGAGTTAGAGGAGGTTCAACTTAGCGGGATTCGACTATTTAGTATCTTGAAATTTACTATATTGCTGAGAACAACTCAACGTCTGTAACGTTTTCAATGTTTGAAGTACGTACAATGAATCCCATTTCACAGCATATACTCATTTTCTAACAAAGATATTTTAATGTCTTTAATCCAATTTGATTCTTCGATTTGTAGGAACAGGGTAGACTGATTGGCGCCAACATGCAGAGCATACACACTTTATTGTGTGGGCGAGGCATTATGTATTGTTAATAGCATTAAATTAATAATTTAGAATTGAACTGTGCGAGAATCATGCATGCATATGTATGTATGTATGTAGGTCCTAGTGAAAATACATTATCGAAAATGTATCAGACAGTATCTACAAGTGACAACTCTAAAAATAGCGGGTTACTTAAATATCCTTATCTAAAGAACTTACATTGTACATACATATGTACATTTATACCTATGAACAAAAGAAACAATTCCAACGATAAGCTGGTAAATAGCAGATTATTCATCACCAATCAGTAAGAATGATCTGGAAAGCGAGAAACGAACAAAACACAACGTTAATTTTTTCAGTCACAAGTTGCCAATTGTTTGCGTATTGGGTTGAGTATTAATGCATACTCAAAGTAATTCCCATTTACATAATTAAAACAAAAGGAAACAAACAAAAGTGTCGCCATAACTCTCTGTATCGATATATAGATTGTGTCAATTTCATTCTGTGGAAAAGAAAACTTTCTGCTGATTAAGCCAATTGCCGATATATGTATGTGCATATGTGCAAATGTTCACACGTATGTATGTATGTAGCTGAGAACTCATTTGTATTTACAAGTGCATATTTTTACTTGGACATTGGACTGTTTGTTGTATCTAGGCGAGATTTGATTTACTATGCAGTGTTTGGACACACTATAAAATGGTAGTGGGAATGAAAACACGATTGCTTAATACCGAACTGAAGTGTTTCCAGTAAATTTTGTGCTAACCTATAGGAAGAATCGTCAATTGATCACAGCAGTGGCGAAGGCAATGGCAACACACAAAGATAGTTCTTTACATGTGTTTATCTATCATTCACACTAATGCGCGATCTACTCCTCAAACGAAATACGATAAAAAAAAAACTTAACAAACAAAATATACATTCCATATATGTGCACGAACGAAAAATAAAACATTACTACCATGGCGAGGAGTTATTAAAGCGATGACATCATTCCCGGCTTCGCTGTTCGAGTATTTCTCTTCTCCACTGTCGACTTCAAGTGCCATGAATGGCCGTGCATACTAGAAAGATGAGTATGCGTTAACGTTCTTCTAACACTAAGCAGGTATTTTTTACTTCCAGCTCAACACAGTTTTCGAAAATTTTGTGGTTTTTTTCCACATGCCGTCGATGGAACGGTGGATGACAAGTCAATTGTTATATAAAGTAAAAGTGAAACGTGTGCGGAATGCACACACAGAATAATCCAACGATTAGGGCTGTACTTCCTTTCCACTATCCAATTAGAATAATCACTCAAATGGCGGGATAGTTAAGCGGATGCCTCGTACTATGACAAAAAACCTACTTTTTTTTTATTTCCCTGCATTTAGTGGTCTGGGCAGGTTTGGAAAACCAGGTCGACCATTTGCGTGTGGTTAGGACCCTCAGTGCTTTTGTCATTGCATTTTATACAAAAAAATGTATAAAAGGAAAAAAAACAGTTGGAAGATACTGTGTCAGAGGTGGTACGAAAACCCGTCTTGAGGAACACTTAATTTCATGTACTTATCTGAATTTGGCAGTACTTACTTTGCGTTGAGCTTCGGCAGCGAATCCAGACTTTGGGGCACGGTTGGTTGACATTTTAGCGTTGGGGAGTTATTTGCGTTGAAACTTAAATAAATATAATAAAACAAAGGGAGTCTTTTAAACAACTTATCACTACACGTCTATACGCAAAGAAATCTTAAAGCTGACTGGTGCTTTGAAATTGAAAATATTAATGTTTACCGTAGAAGCCATAACTTTCAAGAAGCTGAACCTGAAAGTTGTGCTTTGTGGCCAAAGTCGTAGTTGTAGTCGGTTGGGTTCATATTTTGAATAGTGCTTTTTACCTTTACGTGGAAATGGTGGTGTCTCTTTCGTTTTTCTTGTGTGATTACATTGCTAGAGATGTGTAGGGATGATTGTTTGTATCTAGTACAATTAATATGAAATTAGAAATATGTATTATAATTTTATATAACTGTTATTTTTTAGCAGATAGTTAAATTATAATATTAACTGAATACTGTTAGCACTTGCTATCAGGGCCTTCTGCTAGTATAAGTTAAATAGCTCAAATATATATGTACATACCAATCTTTAATTCATTATTGCTACATTTGTTATTTTTAGAAATTAATTTGCTCAATTAGAGTGCAATAAGCAGATTCAAGTCAATGCTCTGATTTGTTCCTTGTAAGGGTGATAGGGTAAAAAGCCTTTTTGATAGACAACCTGAATGCATTATACATATGTATGTGAAAAGCACCGCAAGTCTGAGGAATGTCGGTTAGCCACAAGTAGCGTTACAAATTCGGAACAACTCTCGTGTATTATGCAGGTGCACACATGTGACTATAGCGACTGCCCTAAGTTCTAGAGAGATTACCATACCGGACAAAGCACCATAACCAGGTGGTCTAACGTGACCGCGTCCCCCGACTACCTCCTCCGTATTCAGACTTCAATCTCATCTTCCCACTCTAAGTTTCCCTCGAAAGAGAACAGAAAAAATTGTGGAATGATCAACACTGCCTGTGTATCCATTTTCACGGATCGGTCAAAAACGGATGAAGGCTCACGAATTTTCCCAGAGGAACCCCAGATTGCCTGGTCCATAAAACTCCCCAACCACGCGAGTGTTTTCTAAACCTGCAGAAGCGTATCCACTCTGGGAAATGAGGAGCATTGGCATCTACATCATATTGACTGCCATTAAAGGCATCACTTCTATTACAACCAAGTCGAAACTAAAAAATCTTAGCAAATTCACTTGAATAATATTCTTTATTATTATAAAATCTATTTAGGCTATTTTTATATTTTTTCGAGATTTCAATGAACTTAACATGAATATGATAGAATACCGTTTGTCTGTCTGTGCACAAGACTGCGATTTGATTAATCTGGCCAATTGAGATCAGATGAATTTTCCTAGTTTTTTACCAAAATTGGTAACGGTACTTAACATAGAACCAATTTCCAAAAAGTCAATTTGGAAGTCAATGGCTCCAACTATTTCATTCAAAAAGTGGGTACTTCGGTACTTTGTACAGGATCAAGTGGTTAGACCCATATAAACACAAAACTTATGGATGTACGTATAAGTTTGTACCACTCATGCGTGCGCTTTATTTAATTATACTCACATGCTGAGAAAAACTTACTTTTTTTAGTTTACTTCAAGGAGTTCAATTAGTGGAATCAGCACAATGTCGAGTTTAGACTCGATATGCAAGAATCGGTTGATGGCTGGATGCTGTATGAATAGAGTAGACACTGATTGGCTTCAGCATATCTAATGTTGTAATTGTTTCTACACATTGATTGGGTTGGTGTACGTTGGTGTTAAACTTATAAGCGCGGGAATTGAACAAGTAGAAAATAGCAGCGCTATAAATACTATAGCGGACGAACTCTCCCCAAGGAAATAACGGTGACGTCACAGTTTCAAAGGAAAGCAGAACAAATTGGTATATGACAAGGGTACTGGCCTTCCAGATAATGGGTTCTGCCGTCAAAGTAACTTGTTTACCGCGAAAAAAAACAAGCTAGGAGAGTGACAACAACTTCGGATATCAACGAACCTCATCATTTAAGATCACTATCCAGAATGTTTATGGACTATGTATTGAAAGTATGTCCTTTAAAAGTTCTAAGGATAATATTAGGAAGCGAACAACTCATTGTTGGAATAAATACGCACCACATGATACAGCAGATCTTTTTAGGTCGCAGCATCAGTCATATGGGCTAGGTTTTAATGTGAAAATAAAAGACCTAAGCTGCCTTGAATGAAGGAAATCTACCAATTTTGAATAACTAATGCAACTGGACTTATTTCTCTATGTATGTATGTACAACATAAAAATATGTAGGTTCAACACGTTTTGGATGTCACTAAGGGCTTGGCAGACTTGGTCAAAATACCAATTTGAAGGGAATTCAATGCACTCATTAAATTTTTTTTTAAAACCCAGAGCTACAATCCTTTATGACAAATAAATAAATTCGAGGCCTTTTACTTATAGGAAGTGTGGCCAAAAGAGAAACATATTCATGCTGTGTTGCGTGAATATTGTATTTTTTCTGTAGATTTATCTTACTTCAAAGAGCCTCAGATTCTTAAAACCTTCAGAGAGTATATCCGTTAAAAATGCGAGGACCTATCGCCGGAAGTTCGGACAAGAATAATGCGAAATGTCATACATCGGCAAAAGCAAAACCAAAGATTTTAATTTATACAAAAAATACTTTTGAGCCTTCTTGTATTACCGCAGCGCTATCACAGTACTACATTTTAGAATTGGGCTTTGCTTATAGGTACCAATTAAGATTGGTAATTACTGATCACTAATTCACTGACTATAGTAGATTCCACGTACTTGAAATTCGCGTTATTCTTGTTCCTTGTTTCATTATTGGTATTGGTGTCCTGTGGTCTTTTTATTAAAGCTTTCGACAAGGTATCTCATCAATCAAAATATAGAGGGTTTTGCCTGGAACGAGTTGGACATTTTTATCTTATTTCACACCCCTGTTAGGATTTTCTAAGAATTCTCAGTTTGTAAAGTAGATGAGTAAATAATTGCGCTAATATAACGGAAAGTTTACACATTTTTAATCTATCTGGAACTCCACTTTGATAAAAATAACGTTATATACATCCGTAAATTGTTCTATGAACTGATCCGTCGCATAATTTAAAAGTCATATGGGATGGAATCTAAGGATTGGGAATTTTATTCACATTACATCGCTGAACGACTTTCATGACCTCCTTTCGTGATTTTTCTGAAATGGTAGAGCAAACTGTATTTGCCACTCCGATGAGTATCAAAAAAGAACATAATGACATTAAATTCTCCGATTTCATATGAATCGGAGAAAATTGCATTGCAGTGGGATACCATGTGGAGGCCGTCACTCAGTGGTTAGTGCGTTGGACTATGGAGCAAGGAGGTGCGAATCCCAGCCAAAACATTTTTTTACGGACCCACCTCTCGCGAGCGTCTGACAAACAACCGAGAGTATAACTTGTCATGACACGGCATTAAACAGTAGGCCCATTCTATTCGTACAAAGAATACAACACGAATGGTTGTGAGAAACTAGGCCGCCGGTCCCGTCGACCTGTTGCGCTATATTTTTTTTTTTGTGGGATACCATTATAGAACTGTATTATAGCTTACAGAAATGGAAACAAAACAAACTCATTTTATTTTATATTATGTCTCATACTGAATTTTTTGCAATGAATTTTTATCAGATTTGACTAAATCAATTGTTTAATACTGATCATAAATTTATCCGTTTACTTCCTGCGATCCATTACCATTTTTGTAAGTCGTTATGAATTTTTTCTTAGAGGCTGACTGATAGATATTGGTCACAGAGAAATTTGCCGATTATTCGCGATGTAAATACATTTACTGATACGCGTTCTGTACGAAAACCGATTGTGGTTTTTATTTGTTCCGAAAAAGTTTTAATGAAATGAGAGAGAGACGAAAATTGTGTCGTTACATATTGTTTTTATTTTTCATAACTCTTTAAATACGTTTTTTATAATATGTAAGATTAGGGGAGTTATCATTATAATCATATAATAAAGTTTTACATATGTTTAACTTAGATATACATATTTTGATTATACATATTTCTTTATTAAATAACATAAAAGCAATTTTAATTACAATTACCCTTGCTTAAACAAATATGCTGTAACAGTATACTTATAAATAATTTGCAAAATAAAATGATTTTTTTTTGTTTTATGCTATGATGTATTTTTGCTTTATAATTGATGTGAGGGTAATACCTATGAAAAAAATCGTTTAGTGTTCCAATTCAATTAAACAAATATAAAAAGGCATTTGGGTGTAATTTTTAAATTTTATTTAAAAATAAAAAAAATTAAACATAAACTTAGTGCAGACAACATGAAAAAAATGTATGTATATATGTATTTTTTTTGCTTTTTCGATAATATTTTTAAACAGTTAACAAATTAAACAGTTTATATAAATACATTATACATGATTATGAACGTTACACTAACTATAAACCTTTAGTTATCTATTAAATTAAGACAAATAAAACTTTTTAGAACTTATTCTTATACCACTGAATAAAAACTGGCTGAATTGATTATATTAGTAAAATGTGGCATTTATTTGCTTTTACTCGAATATGTTTTTATTTCTACGCGAATTTAGTGTGTATGCAGCATAAAGTGCAAGTTTTAGCATTTTTGTTCTTGTCGTATATTAGTCTAAGAGAAAGAGTTTTGAAACGAACGAATACGCACATATTCTTCAGTATACATGTATAATATATAGTTTGTAAAGCATTTCTTCCTAATTCTCACTACTTGGTATAACCGCTGAATATAATTCTTAATTAGTACGTTATACGCATAGTTGTTGATGGTACATTTAAAATTAATTTTCATGTTGTCCTTGTATAGTATAGTTAACGAAAAAATTACATATGTACGTAAATATTTATATGTATTTATATGTAAAAAAAAAGCTATCAATTTATTACTTAATCTCGTTCTTCTAGTGTGAAATTATTTTCTCAGTTATTATACTTGCAGTAATAATGGAAATATTCAATCAATCAATAACGTGACAAAATAATATGTTTGTGCTGAATGCTTGAATATTGTAGCAGTTATAACTTCGCAGGACACTACATGCAACGCTATTGCAATCACCATTCCTATCTTTTCATCCTCTACGCACTAGAATATATTTAATAGTAATAATAATAATAGTTATAATTTATTGCGTACAATCGAAAAATATTTGTTAATTAGATTAGTGAGTAGTAATATAAATATATTTGTTTTCTGTTTTATAATGCGAAAATACATTAGATCTTTCTTTCTTTGCCATCTTTCCTTGCTATTTTGCCTTTTTGTAACTACGCTTTGTTATTTTAATACATACTTTTTTTTTTCTCCACATCATGAGGAGGAACTTTTATCATTAATTTAATTGTATTTATCTATAAACTAATTTTTAGCCTTAAGGTCTAGTAACCATCATTTTTACGCACATCTTGAAAACATTCATTCCCCGTTGCTATAGTCCCCAAAAAATGGTATACATATATGCTTAGACTCACAGCAACGAAATTTCTGTAAATGAAAAATCAAACAAAAAATTAACCTCGTTGAATAGACAAAGTAAAATATACATTTTTAGTAAGAAATATAATATGTATGCATACGACAGTATAGATATGTAAGTATATTTTTTTCAATAAAATTTTATTCTATTCAATGAATTCACATTAACAATTCACAACTGCAACTTAAAAACTGATCGTACCCATAAAGTTCATAGAGGATATTTAGTAATATTTATAAAAAACAAAAAAATAAATACTTGGCGCTACAGGTCGAAGGGACCCTGGCCTAGCTTCTCACAACCATTCGTGTTGTGCGTGTTATATTCTTTACACGAATGGAAGGGGCCTGCTGTTTAATGCCGTGTGCGAAGGGCAATTTGTTATTTGAGAAGCTTTCTCAGAACAGTTGTACTCGCGGATGTTTGTCAGACGGTCGCGAGAGGTGGGGCTGTGAAAAACTGTTAGGTGTTCCCCGATGAGGATGCTGGATCGTTAGCGTGGTTGTAATTGGTGCTTGTTGGAGCAAAAGGTCTCAGTTGTTGTTGTAGGTATGCATACACAAAATCAAAAAAATAAATACTTTGCAAAACAGGTCGATGTGACCCAAGGACCTTATTTTGAATTCCTTTCGGATTCCGATACGAAAAGTAAATTCGTATTTTGTATGAGGTGAGACATTTGAATTATTATTATTTAGGAGTATTTTTCACTTATTATACATAGTTTTGTGAAAAATTCTCGGCTGTTGAAGAAAGCCTTCATTTACGCTTTGGAAACAATGAAGACAATCCGCAGTACCAGGTTGAAGTTTTTAGCATAAGGCTGATATCAGCACCAAATTGGTCAGGGATAGATCGACCATTTGTAAATATTGAACGGAGAGACTCATTCAAACATTATGGAACTGAGCCATGAGCTCTGTTCCTTTACAAGTTCCAAGGTACAATAAGCAATAGAGGCACAGCTACCGATTCCTAGAAGACAGTCTAGCCAAAACTTAGTTTGTTACATAGATATATATGTTTCTATGTACGTCTTCCTTCAGACCTCAGGTCTCTGTATCAGATCTGTGTATCTAGATAATGAAATAAAACAGCGTTTTCGAAATACAAAATTCCAAATATCCTAAGAAGAGTTGGTGTTACTTTTATTTTGCTAATTCGGATTGAGCCGTTTTCTATAGAAATAGAAAACACCAATTTCCGATTTTCGAATACGTTTGCTACAGAAACGGAATACAAAATAAGGCCCCAGGGCCTTACAGGGCTTCTCACAACTATTCGTGTTGTGCGTGTTATATTTTTTACATGAATGGAAGCGGCCTACTGTTTAATGCGGTGTCCGAGGGGCAATTTGTTATTTTAGAAGCTTTCTCAGGACAGTTGTACTCTCGGATGTTTGTCAGACGCTCACGAGCCGTGAACAACTTTTTAGGTGTTCCGACTGGGATTCGAAATTCGAACCCCTTGCTCTATAGTCCAACGCACTAACCACTGAGCCACGGCGCCACAAGCTATATATTTACCCAGTACAAATAGATTAAAAAATAAAAACAAATTACATAAATTCATAAATTTGTCTAAAGAAATTTCTTGGGCTGAAATTCACAGATCTTGAGCACTCTTTTCTGTGAAAAACTACAAAATTTTGACATACAGGAACAGGTTTTTCTAATTTTTCGTAATTTTACACAGTTTTGGATAGTACGGGAAATACATATATTATATGAATATTATATGAAATTAACATTTATAAACATACCTTTATTTTCGTGACTATCAGCATTGACTAGTGTAGTTGTAGTTGCCAATAAGCTATTGTTATTGTTAAAATTCACAGCATTGTTGATATCTTGTGACTCAATACTCAGATCAATTAGTTGATTCGTTGAGGACACATCTTGCAGCATATTGATTTCACTGAAAACAAACAATGCACATTTTATTATTGTTGTTAATTGTAAATTAAATTCATATCATTGTTTTACTTTTTGTTATTAATATTCTCAATGTGCCCATTTCCATTCGCCACTGAGTTGTGAAGTAGAGCTTCACTACTGGGGAATTCTGGAATTTTACCATTTGTTACGTCAACTAATTGATTCTGCTGTAGGTTTTGTAAATTCTTGGTATTTTCATCAATGATCATAGCGGAAAAACTTTTCATTAAGGCGCTTTCTTTGTCAGTGACAGATTGCTCATACATGGCTTGTGAGTTTTGTGGCTCTACTGTGATGACACCCTTGTCATTTGAGGCAACAATGTTTTCCTTAGATTCTGATGGCGCAGTAGATGTTGTGATATTTGTCGTAGTCGCTTCGTTTTGGCTATTGTTGCCGTCGTCAATTAATGTCTTGACTTCAGTCACTGGTGTTTGTACTGGAGGGACTACGTTTTCAGTTTTGGAATTATCGCTCTCCTGAAAAAATAAATGGTTATTAAGCGTGGATTAGCCAGGCGAGCATAAGCTGTTAATATTTTTAAGTCGTTTATTTTTTTCGAAATAAGGGTGTAAATCTTCTTAAAAAGAAAAGTGCTTCCCTGGATACCTACTTTAAGTCATCTTTTATTACTATTGTCTATTGAGTGTTTACTATTTGTTTCTATTGAGTGAACAAATTAAGATTAGATTCGGAAATGACAATATTTGCAGTAGAAAGAAGTTGGATGTTATTGATTATATTTATAAAAAGATTTGTTTTTATAAAAACGTCTGTAAAATGGGCGACTGCGAAGTTTTTCAGGAAACCAATACTTGCTCTATAAATAAGTACATAGGTACATGTATGTAAAAATGATGCATTACAGATCCAACGACAAAAATTGACCCCATATGTACATACATATTATGTTGTGTACGTTCTATGTACTTTCAAACCACAAGAATGTAGTGAATGTAGCGACTTAGTAAGATAATAATTTACCTTTACAGGAGTTGAATTGGGCGTATTTGCAGTTCCTGCCTTCCTGGTTCGGGACATAATTGCTTCGACACGCTTTCTTCTTTCTTCGCGTTCTTTTTCTTCGCGTTTTAAGCGTTCAGCAACTTCAATCCTTTGCTTTTCCGCCTCTTCCTTGGCTTTTTTTTCTGCTTCTTCTCGCTCAACCTTCTGTTTTTCCTCTTCCTCACGCTTAAGGCGCTCTTCTTCTTCTCGTTTATTTGCTTCCTATAAAGAAATATGTAAAATAAATATAAATCTAGTAAAATTAAAACTATTTTAATAAAAACCTACCTCAATAGCCTGACGCAATCTCTCTTCTTCAGCTTGGCGCTGTTCTTGAGCTAGACGAAGAGCTTCCTCCTCAAATTTACGCTCCCTTTCGGCTTCTTCTTCTTGACGTTTTAATTCTGCCAAGCGTTCCGCTTCAACACGTTGACGTTCAAGCTCTGCTTGTCGTTCGGCCTCTTCCCTGGCAAGCCTACGGCGTTCAGCTAATGCTGCCTTTGCTTCTTCTTCAGTAGTGATCTTTGATTTGGCAATCATAGACGCCGACATATCATTCATATCTTGCTTGTCTGACAAAAGTTGTATTTCTCGCACAACTGAATTCTCTTTGCTGTTGTTATTCTCTTTTTTGAACTCCTTTTCACTGCCTTGATCTGCTTTTTCATCGGCAGTTTCAGTTTCAATAGGATTGGAAATCACTGTTGTTACATTCGATTTAGATTCAGTGTCCATATCCGACGGAGAACTATCAACGGTAAGTTGCTGTTGTTGTTCAGCAGCTTCTTCTGTCTTTACGGCATTCAGGGCATTTTTCTCGTCTTTTGTCTTGGGATTTTCAACTGTCATAGACTGAGACATTTCTTTGGG
Source organism: Xylota segnis (assembly GCA_963583995.1). Lineage (NCBI taxonomy): Eukaryota > Metazoa > Arthropoda > Insecta > Diptera > Syrphidae > Xylota > Xylota segnis. The sequence continues at coordinate 27,075,367 of OY757238.1, forward strand.
TTTATCCTTGATTTTCTCCGAACTAGGTGTGTTAAACAATGTGGATTTTGGAGTCTGCACTCGGGATTGAGAAGAATCCTAAAACAAAACCGTCTTTGTATTAAATTTTTAAAAAATCACAGGAGTAATGTAAGTACCTTCTTTACCGGAGTTTTTCTTTCAACGCTAGACACACGTGATGATGACGTAGATGTTGTCATGAGACTCGAACGCTTTGGAGTAGTTTGAGTGCTATTTTTTACCGGTGTCCTATTTTTCTCCTTCTGTTTGTTGATTTCTTAAATGAAATTGATCATATTTATAGTAATACATACATTTACACATAATCCCTGCATAACATATAATTCTGTAATGTTACGCTACATCTCAAAGGTAAAAATTTACCTATTTGGCGGTTTGTTTAGTTTGTTTCGTTTGCAGTATTATCTTATTTCCGATTCATTAGACTACCGAATATCTGACTTAAATTTCAAATTTTTATTTAATTATTAATTATTTATCAATGATTGCTGATCCTTTTTTTTACTATAGGTCAAGTTCAAGGCAGATTTACAGTTAAGCAACCTGCGAATGCGAACGAGCTAATGGTCACCAAATTTGACATATTATTCACAGCAGCGAATTTTACTTGTCATTCGAAAGCACACCAGAAAAAGTGTAAGGTTAAACTCTCGCGAATGTGGATTGCGTTTTACATGTGTGGAATGTAAATAAAATTTTACAGTTCGCGAAAAGCATTAGCGAAACCTAGTAGCGAAAAAGTGAGAATTTCAATATTTTTATATTAATCAAAGGATAAATTAAGCTAGTATTTTTGGTTGTAAATACAAACATGCTAAAAACGATTTGTTCGCAGTTAGAGCATTTTTAAAATTAAACACAACTATTGGCTGTTTCGTTAATCTTGGGTATACTGCAATCAATAATGTTTAAAAGTTTAATTTTTAGCTTTGGTATATTGAACTGATAGTTTTGAAATCTTGATTTTCGAATTATCTGTCGTTCTGGTATTAGACACGAAGCTCTCTAAACAGAACGCAATAGTCAAGTTTGTTCGATTCTACACATGCCAAATTACCAACTTCCTGTCTAAATCGGTTTTTTTCCATTTATGCAAAATGTTCGACAATGTTTAATTTGCATTTGTATGAAAGCGATCAAAAAACGTTTTCACATTATCCTCTTACTATTCCCGCTGGATGCCTAGTACCTCAACTAGAAATTTGGTAAGTAACTCCTTTTGGAAGGTCGTTGGTAGTACTAGACGAGAATTGAGGTGCGTGTTTTCACGGTAACTTCTTAATCCAGCAGCAGTTCTCCAGAATCAACGGTGACGTCCACAGTTTAAAACAGGTCAATAGAGATCCCTTATAATAAGCCATGTGTTGGAAAAAGAGTTGATGGCGGACGAACCCTATTTATATCTCCGAACAGGGCTACTGACCTTGAAAAAACTCCTGTTCTTAGGCATGTATACGGAGACTGGTCCTGCAAAGAGTTCTTTGGCAAAACTTAAGAGGGATATTAGGTTCAAATCGTAATCGGTGACTTGATAAGATGGAAAAGAAGAACGATCGTCAAGTACAGCCTTCCATTCAATATGTACGATTATAGCTAAAATGTCCGTCAATCCGCAACATCCAACCTTAAATCCAACAAGGCTGTTGAACCCCATGACCTACAGCCCGAACTGTTCAAAGCAGTTGGAAATGCTTGGTACAAAGCATACATCAAAGAATTTAGACAAGCTGATACGCTCTAATGGACAAAACGTTCAATAAGTTTAAAGTAGTAATGGATTTCGTCTAGAATAACTCGGAACCTTAACCAACTTGAACTGCTGAACTGGATGCTGGGCCTAACAGGAGATGCTTGTTAGTGAAAACCTAGAATCACTCCGAACTGTAGTGCCACCTACATATATATATATATAACTATTTGTAATATAAACTTATGGTAATAAACGCAAATAAAATTTCGGAAAATAGACGTTCGCGAAAAGTTCAAAGAAAATCTTTGAGTACTGTCTGTGAACCGGATGGGCGCAGCCCAGTTGGAATATGGAGCAAGGGTTCTATGTTCGAATCCCAGACAAAACACCTAAAAGTTTTTTAACGGCTCCACCTCTAGCTAGCGGCTTCGGACACGGCATTAAAAATTAGGCTACTTATGACACGCACAACACGAATGGTTGTGAGAAGCTAGCTAGACCCATCGAACTGTTGCGCCAAATATTTGTATTTGTATTGTCTCGGAATCGACCCATGGAACTCCCACTCAGTAACTACTCAGGTATGGCTCCAACCTACTCACAGTGCAGCAAAAACAAGCAGTTATTGACGAGTTAAAACATTTCATAACTACTATTTTAAGAAGTTTTTATAAAAAAGTCTTAACTCCCAAAAAAATATCCAACATTACATTCTAATCAAAGAAATGTTTATATACACATGTGTATTTTAATTATTAATCAGAAACAAAAAATAGAAAGAAAAAGTGTACATAAATACCATCAAGAGAAACACCTGTTCCCGCAATACTAGCTGGCCTCGGCTTCCGTGGTGTTGTTGCAGACCGTCTATGCACATATCCAGAAATAGACATAGTTGTGGATGTCGACATTGCACTTCCCGGTCTTGAAGTGTTGATGCTTCCCCCTGGTGTAACATCACCAGATCGAGAACCTGTCGATTTTTAAAAAAAAATTAACACTTTTCATAGACAATCAATTGATAATATTATGCATGTATGATTAACCAACTCCGTATCTGTCTATGGAACAATGTTAATGAAATAAACAATTAAAGAATTTAAAATAAATAAAAAGTGTAATGTACCATCACCTGCAAAAAATAAAACAAAAGAACCCAAACGAAAAAGAATACGCAAATAAATATCAACAAACAAATAAACTCAGTTGAAAGTAAGGAAAAAAAATTAGCCACATGATAAATGTGTTAGTTGAGTGTTGTGCATATCAAAAAAAAATTATCTGCTCTGATTCCTGGACAGCTTAACCTAAGCAACATAGCATTTCTACAATGTGAACATAGCGAAAATAGCCAACAAATTCATCTAGATGGAAAAGTAAAGCAATTATCCAACGAAAAAGTCAGCAAGCAGATGGGTTTAAAAAGAAAAGAGACTGCTTTCCCAAAACAACAGAAAATATGGAAATCAAAATGAGTATATAAATGCATAAATCGATTGTTTGTATCCATTTTTACTTGGAGTTTGTAATTTGTTTTTTTTTTATTCGATTGGATTAAATGGAAAACACACACACCTGTTGTAACACTACTCTGGGTGGCATTTCTGTCATATTTTGAGTGGCGTGTTAGGTATTTTTTAGTTGCGGCAGCATTGCGAGCTGTTAGTTGAGTCATACTCTTGCAAGCGTCCATTTTGCTCAATGGACGGAAGGTAGCCCCAACTGAATCGATATGCTTCAAATGATTTTGCTTCGAATGTCCAGACGATACTAAGTGGGTCATGCTGCGAGACATATTTTTACGACTTCCGCTGTTTCGGCTTCTCTTGGCTGCGGTGCTCGAAGAATCTAGTGACTCAGTTTCCATTAGCATCTCTAGCTGATGCTGTCGTTCGCGTTCGATAATTGCGCGAATATGTTCACCATTTCGGCGAACAGGTTGCGCCAGTTGATCCAGGCGATTCATCGAAAAGGCACATCCTTTAGAAACATTCATATACACAGGCATGCATTTACATTTTTGGTTTTTGGGTTGTTGTTGACGACAGTACGACATTAGGTTTGCGTTGATTTTTGTGTACAAAGTTGTTATGAATGAATGATAAATGAGGGAAATTTTTGTTTTAAATTATATAATATAAAATAAAATCACTAAAAATAGGCAAGCCAAATTGCATTAAAAACTCTAGCAAAGCATTCAGAACAAATTATCTAGATCATCATCCTCAATTAAAAATAAAGGAGGTTTGTTTCTTTTAAAGAATCTAACAGAGAAAAAGTTGCCGATACTACTTCAGAATTTGTTTGATCTTATCTCTAATATAACCTTTCTCAGTTATAAAACAAACGAAAATATTCGATGATGAAATATAGCTGAATAAGGGGGAGAGTTTGTGTATGTTGAATAGCTTACCTGGCGTTCTGGGAGTGTTGCTTAAAGAAGATTTCGATCCGTAATGAGTGTCCCTCGGGCTAGGGATTGTTGGCATAAGATCTGTTTTTCTCCTTGCCACACTTCGAAAAGCAATCTGAGCCGTATCGACGTTATCTTCTGTAATGTGGTTTTGCTTATGTTATAGTATATTTGTTCTCATTGTTTACGAAAAATAAATGTCAATGCTTAAAACTTGTAAGAGCTTAAAAAACCAAAACTAGCTTCGTTAGATCTGCATGCTTTTTAGACTGCGCTGAGAATGCGATTTTATTTTTCTCAAAAGTTATGTGTTTTATCTTCAAATCTAAAGAATTGGGTTGAAGACTCATGTTCGATGATGCAAATTGTAAAGATACTGTATTCTAAAAGTTATAAAAAGGAGCTTTGAGTTATTTGCTTCAAGTTGAAGATGAATTTGTTTTTGATTTGTTTTGTATTGTCAACGCTACATTAATAACTGTTTTCTAACCTGCAGTGTACCCTAAATATGGAAAAATTGCGTTCTGTATAGCTATCCGATAATATACGGGTAAAAATGAAAATAAAAGTCTCTTGTTTCTTGAAGAAAATTAGTGAAATTTAGCTACATATGCCTAGTTTATATTTTAATAGGTTCCTACCGACATTGTGACCTATAGCATAGTTTCTCATATTAATTTGAAATAGTATTCTATATCTACCCTGAATTAGAATGCGAAAAATACATCAGAGGATTATCAAGAAGAAAATGGATAAGGAAAATTGGTTTAAAAAAATTATTTAGAGGATCTAAAAACAAAAAAAAAAAAAAACACATTTTGTTGTTTAGATTGTAATAAAATTCGAAACTTTACATGTTTACAACGGTTGTACCATCGGTGTTTCAACTCGCCTTTTAACTTGTGTGTTTGCGTTTGTATAAACAGTTGTACATACATATAAAATTCAATTCATTTGATTTGTGGAATGCGAAGTAAAAATACAACTGGAGACAAATATATCTTGTGAAAATCTTACGCATAATGATATGTATGTATGTCTGCACTGATATCGGTACAACTAACATATTGAATAGTTCACTTAGGTGTAGTTCAGAAAAGCCAAGTTTCCTCAAAACTGCCTGTAATGGTTTTGAATAAAATTCTAATATTAAACACCACAAATCTGTATTCATACCGACATAGATATATAAGTACTGGAAATTGACCATACTCGGTTCTATGCCTATTAGACAAAAATAAACTTCTCACACAAAGTGACATTTGGGGAGCATAAATATTTATGCGAAAAACCAATTCTGGTGAATTTACATGAGAATTAATAATATCGCGAATAAACAAGACCGAAGATACCTTACGCCTGGAACTTAGATGCAGACAAATTTGGTTAAAATCTCTAGATTGAAAATATCCACCAAACTTATATTTGTCGTATATAATGTAAACGTACATACATATGTATGTATGTACATATACATATGTATGCATGTACATATACATATGTATGCGGAGGTAAAAACTTTATAATTCTACCACAAATCAAAAACATTGAATACCATTTAACATTGAAGCATAACAGTTGTCGCCCTGCCCAAACGAACGTATTTAAAGTATTAACTAAGAAAACATATCAGACTAAACTTAATTGCAAATTAAACTTTTATGTCGTTAGGTTTATCTTTTCATAACTACAGTACAGACACATCACTCTTTGCACACTCATGCACACAAATATTTGAAACAAAAACAGTTATTTCGATCATGCACTTTGACGAAGTTTAATTCATAAACAAAGATAATAATCACGATGCAGGCAAAAACAAAAGGTAAAAACGTGTGATTATTGATTTTTTTTGTTTCGATTAGTTTTGAAAACAAAAAATGTGTTTGGTGCTTTTTCTTATACACACCACCCTCACCCTTGAACATAGTTTTGGAATATTGTTTGCGCGAAGCAGAACAATGTGTTGTGGTAGTAGAGGGCTCGCCTATGTTTATTTCACTTCCAACAATGGACAAGGAGAACCTTTTGGGAGGCTCATCATTCGAATATCCCCAATTAAAAACTTCGTACATAGATGATGACTTACGACGATGATCTATATGTGGATAGGTAGTAGTAGTAGTAAAGTAAATTTGTTGTGTGCGTGCATGAAATAACATAACAATTAACACTTCATTCAAACAATATTACATTTCTTCTTTTTTTTGTTGCTTTTTGCTTGTAACTAGTAGTTAACATATATTCTTTTGATTTTATCTCAATGATCTTTTTTAATTGGATAATACATAAATGTTTCTTGTAAACCAAGTGAATTTGCGAATATAACCAAAAAACGTACTTAAAATAAACATGAATTACCAAAAGAAAAGTTCAACAAAAGTGTGGAATCAAACGAAAATAATGAAATCAAATATCTGATAAATTGTTCGAGAACAACGAATTTTTAGGATATAAATAATATTGCCGTAAATTAAGTGATACCAAATGTTACTGATTCACTTACCGTCATGTCGATCTGCTCCACTGGCTGATGTTGCTCGCTTTTTTGAACCGTCTGCAAGCTCCCTCTCGGAACTTCGACGGGAGAGTGAAGCACCAGTATAAGCAACATTTGTTATAGATGTTGACCTATAATATAGGTAGTGCGCAATGACCACAAGTAAATAAAAAAAAATAATAGAAAAAGAGTTGAATGAGTATATTGTTGTGCGCTCATTATCTTTGCTTGGAATTAGGAAAAACGGGTGTTCATCTCAAAACAAAAAAAAAATGGAAAAAGAAGTGAGAAGAGAAAGATATGAAATAAATTCAAGAATACCGTCGATGACCCCAATAAATGCTGGGCGAAACCGTTCCAAAATCTGCAGGCTCCAATAAACGAGGTGTTGATGAACCAAAAGCAAAGCCAATTGAATTTCTTTCGCGTTTCTTCGTCTCCAATCTGGCCTCTCTCTCCTAGTTGCGTAATAAAAGTAAAAGTAAGTTATGAATATATATGTAATACCATCATCTGAACATGTGCAATTGTTCGTTAATTAGACTCATTTTTAATGTTTTGTAGTCCTTGCACGGTTAACTTACCTGATTTTTTCTTAAGATGTATTCGCGGCGCTCTTTTTCGGCTTCAATGATTGCTTTTTTTCGTTCTTCGACCTGTTGCCGTTTCTCGGTGTCACGCAGCCTTATCTCCTCGATGCGACGTTTCCTTTCTTCTTCTTTTTGCTCCCGATATTTTTGTGCAGCTTCGGCTTGAGCTTTGAGCTCTTCAATTTTCTTTTGTCTTTCTTCATTTTGTCGCTCTCTTGCTAATCGCAGTTTTTCTTCACGGTCTCTGGCAACTGTGCATTTGGATAGCAGTAAAGGTTATTATTATTTTTTTTCTTTGAAGAACTATAACAGTGTGAATTTTTAATTAGACAAGTTTTTTTTCTTTCTTTCATTTAATGTAAGATGCGAATGAGTGTAAGAAACAAATAAAATAAACGTAATTACAGCTTAATTGTATCATAGGTTACTAGCACTGTTAATAATGGACTAAAGTTAGATTCTTTTAAGTGGTCGCGGTTTTGCGTAGTACATTTTTAAATCACAGAAAATTACAACAACATTTTTATTAAGCTTTGTTTTTACAGAAGCGAAATGAACACATTGATAAGTTTTTATAATTGAGTCGTCTTCTTTCCTTTATACAAAAAGCAGGGTAAAAGCGATTGGAAGTAGAAATAAAAATATTTTATTTTCTTGAATGAGATTTCGTAGAACATAGTATGTATGCATGTAGGTATATAGGTACATATTTATATAGCAAACGAAGCCAGACTGTCTGCCAGACTTTCTAGTAATTAAATGAAATCAGTCAGTCTTTTTTATATACATTTTACATTACTAGATATACATTTTACAGACTAGATATACAGTCGAATCCCAAATTCTCCTCTAACTTTCATTTCTACTGTACAATTTCACCTAAGTCGAAGTATTTTTGGTATATACAGCTGTGTTCAAAAAAATAGTAGTGCGCTTTTAGTTATCACGATTTTAAAAATTTCGAAAAGTTCCGTTATGTCCAAGCTGAACGGAGTATGCAGAAATTTAAGACAAAACTTAACAAAGAAAATAAGGTACATAAATTTCTATTAGCATGTCAAATGTAGGATCAGTCAGGCTCTGAAGTATCAGTGAACCAAAAAGGTCTGTTCAAAAAAATAGTAGTGTGCAAGTTTATTTAGAAAAAAACTAATTTAGAGTTCAAATTAAAGCTTTAATCAAACAAATAACAACAAATAGATATTTTTTACTTTAAGTGGTTACAAAACAAATTTCAAACTTTTATACAGTGGGTCAAAAAAAGCACTGCACTGAAGAAACAACAAAATTTATTTGAAAACTACGTGCAGATAGAAAAACATAAAGAAATCGCGGAAATAATAGGATACACAGCCTCGATGATTGCTAATGCAATTAAGTTCAAATCCGAGCCCAAAAGTTGCGTACGAAAAGAAAAACAACGGATTTAGATGATAGACAAGTTGTTCGATGCAGTAAAATGCACTCTTCTGCACCATCTAATTCTATCCAAAGGAGCTAGGGCTAACGATTAGTGCTGTCACAATCCGTAGGTGACTGTTAGAAAACAATTTTTATGCTCGCAGTCCTCATAAGCTTCCACTGCTCAACAAAAAGCATAGAGTAACTCACATAAATTTTGCTAAGGAACATGTTACCTGGCCTGTAGAGAAATGGTGCAATATATTACGGACCGATGAGAGCAAAATTGTTCTTTTTGGTGCAGTTGGGTCCCGTCAATATGTTCGCCGCCCCCCAAATACAAAATATCACCCAAAATATACAACAAAGACCATAAAGCACGGAGGTTCGAATATAACGGTTTGTAGCAGATTTTCCTATCAAGGTGTAGGACCAATCAATCTCATTTCCGGAATCAAGCACCAAAACATGTGTGTTAACATTCTGGCAGGAATGATGTTGCCTTATGCAGAAGATGAAATGAGGGTTATTTGTGTCTTCTAGCAGTATAATAACCCGAAACATACCAGTTAAAATGCTAAGGAATGATGGGGCTTAGGGTAATGATGTGGCCTGCACAGTCACCTGACATTAACCCTACAGAAAACTTATAGTGCGACTTAAAGACTGCAGTAAGACAAGCAAAGACAGCAAATAATCCGAATCTTTGGCAAGTAGTACGAAGCGCATGCCAAAATATTTCCGTCAAAAGATGCCTGGACTCCATGCCACGTCGATGCAAATCTGTACTAAACAATTAGGGATTAACAACTAAGTATTCAGGTGAACTTATGTCTTAGAGTAGTTTTGATAAGAAATATCTAACATATTTTAATTTTTTTCAGTTTTAAGCAAATACTACTATTATTTTGAACATGGGATTTTTTCTCTCTCTTCTTTTTTTTACGCGTATTTTAAAGTACAAAGTCTTAAATATTATAAAGTATCAATGAATTAAGACATAAATATATCCTTTATCTATCCTGATCTTAAAAATTAAAAAACAAATTTTTGTTTTGCAACAGAGCTATTAAAACCAATATGCCTAGGAGCACTTCTATTATTTTGAACACAACTGTACTTGGTTTATACTCGTTGATTAAGTGGATTTCATTCGTACGTATGAACTGCAACACACACTTTTATAAACGGATCAAAAATATGTTCTCGGTTTTTGTTAGAAAGGTAAAATTTCTTTGAATACGACTTCACGGTTACCATAATTGAAGTAAATTGATGAAAATGTGTAAAATATTTTGTTCATTACCATGAAAATGATAAGAAGAAAACGCGGAAACTATTGAATAAGTGAACGATAAAACCGCAAGAGACATTTAAAGATCCAGTACATCTCTCAATATCATTGATTGCTATACATTTCAAAAGATACAGTAGCGAACAAAAAAATGCAAACGATTACATCAACGGCAATTACCGTTGTTTTACCTCTTGTAACGGTAACCAATCTATTTGTCCTTTTCAGATATTTGTTTCCTTGTATACACAATTGATTTCTAGCAGCAGTATGTAGTTGACCTTCTGCTAGTGTTTGAAAATTTACATTAAGTCCGTAAATAAGAAATTTAATACGAGCAAAAAAAATGCAAACGCCAAATATGACTACGAAAATAAGTACAAAACCAATTTTTTTTTTTGTTTGAATCAATTGTAATGTGCAATAATTAGAAACAACTATCGACTGGATGAAAAGAAGCAATTATTGCGACTGTTAAAAACGGAAGATTTATGAAGGATATCGCTCAGGAGTTTGATGTTGCAACATCAACCATTTCGCGCATTGTGTCCCGATATCGGGAAAAAGGGGACATCAATCGCAAAATTGGTAGTGGGCATCCTCGCAAAGCAACTTCCCGACAAGATCGTGAGATCACGAAACAAGTGAAAATCCATCCCCTAAGGACTCCCGTGGAAGTTACTGACTACGTAAATGAACATTTGGAAGTCAACGTAGGAGTACCTACAGTTAGGCGACGACTGAGGGAGTCGGAACTGTATGCAAGACGACCAGTTAAAAAACCGTTCATAAGTTCCATCAATAGTAAGAAACGGCTTGATTTTGCGAAGCGCCACATGAATTGGACGAGCAAGCAATGTGCAAAGGATTATGGAGCGATGAGAGAAAGTTTAATTTGTTCTCGCCAGATGGCTTTCGCTATGTGCAAAGGCCTCCTGGACAAAGGTATAGCCCCAGATATCCGACACGGGGGCCTTTTTGAAGGTTCATTCTCTCGTCAAGGAGTGGGTCAATTGTGTCAGGTAACCGGTCGGATGTATCAGAAAATACGCGAAAATCATATGCCTCCACATTTGCTTTCGAATATGCCTGCAACAGCTTATTCCAACACGACAATGACCCAAAACACACCAGCAGGTTGGTCAGAAGCTTCCTGGAAGAGGAGAATGTTCGTGTTTTGGAGTGGCCAGCGCAATCTCCCGAACTCAATCCCATTGAAAATTGATGGGATCTTGTAGATCGGGAGATAAGGAAGCGAAAGCCATCGAATTGCACTGAGCTGATGGCAAGAATACGGTCAGAATGGGACCAAATATCTCCGGACTTATTGGTCTCGCTAGTTGACTCAATAACTAATAGATTGAGCGCCGTTATTGCAAATAAAGGGTACGCAACAAAATATTAAGCTATTCTACTTGTTGTATTGAATATAATTAAAAAAAAGTGAATAAATGTTAATTTTTCAGTTTTTTAAAGTGTTTGCATTTTTTTTTTGCTCGCCTTCAAATTGATATTTATGAACATTTTTAATATAAAATTCTCTTCCACTTAGATTTTATAAAAATCGGCTCTGCATAAGAAAAGAAAAATCAGTCTTAAAAGTCTGTGCAAAATTTCGAAGCTCTACCATGTAAAAGCAAAATAAGACATACAGAAAAAGTTCAATCCGTTTGAAAAGGATGGAATTATACCCTAACATTCTTCTTTTATATCAGTCCCACTAAATTATTACGATAACCTCGAACGTTTAGGGATGTAACATATGTATGTTTCTAGATGCAAAATATCATCGTACGGGGAATTATATACAATGTGAATACATACCTAAATATTAGTATTTTCAAATATTTCAATTTCATGCAAAATGGGAAAGTCAAACATAACAGTTGGAGGATTTCAAAAATGATCACGAACGGAACGACATGGCTCAATCGTTTTCGTTATTTCTACTAATCTTTTTATACTTTATAGGGTCTATTATATTGTAGGAAATGAAAAATTATACACAAGAAAACAAAACAAAATAAGAGGACATTGAGAGATTAATTAGTGTTCATCACGCACTTTACTTATTCATATGCACTGAATTTTAATTTGGGTTGCAAAGCTTTATACTATGCGTGTTCTATGACATTCTTGGCATGTTTAAAGACAATTTCACATTTACATGGCTGGTACCCAAAATCGAAGAAGTTCCACGTATATATCAAAAATGTATCTTACTACTTACAGCACTAATAATTCTATTTTTTATTTAAATTGTTTGTTTTATTTAAAAAGTTTTTTTTTTAAATTGAATTTTTCTTAAGTTTTTTTTTGTGAATAATTATTGTTTTTCTTTATGTAAACAATAATAAAATAAAAAAAAATGTTTAAAAACTATTTAATATCTAAGTTTTTCAATGAAATTTAAACTGATACTTGGTGGTCCAATTGTTTTGTCCGTCACTGTACATACACTTGTGGCCATATAATTAAGCAACAAAGCAAATACACCCAATTATTTCCAATAATATTTTCCTGTATCAATTAGTGTAAACTTTCTTTAGTAGTTACTAACTTACATTATCTCTGTATGAAAACTACATGTCAATTGGAGATTAAAGGTCTTTTGTTTTTAAACAGCGCGCAGTTATTTCTTATAGGGTCGTAGTGCTAGTGGTCACATAATTAAGCCATTTCATTTAAAACAGGTAGATTTAATATATTCGTAGACGACTTTTTATCAAAATGCATTTCAATCATTTGTTTACTTATTTGGAGTGAACAAGTTAATATCTTAACAGAAATGGGAAAAGATAAAGCTTTTACCCCATCAGAAAGGAAGATCATCTGGGAATGCTTCCAAAAACAAAAAAATGTTACGAAAGTAATACAAGCTTTAGGTTTTTCGCGACATAAAGTAAGGAACGCAGTTCAGTTTTATAAAAAAACAACTTTTTGAGGATCTGTCCAGAAAAAATCCGCGCAAAACCACTCCAGCTGAAGGCAGGCAACTCATCAGGCGGTCCAAAGCGGATCCCATTTTTACATCTGTGCAATTAAGAGCCCAAATGGAAACGGACTGTGAGGTGAAAATATCGGCAAGAACCATACGCAGACGACTTCAAGAAAAAAAATTGAATTAACGAATCGCGAGAAGTAAACCGAACCTGTCGCGAAAAAATATTGCTCGAAGATTACAGTTCGCAAGGGAACATCTCCATAAAATCAAAAATTTCTGGAATTTGGTCGTCAGGAGCGATAAATTCAAGTTCAACGTTTTTGGGAATGACGGACGACCATACGTTAGGTGTCCTCCATTAAAAAAATTGGACCCAAAATACACAAATAAAACGGTTAAACATGGTGGTTCATCAGTAATAGTTTGGGTGTATTTCACCTCATCTGGATTGGGCCCTATTATTCAAATAAATGGAAAAATGGCAGGTGAAATTTATTGGGATATTCTCGACAGCCATTTGAATAGCGATACGCCCATACTTGACGCTAGCCTGGATATTTCAACAGGATAACGACCCGAAGCATTGGTCTCGGGTCGTGAAGTCCTGGTTGGACTGGAACTCTATCCAAGTCCTAGAGTGGCATCATAAAAAGGCCGGTTGCGTCTAGAAAACCCATGAATAAGTCTTCGTTTTGGAACATAATCCAACAAGACTTTAATAAAATAACCGCTTCCCAATGTGCATCGCTGGTAGGCACAATGAAACGTATTCCAAAATAAAGTAAATTAAGTATAAATGATCTTGATTGCAAATAATTATACATATGTCCACTTGATCTTATGGAATTTAAACAAATTTTGTGCTAAAACTAAGTGTTTACTAAATGTTTGTTAAAAATAAGATGATATATGAATTTCTAATATAAAATGTATATTTTCCTATAAAAAATTAATTTCGTTACGTGAATAAGATTCTTGATTTTGAACTAAATGATTGGCTTCATTTTAGTGGCTTAATTATATGACAAGTGTATATACATCCATAGGTGCATATTAAAAGAATTTAATGTTTATGCATATATTTGCATATAGTTATACATAGATGCCTTCAGGTACAACACATGTCAATTTGTTACCTAAAGTATTTTTTCCCAACACCGGAATTCTAAGGAAAAAATATGTGAATTCATGGTTTTCGAATTTGAAAAGTGAAAGTCAATTCATTTACGAAACGAGTTCGTAATTACGTCATATCAATAACTTTCACTTCACTTGATTCCAAACTAAATAGAAAACAAAAAATATTTTGCAGCATCAGTTACAATTGCGCGATGCAAATTTCTATCTTTAATGGCAGTGAAATAAAAGAGGTAAAAGAGCACACAAACACGCTCTAAAATGCTTCTTTCATAGTTTTTTATACTTAGCGTCGTATACACGAGGACGAACCTTGAACTACATACATATGTAAAAAATATATTCATTTTTTCGTATATGTATCAAGCTTAAGTTAAACATTTTTCTTTAACGGTCTAATGAAGATGTTGAATCGAACTCTGCCACACACGTCCTTGCCGAGATTTAATATAGAACTCAATACTTATTATCGTAAGTATATTTTTACAGTAAGTTTACGTTACTGCACACCTTGTCGTGGTGTAGAGGTCAATGACTCTCCCCAAGCAATTGATGTTATAAAGAGAACAAATCTTACATGGATAGGTGGATCAACTTGTCTAGTGACGAAACAAATTTGGTCTAAGCGCTCAAAGAATTTGATCTCCCTCAATAGACTACACATACATATGTATATAGGTATTAAAATTTGTATGTGTCATAATCAAACACTGTCTTATAGGCAAGTGCGCCACAAGACTGGCCCTTTTTACGAATGATTTTTGCAGAAGCTGCGTGGATGAAGAAGAGTAGGAAACGATTCCCCAATGCCCAGCTCTCTCCCGCATTAGAAAGCTTCACTTAGGACCATTCATATAGACATCATAATAATATAGACATAGTCTCCTACCCTTCATTAGAAGTTCGAACTGGTTTTAACGAGTATGTAGAGAGGAATTTATACCTTCGGTCCGTGTGGTATAACAACGGACCTTCTATTGGTCTAAGTGTGCCTCCTCAACCAAACCAAGTATATTTTGAGGCCTTCTAAAAATTTGAACAATAGGCACTATGACAAAACGAGGCCTTGACCTGTACATATTTTATGTAGCAATACTAATACTGGGTCATTGCTTTATACAATTCGGTATTGATTGATATTTATAATGCAAAGATGAAAAATCTTCTCAACAGTAACTTTGATTCAGTCGCATTCGATCTCTGACATGGGTCACTGATTCAATGATTCAAAAATGGGCGAAAGCATTTGTAGTATCTCCACTCCGCTGCCAGACCACTGTACCCTGTTATTCAGGCAGAAGTCCGAGAAACCACGTTCAGAATTTCAATTAAATCCAAAGAGAGGAGTGGTATTGTTTTCTATATAGACAGTCAAGCAGCGGTAATGGCCTTTGAATAATACAATTTAAATCGGAAAGTTTTTATGGAAAAGAATTTAATATGAAAAGTTTGCATGTAGATCTCCCATGCTTGTTATCCCATTTTCTATAATGATATCACCATAGATCGTTTCTTGGTCTAGATAAATGTTTTCCTGCTGCATGGAGGCAACTATCACTCAACCCAAAACAGGTGCTAACAATAAAACCAAGAGATAAAACCAAGTAGGTTGTTACGATACGTCCGACGCCTAATTCATTTCTTTTTAGCCTCAGTAATGACGAAATGATCCGGTATTTCTTGAGGTCAAATCGGCAAACCTCACAGCCGGACCAAAAGGGATGCAGCAAAGCGGAAGGATTCTGAACCACGCCAGAAATGAAAAAGATTAAGCGGAAGTTTTTGGGACACTCTAATGTCTCTCTTTCCTACTTTGCGATTATATTTAGAACATTTCTATATAGACAGTCAAGCAGCGGTAATGGCCTTTGAATAATACAATTTAAATCGGAAAGTTTTTATGGAAAAGAATTTAATATGAAAAGTTTGCATGTAGATCTCCCATGCTTGTTATCCCATTTTCTATAATGATATCACCATAGATCGTTTCTTGGTCTAGATAACTGTTTTCCTGCTGCATGGAGGCAACTATCACTCAACCCAAAACAGGTGCTAACAATAAAACCAAGAGATAAAACCAAGTAGGTTGTTACGATACGTCCGACGCCTAATTCATTTCTTTTTAGCCTCAGTAATGACGAAATGATCCGGTATTTCTTGAGGTCAAATCGGCAAACCTCACAGCCGGACCAAAAGGGATGCAGCAAAGCGGAAGGATTCTGAACCACGCCAGAAATGAAAAAGATTAAGCGGAAGTTTTTGGGACACTCTAATGTCTCTCTTTCCTACTTTGCGATTATATTTAGAACATTTCTTCGACATATAACTTGTGGACGAGCTCGTAGAAGCAGTCCTTAGTACTAAGGACCGTGTCACTATCTATTATACAACTGAAACACAGACACAACTGGAATTGCAGATATACACTTATACTTGAAATATTTATTTATGTATAAGTGAATCACTTCCACATCAAATCAGCTTAAAAGCATATTTACCAATATAGTACAAAAGAATATTAAAAGAATATACTGCAGCGACTAGTTACTAACTATTGCAGTCAAATACACGTCGATCACCAGCTTTTACTTAACGAATAACCTTATTTAAGGTTACAAACTGATTCGACAAAATAAATACAAGAATTTAAATGACTTTCTTAAAAAATAGTTATTCATTTACATATGACATTGTCGCAGATAAAGAATTGATTTTATACCAGTTACCTAAAAAAGATTTAGCGACAAGGTCTTTCTGCAATTATATATATTGTGCTCAGGAAGAAAAATCATCTAAGTCCATTCGCTATGTGAAAATAGGTAGCCAGGCAGCAACCAATCAATATTCGACCTAGTAACACGCAAACAGAGATAATTGCTCTGTTGTTTTCCGGAACTCTGTGTATGAATGGGTAGGTTAAGGGATCAATTGCGTAGTTGTACAATAACTAACTTCGCAGTGCTTCCGTAAACAGATTTGTAGATTTGGTCGTAGAAAATTATTCCTAATAAATGGAACCTTAGCATCACTTACCCGATCTACCCTCCACTATCTAAGCTGCCACAACTTTACATATCTGCATAAATATATTAGACCTCCATCGTCCAGAAGAAAAGTACGCATAAGTCGTCTATATGGATAAGACATATGTCTTATCTGCGGACGAACAACAACGCAGTAGTATCCAAACCAACTTGAGGTGAGCAACTAGAAATAATTAGCCAAAAAATGTACTAACCATACACATACATATGTATGTATGCTTTATGGTTCAGTCACAGGTCCACACCAGACTGTAGCACCACCTAAATCAGTTAAATAGAAGAATCCTAAGTTCAACTTAATTCCTTTCTTGTAGTTACTTTACACAAAAGCTCTCTTGAAGGTGAGACTAAAACTTTTACTAAATGTTTTTTAATATGTGTATCAAGGTGTATCAGTTAATGGATTAAGCCGTGTCAATGGCAAGCTTCTAACCGAAATTTTAAGACAAATGAAATGTATTACTCTCAAAAAATTGTCTCCGGGACAGCCTTCAAACTTTCTATACACTCCACTCCACTCATCTGTAAATAATTATCACTGTTAATTTTTTACAAAAATATGCACAATTAATGTGTCAATGTGTGCATTACATTATGTATGTATAACTGCAATCATTACTTTCATGATTCATCTACATAAGTCAAAACACTGGGTTTGAAAAGAGTAAAGATCAAATTACCAATAATCGCAATAGTTCCCAAGATGTAACTGCTATTTCAAATTGTAATATTATTTGCGACAGCCATATTCAGCCCTTAATAAAAAATGTATATCCCCTAATTTGGTATAATTAAGGATATAAATGTAGGAACCATCACTGCAACAGTTTTATGTACATAAACGGACGATACCGACACACTTAAACCAAACCAGATACATTTTAATACCATTGATCTACCACTAATTACAAGCTTTTTCCGTGAATAGCTACCCCGAGATAATACAATCGACAATTGAGATATGTAGTTAGCCAGCGAAACTCTATATATGTAAATATATAGGTAAATATTAATTCATTCTGTGAGCTGAATGAGAAAAAAGCGACAACTTAAGCGACCTGCAAATGAAAGTTTAACTGTCACTGAAAATATTCATTTTTCTTGCTGTTAAAGCACATAGATCACAGGGCTTTCTTCAAAAATTCAATAAGCCTCTAGACATTTTACAGCCATAGTCTAGTGCTCGCTAGATTAAAATTTCATCTTGTAACATCTTGTAACTAAGGCCGTATACAAACGTTTTCATCTCAAGTGATTTTTTTTTTGTTCTTTTATAGTACTTAATTTTTTCCGTGAAAAATAATAACAATTTAATTAGGTAATAATAAGTTAAACAATTTAAGTAAATGACCATTTTGTATGATTTTCGCTACTTAAAAAATAACATATAAAACACTATAAATATTTAATAAATTCAATTAATTTTTTACATATGTACAGTGGTGGACACGAATTTAGCACAATCAAAGTGATTACTTTGTTTTTAAATTTTCTGTTTTTTTTTTCTTTCTAAGTAAATGCATATTTTTACTGAATTGCTCATGTCTATACCCAGAATATATTCCATAAGTTCAACGAAGAAATTTCGATTAAGTTTGTGAAACATCGTTAGTTATTGTCATTCACGCGTGTTAATAGCTGGACATGAAATTAGCATATTTGGAATATTTTGTAATTTTTCAGGTTTTTTTTGTTTTAAATCCAAATAACTTTTAAGGTAATTATACGGTTTCAAGTGCTGAACTAAGAAAAATGAAAAAAAAGTGTAAATAGTTATGGCAAAAGGACAGTGGTCCTTAGAAGAGAAAAGGGCTCTTATTTTGCAAATGAAAGACAAAGGTAAGACAGTTCCGGAGATTTCTCAATTCTTGGAGTGTTTGAGAAGATGGTGTATAACGCTATTAGGCATTTTCAAAAGTTTGGGGTAACAAAAAATATTAAAAACCACGCCGAATCATTTATCGAGCTTATGCTAAAGACCCGCTTAAGGGCTCCAGTGACCTAAAGAATGAGCTTCCATCAGAATACGGTATAACTGTGTCCTCAAGAACAATAAGGCGGCGGCTAAACGAACAAAAACTGCGGGGGTGCATAGCGCAACGGAAACCTTTAGGGTCGAAGAAAAACTTGAAGGCCAGGATAGAGTTTCCAAAAGACCACACTGTTAAACCACTTTCTTTTTGGAAGAATGTTCTTTGGTCTGATAAATCAAAGTACACAATAAAGAGGTAAAATAAAATAAAATGGTAAAGAATCGTTGGAGTGATATTGAACATCATATCGCTCAAAAAAAAAACCAAACAATTTGACCGAATTGTGGCAATAGATTCAAAAGGCGTGGTATGCTATTCCAAACCAGCGCTGCGAGGCTTTGGTAGAAAATTTACCTCGACGAGGCGCCGCAGTCCTGAAGAAAAAGGGATTTCCTACTAAGTACTCGCAAAACTTATGAATAAATGACGGTAAGTTGGTTACATCAATAGTTTTTTTCCTAATAATAGCAACTGTGCTAAATTCGTGTCCAGGCTATTAACGGCGATTTTGTATTTTTTTCCTTAGAGGTATAATGTATATCAATAGTTTGGATGACTAACAAAAGTTACTTATAAATGAAACCCAAAAGTGTGAATAGTTTAATTTTTTTCAAAACATATAAAAATATATATAAATAGTTTTTCTTTACTAAAATGAGTGCGCTAAATTCGTGACCACCACTGTATGTACAATATTTTTTTTTAATGAAAAGAAAAAAAAAGGAAGTTAAAACTTTTATCAGTATCTATTACAAAATTTTTCAAAAACTATTAATTATTCAAAACAATTCCCAAACAAAAGGAAACTAAAACCAGTTAACCTTAAAACAACGTTCTCAAATCACAAAAATTAATGTATTGAAAAGGCGAACGCCAAGCAATAAAAAAGAAAGTCGACTTAAGTCATTTTTATGATAGTTGAAATATCGAACGTTCGTCAGACGCCGTGAGAATTGAAGCCATGGATTTTTGGTGTTATCTGGGAATCGAATCTCGAAGCCATAGTTCAATAGTTCGACGCACAAACCACTGAGCAACGACGTCTATTCAAAGTTTCATCTTATTTATAATATATTAATAATAAACGATTCCTTGATTCTGCTTAGGCTAACATCTTTTTGAAAACACAATATCCGTGTTGGTTTTTGCAGGTAATGTACCCTAACTCTAACTCGACCTTCACGAATGACAATCTTCTGTTGGCATTAAAACCAGTGATTTTGTCCCTTAGCTACTTTTGCAAAACTTAACTTTTCCAACTGGAAAATCCAACCCTTCACTGAAAAGCATTGGTAAAATTTTCTACAAGGCTTGTTATGGCATCTCGTTGGTACTATTTTGAAAGGTTGTAACCCCTTTTCATTAAAACTGAAGAGAAGAAACTTTCACCAAACCATTGCAGAAACATGATGATAATCTCGTTGGACCCTAACAGTTTTTCATTTATTAAACAGTTCCAGAATTATCTACATTCGAATGGGATTTCTAAGAAGTCTTGTTACTCTTTATGACAAAAGCTAAAAATAAAAAATGGACTTATTATCGAACTTGTTTAGATAATTTCCAATGTTCAAGTGAGTTTAGGAAAAACTACTCTCCAAATACTCTTAATACGTCTGTACATACAGTTTTTGCTGGTTTTTGCTGGCATTTGTCACTGAGTTTGACTTAACTAAACTTAAAAGATCAGGTGTCTTCGATTTGGCTACTAATAAAATGGCTAAGGGTTAAAACAAAAATTGTATAGCCAAAAACTACAAAATGCCATCACCGACAATGTGTGACATTATAAAAAAGTTTCGGAATGGAAGACGGGTCGAAAACATTCACTGTGGGCGTCTCATAAAAACCACACTCCGACCCGATCGCCAAATTAAGAAAATGATCCTTAACGATCCTTTCTTGTCTTCAAAAAAGATTGTTAGTGAGCTCAATCTTTCAATTGAAGGAAGCACCGTACGCAGGCGTTTAAGAGACGCTGATTTTTGTGCTTTTCGACCAGCGAAAAAAGCCTCTACATAGACAAGAAAGGTAACATTTTTTACTTTCTTTGCTAACGCTAATCGCTTCTTTCCAAGAAACCATTTGAATTGGTCAGCAATGAAGTGGAACACGACGAGAGTAAGTTAAACTTGATTGCTTCCGATGGAAGTATTCATGTTAGACGATAGAAGGGTACACGTCTTCAGCCAAGACATTGTCGTACATTTGTAAAACATGGAGGATGCTCAATTATGGTGTGGAGATGTTTTTCTGGTGAGGGATGTGGACCAATACATGAGATTAGGGGTATTATGGATCGCTTTCAGTATAGGGACATACTGGAATCCGTAATGATGTCATGGAAATGCCACTGCGTTGGGTTTATCAATATGATAATGACCCAAAACTTTTATCAAAGTTGGTTAAGGAGTGGTTTGCGCAGAAAAATGTTGTTGTGTTGGAATGGCCCTCTCAATCGCCCGATTTAAACCCTATCGAGAACTTGTGGGCTATTTTAAAACGACTGGTAGAGACAAAAACGAACGCATCCAAAAACGCACTTATGTCTTCGCTAAAAAACAAAACGAGAACCTACGTATGTAGGTTCAATCAATGCGATGCTTCAAGTTCTGCTGCGTCCCCTCGCAAAATAAAAGTAAGAGTTGCAACTTCAGCTAGAGTCCTGGGACTGCGCAGAGTAATTGAACAGTGTCCAAATCCCGGAAGGTCATTTATGTAACTGAAACGAAGGATTGGAGGGCGTGATTTGCTCGACAGAAATCAACGGATTACATTGACCACATTTCCACACTGCAGCACGTGTAAAACAATAGTTTGCAAATAACAATGTGGACGTTTTGGATTAGCCACCTCTATCTCATGATCTACATCTAATCGAAAAAAGTTTAGCCAAATAAAGAAATTTCAGAAAAGGAGAAGCATTTATTAATGGCATTGAAGACGCTTTGGAACTTCCTTCAAATTGTTTAAAAACAATTGTATCGATCCTTAGGAAATAGACTTTTTGAAGTTGTATGCAATAACAGAGAATTTACAAAATATGAAGATTGAAATCATTCATTTTTTACAAATGAGAGTAATCAAGTGTCTGCTAAACAATTTTTCAAGTTTGTCATCAGGTAACAGAGAAAACGTACAAATCATGGTTTTAAAATTGTATATTCGATGAAATATTACCGCTGCATTATAATTTAACTCGAAATTTAAATGGGGTAATCAAACACCTGGTTAATACACAACAAAATATTAGTTACTGTTTTTTTCCTTATTGAAAGATAATTATTTTAGCAAAAATGGTCATTGATAAAACTTTAACAAAAATAAAGAAATTCACCTATGAAGACACCTTTGTGCATGCAAATATATTTATGAAGCTGTGCAAATTTATGTATTGATAACTTTTTATACATAACAGAATATTGAATGCACCAAAAAAGTGTTAACATTACTGGTTAAGCATGTTAAATTGTACGCACGTTAAAGACACAAACATTCCCTAGTCCATCTAGTGTTTGTTTATTTAACCTTGAATGTTTATTTGTTTATTTAGATCCGCGAGTAGCACAGCTCTCTTTGGCTGGGTTCTTCTCTACTTCCGGTAATTGATGTCATTATTTGTACTTGAACGCACTAATAACATTTGCGAAAACGACCTTCAGAAGGACATGTCGCATCTTACGTGTAAACTCTTTCTAGTAACAAATTTAGTTATTTGTTAGTAAAAACAAATCTTCAAATTACATATATGTACATATGTACATATGTAGTATGGTCACGCTAAATCTAAAACGCAAATTGAGTCAGTGTACGCAAATAAAAATTAATTGAAATATTTTTATTAAGTACATAATAGCAATTAGCTGCAAGTGCATGCAAGTTGCTAAGTTGAGGGTGCACCTGGCACAAACCATATACCTTGAATTAAATTGGAATCATCTCCAATCTGAGCAAACCAATGTAGACTAGTCGAATTGGAGCAGTCCATGGCAGCTACTTATTGTTATAGTTGTTTATTTATACATGTATATAAGATAAAGATAAATTTATGCAGCAATGGAAATTAGTATGACTAAGTTGCTTATCCTTTTAAGCACACAGTTACTGAACATTTAAGTCACTCACCTTTTCTTTCTACACTCCCTTCGCGGCTTCTATCAGTTGGAGCTGTATCTGGAATGAGACCAATTCATATACGATTACACACACAAATTACCCCAATAAGGCGAAGTAAAATTAAATTATTATTCATCTCCCCCCCTCCCCAAAGAAAGAAAATACAATAACTTGCAAGATACAGATATATACATAGTTGAACGAATTTTTCTTCGCCTAAGAATTAAAGAAAAATTACGATTCGAACTGCAATTACAAAAGCACAAAGAAAGATTGATGGAACAACACCTTGAAACGCAACGGAGCCATCGCACAGAGAACTATCTCGCGATTTTCACCGACTTTGGTGCATGGTCGTGTTAAAGTATGCAAACTATTGAAGGAATGAATGGTGTCTGCGTTACCCCCTTCTTTCTTCGTTGTCTTTTCTTTGCTTTCAAGTTTCAATGACTTGTAATTGCCGAAAAACATGGACACACTGCCATTCATTGGGTTTTCGCGACTATGCTGCCGGAGGATGATTGTATGAAAAGAATAATTATGGAAAACTACCGATTTACACTCTAAACTGCCACCTAAGCGCTAAATACGCTTTTTTTCTGATGTAAATTATTTTTATACACCTATGTGAAAAAAGCCAGCAGTAGCAGCAGTAGAAAATACTTTTTTCTCTTGAGAAATCTGTCAAGGCTGTTTTTTGATCGATTGTTTTCGGCCGATTTGTCGAAGATACGCGTTCAGTTCTTACACAAATTCGTTGTAGGGAGATTGAATAATAGAGTTTTAATATTTTTGCACTGGTTTTTTGCGTACCTGATTGACTATTTGTAGAAATTAATTGTTCGCCCCCAAGACTCGCCATATTTTCTCACTTTACATCAGTCACTTGGAATTTTTTTAGAACAATATGACGGAGGCATAAGAAAAATCAGCAGTGCAACACCCGTGTGCTAAAGATGGTGCCAGTACAGAGACATCTATGAATCAGAATGTGTAACTATCGTGCAATTTTAGACCATTTATTGTGCTAATTACACTGCACATCATTTTAAATGAACTGATTTATCATTAATTAGTGTAGTGCAATAAATTAAAAATGTTAAATGAAACACTGTGAAAACACATGGTATTTTAAAAGCATACAAAACATGTGCGTATATTCTTCCCGAATTGTATCCATATCGATAAAAGTACATGCGAGTAATTAGGTAACATAATATTTTGATAGCGACTATAAACAATGCTTGAGCAACTAAAACCAGTATTAGATACGAATAAAACAGTTTACATTAGACAAAATTTTTTTTTGAAGGCCTTTCCAACCCATTGTTGGTATTTCCACAGACTCTACATCAATAAACATGAAAGACCCTTAAAACTTATAGAGAAATGAACAATTCAGAAAAATCTATATTCCGAGAACGTTGTATGAGCAAAATGAGAAGATAACTCATCATTATAGTCTGTGCTCAGTAAAAAAAAAATAAATAAATACTTGGCGCAACAGGTCGATGGGACCCAAGACCTCTTAACACGAATAGAAAGGGCCTACTGTTTAATGCCGTGTCCGAAGGGCAATTTGTTATTTGAGAAGCTTTCTCAGGATAGTTGTACTCTCGGATGTTTGTCAGACGCTTGCGAAAGGTGGGGCCGTGAAAAACTTTTAGGTGTTCGGACTGGGATTCGAACCTGCACCCCTTGCTCCATAGTCGAACACACTGAGCCACGGCGCCCACTATTGTACTGCTCAGTATTCTGAGCAAATACAGAGCAACATTGACATACTAGATAGAAGATATATGTTTGTCAATGGCGAGGACATTTGACAAACTAGTAAAAGAACAAAAAAGCAAACCCATTGAAATTGAGCTTAAGGCTAATTGTCAGAGGAAATAATTTAATAAAATATTTGATGAATTTTATATTTCTGTATAAACATTATTTAAGTACTGAGAACTTTTCTGAAGATAGGCGTTTTATTTGCCTTAATGCCTAGCCACATTATCATATACCCATGTATGCAGAATCGCAAGGCCGAGTAGAAGCTGAGTGGAGCTTAAATAGTTGCAAACACCGAGTCGAAAGATTGAGTCCAAGTTGATTTGAAACTTAGTTGAACTGACAGCTAATTATTGACTCTACAAAAAAAGCAACAAAGAATGGAAAAAGAACTGAAAAACATAATAAATGACCTGCACACCACTCCTGTTGGTTTTCGCAAAAAACAACATGTTTGGGCCATTTGTCAGTTCGGCATTATGTACTCTAACAACTAAAATAGTAGAGTCAAGTCTAGTCGACTCGGTGTCAACCATAAATCCACTTCAAAACATAAATCTTGGCGGAAGAGTGAATGTTCCTTTCTCAAACCGTTTCATTTTTGACATATTTTTTTATTTTTTTCGACTTAAGGGTACATTATGTACCGTACATATCGCACGGAAGACTCAAAAATGTACTGTGAATGCATGGTGCACAGGGTGGTTATGTTTCAATTGTTAGAGATCTGATATTAATGAAATGTGTGGTTGGTGCGTTGGACTCAAGGTTTAAGGTTTGAATTCCAGCCAGCGTCTGACAAACATCCGAGAGAGAATACAAGGACTGCATGGACATTGGAGGAGAGCAGACGTTGAACTTAATAGAAAAAATTCATCCGTGTCGACCTACCACTTCAACGATCGCTCATGTTTTGACTTTTAGAGTTACCCGACTGTCAAAGTAGCTTTCATTCCCATGAAGCATCTTTCGTGTGTACCCATGCGTTCATTGGAATGACGCTTATTCCCATGATAATGTGGCCAGGTTCTTAGGGAATATATGGGGTACCAACTTTGTTTGCTTGTATTTCGATTGGTTTAGGTTTCAGGATAAAGTCTAGGCGGGAAAAACAAACATACACACCAATGAACAAAATCTATGTTTAATTAAAATAAAATATTCGTAGTAAATAAGTATGTAGGTATTAGAACATGTTTTCATGATTTATTAAGCGTTTTTCTTTTTTAGTTCGGAGCAGAGCCTGAGTTGTCAAAAAAAATGTTCGTGTTTCTTTTTCAGCTCCGAGTGCTCAGAGCGCTCTACGCGTGTTCCTTTATTCGCTCAGAGTGTGCTCAGAGCGCGCTCTATGTGCTCGATATAAATTGATAGAGCAACCAGACCAGACAGAGCACAATAATTTTGACATTTGATAGGAGAAAAAAAATTAAAAAACTAAAGCATTCATTTTTTATTGTTTTCGTGTTATGTGCTCAATCGTGTTTCTTAAATACATAAATCAGAGCGTTCGGATCACACTCTGAATCAGAGTGCGCTCAGTGTGCTCAGACTCTGTTCAGAGCTCTGCTCCGAATTAATAAAGAAAAACGTCTAATATGGGCCATTTTATAATGTAAAAATATAATTTCAACTTAAAACTAATTTTGTGGAGCTTGTTATAAAATTAGAATATATTATACTGCACGCATGTGAGAGTCATTACAATTTGCATTTATTGAGTATGGTTGAGAAGACAATATATGCATAGCGAGAAGGTTTCCTTTCAATATGTCGTTATTATAAAATAAATCAGAAATCCTTTCAAGCCTTAAATTATCTTACTTTAGATTGATTGTCTATATTACTTGAAGTCTTATAAAAAATACGTTTTTGGTAGTCCCAAGATATACAAAATTTTTAATTTGACGAAATTGAAAAGATGTCAGTCCAAAAAAAAAAACAGAAAATTGTTTCCTTTTTTCTTTACTAGGAAAGTTATAGTGAGTATAATAAGAGAAGTGAGTGATTGTGAAAGCCTAAAATTAATACAAGTTAATACATGTCATAACGTTTTTTGAATGCCGTTTTTATAAATTCCATTAATTCGTGAACTAATTTAAGGAGTTTCAATTTAAGTTAATGCTTAAGCAACCTGTAACTCAATCTAGTATCATTGTCATAATCTCTTAAATGTTTTTCCTTCTCAGCTAAAAGTTATTGTAAAAATTGTGAATGTAGACATCGACATATCTCATAACGGAGTTTTTTCAGAATTTAATTTGAAAAATGTCAAAATTCGTTTGTGAGTTTTTTACATTTGTACACTTATCTCGACCTAAACTAATAAAGTGGAAAGTTAGTGTTACAATAATTTTAAAATAAATAGCCCTGTTTGTCTATTTCCTGGACTAAAATTCGTCAAAAATCACAAAAAAGTAAACGAACGCGAAAGCTACAAAATTTGCCCACATTTTAGACGTTAAAAGCAAATGCTTGCAAATACACAAACTACAAACAAATTCTTACAGGTATCTGACAGATTTAGCAGATTTCGTAAATCAGTGCAAAGAAATTTCCTGCACTAAAACTCGTTACACAGGGAATTTTTTTACTCTCTCGTGAGCGCTTTCTTCTACGAATTCTACGAAACTTTTGCGTACTCGAACAGGATTTGGTGACTTTTCGTAGATATTCGTGAAATTTCGTTATTTTGGGAGAGTACGCGAACAAACCTAATATGTACTTTCCTTCTTACATGATTTCAAGGCAGCTCTAGTACTATTACGTTTGAATTGAACTGTCACAGCTGTGAAAGGGATTTAATTGGCGGTATTAGAAATTTCTTGTTTTGCATTCAGATTTCAGAGTTGAATTCATTAAAATGCCGGCACAACCTGAAAGTAATTCCGTAGTCGAAGAAATTAAGAGAAAACATTTACCATGGTGAGTAGTTTTTTGTTTGTAATTCACGGTATTATTACACATGTCTAATATGCAAACAGGATTGAGAAATATCGACCTACGAAGTTTGAAGAAATCGTTGGCAATGAGGATACAGTGAGCCGCCTGTCGGTCTTCGCCACACAAGGCAATGCACCCAACATCATAATTGCAGTAAGCAAAATAATTTGACATTTATGTTTTATTGTTAACAGGTCAAATTATATGAATTAAATATTAAATTTGTTTTCAGGGTCCGCCGGGAGTAGGAAAGACAACAACTATCCAATGCCTGGCACGTATCCTACTGGGAGAAAGTTACAAAGAAGCTGTACTTGAGCTGAATGCCTCGAATGAACGAGGTATCGATGTTGTGCGGAACAAAATTAAGATGTTTGCCCAACAGAAAGTTACACTGCCAAGGGGTAGACATAAGATTATCATCTTGGATGAAGCAGACAGCATGACAGAAGGAGCGCAGCAAGCATTAAGGCGGACTATGGAAATCTATAGCAATACCACCCGGTTCGCATTGGCTTGCAACACAAGTGAGAAGATTATTGAGCCGATTCAGTCACGCTGTGCTATGCTGCGCTTCAGCAAGTTGTCGGATGCTCAGATTCTAGCCAAGTTAATTGAAGTGTGTCAAAAGGAGAACCTCACTTTTGAGGAAGAAGGCTTGGAGGCAATTGTTTTTACTGCACAGGGGGACATGCGGCAGGCGTTGAATAATCTCCAGTCAACGGCAAATGGTTTTGGTAATATAACAGGACCGAATGTGTTCAAAGTTTGTGATGAACCACATCCTATGCTAATACAGGATATGCTTGACCATTGTGTACAGAATGACATTCATAAAGCATACAAGATTTTGGCAAAGCTCTGGCGCCTGGGTTACGCTGCCGAAGATGTGATTGGAAATATCTTCCGGGTTTGTAAACGCATGACGTTCGACGAGAAGATGAAATTGGAATTCATACGTGAAATTGGCATAACGCATATGAAAATCGTGGATGGATTAAATTCCTTATTGCAGCTTACTGGATTGTTGGCTAAACTGTGTGCTATATCGGAGAAAAGCTGAGCTAGATAATGTACTTTTTATTTATCAATACACCAATCGATTTTTATAATAATTTGAAATGTGTTCTTAATTATTCGCACCAAACATTTTAGTTATGTGCATAAATATAGAAGGTAAACAAAGACACTGCCGATAACACATCTGACATCAGTTTGGATCTGTTTCCTTTTAGAAATGTATGACGATAATTGTTGTTTAGTTCCCATATCAAGGGATGTCCACTTTTTATTACATTTTTAAAAACTATACAAATTACATAAAGTTTTTAAAGAAAAGAATGTAAAATGTTTTATTTGATGCATGGTTCAGGGTGATGGTGTTTCCAATATCTCGAATTTACTAGGAATTTGTGTGTTGAACTGTATGTGCGTTGAACTTTAGAGCGAGGGGTTTAACGTTCGATCCCAATTTAACACCGAGAAGCTTTTTCACGGTCGCTCTTATGCATTTGACAAACATTAAAAAAATTGGCATTCGAATACAGCATTACCAATGGTTCTGAAATTCAAGCTGTTTTTTTTATGTTGAAGTGAGGGTTGTTCTTGTTATTGTGTCAATTCTTTTTTCAAATTAGGGCTCCATGTTATAAACTAGCGAAAGTTTTAAGCTTTGACAAAGATTGAAGGTATTGTCTATTACTGCTGTGACCCTCTCACTATCAAGGTATGTATATACGAAAGGCGTGAAGTATAATTTGAGCTCCCTCCCCTACCCTCCGTTATTTGGATCGTACTACACATCTAATAAGATGATTTTACTCATTTAAAGTACAATCCTCTTTTGTGTTATTGAGTTCTTCTGCGAAAAAGCGTCAATAAAAAAATTTGAATGGTTTTTTTCTTCGACTATGTATGCGCATGTTAAGTTCGCAAAGTGAAAACAAAGGTATAATGAAATTAATACATAATATCAATATTCTCAAAAAAGGCTTACTATCACATATTTCGATTGAATTTCATTATTGTATGATGTATGTATTGTTACCAAAAACCTTATAACGACTCTGTCATTGCAAACCGAAAAGCTCCTTGCACCGACAGTTCGTTGACTCATCAAACATATGGTTGGAAAGTGACAACCGCAAAAGCTTAATTTGAACCAAAAATTAAGCATCATTGAGTATTCGTTGCATTTGTAAAATGCTGAAGTTCAATATTAAAAATTCTTCACCGAACTTCTGTTTCAGTTGAATTTTGTCTGTGCTTTGTTGCTCACATATTTCATAGTTTCGTTCCTTTTTTGTTTACTAAAATGAATTTGCATGAGGTGTACATCGTGTCAGCTGCCCGCACCCCAATTGGTATGTAGCAAACACATTTCGAGACATGTTAATAAATTTCACACATTTTGCGCTTTTCTGTTCAGTTACCACTTCTAAAATTAATAAAGTGGTTATCGTCTGATAAAAAAATGATTTGTTCGTTGATTCTCAACTTTAAACTTTCTCCTCGTATAGGCAGTTTCAATGGCACACTTTCTAAGATAAAGGCATCCGACTTGGGCAGTATTGTTATTAAAGAAGTACTTAAACGTTCAAACGTTCAGCCCAATGATGTAACTGAAGTGATCATCGGACAGGTGAGTGAAAGATAACATACGCAAAATTTCCAATTTCCTGAATGAATCATTGTTTATTTAGGCGTTGACTGCTGGGCAGGGGCAAAATCCAGCTAGACAAGCTTCACTTAACGCTGGCCTGCCAATAGAAGTGCCTGCCTATTGCGTTAACATGTTGTGCGGATCAGGTTTAAAGTGGGTTCGCCGTTATTTTGAACGTCCTTTTCTCCATATTACTTCGTATTTCTTTATTTTAGGAGTGTCGTGCTAGGATATCAGTCAATTCGCATGGGTGATTCTTCGGTAGTAGTGTGTGGAGGTCAAGAGAGCATGTCATTGGCTCCACATACAATGCACATGCGCCAGGGTATTAAAATGGGTCCAGGAACTTTCGTTGATTCTTTAATCTACGATGGACTCACAGATGCCCCCAATAATATCCACATGGGTATCACGGCAGAAAACTTAGCTTCGCAGTATAGTATTAGTCGTATTGACCAGGATATCCAAGCGGTTCGCTCTCAGAACCTCGCCGAAGCAGCACAGAAAAATGGATATTTCCAAAAGGAAATAGTTCCAGTAGAAATCGTGGACCGAAAACAAACCATTGTGTTTGATAAGGATGAGTACATCAAGGCAAATGTAAAACTTGAGTCTGTTCAGAAGCTAAAACCATGTTTTGTCGACGTAAGTATTTATTTTCGATATAGACTATTTTTCCTACTACTATCGTATGCATATGTGAATGTACATATAGCGCTCGTATATTTTTAATCTTCATTTAACTCATTATCACCTTTCACCCCATATAGTTGGGTTTTGACACTACTTTCAATTTTAGAGCAGATGCTTTAGTTGGTATGTTTCATATGTTCATAGGTAAGGTAGGGATACCGATAAAATCAGCAAAATGATAACTCAACGTTCAAATTTTATCTTTAATATTGGACTCTATTTTTGAATTTTCATACATGTTAAGGCGATAATTATTTATTTAGTTTCGATGTAAAGTGTTGAAACATCATTTGATTTATATGACATAATCAACTGATATTTATTACAACCTATGTACATATGTCATTGATATACTTATATATGTATTGATATAAGTGCACTTAAGTTTTATAAAAGTTGAGTAAAAACTAATCAGTGCAGTAAAACGTATCACTTCAGAGGATCGTTTTACAGTTACCTAACACGAATGTACAATAACTTGCTTCTGTGAGTATTTAATATTAAGTTAAAGCTATTGAGAGGTGGATATAGCGTCAGTCAGTCAGCACGATGTGAACAGTTGGTTGTACATGGAGAAATCTGTGTACGGTTTTAAAATACATACGATGAAACTGAATGCATTCTATTCGTACTAAAAATAAAACACATTCTTTTCTAGATGCAAGGTCGGAGTTAATCTGTAAGTGATAGATATGGCGCGTTCGCAAAACAAACCAACTTTAATATTCATAAGCGTTTGAAATTTTTTTTACTTGTTCATTTTTAACTTTGGCAACAATCATCCAAATTTCAAAAATAAGCCACACATTAGCATATTATAATGCTAAGCCCCCTTGTAAAGTAATATTACCAAGCAAATAAATGTTTCGCCTAGTAATATTGTAAATTGTAAACGTCATTATTCGGAAAACGCCTGTTACACTTTTTTTCATGTCATGGTGCGAGCTTAACAATCGAAATATCCAATGCTGCTCAAAATAACTCAGTAGGGACTACACAACTACACATTTCTAAAATTCTAAATTCACAAGTAAGAAGACCCCGTTAACTGCACCAATTACATAACCATAACCTGGGTTATGTGTGAATGTTTGACACCTTTCGGCAAAAACCCAGCTTGTACCCACAGACTACGTGATTTTCACCAAATGGTAGCTCCTGCCCGAAAATTCAAAAATTATAAATCATCATCAGTCATTTTTTCATTGATTTTAAAGCCCTACATATATGACAGAATTTATACATAAATGTAGAACGTGTATCCATGTATATTTGTTAACATTTGCGTTGACGGGGTTTGGAGGAGGAGATACATCATCAACCTACTATATCAACTTAAAAAGAATGGGGTCCCCTACAGCTAATGAATCTATTACCAATATTATAACTTAAAAAGGATAAAGTTTCAATAATTAAAATTTACTATTTCAAATGTTATTCCGATTATAATCATATTTTAAGGCCGCCTCTTGTAATGTTCATACATCATGTATGTATATAAATTTACATAGTAAAAAGGGTTTACTTCACCCACATTCATCCATAATCACTAGAGTATCCAATAGAAGCTTAGAATGAGGATTCCTACAACTCGCATGCATTATCCAACTTACGTATATATCTTTCCTAAACTGCAAAACTAAACTACATATATACATAGTATGTACAATCGGTCATTAAGCATTTAGTTTATCCATGTGTAAGTTTAAAGTTTTAAGGACTATAACAGTTGCCTAAAGAAGCATTACCAAAAATTATAAATTTTGTACGAAACAATTTTTCGCCAATCTCACCAACAAAAACTAAAATATTATTTTGGATTGGAAATTGCATACGTATATTTGTGAATAAATGTTGAGCTTTCAAAAATATTAGTTGACATGTATGTACATATAGAATAAGAAATGCTAGAATAACACAGAATTATAGAACTGACGAAGAGTTTACCAAAAGATGTATATTGTATGTTTTTATTTACAAACCCATCATTAAGTAGATTTTCTAAAACTGCTGTAATGATAACTTCAGCCGTAAATAAAATGTACAATTTGTCAAAACAAACGATGTAAATTTCGTCATGAAATTTTTATATTTATTAATCTAATAACAATTACTTTTAACCCATTTGACCTTATTTTTTTGTTTAGATAAAAATGTAAATTTTAATAGTTTTTGCACGAGTACAATATAATGATGTACGTATATACATACATACATACATATGTACATATATATTAATAACCCATTCATTTTTTATCTGAGAAAATAATCACTGAATTTAATTAAGCGAACTTTGTGCATCATTTGAGGCGAATATTTAATCCTATAAAAAATACTTATTTCGTTTAGAGACTGAAAATAAAAATAAAAAACAAGTTTTAGACCCTTTAGATTAAGCCTGTAATTACCGAAGTTAAATTTATGACAACTTATTTTCTTCTTTTCTATTTTTATCAGAATGGCACTGTGACACCTGCAAATGCGTCAGGAATGAACGATTCGGCTTCAGCTGTGCTGTTAATGTCCGATTTAGAGGTTGAAAAGCGCTCTATAAAACCTCTGGCGAAAATAGTAGCTTGGTCTCAAACAGGCGTTGATCCCAAGGTGATGGGCATTGGACCCGTTACTTCGGTACAATCTGTCGTATGTAGAAACATAATTAATGCTAATCAAAAACATAAGAAGTGAATACTTTTTCAGTTGACCAAAGCAGGTTGGACTAAGGACGAAGTGGATCTTTACGAACTCAATGAAGCTTTTTCTGCTCAATCCCTTGCTGTACTAAAATGCCTCGAGATCGATCCAAGTAAAGTGAACATAAATGGCGGTGCAATTGCTTTGGGTCATCCTATTGGTGCATCAGGCAATCGGATTCTTGTGACGTTGCTCCATAGCCTCGAGCGTACCGGTGGAAAGAAAGGTGTCGCTAGCTTGTGCATTGGAGGTGGCATGGGCATTGCCATGGCTGTAGAACGTATTTGAACGGATTTTCAACAAAAGAAGAAACACAAAACAATATAACAATATTTTTAGTGCCTCTGTACGCTAGGGTTAATGTAAAACAACTTATTTATTTACATAACAATCATGTACTATTTATTTGCATTTGCTACAGAAGGGGCTTTGCTAGTTCTTCAATTTGCTAACTCACTGTATTCTATTTATAGTCGCTTCACTGAGGTAGCATGCATGCTAAGCTATTTCTCTCCTATCTTTGCGACTTTTCTTTTAACTTAATTACAATTTGGCTCTACGGCCGGAGCTGTGGGGTAAAAACCATGTTCGTTGCTCATTACAAATTCGTGATCAATTGGCTTTACAGCTGCGTGTTCTAAGGTAGGCAGACACATTTTGGAGTATTTATGTATGACATTTGTCCACAAAGTTGGTTCTCCGTCTACGAAAAAATAGGAATTCCAGTAGTTCGAAGCAACCACATCTCTAAATTCGAATTTTTCTGGATTGTAGCAATTATCATCTGAATTCTCTGCTAACATTTCCTCTGATATGGCAACGCTATCAATGTTGGCGAGTGCTGCAGGTGCAAAAACATCTTGAATTAAATTGTCTCCAACGTACACAGATTTAATTTCTGAGGGGGTCTTTCCAACACAACTTCCAAATAATCGCAATAGTTGTTCCCAATTTCCCATTGAATATACAGAATTCATCTGCAGTTCACCATCTATTGGAATTGCATTGGTCTCTTTGACACCATCTAATTTATAAAAGGGCCTCGACGCATGAAAAAATCCGGGTTTTCTCGCAAAACATATAATTACATCGAACAAATCTCGCCAGTTTTCGCCCATGGCATAAGATGCAGTGAAATTTGCAAAATCTATGTGAGATCCTGTCAAAAGAAACAGCATTTTATTCGACGCCCTCAGATCTTTAAGCCAGTTAATGACTGTTGGACTAGTTTTTAGCAAAAACCGATCTGGTTCGTTTCTTAATTTTGCGAAATATTCACTTTTGCCGTTACAAAAATTTTCTCTAGTATAAATATGAATCAAAGCTTCCAAGATATCAGGCCAGATCAAGTAAGGCTGCTTTATATCACTGCCCTGTCGTCTCCTATCTACGTCATCGACAGCATGTGCGAATACAAGACAAGCGCTTATATCGAAATAATCAAGTAAAGAGCGCATTTTTTCGGCTAAAGGCCCGTTCCAAGCGCACAATGGATTTCCGATAAATTGCTGAGTCACCGACCACATTCTTTCCTCTCCATACGTTTCTGCGATTTCTCTGTCACTCATAGTCTTTGTACCGTGATTGGCCTTCAAAATGCACCCATCATTGTTGAGTTTCAAAATATTTCCCCGTGCTGCGTCTAAGAAAAGGCCTTTCTGAAAGAAATCCATTTCGGTCTCATTGCCAAGACTCCGTAAAAGCTGACAGGAGTAACCTTTCTGGTCAACTAAATACTGAGTTAGCAACTCAAATTCCATAGGAACCATTTCTGCAAGGTTGTATCTTAATACTGTGCCATCCAAATCAAATCCAATAACATCGTAATCTTTGAAGGAGAATGCTTTTGTGTGAGGTCTCATTATTGTGCTGGCGCAATATCTAGAAAGATGGCAGTTAGTTTGATTTAAAAAGTTTAGTTTACTGCTGGAACATAGACGATTATTAGTAGCTGAAGTTGGAAGACTACCGAGAAATCGTGCAAGAGCACTGTCAGATATATTCCGTCTTATCAGGCAGCAACGGATGAGCTCATTACGTAATGACAACTGTCGTAAAACGGGCAAAGGTAGGATATGGATTTTGTTTACATGCATGATAGAAGCGAATTGCACTAAATTTTATTATTTTAATACTTTATTTATACAGTTTATTAGCATTTTTGTTGATGAAACAGTCGATTAGAACGGGAATAAACTTTTAATATTCTTGACAGATTTTCTACTAATTTTCCAGCAAGGGATTAAGTTACAAGAGATACACAAGTCTACGTCATAAACATTTCTGAAAATTATTTATAAACAAGTATGCTTTTCGACATGGATTCGAGTTCAGATTCAGATGGTCGAAAGAAATAAACGAAAAGCGAAAGGTAAAACACTGTCAAAAAGTGACATTTGACTTATCTATGTATGACAACTTGAGGCCTGCTTATACTATTTATTTGCAAATAAAAATGCCTGAAAATTTAAAACAACAATTTCAATCTTCTTGTTTTATAATAATTAATTACTTTGCGGATCACGTAGATCTGATCATTAGCAGACTCTAGATTTATGGAAAGCAGAGAGCACCGCAGTCCAAGAGTAAAAAATAGATAAATTTTCTCAATAATTATTTCTGAGTATGTTTTAAATGGTGATTTCGTGAATACATTTATAATATCTGAATTATCCGCACAAAAATGTATGGTTTATTATATGTGCTTCTTATTAAATAATTTTTAAAATTTGATGTACATTTAGAGAAAAATCAATAAAATATATTAAATATTTATGTACTTATTAAAATATAACCTTGCAAAATAGTTATTTACTTTAATAATTTGACGTTTGTATTCAACTTATTATTACTAAAAGACATTGCTAAATTATTTAACGGAAACAAATAAGTTAAAAAAAAATTATTATCAATGTGAGGGACAAGGAATTTTACAAAACTGAAATATAACATCGCTGTGAAAAGTAATTACATCTAATGACAATTAATGATTTACCCTGTAATTATAGCAACATGCTTTCTTATTTAAGGTTGGTGCCTCTGTGGGCAAATGTCAGTTAGTAGATTTGACAAACTGTGTTCGCCGCGTTGTTTTCTTTGCCATTAAAGCCAAATTATAAATACAAATTTCTTACAAAAATAAGGACTTTAAAATGTCCCAAACTATTGAGATACCTTTGCGGGATACAGATGAGGTATTATTTAGTGTTTTAATGAGTGAAAATATTTTCTATTTGCATAATTTTTAAGGTGATTGAGGTGCATCCAGACCAATTACCAGAATGTCAAGAAGTGCTTGGAATTTTGCGACAGGAAAGGTCGCAACTTAATACGTGGGTTAATGTTGCTGTAAGTATAATACTAAAAATTAATAATTAGACAATCAATTTATTAAGTAATTGGTTTTAGCTCGCATATTACAAGCAAAAGAAAACTTCGGATTTCATTCGTTTGTTGGAAGCAGCTAGGATCGAAGCGAATATAGACTACCGTGACTATGAAAAGGATCAGATGCGTGCTTTCGATATGCTTGCTGCACACTACGTGCAGGAGGCTAATCGGGAGAAATCAAAGGATAAAAAGAGGGAACTCTTTATGAAGGCCACTAATTTGTATACAACAGCGGACAAGATTATTATGTATGACCAGGTACATATCGGTTTGCTGGATATATTTTTGCATCAATTAATTACAACTTATTTTAGAACCACTTGCTGGGGAGAGCATATTTTTGTTTGCTGGAAGGGGACAAAATGGAACAGGCTGATGCTCAATTTAATTTTGTTTTGAACCAGTCGCCATCGAATATACCTTCATTGCTTGGTAAAGCCTGTATCGCATTCAATCGGAAGGACTACCGCGGTGCCTTGGCATTTTACAAAAAGGCATTAAGAACTAACCCTAATTGCCCTGCGAATGTGAGGATGGGAATGGGTCATTGTTTTCTGAAGATGAACAATCAGGACAAGGCAAAGTAAGTACACACATGCATATGTATGAATTTACGTTATTTCTCTTTGAGTTTTGTTCATATCATATTTACAAATACGTAAAGTAATACTTGCGGGAGATAATTCAGTTTTGTACGGATTATATGTATATCGTGTTCCCATCAAAACAACTCGGCGCTATTTTTGTTTAGACCCGTTTATCATGTTGCATATTCTTGGATTGTTTTATTTTTATGTTTTCATTTAAGTGTGTCTTTTCCATTTTACTTCCACGAGTACGCACGGTACAACTGTGCACCTTATGCTACGCGTATGCTAAAATAAGACGCTACTCATATTAATATCGTTATGGTAAAAGCATTCTTTATACATAGTATACATATCTAGATATGTATGAATATGATTAA
This sequence comes from Xylota segnis, assembly GCA_963583995.1. Lineage (NCBI taxonomy): Eukaryota > Metazoa > Arthropoda > Insecta > Diptera > Syrphidae > Xylota > Xylota segnis. Next base: position 27,113,675 of record OY757238.1, read on the forward strand.
AAATATTTGGCGCGACAACTCAATGGGACCCAGGGTCTAGATTCGACCATTCCTGTTGGACGTTTTATTCTTGATATGAATGGAAGCAGCCTACTGTTTACAATTTGTTATTTGAGAAGCTTTTTGATGACGGCTGAACTTTCAGATGTTTGTCAAACAAACCTCGAAACCCTCGCTCCGTAGTCCAAAGCACCAACCACATGAAGCCCGGCGCAAACATTGTTGGTTGCTATGATAATCTAGTGGCTTTCTGGTCATAGTTGTTCAGGAACGTATCTTGTTACCTAAGAATATATGTACATACGTTTTATCTACTTACATATGTACATATGTACATACATACATATCATTGTTGTAGGTTGTACTATTTAAGATTTAAATGTGTTTTCACTGGTTATAAGTAAAACAAGTCTTATGTTATTATTTAATACATACATATGATTATGATATTTGTTAATTTTCCTATTTAAAATAATATTTTGGCATTTAATCAAATTCGTAGATTAGCATTTCAACGAGCGCTGGAGCTAGATCCAAACTGTGTAGGTGCCCTAATTGGTCTTGCTATCTTGAAACTAAATCTTCATGAACCGGATTCAAATAAACTCGGAGTACAGATGCTTTCTAAAGCCTACACTATCGATTCTACCAGTCCGATGGTCCTTAACCACCTCGCTAATCATTTCTTTTTCAAGAAGGATTATCAAAAAGTACAACACCTTGCATTACACGCCTTTCATAATACCGAAAATGAGGCGATGCGAGCAGAGAGTTGCTACCAACTCGCAAGATCATTTCACGCACAAAGAGATTATGATCAAGCATTTCAGTACTATTACCAATCAACCCAAATCGCACCTTCCAATTTCGTGCTGCCACACTATGGACTCGGACAAATGTATATTTACAGAGGTGATACTGAAAACGTGAGTAAATGAACTACAAGGGAGTACATACTTTTTAACCTTATCTATTTTGTTCCTATTGTAGGCAGCCCAATGCTTTGAAAAAGTTCTTAAAGTTCAGCCGGGAAATTATGAGACAATGAAGATCCTGGGATCCCTCTATGCTAACTCAAATTCACAGACAAAGCGCGATATGGCTAAAACACATTTAAAGAAAGTAACTGAACAATTTCCCGATGACGTGGAAGCATGGATTGAATTAGCCCAAATTTTAGAACAACACGATCTACAGGCATCACTCAATGCCTACGGCACCGCTACAAGTATATTAAGTGACAAAGTTAAGGCAGATATTCCTGCAGAGATCCTGAATAACGTAGCTGCACTGCATTATCGTTTGGGAAATTTGATATTAGCGAAAGAAAAATTGTTGGAGGCCTTAGAACGGGCAAACACAGAATCAACTAATGATCCACAGTACTATGATTCAATATCCGTAACAATGAAGTATAATTTCGCTCGCCTGTGTGAAGCTATGTGTAGCTTTGATGTCGCAGACAAACTGTACAAGGATATTTTAAAAGAACATCCCAACTATATTGATTGTTACCTACGTTTAGGCTGTATGGCACGAGACAAAGGATTGATATTTGTTGCATCGGATTTTTTCAAAGATGCTCTTAACATAAACAATGATAATCCAGATGCACGGTTAGTTTAATATGATTTTTTTTTCTACAACCGAAATGTATGTGTCTTTTTGTTCGCTTTCAGTTCACTTTTGGGTAATCTTCATTTAGCAAAAATGCAATTTATTTTGGGACAAAAGAATTTCGAAACGATTCTCAAAAATCCCGCAACTTCTAATGACGCGTACTCCTTGATTGCGTTGGGTAATTTCTCATTACAAACTCTACATCAACCCTCAAAGGATAAGGAAAAGGAAAAGAGACATCAGGAAAAGGCATTGGCAATTTACAAGCAGGTAAACTTAAAACTTTGAATAATTCTCTATTTTTTTTTGTTATTTCCATTACTTGTTTTAATATAATACAGACATCTGTTATATACACAAAAAACTATATGTAAAAGGTTCGTAGTTTGGCAATCAAATCGCTTCTATTAAATTTAGACGCCACCACCATTGTAATAATCCGATATTCTGCTTACTAATTTAATTTGCGCTGTATATGTGAGTCTTAACATATGCAATTTTTAGCCAAGTAACTTAAGACTCAAAACTTCCTTCTTAAACATTTTCAGTCTTAAATGACATCATTGCAGTATGTATGTAACTTACTTACCTACTTAGTTAGTGCTACAGTTCTCGCAGAACCTGGTCCTTAACAAGTTTATAATTAGTCCGGTCCTTAGCTACCCTGAGATAAGATCATGACAATTGAAAAAATTTGATAAATAGCTTTGCATCCCCTTTTTTATTTTTTTTTTCGCTTATAAAATTGAAAAGAAACCTACTGAAAGTTTACAATTCGTCAAACAATCGATATCCTTAAAGCCGAAAAAATATTACCAGGCATTTCTCAATCGAGTGAGTTATTGTTACTGACTGCAAATACCTACATATGTATTTTTTGTAATATGTATAAACCTTATATCTATATAACTTTAATGTTTTTGTAACTTTATTCACTTTTAGGTATTGCGTAACGATCCACGTAACATCTGGGCAACAAACGGAATCGGATCTGTTCTCGCCCACAAGGGTTGCGTTATTGAGGCCAGAGATATTTTTGCTCAGGTACGTGAAGCAACCGCAGACTTCTGTGACGTGTGGTTAAACATAGCACATGTATATGTAGAGCAAAAGCAGTACATTAGTGCCATTCAAATGTATGAAAATTGCATGAAAAAGTTCTACAAACATCACAATGTCGAAGTTATGCAATACCTTGCTAGAGCGCACTTACGAGCAAACAAATTAAAGGAAGCCAAAATGGTGTTGCTCAAAGCAAGACGAGTTGCTCCACAAGATACGGTTAGCAAATAAAAATATTGTTTATAAATTAAATAACTAAACTATAAATTTATATTAGGTTCTTCTTTTCAACATTGCTATTGTCCTGCAAAGATTGGCAATGGCCATTCTAAAAGATGAGAAGTCAACTCTTCAGGTTGTTCTGCAAGCTGTGCACGAGCTAGGATTGGCTCACAAGTAAGTGTTTTTAAACATTATATGTATTTAATGAAACATAATGTTTTCTTTTTGTGCCAAGGTACTTTCAATATTTGTCTGTGCATGGTGATAAAACTCGTTACAATATAGAGCTAGCGGGCATTGAAGCTAATCAATGTCAAGATCTACTATCTCAAGCACAATACCATGTAACTCGAGCTAGGCGTATCGATGAAGAAGAAAAGACATTAAGACGGAAGCAAGAAGAAGAGCGAATGGCTTTCAAGCGAAAGCAGGAAGAAGATCGTCGACGAAGAGAAGAAGAAAAACACAAATCTAAAGAAGTAATGCTGCAAAAGCGTCAAGAGTACGTGGAGAAGACAAAGAATGTTCTGCTGTTCAACGAGCCTCCGCCGGATAAAAAGAAAGGTATAATATAAGGGTATAATCAGAAATTGAAAGATGTGAAATAAACTTTTAATTGAACTCTAGGTGGAGGTCGCCCAAGGAAGGACGATTATGTCTCTGACTCCGGTAGTGATCAGCCGAATGAAAACTCTGAGCGACCGAAGAAGAAAGCGAAAACTGAACGTAAGAAAGGAGGTGGCCGTAAGCGCAGCGCTAAATCTGCCCCAGATAATGATGATAGTGATAGCGATGCTCCCAAGGAAAGCAAACGTAGGCGGAAGGGAGCAAAACCAAAGGAAAAAAAAGAGAAAGCACCTAAGGCAGATAAACTAACATCTAAACAACGACTTAAGATAGTTTCTAAAGCTACAATTTCCACCAGCGAATCGGACAGCGATCGTCAGAAAAATAAAAGTGGGAGCGAAAGCGACAGCGGTAGTAATACCGGTAGACGAGCTCGAAAACGCATCGTTTCGGATGATGAAAAATCCGGCTCGCGATCTGGTAGTGGTAGTCGATCTAGATCGCGCAGCGGTAGTCGATCTGTTTCAAAATCAAAATCTAGATCACGTTCCCGTTCTGCTTCTCGATCAGGACGCAGTAAATCTAGATCAGTCAGTGGCAGTCGCAGTCGTAGCCGGTCTCGATCACGTTCTAAATCAAAAAGCGGTTCGCGTTCACGATCCCGGTCACGATCTGGCTCCCGATCTGGGTCTGGTTCTCGCTCTAGGTCAGTCTCAAAGTCTAGGTCGCGCTCTAATTCAAAGTCAAAATCACGTTCTCCTCGATCAGGATCCAGATCAAGTAATTAAACTTAACTGCGCGGAAGTGCAGTTAGTTCATTTAATCGTTATGTAAAATTATACTTTTATGAAAATAAAAATAAATACATATTGGTAAGAGCCGCACATACATATCTTGTGGTTTTAAGATCGATTATACATTTTTTTGTTTTAAATTAGTAAAAATACAACTTTACATTTGCCGACACATAGATTTTAGTATTTCATTCCATCCATTTCTTTATCTCCTCCAGTGGATGTGTTACACGGTCTTTGCTGATCATTTACTTGACTGGGACCAATTTTGAGAGATATTTCAGTTTCGATCGAATTGTTCGGAATATTTGGCAATATTCTGATTGACCAGCCTTATTAGAATATTGCGAAACTTTACTCTAAAAATTTCCTTTTCTCCGCCAGTTTTGGGACTTATATACAAATTCTAAGAAACTATAACATCAAAATAAAACTAAGACCTGTTCTCTTAAAATCGGGCGGTAGGCGGCACTTAAGCCATACATTAGTCGAGGACGACATTTCTGGCCCTCTTACAAGGCTTATAAACATCGCCGCTTGTCAGGTATCATTATTCAGCGTCTTGGACAATTAGGGTGAACTCTAAATGAACTGAATGATTATTTCATTATCGTTCATCGACGAAATCCTGGATATTGTTTCCCACTTCGTCGACTACAACTTATGCGTTATCATTCGCAAAGTTCGACTTCTTCGTTAAAATAGCACAGGACTTCAAAACATAACATAATAACATATGTAATACCAATGGGTTTGAATTTATTGAACTTTGCCAGGATAATAATCTTTTAGTTTTAATGGCAATATTGAAGGCGACCTGGATGGTAACTATACTTTTATAAGCAGTGCAGGTGAATCTGATTAATGACTATAATGAGTGGAACTCGTAAATTCATTTCATGTGATCCGATGATCGGGTATCAGTGGAATTCTATAAAAACGATTCAAATGAATTTCTGAAAAATGTGCCATGGTTTGAATTTCATCTTTAGTAGTGCAAAGGTACCAAAACGTTTAAACCGAATTTTAATCCGGTTTCCGCTCTGGATATTCTGCAACAGACATTATTTTCAACTTAACGGCAATTGCACAGGACTTCATGCAAAGAAAGAGCAAACTTTGTATCTTCGTCGTAGACTTTAAAGCAGTGTTAGACTCAATTGACAGAAACGTAGTATATTATAAACTTAGCCAACTGGGTCTATCAACGAAGATGCTATCTATGATAAAAACAATCTACAAGCAAAGAAACGTGTTCAGCTGGAGTAAACATCAGGAACAGTCGAATTAAAGTTTTCCTATATGCAGAGGATATAATCATTTTTATCCAATCACCTGAAAGTTTCCAGCTGATAATTAATGAACTGTAGGATTATTGTTGTTTTTGGAATCATACCGTTAAATTGGATAAATCAAACATTATGGTTCGGCTCTGGAGGACTTTGGAGGACAGAGAGTAGAACAAGTTATAGAATATAAATATCTTTGAGTTACCTTAACCCAAAACTTTTATGTGAAGAAACATGCTCAAAAAATTTGGCAGGGACAAAAAACGCTATCGGAAAATCATGAAACTTTTAAGAAACATGTTCACTCAATATTAAGAAAAACTGATACACCTCGCAGAAACGGATACAGTCAAAGAGCCATGAATTCAGAAAACAGACTAATTTATTCCAATTTCGAATGCAACCTTTAAGAACATAATTATTTCATCGATAGTAACAGAACCAGAGGAGAGCTATTAAAGCTGTTAGAGCACACATTTTAGTAATGTTGAAAACAAATATTGTATGTACCCTATGTAACCTATGCGCTATAGAAGACACATTCCATTTAATTGATATCTATCCTGTCCTAATACAATGGAGATCTGAATACTTTAATAAATAACACTGACATTGGAGGAGGCGATAGGTATACTTAATGTACAGAACTGGTAGATGTTATATGGGTACTGGGAAGCCGCACTTAGATATCAAGGTCTTATAATGAGCGAATTTCTGTAACTTGAAAAATTTAATTTTGTTCTTTTTTTTGCATTTTTAAAAAGACACTTCTATTTGGCCCACCCTGTACTAGTTTTACTGAGGAACTAGCTGCAAGGGCTTTCGGCTCTTAGGTCAATTGGGGTAATAAAATAAAAGATTGGGTTTTGATCAGAAGATTCCTTCTTTCGGCGAGAAGTACAGTATTGTTGATCGGATTTTTAAAGCTTTTTGTACCGAGAGGCTGTCGGTGCATGTAACATATTTGCCCTGCATTTTGAAAACAGCGTTTGTGGCTACTAGAATCGCGAACGGTTCCGTAATGAAAATAGATTAAAATTCTGGCAGAATTCTAATTTTTATGATACATACATGTACTTTCGAGTAACAGGGCGAAGGATCAGTTGGATGATGTTTTGGACCCGTCTGTATATACAAGTTTCAATTCGGACTGCTTGAGTTCAGAAGCGATCTTGGCAAATAAGAGGCTGAATTTAGTAAAGTTGATATTAAGGCTCTAATGACATATCGAGGCTTTGCGGTAACATCCACCAGGAAGGGAAAGAAGGTCCGAAGCTGCAGAATATGATCGATAGCCGAAGCTATTCGTTTTCTGGACATGCGAACCAACGAGGGTCGGATGTGGTTGTTAATTACAGAGTTACTTGAAAACATGAGTTCAGCATAGAGGTCCGATATATGTACATATGTCGTAGCATCCCTTCTCTCTTCGCTGTTTAAGTGAACATTGATTTTTTTCCACATAAACTCTTCATGATATCCGCCCTTGCAGCGATTGGTTTTTTAAGTTCAAGACAGTGTATTTTCCATTTATACTTATTATTAATGATGAAACCTTACATACATAATTCACTTACATTTGTAATATGTACATACATTATTTAGGCTTAGGTCTAGTTTTGGAGAAGCACGTTTACAAAACAGGTAATGTTTTACACTTATCGATTGAAAGTTTGGCAAATTATTCCGGAGTCAAGGATGTTGTTGTATAGCTGAACGAGTCGAGTTTTGGTTTTAGTGGGCAAGTTTTTGAGCATTGGGCAGGATTCGGTCTCTACCCGGTTTCCCTTTGGTTTTGTAAAGAATAGCTTTGAATCCAGTTAAGGTGACATGCAGTTTGATTTCGAGGGCAGTGCTATTGACCGGATCTTGAGAAGAGGTGGTGGTGTAGAATTCAGTCTTTTCTATGTTGAATGAGTTGGAGATTTGGAGAAATTTGATCTGTCAGAGAACTCTGACCAGGTTTGGAATTGGACATTTGTTTTTTTTTTTCTTTTATATAGAATAAGGTTGCATTGAGAGGGTTGTTTTTTAATTTTTTTTAAAGCAGTCATTTTTACTATTTGGTGAGTAGACAGTACAGAGTTCCAGCAAGGGACCGAGCCTGAACATTGCCTTGGATGTATTTGTGAGATGGAAATGTTAACGGCCGATCTAATTTTTATTTGTGTCTATCTTTTTAGCTCTGTTTGGTGTAGTTTTTGAGATATATGAGCTGAACTTAGGCATATCAGCTAGGTCAGTATTAAATTTAGGATTGGGTGAGCTGTAATTACTGTAAATGTTCACTACCATGTATCTTCTTTTAGAATTTGCAAACGGATTTGAGGAGAAGTACAGCATACGTTGATGTGTGTGAAGGATCCGTGGATTGAGAAATGGGTTGGAGATCCATCGTTGAGGACAATTAGATCAGAGTGAAGTATAGTCTTGAAGAATAGCACTTGAGAATTGGTACAAGTAGATCCCCATAGTATAATCCAGGAATTTACATCACCTATAAATATCACATCACAGTTTTGACTTGCCTAAAAATGTTATCTGTACAGGGAGTACAACACAATGAACATGATCGTTTACGCCGAAGCTGTGCTCTTATAAACCTATAAACGAGCGGCATTCGATTACGATTACAACACCCTTTGTTTTCCGTGGATTGGTGAGAATCTTCAAAAGACACTATGAGACACCGTGTACTCATAGTAGTGTCAGATTTTTACTGACTAAACACACCCTTCCCTTTTATTATTTTGTTTACTACAACTAAGTTTGCTTAACAAGTAGTTTAAGCTTCAATAATATTCGCGTGAGGCTTGCTTATACCGTCATTATATGCGGTTGCTTTTTATTGCGCTAGATCGAACGGTTTCGTTCTTTGAAGTCGGCGCATAAGGTTTCTCACGTCCAATATTTGGAGTATAGCATGTTTACAGTGACTATGAAGGCGAATATGGAGCTTCCTAGCGAAGTTTGTTATATCGTCGTTCACAGTTGCGATCCCTAAGTCTCTTTGTATATTATTGTTTTTAATATACCAGGGAGCATTCACGATTCGTCTTATCACTTTATTTTGGAATGATTGAATAAATTCTCTATTACTTGCTTTAGTACAACCCCAGAGTTGTATGCCGTATGTCCATATGGGCTTAAGCACTTGCTTGTATAGAAGCAGTTTGTCATGTACACTAAGCTTGGAATATCTTCCAAGGAGCCAATACAATTCTCTAAAACGATTTTCAAGCTCATTGCGTTTTTTTTAACGTGCATTTTCCACTTGAGCTTCGCATCTAGTGTCATCCCTAGATATTTAGCTTCATTTGCATGTGGTATTTGTACCGAGGTAATAAAAACGGGTAGATTGTTTATTTTCCTGTATGTAAAGTTAACATGCGTCGATTTGGTCTCGTTAAGAACAATGCGCCATTGTTTTGTCCTGTCACAGATTTTATCCAAAGCTAGTTGGAGTTTTTCAGTTGCTAACTCAATTGAACTATGTTGTTGAAATAAAAAAAATAACACATATTGCACTGAACATTTTCGTGCTTACTTTCAAGCTAATTACAACATAGTCCTCCTTAGCATCATTCGCCGAAAACACATTGAAATTCTTCTACACAGTTAATTAATGTAAAATTTCCATTCCATTCCAGATACAGGAGTAAATATTATACATATCACCGAGCCATCTAGTCTACAATAATTATACATCTATATCACTACAATATTGGTCGGTTTATTTGGTTATAGCTTAACAAATTATTTTTATTCTTTACATATTTAAGTGTGGAACTATATAACACCAAAAGTAATAATAATAGTTTTACATTTTATATAGTTGCAAAGCTTATAAAGAAAATACAAAATATTGTTAAATACTCGTTGATATAAAATCAACAATTGAGCTTAAAGCGCGAAAACTTTTCATTTCATATACTCTTATGTATAATTATATGTATATGTAAATGGAAAACAGGTATAGTTTAGAACATTTGCGATAACCACATCCAATATACTAATTTGTACATATCACATGAACTGCATAACTTAATGAAATTGCTCTGGTGTAACTTATTGTCGTTTGATCTTGATTTTCTCGATGACATTTTTATCAATGTCTGAAGCGTCAGCAATGCTTATGTCATGGAATAGTCCACGTTTCCTTGCGTTTGCCAATAAACTAGCCCACGATGGCACAGTCTATAATTTAAAATAAATAAATTTAATTTCTTGAAATAATTTAATTCTTTACATACCTCTAAGTTCTTAAAGTTTCCGCATAAAATAAGACACTTTTTTGGTCTTGTCAAGGCTACATTTAATCGTTGATAATTGGCCAGAAATCCAATACCTTGAGTCCGAGCATTTGAAATAATTATGACATCTTTTTCAATTCCTTGGTACGAGTCAATTGTATTAACCATTATGTCTTTTAAACCACTGGCTCTGCAAGATTTTTAGATTACCAATGTGCGTTTTGAGCTAATGAACAACATACTAACTTTACTAATACTTCTAACTGTTCACGGTGCTGAGCGTACGGCGTGATAACACCGTAACTGAAAAACTTATTTGGTATATACAGATTTAAAGTCTTCACTAATTTAGCAACGAATTCAGCTTCGAGGCTATTTGTTATTTGACCATTGCCACAGTGTGCATTTTGTGTGTACTCTAAATTAAGTATAGAGAATGGTTTAATTTGTGATTTGAACTCCGCGGTATTAGGGGCATTTAACAGCTGATTCTTGTAAAAGTACATATTTGGCCATTTACAAATCTCTGGATGCATTCTGTACTGTGTGTGAAGACTTAGTATGGGGCAAGGTTCTCCACAGCTGTTGTTCTCCAAACAGTTTTGTATCCTCGTGAAAAGAGACGTGCCCAATCCGTAGTCTTTTGCTTTCTACAGAAAGACATTTTTCAAATTATGTACAAACTATAAAATGCAACCGTTACCTGTGATATTACTGTTGCTGGAAGTTGTTGGGTATCGCCTACCAATATTAGGCTGGTAGCACCAAATTTAAGTGGCATTATAGTCCATGGTTCTATGCATTGTGTAGCCTCATCAATAATACAAACGTCGAAGAAGTTAACATAACTGCAAGGCAAGGAGTAAAAAAACTATAAAATAAAATTATTTTTTAACTCACGATGAAAGCTTAACGCAACTACTTAGCGTTGTACAGATAATATTAGCGTTTTCCAAGTACGATACAAAAAGTCGCCTTTCATCTTCCGGTCGAAGCGATTGGTTCTGAATGCTTTTTTTTAATGCTAGGTTCTTTCGCATCTCAATTAACTCATCTTGTCGAACGTCTTTTAAATTTTCTTTTTGCAACTCTGCCACTCTAGCCTCTAATCTAAGTATCTGTAAATAATAATTTCCTTATGCGGTCAAATTAATTACTTATACATATGGATGTTCATTACCTCGTTATTTAAATTGTCTCCAAATCCAGAGTAGTCATGAGATCCACTTGTTTCTTGTAGGCGTGCCTTCTGATCACGTTGTATTAGTTTACTTACTGTGATTTCTTTAACATTCTTGTGTATCTTTTCTTCTTTGCCAAACCGTATAACTTGATATTTTGGTGCTCGCGGTGAGAGTTTCCTCTGGATGGTAAGTAATTTCTGTGCAATTACATCTACCGCCATGTTGCTTTGTGCACAAATAAGGATTTTTTTATCCAACATACGCACTTCATCACCGTAAAGAAGTTGTAGAGCTAAATTCGTTATAAGACGAGACTTGCCCGTACCCGGCGGTCCTTCAATGAGCGATATATTTGGATTGTACTCATCGATTGCTTTAGCATATGTTTTCAGTAAAATTTCCTTTTGTTCCGGATTTAGAGGGTCACAACCTTTGTATTGGATTGGTCGTCTCCTATGTGTCTTTACATTGAGTATTTCTAGAGGATTTAATATTTTTTGAAAGAGTGGTGTCTGCTCTAATTGATAAACTGCGTTAAATGATCCAAAACATACGCGAATCGATTCCATTATTCGCCGAACTGTTATTTGCGTAGAATTTTTTAGAACATCCTTGTCAATGGCATTTTTGTTTATTTCGATCGTGATGCAACTTAATGATTCTATAAAAAGAACAAAAACTAAGCAAATACTGAGCACAATGAGACCTAAATATAAATCGTTTAACGAAAATATGAAATGAACTAATTAATGATTAAAATTAACTGGTACAATAATGAAAAAATAAAAATATGGATATAACATTTAATGCCGCATGCCAATTGCAATGTGCATTTGAGAAATTTTTTTCTGGCTGTTATACTCTCGTATGTTTCCAGAACCAAACAGAGCCTTCGTGACCTCCATCCGAAGTACTATACCATATCTCTGCAACCTAAAGGATCTATTATACTATCTATAATTTTAGCCTGCTCTAATCTATTTAATTTAACCCGTTTTATTTATTCCATTACTGGATGGATTTATTACCATAGTTATAAGCAATTCAAAACATTTGAAAAAAATAGCAAAGAATTTCGGTAATTATACCAAAGTTCTTTTTTAAAGCTTCTTTTATTTTCAACTTCTAAAACCTAATCTAAACGATGAAGAATTGGGCGCAACCATATCCCCGAAAAAAAGCAAGTACAAAAAATAAAACAAATTTGCATATTTACCAGCTTTGCGTATATTGCCGATGTAGCCGAAGACTTGATTCGTTGTAGAACCAACAACAATATCAAGTAATGCTAAATCAGTTGCTCCTAATTCCGATTGTTTTATCGGCGTAGAACCTGTAACGTAAATCGTTAACATATTAAATGGTAAAATGCAGGTACAACGTACACTTTGCAAACATAAGCTCTCTACCCTTGTATTGAGTCAAGTAATCAACTCGAATCTTATAACCCGGCTTTGAAGCGTATCGTTGCATGTGGCGCTCCAAATGAGAAAGAAATTCAATTTTCAGCAACGGGAATATGGTACTAAGAGTAAGTTGGAATTGTTACTTATTTTGTTGAAATTTATCGAAAAACAGCACTCACCTGTTATAGTTCTTAATGGATGTGAACTGATTAGTCATTGGATACACCATATTATATTCATTCATATCGAATTGTTTGTTCTCTAACAAAAGTTGACTCCACGATAATACATCGTTTAACAATTCGTCAGTGTGGTCTACGATAGGGAACCGTCTTCGAATAATAGTTCTTCGGTCATTGAATGTCGATGTTTCTTTCTTATCAACTTTTCGTGTGGCACTCGGTACGGGTTCAATGTAGAATATCTCCGGTACATCGTTGAAACGAACATACTTCTTCTTTTTTGGCTTTGCAATGGGACTTTTTATGCTAGATGCCTTGGCTAGAGGATTTTTCATTTCTTGCAGACGATTGGTCTCCTCAAAATGTTGCTCCATAGCATCGAACGTAAGTTTTTTATTATTTCGACGTGGTGGAGCTCGTTCTTTTTGTTCGTTAGGTACGTCTGTACTTTTTTGTCGGTTATGATTAGCAGTAGAGGCTGATTGTTTATGATCATTCTGAAGAATTGCATCAGCTTTTAAAAGTTCCATAGAAAAAGTAGTAGGAACTGCCGCACTGATTTTTCGGTCTTCGGAGGCCTTTGTTGGTGTTGTTCTCAGCTTTTTAGTTTTTGAATTGGATGGCTTTAAAGATTCATATGATGTGCTTTCTGTTTTGTTTGACTTGTTATGTTTTTTGGGAATCTTGAAGAAATTTTTAGAACTGACCGGGGTTTTTTCTGCCAGAAATGCTCCACGATTAACTGAGGTGACCTTAACTTTCGGTTTTTTACTGGATATTTTCTCAGGGTCATTTTCTTTAGAGCTAACTTTATCCTTGGTATTAATGACATCGGAATTCTTTTTATCTGCTAATTCTTTTAGTTTTTGTTTCCTGTCTTCTTTGATTGCTTTGCACATTTCTTTTTCCTTTCGTTTAGTGATAGATGGTTTTTCTATCCATTTGCGTTTCAAGTCTTTCTGACCTTGAATGGCTTTAATAATTTCAACACTTCTCTTTTGCGCTGCTGAAACTCCTTTAAAACACAATAGTTAAAATGAAAACTACAATAACCTGTAAATATCTTAAAATAAATGAACATGTGGATGGTTAGTTCATCGATAAGGGCCCGTGCACATATGTATTAGCCCTTACCGACGAGGCTGAAGATTCTGCCAAAGAAGGGTTTCATGATCTCCAGGACGGAGCTTGTTCGGAGTATGATGTCAAAATCATACTCGGAGCCTTCAATGCTAAGGTCGTTAAGGAAAACATATTTTGCGATTTAGTCGGAAAGCACAGCCTCCACGATATGATAATAGACATCGGCTTCCGACTAATGGAGTTTGCAGCAGCTCGTAATACGGTGAGGAAATAGCACTAGGTTTCAAAGACTACGTATTCACGCAGAAAGCTAGCGAGCGCCTGAGTGTGAAACTCTGCCTTGCGTTCACCATCCACAAACGACAACAATCAATGGAACCAGTATCACGACGTGATACTAGGTGATCATCAAGAGGAGCCCTTTGTATGATGATAGAAAATAAACACCTACAAATGGTGTAGCGGAAAACAAGAGCAGCAAGGGAAGAGTATCGAGCCAGAAGGTAGAAGAAAAAGATCCTGCGTCTCCAATCTCGAATAGTCTCGCGATAGGAACAACAGCCAGATTGTTTCATAGGAAACCAAGCAGCTGGCAGCTGGGTTTAAGTAGGCTTTTCGAAATATTGAAGGAAACCTATCATCAAGTAGAGAGAGTGATAGAGCTAGAAGAGAACCAGCGCACATAGGAACGTTTTGCTTTTATTGGTCAACTATCAGAAAAGTATCAGAAACTAGAAATAAAAACTTTAGGTAAGTTTATTTCTTTTTTATAATTAATTTAAAAAAAACTAAGATAAATATTACCTGATAATAAAATTACATTCATTTGTTCATAAAATTTAATAAATTAAAAAAAATTACTGTATATTGTATTTTAATGTATGAATATTCATTATGAACAGAAATAATAACAAAAACAACAAAAAATAATTTTGGCCAGGTTTTTGATGCAAATACTCCTATGTGCAGCGTCCAGTCATTGAAGAAGTCATCCCCCCTCCCAGTTGTAAAGAGGTTGGCTCAGCTATCAAAAAGCCGCCAGCTCTACCGTCGGAGACCATGCACCAAATCATCAACCAAGTATGGATGAATGAAGCCATGCCCAATGATTGGACTATCAGTTCAATATGCCCCATCTTCAAATTGTCACACTAAGTGAAATCCTGAAAACAACCAACGAATTTCAAGTGGAGACCCAACATCTCTTCATCAACTTTAAAACCGCATATAACAACATAAATCGTCTTGAGCTCTACAAGGCGATGACCGAATTTGGGATCATGCCAAAACTGGTCCAGCTGTGCCGCGTGACGCTGTTGGGAAACAAAACATGTACTGGATTTCGCCAAGGAGTCGCGCTGTCGTGTGTTTTCTTCAATATTGTGCTGGAACAGTAAAGTGCGCAGGGTAGGTGTAAACATGGAAGGCACTCTCTTCAACAAATCTGCTCAGCTGTTGGGATATGAAAACGACGTCGACATTATCGGTCGATATCAGAGCGCTGTTATAGAAGCTTTTACGGCAATTGAAAAATATGCGAAACGAGTTGTCCTTGAAGTGAATGAGAACAAAACCAAGTACCTGTTGTCAACTAACAAAGAAGCATCGGTCCAGCGCGTAGAACAAGATGTCACTGTTGGCAAAAGGATCTTCGAGGTAGTTAAATAGATTACCTATCTCGACACCCTAGTTTAGATTCGACAAAAACTTACTCTAGAAAACCGCTACTTGCATTTGGCGAAACAACTGGGTTCAAAACTTACTCGGGAGACGAAATGCATCCTCTACAAAACATTGATCCTGCCAGTTCTGTTATATTAAGCCAAGACGATAAGCAGGAAAGCAGAGGATATTTTGAGCAAAATTTGAGAAAAATTCTTCCTCAAATTTTCGTTCCCGTATCCGAGGAGGCCGAATGGAGGATAAGATAGAACCCCAAACTCTATGACCTGTACCAAGATGTGAATGTAGTCCAAAAAGCCAAAACACGTCGACTCGGCCACATCGAGCTAATGGACAATTATGCTCCAGTAAAGAGGATTTTCGAATCACACCTCCCAGGTTTGAGATGATAAGCAAGAACGAACATCCGTTTTAAGGATCAGTATATCGCGGATGTTGAACGTTTTCTATGACAACATGTAAAATAATAAAAAAAAAAATTATTTTATACGTAGCAAGAATGATGAATGATTTTCGTTTGTTTAAACTATCATCTTTTCTTTTAAAAATGAATAGTAACTACAGTTCAAAATTCAAGCACAAGTATTGGAAAAGATTAATGGAGACCTTCTTTGGTCGCAGAAATCGAACATTTTTTGTAAACAAAGATTACATGAAGACCTTCTTTAATATAAGCTATATTGTAAAATATGATTAAAATTGAATGTTGAATTTGAATAAACATGAAGATGCATTAGGCTATTTTCACGATCAAGCGAATTCGCGTCGTGCGATGCGATTCGTTAATAGCGACCAATTACAAATACATAAGTATATACATACATATAGAGGTGTTCATGGCATAGCGATTTGGTAACAGAGCTACAGAGCTCAGAGAAAAGGATAGGTGTTTTAACAAAAAAAAATACTAATTTTCTTACCTCTCAGCTTTCCTCTATTCACTGGCATTTGTGGTGGGTTAATAATCGCAGGGGGACCTCGAATCATTTTTGTTGGTGTTGTATGTGAGGGTCCTGACTTTTTAACTTCTTCGAAATCGTCCTCCTCATTTTCTTCCGCATATGTCTGATTACCTAGAGATTTTCTCCTTGCTATTGTAGCAGACATATAAGACTTACCACTGGTCTCTTCAGCGGCTGAGCTAGAACGACGAAAAACTGTAGAGCTACCTGAATTATCTTTTGATTTCTTGCTTTCAGTTATATTTTTAGACTCGCTAGATGAGCGTCTGGTTTGATTCGGTAACTTCTTTAACTTATCGAATGGATCTTCGGAGCTGTGCCTTGATTTAGTTACTTCACTCCTTTCTGAACTTTGTCTTGAGTATGTTTTCACTGATGATGAACTTCGTCGGTTCGATTGCTTGTCTCCTTTTTTATTTTCTTCAGCCTTGCTTGTCAGGCGAGGTTTCTTTTGGGGAATTTCATCGGTAGTACTTAGCTTGCGTACATATGCAATTTTTTCGTTATCCTGTGCTGTTGATGGGAGCGATCTTTCTTTATCTTGCTTTTCTGTTACTTTTTCGTGATCATCTTCCTCGGATGAAGATGAAGAGATATGAATTTTTGTGACCGAACTTCTTTTTCTTTGTCGTATAAGGGGAGATTCGGTTATGTCTTCTGGAATTGTAGTTACCTTAGCGCTCATCTGTTCTTCATCTTCCTTTTCGGATGGAGAAGGAGTGATAAGACTGCTTACGCTTGCTCCTCTTAGAGGTATATCAGCGTCTTTTTCTCGTTTAATTCTAAAGCCACCCGGTGAATTACCGTCAGAATCATCATCATCAATGTTGATGAATATCCCTTCAGTGGTTGTTGCAGGTGCATTATCTAAATCATCCTCGTAAATCTGGGACGAGTTAAAACTATTCGAGAAACTTTGCGAGAACAATTTAAACGACCAGTCATTCACTTTAGACTCCAACGCCTCATCGTACTCATCATCGTCGTCTAAATTAATAATGCCATCTACACTTTGTGACAACTTCTCTTGCTTAATTGGTGTTATTATTAAGGTGCCTTTCTCATCGACCTTATAGTCGGTTGTAATTTCAGTATAGGGATCTGGTAGTTCCTCTCTCAATTCATCGTATAGCCTTTGTGTAAAGTAAAGTTCTTCCTCTTCATTCTCATCCACGTCGTCAACCTTTGACGATTGCTCTGGTTCATTAGTTGGTAGTTCGACTATCGCTACTTCCTTTATTTTTAAATCATTAGAAACGTCTTCATCGGTGTTAAAAGAATCACCAAACACATCTGGGCTTTTTGTTGATTTTGGTCGACTGTTCTCACATTCATCGTCACTTGAAATGCATATAACATCTTCTTCAATTGTTGCCGTTGAAATGGTTTTGCTCGTGCTAGCTTCAGCGATTGCTCGGGTGTCTTTCGATAAAGTACTGAGAACGTCTGGATTAAAATTTCCAAATATGCTTTGTATATTTTCTGTGACAGTATTTCTTTTTTGAATATCTATTATTGAAATTGAGGCTGCCTGATGCGTCGTAGTACAACTTTCCATTGCGAGAACGGCGCTAGGATGAACAAAATCATCCTCATTATCATCCGAATCATATTCCTTGTCTGAAATAATTTGTTCTTCGCAGTCGTCATGAATTGCAGTAGATGTCTCCGGTGACAGAGGAATAATTTCAGCTTCCACTTTGGGAGCTTCTTGTGGGATGACGATTTGTTGGTCAACATCGTTTTCTTCATTTGGTCGTTCTACTGCGAAGTTTCCTTCAACTAGAGGTATACGTCTTAACACAAACATGGGGTACTTCCCGTCTGGAGTGACTTGATTATCTTCGACGGAAACTCCTATACCGATACGGTCACCAGGGTGTAATCTGCACGCAACTCTATTATACAGTAAATCGTTGACAAAAATTCCATTCGTCGAACCCTACGGATTGAAGAAATGTACTTATGTACATGCTGTTTCGTCATTATCTTAAAGGATACTTACCAGGTCTCTGATTTGTATGTCTTCCATATTAGCTAACACTTCAAATTCTGCATGTGTTCGGGAAACAAAATCAGACGCTATAGTGATAGTACATGTAGGACTCCGTCCAATTGTTGTGACACCCTGATGAAGGCGAGTCAATCCTCCAATAACCACTTTCTCAAGCACCCACTGAGATTCCATTTTTGTTGCACTTTTATAAGTTTTTTACAATGCATCGATTGGCATTAACCGACTATTCTCAAGTAGATATCATATTTCAAGCCGAGACAAAGATTAGAAATGGATAAGTGTCTTATAAGTTATAAGCGATGTCAAATTGTTTGGTTTATATATACATATGTAATTACTAAGTAAGCAATTTGATAAATTCTATTCAAGTATGTTTATGTGAAAAATACAAATACAAACGGAAACTCAAAATTAAATAGGCGCAAGCTTTATCAATGATTTGGTTTATTCTTTATAAGCATATTTAAATTTGTGAAGTAAACAAATTTAACTGAATAGGAACTGTCAATAGATGTGGGCTTGAATTACGTTACCTTATGTCACTTCGAACGGTAAGAGGTGCATTCAGATAATCACGATTGAAATTTATTTTTTGAATAGTGGACTCATGTTCCCAGTAGTCGAACTCTTGATGATGTTCTATGTGTAGGTGATCCATCTCTGTACGTATTAATAGAAATGTGATATGCAGTGGGTTAGTTTAGTATCTGTAACCAATTTAAAAAAAATAAGCGCAAAATCAAAAAATTGGTGGAGCATTTTATAAAAGATGTTTGATTGTAAACTTATATTTGATTATCAGTTCCTGCTTTCACGTTTTTTTATTTATTAGTGACACTAATACTTGACACACTTCCAGTCTCAAGTCTTCAGACCTATCCTCAATTAGTCCCAGAACCCAGTGCGCCTTTCTTCATGCCTTCCTACGCTGAACTTCCTTCTCCAAACAACCTTCATCGATCTGGACAATTTTGCCTGGTCGGCCTATCTGCTCTTCCGCTTCAAATATTTCGAATAACATGATTACTATTGTTTCCCATCATCAGTTCGCAAAAGTGCACCGTTACATTTTCACATATATTTCATTTGTTTATGCTTAGGTAGAGTGTTGCCAGTTTTAAATGAAAGTCTCCACCTTGCAGATGTCGGAAAGTAGATTGCAAGGAAGATTGAAGGAAAAGCGAGTTATATATATCTGCAGTAGAAAATCAATTCTTGAAAGAATACAATTGAATTTATGAATAATGCAAAATCTGTCAAAAAATAAATGACTTGGCTGAACACAACCATAAAATATTTCATTCTGACTGCTACTATGCAATCCCGCCATATTTTCCATATTGGAATATTGGACGAAAGAATTTTGTTTTAGAGTAAAACCATTTTTGTACCGTACCGTTAGTTAAAAGGAAACAAAAACGACGCCATCTTTTTAATTCATAATTCATTATCACCAATCACCTATATAGTCGTCTTCGAAAGGGTCTCCTCTTTTGCCTGTAAGCTCGATTGACCTTGTGAATAAGAATGGATCGGTGAATTTGGAGGAAAAAGCACACATACATACATAGGTCTGTTCGCGTACTTTCTGCACCAAAATTCGTAGATTATAAAATTTCAAGGAGTGGGGGTAAAATCCTCTCAGAGTGTGGTAAAATCACATCACTGTCACGGGCCCAGTAAATTTGAATGTGTGCGTGAGTTTTGACGTCTAAAATGTGGGCGAATTTCGTAGCTTTCGCGTTCGTTTACTTTTTTGTGATTTTACCACACTCTGAGAGAATTTTACCCCCACTCCTTGAAATTTTATAATCTACGAATTTTGGTGCAGAAAGTACGCGAACAGACCTATGTATGTATGTTCACCAAGTCCTTCGAGATTGTAGGGCAAAATAGAAAACCCCTTCGAAGATGACTATCTATATACATATGTACATATGTAGGTGATTTGTGCTTAAAAGGTAGGGAGAATTTTCTTGCCTTCGAATCCAGTCTACTACCGCAAAAAAAAACTGACTTAGTCATTAACTAGTCAAACGATTCTGATTAGTAGAGACACCATTTGGTATCAACATGATAAGTATCCTCAGTGAGAGGATCTGATGACTGAACTGCACAGATTACAACTTGTTCTTTGAAAAGATATCGGACTTGCATTTTTATCAAAACACGTTAACCTTGCCTAAAGTATTTACTTGTTTATTTCATTGACATTAAGGTTGAATACTTAAACTAAAAGATATAATGCCCATGATGATATAATGTATAAAAAAAAATTGAAAACGAAGCAAAAGGTAACAAGAATTATGTTTGAGTAAGAGCTTCGACTACTTTATTTTTTATAACTTCAAACGAAAAACTAAAATTAATTAAATCTGCATTTGGATTACAAATCATCATACAACCGTTTTTAGAAGATAAACGACCGTAATCTTTGAGTCCACAAACCATTAGTTGGAGTTTTAATATTTAAAATTTCAGGAGAATCTATCTCTTCAGTAAGTAAGACGAAATTCTAAGCTTATCAGCTCAAGTGTGAATTGGTGAGCGGATAAGTTATTGGAGTCAACCCAAAGAAGTCCTGAAAGGGTAAATCTTAAAATCCTTTTGTTGGATTGCTTCAATTTTAGAAAAAAAGAATCCTATAGTAGGAAGATCACGATACATATTCCAAAATAATAATAAAAAAGGATGGATATAGCAATTTTTCACATACGGGTCAGAAAATTCATAGGCATAATCATTTACCATAACGACCTCATTCGTACGATCCAGTATGTCAACAATATCCCCCCCTACCACGCATGTGTTCGACTTTGGAAATTGGATCACCAGATACGATTTACTGATGTCTATTCATTTGCCGATATGTCACTAATGCCCGAGAGAGATTTTGCCAATGAAAATTTCTAAATCCTTCTTTTCATCTTTTACTTAAGCTACTTTCGCATCCCCTAGTCAGAATAGGGGTCTGCCCCTTAATCTAAAAGAAATTTCAATTTTTATTTATTTTATGATTTTTTTTATTAGGGTGAAAATGAAAACATATATGTAGTACTATTCATAAATGCGATAAAAAAGGAACATAAAATAGGAAATCAGTCTGATATGTTTGGAATCGTATTCAGAAATTCACTTCTTGTTTCCAATCGGGGCTTTATCTCCAGAGGCTCCAGGCTCGCCGGATTTCTCTTGTGGATTCTCCTTTATGTTCAAATGAGCTGGTCCAGTCTGTTGAATTTGTATAACCTTTTCGTTCGGTTTCTCTTCGATAGCTGGCTTTGGAATGCTAACGGTCAAAACGCCATCCGATGAAAGAGTAGAAATAACCTTGTCGGCGTCGTAGTTCTTTGGGAGTGCATAACGACGGACAAAATGTCTAGAAATATAGCCATGTTCATCTTCACGCTCTTCGTGTTTACCTTCGACGACGACGGAATTATCAACCACTTTCACTGAAAGTTCGCTGGGTTTGAATTGCTGGACATCCATACAAACTTGGAATCCATCTTTGCCGATATTTGATACACTGGTATCTTTATTAGTCCTTGAACGGCGACTTAGCTGCCTGTCATCCAAATGGTTTGTTAAAGCCATCGGCAAACGGAAAACATTTGGGCGTTGATAACGGTGGATGTGACGTGGATTCAAACCAAGACCAAATTCACCACCGTAATATGGAGATAGGCTCTGATCTAAATCATCAGCTAAATCCAATAGCAGTTGCAATGAAGACATATTTTTGATTCTCTTTTAAAATAAATTACTTCCAAAAGATTAAATTCACTTGAGTTTACGAGTTATCGCAAAGTTTTTAAATCTTTTTCTCTACAATCACCTCACTTCAACGCGTTTTCTTTAAAACTGAACTGCAGATCTGCCGCTAACCGCATTTTTATATTAAATTTTTCGCAAATCAGAAATTTCCAGGCTTCTCTCGAACAATTTAATGTTTATCTCTTAGAAACTTGCTCTTTTTTCAGCACATTTCAATTAAAAGTAGAGATCTATTTACAGTAATTGTTTCAGAATTCTTTCTCTTCAGTTCCCTTATAAAAGAGACTCTAAACAGTTGCTCTTAAAATGGATTTTTTGTTTTATGTTTCTAAAAGTTGGTTTAGAAAATTACTTCTAATGTTTGTTTTCATTAGCTGCTTTCGTCAATTTGTACGAAAACTGATGGCTAAAATTGATGTATGGACGAACTTGAGAGAATTCGGATATCTAAATATTTTGTCTTAATAAAATTCTCCGATTTCATACGAAAGAGTGAACTTATGAAAATTGGGGGGATTTCAAATTTTTTACCATGTACTGCTTTTATTTCTCAGAAGCTCAGATATAAAATTCATCCTCCTAGCTCAAAATTTAAAGCCCAAAAATTGGTGACATACGGATGGACGGACAGACAATGCTCAATCGTTTTCTCTATTGATGCTGATTACGAATATATTTACAAGGTAGCGCAAAATTAATCATCTGATTTTGTTTTTGAATTACTTTTTTACTAAATAAAAAAATTATTTACAGTGGTGGAAATCTTTATTTCGACCTTTACAATTGTGGAAAAGATGGTATCCGCCAAGTGGCTGCCGCCAGTGTTGATACACATTTGTGCCCGTTTTTTAGCTTTTCCATGACTTTCCATAAGATTTCCGGTGATAACTGTTCCCATTCCTGTCGAATATTCTCCTTAAGGGCTGCGATTGTCTAAGGCTTGCTGGCAACCCGCTGGCAACCCGCTGGCAACCCGCAACTTCAAGGAGCCCCAAACAAAGAAGTCTGAGATAGGTAAATCGGGCGATCTTGCTGGCCATGCCAAATCACCAAAACGGGAGATTAGGTGACCAGGAAACGCTTCCTTCACAATATCCATATTGACTCGTGCTGTGTGTGCGGTTGTACCGTCTTGTTGAAACCACATGGTCGCCAAGTCCTGCTCATCCAATCCCGGCAGTAAGGAGTCGTTTATCATGGCCTTGTAACGTTCGCCATTAACAGTGACCGTATTTCCGATCGCGTCCTCAAAAAAATACGGTCCAATCACTCATCCCGCGAATGACTCTTCGTGCATCATACGCGGATTTTCAGTCCCCCAGAAACGAAGATTTTGCTTATTGACGTAACCGTATGGTGATGCCCAATTGCGTGGCTCTTCGTCTGGTTAATGTTTCGTCGTTTTCAGTGATATCGGCAGGCACAGCCGCGATATTCTCGCTCGAACGACCAGTTCGATGGCGGCCACGCCCTACTGTGGTTCCAGTCTATTCGAGTCGAGTAGCTTGGGGCTTAGGAAATTGACGTCGAAATAATTCACGCTGCGCTAACACCACCGACCGATTATTGGTCAAAAAAATCGACAGAATTATTCCACGCTCTTGCGGAGTAGATACAGCGCTCCATTCCTTGTCTGTTTGTACATATACTGCACCTGTCTCGTTCACAAATGTCAAATATGATTGACGTACGACTCAATTTGCAAAAATTGTAACATATTCCGAAAGGATGATTAATTTTGCCCCAATTTTGTAAAATCTATCTCGACTATATATGAAACTTAAGAATAGGGTAATATACCCTTTGGAGAGGGTATAAAAAGCCTGGATTGAAACGTTGAAAACACCCTCAAATTGTCTATTTTTATACCTTATCATAAGGGTATATTAAGTTTGAAACATATGTTTTAGTTGATGTTTACGAACTTCCACTTCTGGCAAAGATACTAAAAAGTAGTGTAGCACTGGGTTATATACCAAACCAGTGGAGACGGGAGAAGGTAGTATTTATTCAAAAATTAGGGAAGACCCTAGACCACGGAAATTCTCCAGACATCGTTTATCCTCAAAAAGATGGATGTGGAGAATTATTTAAGAGAGGAGTTAATACGGATGTACATATAACCCTTCTTAACTATCATCAGCAATCTTACAGAGCGCTCAGATCCAGGGAGACTGTTCTGTATCAGCATGACGCGACTGTGCGAGCTCTAGAAAAAGAGGAAATAACATAGTTACGAAATGAATGTACAAACTTCTGACCACAGGATCAGAGAAGACTTATACATCATAAATTATGAACAAGGTCAGCACAAAAGACTCTCTATATCTCCCTTAATGTGGAGCCTTGCTGGTGATGAGCTACTTGAGGAGTTGACAACCCATGGAATTGATTGTCAAAACCCTCTGTGACATTATACAAAGGGGACTTACATTAACTCGAGAATGGTGCTTAACGATGGTACTTACGCTCAGGGTATAAGGCAAGCCAAGAAACTTATAGGGCAATACAACCGGCAAAGACTTGAAGCATGTATCACAATGAGGAAGAATAACCTGCGTATCCTAACCGGCTTCTTATTGAGGCATTGTAACCTTAAGGTAGCTGATAGGGAAATACAGTCACTAGAGCAAGCTCTCATCCTCAGATTATTAAGGGAAACTGGATTAAAAAAGAGTGGTCTAGGCGGTAGATATTAGCCTAATGACTTCATCTGAGTAAATAGATTGGAATACCTAAACAAACAATGTTTTAAACAACAAATAATTGTTTTTGTATACTTTTTTTTTATTACAACTAGATTTTGTTAAACATCTAAGATACATTCTAAAATTTAGATAAGGAAAGTAAGATCAAATGCAAACGGATAACGCTCTATTTATCGCCACTGGCACCTTCTTGTGGATCAGCGTTTTCAAGGTGCTCCTTTTCATTTTGCTTCACATTCAAATGGGATGGTCCAGTCTGTTGTATTTGAATAATCCTCTCCTTCGGTTTATCTTCTAATTTTAGAGGCTTAGGTACACTGACGGTCAATACACCATCCGAGGACAAGGTTGAAATCAACTTGTCTGCGTCGTAGTCTTTTGGCAAGGCATAACGCCTAACGAAATGTCTCGAAATATATCCATGTTCGTCCTCACGTTCCTCGTGTTTTCCTTCGACAATTACAGAATTTTCTACCACTTTTACAGACAGTTCACTGGGTTTGAATTGTTGAACATCCATGCAAACTTGGAAACCATCTTTTCCTATGCTTGACATGACTTGATTTCCTTCTTGTCGACCTCGACTACGCTGAAATTCTTTCAAATATGTACCCAAGTTCAATGGTACGCGAATGGTTTGTTGTGGTTGTACACCTCCCCAAGCAAAACTAGGTCTATAATACGATGGAGATAGTGCCAGGTCATCCAATTGGTCGCTTAAGGCCAGAATCAATGGTAAATTCGACATTTTGTGAGTATAAATTTTTGGTTTCGATTTTATTCAAATGACACTTGAATAGAAGATTACTTTGACTAAATTAAACTTTTCTTTGACCACTAAGTATTCACTTTAATTTCTGTTCTTAAACTGATGCAATTTCCTCTGATAGCTGGCTATTTATACAACTTCGATTTAGAAAAGATATTTCTAGAACTCGAACATTGCTTCGGAATGAGGTATTATATATCTCTTTAAACCAATGCTAAGTAAAGAGAAGGTAAATCGTCATTTAAGAGAGTCTCTCTTAAGTGGTGTACATTCAGCGATTGTACTCAGTTACAGGTTGTTTATTTGTTCGTGCTTGTTTCTTCCTATATATGTATGTATGAACATATTTTCGATTCACTTAACTGAGAAAATACTCCTGCATTCGGGTATTTTCTCCATTAGCACTGCACAGTGTGTGATGTATTTTTTTTTCATTTCGCCTGGAAAAGCCGTTGAACTTTGTAAAGTATCTACACCGGTATATTATTTTTACATGAACTCCAGAGAATTTCAAGAGCAATATTGTAATGTATAAAGTGGAAAAATATTGTTATGATTTAAATTTGAGGGAAATTGATGAAATATCAACTGCTTTAGAGTACCTAGATATTAGTCTTATGTAAGTATCTTATACCGAAGGATGTGCAATTTTCATATGATACTAGTAACCTGAAGTCGTAGCTTGTATGATTCGTAAATAGAAATAATCGATGCCAGCAGTACACCTACTCAGTACATACAAACATATGTACATAGGTACATACGTATGTAGATTCCGTACATACTTCAACCATTCTTCCCCGCCACTTAAGATAAACCTGTGATAATATGACCTAAAGAATTTGCTGGTCAGATAGAAGTTTAAATCTTCATGATTTCTAATAACGGGAGGAGCTCCCGTTTAAAAATGTGAAATTCTAATTCTAGTATCCAACTGCAGGACTGAAGAAACATTTACACCTCTAGAGGATTCCGAGGCACCTATCACGACTTTTCGCAGCATCACAAATTACATCTTTGGCTTGTGCTTAGCGACTGTTTATTGTAGCAGGAAAAGTTACATTAAAAATGAGCAGATTAATGAAATCTATATTCACAAGTGTGTTGTCCTCTACCCATATTTCTAGTCATAACGCGTTGCTTTTTTATAACACAACCTTCGTTTCAACTATATTTTGTAGAACTACATATATACATGTATGTATGTAGGTACATATATGGATGTACATCAGTGATCACCATCGATAGAGAAAACTATTCAGTCCGTCCGTCCGAATCTCATCAGTTTCTGGGCCTTAAATTTTGAGCTAGGACGATTAAATATGATACTTGGGCTTCTGAGAAATAGAACCAGTACAAGTGCTAAATTCATAAAATTACTTTCTTAATTCCATTTTGAAAAGTTTGATCTTACATTTGATTGCAGATGGTAAGAAAGCGGTTTTATGCAATTTGATCTACAAAATTGAAAATGTTCGCAATTTCTTAAATACATTTTGTTCATTGTAATTGCTTTCCTCCACTTAAAATAAGTATCAAAATCAATTGATTTCCCAGCCCTCTAACATGCAATATGTACTCTCGTAAATAGGAAGGTACATATATTCTGGCTAATTTGTAAGCACACTTGGTTTTGAATTCAGTGTAACATATCGAAGATTTAACTTTTCAATACAATTGGTACCACCAGTCGCTTTTCTTAAAATGTATATTTCGTATTCGAAACGAAATTTTTGAATTTAACTTTTTTTCTTGTATTACATCAGCAATGAAAGCAAACCAAAAAAGAGTCCATCTAAGAAATAAAATAAAAACAACAACTAACGGCAGAACTAATACATACAACGGATACATAATTTTGCATCTGAGACAACTTATCCGGATGCATTTTATTGTGTAAACAAAATATGTATGTATGTATTTTTCATTTCCTATTATTGGGGCAAAATCACAAAATGTCTGCTTCATTTTTGTTATATGGCCTTTGATAAGACTTTAACATATGAACCAATCAGGTTGTTCTAATATTCTTAAGTATTTGCACAATGATGTTTTAGTAAGGCTACACAGCTCTATTCACACGGATTCAAATGTCCCAGTGAGACACGGTATAGTAATTCAATTTGTTGATGTTATGAGTGAACTAGCAAAACGTAAACAATAACATTTAATACCCATAAAACGTTCAATAATGTGAATATTTTGTATATGTATGTACATAAATGTCTATGATTTTAATTTCTCCCAGTGGGTGTAGTGAATGCGGCCCTTGATACTTACTACCCTACCTTTCTTATTATAATTTGAATAGCTCCAAACATATTTGTATGAACACATATGAAATGCGTCACACATATTTATTTGGTTTTAGCTTTAGATTTATCTACGATATGTAAATATCTGATCCACCTGTGCTCCTATGCCTTTTTCTGAAAAGAACATAGCTCCTTGTCCTGAGAGTTAACTCTAAATTATCTTTGCATTATAATTTAGCCAACGGACTTTTTATAAACCTGTTCTCTGTAAAAGAAAGAAATCAGTAGCACTCTTAATATAAAACAACATAATTTTAGGTAATTTTAATTTAATATTTTATTTTAAATTGCTTGAAATTGTTTGAATGTGTACTACATTTATCCCTTTGGTGGACAACTACTTTGCGAATGACAATGAATTTATTACTAATTAATTTAAATCGACTTATACTGGAATTGAAGACATTTTATTGATCACCATTAGCAGCAGTCTCTTTTTCAGAGTTTTCCTCCCCATTCTGCTTTATATTCAAATGAGCCGGTCCGGTTTGTTGAATTTGGATTACCCTTTCGTTTGGCTTCTCATCCGCCTTTGGCCTTGGAATGCTTACAGTCAGAACTCCATCGGACGATAGTGTGGAAACGACTTTATCAGCGTCGTAATCCTTTGGCAAAGCATACCGCCTGACAAAGTGCCTCGAAATGAAGCCGTAGTCATCTTCTCGTTCCTCGTGCTTGCCCTCGACAACAACTGAATCGTCGATAACTTTCACAGATAACTCACTGGGTTTGAACTGCTGTACGTCCATGCAGACTTGGTAGCCATTCTTGCCGATATTAGATACAACACCTTCAACTTTGCCTCCACCACGGCGATCTGCAAATCTGCCAGCAGCAAGCGCAACTGCAAGAGGTACTCGAATACTGTGGTGTGCATGATGTGGAAGTGAGCGAATGTGATGTGGTTGCAGGCCAAGTCCGAAATCTGCTCCATAGATAGGCGATGGAGACACACCCAAATTGTCTAGATCGTCGAGCACACTCAGAAGAATTGGTAGAGAAGACATTTTTTTTCTAATTTAATTACTTTTACCAAGTTCAACTGTAACTTTTAAAACCGCAGCGGCGAACGAATCTACAGAACTGGTTTCAACGGATGCAACGGTCAGGTATTTATAGGAAAATCGCCGAGAAAAATAAAATGTTGATGGTTCTAGATACATTTTCCAAGAGAAACTTGCAGACAATGACTGTGGTTGCTATGCGTTGGTGGCGAATGTAAAAGCTCTCCATTCAGCCATATATGTATGTACTTATGTATGTAGGTAATATCATGCGGAAAAAAGATGCAGATGCGATGGAGAAATGCATTCTCTTCAAGCTTCTCTTTTATTTCAATATTACTTGTGTACTTATATTATGGTTCTGAAAGTTTAAATAATTCATACAGATAATTTACATATATGTTTGTACTACATACAAATGTGTTTTAGGTAGAGTTATAGCGGAAAAATTAATTATTAACTATTTATAAGATTCTATTCCAGAATAAAGATATCAGTAACGATACTTTCTGATACTAGATATAAAAAGGGAAATCAAAATATGTAAAATTTCTCCAGCTGCCGGTGGTATATTCACATGCATCAGGGATCCATCCTTTTTAGCCATCATTATATGTATACAGTTTCCTTAGTGGGTTTATATACCTAATATAAAATAGTACAACGACCGGTTGTAAAACCCCAAACCGGCTTTTTATTTTTATTTTGTTACTACATTTATGAAGCGCAGACTCGCTATTCAGCAGTAAGTTGACCAGATATGTACATGCAAAAATAAAGAAAAATATCGTATGCAAGGAAGAGAAAATGCCAGCAGTACAGTTGGGCAATAATGGAATAATGAAGATTTTGAATCTAGTTCTAGGGGATCACCCGCATGCACTTACACTTAAAAATTAGTGCATATATGTATATATATAGCATATACACAAAAACATAAATACCTACATACACACTGATTCTTAGCATTTATTTATAAGGCTTAACTAGCCTTGTATCGGACATTCACAAAGAATGCGCTTTGTCTCTGCAGATAGGTTAAGCTCAATGCGATGATATTTTTCAGCTACCATTTAGAATGGCAAAAATAATTCAATTGGAATACCTCTGCCCTACCTTTGTTTTGAATGAGGACCAGCAACTAGGACTGAAGGAAACCATTTCATATAGAGTATGTGTAAACTGTAGAGTAAATATGATTTATGATTTGTTTGATTTAAATATTTTTTGAAAACTTTTTAAACAGTGATCATGATAACGAATATATGTAAGTATTTTAGAAATATTAACTACTTACGTACCAGTAATTCTTAAAAACACAGTTCATACATATCTGGTACAGAGTCTCTGCTCATATAGGTGGACGCATTGCCGGGCATACAGGACAGAATAGTACTGATCACTATCATATAACAAATCACATAATTAGTGTGGAACGTTTCGAATTTGACCAAAAATTATACATACTTTAAATAAATCATTGGATTTCGGTTAAAAACAAGTCGAAGGTTTTGCTCAAGCCAATTGTTGTTAAATCTACCTATTGTACCGCACTGATAGGACGACTAACGAGGTGTACAGCTGAATGGAACAACTAGGTACGTGCTGCATACTTTATCAAAAGTCCCCGTTATGGGGCCAAATGATATATGTAAACTCCAATTCGATTATTTGGCTTTAAATCGTTTTCCGAAAATAACAGATATTAACAAAAATAGATCTCATAATCTGGCTTTGAGTTGAAGTCAACACATCAAAACGTATGCTGTTGATTAACAACTATGTACGTGCGAATACAAACAAGGGAATTTTATCTCCGAATTGATCTACGAAGACTAAATGCTCCTTAAAATATATGTACATTAAATTTATGTGTTAGAGAGAGAGCTTACCTTAAGCCAAGAACTGATCATGTTTATCGTAATTGTTATAGATACGGTGTAGGTTATTACCTTTAACCTCGATTACTTAATAACACTCTGTAATATTGTTACAATTTCTCACTGTTTTATATACATATGTACATACATATAGTCGCAGTCTTGTGAACGAATGTAGTATGTCTTTATTTAAACTGTCCCGATTCCGAATTATAGGTATTATCTCTCTTTTCTTTTTCCGCGTACCTATTATATAACATTTTTATGTAATTCATAAGTTCAATGAAAATAACAGGAATTGGCTTTTGTACAGATTTTACATTTTTTTTGTTATACACATAACGTACATGTCAAACGTCTCCACAGACGAAATTCATGGGAAGAAATACTTCATATATGTACATACATATGTATGTATGTCCGAAGCTAATAATGATTTATTACGGTACTTTTAAGTAAGTTTCAGGAAAGATTATTCAATAACATACCACAATCAAAGAAAAGCAGTAAACTGAATCTATTTATTAATCAATAGACTAAGAACTAAGGCGATGCTATTGCTGAAATATGACTGGTATACATATTTTTTTCTTTTAATAGTCATAACTTTTAAACCTAGACCATACATAACAACTTTTTACACACTGTAGAAGGAATATCGATTTATTATTTTGCTGACTAGACGGCTTTTTAAGAGAATTGCAGAAAATTTTACAATTCAGCCCTGCAACCCTTTAAAAGGGCAACATTCAGCAATTTACCAACATACTAAAATCAGTAGTAAAGTGTGTCGGGCGTGTTCGTCAGTTACTCATATTTAAATAAATTACCATTCAGTAAAAAAAAAAAACACCCACCCAAAAGTTTCTGTTAAATTGCCAACAAACGAAAGCAGAAAAGAATAAGAAAAAGAAAATGTCTCTTATACCATTCCTACTCGATTTAGCCGATGAAATTAGCGAATTTCACCGTGGTGTCGACGACGACTTTGGTTTCGGTATCTACCCCAATGAATTTCATCGACCATCGAAGACAGTGTCGCAACTATGGTTACCTAAGCATCGTCAGCATCCCTATGCGAATATTCGCAATAAAATGGTTAAATCGCAGGAAGACAAAGAAACCAGTAATGAGGAAAAAGAGTACTCACCGCTTGGCAAGAACGGTTTTCAAGTCAGCATGAACGTGAAGCAATTTAAGCCTAATGAGCTTACTGTTAAAACAATCGATAATTGCATTGTAGTCGAGGGGAAGCATGAGGAAAAGGAAGATGGACATGGTCTAATCGCTCGACATTTCGTCCGTAAGTACACCCTGCCAAAGGGCTACGACCCAAAGGAGGTAGCATCTACCCTCTCATCAGACGGTATTCTTACGGTCAAGGCACCACAGCCATTGAAATCGGGCGAGGGCAATGAAAGAATTGTTCAAATCCAGCAGACTGGTCCGGCTCATTTGTCTGTAAAGGAGAACTGCAAGGACGCTGTTTCATCAGAAGCCGTAAAGCCACCCCAATGTGAAAATGGTGACAAAACGACCACAGAGGAGATTTCTAATTAATTTTCATGGACATCCATAGGCACAGCGTATGTGCCAAAATTCCTATTTTTCATTGATGAAAAAGACTAATAAATGTTTTTTTTTTTAATTTAAATAAAAATGTAAAAGAGAGAGAAAAAAAAAACAATTAATTGTAATAAAAATAAAGAACTTCCATTCCAGTCGTAATTTCTTTTGTATTGCTGTCTTTATTTATGAGTAATAAACATTTTCAATAAAATTGAAACTTTACCTGTTTTATTTGTATCTCATCAATTTTGTATGAATTCGTTTCGCATGTTTCCAAGACCATTTACTGTTGGATGTAACTGTTTTAAATTGGTTTGGTTAATTTATGTAGGTATCTAGACATCTGTGTATAAATGCAAATTTCAGGTGTGTATGCAGCATCTATCCGATAAGATGCAGTTCGCTCATTCTGCCCAAGTACATGTGTTTCGCATAGGTGCATAGCTATTTTCCTATGTATTCTACCCTCCGTATCGATTTTTCTCGTTTCCAGACAGACAGAGTAAGTTTGTCCGTCTTTTCTCAGGTTTTATGAAGGTGCCAATTTTACACGGTTGTTGCACTTAAGCTGTAGCGCCATTCATCAGATATCATATTTCAAACCATTGTCTTCCGATTTCTTTTTTAACGCATGAAGGATTTCTAAGTGCACAGCACGTAGATTGTTTTTGTTTTTGTAAATACATGTGTATGTATGTATGTAAGTACATACTTTTATGTTCATGAAATAATGTACGCTAGGTGCAATGATGCAGGGGTCAATGTATACATCGTGAGGCTTATAATTTCTTCGATGATGGTTAGGTACATACATTGGTACATACATATGTACATAAAGTATATTAATGCTGAAAGTTTTTGCAAAGGAATGGAGACAATCAGTTCTGTTAAAGAAATTATAAAATATTAATCAATCAACGGTTAAGTGAATTTCTTTCCCAAAAGATTTCACTTTTATTAAAATCTCTGTAAAAGTTCAATTTCTGCAAAGTATTTATTTTCTTTTTTGTTATGTTTTAAAAACCATACCATTAAAAACTTTGTGAGTATGCAAAACTACTCATTTTATCTTAAAGCTTTTTAACTACAATTTTAAATAGTCTTCTTAGTGAGAACATTTTTGGGAATTATGTAGCTAAGATAAACAACAATTAACAATTTAATTACATTCTTCTGAATCAAATCGACATTTTGCGTGTCGATATATTAAAAAGGCCTTTTTTAAAATTGAACCTATCAAAGAATTTTTTATACCCTATCCGAAGGGTATATTTAGTGTAATACTTAATTTGTAACACAGAGAAATAATTAATATTTAATATTTATGATCTGCATAAATAGAGAAAACAATTGAGCCAACATGTCCGTCCGTCCATCCGTATGTCACCAGTTTATGAGCCTCAAATTTTGAGCTACATAGGAGTATGAAATTTGTTACATACATATATGGGTTTGAAAGAAATAGAAGCAGTACAATTGTAAAAATTTTTAAATCCGTCCAGTTCTTCATAACTTCACTATTTTGTATGTCGAGCTGAAACCAAGGATCTCTTTTTAAAGAAAACAGGTTAATCAGTCCATCAGAGTGTGAAGGGTTTTTCAACAGGCACATTACAATTTTATATTATTTATTTATTTATATTAAAATTTTTCGATCGTAATAATCATCCAACTAGACAGGTTGTGCGTGCTATATTGAATAAATTTAAAACATTATATTCCCTATTAAATGTTCCTGTGATAGTGAGATAACGCAGCGGGAGAACTACCTTAAAAACATCGAAGCCGTAAGTGCTTCAGTTCAATGAGCCAAATCAGCCGATTCCACGATGATTACTGGAATTTGGGCCTCAGTCCACATTATGGCGAATTTGCATAAAGATCTTTCGGAGAATCGGAGAAGTTTAATTGATTAAGAAGCTTAAGTTCTTAACTTAATTTGGTCTTGTATACATCTGAAAGTTTGAAGAGAATCCTGGATTTCATTGAAAAAATGATAAAGCTCACTATAAAGCTCATTATTGGCTTAAAAGACAACAAGCAACCCACATGTGCGTTTACCTACGAAACAAGGGGTTACAGGTTCGCATCCCAGTGACAACACCTAAAAGAGTTTTCACGGCCCCACCTGTCGCGAGCATCTGACAAACATCCGAGGGTAAAACTATCATGTGATAGCTTCTCAAATAACAAATTGCCCTTCGGACACAGCAGGACTATTCCATTCGTGCACTAAACGAATGGTTTTTGGAGCGCAAAATTAAGTTTTGCGT
Source organism: Xylota segnis (assembly GCA_963583995.1). NCBI lineage: Eukaryota > Metazoa > Arthropoda > Insecta > Diptera > Syrphidae > Xylota > Xylota segnis. The sequence continues at coordinate 27,148,294 of OY757238.1, forward strand.
TCTTCAAGTTCTTACTCAATGGATTCTCGTACGCCCAATGCTATTTTTTATTTTCACTGACCCAGGAGTACAACTGACAAATATGTGTTACCACTTACAATAAACCTATGCATGAATGCATTCTTACTACTAGAAGTACAAAAATATTTGCAAGATATACAAATTTTTAAAATTAAAAAAAACAATTATTTTTTACAAGAATGTTTTATTTTTTACATACATACATGCATACATACATATGTGTGTATGCAGGTAGGTGCTTAGATTTACAACAATTAGATACTTTGGTGAAAGAATTCTCATCACTCATTCATTTTAAAATAAATGTATTGCTATTGCGCTTAAAGTTTATTTTTGATAGTTGATGAATCATCAGTGCTGTCCTTTATCGCCAAGTGTGCTGAACCAGTTTCTTGTATTTTAACCACTCGTTCTTTTGCTTCAATGGACTTTTGTGGTGGTGGTGCTTTGACAGTCAAGATTCCGTCGGATGAAATTGTTGAAACAACTTCATCAGGATTGTAGCCATTAGGTAACAGGTATTTGCGTACAAAGTGTCTCTGGATAAATCCATGATCATCTTCGCGTTCCTCATGTTTGCCCTCGACAACGACGTAATTGTCGGTTGTTTTGACGGTTAATTCATTTGGTTTGAACTGATTAACATCGACGATAACTTGAAATCCATCTTTGTCCACAGTCAACTTCTCCTTATTATCTCTAATTGCACCCAGATGATTTAGCTGTTCAAATGGAAATTGAAGGAAACGCGGATCGAAGATAGTACTGGAGAATCTTGGTGTTTGAAAGATCTGATGTGGATAAAGTCCAAATCCAAAGTCATCAAAAAATGTTCTATTCCTGTAGTTATCCATTTCACGGGCTAGGTCGTATATAATCGGTACTAGAGACATTTTGTTTGTTTAGTTTACTGAAACTCTCTTATAGGTATAAATTCACTTTTTTTTTAATTGTCAGCTATGTACGCTGAGTATCACTCTTTAATTTGTTCTATGGCTTCGCTGGTGCAGCGATAGCGGCTTTTTATATGTTTCTGCAAAAAGTTATATAAAACTAACACTAACACCACACCAATGCATTTATTTGAGTAACCAAATGCGCAAAATTGGAGAGGAATTTCTCTTTAAAACTTTTATTCAGCTATAGTATTAAAAGGCTGAAGAATCACCTTTTTTATTATTTTCTTTATACTTTCGCAAACCTATCCTATTCTTGGGGAAGGCAAGGGAACACGAATAAAATAAAAATAACAAAAATAGCCGGTAGAAAGAGATAAAGGAAGAGCATACGTATGGATGTACATAAGTATGTTTATTTGATTGCAATCTATCTTAAATTTCAAAACAGCTGCTTGTATATAGATTTCTAGATGATTCTAATGGTTTTTTTTTTGTGAAATCGATTCATCATTCATATTGGCGGCGGCATAATAATGTAGTGCTGTTTCATTAGATGAAATGGGTTTTTAATTGTACTAATTCACATACATAACATACATACATAAATATGTATGTCCAAATAAGTACATACAGACGTAACCGTGTGGATATATGTAAATACATACTGAACTATGTATATCTCTTATCCCTAATATCGACCAGACTTATTTAACAGAATCGCTTAGAGATTTACCCTTAGTCAGACCTACATACATATGTACATATATCAGTCCTTTAAAGTACAAAGATTGACATGCATTCATATGTCCACACATATGTACGTACATACATAACTGGGGCAATAAGAATCTGCCCAATCTCAGCAATAGTGGTGTTTCTGGAACCTTGTGGTTAAGGAGACTGCAAATAAAATGGATTAGAACAAAACAAACCCTCCACTCCTAGCAGTCCCTTGAAACGATACCCTTAGGAAATTTAACTTTAAAAATAATAACTTGACAAGACTTACCAATAAGGAAGACTGAAATGACGTATCCACAATCTATGACCTATCAATGGCCACACCATTAAATAGTACCAGACGGATCAAGAACTGGTGAGGACAAAAGTAGCAGCATATTCCAGACAAATATCCCATAGTCAAATGAATCTTGACGCAAAATAATTTGATTTAACTTAGTGTGGCTATGTATCCAGAAACTAATCGAACTGGCAGAGGCAACAGATTTACTATTCATTGGATTTATTTATTGGCCATGTGGGAATAGTAACTGCAGATGAACTAACAAAACAAAGTGCAACGGAAATTTTCATATGCCAAATGTAAAAATGTATAAATTACAGTTACATATGTATGTACGTATAAAAGGTTAAAAAAAAAACAAATATTAGATTGAACTTTCCAATGATAAATAAAAAATAGAAGCTCATGTCACGTATCCCCAATTACTCATTTTTATTGCTCGGCATCTTCATGGTGAGCAATCCAACTGACCTACCTCAACGTTTTTTCTAATTTTAGATACAAAACAAAGCAATCAATGAATGTACCGGCAAAAATACCTAATACGTAAACAAAATGAATAATCTCGAAATCTCTCGAAAGCTACATAAATTCTCATTTCAATTCAGCCCCCAAAAGAGAAAATCATGATTCTCTTAACAACGAGATAATTCTCGCTCCTCATTCTCCATTACCTCTTCTCATTCTTCTTAACAGCCAAGAACCAAGAACTATAAAACCCGAGAAGAGTTCGCGTTTCTCTTCAGTATTAATTCAAAGGTGGTAGGGTCTATGTGGGAGCTTCAGTTTATTTAAATTTGTATAAAGTAGAAAACAAAAGCAAAGAAAGATGTCACTAATTCCACTGTTGACTAGTCTTGCACGTGAAGTTGAAGATCATCGCGTAGGATTTCACAATTTTGATGATGATTTTGGATTTGGAATTTATCCGTGCGACATTTATCATCCAAGGGTAGCATCGTTTCAGTGGAATCCTATTCGCCGTTTTTCTCCCTATGAAAGAACTCTCCAGCAGATTCGTGGCAAACGTGATCCAAAGGAAAACATCATGGTGGGCAAGGATGGATTTCAGGTCTGCATGGACGTAAGCCATTTTAAGCCAAATGAGTTAACAGTTAAAACTGTTGGCAATCAAATTGTGGTCGAAGGCAAACACGAGGAACGTGAGGACGATCACGGCTATATTAGTCGTCAGTTTGTACGCAAATATCACTTACCGAAGGGTTATGATTCCAAGGACGTGATTTCTACAGTTTCTACAGATGGCGTACTAACTGTTAAAGCACCACCACCAGCAAAGGCATTGAAGAACAACGAAAGGATTGTCCAGATACAGCAAACCGGTCCAGCACATTTAAGTGTGAAAACCAATGAAGAGCAAACGAACAACGGAACCAATGGCAACAGCAAGAAGAATGAATTAAAGGAGTAATATCCAATAAATAGCTATGCTTCATTCATTCCGTGCTTTGTCAAGAAAGTGTAAAAATGGACAATTTAAATTTATTATTTGTTCAGAAATTCATATGGTAAAATTTTTGTTTGTAATACTACTGTGTAGTTGATATGTCGTGTGATTAAATAACGAATTTAGAATAAAATAAAATAAAGCATATCAGTATGTGTGTGTGTAAGCAACATTTGGGGTTTTTTTCAATTGTAAACATTTTAAGTCGTAGATTGTTCCTATTCTTGATTGCATTTAGGGATGACGGAAGTTGGCCAATCTTATGTTTGAATTATTTACTCAAAACCTTTGTTTGGTCCAAAGAATCCTGATCTGACTACGCCATAAAGTCTGGGTGCCTCTTCAGGTTAACAAGTTGGACAGGAGGTCGTCGTTAGGTGATTACGAGTGCAAGTTATTTCCTCTATATAAGCAGGTTGTTGTTGTTGGTTGGTTGGAATACATTGGTATTCCGTGTGGTTGTTAGTGTCGAGACCAAGGAATCTGGCAGCTTAGACTGGGTTTGTCCATAAGACAGTGTTCACACGTGTTGACGGACTGGATTTTTTGAGGTGATTTACAATAGGTCTGTTCGCGTACTTTCTGCACCAAAATTCGTAGATTGTGAAATTTCAAGGAGTGGGGTAAAATTCTCTCAGAGATTTGTAAAATCATAAAAAAGTGAACGAAGGCGAAAGCTACGAAATTTGCCCACTTTTTAGACGACAAAAGGAAATGTATGCAAATGCACAAACAACAAAAAATTTCGTACAAGTATCTGAAAAATTTGACAGATTTTGTAAATCAGTGCAAAGAAATATCCTTCACTAAAATTCGTTGCATGGGGAAATGTTTTTACTCTCTCGTAAGCGCTCTCTTCTACGAAAAACGACGAAATTTTTGAGTACTTGAACAGGATTTCGGGAGAGTATGCGAACAGACCTAATATAGCAACGAATTATAGATTTTCGAGATGCAATTAATTTTTACATTGCGTGAAAAATGGAGACACTGCGAATTCCTAAACACTTATTATTTTTGGTTTGATTTGTTATTATATTGTATATTGTCTAATCCGGAAAGCACGAGCTTTTGGTAAAAAAAACCAGTGGTTTGGAAACAGGTCCATCACCATATATTAAAAGTTCGTTGCGAACTGTTCAAAAACGTCAACAAAAATAAAGCATCGTGATGCATCGCAAAATTAAAGGATCATTGCATCCAGAATATCTACTTCGTAATAATTCAAAAACAAAAATGTTCATTTGCAATATTTAGACGTTACATATTATGTTTAGGATGTTATGATATTGAGCAATTATTTTGGGAGATACGTTTTTCAATTAGGGTTTTGTTACTGTTTGTTTCCGATACTCCAATTTAAAAAAAGAAAACAATATCTTAATCTGAATTAAATATTAAGATTGTACAATGTGCATCAAATATTGTTAGTAATTAACCTAGAAGACAAGAGTTACGTTTGTCTGAAACCGAAGGGCTCTGATAGCTACCGTTAAGCTTGTTAAATGTATTTATGTAACTTTCTTCAAACCTAAAATAATAATAACAATAAAAACAGTTTAAGTTTAAATTTGTTTCATTAAATCATTTATTATCATTCATTGCAAGTTTTTTTCTTGTATTTAACAGCACATCATTTAATTTTTGATTTATTTTTAAATATACTTAGGTATATATATTTAAATTTTGCAATGCATTATAATTAACAAGATAAGTAAAGATTTAGTAATTAAGTAATCAGTTTTGTTTGGTTTTTCTTTCACATAAAAACATAATTGTTGAAATTTTAATTTCTATATAATAGTATGTAATAATATATATGAAGATGTATTTGCTCTTTCTTTTTATCATTTGTAATTAATAAAAAAATAAAAACAAATATATATAGAGGAAAATAGAGAATAATCACAGATAACAATAATTGGTTTGAAATTATGATGGCCCAAAGAAAAAGTTATTTACTTCATTTTTATAGGTAGTACCTTTACAATGCGCAATTTGTTTTTATTATAAAACAGAATTTCAACTTTAGAATTGTATATAAGTATATGTACTTTCCTTTCCACTCATAGTGTTTGTCCTTCATTTTTTAGATATTTGTTTTGTTTTATTAAAAATGTCCATACTAAAATAATTTGTTTCTCTCTGTCTCATTATCTATTTATTTCCTTGTTATGTATCACTTTATCTATTTACAAACATTGATTATTATACAAAGCCATATTTGTTAATTTTTTTTATAATAAAATTAAATGAAAATGCATTTATCTTAAGGTCTTAAAAACTAAATCAGAATAAAATGGATATATTATATGTATACATTATTTATGTAGTATATGTAAAAATAACTTTTTAATTTGTTACATCAATTAAATCATCGAAAATTATCGATGAATTTACATAGTTATGTTGAAATGCAACAAAAGCGCAATCGCCAAGTTGTTGTCATAAATGAATCTATTTGAAATGGGGGTTTCTGCAGTCTCATAGAATTTAAAACTCACTTAAATTAGGTAGGCAAAAATTATTTGCGTAGAAATTTTTTTGAAAAATAAAATTTGAATGTGAGTGTGAGAAAAGCTTCAGGTTTTAGAGGTTTCACTGTAAAGTGATGACTTAGTTTAAAACGTTGGATTTGTTTTTCATATGCACATACATATCGGTCTCTTTATTCATAATTGGTATACAAACATATGTACATGTAGGTTGCTTTACTATACCATCCTTAGAGTTTCAAACAATTATTTTATTTTCTTAAATGATTTTTGAAAGAGATTGTTGGACTAAGTTTAAAGTTGTGCGGCTTTTCGAGAATTGACATTGAAGTGGTGAAAAGGACTATCACCCAACAAATTTAGTCGTTGAGTGTTGTTTCTGTCTTATTTTAAAGTGTTCTTGAAATATGATTATTTACGTAAGTTTATTTAAAATTCAGTTTCAGATTTTTTTAATCTATAGTTCACTCTTAAATCAAATAATTATAGTTCATTAATTTTGTACAAGTACAAGTCTCAACTATCTATGTATATATAACAGTCGCTTTATGGCATTAAATCCCTTTGGAATTTTTACTAAATTCACTCGCACAAAGAATCAAATTCACATATAAATACTATTTAGCATCATTACATGTGTATGTACATATGTAGGTAAAATAAAATTAAAAACGTAATCGAAATATGGAATAATTGAATAATCAAACCATACGACGTTTTATTGACGGTTTGTTACGAACATTTGTTCACTTTACCAATAGGTTCTGTTAACACAACTCGTTTATGCATAAGTCCGTGATTTTCGCAAAGAATGTGCAAAATAAATAGGTATGTAGAAGGGTTTTACGAAAATTTAAAATTTATATTCAGTAAATTTACAATTAATTCCTTGTCTAAAAGGGAGATCCTTAATTGTATGTAGCATTTAAAGGCCAAATAAAAGTCTCTTAAACGTAAATAGTCCAAGCCAAAGTACCCAAGTAATTTCTTTATATTTTTATAAGTTAGGCACAGTTAATCAGGGAGTTTTGTGGGGTTTATAAATTGAAATTATGGTTTAATAGTATTTTTACTTTCCTGTCGTAAGTAAATAAATAAACAAACTTTTGTTTTGTGTAATGCCGTGTCCAAAGAGCAATTTTTGTCTGAGAAACTTTTTTATATAAATTATGCTGTCGGATGATTCTCAAACGATCGCTTGGTGGAACCGTGGAATTTAAAAAAAAGAAAAGTGTTTTATTTGCAAATTGAAACGCGAACACTTACTCATTTGTCCGACTGATTAACACGGCACCTTTTTGAAAGTTTCTTCAGCCATTAATGTGGAGGAAATCCTTCTATTTGGTAAGAACAAGGTGAGAGCAAAACATGTATCAAAACATATCTATGCATACACATATGTATGTATTATAACTAAAATTGACCAAATATTTTGATCCTTTCCGTATGCTTATACTATACATACTTATATAGGCATATGTAAGTACAAGCAAATATGATATTGGACAGGATTACAATCAAAGGAGACTATCATAGTACATCACAACCGACTATACAAATTGTTTTGTATTTCTCAATTAATATTATGGTATTGCATTCCACCTAGAGAAAATAACTGCATATATACCTAAAATATTATAAATCAAGTCCAATTTTCGACTTTGAAATTTAATTGAAATATTTTAAAACTGAATTGTCGTGTTCTTAGAAATATTTGTGTAAAAAATAAGAAAAGGCTTGATATGCTTTTGTGGAAATTACTTGTATCTTTTACAAAACAAAATTAACTTAAACCGATTTAAAAAAAAAAAACAGTTGCAAAAGTATAGACGGAATTTAATCTTCTTAAATTCAATTCAAGTAAAAGGAAGGCCGTAATTTTATATTCAAGTTTGTTTTTTGAGATCTAAAATGACAGATTTAAATGTGGTGGGAACAAACAATTATCAAAAATTAATTAATCAGAGGCTTATACAAGGAACCTTAAAACTTTGCCTTTTTTCAAGTTGTCCAACGCGATCATTTAACCATTTAACTTTTAAATTAAACGAAATGGATTAAAAAAATAATAATTTCATTATTTAATTTTTCAGTAAAAGCATTAATGTGAACAAAAAATTATTCTGCTAGTAACCACTTTAGTAGCACAACCAGAGTCTCCTATATAGTTTTATGTTTAATGTTTGGCTTGCACCAGTTCAGGCGCACTCTCACACATTTATATTTCAAAAAGAAAGTGTTCAGTCATCCTAATAAGTAGAAGATAAATACCACACAAGCAAATAAATGTACATGACAGCGTTTACTCCTAAAAATAGATTTTTTTTGTTTACTTCTTAATAAGGCTTTCACAACTGCTGCTCAAATTTGGCAATGACTTAAAGAACGGACGATTCCTGTCAATCAACTGTTCCTCACTCTTGGCACAATCACTTGCGCTGGTGCCGCCACCAGCCGTCGTTGTTGTCGTCGTACTGACACTAACACCGCCAGTAAGACCACAACCATCTTCGATGGTGTCCAATGAGAGTCGCAATTTGCTTCTAGGATTCGTGGAATCACCAGGACGGATCATAGCGCGTCGGAGATCCCTTTGTGTGGCACTTTCATAGATAATAGCAGCAGATGGTGGACCAACGGCGGCTGTTTTACTAGCCATATCTTCGCCTGGCATATCATTAGGTGTATTAAATATTGGATTTATGATGTCGGTATCACTGGCCAAAAGCTTTGTATCTGAATACCGACGAAGGTCCTTGCCTAGGAATCTATCTAAATTATCGCTGATGTCAGGCGATGTAAGTACACTCGAATGCCTATAGTTAATCTTTGGATAACCGGAATCGTTGAGAATGTCTCGATTCTCAAGAAACACAGAGGAATTAGAATACCGATGGTGGTGGTGATGTGGATGATAGTTTGGATTGGCAGGTGTGAAAATTGAACCGGATGATGTGGTGGCGGTTGGTTTGAAGACATACGAATTGGTAGTTCGGCTTGTAGTCTCACTGTTACTACTCACGCTGGCAGCGTTGTGCGGTTGTAATGGATGCGCTATTGCTGCTCCTGATGCCATCGATGTGCTGAGATCTTGGCGAGATCCATTCACAGAGTTACTTCCACTTTGTGAGTGCTCCAGCACATTGTGAATGGAGTCATGGAAGGGTGTCATGCTACCTGATCCCTGCGGACAAGGGCGAAATGATGATATCTGGCTTACATCGTCCAATGTCCAATCACGATCGTAATTGTGTGAATTGTTTTCAATGTTTGCCACAATTTGGCCATGCTGACCTGTATTTGGGTATTGGCCAGTTCCATTTGATGCCGACTGATGTGTTAAGTTGCTCACCGAGGTTGGTTGGTGATCAACAACGTCTTCGTCGCCATCTACAGTTCGGGCACCTGCTCTACTGGCTGCGGCAGAAGAAGCAGGAGTTGGATAATGAAAGGAATTGTAATTGTAGTTGTTCGTTGTGTTAGCATTTGAAACTAGCGCATTACTGTTATGAGGAATATTGCGGCTATGCAATACGGGCGATGGAGGTGACAGCGGATGCACTTTCTCTGGAGCATTTTGTATGAGGAGAATTCTGAAACAAAAAAAATTTTAATAACACATGCGTGATTAAATGGTTACCAGTGAGGTATAGATAAATAAACTTTGAAAGTTCCAAAAGGCAGAAAACACACTAACAGAGGTCAATGACATGACATCATGACAGGATATGACTTATGCTCTTGCACGGGATGTTGAGAAGCATGGCTCAATTCAGGGAATCTCCTTTCTTGTGGATCGCCCAAACGATGGTGAGATTCTATTCTTCAGACCTACACCCCTCTTACTAAATCTTAGAAAATAGTTAATTTGGATCGCAAAAATAAGATAAGCCGTTAGATCCCGAAACCTTGTTTGATTTGAACTTGGATATTGTTAACCAATATCAATTCGATTTGATCAAGTAGATGGTAGTCTTGGCTGTCATCTTCTACATATGTAGATTAATTGACCATTCTGCGTAGCAGAGGAATGTTGGTGTTCGTCACCGTTGTACAGACTGCAGACAACCTTTTTCATATTCTCAGCACCGAGTGTGAGCTTACTACGAGATTGGCTGGGCACAACAAGGTTTAATATGCTAAATGTATTACGGTACGGATCACATTAATTGGGCTTGTGGTGCTGTTTACCTTAGACTACATTTTGCAAGACATGTAAAATAGGGGCATAGACTCAGTAATTTAAAAAATCATGATGAAATTATTCTAAGGGCCCATAGCTCTAGATTTCGTCACTTTTAAAATAACTCCACCAAATTTGTTCACTGTCTTACCGATTTCTAGCTCTCCATCTATGGCACAAATGTAGGTAAGCTTTGCATTGAATATACATGAATACAACCCCACCAGTGAGACCAACCGTGACTACAGCTAATTTTGTCCAAAATGGCCAATCTGCAAAAGGAAAAAAACCCAATACAAATTTTCAGGTTCAGGCCACCCATAAACTTATCTTACCAATAATTCCACGTTTGACATCCTCGGCAGCCCTTTCTATGAGCACACATAACGACCATATGACACACAGCGCTGCAGCACAATGAAACAGCACCGAGCAGCAGAGGCGTCGTCGTTCTACGCCCGATATATCAAGACTCCGCCACTGAAAAGTCGAAAAGATAATCTTTCCAATCAATCTATTTACTATTATTGACTTATTGTCAACACTTACTTCATTAAAAGGTTTTATTTTTGTGTGCATTATAAAGGGAAATTTGCATAATTCGCAGGCATTCGTTTCGGAAGCGGTCAGCCATTGTTGCAGGCAGGTTTGATGGACGTACTTAAGACTACCTGAGCAGTAGCATGGTGTTAGGAGTGGATTTTGTGGATCGCTTTCGCAATGGCATATTCGACAAATATCACCGCTGCTCTGTGATGCCTGACTACTACTTGAACCAAATCTGGAATGGAAAAAACAAAAACTAAAACATATTAGGATATGTGTAGTAAAATATTGTATATAAAAAAATCCACCCAAAAAGGTTGTGCAATTAAATATACACGCAGAAACCAATAAACAGTTCCGCAAATAAATTGAAATACAATTGAGTGATACTTCATTTGTTTTTAAGTTATATATTTTTTAAATAAGTACAGAGATTTTTAGGTATGAACATATGTAGAGTGTTATTTTATCAATTTGTCCAGTATCGCCCTTCAATCCAATTAGTCCATTATTCAATTATATGTACTTGACTATAAGAAGCCTGATCACCGTTTGGAATATGTTAATCATACGTCCACTACCTAGGACAGACTAGACTATAATTTCGAGCTAGTTAAGAACTTTACCTCATCAAAGGAAATATCAACTTCACAATGCCAAAACCGTCAGTTAATGAGCCTCCGAAGCGGAAGTTAAATTATACTGTTTGTACCTGGTGTGATAAGCATTCCAGAAGTCTTCTTTATGCATTCGTGTACGTAAATTGTTAATGATTTTTGGCTTATTGTACATGGCCAAAGTAAAGGCTATATAATTGGTCATGAACTAGGAATTTCCAATAATTTACTCATAGCTAATTTTCAACTCATTCGAGATGCGTGTCTACAATAGTGTACGTTTCGCAGATTAAATTATAGCCGCTGAAAGCCTTTTTCAATACAAGTCTCTATTTATTTGTTTGTACATCACTACATGGAAAAGGAAATTTTCAGGTTAATTTGTTGCCAATGGCTACATAAAGTCCAAAAACAAAATTTACCGCCTCATCGAGTTTTGAACGCCATCTCAAATCAACCATGCTCTTCTCTCTAAATACATTAACCACAAACTTGCTGGGAATTTTATCGATTCAACGGGTGATACATTTTAGAGACATGCATTATCTATTTGAGAACATTAGTCTTTTGTGCGGCCCTGGACGCTGTAGTTGTTAGTGGAATCGGCCTCTCTAAACAATGCACACACACACACACACAATCAAACCACATACCACATATCGGCGGAAGTATAATATAATTAAAGGACTCTGGTCTAGTGCGACCAGATACAAAAGTACCCACACGTCGAACATGACTGAAGGCCTATGGCAGTAGTCTACATGACACTTTGTTTTCCTCTTTTGTCATTTATTTATTTATAAATATGACGAACTACAAGCGAAATAAGTGAGAATTTACAAAATGATTCACAAATATTAGGAAACAAAATAAGGAACTGATAGTAAAAACCAATAATTCGATTCACTCCCGATAAAAATTATTTTCAGTAGTGATTGTTGTTCTAGATACATACTTACTCTTGTATATGTAAGTGAAATTATTTGAATGCGTACCGACATTCTTTAGGTTCACGATAAGAAGCCTTATCTAAAGCTTAATGAATCGATTAATAGCACAAAATGTTGTACTTATTGGACAACAAGAAAAGTTTATTTTGAACGAGAGCAATAACATGACTGGCGGATTCACAGCGAAAATACTCGTACACTGCGACATTTTATCCAGTTCGCTTAAATGATTGTGCGGATTTATTTTCCGTCACAAATAAACATCCGAAAATGCTGCAATAAAGCCAGACCTCAGGGGAATGCTATTAAAATCCACAACGCCAAGATGAGTCCATGCACCTCTTGGAAAAATGGAAAGACGTCACATTTTGGCGAAATAAATTCCATCTACAACGCATATTGAATCATAAAGTACAAGAACGGTCTGGTGCTCATAGTAGATATTAGTACGAATATACGATTAAGGTAGCCTTCTTGTGTGTGCGACTATTTTTAGTGCAAGGGTTTACTTTGTATTCCTTCCAGGTAATTTTTCATTTATAATAAACAAAGCCCATTGTGTAAGAGTGCGGTGAGGCGGTGGTGATTGCAGATTATTAGGGTAAACCTTGAGTGTGTCCCAGGGGACGGGAATATTTTATTGCGAGTGGATGTACCATTAGTGCAATCAGAAATCGATAGTCTGATGGTTATGGCGCTATCCTGCACAATACAATTCCTATTGTAGGTTTATTGTTACTATATCGGATATTTACGCCAGTGTCTGGCTTTCAGAATTAGTTAAGGAAAACAAAGAGGTGGCATTAGCACCGCATATCATTGCTATTAGGTTTTAGTCTGATGGAATACTATTTAGGACAGGGATAAATATGATTATTTGTATGGATAGGTACATATGTACATGTATGCCAAACAAAATGTGGGAGTACATAACAAAAGTTAAAGAGGAAATATAACTCCGAAAGCATCGTGCAAACATAGAACTCCATGATTGATTCCCTACAATGACTTTAAAAGATACTAATAGATTTCAAGAGCATTTGTCTTCAAATTAAAATTTTGAACATATAGGAATAAAAAGTTAAGTCCAAGAAAGTTAGCGAAATCAATAGATAAGCGAATAAGTTCGACTGTGATAAGAAATTTACTATTTTTTTACAATCCATAAAAACATTTGTGAATAGACGAATTATGGCAGTTTTGTTCATTGATAGGATCGCTCAAAGAGTAATATAGTAAATAGCCGGATTCATTTTGATGGGTCTTCAACTTCATTATAATTTGGAATTTTCCACTACACCTAGTATTAAAAATTCTGATTCTAGTATTCAATTGATTCTATAGATCTTGTTTTTCGAGTAATTGTTTTGAGGAATTTTGTTTTTAAAGAAACAGTTTCATATCGGCTGGGAAGTAATGTTGTTTCGAATCACCTGTTTTGTGATAGCCGTACTTGGACTTATTTTTAATAAAAGTCTATTTTCTGGGGTTTTTCCGAAGTCGCTTAAGTACAAATACTTTTTAAAAAGGTAAATTTTGTAAACATAACAGTCTTAGTCTTTTTAAATTTTATTTCCAGTAAAAAAAGAAATCATTTCGGTCCCAAAATATTTTACAATTTGGATAAAAAACTCTTTACAGCTTGTTTCTTTGTAGACATAACTAAAACAGAGGGAGAGTCTGAAGTACCAAATCAGGGATCCTTAGTGTCTTCAATTTTATATCAATTCTCCGTTTGGTTTTAATTTTAAAAGTGATGATGGTGATGTTGGTTATGCGCATTCCAAACACCCTTTGAAATCTGATTTTTGATATAAACTTTGACCTTAATTTACTTAGCAGTTAGTTCGCTGAATTTACATTTTGTATGTACAGTATTGTTTACGTTACGAATTAATGTGAACACAAGTTACGATTTTTTTATGAATAATATTATATTTTATCTTCCACCTGACAAACTGCAACCGTCAATATATGGTGTTACATAGTGGTGTGTTAATTAAGTAGGCATATGTATTGCCTTTTGTTGCACAAAAGAATCACTGCGAAAAATTAGAAGTAAGGTCCGTCTGTTGTATTTCACTTTACTAGGCACACTTCAGCTATGTATTAGTGATGAACAGTGATATATGAAGACATAGAGTATTGCCCTGAGTAACATACATGCTGATTTCTTGGAAAGAGCTTCCAAGCCTTTGGATTGGGGAAATATGAACTACATATTTGTTCAAGTAAATAGGGGGCTATATACATATGTACATACAGTGCTGATCAAAATAATAGGTAATGAGTTGTAATAGTAATGGCAACACTGAAATCGGCTATCTGCCGACATTTTTTCCATTAACTAACGGTACCGGTAACTAAGCAGACAAATTTCCTTTGTCTTGATGTATATAAGGAAAGTCATCAATTCTCATATGTAGTGTTGCAGTAGTAAATGTGAAAGGACGTCATTTTCGGCTTGATCAAAATAATAGGTAACTGCTCTTCATCTGGGATTTTTAGTGTTTTTTTATTCAGCAAAAGGTGATTTTCTTTACGTTTTTTATAGCATTGATTATTTTTATTAAAACGGTGCCAGTTTTTTCATAAAGATGGGTCGCAGTTAGCATTGCACTGCTGAGGAACGCCGCATCATACAAAATTTGAGAAATGCTGGCAAAACGTTAAAATTTATTGCTGAAAACTTGGATAGATCCATCAATTTTGTAGCCAATGCTTTGAAAAGGACACCTACCGAAGAAACACGAGGTCGACCTAGGAAAACAACCTCAGTGACGGATGCTCGAATTGTATTGCTGGCAAAAAAGGATCCATTAATGTCATCAAAAGCAATCGCAGCGAAAATAAACAAGGTCATCAGTCCGCGAACGGTGCGCAAACGACTACAGCAAAGTCAATTACCAGGAAGAGTAGCCAGAAAAGTTCCATTACTGAGCAGGAAAAATATTGCGAATAGGAGACAGTTCGCGCTAGATTTCCAATCCCATACAGCAGAACGGTTCCGCAATATACTGTGGAGCGATGAAACGAAAATAATTTATTTGGCTCCGATTGCAAAAGAAATGTGCGAAGACCAAAAGGAAAAGAGTTTCACAACCGTTACACGAAAAAGACTGTTAAACATGGGGGCGGTTCAGTAATGGTATGGGGGTGCTTTTCTTGGTTCGGTGTGGGACCTATTTTCCACATCAATAATATCATGACCAAGGAGATCTACTGCGAGATCTTGGAAAATATTATGTTGCCGTATGCGGAGGACAACATGAACATGCCAGTACGCTGGCATTTCCAACATGACAATGATCCCAAGCATTCGTCCAAATTGGTGAGATCTTGGTTGAATCGTGAACAAGTATCGGTGATCCAATGACCTTCCCAGTCACCAGATCTTAATCCGATTGAAAATTTGTGGGGGGAACTTAAGAGATCTTTGGCTAAGGAAGTATTTCAAAACAAAGAGCAATTGTGTTCAGCCATAGAAAGATGTTGGAATGCTATTCCTGCTGAAACCTGTCGCAAGTTGATTGACTCAATGCCTAGCCGAATACAGCCAGTCTTAAAAAATAAAGGTGGTCATTCGGGTTATTAAATAGACAGCTCCTTCACTATAAAAATATTTTTTTTCGTATTTTTTTTTTTTTTTGTAATGTTAATTTACCTATTATTTTGATCAGGCGTTTTTTAAAAATAATAAAAAAAAATATAATGAAATGAAAAAATTAAAAAATATTTTGATTTACGTATTCACTATTTACAGCCTAATATTAGTTTATTAATATTTACAAAAAAAGGGGATTAGTTCTTTCCTTGTGCAAGCTTCGTGGTTTTTTTCATTTTACCTATTATTTTGATCAGCACTGTACGTATGTAGAACCAATTATGAGGTTGCACTAAGAAAAGAAAACAAATATTCAAACTATAAACAAAGTCCTTCCTGAATTACGAAATGCCCTTTGGTATATACGAAATAACGATCTGCATCGTGACCTACAAGTGGACATGACAGTGGTTAGAAACCACCCTGTGTCTCACAATTAGTGAGTCCAAAATCACATCCACTCCGAGATAGGAACTGTCTTAAATGTATGAGACAATATCCGGAGACTGTAAAGAACGAAATCTCATGAGCTAATCGTTTAAAATCTAAGGAAAACTATTTAAACATTTGAAACTTTCCCCATTTACGAACACTCAAACTTTATATTTTAAAACAAAGTTACATTACTCGTAAATACATGGAATAAATTCAAATTTGAATATTTTTTACTCGAACCGAGAATGCCCAACTAGTAAACGTGTCAACTTGGAAAACACACGCTTCTTCAAGACACACTGTATAAATATAATTTTTCCAATTCATGACAGACATACTCAGTGAATCATTGCAATGATTAATACAGAAAAAAAAAACAACTCCTAATAATTAGCTGAACTCATTAAATATGTATTAGATATTCTATTCACGATAACTGTTTTCCTAGTAAAAGACCGGCACCGTCATAACTGCTTGGATGTCAACTCAACAATACTACCGCGATAATTAAATTAAATAAATATTCACAATCAGAATAAAATAAAAACAATTAAAATTAACAACGTTGAAGGAGAGACATGAGCCTGTCATCTAATTTCAATTATTTTACGGTACATAATTTATAATTTCATTTAAAGTTCATATCAGGGTTAATTATGAGTTCAGTTGAGTAAATCATGAATAACACTTTAACTTAAGTCATTTAAGCGGCTGCTGCGTCGCATGGATTGATTTACATACGAGTATCTACACGCATACATATATGAGTTTATTATTTACAGCCGACATCTAATTGATTTAAGTGCTCACAGGTAATTTATAATAGATTCCGCGCTCTCTAAAAATGTAAGACATACAATTAAATCAATTATAATGATCATCGAAAGTATGTTTACATATATCTATGCCTTCATAATTTAATACGTAGTATATATTTAGTCAACTTGAATAAGAGTTATGGTTATCGTAAATGGGGTATCCGTATCTCCCTATTCCACAGAGATATTATTTCACGGAATTCGATTGCACAGATGGGGGTTTCCATTCAAATTGTTAATTAATATAAAATTCGTTTTAGCTGAAGTGCAATCGCTTTTTTGATTAACTTCTATTTCTACTAAATTCCGATTCGATTGTTTATTTCACGGAACAATAATTGTCTCAGTTCAACTAATTTTATGGCAAACTTGGTTAGTTATCGTATAACCTCGAGTATAAGGGTTCGAGTTCTATTAAAATTTAACTAAAAATCAGAACTTTGACATTCATGGGTATAGAGCAATTTATTACATGAATTCTTACTACAAACATATATATTTCCATAATATAATTTAAGCTACAGTATATTATGAAACTTCATTCCATAAAGGCAGACCAGGTGCGGGTAACATAACTTGATTCTATTTCATTTTGTGGAATAGCTTGACTATGAAAGGTGACAAGTCATCTGTTGAATAAAATAATAATAAAATTTGCTTAATACTTATATCGCACCGGATCTGGCGGGGTATGAGGGTATTAAGGTAATATACTGCTGGACAAAATAATAGCTGTGCGTACTGTTGTTTCGATATTTCAGTTCAAGACTAAGAACAAAAATTTATTTCACTATTTCACTATATTATTAAGAAATATGTTACAAAAACTAAAATTTTAATCCATATATTAGTTGAATACATATATTTTGCGATTCAGCGTGGACAAAATAATAGGTGTGTTGAGGAGTATCTGGAATTAAACGAAACTTTCATTTAAATATTAAGCTTTTTACCAATTAATTAAAATCCTAAACATTAATAGCCAGTGTAGCCAGCATTATTCTTAAGTAGAACCTGAATCCTTCTAGGCATTGCTATTATCAGCTTCTAGTACGGCTCGGTAGGTACATGTATTATACCAAATATTCTGAACTTTTTGCCATAGTTGGTTCTTGTTTGTCGATATGCGTGTTAATTGCCATATCAATGGCATATTTTCTTCCTATATTATCTAAAACGCCCAATTAAATTACTTATAGAAATTATTAGACTTTAGAACATTCATTTAATTCACGGAAAGAAGAGATTATTTTCCTGAAAATAGAAAATTTATACACACATTTGTAAAAATATGCCTGGCCACATAAATAGCATATATATTGGATTGCATTGAAATTATAAAATACCTTTGTAGAGAAACGGTAGAACTTAGTATTTTGTCGGAAACGCTTTGCTCTTCAGCACAGCTGCACATCGTCTTGGAAGACTCTGCACCGAAGCCTGACAACGTTCCTTAGAAATAAATGTCCAGGCTATTTGAATCTCCTCCCACAAGTCAGCTGCATTTCGGGGTTTCACTGTTTCGATGTGATGTGCAATATCATTCCACAGGTTCTCGATCGGTTTAAGATCAGGAGACTAGGCGGGCTACTTCAAAACGCTGACATTTTGCTCGCTAAGGTAACCCTTCACAAGGCGAGAAGTGTGCTTAGGATCGTTGTCATGCATAAAATGCCATATTAGTGGCATATTTTCTTCGCCAAAGGGGATCATGTGTTCTTCAATTATTCGTTTATAAAGGTGTTGATCCATTTTTGTGCCGATTTTAACAATTGGTCCCACGCCATGCCGAAAAAAAAACAGCCCACACCATCACACATCACACACTTAGTTGGACGCCAAATATACCTTTTTCCATCCGATCCGAACCTGCAGAGCATGGATTTATCACTCTAACAAGTGGCTTTCTTTGTGCGATGCATCCTCTGAACTTTTTTTTTGCTGCAGACGCCTTCTTATGGTCCTATCTAACACACAAATGGAATGATTCATAAAAACATTGCTCTTTATTGCTTTAGAGCTCGAAGATGTGTAGACAGCACTAGGTCTGTAGATCAAACTATCCTTCTTCTCCGTGGTTTTTTGTGACCTTGGAGATCTTGCAACATTTTTAGCATTACCATAAAGCTGCACATGATGTAAGGCATTATAAATCATCTTTTCGAAACATTGCAAGTTTTTTGATATTTCTCGCCTCTCTTGTGAGTAATGTGGTCTCTCCCCATCTCTAGGTACATCTTTCGATATTTAATATTACTACAAACTAATGACAAACATACCTACTTTCAAATGAATTTATTATTAATAATTTAATCACAACATAATATTACTAGAATCACCAAAAACCAATGTGTGCTGTTTATGTGGCCAGGCATATTTTTACAAATGTGTGTATAAATTTTCTATTTTCAGGAAAACAATCTCTTCTTTCCGTGAATTAAATGAATATTCTAAAGTCTAATAATTCTATTATTCTTTTGTTCTATTACACGCTGAAAAATTTACTTTTTAGTGATAGAAGAGGAAGTGTGCTATTAACGTGTGCACCACTGTATATATGTACATACATTTATAATTTTCAACAAACCAAACAAATTTTTATCAAACAAAACACTTAACACACGTTTGTAGAAACAAACAAATGTACACCTATTTTTTTTCCAACTAAAATTGGCTCCTGTCCTAGATTATTACTCCTCACTGACAACCATAGGACACAATACTAAACTTTGAGTGAAAAAATAATTTCCCAACTATTCAAGCGTCACATGCATAACGGTGAATTTGATGGAAAAATAAATTGTGTCCCGTAATTTCGCAACAACACAATGTAATGCGCGCACACCTATTATTTTGTCTATAATACGCCGGCAGATGGAAAGTTACTTAGTACATCGATGAGACGACAACTGTATTTAGAAAAGAGGTTCTAGTTAAAGTATAAGGAGGAGAAACATATTTAATTTATATGAAAATATGATACATCGTTGAAGTTTTTTTAATTAGATTTCAAGCACATAGTACTCATACTAATACTTAATAAATGTTGATCGTCTGCTCGCAATACCTGGTACCACTAACATCGAAAGTGACTGGATTTTCCCTCCCCAATAGATACAAAATCATAACACAAAACAGCTCAGATTAGTTTTGTGTTACGTAAACATTTTTCCTATCATCTAGGAAACAATTTACTTTACCAACCCAAAGAATTCGCATTGTAAAATTTCTCGAAAAAAATTAGACATGAACAAAGCCAAAAGGAAGAAAAGTTAAAGTGTATATACACGCATACATACTATGTACATATGTGTATACATATGTATCTCTCTACTAAATAAACAATTTCTCGCGAACGTCTGACGTGAGAATGTCATTAAAAAACTGTATTGTCCAAATATTTGCCTTTTTATAAATAAGAGGAATTGGCAACACTGCAATTGACAACAAAATGATAACGACTTGGCACGACATCTAACTTGGGGCCTTCACGTGCCATTAATGATATCTTACCACACGGCAAGGTACAAAAATGTTTCATATTCATAGCGAATAGCAGATCACTTGGGTCTAGCCATAAGTTGTTTAAAGTTTAGAATTTTCAATAAAAGAACTTAGGTCTGTTTTTGTTTTTGATTATTTTTTGTGCAGTTTTTTTTTTTTTGTTTTACATTTCTTTTAAAACTTTTTGTACAAAAATGTAGTTTGACTGAGTTTTATTGTTATATGGCTGCATTTTCAATGAAAGGATTAGACATATGTTGATGTGTTGAGTGATCCACCTGGACTTTGGGGAGAAAACAGTTTGCCAAGGGCGAATTAAAATGTAGTATTTTCAAAAATTTTCTTTTTGTTATTTAGTGAATCCTAATACAAACATACGTGATCTGTTTAGACCACCTGTCAAAATCTCACTCGTGTTTTTGTCGTTATACATCCAACAATGCTCTACTGGTTTATTTCTCTTTTCTAAGTTAAATAAAAATGCCAGGGGGTGGCACACGTTGGGTGGAGACGTTTCTCCCGACGAGTGCATGTTAAAGATTTCAAATAGGAAAATATATTTTTCAATCTTAATAAATATTTAACAATATATCATATGTGTACGTAATTAAGAATCTCAAGCGCTCAATGACATGTCGAGGTGTATTCTGGATCTGTTTACTTCACAAAAATTGACAGTTGGCCCAATTTGTAAAATTTATAATGTTTTTCGATAATTATATATATTTTGGACCAGCTTGTACTTGACTTTTCTCGAGGCAGATTAATAACGCATTTTCTGTATAAATAAAAACGTTGATATTTGGCATTGCGCATCTACTAAACGATAATCCGTTATTTTTATAAAAGACATTCCCTAACCTTTGCTTTAAGTGTGTTTCTACTTGAATAAGTAACAGAAAAATCATTTAATCAAAAATCATACAAGAATTTGCATAAGCAATTAAGCCATCTTGTTATTTAAATCTGTTTTATACGCACCCTCTCTTACCACAACTCGAAGTTCACTTTTAAAGTTCATTGAACCAAGAGAAAACCTGAATCTCTCCTTTAAGCTATATGTACATATTAAAAAAAAATCAATAAATCCAACTGGTAAACGACATCTCCAGTCACAACAGTCGTAATTTACATGTAGATTAAGAATTTAACATAAATATCATTTAACAAGTTTAATGTACGGAATTCCATGCGATATACTTATGCATGCAATTCTACAATATTTCTCCTCTCTAATGGATTCAAAAAATCCACTTAATTTGCATTGACAGTCATGTTCATCCCACGCGCAACACAACGACTTTACATCGAGTGACAACCGCAATAGAGGTTGCACACATCCTCATACACGATACACAAGCTTTACAGCTTGTCAGACTTTGTATTACATATCTAATTTGACATCTGGCAATAATGTACCCTAGTTGCACACAAAAATGGCAAATAATTAGGCTGATTCTGGTCTATTGAATACAATATTGGGGTTATTGATCTTTGCATGACGTGTCATGGGATCCCTTCGTCTCATCATTATCATCAACAATCTCACGAATACTTACATTCAGAGCCGAAGGAGTCAAAGTCAAAGACCACCTCATGCTGCTGTCACACAGAGATAGTTAATGTAATGGACATAAATTCAATTGACATTCTTCGCAGCATGACAGTGGCGCAGTGGTTCAATGACATATTCTATAAATTTTCCATGTTCAAACCGAAAAATGCCCAAGTCAGGAGTTTTATATGTACTTGCCCGTTCCAACGCTTTTTCCAATTTTGTAGTTGTTATTCACTATTTCTAGCTTTAAGAGGAATACAACATTGCTTTGCCATATTTTCTACTTCGAAGGAACCGCATCATCATCCTTATCGTGGGGCAGCTGAAGCAATTCTCTGCCGTTGATTTTGTGCAGCTACTACTGAACTGATGTCGTATTCGCGTCGTTGCTGTCCGTTGTGTTGTTCCGATCGTTTTCCGCTTAATGCAATCCATTCGGTCACTTGATATGCGGTTCACGATAAAAGTACGTGTTTACTAGTTGCATTGAGCCCCATCTACTACAAATTTCATTATAATGCAATGATAAAGGTAATCGAATAAATAGAAAAACAAAACAACAACAAGTTGCAACCGCAAATGCTTGTAAGTGGGTTTGATGTAATTCGCAAAGTGTGTAGTACACTTGTTTGTAAATTGCAAAGTGATTCAGAGACCGACAGCATCGATTATTATCTTCCCATGGACTTCACGTTTTCGGCTTTCTGCGTATAATTAATGCATTAGTAAGTGTCGTAAATTAGAAATAGCTTTGCATAGATTCTGTTCAGAAATGTTTGCTATTCTAATCATCATCATTTGTGACAGAATACAAGTTGTAATACTCAACATGTGTGGCTGCAGTTAGACACGATATCTGAGTCTTATCTGAGTCTTAGCGGCTGGAGTAATTAAATCAAGTAGTACAAAATAATGGGTCGTAGAGTTTTCCTAAATGAAAATGGTTTCTGGTAGTTTTAACTAGAAATACAAAGTTTTAGGGAGACTGATATTAATTGAGCCTTAGAACGTATCTACATCGGATTAGCATTTATATGCAATTGCTTAGGTTCCACATAGCCCGAATCATAGATACCATATTCCATTACCAATCGTCCTGAACCGAAGATATCAACTGGAGAGAAGCTATTAACCCGAAAAATATAGCTAGACAGAGAGTAATAAAATCTCAGAACAGATATGGCAATAATGAAAAATTAGTGTCATCAAGAAACTCTAAGAACAGAAAAGCAGCAGAACATAAGTGTGAGCGAACAAATGCAGAATGAAGGCCCACTATACGATGAAATGCTTGACGGCAGAATGCAAAAAATACATTTTCACACTTATGTACAGAAAGAAACTCTTCTACTGAGGTTGATATTAGTTCAAAAAGAAACAGTACATCCTTACAGCTAGTGGTTTAATTAGCAAATTTTGAAAGATTTTAGTGATACCATAACGGTACTTCTAGCAAGCTAGTTTAAAATACAACAGCTAACATGTTCACATACATATTCGTCTGTACTTCATCAATGCCACCAAAGTGGAGGTTCAAACACAAATCCTGATGTACATACATATGTGAGGGAGTTAAAGCTGGTATTGGGAGCAATTGATCGAAAAATCCTTATTGAACAATTGGTTCAGCAATAAGTGTTGTAAACGGCAACAATATTGAAGGTATTTGTTGACGAACGAGTTTCCTGAAAAGGCTTTTTGTTCAACCAATCAATTAACGGTTACTAGAGTGGCCTGCCCACATCGAG
This sequence comes from Xylota segnis, assembly GCA_963583995.1. Taxonomy (NCBI): domain Eukaryota; kingdom Metazoa; phylum Arthropoda; class Insecta; order Diptera; family Syrphidae; genus Xylota; species Xylota segnis. The sequence continues at coordinate 27,172,164 of OY757238.1, forward strand.
CGAATGGATAAGAATGATCATAGCCCCCAGTCGATAAGAAAGTTTAAAACATCAATCTCAGCAATTTAGGTTCAGAAAACTCTTTCACAAGAATTACATATATCAACCTTGGAAAGACGTTCACTATATCCCATAACCCTAGATCCAGAAAACTGGTCAATGCCTGGCATCGACGATGTTGAGTGGGTGTAACATTTTAAACAAGAAGCCTTGGGGACATCTCAAGTAAGGACATACCAAAAGTTCACATGTTCATACATACATACGTTGTTGGTAGATCCAGTAACCGATATACCATAAATAAAAGAAAATTCACCCAAAACAACTTGAAACACAGATCGCAAGGGTTTACTACTTCAAAACAAATTAGCAATTTTTAGGATTCACAAACAAGTCTAAACGCTTACGTGTTAAGACCCCACCCATTTCATGATAACAATAATAACATTCGTCATTCCAACTTATTTAATTTTGCGACGTGAAACAAAAAATTCAATCCGTGCTGAGGTGACAGCTTATGCAGACAGCCGTGGCAGAAATTACATTAGTGAGTTAACAGCATTAGCTGAAACTGTAAAATGAGTCAAAATAAACTGTGAAGTACTCAGATATTAATAAGTTTTTTTATTTTATTTTGAACATTTATATGCTGTTGCTCGACCTAGTGTTTTTTTTAAATTATATAAAAATGCGTACATAAAAATCGTTTCTGCTTTGTTGAAGCCAAATTAATTGATCTTTCAGTACATTCCTCCCCATGCAGCGATATATAAAGATTTCTTTGGCTTCTAGTTGTTGAATACGATAAAATGCAGAAGAGACAAAGTGTTACACTGTTAAATGTCCCGTCTAAAAGTGCGCATCTAATAACAAGCTTTAGTGGAAAGAGTGTTACCATAAGTATTATGTACATACATAAATATACATATGTACATAAATTGCATTGTCAATAAAATGTCCAATATATAGCCATTGCATTTCATATTTTTCTCAGTAAACTTTTGTTTCATTGGTGTTTATGTGCTCAATGTTATACTCAGTAAATAGGTAGTTTCATGCTTTTAATTTTCAAGGTCTGATGTTGATATTCTACTGATAGCCATGTACTACTATATTTATGACATGTTTCATTTTGAACTGTATTTTGTGCTTCTCGAATATAGCACACAAATATCTTGAGAAATCAGGTGCGCATGCGCCTACTTATAGACTCAGTCGAATAAACAGACAGCCTAGAGGGCTATTGGACGCTGTAATTAGTGGACAAGCAAGTGCTCCCTAAAATCCATAGTTTGTCCATACAAATTTTGTATCTTAATATTTGCTTTTTCACTATTACTCTGCGCGAATATGGAGTGTGCTTGAGCATAAAACACCTTAACTGTTTCAACAAAATTATATTATAGAATTTCATAGGGTATGAGTTAATGATTTGAATTTTTTTTGCGCTCAATCCCAGAGGATAGATTTTTCCCTGGACGAGACTCATGAATAATCTGTCAGCCATCAGCAATGCACGTATTCCTGTAGAAGACTAAGATTCACACAAAAACTGTTAGGAAAGCAATATCAGCCTTCCCAGTCTAAGAGCGGATGAATGTAGAGGTACGTTTTTATTACTAAACACTGGCTTACTGCAGTAAAAGGAAAATAAGAATAGAACTAGGTAGGTAAAATTTCATATCTGTGCATCTGAAAAAAGATATAGTTCAGAACTTCATATATTTACTAGAAACCGAAACCATTTTTATCAACTTTTTGGGTGTCATTAAAAAAATTATTATAACAAAGTTTTCAACTTTAATAGTTTTTCTTGAAAGAACAAATCTACATAACATAAGAAGGAGGATAAGGTATCACCAATCCAAATTGTAGCCATTCTGCAATTTTTATTTTATCAGTTATTTCTGGATTTTAACCACTATATAGATAAATTCTCAACAAAAGAAATGCATCCTTTGCCTGCAAATTTCGATGACTGGGTTTATAAGCTTCTTCTCCTGATATGTATAGCTTTATCTTTTGATTTGTTACTGCATTTAAGACACCAATCATGCGAAGCATTAATTCACCCGCTCAAAACAATATACAAGTCAAGTTTTCTACAAATCTACAAATATGCTTCACCCATTCTATTAGGACTGATCATAGCGATCAGAGTGGCTTGGTGTTACACACTCGGATTGGTTTTATTTTATTTTAGAAAAGTTTGCCAATAGTACTCACATTTTCATTTCAACATCTTTTATCATCAAAGTGCGAGCTATACAGTGATATTGACATAGACAAAAAAAAAACTACGAATTAGTCTACTTAGACAGTTAGGACATGTAAACCGAATGGACATTAACACCTCACCCTCCAGAGTTTATAAACACAACCCGGAAGGACAGCGCATTACGCCTTGCCTTAAGTCAGACGCACATGCAGAAGGAGACCTCAACCAACTGGAATCAGTTAGCTAAGAACGGAGATGACTGGCTGGCCCAGGTTAAGTAACTACGTATTGAGTAATGTCCGACAACACAACAACGATACAACATAATTTGATTATTCTAGACCTACAGTGTTTAATACTATCGGGCAAGGTGGTGAACAGTAATGACAAAGCCCACATATCGTAGGGCTCGTTAAGTCCACCCTTAACTTAAACCCATTTTGGTGAGGCATAAGTCTTCAACCCTATTGCCTACAGCAAATTCTTGTGATCTATGACCCATCAAACAGCCCATGTATGCAAATACATTTTATTGATATTTATTGACTAAATTGATGTGGCCTCTGTATATTTTTGAGAGTAGTGTTGATTACAAAATAATCAGAATCTACATATATCTCATTATACATTTAAGGAGAAAATTGTTTAAATGATGTGAGTCCGCGCACAGTAATATCGTTCACAGAGGGGAGATTTCTAAAAGAGAGAACCCCAAGGTCTGATGTTAGTAGTATGGATGTTAAGAAATACCTGACCATAAATTAAATCAAAGTTTTATCAACACAACGACGCAAGAGCCATGGGGCCGTGGCTGCTCCAGTACGGATGCCAGACTTTTTTACATACACAAAAGTGTCAAGAAGTAACGCCCAAAAAAACGAAACCAACTTTAATTGATATAAAAGAATAATGGGGCAATATTCCTAGCAAGTATGATCTTCAAAAACTAATTGGATGCACGAAAACAAGGCCACAGGCTGTGATGCTAAAAGTGGTCACATCAATTATTGAATTTGTAGAATTTTAGTATTTTTCCGTTGGCGTTAATTTTTAAAACATAAATTATCATAAGTTAAAAAACAGAAATCAAATGCAAGTACTACAAGTGCATTTATTTGTTATAAAAAAGTATGACTAGCTGTTTATTTACTCTGTGGACATACAGGTAGATAATTGTGCAAATTGAAATGAACAAATTACCGCACTGTTGGAACCATTCCCTTTAGCTTAACTTTGAGGATCGCCTAGAGTTAGTCAAACTACTGGTGCCAGTAGTCCCTTCAGATAAAGGGGTTAGGTTAGGTTAGGTATGTGGGTCGGCGACTAAAACACATCGCCACACTCAGGTCAATACAGACCCATTGTGATACCCAAAGGGGAAAAAGTCCCTTGCCCTTGGTAAACCCTAGTGCTGATTAGTATCTTGTGGATCACCAAACCATCCCGTTGATTTGATGAACCTAGAAATTTCATTTATTGGTTTGTTCGCTAATTCTTCGAGGTCACGGAAAAAGTGTCGCCCTAGAAATTTGAATCTAAGGTGGATAAGCCCAGGGCAGTGACAAAGAAAGTGGGTTGTATCCTCATTAGCTTCCTCGTCTCCACATCCCCGACATAGATCTTCATCCGTGAGTCTTAACTTTCTCATGTGGTACCGAAGAGAGTTATGCCCCGTAATAATTCCTATAAGGACGGAAAGAGACTTCCTATCCTTTAGCATAATTCGGTCGGTCCTACTCTTGTCAAAGCAAGGCCATAGGCTTCTGCTGACCAACAGGCGTCCAGGGAGGACCATCTACTATTGGCCTTACTTCTGGCCAAGATCCATGCCTTTTGCTTCAATGTGCAAGGCGGGATGAACACCGAGGTGTCTACCTATTGTGACGTAGATTCAGAGCCTCTTCTTGCCAGTTCGTCTGCCTTCTCATTGCCTGGAATACCTTCGTGTCCAGGGACCCAGCAGAGTGTAACCTTGTGCTGTGTTCCAAGAACCTTGAGTTCTTCGCGACAGCACTTCACAAGCTTGGATTTTGTTTCAGTAGCAGTAATCGCTTTTATTGCCGCCTGGCTGTCGATGAAAAAGGTGATACCTTCCGGTGGTATTGCCCTCATCGCAGTCTCACGGGCAGCTATTGCCACTGCCAGGACCTCCGCTTGGAAAACACTGCTATGGTTAGGGAGGCGGACTGATCTAAGATAAGGGGGTTAAGCTGTAGTATAAGTTATGAAATTCAATTTATTGCATGTAATTTATTTAAATATGTATAACCTATCGATTGTAGATTGAAAGAATTTTGTTATTATGTACTTGCGACCCACTACCTTTTATAAATTGTGGATAAGTGACCTGTTGAACGGATGGCTCTACGCCCAAAGTACTTTTCCCCTTTGTTTTTCAGTTTGAAGGGCAATTTGTTATTTGAGAAGGTTTTTCATGACATTCAAAAACCTAAGTGTTGAAAAAAATTCGAACTATAAACACACGCTTAGCAATGCGAAGATAACTATGTATGTACTTATACATACTCGTATATCAATAATATTGAACTGAGTGTGATGTTGGCGGTGGAATGAAAATAATTTTTTACACACGACCGGCAGTTTTGTCCTAAATTATAAAAGCACCACACGATTGAAATCGCCTGGATGGAATACCTAATTGAGAATTCACGTCTGAGTTTTGTGAACAGAATATGCAAATGTTTATTTTAAATTTTGAATGAAAACAAGCAACTTATTACCATGTATATTTAAAGATCAACATATGTATGCATGTATAAATGTGACGCATTGCTCACGTAGTGCAAGTTTCACATAATGTTTTAGACACATTTTCAAAGATTAATCCAAATGCAAAATGATCGAGGAATTAAGGCAAAACGTGATTTCACCGTGATTTGTATTCAAACTATACTTTATTTCGCCGCGCGAGCACGTTTATATTTTATAATTAATTCCGGTGATTATTTTATAAGTAAGACAAAAAGTGTGTTTTCCTGTCAGTCAAAATCATTACAAAAATTTTAAGACAGATGTTGGGGAATAGACGGCAAATTGGTACAGTATACGCTTCCGATGCGTGAGCGCCCAGTATTGAAATTCAATTAGACGAGCTAGCACTAATTGTTGCAGAGGCAAACATAAATCCAAATATGAAATCACAATCAAACTGTATTTAATGCACATGTACTGTGTCCAAAACAGGACTAAAGAGTGAATTGAGATCAAAATTGAGGACATTACACCATAACGGAGTAATGAGTACACAGAAATGAAGGCCTAGTTTGATAGAGTGGGAAAATCCTTTACTCTCGGAACTTACATAGGTTGCTCGGTATAATGGGTTAGAATGTATCGTGTTTAATTAGCTTTGTGTTTTGCTTTGCATTCCAATTTTGGCAATAATATTAAAATTTTACAGTATGTACATATGTAGCTATATAATTTTTTCTTATTATAAAAATTAAAATAAATCCCTAAAGTAATCCTATATCTTGCATCGACGATGCAAATATATAGTACATTCAAGCCTCGGAGCTTATATTGCTGGATTCTGAATAATATTGGGTCTGTTCGCGTACTTTCTGCACCAAAATTCGTAGATTGTGAAATTTCAAGGAGAGGGGGGAAAATTCTCTCAGAGAGTGGTAAAATCACACAAAAGTAAACGAACGCGAAAGCTACAAAAGCTAAAAAAAGCAAATGTATGGAAATACATAAACAACAAAAAAATTCATACAGGTATCTGACAGATTTGACAGATTTCGTAAACCAGTGCAAAGAAATTTCCTGCGTAAAATTCGTCGCATGGGGAAATTTTTTACTCTCCTTTTGGGTACTCGAACAGGATTTGGTGACTTTTCGTAGATTTTCGTGAAATTTCGTTGTTTTGTGAGAGTACGCGAACAAACCTATTGAAAGTGAAATCCTATGTCACTTGCATCCACAATGAATTTAATTTTGGATTTGGATTCGCCGATTCAAAATGAAGGCAGTGCTTGAATTAGGAAAAGAAGAAATAAATTTCATGGGTCAGCACAATTTATCGAATTCTCAGAAACTCCCTCACAACTGTCTGTTTCTTGCCAAATCGGAAACAATGGCCGCGTCCGATTTCTAGGCACTACGTAGTCAAACGTTTCTGATTGGTGTAGAGACTCAAATTTGACTGAAAAGTAAGGTAGTGGACTGGATTCGAAGGCAAAAAAATTCTCCCTTACTTTAAGTCAGTTTTTGAAGTGTGAAGAATCAGCTGATCGGCAATATTTTATGTATTGTTCGGTTATGCTTTATAATTTGAATGGATTATGTACAATAAACAAACAAATTACTTTCCAAATAAATTACAGGGAAGTGATCATCGATTTGATACAATAAGAGGATATGATTATTTGATCAATATGCGCTGTGTTTTCATTAAAATATTATATTAAAATAACCGTATAAGGTTGTAAGTGACATTTTTAGAAAAAGTTAAGGGACCTTGTTTTTATTATCGGCTATTTTTTCAATTAAGCCTTCTTTACAGGTTTCAATTTCATATAAATATATTTGTCAGTAAGATCCCTTGACAAACACGGTCCACTCTTTGTCTAAAGTAAAACCTGGAAATGAGGATGCGAGGTGTGACACTTGAAATGTCACCTACATTTTCAGTCAGTTTGCCGTTCCATTTGTTAGGCCTTACCTGCAAATGTAGTGCCTAGAAATCGGAACGCGCCCAATATCTTTATCAAATTAAGTTAGATGAGTTATGTCAAATTATGAAGTTGTATTCAAAATAATACATATTTGTTATAACAGTCATGCTATCGGATGTTTGCAAACGATCGGGAGAGATAAGCCAATGAAAAAACTAGTTGATGTATTCTGTAAACCTTGATTTGCTACTACTACTACAGCCTGTAATACCAGCTTTAACCCTACCCGCTTCACACGCAAAAGTCGATACCTCAGCTATTGATTCTGAAATTCAAAATTCAAGAAAGTGCTTATGCACCTAATTTATTTCCGCCCAAAGTAATGTTTGACTCTTCAAAAAGGTTTCCATAGATATATGATTGCCCACAATACTTGCCTTAATTGTATAGATAATCTACGATGATATGACTTCTACCGTGTACAATAGACACTATACACTTCCATACATACATATAGGCCTATGTACATAATATCATCGTAAGCCGTCAGACAACACCATGTCCTTTAATTACTGAAAGTATTTTGAAAACATATTACAAGGCTTCTTTTCGGTATATCGGATAACATATTGATTGATTTTATTTATTTCAAATTAAATCCCACAACACGTATACGGAATTTAGTCAGCCACGTAGTAGGTCAGGGACCGTTAAAGTAACATTGCCCACCACAACTCTATAAATAAATGAGTGACATTTATAATGAGAGTGTTACCCTTTTGGTTAAATGTTTTTTTTTTGTAATGCTTTTTCGAAATCGTTAAGATAATAATATTAATGCAGTATATGTTGATACAAGTAGCTTTACCGGTACAAATACGTATACATATGATAATGTTAATGAAAAGGCTACGTCGGGCGTAACAAGCAAGATAAAAGATTTATTACTCACATTCGAAAAATTAAATTTATAATTTGGCTATAAAGACCTTTCATGTAACCAGTAGTTGAGACTTCAAATTATTTATAATATTTATCAAAATCAGTTCAACATAGCCCTGAGAAAAACCCGACCAAGGTGAATTTTGAATCTGGCAATGAATAAAAACATACAGAAAGCCTACAATCCGCATGGAACAGATGATATCCCATCCTTTGCTTCAACCCTTCCAAAATGGAAGTAGTGTATTACAATGGGCGTGGCTAAATATGAATTTTAATTCTCCTAGCTAAAAGTTTAATGCCGAAAAAGTTGTCACATACAGACGAATGTACAGATATGACTCAATCGACTTCGCTATTGATATTGATCATGAATACATACAGTGTGGTGCAAAACATACCGGATTTTTCTTCAAAAATTTTCATTGAAGATTTATAGGGGACAGGAGGTACAGTAAGTACAATTGCTTGACAATTTAAAAAAACTATGAAATAAGTTTACAAATAGAAAAAAACAAGGCATTGCTGTCATAATTTTTAGAGTTTTATCAAAACCTGTAGCTCAACTCAATACCTTGCCTGTGTAAAACATACCGGATTTTCAAAAGGACTGTATTTCCTTTCTCTTACTTGCTGATAATGGTTTTTGCTGTCATTTGAATTGAGCTATAGACTTAACTAAACTTAAAAGGTCAGGTGTCTTCAATTTGTTTACTAATAAAATAGTTAAAAATAAATACAGTGGTGTGGTTACCAATCAGGTGGTAGCGGAGTTTAGGGCAGGGTTAAAACAAAAATCTATAGCCAAGAAGTATAAAATGCCATCATCGACAGTGTGTGACATTATAAAACATTTTCGGAATGGAAGACGGGTCGAAAACATTCACTGTGGGGGGCGTCTCAGAAAAACCACACTCCGAACCGTTCGCCAAATTAAGAAAATGATCCTTAACGATCCTTTCTTGTCTTCAAAAAAGATTTTTAGTGAACTCAATCTTTCAATTGAAGCAAGCTCCGTACGCAGGCGGAGCATAGACAAGAAAGGTACCATTTCATTCTTCTAGTAAGTCTTTGATTACTTTGCTAACGCTAAACGCATCTTATGCTGAAATCCAAAAGAAACCATTTGAATTAGTCAGCAACGAAGTGGAAAAGGACGAGAGTAAGTTAAACTTGATTGCTTTTGATGCAAGTATTCATGTTAGACGATCGAAGGGTACACGTCTTCAGCCAAAACATTGTCGTACATTCGTGAAACATGGAGGAGGCTCAATTATGGTGTGGGGAAGTTTTTCTGGTGAGGGATGTGGACCAAAACATGAGATTAGTGTTATTATGGATAGTTTTTAGTATAGGGACATAATGGAATCCGTTATGGTGCCATACGCTGGGGAGGAAATACCACTGATTTGGGTTTATCAACATGATAATGACCCAAAACTTTTATCAGAGTTGGTTAAGGAGTGGTTTGCGCAGAAAAATGTTGTTGTGTTGGAATCGCCCGATCTAAACCCTATCGAGAACTTGTAGGCTATTTTAAAACGACGGGTAGGGTCTAAAAACGCACTTATAACGTCACTAAAAAATGAATGGGAGAAAATCTAGTGTCGTCCATGCCGAAAAGATGCGAGAAGGTCTTAAAAAACAACGGTTACTGGACAAAATATTATTCTATGAAAATTGCTCGTGCAGAGGCCACCAATAGTATTCTATGAAAAGTAGTTTTCAATGTATTGCTCAGCTGATTGCTTGCTGTGGATAGTACTCTATAGGCTGTAATTTTTTGTTTGACGTTTGTGTGAAGAAGGGCATTATTATATATATGACTTATTTTCGACAATTCGAGTGTCTGGGAATTTGAAAAGTACTGAGTAGAAAAGACTTGATTTAAAAAAAACAAATTTTGGGTTGGCAAGGGGCAGTGGTAAAGAAGTGCCTCTAATGCGAGAACATATTAATATGCTTTCCTCTGCGACATTTTCACGAATGAAATATATAGTAAGCTATGAAATGCCCACCAAAAATGTTGTGGCATATTACATTTCTTTCTTTCTATAAAAAATATTGCTCGGTGCTCGAACAAAGCTAAGCAATCTTTCAAGCAAATTGGTCGTTTGTTATGGGTGCTTTTTATCTGTCATCGTTCTATGTTTTACAATAACGAATAAATTTTCTGTTGCAGTTTTATTCGTTTGACTGTAAATAAAGTCAAATTTGTTAATAAGAATGAATCGAAATGATTAAACTTTACTTGTTCATGAATTTAACTTTTTTTGTACATTTCACAGTATACACTTGAGCAATCTCGTTCGTATGAACAGACATGGATTTTATTCACGGTCATGTTTACATCACGGTCATGCTGTAACCTAGTAATGTTTAACATAAAAAATCTCACATACATATGTAAAATATAATACCAAAATGCAAAATCTACATTATGGTTTTTCTTGTGAACGTACATATTGAATAATATTCGTGCCTTTATTTATTTACTTCTTGCAAAAATAAGTTTCTTCTAAAGCCGCGTTTTAATAATATCTATAAACAATAAATAACGTTCTATTTATATAATTGTTTCATAAATACGATTAATTATATACACAAACGAAAGATACAATACAATCGTTATCACTTCACTCACGATAAGGACAATCTCAATAAGGCTTACTACTAGAGACAATTAATAACTTTGATATACATACTCATGTATGACTGTGCAATCGTATGTACATATGTGTATAAAAACAAACAACAAATTGTTGGGAGCTACGATTCGCGATGATGAAGGTCTTAACCTATTGAAACGTGGACATCGTTTTTCTTCTTTCTACGAAGCAAAAAGTAATCATCACGTTCGAAAATTACAAGTTTAATTAATTTCAAAATTAAAATTGGGGGTCGAACGGGAAAAAGTATGTGGAATACCAGAGATTTAGAACTACAATTTTCGGAACACCTTTAAAACGGTAAAAGTGTAGTTGATGACATTCTGTATCAGTATAAATACACGAGTTGTGAAACTAGATGGAGTCATACACTAAAGAATCAATGCTTGCATTCCTGGACAAAACTTATTAAAACGTGATTACATCTGCACCCCTATTTCGTAAAATCACGTTCCTATTTCACTTATTCAAATAAGTTTAATAATTTTTGAGGTTTGGGCTTAAAACAAGTCAATGTAACCAAATAACATATTTCGTACTACTTTAAATTTCTATTAAGTTCAATCCTCCAGAACCTCTCCGTTCATCACGGACAGCTTCGGGCAACAATTAAATTCAAAAACCGTTCGAATTGATTACGAGTGAAATATTTTTAATTTTTCAATATTGGAAATTGCTTAAGCAACACACGCAGGACGGGGTCAAATGAGTTTATCAATCTATATAATCTATCTACCAGTTGTAGCAGCAGCGAAGAGACTTAGTACGGGTGCTATTAATGATTGTCAGTGCAACTGATGCCGTCATAACTCAATAAATTGTACCTGGAGGTCTGGAACTGGTAAATAACTAAATGAATTCCTCATGCGCAGAGTTCAGTGGAGTTCGTTCATAACATAGAAATTTTATATTACAATATATAGCGTATTAAATGAAAAATAAGGTACTACTCTGCCAGATAGTTAAACATCACTAGCATCATAACCCAGTTCAACCTAGTAAGCACGAAAGCATCAGTTGTCGTTGGATGCTTTAACAGAAAGCCTACAGAAGATTAATCAGCGAGGATTGGTGTAAAAAAAGTAGAAGTGCGATGTAACGAAAAAAAAAAATAAAAATACTTGGCGCTACAGGTCGATGGGACCCAGGGCCCAGCTTCTCACAACCATTCGTGTTGTGCGTGTTACATTCTTTACACGAATGGAAGGGGCCTACTGTTTAATGCCGTGTCCGAAAAGCAATTTGTTGGATGTTTGTCAGACGCTCGCGAGAGGTGGGGCCGTGAAAAACTTTTAGGTGTTCCCCGACTGGGATTCGATCTCGAACCCCTTGCTCCATAGTCCAACGTACGGCGCCCACGCGATGTAACGAACCGGAGAATAAACTGCGAGATTTACTGCGGCGAGTGCTAGCGAAATTTTTGGCTTCACATCAAATCTAAGTTTGCCAACATTACCCTGATATGGGCACACGAAACCCTTTTTCCGACGAGTATTGTCGGCACATAAATGTAGAGCACCCAAGGCCATACAGCAAAGCGGCCTATAAGATCTTATGTGTCCACACGATATTTTGTCAACAACCTCATGGTATGGTTTAAACAAGACAATTCCTACAACGGCAGGTTTTAGAATGAACAAAATTAGGAACTTCTGATATCCAGAACATTTATCTCAATTTTGAGGTCACCTATATCTACTTCTGGCTTCCTTTCAAGCTCATTTGGTGGTGTACGGTGTAGATGAAAAGTGTTAAAAGAGAGCCTTAGTGTTAAAAAAGGATTTAGATAAGGCGACGCACAATCAGAGGTGGAATATGCTACAGAAACGAAATGTAAACCAAGACTCCACTGGTAATTCCAAACTCATTTGCAATGATGCGCTTTAGAACTTGGAAAGGCTGTATGAACAGACTGCATCAACATAATAAGAGTCCCCCAGGACAATATTTCTCAAACAAAAACAACAACAAAATAACTAAAAAAAACATAAACTCGTAACTCTGATCTCCGTTTGTGGGGAACAGAGCAGAGAAATAAGATCAATGAACCCAAACTCACCTAACAACATTTGTGTAGTGTGGGCCTGATCCGGTACCGGTACTCCAGTCGACGTTTTCGATATCCGATGATTTTCCGATATCACAGGGCATTTTCCTGAATTTATTTTTTCTTTTTTTATCACTATTTATCTTACTTATCTGCACTTGTTCACTTAACGGGTAAAGAAAAAATACAACACTCACTCACACTGACGATTCGAAGTTAAAACCAATCCGTTGCGCGAGGGTGGATCAACACGAAATCAAAACAAAAAGAGAAAAAAATAACAAGAGAATTCGAAATAAATATGCGAATCGCGTACCATAAGGCAAACAAAGAGGCAGAAGGGTAAAATAATGAAATTACAACAAAGAAAACGAATTCACAAAAGAAACCTCATTGGGAGTGTTTTTATAAAAAAAACATTTTTATTTCTGCTATCTTGTTCGGCCACTTGGGGGCTCATTTAGCACCGCACTTATTTATTTAAAATTTGTATTTTGCTTTGCAACGCATTTGGGAGCAATCTTCTTAGAACTTTGCACACAATTTTCTTCTTCGATCGTTAGTTTTTGTTTGAATTATGTAAGTAGAATGGTTCTGGTAAATACAACGATGACACCGCAGTATTCCAATTCACTCCTTGGTATGGGCTGAAGTTTTATATAAATACCATTTTTTAGAGGACATTGGTTTTGAAGAGATATTTTCGCTAGAAACAGCGCAGCCAAGATAAATTCATCTTCTGTTTTTTTGCCACAAAAAATATAAATCGCGTTCGTTCACTACATTCCCAAGTAAGGGCGAATGCGAATGAATGTACATGGAGGAAGGAAAAATAATCAACAAAAAGCAAGTAGAAACGAGTTGGGCGAGGACCTAGCGAATAGTAGTCAGCGATTTGCTGAATGAGTGTATTCAAACTAAATGAAACGTAACTTTTAAAATATCCGAGAAGGAAATCTTTATACTTGAACCACAATAATATTTTATTTATTTGTATGTGAATATTATCGATATTTCGATTTAATTAACGCTATGTCTTTCCCACAAAATAAGTCCCGGGTTTGGTAAAATGAGATTTAATTTTAGATTTATGTGAGATGTCTCCACTGCGATATACTCGTAGATGTCAAATCACATGGGAAATCCTCGGGATTTGGTGAAGATTTAAATGAATTAGGCTAAGTCCGAGTTAATCTCTGGATTAAGTTTTGATAGAGACACAGCATTAAGTAATCTGTCTACAAAGAAAATCGAAGAGCATTACTCACTTCATTTGGATACTACGCCTTTACAGACATAACTTTGAAAATTTAATTTTACAGCAATCAGGGAAACGGGTACAATCTGAGTTAAGAGACGGCCCTGGACTGTTTAGATTCCAGAATTTGTGTCTTGTAGCAAATACTTAATGTTTTAGTCTAAGCAGCGGAAGCTTGGCATAAAAGAATACAGAATTTGCAATCTCTACAGTTTTATGTAAAAATTTGTTCGTTTGTGTACACTGGGGAGCATTACATATGTGCTAGTGAATTTGCAGATACACTCATTGATTGGCACAACTGATAGCTAAAACCGTCAGCCATTTGTCCAAAATTGACGAATTGTAAAGACGAATAAAAAATTCCGTTTCGTGGTGAATCTGCTAAATATATTTAAAATTTGTCGAATGTTTTATATCAATTTTACTACTTTTTTAATGGCGAATAAATTAAAAATATAATTACGGCAGCATACATATAAATAATTTAATATCTTCTGTTTTCTGTAGTCGAAAAAAAAATTGTTAATTTTACCAGGAGTATTTAATATATTAACATACAAAAAAGCTACAATCCGTCTGCAACGGGTAGTATGATACCCTTTAGTCCCTGCGAAAAAGGAGTGGTCGCACTTTTTTCCTCAAATTACAACGATATTCTCGAAAATTTGTTGATGTTTCATGGAAAATTTCATCAAAATCGCTAACAATCAAATGACGTTTCTCATGACAAAATCAATACTTACATAAGGAAATCGATATGCAAAGTTTACAACTAGATCGAATTAAAGAAAAGCAAACAGTCACAAGTACTCTGTGTCACTCATTCAGTTTTTTTTGGAGAATACTATGGAAACATATAAATAAATAAACTTCAATTTTAAAAAGTTTTATTAACAAAATACAAACTAGCAGCGTTCGCCCATGAATCCGAACAATTTTTTTGCTCCTGGCATGGGCATATTTGTTTGTTAGATTTCTTTTGTTTACTATATTTTCTACTACTCCTATTATTGTGTGAAATGCATTACCTGTTGCTGTGATAGACAATGTTCACTAGGATTGAGGGACTGTCATTCGGGTGTTCAGATTGTTAGTCCTATTTGAAGTATTAGTGGTTGGCGTCAAATAAAATTGGATAGATTTGAGCACAAACTCTTTTGCAAGAAATGCTTTTCACAGCAAGTAAATAGGTTTACTGTCGTATTTTTATTGTTTACTTAGTCAATTTCTCAGTTTTCAATTAATGTTTTTACACTTTTGTCATTTCCGCGATTGTCATTTCCAAACGCCAAAAAACAAAAACACAAATAAATCTGAAAATCCAGATTACCGTAACACATTACCTTCTCCACTTCCTCTTTAGCCGAGACGTCAAAAAAAGGTCGAACCTGTCAGTTCTGTGTGAACAGGGTCATCTACATGTGTATGCATGTCCTTAACCTATTACTGGGCTAAGTGTACTGGGATTGGGGATAGCTCGTAGCCGTATTAATCATACTTTACCTAACCGTGCTGTCAAAAAGGCTGTCATATTACTATTATTTAGATACCTATAGTTGATTACTAAAATGCTAACTAAAAATTTAATATAACCGAATCGGTCAGCGTATTGTTAATATATTTGACGTTTAAGCAGCGCTGCATCACACATGTTGTCTTCTCTGAATGATTCGAATATTTTGTGTCTCGGTCTTTGACGTGTGTGGATGGATTTGTTAACTGTGACAGTTGCACAAACAAAAATATGACAGTAACGACAGTAACTTGTAGATAAATTTGTAACAGGGAATATTCGCTACCACTCGCAAATCCGTGAATACGATCTAACTTCTGTTACTGGCAATAGTAGCGATTGCAAACGTTCCTATATTAGAACCACCGTATTACCACTATCACGACTTGGGAGACAATTTGTTTTTTTTCAAGTGAAAGACATTGTAATTTACGGGTTGTCGGCAAAAACATGTTATTGTTGTCATATTTGATTAATTTGGAATAGTTTTTCTGTTTTTGTAATTTTGGAAAATGACTCAGCATTGGAGCTACGACCTAGTGAAATCCTTGATTACTGAGAAGTCTTTTGTGAAGGACGAAGTCGAAGAACTAAAGTCCTTTTTTAAGGATGAAATCCAGTATCCGAGACGTTACGCCTGCATTGAGTCTGTCGCCGATTTGCTTGATTCTCTGGAGAGGTGCGGAACACTTTCGGAACAAAATATAAAACCGCTTAGGCAGGTAGCCGAAAGTCTTGCTGATGATGAAATCGAAATAGGTTTAGAGAAGTATGTGCCACCACCAGAGCCTGTGGACCTCGAGAACGTGTATACACTGCAAAGACTACGGGAGAGAGACATCAAAGCTGAAGTCAAAGCAGAAAAACATAACAATGAGCCGAAACCTGTTGTTGTGTTTGAATATACACAAAAAAAACGTGACGATATTTACCAACTTATTGCTAAAGAAATTGGGAGAGATTGGCGTTCCTTAGGTCGTGAACTGCTTGTACGTGCAGGTGAATTGGATACAATCGATATAAAATATCCTAATGACCTCCACTCAAAAGTGTACGAGGTCTTTCGTATCTTTGAAGAGGACCCACGGAACAACCCCCGAGAACATTATAATTTAATTTGTAATGCATTAGATAAATGTAAGCGGAAAGACGTTCGTCGATATGTTCAAAAAATAATGACTTATTAGAAAAACCCGAACAAAACAATGATTGCTCGTTTCCTATTCAACTTGAATAATAACATAATACACATGTTACATTGTTCCTTATATTTGTTATAAGTTTATAAGCAACAAATAAAGTGCCTTTTGATATACATACATATGTATGTGTTTGGAAGACTGATTATATATACCCTAAAAATAGAAAGGTAATGTAATGTACTTAAAAATTTTATGATTTCGACGGAAAAAGGTTGGTTATACAATACAGTTGAAACTCGATTAACCGGCCACTATTACCCGGAATTAATTAAGTAATTTGTTCTTGACTAACCGGGATTGACTATTATCCGTAATAAACTAAACTAAACCGGTAATACCTCTACTACTCGTATACGTGGCCGCCACCAACGTACAAACAAAATTCTTAAACTGATTGTTATATTTCTTGTGGATTTTATGCTTGTTTACATAATGTTAATTTAAGTAAAATTATATATATTGATATGCGGGGGTGATTGTATCTACAGAAGTGCAGCCTCACCCTGATCTCAGCGGATCGATTGTGGTTCCTGATGTGAGGGGACACCTAAAAAACAATACCGGTAGTCCTAAAATAAAAAAAAATACAAATTTTTGGCGCAACAGATCAATGGGACTCAGGGCCTAGCTTCTAACAACTATTCGTACTGTATGTTTTATATATATATACTGTTTTATAAATATTGTAAGGAAGAAATAAGTTTGGCGTTTAGCTTGTGTTCAGATTACCATGAGATATGGCGATTCGCATGAAAATTATATTCATACATAATATTAATTTTTATTTGCCAAATATATAGATAAGTATTTATTTATCGACTAAACGGAGATGACTCACAACCACAAATCAATATACAGATCACAGACTATACAGACAGACCACTCCAAGGGGGTCTCTCTATCGCACCCACAAGCTATATCCGTTGGTGAGCAAGAATGTATGCGAAATTTGCATGTAAACTCACTAATACATCTTTGTTAACCAACGGCCACAGAACTGTCACATGGGCGCAGCCATTTTGCAGAAAATAGTGTCAAAAATCGACGAATTATGAAGGGGACGCTGTGTCCAATAAACCACTACCAACAATTTTCTTCCTTTCGTGGTGAGCCCTATAAAAGTACGTTAAATTCAAAATAGTTAAATTTCAAATGTAACGTATTTCTTAAATTATTTATACTAAATAACAAACATACGTATGTATTCGTATATCAACAAAACAATTAAAATTCTTTCGCTTTGTGCTTTGAAAAAGTAACTACATAGTTCGCTTAAAATATATTTTAGATAAAATAAAAAAGGATGATCTTGGGAAATTGGTGTATCCATATTATTTTAGAAATGGGATCGTTTTTATTCAAACAGATAATGATTTTAAAATATTGTGTTCAATTTGCTTCAACATTTTAAAGATAAAAGCCGAAGGGGTATTATTTTCCAAACATCGTATGTAAGTAGACAAACCTTAGCTAAACCCTAAAACATTTGTTAACAATAAACTAGAACAAAACGAAATATTCCGACTCATGTTGCTTTTATATACTTATGTATTTGATAACTATCACTTCTTATTACTGTGGAAAATTGATATACATATGTATGCATTTTATTTAATAACACAAAGATCAAAAATTAATCTAAACAAATTAAAGAAACAATACGTCAATCCAGTACAAAACAATAAAACATCATATATGTATAAGTGCACCACGAAATAATAATTACATTAATAAAATAACAACAAAAAATTCAATCTCAAAAATTTCATAGTTACATAATACCAGTTAATTTATTTGTTTAAAACACATCACATTTTTTTTAAAAGAAATATCTTGTTTTAATCTTTTAACTCCCCAAACTCCCCACTGCACTTCCAAACACACCCGCGGTGCCCAATTTGGTTTGTTTACATTGTGGCATGAGAATCTCAGAGTGCTATATCTCTTAAAAGAAAAAAGTGCGACAATATCTAAATACATTTTCGAATTCAGTGCAATAAATCGAATTAAATGGCATAAACAAAAAATTAAATAGGTGCCTAATATCAAAATAATTTTTATCCATTTTCGACCGAAAAAGTAAACAAGCGGGGAAAATCCACAACAAATTCCATCAAAAGGAAATTCAACTACATTTGCGACAGGCACGTGCTAAGCCGATACAAAGCCATCATCGATTTATGTCATTGTTTGTTAAAACCATAAGCACAGACTTCCTCCACTCTAACAAAATAATACATGAGCTATTTTTTCTGAGACTGCAGATCATTGATGAACTATACCTAGATAGTCGTCTTTCCATCCCCTGCCCTAAAACACCCTCAAATGGGCGGGGCCTAATCCTCTCTTGTGTTCCTATCGGTGAATACGTGAAATTGAGAATTTGAAGTTTAATTAGCTGTATAATGTAATAATTTTGAATGTAACGTATTTCTTAAAATTCCCCACGAATTGAAGAATATTTTTTGAAGTTACTTTTTGAACACAGCATTCCCTTCCACAGTTCATCAATTTTTGACACTATTCTGTCCAAGATGGCCGCGCCCATGAGACAGATGTCACGGGCCCAGTGAATTTGAATGTGTGCGTGAGTTTGCCTGCAAATTCAGCGATACATTCTTGTTCACCAGGTCCGTCGAGCTTGTAGGGTAAAAGAGAAGACCTGCAGATGAGCTAATTAAACTTCAAATTCTCAATTTCACGTATTCACCGATAGGAACAAAAGAGAGGATTAGGCCCCGCCCATTTGAGGGTGTTTAGGGCAGGGGATGGAAAGACGACTATTGCTCACAACTACGATTACCGTAACGAAATGTTCTTGGGAACTTACTTACGTACATGTATACATGTGTATATGTATGTATGTACATCCATTGAGCTTGATAAAATCAACACAAAATGTATTTAGTAAAAGTTGTTCATAATTATTTAGAAAAAGGGATCCAATTCCGATTTGAATGAAATTAATATGTATGTACATATGTATGTATGTGCATATGTATGCTTTTTTTTTTTAAGAATTATGATATATGTACATATGTACATACATACATACAGCTGTGTTCAAAAAAAAAAAAAAAATACCAGCAGTCGGCTAAAAAAAAAAAAAGAGCGTATTTAATTACGTTTTTAGCTTAAGTAGGTTAAGTAGTTTAAGATTTATTTTAAGGTAGACTTAAGTTTTATATATAAAAACAAAAAAAAAAATAGTTCAGCTACAAAGTTTTTTCAAAAAAAACATTTTCTTTGTTTCAATTAGAATTAAGTTAATAGTAAATAAATAAGAAACAATTAATTGTTTTAGTTAGGTTACGTCGAAAGACATAGATTAAGCATTAAGTTTAGTTTAGAGCGCCCGCATAGGGTCAGTAAGTTAGTCATAATATAGTTAAGTTAGTTAAGCTAATCTTAAGTACTTTTGTCTAACATGTAAGCTTTTCTGAATTACAACAAACAAAAATGCATTTAAAAAAAAAAAAAAAACAGCTGTGTTCAAAAAAATAGTAGTGCGCTTTTAGTTATCACGATTCTAACAATTTCGAAAAGTTCTGTTATGTCCAAGCTGAACAGAGTATGCAGAAGTTTAAGACGAAACTAAACAAAGAAAATAAGGTTCATAAATTTCTATAAGCATGTCAAAAGTAGGATCAGTCTGTCGTTGAAGTATTAGTGAACCAAAAAGGGCTGTTTAAAAAAATTGTAGTTTGCAAGTTTATTTAGAAAAAAAAACTAATTTAGAGTTCAAATTAAAGTTTAAATCAAACAAATAAGAACAAATATGTAGATATTTTTTACTTTAAGAGGCCTCTACCCAAAAAACACGAAAAAAGCGAAAAATGAGCAATCGGTTTCCCATGCCATTCGGCGAATTCTGAACCGATTTCAATGGTGGTTATCACATTTAAAAGAAAAGAGTTTTATCTGCAATGAAGTAGTTTAAACAGACAGACAGTAGTGGCAGATATAGTTTTCTTAACTCCTGTATATAATGATTCTTGAGTTCGAAGATCCAATACCTGCCCTCTATTTAATATTTAACATGAAAATAAAAGAACGTACATCTATACATGCATATTCACATACATATGTACATATGTGTACATGCCAAGACAAGAGAACACATTTAATCAATATACATAATTAATATATTCCTATATGTATATAACTGTTACATAGTAGCTATAACTGTTAAAAAGTTATATTTTCACTATTGAAACATAAAGGTTCCAAGCAACCGATCATGAAATTTCTGATGAAGGAACATGTCATTGGAAGTTATTCAAAACATTATGGACGCACTGATATTTGACATCAATTATTCGTTACAACTATACTTTTATAGCTTTCATATACGACTTACTTTAGTTTTTACATATGCATAATGTTATCTTCATGTTTCACTTTTCATAAAATCAAGTAAAGTTTTTAAAAATAAATTTTGTTACGTCTTTAAATTGTTTTTCTTATCGCACGCACTTTACAGAAAATTGGTTATCAATGATAAATAATTTCTCTTATAAAAGGTATGAAGGTAACAAGAAAAAACCAAATGAGTCCCATCGCAGGAGTCGATTTTTACAACTGCCATATATCATTTAAAAACAGTTAACGTTTCTTATTACATTTCGAACCTGTTTGAAAACCTAAAAATACGTTACAAACAGAAAACGTTTCTACTGTAGTGCTCTACAGTTGTTTAACGGTCGAACCAGATTCCCAAAATATACAATTGTTCATAAAAATACAAAAATTCAATTTTTCATATTTTTCTGTGAGGCAAAATCAAAATAACATACACAATTAAAACTCGTCCTATACATCCAAGGAAAGCTATCTATATATCTCCACACTACTACTCTACTTATATTGTTGCCCAGCAACGCAAATATAAATAAAAATTGAATAATGAACTACACCCTTCTATGACCAGTCAGTTTGCCACTAAGGAAAATACTGAAAAATAATTTTGAATAGAATATTTCACATATTTTAATTTCGAAAAATAAATTGTCCTTCTTATATTTTAACCAATTTGGTTGTTCACTAAATAAGTGTATATTCGAATATGAGTTCGACAGTTTGGGTAGAGGCCTCTTAAGTGGTTACAAAACAAATTTCAAACTTTTATACAGTGGGTCAAAAAAAGCACTGCACTGAAAAAACAACAAAAAAACATATAAAGAAATCGAAGAAATAATAGGATACACAGCCCCAATGATTGCTAATGCAATTAAGTTCAAATCTAAGCCCAAAAGTCGCGGACGAAAAGAAAAACAACAGATTTAGATAATTTTTTTTTTTTTTTTTTGGTTGCGCCTGGAGGTGAGGAATCTTCAAAAGATACCAATGGTCCGTACCATTGGTGATGCCCGATTCATATAGCTGACCTGTCCATGTCATTAGTGTGAGTCAGTATATGCCTACGGGCTAAACCTCACCCCTCAGAGAGGCACTATGAGAAACCGGTCGCGCGTGCTCATAGTAGTACAGCTTTAATCCTCTCATTTCTTCATTGCTTCATGACTACGACTAAGTTCCCTTAACAAGTAGTTTATGCTTCTGTAGTATTAATCGCGTTAGGTAGGTAGCCTTCCAGCGAAGGCACCTACTAATACCGTCATTAAATGCGGTTTTCCTTACGGCGCTAGGTCGAACGGTCTTGTTCTTTATAGTCGGCGCTCGATGTTTGTCACGTCTATAGTACGGATTATTTCATTATTGCAATGAGCGTAAAGACGAGTACGAAGTTTGCGAGCAAAGTTCATTACTTCGTCATTCACAGTAGCAATTCCTAGATCTCTGTGAATATCACTATTCCTTATATACCACGGAGCATTAACGATTGCTCGTAGAGCTTTGTTTTGAAATGTTTGCAGTACAGCCATATTGCTTGGTTTCGTACAACCCCAAAGTTGTATTCCATATGTCAAAGACGGTTTTAGCACTTGCTTATACAGAAGCAGTTTGTTATATACGCTTAGCTTCGAGTATCTTCCGAGTAGCCAATGCATGTCTCTTAGTCTGATTTCTAGCTCGTCGCGCTTTTTTTTAACGTGTGACTTCCACTTAAGTTTTGCGTCTAGGGTCATTCCTAGATATTTTGCCTCGTTTGCATATGGTATTTGTACCGAGTTGATGGAAATAGGTAAGTGGTTTACCTTTTTGTATGTAAAATTGACATGCGTTGACTTGGTCTCGTTAAGGACGATTCGCCAGGCCTTTGTCCATTCAAATACTTTGTTTAGAGCCCGTTGTAGTTTACCCGTTGATGATTCAACTGACTCGTCCGTTGCGAGGATAGCCGTATCATCTGCGAACGTTGCTACGACGGTTCCTTCATCTTGTGGCATGTCTCTTGTGTAGAGCAGGAATAGCATTGGACCAAGTACGCTTCCTTGCGGAACGCCGGCGTGGATTTCCTTAAATTCTGAGTATTCGGTACCGTGTCTAACCCGAAAGAGCCTGTTTTCAAGGTAAGATCCCAGTATTCTACACAATTTTTTCGGTAGGATTAGCCTTAGCTTATACCTTAGACCTTCGTGCCATACCTTGTCGAAGGCTTGCGATACATCGAGAAAAGCGCTACAACATATCTTTTTCGCTTCTAGAGCTTCTTCGATTTCATTCGTTATACGATACACCTGATCGATTGTGGAATGTTTGACCCGAAAGCCGAACTGGTGATCCGGGATCAAGTGTCTTTCTTCAATTACTGGTTGTAATCGTTTAATCAGAAGTTTCTCAAAGACCTTAGATGTTATCGGCAGAAGCGAAATGGGTCTATATGATTTCTTATCGTTTGCGCATTTTCCCGGTTTCTGGACCATAATGACTTCGGCGACTTTCCATTGCCTTGGAACATATAAAAGTCTCAAAGAAGCGTTTATAATGTAGAGCAGCTTAACTAATGCCTTTGTTGGTAGCTCCTTCCAAAATTTCGCCAGTGATTAAATCATATCCCGGAGCCTTGTTATTTTTCAGCCTTCCTATTGTCATTCGAAGTTCGGATAGAGACACGGTTTTTACTTTAAAGTTGTCGGGTGCCGTGTTAACATTCGGGTCGTCGATCAATGGTTGTCCATCGAACGGTTTGAACGTTTCTTCTAAGTGCTCGGCAAATAATTCCGCTTTCTCCTTGTCTTCTTTTGCCCATTCGCCGTTAATTTTCCTTATTGGCGGCGAGTGCATTACGGGTTTTCTTACGGACTTCAAGGCTTTCCATAGTGAATAGTTCGAGCTCTTTTCAGCAGTCAAGCCCTCGAGGTAAGTACAAGTCTCGCGATTTCTTAAATCCTGCAGCTCATTTTTCAATTTGTTGCAAAGACGGTTCAGATAAGTTTTATCTGTGGGCGCGCGGGATAGTTGCCATCTCTTGCGCGCTCTCCTCTTTTCTCGTATGAGGTCTTCAATTTCCGGCTGGAATTTAACTTTGTTGTTCTGCGTTACTGTTTTCCGGAAAGGAGTGTTTTTCCACGCTGCACTCTGAATGACTTCCACAAGTTTGTCAATTTCGTCTTCTATTTCGGTCGGTGTCTTTAGCGGCACGTTTAAAGCAACATTTTCCGTGCAGTCTTTTCTAAAGGCGTCCCAGTTAGTTTTGTTACTAGTTAACCTGGGCGGTCCTTCTTTCGTATCTAGGTTTCCACCTATTTTTAGAGTGACTTAGATAATAGATAAGTTGTTAGATGCAGTAAAATGTACCCTTCTGCACCATCTAATTCTATCCAAAAGGAGCTAGGGCTAACGATTAGTGCTGTCACAGTCCGTAGGTGATTGTTAGAAAACAATTTTTTTCCTCGCAGTCTTCATAAGCTTCACATAATTTTTGTCATGTGTGTTGACATTCTGGCAGGAATGATGTTGCCTTATGCAGAAGATGAAATGAGGGTTATTTGGGTCTTCTAGCAGGATAATAACCCGAAACATAGCAGTTAAAATGCTAAGAAATGGTTTCAGGTCAATGGAGTTTAGGGTAATGATGTGGCCTGCACAGTCACCTGACCTTAACCCTATAGAAAACTTATAGTGCGACTTAAAGACTGCAGTAAGACAAGCAAAGCCAGCAAATAATCGGGACCTTTGGCAAGTAGTACGAAGCGCATTCCAAAATGCTTCCGTCAAAAAGTGCCAAGACTTAGTGGACAATCAGTACTGAACAATTATGGACTTACAACTAAGTATTCAGGTGATCTTATGTCTAAGAGTAGTTTTGATAAGAAATATCTCACATATTTTGATTTTTTTCAGTTTTAAGCAAATACTACTATTATTTTGAACATGGGATTTTTTCTCTCTCTTCTTTTTTTCACGCGTATTTTAAATACCAAAGTTTTAAACATTATAAAGTAAAACTATCCTGACCTTAAAAATTAAGAAACAAATTTTTGTTTTGCAACAGAGCTATTAAAACCGATACGCCTAAGAGCACTACTATTATTTTGAACACAACTGTACATATAAATGAAAGGTAGGACTTTTTAGGTTTCAAAGAAATTCCCATACAAATTGCACTTTGTTGAAGTAATTGTTTTGTCTGTTTTAGAATTTACACAAAACAGATCGAAGTTTTCGCCTACCACACAACAAAAACAAATGGGATTTGGAAGGAAAGCGCAACGAATTTATAATATTTATTTAGTCAATGATTTCTGATATATGTAAATATAATTGATACCATTTTTTTAAATATTACGCAAAAATGTAAGATTCGTATGCGCCGCGATGCGTACAAGTCTTGTGAAAAATTATATACAAGTATGTTTGTAAAGTACGAGTTTGTAATAACTAGTGACTATAGTCGGATTCGACTGTCGTATATGAACTAAGGAATCGGGTTTATAATTTCAAGAGTACGATTTTTTGTCAGCGTCTCTGTTGTCCTGCAGGACATATCAATATTATTAGACTGTACAATGCGTGAAAATTTATTTCTTATCGACTGTACATCTCGTAACCTAATAAGTGATGAAGATTTGGAAATTCAGAATACAATGGACTACTAACTGTATGGGATATCAAGCTTTTATTCTTATATGTATTTAAAAACAGAGGCTGCCATACATACATATGTACATATGTAGATACATATTTAAAAAATTAAAAAAATATCACCATCAGATAGTGGTTGGTTGTTAGAAGACAACAAGTACATCGTCAAATGGTTCGATGAAAATGTCGCTCCTAATAGATTAGAAGACATTTTACATAATGACGAGGATAAAGAACATATCTGATGATGAAGATACTTATACTAGCGACTCATCGGATCAATCTGATGAGGAATAGTAGTTATGAATTAGTTTTGATTTATTTCAGTTTCAAGTTTAAAACGTTGATACTATTAGTTCTTACTTCTCAGATCTTAGTTAATAGGTAGCTCTTATATGATAATGTGAATGTATTTTTATTTTATGAACAAAATAATTACACTTTTATAGTAATACGTGAAGTATATTAAAATTATTTATTTTGGTCATTGCTGTTACCAGATGTGTTTGTTCTATCGCAAGATTGTTATGAGAATTGCTTAAAAAATGTAATTTTCACATATTAAAATTGCGTCTGGCAAGGGTTTGGCTGCGTGTAAAACGTCTGGGACCCACAGATTTGTATTCAGGACACTCACACAAACATTTTGGTGCACTCCATATTTGGTTATCACAATTATTTCAAAAAGTGATTTTTGCATACTATTAGCACGTCTGGCAAGGGTTTGGCTGCGTAAAAAAGGTCTGGCACCCGCACTTTTGTGATCTTCTTATTCAATTGCTCTTGTAATGTTAAAATTTTGCAAAAGGTAAATTTAGTAAAGTGTATACTACATACAACCATCAGGAAATTTTGTATCCGATTAGCGAAGTGTGATTACGCAAGGGTTAATCCTGAGTATTATTTAACATCTAATATTAAGTGCCAGTACACATGTACTTACATATGTATGTGCTGACAAGCTATGAACTTTTTTAATACATCCATATTTATATTTAAGTTGTAAGTTTTTCTCTATGTATGTATTTTCTCGGTGTATAGAATAAATTTTGAAACAGTTGGTTTTGTTACAGTTTTTTTTATTTTAAATTTAATTTAAATAATTCAATTTCTTCACAATTAAATATTGGTTATGATGAAGATACGAAAGAAATATCAATAACAGTTGATTTTGCATTTTTTTTTCTCGCTTTCCATTGGTCGACAACAATGGAATATATTTAATTTTTTTTGAAAGTCTTGCATTTTCCTATCGAAATCATTTCGTGCATTCTACTTCTTCGTATTCAACTGAATAGACTATTTTCACGAAGGCTGATTGAGTAGGAATTTACAAGTATAGTTGTTACGAGATAATAATTAAATATAGCTAAATGAAAACAAAAAAAGAAAGAAATTATAATTAAAATAGGAGATGACTTCTGTTAGAGACGTGATCGTGTTATTTTGAACAAAAAAAGCCAAGCACTCCTTAGAGAGTGTAGATGGGCTTGACACTTGGACCTTGCTTCACCATTGTATCTTTGTGCAGTTGGTATTGCAAACTTGATCGCGAAAGACGTAGTGCCTCTTTTAATTTATGACCAATTTCAAGAGCAGCATCTTCATTGTTGCCATCGGCTGTCCAAATAGCTGAAATTTAAAAATTAAAGTAAAAAATGGAACTGAATTGAAAATGCTTATTTCCTAAGCAATGCTTACAAATTTTGTTTCCCTTTGCACGAATGTTTATGACAGCGCCACATATTTGGTCTGAATGATCAAAAGCTTCACCAATCAAGCAAAGTAGCTGTTGAAAGAAAATACATCATCATTATTAACTGGACATTATATACCAATATATGTACAACAAAACAAATAATGAATACAAAATATGGTTTCCTTAATGCAAATACCCCTAATAAGACCTCAAAGAGCGAATTGTATTTAGTGTTTAGGCACCTATAAATGCGGTGACGCTCAGCAAATGGCCACCCATCGCTCACTTATACTGCCAGCATCAAGGACCGTAGACCAGACCCACCACAATCAAGAAACCCCTGGTTCGATGAAGAATGACAGCAAGTGCATGCAACTAAAAAAGCATATAAAAAAGGCTGCTCCTGACGCGAAAATGTCGCCTTCTCCAATAGAAGGAAAAAGTGCATGAGAAACGCGTGATCGAATTTATTGAGAGATTATACTCCGCGTCCAGTCAATGAAGAAGCCACCTCCCTTCCCAAATAATACAAAAAAAAAATAAATACTTGGCGCTACAGGTCGATGGGACCCAGGGCCTAGCTTCTCACAACCATTGGTGTTGTGCGTGTTATATTCTTTACACGAATGGGAGGGGCCTACTGCAATTTGTTATTTGAGAAGCTTTCTCAGGACAGTTGTACTCTCGGATGTTTGTCACGACGCTCGCGAGAGGTGGGGCCGTTAAAAACTTTTAAGTGTTCCCCGACTGGGATTCGATCTCGAACCCCTTGCCATAGTCCAAAGGACTAACCACTGAGCCACGGATGCGCTGTCGTGAGATTTCTTCAATCTCGTTCTAGAACAGATAGTGCGCAGGTCAGGCGTGAACACGGAAGGCACTACCTGCTACCTCGTTTTGACGAAAGAAATGGGTCCATTTATTCATTGGAAGACAAAAAGCTTGCGTTACAAGATATCTTGACAGTTCTGATATCCGAGTGCTCGACGATAAACAAAAAAGTGCACGACTGGGTTTTACAGACTTGCACCTACATCTTTAAGTTTTCTGTGCATTTGAGGTAAAAACAAAGAACGAATGCACGAGTATGTATGTACATATGTATATTTAAAATTAAAATTAGGTTTATTGTTCTCGAGAAACTCGTGCTTTTTTTAATAAATTTGGTAAAAGTAAAATACCGCTTTAGGCGGTTTTGGCCAAAAACGTGGCATGCCATCTTTTAGTACTTTATAAACACATTCTATATATGAAAATAAATTCAAAATCTATTGAGCTTCGAAAAAATCGTATTTATAGTAAGTTAGCTATAAGTAAAGGACCGCTTAAAGCAGTTTTGACCAAAAACGTTGTACGCCATCTTGAAGAGTTTTAAAAGACTAGTTTTAATATAAAATTTAAACAAAATCGTTGGAGCTGTTTTTTTAATAAAGTGGCTCTAACCGCTCGATTTACCCAAATTTAGAAAACAATTTTATAAAATTTGAGTTCTTCAATCTAACCTGAAAATTTAAACAAAATCGTTACGAGCCGTTTTCAAGCCAATAGGCTTTTACCCATATTGGTCATAGGTGCCGGCCAAAACGTGGTACGTCATCTTATTACACATCTTCAATCTAATCAAATCATTAAATTTGAATGAAATCGTTAGCCCTCTTTTCGCAGTGACTTTGTCAAATTGGCTATATATAAAGTGCCGTTATTACCAATTTTGGTAAAAAGCATGGTATGTCATTTTATTGCAATTGACAACACTCACTTGAATATGAAATTTAATCAAAATCGTTAGAGCCGTTTTGAGAAAATTGTGTTTTTGTGAAATTGGCCTTAAGTAAAGTACCGTTAATATCAGGGCTAAAACAAATATTTCAATTTCGCCTCTAGGGATTATCCCACAGACCCTATATATGAACTTTGATCGAAATCCGTCTACCTGTTTAGACTGTAGCCTCGTGCACAGACAGACAGACAGACAGACAACATTAGCAGAACCACTTTTTTGGACTTCTCCATCATAGTTATGTTAAGTTTGATTAAAATCTCAAGTTCCAAATGTTGCACGAATACAAAACTTGCTCTCTCTATAGGTAGGTGGAATTTAATTTACTTAATATTTCGTGTAGGGCTTAACCAACGAATTTAAAGTTATGAACGCAAGAAATTGACGTTGCACAAAATTAAACGGTTTAGAAACATGCACAATAATGGATTCGTCGTGGGTCGATCGAACAATAACATAATTGTAAGTATTGTTCAAAAGGTGTTAGGTGCGGATAAAAG
The DNA here is from genome assembly GCA_963583995.1 of Xylota segnis. Lineage (NCBI taxonomy): Eukaryota > Metazoa > Arthropoda > Insecta > Diptera > Syrphidae > Xylota > Xylota segnis. Next base: position 27,201,623 of record OY757238.1, read on the forward strand.
ATGATTTAACTTACAACATCCAGCCACAGATTGTCCATCTCTGATGGTTTGTGGTTTCTACTCAAAGATATCATCCATCTTCCGCCTTGCTTATTAGCTGTATCCTCCCACATGGGACTAGAAGAAAAATATTCTACGTCATGACAATGCTTAAAAACAACCTAAATCTGAGCATTTACCGTATTCCCTTTTTGAACAGAGAGTAATCGCTACCGATTTTGATCTCAGATGGTGGCTTAATATGATTGTATAGACTGAAAATACAAAATAGATTTTAATACAGTTTTTAAAAAACATAAATAGACAACTTACCTCCAGAAGTCTTCAACTGTATCAAAGCTGGTAATTTCGTTCTGTAATTCCTCCCATAATTTCGTTCGATCGTTCTCTAAATACCATAGCGTCCATTTGTTTTGCAATGGATGCTTGAATAAATGCTCCGGTCGCATCTCAACGATTTCTGCGTCTTTGGCTTCATCTTTTGCCGCTGTGTCCCGTGGAGCCGCTGTCGATACATTCTTATCAGTGCCGCTCTAGAATCAAGAAACATACCAAATATTATAATTAACATAGCTCATGCAGTGTTGCCCATAAAAGTCATAATATTAATGATAAAAATTATTTACATTATAGGAACCGCTAGGGCCACCAAAATGTTTCTTTCTTTGAAAATCACTGGTGAACATTGAATGCATCATCTTGCTTACTTCGTCCGTATTCACTTAAAATACACACACTACGCACACTTAGTCAAACAAAACAGGCAATTAACAGTCAAACAGTCAATTAAAATAAAAGGTGAAAGAAGAACGCTAAAAACTCTTTTTTTTCTGGTTCTTTTCACAGCACTTGAATTTGCAACGAAAGACACATTAAAGAAAAACTATTGGAAGCCACGGGTTTGTTCTCTTTGAGTGGATAATACTTTGTCTCAGGAATGCGATTGTAATTTAATTTATCGACGAAGGTCGAAAATGAGATGAGGAGTAGGCGCAAGATGAGGAGAGCTAACGTTTGCACTGGAAATATTGCAGAGATGTCGGTTAATTGCTTAATATTTGGAATAGTTTTCTATTTTTTTTTTTTGTTTAAGTCGGATTCCAATGAGTTTTCTCCAAAATTTTCTTAACAAACACAACAAATTCGTTCGGCTATCGAAAAGTTTCTTTTGCAAAATTAGATTTTCTCTCTGACAAGAAGTTCATAGAATTTGATGAGGTTGAGTTTTGAGTGCGAAGTGAACTGTATTTCGCAGAGTATGTGTGAGCTGGGTTCACGACTGTCCGTTGTTGGGTGAATGTTTTCTTCATTTAGCCGCTGCACATTCGATTCAAGTGCGGGTAACTGCATTATTCCAATTCTTTCATTGTCGCAAGAAATTCACAAAACGGTAAATTGAAGAATGCGTAAAGACTGGAGTGTTGCCACTTCAAATTTGTTTTTAACATTTTCTTTTCGTTTGAAGCTTTCGCCTATTTAGTCATTAGGTTGTAAATAAGTGTACGCTAAATAGAAGGAAATATCCAATTAAATATGGGCAATGGCAACTCTCCAGAGAGTTATGTAGCTTTTACTGCTCGGTTTACAAACAATATATGTATGTACATGGTCCAACTATACAGGTCATTATTAAACTGGGACAGATCTTAAGCAAAGCAAAGTAGTCAGAATATAAGAAAATGAGCACTATTTGATACCTAGACACCACCAACTGTCACTGTTTACCTCTCAAGAGGATTTGACAAACATTAGAAGCTTTAACTGTCAGGAGTTTCCGAAGAAATATACCATTCAAAAATGTGTCACACAATGTAGAATATAGTCTTTACTACAATGTCTTGATTAAACCAGGACAGTAAGAAAAGAAATTTTCTAATATCTTGCCTTAAAAAAAAATTTAGTATTTGGCGTGACATGCTCTCATACAGCTATTTCTAAAACAATCGTGTTGTGCGTGTTGTACTCTTCGTACAAATTACCGATTAGATTTTTAGAATCAATTTATTTATTGCGCCAACAATCTGGGATGGGTCGGGATCACCTTAGAACTACCGAATATCTAGTATACAAATACTGTTGCACGTGTACTATTTGTAATCTACATTACATTGTTTGCTTACAGTTCATAGAGAACCAAGGCATTATTTATACTTTTCAAATATGGTTTTTTCCACATAAGCCTTGGAATTCACTTACAAAAACTTTTATTCAGTGTACTAATATCTTTTAATTTACATACTTTTATTTTTGTAAAACATTACATACGCGTATGTACATACATATGTATGTATCTCAAACCAATTATTCATATGTACATATATCTACATACATATATGTGAGCGGCGTGTCTCAAGCGGATAGTGCGTTGATCTACGGAGCAAAGGGTTCCAGGTTCAATCCCTAGACAACATTGACATTTCTTTCACGGCCCACTTCTCGCGAGGGGGCCAAAGGTCTGTCATGAGAAAGATTGTCAAACGACAAATAGCCCTTTGCATTAAACAGTAGTACCCTTTCATTCGTATAAAGAACATAACACGGTAGTCGCTTCAAATATTTATTTGCATGATATTTACATCAGTCTTAATAAGTTGGGAGCGCTTATGTTGTAAAAAAAGAGCTTTTTGTCATTCTCTTCTCTTTTACCTTTGGTTTGATTCTCATTATAATTATATTATAATTGAAAATCAATCTAATTTTAAAAATAAATCATTTTTAATTTAATAGCACTTAATGACAAACTACTGTGATTTTTTACAAATTGGATACGTTCATCGCCAAGTAATTTTGGAAAGTTCAATCGTTGGTATTAGCTCAAAAAAAGTTCAAGACTGGGTCGTACAGTCGTCGTTTTGACGATCTATGATTATTTTTCTTAAATGAAAATTTCATCAATTCTTTTTCTTATATAGATACCAATGATGCAGATCAGATCATAGCGATAATAAAATACGACTTTCAACAAAGAAGGGAGTATTGTGAATAAAAGTCTATTAAAAAAGACATTCGTATTAGTATGGCACATTGCATTTAAAATTGCACAAAATAATTCCTACATTAAACCTAGTTCTACATCGTAAGATGTTATATAAAAATGTTTGTTCAAAGTACGAGCGTCTAAAACTCGAGAACTGCTGGAGCGATTGACATCAAACTTCAACAATGTTAGTTTCGTCCGCAGGAACGTTTCTCTTAATTCCGGTAGGTGGCACTGTAGCCGTTATATTTGAATTTTTCGTATTTATGGTGCAATTTGATTCAAATTCACAAAATAAATTTCTTGAATAAAAAATAATTTACTGGTGGTGATTAAGATATTTACGAAAAATAACATTTAAGGAGGTCACACACCAGAGCAGTACAACGGTGATCCTATTGCGGTAAATATAGATCCACACACTGGAAAGCTATACCGGAACCGGTATAGCGGTAGCGAAACAAATTTGGACCGCAGCAAGTCTATCGCTGCCACCAGTGAAGCGTCGAAGTATCGGTCGGCGTACGCGCAACGCAAGCCAACACCATAATCAAGTCAATGAAACTGACGACAAGCATACACAGAGACAAGCAGATTGAGTAAGAATATCTCAAGCGCGATTTATTACAACTTTGACTCTGTGTTTCTATTTCTACATTACAACGCTTTGAGGCTTCGACCCGATTCATTATTTTCAAATTACCACAATTGACACCGCTACCAAAGCCATTGGGATCATTGCTTTTTGGCCAATATACAAAAGTTCCTTCCAAATGATATCTGTCTTACTATTGTTGGGTTTTAACCGAACTTTTAAGGTAAATTATTTTTCGACTGCACACATATCACACAAACAAACATCAACGATGCACAAAGTTTCATAAATCAATCAAGAATTTGTCTTCAATTGTACAATTTACTATCGTGCAGGAACATTTTTGCTGCCAGTGAATGATGATTACAAATTTCTTCAGATGTTTTCCATGCAAATTCGGATGATAAAGTCAATTAGCGGTGCGCCATTAGTCCTGTAGTAAGGAGAGAGATCATTGCTCAACTGCAACATTTCAATTGGTTTGACTAACAGACAACGCACAACCTAAACCAATGGATATATGTAGGTAGATACGCACACTTCTCATTTTCGTCCTTAGTAAATTGCACCCGTGCGGATTTTTGCTGGTCGCTAGTAACACTAAGCACGTCTGTAAATTTTTATACATACATGGTTTTAATTTCCAATTTGGAAAATCCTCAAAAGAATTTTAGCTTATCAGCTCTAGCTAATAAAAGTATAGTAAAAAAAGAATACATTCAAATTAATAGAACTAACACTAAGTGAAATACTAAACGGAAGTTCGATTACAAAATGTATGTTTGTAAAGTTTGGTTAGGCAGTTAGTGCCAAATTTGGATAAAAGCATTGAATAAAACCTTGTTCTGATATCAGAAAAATAAATTACTGGGGAGATATCTTTTTTTTCTTCTCTATTTAGATGTACTACATATGGTCAAAGGAGTGGAAAATATTTGTATTCTTCGAGGGCAAAAATTTGGAAAAATTTTCTACTTTTGGTTAGTTAATAAACATTGGCAACACTATTACGAAAGAGACTTCAAGAAGCGAGGAATATTGGAAAAAAAATGGAGATTTTTTGTTTCTCGCTTACCATGATTTACTGTTCTTGACGTCACAAACAAATATGCAGGCGATCACAAAACGAACAAAAAATTCTCACTTTCACTCGAGATATGTTGGCTAATTTAATTAAAAATGTGAATGGGTGCGCTGCTACGTGTAAATTTTCGTGCATCAGCCGCAATGGATGTTGGTGTCGATGATGTCGGCTATTGGAATATTTAGGAATGCACACGGGGTGTCTTGGTCTCTTGCTGCAACCTGACTCTGGCCGTCTTTTGGATGTCGTCGTATTGGTTCTATTTTTAATAAAAGGTTGCTATAGTTCTACTCACTTTTTCAACTTCGGACAAAACCATACTGTTTGCGTTATATTGTTGTAATATAGTTTGATATTTATTAATCGTTAAAATGATGTTAACGTGGTGAAATTCTATTAATTCTTTAAAAGTTTAGAATTGAAAGAAATGACACATGTACCCTCGGCAAATGGGGTAATCGTCAGAGTGTCAAACTTCTTCGCGAAAGCACTTTTGTGATTACAAGAACGAGATGGCTGAGTTGTTCCTGATTTGTGGTTGCTGAGGTGAAGTTGGATGTGATTGAAAATGACAGTATTCAGTTGAGTTAAATGTTCAAAAATATGCACTTGTAATAAGAAAAAGTGGATTTTTCAATGTGTATTCAACTTGGAATCAAAAGAAATATACATACATATACACTTTAAAAATCTGGTTTTGTTGATGGTAGCACTCGGATCCGAATGCATTCTCTGACAGCCAGTGGGCTCGCACATCGTTGTTTTTTTTAATGGTTTTTATAAACTGATCTTAAAAGTTATTCTTAATCAAGCGATTAAAAATAATTGGAGTTGCCAGGAAAAAACATGTGGGAAAAGACTGATTTGTAAATGCGGTAAATCCAAGAAGTGGTATCACTACGGTTGTGCTGAGGTGACCGAGTCGGTAGCTGAGCAGAGTTGGGAGTGCAGAGTATGCAAACAACTCTACGCAACTATTAGGTCTCTTCGGCTACTTTCTTTAACAAAATTCGTTATCGGACAGGATTTCGTGAATTTTCGTGAAGATTCTTTGCTTCGTTGTGATCAGACCTATTACTAGTGGTACTACAGCAGAAATTAGATTAGAAGTTTCTCAAGGGGTAACGCCAAGAGGAACAACGGTATTTAGACAAGAACTATGAGCTTTTGGCCCTGGAGCAGGACGATGACTGTAGTTGAGAAGTGTAGTATATAACAGTTAGCAGAACTTTAGAGTGGGTGTCCACAACCAATCAGAGTCTATTTAAGGATATTACCTATGAAACTAGGGTGATGAAGCAGGAATGCCACTACCGTTTGAACAGCGTCATATTTTCACGCGGCAAGTCTTGGGAGGAGCTTCCAACATTCTCTGGCAGATCTGAGGAGTGGTAGCTATTTATAAGGAGCTACGAGAACACTATTAAGGAGCATGGATTTTCACAAGAAGAACATTTACGAACGATTAGATTCGATAATCAGTCTTACTTCATCTGGGTTGTCCCTCTAAGTGGTTGCATAAGATGGCTGGGGCAGCAAGCTTCAAAGTACCTTTCGCTTCCGCTGAGGGTAGGAATGAAAAGCGGAACGCATAGATCAAAATACTAAAGGGACAAATCATCAAGTAAATGGATGTTATTTGTGCCAAGTTGATAGAAAGTGATCTGTTCAAGCAGCTCGGTCTTGACAAGAAGTGGGAGCTTACAACAAGTCGAGAGATCTGCGAGGTTTGTTTGGGGCATCCAAAGAGGTTCAGATGTCGAAGTGGATGAGTTTTTGGAATCAGCGGATTTACAAATTGGAATCATTATTTGATCGAAACCAGTTGTTGAGGAAAGCTGTAATACACATCGGCAGCTAGATTTAATTAGTACATCTTTTTGCACAACGATTCTTCAGTGACATTGGTTGAGCGACTTAACAAAGAGTTTGGGATTAAACAGAGAGGGTAAGTCAGTGTGCCTTAAGTGGATTGTGGACAAAACTCGCCCCGAGGAACATTCGAAGGTGATTTCGAAGGAAATGTTAATAAAATACTGGTAAAGAGATGTCCGCATAGTACAAAAGCTCTCTTTGCCTAAGCATTCGGTAGACCTAGAGAATATGCGATCGTACAGTATTCTCATAGATAGAATGAACCAGTCTCAATTAGAACCTAGGATGCAAAACAAAGAAGAGTGGTGAGATTAAACTTTACCATATCTATAAAGCGTGCAGCTGCAGCGAAGGACTGCATGAGATGATGCGTCATTACATTCCAGAGGTGGATCAGTACGTGCAAAGAACATCCTAGAAGCACCCCAGGGATGAAAACGCGTTAAGTAGCTTTTTATTTTGATTGTGGGGTTCTACCAAATAACTACTCTATGATCTTCAAAAGATAGAAGTTAGTTAGAAGATGTCCCTAAACTCTTCTCTGTAAACAATCAATCGACAGGACGCCGACGATCGGTTGACGAGGGACTTGCAATGACTTAACCTTCGCGGATGATTTGAAATTATATTCTCGTATAAATAGTACAGCTGACTATTCGTTTTCAGTCTGACATTGATAGGTTGTCGGAAAGGTGTAATTATAACGCTTTGGAGCTTAATATATCCAAATGCGAAATTTTTTATAAAGACTTTCGAGATTGTATTTAGCCTTAAAGTTTTATACTTCTCGTTAGCTTCGTTAGTTAAAAAACTTCACGGAATATAAATATATATGTACATAAATATAAATATTCGCAAATTTAACAGGTTTGATGAACTTCCTAGTTATTATAGAAGGTGTGATTTGATCGGTTTGCACATCTGAAGTTTTAGGCGTAAGACACTTCGCTCATGTTTATTCCCGATATTATTAATTATCATATAAATACACCAGAATTGGTTTGTCATAAATATTTACAGCGGTTCACCTTGTCTAAATCCTTTTTTAACATCAAAGGTCTCGGTGAGATCGTTATCGACCTTGATGGAGCCGCGCGAGTTCTCATTCGTCATTCTGCACAATCGACGAGTTTGGAGGGATGCTAAAACTAGACATGGATCTGTATAACTCGTCTCTACAAATGTGATAAAAAGATGGTGAGTATCGACTTGGACTTTTTGGATTTTCTCAAGGATCTGCCTAAGTGTGAAGATATGGTCGATATAAGATCTTATACGCGATGTTGAGACTGATACCTTTGTAATTGGCGCAATTGAGGGAGTTTCCCTTCTTGTGGATCAAAGAAATGGTGCTGAGGTTCCATTCGTACAACCAATACTTGGAAAAGTTTGTGTATGCTCTCTACCAGGTCATTTAAAGATGTTTTAAACAGTTCGGATGGTAAGCCGTCAGGTCCAGCAGCCTTGTTAGATTTTATTATACAATCTGCAGAAGATTTTTTTATATTCTCAACACCGACTGTCACTCTACAACGATGTTTCCTTCTTCAAAAGAATTTGGGGTGCTCGTTGTACTTAAAAATTACATTGCTCTGACATGTTTAAGAGATGGAAGTGTAGATACGATAGAATACAACTTCGTACTCTACTCTACATAGTATTTATGTATCTCTTTCAGTTTATGCGATATAAGAATAAACAGTAACCGATTGTTTAAATTATAATTTTTATTTAAAATATTTTGACTTTTCAAATTAAGTGGATTACAATTAAATAGGATCAGTAAATTGTCATTGTTTAAAAACAAAAAATAAAAAAATTAATGTTTCAGTTTAAATATAATGAAACAAATTAAAAGCAAATTAGTAACGTATTTCCAGGAAAAATAGAATGAAATAATAGTTATGACTTTATAACGAAATAAGAAATGCAACGTACATACAAATTACAGGCACAAAATGTAACATCTACTACATAACGACAGACCTAAGTAAAATATTTTCTTTCATAGGCTTTAATTTATCTTTTATCTTTTTGTGTGTGTGTGTTTTTAACATACATTTCACAGGTGTATAATATATTACTTCTCTTTATCATTGCTAAAAGGTGAACATCTCATAATTATATATATGTATATATTATTAACAAAAATACAGCATAATTGTATATTTTTTTTGTTTCTCAAATATAAATGTATCTATTTATATTTAATTTTTTGTAAATACATTGGCAATCATTTGTTCTTTTTTTTCGTTTTTCTTCTCCTTTCAATAAGCAATTGTAAATTTTTGAATCATATAAATACATTTATATATACTATATATTAGATTTTCTTAATCTTGCGTAATAAAATAAATTTAATTTAAATAAAAAAATAAATCAAATCAGTTAGACAAATAAAAAAGAAAATAAAAAATATAAAAATAACAAAATAAGTTTTCCTTTTTTTATTATTTACTAATTAATAAATTTGAGAAAATAAAAATCGAATTTTATAAACAACAACAATAATTATACACATGCATGTGGAGTGGAGTTTGCATTTTTTTTTTCTAATATTTTGTATTTAATTTTTTTTTGTTAATGCTGGTGCAAAATTTTTATTTTTATAACAAATAGCATTCATTGTTGTTAAAAATTTATTTAGCGTTTATTTTGCAAAAAAAGAATTTATTTTATCTAGTTGTAGTTGTTGTTGCTGTTGATGAAATATTTCCAGCTTAAATTAGCTTTTGTTTAGCGCATTCGGGACAGATGATATCGGGACCATCGGTAATGAATCCACGCCCAACAAGAGATGTCTTGCAGCTGGCACAAATGAAACAATCGTGATGCCAGTGGCGATCTTCAAAAGAAATGAAGCGCGTGCCACCAATGCCTGAAAAGAAAGAATGAATTAATTCATATTACAGCTTAAAGTAGAGTAGAGTACGCTTTTAGATAAAAATATAATCGTAGGTATTTATGTGATACATCTACAAAGTAATACAAAGATTAACCATTAAGGATGTTTAGGAAATACGTACCTACGAGTATTATTATATACATATGTATGTAGGAATGATTTATTAATAAAAATGATTACTCATAGATCATACATTGTTGTTTATAGTGATTGTTTTCACATTTATATGCAAACAGCTTAGAATATTTAAGATAATGCGATCAATTCTAATTAAGACCAATAAATACGATGCGACTAATTCAAATACTCCTTTAATGATATGGCAAGCCAGCTGTTCTGGTAGTCAAAGGGTAGTGATGCGGAATATATGGAGCACAAGCGCTCTCACGCCAGCCTCTCACTATCAACTCCTACTCTACACCTCCACGTTGGTGGCTGCTGGGTGCCTAGTACCTCGGCTGGAGATTGGGTAACCAACCCCTTTGGAAGGTCGTTGGTGGCAGCAAACGAGAGAGGGGGGAGGAGTGTCTTCTCACTAAGGCACTTCCTCTTGATCCAGGCGGTAGCGGACGAATTTCCTCCAGATGGAATCAACGATGGCGCCTACGGTTCCAGTCAGGTTGAACTACTAGTGGTATCCCTATATGAGCTGCTTCAACGAATGTGAATCCCAGGTCTATAGGGATCTCCAACACTAAGCCAGGGTGTTGGATAAGAGTTGGTGGCGGATGAACCCCTAGTGGGTCAACGGCAGCGCTCATATCCCCGAAGTGGGTTACTGGCTCCGGAGAATTTCGGCCCCTCGTCCTAGGGGTAAAAAAATGGAACTGGCCCTCCAGGTTGGGGGTTGTGCGTCGGGGTAACTTCCCTACCACATAAAAAAAACTCAGCAGTTCAGAAACGACCGCAAGCCTCGGAAAAGGACGGATTTACTGTTGACGACCCTGCAAAACGGAAAAAGGACAACGATTTTCGAGTCTGCACGTGGAATGTTCGCACCATGAATAGGCCACGTGCAGCCGAACAATTAGCGGAGGCCCTCGACTGCTACAAAGCAGATATAACCGCCATCCAGGAAGTGCGATGGGATGGGCCGGGCAAAAGAAGGATGAAAAACTGCGACATCTACTACGGTGACTGCTATAGAGAACAGAAACAGCGTCTATTTGGGTGCGGATTCGTTGTAAGCGGCAGACTTCGGCATGAAGTCTTGAGCTTTAGACACGTTAGTGAACGCCTTATAACAATCCGCATCAAGGCAAAATTCGCTAACATCAGCCTGATATGCGCTCACGCCCCCACAGAGGAAAAAGATGATGTTACCAAAGATTGTTTCTACGAGCTCCTAGACAAAACATATGAGCAGTGTCCCAAGTATGACGTTAAAATCGTCCTAGGTGATTTTAACGCCAAAATAGGAAAGGAGGAAGTCTTTGGTAGCACCATCGGAAAGCACAGCCTACACGACACCACGTCTGAAAACGGACTTAGGCTAATTGACTTTGCTGCGGGGCGTAATGTTACTATAGCTAGCCCGCGGTTTCCTCACCTCGACATTCACAAGGGAACATGGCGGTCGCCAGATCATCAAACCGTTAACCAAATTGATCATGTTGCGATTGACGTAAGGCACTCCTCCAGTATTCTGGACGTCCGCACATTCCGGGCGGCCAACGTAGACTCGGACCACTATCTAGTTGTAGCTAAGGTACGTCTACGGATATCCCAAACGCCACAACATCGGGAAAATACTGTGAGGAAATTTAACGTTGAACGGCTGCAATCGCAACAGACCGCCAGAGCCTTTGCCGATCGCGTATCCCTCAACCTCTCGAGAAGTCCTATGCAGCCAACATCAAGTACTGAAGACCAGTGGCATCGGTGCCAAGAAGCCATCAGAAACGCCGCAACTGATGTGCTGGGTTTCACCCGACCACCCCCACGAAACCCCTGGTTTGATGAAGAGTGCCGGCAAGCACATGCAGCAAAACAACTCGCCTACAAAGCGGCGCTGCACAGAAGGACGAGAGCGGCTCGTGAGCTCTACGAGCAAAAGAGGAGGGAAGAACATCGGCTTCTGTGAAGGAAAAAGAGAGAGCATGAGAAGCGCGCGATCGAAGACATTGAGAGGTGCTACTCCAGGAACAATGTTCGAAAGTTTTACCAGAAGGTAAAAAGAACGTGTCAAAGCAATAAAACCCGAACAGAGGCCTGTAGAGATGAACAAGGAAACCTCGTAGTTGAGTCGCAGTCGGTGTTGAGGACATGGAAAAACCACTTCTGCAGACTGTTAAACGGCGACGACGACCCAAATTCCGCCGTCAGGCAGAACGAACCAATCAACTTGGACGATGAAAGTCAAGACTCCCTTCCACCCGACCAGAGTGAAGTGAGGATAGCAATATCCAAACTCAAGTCCAACAAGGCTGCTGGACCGGACGGCCTACCGGCCGAGCTTTTTAAGGCAGCGGGAAATGACTTGGTAGAGAGCATACACCAACTCATTTCTAAGATCTGGTTGGAGGAAAGTATGCCTAATGAATGGAACCTCAGCATCGTTTGCCCGATCCACAAAAAAGGAGACCCCCTCAATTGCGCCAACTATAGAGGCATTAGTCTCCTTAACATCGCATACAAGATCCTGTCGGCCGTTTTGTGTGAACGTCTGAAACCACTTGTCAACGAACTGATTGGCCCCTATCAGTGCGGTTTTAGACCCGGAAAGTCCACAACCGATCAAATATTCACACTACGGCAGATCCTGGAGAAAACCCAAGAAGTCCAAATCGATACTCACCATCTTTTTATCGATTTCAAGGCCGCATATGACAGCATTTATAGAGACGAGCTATACAGAGCCATGTCTAGCTTTGGCATCCCTGCCAAACTCGTTCGCTTGTGCAGGATGACGATGGAGAATGCTCGCTGCTCCGTCAAGGTCGGTAACAATCTCACCGAGACCTTTGATGTCAAAAAGGGATTTAGACAAGGTGACGCGCTGTCATGTAACTTCTTTAATATCATACTTGAAAGAATTGTGCGAAACTCACAAGCCAACACCGGAGGTACAATCTTTCAAAGGTCCGTGCAACTACTAGCGTACGCCGACGATATTGACATAATTGGCAGAACCCAGCGGGCTGTCACTGGTGCGTTCGCTGGTATTGAAACGGAAGCGGCAAAAATGGGTTTAGCTGTAAATGAGGGCAAAACCAAGAATATGCTGTCAACTAGAAGGGACACACAACACCGACGAATTGGACAGAACGTCACAATAGACAGTTATAACTTTGAGGTAGTTAAGGACTTTGTATACCTCGGCTCCGCTATAAACTCTGACAACAATATCAGCTCAGAGATCAAACGAAGGATCACTCTTGCCAATCGCTGTTTCTTTGGCCTAAGAAGGCAATTGAGTAGTAAGGCCTTGTCAAGAAGCACCAAGGAAACTCTTTATAAGACCCTCATCATCCCAGTCCTGCTCTATGGCGCAGAAGCATGGACGTTAACCAAGATGGATGAAGATATCCTTGGTCGTTTCGAACGCAAAATCCTTCGGATGATTTTCGGTCCCGTTTGCGTTGACGGGCTATGGAGAAGGAGATTTAACAGCGAACTCTACGAGCTGTACAGCGACATCGACCTAGTCAGAAAAGTACGCATTAGCCGTCTAAGATGGCTAGGACATGTAGAGCGGATGGACATCAACGCTCCGGCCCGAAGAGTCTTCGAATCCATCCCGGAGGGACAACGCAGTAGAGGAAGACCTCGCCTTAGGTGGCGTGCACAAGTGGAAGAGAACCTCAACCAACTTGGAGTGCGTAACTGGAGGCAGTTAGCCAAAGACCGCGCTAACTGGAGAGGCTTGTTGGTTGAGGCCCAGGTCCACCCCGGACTGTAGCGCCACCTAAGAAGAAGAAGAAGCCAGCTGTTCTAAATAGACCAGTCACACTTATATGTATTAAGGTAAGGTAAGGGTAAGGGTATCTGGAAGTGATCCTTAACAAAAGGCTTAACTGCAAAATTAATACTTGTAATATTTTCTTAAAGTGGAGTAAATCTTTGTTGTCCAATTTTCTGCCAAATGCGAATGTGTGGACAACGTTGTTGAATGTGGGAAAGGGGTTTTTCCGATTAAAATTTTTCCAAATTTGGAGCTTTGGCAATTATTTTCATTGCATTACATATTTCAAAATGAAAAAATAATTTTCCTGGAAACTTTTACCAATTTTAAACTTTTGCAACCATTTGAACTGTAATATTACGATCAACATAAAAAGAAAGTTCCCTGAATAAAAAAATTGAAAAATCGAATTTTCCGAATAATCCAATTCTCTCGCTCGATTAAATTTTACAATTTTCCTTTAATTTTCCGGTAAAAAGTTTCCTTGGGTAAAGACAAAAGCAGCAAATAAAGACAGTCCAAATCGGGCGATCCGTTCTCGAGTTATGCAGGGTCTTACGTTCGCCACTCTGTTTTATATACATATGTACATACGTACATATATGTATAGACTGTTTCATTGTTTATTTGTATTAACTTGACTCTTTATTTCCTTTGTTTTACTTAAAATATACTGTATATGTATGTATTATTTTTTTTTAATGGAAGGAAGATGTGCAAGCATTTATAAATCAAATAGACTCCACTTGAACTCACTGTAGAGATCGAAATGTTCTCTATCAGATCAGATCTTCCAAAAATATTTTTTTTCAGACTTAATAGGTACTGTCGTACTAAACAGAAATATAAAACCAGTGTACTTTTTTATCTTACCACAATGTCGGTACATCAACTCATTGATATTTTTTCTTAAAAGTAAATACATTAAAATGTATTGAATTATACCATTCCAACGCCCTACTAAAACAATTTAATGACACTTTAACCTATAACTAGCATAAAGGTGTAATTTCACTCACCTGTAATAGGTTTAACGCACGCAGTGCATCTTTTGGCAAATAATTCACCAAAGCATTCGGCACAATACGGTTTCTCGTCACGACTAGTAAATCGCTGCCCAGCCAAAGTGATATTACAATTAGTGCAGGTGAAGCACTCACGATGCCATGGCTCATTTTTATAAGTCACACCGCCAGCAGTAATGACCTACGGATAGGAAAAAAACAAAAAACAAAAAACTAACGTATTTTAGATTTCTATTAATGATATCACTAGTACACTTACTTTGTTGCATTTAATGCATCTGGTTGCAAATTTCTCTTCATAACAACCGGCACAGTAGATCTCTTGCTCACGTGGGATGAAGGATTTTGTGCCAATGGGCGTTTTGCAGACACAACAACAGAAGCATTTCTCGTGCCATTGGCGAGTCTTGTATTCCATTTTCTTCGTACCTAGAAGACACAAAAAAAAAAACAGAAACTAAGGTCATTAAATATTGTACTACATATCTCTAGCGGAATAAATATTTTAGCAAACTTAACATGGTGCAATATGCCGGCTTATACTTTACAAAATTTTACTATTTATTACATTTATTGATTACGATTTAAAAATAAAGCAAAGCAACACACACACTACAGCAACATAAAGTTCATGCAGTTCCTAGCCTACCAAACTGCTAAATTTGTCGTGTATTCCGGGGCCATTGTCATGCTACTTTCGGTGTGGGTTACTAAAGTGGTATTGACTTCCTTAATCCAAGGACACGAAATTCAGAATAGGGGATTGTCTGCATTTTGATTGATTGTTATGTCAAAAAAAAAAAAAAACAAAAATTACGATTTTTTTCTGAACTATAAATATTTCTATGTTTTTATCGCGACATGCAATGGTGCAATCGAACTACAAATACCCAAAACTGTTGACATTGTTCTAGTAACATTAAATTTATTTGTTTATTGATTTTATATTAAGTGTAATTTTATGATTTATGTAATAGGTTTGGTGGTAGATTTTAAGTAAGGTAAAAAAGTAAGAAAGTGTTGAATGGATAATAGCCGTAATGCTTTTGTTATTCCTTTTGATTCATCCAAAGTAAAACAGTTGAAAACTTTTTCTAGGTTAGAACTAGGTAGGAGTTTGACTCGTTGGAATAGAACTTGTTCTTAAAACATTCAATCTAATAAAAGGATACTACGTACTGTTCACAATTTATAGCATTTGAGAAATTAACACACAAAGAGAAAGAGATTCGAATAATAGAGTTAGAACATGTAATAATGTTCCGTTTATTTACCACAGGAGTGTGAAAAAATTGTATAACGATAATTTCAATTAGTAGACCACATTTACGTTCGGATTGCTTTAAGAATTTGGTTTTTAATATTTTATTTTATGACACCACAACATATCCAAAGCAAGAGACAAGTATGAAAGTAAATCATATCACAACAAAATATACAGAAGAGCTACAAGCCGTCTGAAACGGATCCTATGATACCCTATCTTTCTGCTTATGCAGTCCTTCTAAATTGTATGTGGTGTGATTGTTTTGCATTATTCTATTGGATTACAAAGATCACCTGTGTATCAATGAAAATGCCCCCAAAAAGTGGGCGTAGCCAAAGACAATATCACTCATACATTGTATAAAATTTCATTAAAAATAGAAAAGTTATGAAAAAGTAGTGGGCGAATTAAAGAATTCATAATAAGAGCTCAGTTAAAGTAGCGATACTTTACAAATCTCGAAAAGAAATTTCTGCGATATATGATTTAAGAAATTGATTTTTGATATGTTTTCATTCTAGTTATTGTCAAGACCAGTTTTAATTTTCTTTTACTACGAAACCACATTTTTTTGTTTGCACACTCGTTTTTTTAACTTACAGTGCTTACTCTAGAATATAAATTTGGTAGCAAAGAAAAATATAAACATATAAAAGAATTATGATGAATACTGCTATCAGACAGAAACATAAAACTAAAACAATTTTTTCATAATCTGATTAATTAATTTATGAAGTGCAAAGCTTTGCAAATAGCTTTCTGTCATGTCACCTTTGTTGCGTGGGTATATTGCGAAAGTTAAGCTAAATAAATAATGAAGCCCTTTAACTTAATTTATGCATGCACGATAGCTACGATTTGCAAAACAAAATTAGAAAAACAATCCAAATGACAAAAATAACTCAAAAAAAAAACTTATGACTCAGGTACTCGTAGCTAGGAAAGGTACGTTGACTCCTCAACTTTAACTCTTTCAAGAATTCGATGTTATTCATGGAATAAACTTTGTTTCTGTAATAACAAATTCTTGTTCCAATTTTAATTTAATTTGAAAGTTCTCATGTTTTGTAGGAATAAATTTCGTTTATTTAAATAAATAGCTATTTTCTCATAAACACCCACATCAAAAATAAATCGAATGCTTAACTGCTTTACGATAAATTTATGAGCTTTGCAAATTATTTCATGAGATCATTCACCACTTTTGGCTTAGCGTGACAAGTCTTGAACAAAAAAGAAAAAAAAAACAACTTTGAAATTTAATTTCATATAATGACCCGTAGTTTCCCAGCAATGCCACGTAATGAGAGTTCGGAACTTTTGCCAGTTTTGACAACCAAATTACCGAACGAAGTGAGGTAATTCACAAGTGATGACATATAAATTTTACACTAGAAGGGTAATAACACTGAAATGAAGACGATAACTTGGGATAATGGTGATCTTTTCGTAACTATTCCCACAAATTATGATTTAAAAAAAAAAATATGATTGCATAAGCATCATCAACGAATCAAATTTTATACACTAACGTAATTGCTTAGTTTGATATTTAGATTGTGATCAATCAATAGTTTCTTAATTTAAAATATGCGTCTGGTGATTTTCAGAATGATGATTGACTTTATGAATGACTACATTGCATTCCAGCTTACAATATATCACCATCGTCATCTCTTGAGAGGAAGTGACTGGTTTTGATTATACAAAGTTTCAATAAATTGTCTTTAGATTTAGATTAAGAAATGACCAATGTTCATAAGTGCTCTTCCACATACAAATAGACTTGACGGATCCCCTATTTTTACTTTTTCTAACATAGTAATGCTAAATTACATTTTAAGTGAGAAACAAAGAATTGATTTATAGTTACTTATATGTACATATGTAGGAGCAAGTAAAATAAATTGTTAAATAATATTGTTACTGATAGGGTGAGTATCTATAGGTCTGAACATTTGTCTCCTACTCTTATTTTATTCGGGAATCACCAATCTCTTGTCCTAAATCGGGAAAACGTTATCTTAGGCAAAGAGACAATCTTTTCTGAATTCCTAAGCTAGAATAATTGGTAACATGTACAATTCTAGTCATGTAGTTCGAGTTTGTAAGGGTTATTTGAAATCGTGTTAAGACTTTTTAACATACATATGTATAGTTGATGAAAATAGCCTGGACAAACTACAACCCTAGCATTAGCATTAAATTTTCCGATTTTTTCACTTCTTATTTATATGTAACGCAATAGGATATACGAACTCTATTTGGCAATTTTTTAAGCGCAAATATCACAAAATCAAGCCTCCCTTCAAGTAAGCTTTAAGATGATTGTCGTCTAAATGATAGCAACGAATGCTGTCATTGTCATCGATAGTGCTTGACAATTTTCAGGGCTACTTGAAGCAAAAACTGATTCGTTGAAATCATATCGCTTAAACAATAGTCATTTTTATTGTTACATGAACCAAAATTACTTCAAGACAATATAGTCAGACAATTTTCGCGTACGTAATGAGCCTCGGTTGTTTGCTGTTGATTTAGAAAAGCCTACAATGTGTTGAACAATTCTGCATACCACTTTTGGTAATTGACGACCACTTAATGAAGTGCTTTGTTTAGATATTCCTCAGTTCACGACTATTTTTAAATGTTCCATTGAAACAATAAAACAAAAGAATTTTATATACAAACTTTTTTAACAGACATAGCCAGCACTAATAAACAATTTTAGGTTTTGAATAGGGATTTTCTATTTAACTTGCTTGCATAATAATAATAGCTCAAACAAATTTTAAAGTAAACAACTGTAGTATATACTCAAGTACTAAAGACGTGCATATATGTATGTAGTTGGTAATTTCAATGAACAAACATCCCTGTCTTCTTCGCCAAATTCCGATTAATCATTAAACATATACTGTCCAGATAGCACCGAACAGGACTTCAACATTTATCAACAACTTTTACATCGTTTATGTTTAAATATTATATTTGCTTTAAAGATTATTAAGTTCATTGCCTTTTGACAGTCTCTTGTCAATGATTACCTGCTTTTGTGTTCCTTGGATCACCCAGTCGACAATAATCTCCGAGATTGCAATAAAAATCCCGATTTTGTTCGGCAGCGGATGCATTTGGCAGGAACATACTTAACACTGCGATGTCTTCATTATTTTCTTTGGCCTTACGGATGCGTTCGGCTCCAACGGTTTTTGTGGTTAAACGTAGACGGGAATTCATTTCGGTTGATAGGACATCAGTTGCCATATCCATGTGGGGAAAATGCGCTAACAAAGTTTTAGCTTCTGCCTTTTTTTTTAATATATATGTTACTTGTTTACCCTTTTGACACTATTATATTTAATAAGTGAGTTTTTTGTCATAGATTTCTAAAATTTTTTTTTCTATTTTTAACGCCGAAATGGAATTTAAAAAAAAAAATTGCACGGTAGTATCAGTCAGTAAGTTAAATTGGTGCTTTAATTCGCCGGAAGGGAAAATGCATTGCTATGAGTCGTTGAGTTTAAAAGATCCTAAGCGAAATAATAAGTCACGAGTTTGCATTATTTTCGATTGTGTGTCTGTCTTGAAGGGGAGACAGGTAATTTTCTTTTCCATAGTATACAATAAAGCCCCAGATCATCTTTTTTTTACGGGCACGACCTTTTGGTATTTATTTTTTTAATCAACTGTGTAAGATCAGAGATTTCACCTTTTAGTGTTTTCTTTAGAGAAAAGTGGAAGTGTTGTATAAATTAGGTAATAAATTCAGTTGAAGAAAAATAGACTGTTTTTCTGTCTTTTTATAGAAGGTGTGCGCGTAGCAAGATCCACATACATTACATTTTTTTTTATATACAAAGGTATTTCTTAAACAGGATATCTGTTGACTGATTGCTTGATTAAAAGCAAATACTTACATACATAAGTATGATCTTAAATAGTTTTAAAATTGAGGTCTTATAAAATTACCATTTGACTGACGTTGTAAAAGCGCCAGTTGGCCGTCAACTTAGAAGCATATTTACTTCTGAACAGGTCGTAAATGCATTTAAACCTAGACACAACCAGTGCATGTTGTTTATACTTATCCCAAAGACAAAAACTTAAATGGTCAGACTGTTGTCAATATAAAAATTAAATTATTATTTCGAATTGTGAATATTTCCCTTGCGAAAAGTAAATAAAGTGGACGACTGGGCCGTACAAACTTGCACCTATGTCTCAAATTCTTGTGTGTATTTGAGGAAAAAAAAAATAAACGAATATATACATAAGTAGGTAAGCATATGTAAGTTGACTATAAGTAAACCATCGTCCTAAACAGATTGGCCAAAAACGTCATATATCATCTGTATGATTTGATAAAGCTCTTGAAAATTAAGCATCGTCGTTAATTTTTCTTCAATTTCACTCAAATTCATTGCCTTTGAACTCCGGTGAATATGCCAAAGTAAGTCCCTAAAAATGTAACAATATTTTCTTTCTATCTTTTAACTAATGAAAATGAATTTCAGACAAATCCAGTAGCACGTGCGCACCAATCAAAACCTGTATCGTAAGGAAAAAACGTTTCCATGACAAGAGCTGTGTTCTAGGAAAATCTTTTGCAATGGTATATACTTTTAAAAATCGGTTCAGTAGGAAGAAGTAGGGATAAAATTCATGTTTGGCTAATAAAGATATGAAAATCGTGTTTTTGTTAAGCTGGTTGTAAGGAAAGTGGAATTTTAGGCAGTTTTAACCAAAAACGTGGTATGCCATCTTATAGGGCTTAAAAAGGTGTATTCTAATATAAAATTTAATAAAAATCGTTGGAGCCGTTTTCGAATTGGCTCCAACTGCTCGATTTCGCGAAAAATACCGTTATACTAACTTTTGGCCAAAAATGTGATACAGTTCCTGATGAAATTTGAGATGTTTAATCATATGTCAAAATCTAAATAAAATATTTGAAGGCACTTTCAAGCAAATCGGCTTTTAGTCACCTTGGTCGTAAGTACCGTTATATCATACTCAGCCCGAAACGTGGTACGCCATTGTATTGCATTACCTCGTACTAGTCCGAATATGAAATTTGAACTAAATAATAGAAGCCGTTTTCTCGCAAATTGACTTTTCGCCAAATTGGCTATAAGTAAAGTACCATTGCTGCCAATTTTGGTAAGCAGCACGATACATCATCTGGTTGCAATTGACTAGACTAATTGAAATATGAAGTTTAATCAAAATCGTTAGAGCCGTTTTCGAGAAAATCCATTTTAACTGAAATCGGCCTTAAGTAAACTACCGTTAATTTTGAGGTTAGAATGAAAATTCCGATTTCGCCTCTAGGGATTATCGCACAGACCCTATATTTGAAGTTTGATCTAAATCCATCCACTCGTTTAGGCTGTAGCCTCGTGCACAGACAGACAGACAGACAGACGGCATTGGCGGACCTACTTTTTTGGACTTCTCCATTATAGTAATGTCAAGTTTGATTAAAATCTCGAGTTCCAAATTTTCCACGAATACAATACTTGCCCTATAGGTATAGGTGCAAGTAAAAAGAAAAGATACGAAGAACTCATTGTGGTGCGTCGTTCTATAACTTGCAATTATAGCAAGATGACAATAAATACAATGAAGGTCAACATTCATACGCATCGGTATTACGAATGTGCTAGATAAAATAAATTAAAAGAGTTTGTAGATTTTGGTGTTTGGCTGACTGACTTTGCGATCAAAAATCGCTGGAATATTTGCTTATCTTTTCTAACTTTAAGAGAGTTTCAAATACATTTTAACTGCCACATGAGATATAACCTATTCCTATTTGGTTTATATTGCGATGTACATACATATGTACATAATTTATTTGCACAGACATGTATTAATTAAATGATTTTAAAATAGTTTATAATGTACAGAAAATGGTCCATGGCTTTTCGCACTCATTCGTCTTGTGGATTTTATATTCTTTACCCGAATGGTAGGGGCTTACTGTTTAATACAGTGTCCGAAGTTGTTTGAGAAGCTTTTTCATGATAGATAAAGAGGTGTTTGTCAGAAGCTTGCGAAAGGTGCGGGCGTAAAAAACTTTTAGGTGTAGTCTGGGGATCAAACCTCGAACAGGTACCCCCGTAGTCCAACGCACTAACCATTTGCGCCACGTGGGCCACCAGTTTGAGACTCTTTCAGATGAACTTAAGTAGACGTAGTTATTAGATCTTACAAACTTAGAACTCCTTTCCCTAGATTTTAAAATCCAACAATTTGAGCTGATCAGCTCTACAATAATAGGAAATAAAATTCAAATAGTCAGCCCATAACGTCTTCTAGTAAACAAATAAACCAATGCGTGACCCATAAGAAATGTTACAATTTCACAAAATCGTACGTCCGACCTCTAAATGGTGACTGAAATCGAGAGATTCCAAAACTTCACTCCCTTCATTACTGCAACCCATATTTCTTTGAGTACAAATGCTACAAACCTACAAAGTCCGCATAAAAAGTCATCAATTCAAATTAATATGTACTAGTACGCTACATATTGATCGCATCGAAATCACTCTTAGACATAGGCACTTCAAACGAGCTCAGTGTGACATGTCGCGCTATGAGGAACATTACATTCAACTCGGTGAATTGAAGAAAACTTAAAAAAAAGTCAACAACCAAGTATCTAGTTTAACCTCAACCGCAATGAACGGCGAATGTTTACGCTCCGTCATTTGATTGCACTTACAGCACAGACGCGCGTTCGCCTCATCATCGTCACAATGTGTGACAGTTTGAGAGGTGAAAATTTATTGAAAAGAAAAAAAAAACGGAAATTGATCATCGTATGAGTTTGCAATGACTTCGTTCGATTATATGGATTGTGAAAGATTCGACAGCGAATTGAAGAGATACATGGATAGATACTTTGCAACCCGCATATACTCGTACCTCGTTTGTTTTTTCTCTTTTTTGTGGTCAACCTTTGTGTAGGTTTAATTCTTATTCCAGATTTGAATTGTCCCAATGCGAACTGAGAATGCGTATCCGTGGGTTGAAAACGATGACGTGATATGTGGAGAAATTGGAACAATGTTTGAAAATATGATCCGATGGGATCACAGTCTTTATTGTCATTGTTTGGTTTTATGGTTTATTTGAAGCCATAAAGTCGATTTCAGAAGTGTTTGAACTATTGGTGGGTCTTATACGCCGTCTAGAAAATAAACATGCGTTATTCTTGAATTATGGACAGATTGCTAATGTGACTATTATATATAGTATAGGTAGAATGTCTTTTATAAACAACAATATAATAAACAATTTAAGATTTGTAGTCCGTTTTGGTTGAATTTATTTAACAGTTGCCAAATATGTACGAACATAAAGCGTAGAAGTTTTATCAATTTCACCTAAGAATATTTTAGCTGGCGATGGGGCACAGTACTTATCCATTTATTATTCGTGAAAAAAGCAGCTAAAGCAAACAAAAATGTAATAACAGCAAGTATAATATTGTACGTAACACGACATTTACATTCACTTACTTTTGGTAATATATTGACTTCCAGGGCTCTTACCCTAACTCTTATAAACTCACGCTTTTAAGATATGTATGTTTATAATTGCTCTATGTCCTATTTTAACATTTAAATTTTAATTTGAAGCTAGAGTAATGTTACATATATATTGCATTTTGACTGGGGCTGCATGAGAAATGAAAACAATGCTTGTAGGTATTACATATATGTATGTATGTATGCTACTGCATCAAATTGAAAGATCGGGGCCTTTTTTTCCGTCTGCTTTCACACGTACATATCTAATGATGTGTCTGGTTTTATACACTTTTTGACTGTACAATGTAAGACATGTACAATGTTAAACCGTCCTATATGTATTTCAGCAGGAGAGTTCTGTATTATTGAAGAAGCTCACTGGCCCTTTCACATTAAGGTCCGATTTAAACTATTTGTTGTTTCTCCTGGGGAAGACTTACCAGTTCAACGTTCACCAATGCTAGGTGACAGGGCATGGAGACATTACGGGAAACATCTCTCTAAACTGAGTACAACCCATATGATGCTGTCGAAATGGCGGTTTGAGAAAGGTTTCACCTCTCTGTCTACATGCAAATTGGCCGAGTTAGTTCTATTGAAGCGATCAGCCACGTTTTGGGTGTTCTTACTGAGTGACAGGTCAACATGCTAAAAGGCTGGGTCTCTTTTCATGTGAATCCTGCAGAAACTGTATGAATGAGGAGAAGGAAGAAACCATTCTCCCCCTGCTGTGTACGTACCCAGTTCTGTCAAAAAAAAAACAGGATCTCCTTTTTTTGCCAACCTTGGGAAACTGCAGTCAATAGGGCACGCGATTATTATCCTCAAAACGACTGAATTATCTCTGCATGAAACCATATTTATCCCACTCTTAGTTCACGGTGCAAAGGTATAAAATTTATCAGAAGTAGATTATATAAAAATGTGTTCAAAAATTGTTGGTACCATGGATATTAACTTTCTAGCGTAGCGTAGAAAAGTAAAAAATGCTGCACTTTATGAATGTGCATTTTAATAAAAGGACCAAATAATTAAAAATCGAAGTGAACTGTTGGTGGAGGACCCAGCTAGACTTTCAACTGTAGTATCATCTGCAGAAGTATGAGATCTATGTATATAAAAATAAAGTGCACGACTGGGCCGTACAAACTTGCACCTATGTCTCAAATTCTTGTGTGTATTTGAGGTAAAAATAAATAAACGAATATACATATATATGTACATAAGTAGGTAAGCATATGTAAGTTGACTATAAGTAAACCATCGTTCTAAACAGATTGGTCAAAAACGTCATATATCATCTGTAGAATTTGATAAAGCTCTTGAAAATTAAGCATCGTCGTTAATTTTTCTTCAATTTCACTCAAATTCATTGCCTTTGAACTCCGGTGAATATGCCAAAGTAAGTCCCTAAAAATGTAACAATATTTTCTTTCTGTCTTTTAACTAATGAAAATGAATTTCAGACAAATCCAGTAGCACGTGCGCACCAATCAAAACCTGTATCGTAAGGAAAAAACGTTTCCATGACAACAGCTGTGTTCTAGGAAAATTTTTTCCAATGGTATATAATTTTGAAAATCGGTTCAGTAGGAAGAAGTAGGGATAAAATTCATGTTTGGCTAATAATGATATGTTTTTGTTAAGCTGGTTGTAAGGAAAGTGGAATTTTAGGCAGTTTTAACCAAAAACGTGGTATGCCATCTTATAGGGTTTAAAAAGGCGTATTCTAATATAAAATTTAATAAAAATCGTTGGAGCCGTCTTCGAATAAATTAGCTCTAACTGCTCGGTTTCGCGAAAACTACCGTTATACTAACTTTTGGCCAAAAATGTGATACAGTTCCTGATAGGATTTGAGACGTTTAATCTTATGTGAAAATTTTAATAAAATAGTTGTAGGCGTTTTCAAACAAATCGGCTTTTAGTCAGCTTGGTTCTAAGTACCGTTGTATCATACTTAGAGCAAAACGTGGTACGCCATCATGTTCATTGGAGCCGTTTTCCTACAAATCGACTTTTTGTCAAATTGGCTATAAGTAAAGTACCATTGTTGCCAATTTTGGTAAGCAGCACGATACGTCATCTGATTGTAATTGACTACACTAATTGAAATGTGAAGTTTAATCAAAATCGTTAGAGCCGTTTTCGAGAAAATCCCTTTTAACTGAAATCGGCCTTAAGTAAACTACCCTTAATTTTGAGGTTAGAATGAAAATTCCGATTTCGCCTCTAGGGAATATCATACAGACCCTATATATGAAGTTTGACCTAAATCCATCCACTCGTTTAGGCTGTAGCCTCGTGCACAGACAGACAGACAGACAGACAGACAGACAGACAGACAGACAGACAGACAGACCGACAGATAGACAGACAGACAGACAGACAGACAGACAGACGGCATTGGCGGACCTACTTTTTTTGACTTCTCCATTATAGTAATGTCAAGTTTGATTAAAATCTCGAGTTCCAAATTTTGCACGAATACAATACTTGCCCTATTGTGCAAGTAAAATAAATACTTGGCGCAGCAGGTCGATGGGACCCAGGTCCTAGCTTCTCACAACCATTCATGTTGTGCGAGATATATTTTTTACACGAATGAAAGGGGTCTACCTGTTTAACACCGTGTCCGAAGGGCAATTTGTTTTTTGAAGCTTTCTCAGGACAGTTGTACTCTCGAATGCTTGTCAGACGCTCGCGAGAGGAGGGGCCGTGAAAAACTTTTAGGTGTTCTGACGGGGATTCGAACCTCTAACCCCTTGCTCCATACTAACCACTGATCCACGTCGTCCACGATATCTATATATCAGAGTTATATCAGAGCAAACACTTAATTTTAGTTTGTTGAATGCCGTTTCCAGTATGCTCCTTACTACAGCTCAAAAGTAATTTATAAGCATCAGTTCAAAGTTATCTTCTGTCCCTGAAAACTTCACCAACTTCGAAATGAATCCAATTTATGTGAAGACGTATTTCTCAGCTAAAACTAAAAAATAACCATCGAAAACGATGTACGAGAAATTGTTGCACTATTGATTGCCATTTACGGCTTTACAGACTGAGGCTAAGAAAAAGTATATATTTATGACTGGTACTAAATGTCGTGCACTTTCCCGTTCAGTATTTTCCGCTTTGTTATTGTTTCTTTTTGTACCATTTTTTAAAATACTTTTTGTTGCCGATAGGTTTTTAGATACCCATCCGACTCCTCATGGAGCAAGAACTACCCGCCGCAGATTCAATGTCAATGCGGACCAGTACAAAAATACGAGTTCAGTTGAATATAACATAGTGTATACTCATACAAATGCGTTCGTAATTTATTTATCGATTTGAGATTGCTAGTGGTCATATTTTTCTCATCGGTCGGATGCATTCGCTTGGAGCATCAATTACCGTTGGGGAAACATCTTAATATGGTTGGAAGTTGTGCATTTACGTGTATATGTACATATGTTGTATGTCACAACGAAATATGTACCTAATGTCGACAGAAAAAGGAAGAAAGTGGAAGACCACAATCATAGTATTAATTGCAACTAATTGTATTTTATTACACTTAGTGTAGGCGTGCTTTGTAAACGACTGCTATAAATGCAGTTTACATATGAATGTAAACATACTTTATAAATATATGTATGTAGGTCAGTATACGACTACATATGTATGTACATTTTCAATGGTTAAGCTTGTCGATTAAAATGTTGAACTACTCAAATCGCTTTTCTGCAGAGTAACTCAATACGCCCGTAGATCCCAAAAGAAGCGAAGTTAGTGCAAATTAAGTTGAAAATAAATTCTTAAAAAGCTATTATTTTGTTTATTTCAGCAAACATGTTTCGAGATAATTTGAAGCTCATTAAACATGACACATATGTATGTAGTATCCGCGTGAAATGACTTCCTTTGCATTTAAATGTAATGCGAATTCTTTTGGTTTTATCCGTTCATGGTCATCGAAAATACAATTCAAGATAGAAATTTGGGGAATTCAAAGTAAAATCTCCGCTATGTGCTACCAAATACATGATTTTTTCCTATAAAAAGGGGGAAAATTATAAACATCAAGTGGCTAAGTGTTTAATTGATTTGTTTGGTTTTTGTGGCGTATATATTCCTAATATAGCGTTGTTTTTCTATAAAACCTTTATAAACTCTTAGTTTTTAATGTTTTTTTTACCTTAACGAATGTGGGCCGAAAAATTAATTTATTTTTGAGAAATTATTAACAAAATAATTCGTTTTGTGTGACTAAACCCCAAGAAAAAGGTGTCGAACAGTGTAACCAATTTAAGGAAATCGTTCGTAGGCGATTGATTGATTGATGGCAATGATTCGTTGCTAAACAAATCAAAAGATGTCTTCATTCTTAGCAAATATTTTTTTTTGTAATTTCAAACTAAATGATGCAGTAAGGAATTGATTTATTTTTTATTAAGATTGCCAAGAGGTTGAGAGATCTTTTCACTTTCTTTATTATTGAAAATAAATCATTGATGTCATATCTCTTGAGTGAAAATGTTTAAAAAAAAAAAAAAATTATTTGAACGTGAACCGGAAAGTCATTGAACTGCATACGTAAGTACGAATATGTGTAGGTGGGTAGGAACAGTTTGATCACCATTTATGTTCTGTTGAATTGAGGTTAATCAGTATGTATGAGGTTTCCTCATTAGTGAAGAGATGTTCATGCACCCAGTACAGCACTTCAGATTTCAATTTATTTTTAAATACATACACCCATATGTACATATGTATTATTATTATATATGAACGTATTGACATGTCAACACTGCTCGTATATTAAAGTGAGATTTAAAAAGATAAATAGAAGATAGTATAAAAATGTTTTTGAAATAGGTGTGTTAAATTTGATTCGAAGGCCGATCGATTGTTATGGGTCTGTTTTCCTTTTCTGATTGGGTAGCCATCCAGTAGATATGTATGATCGTCCTATTGAGCGATATGCTTGAACATAGTCAATAGGACACACCATGAAGAAGAAGGTCAAAAACTACAATTGAAACTATAAAATCTTCTTAAGTTGTACATTTTGCTGAAGTTGTAGTTCACAGATTTAGGACAGAAAAAAACATATCAGCTCAACCCTCTGTGTTTCAGAACTTTTGCTTCCATTTAATAGGATTGGGCTTTAGTTTAGTAGAGAGACTTTTCACTTACATATGTATGTACATACATAGTTGTACAACTTTTATGATCCGATAGAAACATTACCGCTTGGAATTTAAATGTTTGGGGATTGCTAAACATTTGACGGACTTGGAGATTTGGAAGTAAAATGGGTCTATAGCTTTCTACAAATAGGGTGCTATTCATAACGTAGGTAACCGTGCGAATATACATAATAATCCTGACAGCGCTATATGCGTTTACCAATAATGTTTGATGATGAAGTGGCTCGACATATCACAAACCAAAAGTCTGTGGAACTATAAGCGTATTCACGAGCTGTCAACAATAGATATTGAAATGAAAACTACCAAAATAAGTTAAGTTTCCTGGAATCTCAATATAAGGACTAATTGAATATTTTAAAATGGAGAATCACCAATGTTTTGAAATTGTTTTTGTTAGATTTTTGAAATTGAGATTCAAGTCCAATGGAAGATTTATTTTTTTTTTTTTCGAAACAACAGACAAGTGCTCCACTCGCAGTGGGCTTTGTTTAGATGCACCCAATGTAAATTTGGTAACCATGCAGTTAAGAGGTAGCAGAAAGTATGAAAAACCTGCCTTGAATGCCAAATCAGGCATTTCGAAAAGGGTTTGAATTCATTCATTCGTATTTACTCAGTCGAAGCTGTTGCTGTGGCGAGTTCAAAAATGCATTTTATTACAATTCTTGAGAATAGTTAGATAGTAACACGTATGAAAAAAAGCAGTTGCGATGTTATAACTCACAAGTAAACACGCACAAGAATAAAAACAAATTGACCGTCACGCAATTAAAATGTCGTTTACATTTTTTTATCTCCACTACCGAGTCAGTTCGTATGGAAAATACCAAGTTTCTCGAGGTATTGTTTTGATGAGAAGATATTGTTGTGATAAGATGTGTTGTTGTTACTTTTGATTCTGTTATGTTGCGGCTAAATCACACCTCAACGTGGAACTGAGTATCGTCCACTTACTTAATTACGTGAACAACCTGAAGATTAATCAGGCACTTTTATATTTTTTTTTGCTAGAGTACTCGAACCAGTTATAAGAGATGCAAAACTCACAGACTGAAAGATTGAGACTAGGCAGAGGTTATACTAGACGACGCACGGAATTTGCGGTTATTAAGATGTTTAAGTCGAAGCGAAGTTCCGGCAGTTAGATTTTTGTGTTTTTTGAGACTAAAGAATAAAGAAACGAAAAAACTACTGGCAAGGTGGAGAATGGTGAATCATTAGTTAAATTGGAAAACTGGTTGATTTATGAATTGGCTGATTTTGGTTGGTGACGTACTTGCTTTATATCTTGTTTTGCAAAAAGGTATTATATAACTAAATACAAATCATATCAAGAACAGTTCTTGGCCCAATAAGTTGTTTTACTAAACTAAATCATTCATCTAAAGATTTAGGTTAAGATTGCTTTAAGCTTTTCATTTATGGACAATAATATGCGAAGTGAGTCAGTTAATTTTTGATTACCAATGATGTTGCAAACAAATATATTCGCTAATGTGAAAGGTCGAATGATTAATGAGATTGACTCTTGATGTTCGGCTATCAACCCCATCTATTGACAAATGTCATTGCTCTGAATATTTATTTTGAGATCCCATTAACCTGCAATGGCTTTTTGTTTTGGTGTTTGTAACGTGTTCCACGAATAACAACAATGCCATTTCAACGTCAAAATGGTAACCTAAATCTTTGAATGACTTTCTTATTGCTTTTAAATGTGACAATATTTAAATTAATTTCCAGAATATAGCAAGGTTCTTCGAACTTTAATGCTTCAAAATGGCACGCTCCTATATTGGCAACTTGGGGAATTGTTCTTAGAAAAGCATTTTTATGATAGTTACATAAATTAAATTCTCTTGCATGTTTGCCAGATACTCACAGGAAGTAGAACTTTGGTGTTGTTTGGGAATTAAACTTCAAACACACACCGTACTATATTGAGTGCTGGACTACTACGAACATTGTAATGTACGAAACTTACTTAAAAACAAAACAGTAGTTTTCTGAAGAATTTCTCTTTTCATAGCTTTATTCATTTTATATGACGACATAGTTTGTCACGAATCAATTAGGAGACAAATTCACCTGTTGAGCTACAAGAAGATTAGGATACCAAAATGCTAGAAGCAGTGTTTTGGGGAATAGGGTCACAGTTTTGCTAAAATGTTAGCAATTATTGGATAACGTGTAACGAAACTTGAAGATCATTTCACCAAAGCCTTATGATGATCTATTTAGCTCTGTAGCTGAAGAAAAGACCATACTACTTCTGTAAATACAAATATTCATATGTTATGTACGTACGACTCATGGGATAAGCAAACCTCATTGATTTGACGAATAGAGGATAACATTCACCTATGTAGTTTTGATATAACATTACAATTTTTTTGTTTTGTTTAAAAATTGAAGCAAATTCTCTAAAGCAATTGATATACGATCTCAATCACAAAGTAACCTGCCCTGGTTCTCTTAAAATTCGATTAAATTCATTGAACTGAAAATGTGTAAACGAAACACTGCCCCAATTAAATTCCATCAATGACACTGTCAATTTAAAAACTACAAACAAAGCAACATTCTTTTTACAGATACAATAAGCATAAATCCAAAACAGATGTTTCATCGTTAAATTCAAATACAAAAACACTTGCGCGTTCCGCTGCAAAACTATTATTCACAGAATTTGCGATATCTAGATAAGATAAACAGATAAAACAATTTTATGTGTGATACACAAAGTGAAACACGAACGAAATCAACACATCGACGCGATTAGCTTATTCGAATTAATAATTCCGACTGGCATAAATATCCATGTGCGACAAAAATATGTGTAGACAATAAAGGTGAAAAGAAAGTGCTACCACAGTGCCCAAACTCAATGAATGGGCTCAAGAACGTGGCACAAATTTTGTTGAACTTAAGCCCGTTTCGAGTAGACCTAGACTCTTACAATGCATGTTACCCCTCCCCGATGGGAAGTCTTGTTTTTATAAAAAAAAAAATTGCTAATAGACCAGGAAGCCTAAAACACACACATACTGTCTGTAGCCTGTCCTACACTTGTCACTCGCTAGCCCAGTGAAGGCACGCGACGCAATCAAGAACGAGATAACACAGAACACGGTTTAATGCAAACAAACACACACAATCCGTTCACATTGAGTGCCGATTAGATACTGAATTTAAGTTCTCCTCTGTTAACCGTTCAAACGTTCATACAACAGACAACAGCGCCAGATACTGAGGTACACCGATTCGGCGGGTATAGCAGACATGCCTCCACCAAACCGACGGCGACGACAGAAACGGAAGTGGTTCGATTCCCCCACACACATTATGGTCGTAGTTAGAGATACTTTTACTTCAGCCCTGGCAAACAAGTTGCTAGCAGTCGATATGATATGAAGTTAAGGTATACTTTTTTCGACTATGAAACCCAATTCTCCCCCGAAAAATGCAACCCCAGTAAATGTTTGCACTTGCTGGTAGATAGCTCTTACTTACTCCTAAGTGAGTATAAGGTATTAACCAGAAGTAAAGGCATAATCTTCAAGTGCCAACGATATAATCCAGTAACGCGCAGGTGGGCGTGTGTAGTAAGAATGCGCTTTTTCTTAAAAAAAAAAAAACGCCAACGAAGAATGATGTTCTTAAAATTGGCAATAAGCAATGCTATAAATTGTGCGTGGATTGTAAACAAATAGCAAAGAAAACTTGATTAAACCATTAAGTCGGTTGTTTTGTTTGTAGCATTTGCCGAATACCTCTAATATACTGGTAATGAATGAAAGCAGAAATCCATAGTATGGTTTACACAGAAGCTGGATTCTTTGTTTATATTCGGTTCACGCTCGTGTGAAAATAATGGTGTGAGTATTAATTTTATGCTTTGAAGTGTTGCAACATTGAAGCTGTAAGGATGATGGTTATAGATACATACATATGTACAAAAAAAATGAGCCAACTTTTTGTTTAAAATAACATTCGACTGGTGAGGTTACTCTGTACTTTATTGACTACATAGTGTTCGACCTTGTGCCACAACCGCTCACAGAAGTAGTGCCACAATATAGAGTGTTTTAATAAGTAGGAAATCAAAATGGTATAAGATTACAACGGACTTATGAACCGCTTTCGAAATACCAACAGCTTCAGTAATTCCAGAAAGTAGCTTTCCATGATTTGCCAAATGCTGCGAGTCGAAAATATTAAACTTTACGATGGTGTAAAAAAAGAGTCACTATTAAGCTTCTATATTATAGTACTGACTACAGGATCTCATCGGACATCTCTAACATGGCCAATACTAGTAGAGCGCACATTTTTCCTACAATAGGTTTCAAAGGCTCAGACCTACGTAGAGGCTGTGGCGACAGAGATGTGGAGGAAGACGCGACACACTTTCTCTGCGAATGCCCACGTCTTAGCAGAATCAGACATTAAACAAACCTTCGGGAAAACATTTTTCGACCAACTCTACGAACTAGTTAACATGCCCCTAAAAACACCTTAAAATTCATGACGAAAACGAGATGGTTTTGGAGGGCCGCTCCCGCTATGGACTAACGAGCTTAAATTTCTGTTTTATATTCTTCCAGGTATTCCACACTATGGAACACAATGGATCCGTCGAGATCCGAGTGAGACTGCTCCCTAGGAGCCATCAAAATTTCGTAAGGTTTACGATTAAGCATTTACTACTTAAGTGGTAGACAATTAGGTGCGGCAGATTTTCAATTAAAACACTCAAGATTGTCAGAGTGAGTGGCAAATAATGACCTGGATTTTACATTGCTACTTAGTCATTGAAGAACAAAAACCTTACATCCACTGTCAATACTTAGTCTTAATCATGTGTCAGAAGACTGACATTATCTGTTTACTCTTGTAAGCTTCCCAGAAACAACACACGTGTAATAAATCTAACATCATTACTATTCCCACTAGCAACATACAAGCGGCTTAACGCTACAACCGTATGAATTAGGCAGCTAAGAAGCATTTCATTGCCACAATCAAGACAACATTCAAGTGTACCTTAGCGAATATTTCCGTATCTTTATTTCGGTCCACGAAACTCAAATATTTGTCTTCCCATTGTTCACCTCTAAAAACTTATTCATAATCAAAGACGTCATGGCTTCCATGACTCACCATACACATCAACATGCAAATTACTTTTGACCAAAAATTTCTGAGAGATTTCAGTTTGATTTATAGAAAACTGGGGGTGTAGTTGGTCCGACAATAACCATCAAAAATTAGTGTTTACAAAATATTTTATATAAATTATTGAATCCACCGAGAAGAAATGATCTCAGATTTATAAACATTACGGAGATCCACCCTCGAATGCTAAGCACGTGGCTGTAGTTAATTTATGTTTCATTTTAAAGAAGTTATCCGCTCACGGGGGGTGAAAAAGAACTAATGTGCCACAATAAATTGGTAATTTAATTATGGTTTCCCAAATTGCGTGGGAAGCCTAGTTGATTGACGCATGCAACAGCAGGCTTTAAGATGCTAATCATTTTCATGCATTTTTACCCAACTATCTGTAGGAGTATCTCATGTTTAAAGACCCACATTAACTCAACAATGGCTAATAAAATTTAAAACAAGTTACACTTGTTTTCAATTGAATTTGCATAGAAAATCAGTCGATAGATGGGTCATAACATCTTCTAGATGGCACAATTTATTACTCCTTCCTTTTTAGGGAAGAAATGTAATTACTCACATTGAATATCTCATTTCGAATCGTAAATCAATCTCAAATATTGATGTGCAACTCGAATGAGATATCAAGCGCTATCGAACCCACACAACGGTAGCAAATAAATAATCACATCCTACGCTCCTATTGGATGCTAGGTTCAATTAGATTTTGTTTGATTTATCGAATAGGCTATGGTTGACATTGACTTTGCTAAGATTGCACAATCAGCAAACAGCATCAACATTATCTGTCTCAGAGAAGTGTGTGGTATTTAAGTGAATGTTTGCGGGAAGGTTACGCCCCACACATTGTATGGAGTATGGACATTGTCGTTCATAACGAAGTCTTTCTAATTAGCATGTTAATACGAATTATTAAGACGCAATGCATTTTATTCATTGGAATTATGTATAATGAGACGAAGACCTAGAGGGTACTTGTTTGTGTCAATTGAGGTGCGAATAACAAGAAATTGTTGAATTTGGGCGTAGGATTAAAGTAATGACAAGCAAAACATCAATTAAGTTTGTTTACTATTTTATGACACCCTAGGCCAGATGTTGAGACAAAGAAGGACTTTAAGTGGCTATATTGTTCGTATACTCGTATATGTTTCAAAAATGATATGCGATTTGATTAAATTGAAATGACGGCTGCATAAGTATTTTTTTCTAATATTTGACGTTAGCGCCATTAATGGATTGTGATGATGTTTGCAGAGATCATTTAAAGTTGTTTGTGATAATTATTGTTAATATCTTTTCATTTCATTTTCATTCTTTCTTTCGGAGATCAATATCGTTTTCAGTCTGTTAAGTACCGTAGAGGCAATGAATTAACTTTGTAAGCACTATTTGTCTCTGCTTCCTGTTTCTGAAGTCCAAGTCAAAAACGGAGCTATCTTGTTTACTGACAATTATTCACCCTGTTCCTGCAATTGTATTACTTCAACTGAAGTCAAATTTCAGCTGGTTCTCGATTGCTTTCCGTGGTTATAGTGAAATAAGTATGACCGCATCTGGAGACCATTTCTTAGGATATCCGAATTTTTAACGTCAGTAATTGAGTAGTCTAACTTTATAAAAGCCCATCAAAAAACTTACAGTTATGTAGAGAACTAATACAATATTTCAAAACTACAGAAATTTAAATCCGATCGCTGCAACACTCATTTTTTCATATCTTTTTCGTATCTAGGTAGAACCAGGATTGTTTTGCAGTTGATAGTAGGCAAAGAATAGCTGAAAAAGGTGCAATGGCTGCTTGCTTTTAGGACGACAAACTACTGGAACTGGCCTATCAATTGTGGCTTTATCTGAGCAATGTACTCTTTTTTCTGGGAAAATAAGTAATTCAATATTTGGACTTCGGGTTCCTAAAGGTTAAACTAGACGCTTGTTTCACACATGTACATACACATGTATATTTAGTCTATCGTAAGAACTAGATGCACATTATACTATCTTGGTTATTGTGGTCAGGTTCTGGTCTTTAACTGGCATGGTATCATTAAAATGGACACTAGTCACCACCTTAGTAAACAATTGGCAAGCTCTGCAGATAAAGTTTATTATTACTTCCTTACACAGTTCAAAGGCACCTAAATATGCAAGTTCCTATATTCAACTTTGTCTATTTTAGCGCCATGAGTCAAAAACTAAAAATCTAATTTACAATCTGTGAAACCCCATTTTCGCTGTCGTATAAATCACTGCGTGCTGCAAAAAGGAAAATAAATATAAACAGCGCAAACAAAAATATTTGCAGGTCTTTCACAAAGTATCTCAAACGGAATGGCAGCCATTCTCAACGCACATGGTGTCTGCAACTCAATGTGTTCATAATGACTTTATTCATATGGAATCAAATAAAGTAAAACCCCATTTAATCTAAGCCCACACTCATGAAGATGTCCTCGAAAAGCTGCAACAACTGTCTGCTGGTCAAAGGACAAGTTTCCCATTACTCCCACACGACGTCGAGTAGTTAGTTTACTTTTACTCACTTCTCTGCTGGAAGTTGGAAGTTGGAAGAAACCCGCTGTACTCATATCTAAGCAGATAAATTTCATCAAGATTTTCAATTTAACAAAAAAAAAAATAATAAACAAAAATAAATTTTCTTTTGCCTTCGATTGGTTTGGTTCGAGTGGGCGTTTTCGTGTTGCCTCAAAGTGTAGAAGGAAACATGTCTGGTTTAAGTCAGACAACAGGCGGGATATTTTTTTGTTGTTTTCAAAAATTAAGTAAATTGTTGTATATTTCCTTCTTTCAAAAAAGCGAGTTCACTTGATTTCGCTGTTTGTTGTCATCAAGAAAAAAAAAAGAACAAAGAAAAAGTCAGCGTAGAGTCTGCCTGACAAACTGGCTGGTTTTGTGTTTCATGACGTAGGTCGTCACGATGCCATGCGGTTAAGATGTGATGTAAGCGGCATGCGACGGCAGAATAAATAAGCGAACGACGCATCTTTAACGAATTGCCTTGAGATACTTTTCGTTTCTTTTTTTTACGGTTTAAACAGTTGGTTTTGCTTGAAGAAACGTAGGCGGAAAACTTAAGGGCACTGTTACACAGAGGATTGAGGTTTTAATTTTCTGGTCACATGCAATGCATGTAAACGATTTCGTAATAGGTCAGTCAAAGAGATTGTAACAGCTCTTGAGAGCAGTCTTAGCCAGGAACAAGAATTCAAGTGGAACTTCTTTCACCTGCAGGAAACCAGGGAAATGGTGCACGGTTCAAATACTGGTTTCGCTAAAAAAAATATTTTTATTTGAATGGAGGTGAATCAATAAAAAACGTCTAAACATGCCTGCCAACCTATTAAACAAGTTCATTACAACAAGTGATTGCAGATTATCACCATCGCGTTCCAAGGGGAAAAATGTGGCGCGGAACCAGTACTGAAATGCGTACAAGAGTGACTTTTCATCTGACATTCGAGGAAATGAAGACAAATTGACCTGATAACAGGTTTTGAACACGAGATAAGAGTTAGAAATCGTATATAAACTGTAAATGCATTTCATTTGTGTTATGCCAGACAGGTGGGCAGCACGAAACGTTTTGTAAATTTTGACCTCGAAATTTAGTGCTACATTGAAGTAAATAGCAAGAGTTAGAGTTTAATGATAGTTATTGTTTTTAAATTTGTTATGACAATGGTGTAAGTGAGATGCAAGGAGGAGAAAGGTTTAGGTGTTTATTTTTACATACATATGTACATTTGTGTACCACTAAGCAAGCACTAGGTACTGCCTTCTCAAACAAAGAGAGAGAAAATATTATCATATTTAGCGATCCTTTAAAGCCATTGAAATCCAAAATTCTAAGTGAAGTAAGCCATGTAAACAAACAATATGTTGTACCCACATATGTACATATTTGTATATATGTATATATGAATGTAAGTATGTTTATTTTTCTAAGTCGGTTGGTAATACAGTAATGTAAAAAAGATATGTATATATGTACATAGATATGTATACATTAAGTTGGAAGGTATTTAATTTAACTTAAAACGGCAAATTGAGAAAAAACTAATTATACCTTTCGTTGCAAATAGTAAACTGAAGACGTAAATTAGACAATTGAAGGGTTTAATCAATGATTCCTAATGTCAATCATTCTTTCTTATCCACGCAAAGCAGGCAATTGAGGAGCAAAAAAAAAATAAGTCTACTGTATGACGCTGAAATGCGTAAGTTGTGGTTTGTACAAAATAAATGTCCTCGAAGATTTAATTCCTTTGATGGAGAGGAGAAAAGAAAGTTCGCACTAGAACATCGATTAACAAAGGTCTAGATCCAAGAACGTTCAAGGATCGTATAAGGTTGCAAGGATACGTCAAGTATTTTAGAATTCCGAAAATACAATACAGGTGAAGCTAACCCTAACTATGCACACGTTATTGAAAAGAAACCTTAATCAACTTGTCAAGTTAAATTGGGAAAGGAGATATGTACTTTTAGGATGAAGATGATCTTCCACTCTTATGTAAGTACACAAGTATGATGAGAATATGAAGTCGCTATCTATGTATATATACTTATATGCATATGTATGTGCAAGGCTAATCAATTTTTTATAGTCCATTGTACTAAACACACAGCTAGGTGTCACCAGGTTTTGAATCTTTCATTTTAAGCAGGAAGGATAACATTTTACATCTGGACTTCTGACATCTGGGCTTGTGTGAAAATATTTTTGATATCTTCATTATTATACTTAAAAAAAATAAGATTTTTTATGTAACAACCCCAAACGTTTGAAGTTATTGTAGAAAAAGGATATGGTATTGTTCTTCTCTGTATGTTTGTTGTTGAAACTAAGTCCAAAAGGAAATTCCCGAAGAGTTCGCCTTGAAGCAACCTTTATGGAATTGTTAAAGGGGAGTTACGGACATAGTGATAACGAGCAAAGAAGAAAACTCAGTAGAAAATAAACTATGTTAGCTGAATTTCTCTGCAGATACTTAGCCTAATTTGTGCACTGACTCCATTTTCTACATTCAAAATATCATACCAATACCAATGGCATGAGTTCCAAACACATCATCAACTTAATCATCAAAACATTTTCTAATAAATATTTTAGTATAAGTGACAGTAATTGAATTAGAACTGAAAACAAAATATTAAAAAGTTATGATACACAAATTATCTATTGCTAGTCTGTCCGTGGGTTTATTTATTATTAACTCTTAATGATTCCCACAAATTTTATTAAAAGATATGTATACATCTATAAGAAGAGACACCTTCATCTCATGATGTGATTACAAGTAAAAGGCACTCTGAACTGATTTGCAGGTAACCGGGAATTAGCTAATTTCCCAAGTAACCAAAACAGAAATAAATAAATTTAGGAACCTACCTTTGCAATCTCACTGCGAGAAACAAATTAATCTGACTCAAAATCTGCTAATAGTTGCTGTAGTGTATACCCGTTTCTTTCATTGTGGAATTGCGCGTATGCGCCTAACCTTCTTCTGGCCATGTAGCCTCTTTACTTAACGTAACTTAAAGTCAAAATTTTAATTGCTGACGGTTGAAATGGATGCCATTAGTTGTTAGCAGTTGGTAGCAGTTGAGTTTATTTTTTACAGCCAG
The DNA here is from genome assembly GCA_963583995.1 of Xylota segnis. NCBI lineage: Eukaryota > Metazoa > Arthropoda > Insecta > Diptera > Syrphidae > Xylota > Xylota segnis. The sequence continues at coordinate 27,240,842 of OY757238.1, forward strand.
TATCGAAGAATCGATTAGTCTGTCGGTGTATAATTGAACAAAGGTGATGGGTGTAACTTTATAAGACTTCTTAGAGCTATTTTAATAAGAATTTCGGAGCTGAGTGATATAAGTTGCTGAAGACCTAGACCTTTAAATAATATTTAAAATTCAAGTACAGCCCAAATTTTTATTTCACTACAACACCAATGCATGCTAATTTGTTTTTACAACGCTTACCACATTAACCATATACGAAGCACGGTTAACAACATGTTAGCCAAATTATTTAAACTTTTTTGTTATTTTCTTCTAAAAAAACCATTACCACTTACCCTCTATAATTAGTTGGTAGTTATAAAAAAATCATAAAAAATACAAAATAAAATAAAATTAGGAATGAAATTTTGAAAGCAGTGAAAAGAGAAAAAAATCGTTCTTCCTATAAGTCTACGCACGCTTTTTCATTTATGTACATCGAAAATAATTTAGAATATAATACTCACCGGCACGGAATACTTCGCCGCATCCATCGCAACGTGATGCAAACTGTGCATCGTAGCAATTTCCACAGTAGATTTTATCGGCCTTGGCACCGAACTGCTTATCAACTAATGATATGCGACATTTATTGCATAAGAAGCATGCCTCGTGCCAGTGCTTGTCTTTATAGGAAAGATCCTATAAATCGATATAGGAAAGAAAACAATAAATGAAATTCATCATTGAGATGTATTATTTGTGTTTTAACTAACCTTCGAGTCAATTCCTATGATCTTACTACACTCCTCACAAGTGTTAGCGAATACGTTCTCATAACACTTAATGCAGTAAGGATGATCGTCACGGATCACATACCTCTGGCCGGTCAAGCTCTCGTCACATTGCCAACAACAGAAATGGCCAGAGTGCCAATCCTTGTTCATTGCCTTTGTATATTCTCCACTGAAAATTAACTATAAAACAAAGTTTTAAAATAAGATTTAATTATGAAAAAATGTATTGCAATTTCTTATGAAGCTATTAAAATGTGTAATAGTTGAACTTTGTGGGTGATTTAAAAATATTTTTATTTTGAAATAGGTACCTTTGGTTTAGTCGAGGGGCGTTACGTGTCGTTGGTGAATGGCGTATTTTGGGTTTTCTTGTTTTTCATTTTCTTGTTTATTTATTTATATTTTTACTGAAATTGTTTTGTTTTTGTTGCAAGTTTATTGTTATGCTTGTAGATGGTTTGAGTAATTTGTATAGCTTCTATTAACTTAAACATTACATGAAACATGCAATTTATCCGTAATTTATCTATTAAATTCCAATAATGAAGAGCGAATACGTTTCCTTAATATTTCGAACTCAAAATTTTAATCAAAATTGACATTACTATGACAGAGAAGTTAAAAAAAGTGGGTCTGGCCATTCTGTCAGTGGGTCTGTACACTTGTCTGCAGCCTAAATGGCTGAGCGAATATGCTCCAAACTTCATATCTGCAGTCTGTATGTCACAATTCGAGGTGAAATCGAAATTTTCATTCTAACGTTAAAATTCAACGATTCAACGATTCATCGATTTTGATTATTTTTAGCATTTATTTTAGCTTGAGTATATGATAACAGATTTTTCCATAAAAAAGGGTACATGTAACGTTATTTTTGAAAATTGGCCTTTCTCAGATATTTGTCCAGTGATCGGGCTTAAAAGTAATATCAGAGGGGTATAAGACTAATCCAAAGTAATGGGGTACCAGGATTATGAATTACCACGTCCACTTTATAAAAATTGAAATATTTTTCAAAATGTGTACTAGAAATCGAAAAGATTTATACGTACACTTTATAGGCTTTGATGTCCGGTACCATTTGCCGAAGGACCATATAATAATTCCATCAAAAATGAACAAAAAGACTAGAGTTCCAATGTTCTTAAAGATTTAAGGTGCAAGCATGTATCCAGTCGTGCATAAATATCTATTTTAAACTAAAATTTTCAATCAGCTAAAATATAAAAAATTATCTTGGTGGGATAACATTTTTAAAAATATTACATATGTCATCAAATATTAAAATATCATTAATGATTTGAGTACCATACATCGATTTCAAAGCAAACATATTTAAGTAAACTTAGGAAATAAAAAAAAAGGCTATAACACTGTGGATAATGGAAGTTGTAACAAGACATAAATGGACATCTTTTAAGAGACCAACCACCTCCGGGATTGCGGTAATATTAAAAATTTAATGAAATATGGATAGAAATATAACTCCAAATGCCCGAAGCCCACAGATTTCAGACTTCGATTTTGTATACATATGTATACATATGTATGTAGCTATAAGTTTTATGGTATCGCTCATCATAATGATTTTAATGCAAATAGGCCTATTCTAGTACACAAAAAGGCTTTTCCTCATGCCCCAAAAATGAAATTTAAAGCAGAACCCACTTTGTTTTAGACAAAATTAAAAAACAGTAGTATTTCCATACACTACTCATTATACATTCTTCCCCATACATTGTAAAATACCTAGAAGGGTACGGAAATGCGGAGCATTCCAATATTAGTTAAACAGCTATATGCTCTTATACTGTATAGTTCGTAAAATGTACTCATAAAGTATTTCATTCAGTCCGTCATTCAATTTCCTCAAAGTCATCATCTTATAACAACTTTCTGTAAAATTGCAGAGTGTATGAGAAGTGACACTTTAGAACAGGAGAGAATTGGATGATACCATAGAGTTACTAACATCACTAGTAGGATTTCAACGAAAAGTGTTCAATTGGGCATTCGTCAATCAGTTGTTATTTTTCAAGGCATATTAAAGTAAGCCAACTTCCAAGTTCTTCATGGGAAACTATTTGTGTAGAAAGTGGTTGAGTTAAGTTAAAGTCATACTTATTAAATGTTTGTAGTTATACAAAACAATTAAATGACAGCTTTAAACACCGCTAGAATATCCTAATGAATGCTGGAGTAAGTATTGAAACGTTACCCCAGCTGAATTTCATACAAAAAAATCGATTATGTGTACATATGTACTTTTGTCACGGAAATCGTTCCCTTAAATTTAAATGAATAAAAACGGGAAAATAGAGATAAACCCTTCTAAATACATACATATGTACATAGATACAACATACTGACTGATGACAGCTGACGACAAATTGTAAGCTGATGAACATGAACATCTTGATTTTCGATTTTATCTAATATGATAATTCAGTTACACGCCAGACAAATAGATGTTTATTTTTTATTTTACGTTGTACAAAAACTACGAACTTTATTTTCATGTTTATATGTTTGAGAAAGATAATACCCACTTACCACGACTTTATTTGGTTTTAATTTTGTTTTTCATAAAGGTATACAAATGATCAAATGGGATATAAAGAGAAACCTTTCTTGACATTTTTTTGGCAGATAACAGACTGAACAAATAGTGCTTTTTCTCAAGTCAGAGATTTAAACATTTTACTCTCTTCATTAACCTCTTTCCAAGTAACTCAGTTGTATTTGATATACAAAGGCACTTAAAGAATTTACTAGTCCTGTGGCATTTAAGTACAGTATACATAAATTGTAAAACAACAATTTAGATGCCAAGATTCACAAATTCTCAATCAACTTCTGACCAATCTCAAAATATTTTGTGATAACTATGATGTGTACATACATATGTATATCTTCAATTTAGGTTCAAAAACATATTTTTGAATACACTGAAAAATATTTCAAAACTTACAAAAAAAAGTCCCGCCCTTCCAAGTTAAATTTAAAAAGACCCTCACCCCAAAACTGAAAAATCTGCCTTATTTTGTCAAAATATATAAACGTACTGCCAAGTGTCAGTTGCATAACAACTCCGCTCTGTCTTTCTATTTGCACCACAAAAACAATACTCCATACACCCAAAATTGGCAAACGAAACGAGGAAAATCCAAAATACGATCTGAAACTCGTTAAAAAGGCAGGCACATTCAGAAAACAGGAACTTCCATCCCCTCATTTACAAACGACACGTACCCCCTATCAATCTCTTCGGCGACTTGATCGACTTCAGTAATTTGAAGTTCTGAAGTCTGATCATTCGATTCTCGGCGTTTGGTCGTTTTTTTCACTTTACGCGTTTTCTTCACTTCCGACACCGTATGCATTACTTCGACATCAGCCATCTTGCGTTCTTCTTAATTCTTTTAAACTTCAAAAATATACGTTGCGTTACTTGAAATTAAATTGCAAAGCGTCGTAAAGTTATCACTTTAATTTGTCGAAAATAGAGACAAGAACCGCACACAAGGCAACAAAATATGTGAAAGAAGCGGAATTCCAAACGCAAATTTACGAACGATTTAAACTTCCCCGAGTCAAAATATGAACTGTGGAAAACTATCTGAGATTTTCTTCGAATGCATTTGAATATTGTTCGTCGCTTGGGCAGCGGCGGCGGCGGTGGGGTTCTTCTGAATTTTCCTTTCGAATATTTTCAATTAGGAACAAACACACAAAATGTGTATATTTTCGATATAATTATAAAAATATCTTAAACTGAATACACAGGAGAAAAAAAAAGAAGAAAAATAGACGAAGAGATACGGACCACGAAAAGAGAGCATACGCTCGAAGAATCTTAGCGCGCAATGCGTTTAGCGTTTCATCGGTCTCGAGATCTGAGTTTTCCCTTGCGTGGATTTCCCTCTCGAGAGCAAATTCTCGTGCACAAGAGAGCTGTTGTGTGTTGATACTTTTCGCTATTTTATTCATAGAATCTCAGCAAATGTGCTTTGTAAGACTAATCATGTGGAGCGGCAGCCCCCTTCCACCCATTACATGGTGGCGATCTGTGAAAATCGGCAGCGGAAAAGTGAGAGCTTTGTCGGAAAAAAGGTGTCTGGCTCTAAAAACCGTTTACAAGAGCGACCGATAAATGTGTAGGCAGCCATCTAGACGGTAATATTTTGCTGAGGTCACATCGTTCAATGGAATTCAAATGGAGAACAAAAACTGTCTATGAACACACCTGTCTGCTCTCTGGAAAAACGTATTTCAACGCATTCAAGGTAGCATATAATACATTCAAACTTATACACAACTCATTTGAAGATAATCTTTATAACCGAATGAAAGCCGCATAAATATCTCAGAGATACAATTTAAAATAATTTTTCCGCTTTTTTTTTTTTTAAATGTTTTCAAGTTTTGTGCACACGTCCCGCCAACTGACCAAAAAATTAATGAGGAAAAGTGAGAAATAACAACGTGGTACGCATTTTCTCTAGAACTTTAGAGATTGTTCATGCTGGGGGAAAATAGATACATTGGCAATCAAAATGAAAAATATCGATTTGTGGTGGTAATGTTCCTAGCGTGCACACACACCGGGTGGAAACTATTATTTGTTCCCGAAGGTCGATTGTTAACGTTAGTGAATAAATAAATTTTGGAACTCGAATGCCTTGAATGTTTGGTAAAAAAAATACGGTTCAAGATTGATTAGCAAATATGTTTCTATTATACGGAACCATTTTCTATCGATTATCTAATTGCCATTTGTCGTTCAAATTCATTTGGGTTCAAATACTGACTCACACTTACTCCCAAATTGAACCACAAATTAGGTCAGACATACATATACTACATATATGTACGTATGTATGCATTTGGAGCGACTAATTGATTGCATCTGATACGGATTCAGAGTATCGTGTGTTGGGTCTAATTTTAGATCTGTGATGCCACACAGAATTGAATTGCACTCTTGCAGAATACAATTCGTCTGAAGGGAGATTGTTTTTGAACTTTTTTCGTTTGCTTATATGCAGCCTCGTTGCAAGCCATTGCACATTTTCTGGTGCATTTGGGAATTTTTTTCGATGAAAGATACAGATCCTTTTGTTTGCCAACAAAAATTATTATTCTTTCGTTACAGTTTACAGCATTTTAGATGAAAATTAATGGTCTTGAGCTGTCATTTTCGATGACACGCAAGGGTTCTAGGTATTTAGATGTGAATGCATAGAATATTTTAGAAAACTAGGGACATTTTGTAGTTTCATGGTCGGTTTGTTAATTTGGTGGTGCTGTCTGACAGTGCATCACATCGTGTTTGTTTAAAGTGTTTGGGTAATTAGCAAAGTTCTAGGTCTCGCTAATTAAAAACTACTGATAGACGATAAATAATATTTTTGAAAATATGCCATAACCATGATGCTGATCTAAACATGCAAACATGACATTCAAAATCATGAGTCCTAGTGTAGGAAAGAGCAATCAATTAAAACTTCCGTAAATAGATCTGGGCCAAAATCTTTTCATTGTAACAAAGGGCCATGGTGATAAATCGCGGTTTTAATGCAGTGTGATTATTATGTGATGTCAGTCATGATGTTATTCATGGGACACATTACATTATTGTGCCTTTTCCGATAGGAGTATATAGAAAAAGTTGCTATTCAAAGTCTAGGAATCGGTTCGGGAATTTTTACTCTATGAGGCCTATTATATGATATACACATGTAGTTGCAATTGGATATACTCACTCAAAAAGAATTACCTAATAAAAGAAATGTGTTCAGAAAAATATGGTTTGAGAAAAAAACGGAACGAATCCAGTTTTTACTTGCACCTATACCTATAGGGCAAGTATTGTATTCGTGCAAAATTTGGAACTCGAGATTTTAATCAAACTTGACATTACTATAATGGAGAAGTCCAAAAAAGTAGGTCCGCCAATGCCGTCTGTCTGTCTGTGCACGAGGCTACAGCCTAAACGAGTGGATGGATTTAGATCAAACTTCATATATAGAGTCTGTGTGATAATCCCTAGAGGCGAAATCGGAATTTTCATTCTAACCTCAAAATTAAGGGTAGTTTACTTAAGACCGATTTCAGTTAAAATGGATTTTCTCGAAAACGGCTCTAACGATTTTGATTAAACTTCATATTTGAATTAGTCTAGTCAATTGCAATCGGATAATGTATCGTGCTGCTTACCAAAATTGGCAACAATGGTACTTTACTTATAGCCAATTTGGCGAAAAGTCGATTTGCGAGAAAACGGCTTCAATGATTTAGTTCAAATTTCATATTTGGACTAGTACGAGGTAATGCAACACAATGGAGTACCACGTTTCGGGCTGAGTATGATATAACGGTACTTACGACCAAGGTGACTAAAAGCCGATTTGCTTGAAAGTGCCTTCAACGATTTAATTTAGATTTTGACATATGATTAATCATCTCAAATTCTATCAGGAACTGTATCACATTTTTGGCCTAAAGTTAGTATAACGATATTTTTCGCGAAATCGAGCAGTTGGAGCCAATTTATTCGGAAACGGCTCCAACGATTTTTATTAAATTTTATATTAGAATAAGCCTTTTCAAACCCTATGAGATGGCATACAACGTTTATGACCAAAACTGTTTTGAAAGGTACTTTACTTATAGCCATCTTCATAAAAATACGCTTTTCTAGAAAACTTTTCTCGATCGTTACTGTTTTATTTTCATATCTAGGCTTCTTTTACAAAACTCTATAAGATGGCATACCACGATTTTGGTTATAACTGCCTAAAATTCCACTTTCCTTACAACCAGTTTAACAAAAAAACACTTTTCATATCATATTAATATGCAAACATGAATTTTGTCCCTACTTCTTCCTACTGAACCGATTTTCAAAATTATATACCACTGCAGAAGATTTTCCTAGAATACAGGTGTTGTCATGGAAACGTTTTTTTTTTCCTTACGATACAGTTTTGATTGGTGCGCATGTGCTACTGGATTTGTCCGAATTTCATTTTCATTGGTTAAAAGACAGATAGAGAGAAAGAAAATATTGTAACATTTTTAGGGACTTACTTTGGGTTTTCGCATATTCACCGGAGTTCAAAGGCAATGAATTTATGAGTGAAATTGAAGGAAAAGTAAAAAGTGTTTGATGCAGTGTCTGAAGGGGAATTTGTTAGTTGAGAAATTTTTTTCATAAGGTTCTTGGATGTTTGTTAGACGCTCGCGAGAGGTGGGGCCGTGATGAAATTTAGGTGTTGTCTAGGAACATATTACTGTAGAGGTAATAACTGAAATTTAGACCCAGTAATCTCAGAATAGGTGAAATGCATGCTCAAGACGAGACACATCAACTCAGAACTAGGTGAGTGCTTAGTACATGTACTCGCCTCTAGAGGCACCCCCAAGGTGGGATCTTATCACCTTTGCTATGGATACTGGTCGTGAAAAGAATCTTAAAGTAATTAGAACGAAGTGGGGTCAAAGTTGTCGCATACGCGGATTATGTTGTCATGATGGCGACAGGAAAGTTTGTACCCACCATCACCGAACTGCTCCAATCCGCTATTAATACCCTACACAAGTGGGCGATAGAATGTGGATTAAAAGTTAACCCCCTATAGATAGAGGTCATTCTCTTCACAAACAAGAAAACGATCCTACAGATCGGGCTTCAGCGACTCAACGGTACATCCCCCAAATCTCAGATAAGGGGATATATAAATATAAGGATAAAGAAAGCATCCGCAGCCTTCTACACAGGAAAATCTTTAGTGAAAAATTGGAGTCCCAAGCCGGCCATCATTCACTGGATGCATACCGCCATCGTTAGACAGCGCTACTAGAACCACATCGATCAATCTAACCAGTGAGGTCTATACGGGCAATCGTACGAGATGGGCACACTTGGGCACAGAGACAGATTATATATCACCATTCTACGACTTCAGCCTTACCGTCAAAACAATCTTCCCCTGAAGAGAGGATTGGACTAACGGCAGGTCAATCAACCCGAATAATATTTCGATTTTCACGGATGGGTGGGTTCTGAGACTTTCGAACCACGGCAGGATGTTCGAAGACCTGTACAACCTGTAAGGAAAGTCACCATTAACCATCCTGAAATTTATAACAACGTCGGGGTGCTTCAGCGAACATGCGGCAACCCCGTACTACCTTCCTACCTAACTTTCCAAATATGTATACATACATATGTATGTATGTACTTATGTATATGTATATCACTTAAAAATGACAAAAATAGATTTGATCCAAATTCGGACAGTAATCAAAATTACATTCACCCAAGCGTTCAATTCAAAATTGTTTTCATTAATTATCAGAATCACGATTGTGGAAAGCCCAATCAAAAGAAGAATTTATAGCCAATTGAATACCGATATTTCTTCTGACGTAGACGCATCTATAATTTATTTTCATTTTAGTTATTTTTAAACCCATAATGTGTACCTACATACGGAACACAAATTCAATTAAAATTGTATCTAAATTATTTTAGATTTTTCGCAGATGTGTTTACTCCTGCAGAGATGGTGTACATGCACTCGTATATATGTATACATATACATATTTTATTGTAAACATTCATTATGTACGTATATTGGTTCAATCATCTCCATTTTTTTTAAAGCAATTTAATTAAACGATTTTGTTTTTCGTGTGAACAAATTATAAATAAATAATGATTTCTACATATTTATTTATTTTTTAAGAAAAGAAAAAACCTGATCCATTCAATTTCCGTATTAATGTTCACCCACTCTTTTGAACTTGAACTTCGTAGGCATAGTCGAAAAAACTATCGCTTTGAATAAAAAAAAACTCAAGTAATCAAGCAAAAAATAAAAAACTAAAAATAGTTTTTTTTGATAAGTCACAAATTGAGATAATATTGTTATAATTTCGTCTTTTTATTTCTCGACGCACTTGTTTCATTTTAAATTTATGTTGACAGGAAATAGAATGAAAATCCATAGTGCCAGAAAGTCCTGTTTAACTGGATTATTCGTTTAGTTTGGAATTATCTAATTCAAGAAAAAATCTCATTTATTATGAGTATTCCAATTTGATTTTTGGTTAAGTAATACTTCATTTATTGTCTAGGTTTCAATTGCATTGATGTAAAGACATTTGGTGCGATTTAACTGGAGAAGTCAGGTCGACATTACTGAATTCCAGCATCTCTGTGCAGCAGCGCGAAGAAAGCTATACTGAATCTGAGAACTGAAGAAAATAAGAGCCTCTTGGGGAGGGTGACTGTGCAAAACCTTTTCAGGTACAGATACATATAATGCTAAAAATACGAAATGCTCTATATTCAAAGCAACCGAACGCATACTCGGGCTTTAGATGTTTGCAGTACATGCCTGATTGCTAGAGTTTGTCCTTTTTTTGGTTAATTGAAGACTGAAAGTACTGCAATGAGGTGATTTATAATACCTCATTATTTCTTTAATAGCGCAGACATTTTACAAAGTAAGTACATACAATTTGGTTCAAATCAATATACTTAATTTTTCTTAAGATAGTTGACAGTTATTGAAGCTGGCAGGCATATGATAACGTTTAACGTTAGAGTAAGGAGTTATACGTGTTTGATTTGGCCTCCTACAAATATTCATTTAAAATCGTGATAACAAAATTTTTAAAATTAAAAATTGTAATCAGAGATACGTATGTACTTAGTTTACAACATTGTGTGTCTACGATGGATAATTTCTGGGGAAAGTGTGACAGAAAGTTTAGTAGAGACGATGCATAGATTCTGCGGTGCAGTGACTATGTTACGTCAGGAAAAAAATCAGCTTATCAAACACTCTTTATGTTGGGCACGACGTTTTGGTACGCATCATCTCTAGTAGATTTGAGATAGCATTAGTAAATATATGTGTGTATGTAAGTTGGAAAAGGAAACTCTACAACTGCTGCATTAGTTATAAACACTTTCTGGACGCAGTAGCAGTTTATATAATTTTATTTATCTTTTACTTACATCAGTTTTATAATTGACTTCAATACACAGCGATAAATCGCCTAGGTACAAGGGGCCGTTACTCGAAAACGTTCTTTTTTCGTATAAAGGATTAGAGAGCTGTTTTTTAAAGATAATACCTACTTATGCACTATATATGTAATTTGGCATACACTTCAGAATACACAATGAGATCCCTCAGAAGTGAAACAAAACAGATTAATTGAATTTATCCTTGACAACAAGAAACTTGTACAACACAAACACTCGTGATCGGCCTTACCTTCCAAAAACAAAACGTGTAAGGTACAGCAGGTATCCAAAAATACCCAAGAAATGACATCCATACATATGTATGTAGTTCATATGTACGTAGTACATACATCCCAGTTAATACTTAATTAAACTCAGACCTACACAATCTTATTTGTTTTCGGACCCGCTTGATAGCGTGCCATCGGCATTTTACAAAAGATGAAACAAAAATGTTCATAAAAGTTAATTGTTTTATTATTTAGATGTGTGCACCTCTGCAGTATCTACACACCACAGTGATTTAAATTAGGATTCTCAACTTGATGCTTGGCACTAGTACACACCTACCGCGTCTTTTAAGACATCAATTCGAACGCCCCCTATGAATTGTTCTATTTGTCAGAACGCATGCAACATCCGTCCGCCATATAGAACGGCTACGACTATACCGGGTGCTTTTAATGTTCCTCGAAATAGAATAAATTTGTTTTTTCTTAGGTGAACTAACTTCGTTGTGCCGAGCGCAATTTTTAAATACGAATCATTATTTAGTTTACCAAAAATTCACAATGTCGAATGGAGAGATGATATTCGACATGGACCATCAAAAACGAGCTGAAATAAGATTTTGAACACGAAATTATCTAATATGATGCAGAATGCAAATTTAGCTATGCCGAAAAACCACAGAATAAGAGGTGATGCGGTGGGAAGTGAGTCTTATATTTCACAGCAGTTTATAATATTTTTTTTGTTGCAAAATAAGACTGAATGAATTTAATTGCCGAGACGAATTAGTGCATAGGTTGCGAAATATCCAAAGCACTTGATGTACACGTTCTATGTACGTACATACATGTATATGTATATGTCTGAGACATTATTTTATATATTTTGTAGTCAAATTTGACTATGAATCATATTCACATGCCGTGCTTTAAGAGGATGAGTATTGAGAAATGGTACATTTAATTTTATTTTCAAACACCTAATTGCTGGGATGTAAGTGACGAGCTGAATGTCTACTTGTTTCACACATTATTGTATACACATATATATATTTTTTTCATAAATGTTTGTGTTTTCAGGTTTTTGGGAAGCCATATATCTAAATAGTTTCCATATTTTTAGGAGGTTATTCAATTGAAATATGATTAGTGGATATTGCGTTTGAATTGTGAGGCAATGTTTAAAATTCACACAGCACTATCTAACGTTCGAGTGAAAAGTGGCGTTAAAGTGGACCTTAATACCTTATGTCAGCTCATAAAAATACAATTAGAGGAAAATGCAGAACGCCAGAAATACATAATGCGGACAATGTAATCAACTCGTTCCTACTTAGAAGTAAGTAATTCAAGTAGCAAACTTTCAGTTTGAGTGCGCCTTAACAGTAATATAGCAACATTTTATTTTATCTGGTACTTAAAATAGGAACAAAGCCTTCTATTTCACTACTGTTAATTTTGTGTTTATTATGTGTGTAAATTATCAAATAAAACTTGTATGTTCTATGTCGTCAAATACAAATTAGCCTAGTCCACGGCCTTTATTGTATTAATTTGTACTGCATTTGTCTTCCTTTCGATCATATATTCCATAATTACCTCGTACAAATACGCATAAAGTATGTAACTAATTGTATGTAACCAAATTTTGTTATTTTACCTCTTATCGAAGTCTGTTAGAATTTTTATGTGTCCTCCGATCTCGTATTCTTCAGAGAAATAAACGCTGTACTAACAAGATATTTCTTTAAAGCTTTTCATACAAAAAATAACATCTGACTGTTCAACTCAACTATTAAGTCAGATACAACAGATAGACACATATGTAAATGCAAACAGTTTACAACTTCAAAGATGCGAATGATGTTTTTAATATCTTTTTAAAGAAATACTTTTACGATACGAAAGTTAATAAAGTTTATGTATTGGTTGGTCTATTCAAAAACTTAGTGGGATAAGAAAAAAACGTTTAGGCCATTTGCTATCTTCGATGGACACCTACAGATTTAAGTGACTGCATTGAGTGCCTTTTATTCTTAATCTTTATATCAATTTTCGGATTGAAACAGTAAAGGAATTGAATCTGATCTAATTTTGTTGCACTAAACTTCACAAACGTGGAATGAGTAAACATATGTCAAACGTTGGCTTCCTTAATGTTCTTGAAATATAATAGCTTTCCGCTAGATTATACTTCAATACTTTTGACATCATCTCGAAACATATCTAACACTAAACTTATTATGACTTTTGAAAGCAGCCAAGTCCTCAATCTTTTTTGTCGGGAATTATAAAATGTAGTTGTCAACATGCTCCAAACTAAACCAAACTAAAAAACAAAGTTGTCTGAACAGGTCACTAATCCGAGTAAGTCATGCTGTGATTTCAAAATAGGTCAACTATTTTTATGTGCTAACTGTTTAACTATGGGGAAAACATCAAATTTCTTTTTCTTAAAAATATACAAAGCAAAGTTCAATATAAACGGTTTTATTACCCCTTCGTTTTCCAGCACACCTTTTACTTAAAAATATCGAATAAATATAAAGGCAAAGAATGTCTCCTAAGGAATACTACACTCTATTGACTGATGTCCTTATCCAATTGAAATCCTCTCTAATATTTATTAATTAACTGTCAAAAAAAAAAAATCACTCCCGAAACAATAATTGACTTAAATGAATTTTTGGCTGCCAAAAGAAAAAGAAACAACAAAAAACTTGGCACCAATCTCCTTCAAGTGTTAAATATGGTTCTGTGTCACTCACGATAACATTCAGCGATTTGGGACAGAAAAAATAAAAAGGAACTGTCAAAAAGTAATATCACAACAAAGTGTAAGTAGCACTGAGCACAAAACAATTTCTATGACTAACTTGACTCTTGGTCAAACTTAATTTAACGTGACGTATAACAAAAATCTATGATCTGCAAGTATTTAGGATAAAATTAAAACAACACATATGTAAGTGAGTAGGCGTGGAATTAGGCCATCTTAAGCACTGTGATCAAACACAAATCACCCCGTCGACCATCGCAATAAATCTTCATCTCAGGTCTAGTACATACGTACATATGTAAGAGTATAGCAGTTCTTAATGTAAGGTGCAATGGCGGCGTGGCAGATGGAATGCTTTCGGTGTGCCCGTCATGTCAGTGCACTGCATTTTTCAATATTTGGCACTCGTCCACTTGAGTGGTGAGAATATTTTTAGAATATATAGTACATTGTCATTTTGCATTTAAAGAGCTGCGCTGCACACCAGATTAGCATCCCATACCGCCGGTTGATAGTTTCCTCTCCGATCTGGAGGATTGCGGCAGAGAGTTCTGTTTGTTTACAATCATCTTCCGCATTTCGCAAGACAGTTCAATAAAGTGAGATTATTTTAGTTTAAATAAATACCACGGATGAATGAAAAATACATTAAACTGGGGTTATATAAGACATTTGTTAATTCTAAGTGGACCATTTGCTAACGGAAAGCGCTAACAGATATAAAACTAGGGACACTAATGTATGAGGAAATAAGTTGATAGTAAGATCAAAATAGTATGTGATTTGAATTAGATTTTGGTACCATTCGTCGGTGGCAATGGTTGATAGAGGAGAGAAAGGAATGTTTTCTCTATAACATTATAACACTTCCTAATGCTTCAGGCGGTAGTGGACTCTAGATGGAATGGAATCCAGAGGTTTCAGTCAGGCCGAACTATTAGTGTTATCCCTAGGTGAGATGCTTCAATAACGTACTGTTTTACGGCGTTAGAATCTGCATGTGGAATTTTGATTTTTAGATGCGTTAGTTGTTAACGCCGCATTATGCATATATTCGGTCCTCGACTTATACCGGTGAGTCCATGACCGACCAAATATTAACACACAAACAGAGACACTATGCAGAGTGACGTTGTAGAATGTAAATGGCTCAGAAGGATGGACCTTAACAATGGCAGAAGAAGACATCCTTGGTCAACTTAACCGTTAAATTTTCTTCGAGGTTACACGCTGTTATCTTTTGTCGACTTTGTCAAAGTCGAACATAAACGGATTGACCGAATCCTTCAGTTTCTGTAACTAGTTAACAACAAGCGATAACATAATAAGGGATTTGGGGCAATCCCTACTAAGGGCGTCGCTTAAGGTAAAAATGGGCAAAACATTAAATACCGAAACGATTCGGTAAAAAAAAATACTTGGCGCTACAGGTCGATGGGACCCAGGGCCTAGCTTCTCACAACCATTCGAGTTGTGCGTGTTATTTTCTTTACACGAATGGAAGGGGCCTACTGTTTAATGCCGTGTCCGAAGGGCAATTTGTTATTTGAGAAGCTTTCTCAGGACAGTTGTAGGTACTCTCGGATGTTTGTCAGACGTACGCGACAGGTGGGGCCGTGAAAAACTTTTAGGTGTTCCCCGACTCGGATTCGATCTCGAACCCCTTGCTCCATAGTCCAACGCACTAACCACTGAGCCACAATCTTCTACTGCTGGACATTTTTGTTAAAACCTCGGCTGCTATAAGTGCCCCAAGAATAAGTCAGTCAGATAGGTGGAATCATAATGCAACAAATCATTCTATGATCCTGGAGAAATATCTAGGAAAAGTCTATACTACGGATTACCTCACTCCGTTCCTAGATTTTCATAGACCGTTTACTAGCTCGTTCCCAAGCAGGAAAGAATGGAAGGATGGTCAGCCTGCCAACACATGTTCCATCTCTATCTATACAGATGGATCTAAGATGGATGTAGGTGCAGGGTCTGGCATTTTTTCTGAACCGCTGGGGATATCTAGATCAGTCCGCCTCCCGAACCATAGCAGTGTTTTCCAAGCGGAGGTCCTGGCAGTGACAATAGCTGCCCGTGAGACTACGATGTAGGCAATACCACCGGAAGGTATCACCTTTTTCATCGACAGCCAGGCGGCAATAAAAGCGATTACTGCTACTGAAATAAAATCCAAGCTTGTGAAGTGCTGTCGCGAAGAACTCAAGGTTCTTGGAACACAGCACAAGGTTACACTCTGCTGGGTCCCTGGACACGAAGGTATTCCAGGCAATGAGAAGGCAGACGAACTGGCAAGAAGAGGCTCTGAATCTACATCGCAACAGGTAGACACCTCTGTGTTCATCCCTTGCCTTGCCTTGCACATTGAAGCAAAAGGCATGGATCTTGGCCAGAAGTGAGGCCAATAGTAGATGGACCTCCCTGGACACCTGTGTGATCACCAGAAGCCTATGGCCTTGCTTCGACAAGAGTAGGACCGACCGAATTATGCTAAAGGATAGGAAGTCTCTTTCTGTCCTTATAGGAATTATTACGGGGCATAACTCTCTTCGGTACCACATGAGAAAGTTAAGAATCACGAATGAAGATTTATGTCGGGGATGTGGAGACGAGGAAGCTAATGAGGATACAACCCACTTTCTCTGCCACTGCCCTGGGCTTATCCACCTTAGATTCAAATTTCTAGGGCGACACTTTTTCCGTGACCTTGAAGAATTAGCAAACAGACCAATTAATGAAATTTTTAGGTTAATCAAATCAACAGGATGGTTTGGTGATCCACAAGATACAAATCGGTACTAGGGTTTACCAATGGGCAAAGGACCTGAGTGTGGCGACGTGATCTAGTCGCCTACCCACATACCTAACCTAACCACAGAGCCCACTTTTTAATGAAATAACTAAGATTTAAATAATGGACTATGCCTTTTATGTATAATGTAGACAGATAGGCTAATGTTGCCAAATTTGTTTAACAAAAATCTTAGGCTTTCGAGTAACTGATCTAACTAATATCTGGTTGATAACCGGTCTAAGGTTGGAATGAATCACTGATTAAGTGAACATATGGCAAAAAAGGAATCAAAGCTACTAGCTGGCTTTTTACTTGCACCTACCTATAGGGCAAGTATTGTAATCGTGAAAAAAATCGAACTCGAGATTTTAATCAATCTTGACATTACTATGATGGAGAAGTCCAAAAAAGTAGGTCTGGCAATTCCGTCTGTCAGTCTGTCTGTCTGTATATTCGACTACAGCCTAAACGGCTGGACGGATTTACTTCAAACTTCATATATAGGGTCCGTGGGATATTCCCTAGAGGTGAAATTTGAATTTTCATTCTAACCTCAAAATTAAGGGTAGTTTACTTAAGGCCGATTTCAGGTAAAATGGATTTTCTCGAAAACGGCTCTAACGATTTCGATAAAATTTGTTGTGTGGGTTAGTTTGGGCATATGCTATGAGGTGGCATACCACGTTTTTCACGAAAAATTCGAATAACGGTAATATTGAAAATCAGCTGTTTCTCGGGTATGTGCTCGGTGATTGGGCTAAAAATTATTATTTGTAGGTTATAAGACAAGTGCAAAATAATGGCATACCAAATTTTGAAATGCCACGCCCACTTTTATAAAACTTATTTTTTTTTAATTTTTACTAGAAATTGAGAAAAAATTATTTAAGCAAAGTAATAGGCGTTAAAGTTTTCTATAATTCACTCAAACATCTTACTTGGCTACGCCCACCTTTTAAAGGTGTTTTTTTTAAAACAAAACATTGAGTAAACTCCTACAATGTTATGACTATTATTCCATCGAAACGCGGAATGCCACGCCTACTTTACTGGGAAGAGCAAGACTTGAACTTTAGTCCTGATAAAATTATACACTTATAGCATTTCTTCACGCTTTTTGACCACTTTTAACGAATATTTTTCTTGGATAGATTTCACACACCTCAACAACGCATTAAAATCATTCAAATTCATTGCAAAAGTAATCAAAGCTTAATTCGTGAAATGCATAGGAAATTTAATCGATTTGTTAAGGATTCAGTTTGATGAAAAAATAATTTCTGGATTTGCATTTGTAAATTAACCTCCCAGACTGTGTGAAAAAAAACAATAATGCCATTGAATAAACTTTTAAATAAAAATATTTTTTTGCAGGAAATTTTTTTTTGAGTTTTAAGAGTTTTCACTTTTTTAAAAATTTTTTCTCATAGTGCCTCTCTGAGGGGTGTGGTTTAGCCCGTAGGCATATACTGACTGACACTAATGACATGGACAGGTCAGGTATATGAATCGGGCATCACCAATGGTACGGACCATTGGTATCTTTTTGAAGATTCCACACCTCCAGGCGCAACCAAAAAAAAAAAAAAAAACTTTTTTAAAAATACAACCTTTACTACTACCATTACAAATAAATTAAAGTGTTGCTTAAGGTCTTACCAACTCATTTGAAAAATCATGTATTTAAAGTGAAACATTTGTTTTAATGTCTTTTATTTTATGTGAAATATACTTTATTTATTTTATTTTTATTTTTACAAAAACAAAAAAATAAAATTAAGAAAAAATCAAACAAACAACTTAAAAAGAAAATAATAACTAGCACCTACAATAATAAAAATTCCATTACAAGCTCATTATCAAGCCAAAATAAAATAAAAAAAAAAGTCTAAGTGATTTTTTGGACAGCTTTGACTCGCACAGCAAATGGAGTACAATTTTGTATGTATATAAGTTTTGGGTGTGGGAAATTGCGGAAATACCTAGTCTTTGCGTGTCTATAAGAAAAATAAAAAATAAAAGAAACAATATTTAATGCAAATAATTATATAAGCAATAGAACATTTTTTTGTTTTTGTAAGTTAGGGGGATTTCCCAATATGATGTTAGTTTTTTTTGGATTGCTTAGTGCTGTAGGTGAGAACCGGTGTAGATTTGTTATCACAAAATTTTAATGTTTCTTAGAACAAGGGGTACAAACCGCCATCTTTGATTATATCGGAGGTGATTTTGAGCGTATCCTTGTTTGGATTTTCATCTGTTTTTGAGGGAGTGATAGGACTTTGAGTGGCTACTGTGGGAGACTGTGTCCCGGGGGATGCAGATGATAGCTCTGGAGTTTTAGGTCTGAAGAGCAGTGCTTCATCATTTGGTACGTCAGCTAAAATCGTTGCTGGCGGAGGACTGGCAGAGATACAGATAGTGGACGGATTAGGCTGCGGTTCTAATTTTGGAGATTGTCGTGGGGGGACTGAAGATTCGTTTTCCCGTAGTGGTTCATCAGGTTTTTTTAATTTTCCTGGCGTTGCAATGGATTTAACTTCCACTTGAGGTGCGGAAAGTGCAGCTCGAAGGGCAGCAACAGAAGGTGGTGGTGGTTTTTTCTCGGGTGATGGCAGTCCAATTTCTAAGGTCGGCAGGATGGTGGTTTCTTGTTTAGGCTTCCTTCGCTTTTTGGACTTCTTTTTTGGGTGCGAGTCTTCCATTTCATCATCTTGAAGAGGTGTGTTAACTTCAACAACGTCAGCAGTTCCTTTTGACTCCCGTCGAGACTTACTTTTCGGTAAATCCCCTTCAGGAATTATACTGTTTCTTCGAGACGTACTCTCTATTTCTTCATTGTTCTCATCAATACTACCTTTTGAGCCCTTACGCAATTTCCTCCGGTTCTTCTTTTTTTTCGATATTTTTTCTATTGCCAAATCCCCTGGTTCCGGTTGCATTTCTTCTTCCACTTGTTCTTTAATGGCTTCATCAGGTTCGGTCACTTCTTTTAGTTCTCCTTCTTCTCCTGAATGTTCCGGACTTCGTGAGAACAATGTTATGCTTTCACCACCCAGACTAAACTTTCTGGAATCGAGATATTGTACGTGGTTTTCATTCTCATTTTCTTTCTCGGCTACTTCATCGTCTAGTTTGAAGTTCTTCCTCCAATTGTACTCCTTCTTCGGAACATAGTTGATGTCAATTTCAGTATCATCATCATATGTTGTGGTGAAGGATGTCGAAGGAACGATACCATACCTGGATCGAAGACGCGTAGAATTTATCGCTAACATTGTGGCATCACCTAAATATCTGCGCTCGCGTTCGTTATCCCTTCTTTCGTTTTCCAGGAAACTTCGTGAGCTATCTCCACTACTCGCTCGGCTCGAGCGACTACGTGGGGAGTATAAGCTGTTGGGACCATCTCCATTTGAGATGGTCTCCTTGTCAAGATAGGTTCCTTCATCTAAACGGTCCGCATCAGAGATTTGAATACCTTGAAGAATACTATCGTAGTCTCGTAAGATTCCAGATGGCTTTCGATTTTTAATAGCTTCATCGTAGATCTGATCGATTTGAAAGGAATCCTCGTCTAACACTCCACCAACGGCTCCTTCGATATCATGCCAGTCATCTGCATGCCGGTCAGCATATCGGTCCAATTCACGATCTGCCTCCTCACATTCTGATTGTTCATTGTGAGACTCTTCCGGGCGTTCGTTATAGTCCCAGATGTCCTCGTCGATCTCATCTTCCACTTCTACGACGGTTTGGCGTTCATCATCACTGCCCGATTCGTAAGCTTCTTCAACGACATCTTCATGGGGTTTCTGTTCTTCAGATTTAGTTGACAAGTTTTCCTTACTATCCAAAGCCACAGGGCATTCGTCAACGTTGGGAGATTCCATATCTCCAGTCCAGGTCCTAAGATCTCCCAAAGACTTCACTTCAATCATATAATCCTCTGGGTATTGCTCAACCGGAACTTCCTGGTTCAGAGAAAATCGCCTAAAATGATGGTACTCCTCAGCTTCAAGCACATCTAAGCTCTCATCACTCTCCTGAATCAAGTCCTGAATCTGAAATAGAATTTCTGGTTTCTGAATCAACGCTGTATCGGATGCCCTTCTGTTGCGGTCTACAAAAGACTTCGTAATGTCGCATGAAAAGTCTTCCAAATTTTCTGAGGTTTTCGTGATTTCCCCAAGTATTTTTTCCTGTAGTTCTTTTTTAGCAACTACGCTTTTTGTCATCTCTTCAACATCGTACCCCGTTGATCGACTTCTACTGCGAGACCTTCGGAATGTCTTGGCCTCCTCACGAAGGCTCTCAAATTGATCCGAGAAGTCCATAGACTCACCAACGTAAGTCGACCGTTTGAATGTTCCACTTAATAGTTCTTCCTTAAGCTTCTGTATGTCTCGCCATTCGGCCGATATAGATCGTTCATAATCCGGGGTTGTTGGTGTTCGTCGTAGTTCATCAATCTGTTTTACGATCGTTCCGATCCCACTGAGTTTGTTATCTTTTAAATCTTCTATCACATAATCCACTGAGGTCCGATGAACCTCATTCGATCTTTTTGTCGTTGACCCCGTAAGGGATTCTCGGTTAAGCTTCGAATTGAAATCGTAAAAGTCACTCAAACCATCGATGTCTTGTTGACCTGCAGCGAGGCTTGGAAGGATGCGTTGGTAAATGAATTTATATGAAGCAGGATCGGGACTAGGACTACGGGACTTTGTTCTGCCTGGATTATGGGATGAATTTTGCGGGGAGGGTGTACGACGTTGATGAGGACTTACTGAGCGATTGACTGCCGGTGTCTTCGATCGAGAACGAGATCTTGATCGTGACCTTGATGGGTTAATCGATGCATTGAAATCATAAAAGTCGCTTATTCCCTCCATCAGATACTCCTTCTCTGGCATGAATTCTTCGTCGGAGGCATAATCTATCTCTATGGCGGGATTCTCTCCAGCTTCGGCCCGTGCTTTGCGATCCTCAGACTTCCATTGTTCCTTATAAAGTTTCATTTCATCAACACGTGGACTCCTTCGTAAGCTACTGCCAGTGCCGGTGGGTGAGGGTGTTCTAACCGCGATATCCTCCGATTCTTGGGAGGGTTCTCGCTCGGGTTCAAGGGAAATTAAAGCAGGTGATATAGAAGCAGAAGCAGAAGCGGGTGAGGAATTACTTCCAGCTGGGGATAGCCTAGCGTCACCAACATTACTTACGTTCTTTGTGTCACTCTGCTCGTCTGGTTCTTTAATAGATTCCTGAAATTATAGACATAGTTTTATTATAACTAAGCGAAGCCTTTTATGCTGTGGGCTTACCGAATCTCTTGACCGCTGTCTTTGTAAAACGGAAATTGCTTCTTCATGCTGACTCTTGGTGGCCTCTTCGAAGGAAGACATCTTTGGAATATTCACAGCCGATAGACTGGCTGCTTGAATTTGTTGCTTGGTATCAGTGTCTTCGAGTTCCTCATCAATTGATGTGTTCCTTTTACGCTTCCAGAATTCCGTGTCTTTGTAGTGCTCCGGCTTAATTTCACCCCAAGGATTAGAATCCTCTTCATCTAGCATTTCCAAGGATCCCTTCGTTGCATCATTTGAATCGCGTTTGGCGTCCTTAGCTGGACTACGTTTGTGGCGACGATGCTGCTTGCTTACCTTCAGGTTAGGTTCACTGGTGTATTTTATGGTCTCGTAGTCAGTATCACCCTTGCGTATGTTCTCTAACTCTTCCTCTTCCAGGGAGGTAAACATTTTCAGTTCTTCTTCCCGTGACGCCCTCGATTCACGTGAAGAAGTTGAACTTCCACTGGATCGTCGCTTTTTAAACGCCCTCCTACGACCGGAACCATCTTCACGCACCAGCGGTTTATTTTTGATTCCATCCAGTGATCTTAGATAATCATCAGAGTATTGAAGTGATGGCATATCCTCTCCACCATCTGGTGCTTGTCGTTCGTATTCGTCGAATAGGAGCTCGGGAAGGACTGCTTCGGATGACTGTTGGGTGGAAAAGGACGATTGTTTACTTGAAACGGGTTCTGCTGACGAAGATTCTTCGGATACCCCAGGAAAGAGTAAAGTTTTAGACTTGAGGGAATCGCTACCTGTCTGTCCGTACTGGGTTTTAACAGTTTGTGTGGGTGTTTGTGAGTGTTCTAACCGAGAGCTTTCCTTTTTCTCAAGAGCCTTCTCCCTAACTTCAGCTTCAGGAGCATCATAAGTTTGCCTCAGTTGAACTTCTTCCTGAGCGTTTTTCATCTTTTGCAAGGCTTCTTCATCGATTTGTCGCTGACGCTCTTCCATTTCCTTCTCAGCTTCGATGAGTCGGCGCAGACTTTCTGCTTCTTCTTCCATTTCTTGTTTCTTTAACTCAAGTTCACGTTCGGCCTCAAGGAGCTTTCTCACATTCTCTTCGTTTTCTTTTATTTGGAGTTGCTTTAGTTCCGCTTCTCTTTTAGCAGCATGCAATCTTTCGGCGGTTTCTCTCTCTAACGCAGCAGCGTGATCTAGTAACGCTTGCTTTTCTTCTTCGGCCTGCCGTTCTCTTTCTTCCATCTCTCTTTCCATTTGCAGAAGCCTACGATAATTTTCTTCTTCTTCGAATCTCTGACGCGTTTGCTCTTCCTCAATGCGTCGTTGTTCTTCTTTTAGTTCTCTCTCAGCCTCAAAGAGTTTTCGAGCGTTTTCTTGCTCGAGTTCACGTAGGCGTTCTTCATTTTCACGTTCTTTTTCGGCTTCAAGTAGTTTACGAGTGTTTTCTGCTTCTTCTTCTGCTTCACGTTTTTGTTCGGCTTCAAGAAGTCTACGAATAATTTTTTCATCCTCGATATCCTGCAACCGCTCGGCTTCTTCGAGTTCTTGCAATCGTTGCCTCTCTTCTTCTTCTTTTTCAGCCTGGAGAAGTTTTCGATTGTTGTCTTCTTCAAGTTCCTGCAGTTTTTGTCTCTCTTCTCGCTGTCTTTCAGCTTCAAAGATTTGTCGATTGTTTTCTTCTTCGATTTCTCGGCGGCGCTCTACCTCTTCACGTTTACTTTCAGAAGCAATAAGTTTCCGGGTATTTTCTTCCTCTTCCAACTCCTGAAGCAGTTGTCCTTCTTCTTCCTTTTTTTCTGCTTCCAATATCCTTTTTGTATTTTCTTCTTCTTCAAGTTGTTGCTCATTTTTTTCTTTTTCCAATCTCTCCTGTTCTTCCTCCAGCTTTCTTTCAGCTTCAAGGATTTCCCTCCCATTTTCCTCCTCTTCCGCCTTTCTGTTCTCCTCCTCTTCTCTCTCCAATTTTAACCGTTCTCTCTCCTTCTCTTCTTCAACTTTTCGCAATTCATCTTCGGCTTCTTTTAACTGCTTCCTGGTTTCCTCTTCGATTTTCCTCTGGCGTGCCAATTCAGCTTCAATTTCTCTTTGTCTCTCTACTTTATGTTCTTGCTTTCTGATTTTTTCCTTCAGGTCGTCTATTTCCTTTTGATCGGCGTTTACACGAAAACCATCTTTATATAGTACCCCATCCTTCATGGCCTTCAGTCCCAAAGCTTCTTTTTCACTAGCCTCGGAGATAGAATTTCTCAGATGATCTTGAAGTTTCTGTAAGCTTTCCGCCTCACCCTTAAGGTCACGAAATTCAGGATTATGTCGAAACGACCAATGGTACAGATGTCGCACAACATAGAGAAATTCCAGTGCGCCCATGTATCCCACCACGAGGGAAAACATCAATTCACCAATCTCTGGGAACATTTTTCACACATAAACACACTAGCGCAACACCTCTTGGCAGAACCGCACTTCGCAGATTCGCTTGCGTAATCACGGCCGACGAAGAAAAAATATTTCGTAACCGAAAAACTTTTCAACAAAAAAAAAAAGAAATAAATTAAAATTCGTTCGAAAAATTTTAAGAATTTCGTAGCTAAAAATTTATTTATAATTTTTTTTTCTGTATTCACCACACTTTACCACATTTTTTGAGGAATTTTGAATTTTTCCTCAGAATTTTTTTCCGGATAAGATTTTTTTTGTGCAACAGACGTGAGGCGGTTCCTCTTCAAGATGATTCGTTTTTATCGATCGATTTGCGACTAATCAATTACTGCATCTCAGTCGCGGCAACCGATTCCGTTTTTTGTTTGTTGGCGGCGCACATGAATCACGTACGGGAAAAGGTGGAATCAAAAATAAGAAACCGCATCATCACTAGAAAAGCAAAACACTCCGATACTAACTACTAGCATGACATTTCGAGTGTACAGATACAGCGGTGGTGGGATTTATAAATTACATCTCTCAACCGTCACGTCGTATTGTTATATTTTTGTGTACTGACCCCCGACGCCACAACCAGAAAAAAGTATCTAAATTAAGAGCACACACAAATGTTTACAAAGGTGACAAATTTAGATCGAAGTCTGACACACGCGAACTATCGAACTACTCGTATGTAGGTGCAAGCAATGCAACAATTAGAATACCACCCCGTGTAAAGCGATTTTAGAACCGCTGCAGTGCGTGTCTCGATATAATGAGATTAACAGACAGATAAATACAATAATAAAAGACGTTTTGTTGACACGATCTGTGGTAGAAATGTTGTCAAAAGAGGGTGAACAAACAAGCACCACTCCTGAGGTAATGTTGCTCCGTGGTGTATTTGTCAGATTATTACTAGAACTTTAGTTATTCGTACTGATTCAAATATTTGTCTAGGTTCCTGTAGTTAATCAATAAAATTCGTTTATTTCATCTTAAATTCAATTAAATTACAACACAAATAAATCAATATTGCTATGTTGCGGCAACATTGCACGAAATTTAACAAATGTTGCGCGGCACTTCGTGGTGAATTTTCTTTAGGGGAAACTAGTTCAATGCCATTGGATGGAGATGCACAACTAATTTGAGAATGCATAGTTGTTCTTAATGGTCGGGAGCGTGTAGTTTTAATTAAAAAAAGAAAAACAACACCCACATAACAGGGTTTTAGTAAAATATTCTTTGAGATGGTTTGCCAAAGAAAAATGATTTACAAACAAATTTGTACTTCAAAAGCCTAATGGGGTACAGACGGTTGCCGGTTTCGCCAATGAGACATGAGTTTTTGTTTTTGTTTTTAATAATATTTTAGGTGGTGCCGGGAGAATTTGTTTATTTATGAAAGTGACGAAAAAGAAAAATGAAATAAATTTCATTCAGCGGTACATTTGGGGACAGTTGGCGGTTTGTGTATGCGCGGCTATGATTTTTAAAGAGGAAATTCGGGGACACTTTTGAAGAGTGAGATCATTTTAAATGTGGATCTTTTAATGCATCCAAAGAAATATAAACGGACAGCTAAAATTTGTTTTATTTCTTGTATATTTAGTCTAAATAAGTGGACATATGGATGCTGCTATACCTCTGAGGTGGTCATATAACCTCTCATATAGTGCAGAAATTGTGGATTCTGAGATGCAATACCGCTTTTATGGTAACAAGGCTATTTCAGGAATCGATTTGGAAACGAATCGGCTTCTGTTTCTTCACATAATTAATAACGTGTGTTTATCTATTGCTCTGTACACACATATGTGTAGTATGGGATTCATTCAAAGCCAGAGAATATTATGTAGCAGGTCTTGGTAATCCACGGAATATGAAATTTCAGCCACCTGCTGTTTACGATGGTTTTGCTTCAGATTCCCTAATCGAAACTCTTTATTAACATGCACACATTTTAACCACGAGCTTAGTAAAGCTCTAATGCTGCTAAGTTACACTTATCAACTTAACCCCAGTTGCTTTAAAAGAATCTAGAAGCAAAATAATACTCCGATTCTTTCCATTGGAACCAATTGAATTTTGTCCTAAATTTGCGTACATACATATGTACATATGTAGATATTTAATAGTTCTATAATCCGTTTTTTTTTCATTGAATTATTATTACAAAATCTCTTCTTGTAGATACTCGTACTGTTAGCGGGAAGTCGAAACGGTATACAAAATTTTACCTAGAGTAAGTAGCTCGCGTCATTTATAACATGGACACATGTACATATGTATGTACACATACATATATGTATATATATGATGTACGATCAGTAATAGAGTAAATGAACCCCGTCGAATGATCGAGTACAAAGAGCATGACGGATATAATGAGTACCCCTACTGCCAACCTTTATTTCAAACCTTTATATCTGAAATTGACCACAACTTCCACCTAGTCCGTCCAGCTAAAGCCGTGAAACTAAGCAAAGATTAAATACTTGGAATTACCAAAACTGACAACTGTCTACCAAAACTTAACTTCAGTCAAAAATTCAAGTTCACTTTCCCAGTCCGCGATAGCTGGGAAAAAATACCCAAATTTGGTACCGATCTTATATGCGGTGCTAAATTCAAAATCATTTATCTACACAAGCATTATCTCCGTATTTTAAACAGATTTAACATTTTCGTGGCAGAAAGAAAAATAACACTTTACCTACATACAAACTTTGTAATAATTTAATATGCTAGGTACTCTAAGAAAAGATACGAATACGTTATTACATAAATACTTATTCAATGTTTTCGTTATAATCTTCAAAAACACAAAAACAAAAAAAAAACTTTCAAAAAGCTTTAAAAGAAATACCACTGCAAAGAACTTCTTTATATATTTTTTACTTTCAATATTTAGTGAGGTATCCTTTATGCCTAGTTTTCTAGGGATTTAAGTCCGGTTCGGGTAATTATCATGGACAAACCTCCAGGGTAAGGGCAGATTCTCGGAAGTATAAGGCTCCATATGATTTTTAATTATATTTTTGTATATATTTGATGTTGATCCATTATCGCAGATACACTACCTATAGAACCAACACCTTGCCCCGAAAATGCTTTCTTAACCATTACGTTCTCGCACCCGTGTTTGTTTTTCTGCCTGGTTTTTTTCTTGGGAGGGAGGGTTTGAAGGGTTGACAATAACCGATATGTACATGTGGCTATGTTCGATAAGCAGACGGCCTTAAAAAAATTATTTTAGTTTTAGTTTGAAGAAAGTTATATGAGTGATAATAAGGTTGTTTATAAAAGTGCTATTTCTTTTTCCGTCATTATTTCTGTTTTTATTCCTCTCTGATAACAAAGCTGCATTTTCAGCCATTGGAATTTATGAAATAATGTCAAAACTAATGTAAGCCTTCAACAGCTACATCAACGTTCACAATGCCTAGGTCAAACGAGAAGTGAGATACGCGTAGTAGCATTGCCAAGTCATAAAACCTCTCATAGCTATGAGAATAACATTCGAAGGACGTGGAACGTAGACGAAGCAGAACCAGCAATACACATTTTGTGTCGTCACTCCAACTGTTTAATCAAAATATATACATACGTCATCGTCACCTAGGTAAATTCTACTTTCATGGAGCGGATATATCTGCTAACTCACCCAAAGTTCTACTAATACAGATACCATAAACCAGCTCCAGCCAGGTGGGCGCCGTGGCTAAGTGGTTAGTGCGTTGGACTATGGAGCAAGGGGTTCGAGATCGAATCCCAGTCAGGGAACACCTAAAAAGTTTTTCACGACCCCACCTCTCGCGAGCGTCTGACAAACATCCGAGAGTACAGTTGTCCTGTGAAAGCTTCTCAAAAAACAAACTGCCCTTCGGATACGGCATTAAATAGTAGGCCCATTCCATTCGTGTAAAGAATATAACACGCACAACACGAATGGTTGTGAGAAGCTAGGCCCTGGGTCTCATCGACCTGTAGCGCCAAGTATTTTTACTTGCACCTATACCTAAAGGGCAAGTATTGCATTCGTGCAAAATTTGGAACTCGAGATTTTAATCAAACTTGACATTACTATAATGGAGAAGTCCAAAAAAGTAGGTCCGCCAATGCCGTCTGTCTGTCTGTCTGTCTGTCAGTCTGTCAGTCTGTCAGTCTGTCAGTCTGTCTGTCTGTCTGTATATTCGACTACAGCCTAAACGGCTGGACGGATTTACTTCAAACTTCATATATAGGGTCTGTGGGATATTCCCTAGAGGCGAAATTTGAATTTTCATTCTAACCTCAAAATTAAGGGTAGTTTACTTAAGGCCGATTTCAGTTAAAATAGATTTTCTCGAAAACGGCTCTAACGATTTCGATAAAATTTGATGTGTGGGTTAGTTTGGGCATATGCTATGAGGTGGCATACCACGTTTTTCACGAAAAATTCGAATAACGGTAATATTGAAAATCAGCTATTTCTCGGGTATTTGTTCGGCGATTGGGCTAAAAATTATTATTTGTAGGTTATAAGACAAGTGCAAAATAATGGCATACCAAATTTTGCAATGCCACGCCCACTTTTTTAAAACTTATTTTTTTTCAAAATTTTTACTAGGAATTGAGAAAAAATTATTTAAGCAAAGTAATAGACCTTAAAATTCTCTATAATTCACTCAAACACCTTATCTGGCCACGCCCACTTTTTATGGGCATTTTTATAAAAACAAAACATTGAGTAAACTTCTACAATGTTATGACTATTATTCCATCGAAACGCGGAATGCCACGCCTACTTTACTGGGAAGAGCAAGACTTGGACTTTAATTCTGATAAAATTATACACTTATAGCATTACGGTGCAAGTACGTACGACCCAGTCGTGCACTTTATCTTTTTTATAAACCAGCTCAAATTAGAGGAAAAGAGTATAGGTCCATGTGTCCCTGCTACTCCCTGGATAATATAATCTAATGGTTGGACAGGAAGATTTGAAACAAATAACACACTTACTAGTTTTTCTTAAGCTTATACTGGCAAGGATCATAATATGTAAATTAATGGCAAATTTATGCCAAGTGGAACAGTCAAAAGACCTATTCATTTACCAAATTGGCTGCATCCAATATTGCAAACCTCAAATGTCATGATGAGTTTGACTGTACATTGCCGCCACAATTACCCAAGCGAAAGCATAAGCATTTCAAGTAGTGTGACCTACATTTTACATCACGAAAGTTATAAACAACCGCATATGTATATAATTTTAATAAATTTGTTTTAAAAGTTCAAGAGCGATCAAAGTGTTAAATAAATTTACATATGTTTGTTATTGAATGTAAAAATATTGCAATGGTGGTTCACTTATTCTATTCACGTCCTCATTCATTGTGCAACTGGTACACGATAGAAAAACAAAGTGTTTTATCGAGTGCAATTTCGAGCAAACTGCAAACGGCGCCAAGCCCAACTCACCAAAGCTGTTTATCTTTGCTATTGTAAAAATAATTTTTAGTCAACTAAAATTAAGTAGATGTGTGTATACTACATCCGTTGAATTGTTAGAATTAACCGAAAAATACTAATGGAATCCTAAGTCTCTGAAGGGCCAACGACACAAAGCAGCTGCGGGGGACTTTTATTTATCACCTGAAATCTATTATAGAAGATCTGTACCTTTGCTCTTGATGGTGTTGACTGACAGATCACCTTGAAATGTCTGTATCCTGAAATCTATTTGTTTCTCTGATTTGAAGTGATTGATTGGCAATGTTGTTTTCTTGTTGGCTGCTTATAGAAAATTTACTCATTTCCCAAATATGACACATTGGTTTTCGTTTGTGTCATGTTTAGTCTTTCAAAACATGTAGATTTCTTTATTTTTTTAAATTTCCATAACAGAAATATATTAACATTCAATTCTAACACGACTGGGGCTAATTATATTTTTGCTTATATGTTTAGTTTTTAAATTTCCAACAAGTGATATATCTTTGGCTGGCGTCCAACTCGTGTGTGGGGCTGTTGCATTTAGATTTTCGTTAAAAACAAATCACAGAATGCAAATGAAAAACGATATGAAATTGTTTATGAAGTCTAAAACCTCAGAGCATTTAAAGTGTGGCAATATTAAAAACAAATATTAATTGTTAAAACGTCTAAATACATTTGAAATCATGCATAAATTATTTACGAATTCTCGGGAGGTCAGAGCCTTACGACAAACAGATTTTATATTGTATGTATCATGTGACTAATGACTGAGCCACTTAAGATTTGCATGGTTGAAATGATTTCAATCGTAAGCGATTAATTTCTTATTTCGATATCAATAGTATAATCAAACACCAGGGATAATCGCGTGTTAAGAAAAGCGTTGACGAAACTTCACAATCTAACACGTAAATGGAGAAAGGTAACTTCCTATGGCCATGATATAAATATGCATATACATTTATGCGGTTAAAATAATAGTTTACGTGAAAATAGGACCATTCGATTTCAGTCGGAGGCATTAAAAAAACTTGAGAGAGGGTCAATAAACAGAGAAGGAGTCCGTTTTATGCATTCTTTGGCTTGTATGCGTAACATTACTAGACAATTTTAAAGCAAATCGCTTAATTGTCGTAGCAATTATGTTTGACACTAGAGTTCAGGTTGATGTCGGCGTGATTCTCCATAAAAATGAGTGTGTACTTAGATATGATTGCGTTTCAGGATTGTGTAGTTGGAACCAAAGACACACCAGTATCTACCTTAACATCGATTATTGCGATTCAGATGCATTACCAGACCTACATGTGTCTAATTTGTGAGGGTAAAAAACTGTATAATGTAGTCTCAACCTTTTCCAGACAATATCTGGAAAATTCCTTGTAGCTTAAATTGGTTACACAATATCATGTGAAAAGGTTTAGCAGGATATTTAGCCGCACCTTTATTAGGATGTACTAAATTTTCTGTTCGAATTAGTGAATGGACATGTAAAAATAGTTCATACGTCTCTAAACTATGTCCATAAGTTTAGTTCATACTTTAAATGTTCTCATACCGCACTAGTTATAAACTGTATTTCTGTGGTCTTTCTTAATTAAATTGATTACACAAAGCCACAGTAACTTAAATTCTTTGCATTCTCATTTCTATTATGCAAAGGAAAATTCGCCAATAAAAGGCTTTTCAAACTTTATGCACTTATCAATTAGTCACTACATTTCATAATTATTAACTTTGGATAGCACACTTACTTTATTTGAAACTTGTTTGCAATAAAACACCAATCGGTAATTGCATCATTTTTTTATGAATAATCTCAAGACAAACGTTTGAAACTTTATAATATAAATTCATTTAAATCGCTATTAAGTATGAACAAACTCATTACTAGATCTCAGCACAATTTAAATTAATTAATTTAAAAAAGACGTTGACACTACAATTGATCGAACTAGTGCTGTTTTAGCTAGATAATGCAATTAATTCCACGCACATTAACCACAACTCTCTCTTGCATTGTCACTTAAACTACGTCCGATATTTTCCGCCCGCTCGCGAGTAATCCACCTCATGGATATAAGTGAGGATAAATTTCCACCAATTTGCAGATATTCATTATCTTTGGTTGCGCGCTTGAAAACAAAACTCAACCTATACACCGAAAACTTTCCAAGGTTCTGCACAAGTGTCTGCGCGACGGGTTACACACATCCGAACTAACTATTGGTATCCTCCACCATCGCCGTCCGACTTCAAGTGATTCAATGTATCCGTATAGTTTATTATTACCTCATCTAACCAAACTCAGTAGAGACTTGTTAGTAAGCGCATAATATCGGTTGTCGTAGCACACAAACAGCAGTGGCACGATGGTAGTTCCAGTGGCAATTGGAACAGCCGGCACACAAGACAATGTCCCAAAGTCGTTCAGTGGCCAACACAAATCACCCGAGAGATAGCAAACCATCGCAGTCTTTGTCGTCGTCACAGTTGTCCAGTCCAAGTTGAATGAAGTCGATATTATATTTGTGGCGA
Organism: Xylota segnis; assembly: GCA_963583995.1. Lineage (NCBI taxonomy): Eukaryota > Metazoa > Arthropoda > Insecta > Diptera > Syrphidae > Xylota > Xylota segnis. Next base: position 27,273,230 of record OY757238.1, read on the forward strand.
AAGGAAAATCCAAAACCTAAACCAAACTATGTATAACTAAACTGATACGACCTCCGTGTGCCGGCGCCGGGTTGTGAATATGAAAAAAGGAGGAATAAGGGGGGCTTGAAGCTCAACGCAGAAATTTTCATCTTTCCCAATGCGATACTTACATATAGTAAAGTCGGTGGCAATAGACCACTGCGAACGGCGGTAGTTGTGCTGCTGTTGCCATTGTGGTGTCGACGTTTAAGGAGGTGGTTGTGGTTTCGATTTTTTAGTTTACCAGGGATCATTGTGGTCTACTACTACTGACTTACCCAAGCAACTTGTTACCGGGATGGAAGAAACATTCTATTACGTGTTATGACCAAAACGGATAAATCGTTGCAAATAGATTGATTGCACGCGGCTAATTGAGAGGAAAGTCTTCCGCCGTCACAATTACTGGTATGGTCAATACAACATTTTGAAATTCCTAATAAAATAAGTTTTAATAAGTTACTGACAATTATGGAGAAGAGGGTGGAACCCTAATAGGGTATTCAATCAATAATGCTTACATGTTTATTTGCCAATGTTTGTTTTACCAATAAATTTAGGGTTTATGGATGGCCCTATGATGTGAAGACATATTGCTACATAAGTGGTACTGTTAGAATATTTCAATAGTTTTAGAATAATTTTTTTAGAAATTAAGTGCAGATTGTCAAATTGAGTCCGCTAACGATAGCTATAGCGGAGAAGTCAAGGCAATAAAATGAACAGCCTTTTTGTTACCCTCATACACTTTTCGATTTTCTTCGAAGTCTCATTTCTGTTTACTTACAAGGTTGTGCATCTACCAATAACTTGCGCAACTTTTGTTCTGCACGACGAGAGTCCTTGAAATATAATTAAAAGCCAAACTACTTACACCTTATTAAAAAACTGCTTGTAACGCAATAACTTTGAACTTCAAAAGGAATTTTTGCTCGTGTAAAGTATTGAATCCATAGTATAACCATAAAAGCTAAACCAATATCAACTCCATACCATTCGTTATCAATATCCTCGTTCATTACAGGATACCACACCTCGACAATTACGTCAACAGGGAAGCAATTAAAAAACTTTTAACGACCGTTACTTAGGTTTGATAATTGCTAAGAATCATTTCACTTTGACGTAGTTGTTTACCCCGCCTTACGGATCATCATTTCGTAATTCAAGCAGATTAGATATGAAGGACTTAAGTTAGTCTGTATATATATTGAAATGTTCCCTGAAAATGACACGTGCGTTTCTAAATCGTTTATTACCAAAGTGATATGGGCAAACATCACGCAAGCTGTCAGTTCTATTACTTAGTTACAGATATTCTTCTTTACTATTGACACATGTCACGCAGAAGTCACTTAAAACTTCAACATATAATTAGGAGCGTCAATTGGGTATTTAACAAACAATGTTGTTCATATCAGAATCAATGGGCAATCACTCAAGACTTGCCTCTTACTCTAAAATGATAGATAAATTATCTTATTTTCATTTAAGGCATTTCGTTAGAACGTGACTTAAATCTATAAAATGATCAGGCACACGCACTGAGATATGTGGGCTGCGTCTCCGTTTGGTTGGTTAAGGTTATAATATAATTTGAAAGTGATTGTTTTTTTGTTAGAAATTGTATCTGTTTTCAAACGTTAAGAAAGCTAAGTTTGAGCTATTTCTAAGAATAGATAAATTATTATTGAACTAGGTTTGGCACATAGCTTTCCAAAAGGGTAGCGACTTATTGAATGGATGCTTTCAGATTAAGCGGTCATTTTTAAGTATGAAGGTATTTCTATTAGACGAGTTTTAACTGACAATGGCTGGCAAAAGAGTATCATTTTGTTTACTTAAACCAAATTAATAAAGTTTAGACATTTGTCTCTGGAGAGTATCAGCTATTTTATGAGTTGTTATATACAAAGAAAGAAATCATCTCATTGAATGAAATTTTTCAAATTCTGTGAAACAAAAGTTTGTATTGGCAAGTAATCCAAAGCTAAGAAAAAAAAGAAGTAAATAAATATTTGGCATTGTGCGTGTTATATTCTTTATATTCAAGTTGACACATTCTGATTTGATCTAATGTACTATGTTATCGGATTGTGAGAATCTTAGAAGCTGACTCTCACTTTCATATTCTGAATTTAGTTCCCAGTCAATGGATTTTTTTCCGAATAATGGGACTAGTAGACAGCTGTAACTTTGATGTAGTAGAAGACTTTATATAGGGTGGCCAGATAGCAATGCTCCTTTTCCAATTGTCATGTTTCAACATACATATGTTTTGGTTGTGATTATTATTGGCTTTATGCTTCAATGGTAACCAACTGTCAAAATATTCAGTAAAGTTTGCCATTCTATCATGCATCGTTTTACACTGGCCAAACGTGCGGAAATTATTACAAAATATTATCGAAATTTCGGCCCAGTTGTAAATACCTAGCGTGAATTTCGTCGTGAAGTCGGTCAGCGTCGTGGCTTCAGTGTGCAGGCAATTAATCGTACCGTGGAAAAGTATACTACAGTGAGTGCACTCTTCCATAAGCCACCAGTCAGACAGAGATTGGTGTCGTAGTGACCAGTATCGAAGAAGACCCAGCACTGTCTATTCTGAATTGGACATTGCCAGAGAGTCAAGTCGGCTTAATATGTGGTTGGATTTGGGCCTGCATCCGTATAAAATTGTGGTGACGCAAGAATTGAAACCGGACGACCATAGACAACATCATGAGTTCGCTAATTGAGCGATGGAAAGTTGGCCAAACATCCGGATTTTGGCCAAAAAGTTATCTTCTCAGGCGAGGCCCACTTTTGACTCAGCGGCTATGTCAATAACCAGAATTCCCATTATTAAAATGAATACAATCCATAAGTGTTTGACCAAGCATCAATGCATCCACAAAGATTGACTGTTTGGTGCGGTTTATGCCATTGTGGCATGATCGGACCTTACTTCTTTCGAAATGAGGAAGAAGACACCGCTATCGTCAATGGTATCGGGTGTAGAGCGATATTAACCGACTTTCTGTGGCCAGAGCTCGACCAAATCGATATATCCGAGCTGTGGTTCCAACTAGACGGCGGTAAATGCAATACAAGTGACCCAACGTTCAAAGTTGCGAAGGAGAAATTTAGGGACATCTCAAACGATGAATATTTCTTAGCCATAGCTTCTTCTTCGGGCTGAGAAAACAATCGAGTAGTAAAGCCTTCCTTTGCACAATTAGGAAGGCTCAATATGGTTATCCTTTTCTTAGTCTATAGCGAGCTATGCAGCGTTGTAAAAACCACAATAGTGTCTGCCTTTTTAAAAAGTAATTAAGGATGCTGTAGCACAAATGAAACTCAAAAAATTAGACAAAATCAAGAAAGATTAATCGATAAAACAGTGGTTTACCATTAGGTAGAAAGAAAGAGAAATCTTTAAACTTCGTAATGCAAATCGAATGATGCAACGGATCTTACAATAGTGCCAGCGATTGTTGTTAGTTTAAGTTTAAGTTTCTAACCCTTCTTTATATCACACCACATGTAAGCCACAACAAATAATCTCTCATAAGAAAAATGAAAATATTACAAATAATATGATTACTCACTTCATCACAGCCGTTGCAACGGGCCCTCAAAGTCTCCGCGTAATGACGCTCACAATAAATCTTGTCGTCGTGAACACAGTAGGTGAGGTCCACCAGAAGTTCATCACAAGTGTTGCAGGTGAAACACTTTGGATGCCACATCATACTATCAACGAATTTTGGAGCCACCACAGCCATATCTCCCTTTGGGATACGTTCATCACAATGTACACACTGAGTACTCTGCGCAGCATCCTTAATGTAGCCTGCAAAAAAACACAGTTACTTGTTTTAAGCATCTTAAATCACGATCAACACTTCATTACATACCAATGTCTAAGGCGATTTCGTTTCTTGCCGCAACGAAATCTTCATATGAGGCACGATGTTGTGGTTCCACGTGTTTGCAATAGTCCAAGGAGAGATCCTGTTTCGGTAACTGCAACATTATTTGTTGTTCACGATAGCGTTCTCCTGTTGAACCAAGTTTAGGAACTTTCTCCTGAGGGATCTTATCAAAGTAACGTTGGACCTTCGATGATGTCATTATACCTGGTGGCACCCAGGTGTAACCCAATTGTCGTGGATCTGATTCCCAATGAGTTGGCGAAATACTCTTGAAACCAAGGCGTTCGCGTACCGATGTGACCTGTTCCTGGTAAATGGCATGCGCTTCGCGCGGACACTTGCATGATTGACAAGTTTTTCTGTAATGAAAATCGAAAATGAAAATTTTAATATCCTGACCGATGATGATGGAATTCCAATTAGCTGGTGCAGCAGTATGATACTAAGGCTAAAGGATAGGACGATGGTGGCCTCATTACGAGAAGTTAATTAAGCCGCCCCCAAATGTGTAATACTTTTCAAAGGTATCGTGTTAGATAATGTATCTGCTTTCGGGTTCAAATTGATTACGAAACATTTAAGGATGAAGTAATGACACCGCAAACAAATTGGTGACACACTTTGGTGTTAAATGATCCGGTTAGAGAATTTAATGAGGCAGGATTAAGGGGTTTCTACCTGATGTTATACCTGCTAAAAGGGCTTAATTGAGTTTCCAGGCGAAAGGATTAAATGTCCTGTGATGATAGTGGGTGTCAACATAAGGGACGCTAGCATTTTATGTGCAATTTATCTCCGAGTTACTTGTTGAGTTTTAGTTTTTATTTTCATATGAATAAAAGCTCTAAAATACTGGGAAATAGATAAGCTTTCGTGGTTTGTGTCTGGGATACAACGGACCAGTGGTGAATAGAAATAACTTTGGCTTTTTAAATTTAATTTGTCCCTGTCGTGGTCGGCGAAGTCATTATTTAAAACGTCTGTGGATAAAAGTATATTGGGCGTGTGAAGGAAGTACTATAGGAACAGATGCGGTTAAGGTTCCAGATTTTCATATTTAAAGCTTTCCTAGTAATGTTTACGCTTGCAGCAATATCTGCTTTTGAACAGGCTAATAATAAAATTCTTGGAATAAAGTTGCACCAGCCATCATCAAAGCGTTTCGATGCACAAGGATGTAAGGAAAATTGTTGCTTATTTTCCAATGCCATAGAAAGCCATTTTAAACCATAACAAATTTTTCTTCATAGACGATAAAGGCAAATCAAGAAAATAAAATAACAGAAAATAAATTAATTTGCCAACATTTGCAAAGTTCAAAGGTATTTAGAACACAATTCAGATATGTAATAAAATGAATTTGGATTTGTGAATACAAAGTACAAGTAACGGACTTGTTATGACGATTAAATCGTATTAAGAAGATAATGCATCGAAGCAGCTCTCTCACAGTATTAAGGTGTTTTTAAGAGAAAGAAAAAATATTGCATCGAACTGTGTCGATCTTCGATAAATTGATTGATAGATTGATGATTTTTAAGCTTCACTCCGTGAGGACGCAAACCGGAAGGGAGTGATTCCCAGACAGATACGTATATCCAAATGTGTTTAACTATTGATTTCCATTATATTTGGAAAACGAAATTTATTACGAGGAAATTTAAAAAGTTCTTTCGGTTTTCCTCAGTTGGATCAACCTACTGTTTCCCTCAATGTTTCATTCCGCACGAACGAGTTTTACTTTTGCTCGATAATCTGATTAGGTATACATATGGGTGTCAGCAACCGGGGTTGGTTGGTTGGTTGGTTGGTTGGTTGACCAGAAAAGATCCATTGTGCTGCCGTTAAGTAAGGTGGGTTCTCTTGGAACCATCTACTCCTTTTTATGAAGGAGCTAATATTAGTCGTGCAGGCGGTATTCAGATCATTGAGAGCCGGGGTTAAAACTCTTAAAGAAACTGTACGAACCGTCACAACTTGCTTTCTCGTACTACCAACACATTTACGGTATATTTGTCGAAGTCAGAGTTAGTAACTCGCAACTACCTCGAGGTCTTGCCGAAATTCATCCAATTTGACTACAAATGTATAAAATCTCGAGAGATAGAAAGTCTCTGAAGTCTACTTCGCTAGGTTTTATTTAAGGCAACTGGGATATCGACATAACCTGAAATTACATCAGGTCAGGGCTTCTACATATTGCAAATTCAGAATCTTTTGAACAAAATTTAGTGCGGTCGTTCTCAATTAGTGCTTTGTTAAGAAATTTAAACCACAATTATTACATTTTCTTTTTCATATTTCGACCTTGCACAGACAGAGTGCTCTTGTACGATGTTCTTAATTGTCCTTATGATAAGTTGAACTATTTTAACTGAATTTGAAATCAGACGGATACGCCTTTAATGGTAAAACTATGCAGAATGTGTATGTTAAACAGTTTTATGTAAAAAGATTACTAAATCCAAATTAGTATCATTAGCATCCTAACATTTGATGGCACTAAAAGGAATGACGTAAACGCTAAATCAAGGAAGAAAGAGACCGTTCGCTTGTGCGTAGTCATTCAATTTTTTTAATGGAATGAATGAATTTTTAATGGCACTGCGCAGCTAGCCGTGAGTCGTTGGGATTAAAATCCATTTTTCATGTTTTTTTTTTTTAATTTATAAACAAAATTTGGAGTATATTTTATTATTGGTGTTATTAAACGCATTTAAAACCACATGCTTTGGCTCGTTGAACACTTTCAAACAACGTCCAGGATAATATGATAGCTTACCTTACAATGAGATCATATAGTTCCTGTTTATCGAATACTTTACAATAAGCGTGCAATACTTTTAGGCAAGCATATCGCATTCCAGTCCAGGGGATCTGTGGTCCAGCCATAGCCTCCCACAGGGGACACTCGGAATGGCGGTCTAAGTCGATCATTTTCACCATTTTCTGTCACACATTCGAAATTTGAAATTATATAGCACTAAACGTCATTACTATAACTAATACTCGTAGTACGTAGTTCACTGTTATTTTTAACTTTTATTATCTTTATTTAACTGAATCGATTAATTTTGTTTGATTTTAACCGAATGGCGTCCTCGTCTCGACTGCAAAGTGAAAATCTATTTTCAAAATCACATTCTGTCCGAAATGAGTAAATACTAGTAAAACAAATGAATTTGATTGTTTATTGCGTATACAATCGGCGGCGGTTCGTCGATTGGTGCCTATCTCTCTGTGATGTTTGGTTTTCCCTTCTTATAGAGTTTTTATAATCGTTTTTGTTGTGTGGGGCCACGGTTTTTGGAAAGCTCACGCCAAATAATGTTTTCTAATTGAAAATTATTGTTCGATAGGAGATTCGTGGGGTGGTTTTCTTAGAAGAAGCCACATGCTAAATCCAACGACGACGTCAGACGTTTTCATTACAAAGGGAACACGAAGCGAATACAATAAAAATGCCGGTAAAAGTTAAATATACATTTTATATATTTTTTCTGTTGTACATACGTATAAGTATTATGTTATTTTCTTTCCTTGCTTCTTTTTTTAAGTAATACTGTGTTTAGTAGAAAAGTTAAAAATAAAAAAAAAAAAACAACTAAATCGGAAGTAAAATAGAAAGGTGTAGTTTTAAATGTTTAATTGACGATTTGATTGATTTATTGTTATTATTTATTTCGGTTTTGTTTTGTTTCTTTTCTTCGCCTAGTTTTATGAATAATTGCGGTCAATGTTTACGTTGAAACCGTATCGTTTGTTCTAATCATCCCTAATTGAATTTAAAAAGAATATCAAATGAGAGTAGGGGTGCGCACTAAATGACCGTGACATGGAGAGTAACAGTGGGGCTTTGAGAGGGTTAAATTTTTTCTTTATCGCCTCTTCTACCTTGATTCGGTATAATTTTATTAGTCCACATATTAACGTAGCTTACGATGTGACATAGTCTACCAAATTGGTATTTTTGATTATATAAGTATGCACATATGTATTTATAAGCAATCGATGCACTTGAAAACGTAAAACAAGTAACAACCTGGCAACTATATCTCAATATGGATCTGCTTGCATTAATAACTGGTAAATAATGGGTTTTTCAAACGAACGCAATGGTTGTGTTTCCTATTACTTAATTCAAATTATCAAAAGGCGATCTATATAGCATATGAATTGAAAAAATCTTAACCTTTTTGGTTAAAGATAGGTGTCAAATTTTGTATAAGGACGAACTGCTCTCATGAAAAAGTATGCAATAGTACAAAGTATTGAGCTTTGCAATAATGTTCTTATTTTAGGCGAGTGGTGATGTTTTACTCGTAACTATAAACCTCAAATATCAAGTCAATTTATTAGTACTGACTTACATATTAATATTCCATTAAGAGAAATTAATAGCTGGTAGACAATGTATTTATTTATTGACTTTAATAAAAATGGAAGGTATGTTTCTAGCATAAGGTCTGGGAAAGATTACACTAACTTAAAGTTTTAACGCATTTGTTATTTAGATTACCAGAGAAAATGAAAAGGAAATTTACATAATTCATAAATGATCGACTAACTCTGTAGACTCCCATCTTCAGATAGTTTACAAGGAATATTGTTATTATTATTCTACAATCGTTTACGCCTTACGTTGGCGAATTGAAATGCGTTCCGAAGGGCTATGAGTTGTTTAAACCAAAAAATATAGAATTAGAAATGATGCAAATGAAATGTGATAAAATTATAAAATTTACTTTTTGGAACAACTAGGCACATAGGTAGTCGCCTTGTTTAGGTTTCAGGTTTACTACTTGTTTGGAACGATACTGCTAGGATATCTCATACCTTTCGGGAATCTGTCTTTTCCAGAGACTGGAGTAGAATCTTTTAAGTGACATAATAGATGTGGAGTAAGGTGACGGTTGATTGTTCTCTATGTTTCTCAATGGCATTCTTATAGCAATTTAGTTCCCATAATTTACTTGCCGTATGCTGTAAAATTATTTTGGTTAATTTTTATTCGTGCTATAAGAAGGAGGAGTAGCAACACAAAACTAAAACTACGATTTTAAATAGCTAAACCTTGATAAACTTCTCATAAGGTATCGACTCTAAAAAAGTTTTATTTTTTTTAACCAGCTAAAGTTAAATTTTGTATCAATATTATTTGAAGTCAGAAAATCACATCATAAGCAGTCATTTTGTCATATACATTTGTATGTATAGAACGATCCAAAACTGAGACACCGAAACAGTTGACGTAAAACAAATTATATTTCCTAAACTTAAACTCATTCGACAAATAAGAGATCAAACCGTAATAAAATAATTCGGAAGAAAATAGGTCAAAAACCGCAAAACATGTTTACAGATTCTGTAATCAGTTCAAGAACATATGAGACATCAAATACCATCCTCATCTCATTTCCGAACTATTCTATTCAAAGCTAGAGTACGAATCTCACCAAATTTTCAGTGGGTCCAAGCACAGTAGTTCAGTTCAAAACACTTATAATAATAGTAATCACGTGAATAAAAAAGAAATGTCTGAAGTTTGTTACTAAAAATTTGTTAAGCAAATTGTGTCAATTGTGGGCGCCGTGTCTCAGTGCTTAGTGCGTTGGGCTGTGGAGCAAGTGGTTCGAAGGGCGAGAGTCTGACAACATTCGTTTATCTGTCAAATGCATACGTATAAGGAAAAGGCAAAACGAAATCGAAAGAACAATGGCTTAAGAAACTCAAGGTTTATTTTAGGAAACTTAGATCTATCAACTCGTAAGTAAAAAGAAGGGAAAATTGTCTAGTTCGTCGATAAATCCGTATAAGATACAGAATTCATTTCATTTTAATGCGCAATCCTGCAAAATTAGCTTTAATTTCCTTAACATTCTAATCGCAGACAAAACTCACAAAGAAATAAAAGAAAAAAACAATATTTCTTTTCATTACCGCTACTTACATATGTATGTACATGCAGAAAAACTGTGATCATTTTCAAAATTAAGAACATACGGATAAACTTTAATTCATTCGAATAAGGTTATGAAACCCCCTTTGTAACGTTTTCAGCCAAATTCTAGAGGATTTATAATACTTATTTAGTCTCAGTACGTCAACTATACAGAAAAAATATATAGTGTTAAACTTCTGTCCCAAGTAAATTATGTTATCTGTGGATTGAAAGAAAATTGCACAACAATTATAGTCATTGCGAATAGTCGATGTGTGTGCATATTCATATGTGTGCATACTAAGCATAGTAAGTCAATGATGGAAATAATCAAAGAATTTGTGATCTACAATTTTAGCCGGAGAATATGATTAATTGTTCATTAAAACACAAGCCTAAGGTCGAAATTCTTTTAAAAAATACAGAAATCTTGTTTTATTTTCTGCCCATTTTTCGTACTTAATGCTCCTTTACGGTTTTTTTTTCCATACAAATAAACCTGTCACTAAAATACTTTGAAAACCACAATCCATACTTCATCAAAATTGAAAATGGGAAGTGTGGAGGTAAGTTATGACATACATACAGATGTATGTAGGAAGCGTTACCTACTTTTTTGTCAGTTTGTCGTTTCAAATGTTTATCTCAAAAAGTCGCCCCAGAATCCGAAACGTGCGGAATGTAATTCAGTGTTAATTAATTCAGACTTGAGATACAATATTTTTTATAAAATTCGTCCAAACTAAGTGTACATATCTATTTTTTCTGTTTGCCACTAACCGTGTATCAATATGAACATACCCTACAGCGACCGACTTAAAAAAAATACATATATGTACATAAACACATGTTTTCCTTTTGCGCACAAACAGGTGAATATCCAAATTTATGGTTTTCAATTCGCCACATGAGGAGGTGTGGATTGATGCACAATCTAATCGATCTTCAGTCGGCATCTGAGAAACCCAACTAAATATTTCTTTTTATTTAATGAAAATAAAATAAATTAATTTTATGTGAATTATTAGAACGTTGAGGTATGCCGAACGCAATGTGTCTTGGAATAATTAATTAATCATTCATTAATTTACGGGGCAGATCCGATGTGAAGTGCTGATGCCACTTGATGCGATAGATGATCTTCTGTCGAAGGGGATGAACCTGGGAAGTATTTTTAGATGAACTCCTCGGCAATCGGTTGAATGTTGTGTTTTATTTTCTCTGACTGAGGTGTGAATGCGTAGATTAGAATTAGATCGTAAAATTATTTTTAAATTCTTATTTCATGTGTCGTAAATCAAATATTTAGGTGGTATATGCGAAGTCTTTTTGCTGTTTCTAAAATTAAGTCAATAGGTGGGAAGTGGTGATGAAATTTCAAACACCGGACCCCATTAGCTTTGGTGCTGTAAATGGGAAAACAGGTGTGACCGTAAAATAAAATGTCAATCACATCGGAATTGAATGATGGAATTGTGACAGCACGTAATGGATATTACTACAAATGCTGTCATATGATGCGTGGTGTCAAGAATCATACACTTGGGCATGATATGTGCGACAGGAGAGTAGAACGTTTCAAATTATTCCAGGCGAGGACTTTAGAATGTAAGGAATCTTGGCTGGTCGTCAGGCTGCTTTTCCCAATTCAGGAAATAGTTCTGAATAGGTTCTGTGTAAAATAGTATTTTCGGTGAGGAAAGGAAGCTCTAGTTACCTTTTTCAATAAAAGATTACCTGGCGCCCCTTGTGTTCCAACCCAAGGAACAAATTCCCTACGTTTAATTTTTATCCAGAACCCACCCCAGCTGAGCGGTCGGGAATCTCCCCATCTCATGTGTTGTTTGTTGTTTGAGTTCCTCCAGTTTTTTTATTTAATTTAATTCCCCCCTGTTGTAAAACCCCCCTCATTAAAGTCGCGCGAAGTAATTCAACCCTCAAATCAGGAACACAACAATTGACGCCCAACGTGGGGCTCGAGAAATAAAAAAAAAAATAAAATCTTTGATCTGTGGTGCAGTGGTTTTCAGTGTCTGTGATCAGGGAAGAGTCTGATTTTTTTTCTTTTGTTTGAGTTTATTTACTTTGTTTTCTTTTTATCCCAAGTGTCTAGGTATTCGGCCCATTCATCCCCCTATCCCGGCATCCAGCTCTTAAGGAATACCTGTGTATCCAGCGACAGGTCATCGAGGGATGGTCTTTCAATACCAAAATAAACCAGGTTGTGTTACCTGCTCCATTTGGTAAATCCATTACCTGCTTTTAGTTTGGTGTTTTAGAGTTACGAAATTTGCATTTTTTCTATTTTTTCAGTATTCAGTATTTTTGTACTGACTGCCTCCGGTAATTCAAGTTTTCAAAACGGATCTAAATACTTTGTTCTATATTGCCTAACTGACGATTGTAAGATGTTCCATAATATGTTAGATGTGTTAATAAATGTTATTACATTTTAAACAAGTATGTATGTAGTTTATCACGTCACAGGTTTATGGAACCCAGCGCCTAGCTTGTTACAACCATTTTGTTACGCGTTTTATATTCTATACACGAATTAAAGATACCTACTGTTTAATTTTGTATCCAAAGGAAATTGGTTATTTGAGAACCTTTCTTATGACATTTTCACACTCGCCCGACGAATTTTGACCCGCCCAAAATTGATTTTTTGATTAAAATAATTTCGAATCCCGAACAGTGAAAGTACAATGTCGAAGAATTTGAATTATAATCTTCGAAGCAATATTATCTGATTCGCAAATACACTGGAAACATTAGAAACTTTGTTTTCGATAAACTTACCAGAAACTTGGATTTCCCCTGACCGTGCAATAGCAAAAATTGCCGAACCCTAAATTTTCCTTTCCGTGGATGAGCACGTGGCTGTCAACTGTCTAAAAGTGTCTACCTACTTATAAGAGTGTGTAAGTGAGGCCCCCATTTAATTTTGCTGGTAAGTCAGAATACATTCAAGCTTCTAGGTGGAAATAGAGCAATCTAAGTTTGGTGGAGCGAATCTGTCAAATGGATCGAAGATTGCCGTCTAGTATAGTTAGCCTATGATGGACCTATCAAATTGCGCAATGTCAAGTGGACTAACAGCCCCATCTCTTATTAATTTTGCACACAAAAAATCACTGCATTCAAATAACTATGTACATACATACATATGTGAGCAATGTTGTTGCATGTGAATATGTAGATTTTACGATTGAAATATCGAATTTTCTGATTTCCTTTTTGTGAACGGGGACGAACACAACAAGAAAGGACAATTCAACTCGGACGTTCCGTTCTCAAATTATGTGCGGTCTTACGTACGACACTCTATTTTATATAATGTAATATGTTGATGTTATTCATTTTTGTTCTTAGAAGCAGTAATATAAAAAAGACTACAGTAGTATACAAAAGACTACAGTGGCGAATTCCTTATGCGATGAGCTCATTTTGAGCTGTTATCAACTCTTCCAAATATAAATTTCACATCACCTTCTAACTTCTATTCTCCTCCTCCAGTGGTAGTCATTGCTGTAATGCTCTAATTCACTGATAAGGACTACATTCGAGTTTTTTTTTCATTCCCGTTCCATTAGTTTACCTTTCTAATCTGTAGGAGGGCCAGTCATTCACATTTTTCAGGAATGACATCATCGAAACTAAACACTTGGCATTTATCATTTAGCTTCTTTTTTTTAATGGTATAAACTGTCTTCAGACTATCAGTACTGATAGCTAAGTGACCAAATGGAGATTATGGGGAGGTTATAAGGTTTTAGCAAAGCATACCAACCCTAATTTGATAAATACATAGTAATATTCTTATATTCTTCTGCCCATAGTTATTAAAGCACCTGTGACTTGGGTAATATTGTTGAGTGTGAGTTTGCATTTCGATTTAATTTTTCTTTGTTTTTTCTTGTCAGATGGATGGAGTATGCAATATTGACCGACTTTTACGTTAGTTTGGTATGTCAGATAGAATCATAATATGTACTTGGAATGTATTTAGAAGGAAGTTATATTTTGGTAGGGAACCCGGCTCTCTACAAAATGAAATTGCAATATATGTACATATGTATGTATGTACACGAAAGGTTCCAAAACCAGTAAGGATACAGACTCCAGAGATATAGACCTGCAAGTAAACCAGATGTTTAATTTAAAAAGAGACTTGAGAGTTGAGTTGGTTGGTGAGCTGGGTTGCATTTCGGCTCTTTTAACGAGAATCTAAAAATCTTATACGAAACACGGACTTGTATATATATATATATGTATATATAAGAATATTTCATATCTTATCTTTGAACGCCTTTGTTCGCATTTTCATTCAAACACAAGCTCATAAAAGCTGAGTAAAGTCAAGTCAGTCCAACTTTTTGGATGGTTTCCAATTTTTTAATTTTGTTCGATATTTTCACAGTCGATGATCGAGTTACATCATCATCGGATTGTGATCTTTGGATTACATAAGGTATCATACACATCACTGGATCAGAGTCGGTATTTATTGACCGAATTCTCGCGAAGAGGAGCAAATTCTAGGTCTTATTGTCAACTATCACACCGCATTTCCCATATGTGAGTTCTTAAACTTTCTCATGTTACAAATTCGAAATGTACTGGCACAATCACTCAAACTAGTATTCACTACAAGCGCCACATACTCGTAATTACATCATACCTTCAAAAGCAAAGCAAACACATTAGCCATCTTATCATCTAATCCTACTGCAAAATAATTATCATTTATCTCTACCCAACTGCAATTTGTTTATTCGAAGCCTTGTAGAACAAATATTTAAATAAACTATCTCGCTGCCTCAGATTGTAAAAGAGCTTATTATCATGAGCAATTATCGTCCCGCAATTGGTAATCACTGTGCTTAAAAAAAAACTATAAACAGGCATTTATAGCTTTCAAGGTTCACCTGAGCGCACAAATCCGTGCTATCAGTGTTGTCGTTTTTGTTTTTTTTTATTCAAATTTAACGACCAAATAAAAATCAGAACCAAAAAAGAATCAAAATCGAATTAAACTCTGGGTTAAGTGCGTGTGATAATGTTTGAGTTTTATGGGTTTTCTGTTCAAGTTAACACTCAGCATGAACAGTTTATCGCATATCAATTGAACGCCTAGAAATCCACAGGGAACAGACTCACTTCGAGTAGCGTGGCGTAAATTGAACCCTCATCTTCCTAAATCAGATGTGCGGTTCTCCTTTTTTTTCTTTATTGGCGACAAATTAAAAATAATTGCGGCAAATACAATTTATTTATGCGTATCCCCAGAAGATGAAGAGACGGGAGCGGTGACAACGTCGCTGGCAGCTGTCCGTACTAATCGTGTTGAATGTATCACCTAGTGGGGGATACATTTGGTAGTATGGAAACAGTCTATACTGAATATTTAACTTGGTGTGAGGTACATACTTTATCTTGTTTTAACGAACTATAGCAAGTGCAATTGGAATGTGACATACATTTCGAGAGTCGCGTATTCGGTTTATTTTACATATGCGCTTAGTGTTGCGATTGGCTAATTGAACTGTAATTTACACAAAGATGTGTTAATTTAACAATGTGTATATGTAATAAGAAAGAAACTGTTTAATGAATGGTTAGTGAAATCCCTTGATAAAGCGAAAAGCAAAGCTGAGGATCTTAACAAGATTTCATTCTGTATATTTCCCTTAAATGATTCATGCTGTCGGTTCCATAAATAAAACATGCAGCCATGAACGGAGACTGTGTCGATTGACTTTTTTATCTTCTGTCAAATGAGTTTCATTGACCTTTCATATGCGCCAGACGTGAGGTAGTAGAATACCTACATACTTTAAATATGGGATAGTAAAGGATATAATGCAGAGAACGAAACAATATCAAAATATTGGAAATGAAACTATTTGGCAAGAACACTTTAACTGTCAATATTCTGCTGGTAGACAATATTTCTGATGACTTATCTTGGAAACAGGCCTTTAAACAGCTCTCAGAAGAATAAAGTTCAATAATTTAAATAAATTCTTCAAAGACTGCATCATCTTCGCCGTAAATTAACTGATATCATTCTAAATTCACTGACATTCCAAGTAAAATACAGAAGACGTGAATACAAATTGCTTATATGATCTCTATAAGAAAATATACAGAAATGTACAAACAACGTTGTATCATTGAAAAAGAATGTAGCAAACACTACTGGTTTACCTATACCAATCGGCTACGGCTAGGTTCTGGTTCCCCGTCGTAAAAAAAAAAACACTAATGGAAAATATACGAAAAAAAAAAGATTTGAAGTAACTAACTTTTATGAAATGCATTACTCCTGACCATTACGAGAAATATATTGAACAAAGACACAGCGCTTCCAAGAAGCTTTTGGACTACCAATGTCCATGTAACATGTAAACAATATCGCAAGATTTTTATGAATATCATATACTAGATTTTGCCTTGAATTTTTACAGTATGTATTGCTAAGTACTATTAAATTTTCACTTCCGCACGGCATTAAGGTCATTCTATTAGCTAGGAATTTTCGTAGTATCCCACAACATTAAGCTTATTGATGTATACATATGTATGTATGTAAGGATTGATATTGTTATAATTAATATAGTGATATAAAAGCGAATGTTAGATACGAGTTGTTTCCAGAGAAATAATATTTAAACTTAAATATTACTAAGCAAGATTACAGTGGGGGGTTTGTAATTAAGTTAGAAGTTTACTAAAACATTCCAAATGTTGGCATATTTATAGATAATGTTGATATAGATGTTAACTGATAAAATAAAAACGGCTTTAAATGCAATACTTATTTAATGATCTAATTTGTAATTCTAGTACATTTTAAAGTACGTTGATACCGAACGATAAATTTAAAAAGTCCATAAACAAAAAATAAATAAACTTTAATGAACAAATCACTTTAGGAAGCATATTTATTTTAAGCAATCCATCAGACAGTTACAAATTATATGTGATACACATTTACGATCGGTTTAGAATAAAATATTAACTCAGCGAAATGTCCTCATAAAACATCGCAAATAATTCATCTAGAACGGACACAATTTTTATTAACTCCCACCGCCAGTTGTTTGACACATAAAATTCATTTTTCATATAATAATAGAAAATAAAATGTTCTTTAACCTTCACCAATAAGCATAATTAATTTCAATGAAAATTAGATAAAGGCAGGGGAACGTAGAACGTTACACTGAATCTAAATATTGTCCTTGCATAAGAATCTTCGTAAAGTTCAATTCGAACTCATTTTTCGTTAGAAAATCTTTTTGTTTTTCAAGAAGTGTTTTTACCCTACTTTGCTGAAACAAAAATGTAATTACCACTTTGTGAATGTTTGACAACAGAATATACCTATGCAAGGTAACACAATATGTAAGGAAATTTCAGTTTTAGGGCTTGTACTACAATTGACAGACTAATAAATAAAAGAAACTAACTAGGAATAATATTCAGCTCATTAAGGACCATGTCCTTTAAGGCGATAAGTTGAGTAGTAGATTAAGAGAAAAGGACAGTGGAAGGATATAGAATGAGGTGACAGTACGCGTTTATTATAATTCTTTGCAGTCTTAAATTTTACGATAATTCATTCAGTTATAGTGAACCTAATCAAGGTACAACAATGATAAGTATCCTACATTGCGTTCAAGAGAGGAAATTTGGATAAAAATTCACTGATTGGTGGAGTAACATCAAGATAAATTAGAGGATCGGACGAACATTATGGTCGAAACCAAGTCATTGAAATGCCATTAATAGATCTCATTAGAGAGTATTAAATGGAGAATGAAAAACCGAAAGGTTTGAGACCCATAACCGTGCACATATGTAGTTGCAGCAAATATATACAAATATACTTATGCACTTACATAGAAGATGTTACAGTCCGAGGTGCGTCTAGGCTTGGATAACTTTAGTCATACATACATATGTATAGCACTACCTTACTAATGCATACTACGTACAGCAATGTACGAAAGTGATAAAAAAAAATCGAGGAACGAATGGATTTGAAGCTTTGAAAGAACCAATGAAGAGTTGACAGGAGATCAATATACTAGGACGCATTGAGGGATTGCGTTCATATAGCAAAAGTTCTATTCAGAGAACTTGTGACAATTTTATCTGTGTATCATCTCATCACAAATAGTACGTTTGTAAAACATAAAACGGCCCTGCCTAATCTCTGATCTCATCCACCGTAACACACACCAAATATTGTAAAATCGAGATAAGGCGCAGGATGATAATAAAAGAAACCTTAGGGATATACATACATATGTATACAATCCAATTAACTAATGCTATTATGTCATTTATTTTGAACAGATATCGCATTCAACTTTTGAATCCTATTATTACTACGAAGCACTCTAATGTTGCAAAATAAGAGATCAGGTTGCACATTAAAAAGAGTAAACAAAAACGTGTCCAAAAAAAACCCCA
Organism: Xylota segnis; assembly: GCA_963583995.1. Lineage (NCBI taxonomy): Eukaryota > Metazoa > Arthropoda > Insecta > Diptera > Syrphidae > Xylota > Xylota segnis. Next base: position 27,291,596 of record OY757238.1, read on the forward strand.
TCCGATGGAATATTTTGCAATAAACGCAACTCCAAAAACATCCTTTACTGACATAAAGGCTGCCTTGGTCGCCTCACATAATGTTTTGCATCGCTTCAAAATAGTTGGCCAACTATTTAGAAGAACTTTCACCAAAGGGTGAAAGATACAATGTAAAGTATCAATTACCAACCGTAAAGAATGTTGGAGGTTCGGTTATGATCTGTGCATGTTTTTCACGATCTGGAGTTGGACCAATTTTTAGGATAGATAGAATAATGGATCGGTATAGTTACTTGGAAATACTACAAAACATTATGCTTCATTATACTACAAAACATTATGCTTCCATATGCTGAAGATGAAATGCCAATTGAGTGGATTTTTCAGCAAGACAACGATCCGAAGTATTCTTCTAGGTCGGTAAAAGATTGGTTCCAACAGGGAAAACTTAATATTTTAGAATGGCCATCTCAATCCCCGGATCTTAATCCTATAGAACACTTGTGGAAATACATAAAAAGACAAGTTCGAGCCAAACAAATTTTTAATAAGAATGCGATTTATGAAGAAATTGTACATGAATGGCAATACATCCCAGCTTCATTTTGTTAGAAGTCGATGGATTCCATGGAAAGGAGATGCAGATCAGTTCTCAAAGCAAACTGGGAAGCACTAAAAATTAACAAAAACACTTGTTAAAAACACTGAGAAGTAAGCATTATTTTTATGAAAAACTACATGTTTCCATACTTTTTTCCGTACGTTTTACTATATGAAACTTTTTTCCGACACTGTATGTACATATTAAGTTCTACGTTTAGATCTTCCTTTATATTTTACATGTCTTGATGTTTATCATGCACATGACATCAACATTTTTTGCAAAGATGACTGTGTACCAGAATGGGTGCAGTAACTAACACTAGATAAATCGGGCCGTTAGATAGCTGCATGAAATTAGAATGAAATCATTTTGAATGATTTAACGTAGGAAAGATCGCCGAACACATACATACATATGTACATACATACATACTGTAAACTTGTCCATATCAAGGGACAACATTCGGCGTACAACCGCCTGTATTTAAATACAAATATCTAACATACAAACCAGTAAATACCGCCCAGTTAATACCGACCTCAGTTACCTATATGCTTTAGCATTTAAATCTAATCAATTTCGCTGAGTAATATCCTGGACTGACACACAATTAATCATGGGAACGCAATTTTATTACTCTATATGAAGGCACTTGCGAAACAAAGAGAGCAAAAAAAAACTTTGGATAAGCACTAACGCACTGAGTAGTAAATTGTACGCGTAGTCAACAATTCCCTCGCGACTCACGGTTCAAGATTTCGCCATACATAACGCAATCTCAGTATTCATTTATCCAGAAGTTTGCCGCTTCGTACCAAGCTGTATTTGTACATTTATCAGCCGCTTTTGTTTCATGAGGTTGTTGTTTTAGCATGCAATTTGCTTAAGTAAATAATGATAGTACACGAGTTGAGTGTAATTGTGAGTCATGACGAATTTCCGTCGAACCGAATCACCTACACTCCAGCTGATCAGTCTAACTCAATACGCATATCATCATCTCATCAAAGTCTAGACCTGTTGCGGCAAACGCCGATGTGATGGAAAAAATGCTCACAAATCTAATTACTTTCAATTGCCAGGTCATAGATACATCACACAGAGCCCGCAAAATGTATACACAAATAAACAATCAAACAGCGTGATGCTAGCGCTTCGAGGTAATAAATCAAAAAAATTATTAAAAAGATACATATGTACTTTTTTGTGTTACAAAATCACTTAATTCAAAAAGGCATTACTGACACTGATTTACAACACCATTAGTATCAATCTACAGAAACAGTGCACTGTACGAAAATCTCTCGAGACACGTCCTTGTCTTGCGGACTATACACGACAGCGCGGCACACTATATTTAAACAACGACGACGACGACGACGACGAACATACAGACAACAGGCAACCAATCCGTTCCACAATCAAATTCTAACTGAGGGCGCTCCAAATGACAAATCCCCAATCCAATTTTTTCCCCCACATGGTCGCATTTTAATCGTCCGTCTGCTGTACTACACACAGTACTCGATACTTTCTGCCTGTTTTGTATCGCACAGCGACAACAGCGTCGTCGTCATAGACTGGCCTTATCTTTTGTTTGCCGACTCCGACACACACGGAGAGGGTTTCCATCCTACCGCAGCTGATTGGCCTTTAATTTGAAGCTTTGAACTTGAAGAGAATTCTCTACAGTACAGGTTGAGGAAGCTTCGACGCGGACAGTATCAGACAGATGAATTGGATGGAATGGAGATAGGTGTCTGTAAGATGGCAAATATTGTGTAGAAGCTTTAAGTATATTGTGAAGGAGGAATTCAGCTTTCTATGTATTGTGAATATTTGTAAACAAAGAAAGTAACTATATAATGAAGCGGTGCAAACAAGGAGCAACAATCGTTTTAGCAGGTGTTTAGTGTTTGCAGATTCTTAGAAACTACCGGCACGCTATTTAAGATAAATGTACAAATCGAAATGGAATTCGAATATACCGTTTTCTTGTTTTGGCCTTGTATTCAACGCGATTATTCGGTTTGGATGGGAGCATTACAGTAAATTTTCAATTAAGACATAACTACTGTGTATTTAAATAAAATACAGAATAAATGAGGAATCGGACTGGGATGTAGTTTATATGACTGTTTGCAGTAATCGATTGTTTGGAGCCACGTTGCCACCACTCTTCCGCACATATCGGCCTTAACATTGGCAATTTCGCGGTTGATATTGTTCCTGAGCTCCTCTGATGTTTTTCGGCTGTTGGATTAAACCAACGACTCAATGTAGCCCCAAAAAAAGGCCAACGGCCTTAAATCACATGTGCTATACGACCATTCAACTGGACCATTTCTCGAGATAACACGATTACCGAACTTTCCATTCAATAGATCAATTGTTTCACCAGCTGTGTGGCATGAGAGACCTTTTTGTTTGTACCACATATCACTGATGTTAAGTCCATCTGGCCAAAAATAGTGTTCCAAAGAGGCACGATAGCGAACTTCATTGACCGTAAGCCGCCGAAATACGGTCCAAACAGCGTGCGTTGGATGTGAAGGTCCAAGTGGTAATAATAGAGTCTCTTGAACGACATGTGAGTTAGTTGCTGTGCAATAACATTGGTTTTTTCATATTAACAAAGCCATTAAGCTAAAAATGATCTTCAAAGATAAATTTTCAATAAAATTCAAAATTTTCTGAAAATTTTTACAGAGTTCATCGGAATAGTTTCGGCACTTCAAATGATCAAGAAGCTTCAGTTCTTGAGTAAATTTGATATTGTGAAGGTGTAGGCCAAGATTCTACCTACATATACATACAAACATATATATCTACAGGTACACCAGAATCTCGGCAGAAAACAGTGATAATCTTTTTTTTTGTCAGTCAATAGGTGCCTATATTTTAAAACTTTATCCTTATTGTTCTTTGAACTCATAGTATGATATATATAGTCATGCTGTGGTTTCTCCGCATTGGAAAAGCAGGATCATTATGATATGTACATACATATGTGCATACCGGGTAACAAGGCTAGAAATACTATATTGGTGGGTTTCACTGCACCTCTGAAATATTTGGTGGCGTAAAAATTCTTTAACAATGTTGTTCAGGAACTTTCTGAGACTTATCTGGCTTTAAACCTTTTTGTTTGCTACAAAATTTTATACAATAAGTCAATAAAGGAAGCCTGTGCTTCATAGTATGTTGGCCAAATGTAAAAGACAGTTCAAAACTAATAATCATTTGTATAGAAGAAAGGTTATCAAATATAACTTGTAACAATCCCTTTATCTATGATAAAAGGTTACTACAATCAACTACTGTTTTATTTTAACAAAAAATTGAACTGACATATGAGGACATATACCAATATACATATGTATGTACATCAAAGTGAAATAAATAATTCAAAGAATTGTTACGATTGGTGAATTAAAAGCAACAAAGGTTTTTGAAGTTCAAAAATCATAAAAATACAAATTCCAAATATGTCATCAATGGGGTATAGTGCTTCAATCAACGGGTATTTTCTTCGATTTTCTGCTTTATACATAATATTTTTTCGGGAGCGTCTGTGATATGCATGTACATACATATGCACATAGAATAATGAGACAATAACCCCAGTTTTGTAGATCCTGACTTGCTATACTTTGAAAGCGATTAAAATATATTTATATGTTCAGATTTCCGAGGAGTGAATTTTCAAAAATGAAAGAATGAAAATGTTCGTCCGATGAACAATAAGGTTCTGAGTGATATTAATTGGTTTAAATATCGTATTTCCAGAAATTGCTTCATTTAGACGTTTGAAACACCCTCCTAGCAAGAGCCATCAAATTCTCTTTCGATGGACAGTAAACAGTAAAAAACGAGTCGACAAGAGTACTGCTGCATTGATAGACCTGAGCTAATCGTGAATTCTGCAATCAGGAATGTCGAATGTTCCTCAAAAGGTTAAAGTAGCAGAAACCAACAAGAAATTCATATAGTCTAATATAAGGTGATGTTAAGGTCACAGAAGAATACTTCTGTGGGGTCTATTTTCTACGATAACTGTTAGTCAATTTAGGGTAGAGGATACTGTTTACCTGATCTAAGCGAATCTAAGAGTGCAAGGAGATCAGTGATCTGATCTTTAAAGACGGAAACCTACGCAGCTTGGTGTGAACATACATCTAAAGGAAACTTCAGTAATTAATCACCGATCCGGTTGATCGAAGTTCTCCCCGAACTGTAATAAATTAGTTTAAATAAATAATTAAGTAGGAAGTAGACAGCATCCACATTTTTGATCGGAAACAAATAGAAGTAGAAACCATCATGTTCAGAAAATAAATGTAACAATAGCAAGAAATGAAACCATTCTGTTTATAGACTCAAGGACTTTCCTGCAAAAAGTTTGATCCAGTCTGTAAATACTCACAATTTAAATACAAATTTACGCGGTCCCATCTAGATGCCTATACACCACTCGTACGATCAAAATAAATACACACAGTTGCTTAAAATTTTAGACAACACAATGGAAAAGAACGTGAGAGACTGTGATATATTTTCAAAATCAGTTTTCTTCTAAATGGCTATACCTCTTCCTGTATTTCCGTCAATATCAACAAACCACAAATAACAAATTTCGTTCTCCGTTCTTACATAGAAAAATTGTGCGATTTTCTGCTAATTACGTCAAAACTATCTTTCGAGAAGAAAAATCAAAAGAAAAATTCAAACTTACACACAATCAATGCGCACACAGTAACAACTTTTCTTTACTTATTTTTCCAACATTTAAATGTGATACTCTTGTACAGAGTCTGGTGGGTAATCAAAAAAAAAACATCGCAAAAAACTCAACTTGTATCTGCTCAAGGCTTCAAAGCGAATAACAAGAGTGCCGATTGATACTTTCAATACTGTATACCGCTACAAGAAAAGTTTGTGTATTCAAATTAATAAATATAAATTGTTAGGCGGCACGCTTTTTATTGTTGGGGTGGGCATCTCCTTTTTCATCGCCTTCCCAATTGATGTCTTTAATAAATGACCCAAACAAAAAATCGCACATTTATCGTGTTTTATCAGTGTATTCATTTATTATTCAATGAAAAGCATCGCCGGTCACTGCCACCCGACCTGCTCTTTTTGCAAACAATATATCCTAATGGAGGGCGAATATTATCTTTTCTGCAAACACCCTTGATACAGTCTGGCCTGTTAATTACCTTCAGCAATGCCTGTGCGGCAATAAATTAATGGTCTAGTATAGTAAAACCCCACTGTACTAGAAAGGGACATTAAATTGTGAAAATTATGGCAAATACCTGTTGCCTGAGTTGGGTAACATGAGCTGAGCAGTCGGTGTATGATATACATACATAGCTGCCTTGTTTGTGGGAACAATTCTCCAGAATTTGTCCACATTGTGTGGAAATTTATTCAGTATCCATAGTTTAGTAGTGACATATCCTCGTGTAATGTGCTGCTGATCTCTCTCTTGGTTTCACTGTGGAAGTGTACATTTATGTAATCTAATGTAGTGTTCTCACGGTACAGGGTAGACTTTCCTGGATAAAATACAGTGCAGTCGACGGGTGGAGGAAGGAGTTGAATCAAATTGAATTACTCAGCAGTGTTCGTCGTTTGTACTTATAATTGAAGCGGACACGGAACTGTCCAAGGAAAATTAAAATATAGTTCTTAATGCTTTTAATAAGATACACTGGCTTAAGAATTTAAGGGTTGGTATTAATTAATAGTTTTGTTTGTTTTGTTAATATGTTTTTCATATTTAGTCTTAGTTTCTTGGTGGCACAAAAATCAATATAAGCAATGAGTCTGCGTATCATTGGTAATAAATAATCGAGTATTATTAAAAAGAAAATAAACATACGTAGTATGTACATTGTACATATACAACAAGAACAAGACCTAGGAACAGACGTGAATTTTGGCAGGAGGTAAAGGCAACGTGGGAGTCTATTTCGTTGACCATGTGACAAAAGTTAGTAGGCAATATGCCAAAGAGATGTGCAGCAGTAATATAAAACAAAGGTCACGCGACTGGGTACTAAGATAATTATTTGCACTAAAAAAAAAATTCAAAACATTAAACATTTCAATGAATATTATCATACATCCGCATCCGTATTTATTTCCACCAATTTCAACATTCTGTTTAATTTTGCAAGTAGTACAGCCAAGTTCTTCATCTAGCTAATGGTACAAAGTACACGCCTTTAGTTACTTGTCTATGTGTCTATGGGTATGCAGTACAGCGGGTAACTATAATCAATGACCGTAAAAGTGGACACTATGTTAAGACACCCGCCTGTACTTATTTTTTTGTCGATAAGTGTATGTAATTTCAGCACTAGTTTGATCTTGGTGATCACACCGACATAAGAAGTCTACTATGCTTTGTTAGAAGCTTAAATTGGTAGGTATAGGGTACTATACGATCCAGGAGCTATAGATAACAGGCACCTAATTCTCAGAAGGATAATAAAAGTAACATGTGTACCACAATACATGGCGTTACTCTAGTATCTGCTTTTCGGGATAGAAATAGAGACATAATTAACCAAATCACACCATGATACTAAGTATCCACATGTGAATGCGTGTTTTGACTTGAGAAAAAATTGATTTAATAAAAAAAAGTTTGCGGTCATTGAACTAACTATGCATAATACATTTATTATTTATTTGTTATGATAAACAATGTTACTAAAGAGTTCGCTTTGAATATGCTCAAAGAATTTTCCTTCTCGAAGTATTCACATCAATTAATATTAAATATTTTTGGATCAGGAGCATATAAACTTTTAACGATCAATAAATCGGCAATGAAATGATTTTTAATAGCCTATTAGTTGTACATAGTTTCCTTAGGTTGAAGTGTACTAATGCAAATGGTAATTTTTAATTGGCAATTAGTTGATTTAACGATACATGGTAAAACGCATGGATTGACTGGCAAAAATGATTTTCAATTTCTCGTTAATAGACGGCATCTGTTTTCGAAGGCGAAAGGAAAAATGTTTAGAAAATGGTTTTACTCATGCAGCAATAATGATGTATCACGGTGATTTTTGGTTTCCCATAAAATGTTGGACGTGTGTGGGAGATCTGGCTGAATAAGCCCGGAAATAGCTAGTTTCAGAAATACAGAAACGAGAACTACGAGAACAATGTACCATTTGATTTTCCTCGTTTATATAATGCAAAGGTTGCTCTAAAAACCTGAATAGTATCGAATAGCTGAAAGTTAATTACGAAGAGAGTCGTAATTGGCGAATTATTATTATTATTTTAAGCTCTTTGGTTTTACAATTACAGTGTCTTATGTATGAAACAACTGAGCATGTACTATAGATGAATTCTTCCACTGGGAAGCAAGTAGATCTACCGAGACAATAAACCTGCTGCAGTTGTACTATGTACAGATGTAGTGCTGTTGATAAAACCTTGAACTTTCATAAAAGGTTAAGCTCGTGAACTCCGAGATCCCTATATTACGTTAAAAATGTTGCCTACAGTATTTTGAATGAAGATACTATGCTACGCAATTTACATTAATAGAAAAACAGTCTTCCACTCCCATCGATCCTTCACTCGGTTCAATATAGTAGAAGTAGCAGGATTAATGATTTGTAAGAAGTGCATTTCATTTTCCGAACCCAAATGTTCCGGCAAACAGATGTAGCAGCGGCTTCCTAGGGTAAATCTTCACCAAATGTCCACTAAATGTCATTCGTGGAATTGATGTTTGCTCCAAGGTAGGTAAACTTCTTCACCACTTCAATTTACTATTGCCAACAATGACGTTTTGTCTTATTCGGTGGACAGATGGTTTTTTGTTTATTGAATACTTTGGTTTTGTCTTCATTCACAAATCACAACTCGTTTTGCCTGTTCTTCAACTGCCGTAAAAGATTCAATGAGCGTGCCCTAGGAGCGACCGATGATGTCGTATTCCCGCAGCTGAACAAATTTGAATGCCTTCCGTGTTTATACCTACCCTACGGACTATCTGTTTCAGCACATGATCGAAACAAATCACACGACATAGCATCTCCTTGGCGAAATCCGATGCATGGTTGATGGCTATAGAGCTCAAGATCAAAAGAAAAGATCAATCCCGACTTGAAGTTTATACCATCAATTAATTTCAGTTTCCAAATAAAAACATCACTTGAGCTCAGACCGCGCTGAGCGGAACAATACTAAATGATACATACTTGGTAGATGACTTATTTATTTCGTTCAAAATTAACGAATTACCTTTACATTAATCATATCAACATCATCGTAAATGTTTGCTTAGTCCGCAGCCCTCTGGCCAGCCTTTCAACCTTTTATCATTCTCCCTTCCACATCAGTTGATTTCGTCTCTTATCACGTCCACTCTATCAATAAAGTTAATCTCACACTTAAGGTGAACCCACCGCCTAGCGGCATCCGTAACGTAGACCCAATGAACATATCCGATCATAGATAACTCTTTGGCAGTACAAATGTGTTTGCGTTCATAAATTGAATCAATCCCTCACCTGTGATAAATTAATCATCACATCAATTCTGGTTGAATAATATCCTCGACAATAAATCATCGTTTGGTCGATGTCCTCCTACACCCACTGCACATACGACCACTAAAGAAGACTCGGTGAGTGAATATTTATTTTGGGTGCTTTTGTCATTCAGAATCCGGCATCCTTTACTCACGTTGGAATGTCAAAGTAAAACGTTTACCTCGCAGTCGGTGAGGCCACACCAAGGATCTGGTATTGACCTCGACCAGAAAGTACAACTAAAGATGGAGGGCACTGTCTGTCTCCTGCGCTAATTGCCTGGCAAGAAGAGAGGTGGAACTCGTGAGTCTTTGAATTCACTTTTATCCAGATAGCACTTGGGTTGATGGTGTACTCGTATACAACTAATTTGTAAATTTACTTTTACTTAAAGCGTCTTTATAGCAGCAGTACGTGATGATTTATACTGTTCTTGATTATGCATGTGGACGCGTCGTCGCGGTACGCCTTTTGTCGTTTATACTGCTGTCATTATTTTGCAGTACTTATTTTTGGTATATTTATGGATGATTCGTGACTTATCAATTTTGCCAAATGGCCAAGAGTCGGCCGAGAACGGAGTTGAAAACTCAACTATCGGTTAAGTCGAAGGATGATGATCAGTTTAAGTTGATTTCCAATGAATAGGGAAAACATGCAATGAATTGAATTGCCAGTAATTAAATCAATCAAGAGACGATGGAGAATTGGGTTCTTGTTGTGCAGTGCTAAACATTTAATTGGTATTGTTGATATATGGTCTATAAAGTAAAGACTGTCAATTACTTTAATTATAGACGTACCCTGAACAAGTAATAAAAATGGTACAGCTCCAATGAACGAGTCTTCCGTATACTCCAGAATGAGGCTAGCTTTGCTAGTCCTTACCACATATCATCATCATTATGTAGTCATTATCTACATATCTATGTATGTATGTATGTTATTTAGAATTAAAGTATGTTAGGAGACATGGGTCGCCATTATAGACACTAATTTAAGTTAGGTAAAAGATCTTCATCACTTATGTACGTTAGAGTTTGATACGGTTCGAAGACATAAACCATTGGTGTCACTGTCAGATTATCTGGCATAATCTCAAGGGTAAGTGGTTTGTTCGCTGGGCTATTGACTAGTGGGTAAGAAATTTAATTCACAAAAAATACCAACGTTTTTTTCCTGGTTTCACTTTGTGTATGACAAACAACCGATGGCATTACGGTCATGAAAAAGTTCATCAATTTAGTTGGCATTGATTCTATACGCTGACCTGATACCAATGACACCTCTTACAGTTGTTATTTCAGCAGCTGTCAAAGTTACCAATGACATCCAGCTCGAAAATTATTCAATAAGGTTAGCCATTTGAATTTCGTCGTGAGGTCGGTCGTCATCTTGGCTTCAGTGTGCAGGCAATTGGTTGCACTCTCTTGGACCTTAGGTTAGGTTAGGTATGTGGGTGGGCAACTAGATCACGTCACCACACTCAGGTCAATACAGACCCATTGTGATACCCAAAGGGAAAAAAGTCCCTTGCCCATTGGTAAACCCTAGTACCGATTTGTATCTTGTGGATCACCAAACCATCCTGTTGATTTGATAAACCTAAAAATTTCATTAATTGGTCTGTTTGCTAATTCTTCAAGGTCACGGAAAAAGTGTCGCCCTAGAAATTTGAATCTAAGGTGGATACGCCCAGGGCAGTGACAGAAAAAGTGGGTTGTATCCTCATTAGCTTCCTCGTCTCTACATCCCCGACATAAATCTTCATTCGTGAGTCTTAACTTTCTCATGTGGTACCGAAGAGAGTTATGCCCCGTAATAATTCCTATAAGGACAGAAAGAGACTTCCTATCCTTTAGCATAATTTGGTCGGTCCTACTCTTGTCGAAGCAAGGCCATAGGCTTCTGGTGATCACACAGGTGTCCAGGGAGGTCCATCTACTATTGGCCTCACTTCTAGCCAAGATTCATGCCTTTTGCTTCAATGTGCAAGGCGGGATGAACACCGAGGTGTCTGTTGCGATGTAGATTCAGAGCCTCTTCTTGCCAGTTCGTCTGCCTTCTCATTGCCTGGAATACCTTCGTGTCCAGGGACCCAGCAGAGCGTAACCTTGTGCTGTGTTCCAAGAACCCTGAGTTCTTCGCGACAGCACAAGCTTGGATTTTATTTCAGTAGCAGTAATCGCTTTTATTGCCGCCTGGCTGTCGATGAAAAAGTTGATACCTTCCGGTGGTACTACCTTCATCGCAGTCTCACGGGCAGCTATTGTCACTGCCAGGACCTCCGCTTGGAAAACACTGCTATGGTTCGGGAGGCGGACTGATCTAGATATCCCCAGCGGTTCAGAAAAAATGCCAGACCCTACGCCTACATCCATCTTAGATCCATCTGTATAGATACGGATGGAACGTGTGTTGGCAGGCTGACCATCCTTCTATTCTTCCCTGCTTGGGAACGAGCTAGTAAACGGTCTATGAAAATCTAGGAACGGAGTGAGGTAATCCGTAGTACAGACTTTTCCTAGATATTTCTCCAGGATAATGGAATGTCCTGTTGGATTATGATTCCAGCTATCTGACTGACTTATTCTTAGGGCACTTATAGCTGCCGAGGTTTTAACAAAAATGTCCAGCGGTAGAAGATTGAGGATAGCCTCTAGTCCTGCAGTAGGTGTTGTTCTCATGACACTTGTGGTGCTAATGTGGTGGATCCTCGTGAGGGCCGCTAAGTTGGTGGACTTGCTGGCGGACGGCCACCATACAAGACAATCGTACGTCAGAATAGGTCTTACTATCGCCGTATACATCCATAGAATAATTTTAGGTTTTGGACCCCAATTTTTTCCAAATATTCTACTACAAGTATAGAAGGCTATAGTTGCTTTCTTAATTCTATCATTGATATTAGGTCTCCAGTTCATTTTTACTTGCACCTATACCTATAGGGCAAGTATTGTATTCGTGCAAAATTTGGAACTCGAGATTTTAATCAAACTTGACATTACTATAATGGAGAAGTCCAAAAAAGTAGGTCCACCAATGCCGTCTGTCTGTCTGTCTGTCTGTGCACGAGGCTACAGCCTAAACGAGTGGATGGATTTAGATCAAACTTCATATATAGGGTCTGTGTGATAATCCCTAGAGGCGAAATCGGAATTTTCATTCTAACCTCAAAATTAAGGGTAGTTTACTTAAGGCCGATTTTAGTTAAAATGGATTTTCTCGAAAACGGCTCTAACGATTTTGATTAAACTTCATATTTGAATTAGTCTGGTCAATTGCAATCAGATAATGTATCGTGCTGCTTACCAAAATTTGCAACAATGATACTTTACTTATAGCCAATTTGGCGAAAAGTCAATTTGCGAGAAAACGGCTTCAATGATTTAGTTCAAATTTCATATTTGGACTAGTACTAGGTCTGAGTATGATATAACGGTACTTACGACCAAGGTGACTAAAATCCGATTTGCTTGAAAGTGCCTTCAACGACTTTATTTAGATGTTGACATATGATTAAACATCTCAAATTCTATCAGAAACTGTATCACATTTTTGGCCAAATGTTAGTATAACGGTATTTTTCGCGAAATCGAGCAGTTGGAGCCAATTTATTCGAAAACAGCTAAAACGATTCTTATTAAATTTTATATTAGAATAAGCCTTTTCAAACCCTATGAGATGGCATACAACGTTTTTGACCAAAACTGTTTTGAAAGGTACTTTACTTCATAAAAACACGCTTTTCTCGATCGTTACTGTTTTATTTTCATAAATAGGCTTCTTTTACTAAACTCTATAAGATGGCATACCACGTTTTTGCTTAAAACTGCCTAAAATTCCACTTTCCTTACAACCAGCTTAACAAAAACACGATTTTCATATCATATTAATAGGCAAACATGAATTTTATCCCTACTTCTTCCTACTGAACCGATTTTCTAAATTATATACCATTGCAAAAGCTTTTCCCCACAGATACTCCTTATTTAATAGTTAAAGGCCAGATTGATAACAATGGTACAATAGCTTTTTAAAGATAAGTCAATACATGTGAACCAAAAATATGTATGTATTGTACTTGACTTCTTGCACCATCCCACCGCAGTGTTGCTGCCAAGGTTTGAGAAAAAAAATTTCACCAGAAGGAAAGAAAAACGTACCTAAAGTATCAAAATACGAATTCTGTATAATATTGCCATTGGCAGTGGAACTATGTCGCAGAATCAAATCAAAAAGTTAGAAATTGTTATAAAGATGCTCTTTTATGGCATCTGCAGTCGAAAGTGAAACTATCCACATAGCCATTTTTAAGAAAACGAAGCATCACATTTAAATTAATAATCATTTTTGATACGTATCTATTACTTGGCAACACTCTAGAACACAGCTATTGTCATGGAAACGTTTTTTTCCTTACGATACAGGTTTTGATTGGTGCGCACGTGCTACTGGATTTGTCTGAAATTCATTTTCATTAGTTAAAAGACAGAAAGAAAATATTGTTACATTTTTAGGAACTTACTTTGGGTTTTTGCATATTCGCCGGAGTTCAAAGGCAATGAACTTATGAGTGAAATATAAGGAAAAGTAACGACGATGCTTAATTTTCAAGAGCTTCATCAAATCCTACAGATGATATATGACGTTTTTGGCCAATCTGCTTAGAACGATGGTTTACTTATAGTCAACTTACATATGCTTACCTACTTATGTATATATTCGTTTATTTATTTTTACCTCAAATACACACAAGAATTTGAGATATAGGTGCAAGTTTGTACGGCCCAGTCGTGCACTTTATTTCATCAAGAACGAGTCCTAGGTATCTAGCGCTATCCGAGATTTTGAGGGGAGTACCCCCAATGGACGGTAATGTGAAATCATAAATTTTCCTTCTGTTGGTGAATAATACCAGCTCGGTCTTATGGGGATTGACCGCTGGTCCACATTTCTCAGCCCAGGTGACTAGCATCTTAAGCGCGTTCTCCAATGTTTCGTTAAGGGTAGGTGGCCAGCAGTACTATGTCTTCCGCATATGCAATGGCCTTAACACCACTGTGCCTGAGTTGTAGCAGCACCTCATTTAGTACAATGACCCATAGTAGCGGGGAGATTACTCCGCCTTGAGGGGTACCTCTGGAGGCGAATGCTTCCATCTTTGTACCCTCGTGTCTTTCCTCAAGAATTGGAACAATCCAGTTGATGAGAGAATCGTGGATCTTGAGATTTAACAGGGTTCTACGAACCGCATCCGTTTTGACATTATTAAAATCACCTTCAATGTCCAAGAATGCGGCGAGAGTGAATTCCTTGTCTTTTAAGGACTTCTCGATAGAGCCGACTACGCAGTGTAGCGCCGTTTCTACACTTTTTTCCTTTCGTATAAGCGTGTTGGGCTGTGGACATGACCTCGGGACGAAGTCTGCTGCGAATGTAGATATCGGCTGGCCTTTCTAATGTTTTCAGAATGAAGAAGGTTAGGCTAATTGGCCTGAAATCTTTGGCGGTGGTGTGGCTTGGCTTTCCAGCCTTGGGTATGAACACCACCTTGACCTCTCTCCATGTTCTAGGGATATGTCTGTGTTTGAGACTGCTGATAAAAAGTTCTCTGAGTACCGGAATAGCCGTACTTGAGGTGCTCTGAAGCATGATCGGTATGATTCCGTCCAGCCCTGGTGATTTATAAGGTGAGAATGAACCTATTGCCCACTCGATTCTCTCCTCTGAAATCAAGTCAGCTGGCAACTCATAATCGGTGTTAGTATTTCTTACTGAGCTATCGACAGGTTGAGTTGCACTCCCAGGGAAGTGGGTGCTAATAAGCAATTTGAGTGACTCAGAACAAGATTCAGTCCAATTACCGTCGGGATCCTTAAATGATCCAATAGCCACAGATTGTTTTGAGAGGATCTTTCGAACTCTCGCAGATTCTGTAGTTCCATTAAAGTCATTACAGAAGCTCTGCCAAGACCGACGCTTTGCTTTTTGCGTCTCGCTATTGAACCATTGAGGAGACTCCTAGTGGTCCTCCTGATGTCTGCCAGCTCTTTGTTCCACCATGGAGGCGATTTCTTACACTTCCCTTTGGTCACCGGACAAGCTATGTATATTAAAAGCCTCTTTGAAGACATTAGCGACTTCCACGGCTTTCTTATCTCTTGGACCTTAAGCCACCAACCAGACAGAGATTGTTGTGAAATGAAGTAAGCCAGTATTGAAAAAGGCCCAGAAATGTCGATTAGGCGCCGATCAGCTGAATTGGCTCGAAGTTGTGAAGGGGAAATTTAACAACTTCGCCGCGATCATGCGATCATGAGACTTGACCACACACGATTATTTTCTCTGGGGCTGTGTCTATTTCTTAGTCTACGCTGCCAAACAAACCACTTTGGACGAGTTCGACGCCAACATTCGTGACGCTATTGCCGGAATAAAGCCGCACATAGTGGACCTAGTCATCAAAAATTGGACCGATTGCTTGAAGTACTGCGAAGCTGAGGCGGCCATTTGAATGATATGCTATTCCACACATAATTGCATGAATGCAGCTTCAAAATATAGCCAGAATTCACTTAGAATTTTTATTGTTGTTCTTTTATTTAAATTTATTTTTTTATTTTTCTTATCTGGTCACAATGTACTTCCAAGTACTACATTTATGTGGTAAAGTCGACTTCACATTTAATGCAAGAGATGCAATAAAGTAAAGGCAGAGGAATCCGATCTGTCCGTCAACTTAAACAAAAATCGTAAGCCTGGACTTAATTTGTAATACATATGTAGTACATAATGCAATACCATACGGTTTGTTATGTGGATTGTTACTCGCAGAAACTCCAATAGTACAATATGTCGGCCGTAAATACAGATTTATCCTAAATCAAAACTGTTCGCCATTCAAGCATTCCCATTCGCAATAATTTTTTTACTGTAATACAATCTATCCAACCGAAACTAAAGCGCTTTATAGCGTTATTTGTTTCATAATGCACACAAATTTACATATACTCGTAACAGAAAATAATCACCAGTCATTACATCCGTACAAATTATCATTATCAACTAACGTTAAAGTTTAACTCCATTGTGTATGACCCATTGGCGTCATCATTTCTCACAATACTGTGTGGCAGCGCATATGCTGTTACACATACACAAGTAAACGAGGAATAAAAAAAAAAAAGTTATTATAGTCATCATTTTCTTATCAATGTTTGGGATTTTTGGTTAGTGATCGTGACGAGAGTGCAGTCGTTACAAAAAAAAATATCGTATAAAATTACACTAATATGAAAAATTAACACTAACTTGTGCTAATTACTCGTACAGCCGCCTACTTTACTACAATAAAAACTAGTTCAAAATAAATACCAAACATCTATCACCTTCTCGGTGTCAAATAAAATTTTCTTACTCATTCGCGCAGCATGACTTCGGCCAACACATGCATCGTAGAATGTTTGATTTTTTTCTTCGAATCGCCATGTGACGTTCCCTTGTGGGAAACTTTGGTGTTTTCCGAATCACGATCGGCTGAACTTCAAAATCGTCCAAGGGCTCCTTCGACTTAAATCCATTATTTGAAAGTTTTCGTTCAACACACTGACAGTTATTGTCCTCAACCAAACGCATTTTCCTAAATTTAGATTTTCAAATTACTGAAACGATTATAGTTTAGCACTTTAGAAACGATCGTTTACACTTTTCTTTTGTTTGTTTTCTCAGGTGAAAACTTGGAACATTTCTTCTCGAACGCGTCAACACAATCGATAACACTGTTAACGCAATTACTTGTAGAACACTGTGGAAGAATGAGAATTCCAAAACGAACTGTCAAGCCGGAGTTCTTATCTAAAACATTCGAAATAAAATATCGACAGCGATGTTTAAACTCGATTCATGTATTTAAGTTGGCTATGTGTGAGTTGGTGTATGATTGAATAGAATTAGGGGTGTGTAACGCGATAAGAACTCATACTTTTGAATTATATCAGTTTTTCCAAACACAAACAAAAAATTATGAGATGCAGGGGAGACAGAGGTATTCGCACACGTAAACTTTGAAAAACGATCGATCGTGAACTGATCCGATCGATCGATAAGTGGTTTCAGTTGTCGTTTGCATAGACTATGATGGACAGATATGTAGTTCTACAGCGCCAGTGATGAATTTTGAGTTTGGAGGGAGTTTCACATTAGTTTATGATCGGCAATTTAATTGAACTTCCATTCAGGGGAACTATTCAATGAATATAATTGACTCATACGACGTACGGTAGAAGCTATGAGAACGTCATAGAGAATCAATTCGGAAGTTGATGTTGGTAATTAAATTTGTCATGGAGAGGGGTTGAGTGGAAAGGCTAATGAAACGTCAATCGGATGGTGTGTAATTTAATTTTACTGGCGAAGAAGTGTATACGTAATTATACATATATAATACGTTTTTTGCGAAGCTGATAACATTTACTTGTTAACCTTCTACTGCTATTGGAAACTAGAGAAGGACTCAGATCTTTTCGCAACTTCAGAGGGCTTAAAGACGTTGATTAGTGACAACAGATGAACAATGGAAAAGAAAGAAAGCGTATCCTTTTGTTTACGAAATAACACAGCACCGACTTTGTCCAGAAATATCATGAATTAGCAAGGAATAAGCATTAACTGTTCAAGTCACTGTGATTAAGATGTTAAACGACTTTATGTTTTCTGCAGATATTTTGGATACCGGCACGTGAAAGAAACACTCAATTTTTCTTGTACAATTTCTTCCAGCATTGTACAAAATTGCACATGTGTGGATCGTACCTCCACGTTTGTATCGTAAGTGCAAGTTTCTGTACTTTTCTATGAAAGCTTGTGGTTTGTTAACAGAAATCTCATAGTTAATCCATGTTAACACATACATTTACATATCTTTTAATAGGTCACATGATACCCGTTCCCCTTCTCTGGAATCAGTCTAATAAAATTTCATCAAAGGTATTTCATTTAAGGTAAACGTTCAAAAAAATGGACGCGGATTCTTGTTCTGCTTGTCATATTCTTTAATATACAGATATGAAATTGCATGCCTATAATGCCTATCTCAATTTGTTCTCTATGTTATAATCTATGTGTGGGTACGAATGTACCTGATGTACAAATTAACGATGTATTTTTAAGAAGAACTTAAATCCAAAGAATTGAACCTCGATTTCATAGAGGAAGATAAACCAGCTAATAACCCCAGTGGATCAATGCGTTACAATTCAACGTTGCCCGTTGCCTTAGATAATATAATATAATTTTAAAGGATACCTAGGGACTTTTAATTACAATTGAGTAGATAGAAAGGTTTAACAAGAAATCGGCTGACAGATACTAATCTAAAGCTATCTATCGCGACAAAAAAGTCACTTAAATCCAAATGTAAATATTGGACTAAGCGTTATGGAAATTATTCTATACTAGTTAGTATTTCAGAAAATGGGTTTAGCTCTGCGAAGGTAAATTTTGATGAGTCTTTCTAGTAGCATCGTATTAAAACAATGAACGCAAATAATCCAAGTGGTAGTCTAAAATTCCCACAATAGTAGGTATACATTGCAAAATTGAAAATGCATGCCTCATCTTAAACATGTCCTACACCAAGATGCAACTTTTACTACCATCAACTATTTATGACGCAACATTATGTATCAAGCATACCAAAACTTATACATGTGACAAACTAGGACAGATGAAAGGGAGTTGAATACTATTATTCAACAACAATTAATTCCAAATAGGTGCCTCGACCATTGTACTCTCATCCTCCACAGATAAATCACCAATGTCATCTTTCATTGAATACAAACAACAACAAAAAATGATTGCATGGTCCAAAGGTCACCTCAGCTAAGAGTAAAGGTCGTCATGCAATAATATCGCGCACAGTATTATGAGTTATTAAGATAGAGATAAATACAAAAAAAAAACTTTTTAATTGATCGGAATCAAACGAGCGCAGAGAAACACTCTCACACACACTATTTGTTGAATAATTTTTTTTTACAGAAGCAATCGATTTAATCATCGTTTCGAAATTAATATCTAGGTTAGATAAACATATACAATCCCGCCGTCGCGTCGTGAGTGTTTACATCTTTCCCTCTGGAGCACAATTCACATTCGCAATCGATCATTAAACTCAATACAGCTAACCGATGATCAATCGGTCGATCGCACACGTTATTGCAAAAAAATCGATCGCGCAAAAGAAATGTAATACCCGCGCGGCTTAAGATAGATCCGATCGGAACAATAACACTATTTTTGTGTGTGCTGTTGTTGTTGGTTGCATTCGCGTTTAATTAACATAAATTAACGATCGGTTTGTTGTCGCTACTATAAACAGGGAGGGATGATTCGAGAGTGGTGTTAAAAACAAAAACTCGTCCGCCTCACGGCCAGACCGAACGACAACTGTCGACTGGCAACGCTAGGCGATTATCGTACGTATCGCGTGCATTCGACTGGAATCGCAAACCAACATGTCGTTTGAAGTTTTTTGTAATTTAAATGCGCTCTCATCCACCACTTTAATTAAACCTTTACTTTTGTTTTTAAATTTGAGTCTGTTTTAAACTCCCAACTCGAAGTCAAGCTTGAACGACGAGGTTTTTTTTTTAAGTTTTGTCAATGAACCTAACTCGTGCACACAGGTGATATGGAATCATTGTCGTTCATCAGCCCTGGAGTAGTAACAGAAACCGAGCTCTACTGGGTACGTGTTGTTATAGTGATTTGGCACAGTCATTACTTTTACGACTTATTAGTGTCAAATCGGGAAGTTAACTGTTGGACACGACCGTCCAACATTGAACTTGAACAGTTCGAAAGTTACACAGTAAATGTCGATTGTCATTATCATGAGTTTTCGTAATCGTAAGTTATGATTAATATTGTATTGTACCAGATGTAACACCAACTTGAAAATAGGTAACTTGATGCGTAACAGTGTGTTGTTTCTATATTCATTTAATGTTCTACAACAAAAAGGACAAATGTCCTATAGAGACTACACCTAGATATGTATTTACTCTTAATGTATGCAGCTCAGAAGTTATCCACTCAATATATTTGTGTGTACTAGATATCGGTGTACATATGTATGTCCTTTCAAAGTTTCATACATTTCGTAATCCTACTTATCACCAAGAAAACCTTAAACCATGGAGTATGAATCTTCATATTACTTAATTGACTAGGCTTGAGAGGTAAAATCGAATAAGAAGGATAACATCGACAGTCGAGTGAAAAAAGGCTATGAGGCTTCTGTGAATCGCTGTCCCGTGATCATAATGTAATAACGGGATTCCCAGGATCTGTAATTGTGAGTGTGTATGTCGTATGTACATATGTACATATATTAAGGAACGCGACTTGTGAATATCGTGAACAATGAAAGAGGAGAAGCTCGTAGCTAGATCTGTCCCAAAAGACTCAAACAGACTACATTTTGCCAAGTCTATTGCAAGAAAGATAAATTGTGCACATTGACACTGTTCGCCCTTACGAGTATGGCGAAAAACAGTAGGGCTAAACTATTCTTTAAGTTGTAAAAGTTTATTATTAGTGACCGAATGTTCGAATCAACTAAGCCTCTACGAGTAAAAATATTGATCAATCGAATGCAGAAGTCAACAAAACAACAAATCCAACAATAGATCCAAAACAATTATCCATTTATTTTAATAACATCCCACAAGCTTCTCTTACATTTGATTACATTTGTCGAGTCCAAATTTGATAATGCAATTTTGATGAATATCAAACCGGTTTGTTGACACTCCAATTAAAATATTTAGTAACCGCTGCATGAGAAAATGTCGTCGGCGGCGGCGTTTAAAAATAATCCAAATTGGGTAAATCTTTCGGCACGCCGCCATTAGAAATGGTTACACAAACAGCATGCGCAACACACTTTTTGAGAGACAATGTGACAAATGAATGCCACATCGTATTCATTTTTTGACAACGACTGACGGTCATGTATCTGCGCCATGTTAATTCGGTTGAACATGCCGTTTCATACAATCAATTTGAATGGGTCTTTATAAAATAATGCTAAGATACACATATTTCTCATTTAACACTAAGTAGTAATAAAGAAAACAAAAATATTATAGTAATCATAATAAAGCGATTGCAGAAATAAGATTAACCAGTAATGAGCATGACCTAACTCAGTTGTTGCCCAGCGCTACTTCTGGTACACTGATTTGCAAAAAAAAGAAAAAAAGTTTTTAAAAATAACATCAGGTTATTTTTAGCGGTGAGGATGCTTCTACAAATACCTGCCTTCACCTTTAAAAATTCCAATGTGCAATTACACGAAATTCTTTTTCATAATTCATGAGCAAGCCGACGATTTATTTTCTTTCTTTTTTATAATTTAACCATTGGTTCTGGTACATCACAGAGCACATCTTAACGTTAACGTAAACAAACAAATACAAAATGTGAACAGAGAAAACAAAATAGTTTTATTGGCCTGAAGCATAGATAACTCTTGGAGGTTGGAATTTTTATTTTGAATTTATTTGAGTGCTGCTGAATATCTCTTTCACGTGGATTAAGAATATAAGAATACCACAAACACATAGCGAAGTTAACATTAAGCCTTCATTTGGGAAATTGAATCGTTTGATACGTGTAATAATAAAAAAACCCATACATAAGTGCACGGAGCGCAATCGTTTTGGGATTATAGTTCGCTAGGGAAAAGTTACATCAGTGAGAGCATTACAATTCAAAATTAACATTAATTTGACAACATTAAAAACTATTTGTATAAACATTATGTATGTATCTACTTTAATATCTTCTCTAAATTATGTTTCAAGAAACTAAAATTAAAGCAGTGTTACATTAATTGATCTTAAGTTTTCTTCAAGTTGGAATTGTTGTTGTAAGGTATGCAGATACACTACTGACCCACCCAAACATTCCGGATTCTTACATCAAGGCTTTAGCAATTATTATCCGTGGAATAAAAGAGCTTTATAACGTGATCTGTCAATTTTAAAAAATAACAATTACGATAATAATTTGTTTGTAAATATTTGCTGACGTTTTGAAGAAACTAATAATAATTTTCTACACAATCCGGTTGCTGGTTCTTATTTTTATTGCGTCATATGAGTTTCCTATTTGCTAGAGAAATATATTTCGTATGGTAGGATTAGTCAGCGATAAGCAAATGAAATATTATGTGCAACTCGAAAAAAAATTTATAGAAATTAAGTTGTTATTGCATGTCCTACGTACATACATATGTATGTATGTGTATACTTGTATATATACAACATATTTTAACGTTTCGATTTTGATATGCCGAAGTTCGGTTCTGATACTTATCATGGCTTAATGAGTACATCAAAAGCTGGGTTAGTAAAACCTGACATCTCAAAGAATAATAAAACTTAGAAACTACTAGATACATAAATGCAAATATACTCGTAAGCAACATGAATATGAAAACATGTAGTTGGATTATTGTCAAGATGCACGTTAGTTCAGTGCTAAAATCTTCAACAAAATTTGCACAATTACCACATGAAACTGTGTCGAACCGGACTCCTAAAGAAAGAGGATATTTGACAGCATGACAAAAACTTCAAGGCTATGTAAAGTTTGTCAGAAAGACAAGCCAAACTGTATTCAATTTGAAATTCTAAGATTCCTAAGATTTGATGGGCCATTATACATACCAATGTATTCATATGTAATATATATATATGTATGTACATATGTATGTGCATATAAAGCTGATAATAAATTATTTGTTGATACTTCTTGACTTGTAAGTTGTGTAGTCAGCTCTAGGTAGGTCCAGACAGCGTACCTTTTCGACGATCTTACAGAGTTAAATGCGACCAGAATTGGGTACATCAACAGTTTCCTAAATGTAACAGCGTGGATTTGAACAGATGTTATTTATCGTATTATCATGACGAAGATGACGAGGGAAGCGATTTTGGCCACGTTTTTTTGGTGGATGCTTCAATATGCGCCGTTCCTATAAACTAACAAACGATACGAACGAAATTAAATTACTTTGTATTCTTATTTTAAACATGATTCTATATACCAGGCTTAAGCGGTTTGACGGATGCTAGTTAAATTTTTATGGTCTACACTAACTAAAGTCTGAGGTTTGCTTGGCACCGATGGATAGATTATAGCAAAATGTATGATGTCGATAGAGAACAAACTGTACTAGTATACGAGTAAATACTTCTGTGAGATAGGGATCTTCGATTCACATGTTGCTCACTGATTTCGAAAAAACTTTAGGCTTTTGAAAAAAAGAGTGAAAGAAAATTGCTTCTTCACAGCAGAGTTGCCATGTAGGTGCAACATTTGAGTAGTTACTATCAATGTAACAAAAAAGCTGAAAGACTTTTTGAAATGTTAAGATATCTTGCGAGTTGTCTAATTGAACTGTGCCTAGAATGAATAAGCCAATACATATTAGACGTACAAGACCCTAGCGGTTTGCAAAACATGTCGACCAAGATGAGATTGCGTACAACAATCGTAAAAAATTCCCGGAAAAAAAATATAAAACGAACTAAAAACTTTTCTGGAATTGCATTGTCTTCTACATAGACTGACGACTATGTGAAACACACACAACATAGTGAAACACACAGTATCGCAGTCAGAGGAAAATAGTTTCATCAAGAATAATAATATCAGAATGCCACGCGGAAAGAATAAGGGGAGTTGGCAAGCATATAAAGGGAGGGCCATCTAGTGGTTTCTTTTTAAATTATAAGTTATTTTGACACTGACAGCTGTATCCCGCATGAAATCTTGACAAAAAGTCAGTGTGAAGTAAGTGAAATAAGTCGCTTTACGCTCGAACAACGTTGGAAAATATTGAAGACTTATTTCCAAAGTGAGTGCTGTGCAGCCCAAATAGTGCGTTATTTGAAAAGAAGTTTTGGCCGAAATGAAGCACCCACCCACCGCACTAGCGAGGCGAATTCTACACAAAGATCTCGGATTATTTGCTTATAAGGTCCAATTGACTCAGCAATTCGCACGATCATCCGCTTCGTTATCGGTTCGCAGTTTGGGCCTTAGAGCAGCTTGAATTGGACAACGATTTTGGGCGAAAAATCATCTTTTCTGACAAGGTGCATTTTCATCTCAGCGGCTACGTTAAGAAACAAAATTGTCGCATCTGGGGCTCGGAAAACCCGCATGTTATTGTCGAGAAACCGATGCATCCACAGAGAGTGTAAGTTTGGTGCGGATTGTGGAGTGGTGGCATCATTAGACGATTTCTCTTCGAAAATGAGATTGGGAACAATGTTTCGGTCAACGGTGGAGCCGTATTATCAGATTTTTTTTACTGAAATTGAAGACATGAATTTGAACGACCTCTGGTTCATGCAGGATGGCTCGCCATGCTACAATCGATCTTCAAATCATGATATCCGCAGTCTTGGCGATGTCAATTGGCCGCCTTGGAGCTACGATTTGACTTTTTTTTTTATGTGGAACCGTGAAGGAACGATGTTATGCCAATAATCCGGAAACGATTTAAGCAGTTAAGGCTAATTTCATCCAAGCAATCCGTGAGCTACAGCTCGAAACCATCAACAAGGTCTTGGAAAATTGGAGTTACAGAATGCGCTGCTGCGAAGCCAGCTGAGGCAGCCACATGAACAACGTTGTGTTCCATAATTAATGGGAATATTTGTTCTTACTAATAAAGCCATAATACATGGAAACAATTTAATTTTGTTCATTTTATTCCATTTTCAAATAGAAACTGGTATTTGGCCCACAATCCATCCTATCCGTACCTAGAAGAGCACGACTTGTAAACGTTAATCTTGAAAAGTTTGTAACGTTTCACACAAAGGTTTTAGCGCGTACCACACAGTCATGTACTTAATTTAAGTTTCTTCTATTAGTAAGTACTTGTGCAAAGTTTCATTGCTAATCTTCACAGCTAATCAACATTGTACACATAACCGTACATAAAGACCTTTTTGGCTGTGACAGATTTTTTACCAATACTCCAAGAAGTATTAACGAACGTTGGTATTACAAACTTATAATTAAAGCGGCTTTCTCTTTGCGCTTTATATTGCATCAAGTTTAGCGGTGTCATCCACTTGTTTAACAAGGTATCAGCATCACATCAAAACAAGCCCAGGCGACAAGACTCTAATTATTGATGGCCTATGATACGCTCAGGCAGTTACAATTAACTTGGCTGGCCACCAGCAAATAGATTTTCTAAACTGGATATTGGTTTGAATTTATGAATGTTTAACATCGTGTTATTATCGATGTCGTTAACTACTGACAGCAATGAAGTATCTAATTAAAATCCTTTCTCTCCTCAACTACCACTGGATAAAACTATTCGTCTCAACCGAGTACACCTACATCATACACGGCCGTGAGATGTAAACACTTGTTTCAACAATGTAACATAATGTAAATAGGAGAGGTTACTGTTCACGTAGATCTTATACGTTGCAATTATTTAGCAGATACAAAATTTCGGACGGAATATTACACATGCACAACAATTTGCATGGCGCGCATGGAAGGCAAAAGCAGAAATGTAAATGCGAAATGCCCCTTGTTGACGACGTACTTGTGGCCTTGACTTTATTGCAACCATTATTATTGTTACTGCTTCGTGTGCACCTGACATGCATTTTTGATTGCATTCATGATGGATGTACGAATGCCAAGAAGTATAAACTGACAGCGAAACCGGAGGAATGATCTCGGCCATTCACACTTATCAAATATAAATTAACATTTTTTTGACCACAACCACAAGTTGCATTAAATTTTATATCGGGTTGAATGTTCTTGGATAATGAAAACAAAATTAATGAACAGGGTAACTCACACCATTTATATTTATCCTACATATACCCGTCATAAGAAACATCCTCAAACATGTATCGATACTAGCACCTGGATATATATGTACATAAGTACAAATGACCTGTGGTCTTCCAATCGCGTAGGTTGTTATACTCCCATCTTTTTATTCACCTACATACCAATATGATAAAATTACCAGTCCTATCTGCTGATCTCGCCTATTATCGCATCTTTTTGGCCAACAAAAACGTGTATTTGAAATGCAGGTGTTCGAAGAATTAAGCTGGGAGTAGGCTTGCGTTTATGTGCTAAGACTCTACTAAATGTAATAAAGATCCGATAGTCTAATCAGTCAATATGTACATGCATATATGTGTATGTATTTATACATAAACATACATAAGTGTTTATAAAATCTACCAAATTTCTTTAGCATCGTACAGACTCTTTAAGTATTTACATACTTATATAAATTATGTACTTATGTGTATACATGTATCATTGGGCTAACGGATGTGGTTTGGTTTGATATATCTAAAAACAGTGCACATATGTACATATACTGGAAGCCATTTCAATCGATGCAATTGAAAGAGGTCATTAGCCAACAGTAACAAAGAAAAGGCTAGCCAATGTTTCAAATAATTTAACTTCATTTTACATTTAATAACACTGTTGATTTAATTTTACTCATAAATAAGTTATTGTTGAGTTTTATTCATCCTAGAGAAAAATGCAATATGTTGACGTATACAACAGCCATTCTTTACCGAACCGCCAAAAGAACATAAATTACAGGCACTTAATCAAAATTTTATTTTTATAAAAAAAACAAACAAAAACGACGTGATTCACACATGTCACTTGGTAAAAATTTATGTGAATAATATTTTTTTAAGACTAATAAACACAGACACTGGGTAATAAGGAATGAGACAGACATCAACCACAGGTGGGCGTTGGTGGTACATGGTACCTTCCACAATTATTAGCAAATTATCGTTAGATTTTCACTCGCAGATACACTGAACGACACGCAAAGTATACACTAAAGAAAAGAAAACAAAATACTTTTTTAAGAATCTCAACATCCGCCAAAGATTCGCAAACTGAGTTAACTGAAAAGATTTAATAGCACTCAGTCGTGCAGTCCTCTAATAGAAAATTGGCATCATGGTGGTACCACCAACACCTCATCATCTCTCTTGTAACCAAATAGCAAGAGACTAATAATGAGCTAGTGCTAACCAATGCCGCATGGTAGTGATGGTGGGAATAACATTCAACCAGTGGCAGTGGGAGAAGTTTATGAATGAATTTTCCGACCGAACACATCGCTTCCATGTGGTTTTCCAACATGGGAAATTGACGTGCTACTGCTGTGGCATTTGTGGCGCTTTTGTGTGTATGTTTACGCTACACCAACTATGTATACGTGCACGACCACATACCTGATCGGTTTTCCAATGTTGGTGGGAGTTATGTTTTGATTTTCCGTGAGCACGTGCGGGTGTATAATGGCAATGGGTTGGGACTTTGTTTATGTTTACGAAGAGAGACAGAGTCGACGAAAGCTTTCGTTAGCTTGTATTGCAAAATATAATAAGTGTGTGGTTGAAAAATGTTGACGGGAGTGAGGCCAAGAAGACTGATGAAGCGCCATGGGAGTGAGAACGAGATTTGGACAAGTTGTTTGTATAGAAAGACGTTAGCAGGGTTAAATACTATTTACTGTTCTTGATTCCGATTGAAACGGTCAATGTGATATTTTATGCCTCATCTTAGAATTGTCGAAATTTTATTTCAACATCATATTTCAATATAAATAGATGCTAAAAGGATGCATTGAGCTACTCTGAAGTATACACTTAAAAAGTGGATGGGACTTGAACAAAAAGTAGTGAAAGTAGTAGAAAATTGGCCGAATTGAGAAGGTCTTTCAAATTTCTGTATACTTCAGAAAGAAACTAGTACTAATAAAATTCAAATAGGTCGACAAACTTAATTAATCGAATTTTGTTCAGATTTTTCGACGATTATGATTATTTAATTTGGAAAAAGGGTTACTTTGTTCTAGTAGTTAGCTTTTTTTCTTTGGTTCTATTTCTAATCGAATCTAATACTGTCCCACGAATTGGTTTTAGACCTTGTTTCGTGACTACAAAACAAAATAAAAGGGCAAAGAGTAAACAGAGTACAGAGAAAGGTAAACCTCAAACCGTTTTCTATTTAGTGTACTTCGGGTTAGATATTTTTCGTCTCGTGACTCATCAGGGTTGGCCTCCGCCTTATTCTTCGGGTTAGATATTTTTCGTCTCGTGACTCATCAGGGTTGGCCACCGCCTTATTAGTAACCATTTCCATTATAAGCTTTCATATGGCTTCACCATATCTCAATAAACTTACCTGAAAAGGAAAAGAAAATAAAACCAAACATTTACTATATACAATTGTTTAAATCATGGCCTAAGGATCACAATCTACACGGAAAACTCACAAATGATAAAGGTACGGGAACACAGGAAACTGGAAGATGCATAGAAGAGAGTCACTTTTTTTTGGCAAATATGTACATACTATGTATATCTACATATGTATGTATGTACGTATACAAATATTTGGCGCGACAGGTCTTTGGGATGCAGGGTCTGTCACAAGGATTCGTGTTGTGCGTATAATTTTCTTTACATGAATGGGAGGGGCCTACTATTGTAATGCCGCGTCCGAAGGGAAATTTGTTATTTGAGAAGCTTTCTCATGACAGTTGTACTCTCAGATCTTTTTCAGACCCTCGCAAGAGGTAGGCCCGTGAAAAAATTTTAGGTGTCGTCTAGATGTTAAACCTGGAACCCCACATACGAATAGGTTTACAATAGGTTTCGGGTTTTTTTATTTTCAGTCTCACACTCTATTTCTAAAAGAAGATTCACACACTCCTTCATAAACTTACCTAGCTTTCGCACCATCTTCCCCGCCTCTAAACTTTATGGACCAACCGGCATTCTGTATTAGCATTATTTTCAGACAAAGGAGTTTAGAAGGAATGGTAATCATTCTTTTGACAGACCCCAATCGATTGGCATATAGACTTTTGTTAACACGATGTCTATCTTCCATCAAATGGTTGTACCTTTTGCAGTACAATCATTATCACAGTCAATAAGTCTAACGTGAACGTAAAAGATATTCCTGTAAAAGGTGTACATATGTATGTATGTATTAAATTACATAATATAATGCTTACATAGTTACAGTACTTTAGTGCTTATGTTACATTCAAGTTTGGTGAATTCTGTTTCAAATTATTTCACATGATGAAGGACAAATAACGCTCTAGATGTACTTAGAATTCTTACATGAGCACAAGTTGTCATATTAATATTCATGATATTCCTAGTAATACTACATTAAGCCCAGCGGCAGTCAGCTGTCACCATAATTAATATGTTATAAGCCATGTCACTGTAGACTCCAAAGAATGATTTCTATGAATTAATTCTAGCACACATCTAAATGAGGTACTAAGTCGGCATGAGGTGCGCCGCCGGTCGTCTGAGTTCCGACAGATAAAATTTAGCCGCAGAATATCAGCCACTGTCATCCATTTTAATCGAGCGTGCGACCTTTAGAACTACGCGTTATATACTGAATCCATCATTCCTCTCCGCAATTTGTCATGCAATTAGTTTGATTCATTGAAGGTAATCAATTTGAATTGTCATAATTCAGTGGGTGCTGCATCACGTAATTTAGGAAACATCAACATCGTCGCTTACGTAAGCCAATCAGGCACTTAGTCAAAGTCCCAACCACCACTTTCATCTATTCGAAGATTGTCGTCACAGTTAATCCATTGCCAAAAATTCAGATACTCTATCTCATCGTCGCAATCTACCTCATACAAAAAAATACAAATTTAGATAAATTGGCAATGTAACATTGAGTCAGAGCTCAAAATGATTTATTGCAAGCATCTCCAACATCAACATGCACTAGGCGACGCAACTAAAAGATATCTCTTTTGTTCTAATTCCTCGAGCCTTATGCATAAATTTCAAGTGTAATCAGCAACAAAAGTCGAAAGATTCAATTTGCACTTAGCGATTCGTAATTCAAGCAATTACATCGGAGACTGCTAAAGATAATTTGACTTGGTTGCTTGGTTGATTCATGGGCTAGGATTGTTTATTTGGAGTGGGAATTATTTCGACGGCCACCGGCTATAAACAGGAACATTTACAATTATTATTATTGGCACGGTGTTGAGTTTATATGTATATTTCATTGCAGGCGGGTGAGCAACACAAACTTGCATCTGTGTGTTGTGCCTGGCAACAACCTAGTCGATGTTAATAGTTTTGATTAGGTGCAAATCATAGTTCGCACCGGATGCACGAGATGCACTTGGCTTTGTGCCATGATGTTGAGATTCTAACGGTGTGGAGCTGTTTTTAAATGAATGCCAAAATGATCTGTGTGCTATATGCTTTGGAATGGAGCAATTACGCTTCTGACTGATGGATATTTATTCATTGGTATAAATTGGCTGAATGAAGACAGGTAAAAGTTTACTTAACACCTACGCCAATGGGGGTGGCAAATGGTAAAATAATTGCAGTTGGCAGGAACGTCTTTGGTAAATATTAGCATTACTCAGCCATTTTAAGCTTTCTATGAGAAATATTCTTTTAGATTATGTGTGGGTATACTATGTATTCATGTGCTATTAAGGTATTCAAACAAAGCCGCCACGTTCGTTAGTGCAATGCTAGAACATATGTATACATACAATTTTACACCTTTATAAGAAAAAAGATATGGTACGTCTATTAGCATAATTCCGTCCTTTGATGTACATAATTAATGCATGACGTAGACACCGTTGGCCCATTAACAGGCAGAATGAGTTATTAAATAATCAATAGCCTAAATTTCTGTCAATCTGATCAAAATGAACAAAAAATAGAAATATCCAAGCGAAACCACAATATAGTTGCTGAACCTAAGGCCGTGGAGAAAGACCGAAGGCACACAGCATCTTATATCTAAAATGTTGTCAGGCCATTAAAAGCCTAATAGAATTAATCCTGTCAAAATCAGATGTGTAGCTTTAAAAAGTCCATGCAATTTGCGTACATTAGCGACATTAACGTAATTTACAAAAAAACCCAATGCTTCTCTTATTATATCCTTATATCTTTCTTTGATACATTTTTTTCCAATCACTGATATTTCTAATATAATAATAATAATTAAAAAAATAGAATAATTAAGAAAATGTATAGTAATGGGATGAGAAGTGGTGTCCCTACTGCACTAATAGTGGTTCACTTAGCGGCCATCACACTGTTCACCTTGGCAGAATAAAATACATTAATATAATATAAAAGCACAATGGAAGGAAACAGCTATCTCTATTTCTAAATTTTGTCGATTCAAACTTACCACTGAAATGAGATCAGCACATACTATAAGTTTCTATTGAGTTCTGTGAGGGTGCTGTCTACATACTTAAATCCCTCACAGTACTACAGTGCAGCTTTTAAGACAACGAACTCAGTAATTTGACTAAATTTACCACCATTTTAAGAAACATATTGAGCTCGTAATTAATATACCAAGCCTGCCTCACTAAAGTAGTAGTCTGCATCCTGATATTATTGGTGCGTATGAACTACTTACAGTCGATGTTTATGAGTATGTACATACCTATGTACGTATTTTATTTTTAAATTCCGCCAACGAAAACCATTCGTATACGTAATTTATTTCATTTTCAATCTGCGCCATCTTCTAATAAATAGCAGAACCTGTGAAGCTTTTAGAAAACCGCAAAGCTTTGCACAGTGAACACCGTAAATAAATGAATGGCTTTACACGTAATTGTGCACATTTTAGACAATTGTCTAATGTATTGAATACTAGTCACTGTTGAATTTTAAGAGATGTGTTTATTCGGGAATACGTTATAAAAATATTTGATTCAATGTACTAACCCGTCCTAAGCCATAAATATAATGAAATTACACATCCACACACAAAATATGTACATATGCTAATGTTTATTTGGTAACTGATTTGACTAAAGAATGCTAAATTATTTTATGGAAGCACGACTAGTGCGATATTTTTAGCATGGTTGTGATAAATAATGTTGAATTAATTTACGATATTTCATCCAGAAGTTGTATAGCCAAACAATTCTGAGTTAAGAACTGTCAAATGATAGTGCAGTCGAGCGTTAAGAATTACTTAATTTCTTTTAAGACGGTGAATACTGTTAATTCGTTTATACTTGGTTAGAGATATTCTGTCTATAGATATTTTAGGTGACAAGTAGCAAAGTTTAGATAAAGTAGCTTTAACATTCTCGTATAATGTTATTGCTCTCTCATGATTTGTGACAACGGGTGAAGACTAGTCAGGTGGTAAGCAGCTGTTGTTTATTTACCATGGAAAAGTGGTGTAGAAAACGGATAATAGATACTTTAACTCTGTCAATCAACTACGTTCAAATTATTTTAATGGGAAAGTAGCATACCATCTTGTCTACTAAACATTCCTTTACATTACCATGAACTTACATTCATAAGTCGAGTATGCACAAACCCTATAGCGACGATAATTGAGGTGTTAAATGAGTCTAAGAATAAGGATAAGAAAGGAGATCCCTCAACACAAATATCAGTCTCCATAGATATCTGTCCCCTATCTGCCATCCTCTGTGGACGTATTATCCTGGTTTCAGACCAACAAAATTCACAATCGACTAAATCTTCACATTTAAGTAGATCCTGGGGAGATCCCAGGAAGTCCAAGTCACAATTTACCATCTTTTTGTCGATTTTAATGCCGAATTTAACAGCATTTATAGAGATGAACTATACAGATCTAGTTTTGGCATCTCTGACATCCAAATTCCCTACATAATGACGATGGAGAACTCCCGCTGCTCCATTAGGAGGAGAGCGACCCCTCTGATGTCAAAAAAGGATTTGGACAAGGTGACCTGAAAGAATTGTGCGAAACTCATAAGCCAACACCAGAGGTACAAATGGCCTAGGCCAATTTTCTATATTGGAAAACAACAACACCAGAGGTACAGTCTTTCCAAAGTGTGTGGAAGTACTAGCGTACACCGACGACATTGATATTATTGAAAGAACTCAGCGGTTGCATTCATCAGCATTAAAACCAAGCATCTTTGCGGTATTAAGGTATTAAGGGACTTTTTGAAATGAGAAGGTAACTAGAGCCCTTTTCGGAAAAGCTAATTAGTCTCTACATATCTAAGACCTTGATCATAGCAGTCCTGGTTTATGGCGCAGAAGGGTAAATTCTATCTAAAGTGGATGAAGATATTCTCAGCCGCTTCGACTAAAAGATTCTTCGTAAAATTATCGGTCCCGTTTGCGTTGACGGGCTTTGAAGGAGCAGATTCAACGACGAACTATATGAGCTGTACAGCGACATCCACCTAGTCAAAATACTGCATATTAGTTCTTTGAGATAGCTAGGATATGTAGAGCGAATGGGCTACACGGCTGCTGCCCGCAGAGTCTTCGAATCAAACCCAAAGGGAATGAAAATAGTATGACAATAGTATTAGTCTATTAACCAACAGTCACTGCCCACAAAATCAATATCCTTTGAATGTTTGCATAAGTAGGTTAACTTTGACTTTCTAGTTAAACTTTGACTTTTAAAAACGAAATCCATAAAACCCAAGAATTTCTTTTGTACAAATCCACTGTAGACAGAGATTTATGTTGTGTCCTTTACAAATGAAATCATATCAACCGCATCGTAAATAAAAAAGGAAACATTTCTTCGTTACGTTTAAATTCCATTAGCTAATTAAACCGAAAAATAAAAACTCCTTCTTAAGTCACACATTAACCGCTTTCAAATTATTTATAGAAAGCAGAACAAACTGCCACCTAACCAGTACAAAAAGGGAGTCAAGACAACAACGACTAACACGAGTGCAATAACAAACGGTTTAATGTTAACCTTTTAACTCAATTAAGCGAATAGGCGAAGCAAATGTCTCTGATGACCAAGGGCACTCCTTTTCCGCTTCCTAAGCCATCCTTCATCACCAGACACGAAAAAAAAAAGATTAACGAAATTCTTCTTCTCTAAAAGAAATCTTTAGAGACACCAACGAACCAAGCAACAACGTTAAATATCCGCCGGGCAATCACAGAAACAAATTACAATCCTTTTATAGCACTATCCGTGTCCCAAATACTGTCACTCGGGCAAGCGAATGTCACATGAAAAGAGTTCAAAAGCAAACACTACCGTAAAATACTACCATCCTCCGTTGGTGTTCATCCTAATAAGGATACACAAAGCCGACAGCATAAATCCTTATTACAGTTAAACCAAAAATTAAAAATGTAAACAGGTAACCAAGGGACACATCAAAAGGCCAAACTGCTACCTTTCTGGATCTAGTGTATGGAGGAGCCACAAACGAAGTCAATTATCGGCCTTTAAAATCAGTAACTTTACTCAGTTCTTAGTCTCGCATGTAGGACACATATAATTGGCCAAAGGCAAAGTCAATTAGCCACTTTTGTTAACAGAAAACGCAAAAATAACACAAAAGTGGCATAAACCCAAGGCGTGGAAGCCGTAAAAAACCAGCCAATACATACCGTCCTCTGAGAATGTGTGCGTTGCAAGTGGTGACATAGTGCAGCAACGGAATGTTCAATTTATCGGTCATTGTCCTGCAAGTGGAGAAGTGAATCCTTTTTTTGTGTGCAATATGATTTTGCGGGCGGAAAACATGAGCGAAAGTCAATATTATTGCTTGTGAACACGGCATTCGTGTGTTATAAATCGTCCAAATAAGTGGGTGTGCATTGTCTTCCTTCGCGAGCCAGATATACTTTAAATACATATAGATATGTGTCTATGTGTATAGGTAGCGAAAATACACCATGTGTGGGAGCAAAATCATACATCCTTTTGTTTGATGACGTGATTTCTGGGTATTCTTTCGCTGCCAACTCCCCCTTTAATTATGGACAACGCGTCTGGTGGCGTAATGGGTGGGTTGAAGATTTCGTCATCATTTCAAGTCAACTTAGGGGAGCGGCATTCAACGCGAAAACGCAAAAGCAATACTACGACGAAATTTGTGAAAGGATTACTCAACAGTATTAAATAAGATGATGACATTCTGGCAATTAAATGATTCCGAGAACACAATTCAATGGTAAAGGCGTATCTACGGAAAATCACTTATGCTTTTCAAGCATTTAGATAACTTTACCGAAATATCTGCTCAAACATATAATGAAAGCGTTAGAAGTGGTCCTTTCTATTCGCTTTACACTTAAATCTGGTATGAATCCATAGATCCTAGAACTAGCGGTAAGAAGGTGTATCTTTTAAGCAACGAACATGAATATAAGTATATGTTAAAGCCAATCATAACATTAATACATACGGACGAGCAGACATACGGACGAACAGACGAACGGACATGGTTCATTTGTTTCACTATTAATAATGAAGACAAATATGTTTGTACATATATACCTAAGTATGTATACTTTATACGCTCTAACTCTATTATTTCTCTATGTCACATACTACACCCCTAAGATACGAGCCTACAATTAATATAGCAATTGTTCAATCCAGGATCTAGTTCGCTCAAACTACATAATTTATTATAGTTATGATGATACTTTTTGATAGGCATTGGGTTCTGTTGGTGAGCTTGTACCATACACATCGACTCACGAGTGCAGCTAAACCCACGCTAATTTTAGAGATTGACTGTAGATGTAGCTCACTTAGATATCTACAGAGTTGAATAAATTATACGCAGTTTAGAAAACCTTACAGATTGCTTTTTAGTTCTTATATATATAAGACAGATCAGGGACTTTTCTTACAAGTATGTACCTACCCTTATCCAGTTGATGTATTTGTCTTAAAATAAATCTTCCTTCACCGAAATAGTAAACTTTTGTCAAAGAAAAAAAGTGTGGTAACGACATCATTATGACAAAGCGCCTTGTTGATGGGTCTAGCTCGTGTTTCCGTCGAGTTTTGCTCCAAGACCTGGATATATGTATGTATGTATTTCCATGGCAAGGTCGTACCCATAACCAGCACAATACCAACAAGGACAACAAATTTAGCACTGACGTCTTTGCGAAAAAACAAACAGGTCTGGAGAAACTGAAGGAAAATATTAGCCAAGCCATTGTCAAAGTAACACCGCAACCCCGTAGCTCTAGCTACTCAAAACAATTATTAACAGATGAATTCGTTAATATACATATGTATATGTAAACTTAATCAATGCTCTATAGATGGCATACATACTGAAGGATCTCTATCGAATGGTCCAGATCAGAGCACTTGTTGATTGAGTATTCGCAGAACTTTCTAAAAGTGTTGCAACATGGAACTCAATATCAGTAAATCAAAAATGGCGGTAATACAACGATTGCCTAACCAGCTAAAGCTCCCTCCATAAGAAAGATAGTATAGTCAAGGAGAAAATGTCTTTAATAACTTCGGTCAATTATCTTCATTCGGCAGATATCCCCCCAAAGATTCATTTCCACTCCCAGTTGGTTCTGTTAAAATACGTTATTTTTAATACCTTACATTATTAAGTACTTATGTACTATATATCATCACTAATATCAGGCCTACATGAACGGAAAATGTTTAGTCCAAAGCATTACTAGCTACTTCTTATTTACTTCAATACAAATGCGAGAGAATTACACAGGAATTAGAAAAAGAGCTTTTATTTATTTCCATTAAGTGTATTATCCTTGGAAAATGCACACTCAAAAGGCATCCGAAGCTTACATATATTTTCAATGACCTTTCCTAGTATGATTGTCCTGCAGTTATTATTTTCATATGCATGGGCCGGGGCAGAGTGCCAGCAATTGGGTCCCACTGCAGTACACTACCAGTGTACGTATTGTGTGCTCAAGAGAGCTTTAACAAACAAATAACTAGTGACAAATGGTATTCAGGTGGATTACATTTTTTTTTATTTTATTTTTTACAAAAACGAATTACCTCCATTCATGCGCTGCAAATCCAGTGCAATCTGCTTTGCATTCCTCGCAGCGAGTACCTTCATCAACCTCTCTAATTATCACTCCCTGAAATGAAACAAGAAAAAATCTATTAAATACTCATTTTAAATTAGTTCAGGTATCTAATTCAATATATTGTAATAAGTGTCTATGTACAAACTTATGTAAATTACTAAATACAATTTCGTTTGATTTTACTGTTATGTTACATGCGAATGAATATATGTACATACACATACATACATATGTAAAGTTCAATGAAATTCTTTCATAAATGTGTGTCAACTGTCAACTGAGACTGGTTGAATATCATCAAGAATGGTAATCTCATGCCGCTGAGTTACGACTACGGTTCTTTACTTCATCACCAAGTCGGAATATGTGATTTTTTTTCTTCAGAAAAGTCTAATGCACTTGCCATAGATTGTAGAAATATGAATGTACCTTGGACTTTCAGATATTTTAACTAAACTTAATTTCCTTAAAATTAAAATTTCTAGCTTAGTATTGGGTCACACAAGTTATCACATACAGCATTGCTTCGTTTATACCATTAACTTGTTTTCTAATATTCTCTTTAGAGCTTTAAATTAATGATCAAAATATTTTGATTAATGACCAATACAGCTCTTCAGCAATAATTAGGTAATAGCTCGTTGTATCTCATACTCTAATTCTAGACCGTAATACCGAAATTTGAAAAAGAAAAATCCCACAACATTGTTAATGACTTCAACATAATATGTATTTCTCACGTCAGAGCTGTTTTATTTGGCTTCGTCATCTTCATGGATACGTGTCGTCAGAAACGTTTCCCGCCAGACACACAAAAAAGAAGGATAAGCAAGTGATTCAATTTGCAACCTAATTTTTAAACGCAAAACCAAAATACATTCTCAGTTTGATTTTATTTCGAATAACACGATAAGGATGATAAATAAGAAACCTCAAGTTCGGCAAACACGAAAGACATTCTGCTGGCACAGTTTCCAAAATCTTTAGAAAGCCATCCATCAGGTTCCAGTATGAAGTTGAAATAACATTTAGTTTCGTTTGATTTTGTTCTTCTTCATGCACTTGGATAATCGGATACAACTGTGCATAGTCTCATTAATTGGACTGTACGCTTCCTTTAATATGAGCTTGTAAAAGAATTTGAATTATACTGCTGGAAAGTGGATGGACATGGGTGGATTCTTTAAAAATCTTAAAATCAATTTTTTGCTTGAAGTATTTGCACAGGTACCTACACTTGGAATAAATTTTACCTTGAATTACATCCAGTCTATGTTTTAAGGACTAAAAGAACATGAAAAATATAAACATCAAATTAATGTCAATGTAAGAGATAAACTGGGAAACTCACTTAAGTATATATTATGTATATATGTTTATTCATACATACATATGCAAAATATGGGAAGAAGAGTAAATTGATTGGTAAAAACATTTAACAATGCTAAACCTGCGGTTCTGGACGAGGTAGCAAACTAAAATAATTTCAGTGCTCATTAATTTTTCCTATAAAAGTTGTAATTTTACTTGGATTTTGTATTCCAGAAATTAAGTTTTAAATCAATTTGTAGTACAATATTATTACTTTTCTCTATAATAATGAGTCGCGGTATACACTCCATGTTAGAGAGACGTGAATTAATTAAATCGCTTTTATGATTGTGAATTCCATACATATACATACATATATAGATATAGATAATAGTATTCATAAAGTGCTACACACTAGCAGAGCGGATGAGTAGGGGTCTTGGGACAATAGAGTCGAGGCTATGGAGTAGCACCCTCAATCTCCCTATCACAATCAAAAAATACAATCGAAAAGTGTCAAGGTCTTGAAACCTCGTTGCGCAGCAGTAATAGGCAACAGATGCAATATAACAAAATATTAATATAGGGTGACCAAATAGCAATAATACTTTTTCTAATTGTTAAGTTTCAGCAGCTGTCAAAGTTACGAATGACATCTAGCTGTGAAAATATTTAGTAGGGTTTGCCATTCCATCATGCATCCTTTCACGCTTGCCAAACTTGCGGAAATTATTTAAAAATATTATCAAAATTAAGGCACACTTTTAAATACGGAACGTGTATTTCACCGTGTGGTCGGTCGTCATCAGGGCTTTAGTGTGCAGGCAATCCCCCGCACCCTGGAGAAGCATACTACAATGAGTACACTCTTTTGGACCTTC
Source organism: Xylota segnis (assembly GCA_963583995.1). Classification (NCBI taxonomy): domain Eukaryota; kingdom Metazoa; phylum Arthropoda; class Insecta; order Diptera; family Syrphidae; genus Xylota; species Xylota segnis. The sequence continues at coordinate 27,330,954 of OY757238.1, forward strand.
AGCCACCAACCAGACATAGATTGGTGCCGTAGCGGCCAGTATTGAAGAAGACCCAGAAATGTCGATTCGGTGCCGATCGGCTGATTTGGGCATCGCCGGCTTATTTTACGGATGGATTTGTGTCATTTGATCAATAACTTTCTTTTTTATCAAATAATCCAATGAAGAAACATCACTTTTTTTTTTTTTTTTGGTTGCGCCTGGAGGTGAGGAATCTTCAAAAGATACCAATGGTCCGTACCATTGGTGATGCCCGATTCATATAGCTGACCTGTCCATGTCATTAGTGTGAGTCAGTATATGCCTACGGGCTAAACCTCACCCCTCAGAGAGGCACTATGAGAAACCGGTCGCGCGTGCTCATAGTAGTACAGCTTTAATCCTCTCATTTCTTCATTGCTTCATGACTACGACTAAGTTCCCTTAACAAGTAGTTTATGCTTCTGTAGTATTAATCGCGTTAGGTAGGTAGCCTTCCAGCGAAGGCACCTACTAATACCGTCATTAAATGCGGTTTTCCTTACGGCGCTAGGTCGAACGGTCTTGTTCTTTGTAGTCGGCGCTCGATGTTTGTCACGTCTATAGTACGGATTATTTCATTATTGCAATGAGCGTAAAGACGAGTACGAAGTTTGCGAGCAAAGTTCATTACTTCGTCATTCACAGTAGCAATTCCTAGATCTCTGTGAATATCACTATTCCTTATATACCACGGAGCATTAACGATTGCTCGTAGAGCTTTGTTTTGAAATGTTTGCAGTACAGCCACATTGCTTGGTTTCGTACAACCCCAAAGTTGTATTCCATATGTCAAAGACGGTTTTAGCACTTGCTTATACAGAAGCATTTTTTTATATACGCTTAGCTTCGAGTATCTTCCGAGTAGCCAATGCATGTCTCTTAGTCTGATTTCTAGCTCGTCGCGCTTTTTTTTAACGTGTGAGTTCCACTTAAGTTTTTCGTCTAGGGTCATTCCTAGATATTTTGCCTCGTTTGCATATGGTATTTGTACCGAGTTGATGGAAATAGGTAAGTGGTTTACCTTTTTGTACGTAAAATTGACATGCGTTGACTTGGTCTCGTTAAGGACGATTCGCCAGGCCTTTGTCCATTCACATACTTTGTTTAGAGCCCGTTGTAGTTTACCCGTTGATGATTCAACTGACTCGTCCGTTGCGAGGATAGCCGTATCATCTGCGAACGTTGCTACGACGGTTCCTTCATCTTGTGGCATGTCTCTTGTGTAGAGCAGGAATAGCATTGGACCAAGTACGCTTCCTTGCGGAACGCCGGCGTGGATTTCCTTAAATTCTGAGTATTCGGTACCGTGTCTAACCCGAAAGGGCCTGTTTTCAAGGTAAGATCCCAGTATTCTACACAATTTTTTCGGTAGGATTAGCCTTAGCTTATACCTTAGACCTTCGTGCCATACCTTGTCGAAGGCTTGCGATACATCGAGAAAAGCGCTACAACATATCTTTTTTGCTTCTAGAGCTTCTTCGATTTCATTCGTTATACGATACACCTGATCGATTGTGGAATGTTTGACCCGAAAGCCGAACTGGTGATCCAGGATCAAGTGTCTTTCTTCAATTACTGGTTGTAAACGTTTAATCAGAAGTTTCTCAAAGACCTTAGATGTTATCGGCAGAAGCGAAATGGGTCTATATGATTTCTTATCGTTTGCGCATTTTCCCGGTTTCTGGACCATAATGACTTCGGCGACTTTCCATTGCCTTGGAACATATAAAAGTCTCAAAGAAGCGTTTATAATGTAGAGCAGCTTAACTAATGCCTTTGTTGGTAGCTCCTTCAAAATTTCGCCAGTGATTAAATCATATCCCGGAGCCTTGTTATTTTTCAGCCTTCCTATTGTCATTCGAAGTTCGGATAGAGACACGGTTTTTACTTTAAAGTTGTCGGGTGCCGTGTTAACATTCGGGTCGTCGATCAATGGTTGTCCATCGAACGGTTTGAACGTTTCTTCTAAGTGCTCGGCAAATAATTCCGCTTTCTCCTTGTCTTCTTTTGCCCATTCGCCGTTAATTTTCCTTATTGGCGGCGAGTGCATTACGGGTTTTCTTACGGACTTCAAGGCTTTCCATAGTGAATAGTTCGAGCTCTTTTCAGCAGTCAAGCCCTCAAGGTAAGTACAAGTCTCGCGATTTCTTAAATCCTGCAGCTCATTTTTCAATTTGTTGCAAAGACGGTTCAGATAAGTTTTATCTGTGGGCGCGCGGGATAGTTGCCATCTCTTGCGCGCTCTCCTCTTTTCTCGTATGAGGTCTTCAATTTCCGGCTGGAATTTAACTTTGTTGTTCTGCGTTACTGTTTTCCGGAAAGGAGTGTTTTTCCACGCTGCACTCTGAATGACTTCCACAAGTTTGTCAATTTCGTCTTCTATTTCGGTCGGTGTCTTTAGCGGCACGTTTAAAGCAACATTTTCCGTGCAGTCTTTTCTAAAGGCGTCCCAGTTAGTTTTGTTACTAGTTAACCTGGGCGGTCCTTCTTTCGTATCTAGGTTTCCACCTATTTTTAGAGTGACTGCTGAGTGATCTGAGCATAGATCATAGCATTCTTTGACTTCCGTCAGATCTTTAGCTAGCCCTTTTGCGATAAAGAAGTCGACGAGGTCAGGGATTTTATTTTTGTCAGTTGGCCAATACGTTGGCTTTCCCGTCGAAAAAAACTTCACACCACGCTTCATACTGACTTTGTACAGTAGCCTCCCTTTCGTTGAATTACATCTTGAACCCCAGAAGGTGTGTTTCGCGTTAAAGTCACCACCGATGATAAAATTAGGACTGAGTGATTCAAAGAGGCGAACGAGGTCGTCGTCTACTAGCCTATATCCCGGAGGAAAGTAACTAGATCCGATGTGGTAGTCTAAGTGGTTTATTTTTACGGAGACTGAACTTATTTGCATAGAGTCGAGTTCTATTTTTATGTTTTCGGAGTGCTTGATGCAGTCTTTGATGTAAAGAGAAGATCCGCCTCTCGCATTTTCCGAGGGATGATGTGCGTGATAATCACTGTATCCTTTTATTTTGGGTCCAGGTCCCTTTTTTAGGTGGGTTTCTGATATCAGGCATATATCAATACCGTTTTTCCGTAGAAATACTTCTAGTTCGTCATTTTTTTTCAGAAGGCCGTTTGCGTTCCATGTTAGTATCTTGAGTAACTGTTTCATATTCATGTTTTGTCGTTTGTCTTGCGAGGTTTAATTTCGAGCTTGCTCAATTTGTCAAATATAACTTGATTTATCTTAGTTTGCTCCTCAAGTTTTTCAATATCACGGATAATAGTTGGCAGACCGGATCTATTGTGGCTGGTCTTGAATTGGGTTCATGTGATGCGACTTGCGCGTACGATCTCGCGCCTACCAGAGGCGGTTTCTCCATTGTACTTTGACCAGCGCCACTTTCTTTGGCAATTTTTATATTGTCCTTTATTGGTCTCGTCTTTTTGACTGGCTTAACAATCTTAGGCTTATCGGTTTTAGGATATTTTAGGCTAGTATTCGGGAGTACCGGTTTCTTGAGAGTATCGCGTCTTTTTTGGAGTTCTTTGGCGACTTCACAACCTCGATAATTCGCTGGGTGGTTTCTCTTACAATTGGCGCAAACCGCTGGGACCTGTTTAGTTTCTTTGCACTCTCCCGAGAGATGTGTACCAGCACATTTTACGCACCGTGGTTCTTTCTGGCAATATGCCTGAGTGTGGTTAAAACCTTGGCATCGTTTGCACTGAGGTATCAGTCAAACATCACTCAAAGTTCATAATTGTTCAAGTTAAGTGTGCCATTTAATACAAGAACATTTTCGTCCTTTTCTCATAAAAAATCAGCAAGGATTTATCCTTGAAAAACGCCAACTGTAAGAAGAACTTCTTTTCAAAAAGGATATGATTACATAGAAAATTTTGTAAGTTTAATTAAGTATAGAAGACTTATATTTATTACCTCACGATTATGCTCACTTATTTGTACGGCCTGACTCCCGTAACTTAACAAAAAAACATTACAACCATAGATAAAAAAATCGAAGTCAAGATTATATTTAAAAGTAACAAAAGTGTCCAAATCTGTTTGTCTGTACTTCATATCTACAGTCTGTAGATCTACAATTCGAGTTGAAATCAGAATTTTGATTCTAACCTCAAACTACAGGGTACTTTATCTTAGGTAAACCTTGAATTAAAATAGAATTTCGGAAATGGATCCAGCGATTTTGATAAAACTTAATATTTCCATTAGTTGGGGCTAATTTTTTTTTTATTTACTATCAATCAGATTTGCTACTGCCAGCTAGAAGATGAACAAGAAGTAGAAAATACTTTTAGCTCAGCACGGTATGTATCCACTTTAGGACACGGGTGTTACTTGCCAGATTGAAACTCCCGAATGGATTTATGGCTAGAACCCTGGGAATAGAATCACAATGATACTTCGACAACGAATGAGAATCTACAGATATATATTTATGTACTATGCACACCCATTTATATGTCATCCTATTGTGCTGCATCAGTACGTTAGTAGGTATGAAGGCAGTCTAGAGTAGAAAATATCTTAAAGTTTTATGTACATACATGCTATATATGTATATGTATATGCTTAGATACCTCAGACCAAGTTTTGTCAAAAGTGCACTTTGGAAAATTGACTAAGTATATCACAAACTCGGTTCAATTAGGGTTCAAATTAAGATCTATCAACCACATATATGTACTTCTGTATATACGACATGTACGACACATATATGTATTCTTTTATCATTGTGATTTCATTAAAAACTCACAATGAATCAGATTAGTGAGTGACATAAATACCTCTCAAAGAATATTTCAAAGATCTAAAATTAAATAGAACTATCACAGTTTACTTAGAAATATACGATTTAGACTTACAATATAATATGGCACTACTAGGTACTCCATCGAATAGGTTCCATTCCAGATCCGAACTCTTTACTATAGCAAATACTAAGTACACTATGAATTTGTAGGTACACAAAAGAATCAGTATGTCTTTATAAAATCTTTTTAGGCTGATTTCCAGAGTTCATCAAATATAAATCACGTCTTGAGTTCCCATACCTATTAGCACAACGATCGAAATATGAGATAGCGAAGCATAGTTTACGTTTGCACCCCTGAACGTTTTCATGTATTCACGTATCATGCTCATATGCATGTTCGTATGGATACATGTCTACCCTGCAATGCAGCAAACGAAAAGTGTAACTTCTCTGGTAGTTTTCTAGTTTTTCCTCGACAACGACAATCGATCTTCCAGATTCAAGTTATCGCCACTTTGCATACATACTGCACCGCGTTTAAGGAATTAATCCCTGTTTTCCCTTTCAAAACTTCAACTTGTTCACCTCTTTTTTGTTTGTCTAGTTTGTCGTCCTTGTTCTTGTCATATCACCTCTTCACATACATTTATCACATACATATGTACATGTGTATCAGTTTATACATAACGATAGGAATTTTTTGTAATCGATTCAATTCGAAATTCAACGGGTCATAGAAAAGCAGGAATCCCCTTAAGGTGAAAAAGGACATCCATCCACTTCAGGACTAGAAATGCTGACGTCACTTCAAAACCATTCCATTTACCCAAATTTAGGTTGGGAATCAAACAGGATAAATGCGGCAAACGGACGAAAATTCAGCAGGGAGTCACCACCAACGAAAAAGAGTAGGAAAGAAAAAAGAATGAAAAGGAATCACCCTGCCATTCATAGCAAACACAGAAATGAATGTACTAGCGAAGTACTAAAGGACATTGTTCCTCGTCGCTTCTCCCATGTGAGCCGTGTCGTTTCATTGTGTAGTTCCGAAACGATGTTGCTTGGCATTGTTCCAGAGGAATTATTGTGTTTTCTTTGGGTTTCCTTAATTTTTCCCCCATCGCACACACTCACAGTGACGGAGTACATGAAGCAGTTGATGCAATCGGCCTGGAAAAAGCATTCGTACAAGTTTAACAAACTCAACTTGAGGCGAGGAAGACAGAATGAGGGATAACACAACGTTGCTCTTCTGCGTTTGGCAGCGTTTGTAAAGCAGTAGAAGTGAATGGCTTTTTGTTGTGCATCGGTAGCAAATCAGAACAGGACGCAATTTCAACTGAACGTTAATTTCTTCCCATGGGCTTCAGTGCATTCAAAATTATGTGGCTTACGTGCCAGAATAAGTGCTAGATGGGAAAGGATTTTCCACCTAAATAGAAAAATAATTTTTGGTTTGTATTGATCTAAATTTTGGCTATGAATCCTTGTTTTATGGGGGATTCCATTGATACTAACATACCCATAATGCGTCGTTCGTGTCAGAAATACTAATAGGACTTATTTCACAATATTATTATTTTATTATTTCAGTGTCTCACCACAAAACGTCAATTTCAACTTAGAACTCACCGTGCACATATGTGTGTATGAACATCTGCGGTAGCCCAAATGGAAGCGTAGCCCAGGAAGCGTGCCCCACAACCTCACAGTCTCTTCTTTACGTTACTTAGGTGTTATTTGTGATAGAGAGCTTATTATCTCCGCGACTTCGCCTGGATCGACAGAAACAATTTGCCTCCTTACACCGATCGTCTAAAACTTATCCGTCTGCAGTCCCTTAAAAACCGTCGCGACATCGCCGATTTACTTTTCCTTCATCACTTAATTACCGGTCACACTGATTGTCCCGCGCTTCTTGAATCGATATCCTTTAGCACGAATTTAAGTTCGTTCTCACAGAACTAATTACGGCTATAATTCACCAATGGCCAGAATATTGCGCCTAGCTAATAATACGGAGAACTCTTTCAACTTTCACCTCAATAGAATATCGCTTCGTGAATTTCTTCAACACCACTGTTTCTTTTCCTAGCCCTGTCTTCCCTTTGAATTTGGGCATATCGTCAGGCACTGTGAAAACGACGTGGATCGAGCAGGAACATGCCAATGCTGTGGAACCAAGGGGTACGTAGCGAAAAAGTGTACTGCAGAGCCTAAGTGTGCCATATGTGACTCGAGTTCGCAAGGTGGAAACAATCACGCGACGGGAACCTTCAGATTCAAGAAACAATGTAATACATCCAGATAAATGTTAATCATTGCGATCCAGCACAAGATCTACTTGCACAGTTAAACAGGAAAAAGCAGACATACATATCTCTTATACTCGGGCAGTATAAATCTTTACGCATTTAATCAAGATGGGTAGATGACTCCACCAAAAAACAGTGATATGGGCGTGTGGAATATTTGCGCAAAACCGCAAACAAGAGCCCGAATTTTGCCTAACAAAATGAATGGCATCAATTTCTTTAGCTGTTATGCTCCACCGAGCGCGACCTTGACAGAGTACAAACAGATGTTGGACATACCTACTTATGGCTGGTGTACGACGAAAATCACCAGCAATTGTAGTGGGGTAGTACAAGGACCACAGATACGTTTGGTATCCTTAACCTGGTCTTTCTAAGCCAAGGAAACAAAGAAACGTTTATAAGGGCAGATTTACTTCCATCAAAGATTTGCCCTTCCCCAGTAAAACTATAATGAGAAAAACAAAAGGCACGTCTTCGATCTCTATACAAACATTGACCATCGAGTCAAAATATTTCAAACAAGAGAATATCTAAAAGCCAATGAAAAGCTGCAAAAGCTAAACTGGATAAGTAGCATCCTAGATAAGGAAATGTACGACGACCGTCCGGTGTAGTAGTCAAACGTTTGGAAGATATTGGAAGAGAGATTCAAATTTGACTCAAAAGTAAGTAGATTTTATTTTAATAGTAGTGGACTGGATTCGAGGCCAACAAAATTCTCCCTACCTTTTCAGTCAGTTTGCGAGATGTTAAGAATCAGCTGATCGGTAAGTATTTTATGTATTGTTCAGCTTTGCTTTATAATTTTAATGGATTATGTGCAATAAATAAAATAGTTACATTGTAAATAAATTGCAGTGAAGTGATCTACGATTTGATACAATCAGAGGATATGATTATTTGATCAATATGCGGAGTGTTTTTATTTGTTTTACATTAAAATGCCTTGGATCTTGGACTTTCAAGTAAAGTAAACATTTTAAGAAGAAATAAGGAGATAAAGAGAATTAAGCCTTTACTTCCTTTTTCATACAAATATACTTATCAGTAAGATGTTCTGACAAGCACAGTCCACACTTTAACCTAACTCAGTTTCCACACACACACTTTTCAGTCAGTTTCCCGTTCCTTACCTCAAAAAGTAGGCCTTGAATCTGGAACGCGCCCATTTTTAACCAGGATAGAATTTATTTTCTTTTCTTATTGGAATTAAACGCTACAATTGAAAAACAGCAAACAGCAAAGGCCACTTGGCGCTTACGAAAAGAAATAATGCCCGTGGGTGTTTATTTTTTTTGTTCTGGAATAGAAGACTCACGGGATTTATTTGGTGGACCAATTTTAAAGCTTGATCTTCTTTCAATTTTCAAATAGAAACAAGTCCAAATGACCATTATATGAATCTCAAAAGTGAACAAAAGTAACATTTTATTTGTACCAAAGAATGAATAAAATATTGATATCGATTTACCCGTACCTATGTACCTCGAAGTTTTTCGGAATCAAAATGAATTGGTTATTAAAATTTGACACGATCAATTGCAACATTTCCAAATTTTAGTGCTAAAATGCATGTCAAGGGTGCAATCTTAGCTCAACGTCTATTAACCAAGTAAAAACAAAAAAGCATTAAAAATAGTGTGTGCAGCAAGGTCGAATGTTCACATATGAAACGAACACAATCTTGTTTAACTTTGAGCGTTGTGCTGTCTTTTTAATTACTTTTATGGGGACTTGAGTGTAATTAAACATTAGCATGAAATAATGGCAAAAATTGGGATTTATTTTTATTTTCTTTCGTGTGGTTGAGTAGCAATTACGATTTATAGAGAGTTCTCATTAAAGGGGGAATTTCCGCGAATCTATTATTGTAGTGGGAGATGACTTATTGTAAATGTGAGTAAAACACATATTTGTCCAGTTTAACATTCATATATAGTTAGTTATGGTCAAAACAAGTTTATTAACAATACATATATTTTGATTAATTGCTTGGAGTTCTTTTATGGTGTCAGAGTGGTATTTTATTTGCTTTTATTGCGAGTTAAAGAAGTTATTTTACTTTTATGTTACGTAAAGATAAATGAACTTCAAGTTGAGAAGTTCATTGAGGTTCATGTTCAAAAATGCAACTAGGATGCATCCAATGACAAGGAGCTGCCAATTAAAAACAGCATCGTATTAGATTAGGAACATCGATATCAAGAATAATATAGTAATTTTAAAATCAATAAAAATATGTACATACATAAGTACATATACATGTACTCTTCTTGTATGTATATCTTCTTATATCAATTTTAACTAAATATAATATTAACAATCTTTTACTGTCAACAGATAATAAGTTTTAGAATAGCGAATGAACGTACACAGTTATCAAAATGGATCTCGTCGCCCTTACTGACTTAATTTACCAATTCATGTATTTGACTAGACGAACAATTCGCGCTTTAAAATCTAATATCAAACATCGTTTTAGAATCGTTTGTCTCTTTAGAGGCAAAGATAAAAGCTCTGGAATAAAACCTTTAAAAACGAAATCCATGTAGATACTGCCGCTGAGACTCCCATTATTCTTTTATTTCTCTTCTTTAAATAACTTAGCAAGCCAATATTTGTATGTTTTCCTGCACCATTTTTGTTTCTTTTGTCGTTTTAGGATTAGAATTATCAGCTAAAATTCCTATTTGTTGATATCGGTTCATATGCGAAATCAGAAATTTAATTTCTGCATGAAGATAAAACATTTTTTGACGTTACTCCTACTTCGCTTGGTTTATCGCCTTTTAAACTTCTCAAGAATCCAATTTCAAATATTTCTCCATTTAACCCTATAAAAGGTCCCTGAAATAAAAAAAATATCATTAACTGAAATTAATAAAATGGTTGGCAGGCTGTTGCAGCTGACATTGTAGTGATGAAAGATGAAGACATATTAATAAAATCTAATCACTTTCGCTGGAGAGAGTAGCTACATACATATGTAAATACCCCGCCATTACTTTTGCGTACTCATGACTTAAAAAGAAAACAAAAACTTTAAAGATTTGAATTTGACTTTGAAACTTCTTTAACTATTGCTTTTCTAGATTTAGAAAAAGTATACAAGTATAATAAATTCTAACTCTATTATAAAAGCATATTGTGCCTTACACAATTTTACAGAGTACTAAAACGGGGATTTATCAAAATTGGTGATACTTGAGGAAAAGACGTACATTATTGCCATCGGAATGTACTACTTCAGAAAGATAACTCCGAAAAACGACCAGAAAACATACGTATTTCAACAAACTTATAAAAACTACGTACTTACTACTAGATTTCTTCAATTCCTTCAGCTATTCCTTTCCATGTTACTTCCAGTTTATGTCTTTTTAGCTAATCTTCCGCTGAAACATCCCATATACATACATACAGTTTCTTTTTTCAATACATTTTTTTAGGTTAGTTGTGTAGTTAGGCAGTTGATTTTGTACAGGGATTCACACCAAAGTTTAGACTAGATTGAACGCTGGCTTCCTGACTGTAAAAACTGCGAAATATCTGTATATCGTATGTAGATATTTCACTCCAGAGTTATTCCTAAACCTTAATATTAAGTTTAAGAAAGTCTTCGGTATTATGATTAGCTATCATAGCATTAGCATTATCAGAAAGCTAAAGATGTTTATTTGGTTTGAACCATAAAGCAAGCAAATAATTTCCAATACCCAATCCAGTGCAGTGATATTTAGAGCTTACCTGCAAGATCTTATTCGTGTAATGCGTGTACAGATTAGAGTTATAGCAGCTACGTTTGTTCAAAAATATGTTTGGCTAGAATATTTTGTAAAATATCTCTTTCCTCTCGATAAATCTTTGCAATTCTTATAAAAGCACCATTTCTTGCGCATGTTCACATACAAACAGTGTAAAGTGGTGAAGAGAGCATGCGTGCATTGGCACATTTTATTGAATGGGGTTACTTCGAGAATTAAGAGAATAATAAAATGTACATTGCTTTCTTTGCGTACATAAGAGATTGACAATTGATTTGAAACAGACTAGCTACTTGTAACAATATAAAATTATAAATAATCGACGACTTAAGTTTAGGGTATGATTGAAGAAACCAAATTTTCTGTATTTCAATTGCATTAGGCAAACAAAGCTTTGCAAAAACAAAACCAAAATTATTCTAAATATTTGTTTGGAGAAGCGGAAAATCCAAAATTTACCAAGCTTACGCAAACAAAGTCTAATTTAGAACAACTGCCCGCAAATAAGGTAAAAACAATAATACAAACAAAACTAGACATCAATGATCTCATTACGATAATTGACGGACATTCTGCTTAGGAAGAAAATCAACAAACATCCAGAAAACAAAACAAAATTTCAATTGCCCGCGGTGACAGCTCACATATAACAGATGTCTGACAACGCGAATCTTAACCCACAACATCTACCGATGTGTAGGCGAAAGACGCCGACTCCACCACCACCACCATCACAACCGCCGATGATACCTACTTCTCACTTACAATACAAACTATGTTCTGTTAATTATATTTTTTTATTCACTTTAAAAAAATAATTATATTTTCCATTTCACAGTTAGTAATAATTTCGTAGTAAATGGCAAGATCTCAAAAGGAATAATTGTCAAGTAAACAGTCTTAGCTTAATGCACCGGAACCGGTTGAGTCTAAATGCTGATATGAACAAAATACCAGGATCAGGAGTATTCCACCCACACACCGTACACACTTATACAAACTATCGCCATGGTGCCTTAATTGGAGATCGTGAACGCCTAGGCAGTGCTTGCGTCATAGAACTGCGATTTGCATCATTTCGATTGATCAATCCGGATGTTGGTTTCGATGGACGCGAGTAGGAGTAAACATCGGGATGTTGAATGTGATGTCGTGATTTTATAGCCGGCGCCATTCCCCTTGGAATGTTATCCCCGAAGTAGATTTGTTTCTTGACTGGAGGATCGGGTTTTCTGGTAGTGATGTACCGCATGGGTGATCTTGAGTTTCCAGAGATCTGAATGCGAGTTGGTTCCTTATTGACAGGATCGTTCGATGTGATATGAATGCAGGTCTGATACCGACCTGGCTTAAGATGCTCATTACGAGCTGGTGACTGTTGGTTCCAACCACGTACTGGCGATTCGAAACGGTTACTGCGAAGCGGATGAATTACAGCTTGTGATGGCATTGGTTTGGCTACTCCTACAGGAACCATCTTACCAGGTTGATTGGGAGTTATGGAATTTTTTATTTCTATACGAATCGATGGCTCTGTCAGAGGTCGCTCGACTTTGAATGTATCAGTCCGTTTGATGGAGGATCGGGCAGTAGCTCGAACTGCTGGCTCATTTTGAACTGGTGACCTGTTTCGGATAGGAGATCTATTTCGAAGAGGAGACCTATTTCTAACTGGTGATCGTGATGTAGGTCGATAATTTTCGTTGTCAAAAACAAACACATCCGGCCGTGCGTCCTTCCTTTTGTCTCTATTGGCCTTGTCTCCTGAGGGTGGATCAACTTCCACGAACCAAGCCGGATTGTGGGGAACTTCGTTCTGCTTTGAGAGGAATTTATCGCGAAATGATTTACGAAAGCTGTTGATCGTAATCGTGCGGAACTTATCCGGATCATTTTCAATTTCTTCGGAAATCTCTGGGTGATTCTTTAATTGGTCAAGTTGTTCCCGGAGATGACTTGGAATGCGATTCTTTCGATACGTGGAACAGTCAACTGGAACCGACTTTCTACTACCATTGTCGGATTGGCCTGATATATCTGACTTTAAGCTTGATGGCTGCTCGTATAGGAAATTAAAAGGATCTCGAGCAGCTTCTGCCGGATCTGCTACAGTTCCCGATCGCCACTTGTAGTACGTATTTTTTTCGATTTGATCGGCCGGCAAACTTGTCGCTGGAGATTTTTTCCTCTTAGTAAATGTGCTAAACTTGCTGAGGACCTTTTCCTTTTTTGAAGATTTCGTTTTCGTTGTATCCATTTTGTCATCTTCCAAGGTGAATGTCTCACTTCTTTGCAATCCATCTCGTTTGAATTCAAACGAATCCCTTCGATTGGGATTACTGTCAACTGACGATGAACGACAGCTATTTGGTGTACTGTCACGCGTTGAACTATTACCCCGAGATATTGAATTTCGTATATTTCGCAAGAATGACATTGCACTTTACAACAATTTTGAACTCTATAGTTTAATTGCTTCCACTGAAGGTCAGGCACACCAGATGACGACGACGACGAACGATGATGTTCAACACAACCATACGTGCTTAGCACTTACAAATATCCGACTCGCGATTCTTGAACCTTTACGACGACGACGTTTGTTAGCAACTGAGATACCTACTTGTCAAGACTCTCCAACCACCAGTGCTGATCGTGCCAATCGTTGCCGATAATCATATTCGACTTTGAATTGGCAAAATCAAAAGTGTGTTACTACACACGTGAGAGAGGCGAACTACGCGCACTCGCAGATACAGATACAATCTTGATCATGGTGATGTGTTTAGATGCAGCTTGTGTGTGTTATTCTTCGATACGCCCTCGTGTATATTATTGCCACATTCAGAAAAAAGCCATTGTTCGTTCGGCAGAGATCTTTTAACAATTTAATATTAGCTTGGACTTTTCAGGGTAATCTTTTCACGGGAGTAATTGTGTGAAAATAATGCAATCTAATTAGAAGATAACTTCGTATAATGTACCAGTGAATCAAAAGATTCAGTCGAAAGTAACATTTCTTTGGGGGTAATTGAACTGCTTTGAAATAATTTGCGCAAGTGTTGGTTACCTCGTTACACCGCTCCATCTGCAACTAGTTGAACACTAGGAAAAAAACAAAAAACCTCGTGGATATGCAAATTAAAATTGAATTGCTACAACCTCTACTTGATTTGGAGCTGGTTTAAGACAGTTTCCTACGCACATAAATTGGCGTTGTACTGATCGCGGGGGTAGTTAGTATGGTCTAGCTAATTGAGTATAACAACTTTCACTGTGACCACGAACGGGCTGAGTTTTGTTTTTGACTAGGGAATTAGTTATACAAAGATATCTGTACACATATTACGGTATTGAAATTAGGAACATGTCCATTTTTGGATAAATTTTGTTAACAACATCGATTGGGTCTTAGTTCATTGGATTCCGTTTGCCATGCTAATAAAGACAGATAAAAATAGCCACAAAAGATCATGAAGCGGATTGATAGAATGTCGTTGAATTAGAAATTCCCAAAAAAGTTTTACTATTTTGGTTACCGATTGAGTCTGAAATTTACCAAAATCTACATATTTTGAAATCACTCCAAATCCATTTAGTAGCTAAATTACTGATTACATCAGGATTGGAATTAATAAGAACGAATTTTGGACGAACCTACGAAACACCAAACTTAAAACACCCTAGGATGTGTATCACTAAGTTGTTACAAGCTGAAGGATTAAAGCCTTTTAAGTAATACCGCAACAAATTATTGATACTGAGCGCCTTAGCACAAATAAAGTACCGAAAACCCATACCTAGTATTTACACAAATAGAAGGGATCTAATGTTTAATGGAATGTCTGATGGGCAATATGTTATTTGAGAAGACTTTTCATGACAGTTATACTCACGGATGTGTTTCAGACGCTCGCGAGAGGTGGTGCCGTGAAAAAACTTTTAGGTGTTTTCGGTACAGTGCGAATCTCGAAACCTTTGCCCGCTCAATAGTCCAACGCAATAATCACAAAGCCGTTACAGTGCTACAGGCAGATTTATTAATTTCAAGTAAGGATTTTAAATACCCAAATAACGAGTATTGTGTTCAAGAAACTCTAATAACCGACATTTCTTCTTGGTTTCATAATTGAACTATGTTTTAATAACTTCGATACGTTGTTGATCCGTAAGATGCTACATTTATTTCATTGAAATACAAACTAACTAATGATAATTAAACTAAATCCCAAAGGAATCTACAATTCATGGCATTTCGGTATATTAATTTTCCATGCCACGTTCCATGCCAAATTTCATTAAAGTTGGTTTTTTGATTAAAAACAAACACCTCCGAAAAGTGGGCGGGGCTGAAACTGATGTATGGACGATTTGTAGATAATTCCAATGCATAAATATATGTAAGTATGTATTTAATAGCATTTTTTTAATTTCTTACAAAATAGTGAAGGCGAATGGGTGGACGGAGGGTGTAAAAATAGGCGAATGGGTGATCGGATTTTAAAAAAAATGTACACTTGCTTTCGCCTCGACCACTTTTAATACAATTTTGCATGAATCATCAACAAATATTCGAGGAAGTGAGTGTATCCACCATCAGAGTACTCTACAAGTATATATTGTGTACTTTATAAAAATTACCATATAATACTTGTAATAAAAAATAATGATTAAAAGCATGGGAGTTAAGTGATGAATCCCAAGACTTTGTTTAATTTTAAAGCATGTATTTAATTTTTTTTTGCATTCTTCCGAGAATTAGGAATATGATGCAAACAATTAATAATTGTCTTTATTAAATTAGCTACAAAAGTTAATTATATTAATTCTGTTTTTCAAATTAATTATCAATTGCAAATAAAAATTGTGAGTCGTAGAGTCGGATTAAATATAGAAGGCCTTCAGGATAACGCATCTTATAAAATAACGAATCTCCAAATAAGTAGTGGAAAGGTCAGAGGATGACAGGGCTAGTAATCATGTTGGTAAACAAATAAAATTGAAAAGATTATTTAATCCGTGGCGTTAAATGAGCTTGGAAAGGGAATACGTATCGCCCTCACAACTTCGAGCGTAGCTTCGCTTGTATGGCATCTAGCGCCGGCTAAATGGAACCACAGCTAGGATATATCGATGTTGTCGAGCTCTGCCCACAGAATTTCGATTAACATCGCTATATACCTGAGACCATGGACGGCAACGGTGTCTCCTTCCTCATTCCGAAAAAAATAAGGTGCCCTCATGCCATAAACCGCACCCACCAGTCTCTATTTCTGGATGAATTGATGGTTGGTCGAACACTTGTGGATTCTGTTCGCTCCAATAACGCCAATTCTGCTTATTGAAATGGGCCTCGTCCGAGAAGATGCTAAAAACAGGATCTCCGGCCAACATTTCCAGCGCCCAATTATCAGACGCCCAATTATACAAATATCAATTCTAGCGTCGACACAATCCTATGCGGATAAAGGCCGAAATAGATCGGGTTGACTTTCTGGCCATACCGAATTCAGTTGATCGGCGCCGACTCGACATTTCTCTGTGTTTTTCGATACTGGTGGGTTAGGGTTTAAAAGAGTTTACTCACGTGGCAACTTTTCCCCGGTTCGAAGAATAGCCTGCGCACTAAAGCCATGATGACGACCTACCTCACGACGAAATTTTAATAATTTTCGCGCTTTCGGTAAGCTTGATTCACAATGGAATGCATCCTCATTGAATAGGTATTTTGACAGTTGCTATCTGTTCACTCTATACCTTACTTTAAGATGCTTTCTCGTACTCAATACCGCTTCCACTCCACCGACTTTTATTAGCTAGTTCAGATTAAGATAGTAAGGAATCAGTCTTATTTCTGCTTGCCATATACTTCCTGGCCTTCATTTCGTCCTCAAGATTGTATAAAGCGTTAAAAGCATTAATGTTCTGTCTCTTAATTGTCATATTTTCTCAGAATCATTACATCTTTCGTTAATTCACTTGCAGAATAGGATGTACTCGTCGTATATTGAAATTAATTTACATCCTAATAAGGGAGGCGATACTTCGGAACCCTTCCTTGGTGATTATCTTGCCTTTGTTCATACCAGGTGGCACTGCCGATATCGTATCGAATCAATTACTCAGTTTTCTACGAAATACAAAGAAATTCTAGCAAAATGAGTAATTAGTTTTCTTCTTATTAGTACAATAATCCAGTTACACCTGGGTGGTGCAATTGAATGTTCTCTATTTCAAAAACAAAGGAATCAACAGGCTGTCTCTAATGCATTCGGATGTACATATGTTTTATAATTACTATTCAATAAATTTACTCGTAAACATTTTTTGCTGTGAAAAGTTACAGTATCTAAAGACATCGTTAACAATCTTCATATATACCTTCCTTTAATGCACTTAATCGTCTCATCTTCATAACGTAATATCCTAAGTCTATAGACAGTTTCAATATCTTTCCAATTTTGGCAACAATTACTGTCATTCACTTAAAAACAAGAGATCAACAAGAGATACATACATATGTGTCTACCAGTAACTATTTGCAGTATTTAAATGGTCAACTTAACTCTAATAAACACTATGATTATTCTTGTGCCAAATACACCCAGGATATACAGTGTTGTAGCTATTTTCCGACGACCTTTGCACAGTATGATATCCTTGTTGTTCAATAAACTCTATTATACTCAGCAATGGATCGATTTCCATTTTCGCATAAGCACACACGTCACATCACCCATTGAGTCCTGCTTTCACTGCCTCTGTGACCGTTTCTGCATCAATGCGGATATCACATATTTCAAGCGTGTCATGGCGCACAATACCGCACATAACTTCATAATGTTATTACTCAATAACATGAAATGAAACACGATTTGAGTCCTGCACAGTCTCTCGTCAGCCCAGAAGAGACGACAACGACTATAACCAAAATAAATCCAGAAGCTTTTAAGTAGGACATTCGTAGTGTTTATGTGAGCATTAAACTATTACCATCTCGAAATGGATATGCTTCACTTAAACATCGTTGTCATTGAATCACGTCGGTCGATTGGACAAAGGACAAGACGATTTATAATTGGATGCAGTTGCTGTCCATATTCATTGGACAATCTCGTCCTGGTTTTTTACAGCCGGGCTTTTATTTACCATGTAAGTGGCCGTATCGAGAAGAAGTGAGCAAATATCTGTTCCAGGCATTTACATGACACGATGAATGGTAATTTGCTGCCAAGTGAATTATAGTGAAAGGGATTTTGTTTGGTCACTAAATTTACACAGACACATTGGTGTGCTCGGAAAATTACGAGAAGAGATAAAAATGTTTTGCCCAAAATCTGTACATGCATACATACATATGTACATACTTATACGTACTTCCGACTTCGTGTTTTACGTGGTTTATCGGATACGTTTTGTCGCACTAAGGCGATAACGATGGAGGCAAACATAAGGGTCTATCTCTTTATTATAGACTGATGGTCAGTCTCTGGCGTATCTTTAAAGTATAGAACGTGAGAACATTATGCGCAAGTAATTAACGCAAATTTTTAAGACAAATTCGATTATCAGTTTAGAGTGTGGTTCACGTTCTACCGTCTGTAGTTAAATTATAAGCTTTTATGATTCCATAGTTCTACAAAACTGTGTCATGAGAATAACGCTGACATGAAATGGAAACTTTTTGTTTCCTATACCACCTCAAGACAGGTGGAACCAAAGTCATGTCAAACGTCTTGTGTTATTGGGGGATTTTAAAGACAAAGTCACGTCCTTCACGCACTTCATTCTCGTAGATCATAAAAACGAGGGATAGTTCTGATCGTTTTGTCGCGATTTTACTATTCATTACTTAATAAGGATACTAAACCTCAGCGATTAGGGGTCTCGAGGCAAAGACTCGAAGAATAGTCATATACGGGCTTAGTCAGACTTCCGTTGGAATGCCGAATCGCTTAAAACCATGATTTTAGATAATAATACCTTATTAAGAATGCAATTAGGAGATTTAAGTTAATGTGAACCTGGCACGAAAAGTACAGGGTGGGCCAAACACAAGCTTCTTTTTAAAAATGCAATAAAATGAAAAAAATAAAAATTTTTCTATGTACGTGTACTTGAACGTCGTTGTGTCCCATAATTAAGTGGCATGTTACCTACTAATAAAGCCAATAATACATGGAAAAAATTTAATTTTGTTCATTTTATTGCATTTATAAAAAGAAACTTGTATTTGGCCCACGCTGTATATGTGTTTCTATGTAATCAATCAAACAGGAATAAAAAAGAAATCAAGAATGTAGAGTGAAACTTCTAGAAATATATTTAAAGTCTTTTGTCGCGATCCTTATTCCTAGTAAAACGAAGATAAAATTTGTGTAATTTTTAAGTAATTTTAAAAATATTTTAATAATATTTTACGATTGCATGATGTCACGTTTCAACAAATCAAATTTTGCATGGTTTTTGGTCCAATTTTATGAACCTGGGGATAAGTATGTATAGGTAAATTTGACCTTATTTCAATCGGTTGACCGTTCCAACCATTTTTGGACACTCCAACTTATTTATGCTACCCACCTTTTCTAAATGAGATACCTACCTATTTAAAGTAAATAATTAATGATGTTATTAAGCTATTATTCACGAAACTAAAACTTACTGCGAGCGTCTCGTAACATGCAATTAGGGTGGATATTGCAGAAAGCAAATTACTAAATAATGTGCAACGTACTAGATATAAAGATGATGAATAATAGTAATGTTCTTAAAACTTTCGAGATCTTATTCACACGAAAAACTTTATATTTTCTTGCCACATTTTTTTATTTATTTGACTATGTAATTTGGAATGTTTAAGGGTGCGATAGTCAATAACTCGGATCTAAAATTTTATTGGTGAATGTAGATAACTTCTTGATGGCGGTCCTAATCAATACTGCAATTGGAGATCTATACAGAATGCGTCTTTATGAAATAAAAAGTTGTAATTACATACATAATGGTGTAATTAGCTCTTTATTTGTTTGTTTATATAAAATCTATCTAAACCAAGCGAGATACGACAAAAATAAAAATATAGAAAAGCTACAATCCGTCTGGAACGGATCGTATGATACCCTATCCTCCCTATTATGTAGCTCTTATGAAGTGGGCGTGGCCGTACGGCATTCACAAATATACATATATAGAGCCTATCTCTATCATTTCTCTATTTTACAAACGATGTATTAAACTTAATATACCCTTAGGATAGAGTATTGTAAGCGCTATTAAATGACTTCAAAGTCAGCCGACTGTTAAGGGCAGGCGCTGGCAGGCGCCAGGTGCCTTCGACCTCACATGTAGGACCTCTGGCAGCTGCAATGTATTTCACCTTATTTCACTGCCCTATATCCCACAATAAGACCAATTTGGCGATATTTCATATTATCGAAATTAAGTTCAGATGTCGTTCAGTCTTTCCCAAAAAAATAGAACCTAGCAGAAATTTATTTCCTTTATTATCATTAATTCAATATTCTAAACTCAACCCAAGCAACTAAAAACTGAAGAACTAAGAATTATAAATTTACTCGCCATTTTACCCCGAACTAGTCACGTACAACACTCAATCTTGATGAAACTGCAAGTCTTTTGACATAATTCCTGTTTGCCATAAATATATTAATAAGAGATGCGGATTACAGTTGCGTATTTCAAATATTTATTTTTAAATAAATGTCACTCATAAGAATCCGAGGAGGAACAAACTCACGTTCATTAAACTGACTTAAAGATTACGAAGTCGATAGCCCAAGTAAATGTCTTTGAAAATTAGAAGCAATAAATTAGTTAATACTGCACAATTTGAAAAACCAAATTTAAAATAAGTAAAACTTCATCGTAAATAGACTTGTTCCCGACTAGCAGTGATACAACTGTAAATAAAGTCTACGACTAGGTCGTACTTACTTGACCCTTAATACTAAAGGTTTACAATTCAGTCAAGAAATGTCAGTATCAATTTTGTCGTAGTAATTTATTTATTTATATTATTCGTGTCTCTATCATAGTAGTTCCAAGTTAGAAATTTTTCACGAAACCAATACTTGCCCATAGGTATAGGGTATAGATGGAAGCAAAAATTATACATGAAAATTTCTGATGCAGTAATTATATAAAGTCTACTAGTTCCACTTCCAATTTAATTTCCCATCTTAAACGAAACACAAATACTTTACCTTCTCTGTCAAATACTAGTAGCAAGTGATACATATGTATGTACATTAAAGACACCGGAACCTATAAAGTCTTACAACGGTTAAAAGCTAATAGCGAACACGTATTTGAAGAGTTCAAAAACCGTACAACGTGAATATGTAAGTATGAATATTTTATTGTATCATTAATATTCTTTCTTTGGTTTATATGTGCATACATACATACATATATACATATGTAGATAGTAAAAAGAGGTACATAAGAAGTTTAGTTCCTGTTACAAGAAATCTTAGTGTTGCTGTCAGCCGTTCATGCCGTAAGATCTATTTTCTTAAGCGAGTATTCGATTTTTCGTTTGGTGGTTTCACCTTAACCCTAAGAAGTTCAATATAATGTATGTTTTTCTCTGTCATCCTTAAATAATACGGAAAAGCAACATGTAAGAGTATACCCCTGGTTTTAACTTAAAACAAACTAATATAATCTCAAAATCAAAACAGCGTTCCCTATTGTACTATTTTAAGAATATTCATATCATGTTTACAGCACTGAATATAATGCACCCCAATTCACTAATTTCGACCAAATAATAGTTGATGAACTGCAACAAAGTAAATACATATAACTTCCCTTTGGATACAACCTTTAACCTAAATTCCAATATATATCTACAGATCATATCAGAGCGCATAGAATGAAGATCAGTTGCATGCGTATAACCCAAAAGTTATTTTGCTGCCATTACGTATGTATATTAACTAAGGGAGTTTGAGTTCCGAGGAAATTTAAATCTAACGCTAACGATCAAAATTTAAATTAAGCCACCAGTAAGTATGCCTTAACATATCGTCGCCGTTTACACGATTTTTCAGCACATAATCTTAGGAGCAAGCAGAAAATATTCACATTTTATCTTTGAATAAGAAAGAAAAGAACTTCAAGTTTATTTAATACCCAACAATCATTTAACCATTGGCTCCATCTCGTCCGACACTTCAGAGTACTCACCTAATCATGCTGAATAAAAAAAACATAATATTTCGTACATACATACATATGTCCATACATATGTACATGCAGATCGCATGTACTATAGTTTTCGTATTTATTTTTTATTACAATGGTTATTAATTATGACGCTAATGTAATTATGGGCGCCCGCACGGTTGCCACAAACTAATTCAATAAACATTCCCACTCCATTCCGAGGTTTGGACAATAGGGAATAGACTGACGTCATTATACCGCTACACTCACAGACACGGTCAATTTAAGAGCCTAATTTTAGGTTTTGACTTGCCATCAACAGCAACAGATATATGTATACAAGATCACCGAAAGCGGATACGTACAATGCGCGCCACCATAAGAACGCGTCAACAAAACAATTTGACGAGTAAATAAATCGCTATGTGTATAATGTTATGATTGACAGTTGCTCGCGTCTGTAAATTTATTCATCTCTGAGCAGAACACCCAGATGACACAGCAACAATATTATTTTGGTCGGAGATCAGTTTTTTTTAAGGTGGAAGCGGCTACGAGTGTCAGAGGGCGGCTCGCTGTCTGATTTTAACAAGAATGACGATGGCGTTATGGTGGAAGAATGGTAATCCCACGAACACAACTTGTATTGTGTTTGACAACAAAAGGCTGAGTAGTTAACAATATTTCAATGGATATGATCAAAATTTGTACGAATGGCCCCGCAAATAGAATTTCATAATCTGATTAGCGTAGTGGAAGAAAGTAATGGTGAATTGCTCTGACCTAATTTGACTAACTTTGGCTGCGCTGTGGATAAACGATTAGAAGCTGAAAAATAACCTTGTTAAGAGGACAAAAATTGGGTTTTATTTTTAACATGGCGTTGCAATCAACAGGTTAAAGTACCAAGTAACTTTAATCACCTACGCAGGTTGAAATTATGTGAAATGATGACCTGAGTCAACAAACCTAGGAAGGACCCACTAGACTTTAGAATTATTAGTTCTAGTCCTTTTGACTAGAGCGTTATGAAAAGCAAGCAGAGTATGTTCTCCCGTCTCTTATGCGGTCACTTTAATAATAGTTAAGCAATCTGAACTATATAGTCCTATTGACTATGCGCGTTATATATTTGATATTCAAGGCGGAGAACAATGAAGTTTTTGACTGATAGTTCTGAGTTCAGCGAAAAGTTATTCAATATTTATACACCTTCATATTGAGACCAATTCCGATTTAGGTCTTAAATTAAGGAAATTGCAACCGCCATGACCGCAACCGCAATGTAAATATTGCAATTTTTAATATTACAAAATTACACTTGAAAAAATTCTAATTAAGAAGGTGGAGTAACTGCTGGTCTATAATTGGTTTTTTGCACAATAGAACTTTCTGTCAGAAATACCCACAGGACAATATGCATATCAAAAATAGATTTTTTTAACTGAGTCGTTCAAATAAGAACGAACGAAAACCTACCTCACTAAGATGCAAAGCAGGGTGGAACAAGAAATCATGATCGCACTTCCCAGTGTCTCTGGATCTGGATCTGGATTTTCACTTCAGATTGGTTAGGATTTAGAAATTCAAAACTCAAAAAGATACTCTAAGTCAGTGGAACTTTTTCCATTCTATAAATCGGAAGTAAGACCGACCTCAAATAGTTGAGTTTAAATAAACCATATTGTTTATTTTAAATGTAAATGTATAACAAAATCACATCACTACAATAAT
Organism: Xylota segnis; assembly: GCA_963583995.1. Classification (NCBI taxonomy): domain Eukaryota; kingdom Metazoa; phylum Arthropoda; class Insecta; order Diptera; family Syrphidae; genus Xylota; species Xylota segnis. The sequence goes on from OY757238.1 coordinate 27,354,759, forward strand.
TATGGCATCTGTTGCAGAGAGAGTGGTATAACAATAAATACAATGGTGGTCCAAAATGTATCACCCTATCGGAAGATCCAATCAATTCCAAAATCGGCAATTAAAAATTAAGAATACTATTTTTTGAACTGATCATCAGAATTTACTTTTGACTCAAGGTCAAGTGCTGTTTTAGTGAAAGTCTTTGTTGTTTTGATTTTTACTTTACTGGTAAATACCAAGTTGAGATGTCTTCAAAAGACACGATTATCAACTTTGACAGCTCGAATCGTTTGCAGATCATTGGCATAGACCTTATCCTCAACGCATCCCTAAAGAAAGAAGTCTATTGGCGTTATATCAATCTATATCTCTTATAGGGTGACCAGATAATAATAGAAAAAGAAATTAAATAAAACAACAACTGCGTCACATATAACATTGATTCTGACTTTATTTTGAAGCTATAGGTATTCATGTGGAATAGCCTATCGTTGATGAACAGGTTTCTTGTATGTAGCCCTGTCTTATTTGAACCACATCTTGGATATATCGATGTTGTCGACCTCTGGCCACAGAAAGTCGGCTAACATCGCTTTGTACTTGAGAACATTGAGGGCAACGGTGTCTCCTTCCTCAATTCGAAAAAAATAAGGTTTATGGCCGCTATGCCATAAACCGCACCCAACAGTCAATCTTTGTGGATGCATAAGCAGTTCTGCTTGTTGACATAACCGCTGAGCAAAAATGGGCCAGGTCCAAAAAGATGTCGATGGCCGTCCGGCTTCAATTTTTATGTCAGCACAATCTTATATGGATGTAAGCCCAACCGCAAAATACGCCGGGTACTAACGATACTAAATTCAGATGATTGGCGTTCAAACGACATTTCTAGGTCTTCTTCGATACTGGCGACTATGTTCTCTTCATTTCGCACCAATCTATGTCAGCTTGGTGGCTTAAGGTCAAAAAGAATGTACTCACGTTTAAACTTTTCCACGGTGCGACGAATAACGACCGACCTCAGGACGAACTTCACGTTGCGTATTTATGTATGAATGTATGTACAACTGATTTTTGCAGGTTCGGCAAGCGTGAAACGATGCATGGAATGGCAAACCTTAGTGAATATTTTGACAGCTGAATGTCATTGGTATGTAACTTTGACAGCTGCTGAAACATAACAATTGGAAAAAGTATCATTGCTACCTGGTCACCCTTTAATTCCCGAACTAAGTAAACTTTCACCTTTTTTGGTAGTGAGTTTTCACACTTTGCTCTCGCATATACATATCTACCGTTTATTTATTACTTCACAACTGTTATGATATAGCAGTATTATGTTTGAAAACTCAATACTGCAACTATTTAAATTAAAATTCTTAATGAAAAACCCTTTACTTGTACAACCTATGCACTGTTCTTAAGTACATCAGTTCCGCTTAGCCGATTTGACTGCTTGGCCTTAATAGAATAATTAGAGCTGGCATTTTTGTAGTAACCACTGAGTAATTGAATAATCATAGTCCATCCGAGTAATCATTATTTTTATTTATAATCACATTGACCCTTTTTTAGTTTAGTTTCCCTAAATTGTTGTTTGGAGTAGTAACGTCGGTGTGTGGTTGCACAATACGTTTACGTGAGAAGATTTCATAAACCTAACGGAATTAATGCCCCCGAGGGCGAAAATGTTTAACAGCAATAATAATTGATACTTGATTCAAATTGATTTCGTTTGTGGCATGTATGTGATGTGGTGTTGGCTGAATTCCATTGACAATTTAAACGAATAGGGAGTAGAGATGGTAACATGGTGCGGTTTGTTTGTTGATCCAGTCCAGATGCTGCCTGACGAGAATGTGTGCCGGTAAATAGATTTCACCGAGAGAGAGAGAGAGCTGTACAAAAGCTACGAGTATTTAAAATAATTCGTATTTGTCTTTACGATTGTTTGTTGTTGTTTGGTTTAACTTATTTTGAATCGTTAAGAAACTTGTTTCGCGTACGCTTATATTAGACAGCGTGAAATCGCTGCACTCTAACTTTCAATTACCTGTAAGGGGATTATTTTCATGCATACTCTCCTGAAAAACATACACATGCATATGTATATGATTGGACAAGTGGTGTGCTTTTAGGTATAATATATTATAATGTGTAAATAAATACACAATACGTTTTTTCTTTGAAACAAACGTATTCGAATTCCAGGTCTACGAGACCTCGGATGTCAACGTTACTTGATTCTCTACATTATGTAGTTATTGACAGGCGAGTATCTTAACGGTTTTTCCAGGAGATAAAATAAAATACAGATCGAAATAATTGTCTTCTTCCGATATAGTAGAGCTTATGAGTTAGGATTTAGGAGCTCATGCTAAAGCAAGGCTTGGAAAGAACCAACAAATCCCAAGTATCACATTAGTATCACATTTACGTCGAACATTTCCTATGAGTAGGCTTACCTATACACCCATATCTCGGTTACCGGTTTAGATGCGTTCCAAAGCAAAATGCCGTATAACGAGTCATTTTTGTATGCCCTATTCTAGGGGTGTTTTTGTTTGATGCATATTTTTTAACATAGAAAAATAATTAAAATAGACCCTATAAAGTATGTGTACACATAAGTACGTATGTAATATTCGTGATCAGTATCAATAGCGAAAGCGAATACACCAAATCCGTCCGTATGTCACCGGTTTTTAAGCCTTAAATTTTCAGGAAGGAGGATGAAATTAATATCTGGGCTTTTCCGAAGGAGAAGCAGTGCAAGTACAAGTACAAATTTAAATTATTTTTTAAATCCGCCCACTGTTTCATAATTTTGCTATTTTGTATGAAATCGAAAAATTGTATTAAGAAAAAATTTTTACGACTAATCGAATAATTTTGCTATCTGTTTGAGAAATCGCAATTTTTTTGGGACGTCCACTACCACTAGGTCCTTGCAAGAAACAATTTTTTTTTTTCAATATTTGAATGACAATGCACTGTCGATTAAGGTTTTTTTGGGACTTCCGAAATTTCTCGTACACTTTTTTTTCACATTTTTATAATTAGTTTTTTCATATCAGTGGATGTTTGTTTTTTCTCCATTTTTTTACACTATCGGTACTGAAAACAATTCTGATAACTACAAAAGGGAAGATTAGACTGTGCCTGTTAAAAGGACATACAAAAACAGGCTTAAACAAAAAAAAACTCAATTAATATAATGAAGGAAAAACTGTCCAAGTTCTGTTTGGGTTTACAAAATTACATTTTCGGTTAGTTGTTTGTTTTAAGGTAACATTCAATAATTTAGAAAACAGAAATACAATAAGTTGCAATGCTTAAAGAATTAAGTTTCATGTGCAGTTTATTTGACTTCTATGAATATACATATGTATGTATATACCTACGTAGTGCAAAAATATTCAACTTGCAATTGCAGTCTAGCTGCCGTCCAACTTTTTTTTTTGGTTCACTGTAGATTCTCTACAAGTCATCAATACGTTAGATTTGGCCACACCTACTTTTAGGGGGCGTATTTATCAAAAAAACCAACTCTGATAACGTTTTGCAATAAACATTGAACATCGACAGGAGCCAATATAATACATAACGAAAAGGAAGTAAAAATTAGAGTACAATTTCACTGTCATCTACACAAGTGGCTACTGGCTTAAAAATACTTCCAATTCCAGTGTTAATTGTTTTGCTTTTGGCAATCTTAGTAAACGAATAAAAGTCGATATTCCCATTTATAGTTAAGTATCCTTCGCACGCTAGTTTTTAAATATAAACATTTCTACAAAGATGAATTATACCGTTACATTTTCGCAAAGTACGAGTAGTGTCTGTTCACACGTTTGTTGTTTTATTTCTTATAAATACATACATACATATGTACACACAAACACTTTTCATAATAATGACACTCCTCTTTTATTATAGCAATGAATGCATACCTTTGTTAAATCAAAGAAAACCGATTCGTTCGCGCATTTAACGTTGAGCGTTCCTTATATGATACTCATATTGATGTGAACAAAATGGTTTGTGTCCCCTTTCATTAGCAATTTTGAGTACATGCAATTTAAATTGAACGAAATAACAATATGAATTTAAATCAAAGGATTCTATTCCGATAAACGTTCACACAAGGTTACCTATTGCTAGGCGCAACATAAGCACACACCATGCGGTCCCCGTAATCAAAGTAAAAACCAAACCACAAATAAACAAAGCAATGTCAACACAAGAGTTGTGACAAAGTTCCTCAAACAACTTCACTCTCAAAAGCAATTCAAAAATATAGAACGCCGATATTTTGATTTCAATATTTGTCAGATGGCAGGGTTTCAAATGAATTTCAAATGACAATTATTTTCGGTCGTACAATGGCAATCTCATAGGAGGGCACCGTTTGCGAGTTTTGCAACCCTGCGGTTCCATACACTCTATGTAAGCTGTAATGAGATACGAGGGAGTTGTAAATAAATTTTCAATTATAATTAACAAAACACTTAATTGTTTCGGTACATACATAAGTGATTCGATTCAATTACACAAATTAAGGGGATGTTTAAATTCGTTCCAAATTTGGCACGAAGTGTCTACCAGTGTTTATCTAGTACTGACGTTAATGGCTGTGCTAGTGATTTCTAATCAGTATCCACTCGGTTTTTGATTAATTTCGGCAGATTTGTAAGAGTGAACTCAGTTATGTAGACATTTATGACAGATGACTGGCTGTTTTAGTTAACTGCTTTGAGAGTTACCAAATTGAATGGACTTAATGGCGGTATGCCAAGTCTTGTAAAATTAAACTGAACTGAACATTTACACCTTGAAATGAGGCCAAGAATAAATAAGACTTGCCAAGATTATTATACAAACCGTAATGCATAGGTTTTCAACAAACATACATACATACATTTGTAAATGCGGCATGTCTGTTCCTGAACCGACAGTAGCCAAAGGGTAGTGATACGAATATATGTACATATGTATGTATGTGTGGGAACAAACACGTTCTCTGACTACAAACAGTCCTACTTTACATCTCTACCTGGGTACCTATGTAGTACCTCGACTGGAGATTGGGCAACCAATCTCTGTGGAAGGTCGTTGGTGCTAGCGGACGAGAGAGGACTATGATGTTAAAATTGCATTTGGTGATTTTAACGCAAAGCTAGAAAGACAGAGCTTCTTTGGTAGTTTTATCGGAAAGCATACCCTGCACGACACCATCTCGAAGTTAAGGCTTAAAAACTGGTGACAACTCGACACCCGGACATGGCTCAAGCATTTGCGCTTTTGATACTGATCACGAATATATTTACATACATACATATGTACATATATACTTTATAGGGTCTATCTCGATTATTTCTCTATGTTACAAACTTAATGTACCCTTAAGATGGGTATAAATAAATAAAGAGCAGATTAGTCCGATTTGGGTAATGCTTTTTATCGTACAGTTTATAAAGTAAAAGAAAACATGGGTAATGTTATATGTGTGTTGGTTAAAAATTGTTGTTTGATGTATATACATATAAGTAAATAAGCGTTATATACATAAGTGGGTTAACTACTCTCGGTTTTATCACAACTCAGGACACTTACCTAAAAAAAATAAGAAAAAAAATTAAAAATTACACTCTTGACAGACTTCATATAATAAATTTGGTTTTTAACTTTTAAACTTTGTTAAAATTTTAAGCCTTGAAAATATATACATAGGTAATATAACAGTTAATTTGACCCATAGAATCCTGCAACAATGTTCCGTTGAAAGTTAAAGTTGACGTTCACCTATTGGCGAAAGGAGAACTCCCATAAAATTCGTCGTATTTGTACTGTTTTACATTCTTAGACCGTTTACAATTTTCAATCCAATATTTGTGAATTGAGAATGTCATACTGACGTACAATGTGCAAATGTATATTTGACAGTGACTGGCACTAACAATTATATAAAATTGTAATATTCATGACATTTATAGAAATTCGTTTTGGCATATAGCTAGCTACCATTAATTTTGATGATAACTTCAAATTGTCATTTATCCAGCTGCTATATAATATAATACAACGCCAGGCTATTTAATAATCTGCTTGATCTAAAACCTACTGCCATATAGTGTAGGAAGCATTTTGATATGACATTATACCTAATATAAATCGTAGTTTTTTGATGTAAATATTATCAAAGATTGTATTCGTATCACAATACATTCTTCAAAGCGGTTTTTCGAAATGAAATAAAAATCATTTGTCGATTTTTTTTTCATTCGTGCTTGGGGTACTATCAAGACATTGATCTTCATTACTAATAAATCAAAAAAAATAATTGCGTTTCATCCAAATGGTTAAATTTATGTGCATGTTGGTGATACTTCCAGGCATCAATAAAAATTTACTGTTTTGCTCAAAGTGGCCTTGGATGCAGTCGTTTTTGTCCAAATAAACATTTAAAACTTAAAACCGTTAGTAACTTATTACATATCAAAGAGAAAAAAAATTATCCATTTAGAAAAATACGCAATTCATACATACATACATACATATGTATGTATATGAATTTTGTCTAGAGCATTAATACTACGAAAATACTTCTTGTAATCTGATATTTATTACTGTGCCAAGCATTGCCAACTAAAATAACCCATTACTCTCCACTTGTTTCGTACAGATTAAGAAGCCACATGCACAATGGCGGCCTTATCTTCCGTCCACTGCTTAGCTGCAAATCTAAGCTCATTAAACGAACAAATATGCGGACGTAATTTGAAAATCGATCCACTGCGATACTGGCGCATTGTCAGGCCACTGACCGCCACGACTGACGGGAATCGGACATTCCTGCGCAATGACTACGCGAAGTGGCGCAAGTACACGACGACGGAGAACGAATTCGCTTACTACTTGCAGCCAGAAACCTGATTTGAAAAATTCCATTTAATTTAGAAACAGGCGGCCAAGGAACCACCATTCACTCGGGTGCAGGTTCACACAGCCGCTAACATACGCACGTCATTCCGCAAAATGAACCTCTGATTCATCTGGCACAGAAATTTGCGTAGGTTTCTTTTAAAATTATTTAGGAAAGCATCTTTTCTTTCTTTTTTTTTTTGTATGCCCGCATAGCATGCGCATTGATCGTTCGGTACTCAATGCAGCAAACTATAAAACGAGATTAAAGTGACACCAATCCGATGTTGCGAAATCTCCCAACGGCACCAAATGTCCAAATACAGCACCGCCATGCTAGCTCACCCGAGTGCGAAGACCCAAGTGGGCGATCGGGTTTTTGCCCCGCACCAAGGTAGTAGCTATTCACACACGAACGTATGTACATATGTGTCAATCATCTAACGGAGTTCGCTTTCCTCTTTGGCCATAAAACCAAAAGACTGTGATAATCTGAGGCTAAGGCGCGTGCGCCCCTCCATTGACATAGCAATATCGAAGTATAAATGTATCTACATTTTTTTTCGCATTGTATCTTAATCTGTTTAAATCAGCGAATGATTTGCTATCGGCTATAGTAACCAAACAGCTTTTGATTATGAAAATTTAACATGCAAATTAAAACAGACAATGTTAATATAGGTGTAAAGGACTCTTAATTTACACAAAAATCCAAAAGCAACCTCAATACACGGACAACTTTATCTTTGTTATGTCACCCACTCATCGCAATGTATTCGCAGAAAGCGAAAGGTAAAACCTTAAGTAACTCTGATATCAGTTACTTGAGTGAGTCTAGATCTCGAGTATTACATAAAAGGCATACACTTCTCTTCTTAGCATTGGAATGCAAACACTGTGATTGTATAATGTCTTATGTTTATATCCAAAAATACATACATATATAAGTATATTAACAATTAGAGTATACATAGATCTATACATAGATATACTTGATACTAGCACAAAAGATTTCAATGTGCGACACTTGTTTAGTGCTTTATCAGACCAGAAGTTATCTAGTAGCTGTGAGTGGTACAGACTAGTGTAAGAGTTGGTACATGTTGGCAACATTGTCATTGGCTTAAGATTAGAAAAAGGATATTATACACTGAAACTAAAGAATTGCATCAGATTAAGCTTTGCTGTGAAAGGAGCAAATCCTTAGAATTTCAAAAATTTCTGGGATGTTTAATGTTTATACACCTCTCATCTATTATTTATAACTGCAGTGCAGGTGTCGAAGTCAATATCAACAAAAATCTCTTAGCTTCCATTATGATCACTGCAGTGTTAATCTTCTTATTCTAATGCAAATACCAGCTGAATTTGTGACCTATCTCATTACAAAAACAAAATAGATACAGTTCGTGATATTTAATGAGCAAAAAGCAAAAACACCTTTAACCGCACAACTTCTATTGCGAGTCACATTACTATTATGGAGATTAGAGAGGATTAACATTGATTATCGATTACGTGGTACATTCACACTGCATTAAGTGGGCTTATGAAAAATCATATTTCGCCCGACATCCTCATATCAAATCATCTTGCTATCAATCTATCTACAATACTTGACCGCACGAATTAATTGCTATTTGTGGGCCATTTAAATTACTACACAAGCCAGCAATAAGCGATTATAATGTACTTAACAGTTGTCCACACGATGAGAACCGGAATATGTTTCTAAGGACACCACATACTGGCAAATTGGCATTTGGAATCGAAAGGATTGCGGTGCAGTGGTGCACAGCCAACACAGAGGCCAGCCGCAAAAGTGCATATTAATATTTAATGTGCATATAATACTAGATTGAGAGTCAATACAGCGCACAAGAGCGATAAAGAATCCTACTGCATTGCAGAAGCGCTTCTATTGATTTGTCCATTTGTCTGTTCCATCGATTTAGCTTAACGCAAATGTGTATATTCATACATATGAATGTTTATAGCCAAAGTATCTAATGGCCGCAATAACCCATGGCAATAATTTATATGCGGAGTTTGTCGTGCCGCGGCGACCTATAAGTAGAATAGAATTTCAAAATTTTCTACCGAAACTTTATATGACGTGTACAGGGAGCCATTTAATTAAATTCGATTAGTTCGCATTTAATATGTCACGCCATGGCAAATTACAATTTTGCCTTTCTGGACCATATTTTGGATTTGCTTTTCGATTAAACAGTGCTTAGGTGGACCGAAATAGTTATTCAGTCCGTTAGCTAAATTGTATGCAATTTTAATTTATGTAAAATACATTTGAGTATGAGAATTAAATTGAATTTTAATCAAGGGAATGGACGCTTGTTAATGGTGATTATATGGATTTTAGTGGAACTTCTGTGAGGATTTAGCTAAATTTTAGCTCTGTTACGGGCAGTTCAATTCAATTCAATTCATGTCGATTAAGCACAGTATTTATTAAATAGACAACCTGCATCTGACTGACGAGAACTGAACTGCAGCAGAGTCAGGAGATCCTCAAAGTCTTAGTAAATAGTGAAACTGCAAAGAATAATCGATAACAAATTTGAAGTAAATCCCTTCAGCCGCTACACTACATACATACAGATCAATTATCGAACAAATATTGTTATTGTAAGCCAACTAAGTCAACCAAATATTCACACTACGGGAGGTCCTGGAAAACCCAAGAAGTCCAAATGGACCCATTTTTTTGTCGATTTTAAGCCTGCATATGACAATATTTATAGGTACGAACTATACAAAAACCAATTCTAGTTTTGGCATCCATGCCAAACTCGACAGATTGTGCAGGATGACGATGAAGAACGCTTGTTGCTCGATTAAGGTCGAACACAATTTTACCGAGACCTTAGATGTCAAACAAAGAATTCAGAGAACGTGATGAGCTGTCATGTGACTTTTTCTATACCATACTATACCATTCCATAATTCTATAGAGCGTACTAAAATTGGACGAAACTCACAAGTCAACGCAAGAGGTACAATTTTTCCAAAGTCTGTGCATTTACCTGCATACGCTGATGACATTGATATCGCCAGGACACAGCGAGGTTTCCTAATATTAGAACAGAAGCGGCTTAAATGGGCTTAACTCTGAACGAGAGTAAAACCAAGAATATAATGTAACAATAAGGAACACAACATCAACGAATCAAACAGAACGTCTCAATAGGCAGCGACAACTTTAAGGTAGTTAGGAATTTCATTTCCCTCTACTCTACTATAAACTCTAGAAACTCTATACACTCTATGTAAGACCCTCACCATTCCAGTATTGTCTTATGGCGCAAAAAGACACCCTTGGGTGTTTTCAAGGCAAAATTCTTCGAATGATTTTCAGTCCCGTTTGCGGTGATGGGCTTTGGAGGAGGAGATTTAACAGCAAACTCCACGAGCTGTACAGTAACATCGACCTGTTCAGAAAAATACACATCAGTTAGCCAAACACTGCGCTAAGTGGAGAGTCTTTTTGGTTGAAGCCCAGGTGCATGCCGGACTGTACCACCTAAGGCAGTAAGTAACTAAATTATACTTGATGCATTTTTCATACATACAAACGTAAGTAAACCAGAATTCTTTTGCCCAGTGTTCTGCAGTCTGATCTCATTTCCGGTTCCAATGCTTAATTCACATTTTCCAAATATTGTTTGCAACTATAGATAACTTTACTGGATATCAAAGGATGACGTCATTATTACCAAAACTATCTCGAATGTTTTCGCATTATTAAGTAAGCTACGATTACTTTCAAATGAATCATTTTGCATAGTAAGAACACAATTATTATGTATTATTCTAAATCTATTAAATTATACTAGAGACAGTTGCTACCATAAATAAGTAGGTTAACAGAATAGTGATTTTACGTTGAATAGGATAATTTTTTCCGAATATAAGTTAAATGATTCAATACAAAAAAAAATGTAGTTCATGTTATAAAAAATATACAAAGTTGGGTTAACAAGACGTTAATGGCCGCAGTGTCTCCCCTTCTGTTAAGACATGTTAAACAATCTGGTTGCCATAGATATCTTAATTGTAACAGGATAATTCGAGAATTGTTTAATATGGACCAAATATTTTCAGTGTTGTATACCCCAAGGGTCTGCAGGGGCCATTCCAAGATATTGATATTTTTGTGTTAACTGCATTCTAAGATGATTTGGGCACGATGAATCAGGGTAAAATTACTTCCAATAACCTTTACTTCTTCAGGTATTATCACATCTTTTAGAATAATTAAGTAGACTGCACTTGTGACTCTGCCATCCAATATATATATAATATAATTTCAAAGTCGACTTCACGCGTTTGTGTGAATACGACTAAAACTAATTTAAATAATACTTGTTTGTCAAATGTATATTGAATCTGGGTTATGCTTCAATCTTTTATTTATGCAATGCACTTCAATTTTTGTGACAATAGTTTGGTTCGATGGCGGTGTTTCTAGGATGGTTCTTATTTTTAATATCTTATCTTTTTTATTGGTACTAAGAGTGTGTTGGAAGTCAATTTTATTTTCTTATCATGTCGCTTTAAAATGATTTTGGGATGACCCGGCCTAGGAATCGATTCTGTTCTATTGTCAATTTTAATTGATTTTAATTGACTTTAAAAATTGAATTCGGTAATTATTTAAATAATTTGAAAATACATACATATGTATGTACGTACATATATCGGATTGTTTTGCCTTCTCGATAAAGCTTAATAACTAGTTTTCTCTCCTCAGGAGTCAAGTATGTACATGAATTTATACACTTTTGTATTTTTTTGTTTTTTTAAGAAAATGTTGATATTGGGTAAGGAGAAGAAAATAGAACAATACATGCAACCATCTAATTAAGAAATAAAACATATGTACATAAAATCAGATGCCAAACCTACAGATCAACACTTACTTTTGAATTATAAACCAGAATTTTGTTGACCAGTGTCCTGCAACGTGATCTCATTTCCGGTTAAAATACCCAATGATTAATTCACATTTTCCGAAAACAGTTGGGAACCATGCATGGTTTCACTGGAATTGGTATAAAATATGTATGTTTTCGTTAGTGATTTATCCAACTTTGAGACGTATCGAGAAATGACGTCATTATTCCCTAACATTATCTTGATGACTTTTAAATGAGTCATTTTGCATAAAAAGAAAAAGTCCACTGACTTGTGATACCGTTTTTTAAGACTGTTTTATTTGTCTCTCTTATTCCGTTGATCGCATCTTTTGATCTTGAGGTGAATGCAAAATTAATTCTATCGCAAATGTCGCGTCCAAATGTCATTCGCGAGTGTCGTGAAATGAATACTTCTCTGACATTTTACACATAAAATGCTCGATTGTGCGGTTGCAAAATGATGTTCTCTCTCTCTCCGTCCATAACTGGTGAATTATAAAACGATTGAGTCCGCTGCGCGTGCGCACGTACTCGTACACTTCTCTTCAGTGTGCTAGCTTCTGCAAGGTCGCTGCTAATGTAACGCAGCTTTTTACACACTCTGAGTGCTATGATGCGCCATCGAAAATAAAAGTAAACGACATTTCATTAGCATTTGAAATTCAATCCTTTACATCATTGCTATTTTGCATTCAAGTCGCATGTCGCTATGGAATCGGATTTGGTTCTCGGTTTTAGATTTGAATACAGAATAACAATTCGCTTATTGTTCGCTTAGCGAAATCAAAGGGTATCTGACTGAAGATCCCGTAGTGTTTTGAATATAAATTTAAATTCTTTTATTTCGATTTCTGGTATTAATAACAAAAAGATGAAGCAAACCAATAACGAGACAAATGGTGATGAAAGAATGATAGCATTTCACAAAAATAGACAAATTATTCGATGACAATAATAAATACATACTATGTATGTATGTACTCGTATGTATGTAATTTTCGAGTTTATGCTATCGCCTTCTAATTTCTTTTTTGTGTTTTGTGATGAAAAACATTTCATTGTTGTGAGTGCTGTGAATACATAAAAGTATTATAAGTTCAGTTAGACAAAACCAACAAAACAAAACTTTATTGCATATGAAACGAGATGCATACATACATACGTGGACACTAGGCATTAGATATATGTATGTATGTACATACATATGTGTGTACATAATATGCTTGTATGTATTGAAATTAATCAATTAATCAACAATGCGCTATATCCATTTTACTAAAACGTCTTAATCAACGTGACCTATGACGGAATGTCAAAACAAGAGGAAGTTGGAAAATTCCCAGTTTCATTGTTGCTCCTGCCTTCGTTGTTTCCTAAAACTCTTCCCTGTACACCATCTATCTGGTAATATTGTCAGTGGTCAAGTCCTCACTCAGGTGCCAATCTTTTTAATATCATCCGCAACGGAGTATGACATGTTCCGCATCCTCGACTGCTTCCATGCACATTGGATAGTAAGGATTATAGTCGTGACTGTAACATAAGTATGTGGATGCATATATACATATGTACGCCTGAAGTACTCAGACAATAAAGGCCACTAGTTCTGTCAAAGACAATGGTGTCCATCCTTACAATGATTATAAAGCCGCAAGAAGTATAATCAGATGAGCATTCAATAGGCGACAACTTAGAGCGATGTACCCTTGTGATGAAAGATTTTAGAATTTTGGAAACTCTACAAATTGCATCAACACGATTTATTATCATTCTGATATATGTACATAAGAGAGGTTATAAGTAAAAGGACTTAAGATCTACAACATAGTTAGGTTCTCTTCACTGAGAAAATATAAGCCAATAATTTTACGTTCACCAAATTCAAGCAAGTTGTATTAAACCTTTCAATGTCAATGCGATACTTGGGCTTAATTTTGAGTTTCAAACTAAAGTATTGTCATTTCAGTATTGGAGTGACATAAATTCATTTTCATAGTTTTTGAGTTAGGAATATTTTTTTAATGAAACAACCAATATCTTTCAATTGCTGTGATAGAATCTATCGTACCTCTATTATTTCAAAAGATGAAGTCTATGTAGGAAAATGACTGATTTAAATATTTTAAATGTTTTAAATGACGCATATAAAATTCAGTATTTTATTATATATTATTGTTGTGCTACAAACGATTTTAACTTTATTTGCATTCATATGTAGTTCGAACGTCGAGTTGTTTTATTGAAAATAGCTTTTCGTCCTTTAGATTACTCCAATATTGAAAAGACAATTTGACTGATGGATTCACTGGTTGATATCGCTTGAAAACTTAACTTAATATATACGCCTTGTCCTTAGGACAGGACCAAATAATAACAGAAAAAACAATAGCACATCATTCAAATGGCCGCTTCGGCTTCCTTGGCAGTGTTGCAAGCGGTCGGTCCAATTTTTGGTAATCTCCGCACGTTCGCAAACGTAAAACGATGCATAATGAAATGACAAACCTAACTGAATATTTTTACACATTTTGACAGTTTTGGTTACTTTCACAGTTGCTGAAATATCATAATTGGAAAAAGTATCATTGCTATTTGCTCACCCTTTACATAGGGGCGGCTATACATATATGGTGCTACAAGTGTTCTAACACATTTCAGAGGAGTTGGGCAGAAGACACTTGGGAACTCCAGTTTTATGTTTCAAATATTGACATTCTCTCAATGGACCGCACGGTTCATCTGGTTACTTACTTACGAAAATATTGCCAACTGTTACCATAACTATTCAATTAAACACAGAAGTTTGCTCAATCAGATTATAAGGTAATGCCAATGGCAAAATGTTTGCTTTGTCAAATCACAATAGCTATTCTTCTTACTTACTAAATGACTCATAAGAAACAAAATTCTAGCTACTTAATGAAACTAAAGCTGATTTTATTCAAATCAATAATAATTAGTACAACGTTCGGTAACTCTCTTTAACAGGTCTCATTTATCTAGTATAGAAGTTTATGTTGAGTTAAAAAGAATTCTTCTGGTCAGAGCTCTACTCTTTAAAAATAATAACGCCCCACCATTCTATAATCCGACAAGTAATGACTCAGTTAAGTGTGTACATAAATTAAGTTAGCAAATGACAAAAGATAAAAACGAAATAAAAATAAAATTAATGCAAACATAAATCCACTGATTTTGCACTCAAATCGAGAAGAATGACCACATAATGTCAATAATCAGAAGCAATACGATTACCTGATACTGGCCCATTATACATTGAAGTAAACTATACATGTTACTAGTTACCTCAAATTCATGGAACTTTGGTTGCTAAGTGGGCGGGTGCGGTCCGATTGCTCCCTCAATGACCTTAAGTGTAAAAAGTTAATTAAAACGATGTTTTCTTCATGGCTTCCATTCTACAGGCGCGAAGACTATTATTCCGTTTACCACCGCAAATGGGTGGCAATGTGCACCCACTCGCATGGAATAGCCAATGATTGACAATCCTTTCTTTTTAATGGATCACCAATATTATGTAAGTATGCCGTTGCAGGTCAAACAGCTATCAACCCTCGGGGATTCCGTTGGAAGGTAGTGTATCGAACGGAACATGTGCGTGACTAAAAGTCAATTATTGCTATTAAGCAATTTAAATGTGACGCAATCCCTTAATGAATGCCCTACTTACTAGTTTGAGCAAACATTTATTTTCGAACAGCTTTGAGTTAAATTCTACATTCTACAAAACTTTTGATAAAAATGAATGAATGTATTAAGGCCTAATAATTCCTTCATATAAAAGTCTTTGCAAAATTTCGAAATTCCTTTACCGTTTTATTTATTAATCAAAAATCAGGCACAATCAGGCAGTATTAAATCCACCACTTTAAACCAAAACCAAAAGAATGCCGATAGAGGTTGTAAGAGGTTTTTAGACCCTCGCGAGAAGTGGGACTCGTGTTATATGGGACAATGTAGTACAACGCTCAGTATGTATGTGAAACCAGACACTATACTCAAAATATGGTAACACAATAAATGCTTTTGTGTCTAACGATATTTAATTTGGACTATTTGATGTTTGTATGGTTACCTTAGGAAGCATATTCAATTTGAATTGTGAGTTCGGGTTTTAAAAATTAATATATGTACAAAAGTACACTTGTTTTCATACATTCTTAAGAGAAACCACTTCCACTGGCAAATTGAATACTTCGCTCGCCCTTATTCTCAAGTTCAACATCAAACGTTCCGGATCGTTATTTTTCTTTCTATAATGATAACACAGATTGTTTACGTAGCCAATATGAACAGGAGACATCTATAGCTAGAGAGACAATTTAAAGCGGTGATACAAATAAAGTAAACAATTAAAAAATGATTCTAAATAAACAGATAATGTAAACAAATACCCAGCAGTAGGTCAGTGACAAGTTCGGCTATTGTTTGCATTGTCATAAAGGGGTTGCTAGAAACTTTTTAAATTATTTTTGATTAGAAGCAGTTACTCTGCTGCGATTCCGTTTTTAGAGTATTATGTTGAGTTTAAAAAAAGAACACATATTTTTCTCAACGTTGTGAAGAAAATAAGTTCAATAGTTTATTAAAGAAGAGTAATGTTAGAAAATATATAGAAAATTAAAGTTATCCATAGACCTTTTGGGTCAATTGTTGACTATGGATTTGGTAAAAGATGTTATGTTAAGCTTTGCTATGGTTAGTAAACACCAATGAAACACCTAATATTTCTTTAAAAAGGTGTTTGGCATAGCGTACAAGAATCATAGGTAATCGAAAATAAAATCTTTTCAACGTGGTTTGGCATACTTAGTCAGACAAGACAAAACTATATGAAAAGAGCTAAGGGGGTTTTAGATATACATACCTAGAAGAAACAACATAAACTTCAACGAACACTCCCCATTAGGTAGTCTGATTACTAAGATTAATATAAAGATTGGAATAAATCTCCTCAAAACTACCTAGGATTGATGAGACTTCTGAAAACAGACTTACTATTAAACTGACTGACGAAAGTAGATTTGGACAAAGAGAATTTAAAAAACCACGTGAAACCAATTACCATCAGACATATGTACATATATGTATGTATGCACATACATAGTAATTTCCCATTAGATCACCCTGTACAGCTTAGCATTAATGTAAACAAAACAACATTTTATTTTCGATCATGTTGAATACATTTTATTTACAAAAATCCCACTGACACATCGTTCAAAACAAACTATGCTGCTCGTTGAAGAGAACATAAACTTTAATGAATCCAAAAATACAGGTGCACACTTCTTATCGTTGGAAATTATCTGCCCTTCATCATCAATGTAAATAGAACCGAGAACACATGTGATCTAACAAAAATAAGTAGAACATGCCTACCATTGATTCATTTGTATTATATTATACATACATAGGTACGTACAGTTATAATTGCCAAATGTCAGCAAGACCTATGACGTTAGAGAACAATGTACATAGTATACGAGTATGTACCTGTCAATCTTTTAAATTTTAGCCAAGCCGCCAAATTTTGCTCCCTCTTCAAAGTGATCTGTTCTCACTCCACTTGTGGCACTTTTAAGATCCCTCTCAAAGGTCGACCCCACATGCCACCGCCACCATCGCCGTCGCAAGTAATTCGCCTCAAACTAAGAAGTTTTCTGTAAGTGTCCGTGATTTCGTTGCTCTCGTATGCGTGTGTCATTTTTCTTTTGAATCTGTTTTCTTAATAAAAAAACGAAAAAAAAAATTAAACGAACAAAAATAAGCAATGAAATTCTCTCCCCGTCTTGCTTAGTATTTATGGAAATGATCTCATCAACCCCCATCAACGGAACGGTGGTGGTATCAAAGGGGAACCTTTGGAACGAACCACAATCCTCGACTTGTGGTTCAATTTGTCAGCTAGCAACCAGCATGTTTCAACTTTTTGTTTGACTTTCTTTGTATGCACTGCACTTCGGAGAACACTGGAACGGAATTACTAAGTAGACGAAACATTGAACAGTCTTAATCGTATCGGAAGAAGAGGCTGGAGAGTTCCAGGTGCAACGCATGACTTCGTTTATTCATAGCCCGATAATTACTAAGTCTTTTTACGCATGACAAACAATTGCACCCGATTTGAAATGCTTGTGATATGCAAATTTTTAACTGACATCAATTGGGGTGAGGGAGAAATATGGTGGCCACATTATATGTTATCGCTTGAGGGTCTCACTTCACTCACGATGACGACAATGATTACTTTTGACAAGCTATGGAGAAAGGTGGGACGATGAGAGTACAAGTGGGAGATTAAATTAACAAATGCATTAAAACCAACGTGAATCATTGTATTCCTCTGGCGATTTTATATTGATTTGTTTGTTAAAAGGGGATACGCCCAGTCAAGCGCGATACAAATTAATAAGCAACCGGGGAAACAAGTTACAAATCCCTGAACAGAATTACAACAACTGTGTTCCCAAATGCATGGTGAATATAGTCGCGAATGTCATGCTGGCTCATAAAATGGTTACAGATTTTTGGCATCATATTTAAAGATTGACTTAGCTAACGATACAGATGTAACAAGAAAGAAGAAACTTAAACGTTTTTATTGTTTTAATTAAAATGGTTTCGGAGGCTGGTAAACTAAAATTTAAGAATATTTATCACTATGAAAAATACACTCGTTTAGCATTGCCGTGGTATAGTTTATTTTTAAGAAGACAAGGAGTGGCTGCCTTAGCTCAATATTAAATAAATAAATAATGACTGTCAGTCATAATAGTAATCATAAAAATCTCTAAAGGGTAATGCCAGTAAATAAAAAATTCTAATAGCAAAATCAAAAAAAAAATACGAGGGTAACTTTTTATGAGAGCTTTAATTACCTCCCTTTTTAAAAATCATCAGAAAAAAATGGTTTCTACAAAAATCTGATGGAAATTTCAGCTAAAATTGTAACTGCAAAGTTCACTAACACCTCCGATTCATGAATTTATTAGGTGGGACATCTACACATAAGGGATGCAAAGCTCCTGATGACGACAAAACTTGTCGTCCCTCATAGAACTTAGCTCCATCTACAATAGCTTGGAGAAAAGTAAATGCATGTAGGTAGTGCTGATACCTAAAATTGGCAGCAGATCTAACTCAGGCCGAAAGATATCAAGATAGTATCCTATTCCCTATACTATGATCCATTGTAACAAAAACACTTCGAAATGATCTGAACAATACCGGCTCTAAATAACTCAAGGCTACGCAGATGGCTTAACAGTAAGGGGCACAAAAGAATTTAGCATTACTGGACAAATGCAAAATATCCTTAAAAAATGCAGTGCAGTCTGGATAGCGTAAAATAATTACTCCACAGGCAGTTCCAGCTAAAAGGTTGTTCACGTTATCCAATCGTTACCCAAAAATACAACTGGCCAGCAGCGACGTTGATATTAATAGACAATGTATGCCACTTTTCTTATTAAGTTAAAGAAATCCTTAATAGAGGTCGGTTAATTTTTTGATTTCCTTTAATGTTCATTTCATTATTCATTTATTTAACTTAGATAAATAGAACTGGCATCTTGAACTGGCATTTGACACATTTGTCATCCTAAGCTCGAGTATAATGCTCATGTCTATTCCGGTGTACCCAAAACCACTTTGCGGATAGATAGAATTCAAAATCACGCAATGAAACTAATAGTAGATAGAAGAAGTGACTATTGAATCTCTCAAACATCGCAGAAATATTTCCTGCCTTACTTTCCTCTATCGCTATTATTACAAACAGTGCTCCAGCGAACTAGCCCGCCACTTCAACAATTGTCTCGCAACACCTGTCACTCACATCAGTTTTCCCTTAAGCCTATCTTCGGACGTACGGTTAGGTATAGGGATTCTTTCTGAAACTGCAAAACGAATGTAGAACGGTCTACCAAGCTCTATTTTTTCCTCACATAATAATCCACAAACATTTAAAACCAAAGTTCATCGGTATCTCCTATCTTCATTCGTGTTGTGCGCGATATATTTTTTTCATGAATGGAAGGGTCCTACAGTCCGAAAGGCGATTTATTATCTTAGAAGCTTTTTCATGACACTTGAACTCTCGGATGTTTGTCAGACACTCGCAAAAAATAGATTGGAATCCCTTGCTCCGTAGTCCACCGCACTAAACACTTGAGCCACGCTGTCCATAAAAGATGATAGGACTCAGAAAAACTTAGAAAACGCTGACACGTGATGGATCACAGATAAGAACAGCGAAAGAGAACTAGTGGATAGCAGTCAAGTGAAATTCTTTGTTGATATTCCTTGTGGTGCTGATATTGTATGTAGTTTGAAAATGAAAGGAGTATGACAACATTTAAGTATAATTCTGAATTTCGTGCAAAAAGACGAGTCAGTTGACACAAGTACAATAGCATAGAAGTAAATTGCGCTTCCGAATTCCCGGGATACATATTACGGAAATAAACAAAAATAAAATTCGTCTCTCAATTCTTCAACATATGCAAAACTTACTTAGTTTTCTAACTTACTTACTTACTTACAGTCTGGGTGGACCTGAGCCCCAACCAACAAGACTCTCCAGTTAGTGAGGTCTTTAGATAACTGTCTCCAGTTGCACTTGTGAAGGCCACCTAAGACGAGGTTCTTCTCTATTGCACTGTTCATCCAGGTTGGAATCCAATATTCTTTGGGCCAGAGCGTTGGTGTCCATTACCCTACCATACCCTTAGTTCTCACTTATGCAAATTCAATCAGCTGATGGCTGTTTTGAAATCATATATGTACATATGTATAACAGGGTCGAAGCAAGTTGAAAATATGCGTAACTTGTTCGAGGTCGAACTGCAGATGTTTCCATACAGCTTGCGTACAGTTTGTTTCCGTTTATTGCAATAAATAGAGTAGAGGATATTGTTCATCTGTCAGTTCAAATATGTTTCAATCCAATTTCGAATCAATCTTACAACTAAATTTCAACTCCACCTTTCAATCCTGTATATATACGGGTTTAGTAATACATTATTCACGGATAGGGAATTATTGAAGAAGATTAAGCTTCACCCATTTGCGGACTTCAGCGGCCAGGGTATGGACAGTTAATCAATCTGGGATCTGAATCCAATACTTTTGTAAACTGCTTAACGACGCGTATGATCAACATTCTATTTTCACAAATTTAAACCAGATTAGAGCACTTTATATAATGTATGTATATTGTTTCGGTTTTCAGTAGTTTCAAGTTTGATTTGAGGGCCTCCTTTTCTTGAACAGGTTAGTCCATTTTCTCGATATGGTTGCTTTCACGTAGTTGCGAGTTCTTTTCCCCTTAACTAGCCAGCTCAAGAGTCCACAACTTTTCATTCACAGTGCTTCCGTAACACATGACATTCAGTCTCCAACTTTTCTGACAACAGGTACAACTTTAAGGTCCTCGTTGTTTTCAATATAATCGCATCATTTAAAAATGTGACAAAATATAATCGCATAGCGATTTCTTTTCATATGTTAACCGGTGAACAATTAGCCAGTTAAGGTACATACGTGAAGTAATATAATTTACATAATGAGTCAAATCAAACTTGACCTCGTCCATGCCGATACATGCAATGCAGAGAAAATGTTTAGAACATCATACGAGTGTCTATTGTGGCATGTTAATTTCCATTGCACATCTAACGAATCGACGTGCAGTTCCTCTGTTTCTATGAGCCATGCACAGAGTACAACATACCCTCCTTTGAATACGATCACTTTATTTAGTCATTTAACACTCCGTACGTGTGTCGAGTTCCATTTCCACATGCGGAGGCCGCTCTAGCTGTCTGTCTGTCTGACAACATGTCAAACATGGACTGATTGCAATATTACAACAGCAGTTGACCATCAATTGCCAGAACAGAAAGAATGCAAATTCTATCTCATTGATTAACAAGTGAGCGCCAGAGCTGAGGCGGAATCGAAAGTATTCGCTGCAATACGAATGGGTTGACATCGGATAGACCAGCCCTGGGCGGTAGTCTACTACGAGTAGGTGCTTGGCCAGACAAATTTGTTTTTCCAATGAGCTTTCCTATGAATTACCTAATCACTCAATACGTACTTTTCATTCATGGTGGGGAACTTTCGATTGTAAACTGCGTATGAGTTTAGCATACCGCATTGAATATGTAATTACAAGTTACATATGCAAACGTATATATGTACTTAGTTAGTCGTCTGTGGTTTGGCCAATCGGTGAGTAATGGAGCGATAGGCGCCTCCGAGCTCTGAAATATAATTTAACCATTCGGATGTACAGGAAATACTCATCCCAATGACGCACCTGGATCTCTCTGAACACTAGACATTCGTGGAAAAGCAATTTGATTTCACCAGTGAAGTGACTAATAGATTGTTACGAAGTATACCACTCGATAAGTGAGGTAGCAGCCTTAAGTGGAGGAAAATATGTAGTTTTATTTTATTAGTGACTGTCAGAGATCTTATCTATAAAATTTACAATTACATTGCTTTAAAAGGAATATCATTAATTGTTCCGACTCAATGGGGTTATCGCTCTTCGTAGAATTCTAGTATTTGCGGTCGTCCTTGGACTGGAGCAATGACTTTTATTCAAATTAACATTAAAATTTAATTAGGTTAGCAATGAAGATGTGCGGGTATCAGGTGAGAATTTGGACTAATAGTCACTTAGTCGATTCGTACTAAGGCATGATACTCTCAAAAGTTCTGCAACAATCGTCATATTTGTTTTGTGTCAGTCTGCTACAGACTTCAAAGCACAAATGCGTTGGATCTAGGGAATACTACCCACCGTCTAGGACGAAAATCAATAAATTTTTGTGTTTAAAACAAGTTCCAATAAACGTTGTATAAAACATTTGGGTGCATATACATACATATGTATGTACATATGTATATCATGCGTACAGCAAGATGTAGGACTTGTAGGTTTTCTAAAACGATGTCACAAGTAAAAGCTATATTTGACAGCTGTCATCGTCAGCCTTTGTCGTTTTCAAAATAACAATTAACATCAAATGGACGATAATGACATGGAAAATAAGTGATGTCACCATGATGATACAAATCCCCACTTAGGCAAAAAAGTCATACAGGTATTGCATATCATATTTCTAGGTTGTGTGATTCTCGTTTTACTAATCAATATAGCCGTTTTCTCTGGAACTCTGGGTAAGAAAATAGTGAGTAAAACGATTTTGAACTTGATGCTAAGATTAAACGTATAGTTAGGTAGTGTTTCTGTTAACAGAACTCAATTCGCCATCCTGTGGAATTTTGAAGTTAGTTAGTTCACTTTGCGCGTTCTGTTGTTATAGCTAGACCACATCTGTCTGGATATGACGCAATTCGTCAACCCAGACCATTTAAGGTTGGCGGTTTGAAAGAACGATTGAGGAAAATTTTGCTTCAACTGCTCCAAACGGGACGTGAACTACCTCGGCCAGGCAAGATCATTCATCATTTTCGTTGCCATCAACGTTGCTTTGATCGGGAACCTAGACCAGGATTACCATAATTCGGCAGTGTGGTATTGATGAAATTAACCTAAAGCTGGCATATTATTTCACTTTTAATTACAAGACGTTAACTTTAAACTGAAACAAAAAGGCACAGTATCTTGCATGTTCTCATAGACTGCTATCAATTGTGTTGGTGATGATATAAGGCTATCATAATGCTTAATCTACATCAAATTGAACACGATTGTGATTCAATATGTAGTTCATTGTTAATATGCAGCAAACAAATAAACACAATTCTAAAAATAATTGGCGAACTAATTGGGTTACAATGTCTATCAGAAATTTGATACACAAACAGGTACTGATATAAACTATTTAATTAATTTCCAATTTTTATGATTATTTGACATCATGGATCAATTAATTACTATAATCTATCCGGCGGCGCTTTAAAACATACCCTTATTGCATTGAATTGAAGTAAATCGCAATTAACGCAGAAACGAAAATGACAATAACAACATCGTAGCTCGTTCTCAGATATGAAATCCATTGACACTTATAAATGGACATACGAGTACTACTTATGTATGAGTAGAAAGGTACATTGCAAAAAATAATTGAAAACCCTGCTTATCAGCGGATGCCGCCGATACATTTGTTTATTTCAATATACCTATCAACAGCAGTTGGGTGACTAGCCTGCAGCCATTAAATTTCATTTATTCTTCACTTTAACAAAAAGAACCTTCTATCGTTTTAAGTTTTGATTTTATCTTATCAGGTGGATAAAGCGATGAAAACAATAGAAGGTACACGCTATCAATAACCGATTTAGTCACCTCTATATTAGTAACAATCAGTTGATAACGCTGGAAGTCTGACACGCTATGTAAGCAAATGGATACATTAAGTTACACAAGTATAGACAAACTAATTTTCCTGAGTTTGACTGCAGTTATGAACAGGTATATTACAAAAATACACAGCCAGAGACCTGAGTAGACTTGAGCAATACTCCAAACGTACCTAGAGCGATATGATGATGACAATATTTATCGGTTATTTAATTGGCTCTTATCAGTTACTTACTTCCTTACATACATACTTACTGGGCCTCAACCAACAAGCCAGTTAGCGCGGTCTTTTGCTAGCTGCCTCCAGTGGCGCCCTCCAAGTTGGCTGAGGTTCTCTTCCACTTTTGCTCGCCACCTGAGGCGAGGTCTTCCTCTACTGCGTTGTCCCTCCGGGTTAGAATCAAAAACTCTTTGGCCCGGTGCGTTGGTATCCGTTGGTATCCAAGTAACTAATGCGCATTTTTTTGACTAGATCGATGTCGCTGTACACCTTGTATAGTTCGTCGTTGAATCTTCTTTTATCTTAAAACTACCTTAAGGTTACTCTAATTCATCACTTTTTGTTTTGCCTATTGTTACTCCTAAATAGAAATTCATAAATATAATATTTAATATATATTTAATATTAAGAAAAAAGAAACGAGGGTACTCACGAAGGTATACTCTGTTATCATTTATATTATCGGATAATGGATAGTTTTTCACCCACTGATCATCATAATCTTTGGTCAATAATTGGTCACTTTTAATGTCCTTTAATGTCATTGATACCGACCAAACAGCCGCATCCATCATGAATCATAATCTTTCCGCAGCAAATTTATTGCATAAACATACATTTATGTAAATATTATTATTATTATATTTCAAAAAAGGCATACAATACCGTGTTTATACGTAAGTAGGTCATTTGCTTTTATGGAAGCATTATGGAAGACCTTGGTCCCTATACGAAACAAAAACTATTCGTTGTGTGCAAAGAAATTATAGACGGGCAGACTTGATGATGTGTTTGGTTTCGATAGAGGGTTTAGATAAGTTAGAATTTGAAGCGTTATTAGAGAAAGAAGAAGAAGAACAGCTAGCTACAGTTCAAGCGAAAAGATCTAAGTGTGCCAATGTCCCGGTAGTTTGTTCAGATAACAAATTTAATTTTACGGATCTTAGAGTAGCGGGCACATTTTTCAGGATCATCCAAAAGTCCTTGACTTTAAACATTGCCAAATATAAGTTGTATACTCCAAAGCACATTCTAAATGCAAATGGTAAAAGATAATGTGTTCTCGGGCTTACATATTTGACTATAGAACAGCTTAGATCTAAGCAAAGTAGATCGTACCATGTAGAGAATATTCGGTAGAATGGTTCATGTCCAATTGCAAGTATTAGGACATATGTATGACATATGTATGTACATATGTATATGTATATTATTTAATGATAACTCCCCTAGAAGCAATTGCTACGTATTATTGTAATTGTCTTGGCGTGCTGTCCACATTAGGGTATCTACATATATACATAACTTGAGTACGGCTCAATGGTCTGACAATATTTTATTAAACTGAAGGCTGTTATTAGATGCAAGATTCGTAAAGTTAATTTTGTTTGTTGTATATTTTCTATCTAACAATTATTGTAAAAAAACATAAAAAGGACCAGTATGTATGTACATATGAATATATGTATCTTATTAAACCATAATAAATACAAAAATTCATTAAGTGAAAGCTTTTTGAAATACATGTATGTAAACCACTTTTCGTTGATGTTTCATATGCTTAAAATTTAATACCGCCCTTAAAACCATGGTTACTGAAAAAACAATGACTCCTTTATTTTAATACCATTTTTATTTTGATAGGTTGATTATGTTCCAAGATATTTAACACACATTGGGTAACTTCGTAGGTCCTGTGCATGGCCCTTCTCTTTCGAAATGAGTGTCAAAAACAATGTCTTCTGAGTTGTCCTTAGGTACCATTATATGTATAAATAGCTTGTGTTGGTCAAAAAATTTCTCTTGTCAATCTTTGAATCTGTTTTGTATTGAATAGCTTCAGTTTTTAAAAGACGATAGGAGGATAATCTCATCGAAGAATTCAACGAAAATTTCTTTTTCGTAAACAAAAGATCGTAGATAAAATTTTCAAAAAGTATTCAACACAATAGAAGGTTTTTAGGGCGAGCTTATTACTAATTTGAGGCTTTTCGTTTCATTTATAATCCATAATCACAATTTCAAATCTAACCAACAAAATAGCTGTGCTTAGAAGGTATGTAAATATCCACGAAAGATAAGTACTCAAAAAGATTTTACCCTCCTGTGCGAACATTTTACCTTTATGATTTATAAGACATACATATGTTTACGTAAGATTGTTTAAAAACGGCCAAGTCAATACTGTCACGGTGAAAGGAGAACAGTTATGGAATGAGTGTAAATGATATAAAGAATACATTTTTTTTCAAATGTTCTTAAAAAAAAATTGCAATTGTTTATGTTCTATTAATCAGGTGCTTTATATCCCTCTCCCTATGAATCTTCATTAGGAAGACGGCCGCTAGATGAGAGATATTAAACTGCAGCTAGAATACAAGTATATACCACGTGACCATGTGGGATACCTGAAAATTCCTTACTTACTTACTCCAATAAAAAACGTTTTGGTCATTTCATGTTTGTGACAATAAATACAAATTTTTACAAGTTCGTGGGACCCAGGACCTAGCTTTTCACAACCCTTAATGCAGTGTCTACAAGTCAATTTGTTAAATAAAAAAGTTTTGGTTACAGTTATAGTCTCGGATGTTTGTCGAAAGGTGGAGCCGTGAAAAGACTGTTAGGGTTTTGTCTTTTGTCTGGGGGTTGAACCTCCAATTGTCGCTTCGTAGTCCAACGTACATACTAATCACTTGAGCCACGATGCCCATCATGTTTATGACATTTGGAAAAAATTGCGATGACTGGAAGTTGATAAGGAACCATTCTGTTCAGAACGCTGTTATTTAAGGCCTCAAGGGACAGCAAAAGGAACAAGCCAGAAGTTTTCTATAGTGGTAGTGGTACCACATGGGCAGCCACTAGCTGGTGGCACTAATAGACACTTCGACAGACAAGGTCTGATTTAATTAATGTACCCCTAAACAGAACAAACATTAAAAATTTAAAGTTAAATGAACGACATGATTGGGAAATAACAACAACAATATGACTTCACAGATTTTTAGGCGTAAAGGAACCGTTGCTGCACTACGAATTTTTTACAAAACTTTGACGAGAAGCACCGTGTGCAGAAGACTTTAGACGTTTTTATCACAGATGCTGACTGATTTGAAATTGTTTGAGTTCTGAATGGATGTATGTAACATATGTAAGTACATATATTGTACATACGTACACATTTGTATATTGTTTTGCCATTTTCCTACAAAATTGTCAAGCCGTCGCCTCGGGTAGATATGACCGGATTCGAATGTGTTGGCTATATTTGATAACACAGCTCAATGACTGCAAAATAAAAAACAATTTAGAAGATTGCCTCATGTAAATCGACTAAAGTACGATGACCTTTCGTACGAAATGCAACAGGTATTAGTAATAATGATAATAGCATTACCTTTAATAAAATTTTAGGTTATACTACATCTTTGGAATTACTGCATAAACACGTGTGTTACTTATTTAAGTGCAGAACTTTTAATAAAGAAAAACTAACCAATAAAAATAAAAACCACTATTGCACTAGTACTCCATCAAAATCATTACCTAACTTTACCACATTCATTTGACACTGAAATATGACACCAATGTCTTCACCACTGGTATCGTTTTAATAACCGTTAAAGGTGAATACTCCGCTCGCGGACAATGTTCAATATTCATTGCAAAATGTTTAATCCAATCTGTAGATTGGTTCACCGCCGTCGCACCATAAACAAAAGACACATTTATCGACGGTGAATTATGGCAGTTTGACGACTTTTCATTTCATGAAATTTGCACCGCGCAGGTAGACAATACTTTAGCACGTGCAACCGAAGCTATTCATTTGACTGGTTTTGTCTTAAAGCCACACTCCTTACTCAGCAGTACCACTTAACCTCAAAAGGTGTAGCTATGAATCGATTCGATCCTAGACACTGTATGTAAGTAGGTATTTGAAGTATAAAACTACAGATACAACAGCGTTAATAAGACATCAATGATGTACCTACTCCTACCGATACAAAAATCAGTTTAAGATTAATAATAAAAAGTAATTGGTTCGCTACTTTCACCGAATCAAGGGGGTAAAATTATTCGAAACTTTGCAGATTGTGAATTGTAGACATTGGTAAACATAATGAATAGTTTTCTTCTAACAATTGCAAAAATAAGAGTTCCAGTTGTTTCGAGTATCGAGAAACCTGGGAAATGAACGAATATGGTTTTGAAAACACTAAGTTACGAAGAAAATTACACAGTTCTATTCTTTTTTTGCAATGCAAATCAGGCCGAGGCCGAGATTTGAAAATAAAAAAAAGTATTTTTCATTTATTTATCCAAAATAAAATATAAAAAAGTAAAAAGTATAAAACAATTATGAAAAAAATTGTAATTCTAACCTTGTGATGTTAAACATACTGGAAGAACTGAACCAAAATACACTTGTTGAATGAAATGTTTGATACATACATATACGTTGACCCACCAATCTTCAATTTATGACGACTTTTGATCACCGTACTCTGACAAAACTCAACGAGAGCCCGTTTACACAAACTTGCACTTACCGACAGTCTAAAACAAATCATCTAAAGCAATCAGGAGCGTCATGTTTCTTTCCGAACCGTTGGGGCATGAAATGATTGCCAATAATGATGGAGAAGACCGACCACCATCAGTCAAGCAAGAAGTAAAAACCCCCACCCCTGCTGTTAGGATGCGCATATGGCTTGGGCATCATCGGACACCCACGCGGCGTTTTACAGATTTTTCTGGCAATCGACAAACAAGAAAAACAATTTGGTCTGGAAGTGAATTAGGGCAGTTTTCGAAAACATAAGCTGTTCTTAAACTCAAATTGCAAAAGTAATTTTGTCGGAAACACAACCACGATTTTGAACTCCATTAGGATTATGTTCGATAATGGATACGACGGTTTTGCTACGAAGAAAGATAGCATAGATCAACCCCTAGTCCAATCCAATCCTGCCTAGGCCAAAAAAAAAAAATTGGCTCGCCCAAGATAAACATGGTATCCAGAACAGAAAAAAAAAACAAAAATTCTGGGAAGAAAACTAAATTGGGTCGATGCCCTGAGATTTCTCCCATACAATAAAGTAGGAAATGCACGATACAACCGTACCAACGGCATCTACCTCGTAAATCTTCAAATTTCATGTCTAGACTTTGTGAAGTCAATTACGTCTCGAAATGACGTTCATATTCTAACAGCATTTTGGTCGAAGTCGAAAAGTATACCCATCCAATTTTTAAAGCAATGCCGAACAGAAATACGTACGTTCAAACTCACGGTGATCACAAACGGTGATCGAAACTTTTACGAAGCAAAGAGTGGTTTTGATGTGTTTCTTCCCAGGTCGGGAGCCTTTTGTAGCCAGACAAAATACGTCTAACTTATGACACATCATCGTTGTAAAAGGAAGTCCAAACCATCTAAGCGGAATGGTAAAATGAGAACCATCATCTAGGGCGATCTTAATGGTTACAGGGTCTTACTTACCGCATGGTAGTCTGGAAAGATGGTAATCTGGGCGAAAGGTTTTATAGTTCAAGGCTTTTCTAAGGCTTCTGTAATTTGTGAGGAAGTGTTTATAATATACTC
This sequence comes from Xylota segnis, assembly GCA_963583995.1. Taxonomy (NCBI): domain Eukaryota; kingdom Metazoa; phylum Arthropoda; class Insecta; order Diptera; family Syrphidae; genus Xylota; species Xylota segnis. The sequence goes on from OY757238.1 coordinate 27,384,803, forward strand.
ACATATTTAGTACATATATCTTGAGCAACATTGTTGATTAAGGTGTATTATTGTTTTAAAGGTCGATCAGCATACAATAATATATGTATACAATATAATGCTGTTTTTTTAAGTGATGTACTAGATTAGCTTTCTAGTTTAGTCAACCTCTCCATACAAGTAGTACCAATTCAGTTTAGCAACTAACTCATCTAAAGTTTTTGGGAATTTACTCCTGGTAATGGTTATCTTTACACGTTGCATACGGGAATGGAATATGGAATCATTACAGCTAAATAAAGATCAAGCGAGAAAAGGATTCGAAGTTCAAGACATCATTACCTCTGCCTGCCACCTCACTATCTTTTCAAATAGTTAGTTGAAGGAACTGACCTACCCTTCCCTCTTTATGATAAATAAACCATGATAGAAAACACAGATCACAAAAGATGACGGTTAAATGTATTTTTATTACACACTTAAATATAAACAATGAATAGAAAATTGAAAATCAAATTCCTCAAACTCAAAACTACTCAATATTCATGGCACTTCCATGGTCAAATTCTGCCGAGGGTTACCTACCCCGGATCTGACACTGGATGGTGCCCCACAAACCGGCAACAACAATTCGGCCATAACAATATTCTGTGTATTATATCAATGTATTATATATAATTAGAAAAGCATAAACACTAGTTCACTCTAAGGGCAAACTTACCGACTCGGCGAATTCCTCTCGCGGTCTGCGGGATATTGTGGTTCCGGTATCATCCTTAGTTGGCGACATTTTAAACCTTAGACCGGTTTTAGACTTCGCGTTTGCAAATATTTGTATTATCTAAAGAACGATAACAAACGAATTCGTTTTGTCGCGATTTTTTTTTTCTTTTTACACTTTAGAATGCAAATTAAGCTAATTTATTGCAATGCTTGACTGGGGCGCAATTCACAGTGACAAGAGGGGCTTGAGATGAAGCAGCAGGCTTAGAACACTGATTATTTTTAGAAATGTGTAATCACTGGTCAAAACTTTATGTTTATGAATATCTCGTATATCTTGTCACGATGTACGCGAATGAGTGTGTGGTCAAGTCGGGTTTTTTTTTACCCTCACAGGGAACGGGACGAACACGAAGCAGAACGATTGAAGCACAAGAACCTATTTCTAGTTGCACAAGGTAAACCGGTAGACTGGATGCTTGATAAACAGTAGCGCAGTAGCAATTGCACGTAGGCTTTCTAGATTGTTGTCGATTTAAAGAACAACTTTCAAGAGGCAGAGGATGTCGGGATCTAATATACCGGATATATTTTAATTCTAAGACGGTATAAGGCGTACAGTGAGAGTGTTAAAACAGGTATCACAATCGAATATTGCTTTGGAACGATAGATAGTTAGCTAGAGTTACTAGCTTTTAGGCACAATGCGGAGAATGCAAAAACGATAATAGCATGGAAAATCCCAATAAAATCCCAAAACTATCACAACAATAAAGAAGAAGATAATTGAATGAATAAGTTCCACATACAACTAACGAACGAACGATGTAATAAAAAAAATCACGCAACGCAACGATTGAGAGTGAATTCGTAGCACGACATAGGAGAATAACACCACCGTCACACCGATTGTACTGCTTCCGTAAAACTGACGAAAAAAATTCTTTGGATATGTCAAAACCGGTGTAGGACAACGCTTGCCGCTGCTGTTTTATTTTTTCCTCTTCTTTTACTTCATACTCGTGCCATTGTAGAGGCGCAGCAATATCAACATCAACACAACACAAGCAGGCCCAGTGAGAGGCAGGCCACCCCATTCCTCTGGGCGACCTCCTCTTACCATTTACTTTCCAGTGTTGGAGCTAGCTGAGCGCTAGTGTGGAGCAACATACTCGTACATCGTAAGCGAGTTATAAAACGTCAAAGGGGCAATATAAAATACAATCGGGGCTTCCAGTTTAAAATTCCAGTTCCAACAAGCAAGAGATGGAGCATTTGATTTGAACACATGGAGCAAGCTAGAGACAAACATCCAAACCACAGCACCAATACACAATGGAGTGTAAGAGTGGTTGGAGAGCTCAAATACAACACTTCGCAGATAGGGTTACCGTACCATCAATTTGTAAAGTGTAAAATTATGTTTCCAGAATGGAAAATGGCTTACAATGGGACGAAACTGGGTCAGTTAACGGAATCCTTTCCTTTCAATGGAACCACAACCGGTTCATAAATCAAACACTAATTTCAATTATAACTTATAATAATTTTTATTGCATGAGAGAGCCATGTGCTCTGTTCTGATACCAGTGAGACGTTGGACTTATCACCATTAGCTGCAAGTCAATACACCCCTGCTGTGCGTATGCATACATATGTATGTATGGAGGTATGCCCAAACCTTTATTGACAACAGTTTCCCACAAAAACAGAGTCTAATAACGAAAAGTTCTATTATTACCCAACTTGCGCGAAATACATAACTCCTTCGTATTGCTTGTAAATATTCATAGGCATGTTTTTTATGTGGTAACCCATGCTACGAATTATGTTTCCACCTACGATTCCACCGGTTAAGCCATTCTTTGACATCATACTTGTGTTTCCTACCTTAAATGCCACCTTAAATGCAAAATGATGCTCGCAATTGTACTGTTGGTCGCGCACCATTTTTACTTCGTTGATAGTATAAACGATATCACTCTCCTTAGACTTACTGCAGTGCCCATCTCTCGTTCTCGGTGTATCTATTTACTCACTACACAATTATAATGGAGATGTTTGCGCTCACACTTAAATCGTTTTCAAGAAAAAAAGAAGCATTTAAGAAAATCGGGAGAAAAAAGTGGTTAATCTCTTTTCCCCATTTTGATAAGAGTAGATACTAGTTGTCAGACATGTAATCTATTCTTTTCAGACCACAACAAATGTACAAAACATACATATGTACATATGTATGTATCCATTTCGAAATACTACGCCATAGTGTCAACTTTATAGGAATTGTCAATAATGTAATTTAAATAGAAATAAAATTTAAGTTTATTTATTTATTTTGTTCGTGAATGCGAGTCCGCTAAACAGGGTGTCCGTACTGTACTAATATTTAACCATGCTTGTCTGAAATCAGATACATATCTAAGATAGATCCAAGTAAAATAAGCACAACACTATCAAATTTGTTTAAGAATTTTGTAAGAAAATAGTTTCAATCTCAAACCCTGGCAACCCTTACGACAACTGGCAATTTAAACAAACCTCTTAATACACTCAAACCGCCCATGTGCTGCGCTAATATACCACTTTGCGCTGTACGTCTTCGCTTTTATCCAACAAACCGGTCTTTCCATCGTCACTACTTCATTGCAAACACGAAATACTCGAAAATGAACGAAGTAGGAAAATGACGAATTAAGAAAAAATAAACAATATAACAAAAAAATCAACTATCAACCAAATCTAACAACTGAATTTGAATGTGTGTTGCATTTCTCTCTCACACACACTCGCCCACCCAGTCATGTACAATTTTAGATAACAAAACATTCCAAAGGTATCAATTCGAATTTAGTGAATCAAATTAATTCCCAAGGCTTGCCGGCATTGGGACCCATTCCCTCAACGGTTTTTCTACGAGAGAGTAATTTCTATTTTTGGATTTGTCTATCGGCGAATGCTTTTCATTCGACTTCCAATGGACTGGAGTTTAATTGGCTGGAACTTGTAACTCGTATCTTTTTTGTTTGTTTTGATTATGTTCCAAAACTGGAAAAGCCGCATGGCGCTGCCGCCGGTTTGCAGAAATTTACAACTCTGGGCTGCTGTTTGTTTACGTTTTTGTTTTTGTTGCAGAAAGCCCGGAAATCAAAGTGTACGCAGTGGAAAACTTTGATAAAACAGTGATGGATACGAGTAGTGGACGTCTGCGATGAAAGCTCTAGCGTTTGACTTGGACTATTATAGCGCATTGCCATTTGTCGTCATCACAGATAACAGACATTTAAAATCCACAGATTGATACTTAAAAAATGTATTTCTACATGAACAATTTTAAAAAAATATCTGCATCATAGAGTAATACAGGATGGTATGTGCCTGCCCTCTTTAAGTTCTCAGTACAGTATCGCTTTTGATAACTGTTATTCGGTGCACAACTACAGAATCATTTACCGATTTTAGACTACTAACTTTAATTCAAGAACATTTGCAGCGATCGATTCTTTGGAGCCAATTTTCGCCCACTCTTCCAGGCATATCCCCTAACGTTGTTGGCTATTTGACATACACAAACGACTTAACATAACCCTTTACAAAAGGTCGAATAGCCACGACCGGATCATTTCACGAGGTTACACCATTACCGAACTTTCTCTTTAATAGATCAGTTGTTTTACTAGTTGTGTGGCACCGAATTCTGGCAACAAATAGTCTAGAATGAATATTTTGACTCAAATTTATCCGCAAGTTTAGAAGTTTAGAAGAAAGAGAGATTATTACGACCGAAAATATGGAGTAAGCGTTTTTAAACCACCACCGACCACCGACTCAAAATTTCGATAGTATTCAAATATTGTTCATTCATGAACAAAATGTAAACCTTGACTGACATTAACAGATATTAAAAAAAAGTTTAAGAAGCCTATATTAAAAAATAATGGCCCGTTTGGGATACAAGACCTAGCTTCTCACAACTATTTGTATCTTGGGAGTTACATTCTTCACACGAATGGACGCAGGGACAGCAATTTTTGTTTAAGAATTTTTTACATGACATCGCGAAAAAAACAAACTTGGCAGTTGAACCTCGAATTCTTTCACTCAGTAGTCTAATGAAATAGCCACTGAATCACGGAATCATCAAACATATTCAATTTGCGAATAAAGGTTAAATGTTTCTTCAAATCGATTTGACAAACCATCCAACGCAAGTTTCGCACACACCTAAAACTCACCATACCAATTAAACGAATAATTTTATTAGTGTAGTTTTTTTTCAAATAAAAATATTAACAAGGATGGATTTCACGGTAATCGACAAAGGGTATAGAGAACAATTTGATATGTGGTCCAGTTTTTTTAAACCGATTTCCTTATTTTTAATAAACTGTTAGGGTTAGGTTAAGTTCCACTACCAACTAACAGCAGGTTAGGCACAATGTATCTGTGTATCTGGTTGAAGATACAATATCTCCAATCTAGAAAAATATAACCATAAATTTACAGAAAAATACGAATAGATACTTATGGTTAGCTTAACTTAAAAATATTATTGTCTTGTATCTAATAAAATTAATTTTAACGTGTAATGCATAGGTAAATTATATCCGTTAAATTGTTGATAAATTTAAGTGTTATTTCATTCCCATCAACATAAAAGTACCTTGTAGCCATTTTTAAAAGCGTTCTTTTTGTGAATCAAGCCTCGAGCCCCCGCTCAATAGTTTGAAGAATAAATTAGCTATAATTTTTTTTTTTTTGTTATTTGACAAGTAACAGGAAAAACCGAAAAAATGTATTCCTTGTCTTTTTTTTTTTAATTTAATTCGAGGTTTTCATCAAACTTGATTAAAAAAATGAGTCCGATTATTCCGTCTGTGTTCTGTATCTTCATATATGAGCTCTATGAGGTTACAACCTGACCCGAAATCGGAATTTTCATTCTAACCTTAGAGTAATTTTCTCAAAAAACGGCTCTAACTATTTTGATGAAATTGTGTATTTGACTTAGCTTAGATACATATATACATATACATACATATGTGTGCATATGCTACCAGATCGTGAAAAGTCCGTATAACAGTAATTTTTAAAATAGTCTAAATATGTAGAAATGGTTGTGTCACCAATCTGTAGTTAAACATTATTAACGCAAAAACTCCATTTTAGTACAACGAAAATGGTGAGATTTAATGAAAAAATAACTCGATTAAAATGAGGAAACTGATAATACTAATCTCCTTTGACTCTGATTTTCAGCGGATCAAAACTTTTAAGGTGTAAATGACAAATGCAAATAAATGGAATACCAGATTTCTTTCAGACAATGTTATCAATAAAATTCCGCAGAAACCACGACCACTTCAATAAGACTTATCCGTAAGAAGAGCATTAAGAAGTACGTACGATCAGTCGTATACTTTATCTGTTATGTTATTATGTTTTTTCTTTTTTATAAATCAATAAAGTTATTATTGAAAAAACACTACAAGTGTATAAAATGTGTAATTTTAGCTAAAACGTTTAGTTTCTGTGCCGAAAGTAGTTTCTCTGTCTTTTTCTTTATCTTGTATTTGTATCTAAACCTTCTTCATGTTTGCAACCGTAGCCTATTAGTTTTGACCTCAAACTCAAGATCATTGAATTCTATCAGCAGTTCATTATTCAATTAATAGTAGGGAATTGAATTTAAATGTGAAAGCATAAAACCAAATAAATGAAAAAGTAGTGGGAGTAAATTAAAATCACAACAAACGAAAACCTCAGCGGATTCCAATAGGATTAGTTTAGGATTTAATCCACTTCTAATCCTAATGGAAAGCTATAAAAACCATAGCAAGTTCGGATAACCCTTCTGTCAGTGGAACCCAGTGAAAGTGTAAAGTGTAAGATTGCAAGAAATCAAACCTAGCACGGGTGGCATGGGTTTATTAGACGATCCACTCCGGAATCTGTCGTACTTTCGTCCGGAGGCACGGTTAGTAGTAAATATTTTTACTTTGTAACATAAGAAAAAACTAAAATTCTAGTAATATTAATAAAATACTTACACGGTTTTTTACGTGTTTTAATTCAGTTTTTTTATACCTACGACAATCGATACATAATTAGATACATTAAAATCGTAGTTCCGAAAATACAGAACTACTAAAAACATATTACTTCAATTCACTTAAAAATATATTGAGTTGTGCTATTGGCATTAATGAATATGTATGCATTAAGAGTCCTTGTCGATTATTTTGTTTTATTTTCAAATTTTCATTGAAATTATTAAATAATACCACTAGTGAGAAATTACTACACTTTTGGAGGGTGTATCGGATATTCTCAGGTCGGTGTGGGTTGTTCGCTTCGCTCGCTAACAGGTTCTCAGCATTTTCTCCGCAGTACTTAGCCGCTCACGGTAAGAATCAGCAACTGTCAGTTCTACTAGAGGTGCATCAGAATATAACACGTCTTTATATTCAATTCTTTTTGGCTCCCAAGCCTAATTGTGCCTAATTTGCTTTTAAAATAATTCTAAACCCAAAGCTATAATTAAAGGGGAGTCATTCCACCGTTCATTTCGCTGAAAATTATATACTCTCGGTAGATTTGGACACGAATATTAGCACATGCCTCAAAATGTTCATATATCCTTATGCGCAACACTCGGACAAGTACACATAATATATGTACATATACTGTAAGAAGACTTGATTAATCTTTTTCCGACCTACGAGCAATGAAAGTCCCGTCTATGGCGCTTTTTCAGAATTTCTCTCCATATGAGCTTCCCAATTAGGTCTAGATTTTAAAGATACCCCAAAATATTTTATTTTAAAAAATCCTTCTGTGCATCATTTAGAGTTAGTGTTTGGAGCTGTAAGTTTTTGTTTTTGATTGACACCAGTCATTAGTTTTCTGTTGGACATTTAGTATTTGTTCAATAATACTTGATTCTTCTTTGCCTCTACTATTATTTTTAACTCATCTGCTTAGCTTTGAGTTAGAAATCAGGAATTGCTTAGGTCATTCAAAATGCATCTACTATAGATGGATCATCGAAGGGAGATAAAACTCCACCTTGAGGACAACCTCAAGCAGCATATCGAGGATTGTGCCTGGAACACATCTACCTGGTTATCTGTGAGTCAATGCCTTTGGCAACAGAAACAGTTCCTGTTTTTTTCGTTTAATCGACGACATGATGATGCAAGAATAATACTGTCGATTTATCTGCTTGTCTATGCTTTATCTACGTCGATGGTCATTTGAGAGATCGATAATTTTGTCTATTACCTTCAGGAACTTAGAGGTGGGACTGATAGATCTGAAAGCTTTTGGGTCTGAGGAAGTTCTGCTGCCAGCTTTAGGTATGAGGACTACATTAACATTCCTCTAAACTATTGGGATGAAGCTAACTATGAAAATAGCTAAGGCCTAAAGATAGACATTAGGGATTTAATAAAAGTGCCTATTCCATGCTGCATAAATGGAGAAAAAATCCATCGTCGTGATTCATGACGAAGACAATAACGTCTTTGAAATGCTCCTTCTGTGCTTGTTTGGGGGATGTTGAATGACTTCATAGATATGGGATGTGAGTGAATCAGTATTCTGAGTTTCAGTGGTTTCAATTCCACTGCTATGGTTTTTAGGGAAGGCTTTTGAAACCCTAACGGCTGCTGGGAGATCTTTAATTTTCTCTTCTTCTCTTTTCTCTTTCTTACTAATGCACATATATGTACAGTCTTATAGATACATATGTAGGATTTCTATTCCCTTGCATTGATTTGTAAAACATAATTGCGTTTATCATTAATTGAAAATTACCAAAAACTATTTATGTATATTTTTAATTAAATCTAGAACGTCATCGGAACAGCGCCTCCTAGGATGGAATGTACCACCACACGAACTTCAATATATACCCGATCATTGGCTGAAATATCCCGAGCCACCTGAGTCCCTGAACTACCTCTTGGGGTTGCTTTACATATTTTTCTTTCTTATGTCAACGACCGGTAACGGCATTGTCATATATGTGTTCTGCGCGTAAATATATATTTTTTAAAATACCTATGTACATCTTTATTTTAACTATGGTTTTCCTTTTTTTCAGAGCGAAAAGTTTAAGAACTCCCTCAAACATTTTCGTTATAAACCTGGCCATCTGCGATTTCTTTATGATGTCTAAGACCCCGATATTTATTTACAATTCATTTAATTGCGGATTCGCCCTTGGACATATGGGTTGCCAAGTATTTTCGGTTATAGGGGCGTATACGGGTATCGCAGCGGGGATGACGAACGCATTTATAGCATATGATAGATTCAATGTGATCACAAGGCCTATGGAAGGGAAAATGACGCAAATAAAAGCAATCGTCATGGTCATTTTTATTTATTTGTATGCAACGCCTTTTGCAATCTTACCAGCAATGCGATTCTGGGGACAATTCGTACCAGGTACGTATGTATATAATATAAAGTTTGTTGCGAAATACGAAATATCATATCTTACTTCGTGAAAAAATAGGTGTACATTTCTTAGTTCACATAAATACACACACATACACCTGCTTACCCTGAATAACACTTAAGCAGATGAAAGAATTATTACATTTAACACCAAAGTTTGAGCAATGATTACTTCAAGTTGACACACTATTTCTATTTAATCCAATTGCGTGCTTGACCTACTAGCCGCGAGTACCTAATTCAAATTTGTTTTGGTTTGTATATATGCAATTTATTCTTTTACCCTGGTATCCGTATACATATCTGGATACCTATGCAATATCACGTCCCTTACACAAAGCATTACCAAGTTCAATTCTCAGATTTCTAAGTCAATACAAACACCGAGGTGCGATACAATGGCTAAAGATACCATACAAGTTTTATTAAAAATCTGTAGGTATTTATAGTACCCACCCCTGATGGATCAAACCAATGGGTGACCATCCTGCCTTTCAGCTGACAAATGAGTAGTTGCATTTAGTCAATGAAAATATGTTACAAGTAGATACACCCAGTCACATTAAGAGTAGCACATTCATAATATTAAAACATCGAATCAGACTGTATTTCACAAATATTTTCAAGACATTTCATTTTCAACCAATTGCGTAAGAGCAAGCAAACACTAATCCCTACATTCAAGACTTTAAATAAAGTTGAAATACCGGAGAAATCAAACAGAAAAAAGGCATAGATGTTGGATTCCATTTCTAAACAAGTAAAAATAAGAAATTTACATGATTCAGAAACAAATTTTACAGAGGCATATGCATGGACTCATCTAGTTTTGACATCCCGGTCAAATTAGTCAAATTTATTAAAGCTCATACCCTACTAAGCTCATACCCTAAAGCTCATACAATACTACTTTTATACTTGGCGCAACAGGTCGATGGGACCCAGAGCCTAGCTTCTCACAACCATTCGTGTTGTACGTGTTATATTCTTTACATGAATGGAAGAGGCCTACTGTTTGATGCCGTATCCGAAGGGCGATTTGTTATTTTGAGAAGCTTTCTCAGGACAGTTGTACTCTCGGATGTTTGTCAGACGCTTGCGAGAGGTGGGCCCGTGAAAAACTTTTTTTTTAGGTGTTCCGACTGGGATTCGATTCGAACCCCTTGCTCCATAGTCCAATGCACTAACCACTGAGCCACGTCGCCCACGAGCAATACTACTACTACTGAATTAACCCAACAAGATTCATATGACTTAAACAAATTCAACATCAAGCGTCGCGTCAGACGTGCAGACCTTTTGGCCAATACAATTTCTATGCACCACATTTTTAGTAATCCAATTTTAAAAGTGCTTCATAATCAGGGAAAGCATAATTACTACCTAACATTATCGGTATCACTAATTTAAAATTATGTAAATCCTCCTGTCTATATTATTTATAAAGTAAATTTGTCTATATAAGCCGTCTGCACTCAAAGATAAAGCTTGCATTCGCAATGTCCTGCGGCACAGTGTAGTCAAACAGTGTTAGATGTAGTAGTTTTGGGTGCGCGTTATCACAATGAAGTATCAAGAAAAACTTTTCGACGATTCAACTAAAAACCTATCATTTTTCCGACCGGAAGCAAGGTGATTTAGCGTCCATCAAAAAATCTACATATGTATAATTTTCATTTTTGACTACCAGGACTGCTTCCGAACTACGCTATCTTGGATGGAATGTTCCACCTGACGAATTGCAGTTTATTCCAGAACATTGGCTTACACATGTCGAACCAGAATATTCTATGCACTATCTACTCGCTTTGATCTACAGTGTCTTTATGATAGCTTCATTGACCGGAAATGGCTTAGTCATATGGGTATTCATAAGGTATACTTAATCGAGACATGCATATATCAGCTTATACATAACTAACTTATTATTATCGATCTTTTGTGGAATAGTGCCAAATCGTTACGAACGCCCTCAAATATTTTTGTTGTGAATTTAGCCATTCTAGATTTTTTGATGATGCTCAAGGCACCAATATTCATTTACAATTCAGTCAATTTTGGATTCGCGTTGGGTAATGTTGGGTGCCAGATATTTGCATCCATTGGAGCATACTCCGGTATTGGCGCTGGGTTAACAAATGCTTTCATAGGATACGATCGCTACAATGTAATAACTAAGCCCATGGATGGGCATTTGTCCTTTACCAAGGCTCTGTGTTGCATCGCCTTTATTTGGATATATTGCACGCCGTGGGCGATAATGCCTCTGTTTCAAGTCTGGGGTCAATTTGTGCCAGGTTTGTTATAAAGTTTATTAGTTGAATCGATTTTCAGATATTTGTATACATATTAAGATAATATTTTTTACATATGGAGTATGGAGTTGAATCTGGGGAAATGGAGCAGCAAGGGTTGCTTATGACGGTTTACACTTAATTTAAGTTCACAGAAGAATCGTTCCTTATAGACAAGCGAAACACTGACCCTTTTATCGTTGATTTTCCTGGAATCACGTCACACATACTCCTAATACGTAAATATGATATGCAAAGATACCGTGTACCAAATTTTGAAACAAATATGCAGTTAACTTTTTTAAAATTCTTACTATAAATCGAAATAAATAGTTAACACAGAATAGCCCTTCCAAATGGAAATTTTATTAGGCCTCCTATTGAAAGAATAAGACCTGAATTCAATCGCGCTTTTTATTTATTATATGATGTGGACAGTTTTCTAACTATGTGAGCAATCGCGGATATGTTGTTCAAAACTAAAAATCGTTTTACAACAAGTTGTCGTTATCGTTAGAGCGCAGGGAACATTCGTTGATGATTCATCATGATTCGTCATCACTTACGTGTATCAATTTTATGGATCACAGAGCTAACACTTCTTTGTTCTTTAGATCAGTACTGCCCACATATACTCTCTATTCTTGGCGACAATAGATTGCTAACACATTTTATTGAACAATGGTTACCCTGCGGTTGATCTTTTAAAATAACGAAATAAACTTCTTTGTGAAAAGAATTGTATCAGATACTGCTTTAAATCCGATGTTGATATAGTAATTACTCTTAAAACATTTGTTTGTAATAGTTCTTCCCAGTTAGACTCTTAGAAATATCAGATTAGTCACCATTGGTTCTGTTGCACTATCTTTGGAGTCGGGTCGGTATTAAATGTTATTGCATCTGTTACCAAAGGCCTAGTACTGCAAATTTGAGATCTGAGCGTCAAAATGACCGAGAACAATAATTTCGCCCAATGGGTGTAAAACCCGCATTCATGTTACCTGTGCGATAAATGGCGAAATAGTCTCTTCGGTTGGTCAACGTTTGGATGCTGTAATTCTTTTAATTTTTAAGTCGGTTCTACCTTCCCGCTGAAACTTTAAAAGCCCACAATTATACTTTAGACTTCCAATTATGTCCTTTATTTGGTGTTATTCATTCAGTAGACTGTCAAATTTATGATAAATACATTTCATTTGAATCAATATTGGTTAATTTCCACGGATGGAAGTACATAAATCGACAAAGTAATCCTCGAACCTAAACAATGCAAGTCGTCTTTCCTACACAAAATAACACCTATACACATTCTAATTGAATAGGTAAACAACTTTTAGTATTTTATGCAAAATCTGCAATTGACAGTGTAGGAGATTACTGGTCACGCAAAGTCCGCTAGTGAATCCATTTAAATCAAATCAAATCGTAAACCACAGAAAACTATAAAAGTCCTAATAGAGAGATCCGCATCCACAGTATTAATTAGTTTCCAGGAGAACATGTTTTCCATTTAAAATTAAACCTTATAAGTTAGTTATTGTTCTCATTCGGAATGAGTATCGAACGACCCTACGGCCCGCATTGCAGCAATGATTCAGTTCCGAAAGCAGAAGCACGGTAAATATTTTCCAAAATCTGAAAATCACAGCAAACTTATCCATCCTCCGTTAAAGACTATCGTCAGATATCCGGTACTTAGGATGGAATGTACCTCCAGAGGAACTGCAGTTCATACCAGAACATTGGCTTACTCAACCAGAGCCGGAACATTACATGCACTATACATTAGCCGTCCTCTACATATTTCTGATGATTGCTTCTGTCTGTGGAAATGGTTTGGTCATTTTCATATTCGCGAGGTTTGCCTGAATTGTGCAAAAAAAAGGAACTTGGTGACTGATTTTTTTTTTACGATTGCAGTGCTAAATCACTTCGGACTCCATCAAACCTATTCGTCCTTAATTTGGCCGTTTTCGACTTCATCATGATGTTGAAAGCTCCCATCTTTATCTACAATTCCTTCTTTCGTGGATTTGCCTTGGGGAATACATTTTGTCAATTGTTTGCATCGATAGGTTCGTACTCGGGAATAGGAGCGGGTATGACCAACGCGTTCATCGGCTACGATCGATTCAATGTCATTACCAAACCCATGAACAGGTCATTAACATACACGAAGGCATTACTTATGAACATACTGATATGGGTCTACTGCACGCCATGGGTTGTAATGCCGCTAATGAGGTACTGGGGCAGATTTGTGCCAGGTAATATTCTAATGTTATTTCTTTGAGTGTTGAGTGCTAAATAAGTACCACAATGGTTTAATTTATGAAAAGGCTTGCATTGTATGGCTTTGGTGTAAAGTTATTGTCGGACACTATTGTTCGGACACTACAGTTCGAGCTTTGAATAGATAATGAGTGTTTTTTGTATTTGTCACAGAACCCTTATTTGGTACATACCGTTGCCCGAGTATATTTGAGTGTTTCTTATTGAATAGATATGTACATACGTCGACGCTAACAAACGACATATGTATAATAATTATATCTACTAAAATAATTAAAGGAAACATTGTGAACACTTATACTACGTCATTGAACAACATCAATGATTTGGTTATAAGGGGTTCTAATTTTTAGCCATTTATGTTTTAGATACCAATACTGTTTAGGAAAATTTTCAAACTCAAGATTTTAATCAAACTTCACACTGAATTTGCTTCAAACTTTGTACGCATTTTGGCTCACAATTCACAAGCCAAAAACCTGTCTTATATCAAACATAACATAAGTTCATAGTTATCTCTTATAATCCAAAAATTGGGCCCTATTTCGCTGTTTAAAAGTGCAGTAAGACCATATTTGACCCCTCTAAAGTAAAATAAAGCCAAGCGAATTTACTAATCTAAAGTGATATATAAGTGATTATATGTGCCTATATCTTAACAGTCTTCGACTCATACCCGCCATGGGCCTCAAATATGTATGTATGTACATGAAACTAATGTACATTCATGAATGCTAGTAGTTGCACAAACTGTTCAAAGATTGTGTGGTGTTGGCTTGTGAGTTTCGCACGTTCTTTCAAGTATGATCTTGTTACATGACAGCGGGTCAACTTGTCAATACCTTTTTTAACATCAAACGTTTCAGTAGGATCATCTCCAACCTTGATAGAACAGCGAGCACAGATTATACAGATAGCCAGCTTTCCATCCCCTACTCCCTAGTACCCATAATGACCGGAGCTTAATCTTCTCTCATAATTCTCTATCCGTGAATACATATGAATAATGAGAATTGAGAGACGAGTTCGGTTTTACATTATTTTTATTTATGTCAATTGACTCGTCTTATTGCATATTCAAAATTTCAATTAGATAATGTCATACTACCTTAATTTAAGAGTTAAAACAATTTTCAATTAAAGGTTTGAATAATAACGAATAACAACAACAAAAATTCCCAATATTGGTCAATTTTCAATACCAGGCTAAGATGGTTTTGCTTATGATTTTGCTGAACACGATAAATATGAGTATTGTGCATTATTATGCTGCACAAACGGATGAGTTTTCTCAAAATTAGACATAACTCCTCAACTGGTGTCATCATGCGGTTTTAAAATCGGTGAAAGATTGGACTTGTTTAGCTTTCTCACGAGCTTGACGAAGTGTTAAAATCGGAAAATGAGTTTAAAACCTCAAAGAAACCCCAACTAACTTCACCCTCACCCGACCTACCCTATAGCAAAAATGGAGCCTCCCAAGCGAAAAATCATTTAGTTCGTTTATCTATGTATTGATGTAGGTATAAATATAAAATAATAATACATACACCTTCTCTTAGGTTAAATGACACTTTTGTTACCAGACATTCTCGAAGATGTTGGTGTTGTTCAGACCCCATTTCGGACTAAGAGCAATTTAACAGTCAAGTGAAGGTTTTGATTTAAATGTTGGTAGGCGCAACAAAAAAGTAAGCACCCACGCATAAAATAAGCAGAAATTCGGTACAATGTGAAAAGGGCGAGAGCTTTTTTCTAGGCCTTTTCGTTAGCTCGAATTAAAGCTAAAGTTAGGATTAGTTCAGCCAAAAATACACTGTTCATTTCATCAGACGGTACCATTACGAGTAAACGCCATCAGTTAGCAATACTCATGACTCAATGATTAGGGCGTCGAACTACTGAACAAGAAGAGATTCGATTCTCAAAAATCATCAAAAAGTTATTTGACTTTTCTGAGGATCTAAGAAACATCCGAGAGTATAGTAGGAATAAAACAATTTTCTCAGAAGAAAAATGGTTGCGAGGCCCTTGGTTCCCTTCAGGTCGGATATAAATAACGTGCAAGGTAGATTTTGCCACTATCACATAATGCACTTAAACTCGTTTTCCAGGTTCAAATTTTAAAAATAAAATTTCACGACCTCACCTCTCACAAATGTTATTCAATTTACATATAAAATGTATTACAATCAAGGGTATTTCTTGTAGCCATCAGTGATGTTAAACGACAAAGTCGAAGAATTCAATGACAAATGACATCCTATAAAGCATCTTGACTACGCCGATTGTATTTGTTCATTATCGGACAGAATTATCCGCATACACCAAATAATTTACAATTTGGAAACTAAGGCACACCGAGGAGGGCTAAAGATGTTCAACTTAACATTGTTGACTTGACGGCCGAGAAAGTTAAAAACTTCCTTTATCTAGAAAGTACGGTCTCCCCCGATAGTGATAGAAAAATTGCTGTGGGCACCAATTTACTCTCGAAGTATAATAGGACGGAAAAATATGTCAAAACGAAGTACATATTAGCAATAAAGAAAATTTCTAAGCCTAGAGTAAAACACCGTGGACGCCGTGGCTCAATGGTTAGTGCCTTGGACTATGGAGCAAGGGGTTCGAAGTTCGAATCCCAGTCGGGGAACACCTAAAAGTTTTTCACTGCCCCACCTCTCGCGAGCGTCTGACAAACATCCGAGAGTATAACTGTCTCGAGAAAGTTTCTCAAAAAAACAAATTGCCCTTCGGACACGGCATTAAAAAAAGTAGGCCCCTTCCATTCGTGTAAAGACTATAACACGCACAACACGAATGGTTGTGAGAAGCTAGGTCTTGGGTCCCATCGACCTGTTGCGCCAAGTATTTATTTATTTTTTTAGAGTAAAACACCATATTTGATAATCCTAACCGGAAAATACTATGTGTGTATTTATTTTAAAGCAAAATTCCTGTGATGGTACTGTAGTGTAGTCACATTTAAGAAGATCTTTGACACATAGCTTCCAAACTTAACCAGACACAAAAGACCAAAAAGTGGTTTCAAAGTGCTTCAGCAAATTATGTTTAAAGTACCAATTTTACCCCAGATTGCAGTCACAAGTCAAAAACAAAAGACAAAACAACACAAAAAATAATGTCGATAAAGCAAAGCTCTAACCGGTCAACATTTACTGTGTCATACATATTCTACATCACCCTTTTGGATGAGCATGCGACGAACATTGTGATGTAAAATTATAAAAACTATGTTATCATAAATTGTATGTATAACATTATTATCATAGATCTGCTAAGGTTTTCCTTTGTAAAACTATTCATATTTTTCCAAACTCATACACATACACCAGAAATCATTATACTTTTACCAACAATTGGTAGATTGTAAATGTATAACAATGGCTCTATTTTCTTTACATTAACTAATTTTTGACCATTCTATTTAAAAAAAAAACGTTTGATACATTCTAGGTTCACAAATAGAAACCATTTCCAATTACAGTTGCATCCACTTGGCTGCATCCAAAAGAAACAATTATTTCTGTAAAATTATACGTTTATTTATGAACCATCTACGCGATAATTTCACATTTGCGTTTAGACTACAAATTACCTAATAGTAAATTACACAAATTTAGAAAACAAAAAAAATAATGTGAACAAAAAAAAGATAAACGACTTACATTGGTAGAACGGTAAAGTAGGCGAAAGTTTCGGACAACACAGCGAAGTGAGCTCCTCACCTCTAGGTGCCTTGGTTATTGACATTAATTTCAACTTCAAATTCAGCTTCAGACACTTTTAACATCACTGCTCTTACAAATCAAATCAAAAATACACATGTGTAAAGAAGAGTAACTTAACTTAAATCCTTATTATAACTAATCAGAGAATCTGCTTGTGTTATGACGTAAAAATGTAATCATAATAGTAGTAGATGTGTGTGTTTGTATGTATAATGTACAATGTTTGGCAGCAGCTACTTCCTGCTTAGACAATGGATATGGTAACATTTATGCCGAGATTACCATTGTCGGCGAATAGCTGTGCGATCGATGTGTCAAATACCAGGCAATCTGAATTGTGTATTGCACTGGCGACACCTTCGTGAATCGACCTTGGCATCGCTTCCCACGTCAGACGACGTCGATTGCCGTTTAGTTCGAGCCGATAGACGAAGTTTTCAGCTTCTTTGCGCGATCCAATCAACTGTACAATGGCGAAGAACTGCTGGTGACCATCGTACTTCTCCTGTTTTTCTAAAACGAGCATAAAGTGGTGACCGAAACAGGACTGCATCATAACCCAGTCAACTGCACCAGGCAGGTTAATATCTGTCGCCAGAAAAACAATGTCTTCACCCTGCAGGGTGGTTATGCTCTTGTGGGACATCATTAAGTGTTGCATGACTAGATCGAGAGGTCCTTGCCATTTGCACGATGCGCCGGGGCATGGGCACAGATACGGCCGGCACTCGCACGTCTCCTCGTGCTCTGTCTTTTCTGTGTAAATGAGCGATGCTGTGCATCCGTAGCTGGAGTGTTTGCAAGGAAATTTTACATTTGAGGCGACCTTCTCCATCGCCAGGTTTCTAATATTAGCCAGCGGGCCACGGCACGTTGGGCAACATGTTAGCTTAGACCGACAGGAAACGCACACCAAATGACCACTGGAGCACTGAAGTATCGGTGGGAGTACATAGTCAAAACATACCGGGCACTCGAATAGTGATGTCAGGTCGGCTGACATCCCAGCGTCACAGCCGCCAGCCGAGGATAACGACGAACTGGATGACGAAGAGGTGTTGGGCGCATCGCGCCGTTTCGGATTGATTTTATTAGACATTATGCGGTAGACACACCAGAGCAATTCACGAAATTGAAACAATCAGCTTGTTAACATATACGCTGCGTAAGGATAGTCACTTGCAAAAAGGCGAATCCACTGCAGTACATCTATGGGCTAGTGGTTCCACTCCTTGATTTTCATTGATTCACCCTGGAATGAATTAATAGTTCATAAATGTCATCATATCTTGGCAATCTGCGATACTTACCAGCAAAGACAAGTTTTTTTTTTCTATTTTTCTCCTCTTTCTCAATAGTTTTTTGTTGTTGGTTGTTGGTCGAATGTCATATGTTTGGACGGCAGACACAAATGAAAACAACAACAAAATGAGTGATTGGTGGTGGTGATTGTGGAACTGCTGCTGCAGCAAGAAATGGTTTTTCCTTTGGGGGTTTTGTTCTCGATGCACTTTTTTCTTTTGTTAATTTAACTAGACCAACAAACGTATTTTAGCTAAAAACACACTCAGACAGCAAGCAAGATAATTAAGTTTTGGAGAAATCAATCGACCGAAGTTAATGAACCAATGCAATTATGAAAATTTCATAAACAAAAAGAGAGTTATAATTATGCTGTCCTCCATTTATAAATTACAATTTGCACTCAACTCGATTTGATTTGAGTAGACAGAATAGAGATGGGAATGTTATTCTTGTGAAAAGTAATAGATTATATGTGTCTGTCATTCTCCGATTTCGATTACATTGGAAACTGTTCATGATTTGTATATTATGTATATTTGTTTTCATTTGTTTCTGTTGGTATGGGGTGATAAGGAAAGCTAGACCGACGTAATTTAAAATAGCAATTTAAAATTTGCAGCGTATGTTACTCAGCTGCTACATTTGTTGTCAAATTTAGAGCGGCAGAGTTCAGTGACGACAATGAAATTATTTATTGGACACATTTAAGAACGTTCAGTTATTTTTAAATTGTCGTAACGAAGTATTATCGCTGCGTTGAACTTTGCAAATAGTCTCAAATAGATCAAAAGACAGCTCCACTAACTTTGTTCCTTCTCAACACCCAGCTTAGAAATATATTATTTGTACTGCTTTAAATATAATGCAATTTCTTTATTTGCAGAGGGTTATCTGACATCGTGTACTTTTGATTACTTAACGGACAATTTCGACACACGTCTCTTTGTTGGAACAATATTCGTTTGTAGTTTCTGCTTACCAACTACAATGATTTTATATTACTATAGTCAAATTGTCGGGCATGTCTTCAGTCACGAAAAAGCACTACGAGAACAAGCGAAGAAAATGAATGTTGAATCACTTCGATCGAATGTGGACAAAAGCAAAGATACTGCTGAGATACGAATCGCTAAGGCAGCTATAACTATATGTTTCTTATTTTTTGTATCATGGACACCATACGGAGTGATGTCCCTTATCGGTGCATTCGGTGACAAGAATCTTCTCACCCCTGGGGTGACAATGATCCCAGCATGTACATGCAAGATGGTTGCTTGTATTGATCCATATGTATATGCGATAAGTCATCCTAGATACAGGTTGGAATTGCAAAAACGTCTCCCTTGGTTGGCAATCAACGAGAAGGCTCCAGAAGCAGCTAGTGTCGCTTCCACGACAACTGCACAAGAGAATCAAACAACGGCAGCGTAGATGATGACGACTTTTATTGCATTCTTCCAGTATATCCATACTTACGTGTATTACAGTTATTAATATTTAGTGTGTACATTTAGCAAGTAAGTGAATGGAATAAGTTGACGACTTTGGATAAACCTATACGAACCTGCAAGCAATATCGAATCCAGCCCATCAACTGACTGGTTGGAATAATGTGACCACTAAACATGATTTGGTTTCATAAACATAAGCTATTTTTTTTAAATTATTATTTGTAGAGATTTATTTTGAAACTTGAGACATCAAATATAGAAACGTTTTTGCAATTCTTGAATATAGCCGTATTTCCATATGAAAGGTAAAAAAATATGGAATTAAAATCTTTCTTTCAGAAGTGTAATATGAAATATCCATTAGAAACTGACCGTCTTCTTTCGTAAGCACATATGTATGTAAGTACCTTTCAGCCAATTGAACATCACAATATGTACCAAGATACCCCTTTATGAAGTCAACGTATATCGTAATTTTAAATGTGTAAAAAGTAAAATAAGTGAAGTGGAAACATGGGGCGAAAGCCCGCAAATATTGTGAATAATCATTTGCTTATGAAAATTTGAATGCCATTCATACCTAATGTACTGACTTTCGAATCAATCAATACATACTACATTTAGTATCTGTTGTCGCAAACCGCAACCTCCTGAAAGTTTCAAGTCGTTTCCGGAAATCGAGAAAATATCGACACGTTTGAAAATTAAAAAAGGGATCAAAGGTACTTCTTTCAAAATTGTATGATGTAAGGAAATAAGGTGTTGTGGTTTCCTTATTATCTTAGTTTTTGAAACCTTAAGTTGAGTTAGGCTGTTATACTCGTATCAAGACAATATATTCGAGTATAATTGGGTTTTATTAATCAGTAACAGTATAGAATAACTGCTAAAAATTAAAAAAAGAAATAACAAAAATCAGTTTTGTTTTTATAATGCGAGAGGTAAGTATGGGGTATATGTAAGTTCTTGCATTTGTCAAATCATGGGTTTCTCGGTGGTTGGGGAAAACCCAGCACATCAGTTGTGATTTGATGGTGGTGCATTAGGAGTCGTTGAGAGACTTCCGAGTTCGGAATCTCCGCAGATTCTAGCCGTCTCTTGCGATTGCAGCTTTTTCAGGAGTTATATCTAAGGTAATGAACCGAGTCTGCCGCAATAAGATCAATTTGGTTCACCATTTTATTAGGAAACATTTTGGGATGAGGAAACCGTGTGCTTGGTACATTTGTGCACATTTCGTCTTCTTGGACATTTCGCCCTCCGCACGAGTGCTCTTTGTGCTTTTTATGACAATCATTGCAATAAGTCATAACAACAAAAAATAATTGCAATGTATCGCTGGTAGCCGTTGAGACTTTACCTCTAATCACCTTTCGGATAAAACTCTCGGAAGCCATGATATGGCTGAGAACCACTGAATACATAAACTTTTGGACGAGAGTCCCGAACACCTTCGATGAGCAGTTTAAACGAAATACTTCAACATATTTTCTCATTAAACGTTTTCCAAACGACTCCAACGATAAAAAAAATCCCCAGTACAAATTATACATTTTGTATTATTTGAATAGAAGTTAATATTTCACAAATATAATTCCATCAGTTATTTCCAGAATACAAGAGTTCCTGTATTCAACAGAAAACTCATTGGTCAATGCGATAACTCTCGTCTTTTTCTGATAACTAAAAACTTGATAGAAACACTATCTTCTCTTTAAGATGGAAATGTACTTTCAGTAGAAATACAATAAATAACCAAAATACCGACTTACGAATAGTTATGAATTTATTCCTGATACAATGAAAGCTATTTTACACAATTACATCTATACTTAAATATACTTTCATACAAAATCACTTTGTATATGTTAGTCATTGCTTGCCTTTGATCGAATTGTGTATCTTGATAATGGCTCTGTAGTCGTTATATGATAAAAGTCCGTTTTGTGATTTTGTTTGCACGCGCGACAACTTTTCTATTAAGCCAGCATTGGATTTACTTAGCTGCATACATTCATCAATGTATTTCAAAGCTTCACGCGACCAAAATACTGAGATGGCCTTGCTATCGCGTACCGGACCACCTTTCTTTACTTTCCCAGTAGTATCGATCTCAGTTAAAAGATTGACGCATTTAGTTTCCCATTGTGCTTTGACAGCCTTGATTTTATTAGCTACGGGTGAATTTACAACCCCTCCTTGTTGCTTTTGGATGTTTGATAGGTTTTGTGATATTGATGGTGAATTTTGTGGAACATATTTAGAGCTTTTTTTCTCAGAGACTGGAATTTTTGCTTGGCGAACCTGAGACTTTGTTGATACTGAATTTGGCACAATTTTCGGCACACTACTTCGCCTCTCAACAACTACAGCATCCGCCTTCGAGTCGGTCCATTTGTCCATTTTATCCTTCTGTGCCTTTGTTAATGTAGTGTCTAACATCTTTTTACCCAGTAAACTTGGATCAATGTTTATATTATGAAACCGATTTTTGATGTGCATATGGTTATACGCTTCAACTAGTTCGGGGTATTTTTCATGTCTGAATGACGAAAAAATCAATTTCCAGTGGGAAGCAATTTCATCTCGTAACTCGTCAGGTACTATCTCTTCTTTATACTCGTTGATGAGATTACGTAAATGTGAAAGCAAAAGATCCAAGTGTTTGGAACCGTTACGAAGACCAGCCTGTCCTATTAAAATCATGTTGAGCGAACGTCGGGTTTTCTCAGCAGATTTCCAACCGGATTTTGTGTGCTGATTCTCTTGGAACGTCAAACGCGTAATGAGATCATTCACATTGCCAAGATTAGTCAGCAATTGGTTAAGATGATCTCGGAGGAAACGAATGAGAACTTCGGTCTTTCTAGGGACTTTCTGAGAACTCTCTAGTTGTTTTCGATTTAAATGGTCCGAGAGTTCACGAAATTTGTGCAGTAAATCTGTGTGAAATTTATCTTGGTTGACGCGTAGCCCAAATATAACCAGAACATGGCCTACGGAAGTCCAGTCCAACCTGGCTTTGATGGTATATGCTTTAGATTTTTCAATAAGAAACTTATTACCCTTAGGGGAAAGTAAATAGGTGCTGTGGAAATTGGTTAAATAAATTTTCGCCTCAGAAGGAATATCGGGCAGTGAGTTATAGTCGATGTTACTATTTTCCTCGTCAGTGTCGACTGACACAAATCTCTTTGAAATACCCAAAGCCCCCTCGTCGGGAGATATATCTTCATCGCCGTTAATTGGTATGAAGTCAGGTAGAGGTTCCATTTCACGCGCATTGACGACTTTTTCCTGAGCGGTTTCGAAATGTTCCGAGAAACTGTAGTTGGAGTCCGAATCCATCAGTTCTAATACTTCGTGTTCTTTCTCCTTTTGACCACTTGGCGATGCCGCATCGGGTGTTTTAAATGTTGATGTACTTGGTTCCATATCGTCCACATCCATACGTATAGGTACATTCACATGACCAGTTGATGTTGCCGCAATGGGTGCTTTAAACGGACTTATTGAGCAACTAGGTAATGCACTATCTGCATCTGTACTTACTAGCTCTTTGGCTAAAGATATATTACCTTGATTGGCTGAAGTTGTGGTAACAGTAGAATTAACAGTTTTTTTTACATTGTCTAGATTGGTTAGCAAATCATTGGCTTGATTAATACTACTGTTTGATGATGTCTCTGCCTTTAAAGGAGACTTAACCAATGCTGCTTTAGCAAAAGGATTAACCACATACTCCTTTAGCATTGTATTCGATTTTGGCTGTTTATCAGCCGGCTCTTCAACTGTTGGACCATCAATTTTGCGTTTTCTTTTGAGAAGGTATCCCATACCAACAGCTATAAGGAACCGTCCATAATAGTGCTGCTTAGTTTTGTTTTCGGCCAGTTCAAAGCTTAAGTCTTCTTGAGGCTTATACATTAAATTGTACCCAATTCCAGAACGTATCGTTTTAATCGAAAGATCATCATAGGATTTCTGGTGCGATCTTATCTCACTAACGAATAAAGGATAATCTGAGAATCGCAGTGCGTTCCTACAATGCTCAGCCAAGTGTCCCCGACACCCACAGATACAGCAGAACTTACGATTTTTATATTCGACATTACTATTAGGGTATTCATTTGGTTTAGTCTAAAAATAAAATTTTCTTTCAAAATTAAATAGAATGCTTGGAAATTAATTAAAACTTACCGTAGAATGGTAGCGACGCCACTTGTCAGGACAAAGATTTAAACTATGCCCACGAACTTTACAAATGGGACAAATCAAACGATTTTGATAGTTGCAAGCATTGCAACTTTTGGTAAACATTCTAGTTTTGCTGCCACACTATAAAAACAAAAATAGAACAGTTATTAAACAAAGCAGTTCGATAATCTATTGGCCTAACAACACTTGACAATCAAATTTCTAAATTGTAATGAAACATCAGAACACATAACTATCCTATGTTTATATGTATGTATGTATAGTATATGTATAGTTATACAGGGCGTTTGCATTACAAATGCGACAATGTAGTGTTTTACTCCCTTTTTCTCTGCAATCTCGTAGTAAATTGACCACTAGTAAACCCAGAAAGAACCGAATTGCTATCCCATCCCAAGTAAACACCTTGGAATGTTCTTATTCCCTTCACCAGTTCGATCCAACTTGTTCTCTTTACGATGAAATAAAAAGTTCTTCTCATAGATTCTAATATTAGCAATGCGACCAGTTTCTTTTTCTACAGAAAATGCAAATTATTTTAGTCTTATTTTGGATAAGAAACCTAATTGAAAATCCAATCTACTAAAATGACTAAACTAGATCGTTTCCTGTTTAAGACCTTCATATAAGGGACAAGAGACAAGGGGGAGCTCGGTACTCGGTTAAATTCTTGAAGAATATTTAGCTTATACATTTATGAAGTCAAATGACGGGTGGTATTCAGTAAGCTCTTTACCAAAAGAAAGGTCGAACTACTTACACAAATAAACTGGACAGTGTGTCGTACTTACTTACTCTTTTTTTATACTATCACTTTATTACTATTTAGGATTAAAATTCAAGGTAAATTGATGAAATTGGTAGGAAACCCTATTCACCTTTTTATGGTTAAGGCCCAAGTTAGTGGTCGTGGATTGTTGGATTTTTTAGAACACAAATTAATTTCACTTCTATGTATGTTTGAAAACTAAATTTGTTATGCACAACAATGTTCATATATAGACAAATGATTTTAAAACTTACTCTTAAGCACAGAGTATTTGGACAACGTGGCTCGTGGTGACCTCTTTCTCCGCACATGTAGCACACTTGTGGTTTTCTGGGTTTCGGACACCTAGATCGAATGTGACCAAATTCACAGCAGTTCATGCATTTTTGGTTTGAGTGTTTGCGGTATTTAGGAAAGCGGTCGTCTGTGTATATTTTCCACAATGACTTTGTATCTACAAAAAGAGGTATAATATATGATATATATAGAAATAAAATGCTACTCACTCTTCATTTGACTGCATATTGCCTTTACATTGAAGTGCTCCCCATTCCATGACTCATTATAAAACTTTCGCATCTCATCATTCCACCCAATACCACCAAACAGATTCGCTCCCTCACAGTACACGACATTGTAAACCGGATCCCCAGTACCCTTTTCTAATTTTTTCATAGACTTCTTATGTACTGGAAATGGCAATGGGGCAACCAACTCAACCGATTGATCGGATTCATCTGTATCATTGATGTTTACTGATTTATTGCCTAAGTTATCAATTTTTTCAAAAACTTGATTCAACTCTATGACACTGTCATTAGGAATAGCATCATTGGTTTCCTCATCGTGTACAATTACTGATTCAGTAGCTTTAGCTTGACTGTTTTCTCTTCGAATTACATTTTCTGCTATTGCACGAGCAGTGATTTCGCCTTCTTCGTCGCTTTCGTTCTCACTTGAAGGAGCTATTCCTGAAGACGTTCCCTGAGCGAGAGTATTTAATGTTGCGATGAATTCATTGTCCGACGAATTTACTTTTCTCTGATTAAATGTCTTATCACCTGACACGTACCCCTCTACTGCTTCTCCGCGGCTAATAAATGGAACTTTAGTTCTAACAACTCCTTCACGCACTCGGTTTCCTTCAACGTCAACTCTAGTTTCATCATTAGAATCAGTACTGTCATTATATGATTCAGATTCTTTGTTGCTACTAGAGGCACGCCGTTTTCTTAAGCGCTTTGTTTTTTGTGTAACATCGACCTCTTCAACATCATTATCAGAGCTACTTTCATGTTCCAACCGCACAACCAATGATGGTTTAGTGCTCTTAGCTCCCTTTGAATAAACACTTTCCTGCATATCTGATTCGCTTTCATACACATCTAAAGCTCGAAAATCATTCTGTGTCACCATGTAGTCAGCTGAATTTTTTAAAGAGGCGCCTTTTGTCGGTGTAATAAAAACATCAGAACTTTTGACACTCTTTTCTGGATTCTCCATTAAACTATCAACGTCTTCTTGTAGCATAACCAGATCTTCATCATCAGGTCTATCGTTTTCTTCCAGTAAGCGTGAACGATCGTTTTGCCCTATGAAATCATCCGACACCACAGAACAGGGGCTTGTGCACCTTGAAGATCCTTCTTTGACCGCAGACGACTGCGGCTTAACAAAATTATTCTTATCTTCTCCTTTGATATCTTCATCAGAGCTACTGTCTATTGTTAAAATTTTCGGCGATGGCAGCGGTACCTCAATAACTTCGTCTGTTTCTGATTCATTTGATGACAATAGCTCAATTGTCCCAATAACAGGTACTTTTTTAACTTTGGCCTTTGCGACTTTTGCCTTTTGCTTTTTTTCATCATACTTTACTGCATGGGCTAGCTTTGTCATTTGCCTTGCAAAAGGACCATTATTTTCCTTTGGATTAATTTTTTGAGATTTTCCAACAACCGCACTTTTGCCTCGCACTTGTGAAGCGCTTCCTTTTGTTTTTGGGCCATTCCCGGAAGCAAAAGGATTGACCCTCAAGTTTGACAAGCTTTTTACTTGCGGCTGAAACGACTTGTCAACCGTTTCTGCCGGTGTTTCTTTGATTTTGCCTAAATGCACAACATAATGTTTGTGTGAAAAATAAACAAATATTCTGATTTGAGCAGCGTTTTCCAAAAAAGCTTCGAGTATTTATTCTATCTCAATCTATAGGAACTAAGTTATAAATACCATCTTCAAGTGAGTACACGTTCACGTGCGTTTAAAGAAATAAGGCTCACCTACGATGAATAACTAACAATCAAAATAACTAACAAACAAATTTGTGCTTTAACTAATGCCAACATCCTGTTACAAATGGTCGCAATTATAAACTCCTTGTTATGTAGAAGATATTCAATTCCACTGATCATCTTGCAGTTTTGTTATGAGACCAAGGCTCACCACATTGTTGTGACATATCAAAATTTAGAATGTTCGTAATTGGGGACGAATATATTTAAAGATTTGAAGGGACCATCTTAAGTGCTTTGTTTGAAGCACTAAACATTAAAGTCGGTAAATAAGGAAACTACATATATACAGTAGAAACTGGAAAAAGTTGATCTTATGCAACAGAATCTACCAATTTGTCTGGACTGATTTCATAATCTATAGAATTATTTTATTAACCGATGGTTGATAACTGGAAAAAGGGTTTTATTTCTCACGTTTTGTAGTGATGCTTTTATGTTGACTATTGAACTTTGAAAGATAGCAACGTATGATAGCTCGAACTTGGGTTTCTGCATAGTAAACTTTTGAGATTAAACTTCTCCGAGCTACTTTATTCAACTCAGCTGTTCGGTTTTTAAATTGAAATCGAGTGTACATATTATGTTAAGCTTCTCTAATAAAAATGGTCCTTCATACACGATATTAACAGTATACCTCCTCTATTTGTATGAGGAATTGTAACAGTGCGACAAATACAGAAATAGTTTAACCTAAATAAACAAAAGTACAATGGCAGAGAAGCTTCATCACACTACAATTAAAATATGCACACATTGGACAATTGAGAAACAAAGCACTAACTACAGAAAAACTACAGTCTGTCAGGAACGGAGCACACGACATCCTATCCTCCTTCCTATGCAATACTTATAATGTACATGAACACAGCCTAATCCTTTTCGCTACTAATACTGATCACGAATATATGAACATATGTACATATGTATATACTTTATGGAATTTATGTCTTTTATTTCTTTATATTATCAAACTTAGTAACCCTTAGGATAGAGTATGAACATTGAAGGAAATAAATTCTTAAATACCAACAATATACAGTTCTCCCAACAAAAAAACCATTTTCTTATATTACATTTGCAATCATCAAGTACTTTTTTTTTGTTAATTTTTGTGCGCTATCTACTGCTACAACATACTTGATCAGACAAGTGATATAGAGTAATCTGCATACTATACTATCTTTCTTAATATTTTCAAGGAAAAAGTTATCCTGCACCTGACCCTAATTTCACCGCAGAAAATATATGTACCTAATCTACATAAGTATGTATATAACATATAATTTAATGACTTTTCCTTTACCATGAATGTATGTAAATATTTGTGTCTTTACAAGACACCATAATATTTTCCGTACAAGGATCCGAATGACCTTTCAAGACTACAGAACATTATTCAATCCACTTTCTTATATATTATTACACGTGTACAAACTTATATTACATTTGCAATCATCAAGTAGTTTTTTTTGTTAATTTTTGTGCGCTAAAACATACTTGATCAGACAAGTGATATAGAGTAATCTGCAGACTATACTATCTTTCTTAATACTTTCAAGGAAAAATTTATCCTGCACCTGACCCTAATTGCACCGCAGAAAATATATGTACGTAATCTACATAAGTATGTATATAACATATAATTTAATGACTTTTCCTTTACCATGAATGTATGTAAATATTTGTGTCTTTACAAGACACCATAATATTTTCCGTACAAGGATCCGAATGACCTTTCAAGACTACAGAACATTATTCAATCCACTTTCTTGTATAATATTACACGTGCACAAACTTATATTACATTTGCAATCATCAAGTAGTTTTTTTTGTTAATTTTTGTGCGCTAAAACATACTTGATCAGACAAGTGATATAGAGTAATCTGCAGACTATACTATCTTTCTTAATACTTTCAAGGAAAAATTTATCCTGCACCTGACCCTAATTGCACCGCAGAAAATATATGTACGTAATCTACATAAGTATGTATATGACATATAATTTAATGACTTTTCCTTTACCATGAATGTATGTAAATATTTGTGTCTTTACAAGACACCATAATATTTTCCGTTCAAGGATCCGAATGACCTTTCAAGACTACAGAACACTATTCAATCCACTTTCTTGTATAATATTACACGTGCAGAAACTGTATCTAAGAGTTTTGATGAGATGCGGAATGGACTGAAATGTTCTCTACTACCTACTTAAAAATGCAATTAATTTTCCTCCTTAAAATGATCTTTTTCAAAAACAAAATCAATCAGTGGCAACTCACCCATATTGCTGACCAAACCATTAGACAAGTATTGAAAACAACAGAGGAATGGCCCTCAGCAATGTTCTCCACTGTGCTCTAAAAACCATCCACAAAGTATTGTTTGGAAAACGCTGATAAAAAAAAACAATCTTAGCAGATTTACATCGTTTAACTTACCACTCAATGAAGATATTACACCCCCATGTCCTTCAGATTGTATAACATCATCCGGTGATGACCTTGCTGGAATTCGCACACTTTCTTTGTTACTCCAGTAACGTCCAAAGCGAGTTCTATCAATGGGTTTATTGTTGATAACACTAGTAGCCGTGACTTGCCTTACCGGTGAGGCTTCTTTATATGTTGCAGAAAAGTCATAATCACCACCCGAGGGCTCATGATGGATCTGCGCATAGAGCCTTGCCTCCAACTCATTCAAATCATCGGCATTTTCGATATCAACCTGAGTAGAAAAAATACGACGAATAAATTAACATTTCACTATTAATATTGTTTACCTCATCCATTGTTCTATTTAAGAAACTTTATTTAATAAGCAACAATTCCTCATACCACAAAATACGCAAAAGTGCACGAGGAAACCGCGAGCCATCTAAAAAAATTCTAAAATGTCGACAAGTGCGTGGGAATGTTCACGAAGTGCAGATTTGTATGCCTTCTGTTGTTATAGACACAAATGAATTTGTGGAATGCATTCCTCATAGTGAGTGTCAACAATGAATAAATTTATAATTGGTAACTCATAAATGAACTCCGATTAAATAGGTAACAAAGTAAGTTCGGTTATAAATGGAAAATTAAATTTTAATTTAACTTAACTTTTAAGCATATATACAAACATATGTATGTTTGTAAGTTTATTTAAATTTGAACTTTAAATTGTTTTCATTCGTAATATGTATTATCGATACATTTAGACATCAATATAATATTAAAACAAAAGCAAATCTATGTTAAAAAGATGCTAATGTAGTGTAAGACGTCTGCAATAATTAGTCATTCAAAATGCCTCATCAGTCTCAAGCTGATATGAACGTACTGTTACATACATAGAAATTTGATGGTAAGTTTTTAAACCAACTATCATACTTATGGACATACCTCACAGTTTCTATGTCACCAGCACTACGGCACTTAAGGAATAAAATACTTGAAAGTTTCAATGATCTAGAAAAACTCTCTGGCAAGTCTATAAACGACTTAAGTCCGACGAGTATATAACAATAATTTTGGTCCGCCAACCCAAAATCCTAACACCTATCATACTTACAATCCAAAAAGCAGCTAAAAGACACATTTGTAAAAAATGTGCACATGATTTTTCAAACTTGCTTTGTCTTTCACAGAGAAAGAACTAATCATCGATCATTTCCTTTGAACGTCCTGTGCACCTGGTAATGTTGGAAAGACTGCAGTGAACTGTGAGATTTACGCAAAGTAAAGTGGACAAATTAATTGCTGAACAATGACTATCTTTCTACTACAAAAAAAACTTTACAAACACAAAGAAAAATATAGGTGTGGTTATTTCCAAAGTCCTTACGAGGTTGGATGCTTTCGTCCTTCCATACTTTGCTAATGATTCGATCCATGCTCTTAATCCATATTTAAAATGTTGCGACGATAAGCACTCGCTGGCGATGACTTTCTTGTTCTTAAGTTTCATAATAAGTAACTTCCAACTTCCTCCTAACTAGGTCTATCGAATGGTTGTGACCTGCATATATCTACAACTACCTGAGCGACTGTGGTTAGGTTTTCTCTTAAATTTCTCTATTCCAGGTTTGAAGACTGCAGCCAGTTCTGGCTTCTTTCTGGGAGGTGGCGTAATCCCTTTACCGAGCTATTCATTTTCCTCCAGTGATTTGATCATGTACCCTTCCTCTGTGGATATGGTTGCCGATTTAGTTGACAATTCAACTATTAATGGCGATTCCACCCCCATTGTGAGCCAATAACATAATCACCTACGTTATCTTGAAGCTGAGTCACAAATAAATAGATTTTGTTTGTCCCTGTACCTACCTATATTTTTTTTTTCGAGTAGTATGTCCGAACGCTTTCAGTGTGGAATGAAAATGCCGCCATGACACATCCCACAACCCAAAATCAGTCAATTGTCAAATTTGTTTCTGCCGGCCACGTATATTTCACTGAATTTACCTGTGATTTTGTATAAAAACCAAAGTAAATACCTTTTTAATAATTATTATTTAATAAATTCAAGAAACATAGTTTTCATATGTATTTATCAGAATGGATTCTATGATACGGTACGTCTCTCCCATCAATCCAGCAGTGTTTCCACATCTTGCTACCGTTCTGTTAGCCATTGGGACATTTTTCACCGCCTGGTTTTTTGTCTTTGAAGTATCACGCCCCAGGAACTCACAAAAAGAATCAACAATCTTCAAGGAGCTGTTAATAAGTCTATTTGCTTCGATTTTCCTTGGATTTGGTGTGGTTTTCCTACTCCTATCTGTGGGAATATACGTTTGAGTTACAACCTTCTCATTATTAGATGTAAGCGCCTGGTTATGTACCCCCAAAAAGATTAAAGAGACATAAAATAATCACTACAACACAGTCTTATTTATTTCTTTTTATTTCTGCATAAAATATATAAAAAATAAGGAGTAAATCATACATATATCGCGAACTATGTAAAAAGTCGTGTACTAAATGAATTCTTAACGTGGTGAAACAACTCAATTTTTTTTTTTTTTTTTTACTTATTTTTCTCGATTATGCTCTAACAATAACCAGTTAAGCAAAATAGTAACTGATATAAAATACTTTCAAATATATAATATAAATGTATTCATGTTTCGTCCGCAAAACTATCAACAAACAACATTTCCAGTATAGACCACCAATAATCTTTTCGGTTTGTTTTAACCGGCAAGTCCTGCCTTCTGTCGGCACTTCTGCATTATAGCACGCAGCATAAATTGCTTGCGGGAGAGTTGTCGGACGTGTTTCAGGAACGCTTCCAAGTCAATGACACCGCTTCGCAGTGCTTCTCCCAAGTAGTAAATGGCGTCTTCAGTGGCTGCTTCTTCTGCATATGCGTTGAGTAATCTGCAAAGATTGGCTTGGATGAGAATAAATTTTAACATAATTTTAATCAAATCTCACTGTTTGTATAGAGGTGCCGTAGTCACTACAGCTTCATCAACGTCAATTCCATCGGTTTGTTCAAGTGATTCTAAAGATTTTTCTAACTCTTGCTCCTTATCACGTAAAATGAGAATATTTTTCCTTAGTTCGGTCTATAAAATAGTTTCATTAATTGGAGAGATTTGTTTCAAATTTGAATTGTTACCTGCTCTCTCTGCAAACGAGCGATGATTGCTTCGATTTTTGTGCTACCTTCGACCAGTTCTTGTTTAGTTCGATTCAGGGTTTCAATTTCAGCTTGACACTGATTAACTTTTTCTTGAATACGGCGCCTTAATTTGTCTTCAACTGCACTAATAAGTGATGCCTTGATGTGTTCTTCTGTAATTGTACCTGTTTGACTTGGATTACTAGGGTTCTAAGGAAAAAAAAAAGAAACAAGATCAAATATTTTGTTGTTGAATGAATATAAAGAAATAGACGATAATATTATAAAATAAACATCTAGTGGATGACTTGGCCTAGTAGTCAGTGTTTTGGACTACGGAGCAAAGGGTCCTACGTTCACGGCTCCAGCTCTCGGGAGCGTCGGACAAACATCTGAGAGAAACTGTCATGAAAAATCTTGTCAAATAACAATCGTCCTTCGGATACAGATAAACATCTCGGGTAAAAGAAGTAATTACGACATCTGCTATAACAATTGATACTGTCATATATCCATTAGAAGTACGGTGCAAATATAGTGGAGAATGCAATCCAAAATATAATAGAGATGTACATAATACATTAGGTGTTAACAATAACATCTTCAAGGCACTCATAGAACTGCAAGTTAGCTAAGGGATTTGAAAACCAAGCAAGGACAGCGTTTGAAATGCTTCTAAACACATTAGGGTACAACCGTGTCTCTAAAAAAACTTATAGATTTCAATAATCTATTTTTTATTTCTTGTATGTACCAATACGAATTTCAAATTAAGAACGACCAGTCTTAAATTAGTAGAATTGCATTATTAACTCATTTTGGAAAAAGTGGACACAGAACAATTTGCCTTTACGCTGATGAAATAAAAATACCAATATTTGGTCGAAACCTTTGCATGAGACTCAGAGCCTAATTTCTTACAACGCTTTGTGTTTTGGGTGTTATAGTCTTTGCACGAATGGAAGGTGGAACATGAGGCGACATAAGAATTATAGTATTGACACATTTTTTGTTAGTATCTCGACGTGTCTGCGGACGTTTTTCAGCCATAATTTACAGTTTCATCATTTTCGAGTTCTAGAAAGAAAATGCAATTTTAGCATTCTTTCCTAAAGTTGACGTTGAGGTTGGTGAAAATACAAAGTCTATAATAGTCTACTAGAGATTTCTCTTCGTTCAATGTAAAAGTGGGAAACGGTATAGCCGGATACCAAAAAAATACAAACATTCTGCCTCCCCTTACATAGAATGAATTAAACTTTTAAATACATACATATGTACCAACGTTTTGTTTTGATTGTTTTTACCAAACGATGAGACTTATTTGCTCATAGCTCAATTTTTGCCACCTTTTTTTAGGGATCCATTCGATCGTTTTAATTATAATATATAAAAAAAAACACATAATTTAACGAATCACTTCATATGTCCCGTAAAAATTCGACTGCAAGTACTTTGAAAGGTATAATTAAATTATGTTTCAATATTGCAAATTAAAGATAAACATTAATATCACCATAGTATAGGATGCAGTGTGTCATCGTTCGCAAATAAAAATTGAATTGTAATTGTATAATTCTTTGGACCGATTTCTAATGTTACTTTTTTAATCTTACTTATCGAATTAGTAATTTAAAACGTAATCTATCTTCAATCTATCTATCTATCTAATCTCTACAAGCAGACAACCTTTAAGAAAGATATAAGAAAAACTTACATAACCCGAATTATATCCAGGAACTGGAGTAAAGTTCATGTAGGGAGGATAACCTGCATTCCCCGATGGACCAGCTGATGGTACCTGGCTTGTGGCAGCAGCATTTGGCAAATATGGTGGATATGGGCCAAAGTTGTTATTTTGTGGGAATGAAGGAAACGCACCTCCGGCACCAGAAGTCGGATATGGCAAAAACGAATTACCCGAACCTCCAGGTTGAGGCATAAATGCTACAAATAGACCTCTACCTCAATTCAATGTAGAAATATTATATCAAGTGTTCTTACAAGATGCTGGGTATGGCGTTACTTGTTCTTTTGGCTTAGAATACACAGGTGGTAGATCTCCGAACGTGACAATCATAACTTGAATCAAACCCAGTAAATCTGAAGAGTGCTATACAACAAAAAACACACACATCAATAAACATACGCAAAGAAGAAATAGTTTTTATATTTACCGGTTGCCAATCATGTAAATAAGGTAGATAGATTTTTCCATTATGATCAACATACATTGAAACCTTAATTTGCATGGTTGGAGTCGGTTTCACAAAACACATTGGAGCGTTTTGTGGATGAGTGTCCGTCAACCAAATACAAATTGGAATGTGGTAAGTGTTATCTGTATTAAAAACGTAATCATATCTCAATTAGTGATTAATATATTGGAACAAAATCTTACTTTTATAAACGACGGGTATCGTTCCCTGTAAGTTGAATAAATCCTTTTGTGTGCCATCATTGAAAACTACATGGAGGTTTTATTTGAAAACTTTATGCAAACCAATGTTCGATATGCGTCTTACCGAATTTCTGAAGGTGATATGAAAGGCTTCGATAATTATTTAATGCATCGATCACATCCTTCTTAGTTACGCTTATGTTTTTATACTAAAATAAATGAAATTGGATATTTTTGTCATTTATTATTTATAGATGTATTTCTGGATGAGTTATATGTACGTTACCTTCGCTAATAGTTTGACAATAGTAGACTCTTCTGCAGCTGGCAACATAATAAATATTCGTGTTGCTTGTAAATATGAATTGATTTGATCAAATCTATTAATTAAAAATCAAAATACGAATTTTCTTTCTTCACTAGCGAGTGACAGCTCTCGAGATTCAGATGAGTAATTTGTCGTAATTGTTAATTTGGGTTTGTCAAGTTACCAAAACTGCTAGTGAATGTACCAAATTATTATTCTAGTACGTACATTTACTAAATGGTGACCTAGGTCTTTTTATTACGGTTTTCCAATATTTATTTTGCGAGACTTGTCACTCAAGATGATCATTACATTTTATTACAACTTGTTTACTAGTATTAATTCAAAATCTATGATGAAAATTTATTTAATTCAATTTAATTAATTCTTATTGATTTTGTATATGTAACTATTTTTAAAAAGAGGCACACGCCTGACTGTTAAAATCGAAGCTTTTGAAGCTTTTGAATCTTTTATCACAGACTACATATGTATATACATATAAATATATATATATATATATATTTACATATATTCATATACATATAATAGGTTATCAGTGTCCTTTAACTTGGTTGCTGCATAAAAAAACAAGTGCGATTTCAATAGTCACTATTTCTTTGAAAAAAAAAATTTTTTTTCGCTATTTTGGTTTACATATATAACATATGTTGTATACATGTTCATGCATATTTAAATCCTTGCCAATGATCATCCCCATATTTAATACTGTCTACATTTATAATTGATTATCCATTTATTTCGATGTTTGTTTTACTTCGCAGATTTATTTCCACTAATTTAGTTTTTTCCTCGTTCAGTTTCAATTTGTTCATTTTCAACCATTGAGTTAAAAGATTTATATCTAGCTTAATTTTGTTTCTGGATTCACTGATTTTTTTTACGCCTTTCCATTATTATGTGGTTTACCACAGCTTTACATGAATAATTTTCTCTATATCCCGATTGATATAGTGGTAAGATTTTGTTGCCTTCGAGATATTCCACCATTTGTTGCCTTACTACTGTTGAATGATATTAAATATCTGTAATTATGAAATACTGAAAATATGTTTGAACGTTAACGATCATGTTAATTAAAATAGGATTTCTTAGAAGGAAACGAACAAATATAACCACAATGTGCGATGAATCATACTATACATAAAAATGAAATGAGAACTATTCTCAAATGTAGTTTTTATATAGGGTTACCCAAGACACTCACCCAGTGTTGTTTTACTACATCGATAAAATGAAATGAAATAATTTTTTTTACATTTATTTGAACCTTTATGTTTTTCCATTACTTTTTGTAGATGATATCGACCAATGCCATAGTTGATAACCGCTCTAGCGAGAACTTTGGGCGATAAATTGAGATCTTTCCGAGTCCCGAGACCCGTACTTCAAAAAGTCACAAAGAAACAAGTCTTTCAACAGACAAGACCAACATCTGACAAAGAACCCAACAAATATAGAATGCCCTACATTGCATTATTGTCCCAACTGTAATTAACTTAATTAATTTACCACCGAGAAGACAAGAAATGTTTATTTAGGATACTTAGGATTTATTTAAAAAAGAAAAAAACACGGCATATCGAGTACTGAAATAGGATTTACATAAACAATTTACACTTAGTAATAAAACGAAATTGAAGCATTCGACATCGAAGAATTACCATACCTATCCACAGTATATAACATCTACTACATGGTAACGTCCTATTCAATTCCCATTTTCGGCATCTTCAAGTTCCTGAGTTTGCAATGCTCGACGGTCCTCAACTCTAACACACTTTGGACAAATCATGTTTTTTCGCGTCATACAAACCCGATGATATATTGAATTACATTTATCACATATTACACATCCATCGTCGAAAGGATATATCACTTCGTTGTTGCTACATATCTCACAAATGTACGCTTTAGCTGTGCACAGGCCACAGTTTCGTATATGTTTATCAAAAGTGCTATACACTTTATTTAAAAATTCATACAGTGCACTTGATTCCACCTGTTCTAGATCATTCATTGAGTAGAAGTCAGAGGATTGCAGGAGGTGGCGTCGTGAACCTAAACATAGTGAATAATCAAGGATTGATAAATCTTTCAAAAGGCTGTGTACAATACCGATTTGATTATCCAGCAGTTTATCTTCCGTGGCGTTTCGACATTCAAGTAGATATTTCCGCATGAAGCCCAGCTTGTCTCGCAATTTTTTAATAGAACTTAGCTTTTGCAAGAACACGAACAGTTTTGGGTTGGACTCTTCTAGTTTGACAACAGGTTTCTCGAGAAATAGATTTATTTCTTGCAAAGATGAACGGCATACTTTACGTGGCACAAAGTCCCAATTGTGAATAACGCGTGCTGGAATTACAGAAACATCATTCCAGTGACAGGTGGGACAGTAATAGAGTCCATTGTAATCGCACAGGCGTGGTTCCACCCAACTATTTTCTGGAAAATAAATGATTTGAAAACATTTTTTAATATAATTGAATGTAAAAATATATTAGTTAAATTGTATGCGAAGAGCAACACCAATCTAAATAGGAAAGTAATAACCAATAGTTGACCGATCCCGAAAGTTAAAGCTTTGTGGTCTTTAAACGCAATGAAATGGAAATTAAATACAACTGTCCACAAAACAAATATTTTCTAAACTAATTATTAGCGTACATCAAGAACTTGGTTGAAGATGCATAATCACTGTTTACGTGACCAAAGATATAAACTAAAGTCCGATAGGCAAATGCATTGTAGTATGTTGTCATCAAACAACAATTAATCCCAAAGTCAAATCAATGGGAAACAAGAGGACCGAATACAAAAAGAAATAAGAAAGAAAATAGGTATAGGTATAAATGTGTAATTAAAACAAAAATACCCTGCTTTTCTGAACTTTTTCCAAAGCATCGCATTGCATTGGTTCCATCTAAGAAAATACATTAATAATTAAAATAAAAAGCATGCATGCAACAGAAATTTCCCTCAGATACTTACTAAAATTCAAGGACGCTTGACATTCGGCGCACCTGTAGCCTTGACCGGCTAAACCAATCTCAGGGCATATTTCGCTAATGGGATACTTCCGTTCTGAAACTACAACATGGGCACAAACTCGCACTATATCATCTACACACTTGCTATGCACTGTAAATTTGCAGTCATTGCAGATATAAGAGGCTTGTACCACACTCCAGATTATACCAGTGCAATGATCACAATACGAACGGGCATTTTGCAAACTCCTTCCAACGTGGCGTACGCTAAAATGGTGTCCAATCACGGCCTTGAATGATGGCCCACACTCGTTGGGATCCTCCTCAGCGTCTTTTAGCTCCTTGAGTTCATACCGTAACTCTACTAGGTGGCGCACTAACCATTTTCGTTCTTCGCTGACCTCATCCGTATTGAGAACGAGTTCTTTACATGTTTGAATCGCTTGTTCGAGATTAGAAATGGTTGCATCAGAATTCAACACTAATCTCCATTGCTCCTTTATTAGAGATGCTGGTATAGTGGCAGATTTGTCGGAAGAAGACTCATCTGAATGCGATGATGAGGGTGTGGACAGATTCATATACGATGAAGCACTTTCACTAATAAAGGTAGTCAACGCGCCTGGGATGCTAGCTAAGCTTTCACGAAACGAGTTCATAATTTATTTTCATGCTAGATAACGAAATACGAAAAAGAAAAAAAATATCCCTATCTTTTGTTAGCACTTTATTTACAAAATAAGGTGGACTGTGTCAGCTGTTTTAAAATTCAAGACTTGTTGTTGTATAATTTTCCTGTGACAGATGTGAAATGGGATGTGTTCAATAATACTTAAGGTAGATTTCCTAACGTCTTGCCTATGCATTATCTAGAATGTTTCATTTCTTTTCTTTAGGGATTCCGACAAACAGATTTCGGAATCTTAGAGTTACTCAGTCGCTCGTCCGTCCGTCCGTCCGTATCTTTATTTTTTATTAACTTGTTCGCGTAGCCGCCTGGTTACTAGTTTTATTCCTGTATTGGTGGTGAAGCTTCAAGGAGCATTTAACTCCAGTCTTTAGACACTTACTTTACATTGACGTATGGATAGGACAAAAACATACATTAGTATGTTGGGAATGTCAATAAATATTATTTTCTTCCATAAGTCTAGCCAATTTTTTTTTCTTCTAACATGAGGCTGTTGGTTTGCTTGGATTTGTTTTCATTTGCCGTATTCTGGAATATGAATCACAATACATTTTTGATACATTGAAAAAACTAAATTTACTCAATGCAGTACATTTAAGTATGTTTAAGGGAATATTAAAAAAATAAAATTAGGACCTGACTTGTGTGTGTCGTTGTACCGATATTGTTTGGTCGCAAGCTCTACAAGCGTAGAACTTACGTTGTAAACGAAAGATGGAAATCGTATAATGTGTTTTCGCGCATACAATTTTAGTTCTGCTTTCACTTTTCTATTGGGAGAAAGCAAAAAAAATGAAACATGAACTTGGCTTTTATTCAAAATTGTCTGAAAAAAAATGTTTTAGTTATATGGCTACATAACGATATTTAAGAGAACACACGTTTGTTCAACGGTGGTATCATCTATTTACTACTTAATACAATTAGTACCGTATTGAATAAAATACAAACCTATTACTAAGAAGTAATTTCATTTGAAATCAAACAAAACTTTATAATGTTGCTGAACTTTTCGGCTTTTGACATATGTCAGTTTCAGGAACATTCAATCAATTCTACCAAAACACGTGTGCTGGTAACGTCAACATTAAATTTTATTTAAAATTTTTTTTATAAGTTCTAAATATGAATAAGAATAAACTTTTTGATGATTCTGAAGAAAGTGACAAAGATGTGAAATTTAATACAAACGCAGACTATGCGAAGTCTTATAATAAATTTCGTCAAAAGGAACTTTTGAAAAAGTGTAAGAATATAAATGTCCTCGTCCCCCGTGTTGCATCTTGTAAATATTTTCTTTTAATCTAGATAAAGATCGTGGAATAGATGTCTCTGATTCTGATTCTTCAAGTGAGAGTGATTCCACTGACGAAGATGATGTTATTGATTCAAAATTTGACCAAGAATTCTTTAAAACGCTGTCCTCATTGAAAAGTAGGGACCCAGCTATCTATGATAAGAATACGAAATTTTTCGACGGCCTTGATCAAGAAGGAGAACAAAGGAAGAGCCAACCAGCTAAACCCGTCACGTTAAAAGACTATGAACGAAAGATTATGTTGGAAAATGGAGGGAAATTTGAAGATGGTAAGTGATATATATGCATATGTATTTCATTTGATTAGATTTATTATACGTGCAAAGTAGATTCTGATGGTGAAGATGAACAGCAGAACGATAATGAAAGAGCGGCATCTCCAACATATGTCGAGGAGGAAAGAAAATTAAAAGCTGAATTCAAGAAAGTGATAAATGCAGACAATTCTGATGAAGAAGAATTCGGTGGGATTTTTAAGAAGCGAGTTAAATCTAAAGAAGAAAAGGTAATATATTCTATGCGTAAGATGTGTGCAGTAACCATTTTCCTTATAGTTTCCAATCGATGAGCATTGCGTGTAGTTCAGTGGATTGTATCACGTTTAAGTCTTAATCCTATGCAAAAGATACTACTTTCTTTGAGTTCAGGGTGTTGTCTAGAATGGACTTAATGAATTACATGTATTTGAATTAAGCTTGAAAGCCTCGATGAGGCAATACAATTTTTCTTGATTGAAACTGCAGATATTGATATTCGAGGCTTCGTCTTGTTTCCTTTTCCTCCCGTGTCGCCTGGCATTCAAAGAAATTTTAATTGATTTTCAATTCAATAATTTACTGACATTTTTTGTCCATTAAGGCTATTTTCCAGGCACCCCAGTTATTGGTATAGTACTTTTTACTGTTTTATATTAATCTAAAGGCTGGCAGTTGTACGTACATTTATATTTTTTAAAGTTGAAATCTTAGATTGGATGGAAAATTAAACACTCGTCCGTATGGGCTATCTGTGTCTATCAATCCAACCTCTACATTAACAGTACTTAAGACCGTAATTTAACACCTATTTTAAAAATGGTTTCTATCGAAAAAAAACGATTTTATTAAAATTTTGATTTTGTCTAAGCATTAGCTTTCAGATCCCATACCACGGCTTCAAGAATAATTTGAACTGTTATAAATTAAGTACATTCAAAAAATGGAAAAACGATAATAAATCGTGCCTGAAGAAATTTTTTTTTTGTTTCTTACGTGGTTGCACATCTATCAACAAAATGTAAAACATTTGCTTTTCGGTAGACCTCATAAATTACATATACATATATGTATGTTGGGGTAAGTAAAAGACGACGAAAGTCCAAACATTAACTTTTGAAAAAAAAGAGATATGGAAACAAATTGCATGCAATGTACAAAACAACAGGGAGTTATACCCTTAGATGGTAGACTAGGCCTATTGGAAAATCCACACTCTAGTGGCTTTGAATAATAAGGTATTAACCACACGCAAAGATACTGCACGCCTGAGGCAAGGTCTACTAGATGTGGCGGAAACCACTTGACTCAAAGTTGCACGGCAAGTAAAAACATACCACCCATCTGCATCAATTGCAGGAAACACTATCCGCCAAACAATAGAGGATATGAGGTAGCGCAAGAACTTCAGAAAATAGGGAATCAACAACGAAAATTACACACAAGAAAAACGTAGTTGAAAAAGGTGCACTACAGCAAAAAAGATTAAATAACACTCAAATAGTAAAACAGATACTAAAATATACGTTAAGATTATTAAACAAGTATACAGGTTACAACTATAAATATTTACTTACTAAACAAAGGACAAATCAAAGTATCTCCGAAACATAATTTTAAAAAAGATCAGTTGCTGTAAAACTTTTGTCTCACATCTCACAAATACCAAAGGGAGGGAACTAAAATTGCGAATTCCAATCTTTGAAAAAAAAGGAATTTCTGACAATTACATTTATGTAGAAAATAAAGGTTATCTCTCGTTAATCATACACCAGTTGTTATGACGATTAGTGATTTGATACTGATACTAAAAAAAGAAAGCCGACCATACCTTATAAATCACAAAACGAACTGGTCTTGCTTTAGGCAAATATTAGAAAAAACCATTAACCTCTAAGTATCAATAAAAAAACTCATTTTAACTTCAGGAAGAAGTTGAACAGTTGAATGCACTACATTTCTATGGGCCTTAGATGGAACATAACGTCTAATGGAACATGAAACTTCGTACTGCGCAGTAGATCCGTCATGGAGTCTTTTAGTACAAGTATTCAGCACGATTTGTTTAGGTTAGGTTAAAGATTAAGTAATAATGTTTGTTTTTTACTCTTGAAGATTTCTTATGACATGGCTCTAATTTATATTTTATATATTAAGGACAAAGAAGAAGCAGACTTTACCAAATGGCTCGCTGGAAAAAAGGATGACGTAGAAGACGATGTAAAAAAGTCTCTGGCTCCACTAAAGAGCTACTGGTCCAGTTCCAAACTGCCACAGAGTGAAAAGTTCCTTAGAGACTACATTCTTAATCAAGGGTAAAAATCATCCCTAATAACACTAATATACATAGGCTTTTACCATTCTCTCCTTTTAGATATGCAGAAACAAATTTTGCAGACATTCCTACTTATGAGGAAATCGTTGGGGAAGAAAATAACCTTTCAGAAGACGAGGTGGAACTTGAAAAACAAGAAGAATTCGAGCACAAGTATAACTTTCGTTTTGAAGAACCTGACTCGGAGTTCATCAAACGTTATCCACGTACAATTGAGCAGTCTGTAAGAAAACAAGATGATAAAAGAAAACAAAAACGGCAAGAAACGAAAGAAAGGAAAGAACGTGAGAAACAACAGAAAATGCAAGAACTTGAAATGGTCAAGGCAATGAAGAGAAAAGAAATTGAAGAGAAGATTCAAAAACTAAAAGAAGTGACGGGAAACAATGAAGTAGGTTTTAAAGACGATGAACTGGAAGATGAGTTTGATCCGGAGGCACACGATAGACGAATGCAGGAATTGTTTAATGACGATTACTATGAGGTAGACGAGGGAGAAGAGAAACCTGAATGTCCAGAT
Organism: Xylota segnis; assembly: GCA_963583995.1. Lineage (NCBI taxonomy): Eukaryota > Metazoa > Arthropoda > Insecta > Diptera > Syrphidae > Xylota > Xylota segnis. Next base: position 27,428,800 of record OY757238.1, read on the forward strand.
ATTGATGAACTTAAAACAGAAGATTGGGATAACTATGACCCAGCAAAGAACTATGGTGACGGTGACTGTGACCCACACTGTGAAGACGACGATTTTAATATGGACTGTGACTACGACCCGAATTCAAAGGAAACTATTCAAAAGGAAATAATTGAGAGCACTCGAGACAAGCGAAAAAAGAAGCGAAGAAATCGTTTTATTGAGGTTATCAAGGCAGAAAAACCTGCATTCAATCCCGACGATGAAAAGACATATGGAGAATATATCGATGAATACTATAAATTGGATTGTGAGGATATGATTGGTGACTTGCCCTGCCGCTTTAAGTATACTGAGACTACACCGAACGATTTCGGATTGACGATTGAAGAAGTAAGTTAGTTTTTTTTTTTTTACTAGCAAATGATACGAATTATTCGGTTGTAATAAATTTTTATATATAAAAAAAAACCCAAACATTTTCATAATAAAAATGTGTTTCAGATACTTTTAGCTAAGAATAAGGAATTGAATCAATGGGCAAGTTTAAAGAAGACCGTACAAATACGTCCCGATATTGTTGAAAAGAAAGAGCAGAAGTTGTACAAAATGAAGGCGAACAATGAGTTCTTGAAACGAAAAATATTTAAGAGTCTATATGGGGAAGAGTAAGTGCATATACATACTTGTGTATATACCAATTTTTTTTAAATTATTTATTTTACGGTTAACTTTCTTTTAGATCTGACGATGAAACTGGAGACAATCAACCAACATCTTCAGTAAAACAATCACAATCATCCAATCAGGAAAATGGGAAGAAACGAAAATTAATCGAAACAATAACATCCTCACACCTCAAAACAGCTGAGAAGAGTGAAATGAATATTGAAGTCGAGACAGGTCCTAAGGCTAAAGAAATTCCTACATCCACTACAGAGAGTGCACAAAAGAAGAAAAAGAAGAAAAATAAACCTGCAAAAAGAGAACCAGGCTCCACTAATATAGGCCAAGTTTTAAGCAAAAAAGAAACCAAAAATAAGATAGACCCATTGATATCAAAGTCTTTGGTCGCTAATCCATTTAGCAACACGAAAAATCCGTTTACAGAAAAAAAACTAAATAAAAACATTAAGGGTCCCATTGGTAGTGGAAATAAAAAGCATTCCACCAAAAATAAACTCGATCACCAAACAAAAGGCGATAATAGTACGTCGCAAATCACAGATGACCGACTTAAGGCTTACGGAATTAATCCGAAAAAGTTTCACAAAAAGCAAAGATACAGTAATAAGCCCTCGTAAGAGTCCATATGTATTTTATTATTTTATATAGGATGTACATCATTAGATTATTACAGTTCAAATTTATGTATAATAAACACATTTTCAGAATAAAAAAATTATCTAATACTACCCCTTTTTTTAGAATAATTGGTGTGATGGGCTTTTTGGTAGTTTATTAATGAAGCTTAGGATTGTCTGAGCTGAGGAAGAGGTGATATCAGAAGGCGGTGTAAAGCCTTTATGGAAGTGTCTGAGTCTAGTCCGAGCAACGACGGGACATTCGCATAAAATATGTTCGACGGTTTCAGTGTGATAGTTGAGAGAGCAGTAACCAGATAGGAAGTCCGTCAGAATCTTAGCATTATATTTGGTTAGGTATAATAGGTGAAGCTTTATGGCACTTACTAGAGCAGTCTTCATAATACTTATATGTGGAGGAGGAAGGTCTAGAAAGTAGGTCCAGCGCAGCAGTAGGGTAGGTACACATTGCTCCCGTAATACCTAAACAGGCCAGTCTTTGGGCCTTTTGTAGGGCGGAGCGAGAGAAGGCTTGAATGGCGTTTTCGCACCATATGAGTGATGCATAGACTATTATTGGGGTGATGATGGTGAGATAAGTCCAGTAAATTATTTTTGGTTTTAATCCAAATTTTTTCCCGAAAAGCCTAAAACAGACTCAGAAGACTTTAGTCACCTTTTAAGTGGTTCTGTTCGGATGAGGTGTTCAGCTTAGTTGACGTTACCCCTAAATATTTTGTTTCTCCTCCTGGTGAATGGCATGACGACTGTTTTAGTTCTGATTACTTACTATTATGACTGTCAACCGCATAGTCTTAAGTAAGAAATATTAAATTTTTTTGGTCGTTAAAAGTAGCGTCTACTACGATAGAACTCCACCTTAAGGACAGTTTTCAGTGGTTTTAACGGTCATCGAGAATTGTCCAAGCTTGGGAGAAACGATTTTGCTACTGAGCATGGAGCATATCCATCTTGTTGTTTGTGAGTCAATGCCTTTGGCATCCGCAGCATTTCTGATGGATTGAAAAGACGAGATGTTCAGAAATGCACAGAGGGAGATTTCCTTTTTTGCTAGAGACTTTTCACTCCTGCATTTATATGCGAATTGGTATTCAACTTTCCATTACCTTTAGAAACATTGATGCTCCCAGCTTTAGGTATGAATTTTAACATTAACCTTCCACCAGTCTAATGGGATGTAGCTGGATCGGAAGATGAGCACTAGGAATTTGTTAAGAGTGTCTATTCTGGAAATGGAAACTCGTCCCCCAGTTGGGCGGTTATGCGTAGAGGTATGTACATCTCCGATCACAAAATAAAAATTAGTTCCATGAACTACACAATCCTCCTATAAAGATGAATCGAAACACGGACAGCGACTCTCAGATCTGCACGTGAAATGTTCGCGTCCTTAACAGATCACATACACCAGACGGATTAACAAAGGCCCAGGCAGATTAGCATCATCCGGAAAGTTCGATGGATGGGTCAGATATAGAAAAAAAAATACAAAAAATATTCACCCCACCTCTTTCTTTTATACCCTGTAAATGCTTATTTGTAAAAAAAATTGCAAATGTTCTTTACTCCCTCGACTATCGGGGTAAAATACATTATCATAGTTCTTGTACTTTCATTCAATGTCGTGTGAAGGCGCTATAATCGCTTTTTCTTAAAAATATCCCAGAGTAAGTCTCCCATTATAACACAGTTGTCGGTAATGCTGTTAGAGTCATTGTTGTCATTTACTGTCAAAATAGAAAAATATATTTATTTTACATGAGTAAAGTGTTAGCTTGAGTGTTTTCTAAAAATTAAGTTAATTGTAAAAAGTTGATAGGGGAAACAAAAAGGTTTAATCAATAAGTAAATATGTCTGAAACGGAAGTCACTGCAACAGACAAGGAAACGACCAATGATAAGGATACATCCAAAGGCAATTTGAGTTATTTTCTTTTTGTTATAATACCAACCAATTTGATTTTGTTTATAGTTTGTATTTTGCTGAACGCCACGGGCAATGTTCCAATTATAAAGAAACGCAAGTGGACGGTAGACCCAAACAAAACAGTCAGTTCAATAATGCAATTTTTTCATCATTACTTGAAAATGGATCCCCAGGAACAACTCGTAAGTGCTATACCACTCTACTTGATGATTTTTAATATTGTAACTTATTCTCACAGTTTCTGTATGTAAATCAAACCTTTGCGCCGTCCCCAGATCAATTAATCAAAAATCTATATGACTGCCATGGTACAAATGGAAAACTAGTTCTCTACTATTGCAAGAACCAAGCATGGGGATAAGAAGATACATATGTACATATATTGTAATTCAGGTCACAGTAGCAGAAGATATATTTTTCGCAAAGGCATTGAGTAATCCCTTTTCATGTTTATTTGTTTACTGTATTACATTATTTCGCTATAAATTATAAAGTAACGATGTTCGTATTTTCTTTAATTATCACCCCGGAGAGATTCCAAGTGATCTGCTGCTTCCTTGGAGACTCTGTGATATTTAGCAATAGCAGGACGATAATAGTAAGCTTTGTAGTCATTACGTTCCGACATCTTTACGCGGATATCCTTCTCCAGTTGCCTTAAAACGAGAACAAAATATCTGTACTGCTCTATTATAATGAAATTTAGTTCTCACCTAAGTTGGGCCTTCTCATTTTCTTCGTACAAGTAATGTAACATCTTCTCGTATTCCTGCTGTGGTGATGGATTCATATACCTCGCAATGAAACGCGAAATTGGATGCTGCAACAAATAATTTGATTACAAATATTAGTTTCATATCTGCGCGCTATACCTTTTGGTATTCCCAGTGTTTTGGAGTGTAGCCTTCAGGTATTTCAGTCAGAGTAGCAGGTCCAATGAAAATGTTGACATACATCACCACAGCTGTGATTGGAATTACACCAAGCATGACGTAGAAATGAAGCATGTCCTTAAATTTGTTCCATTGGTATCGGGATGGAGTTACGGTAAAGGTTTTGTGATCACCGCTCATCTGCCGGAATTTAGTTTGAATCGCTGGAACCAGAAATATACATTGTTTTGGTTATGGCATGTTGCGTAACGAGAAGACAATAATAAATACCATTTTTTGCAACGGGTGTATTCAATAGCTTTCGGTATTGGGAAAAGGGTCCCGCCGAACGTACAAGGCTGCTAAACACGACCATTTTTCAAGAAAAAAAGCTAAAAATCCTTTCGAAAAAATCACTAAGCGAAATTACACTGTCGAAACACGAAGGTTTATGACAGCAGATTTTTGACAGTAACGCCGATAATGTAGTTGAAAGTTTTAGTTATGCCAGAACCTAGCAAAAATATTTTGTATGGTTATATGACTAGATTATTTACCTTCTCCCTAAAAATAACATAGTTCCGTTAATTTTTTAATACATTGGATAGTTGCAGTCCCAAACGTTCATTACTTGTACATTCAAATATTTTTGGTATTTTGGTGTCTAGATCTTAAAAAATATGGCTGCATATCGGAATAAATAACTAATTCATCTATTAAATATTTGGGTAAAAGAATATTTTTGATCTTAAATATAAATAATGATATAATCATTATCCAATTCAATCCAATCCAGGATTGATCTAATTGTTCGTACCTCATTCCTTTATTTTGAAGTATCTGCAATGACAACCCTCACATACGTATGTATGTATATAATTCTAAAGCGATCGTTGAAGTAGTAGATCGACACAGATAAAATGTTTTCCATAAGCTCAAATTCTGCTCTCGTCTCACGTCCATGCAGTCGTTGTATTGTCCTTATATGACGATCGATTAATCATTAAATGAAATTTATAAATCGAAATGGTGTATATTCCATAAACAGAAGAGGACAAAATCCAATGGAAAAATTTTTACGGAGTTAGTTTTCGATCTACACACCTACGATTCGAGTTATATTCATTCATAAAACCACTTAGTGATTTCCTCAACAGGCATACCGAAAAAAGCAAGTAACCCCTTTCATCCTAACAGTGATTGCAAATATGACACAGTATTCATAAAGGCTTCAATGGACTTCTTTGCATTTCATTTACGTTAGAAATCCCAACAACTGGAACATAATCAGCAAGTGCATCATCCTCGCATTCTAATTCCCGTCCTTCTCATAGTGTTCACATACCGACGATCAGCGAAAAATTAAGTAAATGCATAGACGGAAACGTTTTGAAAACAGAACACTGTGTGTATCCTCCGCTGGTCGAAGAAAAATGAAAAAAAGAACGTTCATTCTTCGACCAGGATTTATGTTCTGAACTGCATTTTCGGTGCAGGAAACCCCTTTCTTTTTGACCCACGTAAAATCAGCTCGCCTCTCGCGACATGAATTTAATTTTTATCATATCATTTTTAACCCATTTTTATTAATTAATTATTGGCCCTATGCAGGCGCTCTAAGCTAAACTTAATTCTTAATCTATGTCTTTCGACATAACCTAACTTAATAATTAATCATTTATTATAGTTTTAATTTATTTACTTTTATTTTAAATTTTAAATCGACATGAATTTCATTCCCATGATAATGTGGTCAGGCACTATAAGATTAAAGTTTGAAATTCTATCAGCATCAATTCCAGTTGTGCGTGTTATATTCTTTATACGAATGGAAGAGCCTTCTACCTTGAACTTTGTCTGAAGATCAATTTTTTATTTGCTGTCCTCTCGGATGTTTGTGCTCGTGGGAGGTGGGGCCGTATAATGAATTTTAAGTGTTGTGATAAAATCTGAAACTTCTTGCTCCATAGCCCAAACCACTAACTACCACATTTTATTAGTAGATACAAATCACCACAACCACTTTTTTTAGTAGGTACAAATATTCTATATTCCAGTGGAAGTCAAGGTCTGAGAGAATCGAACTACTTCCCAAAAAAAAGCTACGTCACTTTGTCACTATCGTAAACGGATGGGTATATATGTAGCTTATAAACGCTCTTCCAACTCGCTCGCTACAAAGCTGTAACTAGTTAAAACTGATATGTACCTTTTAGAAAGGTAATTGAAAAGTACTACGGTGATAGAAGCTCAGTCAGTTTAACTTTCGGCGAAATATGAAATTTGGGATTCCCTCGGATTTCTCTAAGGAAGACATGCAGCACAAAAGTTTCCGTAAGTCTGTAGGTCAAAACTTCCTAATTTAAATTAGAATAATAAAATTTTATCTTGTCGCATTTGAGAATAAGAGGTGAAATAATTTTTAAAATTCGAGCACTGAAATCTAAATTTCCATAAAATAATATTTTCGCAAACTTCAAATAAATATCAAGTGAATACTAAGATTTCTGGGGAATCAAGCACAAAATAAATGTACCAAAAATCTCGATTTCAAGATATCCCGGTACGAAAATTCAATCGTCGCAAAAGGCTTTATAAAGGAGTTAATGGAGGATATGCGACGTCACAGGAGATTCGACAGCAAAGAAATAAAATAAAACTGTTTTCACCTTAAGGTAAATATTTTGATATGTAATTGATTTTATAACCAAGAATAGATTGGCAGCACTGTAAATCAAAAATACAACGGCCTTCGCTGTGGAACAAACAAATATAAAACAACAGAAAAAATCAAAATGTACATCGCCTGCAATTGTTTTGCAGCAGATTCATTTTTATTTTCAAAATCTCAATTGTAATAGTCGTGTTTTATAGTAATTCTTTTTAGTTTAATTTTACTTTCTATTGAGCTTATCATATCCTGACGTTTGAGTGAAAACTAGGTGTGTTCTGTGATAGAAAAAAACAGTACTCTAAACACAAAAGAAGTGTCCTTGATAAGGGACTTCTAAGTTGCGCACTTCTTTTATTTTAAACAAATACTTCACATTATAGTAATATATCTAGTTTGGAGTTGGGTCTACGATAACAGGATGTAGACACCTTGTTTTTTCCCTTCTGCGTTTTGCCAACCTTTGTGTTGTTTTGTTCAGTAAAAGAAGTGACGTCAATTATAAATGTATTGATATTTATATTTCACCATTAAACAATTTAACGAATGGCTGAGAGTGTTTGTTAATACCTGCTTTCATTTACGTTTCAGTCTAAATAAGATTTTGTAATAATTTAGCGTAAGAAAATTCAATAGTTATGGATTCAAGCAGAACGGCTAGTTTGGGGTCAGCATCAAAACTGCCAGGTAAGCTAAAACTAATCGTATAAATGTTAAATAAACAACAATTGCAGTCAATTTTAGACTAGAGATAAATTTGTTTCCACTTTTTTTAAAATGGGTTGGTGATTAATTTAAGAAGTAAAAATGAATTAAGGGACATTGGTTAGCTGTTATATCATGTAAAAGCTCAAGCGCCGGAAGTATTTATGAAAATATGCATATTTTACGACTTTATCTACCTATGTATGATTATGTTTGTGTAATGTAGACATTGTGACATTTTCTATTTAAGGCATGATACGCGCAAGTTGATATGCACGTACATGTGTGCATACTAATATAAGTATGTCTTTGTACAACAGAAGAAGGCACATTTGCTCGTAGATGTGAACATACATAACATGTATCCACAGCTGTTTTGTTGCAAATAAAATAGCAATTCCAATTAAGTGCAGGCATCTGTTATCAGTTAACCTTTAAACTCACAAAACCTGTTAATCAGGTGTAGTATTTAGTGTCTATTACTAATGGCTTGTTGCCAGTTCGATATCTGATCGGGAATATGACGCATTTCATGGTATGAAATCTCAGGTTTTGGCTGACCCACGAGTCTTTTAATTCCAAAATCAATACACAACTGAAATTGGGATAAGTTTGTTTGCGAGTCTCTGTAAGGTAAAATATATAAGTACATATGTATGTGCCAAACTACTAGAAGATTGCATAGTCATTAGATGTTGCACAGTTTGATCAGTTTCATAGAATTGCTATTTCTTAAATGTTAATTGCTTTTATTCATAAACTAGAAATAACAAAGATAGAATAATCTTAAAACTAAAATTTGATACAATAATAATAATAAATAATAATAAACAAAGTATATTTAATTTTAAACCCCTTAAGTACAAAAGTGAGAGTTCCAGATACCAACTCTCGGAATCTTTTTTTGAGTGGTTTGCGTCTTTAAGGAGATGTTCTCCCTCCCTCCCTCGATGAGATTTTCTTCATCCAGTATTGTCGTATATGATTTTTTTTTTTCAAGTAAGGCCAACAGGCTGTTAAACTTTCGAAATATTTCGATGTCGTAGATGCTGTAGTATCAAAAGACATTGCAACTAATTTGTCACATAGCCCTAATCGGTCCACTTCCTTTACAACTACTTCAGCAATTTGGCAAACAAGATACATTTCCTCTTGAATTAATAGAAAATAAAACACTTTCAGTATCAAAAGTATTTATTTATTCGTGATGACAGGTTATATTTAATATTTTGAAAACAATAACAAAATTTTGATCGTTGATTATTAGTTTCATGTTCATTTTTAAGCAATTGGTTAACTTTTTTAACCAGAGTCTTTTGGAAACTTCGCCGGTGATTTAGAATGCTTTGTTCAAATTGTAGAGTAATCGATATTCGTTTCGAAACCCGTGAACCGGTTATTTGTGAGAATGGCCATTTTCTCTGCGGGAAATGTATGCCACAAATGAATGATAGGTGTATTCTGTGCGAAGGGTACATGGTTGATAATCATGGAAATATATGGATGGCAGAAGACAATCGCACTTGGCCTTCTGAAATGCTTCGAGACTGGCCAATACAGGACAATTTGTCTTTGAACTTTTCCGTTCAGAGTAATAAGAGCGATCTTTGCATCTTTTCGGACGACTGTGATTCAACATCAATGAATCCGTTGTGTTCAACGAGTGAAGAATGTGAGGTAGAAAGCCTTAATTGCAATGAAATTGTTGATATATCAGTACGTTAATTATGTTGGAAATCCAAAGTTCTCTTAAATTTCAGTTTTATATTTAAGGCTTCAGAGTGGAACGAGGAACCCCCCATAGTGTGGAAGAATTACCTACCGAAAGCACAAGATTGCTATAGAAAAACTGTTTCCGCTCCAAAACGTTTTGTAAAATTGGGTTGCGTAGAAGATCAGTCTACATTTGGCACAATGGGAATTCACCCAATGCAGTTAGATCAAACAAAAGAAGAAATTCGGGAAAAAATCATGGAAGAGGTCTTCTCGTCTTTTAAAATGGATCCAAGATCTCTTACCAGCGTTAAACAATCTGAGACTATAGGCGTTTCAACCGAATCAACTCCTAAACTCCTTTCAGAAAGCAACTATAGATCTATGAACCACTCTAAGGAAAACATAATAAGAACAATACAAATTGAAAAAGGTCCAGTTAGTAAAGAATCCCCGGAAATCTTAGATTTAAAGAAAAGGTCTTCGTCTGACATAGATCTAAAACTGCAGCAAGTTATGACCACTATTTTGGAATCTGCCCCCCAGAACGCTTCATCGATGACAGAAGACAGGAACGTGTATAAATTTTTTCACGAAAAATTCTCTCGCATATCTTTGGCCAAGCTTAGAGAGATTATATCTTCCGTTTTTGAAGAGCGTGTTCATTCGCCTTTTCAAGGTAATTTATTGTCAGAACGATCAACTGACTTATCCATGACTTCTCATTCTCGTCGAGCTTTATACAGCCCACCTACTAACTATCAGACCGAAATCACACCAAATCCACAATTTCAACCGATAAGCTTCTACAGTCTGAATGTGCGCAATGTTCTTCAAAAAGATTCAATCGATGCAACAGCCTTAAACATTCCTAGAAGTCCTGTTATCTGTCCGATTAGCAATTGCCAAAGAGCATTTTTCGTCTCAGATTTTTCTAAACACATTGCACTCGATCATACCAGAGTACCAAAGGAACCTATATGTCCACGCCAGTGCAAGAACTTTTTTCTCGACCCTAAGCTTGTGCACTTTGGTGTCAGTCGGTGTCAAGTATTGCTACTGGTGAGGAATAAAATAAAGAATCTTGGTCATGATAAATTCAAGGATTTCATTCCTATTCTGGTGATGGCTACTAAAGTTAGTTTAGTAGAACTTTGCTGCAACCAATATCGGTCACACAGTGAAGAAGTTAAAAATAGTACACAGAATTTTGTAATGATTTGGTTGACAGGTTTGATGCCACCGCAGTTGCCAACTTTTGTCAGTTTAACAGTTTGGGCAAGATCGGGCTGCATACCCGCTTGTCACATTGTACATTCTGGACGATTGTATTCGGTACGAAATTCGCAAAGTCCCGATGCTATACGGCGTAGTGGCCAAATGATGCTACTATCAGAGAATCAGGTTAATCTGTTGACAAATAAAGGAAGACGAATGCTGGAGTTTCAAGTTTCAGTGCATTGATGAAGGACAAGAAATTAATGTTTTCAATTTATACTATTACGAGAGTGGAATGAATTTATGAAATATATTGTTTTTATGTATTTGTTTTCACTTTTGTATTTTTTTGTTTCTCTTTATACATACATACATATGTATAATAATATATAATTGATATGATACTGTTTTACGCATTAGCCTGTGTTCGTGCCTTTTCACGCGATTTTAATTGATATCCCCACCAGCGATTGAGTGTTAACATCAACTGATAATTTGTAATATCAGATGAAGAAATATTGTCACAAGAGCCAACTCTCATCCCTAGATTATTAAAGGAAAAAGGATTAGATCGAGTGCTCTAAGATAGATTTCTTCCGCTAAGGAGTAGAAACAGTACATGGCCGTCAAAATGATTTCAGAAGGAATTTTATTACGAGAGAAACTCAAATGAGGGCCCAATAAATCAAAAGATCGCAATGCAACATACCAACATATGCCCCTTCTTCAAAAAATAATAGAGCCCTCTAACTCTATTTTCCTTTCTTTTATATCCTTGGAAAAAAACTCAGTCGTTTGCGTAGGAAGCGCTTGTCTAGGAAGCACGCTGAACTCTCGTTCAATAGTCTGACGTATTAACTATTAAGCTACGGCACGCACGGCAATCATGAGAGCTCCAACCGTGGTAGTCTGTCATATTGAGGGAGAAGTTTAAGGTTCAAAGATCGTAACGTTCTCTAAATTCTGTATGTTAGACATCGAACTAAAGTCTAATTGCATCGTGACACTAGTGTTGAAATGGTGATTCATATACATACATATGTATGTATCTTACTCAGTGGCCCGCCGCATTGACCACAAGCTACGGCACCTAACGGCAATCATGAAAGCGAAAATCTGCATGCGGAATCACGAATCAAACACTTCTAAAAACTTCAGACGTGAATAATGAAAAATTGAAATGTCTATGCTAAAATGACTGGCAGGCAATACAACTGAATGAGCTGTAGTGATTCCTGTAACCCCTGAATAAGAGTCAGTTTCATGCGCTTATCTGGAAGCGGCTTCAGAAGACGATGTCTTCTGGCAAATTTTCAATCGCGCCGACAAGGGATTGGAGTAAAAGTCACAGTGTGGGACTATATTGTGGGCGAAGTATTATTCCGTATCTGTATATTCGTTAGTCGAACTACAAGCTAAGCAACCTTGCTTAAATTTTTTATTTGGGTTCTAATTTAAAAATAAAATCCAATTTTTTTTTAGTTGTTTTGTTATTACACAATTTTAATTACTCAAAAGCTTTAGTCGTTCGTTAACAGCTGTTGCCACGCATTTGCTCTTGAAATAGGAAGTAAAAGTAGCATGGTTTACTATAACTCAAAGAACAGTAGTCCTTTCTAAACACCTTATCATCAAAATTATTAAGTCCATGTGTGGATCGTTACTTTACACTGAAGAACTGAAACATCGTTGTGTGTTTTTTAAATTGAATTTCAGGGCCACCGATAAATCTAGTTATTGAAAATTCTGAAGAACAACTTCCAAGTCTGTCAGATCTTCACGATTTCGAGCCAAAATTGGAATTCGATGATACTGAACTTCTCACACAGTCTCCGATTCCTAGTAAGTAAAACTTTGCATATCGGTAGAAAAATGACGGCATATTTGTATTTTTTCCAGAAGATGTAATGGTGGACGATTTTGTGTTAACAGGTAACAGTCAACATATGATAACAATTACTTTAAGATTAACATATCTTTCTATTACAGCCACAGAAGAGATCGAAGAAGCTGAAATTATAAATCCACTCGAGGACAACGATTTTGAAGATCAACTACGAGAGGTTCCCTGCATGATATAGATTGTTTTTCTGTATACTGACTTCTTCTTTACAGCAATCGGAAAGTTTTACATCGAATAAAACGAAATGTGATTTTCTTGGTACAGATAAACAGGGTCGACACATATTTGGAATTTATGCATCACGTTTTCCTGAAAAGAATCAAATGGAGAAATTTATAAGGTAAATTATATTTCTATCTATGTCTTCATTTAAAAATAATACACTGATTATAGGGAACTTATAAAGGAAATTGAACCGTATGTTGAAAACGACTATATCCTAGTCTATTTCCACCAGGGTCTCAAGGAGGACAACAAACCCTCAGCGCAATTTCTTTGGAATTCTTACAAAGAGCTCGACCGAAATTTCCGGAAGAATTTAAAAAATCTCTATGTTGTCCATCCAACTTGGTTCATTCGAGTAATCTGGAATTTCTTCCGTCCATTCATAAGTGAGAAATTTCGCAGAAAATTAATCTACATTTCGACTCTGGATGAGTTGCGTCAAGCGTTGGGCCTAACAAAGCTTAAATTACCCGATAATATTTGTGAATTTGATGATAAGCTTAATTCGAATCGCCGGACAGTGCCTAGCAGCGTAACAGATGGTTCTATGAGCAGGACTGCACAATTTGGTGTGCCATTGAAGTTTATCACTCAGAACAGTCCATGTTTGAATTCTATTCCGCCGATTGTTCGCAAATGTGTAGATTCACTCTCTATGACAGGTGTAATTGATACTGAGGGAATTTTCCGTCGATCGGGAAACTACGCCGATATAAATGAACTTAAGCAAAGGGTTAATCGCGGTGAGGAGGTTGACTTAAAGGATGTCAATGTGCATGTTGTAGCCGGTCTACTTAAATCCTTCCTAAGAGATCTTAGTGAGCCACTGCTTACGTATGAGCTCTACGAGGACATTACAAGTTTCTTAGGTATGTGGAGCAGTATTATTTTTTTTTTTAATATTTATGATTCGTACTTTTTCGAAGATTGGCCGAAAGAGGAACGATCGAGAAATGTTACACAATTAATAAGGGAGAAGCTTCCGGAAGAGAACTATGAGCTGTTCAAATACTTGGTGGAGTTTTTAGTGAAGGTAAGATAGGATAATTAGTTAAAGTATTTTCTACAATTTCAACTTCAATCTGCGGTCATTCTGAAAACAAAACGGTTTTTTAAGTCTGCAATTGCTTTAAGTTTTATTTTAATATGAATGATAAAAAAATAAGACGGACAATTTTTTTCTACCTTTGAAATTTTACCAGATGTGGTTGATAATTGCATGTATTGCTTGGATAGGGGAGCTATCAATAGCCTTGGTTTTTTTTTAAACATCCACAGCCAGTAAAGACAAATTTTACACGTCAAACAAAAACAGCAACCTACTGCTTACAACTCTTAATTTCAACCGTAGAGCTGTTGCCAAGGAATTCAGTAGTTTAGTTGCGTAAAACCCATGCTTTTTATTTACAGACGTAAATACGAAAGCTGTTCTGTTCAGTAGGGAGTGTTAGTAGCGATAAATTATCTTGTACAATGCTCCTGATTGGCCGAAAAATAAATAAGAGCCAATTATGGAATTAAGTTGATTTACTTCATTCCATTTTGTGTTACCAATTTAAGATAAATAATAGGAGTCAATTATGGAATTAACTTGAATAATTTGGATTCATTTTGTGTCACCAATTTAAGATAATGAATATTCATACGTAAAACAATAGCTTTTTTAAAAAAAATTGACTTTGATTTGCATATTTTCTATATTTGCATTGAGATACACATTAACTATGCGTTATTTTGTTTAAATATTAATTGGAAAGACAATTTTTACGTGTCCATTTTTCAAATCATCGTTGTAACTATGTATATGCAGGCTGTTACTAAAATAGGTGCTGAAGGTAGAAATTAATTAACAAAAAATTAAATAATTTTTATTCTATGTTGTATATTTGAGAAATCTGAAGGTAAAAAGAGTATCGTGACAAAAAACATCTCTTTTTTTGTTGACGATTAAGGGTATAAACATTCAACTGGCGATTGAATGCGTCGGATTGTCCAAATGGCTGCGGATGTTTAAAGAAAACACGGCTGATGTCGAAACTCCAAGTAATGCAATAGCGAAACTCCATTCAATTGCGTGCAGTAGTTCTTACTTTAAGGGGGCGTAGAGCCAATGCAGGGAACTGTAAGACTGTTTCAAAAGAAGTAAGTTTTCAGATGCAATTTTTATCTACACCAGATAGGTAGGTAGGTAGGTTAAGAGGATGACTGCAACCTCACTCGGATCTATTGTATTACCTAGAAAAATATTAAACAAATTATTGCAACTCGTTAATCCATAGCGGGAGCGGCCCTCCGGAACCAGCCCATTTTCATTATGAATTTAAAATTGGTTTTAGTGGCCCAAGAATAGTTTCCCGAAGGTTTGGTATCTGGTTCTGCTGAGACTTGGACATTCGCAAGTACGAAGGCACAACTTCGTTCACTTCAGTGTCACCGCAACCTCTGCATAGGTCTGAGTTGCTGATTTCTTTTCTTCTGAGGTTGGTCACCATTGGGTGGGTTTTGGGCCTGTGAGGACACCGATGAGGAGAGTCAGCTGTGGTCTATTGAGTGCCAAGAACTCTCCTTTTTTCGTTATATCAGGCCCAAAGTTGCCTCGAAACACTTCACGAAGAGAGTGCATGCCAGCTAGAGCTAATTGGATCGTAGGGATGTCGCTTGGTTCTGAGGATGTCCTCGCTAGCTCATCGGGCCTTTCGTTTCCTCGGAAGCCCATATGTTCTTTAAATCAACATAGCGTAATTTGAGTATCTCTTTAGATTCTTTAAGAGGCCTTTTCCCAAACTGTCGAACTCATATTCGAACATACACTTATTTAGTGAACAACCAAATTGGTTTAAACATAAGATAGACAATTTATTTTTCGAAATTGAAATATGTGAAATATTCTATTCAAAATTATTTTTTAGTATTTGACTTATTGGCAAACTGAGTGGTAACAGAAGGGTGTAGTTCATTATTCATTTCTTATTTATATTTGCGTTGCTGGGCAACAATATAAGTAGAGTAGTAGTGTAGAGATCTATAGATAGCTTTCTTTGGTTGTATAGGACGAGTTTTAATTGTGTATGTTATTTTGATTTTGCCTCACAGAAAAATATGAAAAATTCAACTTTTGTATTTTTAGGATAATTTTATATTTTGGGAATCTGGTTCGACCGTTAAACAACTGTAGAATACTACAGTAGAAACGTTTTCTGTTTATAGCGTATTTTCAGGTTTTCAAACAGGTTGAAAATCTAATAAGAAACATTAAATGTTTTTTATTGATATAATAGCAGTTGTAAAAATCGACCCTGCGAAGAGACTCAATAGGTTTTTTCTTGTTCCTTGTTGACGAGGATCGCGGACTTTATTTAGTACAACTATATTTATTTAGTTTTCTTTCCTTTCTTGAACAAAGTGAAATAGGCTTTTAAAAATTATAGTTTTTTAGTCCTCGTCTGTTCGTCGTCTGCTCCTTGCGCACCGTTAGCTCCGAATGAATCTAGGTTTTTAAAATTTTCATTGATATTCAGTCTGACTTACAACGTACCACAGCGGCATGTTTGACATCCAAAACTGCTACTTTAACTGCAGGTCTCGTATAGACTCCAGTTGATGTTCGAATAGTCACTTGACGAACTTGATTGTCTTTGCTGACAAGTGTGTCCAATACTATTCCCTTTGGCCAACTATTTCGAGGTAGATTTGGGTCGATGATGATGACTATATTTCCTTGTTCTATTGGTCGTCCAGGTTGGAACCATTTTGTTCTCCTAGTAAGAGTAGATAGGTATTCTAGAATCCAAAGCTTCCAAAACGAGTCAGCTATTTGTTGAGCTCTGTTTCAACTTTTCCGAAGTATGATGCCTTCGTCGGTCAACTTTCCGATCGGTTTTGATCCATCTGATGAACCCAACAAGAAATGGTTGGGGGTTAGAACTTCATCTTCTTTCGAGTCAAGATGTATATATGTCAAAGGACGAGAGTTCACTATTGCTTCTACCTCCAATAGCGCACTATGTAGTTTTTCCGCAGATATTCTTGATTTCAGTACCTCTGAGAGAACTGTCTTTACGGAGCGAACAAGACGCTCCCAGGACCCTCCCATATGTGGTGACGCCGGTGGGATAAATTTCCATTCTGTTGAGGAGTTTACGAAATGACGTGCGATCTTATCCTGTTTTATCGTTCGGTAGGCTTCTCTCAGTTCCCTGCTAGCACCTCGATGCATGAATCTGTTGAAAGCGAAGCTGCAAGTTCCAAATGACTGGCCCTGGTTGTTAGGCAAGTTATCAAAACGCCCCATCGTTTTTCTTTTCGTCTTCCTATTTTGATTCTCATCGGGCCGAAGTAATCAATTCCTATGTAAGAAAACGGTCGGGTGAAAGAAGCTAGTCGTGATGGTGGTAATGACGACATCTCAGGTGGAATAGGAACCGCGTTGAGGTTTCTGCAGTATTGACAGGATTTTTTCATCATTTTCGCAGCAGTTCTTAATTTCGGGATGTAAAAACGTTGATGCATTTCATTAATGATCGTCTCTTGATTCAAGTGACAATACTTAATGTGATACCATCCAATGAGAAGTGTTGTAATCCTGTTGCCAAATGGAAGTATTATGGGTCTTTTTGTATCCTGAAGAACGGCTGTCGCGGCATCTATTCGTCCTCGGATTCGAAGAATTTGATTCTCATCTAAGTATGGACTAAGGCGATATAGTGCGCTCTGAGGACTTAACGGCTTGTTTTGCTTGAGGCTTAGTATTTCATCCGCATAACAGTCACTTTGCGCTTGGCGGTACAGAAGACGTTCTGATTTTTTATAATCTTCTGATGCCTAATTACCACTCAATCCCGGAAGTTTTTTCAAACGATTTTTTAGGTTGTTTAAATACCTATATACTAGAGCACAGGTGTTGACCATCTTTTTCCAGTCAGAGAATCTTTCAGCCTGTATCATTTTCATATTCGAAATTTTACTTATATGCATGACACTTGTCTTTAGCTCTTCGGTTGTTTCAGTTTCCGGTGGTTGATTGGGCCAATGATATTTAGGAAGATACAGAAATTCGGGTCCTGTGTACCATTGACTTCTTGATTGAAGGTCTGGGGGTGGCTTCCACTTTGTGGCAACATCTGCTGCGTTAAGCTTTGATGGTAGCCATTGTCACTCTTCGATATCTGACGCTTCCAAGATGTCACCAACACGAAATGCAACGTACTGGCGATATTTCCGTTGATCCGACTGTAGACATGCGATTACCACCTTTGAGTCTGTCCAGAAATGTTTTGAAGCTATTTTAAATGTCAGTGAATTTCGAATAGAAGTGGCCAAACGTGTTCCCAGCAATGCAGCTTCTAACTCCATCCTTGGTATTGACAGAATCTTGAGGGGCGCTACCCTGGTCTTGGCTGCGATGAGACTGCATTCAATTTTAGTGTTAGTTTTGATCCGAAGATAGGCTACTGCGGCATAGGCGCTATCGCTAGCGTCTACAAATACATATATTCAGTTGTATGTTGGTTTGTTTTGTTGGGGTATCTTGAACAAAACATCGAGGTATGTGAAGGTTTTATACTTCCGGCAGCAGTTGTAGCCAACGTTTCCACTTCACTCTTTGTTCTTCCTGAATCATGTCATCCCAGTCAATGTTTGATCTCCAGATGTCCTGAAGAATGATCTTGGCATATATTAAAAAATGGGCAAGTAAGCCAAGAGGATCATAGATGGACATCAGTACTCGGAGAACTTCTCTTTTGGTTGGTGTTTTCTGGCCAGTTAGAATTTCCTTGTTTTATCCGTTGAATGCGATGGTGAAAGTAAAGGTGTCACTTTTTGTAGACCACCACATGCCCAGTACTTTTTCAGCCCGTTGTTCAGACACAATACTCAGGTCCTTCGCATGAATTTCTGGGTCGTTAAATTTTTCCAAAAACGTTTTTGAATTAGACAACCAGTTATGCATCTCAAATCCTCCTTGTCTGTGGATATATCGCACTTCATCAGCAAGTTGAATTGCTTCGGCTTCCGTATCCACACTGTCGAGGAGATCATCAACGTAATGGTTGTTGACAATCGCTTCTGCTGCTCTTGGAAATTTATCTTTAAAATTGTTTGCGTTTAAATTTTTGATATACTGGGCACTGCTGGGAGAACATGTGGCTCCGAATGTCATGACGTAACGTAAGTATCCGGCTCTTCATCGTTGTCATTTGTTCGCCACAAGAAACGCTGCGAATGCTGGTCTTCTTCTCTGATCATACACTGATGAAACATCTCTCTGATATCTCCACAGACACCAACAAGTCTTTGTCGAAATCGCAGAATAAAAACCAATGATGACAGCTGGTCAGGACCTTTCATTGAGTGATACACCATTCACTTTCGCTGCAGCATCCCACACGATGCGGATTTTCCAAGGCTTATTGGGATTTGATACAGGGAAGATAGGAAGGTACCATTTTCGAGTGTGTAGTACACTTAATTCATTGCCACTTAATCTTCTGATGTATTTCTTATCGATATGGTCTGATATTCGTTGCTGCATAAATTTTCTTGAATCTGGATCTCTAGGTAGCTTTTTTTCTAAACAGAGAAGTCGTCTTGTAGCCATCGCACTGCTGTCCGGGAGATTAATTGAGGGGTACTTCCACAACAATCCTGTTTCGTAGCGACATCCTTTACGCTGTGTTGTTGCTTGAAGGATTTCCATTGCTTGCTGCTCATCTCTGGAGATATTCATGTTCCCTGACTTTTCGATGCCCATATTTTCTATCGTGAAGTAGCTCTTGACCAGTTGATGTAAAGTTTGACCGTTTTCTTGTGCACACTCACATAAGTGGAGATGGTACTGATTTGCTACGTTTACAAACAATTCTTCTCTGCAGGGCCCATAGATCATCCAACCAAGTCTTGTTTTCGAAGCAATGGGTTCATCTCTCCTTCCCTCTTTTGACTTGAGCGGTAATGCTAGACACCAGTTGTTTAGTCCAATAAGAATTCTTGGGTTCCCTTTGTTGTACGAGCTTACAGGAATGCCTTTCAGGTGATGGAATCTTCTTGACAGATTTTCAGCGTCGATGTTTTGAATTGGTAAACTTAGGTGTGCACATTTAAGATCGTAAATTGCCGACTTTGTTTCTCAATTCCAGAAATTTGCAATGTCACCTTTCTAGATTCCTTTTCTTGTCGCTCTGTGTTCCCAGTCCACTTAAGACAGATGGGCTGCGGCTTGCCAGTAAGCTGCAGCTGTTCAGCGATGCTCTCATCCATCAATGTTAGAGAGGAACCCTCGTCAAGGAATGCAAATGTTTGAATTTTTAAATTTCCGATTTGGAGCACAACCGGTATTACACGAAAGAGAACATACGAGTTACTATCTTGCCTTGAGTGCTGATTCACTATCGAAGCTCTGGATAATTGGTTAGAGATGACTCGGTCCTCTGTGTTGGCATTGTGCAACAATGGATGGTGTCTTCGATTACAATTATTAACACGACAGGTCTCAGTGGAATTGCATGTGTTTCGTCCATGAAAACGTAAGCATGTGCGGCACAAGTTGTTCCTTGTCACTTCTAGCCATCGTTGTGGGCGGGGTAATTCTTTAAACTTCCTCCAGTGTTTGACTTCGCTGCAGTCTTTGTGGCAGATGGGACATCGTTTTCCTCTTTCCTGTTGTGCTGCTCCCGAGTGCTCGGTATGAATGTTTACCATGCTTCGATTTCTTGAATTCATCTTGGTGTCTACAGGTGGCGGGGTGACTTCGCTAGCATCTTTTCCTATTTGCGCTATCCAATCACTGAATGATGAGATTGTTGGTGATGGCACGTTGTTTTTATACCTCACCCAATCAAGTTTCATTTGTGATGGCAACTTAGAAACAAGTTCTTTTAGCAGGCTAGGATTTCGAAGATGATCGTGTAGTCCAGAGCTCACCATCAAGGCAGTTACATTTTGAACCGACACTGTGCGAAGTGAACGATTGTTTCCAAGTTCTCAATCTTCGGAGGCTGTTCGTACTTTATTCGATCAATGAGATCATCTATTAACAGATCCGGACGTCCATAAATTTGTCGCAGAGCTTCAATGGCACCTGGTACGCCAGCTGGATTATTCAACCTATATCTTACTATGTCCAGCGCAGGTCCTCTGAGACATCTTTGCAGTCGGTCCATGTTTTCTCCGTTTGAGTACCCACAAATGTCGGTGGTACTTTCATATGTTCCTATAAAACTCGGCCACTCCTCCAGTCTTCCACTAAATGCGCGAAGATCTTTCGACATAACCTGTCTAGCAGCGATCTGGTCAGAACTGAGTCGACGTGGAGCAGTAGTATTGTAAGCAGAAGGCTGAGTTTTGCAGTTCGTAGCATTTGTTGGTGTTGGTTCAAGTTCTTGGTGCTGATGATAGATGCCGGTGTTGGAAGGCATTATTGTGGTTGGATCTTGAAATCGCTGCGGTCGATGAGCAGGAATCAATCCAACGACATCATTGATGACTCCAGATGGCTGCAGTATACCCTTTTGTGTCGGTGGCGGACAGCGTCGGTCAGCATGATTGTGCTTCTCTGTTTCTGTCTGGTCCTGGGACGTTTGTTGGGTTTCTGCTGGTTCATCAGTTCGTGGATCTACGACTTTCGCATTCAACCATGTATGAATGCGTGTATTAGTCTCCTCTTCTAAATTTGTTGTTTCGTCGTCATCAAGCTGTTGTAGCAATTGGTACTTTCTCTTGATGTATTCTTCATTGAGTTTTCGCTCTTCGTCCAGGCGTTGCAAGTCGAGTTGAATCCGTTTTGTCCTCGAGCGTCTGGAAGTACTGGACGCCAAAGATTTGTTTCTTGAATTGGAAATTAAAGCTTTTTCTCCTTCTTGACATACTTCACAACTCCAATTTATAATATTTGCGACATCGTTGGTGACTTACACGCAATGGTAGTAATACCATTTATCACATTTGTCACATTGGACCATGCCGGATGTATCCAGCTCTAGGCATTTTCCACAAGAGTTGCTTCTTTTCTGCGACGTAGTATTCTTCTTTGGCGAATGCAACATCTTTGTTTTGTTTGAAATTTAAATTGTTATAATTTTTAAAAGATTTGTTGACGAGGATCGCGGACTTTATTTAGTACAACTATATTTATTTAGTTTTCTTTCCTTTATTGAACAAAGTGAAATAGGCTTTTAAAAATTATAGTTTTTTGTCCTCGTCTCTTCGTCGTCTGCTCCTTGCGCACCGTTAGCTCCGAATGAATCTAGGTTTTTAATATTTTCATTGTCGTTAAATTGTGAGTCGTTAAGTTTGTATGTCGTTAATTTATGTGCTGCCAAGTTAAGAAATTTATTGTTTGAGGCGCCGCTAACATTCCTTATATCAATTTACCTTTCTACCTTTTATAAGAGAATTTATTTATTATTGATAAGCCATTTTCTGTAAAGTACGTGCTAAGAAAAAACAATTTAAAGACGTAACAAAATTTTTTTAAAAAAAAACTTTACTTGATTTGATGAAAAGTGAAACATAAAGAAAATATTATATGCATATGTACATATGTACTAAAGTAAGGCGTATATGAAAGCTATAAAAGTATAGTTCAAATACACACAAGACTTTCTTTATAGAGGACCTCGCTGTTTCACACTACGGAGAAAGAGGTTCCATGTTCCATAACACCTAGAAAACACCTTTTCCGAAATTCTCAAAAACAGCCGAGACTAAAGCCAAGATTAAAGATTAGCCTTCCGATACTACATAAATCATAGGCCCTTTTGATTCGTTTAAATAATACAATACGTACAACACAAATAGTTATGAGAAGCTAAGGCCTGGGTCCCATAGACATTTAAATCACCAAGTAAGGGCATACTGGTAGAAAACGTCGTTTGGTTAACATCGAAATAAATTCAATGGTTTTCCGATATAATTTCTCAACCAATATCTCAATCAGATCTTAATGAAATTACCTGTCTAAAGTTTCTCTGTTACCTACATCCATAAAGCTATATGTACATATCTACATATGTATGCCAATATGCACATTAAATATGCTCATGCAATATGCTTTCCGATCGCTTTACAATTTCGTGGATTGTTTAGAGTTAAATATTTAAGTACATAGTACACAGTTACATTATGGATGGAATGTACAAATAAATCCATCTTGTACATTATGATAATGAATAGGGAAGTATTGAGGTCTTATTGTCTGATCTTTAAATCAAAAATACACTTCTCGCCAAAATACCCTCAAGTTTGTCAACTCTTTCACTGAAATATAACATGAAATCTAAAATTCATAAGAAAAAAAAACTTTTCACGAGAGTTCAATTATTTTTTGAATAAATACACATACATATATCAAAACATAATACTTACTTTCACACCAAACAACAAAGTATAGCAATTTGAAATACATTCACATCATGGCACACCGACATAGTACTCATATTTGTCACAATCAAAATATTTTCGAAATCGAAAATAATATTTTTCTGGAATAAGCGCCCTTAGTGATAAAAATTTAAATCAAAAACTGAAATGTTCTAAATGTGCTAAAAATTGAAATTTACGTTAAAAAAGAGTGTTATAAAATGCAGTGGTTATCATTAACTACGGAGTGAATGCTGTGTTTTTCTCCTTTATCAGATACATGAAATGTGCTTTTAACATGTAACCGAAAATTTAGTTTAAAAATATTGAAATCATTACACGAAAATCATGGCTTAATTTGACAAATTTTATCAATTTTCAAGCACTAATATGTACGAAATATTACATATATTCTAATATCTCGAAAAAGAAGAAAAATTTGAAAATTCTGTTCTGTCTGTTGGAGATCTATTCATTAGGTTTCCAAAGAGTCTAATTTCATATTACACCAACGATGTTTTCTTATAGCAAAATGGGAACCCGATTATGACTTTTGTGCAAAAAGCGAAATATTCAAATATTACGGGAACAAAAACCTTATTCAAAAATTTGCTCTACCACATTGCAGATAAAACTCTATTCTTTAAAATGTGATAACTACCATTCAAATCGGTTCAGAATTCGCCGAATGGCATGGGAAACCGATTGCTCATTTTTCGCTTTTTTCTTGTTTTTTGGGTAGAGGTCCTCTTAACCAGTTTTGAATTTGTTGTAATGGAAATGGTGGTT
The DNA here is from genome assembly GCA_963583995.1 of Xylota segnis. NCBI lineage: Eukaryota > Metazoa > Arthropoda > Insecta > Diptera > Syrphidae > Xylota > Xylota segnis. The sequence continues at coordinate 27,452,483 of OY757238.1, forward strand.
TTAATGGCTGCTCGTTATGCTCATTATTTGTGAAGGCTGCTGGAGGCCTCGGTGATACGATATATTTCTGCCTGGAATACCCCCCTGTGGTTGGGTGGAAGTCTTATGGACCGGCCAATTTTTGATTCCTTTGAGAAGATTCCTAAGCCTGTCCCTTCATCCGTTTTTGACCCGTCCGTGAAGATGGATATACAGGAAGGGTTGATGACCTCACAATTTGTCCAGTTCTCTCTAGAGAAAAAGTTGGAGTTGAAGAAAACTTGGTAGACATCTAATTAAGAGAGGAGGAAATCGGAAGACGCGGTCACGTAATGGTGGTATAAATGGTATGGTAGAAATCATTTAAAAAAAACTTAGCTGGTTGAAGTGTCACAGTAGCCTGTGAGGATAGATGAAAAAAATATAGAGAAACTCAAATAATTTAGCCCGAATACCTGAATGTTTATTTTAATTTTGAAATTGTGAGAATTATTTTGTAATGTACGTGGATTGGTTTTTATCAATTTTTTTTCTTTTTTTTCCATTTTTTTTCTTTTATAAAGGTAATGGACTGTGAGGATCTCAACAAAATGACATCTTCAAATCTGGCAATAGTATTTGGACCCAATCTTATTTGGTCACGACATGCACAAATGTCTTTGGATGAAATAAATCCAATCAATGCATTCATAGACTTTGTTCTACAAAATCACAAAGACATCTATTTGGTCGATATAAACAAAAAACCCTCACCTATAGATTAACCGAGGCTTTTATAATTACTTTACAGGGCGTTCTTTTTTATAATTTCATTAGTATTCAACTCCATTCTAATATTTTTTATTTATATAATTCTTTTGTTGTCTCTTTTTTCCTTTTAATTACCAAAGAGAAATATTTTACAATATTTTTGCACATTTTTTTCTATTTAAAAACAATATTTTGTTTTTTTTTAATTCGTTATTGGTTGTAACTCAAATTTTACATGTAAAAAAAAAACATTTTGCACACAAAAATCTAAACAACTCTTCACTGGGATTACATTTTAAATCGTACAGAGAAATGAAGTATAAATAGTAATAAAAATAAACTAATTAAAATAGTCCTTTTGATACATCACTAAAACACATCTACATGCAAGAATCGTCTGCTGAAGGTGGAGGGGAAGACAACATGTAGATGAATAAAACTTTTTACTTACAATATACTGTTAAAAAATACCGATTTTTATGAAAATATATATAAGTATATATTTTATTAAACTTTAACACATGCTGAAAGCACAAAGTTTTATTAAATAATTTAAAGTAATGTTACTAATTTAAGTAATGTCTTCTGAATATGTTTTTATACACACATGAACGGTAATTTGATATCAAGAAAGAATAATTTCCTAAAAAGTAGATTATAACATGTAAAAATATCCAAAATAAAATATTTGTTATTAATAGAAGCAATGAAGTTTCTTTTGCTGTTTATTCAGTTCATTTTATAATTCACATGCGTCCAAGGATTTTGGACGGCCTTATAGTGAATGCAAGTACATAGCACGATTTTGAAGAAAGTATAATTTACCTTTGGTTTAGAGTCGGTCTGGTAAACAGAGGAATGGACTCCATTTTGAAAACCCAAATACAAATACATACTTTTAAGCAGCTTTATGAAAACTGGATGAAAATGAAAATTGTATGTGTCTTTCTCAATTCACTACAGGGTAAGTAAACTCTGATGCTCATTTTTTAACGAACTGTAAGCGAAAATTTTATAATCTTAAAATTTGATGATGCGCAAATTCAGGAGTGGAATCCTCTAAGACGATAGTTGATTGTTGACGACGTTGACGATCACAATCATTCCTTTTGCTCTCTCTAAGATGATCATCAGATCATGCATCACAACGCGTACGAGTCTCGAATTTTTTGCATTATTACGAAGTCTGTGGTAGTCACTCTGCTTTGTATGATTATTAGTGAAGAAGTGGTATTTGCAAAGTGATCCGAAAATAATTACCTCCTTGCAATTATTTTATACCGCAAATGCGTTATATAATAATTATATATATGTATATAATTCTTATCGATCGTTTTACGGAGTGTTAAGAAAGTGAGATCAGCTATAATCGTGGAGGATTCCATTCCATTAAACACGGAATCTCTGGAGAAAACTAGCGAAACCTTGTGACAATTAGATGTATGAATATATACGATACAACTTGATAAAACAAATATTCGGAATGTTCACCTGTACCTACTTATGTATATGTATTTCAGTCGACTCTTCCTCGATTCTTTAAGATATCACCTGGCTCTAACTGAAACAAATAAAATAGATTTCAAAAAAAAAACTTAGAAAAATCAATAACAGATCGAAAGAGTATTGCAGGTTATCTTAAAATTCTGTACCATTAGCAAATTATAGACTGCGATTCCCTTTGCTTGAAAGTTAAATTACCTTAATGTCATCCCTTTCAGCTCTTCTCTAATTTTCTTTTAATATATATAAAGAACTATACCCATCGCTAAAGCGGTAGGTGTGTATTGGTAATGTTGCGATCGACGTATGGCACTCCTCCAGTACTCTAGATGTCCGAACATTCCAACCGGTCAATAAAGAGTGAGACCATTACCTAGTTGCAATTTACGGATATCTTAAACGCAACAACAACGGAGTAATATTGTGAGAACCAAGAACCCAGGGGTAGTGAACCTACCTTCGTAGTTAGAAATAGGCAAGAAGTAATAGATATAACCCTAGCAAGTAATTCGAGTTCTCTCTTAATTGAGAATTGGAAAGTTCTGGAGATGGAATCATTCTCTGATCACAAGATTATTGAATATGTCCTTCGGTCCTCCTGTGACTCTTATAAACCATATAGGAATCCCAGGAGAACCAACTGGGACGTCTTCAATAAAATAGTGAGTAAAAGTCGACGACGCCTTCAAGAATGTAACTTGCAGTGTCCTTCCGACATAGATGAGAAAACCGTGGAAGTCGCTAATGTCTTCAAAGAGGCTTTTAATAAAGCTTGTCCGGTGACCAAAGGGAAGTGTAAGACATCGCCTCCATGGTGGAACAAAGAGCTGGCAGACATCAGGAGAGCCACTAGGAGTCTCCTCAATGCTGCCAAAAGAACAAACTCAGATGCGGACTGGGGTCGATATAAAGACAGTCAGAGAAGGTTCAAAAGCGAGACGCAAAAAGCAAATCGTCGGTCTTGGTCTGTCGATAGCTCAGTAAGAAATATTAACACCGAATATGAGTTACCAGCTGAATTGATCTCAGAGGAGAGAATCGAATGGGCAATAGGCTCGTTCTCACCTTATAAATCACCAGTGCTGGACGAAATCATACCGATCATGCTTCAGAGCACCTCAAGTACGGTTATTCCGGTACTCAGAGAACTATTTATCAGTGGTCTCAAACACAGACATATCCCTAGAACATGGAGAGAGGTCAAGGTGGTGTTCATTCCCAAGGCTGGAAAGCCAAGCCACACCACCGCCAAAGATTTCAGACCTATTAGCCTAACCTCCTTCATTCTGAAGACATTAGAAAGGTTAGCCGATATCTACATTCGCAGCAGACTTCGTCCCGAGGTCATGTCCACAGCCCAACACGCTTACACCAAAGGAAAAAGTGTGGAAACGGCGCTACACTGCATTGTCGGCTCTATCGAGAAGTCCTTAAAAGACAAGGAATTCACTCTCGTCGCATTCTTGGACATTGAAGGTGCTATTAACAATGTCAAAACGGATGCGGTTCGAAGAACCCTGTTAAATCACAAGATTCACGATTCACTTACCAACTGGATTGTTGCAATTCTTGAGGAAAGACATATTATCGCAGAACACGAGGGTACAAAGATGGAAGCATTCGCCTCCAGAGGTACCCCTCAAGGCGGAGTAATCTCCCCGCTACTATGGCTCATTGTACTAAATGAGGTGCTGCTACAACTCAGGCACAGTGGTGTTAAGGCCATTGCATATGCGGACGACATAGTACTGCTGGCCACAGGTAGATTTCTACCTACCCTTAGCGAAATATTGGAGAACGCGCTTAAGATCCTAGTCACCTGGGCTGAGAAATGTGGACTAGCGGTCAATTCTCATAAGACCGAGCTGGTATTATTCACCAACAAAAAGAAAATTCCTGAGTTCACATTACCGTCCATTGGGGATACTCCCCTCAAAATCTCGGATGGCGCTAGATACCTAGAACTCGTTCTTGATAAAAAAAAATGAACTGGAGACCTAATATCAATGAAAGAATTAAGAAAGCAACTATAGCCTTCTATACTTGTATAGTAGAATATTTGGAAAGAATTGGGGTCCAAAACCTAAAATTATTCTATGGATGTATACGGCGATAGTAAGACCTATTCTGACGTATGGTTGTCTTGTATGGTGGCCGTCCGCCAGCAAGTCCACCAACTTAGCGGCCCTCACGAGGATCCAGAGATTGGCCTGCATTGGCACCACAAGTGCCATGAGAACAACACCTACTGCAGGACTAGAGGCTATCCTCAATCTTCTACCGCTGGACATTTTCGTTAAAACCTCGGCAGCTATAAGTTCCCTAAGAATAAGTCAGTCTGATAGCTGGAATCATAATGCAACAGGTCATTCCATGATCCTGGAGAAATATCTAGGAAAAGTCTATACTACGGATTACCTAACTCCGTCCCTAGATTTTCATAGACCGTTTACTAGCTCGTTCCCAAGCAGGGAAGAATGGAAGGATGGCCAGCCTGCCAACACACGTTCCATCTCTATCTATACAGATGGATGTAGGCGTAGGGTCTGGCATTTTTTCTGAACCGCTGGGGATATCTAGATCAGTCCGCCTCCCGAACCATAGCAGTGTTTTCCAAGCGGAGGTCCTGGCAGTGACAATAGCTGCCCGTGAGACTGCGATGAAGGCAGTACCACCGGAAGGTATCACCTTTTTCATCGACAGCCAGGCGGCAATAAAAGCGATTACTGCTACTGAAATAAAATCCAAGCTTGTGAAGTGCTGTCGCGAAGAACTCAGGGTTCTTGGAACACAGCACAAGATTACGCTCTGCTGGGTCCCTGGGCACGAAGGTATTCCAGGCAATGAGAAGGCAGACGAACTGGCAAGAAGAGGCTCTGAATCTACGTCGCAACAGGTAGACACCTCGGTGTTCATCCCGCCTTGCACATTGAAGCAAAAGGCATGGATCTTGGCCAGAAGTGAGGCCAATAGTAGATGGTCCTCCCTGGACGCCTGTTTGGTCACCAGAAGCCTACAAGCCTAGAAGAGTAGGACCGACCGAATTATGCTAAAGGATAGGAAGTCTCTTTCCGTCCTTATAGGAATTATTACGGGGCATAACTCTCTTCGGTACCACATGAGAAAGTTAAGACTCACGGATGAAGATCTATGTCGGGGATGTGGAGACGAGGAAGCTAATGAGGATACAACCCACTTTCTTTGTCACTGCCCTGGGCTTATCCACCTTAGATTCAAATTTCTAGGGCTACACTTTTTCCGTGACCTCGAAGAATTAGCGAACAGACCAATAAATGAAATTTTTAGGTTCATCAAATCAACGGAATGGTTTGGTGATCCACAAGATACAAATCAGTACTAGGGTTTACCAATGGGCAAGGGACTTTTTCCCCTTTGGGTATCACAATGGGTCTGTATTGACCTGAGTGTGGCGACGTGTTCTAGTCGCCGGCCCACTTACCTAACCTAACCTAAGCGGACCTGCTTAGAAGGACGAGAGGGTCTCGGCCTTCGAAAAAAAGTGGGGGAAGAACATCGGTTTCTCCGGGGGAAAAATAAGACCATGAGAAGCGTAAGATCGAAGAAATAGAGAAGTGCTACTCGAACAAGACCCGAACAGTGACCTGTAGAGATGAACAAGGAACCTCGTAGTTGAGTCATAGTCGGTGTTAATGATATAGGGGAACCACTTCAGCAGACTGGTAAACGGCGACGATTATCCGAATTCCGGTGTCACGCAGAACGAATCATTCAACTGTAGCGCCACCTACGTAAATAGGTATGTAGATGTACATGTATATCGCCTCAGTATTTATGAACACACCCATGTTCACAAAATTATTCCCACAAGACTTTTTACAAGGAAATAAACAGAATTAAACCACTATCTTTGATGAAAATTAAAAATATAATACTTCAAAAACAATTTTGACTTCATTACTAATAGATATAGAGAAAATCAAAGCAAAATATTTAATTCATAAAATTAAAAAAGCTAACAAAAAAAACGAACTTTAAGAAAAAGTAACACAAAATTATTCGCACAAAACCAAATAGAAAAAGAAAAAAAATTCAATAGATGGGCAGCATATTAATAATTTGTTGCGCCACCTTTAGCCTTAATTACGGCTTGTAAGCGTTTTGGCATACTGTCCACAAGTTTTTTTTGTGAAATCTGGGCTTATAGGCTCCCATTCCTGCTACAGGGCTTCTTTTTTTTGCTGCCGATCACCCGATTTCTAATATTTCTCTCAAGCTGGGCGCAAAGGTGTTCGATGAGATTGATGTCAGGTGATTGTGAGAGCGTTTTCAGTTGCGAAGGTGTATTGAAAAGCAGCCATATTTAAACGTTATGGGCTGTATGTTTCGGGTCATTGTCTTGTTGGAAGATGTAATCTGATCCTAAACCCAATTGTGTGGCGCTTTGTTGGGGATTTCTTTTCAGGATATTGAGGTATAAATATTGATCCATTTTATAGTCAATGAACTCCATTTGATTTGACGACTTTGCTTGATTTTTTTGACATGCTTCTCTTTTGCTGCTGATATTTTTTTCGTCCTCTACCTCCCTTATTTTCTAAATTTCCCTCATTCCTAAATTTGTAGAAAATATCCCTAATCACGATGTAAGATCTTTCCACTAGTTCCCCGGTCTCCCGGTATGTCTTACCTTGACAAACTAACCTAAGGATAAGCTTTCGTTCTTTCAAAGATGAAACTTTGAAATAAAACTAGTAAAAATGCTTCATATTTGGCTATGAAGTAGTAGTAGTAGTGCGAATAATTTTGTGAACATGTGTATACTTGTATGTATGTACATAAAAATTGAAATAATAAACAGGCAACTGCTTTTTCATTATTTATTTTTAACATAAGAAAAAGGAAAATTTATCGTGATACTTTGTTAAAATAAGCATAATTTGGGGAATATTCTATTATTACGTTTTAAACTGTAATATTTTTCAGCTTGCGATTAAGGTCTTCAAACTTCAAGATCTTTCTAATAAAGAAGTCCCCATATCGATGAGAAACTTTAGTATCAGCAATATGAATCATGTCGTTATCAATGTAAAAGTCCAACTGTAATTAAAATGTTTTTAAAATTAAATATAAAAGGTTAAAGTGAATCTCTTACTTCAGATCCAGACTGGAACTGTCCTTCTAAACCACTTGATCCTTTTGTCCAAACTAAATTCTTCATTTTGTGTTTGAAGCACAGAAGACGAATAAGTAAGGTCCTTATTTCATCATCGCTTTTTGCATCGATAAATGACGCCAACTTTTCCAACGGCAGGGTGGTATATAATTTTAGATAAGACCTAGTTGTTGGGACGTCTTTCTGCTGACGCACTTCATCCATGAAGACCTGCAATTGATGTTCCATTGGATCCTTGACGTAATCCTCCATGGGGGCATCAGCAGACGGAGGACATGGACTAACAAATCGTGGACAAGCGAAGAGGAAGAACATTTTGAAGGCCTCTAAGTCGCCACACTGCATCTTGTACATATTATCTTGATAGTTCTTTTCCCTTAGAACCTGCTGTATGGACTCATCGATACATTGTGGGTGTAAAACTAAGCAAATAGCTAGAAGATGGTACATCTGCTCAGCTTGTTTGTTAATTTGATCATTCTGATATGAGCGAGTGCTGTACAGCTGCTTAGTACGCTGGATGTACAAGAGGATCTCGGAGAAAGTGCGTATGGCATCAGCGTAACGACGCATCATCATATAGGCAAACCCTACATAATAGGATGTTGAAATTTGGCACGCTGGGATGTGCGAATACTGCGACTTCTTATGAATTTCAATTGGCTCCAGTACTTTTATCGCCTGGTAATAATCTCCTAGCAAGGAATGAACCCGGAGGAGTCCTACTAGGGAGAAATATCCTAACATTTTGTAGAAGGAATGTTCACCAAAGACTCCAGCAACAGCTTGGGGATCGTTGCCTTGTGAAATTGCTTGCAATTGCTTCTTGATATTCGAAATGTCGACCAGAGAATGAAGCACGTTTAGTATACACAAGATACTCCAAACATTGTTGTGCTGAGCGCACAATTGTTGGATTTCTTCTTGACTTTTATCAGTAAGACGTGCTCTGAAACAAAACGAAACAAGTTATACTTAACCTACACTGGGACTTAGTTTCTAGTTTACCTGTATTGCGCGAAATTCTGGAACTGATAAACAAATTCATCGACCAACTCCCACAACCAAATGTCAGGCAGCTCTAGCAAAACTGGAGTCGACGACGAAATAATTAAATTAAAGAAATCGCAATAGTTAAAAAATGAATGGATGCGTTGTTCCATTTTTGGTCCGCCTGGTAATCGCGCATGGATATGGCGATAGTACAGCTCTTTGTAAAGAATAAGAAACACTTTGTCGTGTTCTACCAAAGCTGCAACTTCTTGCTCATCAGGCCACGCACACTTATCGAAATGATGATCACTGATTTGCGGGAAAGTATTCTCATACATATTCTGTATATCGAAGAGTACTCCCTCTTTGATGGACGCGCAAAAATTCATCAGGAAATATTTTACATTTTCCGGCATCTGCTTAGAGTAATAATTTCTTTCGTACTCCATGTCCAATTGAGGATCACCGGTGTGACCGTAGTCATCATAAATATCCTGGGAATTGTGAAAAAAATGCAAGTTTGGTAAATTGACAATTATTAATTCACAGACACTCAAATGTTTGGTTATGTTGCATGCAGTTTTCGTTTACGATTTTTGTTGGCATTATTTTAAAGAATATTAGAAGCCTTGTGTTTTTATTTACCTGATTGCCATAATCGTCACCACCGTACATGATTTTTTATAAATAAATTATTATTTTTCTGGATAAAAAGAAAAATTGCCAGCAAGTTGACAGAAACACGCCAGCAACCGAGTACTTTAAGAAATAAAGAGAGAGATGGCAGAAAAGTGGATGAATGAGATAAATATAGTTCATTAGTAGCGTTCATTTAAAAAATAAATTGATGATTGCGAAAGAATAAAGTATTAAAGTGTGAAATGTTACACTAATTATATGAGAAGAAATTCCCTGAAATTTTTCTTCAAATTACTGGCACAAGATTGCGATAGCTGAGTGTGTTTTGCGATTCCGGAATGTGCAGACTAGATTTTCAAACTAATAGAAAATGTAAAAGTCTTTTCTACTCAAAATATTCAGTAATTTATCTAAGCAAAATTTAAATTAAATATGATTCGTAATCAAAATATCCAACAGTAATTATGGCATGAATTTGTGTATAAATATTAAAATAATAAATTGTAGGTAGTTGTCTAGAAGAGTTCGGAAACTCTTATTATTCACCCCATTTCATCTAACGCTTACTACTATCTAAAAGAAATGTAACTAAATGATTTAGAAAAGTGACATTTAGAAAAGCTAACGAGTAGAGATTTTATTTTAAAGGGAACACAGATCTTACGGTTATTACTTACTTATTTACTAATATCCTTCAACTGTTTCTTCATAATTCGTTAAAAAGGAAACTTATTATTCGTGACATTAGGTGGGTATTCGGAAGGCCGTACGGGATTACGCAAAAGAATAGCATCGAGGCTAAGCAATAAAAAAAATATAAATACTTGGTGCAACAGGTCGATTAGACTCAGGGCTTCTCACAACCATTCGTGTTATATTCTTTACACGAATAGGTGAGACTATTTAAGAAATTTTTCATGACACTTATACCCTCTTATGTTTTTTAAACGCTCACAAGAGGTGGGGCCCCGGAAATCTTTTAGGTGTTTTGGCTTGGATTCGAACCTCGAACCCCTTGTTCCGTAGTGCAATCCACTGTCCACTTGAGTCACGGCGCCCATAGACTTTGCATAAGGCTAGATAAATTGCGTGTTTAAGCGCTTAGCCAAATTGTGTAATTGGGTTTTTTGGTTATACAAACAAATATGTACCCTATCTGCAAATGTATTGAAACTGCCAAAATCGACAAATATGTTTTTTTTTGTAGGGACTAGGCAACACTGCAATTACCAGGAAATGACAGTTCTTTATTTTTTTATTTTTTTGGCCCGGAGGAACAAGTTACAAAGGTAATAGACCCTAATTAATTATAAAATCATAACATATCATATAAGTCTCACTTTACTACATATAGGACAAAATAACAATCTGCTCTTACTCGAATGGATTAGCTGAATCATTCAAACTAGAATTCACTTGTTACACTTAGGTGTCATCGCGACCTTTGACACGACTAGTTAATCAGAAGAAAAGTGAAAATATTTAAATTAAAATTCAGCTTTCTACCAGTCAGCAAATTGCCTAAGCAATGGCGACGAAAAGACGACCTATACGACCAGTGAATACCAATATGAACTTTCGGCCAGGAGGGCCTGATATATCGCGATCAGAAGCAAGAGGTACCCGACCAACCGCACAGCCCACAACGATCAAAGAAATCCTAATTACCACGATAATGTATGTGTGCAAGAAGACAATTTTCTTTGACACAAATCTGAAAGTAGCTCTCTATCTAGGGAGTCTGTTTCTAGTCTCACTGATTGGCGATTTTATACCATACCCGAAAACATACTTCTCCCGATCGGATAATCTCTTTAATGTGTATTTCGTAAAAATCGGATGGGGTTGGACCTTGCTCTTTAGCTTACCGTTTTTGGTCATGACATCGATAGTGCTGTGCTGTGGTGATAAAAAGAAGATGCTAACAAATCATTTGCCTCGGATTGGAGTTGCAACATTCTTTTGGTTCTTCTGGACGAAATTGTTCAACGTGGTTGAGACGTCATATGGCAGGTGCACCGTCAAGGCATTTGACAGTAAGTCAAGCTGCTTGCGGGCTGGACATTTGTGGAATGGATTCGACATATCCGGGCATGCTTTTATACTAATCCATTCTAGTTTAGTCTTAATCGAAGAAGCCAGACCTATTGTTAGGTGGGAATCGATAAAAGAACACCTGCGGAATGAAATGCACAACCGAAGCGTATCGGAGCGATCTAGCACAAATCCCCTACGAAACTTGACTGACGAACAAGTTAAAGTGCTCAACGGGTTATATGAACGATTGACGCCAGCAATTCGCACTTTGTTCATCGGAATAGCAGCACTACAGTTGTTATGGGACGTGATGTTAGTAGGAACTATGCTTTACTACCATAAGATGATTGAGAAGTTTGTTAGTGGAATTATTGCAATCTTGACATGGTATTTTACATATCGCTTTTGGTATCCGTCACGGGTCCTGCCCGATCCACCCGGCAGTGGTTGCTTTTTCTATCAACGCGAACGAGCCGATACTTTTGTGTACAAACGTACTCCTAGTCTGATACCAATAACGCCCACACAGCGTACTACTACGACGGTTGGTCAAGTGCCTATGTTTATGGGTTTGCCAATTTATACAAGTGCGCGTTCAACACAGGCTCCTCCCAGCACTAGCACTCCTAGTTCTTCGAATTTGTCAACAGAATTTATTTCTTAAGGAAATCCTTTCTGCAATATACTGATTTTGATAATCACACCGGTGTTCTTATGTTTCTATTTTTTGGGTGAAATATTTGTTGTTATAATTTGTTAAAATTATTTTTTTCCTTTCTATTGTCATTTATGCATCTTCATTTATTTATGCTTGTTGCAATCCATATCCATTTACTAGTTCAGTACGGCTTTACAGTGGTGTGCAATAAATCCTTTTTGTTAACGTTTATTGTATCGTTTTTGTTTTTATTCTATGTTGCAGTATTTGTGTTCCTTTTGTTGTTGCATATAATTATTTATATATTATCTAAGACATAAGATAAGTAGATTTTTATTATAAAATATATGTAAGTAAGTACGCACATAATAATATAAGATTATGTAAGTATAATATCTCGTGGGTGGTCGAATAAATAAATCAATATTTTTAATTTGGGAAATTTGTAGATAAGAAATATAGTAAAAAATATTTATGGAATTCCAAATAGATAAGTAAAGTCTTGAAATAAGACACGAATTGATAGCTTTCTAAATTTGTATCATAAAAAAGTCCTTTGTGTTTGGAGTTTTACATTGATTCCAAGCAGATACATACATATATACATACAATATTTCGAAAAGAAATCCCCAAGTGCATAGAAATGTCAAAGTGCATAGGTTTACCAAAGGGAAATTGGTAGAAAAAAACCCAGATTACAAAGAATACAGAACCTACCGGTGAATAAACTGCTTCTAATCTAATATGCATATGTACATGTACATATGTATGCACATACATACATACATACATACATATGTATATATATATATTGCTTCAACGGGCTGACCATAAATGGAAACATATATCCTTCTATACAAATAAAAATAACAAAAGGGGTAATCAGATGGAATGGGAGTTATAAAGAAAGTTTCCCTGGACTGAAGATTATCTCCTCTATCTCAACCGTATGGAGACCTGTTACCTGCATATTTTGGAAGGGGTTTAAATACCTTAAGAGGATAACAATTTTCAATTTATTTTATATGCTGCATCAATTTTTTGTGTTAATATCGTCGTTCATTAACCCGTGTTATTTAGGGATATTGTTTTCATCAAAAATGCTTCTTTATTATATAAAACCTATATATGTATATACATATATACGCGATATGTACATATGTATGTATATGTATAAGTTATAAATTTAAGAATTTTAATTAACACATTACTACACTTGGTCGGGCGGATAAACTCTCCCTTAGGCCGATAACTGTCGATTTTTATTAAGCCCGCGCCCTGAATCAGTATAAGGGGGTTCATATCCCCTTTGGCGCGCGCAATTTATAAAAAATTATCTGCACCTATTTCCCATGTCCCAAATAAACTCTCCTTTTTACTTGCTCCTATACCTATAGGGCAAGTATTGCTTTCGTGAAAAAATTCGAACTCGAGATTTTAATCAAATGGAGATGGAGATGGAGAAGTCCAAAAAAGTAGGTCCGGCAATTCTGTATATGCGACTGCAGCCTAAACGGCTGTGTTATGGGTTCATGTTACAATCAACAGTAGAGTCAGTATAAACATTGGATGCCGTACTTTTTACGTACGTTTGCATCTTACTTTGTCGCCTCATTCGTTTTCTTTATCTTTATTGCAACAAAGTATTCAAGTATTCAAAGTATTAGATTTCGAGCGTTTCATAAACAAACGTTCATGAGTGGGATGACGATGATTTTTGTTATCTCGATCTTCCCACGACTCTTATGAATGCATATGTCTCCTCAGAATTGATTGATTAATGCAACAGTTCATCCAACATCGTCGAACAAATAAAACGTGCATTAAGAAATTTGTGTTTTATTTCTACTCATAACAAAATTGGTGGCAACGGTAAAATTGGCATTCGAAACCCTGGAGTAAATTTCTCTCTCCTTTGTTATAAAATCGATAAACGTAAAAAAAAATACATAAAAGTAAAAGTGAAAATATACATACATACGTAAAAGTGAGAGTGCAATTATCTTCATCACTGACAAAAGAAAATCATCTCACGTGCTATTTAAAAGTGAAAATAAAAAAATTACGTGTTTCATTTTCCAATAAAATAACTATTAGTTCGTGTCTATCCTTTAAATTCTACAAGTCAGTTTATAAAACTCAACAAAATCGAATTGTGATATAGCAATTCCTACAGTTTCTGAATCATCATACTCATCATTATCTTACCATCAACAGCTGTACCGAGCTATACTTTTCCCAGGGCAAGAAGCTGAAGAGCAGAGATGGCGTACCAACAAACCGTATATTTCACTGTATTTTACGCGTAAGTTGTTAAGATTTGTGGTTAAAGAATTAATAAAAAAATATTTAGATGAAAAGAAATATATCAAAACAAAAAAATATTCAATTGTATTAGATAAAAAAGAAATGTTGTTAAAATAACTATTTAAAATAGAATCCGAATTCGATAATAGTTCCTTCAAATATCAAAATGAGTCAATTAAGTAACACCTCGTTAACTACGGATTATGATTTCAATGAATCTTTCCTTAAAGAGAAGTTTTCATGAAACTAGTGCAAAGATCGTTGAACTAACTTTGACAGAAATATTATAAAACGAACAAATAACCTTCGGTAAAGATGCAGAAAATTTTAGAGTATTTTACAACCATCGCAGTTATCCTCGCAAGAGATTTATTCAATTACTCTTAGACGACATACATGACCATACATGACAAAGATTTACTCACAAAGATGGCTAGCTTAAATGTAGAAAGTGATATTTCGCCTTTAATAGCAGGTAGTACGGAAGATGCAGCAGAAAATATTAGGAACAACAAAATTACAAACGAGAAGGGAACCATTCCGAAATCAGCTAAAATAATTCAGCCTCTTGGATTAGAATTTTACACAGAAACGAATAGTTTTAAACATATTCCCTATAGACAGCCAGAGCAAACTAGGTCAGTTCCTCCCTTGTATCCAGAATGTTTGGGTTCAATTAATGAAAGCCAAATAATGAGTTTGGAAAATCTGATTAAGATAATCACTTATTTTGACAGTGACCCCAGGAAGGCACATAACTTCATACAAAATTGCGATAACGCAATGGAGTTAGCCACGCAACAAAAAAAGTGTTGCTTATTACCGATCATTAAAAGTAGAATATCTGGTGTTCAATAGCTCGTAATGATAATTATTTGGATAATAAATGATCCATTTACTTTTGCTCTTGCTTTGTGGACTGTATATGTCTGCACAACCGCACGCTCTCGAGTCTGCGCTAAGAGTATAGTCTGTGGCTAAGAGTGCCTCTTTTGTGCTGTTGCGCAGCTGTGTATATCTTTGCCAGCTGCGCTTGCACTTTCCCGTTGCCCAGCACTGGTGACAGTTGGTGAGTGCGTGTGCGCTATGCACGATGATGGAAATTTGCACCGTCAATGCTGTTGCTGCCTGTGTTGCCGTGGCAGTTTTTGGTGTTCTAGACATCTGGTAATGCTGAAATTCTTGGAGAGTCTTAAATATGAATTAAATAGAGTGCTCCGAGAAACACATTCTAGTATTCAACTGCATTCTTAGATGACGAAGCTTAGGCAGGGACCATCTGAAACGGTTATTCAATATACACAAAGGTGCGAAACATTAACGCGTAGGCGTATTCAATCATTATACAATGAAAATTATTTAGATGCGACATACATATGATGGACAGGTAGAAGCTGTTCAAAAAGATATGCAGAATGCGTATATTTTCGGTTTGCAAAAAGAATTGGGTACTTTCGTCAATACTCAAAGACCTTCCTTGTGAAGAATGGTTTTTGTATTAATTATTGGGATAACACATTAAGTAATGAAAATATTACCATGGACTTAGTTACGAGTTTAAGCCCAGTGAACCAACGGATTGAAACAAACGATGTTTCAGGAGCGTTCGCAGCGTCCATTAAATATGGAGTGAAATGGGTACGGAGCGTTTTAAAGAAATATGGAAAAATATAAGAAAGGATCATTTGAAGAACGAATCCGAGATAGTCTCGTTAAAAGATATAATTAAAGAGTTTGAAGATGTTTTCAGTTTGGAAGGGCAACCACTGACAGAAACATCTGTAATAAAGCATAGAATTAGAACGAACGATAGTTCTCCAATTAATGCAAAGACGTATCGATATCCGAAACTCCAGGAGGACGAGGCCTGTAAACAAATTCAGAAACTCCTTGAAGAAAATATAATACGCCACAGCAAATCTCCTTGGTCGAGTCCATTATGGATTGTTCCAAAGAAAAACCGATGATTTTCGTAAATTGAACGATCAACGATAATTATCCGATCCCTAATATTCAGGAAATATTGGACAAGTTGGGTCAAGCCAAATTCTTTACAACTTTGGGTTTAAAGTCAGGATTTCATCAAATTCCTCTTGCCGAAGATAGCATCGAGAAAACAGCATTCTCAACCCAGTGCACTCGAATGCCATTTGGCCTCAAAAATGCACCCGCATGTTTTCAGCGCTTGATGAATACTGTCTTAGGCGAACTACAATGAATATGAGATAAGATACAAAAAAGGGGTAGATAACGTCGTGGCAGATGAATTGAGTAGAAATGTGATTTACCCAGTATTAACACGAAACGATACGAAAACTCAGGAACTAATATCAGAAATTTTTGGTAGTGATTTATCAGACGAAGAAAGCGATGAAATAGCGTTAGAAAGAATTTACATATGAAGAAGAATGTAGAAAAACACCTAGTATTATTAATACGAATAGAGAAGAAATAAATGGAGAAGCAGCATTAAAAAATATGGAGAAAGATACGGACACTGACATAGAAATGAACATGGAAGTTGTGAATGAAAATCATGAAGGATTAATAGGTGGTCATGAAGGACAAAAGGTTACTATAACCAGAATGCGAGAGAGATTTTATTGGAAGGGATGAATAGAGATGTCATCAAATATATAAGTAAATGCATACAATGTCAAAAACAGAAAATTAACCGACATCCAGGTAAAAATCCGATGCAAATAACATCAACTGCAAAATATGCATTAGAAAAAGTAGCTATGGATTTAACAGGGCCGTACAAAGATGGGAATAAAGTTATATACATGTAGTCTTACGATTCAGGACGACTTGAGCAAATATATACGATTTATACCAATAGAAGATAAAAAGAGTGAAACCATAGCCAGGGCATTCACAGATAATTGGATATTTTATTTTGGTATACCTAAGTTTATTCTAACAGATAACGGAGGAGAATTTATCACATGACAGACATATGTAAACTATTCAAAATAAAACACCTTCGAACCAGTAGCGCTTACACACAAAGCAATGGTTCTGCCGAAAGGGCACATGCCCGATTGGAAGAATATTTGAGGACAATGGTAAAAGATAGATCTAAGCCAGAGTATGCAAAATTATGTAAGTATGCATCCTTTTGTTATAACACCTCGGGAGTTTGAGGCATAAAACTGTTATCGACTACACACAGGAGCTACAATTGAAATTATGTAGAGTAAAATCGCAAGTAAAAAAACTTACTTAAGAGTAAACTGAAATCCAAAGATAGGTATGACACTAAATTAGTATGACAAATTGTTATCATGAAATCATTAAATGAACAAAATAAAGCATTACACAATTGCTATTATTCCCACGAGGACAAAAGAAATGAATTAGTGGATAAATTAAACAATTTAGCTCAAAATAATGATAAAGTAAATGAAGAAATAATAATAAATAAATATTTTAAAAGGATACATAGACAGATTCTTGATCAAACATTAGCTTTAGATATAGAAACAGATATTATACAGCAAGCTATTTTTCTTTTAAAATCCAATTTTATTCACCCCGTAATTCTTAAGCCATCTAAGCTCATTTAAATTCTTGAACAAAGTACAAACAAACACTCTTTACTTTTTGAGCCAAGCATTGAAAACTATAATTACCTTATAGAAGGATCAGCAGTAAAATCTTATTTGTCCTATAAGAAAATTAATATTATTGTTGAGATACCTCTTGTAGAAGATAAAAATATAGGACTATTTGAAGTAATAACCTCACCGATAATAAAAGGAAATAACGTTTACACTTTGGATATTAATTCCAAAGCGAACTATAATAAGCGAAAACAGAGAAGAATTTGGAACTTTCTTAGACTTTAAGCAATGTAAAAAAATTCAGGAATATTATATTTGTAAAAACCTTGTTCTGCAAACTACAATTAGACAAGATAATTGCATTTTGAACACTTATATGAGTAGATCAGTTAACGATTGTAAATTTAATCAAATTAAAATGATATCGAAATTTTTCATGCACTTGATTCTAATAAATATCTTTTCCTTGTCAAAGATGAAACTATGTATAGTTGTAAATGTAAAAATGAAGAAAAGAAAGATAATATTCACGGAACTGGAATCCTATATTTGGAATCCAACTGCAAATTTTCCACTCTGGAAACTTCCATAAGCACTAATAGTGAAACCTTCACTTATGTTAACAATGATAAATATACTTTCGGATTAGATGATTGTCTTAGCACTAAATCAGAAGACAGCGTTCTTAACTTTAGCTGCATTATTGACAGTTATTATTGTATATATAATTGTTAAAATTATTAAAGTAAACAAAATAGTATTTCTAAAAACTGTTTTAATAACAGAAACCGCAATCCTGTAATAGAAAGAGATAAAATTGTTCATTATTATAATAAGAAACGTCCTACAGAAGGACAGAAATTAATTTTGAATTGTTTTGTCTAAATCAAAAAAAAAAGAAATCAGATATGTAAATGTGTAATTTTTACGAAACAATGATATTGTTTCTTTTAAAGAAGGGAGGTGTTATGCATTCATATGGGTTCATGTTACAATTCACAGTAGAGTCAGTATAAACATTGGATGCCGTACTTTTAACTTACGTTTGCATCTTACTTTGTCGCCTCATTCGTTTTCTTTATCTTTATTGCAACAAAGTATTCAAGTATTCAAAGTATTAGATTTCGAGCGTTTCATAAACAAACGTTCATGAGTGGGATGACGATAATTTTTGTTATCTCGATCTTCCCACGACTCTTATGAATACTTAGGTCTCCTCAGAAAAGACTGTTGGTTAATGCAACAGTTCATCCAACATTTTCGAACAAATAAAACGTGCGTTAAGAAAATTGTGTTTTATTTCTGTGCATAACAGCTGGACGGATTTGCTTCAAACTTCATAGGGATAATCCCTAGAGGCGAAATTATAACCTCAAAATTAAGGGTAGTTTACTTAAGGCCGATTTCAGTTAAAACGGATTTTCTCGAAAACGGCTCTAACGATTTCGATAAAATTTGATGTGTGGGTTAGTTTGGGCATATGCTATAAGGTGGCATACAACGCTTTTCACGAAAAATAAGAATAACGGTAATATTGAAAATCAACTGTTTCTCGGGTATTTGTTCGGCGATTGAGCTAAAAATTAATATTTCTATATTATAAGACAAATGCAAAATAATGGCGTACCAAATTTTGAATTGCCACGTCCACTTTTATAAAACTTTTTTTTTTTCAAAATTTCTACTTGAAATTGAAAAAAAATTATTAAAGCAAAGTAATAGGCCTTAAAATTTTCTATAATTCACCCAAACAAGTTATCTGACCACGCCCACCTTTTAAAGGAGTTTTTTAAAAACAAAAGATAGTGTAAATTTCTACAATGTTATGACTATTATTTCATCGAAACGTGGAATGCCACGCCTACTGCCACGACTTTAGATTTGGACTTCAATCGTGATAAAATTTTACACTTATAGCATTACGGTGCAAGTACGTAGGATCCAGTCATGCACTTTATTTTTTTTAATACACAACTGTCCCGTTTTGTCCAAAAGTAGAGTGATTTCAACAGGATCATATCGGGTCGGCACAAGTGCCTCCATTGTTCTTTTGTGTGACATACAGCAGTCACCCCACATTACGAGGTTGCATTCTTAAAGCACATGAGCCATATTATTTTGCGGCAGTGTTCCGCTCCACTCTTATCTTAGTAAGCCACAGATCAGTGAGAAAAGTTTTTCCGGTTCGGTTTGGAGGGTTTAAGAAAAAAATGCTACCATCTGTAAATTGAAAGCTTCAAATGATTTCATTATAAACTCTCTTCTGATCACAGCTGAGATCCGAAACTAACTATGTATGTGAATCTTAGGCATACGAGTTTCACATGTTATCATGCTTGTGGGATTGAGCTAACATCCCAAGAACGGTTTTTAAAAATTCACTATTCGTGGTACATCTCGCAATCATAAATTGTGCAGAAATGTACACTACGACAGGGGAAGTATTCTGCTTTGATTATACCACTTTATTTCTTGCGTTTTTAAATAATGCCCCGGAAATAGTTACTAACTACATGTGTACATTAAACACATATGTATATATGTATAGGTTGTATTTTATTAAACATGATAACATGCAACTATGTATTGATTAAACATTGATATAATTATATTATTTTTATTTAAAGTACAGCAATAAAGAAATTACTTATGTGCAAACGCAGCGAACATAGCCATTCCAATGACACCAGCTCCAATTTTATAATTAGACGGTGTCTTTGACCATATATCTTTCAATATTTCCACATTTGTTGGCATTAGTTTTATGTAAGAGTTTCTTTGTCTAAAACGTAGAAAATAACTTTCGACTTTGGGAAGTTTTCCATAAGCCCAGAAATAGTTTTCAAATCCGAGGCTGTATAGGCGATGTAATAATAAGCCAAATGTTGCATCAACTGAAGAGAACTCAGAAGACAGGAGCCATTCTTTGTCTGAATTCGCTAATAATTCTTTTTCAAAGAACCTTAATATCTCCTCAAATCTTTCAAGAATCCTTTGAAAATCAACCCTCGAATAAACCAACTGCTTACGGCGATCTTGCAAATCAAGTTTTTTCAGCAAAACTGCCTTTCGGAATGATTCAGCTTCACTGGCAGACTTTTTCAAAATTTCATGAACCTTTTCGTTGTTTTCTACAGTAAGAATATAAGGTAATAAAAGAGGGACATAAAATGGCGGTAAGAATACCTACTGAGACAAGATTTTCGAATTGGTCCAATGAATGGCGGCTTTGGTGTCAATTTAAGATCATCATGTATAAATGAGCCCAGACTGAGTGCTCCGACTGGTAGTTGACCTAATATCTCTTCGTAAAGTTGTTGTTTTGTGTATTCTTTTGATGTGGTATCCGTAGGTATCAAGCATGGGTATTTTCCTAAATTAAAAAAATGAATACATTTTTTACTTCCTTGTGAAAGATTTGCATACACGAACAGAGTTATAGTTCGTAGTAGTGGATACGTACCTCCTTTGAATTTCCCCTCCAAGTAGTTAATTATATATTTAGAATCCGGAACTACAAGGCCTCCGTCCTGAAGTACCGGTACATCACCCTTAGGATTTATGTTAAGAAACCAGGACGAGTATTGTTCACCGTTAGACAAGTCCAAGACGTATGGTGTAAAATCGATATTCTTTTCGTACAGTATAAGTAAGATCTAAAAGAAATAAAATTTATTTGCTTAACTAGATAAAGTTCGGTTAGCAGAGGTTAAATATCCTAACAATCTCCCTTTAATAAGAGGCAAATAATTTTACCAAACATCTAGGGAATAGATAACTGTAACAACAGACCATACTTTTCGACTGATTTGTTTGTTTACTTTTTTAAAACCAGCAAACTTTACTATCGTACACCCTCTAGACTCCTTCGGCACTATTGCAACGATCCGCAGGATAAGGTCTATAAGCAAAAGACAGACACCTTCGCTTGGACAACGAAGGTTTTCACATATCACCTCTCTAGCAAGGTCTTAAGGTCCGAACGCCAAAGAATGGTGGAGGAATCCTCTACAAAACCGGATGTCAACTGCAGCAGTTCCTTTCCGACTGTAATAATGATCAAAACCTTCAGTAAAGTTCTAAAGTTCATTGATAAACGTGGCAGAATCATTACTCCTGAATATTGGGGAAAGTAACATACATATAAGTTAGTTTGAAAACAAAGGGTTCAATTAAAAGGTGTAGTCAGGGATCAAATCGCTGCCAGATACATACCGAGAGAGCGCTCAATTTCTTCAACTGTCATGAAAATTTTAAGAGTAGTAATCCTCATCTCCCGAGAAATAATTGAAAGATTACTAAGTTAGAGGAACCGAGAGAAGACTCCAAGAACGCAACGGAGTTTTTTTTGACATATTTAAGAATCGTCTGTGCACATAAGTATGTAGGTTAAATTAGTCTTCGGACCGGGAGATTCACATGCAAAGCAAGCGGACTGTTGGGTGAGCACTAACTTTTGTCGCTCACTGTATATACATACTAACATATGTATGTATGTATATACATTCATATATTTACAATTTCACTCGTCTACTTATTCACAATAAAGTAATAAAATTTGACAGACGGATTAGAACATATCCAAATTAATAGACAAGGAAATAATCAATTGATTGATAATGTTCACCTTGTGTGGGGTCGTCAGCAATATTCAAATGAGAACAATAAATGAACAAACATTTATCTTCTAACATTAATTATTACAAGTATACGTACATACGTAATACAAATACAAACGCATGTACATATGTATGTATTAAATTAAATGTTTATAATTCATATAATAATTAAATTTTTTTTACAATGGACTATTAAGTACTAATAGAAATGTGCTTTCAAATATTTTAGGTAAAACCGTTCGCAATGATAGAGGTACATTGCTCATATTACCTGCACTCTTGCAACAACAACTGCTGTTGTGCAGTCAAAATAATACCACCAGCAGTAAGAGTCGACAAAAAGATAAATAGTTTTTATCCGATTAAAATAATATGCAAATTATTTTGTAAAGGTAAATTTATTAAAATAATACATAAATTACCGTTGTCTACAAAGGAATTAGGGAAATGGTTGACTGTTCAAACAAAATAACTTGGAATGGGGTTGTATACCAATCAAAACAAAAACCATGTGGTAGAAAGCTGGTAATTTTGCCTAGATAGATAAGATTCGCTATAAAAAAACCTTCAAATCAGCAATTTAAATGAAAAATACATACATATGTTCATTAGAAAATTTAACCCTAATGGATGAATGGAATTTATCTATCTTGCAGGATCATTATTTGTTCAATTTTTGAGTAAATGGAAACTTTCAGCAAAAGTTGATACTAATTATAGAGCCATAAGTAAGGTATCTACGATTCCTAAACTGTTGGACAAACTAGTCCAAAACTAATCGTTTTGTGTAATAAAAACTATATATTAACACGCGGTAGCAAGGGCAAGGGCAAAGTTTTGATCAATTTTTATTATTATTTTGAATTTATTTGAATTATTATTTTGAATATGAAATTATCAATCACTGGAATCTAATCTGTTGATGTACTAATAAATATATCGCAGATTGATATAAATCAGTAAAATAAAAATAAAATAATTTTTGATGTCTACATACATACAATATGTACCAAAAACTTATGAAACATGAAATACACATCTACCAGATTTGTAGCTACGAATGGAAGCTCCCATTCGAAAAAAAACAGTGATACAGTGGACAGATGGTTCTTTGTTTGTTGACAACAAGTGCTTAGTTTTGTCCTCATTGATTTCAAGACTGCAGACTGCTTTTAGAATTGGAGAAATTAACATCTTTACTTATAATCGACCTCAGTACTGTACATATTTTTTTGATAGTGGAATATGTATATGTAATACATATAGAAGTAATTGCGAGAATTTCAAAGAGAATTAAAAAATTGTATTGTGTACTATTATTGTGGTTAACCCAACATTGTGAAAAGTGAAAAAGATGGTCGGCTTTTAAGTTAAATAACAATATTACCGTACGTAAATTAATAATATAAAATTATTTTAGAAAGATGTGATGAATTCACTGATTTTGATCTCATTTTGAAACTTGCAAATGGATGACAAATTCTTCGTTCCAGTCTGTCTCTGTATACATATGTATGTAATTTAGTCTCCAAAACCGATATAAACACACATAATACTCGTATACTCGTAGGCAATAAGAAAGATAAACAGACCTGATGATTTACCAAACTACAAATCTCGATGTTTACTTTTCGCGAGCATCTCATCTTGTGCTTCTATGATCTGAGAAGGTAAAGTATCCTCGAAAACTGAGAAGAGTGTTATAGCATCGAAACCAGATGAAGATTTAAATAGAAAAATTCTTCCTAAGAGTCTCAGTCCCATTTGCCCTGACGGACTCTAGAGAATAAGATTCAACGACAAACTGCAGAACCTCATAGGACCACTTATCCAACAAGATGAAAGAGATTTGTTAGTTGAGGTCTAGGTTTACATATATCGAATTGTATCCGTATCTAAGGAAGTACGAGGATACTGACCAAATAGTATATCATACGTACATATATACATATGTATTTACGTGTATAAATGTAGCTATATGACATGACACCTATGAAGAGGAACTCATTGATGATGCAAACAATTGAATACATACTTACATATGTATTTGCATACCCTATTATAAGGATAAATTAAGTTTGATACGCAGTTTTTAATATAGAAAAATGATTGAGATAATCCCTATAAAGTATATATATGTATATACATACATATATACAGCCATATGTATGTACATACATATTCATATTTACATACATATGTATGTATGTATATTCGTGAAAACGATACATTTACATTTTAGCTTTGTCAATCCGAAGCTTTTCTTTATCAGCAGAGAACAAAATAAACAATAATACAAACATTATTGAAGTATATGAGGAGTTCAGACACACAGTATGGCCCAATCCCACTTCCCGTGAACATTCAAATAAACATTTAGCAACTGAAATGAAATTTATTTAAACATACATATCTTAACACCAAACCTCTAATGAAGAAAATAATAGTAAATAAATGAGGAGATATGTATATGTATTCTTCTTTTGATTTTACAATTTAAGTTGTAGGTAAATTTCCCGCCTCAATTAGAATCAGAGGAAATCTCTGTTACACTGATTTGATAACGCATCATATGTAGTTAGGTACCCTTAAATTAGATTAACACTTCAGTGACTGTTGAAACAAGTTTTTTCTGGTGCGAACTTTTATTTACGATGATTTGTTTAAAATGAGTCTAGTCACATGTATGCTGAAATTTTTTTAATTAAATCTTGGTCCATATGCATACTGCTGCAATCATTAAAATACGATGGTGCGTTTACAAATATACGCAAAATCTACTTAATTTAATAATAAGACACTTAAATTGTCACGCACGACTAAACAATGTTTCAGTAAATGAATTTACATCTAATAATTGGTTTTGGGAGGGAATTTAACTGTTCAGTGGGTGTAATACGAAGTCACATGATAACCGTCGTGAGAAACTTTATTTGAACACCGAATTAACAAATAAAATACACATCGTATTCGTTCTTATATGCACATACTTTTTGCGAGTAGAAATTGTACGGATGAAAATACAGGATGAGTCCTTCTGGTAGATTGGGTGCCTTAAACACCTTGCTGGTATTCTCCTCACTCATTGTGATTTCAATGCACTTCACCACTAAATCTACTTTAAAAGACTATAGGAAGTCTATCACATGCCTCGCTTTAGACCGCCCGATTGTGTTAAATACGTTGACTCAACTGATGTAGGCAGGCGGTTATTTCCCGAGATCAGTTGAGCTTTACTACAGTTTGTGGCTGTAAACTTCAAACAAACTTCATTTGAAGAGTTTATGAATAATTCGATTTTCTTTGAGAGTACCTGTACAAATTATTTGGTTAAATATTTTAATTGGGTTAGTATGGTATAGTTAAAAGGTGGTGGAAGTATTATCATCACTCTTATCTGCGGTGGCGTGGATCAGGGGCATAAATCATTTTTGGGAATTAAAGTAGTCAGCAGCGCTTTTAGGATGGGATTATTAAACAAGTCAAAATTATTTCAAGTATATGTACAAATTTATACACATAAATATATACATACGTAATATGTACCAACGAGTACGAGTGAGGTGGCTTTTTGGGGTACTCATATTCGCATGTATATGTATATATGTACATATGTACATATGTATGTATGTATCAGTGGCGTGCGGTGAAATTTTAAGAGCCGGAAAAAATCTTAAGTAAATTTTTTTATTCAAGACGTACCACTGGTGTTCATTTAAAACCCAGAATTAAAATACGAACTCTAAGCCGCCTTTGCTACACTTTGTCATTGGAATTTAAGTAGACAATGGGCTTATTGCAAAAAACAAGTGCAATTATAGAGAACTCGGAGAGTTGTTAGATATTCAAAGATTTAGCAATTAAAATTACTATTTTTACTTTAAAACTATTCTCCTATCCTTTTTAAAGCATTTAGCAAAAATTCTTTTAAAAAAATTGAGTTATTTTATAGACAAAAGTGTCCCGTCTGAGAGTTCTTCTTATGCCAATTCCATGCATATTACAATAAAACATTTTTTTATGTTTTGTTTTCATTTAAAGTTCCCCGCTTCTATAAAAAAAAAAAAACATTCCTTACTCGTATTTAACTTTTGTGAAATAAAGTTTTATTAACTGCCATCGAATGGTAAAGAAAACGGAAAACCCAATAAATTGGTGCATACGAACACACTATAGGGATTCATGTATTTTGAATTTTCATGATGCATATACAGGAGTTCACAAGAATTAAGGGAAAAACAAAATGTTCATTCCTTTCTCTACGCACCTTAAAAATTGACAAGTGAACGGAAACGAACTGTAACTGTCATTTCATATTAAAATAAATTATTACCAACAAATTTAGAACAAACTTCAAACGCCGTTCGATCCTCTACACTACATTACCCAATAATACAATTTTTTTTCGGCTTAATTTGTTGCCTGCATTTTAAGAGCGCTATTGACTATTTCATGTTCTGTTGCATTTAGCCACATCAGGATGATAAATAGCGGTCTTTTTTATCTTTACGTAGTATTTGATACATAAATGTAATGTTGAATCACCAAGACTGCAAAGTTCAAGAAGTTCATTTTGGCGGATTTATTTAAGCGATGTAGGGTAGAGGCACGTTCATTGTCAAAAAAAAAAGAATTTTCCGGTGTCAGTGTGAAAAATACATAAGAAACAACCCTCTATATTTCTTTCATATACACGCATACAATACGTGGTAGTCGTGAAGTGCGCAGCTAAATGCATTTTTTCTCTAAAAAATAGGGATGCTGTTTTCAAAATGTAAACAGTATTTATTGCATTTGCACATCAAATTAGGTTTAATTTTAGTTAAATATAAATAATTTATGTGTTCAATTAAAGAAAAAGAAAGAATTGTTAAATTCTATGCAAATTATTTGGTGTTTGGAGACTGGAGCCCAAATTTTACACTGATGTTAGTTTCCGGACAGTGTGTCCGGGTACTGAGTTGAATGAAAATTTTAAATTCATGTTTTAATACTCTTAAACGATACCTATGTGTATTTGCTTAATTTAAATAAAGAATATTGCATGTTTCTTTAATAATTTCAGTATGCGGACAGCGTTTTTTAACTAAGAAACTGGTTGTCCAGGCACTGAAAAATTAGGTTTAGTATCCGGACAATTGTATTTCTTACGCATTAAAATCTGTAAAACGTTAAAAACGTCATAACTGAGGAAAGCAGTTTAATACGGATTTTAGAAGATATTCGGACAAATAATTTGAGCTTAAGAAAAGCAGCTGTGTCGATCAATTCTTCATGACCGACTAAAAGGTAAAACGCTTATTGCTGAAAAGGAAACCAAAAAGGGGACAGATCCTTACTAAACACCTGAAGAAGAAAGTAGAATTGCTGAGTGGTGAACCGATATGTGCAAATGCGGTCTTTATCCACTAAATCCAACTGCTGTCGATTTTTCTAAATGCGTTAAGAACACCATTGAAAATTTAGTAATTGCTGAAGCTTCAAAGTCGACAGAATTACCTTCAGTGGATAAGTTTAAAATTGCTGCCGAAATTATTGTAATCCTGTCCGAAAAATTAAGTGCTATTGGTGTTGAAGTAAAGTCCGTTTTGGAGGTTATTGTTGCAGAAGCTTCGAAAGCTAATAAAGTCCCATCAACAAATGAACTCGATATAAATATTACTCCACTACTAGCAGAAGGAAGCTTAAATGATTTAAGCGTTGGGGTTTACTATCTTCGAAATTATGGCTTTTTGAAAAAGGAAACTGAAACAGCAACCAGTTCTACTATAAATCCAGGCGACGACGTTGCACAACACTCACCTGAGAGAGTCCCTAGAAATCCTCCAAGCCTTATACTAATGTCTCCATCGACAAGTGCACCGTGTCTTAAAGATTTGGTAACAAACAAAGATTGTTTTTCACCATCTAAATCTTACATACCGTCACCATCCAGCTCAACAATTTCTTCACATCTCTTTTATCCAAAATTAAATGTATTTGGCCAAAAAAATAGAACTAAGAATAGGAAAGAGAACAGAACACCAAGCGCAATTTCATCCAAAGCGTGGAAAAAAATTTATTCCAGCAAAGAAGAAAAAAACAGGATAAAATCGAAGCCGTTTAAAAACGGAAAGCAGAACGCTTACAAAAGAAAACAAAACTTCAAAGCCAAAAAAAAAAGAATTTAAAATCAAAGAAAAATCTCAAGAATGTGGCGACGAACTGCAAAGCGACGTTGAAGACGATCATTTGAAAAATATTGGATGTGAGATGTGCATTAGATGGTTTAATTTTAAGTGTACCTCCATGGCAAACATAGAGTACAATATCGCAAGCACAAATGATTTTATTTATAGCAATAGTTAGCTGTGATATTTAAATACCATAAATAATTTACGGAGCGAATATTTTACTTAATTTAATATTAATTTTATTGAATATTTTGCATTAATAATATTTTCTTTTTTTTTTGTTTTACTGAATTTAAAGTTTTAATGTTGCTTTTATGTTTATTTTATGTTTACTTATATTGAATTATGCTTTGTTCCTTTTAAAACGTGTACCTAGAAATATTCTTAAGTATTTTGGGCTGAATTTACATTAAGTTTAGATACTTTTAGAAGTATTCTTTATAGGTACCTATTAAATATCTTTCATGAATTCCTTTTTTTTTTGGTTAAAGAGTATATACATATGTACATCCATTTATATTTATTGTTATGTATATGTTAAGTTGTTAACAAAAATGTGATTAAAACTTAATTTCTTTTATAAAACTAAATGTCTTAATTTTAAATATCTTTTATGAATTTTTTTTTTTTTTTTAGTTAAAGAGTATATAAATACATATACATATGTATATTTATTGTTATGTACTTAATATGTGCCCGTTAAGTAAGTACTTACTATGTGAATAATTAGTTAACAAAAATGTGAATAAATCTTATTTTTTTCTTATAAAACTAAATAAAATGTTTCATTAATCAAAAAGAAAACGTTAAAAGTTTCATATGAAATTTTGGTGTCGGCTTCTGAAACTAAATCGTCCGGACACTAAATATTACTGTCCGGATACTAACACAAACAGAACTTTTTTTACGAATTAAAAAACAATTATCCACAATAATAAATATGTTTGAGAAGTTTTACTATCTTTTTCAAAATTATTTACATTATTTACTATAAATCCAAGCCTTTTCACTGAAGCTTTAATAGTTAAAAAATAAGAAGAAGTCAATGTTAAGATTTGTGTTAACTGTCCGGCTACTAGTGCCTTTACCCTCTGTAAGTCTTAGAACGCTTTTAATTTTTACAAAAAATGCATTATTTTTGTAAAAGTTCTAGTAAAGTTTAAAATTCTTAAGTCCCAGACGAAATTAATTTCACAAAACCCCAATTTGTTATTTTATCCAGGATCAATCAATGAATGTTTTTGACGGATCATCTTCCAGTCCTGGTCCTAACCTAATAGATCATCGTTGGGATGATCTAAAACCAAAGAAATGGCACCGCAAAACATCACTAAATTTGATGATTTCAACATATGTATGTAGGTTAAAAATTAAGTTAAGCTAAACTTAAGCGCCTGTATAGGGCCAGTAAATTAGTCATAATATGGGTAAGTTATTTAAGCTTGCTTTAGTTCTGACCAACAGAAATTGTTTGAAATATTAGAGATATAAGACCATATATTTCGTTTAACGAGAGTGTGTATACACATATGTAGCATTTAACCCGGAGACTAAAATCCTATTAAATGGGTGGCCCAAATAAGGTACATCTTATTACTTATCTTGAATAATTTGCAGATGCAGTAGAAGAACATATATAAACATAAAAAGTACAGAAATTGAAAGACATAAGCCTTTGATCTTACGGAGAACACCTAATCCTTATAAGCCCCTCATATTTTATTTCTACTTAATTAATTTAGTGCGTCCAATTAGCAATCTATCAACCAGGAATAAAGAAATTCGAGCATGTTCTTTGAGTTCAAATACAATGAAATATGTAATTTATAAACCAAACATGACTACCGCTACTCCAGAATTGCTTCCATAAACCTCTCGCAAAAGTTGTGTCTAAAATAAAACTCTTTTTCGAATATCTACATGCATATGTACCTATGGATGTATGTATGTATGTTAGTGCCCCAGAAATGGAAACAAACTACTGAACGGATTTGAATCCCTTTTCCAATCGAATATTGATCCCTCAATCTATAAATCTTACAAAAAGCTTAAAGATTTTTCAACTGAATGAGAAAAGAAAAATACTTGCGCTGATTTTCAGCACTGACAGTCTTCAAGTAAATGACCAAGCAGTACACAAATCCTCACAGAATTGTCGGATTTCTCGATGAATAAACCTAAATCTAAATAATTGCCACGTTATACATATGTATATGTAGAAGTTCCTGAATTCAAAATTTGTAGCTTGACAATGAAATGGCGCTGACAATTAATTGTTTTGACAAATTTGCAAAAAAAAGTATTGATCATTCTATAACAAAATCTCCTACGTGATCATTTTGCTATGGCAACCCTTAACCTGACCCAACTTTTAAAAGTTATTAAAACTTTCAAAAGTTTTCGCAGATTACTTAATATTTTTTGTCAATTTTTGTTTATTAACGTTTCGCAGTTGCCGCAAAATTTAATTCACCTGTGCAAAATAGTTAAAAGTCCACTTGTTCAGCCAGTAAATCCACCTCAGTTCATTTAACAAAGCACTTTCTAGTGAATACTGTTCATTTTGCAGATATGTGGGGTATCGCTCGACGATTATCAAGGGAATATAACTCTAGGTTCAAAGTACCTTCAGTGTGTTTATTCTATACAGAGAAAAGCGCAGTTAACTACAATAATTGCAGGGCGTTTAGTGCGGCAGCAGGTGAAATGAAACGCCTTCAAGGAAAAGTTGCAATTGTTACAGCTTCTACCGATGGGTAAGAGACATATGATTTCGTAAAAACTAAGATACTAGCTCAGATTTGCTTCCAGCATTGGATTTTTCATTGCCAAACGTTTAGCAGAAGATGGTGCCAATGTCGTAATAAGTAGTCGCAAACAAAACAATGTTGATTCTGCTGTAGATAAGCTTAAGAAACTAAATTTAAATGTTCTTGGACTTAAGTGTCACGTTGGATTGGCTGCTGATAGAAAAGCGTTATTCGATGAAACCATCAAGAAATACGGAAAGCTAAATATATTAGTGTCAAACGCTGGTACAAATCCAGCTGTAGGTGGAGTACTGGACTGCGAGGAGTCGGTATGGGACAAAATATTTGATATTAATGTAAAGTCAGCCTTTTTATTGGCTAAAGAGGCTCTACCCCACTTAAGAAAATCGAAAGGTTCCAATATTGTGTTTGTTTCATCAATTGCTGGCTATGACCCATTAGACGTAACCTAATTCTGGTAGGAGAAGCATTTCATCCACTAATTATAGCTATTTTCAGATGTTGGGTGCTTATTCTGTCAGTAAGACGGCACTTATTGGTTTGACTAAAGCAGCAGCCAAAGATCTGGGTCGAGAAGGAATTCGTGTTAATTGCTTAGCACCGGGAATCATTCGAACAAAATTCTCAAAGGCGGTAGGTTAATGCTTAAAAACTTTAAAGTTTGATAGGTTGCATTTTAATTTTTATTTCTTTTACTAACTTAAGCTCTATGAAAGTGAATCGGCATGTGACCAAGTACTATCAATGACCCCATTGCGTCGTCTGGGTGAACCAGAAGAGATGGCTAGCGTTGTTTCATTTCTAGTTTCTGATGAAGCCAGTTATATTACAGGAGAGTCTATCGTTGCAGCTGGTGGTATGACAGCAAGATTATAAGAGCAAAACAAAATTCTTTTAAAAGAAAACGGTGAACAGTGCATTTAATAAAGTCCGTTTAGTAAAATATAAATGAATTTATTAAAACAAATAACAAACACAACAAAAGTGTAGAAAAAACACTTTTTCAATTAGATCTCAACTTAGCCAACTGAGCAGCAATATCCTTCTCCGATGCCTTATTGACTTCAAGCTCATGTCCAGTCGATGGAATGTTTGCCATTTTACCTGATATTTCGATGCCAATTTCATCAAGCACCTTGTTCACAACGGCATTGCTTTCATCCTCATCACCTGATTCTGTTAGCATGTCATCTAATGTATCGTTTATCATTTCATCCGTCATCTCCATCTTCATGTTGGCTTGTTGGAAGTTTCGCATATTTTGTGCTATAGCGTCTGGTCGCATTACTTTGTTCATATCTGCCATTGTTTTGGATGTGGTACTCATAGCGTCTGCCAGAGCAATGTTCGAGCCAATTGTCTTATTCTGGAAACCAATTGATGTGATCTTACTGTTGGCAGCAAAGGTACGTTTTTTCTGTTTGCGGAGTTCGATCAATTGCTTCGCTAGTATCCGACAGGTATCATTATTGCCACTCTGAGCGTTTTTACGAATTTCTTGTTCAAGCTTCTTCTCCTCATCCTCCAGTTTGCGTCTTTCTCTTTCAATATCACGAGTAGCCTTTCGAAGATTTCTGTCATTTTCACGTTGCTGCTCCTTAACAGTAGGTTTTTTTCCAAATATATTGTTAAACATTTCTGCTTTGTACTTAAAATGTATTTTTTAAAACAAGAGGTAGAACTGGGTAGAACGTCCAGAATTTCCAACGCAAATTTTCACAGTGATGATTCATTCAACAATAAACGGAAGATGTCAACAAATGAGTAAAAGATGACGGTTCTTTAATCAGCTGCATTTGACAGTCGCGAACGCGAAATTCCAAACAGTATCTTCAGAAAGTATGAAACTACGTACTTATCTTCAGAGTAGATTTACTGCGAATTAATGAAACCATAGGCAGTTCACATTTTTACATTAATGGATACAAAAAATTCGTATTCCAAGACGAGAAGACCAAAAGGGCAGTTTAGCACATCTCAATGATATAATTTACGCTAAAGAACCAAATCGTTTTCAAGGAAATCCATTTTTTCCATGATAATTTTATTGGAATAAATATATTTTCGGTTTTCATACTTTTAGGAGTTGTTTGTATTTATTCTGTAGCCAAAACCCCAGGGTAAAGTCAAGCGACTATAATACTATTTCTTTATTTCAAACCTTCAATATATTGAATTATTAAATTATATGTATATGTATTCAAATATTGAATTTTCAAACCCCGATATTTCCTAAACAAAATTTTTGGTTATTAATATTTTCGTGTATTGATGTCTCAGTAACTATAGTCGTGTCGTTGGTGTTGTTTTAAGATCACGGAGTCAATGACAACGAGACGTGTCCGCGAGTTTTTTATGTGTCCACTCCAGATAATAAAACATACAAAAAAATTAAGGAGTACCAAATTTATAAGCTATGCATTATACCGATAATTTTTTTTAACTCTTTGAATTCTTTCAATATGTAATTTTAATTAAATAAACCTCCCAACTTAATCCGTTGTAGAGCACAGGCTAGCAAGCGCATCTTTTACAATGACGCTAAATAAATACCAAACTTCTGGCAATAGTAGCGTGAAAAGTTATCGATAACTTAACTTGACATTCAATATTTTTTTATAAACATGTCATTTCACATCAGAACCTATTTATTTATTTATTATTTTTCTGATGATAAAAGTGCAATTTTATCCTGATGGAAATTGAAGTATTACTTAGTCAGGGGGCCGAAGGACGCCTGTATATTGGTGTATTCAAAGGCGATAAATGTCTTATAAAAGAAAGATTCACCAAAAAATACCGCCATCCGGATTTAGACTCGCAAATTACCAAACAAAGAATAAAAGCTGAAAATAATGCATCCACTCGATGTCTTGCCGCTGGTGTATTGGCACCAAAAATCCTTCATGTAGACTTATCGTCAAGAAGAATTTACATGCAATACTTTGAAAAGGCGATAACATGCAAGGAGTACATCAATAAAGTGGTTTCTTCGCCGTCGGAAAAGGAATCATCAGCTAAATTGGATAAGTTGTGCTCGGAAGTTGGGAGCATGATTGGTAAACTTCATGCAAATAATATAATTCACGGCGATTTGACCACATCGAATATTCTGGTAGATCCAAAGAATAGTGAGTTCAATGACTACCAATTGGTACTTGTGGACTTCGGATTAAGTCACTATGACCAGAGCACAGAGGACAAAGGTGTGGATTTGTACGTGTTAGAGAGAGCTCTGCTGAGCACTCATAGTGAACAACCGGAATTATTTGAAAAGATTCTGCAATCTTATAGAAAAGAATACACAAAGGATGAGAAAGCAGTGTTGTCCAAATTCGAGCAAGTACGCGCTCGTGGTCGAAAAAGAACGATGATTGGGTAGTAAATAAATAAATCTTTTCGGAATAAAATGTTATTAAAACTAGATTTTTCTTTTTTTTTATATACATCCGTACATACATTTACACATCACATATGAAAATTACTTTTCTCATATAAATCTGCAGCACAGACGATTTAATTCTACATGCATAATTATATCATGTTATGGAAATACATTCAGGATTAAATTTGTTGGTCTCTAATCAAACACAGGACAAATTGTCGGCCAGACCCATTTCTTTAGCCCCGTTATTTTTGCTGGAATTACGTGCGGAGAGATCTGCCCGC
Source organism: Xylota segnis (assembly GCA_963583995.1). Classification (NCBI taxonomy): domain Eukaryota; kingdom Metazoa; phylum Arthropoda; class Insecta; order Diptera; family Syrphidae; genus Xylota; species Xylota segnis. The sequence goes on from OY757238.1 coordinate 27,487,302, forward strand.
ATTTTTAATTTGCATAAAGAAAGGGCGAAGCAGGTTGCTTTAAAGCCTGTTCTGGAATAGCTGGTTTTATATATACAAATCGAAATGAAAATTTGTTATATGAGAGGCTTTACTCTCAGATGTGTCTTTTAGGTTCACGAGAGGTGGGGTCGTGAGAGACACTTTTAGTATTTTGTCCGGGTATCGAACATACATGTGTATGTATGTATGTATGTATTTATACTCTTACATCGGACCAAAAAAACCCATTCTTTTGTTGATTTTATTTTCGAAGTACAGAGAACTAATAGAAACAAAATAGATAAAGTAGAAACAAAAACATGATGGAATTGTTTTCATTGACTGAAGTCAAAAGGAGTGAACTCATATTTCATTATTCTTATCTGTATATATAAGGTTTACATTTCAGCATCCTTATCGCGAAGTTAAAAATGATATGCGGAACTCTAAAAATTCTTAACGCACTATTTTTGCCGCAATAGGAGCAAAGGTTATTCAATATGAAAACATCTAGGAGTAATTGTCTCAAAGTTATTGGTATGTACATCGCTTGCTAAATAAATGATCATTACCCTCTTTCTGCTTACTACATATAACAAAGAACATGTCTAGACTACATCCGCACTTCGAATTCGAGACGGGTTTTGAAAACCTGAATACTCATGTCGTCATTCCACAAAATAATATTTTAATAAAAACATAATGTTGCCACAGAATACAAATAGTCCGTCTAACAAGATAACTTTTCAATGCTATCTATAATTCGAGAAGTTATTGTTTCAGCACAAACACGCTATACTATTTGTATACAATTTATTGCATACAACACAGGTTGAATGGTTTCATATACATGCATACATACATACATATGCGTTGAATATTATGGCAGTTTGTTTGATGTCGCCTGGAAAGCTGCCTGTGCGTGTAGCGCGTCTTCAATAAAAAGGTTTGCATTTTATGTGATTGCAGTAGGTAATTGTACCATATTATCCATAAGTTCCGGAACACGTAGGTATTTTCTCCAACTCGTATACGACAGACGAATCCGACCATAACCGCATTTTCATATTACGAAATTGCACTTTATGACTACTTCCGTATGTAATTTTTGACAAGAGTCGTATGCATCGCAACGCATGAGTCTCGAATTTTTGCGTTGTAACGAAGTGTTGAATTGCTTTATGGTCCCATTTATGTCGTATCCAAAGTTGACTACGACTCAGAAGCAAAGTAGATAAAAACGTGATCTTACCCAAAATACGGCTACCTTCCAGTCAGTTGAAAAAATAACAACGCATACATGTTCATCTTCAAAGATGATTTTATTATTTCATACATTACTATAAACTAATAAAAATATGTATGTATGTATACCCTACTAGAAAAAGAATTATTAGTTTGTTTTCTCCTTTCGTGGTTTGTTTTATTAAATACTCTTTCTGATTTCTAAATAATTCATTCTCCAAGCAATTCTTGCATTGGTATTATCATATTTATTATTAGAGATTAAATGGAACATACTTATTAAGTTGTGAATGATTACAAAAATTTTATCGCAAAAAATAGAACATTAAAATTATCAATTGAATAGAAATTCTCCAGGAATTCTAAAAGTTACACAAAAAAAAAAAATAAAATACAATTGTGGATGATGTGGAAAGATGGTGATTTTTTAATTGATCTATTAATGTTTATTAGAGTTTCATAAAATCTTGTTACAAATATTTTACTACGAGTGTTTTATTGAAAGAAGTATTTAATAATGCGCGCTCAGGTTATTAGTTTATATTTTTTTATATGAAAACAATTTTTTTGGAATTAGCGACTTTCACAATTTTTTTTGTTTAGAATTTGTTTCTTTTAAATTTGTTTAGTTAGCATTATTCGCGATGATTTTCATATTCTCTGTAAACAAATATTTGAATAACTAGAAAATCTCATGTTACGATTGGTGGCTACTGCGTTTCTTAGAAACCGTGCACCTTTAACTGATCAGGCTTTGCCAAGCCGGATTTCGTCAGCCACTGGCAGATGTTTTCTCTTTGATCACCCTGGAGCTGTAGAACTTCACCGTATTCTGGATGTTCAATAACAGTGCCGTTGCATGCGAATTCCTATAATTAAATCGGATTATAATATTAATCAAAAAAATAGCAAATCAAAGAGCGTGTAGAACTTACCTTCTTACATGCTCGTACAATTTTTTTCAGGTCATATTCCGAAGATAATCCTTGCACTGTGGTTAATGTCTTACGACCATTTCTTTGCTGAATTCTTATGTGCACAAGACCGTCTTGTACATCATCGTCAGCACCCTTGATTGCATCAGCAAAGGGGTCTGTAATAATAAAAATGAGTATAATTAGCTGAGAAGGTTGCTTCACTATGGATTCTATCGAAACCGATTGAAGAGAGAACGTAGCTTAAGTAGAAAAAGACCTAAACAACTTGAAGTGCGCAATTTGAAAATTGTATAAATCTTTTCAAATCTCGCAGATTAAAAACGTATGCCAATATAACATTCATCATTGATGTGATTTTATACCGTTAAGCTTTGGAATCAATTTAAAGCTTTGGCATTGTGTACTGAGACGTTTCCCTTTTTAGTTCAGGGCCTAAACACCTGAGTACATTCTGAACGTACTGATTTATTTAAGAAACAAAATTGAGCAGTTAGCACCATTACGAGTCGCAAGCTGTTAACTAATGTAACTACAACACTGAAATAGTATTTATATTCGAATTACATAATTATTAACTGCTAAAAAATTGTTTTAAGGCCTCAAGCGAGAATTTAATTGCTTTCGATCTTGTTCATTCATAGTCAAATATCAGACTCATCCTCAGAATGATCAGCTGAACATTACAATCAATCATGCCAAAATAATCTACAAAAAAATTTGCAAAACGATGTAAAAGGCATCTCGCCAATACCACCGATCTTCGGAACTTTTCGTTGTTGTTGGGTTTAGCACAAAACAGTTTTGGTAAAAAAGAAACCCTATTCAAAATGGATTAAAACCCAACTAACGGCAAGGAGCAAAGGTTATTAAAAATATAATTCTTCGAAGACCTGCTTTCAAATCGTCCCTTTTCCTGACTAAATAAGAAGTTTTATATTGTCAAAGAGCTGTTCATTTGCAACTTTTGGACTGTAAATGTAGTGCCGAACACTTTTTAACATTTTAAAAAGGTTCAAGGTTCGAATCCCAGCGTAAACACCTAAAACTTTCTGTTTTACGGGTACCTCTCGCGAACGTCTCTTCCTTCAACCTTTTTTCTCCAAACAACCACCTTCAACTACTAAAGGTTATGTACTTTTAAACAACCAATACACATCTGAATTGTGTATCATAATCATTTCAAATCATATATCAACCAACAATTGCAGTTTAGATTGGGAGGTAGACAAGTTGTATCCAAGTTAAAATCAACAATAATCAAAATGCTAGGGCTTAAACCAATTAATTGAATGTGAAGCTATTTGAACATGTTGTGTGATGTCAAACTATTTACCGGAGATTCAAGGTTGGAATACCAAAAAAAAACTCTTAATTTAGGATACAATTTTTAAGTGAATCATATTCGAAGATTCATCTATTCACACTTAACAAAAACTTAGTATGTAGATTCTCTTTTTTTCAGTATTTACAAAATAACAAATTGAGTCCAGACCTTGTAAAATTTATTTTTGTATTGTCTAGATTCTAGACAATACAGTACTAGACATACATATGTATGTATGTACAGCAATATTTCACGTGAAAATCACAGATTGCATTATCGCATTTAATTGTTCGTCTAATATTTTTAGAAATTTCACTAAACTAATTAAAAACAATGTCACACCAGGATTAGCTTTTTTCTTATCTGCTCGATACAAGTATAATTCGTAATCTTTGATCATATTCTTCACAAGTATACATCCCTACACTACCCTGTACCACACCCTTATTTTTTCATTATTGTAGCTCGAATATGTTTTAAAACAGACACCATTTATTAGTAACAATCTATTCGTCTTATACGGTCTACAACTTTTGCTGAACTGTGTCAATAGGTCATTGATTTACCTTTCCCTACAACCGAACATGCATACCCAAATATACGTATAGTATATGTACATACATATGTACGTAAACATGGATGCTAAAATAATTTTAGTCTTTGACCGCATGGAAGTTTTACGTCATTGAATTAACAGATTTGTATTTTCTGTATGACGTCACAGAATAGGCAAACGATTCACATTGACCCTCACTACCTAATGCGTTGCTGCATTATTCTTCGAAAAAAAGATATTGCATTATTTGCAGAAAAACACGTGTGTTGGGTCACGTTTATCAGTTTTCTCTGTTTCAGAATAAAAATTGTTTTCTTTGACCAGATAAAACAACAATACCTTCCTTTGTGGTAAAATTTCGAAATTAATCGATGACAATTATAACCAACTCGGCAGCCATTTTATTGACAAATTGTAGAATGAGGGAAAACCAGACGAAAAAATGTTCACAGGAAACCCACAATTTAATACTTACCAAATTTGTTTAAATTCTGGATGGACATACGATAAATAAATTAACCACGGCCAAAAATAAAAACTTCGCGAATGCAATTTAATAAAGCGATTTCACTTGAACTCGTGTCGAGAGGAGAAAAATATATGAATTCCTTTCTTCTACTGCTTCTGACAAACAACGTGACGTGAATGATTTTACACAGCGCGCTGAAAACCAGTACTGCCATTCATGAAGTTTCTCCTTACATGCACAACGACTTAACCAGAGTTTGTATGAGCCTGTTCACATTGGAGTAATGAAGACAGATATTTATTCGTCGTATTCACATTGGTGTGATACAAGAAAGATGATTTTATTTACGTAATACGTGCAAAATGAAAGTGATGTTTTCTTTAAAAATCAACTTCAAAATATAATTCCCAGTGGAAGCAGGAACATACGTACTTTCCTCAATTCGCTTTGCTTAGGAAGATTTTTTTCTTTCATTTCATTCGTAGTGTTCAAAATTAGTGTTTCAAAGTTGAAAAAAATTTCAATTCCAGCTCTATGTTTCTGTTTGACTAAGCATTTTTTTTGACTGAACGATTTTTCGATCTTTTTCGATTTAATTTTGCTCATTGTTCATGTGTGAACTGCACATCGCATTGTTTAGTTTTACATTTCGACATTTTACCTCTTTCTAAGAGAATTTAACCTCCACTCCTTTCACAATCTATGGATTTTGAATTTTGTCAATAATACGTACGCTAGTATTTAACCGGAAGCTGCTAAAATGGGTATAGCGATTAATGACGATAGAACCAAGTATATGCTGTTAAAAAGAATGGGCATTTTCATAGAATCTTTGCGGGGAAACTATCGCCAATATAACTACCCGCCTGAAAAGACAATTGAGCAGTAGAAGCTTATCCCGAACAACTAAGGAGATTCTGTATAAAATCATGAATCCCGTATTGTTTTTTGGGTTAAAACTTTAACTTGTAGAATGGATAGACACAAGAACCCTAACTGCGTCACTTAGGTGATGGCCACAAATAGAACGGGACCTCAACTGACTTGAATTGCACAAGAAACTAACTAGTACTACTAACTAACAGGCTTCTTAGGGGATGGTCAGGTTCACCCCGAACTATAGCGCCTCCTTAGTATGTATTTCACTATGTATATTACATATGATTAACGTAGGTTTAATGTAGATTTTAACAAAGATTTGAATTCATTTAAATTTTTTTCAAACTGTAGGTTTTTTGATAAAAAAAAAAAATTGGCGCAATAGGTGCTTGGGATCCAGGAGCTTCTCACAACTATTCGTGTTGTGATTGTTATATTCCTTACAAGAATGGAAGGGCCCACTGTTAAACACCGTATCCGAAAGCGAATTCGTCATTTTATGAGCATTTTCAGGACACTTTACTTTCAGGACTTTTATACTTATAAAAAAAATTTTAGGTGTTGTCTAGAGTATGAAACTGGAACCCTTTGCTCCGTAGTCCAATGCACTAACCACTTGAGCCACAGCGCTACCTCTTGGTATGTAGATTATTAAATATTAAATTGTTTACTATTATTAAAGATTATTAAAGATCGCCCGACCAAAGCTTTTGCACATATCAAGGATTCTATTTCACGAACGTTTATCTCTTATTCATCTCATAATTTGCCTTCTTTCTTCTACGATACTCTGTTTAGAAGCAGTATTCTAGCGCCCAAATAGCGAACTCACGACGTTGTCTGTGATCGTCCGGCTTTAAATCTTCAATTCTTCAAATCCAACCGCAAGTGACTCTTTGGCAATGCCCAATTCAGCTGATTGGCGCTGAGTCGACATTTCTGGGTCATCTTTGATACTTGCAGCTGGGTATGTTTTCTTCATTTCTCACCAATCTCTGTCTAGTATAATTGTTATCTAGTTGGTGGCTTAAGGTTCAAAAGACTCACGCTCATACTTTTCAACGGTTCGACGAATCGCCTGTACACTAAAGCCATGATGACGATCGACAACTGAGCCAGAATTTCGAAAATATTTTCTTAATAATTTTCGTGTGAAAAACCGTACATGATGGAATGGCAAACCTTACTGAATATTTTGAAAGCTGATAACTACTTAAACGCACAAAGTACGCGAGCAGACCTAATTAGTGGAAAAAGTTGCTATCTGGTGACCCTTTACAAGGACAATTTTGCCTGTCTGTCAGTCTGAATGTTTGACTCCACCTTAAATGGGTGGACGGATTTGTTTCAAACTTTATATTTGGAGTCTGTGAGGTCACAGCTCGAGGTGAAATCGGAATTTTCATTCTAACCTCCAAATGAATTTTCTCGAGAATGGTTTTAACGATTTTGATAAAATTTTGATGTACATACATATGTGTATGCTACAAAATGGCACACAGCGTTTTGCGCAAGAAGTGCAAATACCGGTAATATTTAAAATCGGCTATTCCCCAGTAATTTCTGCAGCAATTGGGCTTAAAATTAATAATTTAATGGTTATAACAATCATAACAAATGCAAAACAATGGATTCCCAAATTTTGGAATAATCAAACCCACTTTTAAAAGTTTATTTGATTTCTCTATAATTCGCCTGAGGACCATATATGTACATACTTATGATCACTTCCACTTTCTAAGGTGTTTAAAAGACCGGATATCTCCCATATACGATCAGTAGTAAAACAAGACTTGAGTTTTACTTTCGATTAGAAGCAGTACACTACCTCGTTGACCAACCGAGAACTTTGTTCTGATTTTACCTTACTTTACCAGAACAGTACTGAGTAAACAGAAGATAGACGATTCCACAAATAATTCAAGATGAAAACACAACTATTACTTTCTGACATGGACATTTATTTTTATTACACTTACATATTTAGTAAGTGAAAATAAATAACACGCATTGATATTGTACAATAAATTAAGATATAAAAAAACATAAAACTAAAGAATTGTCATTCTGAATAATTCCATTAGCACGCTACTCTTAATACGAAGAACTAAACTGTAAGCGAACACATGTTGGACAAACAAAAACTTTTTTTTTTATTCATAACGTAGGGGCGCCAATAAACTTCATTTGCTTTATATAAACCAGTGCCAGTGATAATACTCATTTCGTCACTCTCTATTGTGTAGTAAGAATCACCATCAAACACTGAATCAAATATCCCACTATAGTCAACAAAATACGTTAAAAAGAGATGAACATGAGCTACGGCAGGAAAAAAAAAAGAGATTCTACAGAATATACTGCTAAGATCTAAACACAGAATGTAAAACAAAACAAAAATCTATTCATTTAGAATTAAAGGAATATAAAAAAAGGCGAGTCCTGTGTTCGATCAAACAAATGTCGTTAAGAGGGAGAAAAAATAACACCTCGTCTGCATACAATTAAAGATTAAACTGTATATAAACAAAATCACATTAAATGCATTTGTTGTAGCGCTTATTTATTTATCGCTGTCAATATCCCCTCCTGCTGTACTGTTGTCGTTCGCTCCCTAGATCCTCGATAGCTGCTGCAGCAGATTGCATGGCCAAATTGCCTCAATGCGCTCCTTGATCAGCTGAAATGGATACGAGATCCAGTTAAGTACAGTTTGTGCAATGATTCCCATCGGTTCGGGGTACTGGTGAGTCAGCAACGCCAGCAGTGCTGTGAAAGAGCACAGCCCAGCCGTAAAGAGTATGAAGAATGGCAGTTCTTTCTTGGGATACACTGACACTTCATGGAACGATGGCAAAAGCTCCCGATCCGCACATTCTGTGCACGTGGGGTACGGATAAAACAGATGTCCACGCTCCAACGGATATGGCAACATACGAAATGTCCCCTCCCATGTGCAATGTAAAAGATTGAGTGCACCTTCTACATTTTTCCAATGTTTGAGATGAAAGAACGCATAAGCGAGAGCCTCTGAATCACCTCGCTTCAAAATGTGCTCTGGCGGAAGAATAAGTGGCTTGGTCTCCAACAAATACTTCGGAACATGCGGATTGAATTCTACAGCTCTGTGGATAGCTTCAACGGCGCTCATTTCGGCCGGACTAAGCCCACGTTTCGATGCAATGTCCGGCGAAAATTTATCTGCTACAGCTCTAGCCTTAAGGAGCGCTGCTGTATAACAAATTGCCGCCGACTTTGGCAACGAAATGTCGTCGTATTTGGCTAGCACCGCCTGACAGTCCGCATACGCCTGCATTTCTAATAGAGTCTCGATAAGATTCTCGTGAATATTTAGAACATTCATGATTGACGGAATCTCCTTAGTCAGATCACGAAACATTTTTGCCGCCTCCTTGAGTTTGCCCAGTTTTCGCGCACACATTGCCAAGCGTCGCTTGATATAGATCAGAACATTTGTATCCCGACGATGCATTCCCTCAGCTACGGTGCCCTGATGTTGTGTCGCTTGGGACTTTCGGTAATTTGTTTCGGCAACTTTGAGGGCTGTTTTGAAAATCTTTTCAGCTTCTAAAATCGTAGTGGCTTCCTCTTCAGCCAAAAGAATATATGCCGGCGCACACTCTGTATTAATTTCCAATGCATTGTGTGCAGCTTTTATTCGAACGACAGGATTTCGTTCTCGCCAAGCTGTTTGCATTATTTCATATTCTGCTTTGCCCCCATCACCTGAAAAAGGGAGTAGATTCTGTTTAAAGTAAGATTTATAATTGATTGCATAGCATTTATGACATCGAATATTTTTTCTTCTTGTTTTTGTGTCTTCTATTTTAGTCTAAGAATAACGTTTGAACAAATTCACCGATTTTGATTTGATGTTTTTCTTTTTCATTGAACAGAGATTGCAATTTTATCAGATGAATTTTTTTTTTATAGTAAAATTATTCGAATGGAACAGTTAGCAAACTACTCAACTTACTACTATTTACTTTAGGATACGAAGATTATACTTACGAGTTGGGGGTGTCTTGATTTTTGAAGTTCAGAGTAACAATTAAAGACATTTTACCAACCTTTTCTAGAAAGTTATTCCCTCGCATTTGCAATCCGTATAACTTTTATGTTTGAATGGGACTTAGAAATAAGGTTCGGATGGTAATTAGTTTTGTGCGTATAACCTATGGCTTATTAGGGTAAGAACCAATCAGTGCAAGTTCAAGAAGTATTTAAAGATTTATTTCCCAGACTAATGGTGTTGGTATTTATTGCTATGTAAATGAATTTGAAATCATTTCTTATTTCTAAACGGTAAGTGGTACAGATAAATTTGGTTGGCTTTTTAGTAAGAGGAGATTGAAGTGAACGCTTCACGATTTTGTGAGTCACCATTACGCAAATCCCATTTCGTTGGTTGTCCCCGTTCAGCAACGAAACGCTAGGACCAAAAGAAGGTTCATTGTAATACCACTATATAAAAAACAGGTTACAAGGACAAGAAACCTAAGTAAGTATGTATGTCCTACTTCCCATTTTCGATGTGAACACATGCTGAGGAATTATGAATCGTCGTGTGATCCGCAACCAAAGGATTTAATTTTTCATGAGTTAAATCTGGCTAGATTGTTAAGATTTTCGAAAGAAGTATTTGTCTAGTTTTCCTTCCCAAGGTCAATAGGGCAGAACATTTACACATCATGGTGTCCTTCTCTCCCTAATCTCTACAGATTCTATAGAAATCGTTAAAGGTTTAATACAACCTTCTGGGATGTCTACTTACCAGACAGATTGTTCTTAGATTTGTTCTATTAAGTTAAACTCCGATTACTAGAAATAATAATAATCTGGCTTGCGTGACCCATGTTTCCACAAACCAAAAAAAGGTGAATCTGAGGGAATCATTGGTATTTTAGGTATTAAAACTTTTTCTCCAGTATTACAGCCAGTTAGAATAGTACCTTCAATGAGATAACTTTTTACGCTTTTTATTTCTAATCTAGTCCCGTTGCGTTTCGAATTTAAGTTTCGCAATAAAATTATTGGAGCTCCAATTTTCAAAATTAGTTTGCGTGGTGGGTAGTCTGTAGTGATAGTGCACAGCTGCTTCACTGTCGAGTACTGTATCTGCTGAGTAATAGATTTTGGTTTGCGCATTGAATTTTGCTGGTACTAATTCATTAGGCGATTATATTGCTCTTTCTTTGAGCCACGATACTGTCTTAATTGAAAGTTGGTGTATTATACGGCGGTATAATCACATTTTAATTGCTTTTTTTGCCAATTAGACCTCGAATGCTCAGCTCCTATAGGTAATACACATAAACCTTCTCGGAAAAATGTAGATTTTAAAAGTGAAAACCGCATTCAAATCCGTTCGGCGGTTCTGGAGATTAGCCCGATCATACAGACAGACACGTTTTGAGGACTTTGTTTTATACTATGTAGTGATGTTTGTTTATTGCTTTTATTTGTGATTCTTTTGATATTTGTGTTTATAGTTGTGTTATTTAGTGCGAATGAAATATTCTGATTGCATAAAAAACTGTAAATATGTAGTGTTTTCGCTTTCTCCATCATGGGTTATGAGCGGTTTCATTTCGTTTTTAAACTTGTTGGTTACGAGAAAAACCGTTGAGTTTCAATACTTTCAATAATACCATTGAGTTCTACCGTCAATTTATAAAGTTGATCTAGCTTCTAATTTAAACTTCAAAAAGCAGGGATCGTGAATACAGAAATTGTCCTTTTTTATGCAAAAAAGACAGGTTCTAAATTAAAAAATTGCATCTGGGTAATACTTATCAAGCTATCAGCCGATTTTCGTCATGCCGTTCATTCATTTTTGAAACTGAACATACGTACTTAATATGGATATGTAAAAAGTAACCAAATGTACAAGTTATTTCAGCATTTAAAAAAAAAAAAGCTAATTGCGTCATCCAATATATTACTGACCGAATATACATATGTATATTACTGACCCAAGACGTCAAATTTAATTTAAAGAGTAATTTGTAAAGATAAAAAGTAAAAACGATGACATACATATACACTTATCTACACATATATTTGACGTCCATATGTAATAAACTAATGCCCACGGGGTTTTTCTATTAATTTTTTTTTAACAAACAAAAATGTTGATATTAGATTAGAAACATTAAAGTATTTGCTTGACTCAAAAAAATATAAAATTCATTTTTAATATATCCTGAGGATAAGGTATACACAACGATTAATGTAGCTGGAACGGACAATCTAGTCAGACACCTATAATGATGGACTTAATTCTATTGGGTGTCAAAGGAATATCAAAAGTTTGTTGCGATTTTGGATTATTTCTAGCGATCCAGCCTCCATGAAAGCGAGAATGCTCCCAATAAATATTCTGAGAGGAACGTTAGTTACACACAACAAAAAGGCTAAAAGTGTGGGAAAACGCTAGAATGTTTCTACGAACGCAGTTTGAGTTTAACCATGGATTGATATAAACTATTGGGAACCTAATTTTTACCTATCTCAGTTCCTAACGTGCTTTTGATGTTTTCCTTTGTACGAAAACGATTTTTCGTCAATGCTCAAGATTCTTCTTTTTAAAGAATGCAAAAACGCAAACATGCGCTAGTCGAACACGCTAAAGCCCATGATATCCTTGAATGTAGTACATACCGCAGGGAGAAGCGGTCATAATCCGGACCTTGGGTGATGTCCTTAAAAGTGACTGATTCTTTGAAACGGCACATAAAAATTTTCTCTCCGGGGTTGACTATGATGGATACGAAGTTTGAGTTTCATTTTCTTTAAGGCTAAGTTTGTGAGGATTTTCAAGAATTTTGGGATGCTAAAAACTACTAATAGGTATTTTAGAAATGAATGTAAAAAGCATGGTCTCATGTCCTATCTGCAAGACAATTCATAAAGCAAAGTATCTGAAGTCGAATAATCTTTCACATATCGATCTATAAGTTGCTAACATACCTTCACATGTAAAAAAGGTTTGATGATCTTGTGCGCTCAAATTCATATCATAATAAGTCAACGGCTCCTTATTTGTTGTCCAGTAGAATCTCTGGTATTCAGCTCCACGAAATAGATTTAACGGGTTTCGCCAAACCTTGCATTCGGGCATTTGTTGACCACCGTTGGTGCCGTTTGTTTCCGACTGATTATCACTGCCATTAATCCACGGACTGATGTGGTTGATCGAAACTTGTTCTGTAAATATTTCCATTGGACGATCAAATACAAATGCTGTTGAGATTCAAAATGCATTTCGGATATTACCAATAAAAGAGGTTCCGTACTTGCGAAAGTACCACCATTCAAATATAAGAATTAATCCAGAAATCAAGCTAGAAGTGCCGGTGAGTGCAACATAAAATTTCGGAGTCAGTGTACTCAGAAACATAGAGGAATCCCACATCTTTCTTCTTATTTCGCTTCGGGGGGGACACTATTCTTGCGCATCTATAAAGCCAAATCAATTCTATTTTACAAATTGAATTGAAAGCAAATTTATTGAGTTCTGTTTAAACAATTTCTGAGTGTTAAATTTAGTAAAATAAATTCTAATCGTGAAAAATAACTAACATCGAAATATCGCAAAGAAGTTTGACTTTCTTTGACAGCAATAGTTTCGGTGTGAAGTTGCAGAGATTGGCGAAACCGGGCAAATATTTTTTTTTTGGTCTATTTCATTACAGGTAAGGTTACATCGCATCTGATCGTAAATCAGAATCTTAGCTGTTTTATAAAAATTAATCTGATTATCTAAATCAATCTTCAGTAGATTAATTTTCAGCACGTACCTGGAAGCGAGATACAACTAGGTAAAATGAAATGAAATCAGTTTTTCAATAACAGGGCAGCCAGTGGGTAATAGGAGGCATGTATAAGATGCATATGAGTTTAGAATATTTGTAGATTACAATTCATGCTGTATGGTTTAGGAAGTTTACATTAGTTTCGCAGTAGGCCTCATTCGCACAATGAAGGATATTACGAGAATATTGTTGAACAGCATATTCCAAATACTAATAAAAAGAAACAAAAAAAAAAAAATTAATAACGATTAAGGAAAGATACGCAATAAACATTTCTGCTATATTGGAGCTATTCGAGCTTCTGTCTTCTATTAAGTTTACACATAAGCAGAAAATGAAAAGTCTTTCGAGTATTGATTGATAAAGGCAAGTTGTTAATCTTCCACTTGAACGAGAGCAGACAGTATTGGATTTAGGTGCCATTGAAATGAGATCCCTATCCCGATTCCTACAGGTAAGCTCACTGTCTCCTCGTCTCGAACGCAGTACAACGGCTCTCATACTTTAGCTGTCACCTTCGAAACGGGAAACAGGAATGGGATCAGGAATGATACGGGTGAGTCTCTTTAGTATAACTTTTTAGAGGTTCTTGACCATTTGTCCATTTATCTCTATTTCATATCACCATCCGGTTTGACATTTTCAGCAAATTATCATGTGGTTCTATCTACCAGATATGATTCCTAATCTAAACAAATCTATTGAGTCCACAAGAGATAATAATTAGTGTGATGTTTACTTCCTGTCAGGACTCCTGAGTTCCCAAAACCGTTGATGACCCGATGAAATAGCCAGTTTGACAAACTTTAAACTCCTCCAGTGTGTTTTTAGCAGTCTCTCCATCGTAGAATACGCTGGACGAACTACCTTATCGATGAGTAATTTGAATTTGATGTTACCACTACAAACGAAACAGCTGTTTTGTGAGATAAGTGACGATAATTAATGTAGGAAAACAATTTCAAATTTAAATAAGGTTAAGTTAAGTTCGTTTGTGGGCGAGTGGAAAAATTTCACATTGTCACACTCAGGTCAATGCAGACCCATTGTGATATCCATAGGGAAAATATGTCCCTTGGCTATTGGTTAACTCTAGTCCTACCATTATTATTCATTAATTATTCTGTTGGAGACGATCCTAGGTGTATAAGACCAGGGCAGTGATAGAGAATGTGGGTTGTATCCTCATTGACATAGTGTTATGCACGTGATTATAATTAGTCATATCAGTGTAGAAAGGGATTTCCTATCCATTTGCTTGATTCTACTCAAAACAAGCCCATCAACTTAAGTAAGTGAAATAAGTGCATTAAGGAAGAAAGAAAGTAGACTTATACTGGAAGACATTTGGTCATGGTTGAATTATCATCACTTTATTAAAAATCACGAACTATACATTGATGTACTTACATTTTTAAAAAAATCAGAAACAACAAACTACCAAATATGCATTAAATTAGCTGAGTAGAAGAAATCTAAAAGTTTGTATGGGGAGTTTCAATTCGAACGTTTTCTACGATGACTTAAAACGCATTCAGCTTACCGACCTGTGAAAAATTCACTTTGAACGTATTCGCCGATGATAGTTATGAATTTGAGTGAAACGATTACAGGAAAAGGGTTTCATTTCTGGGTACATTTTTAGAGATCTAATAATTCACCTATTAATGGCGGTGAATATGTCAATTCACCTTTAAATTACAACGACAATACGTTCACTCCTCAATCACAAGTGAATTTGATTGATATGGAAGAAAACTGCTTTTGAGTAGTTCGTTAGATATTCGTATTTGAATTCTTCCTTAAAATGTAAGAATTTAAATTTCATCGAGTGGTCTAAATAAAATCCAAATCTGAGAAACAAGCTTTAAGATAGTTTATTGTTAAAAAATCATGAAAAATAAATACTCCGAACCGCCTGACATATTAGTTTAGTTGTTGAGGAACGCAGCTGCTATCGTATATTAATAATTTCTTATTAGTTAATCATTCTGTTTGTTTATTAGTTTATTCAGTAATTTTAATTTGAACTTTCTGTATTAACTTATCAACTTGCCTTAAATTGCCAAACATTTTGAAAGTTAACCTGTGGTTCGAACTATTCCCTATGATTCTTATGTTCTGGTTGTTTTCTTATCGCAAATGTTAAAGTTTTTTTTTTGTTTTCATAAACATTTCAGTGCCACACGCACTTGGTGGGATCGTTGCGAAGAAAATTTACTCCAATTATCAATGCAGATCATTGGACCGTTGGTAACGTATGAAAGAAAATATTGAGTTTTAGGAAGTGGTGTGTGGATTACTTCTGTTTGCTGAAAACTTTTGTCTCAACCACCAAACCAAAGGGTCGAACTGTAGGGTTACCTACATATGTATGTTCCGTATTACAGTATTGTCTCGAATATGAATAAGTATAAATTTGAAATAAAAATTGTATTGACACATTCATAATCAGTAGCCAAGAATACGATAGTTTGATTTCTAAATTAAATCGATGATGTGTTTTGTCTTCGTTTACCACTAAACCAATTTTGACCACGGTGACAACTCGCTGGTGTTTTCCTTAATGCACAACTGTCTGCTATATGAATCAGCAACAATTCCTAAATGTAAAATCAAAATAATGAAATAACGCATTACGTTTCGAAATGTATTACTCAATGATTTCTGGTTGAGAACTTACCGTTGAGTCATCGTCGCAATATATAAAAGTGATGGGGTTTCCTGTTGCAGACTTCTTGCCTTAGCACTTTGTTTACCTTTTGGTAAAACTTGCGAACATTCAGCACAATGCTTCAACTTGTATACAACACACGAAGCCGACCGTACTTTACAAATGCTCTGGAAAACCTTAATTGGATTTGAATGATCACGAATTACTCCGGGAATCTCAACCAACTAAACTTCGTCTTCTTCCTCATTGAACAAGAGTTCTATCGAATTCTTTTTTTATTTATTTTACTCACCGAAAATGCTGTTTTAAAAACACAACCGAACTTATATGTTTGTTTAATTTTCGTTTTATTCTCTTTCATGGTTTGACATTGGCATAACTATGATGTGGAGTGTCGTATGCAACGCATGCGAATCGAAGAATTGGAACATAATTTTGATGCGACTAGTCATCCGACTTGAAGAATTGGGGAGATTGATCCTCTATTTCTTTTTTCTCCGAAAAAGCCAATGTTCTTCCGTCCTCCAATATTCCTCAAAACAGGACTTTCTTGGAGGTCTTCAAATTTGTTGCGTCTGCGTGCTATACTAAACGATCTTATCATGTTTTGCGGCGAAGGAAATTCGCTATTTTCCTTACAACTTCCGCAAAAATTCGCAGATGATCCCCCAAGAAGGCGTGGAGTAGGGTTTGCTAAGAGACCGCTTCCGTCTTGGTCATGTGCTATTGGGCGAACAAACATCTTTAGGTAGATCCTATTTACACAAGGTCTAGCTTTACTCATTGTCGAAAGTTCTTAATATCTTCTTTAAAGTTTTCATATTACATAAACGAACCATTCTTGCCTTTATTCAAGATTTGTTTTTTTTTCAATTCAGTAGTTATAGTTTTTTTACTTCTAAAATTTATTTCTATACGTTTTTTTGTTTTTAACTCTTGCGGTTATATGCACAACATCTAGGTTATCCATATTTGTATACGGATGCATATTTTTGCAAAAACGAAAAACAAAAACAAAACAAAACAAACTTAATCCAAAAATAATAATTATTGCAAAGGGTTGCATAAAAAAAGACCATAAATTTAGTATATTTAACCAGTCAACAGATGATATTTTTAGTCTCGCCTCTTCTTTTGTCTTTGCTGCTCCTCCTGAAATGGCAAAATATAAAGATTTTCGTTTCAAACATTGTTTCTTTCTTGATTTCTTTTGTCATTTGTTCAGAAAATATATGTATGCCTAAACCAAACTTTCCACCAGTTCTCTTGTCTACAAATTGGTGAAATAACTAATAAAAAGAAACCAAGCCACCAACACATGAAATTACCTTTTGTGTAAGAATGATCAAAAGCCGCCTGAACATGCTGATAACATCAAAGAACAGATCGAGTGAATGTTGAATGCAGTCCTTGCTACCCATGCGGCATTTTTCGATGATCATTTGTGTATCGTAGAGAACAAAAGCGGCCATCACAAATAAGCCCAGATAGAGATGGATCTAGAGAGCATAGATTGTGTAAATAGATTTTGAATTGTAATAAAGATGATTTTGTATACCTGTGAGACAGCGTGCGACTTCATGAAAATATTGAAGATGCTCATCAAGGCCATGGTATTTAAAGTACTCGCCAATAGGCCACCAAGGAATATGTATTTTCCCTGCTCTGCTAATAGTGCCGCAAGTGATAGGGTCAAAAACACAATAACTGTTCCACTGAGAGCTGTCACAATCAAGGCTGGGTTCAAGTGTACAACATATTGAAGGAAGGGCCCCAGTGTTTGACCCGAAAAAAATCCAAAGCTAAGCAGCATTGCCAAACGTGGGTAGAAGTTCTTTCCATTATCTTTGATAAAGTGCAGGCACAAAACCAAAATGAAGGATCCCAAAGCTCCTATAATACCAGTATCAAGAATTCCAGCCAAATAGGTTGCCGCTCCGAAAGAAGATGCAGCTGTGGTTGCGCCTAGACATAAATACACTTTCGTTAAGTGATAACGAACCTCCGGTTCACTGTAACGAAAAATGTACAAACAATTTAACTAAATTAATATGTATACATATGTATATTTGTATGCGTTTATGTCATCCATACATACATTGTTCATATAGATTAGTTAATATTTTACCCAACCATATCCTGGGTATTCTTCGAAGGAAATAAACACACTTCTAATTAGTGCACTTCTTTTTCAATTTTTTACTTAATTGCGGGTACTCGTTATGAAGTATGCATTTATAAGCGCTTCTGTAATTTATCAACGACACTCAGTTCAGTGGAATATATGTACATACATCAATACACAAATCTACAATTGGGATGTGGACTTATGCCTCACCCATCAGATCCAGAATTTTCAGAAAATAATCAAGCAAAACTAAAATACTTAATCAACTTCGCTTCTCCTTAAAGAGCACCGTAAGTATTTAGTAAACGGCAGCCACATTGGGTGTAACATAACGCCACACACTTTTTTTGTGGATTTATGTCGATTTTGCATAATAAACTTATGTTCTTCTGCCCTGATCGACATGATATTTTCATCTAATCTATATTACTAGGTGATTTGACTGGCTTTCTCGCATACGATAACTATGAGAATCTCAAAAACTATTAAATGTTTGTGGGCCCACCTGTGAGTTAATGTTCTTGTTTGGCAAGCGCCTATCTCTATCCAGTCCCAACTGGATGGACTGCTCCAGAAATCAAAATGGACATCCTTTCTCTGGGCATTATCTCCTTATTCATCATTTCATTTTATATTTTGTGCTTATCTGAGATCTGGAACTGCGTTTTTAAATATTCTTTCCAGGAAATCGTAATATACACGCGAAACCGAAAATTGCAAAAGTATGAAAACCATCTTTAAATTCTATTTCAAAAGACTGCAACGTTTAACAGCGTGACAAGGTTTTGGTAAAATAAGTAATGATATGTGTAACTCTTACTTAACAGTTTCTTAAAATAATAATGGAAAGCAAAACTATCCCTTCAGGTTAACTTCTCATGTTATTGATGCGTTTATGAAAGCTACCTTCATCTGTTTCGTTGACCAATAATTCACTTTATTTGTTGGCAATCGGAACTATAATTTGAAAATGTGATTTACGTTGTGTTGAGATAGTTTTAAGGGAATGTACGAGAACGGCTAAATCCTGTTAATGAAGGCTATCTTGCATTCAGTATGTCAGGTAAGATCTTGTATGCAATGTTCAGTTCTTATGCATCATTCAATTCATCAGGCATACACTCATCTGACCAAATTTTAGGGATGAGTTGGTATATGTCAGACATACCCGAGGTCCAAACCACTAACCATTGAGCCACGGCGCACACTTGACCAAGACCAGTATTAGAATTGAAAAAAATTAAAGGATATCAAAAGATGCATATCTCTAACTAATGTACATATGTATGATGCCTATCACTAACTTATGTACCTCCTAACCGATTGCTGGCTGGATATTTTCTTTCATGACACCTGCAGAAACAAAAAGATGAAAACATCACCTTCGTAGACATAAGGAGATCAACGATTCTCTTTTAGCATTTTGTTGTCATTTTATACGACTGTTTTTGGCACTTTGGAGCGGGTTACGCCACTCAGAAAGAAACATTTCACGTTTGCCATCACTACAAGCTAATTTAACAGAACAAAATAGCAAAAAAAAACATTTGGAGAATATTCCGGTAATGAACACATTTGGCAAATACATACATATAGTTATGTACTCATGTATGTACATCCATACATACATATTTTTGACATATAGTAATACTATTTCGGGAATAATATTGATTTTAGATAACAGGTTGCAATTAGAAATTATTGTCCAGCGTATATTGACAAATGCATACTAATCACTTAACCAATTGTATCTGTATAACATTACGCACTCTTTGTAACCATGTAACTACCTAATTTCAAGGTTAATTAATCATACTGAACGCTCATTTCTCTAATAATCGTAAACAAAACAACTTGGTAACACCGTGTAATCTATAATTATCGCAAAAAGCCACGTCAGATGCATTTAAAGTACAAAAAAAAAAAACAAAAAAAAATTAATGCAATTAAATCACTTTATTTTGCCTTTACGAAAAAAGAATGCTCGAGAAAGGGAAAATACAAGTTAAAAGAAATTCATTTAATCCGTACTTCAAATTAATAAAATCGCAAATTATCGAAATGGCTTCCTCTCCTTTCCAATTGGAAAATATTTCAATTATTAGAAACAAAAGCTGTTACCGCACTTTGTTTACACAAATTAACAATTATCAAATACTCACAATTTACGTCCTAGACTTTGTGAAAATCGGTGAAAGGATGCGCTCGGGCTCGACATGTTTGCTGCAAAATTTTCTGTATATATGGGCAATGTTTCTGGATTATTTTTCAGGTTTTTTTCTTCTTAATCTTTTGCCAAAAATTGATTCAAAATAAATCGAACAAAATAAAACAATTTTCCCAGTATTTATCTTCAAATGTGTTAATTTTTCCACAGGTTTCTTTTTTCAATAGCTCACTAGTAAAGTTTTCTTTTGGAATTGATTTGGACTTGAATTTAAGTACGAGGTACAGACGTGGTGCGATACATTAATTTTATGGTGAAATAGTAGTGGGGAGTTTTACTGTTTACAAAAATGGGTAATCACACGTCAGTTCAAGCGTTCGGGGTGTATACCATGGGCGATGTTTTCTACGTTTTTTGCAAGCTTAAGTCACGGTGACTTTTATAAACTAGGTAAAAATACATTTTTATATTTAATTCAATGATGGTCCCTTTTATACACACATGTTCAATACCTGTTGTAAACGACACTATATACATATGTTATGTACATAAGTTACCTAATCCTGCAAAACATTTGTACAACACTCCGTACAACAAGATAGACCTGTGGGCCTAAGATCGGTTGCATCAAATATTTGTATTTCTTTACCAGTTTCATTTCGATTTTTAGCTAACCTGAGTAACCGACAAAAAGCTTAAATACAGAAAACCTGGACTGAATAATTTGGACTACCTAGAAACAAACTACCGATGGAGAGATAATATTTTGAATTTGTTCTTTATTAATATTGACATTTTAATTTGTTAAAAAAGATAAAAAAAAAGAAATATACTACGGAACAGAGTTTAAAAAAGAAGCGGTAAGCAATAGGGTATAGTATTATTTCAATACAAGCCAACAACTTTTTATGTTGCAAATTGAACTTAAGTGAATATAACTTTGCCAATATGCAACAAAACAAACACAGATCTAACTTCAGCAGGGTTTTATTTTTACGATTTCCAGCCAACGAAATATGGTGTCCAACTGAATAAATAGTAAATGTCCGAAAGTGATTAACTATTTGATGAAAGATACCGCCATGCACATATAGTTTAGGCGGTGTTGCAAAGTGCAAAGAGGAGCAAGAGGAGGGAGTTCAAGAAGCTCACGATCTGTAGTAATGGGAAACATCACGATAAATATTTAGAAAAAGGAATCCAACTCCGATTTTAACAAAGATATATGGTCAAAGTTTTTTTTTCTAAGAATTTTGATATACATATAAATCAAAGGTCGGACTTCTAGGTTTCGACGATATACTATTACACTTTGTTGAAGTATGTATGTATGTAATTGTTTTGTTCGGAATTATGCAATTATATTTTATATTGACCACAAGCTACGTTCTTTAGCTGCTAACAATATGCAATCATTATTGCTCACAGAATGTTCGTCAATGTATGTATGTGCATACAGCATGTATGTATGGATAACAAATTCTATAAATTCGAAGATCTACACATACATATTATTCATTAAAAAATAATACCTGTTTGGGACAAGTCCGCAGGATTCTCAGAAAAGTCAGAAATCAGTTTTTCGTGCCTCCCATTACTGACAGTTGGAACGCCTCTCGCCCATACAGGATCCTACAATTTCTAGCAGCAAAGCTAGAGCTCCTCTGTTTTGATTAACTCTTTGGAGTTTCAGTGGCGCTTAGTGCCTTGGTTAACAATCAGGATAATCAATTGGGCGACGTGATAATTTGAGGTTCAGAGATCTTTAGCTAAATCAATTGGGCGACGTGATAATTTGAGGTTCAGAGAACTTTAGCTAAATTCTCTCCCTAAGTTCTTTACGTGGAGCATCTTTAACAAACCAGAATTGGTTTTATATACAAGGAAATATAGGGAAGAATGCCGGGTCTTAACCCTTCAAACGTATGCTTCACAAGATTAATACTTGCTAATAAAGCAAAATATTTGGGTTACGTACTCGAAGAGAAATTTAGCTGGAATTACAATACATATGCTGAAAGGCTTAAAGAAAGCCACTACGGTAAAATTAAAAATAAACAGGCATATCGGACCCAGTACGTCGTGGCTCAGTGGTTAGTAGGGTTGTAACAAACCGTATGTATTGGTTACTTTGTACCGGGTATTTCATTTCATACCAAGTACTCGCATCATTTCGTTACTTTTCCACGAGTACGATATCCAAAGCATATACGTACCTACTCATACCAAAAAAAAACATCCACCCAAATTATTTCGTATCCTAGAAGTTAGAAGACACGTTGCGAGTAAAATCAAACTGGTTTTATTTTTAGTGTCGTTGACGCGGTTGTTGGTGGGATGGTTATGTGTGATGTAACTTGTGTGATGATACCGGCGTCCGCCGAGTGTGCCGCTGTATACATTCGCACAATAGCTGTTGCAAACCGTATGTTTCGATACGAGTATTTCATTTCAAACCAAATATCCAAAAGTTACTTCCCAACAAGTTAGTTACTCGCACGGCTGTTGCAAACCGTATGTATTCGATACGAGTATTTCATTTCATACCAAATACCCAAAAGTTACTTCTCAACAAGTTAGTTACTCGCATCATTTAGTTACTTTTGCAGAAATATCCGCACATAAATGATTTCGCATGTAAGAAATAAGGTTTGTGTTATTTTTTTGTGTGTGTTAAAGGGTAAATAATGGAACGGTGGCGTAAGTTGATTCATTTGGTTTAGTTTTTTGTAGTGCGCCTGTTTTAACAGAAATAACGTAATTGATACGGTTATAGCAAAAGTAACTAAAGTAACGAGTAACGATATATTTGTAACAGGTACTCGAACCTGAAGTAATCGATACATACGGGTATTCATTTTGTCTCTACTTTTACAGCACTAGTGGTTAGTGCCTTGGACTATGGAGCAACGGGTTCCAGGTTCCAATCCGAGCCATAACACCTAAAATTTTTTTTCACAGCCCCACCTCCCACCTCACCTTTTCATTCGTGTAAAGAAAATAACACGCACAACACGAATGGTTGTTGGAATGGTTGTGGCCCTGGGCCCCATTTTTTTTATCGGACCCAGAGCGTAGCTTCTCACAACTACCGTGATCGTCTGGACTTGGAAAACCCCTGTCTCTCATTTTATCTTACCTAAGTCAGTAGACCAACTCTAGATATTTTACTCCATTGGCTACCTTAAGAAAAGGGGCAGTTTTTGCAGCCACTCGTTTTGTTTTTTTCCGTAAGATATCGACTACCAATTTCCACAACAATAAATAAGCGTCATTGGAATTAACAGTTTTGAAATATAGTATTCTCCACAATTATTTTGCAGTTGCATCCACGTTCTGTCAAACAAACCAATGTTTGCAGAAACTCTAAGCAAATTACAAAATTCATTGTTTCTATTTTGTCTTATTTTCAAATTTCCAAAAATACATATATTTCTAAAAACATTAAACAAAATGTTACATTTATGTAGTGTTTTAAAAAATATTGTAACACACAATATTAAAATGATTACTTACCAGTATTATAAGAGTAGAAATATTTTCTTTAAACAATTGTACTTTTTAAAATTATCATTTTTTAAAAAATATTTTAAAATATCTTATCTTATCCACCACAAGCGTGTAAAAGGCATTCATTTAATTTTTAATGATTAATATCACCATATCGCTATTGAAACAATTTAACTTTAGACAAGGAAACATATAAAAATTATGTAAACAAAACAAAAATATTTACTTTTCTAAAAATAAAATTGTATTATTTGGAAAAAATATAATATTTGTATTTTGTTTCTATTTTCACATTGTAAAATAAGAAATATGTACATAACATGTTTAAAAAGGGTGCAGAAAACATATGTATACTTATCCTGTTTCAACCAAACACCACAAAGGACCATTGATTATACAATTCACACTCATAGAACTGTTTCATAGTTCATAAAGCAATATCAAGTTTATTTGAAATCTGGCCTGAGAAAGTTTTTCAAGATTTCATACAAATTGTCTTTCGAAATAATTCACATTCCTTTATAGTCTTGCTTTTTTTTCAATGCTGGAAATCGAAGTGACACAATGATTACCAATAATGTTACATTGTAATTTTCTGAATTTTTGTCATATCTTCAAATAACAGAATTTAATGTACCACATACATATGTACATACACAATTAAAGTTTAGAAATGTTTCTTTACACCAATACGAATAAGTCTATAAGAAATATAGACGACTTCCTGTACATATACATATTAAAACCAAAATAAAATAATACTCCAAGGGTCGATGGTTTATGCGTCAGATTATAATGAGGAAGCCAGTTTTACACAAGTCGTATGTCGTATAATTCAATTATATATTCAAGATATTTTATTATATGATTATATTAGATAATTTTATTAGTATTTATATGGTAATAAAGATAATGCATCAAGATTAACAGAAGGGCGGTTGTTGTAGGAAAAGATAAGTTTGTTGTTTACTATGTCTACTGTCTAATGACGTGTTCGAAGGACAAGTTTAGTTGAGAGGCTTTTCCATGACAGTTACATATGGTTATTCCCGAATGCTCGCTAATGGCTCACAAGAACGGGGGACCGAGAAATAAATGTATCCAAATCCAACATCGAATTCTCACTTAATAGTGGGACATTGAAACTGGAATCCATACATACGTATCAAAAATATATACTCAACTAAATAAATTTTGTATAAAGATACAGTATGCAAATTGGATAACCTCTTTGTTGATCTTCAAATAAATTTGATCTCGTACATATGATGTTTATACAGTGACAAAACTCATAATAGTAATTGTTATTTTGGTATTTATGTATATAACCACAAATATTTATAAATATAGGCATAAAACCGAAATAACAGACCAATATATAAAATACCGACATACTCATACTGCAGATCATCTAAACATACGTTAGTCAAAAAATCGTTGATTCGGAAAAGAAGATTTTATATAGTCTTGTTTTTTTCATCAAAGTGTGCCAATCACATTACGAAAAATTAAAAATCCTGATTTACACCTGCATTTTGCGCTACATTTTTAATATTTTATCATATAAATATAAAATATTTTCAAATATATTCAGTTCATTGGGCAGAAATAATTTTGCTTGCAATTCGAGAAAATATAATATGCATGTATAGTTAGTATATAGCTTAAGATAAGAAATAAAAAATAGAATAGTAAAGTAACTCAGGACTAGTTAACTCATACAGAAAATCGTATTGAAAAAGGCGAATACAAGATTTTTGGAAACACAATTCTAACGTTATATGTATGTAACTCGATTTATGTATATAATCAGTGGGACGATTAAAGTAAAACTTAAATAGCTAATTTTATAGTAGATGTATAAAATTTATATTAATAATTTTTTATTGCAGATTGAGCTATATACATATTTCGAAATTTTACTATTTAATTAAAAATACGTGTTTATTTCAGATTACGTTTATCTAGCGTGTATCACTAAACCAATCAACTAGAGCTCCCTTTGTTAAAATACTTACATATGTATAAAGACCGGATTAAAGTAATTTCATAAGTTAAACATAAACTAAGTATAAGAATAAATCCAATTTTTTCGGCGCAAGCTTACATGAAACATTATTAAATCAGTTATTTATTTTAAATTTTGTTTTAGGTTAGAAGTTAGTTTAAAGTTCATGTCAGTTTCATGAATTTGCAGAAAATCAACTCTGTATGTGATTAAAACAAAATATTGATAGAATTGACCCTATAACAGAAAATTTTCTTATAGTAAATATACAAAATAATTTCCTTTTTTTATACAAATCTTAAATTAGGGCCCAACATTCAATTCTGAGTGGGATTTTTTTTTAAATAATATTATATAATAAAAAGAACCAAGCAGACTAAAATTACAACCGTTTCATATTGATCTGAATTTCATGTGAACCTGTATGACGCCAAGATGACGTGTGCAAGAACTGAAGCGCAAAAGAAAATAGAATTGGTTCGTTACTTCCTATGGGACTCCCCAAAAGTAATGACACTCTTGGAAGCTACTTTTTCCAGAAAGAAACGATCTAAGTAATATCGAACTGAACCAACTCTTGAGATTTATACACGTATCCCGGGTGATTTAGTTTCGCCGACGATAAATTTAGCTTCTTAGGCATCTTATAACTAGGTACAATGACAATGACAATTATATCGTCAACAAGGACCCCCATTTACCAATGTATGTACATTTTAAGCCCAATATGATTAGAAATAGCCAATTCTCAAAACTAGCTTCCGAAAAAATCGTCCTTGAGTAAAACACTAGTTATTTTCGTTTACAAAAGTAAATTTGATATAACCTTTGATGTATACACATACTACGTATGTCCGAGATACACAAACAGTCACAAAAACAACACTTTTAGGAAAGTTTAACAATAAATAGTTAAATGGAAAAACAGCAATGATTCAGTACCGCAGATTTCCTTAAAAGTGTAATAGCTTTTATCCACGTGAATTATATTATCTGTAACGATTGTGGTATGTATTGACTGAAGATGCAACTATACAATTATTATCTCACGAAACGAAAAATGACTTCCTCGAACCGAGGATGGGAATTGCATCCCATTTTATTCAATTCAAAAGCGTTTATTTTGTGCTGTTATACAGTACAACAGGTATATGGGACCCAGGGCCTAGCTTCTCACAACCATTCGTGTTATATTCTTTACACGAATCGAAGAGGCGTACTGTTCAATGCTTTTCATGACGGTTACGCTCTCTGATGATTGTCAAACCACTTGAGTCTCGACGCCCACATGCTGTTATACAGTTGCATATTCTTTGTCTGCTATATAGTTAATTCCATTTACTAGAAACATTATTTGTGGTAACCACACATTTTAATATATCATGGTATCCGTTTCGATGCAGAAATTTCTAACGCGTATAAGCACATATATGTACATATGAAAAATCGAAATATTTATCGGAGATCTTCGGAGAAAAAATGCGCTGGATTGTAGATAATGTTGTGCAGCATTGTACATCATCCCCTCGGGAAATGCCTCCTTATTGGAGCGTCGGAAGGGATATAGTACATATGTATGTATATGCATAGTTAAACCCGGACGAGTCAACTCCACTATTTTTGCTGATTTGGGTCATAATATACGTAACTACCTCTGTCGAGGAGGGTAACTGACAGATGGTCGTTGTTTGGGTTTTAATTTTGGAAGAGAGAAAAAACCAATTGGCTTAATTTCCATCCTGTACAAGTGGTGTGCGGGGTTCAAGGTTTTACTTTTCTGTCTGACGCACATGCTCATTTGTTTATTAGCATATGCATGTTGCTACCTATATATGTACCTTAGTTTTGAGTAAGAGCAAGTGAAAATTAGCTATAGTTAGTATCGAAAATAGTACATACCATACAACCATTCGTATTATGTACATATACATAATACGTATTCTATGAATGAGTGAAAGTAACCTACTGTTTGATGTCGCATCCGAAAGCCAATTTGTTATTTCAAAAGTTTTTTCATTAAAGTGGTACGCACGCGAGAGGTGAGACCGTGAACAAAATTTTAGCTGCTGTCCAAGGATTGAACCTGGAACCCCTCGCTCCGTACTACTACGCACTACCTTAAGCCTCGGTGCCCACTGCTTTATTGCTGTTGTCTGGCGCAATTTGTTTTAACGTTTACTCTTATTATGTGAAGTGTGTAATATTATTCTTTTTATTCTTGTCTTCAAATGGTACCAAAGAATGAAATGTACAAGGTACAATTATCGGTTAATATTAAAAACTTAAAAGGTACAGTACAGGGTAAAATATTCAAACAGTACCTAACAAACAAACAGTAATTTACACCAAACCAAATATTGGGCAGATTGCTCTGTTTTGATGTTGCAAACAAAAATGATAATGAGTGAATTCGGACTCTTAAAACTGAAACCACGTTATAAATCATAAATTCGTCTGGCATCAAAAAATTTAACTATTGTTTTTTTGCTGTGAGAATTTTGCGAAAATAAACGTTATGCATAAAAAGTGATACCAATTTATGCGTTTTGAAACGTGATGCAAAGCTAAGGCTGCATCACTATTGCAGTGAGGTATTTCCGAATTAACCCTCTTGCTTTTTTAACTCACTGCAATTGCCACTGTATTACCTACGTGCAAATGCAGTATGTGTTGTTGGTAACTAATGATCAAAATCATATGTAAACATATAGAAAAGCTACAATCCGTCTGGAACGAATCGTATGATGCCCTGTCCTCTGCATTACGCAGCTCTTTTTGTCGAATTACAATATTTTCAAATGTTTGTTGATTATTCATGTAAATTTGGTTTTGTAGTAAAAAAGGTCCCTAAAGGTGGGCGAAGAAAAACTGATATATGGGAGCTTTAGAGGATTCGAATATCTAAATATTTTTTCTTAATAAAGTTTTTCTATTTCATACAAAATAGCGAAAATATAAAAAAAACTGGGCCCACTGCCACGGGCGGATTTTTTTTTTTTTACACTGCACTACTTCTTTTTCTCAGAAGTCCAGATATCAAATTTCATCCCCCTAGCTCAAAATTTAAGACCTAAAAAGTGATGACATACGAACGGACGCACAAACATGGCTCATTTGTTTTCGCTATTAATACTGTTAACGAATATATATACTTTATAGGGTCCATCCATCTTAATTATTTCTCTATGTTACAATCTATGTGTTAAATATATATATGATAGAGTATGATGTAAAAAATATACATTTCATTTGTTCTCGTTATTTTTAGCATTTCATTAAGCTTTCGTAATTATTCCGGCCACATAAGACTAAAAATATAGAAAAGGGAAAACAATCTGAAAAATGTCCTCCTCAAGTACACTAAATTGTACTTAAATGCAAAGAGGTACATACTTATGTAAATTCGTGTTTAGTACAGGATTCTTTTATAAAATATTTTGTTTTGAATATGCTTGATATGGTTTTAGCAATTGGGATCATATTTTTCATTGTGTTATAGTTATTAAATGTGCAACTTTTTATAGTTTAGCAAAATACATAGCATTCGATTTATAAAATACAATCATTCATGAATTTCTTTGTAAAACAGTGGTTAACAGATAAATATATTTTTTGAATTTGAACGAAATTGTGTAAGCATTCCTTTAATTTAGAATCCCTTGCTATAACCATATAAAGTATTAATACGTTAAAAGTGTTTCCCAAATATTGATTCTGTTTTCAAAATCGGAGAGAAGGAAACATTTTGAACTGGTTGTTGGTTAAAAGATAACACCTAATAAATAAAAACGAGATTCAGATAATCCAAATTCTAGCTAGTAAACAAAATTTTAAACTAAAACCCTGCTTAAATTATAAGATAAATATATATGTATGTATAGCATAGTATAATATTGTTTATCACAGATTTATCACAGAAAATTTATAACTAATAGTTTACTTTTAATTAATCACACGTTTGTACTTCCCCCTCGCGAATGCTACAGGTTATAATAGAAAAATTTAAACGAATCGGTTTTCTATATGTGCTCATAATCTGATTTTACTGGTAAACGTAAAAGAGAAAAAAAATAGTAATAATAATAAAAAGGTTATTTTTTTTGTCACAGACTTTCTGTTTGTTAAAAGAGATCAAGTATGTATACAAAAATAAATATAAATCACAAAATTATATAAATTAATAAATAATTATTACTAATTACATTTTTGTTTCGTTCGTGATCAACAGTGATCTTTTGTTTTTTTTTTTCATTTCCTCCTTAACAACAAAACAAACAAAAAAAAAACATATCGAAATAGGAAGTCAAAAGAATGGAATGAGTTTTGTGTACACAAATATACAAAATATGAAATATAAGGCGAAGATCATAGCTGAAAGAACAATTTGTTTTTCAGAAATGAGCGAGGAAAATGAGAGATTCAGTAATTCTAGAATACCAACGAATCGTACATACATATTGGGTTCAGACTTTTTTTGTTTAAATACTATTCTATTTAAAAACGGTTTGCAATAATATGTTTATAAGTACAAAAGGGTGGTTTCGATTCGTACAAATGCAAAGGCAGTAGTGTGATCAGTACTCGTTTAACATAAAATTTTAAAAATATGTATAAACAAAATAAAAAGTAAAAGTAAAAAAAAAAAAAATATTTTCACAAATAAGACAATACAATTGTTGTTTTTTTTTTTTTTTGTTGGAATAAACATTTTAATATATATTTTATTTTAAGTAATTCAATACATTCTTCTTATGTGGTGTTGATGATGGTGTTTGAGTCGCCCTCCTTCTCTATTTGATGTGATTTGCTGGCCGACAGTTTTAAATTCTTTATTTGTTTGGAGTACCCAATTGTTTTGGGTAGCATTTTTTTCTCCTCTCTTATGATTGACTTGTAGGTAGTAGTTGAAGAACTCCGAAATTTCTCGAGAATGCAGCCACGTTGATACATGTCTTTTTTTAGAATTACATTTTATATAATAACTCCCTTACAGTACAAATTTCCTGCCACTGTATCTGAATGTGCATTGGCATTTTGTTCACTTTTAAATAATCTTAATAGGGGTTCCATTGGAAAAGTAAAATTGCAAAATTAATGTTTGATGTTGATGTGTTGATGTTGTGTTAAATGAAATACTCATTCAATTTTTCGGACTTAGTGCCGAGAACGATGCTCCTCCCGGCGGTCGCGCTCACGTTCACGGTCACGATCCCGATCGCGATCACGTTCACGGTCACGGTCACGATCTCTGTCGCGATCGGATGATCGATATCTCTCTTCGTAGTAGCTGCGTTTAGATGGAGGGTCACTCACTGCTTCGACGACCGCCTCCGGTGATTTCCGTGGTCTTGCTGATCTGCTAGAACTAGAAATTAATTTCGTGCGTTCAAGTAGATAATAATACAACTGAAATATCAGTCAATAAATTCAGTTCAAACTTACCTATCATCTCTATAATGATCTGCAGCTGCACGCTCGCGTTCTCTGCTTCTCGATCGTTCGCGATAGCTTCTAAAATTAAAAATAATCAACTCCATTTCCTTTTTTTTTAAATGTTACAACTTACGCAGCTTCACGGTCTCTTTCTCTTTCTCTCTCCCTGGACCTTTCCCGGTAGCGTGAAGACGATCTCTCTCGTCTGGGTCTTGATCTATGAGTCCGTTCCCTAGATCGCGACCTTTCTCTTCTATTATAGCTTTTTGTTTCGATGCCGTGGAGAGTGTCCTGAAGAGAACTGATCAAGATCTTACAACGTTCATCATGAGCAACTTTAGATTGCTTAATAAGCGAGATAGCCGTAACAAGTGTTTCAATCGCACTAGAATATTCCCCTGCAGCAGCATCTGATACCGCTCTAGAATCAAAGAGTAGACAAAAATCAGAATAAAACCTAGATAGGGTAAACTCAATTACATACCTTGCAATGGCTGAACTACTAACTGTCCGGTTTCTTCCCATAATCTCCTCGAATTCTACTTCACTTAATTGTGGCACAATTGCCTGTTCGGGGAAGGGACCCGCTGGTTTTGCCTGTGGACCTGGCCATGGACCTCTAGGAGTTCCTTGCTGAGCAAAATGTGGAGGCCCCTGATGTGGCATTGCCATTCCTGGTTGGGGACCAGGAGGACCATGTGGCCCTCCCATGGGAGGTCCACCAGCATGCTGTGGTGGTCCACCACCTTGATTGAAAAATGCAGGATTAACATGTGGTGCTGGTCCTCCATGTGGTGGACCTCCAGGTCCACCCATTTGTGGAGGTGGTGGTCCACGTGGTGGCCCTTGCATATGGGGAGGGCCCTGCGGAGGTCCAGGTGGTCCTTGTGGTGGAAAACCGCCATGCATTGGTGGTCTACTCCAATCCGGTCGGGGCCCACGGGGTTGCATTCCTCCAGGAGGTCCCTGGAACTGTGCGGCACAAAAAGATTTATATATATATATTATATACATTTAGAAGTACGCAAAAAAAAATTAAAAATATAGTTTAGATGACCACAAATTGAATTAAAACTAAATTAATGTGTTAGTATGTGTTCATTGTTTATACATATTTCCTCAATACAGGAAATATCATTATCATGTTGCCGCGGTTACAGCCAATGAAGATTAAATTTAATATCTAATCGAGTAATAAGGTTGGATATTGTCTCTTGATCTGGACTGAAAATGAAAACTATCTTAGGAAGCAGGAACAAAAAATTAAAAACTTCAACTATGCCAATTTAATGTTAAATTACGACAGATCAATATTTATAGCAAGTACATTAAATATTAATTAAATGCATTAAGTATTTGATAAAATAGAGCAAAATATTTTCTACATTCACGACTGAAGTTAAATAAATATGTAAAAAAAAATAAACAAGCTATTTTTCTGAAGTCGATTGCAACTAAAATAAAACTACAACTGAAAGGTAATCAGTTCCAATAAATTAGCATGTATGAAGTTTAGTTAAGATAACCTATGAGTTTATTTTCAGTTTCGAGCACGTAACGCGAAATCATGTGTAGACTAATCTAAACAACGTTTACGAAGACAACAATTCAATTTTAAATTTCTAAAAAGCGGACCTTCCGTAGAGTTCTATGCGATTATGATCCTTACGTTTAC
Source organism: Xylota segnis (assembly GCA_963583995.1). Taxonomy (NCBI): domain Eukaryota; kingdom Metazoa; phylum Arthropoda; class Insecta; order Diptera; family Syrphidae; genus Xylota; species Xylota segnis. The sequence continues at coordinate 27,520,146 of OY757238.1, forward strand.
TTTTAACATTTTTTATTTGATAATTTCTGAGACACATCCATACATACTAGGACGCCTTGGTATGTTTTCCCAGAAGACACTTAAATAATATCGACCTATTCTTACAATTTCGCTAGTTTTTGAGAGCCTTCCCAACTCTTGTATTCTACAATCCGGATTCCACAAAAAAATACCCACATATAAATGGTCAGCGGAAAGCCAAATTGTTCTATATCCTTTGTTTGCGAAAATGAGTAAATAATGCAGTTTTAGTAATTTGCGGTTGGTTTTCCTGGGGCTCGTATTGATGTACCTTATTTGGTTTATCAGATAACCTATACCTTATTTATTTTAAAATCCAAGTTTTTAAAAAGACATGATTGTATGAAATTGTCTATTTATTTTTTGGCCAGACGCATACATTTCTTACAAAATGGTTCTATCTCCATTTTTGTGTTTTCCACAATTTTAAAGATATATATTTAAAGATAGTATACATGTAGTTATGTATGTATTTATAAAATAATTTTATTTAATTAAAAAAAAAATATAGAAAATATTTGCCAACCAGCCAAGAAATGTGACTATAATTCAATTTAAACCCAAAAAATCGTGCAAATTTTGTGATTTAGACCGCTGACAAAGTGCAGGTGGCTTTTACAGATGTTTGACATTTTAACTATGTATTCATTATTGCATTTATGTATTTCATGCTTAGTTTTTGTGTAAAAATAGTATATATTTTTGTTTTCTATAAAGATTTGTTCAATCCCAACTAATCCTAGCAATAATAAATTCGGATCAGCGAGGCATAAATATACATCATCTCTAATTCATGAGAGGATCTTTTATTTAAAACTTATTTTATTCTATTGGGACACCACTTATTAGGTACATTTTTTTATTACACACATATTTTAAGAGTACATATTGTTATATTAATAAATATTTATAAGAGAAACCAATTCTGGTGAATTTATATAATAATTAATAATATCGCGAATAAACATTACCGAAGATGCCTTACGCCTGAAACTTAAGGTTTGCAAACTGATCAAATTACGCCTTCTATTATAAAAGGAAGTGCATCAAACTTATTTAATTTGCGAATAGCATACATATCACGTGAAGTTGTTTTTAACTCTTTCTAAACAAAGCATGTGAATCACATATGGTGAATCCCAAATGATGGATGAAAATTCTAAATATGGTCTGACTATTGAGCAGCATATATGTATGTATGTACATAGCTTTAAAGCTAAATACATCTCAAAAGTCTTTACAATTACGTTTAAGAAAGCCTAAATTAGTGTTAGACTTAAGTTAATTTGCTTTCAAATATGATCCCAAGGTCTTTGATTTCATCAAAACATTGAAGTCAACGACCATTAATTAAATAATCGTAAGAAAGCGGCGTAGTAATGCGGTATTGTGAAAAAATGTTGTATTTGGATATGTTAAGCTCCTAAGTATTATAATTACAACATATCAATGTCAGACTGAAAACGAATACAGTCATCTGTAATGTTTAGAGGAAAATATAACTTTAAGCCATCCGGTTAAGACATTGCAAAATTAAAAGATATCAGTCACAAATAAATAAATAAATAGCAATGGGCCCAGATGGCTTTCTTGAGCCACAAGTTACTTCCTTAACGCGAGGAGATGTCAAACCATTGATCCTCACCATTTGCTTTCTGTCATTTAAACAATATAGAAACCACTGCATTGAGGAGGGAAAACCTAGGGATTTGATGCACTCTGTCAAAGGCTTTTCTAAAATCTGAATAGAGAGCATCAACCTACAATCTATTCTCAAAGCTATTCAAAATGTAATAGTAAGTAAAGTTAAGTACATGATTTACCGCGAATAAAACAAAAGAGAGAAGAGAGCAAAAGAGTTTGTCCTTCATAGATATTGGGCGATCATTTTCAACATTTTGTCTAGAACCGCTTTTAAAAATTGGAATTATAAAAGAGCATTTCCATTCACAAAGTGATTGGTTATAAATAATTTTAAGTGGATGAAAAACGGAAGAAAAACTTTAATTTACTATTGTCGCAGGTACCCCATCTAGTTCAGGGTACCTCTGTTTTGAAATAGCGGACGACCTCAAAGATTCTATTATATAAAGGGCGAACCTATAACCTGTTACATCAGCTACATTAAGGGAATTGATTTTTCAAATGACATTTAATAGGTCCGACTTAACGTCCTAAAGTAGGACAAAACGGTTTAAACTTAAAAAACATCCTTCAAATTCAAAACGAACTAAAAACTGTAATAGTTCTGGGTTATCTTAGATGAAAAGAAAATCCGGAATAGTTCGAAACGTATGAATTCCTATTGCTATATTCTCTTATGGAACCATTGGAGTCAAGCATGGGGATAAAAGCACACAAGGTATACTTACTACGGTGTGAATCGCTAAACTGTAAAAGTGTAAAATAAAGTGCACGACTGGGCCGTACAAACTTCCACCTACATATATCTAAAATTCTTGTGTGTATTTGAGGTAAAAAAAAAGAATCGAATATATACATACATAGGTATGCATATGTAAGTTGACTATAAGTAAACCATCAGCCTAAGCAGATTGGCCAAAAACGTCGGATATCATCTGTAGGATTTGATAAAGCTCTTGAAAATCAAACATCGTCGTTACTATGTCATTTTCCTTCAGTTTCACTCAAAAATTCATTGCCTTTGAACTCCGGTGAATATGCGAAAATCTAAAGTAAGTAATCCAGTAGCACATGCGCACCAATCAAAACCTGTATCGTAAGGGAAAAAACGTTTCCATGACAACAGCTGTGTTCTAGAGTTTTGCCAAGTAATAGAGATATAAATTGATTATTAATTTAGATGTGATGCTTCGTTTTCTTAAAAACGGCTATGTTGATAAGCAACATAGTTCCACTGCCATTGGGATATATTTTGTTAGTAATAATGGCAATATTATACAGAATTTGTACTTTGATACTATAGGCACGTTTTTCCTTTCTGGTGAAATTTTTTTCTCAAACCTTGGTAGCAACACTGCGGTGTGATGGTGCAAGAAGTCAAGTACAATGCATACATATTTTTTGGTTCACTATAGTGTGCGTGTACTTCCGTAAATACACATGTATTGACTTGTCTTTAAACAGCTATTGTACCATTGTTATCAATCTGGCCTTAAACTATAAAATAAGGAGAATCTGTGGGAAAAAGCTTTTGCAATGGTATATAATTTTCAAAATCGGTTCAGTAGGAAAAAGTAGGGATAAAATTCATGTTTGCCTATTAATATGATATGAAAATCGTTTTTTGTTAAGCTGGCTGTAAGGGAAGTGGAATTTTAGGCAAGTTTGACGAAAAACGTGGTATGCCATCTTATAGAGTTTTGTAAAAGAAGACTATGAAGACTATATGAAAATAAAACGTAGCGTATTTTTATGAAGTTGGCTTTTAAAACAGTTTTGGTCAAAAACGTTGTATACCATCTCATAGAGTTTAAAAAGGCTTGCTCTAATATAAAAATTAATAAAAATCGTTGGAGCCGTTTTTGAATAAATTGGCTCCAACTGCTCGATTTAGCGAAAAATACCGTTATACTAACTTTTGGCAAAAATGTAATACAGTTCCTGATAGGATTTGAGATGTTTAATCATATGTTAAAATCTAAATAAAATCGTTGAAGGCACTTTCAAGCAAATCGACTTTTAGTCACCTTGGTCGTAAGTACCGTTATATCATACTCAGACCAAAACGTGGTACGCCATTGTGTTGCATTACCTCGCACTAGTCCAAATATGAAATTTGAACTAAATCATTGAAGCCGTTTTCTCGCAAATTGACTTTAAGCCTAATTGGCTATAAGTAAAGTACCATTGTTGCCAATTTTGGTAAGCAGCACGATACATCATCTGATCGCAATTAACTAGACTAATTCAAATATGAAGTTTAATTAAAATCGTTAGAGCCGTTTTCGAGAAAATCCATTTTAACTGAAATCGGCCTTAAGTAAACTACCCTTAATTTTGAGGTTAGAATGAAAATTCCGATTTCGCCCCAAGGGATTATCACACAGACCCTATATATGAAGTTTGATGTAAATGCACAGACAGACAGACAGACAGACGGCATTGGCGGACCTACTTTTTTGAAATTCTCCATTATAGTAATGTCAAGTTTTATTAAAATAACGAGTTCCAAATTTTGCACGAATAGTATTGTATTGCCCTATAGGTATAGGTGCAAGTAAAAAAGACAGACAATGCTTTTTGTTGTTTTAGTGTAAGAAAAATTTACACTTTTAGACATTTCCACCGATACAAGACCAGATAAAAACGAAGTGTGATAACCTTTTTTTTAGACTGAATGTATTCCTTGTTTTTGTTATGTTCTTTGTTTCATATAAAACTGTATTTTATACATTGACAGATTCAGTCTTAGCATGAGATGAGAAGGATATTCTTGATGAGTTTTTAAAGGATTTGCTTCTCATTCTATTTTTGGTAAACTAATACTCCTTAGCTTTGATACCTTTTGGAGGAAAAAGGCTAAAGGCGTTCAATAATTGAACGAACATCTAACTTTTTTTTTATTGTTCAACGGAACTATACATATGTATAGTTCCAATATGACTATGCGTAGCTAGGTGTGGCTTTTTTTTACACCAACAAAAATTCAATTTCGTGCAGCTTTTATGCTGGAGAAACCATTGACCTATATTTTTTTTATTGAATTGGCAGTTTCAGTTACAGTTAATAGAGATCGGTCTAGGATCATGTTGACTGATTATTTTTGAAAAGTCAAATAATTCATTCTAAAATTGAAATCAAACTTGCGTTTTTTGTATAGTATAATGTAATGTTAGAAGTATTGTGCAATAATTTTACCCTCGGTCAAATGTGCTAAAAACGATTTTAGTTCGGGTTCGGCAGTTCGATTCGACTATAACACAGTAGAGAGTGGTCTACAACTCACCGGAATACCTAATGGAAAATGTAACTCAGAGGTTAGTGCGTTGAATTACTGAACGGCAGATTTGGTTTAATTTCCAGAACGATTGACAAAAATTTGCTCATCCAAAAAGTATCATTCGGACACGGTGTTAAACAATAGGCCCTTTCAATCCTGTGAAGTATGTATGACGTACAATACGAATCTTGAAGAGCTATGCCGTCCTGGACAGACCTGCCGGACCAATATTTGTTTTACATACATACACATTTGAACATACACATATATAAGAACATCTTTATTACCATTTAAGTTATACTTATGAATTGACAAAACAAAGTAACTTGTTTATTCGGGATATTCGATTTTCCGTGATGACATCGGTTTCGACACCATCGGGGTGTCCTTAATACTTTTTGCAAAACTAGACCATATGTACACATTTGGAGTTATTATGCATTGAAATGTTGCCCATATACTATTTTTATCCGGTACCGACAGAAGAAGAACAGTTATGCCTTACAACTTATGTATATACAAACCAAAAAAAAGTTGACACATATTTTTAAATTTTGGTAAAGTGGAAAACAAATTTCCCTCTTCTCATTACTATCCGAGTTTATACACTAGGTTCAAGCAAAAAAACTATGTAAGTATGTTCTTTCTTTTATCACATTTTTTTTGTAGTAAGGCCAAATATGGTATGGGTTTGTTTTGTCTTAGAAATTTCTACATAAATCTAGTTCTATTTTCTTTGGATATATCATATTTTAGGAGTAAATATTGATTTCTTTAGTTCTAAATATATCTTGGAAGTTTACCATTTGCGGCCTTTGCTGGTGTGGTGGACCGTTCAGAGGACCAGGCCGTGGTCCGTTCGGACGTGGGCCATTCCATTGACCTTGATTGGGGTAGCGTGGGGGGCCTTGCATTTGTTGTTGGGGTCCCATTGGTCCTCCTTGATGCATCGGTGGTGGCTACAGAGGATAGTGAATAATATCGAACGTAATATTTTTAAAACAAACATTAGATTTAAGTAAATATTAATTTATTTATATTCTTTTTTTACTTTTACTATATGCATTCGTGTTCCTTTTTTTTAAATTTAAACAATTTCATTTCACTATCTATGCTACACATGCTATTTTAGAACAAACAATAAAGAAAAATATATTTTTTAAGAAAACGGTATGTATGTATGAATGTATCTATGTATTGTTGGGAAAATATATGTAAAGTAAAAATAAATTCTTAATAGAGAAAGTGTGAAATCTCTATTTTTAGGTTTAACGAAAAATAAAAATCTTGCACATGAAATGTTAAAAAAAACATATTTTTGCAGAATAACTAATAACTGCTATCACGCAATAAAGTTGGCCACTTGTTATATTATTATATAGAGTTTTTCTTTTTATTTTCATATACATACATATGTATATTCAGCACTAGACTTCAATAAAAACATTTTATGATTCAAATTTTGGTTATACATGTGTGTGAATAAAATAGCTAACACACTGTCTCCAGAAATACAAAATATTTAAATTGAATTACGAACATTGATGATAATGTACAAAAATATAATTTTTAATTTTTCTTATTCTTAATTTAATATGTGTATTAATGTACGTTTGACAATGTATTAATTACATTAAGTACAACTTAGCAAGTTCACAAAGATATTATCCAACAGACTTAAAACTGTTTCACAACTAAAAAAAAAAACAATCATAGTTTGAGTAACGTATGTATATTCAGTTATATACTTAGATTCTTAGACTTTAAAGATATCCAAATTCACTGGATGACTGTTTTAGTGACTGTTGTTAAATCTTCTTTCTGTCTTTCGGAATAGTCCCGCTTTACTGTGTAGTTACTTGTACCCTAATTGTGCTTTATAACAAGCAAAATTTCTAAGTAGTGAAAACCAGGCACTTTCATCGCCTTCATGAAAAAAGGTTTAAATAATCCCCTAAATCAGACCAACTCTAGGGCTGCGCAAGGTGTCTTGATAGGAAGGACAAAACACCTCTTACCTTCTCTGACTGAAGTCTTAATAACAAAATCTTAGTAGCGTTGTATGTGAGTATCTTACCCTGCTAAGTTTTTAACCAGAAACGGGAAGATGCTCATGATTGAAAAGCAGTTACAGCCCCAGGCATTCTATATTAACTTTTACCAATTTGAGCAACTACTTGATAAAATTGAAATCGACGGAAAATAATCAACACTCACATACATGCATATGGACACTTTTATTTCTTTGTGTAAGAATAGAAACGCCTTAAAGTTAGTCTTTACAAAATAGTTATGTTCCTCTTTGCGCATGTCAATCTTGAAATTTTGATCAATTACTATGAGGAACAGTAATACACTGTCTTGCATGCACTATCGGTGGATCTACAAACATATGCATAATTATTGTTACGATTTATTTAATAATGTAGATAAAATTTGGAAGTGTAAAACTAAAACTTATACTAATTATACTAGCGATCTTAATTTGTTCATGTTTCCACCGTAAATTAGCAGGTACAAACATATGCTTTATTGCATATGTAAATACAAATGTTCAAATTTGCTTAAATTAAAGATTATGGGTATTGACAAATTAATTAAATTTAGCTTAATATAAACTGCTCAATTTTTTTATTTTTTTTACTTTCAATAATATGTCCGTATTTCCATATAACATATAACAAAATTTACTACTGCTTTACCAATGACACCGAAATATACATACATATATAATTTTTTGATTCATGTTAATAAATTTATGAAAACGTATTTATTAAATTATTACAAAGTTAATTTTTTTTTTACTTTCGAAATATCTTACAGAGCTGTATTGCCAGTTCTTATACTTCGTAGTTTCTTAAATACATATGTACATATAAAGACAAAATATACATAATACACTTAACAAATATACTATTAAGCTTCATTTGAAAGGTATGTTAAAGCTTCTAATTTATAAGAATATAAAAACAGATTTATGTTTTTATGAGGAATTAATGTTTCACATTAATTGATGTATACTTTCTTATAATCTTTCGTAATAGTTATTTCAATTTTGTTCTATCTCTGGAAATAAATCCATATCTATGTACACATGTGCATATACATGTGAAGGAGAAACATTGAAAATTCATTTTGAAGTCTCCCACCACTCAGCTTCAAACAAAAATTCCAGCACTTTATTAAGAATGCTTAGAGCTTAACACAACTAATAGGCGAGTTTAAGAGCTAATTTATTATTACTCTCTATAGAGGTGATAGTCTTACATCTCGCTGTTTTTGGACAAAAACAGGAAATCCATGTATACGATGTATTCAAATAATATATACTTACATATAGATATCGTATATATATATTAATATATTGTAATGTTCTGTTGACTAATAGATTTCTTGGATCTATTTTTTTTGGGTACAACTACATGCCATCTACAGTTGTACATATGTATGTCGCCATCTATTATATAAGTATGTGAACATTGAATAACATGGATCGTTGCACTCCGTAACAACGCGCCGAAATAGTGTCGCTGTACATTCAGTTATGTTAACTCAAGGTGCATATCGACGAAAATAACGTGGCCCACAAGCACCGTCTGACAACACTATTCATGGTTTGGCGTCGAATTTTGTTGAGCTTGGGACAGTGAGATCGTCGACATCCCGATCATCAACGCCCACGACGTTCCAATGAACTGGTTCAAGCGGTAAGAGAGACTGTTGCCGAGAACAACAATATTTTGGCTTCAGTGCGACCTTGCGGCGCACTTTGAAAGATGATTTGCATTTGTTTTCGTATAAAGTGCAATTGATTAAAGAATATTCCCGACAGACCATTCACGTCGTTTGGAATACGTTCAAACAATCGCTTAAATGGTTGACACTGAACCTCATTTTTGGAAGCACCGACCATTTTTGGAAGCACATGACCGACGAGGAACGGAGAATCCACACGAGAAACACCATGACCAAAAAGCAACTCTTTCAACTGACATTTACGACATTTTTCTTCAGAGAAGAAACTACTGAAACAGTACATGGGAATCGATATCGGTGGGTGTTGACTCATTATGTCTGCCCACAAATGTGTGAAAAAGGTATGGAATGTAACTGATTTCAGCAAGACGTGCGTCATGCCACACTGCAAATCAAACAGTGCAATTTCCGCAACGAAAATTCCCTGGACGTGTGCTGTCAAGAAATGGCGACATTGACAGGCCACGCAGATCTTCCGATTCGACTTCTCCGTACACCAGCAAGCCTCCGATCATTGACGAGCTCAAGGCAAACATTCATGCAGAAACCGTCGCCCCATATGCTGGAAAGTGATGGAAAACGAAGCAAAAAGGTCACATTTTGTTTGGTCAATAAAGACGGAAACTTGATTGATGTTGTGTTCACAAACTAGTCCAAATAAATTGTAAAAGGCCAAATTAAATAAAAATACCTCATATATGGAAATTGAGCACTCTGAAATTTTTTTTAAAGATATTTAATATTCACATACTGACATAAAGGATTGCGCACCCTGTATGTATGTATGTATGTAGGTAATTGTAACAATTAATAAATTCATTAGTAAATACACAAATATATGTATGTATGTACTTATCTAATGAAATCTATTTTAAGTAATAAGTCATTATTAAAAAAAACTGATGCATACTATAGGTCGCCGATTTAATTTGAATTAAAATAAAGTACACGACTGGGACGTACATATGTATGTACGTCATAATGCATCATATTGCTATAAGTGTACAATCTTGTAAGCATTAAAATGGAAGTCTTGTTCTTCTCAGTAAAGTAGGCGTGGCATTCCGCATTTTCGGTGGAATAAAAATCAGAACATTATACTGATGCTATATGTTTAAGAGACTTTTTGTTTTCATAAAAACGCCTTCAAAAAGTGAAAAAAAATTACCGAGAAATAGTCAATTTTCAAAAGATATATGTACGTACATATTTTTAGAAGAAAAAAAAACCTTATATCCCAGCTCTTAGCATATATTCCAACTTATTTTGAACTAATAAGAACTCCGATTTCGCCGCACATTGTGACCCTTCAAACTTAAGATCTGCAGTTTGAAGCAAATCCCCACAACCGTTTAGGTTCCAGTAGAGTGTACAGACAACAGACAGAATTGGCGGACTCACTTTTTTAGCTTCTCCATCATAGTAATGTCATGTTTGATTCGATTTCGAGTTGAAATCTTTGTTGATCTAAAACATTGTAATATTCTTAGACGTTGAAAATTATACATCTATACATATACAGTAGATACTCGTTATCGTGAACTCCGGTTAATGAGCGAGCCCTACACGTTCAATACTTGTCAATACTTGCTTTAGTATTAATTGACTGTTCGGCAAGAGACAAGCTGATTTCGCATAAGTAAAAAAAAAAAAATTACTTGGCGCAACAAGTCGATGGGACCCAGAGCATAGCTTCTCCCAACCATTCGTGTTGTGCGTGTTATATTCTTTTACACAAATGGAAGGGGCCTACTGTTTAATGCCGTGTCCTAAGGCGAATTTATTTAAGAAGCTTTATCAGAACAGTTGTACTCTCGGATGTTTGTCAGACGCTCGCGAGAGGTGGGGCCGTGAAAAACTATTTAGATGTTCCGTCTGGGATTCGAACCTCGAACCCCTTGCTCCATAGTCCAACGCACTAACCACTAACCCACGGCTCCCGCATCGGAGATATTTATAATAAAATTCCACTTACGTTTATTTGAAATGAAAAATGTGTCATTTTACTGAACACATCTAAAAATTTCAGATCTAACTTGTTATTTTCCTTTAATTATAAAAATAACTCAAAAGTATTAATTGAAATATACAAAACAATGTATTATATTAATAATTAATGATGAAGTATTGACGTGCACACCCAGTATTAATGACTCGAAATCAGGAATTCCGGATTTTCGTCCTTCCAGTCCATCATTCAAAGTAATGAACAATACGTTTAACCTTACACAATCATTATTAATGTGTAATGACAATATTATTAAACGTGTAGGGTGCGCTATGGAAACTCTGGATAACGTGAACAGATTTTTTTTACATTGATAGCTTTAAAACGTGAACATTTTCCACTTTAAATAACTGTAAAATACGAGCAAGATGCAACTTTACATCTCGTAAATTTTCTCGTCGTATACATTTTTCACTTATTTACTACTCAGTTCGTATCTCAGTTGGTATGTTTCTAGTTGTCTTTTCGGTTTTTGTGGTTTTATTTTGTTGGTTTCACGCACTTTGTTTTATACTTTAATATACATAGGTATTCCCAAATAACTTTTTATTACTTAAGAATAAATGCACGATAATTGAACAGCAAGTCGTTCAAGCGTAACGTTTGGCCAAAAAGTACATCGTTGCGAAGTCAACCACAAACTTTGTACTTATATTCCTTTTTTTGTTTAAAATCATTTAAAAATAGTCTTGTATAAATAATAATATTTTTAAGTGTATTTCTACTGTTAAAAATTCAACTGTTCATACTGTTCTTAAAATTCAACCTTCGCAAACGTTAAGTCTAATGAATATAAAAATCGACTTAACAGTTCGCCCATAACTGCATTTTTGCTCTATATAAATTTCAGTGCATTGTGCCAAATTATTAACAAAACTTAAAAACAGTAAACCATAGAACTGGAAAGGAAACAAAGACCAAAAGGGTGACAAAAAAAGCCACAACAACTTTGCTTGACTTCAAATGCAACACCCGGCTTAAGGGAGGAAGTCTAATACCTATGTATATCGGTGATTTTCGTCAAACTTTCCCAGTCATTCCACGATCAATACCCGCTCATAAACGTATTGTTTGAACATATTTAGACTAGTTAAAAACATCATTCTCATAGGGTTAACTTAACAAATTTTGAAGTCCAATTCCACGGAAGAAATCTCAGAATAAAAACCTCGTGCCCAAAAAAAACTTAAAAGAAGACTTTCTTTTGAAAAGACTCATCCGGATAAGTATTCTTGCTTTTGAAAAAAAAGGGACGAAACATGAAACCATGAAACAGAATGTAGAAGCAGAATGGACTTAGCTAAAATTGACAGAATTCTGAATCCGCATAACACCATCCTCAAGAACCATGCCTGTATCATGGACATGTTATTGGCCGCGTTCCGATTTCTAGGCACTACGCAGTCAAACGTTTCTGATTGGTGTAGAGACTCAAATTTGACTGAAAAGAAAGGCAATTTTTTTTTGAGGTAGTGGACTGGATTAGAAGGCAAAAAAATTCTCCCTTACATTTAAGTCAGTTTTTGAAGTGTGAAGAATCAGCTGATCGGGAATATTTTATGTATTGTTTGGCTATGCTTTATAATTTGAATGGATTATGTACAGTAAATAAACAAATTACTTTCCAAATAAATTGCAGGGAAGTGATCATCGATGATATGATTATTTGATCAATATGCGCTGTGTTTTCATTAAAATATTATGTTAAAATAACCGTCCAAGGTTGTAAGTGAAGCAGACATTTTTAGAAAAAATCAAGGGACCTTGTTTTTATTATCGGCTATTTTTTCAATCAAGGCTTTACAGGTTCCAATTTTATATAAAAATATGTTTAACAGTAAGATCTCTTGACAAGAGAAAACCTGGAAATGAGGATGCGAGGTGTGACACTTGAAATGTCACCTACATTTTCAGTCAGTTTGCCGTTCAATTTGTTAGGCCTTACCTGCAAAAGTAGTGCCTAAAAATCGGAACGCGCCCATTGACTCAAAGCATTCTTCACGTCTTTTGAAGAATTGGCCTTCGACATACATACATACATATATCTGTAATTGTTGTCGATCTAAATCAAATTCTAAACCTTTGGTGCGATATGGACTTTGGTGGTATGAACTTTGGTGGACCATAAAATCAGTTTTGGAAACTATCCATGCGGATAGATGCTTAGTTGAAGTTTATAAAGCGTTGCCAGATTATAACCATATCTAACAAATAAACTTAAATAAATAAGCTGTGCTATTTTTCTGCTAAATTCTAAAGCTGTCAAGCCTTTATTTTTAACTAAATTATGTTTCCTGTTACCCAAGTCTAATCCCTAACCATTTGAAAAAAATAAGTTTCCACAATCCGCATTCCAGAAGTTTCTCAAAATGTAAGGGTGTGATATTTATGTGAACACAACTGTAAACTGTAGGCAGATATAAATCCTTTTATATCATACGTTTTTATTTTGAAAGGAAAACTGCTACAGGCGGGGATGTTTTGTACTAAGTACTAAGTAAAAACACTAACGATCCAGTTTGTGGTTCGTTTTTAACTACCCATCCCAGGTTAATTGAAGTCCTTATTAACTGCATTATATTGTCATCATCGAAAACTCTTCGGAAATGGTTGGAGACAAGCGAGTCAACAAAAATTAGAGGTATAAAGTTGTTCTTGTAGCAAAAGACCATGGAATACAGACGAGCGGATATTGCAGAGTTTATTTACACCATCAAGTGTAGTTTACTTTTGATTTTGTAAAGCTGAGAAACAAATTATGTAACCACATTGACCAATCGAAAAACTTAACATATTTACTGTTTTCAGAAAACTAGAGTCTACAGTAAATATGTATAACCTGTGTAAATATCGGAAGCCAGCTAACGATACATTATACTATTATCGTTAGAGAATGGAAAATAAATCTGTATTGTCGTGCAATTAAATAATTTAACATTTGACTGATGACAATTTTTATTTGCCTGAATCTCTGTGACCTAACATATCAATAGCAATGTTCACGTACGAGATGTACATCAACCATTTGATTTCGATTTCCGTGAAGAAGAATCGCCATTTAGAAGATACCGCCCAATTTTTGGTTATCAAATCCAATGACCAGATTTGAGTTAAAGAAAAGCAAATCAAACCCATCAAAAACCAAACAGAATTGCCTTTAACTACTAACAACCAAAAAAAAAATAAATGAACACATTGCAGAAGTAAAACTCACCTGCATTCTTGGCGGACCCTGATTAGGTCCTGGTGGACCCTGCATATTTTGCGGCATATGTTGAGGACGAAACTGGCCGGGTGGCATGTTGGGGTTCATCATACGTGGCTGATGTCCGGGAGGTGCTCCCTGCACAGGATGTTGTGGCATTCCTCCCATATTAGGAATCGGTCCACGGGGTCCGTTTTGCTGTGGAGGTACCGGTCGAGTCTTCTGCTGACTTTCGAATTGATTAAGCGCCTGTTTCGTTGGATACGTTACGACCGGCACTTGCCCATGTAATTCCTTTTTCGACAAACGTTCCATCACCACCCGCATACTGTTCTCCGAGCCCAGCGATATAACGCAAAAGCCCTTTGATTGGCCATTGGAACGGTTTTCAAAAAATTTTACTTCCTGAAAATCTGTTACGCCAATGTCCCGCATCGAGTTGGAAATGTCTTGGTCAGTGGTCCACTACAAATAGGCGTACGTACATATATTAGCTTCTTCCCTCATTGTATAATCGCAACACTTACCCATGTCAAATTTCCTATGTATAATTGATAACGTCGTCCAATGTGGTTAGGAGTTAGACTACCACTTTGATGGTAAACTCCATTTGATGTAGCTCCCGAGTTATCATCGGCCTGAGATGAAGCCACAGAAGAACCATCGACCGCGGCTCCGCTATCGTTTGGTACACTGATATCATCGTACAAGTCTACACCTTCAGCAGCAAAATCGTCCTGTCCAACAAATAAACACAAAACAATGCAAATTAATAAACAAACAAAAAGAAAATACACATTTTTGTCGGATTTACTTGAGGTTGTGCATTGAAATCTTTATCCAAGTCTTCCGCATACAAATCGATAACCACGCCGTCAGCCATTTTCATTGAAAATTTTTCACAAAAAACGCCACAACTGCGGTCACCGGCAAATTGAAGTAATGAACTTGTGTTTTTTCACTTTGTATTCAATGGATGGAAATGATCATTTTATTGAAACTTTAGGTTGTTTTAATACTAATTTTTTATAGTAAGATCATAAATTTGAAGTAATTAAATTATTTGTTAGATTTTTTTGGAAGCAAACTTTCCGCAAATCTTTCCACCAAAATGAAAACAGCGAAATGGCTCCTTTCCCTGACGTTAGTGGATGTGTGTGAGAAAATAGCGAAAATTAAGGTTTGTTGGTTTATGTAATAAAATGGGCTGTGTTCAGTGAATGAGTGCGGTTGGACTGTAAACAACGAATGGTAAAGTTGAAAAAACTTCATCTTATAAAGTAATAGAAGAATTAACTGGGCTGTGTTTATCAGAGTTCGAATGCAAGCAACGAATCTAAAAGTTAAAAAACCCCATCTTAATAGAAATCTTAATAGAAAAATTAATAAAAATTATTAAGATAATAATTAAGATAAATTAGAACACTGCTGGGTATGAAAACGGATGCAATATTTTGAGACCGTGATACGATCTTTCCGATAATGTAAATAACCCTTACTGAATCTAAGCGATTGGCTTATCACCGCCTCCAACATAGGACGAAATGAAGGGTTCGTGGTCACGGTTTCGGACTTAAAAGCCTCGCGAAACAAAGTCGAAGTTGAAAGAACGGATTCTGGAAGTTTGAGGGAATACTAAAATTTGCACATTCAATTGCATAGCCGATCTCATACAAAAGTAAGTTTCCAAAAACCTAGATATTCTGGTATCTTATTTTTCTGGTATTTTGACATTTGATAGGAAGAAAACAAAATCGGAAACAATTTGAAATTGCACCCAATGTCTTGTTGTTAATTAATTATTAGTAGATAATAATTAAATTCGTATTTTATTTGTGTCTGAATATTATTTTTGCGTTTTAAAAGCCCAAAAGTGTTTCTTAAATAAATCAAAGCGTTCGTACCACACTCTGAACAGAGTGCGCTCAGTGTGTTCAGACTCTGTTCAGAGCTCTGCTCCAAATTAAAAAAGATAAACGCCTATGGTCTCAAACATCTAAAGTAACAAATAACAATATACGTAAGGAAGGAAGGAAGGTGACCCAAGATTCTGTGCTCTTGCGAAGACACATATAAATATTTGTTTACTAGGTAATATTACTTTGATAGAGTGCACAGATTCTTTCCAAAGAATGATCAACACCCAGTTACGCCAAGGATGGAGATAGCCATTACACCACATTTTATAAGGAGTAATATAATTACTTACTTTATTGTTGCTGTGCTTCAAACTGTAAACTTGTCCACGGTGTACTGATTTTCTGACTATACTAACTGTAGAAAAGATACTCTCCGCTATACAGTTTCAAACTCTCTAAGTCCCCAAGATATGACGGTATAACTTTTACTTACATTTAGCAACCTAAGGACATAATGTTTCTAGGGATCGAACCCATCATGTCGGATTGTTTGAATTAAGTCTACGTTTTCAACTGAAGTTGAAGTCGTATGTGCAACCTAAGGATCTTTAACATATCAGTCTATTGCTTTCCTGAATTGGAAAAATGGAACGACGTGTCATATATAAATTCTGATCTGGTCTCAGTTGGATCAGAAATGTAGCCCTAAGTCTCTCTGCTAGAACAACACATTAAAAAAAAAAAACGAAAGTTTAAAGATTTTACGTGCGATTAAATCTCACTCAAAAAGTGGGCATATATAATCTTTTGGAGAAATCGATATAATGAAAATGATGCATCGGGCATGGAACCGTTCCTTTTTCAAAAGGAACTAGTTCCAGTAAACATGTCAATTGAACTACATATGTAGTTCCATAAACATTTTCGCAATGAAGGAACATGTTTTGAACATTCGCCTCTTCCAAGTAAAAGGTTTGAACAACTGCTATACAGAAACAGCTACATTTTAAAATAGCTAGAAAACAGCACAAACAATAAAACCAAATGGAGTGGAACTATGTGAGAAAAAAAATGGCACTATAAAGAATGCGTATTCACACATAAGTTGTCAATTTCGACATAAAGAATGCGTATTCACACATAAGTTGTCAATTTCGACATGCAAAAAAATATCACTACAATGAAAATCGTACAACTTAACCCCGAGCTATTCGATACCTCGATATTACTCCGGGCTAAATATAGTAATATATACATAATATATGTATGCATTTTAAAGGAAAGGTACACACACATTGATCTGTATTCCGAGTTCTGAACTATGTTTCGTCTGGAAAATGCCACACTGGAATTATGTGGCACGTTTTTGCGGCGTTAACGCCATTTGGCATCGATCGCTTATACGGGGTATTTGTCGTTCATAAGTCCCTGTCCACATTATCATGGGGATAAACGTCATTCATGGGAATGAAAGTATTTTTGACAGACGGGGAACGGTAAAATTCAAAATATAATCGTTGAAGTGCTTGGTCGGCACGGATGACATTTTTTCTGTTAAGTTCAAAGTCTGCTCTCCTCTCATGTCCCTACATTCCTTATATTTTGATAATATGACAACGTTTAACCACTAAGTAAAATTTACAAATTGAAATGGTGTACATTCCACAATCAGAAAGGGAAATAAATAAAAATTTTTTTTACAGAGCTAATTTCCGGATATACATGTGTAAGTGTTTATGTACGAGTACGTATGTATACGAGGAAAAATTAAGAAATATGTCAAAAATTAAACGTTTTAAGAAAAATACATTCATTATTCGGCCATGATTTATGTTCTGCAGTGGATTCTCGGTGAATTTTCGGTGCAATCAAATCCTCTCTTTTTGACGCGACATGACGTTCATGTAATTTGGCTTGATGTTCCCCTTGTTCAGTGGGTCTCAATATATCTAATGTTTCTGTTGACATTTTACTAAGGTTTAATATCAAAGGCACCAATGCGAAAGTCGTAGTCTCAGGGATGTGCTTCTTCGTTTAGTTCAGCAAATATACGAATGCCTCCTTGGACATGAAGCACGATATATCAGTTTTGAAGTGAGATTTGTCTTGCATTCGGCAAATGTAAGGTTTTCGAATTTCTTTTTGCTTCATATCACTTCGTATGCGAATGCGGTCTTGTTTCTGCACATCCTCTTTTTCGTCGCTACTCCACAATATTGCAATAATATCATATTAATTAATTTGAGTTCTATTTCGGAAAATTTGTTTTTGATAAAGTGTTGTAATGTCTAGGTGGAAAGAAAATCTTTACGACAGAGGACATACGTCAGGGAACTATACAAGTCCGAAACTATCCAACTCTACAGAATTTATATAATTTATATGTTATAAATTATAAATCAAACCTACATATGTTATAAAATTCGGCGTGGTCAATAGACGTCATTGGCAATTTTTTAGTACAAATTAATACTTTTCGTGTCCCTATAAACACTGTTCCACAATCAACTAAACAATGTACAATTAGTCAGAAGTACATATGAATGTAATGAAAAAGTTTGTAGAAAAACATCTATAGATTCCTTCCATCCTCTCTTTCACCCTCGCGAGGAAGATATTAGAAAGACGTTGGTGCTGTCTGGGAATCGAACTGTCGCTAAGAAGTACCATGCTGAGACATACATAGGTGGCATATAATTACAAGTAAGTTAGACCCCGATTAGATGTATTTTGTCCATTTTTCAATACTATGCATTTTAGGTGTGGAACGCGATTGTCAACCGAATTATTATTATTCTTTTATGAATAATATTACCAACTGACGCATTAATCGATTGAAGAATCCACCATCTCATTTCGCCTCTCGCACTAAATCCATAATATTTAAGCAGGTGCACATTGCAATACATCTCATTATAAAATATATGGATAAAATATACATTTACTTTAAAATAAATCCATAAAAATGTTGACTTCAGTAATATTGCATAATACATCGTTATCAACCACCATGCTTGTATAAATTCTGGAGAAACGCAGTTGGGGTGTTATTGCGCACCCATGGTAGTAGCATATTAAAAGCATAATATACATGTTCAGGCATTATCTATTTTGTGCAAACCGCATTTATTCTTGAGTTTACTTTCTACTTTGCTATTTTCTTCTGAAATTAATCTAAAATCGCATTAAATATCATTTATATATATTTTTCAATTTAAACGGTTTTTCTGTAGAAGACGGCATTTTGTGAATAAACAGTTCTAAAAACACGCATTTTCGAACTCATATCCGGTTCCAGCAGCATTTCTTCTAGAACATTCCGTGAACGAGACTCGATTAAAACTTTCCGAAGCCAGTCGATAATTTGTCAACCGAAATCACACTTGCGAAAAGAAGCGTGGTTGGAGTTGAAGTGCCGGCCGTAATTTGACTGTAGATTCCAATTTTTGTAAAGTTCTAAGCACAACTAAGGTAAAAAGAAATTACAAAGGTAAGTTCACAAAGGTGCAATCGTATTTTCATGTACATAATTCGTTTTAAATTTCGATTAGATGCCTGAAGAAGCAGAAACTTTCGCCTTCCAGGCTGAGATTGCTCAGCTTATGTCCTTGATTATCAACACGTTCTACTCGAACAAAGAAATCTTTCTTCGTGAACTGATTTCTAACTCGTCTGATGCCCTAGATAAGATCCGGTATGAGTCTTTGACAGACCCTACCAAATTGGACAGCGGCAAGGAGTTGTACATCAAATTGATCCCCAATAAGGCCGCTGGCACGTTGACCATCATCGATACTGGTATCGGCATGACCAAAGCTGATTTGGTCAATAACTTAGGTACCATCGCAAAGTCTGGAACCAAAGCGTTCATGGAGGCGCTTCAAGCTGGTGCTGATATCAGTATGATTGGCCAGTTCGGTGTTGGTTTCTATTCGGCTTACTTGATTGCCGACAGGGTAACAGTCACTTCCAAGCACAACGATGATGAACAATATCTTTGGGAGTCGTCTGCTGGTGGTTCCTTTACCGTCCGTCAGGATAACTCTGAACCCCTGGGACGTGGTACCAAAATCGTCTTGTACATCAAGGAAGATCAGACTGAGTATTTAGAGGAGAGCAAGATCAAAGAGATTGTCACTAAGCACTCGCAATTCATTGGTTATCCCATTAAATTGCTCATGGAGAAGACACGTGATGAGGAAGTTAGCGATGATGAGGCTGGCGAAGACGACGCTGAAGAAAAGAAGGATGAAAAGAAAGAGGATGAGCCAAAATTAGAAGACGTCGGTGAAGATGAAGATGCCGACAAGGATAAGGACAAGAAGAAGAAGAAGAAGGTTCAAGTTAAGTACACTGAAGATGAAGAATTGAACAAAACCAAACCAATTTGGACCAGAAATCCAGATGATATCTCCCAGGAGGAGTACGGCGAGTTTTATAAATCATTGACCAACGATTGGGAGGATCATTTAGCTGTCAAGCACTTTTCCGTTGAAGGTAAGTTTTAGTCATTTTTCTTCTTGACGTAGTTTTTCATTTGCAACTATTTAGGACAATTGGAATTCCGCGCTCTTCTGTTTGTACCACGTCGTGTGCCATTCGATCTCTTTGACAACCAAAAGAAGAAGAACCAGATCAAGTTGTATGTCCGCCGTGTGTTTATCATGGATAACTGCGAGGACCTTATTCCATCGTACTTGAACTTCATGAAGGGTGTAGTGGATTCTGAGGATCTACCTTTAAACATTTCCCGTGAGATGTTGCAACAAAACAAGGTGCTCAAGGTTATCCGCAAGAATTTAGTCAAAAAATGCATGGAATTGTTCGAAGAATTGACTGAAGATAAGGAAAACTACAAGAAGTTCTACGAACAGTTCAGCAAGAACTTGAAACTTGGTGTCCACGAGGACAACAACAGCAGGGCTAAGCTCTCCGAATTGTTGCGCTATCAAACTTCAGCTTCAGGAGAAGAGTCATGCTCGTTGGCAGATTACGTCAGCCGCATGAAGGAAAACCAAAAGCACATCTATTTCATCACTGGTGAGTCACAAGATCAAGTTAGCAATTCTGCGTTCGTTGAGCGTGTGAAGAAACGCGGCTTTGAGGTCGTCTACATGACAGAACCAATCGATGAATACGTCATCCAACACCTTAAGGAATACAAGGGCAAGCAGTTGGTTTCCGTTACCAAGGAAGGCTTGGAATTGCCAGAGGACGAAGATGAGAAAAAGAAGCGTGAGGAAGACAAAGCCAAGTTTGAAAATCTGTGCAAGGTGATGAAATCAATCTTGGACAACAAAGTCGAGAAGGTCGTCGTATCTAACCGTTTGGTGGAATCACCCTGTTGTATTGTTACATCTCAGTTTGGTTGGTCTGCCAATATGGAGCGCATCATGAAGGCACAAGCACTACGCGACTCTTCGACCATGGGATACATGGCCGGCAAAAAGCACTTGGAAATCAACCCAGATCACCCCATTGTTGATACTCTTCGTCAGAAGGCCGACGCCGACAAGAACGACAAAGCTGTCAAGGACTTGGTTATTCTTCTCTTCGAGACATCACTCCTCTCTTCCGGATTCTCATTGGACAGTCCTCAAATTCACGCTTCAAGAATTTATCGCATGATCAAACTGGGTCTTGGCATCGATGATGATGAGCCAATGGCCACAGAGGAGACCACTGCTGTAGCAGGAGGTGACGCACCACCATTGGTGGAAGATTCTGAAGATGCTTCCCACATGGAAGAAGTAGATTAAATTATCCTATACAACAGATTCCAACTGAAAGCTTGCAGCACATTAGTATTCCATGCATAAACAAAAGTTCCACATACAATACTTTTTCCCACGAAAGCAATGCTGCGTTCTAGTGGCATTAACAACCTAATTCAGAAGCATTTTCGAAATGTTAGCGTTCAGGCATTTCTTTTTTAAAGTGTTTACTCTTCTACATAACATATTGGTGTGAAATAAAGTTCTAGGCTTTATAGTATTTGAAGGTGTTTTATTTTTCATATCAACTTTTTTGTTCTTCACACGTTTGTGCGCACATTCAGAAAGCACGCGATATACTTACTGCATTTTATTTTATTTACCATCGGACATGCTTTCTATTTTGAATTTTTGAGTTAAATGATTTAACATATGTATGTAGCTTCATACAACCAAATAAAAATAGGTAGAATGATTAATGACTGCAAAGCTAGCAGAAAAGCTGCATTTTTAGTGGTATGATTGTTGACTCAACGTGTATGCAATTGGTAGAAGGGTTTGGACTTTATTTTCAGCAATAAACCATCGTAACTTTCCCAATAACAAAAATTACTTAATGGTTAGAGGTGCTACTTTCATCTGGCTTCGAAAGTCTATCACAGAAACAGAGTCTGCCCTATAGAGTGATTCACGAATTTCTTTCATATTTAAAGAGTTTATAAAAACATGTACAAACGTTTATTCTTATACATACATAAATGTAAATAAATACAATAATTGAGAATAAGACAAAATGGAAACAAGTTCCTCTTCACAAAAAGGATTTGAATGACTAGACTTTTATGATTCGGATTCCTTTTTTAAAAGTTCGAGTATGACTGCCGGCGTTGTCACTCCTTTACTAACCTGTATTATTTTATTTCTCGACCGGGATCCTTTGTCCAAACTAACATCGCTCTTCCGCAGCCCCAGGACTTTCGAAAGATATTTCACTAGCTCTGCATTCGCTTCACCTTCAGTGGGTGGAGCAGCTATTTGTACACCAACACCTTCGCTGGTTATATCGGTTATACCGTTTTGTTTCGCTCCGGGTTTGGCCAGAATTTTTATGCAAATATTTCCTACTTTATCCATTTGGACTGGGTCATTGCTGCTTGCGATTTTTGATCCTGGGGGTAATACAACTGGGGTTTTCTTACTTTTATTTTTAGACATGTTTCGAATAGTTTGTCCTAATAAACTTCTCATAGGTTTTCTGTTTGTTAAAATCTTATTTTTTTTGCGGGTTTTTGACAAACAAATGTCAAATATCAATATTTTTGATAATAGTGCGTTCAAAGTACTGATTAATTCTATTGTCAAAATTAGAGCATACTAGCCAACTTGTGCACCTAAACTGGACAGAAATGAGTAGATATTATTATTAGTCATTGTATTACAATTACACTGTTCGGAAATAGAATTTTAAGTTTAAATGAATTGATTAACGAAATGGCGGGACAGTCTTGTCAACCTCAGGTTTTAAATCACTATCACCGTTCTATTGCAAAAAGCATTGTAAAATTTAGGGTTTAAAGCACCTAGATTCCACATTTAGATAAATGAATCGTAGAAACAGCCACTGGAATATTGTATAATCAATCAATGGAGCGGAATACATCACTGCAAGAACAACATTAGACTTTTTATATACAAAGTTTTTCGAAACAAACATTTTCTTTGTTAGAACTAAAACAAAAGAAAATAAATGAAAACAATAATAAATAATCAATTATTAAGTTAGGTTACGTCGAAAGACATAGGTTAAGAATTAAGTTTAGCTTAGAGCGCCTGCATAGAGCCTGTAAGTTAGTCATAATATAGTTAAGTTAGATAAGCTAGTTTTAAGCACTTTTGTCTAGCTTTAAACACTCTAACTCCTCTAACTCCTGCAAAACGCCTTAAATAAGACAGAACGGTGTGGATTCAGTGTAAACTCACACAACAAAGCTGGTATTCTTCGCTAGGTAATGTAACTGATCCGACCCACTCTAAACATGAGATAAATCTAACTTTTCCGCTTTTCTAAACATGAGATAAATTTAACCTTTTTTCAACGAAGCAAAATATCTCTGGATAAGAAGCTTTTCTTGCTTAATCAAATTAGTAACATTTCCCTTTTTATACATTTCACCTAGCAATTCAATACAAATAGAAAGTTTGTTTGATTTACAGATGTCTTTGACAACTTAGATGTCCACATTTTAATAAGCAGGAAATCTCTGAGATTTGGACATAGAAGAGATTGGAGACTTGTGTAGTTCAACAACATGGCACGAGTAGAATACTAGGGTTAAATTTTCCCTATATTCCAAGGATTTAGCATATAAATCTGAGATTAAAAAAAAATGCTACATATATCCTCAAAGGAGACAGTTTGGTACAACTCTTTTCTTGTCAGCAAGAATACTTTTAGTAAGTTCAATTCACTAAATATATGTGTGTTATTAAAGAATGAATTTGAATAAATAAAAAGGATTCAGATACAGTTTAGCTTGCCACACCGTATATTAATGTACTATACTTACTACGTATCAACTAGTAGAATAATCGTAGTAAGTGGTAGCACTGTTCCATATTTCTCCAGATCACAGACTATACAGACAGCCAACTTCAAGGGGGTCTCTCTACTGCACCCACAAGCTTTGGCCGTTGGTGAGTAAGAATGTATGCAAAATTTGCCTCCAAACTCACTAATACACTAATATTCAATTTTAAAAATTTCATAGTTTATTTATTTGTTTAAAAACCTTTCATTTATTTATCATAAAAGAAATATCCTGTTTTAAGCTTTTCACGCCCTAAACTCCCCACTGCATTTGTAAACCCACAAGCGGTGGCCAACTTGCTTTGTTTACGTTGTGGCATGATTATTTCAGACTGCTATGTATGTATATCTCTTAAAAGAAAAAAGTGCGACAATATCTAATTACAGTTGCATTCATTTTTTGTTAAAACTATACGCATAGACTACCTTCACTCTAACAAAATAATACATGAGCTATTTTTTGAGACTGTAGATGAGCTAATTAAACTTCAAATTCGCAATTGCACGTATTCATCGATAGGAACAAAAGAGAGGATTAGGCTCCGCCCATTTGAGGGTGTTTTCGGGCAGGGGATCGGGAAGCTGACTATCTATATAATAGGTTATCAGTGCTCCAGATTTTCATTCGTTTTTGTTGTCTGCTTTTAATTATTGTTGCAAAAATTAACTGCTCCGCATACCTGTTGTAATAACTTTTTGAGATAGAGACGATTTTATTTTGTTAAATTGGATCTCCTAGTAAACTTAGATAACTTTGTTGAAATTGTGATTGCGATAATCTCCAAACTGTTATCAGTCAATCAGAATTAAAGACTTGAAAGAGTGAGGTCTTATGCAGTTGCTTCTCTGGTGGTACAAACATGTCAAGTGCAATTAAGCGGGTTTTATCTATACAAAGTCATGTCGTTCATGGATATGTTGGTAACAAAAGTGCTACATTTCCATTGCAGGTGTCCTATTTATTGTTTTCCCTTGATTCTAAAATTAATAATAGTTGGTATTGCTAGGTTCTAGGTTTTGAGGTGGATGCAATAAACTCTGTTCAGCTGTCTAATCACACTGGGTACAAGTCTATTAAGGGTCAAGTGCTTGAAGAGAAAGATCTGCGTGAGTAATCCGTTTGACCTACATTGTTGCATTAATAATATTCATTTTAATTTTGCAGGGGATCTTTTCGAAGGCCTCGAGGACAATGATCTGCTGCAGCATTATTCTCATCTGCTTACTGGGTACATTGGTAATGCGTCATTCTTGAGGCGAGTCGGTTCTATCGTAAAGAAACTGAGAGAAATTAATCCGAATCTTATTTATGGTGAGTACCTGCCTAAGTAAACAAATTTGCTTCATTTATTTTATTTAGACGTAATGAATTCTAATGATGTTTAGCTTCAAATGTGTCGTTTTTTAACATTTACTGCAGTTCTTCATAACACATCTTCAAAACAATTTTTTTCTCATTAAGTGCATGTATGTATGTATGCATACTCAAATTTGCACACTGCACCACATTTCAGTTATAATTGATATACTGTAACAGATATTTTTTAAAACAGCTTTTTTGGTGAAATCTCTCTTAATTACTTGACAATTTATTATTTAAGATTATAAAGTCTATATAATAAAAAAAAGAATTCACATATCTAGGTATGTATGTAAATGCATATATATTTATGTGCATGCATATGTATGTACATTTGTTCTATTTTATTCCTCTATCTATAAAGGAATATATTTGCGAAACGGTATTGCGAATGAATCTCACAATTAAATAATTCAACATTTGATGTAATTTACCTAGTTATAACAGTTTTTTTTAGATTATCTGTGTTTGTAAAATGTTCTTTGTACAAGAAAATTACCCATCGCTCACACAATACCTCGTTTTTACTGCTTATTTTTTTGCTACTTATACCCCCAATTTTTGTCAAGTACTCCCTTTAGTTCATTTATTTCATCTTAGACTGGAAAATATTTGTCCACCAAATTTTTATTCGATTTCAAAAGTTAAATAACCGACACAATGTACATTTATCAATTCACAGTCCACAAACATTCGCATCTTGAATACTAGTAAGTGAGGCTAGTAACACACTAGTATCCAATCTTTTAACACAAGAGATCAGTATAAGGGCATAGTGCTGTTTCAAAGCCAAAACGCATCATTAATCTATAGTTGGGTGGTGATAGAGTGGAGTGGACTGTATTGTGTATAAAGTTCGCCATTTAGCATTGCAAACAAGACCACTTCATTATTGTTAAAATTTATGTATATGCAAATTAAATGCAAAATCTTTAACTTTAGCACATAATGCATGAAGTTGGAGGAAGAAGCCTTGGATTTACTACATTAAACAATTTTTTTGTTCCGGATAAAACTCGAGTTAGAGAAATTTTAATGCAATTTAAGAAGAAATCATTATTTATTGCTTTCTTATTACCATTTTAAATTTAATAAACTTCCCATCTATCCACAGTATGTGACCCGGTTATGGGAGATAATGGCAAAATGTACGTTCCTAAAGATTTATTGCCAATTTACAGAGAAGAAATAGTTCCACTTGCTGATATTATAACACCAAATCAATATGAAGTTGAACTTTTGACTGAACGAAAAATTACAAATCATGAAGAAGCTTGGGATGCTATGGATTGGTTTCATAATAAGAACATAGATATAGTTGTTCTTTCGAGTACTGATTTGGGACCACCAGGTGAACTTTTGGCTTTCCTTAGCAAAAAGAATGGACCACGGTACACACTCACCATACCCTTGCAGGGCACAGGAATTTGTTTTACTGGAACAGGCGATCTTTTTGCTTCGCTCTTTTTAGCGCATAGTTATGGAAATAAAAGCTTGAATGTAGCTTTAGAAAACACAATAGCAAGCCTACAAGCTGTTATCAAACGGACAATCGAATCCATGCCAAGAGAAGTACTTTCTGGTGAACGAAAAATAACAAGCCATGAAAGGGAACTAAAACTGGTACAGAGTAAATCTGAAATTGAATTTCCAAAAATAATTTTGAAGGCAAAAGAAGTCAAATAGGCTAACATGAAAATTTATTAAACTTCTTGTATATTTGATAATAATTGTTTTTTCAACGACAATATACATAATGTACTATATACACTATATATAATTATATAAAAGCTTTATTTTAGGCAATGCATATGTAAACCCAAATAAATGTTAATTGAATTTAAACTAATAACTTGTTATTATTATTATGTATTTTTGAACGGGTGAGTTTTGTTAAGTTGTAGACAAATCGGAGTTCTTGGCTTTTAATAACATAAATAAGTTAGTCCTAAACAACACATTTCTTACTTGACATTACCATGGTGGAGAAAGTGGGTTCACTAATTCTATCTCCCTGTTTGACTTCGACTGCAGCCTTAACGGCTAGACATTCAGCATTGTTTTAAATTTAATAATTGAAATGTCGTCGCAAACCTCCAAAAGGCACTTTACTTAAGGCGGATTTAAACAAAAAAAAAAAGGAAAGAAAACTGCATATTTTGAATAGTTTGAGCATGTCCTATCACACGGTATACCAAGTTTTGAGTGTATAATTTTGTAAAACCTGTATTTCTTAGGCAATAGGGGTAAGGAACATCTACACCCCTTTTCAAAAATGTAACTTTTTTCAAAACGTTTTTATTAATATAAAATTAATTTGGTTTTTAAGTTCTCTTTCACCTGAAGACCAAGTATGACCACACCCACTTCTTAAAGGCATTTAAAAAATAATTGACTTTTTAAGATATAGAAGATTTAATTTTGTTAGAATATGCGTCTACACTAGTTTGCTGTCTAATGGAAATAAATTGGGTCTCCTAGTGAACTTTGATAACTTTGTTGAAATTGTGATTGCGATAAGCTCCAAACTGTTATCAGTCAATCAGAATTAAAGACTTGAAACAGTAAGGTCTTATGCAATTTATTCTCCGGTGGTACAAGCATGTCAAGTGCAATTAAGCGGGTTTTATCTAGGCAAAGTCATGTGGTTCATGGATATGTTGGTAACAAAAGTGCTACATTTCCATTGCAGGTGTCCTATTTATTGTTTTCTTTTGATTCTGAAATGAATAATAGTTGGTAATGCTAGGTTCTAGGATTTGAGATGGATGAAATAAACTCTGTTCAACTGTCTAATCACATTGGATACAAGTCCATTAAGGGTCAAGTGCTTGAAGAGAAAGATCTGTGTGAGTAATCCGCTTGGCGTACATTGTTGCATTAATAATTTTCATTTTAATCTTGCAGGGGATCTTTTCGAAGGCCTCGAGGACAATAATCTGCTGCAACACTACTCACATGTGCTTACTGCGTACATTGGTAATGTGTAATTTTTGAGGCGAGTCGGTTCTATCGTAAATAGTAATGAATTCTAATGATGTTCAGCTTCAAATGTTAATTGTGTCGTTTTTTAACATTTACTGCAGTTCTTCATAACACATCTTCAAAATAATTTTCATTTCATTACGTGCATGTGTACTCAAATTTGCGCACTGCACCACATTTCAGTTATAATTGATATACTGTACTAGATATTTTTTATAACAGCTTTTCTGATGAAATCTCTCTTAATTATGTACTTGACAATTTATTATTTATGATTATAAAGTCTATAAAATAAAAAAACTATGTAGTATGTATGTAAATTTGTTCTATTTTGTTCCTCTTTAATAATAAATTTGCGAAACGGTATTGCGAATAAATCTCAAAATTAAATAATTCGACGTTTGATATAATTTGCCTGGTTATTACAGTTTTTTCTCGATTATCTGTTGGGATCAGTGTGCTTGTAAAATGTTCTTTGTACAAGAAAATTACCCATCGCTCACACAATACCTCGTTTTTACTGCTTATTTGTTTGCTATATCCCCGATTTTTGTCATTTATTTCATCTTAGACTGGAAAATATTTGTCCACCAAATTTTTATTCGATTTCAAAAGTTAAATAACCGACACAATATACATTTATCAATTCACAGTCCACAAACATTCGCATCTTGAGTACAAGTAAGTGAGGCTTGTAACACACTAGTATCCAATCTTTTAACACAAGAGATTCAGTATAAGGGCATAGTGCTGTTTCAAAGCCAAAACGCATCATTAATCTATAGTTTGTCTATAGACTGTATTGTGTATAAACTTCGCCATTGAGCATTTCAAACAAGACCACTTCATTATTGTTCAAATTTATGTACTTATATGCAATTTAAATGCAAAATCTTTAACTTTAGCACATAATGCATGAACTTGGAGGAAGAAGCCTTGGATTTACTACATTAAACAATTTTTTTGTTCCGGATAAAACTCGAGTTAGAGAAATTTTAATGCAATTTAAGAACAAATCAGTAGTAGTAGTAGTAGTAGTAGTAGTAGTAATTTTATTCATTTTTAACTTAAAAGACATTTAACAAAAACAAAAATTCAGTTCATATAAGAAGAAAAAAATGGAATAACAGTATTCATTCTTTAACTTAAATAGTTAGTGGTGAATGACACATCAAGGCTATTTTACATACATATAATTTACATCTGATGTGGGGAAACATCATTGTTTATTTAGTAAATAGTATATAAAAAAAGAGATAATAGAAAAAAGAAAATGAAAGTAATTCAGAACTTCAGGAAAACAAAATTTTTAAACGTAACAATTCATAAATCATATTTATACATATGTACATTATTGATGCCTATTATGCCCTAAATAAATTATTGTGCTGGGAAGTACGACAAGAATTTAGATAAAAGATTCAATGCAGTCATAATGTAAAGTGAATAACCAATCTTTTACTTTTTTAATGAACGAAGTAAAGCGTAGTGTTTCTCTGATATGCAAGGGTAATTTATTAAATAATTTTTGAGCTGTACATGCATAAAAATGTGCAAAATGTGTTTTGTGTGCAAGCGGAACTTTGACTACACTCATATTATTTATACGTAGATTGTACATTAGAGAATTTCTGCTCGGAATATTACCACTTCGTTTAAAAAACTCTCTTAATACTTTATATACATATAAATGTCGCATTGGAGGAATTAGGAACGCATTAAATAAAGTCCAACTTTCAGCAAACCGATTCTTATTACAAATAATTCTAATTAAATGCTTCTGAGCTATTAGTAGGGGTCCAAAAGTATTAGAGTACGCGCCACCCCAGCTTGTGATACCGTATTGCAACTTGGAGTGTCCCAGGCCATAGTAAATAGTAGTTAAGACTTTTTTTGAGCAAAACGGTTTTATAAGATACATTTTACGTGTGACTAACCTCATATATGATTTCAACGTTTGAATATGGTCTTTCCAATTTAGATTATTATCAATTACAACACCTAGGTATTTGAATTGTTGTACCGATTCAATTTTAAAGCAAAGTTCGGAGCACCGCATGTTAGATATAAAATTCTTTTGGCCACATTTATGAACAGGTAATGAAAATTGTTGACAGTCATGTGAGTGAAAATAGAGGTTATATTCATGAAGAGTATTTCCCGATATCTTAAAAGACATCAATTTCGTTTTTTCACTTATATTTAATTTATGCGATGTGAACCACGATCATTATTTATTGCTTTCTTAACACCATTTTAAATTTAATAAACTTCCCATCTACCCACAGTATGTGACCCGGTTATGGGAGATAATGGCAAAATGTACGTTCCTAAAGATTTATTACCAATTTACAGAGAAGAAATAGTTCCACTTGCTGATATTATAACATCAAATCAATATGAAGTTGAATTTCTTGACTGAACGAAAAATTACAAATTATGAAGAAGCTTGGGATGCTATCTATTGGTTTCATAATAAGAACATACATAGATATAGTTGTTCTTTCGAGTACTGATTTGGGACCACCAGGTGAACTTTTGGCTTTCCTTAGCAAAAAGAATAGACCACGGTACACTCACCATACCCTTGCAGGGCACAGGAATTTGTTTTACTGAACCAGGCGATCTTTTTACCTCGCTCTTTTTAGCGCATAGTTATGGAAATAAAAGCTTGAATGTAGCTTTAGAAAACACAATAGCATGCCAAGAGAAGTACTTTCTGGTGAACGAAAAATAACAAGTCATGAAAGGGAACTAAAACTGGTACAGAGTAAATCTGAAATTGAATTTCCAAAAATAATTTTGAAGGCAAAAGAAGTCAAATAGGCTAACATGAAAATTTATTAAACTCCTTGTATATTTAATAATAATTGTTTCTTCAACGACAATATACATAATGTACTATATACTCTGTATATAATTATAAAAAAAAAATAAATACTTGGCGCTACAGTTCGATGGGACCTAGGGCCTAGTCTCACAACCATTCGTGTTGTGCGTGTTATATTCTTTACACGAATGGAAGGGGCCTACTGTTTAATGCCGTGTCCGTGTCGTTGTTATTTGAGAAGCTTTCTCAGGACATACATGTGTATGTACTCTCGGATGTTTGTCAGACGCTCGCGAAAGGTGGTGCCGCCAAAAACTTTTTAGGTGTTCCGACTGCGACTCGAACCTCTATTTATTTGTAATTATATAAAAGCTTTATTTTAGGCAATGCATATGTAAACCCAAATAAATGTTAATTGAATTTAAAGTAATAACTTATTATTATGTATTTTTGAACGGGTGAGTTTTGTGAAGTTGTAGACAAATCAGAGTTCTTGGCTTTTAATAACATAAATAAGTTAATCCTAAACTATACATTTCTAACTTGACATTACTATGATGTAGAAAGAGGGTTCGCTAATTCTCTTCGACTGCAGCCTAAACGCCTATACCAATTTGTTCTAAATTTCATAATTGAAATGTCGTTTCAAATCTCAAAAAGGCACTTTACTTTGGGCGGATTTAAACAAAAAAGAAAGAAAAGAAAACTACATATTTCGATTAGTTTGAGCATGTCCTATCACATGATATACTAAGTTTTGGGTGTATAGCTTTTAAAATCATGTATTTCTTTGGCAATAGGGGTAAGGAACATATGCCATACCAAGTCTAGGAACATCTACACCCCTTTTCAATAATGTAACTTTTATCAAAACATGTTTGTTTCTCTTTCTCTTTCACCTGAAGACTAAGTATGACCACATCCACTTCTTAAGAGGCATTTAAAAAATAATTGACTTGAATTTTAATGCGTGTAAGAGTGTTAACGACCCATTCGTGCAATTTATTTACCTTCAACTTCCATTTTAACTTTGTTTCAAGCATCATGGCAAAATCGTTTAAATAAAATCAAATTGATGTTTTTAAAAATAAAAATAATATGAAGACAGCGAATCTTTGTATTTTATCAAATGTTGTAATTTTTCAATTGTTCTACCTATTGCCAGTATGGTCAGCAAATTTAGCTAAAATGGTGCCCTTATTGTCTTACGGTGAATGTTAGTGTACTCAAAGGTAATATTTCCAGCAATGTGTTTAATCTCTGCATATGCGTCTGAAAAGAATTGGTGCACAACACAGAAACTGGATTCTGTAGATATCCCGTAATGTAGTGACCGGAGAACTTCGCAAAACAATAATTAGTTAAATGTTCTTAAAGAACGCAGTGCAATGTAGAGCAATTTATTCTTGGAGGGTGACTAAAATTATATAAGCTTTTATATTATTTTATATACAAACATATTTTATATAAAAAAATGTTAAAATATAACTAGAACAATAAATACAGTCAATAAAAATATAAATTTCAATTCCAAAGAAGTCATTTCTTAATCCTCAACGAAGCTGTTCGGTTGATTCTAACGATAGCTGGTTCCGTTGTACTAGGCGTCACTGCCTTAGATTTCTGTCGTTTGAGGAAATTCGCGGTAGAAGTCAGAGCTAAATATAATAATTATTTTAATTAAAAAACCAAAAATCTATTCGTCTACTTGTTACCTCGGGCTGTGATGGTGGTCGCTCTAGGGCTCTTTCGTATACGATTGGGACTAAACTTTTTGTTTTCCTTTTGAATGCCAGCAGTAACCGTTTTTAGAACACCTTCCCGTGTAATATTTGATTTCAGTAGAACTATTCAAAACGAAAGGTGTTAATCAAGGAAATTATAATATATTTCTTTTAATACCATTTTTAATTTTTAGCCGATTCGATGCACTAACATTCTGTTCAGACAAGATACTTGTGATAAAATCGGTCTTCTTTTTATTTTCTACACCAGAAATCTCAAAGGTTGAATTATAAACCTCAGTGGACAAAACCTGAGTTTCGTCTGGATTAACTTGATTGGGGTGCTTAAAAATATCTGATACATCTTCAATCACTCCAACCCCCATATCAGTCGTGTCCTCAAACAGTTTTTTATTACGTTTATGCGTAGAAACGGTATCATCTTCATCACTTGAATGCACTCTTTTGCCATTTAGCTGCAGCTCAATCTCCTTTCCACTCTCGCTGACGAATTCGTCGAATGTCAATTCCAATTCGTCGTCACTGCTTTTGTTTTCATCGTCTTTAAATTTGATACCATGCCCGTTCATGAGACGAGTTAGTTTCTCAAGCCGTGCTTTGAGTTCTGAGTCAACACTATTGTCATAATTAAGAACAAGATAGTTTTTCTGCATAATCTCACACGCCAACGCAAACATTCTTCTTAAATTCTCAGAATCCATGTGGTAGAATGTATTGATTTTGACAATGTGATTCTTTTTTATGTTTTGCTTGGAAATTTGAATTTCTAAGTCCTTACTGCGTTGATATATTTGAAGAAAGCTGCAGCATTTAGCTTCTTTGATCTCCTTATGAAGTTTTGATAGATCCCTTAGCGACTCTTGGAGTTTCTTACGCCACCGTGATAGGTCTTCCTTCTGTTTAAATATTTGCTTTCCAAAGCGATCGATAGACGCTTCAAAACGATCAATGTCCTGCAATTATTAAAAAAAAAAACACATTGATTGTTATAGTTATCTCCTTTTTCCATTGGACAAAAAAAATCCTCGGAGTGTAGTCTGAATAGGAAGAAGCAAGAAAAATATGTTCCATTGGTTTTTCGGAGGCCTTGGAGTATTTTTCGCTTCCCGATTTCATTTTGGAGTCGACTCCAAATACAGAAAAGTCAGCAGAAAAAATATATTCAAAATAATTGGTAACATACTAATAAAAATGTTAGATAGATGTATGATAGATCTGTTAAGCGAGTGGTTTTTATTTTCTTTATCTTTATCATCACGTAAATATTTGAAATTAGTGACGGAAAAACATGTATAAATAATGTAAGCAATGACTTAAAAGTAGTAAGCGAGTTGTTAAATATTTAGCTTATTCTAAACGCGAAAAAAATAAATCTATGATCGTGAATAAAAATATGTTTGGAACAATATATCTTTTATATCTTATCTATCTTTTTTGAAAATTGAATGTAAATTTCGTGTATTTTAAGTGGTTGTATTAAGAGCTAAGCTAAATAAAGAAAAACAAACAAACAAGACACATAGGAAAAAAGGCTTTATTTATAAATGAGGAGAGTGAGTGCTCTCTTTTACGAAAAACTATGAAACTTTGGCGTACTCGAACATTATTTCGTGAATTTTCGTAGACTTTCGTGAAAAATCGTTGTCTTGGGAGAGTACGCTGACAGACCTAATGCTTGCAACGTTTTACAACATCTCATAAAATACCACCCAGTTAAAAATAAAAACCTCTAAAAGGAGTGAAATCAATGGGAAACCAATAAGAGAAAAATATATCTAAAGCAGTGGCAGTACTGGCAGCAGAAAGAACGGTTATCTCCCAATTATGACAGACGATCGAACAGATGTTTTGTGCTTCTCATTATGCTGTCAAATATCAAAGTTCGAAGGAAAATAACCAAAAATTAGAAATAAAAAACGAAAATGTTTTCGAGGAAGTTAATTTTGCTTCGGAGCATAGCATTACGAGAAATAATAGCATCTTCCGCATATATTTCACAACCGGCAATATGTGAATTTCCAATAAATTCTAATCTCGCAATATACTCCAAATCTATATATGCAAGTCAACCAATACGATGTTACGCAAAAAGCAAGGATAAAAAGAAGGAAAAGAGTAAAAAACCCGCCAAAGTTGAAATAAACGAAAATCTATTGCGTGAAACAATAAATCTCGACAACCTTAATACACAGATGAACAAAGCCATAGAACAAATGAAGGACGATTTCGTTAAGCAACTTTCACTGCGCTCTACTACGGGTTCCATCGATACGCTTAAAATCTCAGTTGACGGGAAAGATCACGAACTCCAGGAGCTGGCACAAATCTCCAGAAAAAACCCGAAGACTATTGTTGTTAATATGATTGCATTTCCTCAAACAATTCCTGATGTTTTAAAAGCTATTGATAAGAGTGGTATGAATTTGAACCCTCAACAGGATGGAACTACTCTTTTTATACCCATCCCTAAAGTTACTAAAGAGCATCGTGAAAGTCTATCAAAGAATGCGAAATCCATATTCATTAAATACCGAGATGCCATCAGAGATGTTCAAAACACCGCCATTAAAAAGGCGAAGAGACAAACCGATATTGCCAAAGACGATATGTTCGCGATACAAACTCAAGTAACAGCAATTGGGGATAAGTTCATAGCAGAAGCCGACAAGATTCTGGTGGCTAAGCAAAATGAATTAATTGGATCCAAGGACTAGTTATGAACGGATAATTATAGGTATTTATTCGAATGAATAAATATATTTAGCAAGAATCGAAATTGGCATTTTTTTTAACAGAAGAAAAGGGTGTGAAAATTGTACCATTTTAGAAGTTGCTTATTTATCCATAGTTTTCTTTATGATTGCAGGTAAAAGCGTGAATATATCTGTCAAGAAAAATAAAGGGTGCATTAAATTCTCTTACTCTTAAGATGTGTATTTGTACTTTCTATCGACAGGTAATACATAAACTCGATGGATAACTAGTTAGGATGGATTCTGCACAAGCTCTATTGGAATCCGACGTATGTCAATGAAGTGATGAAATAAGTGGTCGTGCAATCAGTGCTACACGCATGTAGTTACAAAACTGGTATTAATAGAGAGATAAGATACTACGAATTAAGAATTCCCGACACAAATTCATATACAGTGGATTCCGCTTATTTGGGACATCGCTTTATCGGGACAGCCGCTTAATTAGGACAACTGAACAAGAACGGAAACACAAATATTCATTTTCTTTACTTGATCATCACTTCGCTTTGTTGGGACAACCGCTTAATTGGGACTAAACCATCTAGCCCGATGTGTCCCAAATAAGCGGAATCCACTGTAACAACCTTATACAAGAATCAGTTAAAACTATGGAAACTTAATCGGGTCGGTGACTGTATAGAATTAAAATTAAATGCTTTACTTACATTTTGAAGTGTGGCTTTATCAAGAGTAAGAATCTTCTTACATTCTTCAGCCTTCTCTTTTAACCGACTGCGGAACTTTAGAATTTTCTCCTTGCTCTGCATACCGTAATAGTACTCTTGGGCTTTTATCACAGAAGAGTATACGGCGTCAATCTTACGGAACCAGCATTGCAGTTCACTGTCATCGTAGGTCTTCGATGTAGTTGATTTTGTAACAGTCAGAAGTTTGTTTTCCATGCTCTTGTTATTTTCTTTAAGTCGTTCTAAGTCATCCATTAACTCATTTACTTTCTTAATATAGAATTCTTTCGGCATGTTAGACTTCATAACGTTCTGCCGTAGAGTGGTACGAATCTTCTTTGCTCGGCTTGCATACTAAAAATTAAATTGGAAGTTGTTTCTTACATTAACTGTAGTTCTGTTAGAAATATGTAAGTTTTAAAATTAAATAACACAGCTAACTAGAAAGATATCTCAAAGAGGAAAAAGTTAATACAAAAAATCGTAAGGTCATTTATTTCACTCGGACGATACAATGAAAGGGGAAAGTATAGTTTTTAAAGTGGGATGATTTGTATGTCTTTTAGATCTCGATAAAATAAGACCAAAATATAAAGTACCACAAATAAGAGAATTTCTAAACCTGAACTTGTTTGGATTTAAGAAAATATGATAACAAATAATTATTAAATCGAACCTTTAATGTATTATACGTGTCCTCATACGTTAGAGAACTCTGCGAAACATTTGCGACCATCAACGTCTGGCAATTACCACCTAACGAATCCTTTAAAATACGGGTTAGATTTGAATCACGATAAGGAATATGTTTCATGCCATCTGCCAATTTATTAATGCAATTTCCTAGCGCCAATAATGACTTATTAATGCTCGCACCCTCCTTAAAGCGTACACCAACGCCACGTGTACTAGCTGCTCTTTCACTGCCGGCTAAATCAATCATTGATAATTTTACAGTTCGTTTTTGGCCAGTCTTCTTCTCTGTCATTCTAATATGAACTTGAAAAATTGCATGACTGCGACTGCTCTCTGCATTTGCATCGGTTGGATGTTGTGTTCTATTGTTATTTCCTTGAGCGAGCAAGTCAAGTAATTCTTCTGCGCTGTATATCGGTTTTAAAACGAGCCCACTGACCACTACACCATTTGAGTCCTCGCGCAGTTTCAATGGACCACTTTTCGTAAGTAAATTCATAACTTGCTCATTGTACACCTCCAAATAACTGACGCCAATGTCAAATTTCCGAGTATCACTTAAACGATCTATTTTAGTGAAGAGATCCTGCATTGTAAGATATGTGATACCACGACAATCTTCACTGCCCAGCATTGTGAATGTTTTGCCAGCCCCTGTAGCACCATATACAAATACTGAGCAATTGTATCTGCAAATAAAGTGAAATAAATGATATATCAGTATCGAATTAAAAACGATATTCAAATACTATGTACATGTACTCTTTGATTTAACAGCTGGGAGAGCGAAAAAACGGTCAGGCCTCTATCAGTACAATACAGACTATAAATGGACCAGGTTCTACTGATAGAGTTTTCTTGTTAAAACAGCCACGTAGAGTATTCCACAAGCATGTTGAGTGTCACGAATTCGAGAACTAGGACATCATTATAAACGATGTCTTAAGATACCTTGCGATATTGCGAGAATCTATAATAATCCATCGTATTACGTTAAAATGTGGTGAAGGCACATGACATACATGACATGACATATATGATGAAATAATTATGTATTTAACTTAAAAAACTTACAGGAGTTTATTCCTGTTTTACAATATATAACACTGTTTTAATAGCCAACATTAAACCCGATACGGACATGACTCCAGCTTTGGGTTTGCATAAATAGAATGGTTTCGAAATAAAGTACTGCGCAATGTCGTTTATGCATCAAGGTACGAACGAAATGTAGAAATTTACAAGTAGAAAAGATAACTCAGGAAGATCGCAACAACTCGAATTTTGTAGTTTCTGAACTTAATAATAACAATAGAGTAAGAACGTGTAAAACACTTTAAAAAACTAGTTAAGCGGGGGTAACATCATAACGCAACATCATTACACAAACGAATTCTATGAGACCCATTCTTTTTTTTACATGACAGTTATACTATTGGATGTTTCGATGATTCTCAGACGCTCGCAAAAGGTTGGACCCTTTTCCAAGACAAAGGGTAAATGACAAAAAGAAGTTCCTCAATATACTTACACATAAGTACATCTGCATGTACTTACCTTCAACTGACAAAAAAAATAATTACTGATTAGTTTGACTAGGTCCCATAATTAAAAGATTTTTTTATGTATATATATCATTTTACCCATTCAACACTGAATCCACAAGAGGCATGGTGCACTCCTCGAACACCTCTCCATTAGAGGCATCTGAATCGAAAACTCTGTCAAACTCCATGCTTAGTTTTTTATTAACTTTTTTTGTTATATCTCGATAGTTCTGCTTTATTCCTTGAAAAAAGAATTCATCATCTTCTTCGTCCGGATCAAATAATAAAGTCGTTTTGTCCATAACTTTTATGATCGACCTTTGATTTTGTTCTAATTCTCGGCGATTATATGGCCGCACTCGAACTGCAACTTTTATATTCTTCTGTTCAGCACTTGACATTTTTGTGTATTTAATTTGTTTACTTAGTACAGAATACTTTTAATACAAATAAGGAGGATTAAAACATTTAAATTAAAAACAATTGGTAAAAACACCACCCAACTATTCCGTTCGTATTTTCAAATTTGTATTTGGCAGTTTGGCGTGAGAATTTAATGAGTGTGTTCAAACTTAAGTCAGACAGATAACAGCATCATTCACAGCGTTCCCACTTTGGATAAACAATTCCGATATTGTCCTAGAATTTCTGATTCCTTTGAGAATGAGTAGTGATGATATTTTGTATAATTAATACATTTATTTCGGGATAACAAAACTTTATTAGTAAATTCTCATTATAATAATGTAATAAAGTCACATGATTCCGCTTGTTGTCACTACAAATAATAGAGCGAAATGATTAATTTGATTAATTCAAATCAAAATTTTGGATTGAATCCTGTATTTTTAGATGTCAAAATAGATGGGATGAAGAGAAGAGGTATAACGGTATTAAAACAGTTTATGTATGAGAGATAAAACTTATGGAGTTAATTGCATAAGTATTCTTATATATTA
This sequence comes from Xylota segnis, assembly GCA_963583995.1. Classification (NCBI taxonomy): domain Eukaryota; kingdom Metazoa; phylum Arthropoda; class Insecta; order Diptera; family Syrphidae; genus Xylota; species Xylota segnis. The sequence goes on from OY757238.1 coordinate 27,559,784, forward strand.
AATTTTGCACATTTGCCGCTGCCAAATTAAAGTAAAGTAGTACTACTAATCTCTACTAATCCTCTGTAAGTTCCTAAACCTTCGGAGATTTGTTGAAAAAAATAAATACAGAAAATAGTACTTGTTCAAAAAACAACTTTTCTTACCGCAGTGCTTTATTATTTGTTTTGACTCCATATTTCATTACGTAGAATATAACATGCACACCGCGAATGCCAGGGTTTGAGTCCCACAAACCTATTAAAATATTTGCAATTACATCTTGGTAAGTAAAAACACATCATTACCTCCTCGCGATCGCACGTGGATACTTCTAATAGTATAAAGCATAAATTCAAGTGGGTACTTCTCGACGACTGAAGATAACATAAAAAGTTTGTAGTGTTTCATATTAAGGTCTATTGATTCTTAGGGTGGAGTTTGGTTTTTTGTGGTACTACAATAGACAAGACAAGTTCATGATGCAAGGGAAAATATTTGCTAGATCGCTAAGATAAACACAACACAACATAGCTTTAAACTTGTAGTTCTTTGAAAAATGTTCTTACTTGTGGGTAGGTATGACTTTATTAGTTACACTTATATTTTGACTCCGCTTCGCTTCAAGTGCTGAAAAAATGTATAGAACACAATTTTATCTATATTGTTTGTTAAACTTCAAGTACATATGACCCAATTGTGGAATATTATATTTTTCGCGATCATAGCACAAACATAAACAAACATTTTTTTTTAATCTGTGTGCAAAATTGATGGTTTATATATTCTTCAATTGGGAGGAAGGTTTTCTACTGTTTGTTTTACATCATATAGATGTTGTTTTAAATTTTAAAATAAATTATAAAGTAGTTTATTAACAGTACGGTTGCCTACATAGATAACTACAAAAACACTTCGACTATTGCCTGCAGTAAGCACAGTTACTGAACATACTCCGATTGCTTTTCTATTTGCATTTGCGAGAGTTACGAACACATCTCTTTTGCAGACTTTGCAGAAATTACACGCCATTTCTACTTCACAAAATTTTGACAAGGAAAGTTTGGTTGCGTCTTTGTAAAGAAAAAGGAAAAAAGTTATTTGTTAAATTTTATAATTCAATATTTAGATTATTGTAATCAAAGTTGATAAGTTACTTAAAAAAGTTTCGTAAAAAATCAGACAGAAAAGTAACTGCCAATCCAAAGTCGCATTAAAATAAAATGAGCGGAAAAGTGCTCTTCGCTTGTTCTAAATGTTTCTCAAGACATCCGTTTGAAGAATTATCGACTGGGCAACAACTTTGCAAGGTAAAATATACGGCCAAGTGAATTAGATTGGTTTCAATAAAAATGGCCTGCGAATTAAAGTAGCGATGTAAAAGATGGCGCGGTTATTCCTTTGTAGATGCAGTTGTGCAGACTTGGTATCAGAATCCATCGGAAGGAAATGACAGGAAAATATATGATTCATTTTGTTTACCATAGAAAACGAAAAGCTTAAAAATTAACAACTCAAAGTGAAGAAAACATTTGATAACCCGGTCATTCGTGATATTGTAACGCACTGTTTTTTAATGGATATCTATTGCCTGTAGTGACGCACTTAAAACAATAGATCTTTTTTGAGCGTTTAAAATAAAATCATTATTCATTCCTCTGTGAACACTATTTTGTTGCTAAAGTTTAATACTGTAATTACTATTACAAAATACAACGTATTTTAGGTAGATAAATATGTACTTTTCTTTTGTATTTGTACTGCTGTATGAATGTATGTATGTTTGTATGTATGTTTTAATTCATTGCAATTGGCGCGCGTTTAGAAGTGAATGTTTGAATGTTTATAAAATGCTTTCTACATGCTGTAACTGACTAACAAATAAATCTTAGTATGGAATCGAAGCTCCTTGGAAGTCGTGTGCAAGATCCACCCAAGTGATAAGGTGTATCCACGGTTTCCTATCTTTTATAGAATTACATGTCTATACATATGTACATATGTACGAATTGCTCATCTATTTCAAGACTGTCATTACTAAAAAAAACGCAATTTTTAAGTTAGTGTAATAAAGAATTATTCGTTTTATCATGCTTAATGTTGTGTAAAAATGTCATATTAATATCTTGTATACTCTCCGCGTTAGAGTGGAATGTGCCGTTATTTCTCCCTGCAAGATGGTAGTCAATTGAAAACTTTAAACGTGTTTTCTACAAAATCGTGTTTTCGGAGTTATGACAGTCTTGAAGCAAATGATCAATATGTATCTAAGCGCAAATTGCTAAACATCACTATATTCGGATTGCAAAGTGTATGATTCTTCCGCATTTTGAGGGATATATTCTAGTCTTCTATAAAAGGAATCAACTCCACTAGTTATAAGTATGTATGTACATATATTGTGTATTAAGTTCATGGATCCATATATTATATGCAATGTATATCATTTTCTTAACAATGTACTTCTTCTTCCAAACAATCGAAAAGGTGTCATGTTATACTATTGGATACATGTACGACATTACTCATTTGCGCTTTGTCTGTTTTGATTACTAGGTATATAAGAATGTACATATGTATATTTTGCAAACTGTATATCAATCGAAAAATATGTACATCAGTTCATACAGAAAAATTACTATCTGTTTTGAATGGATTACCTCAAACTTAAGTGGTTATGCGATCTTTATTTCATCTTTGAGCACATTGCACAACAGTATTGTATACAAATTATTTGTAAAAATTATTGGTAGTGAATGTCACTTTCATATTCTACCAAATAAGGCACAATTCCAGACAGAATGTCTTAACAATTTAAATTTTGTTACTTGACGGCTGTCAACCTGTATCGACATAGTTGGTTAAGGCGCAATAACACCTTTTCAGAACTGTGAAGAACGAGTTATGACTTTCATAATTCGTATGTGAAAGGATCTCCAAATCTTATTATCTTTGACTTTTGTTCCTAAAATCATTCGCAATAATAAAAATAATTTGGTAAAGAACATACGTCTCTCTTTGGAAGCGATTTTCAAATACAATCCCATTGGAATTCCGGTCTAAAGCGGAGTAGTTTGTTTTTGATTGTGTTTTGGAATGTTTGACATCTTACATAATACGAGCGTATATTAAAACCGCGTTTTGTGTTGTTTCGCAACGTAAAGTATAACCGCTCCTCAATGTTAAAAAGCGCTTAGTTTATCTGTGATAGAAGTGCTACGCTTTAAAATTTAAAATAAAAAAGGCTACACAGGTACATATGTATGTAAAATGGAAAATGTATTTAAATATGCCTTTAAATATGTATACGGTTTTTTGTGACAAAATATTTGTTTGCCAGAAAAGAAATGGGTAAAAAAAATTACTAATTATGCTAACTACATGCCATTAATGGGTCGATTTTCTGAATGTCATTGATGTCTTGCCATTATTCTTAACGGCGCCCCAAGGAAGTTGCGTATTGTTTTAATAACGTTTCCAGAGTGTCATATGAATTTGTCATCAATCGTGAAATTTTGAGCTGTGCATGTTGAAATTGTTTGCTGTTTTGTGGATATCGGACTGAAAATAGATTGTTAGTGAACATTGAACCAGCGGAATCAAATTAGGGCTTAAACATTCTAAAATTCCTTCGAATTTTATAAACTTTTTATAGAAAGCTTTTTGAGTAATAAAGTACATAAATATGTAAGTAATCGTAAACTTCAGATTTTTTACTTTTTTTCTAATTTTGTTTGAACATCGTTTTAAGAATAGATTGGATTTATTTGAATCTATGAATTTATTTTACTTAAACCTAAATATACTTCAATTTGGAATATTACATATATTCCACTCTGGTCACCCTGATCGTCATCGGAAATGAAATATTCATCCATATTTTCAAATTTTTGATATTTCTTTTGTGTGGCTTACCAAAATATAATGTAATTTTTATTAAGACGTTAAAACGTGATGTAAGGCTATATTACCTCTGAAGTCTGGGACAATGAAAACATTTGTTTTGTAGAAAACAACCATAAACTACTTATGTAATTATAGTAATTCAATTTTTGAAGTGAATGACCAGTAGTGGAAATGTATGTACTATAGAGTAAAGTAATTACCAAAACATATTATTTGAAGCTAATTCCAGTTTCCACGAAGAAACTCTCTTATTCTTCTATCTCTTATGTTTTGCCCTTGGTTCATAGTGTACTGTTTCCTGTTTTCAAGATAAATTTGAGAAACGAGAATTCAAGCAGGGCTGTCATGTCAGATGCTAAAGACATAATAACAAGAATATTTATTTCTGTTATATTTTATGCGTTCAATTATTAACAAAACTACTGGCGCATTAAAAATGACATGTCAGGGCCTAATTTATTTTGACCTTATCATTACTTACAACCCAGGCGAGCTACCCAAAGTGTTTTTCAAATACTTAGACTTCGGGTAAAAACCCGACACTAGTTCATTCCATGGCGTTAGCTGACCGCGCAAAATTATTGCTCACAAGATCGAGAATGATACTGGTGATTCTGGAGACACTAGAAGCATCCATTAGTCTCTTAATAATGATGTAATGCCTAAAGTCAGAATGTGCACTTTTATACAATCGCATACAGATTCAAAGACATTTTCTTACAAATAAGCGATTAGCTGAATCATACTAAACTCACTAAGTCAGAATAGCACGAATGAAGGCTTCACATCGGGTAGATAGTTGGATAGTTAGCATAACATAACATATGTATATAGCATAATATAATTTAAATGTCGCTCTACGAGAACTTGTCTAAATGTAACTCACGAAAATTATTAGAATTCTTTATTTGAAAATTCTTCCAGTTGCGTTTCAAGTCTAAATTCACCACTTCGTTTGGGATGCGATATAGTACAGTTTTACATTTACCTTCGTTTATTTTCGGCTTCTACTTTCGGAAAGTCAATTGTGAAGGTCAGTTTGCCTTGCTTGTTTTCTTGAGCCACTTGGGTACAAATTAAGCATTTCTGAGATGTAGATAATAATAAATAGAAGCGGTGCTGCGACTATGCCCTATGTGGGAAACCGTTAATGACATTGACAACTTGTCTATTAATTACAATACATTTTTTTTCATAGACTATTGGTGCTATACTTTTTATAAGGTGAATTGGTAATACATATCGCAGAAACTTTTAAATTAACACGTCGAAACGGCTCGTATGATACTCCCTATAGACTGGGCGAGACGATACTGAATTGAATTACAGCTGTTATAAATCTGTCCTATAAATCTGCTTTGAGTGGCGTTTCATTGTGATTCAGCTCCTGGATTGTGCTGCGCAAGTGGAAAAATTAAATTGGCCAAAATGAGCCTTTATGCTCATTGGGTTTTAGGTGGTACGAAGTTCACCAGTTCATCTAGTATAATATAAAGATGTCGCAAACCATACAACCAAAATGAAGTAGATTTTTGGCATTAGGTGTTTATCCATATGAAGGTACGAAAATATATATCCGGCTATCGGTTCTATCCTTGTTGTGGTTTTATTTCTTTTTTCTTCCTTCGTTTTTCCTTGTTTTGTTTCCTTTACTGATTTGATGAGGATACCAAGGTCAATTTTTTACATTTCTTTCCCATTTGTGCCCACTTATCAGGAAAGCTCTTAAACAGTACCTAAACTATTGTTTGCCTCAAAAGCTTTTTGGACATCATCGCGGGATCTTAAATGTTTTCCATCAAGGAAAAGTAAGTGAAAGTCTTTCTTTCACCGATGCGATACAATAATGGAAAAAAAAACTTAAACAACATACATATATTGTATTGTATACAATTAGTTAGAACACACTTCTCATAATTCGAAGAAACTCTATTTTTTTATGTTTTCGAACATACATACCTTTGTTACAAGGGAATCAAACTTAATTTTACTGTCAGTGAACTCTGTCAGGCATCTTACTTCTTGGATACAATGAATATTTTTATCATATATTTACCTCGTTGGTATACATTTGAAATGTAATAAAGCCATTTCGCAATAATTTGTGAAAAAAAGTAACATATTTAAGCTGGATCCTTGGGGCACACCAAGTGTATCATTTTTCGATTTGAACATTCTTCTTTCACACGTTGATTTTTCGTTCTTTCAAAAAGGTATTTATACAGTTTTGTGGCCAATATATGTATCTCGATGGACGGTTTCGTGTGGAAACGACTTGAACACACTGAATTTGTTCATTATTCACAAATTGTGTTAGTTGCTTGAAGACGATGACTTTCAATACTTTTTCATCGATGGGGTTCTATTCTTCAGATCCGCTAGGATTCATTATTTTTTTTGGTATAACGTTTGGGTTTTCCAACATTTAAGGAATATTCTCATAAAAATAAATAAATAAAATAATATGTATTTGACGCAACAGATCGATGGCAACCAGAACCTAGCTTCTCACAACCATTCATGTTGTGAGTGTTATATTCTTTACTCGAATGGAAGGGACCAATTTGTTATTCGAGAAGTTATCTCGACAGTTGTACTCTCGGATGTTTGTCAGACACTCGCAAGAGGTGGGGCCGTGACATATTTAAGGTGGAATTCTTATATTCTCATATGAATTAGCAAGTTTTGGTACATTGCATTCATCCATCTTTCCATTTAAGTTTGCCTAACAAATAAGAAATGATTTACGATCGTCTAAACGTTTGAAATAAAAAAACATCAAAATGAAATCGTTAAATTTACATTGACCCTTTTCTTTACTTCTACGAAAGTACTACCTACATATATGCAATACGTTTAATTATATTTCTTTTATTTTAGAACTGCCGCGGATCCTATACAGCAGTTGTCAAGTGTACTTATTGCCGTTCAGAGCATCAACAATCAAGGTAAGTAATAAGATTATGCTCTTGCACTACGAATATTTAATCAACTGTAATTTCAGCAAGTCAAGTGTGTGCAAGAAATGCGAACACAGCCTCAAACAATATGGTAAACCCAGTGCCTGTGAATGCTGCAACATTGTTGCGGCTTTTGGCGGCCCCAAGTGTCAAAGGTTTGTTTTGTTTCCACTGTACCATGTTCTTTATTGCAAAAACAAAAGAAAAAAGATAATCATGCTTACCCAAAGTTTATGGCCCTTTACAATTTATTTCACATACAAAGTAGTCCTTTATACCCACTTTGTCCTAAAAATTATGTTTATATAATCGAATATAGTTTATTGTTTTTATTTTTGTGCTTAAAGGAAAGAATAAACGTTTTTCTTTAGGGTCATAAACTTTTTTCATAAATTAAACGGAGATTTCAGTAAAAGAAACCTTTTTTCTTTAATTTTTTGCAAATGGATCACTTAAGTTTGTAGATGATACATATAAAACACGTTAGTCTATGCAAAGCTTATGAACGCAAACATTTTCTCTTTACCTTTCTCTTCGATTATTAGGTGCACAAGCTATGAAGCAAAATATGGTCAACCAGTTACCTGCGATGAATGTAAACAGCGATCGGCATTCGATAAACATGACGAGAATAAAAAGGTGTGTGCGTGTATCTGAGAAGGTGCATAATAAAGCCGCACTGAAAAGCGTGTTAACGTTAGCACCTTCAATGTACAAAGAAAATAACACTTGTAATTGTTTTGTGACGTGGCTTAGACGTAGACATAAATCATATTTTTGTATGTTTGCGTTCATAAGCAAAGAGAAAAGAAAAACAAAAAAAAAAAAAACAAGACAACTATTTATATTGATCCCTATGAGCAGTTTTGTTATTTTTTGTGTTTCTATTTTTAATTTCAGGTAAATGGGAAACTTCTATGTTGGTTGTGTACGTGTGCATATAAGCGTGCCTTAGTGAAGGCACATCAAGAGGGTCGTTTGGCTAAGAAACGACCTCATGAGAAAGCTTACAAGGATGGCTCCAAGAAGTCCCAACAATCGCGTTCTGATATGTCAAAGAATTCATCTGGACTGGACATACCCGATAAGGTGTCTCGTCAGAATGCATCGTCTGGTGGCGGAAGTAATGGGGGTGGTGGGAGAGATGTAGCATCAATTGCACCCACAATTGCTCCAGCTGTTGTGACAATCGATCCGAATAGTTCAGACCATGTGGTTGCGATGACCCAGCTGAAGGAGCGAATTGCCAGTCTCGAAAGGAAGCTCATATTAAAGGACAAAGATTTGCTGGAAAAAGACAAACAGGTTAGTTAATGTTAAAGGGTGACCAACGTTATCGTTACTCTCTCGTCCACTCCTAAGAACGCTAAAAACATTTTGAGTAATTTTGCAGAGCATTTTCTACTACTTCGTTTTCGGATAGAAAACTTAAGACGATTGGACTCTTGTTGAAAGAAGTTTAAAATTGTATTTTTCTGTACTGTAATCACACTTTGATTACTAGGCGTGTAACCGAACTAAGTGGGTTTTTTCAAGAACTCAGAGGAGATACTCGAGAATGTACACAGATACACACATGCACATTTGTGTTTCCACCTTAACTTGCACATATCCAGTCAATTCCGAAATAAAGTAATAGAAGTGGTATATCCATTCATGAAGAAAATTTACTATGTATATACATATGTATGTATGCAGAGTTGAACCTTGGTTGAACCTGGATCGAAATGGATACATACATATATGCGCGGGACCAGTCGATCCGAGTCGACTGGACTCGATTTCACTATTTTTGCTAAGTCGAGTTGAAATTGTGCGTAACTACTTGGGTTAAAGAATCGAACTTCCGTTTACTGCATTATTTGACAAGTTGGCGGTAATGCTCATCTGTCAGTTCAACTATGTTTCAATCCACTTTCGAATGATTCGTTTCGGTGTGTACAACTACCCAGGCCGAAAACTGACCTCAATTTCGACCCGACATTTCAATCCTGCGTATAGCACCTATACGGGATAATTGTTTCGAAATAAGCCTTTTGTCCACGGAACAAGTAAACACACATATACCTATGTACATATATATATATACTCATATGTATGCGTACATATCAATTTACATATGTACATATGTCCGTAGGTAATATATGGAAAGTATCTTTTTTAATATCTTCAGAAAGGTTGCTTTTTTCTTATGTTTTTTCGCAGACAATAAAACACCTGACTCCTTCTTCTCATTAAATACTTCTCCGTAAAGACAGCGTGTTCTAGCGGCAGTTAATTTATATGTCAAGAGGTTTTCACTTACAATTTGAATTTTGTTCGTCGTAAATTTTCTTCTTGTTTTGCTCCAAGACTGGTTTGTAACATATGGTTTCCATTTGATTTCCATTTGATGATACAAGCACCTACATATATATGTACATCATAAAATGCCATAGTCAAAATCAGCTGCCCTGGTGCTTTTCAGCTTGGCGGTAGTAAGATATAGAAAAATGAACACTAAGGAAAAAATTGAAAATGAACGCCATTGACACTTCAGGAATGAAAGAAATGCCTTTTCTCATGATTAGGGTGAACGTTAGCTTGATCCACATAATATTAAAACTCAGCTGACTGTGGTGCTAAGTGTCTTTGATTTATTATTTGTTGGTTGGTTCTCCATCGCATCGTAGTATGGCTTTATTAGTACTTCCACCATGGAATAGAATATGAACATGGTACAATTATTTATCGGTAAATTCTACATTTGAGTGTGTCGATGAGGCGAGTTAATCATCATAAACCAGTATCTTTCTCAACCCCTGCCTATAAAAAGGAATATTTTTGGCTTAACGAGACCATATGGGTCATATTACTGTTACATAAGGCAACTTTTTATTTTAAGACTCATTTTTGAATGATTGTTTGATCTCTATTGTTGGTATGTACTAAAAAAAAAAAAAGTCTGTGTTATCTTATGATCGGACTACGATGTAATCAAACTAATAAGTCACGAAGATCACGTTTCTTTCCTTTTCCATTTTCTTTTTTTCAGATTTTCACCCCAAAGAATAGTTTTATTTAGCGAAAAACATTTGGAAATTGCTTATTAATATTGAATATATTTTTATGGCGATTTTCTTTCTAGTTAACCGAGCTGAAGGGAATAAACTTCGAAAAAGAGAATGAAATGCGAAACAAGTTAAAGGAGAATGACAGAATACATGACATGAAAGTCGACCAGCTAAACCAGAGAATAGCAAATTTACTGAAGGAGGTGGCCACTTTAAAAAGGGTTAGCAAGAAGAACGGTACTGCAGGTGGCGTCAAAGACAAAGATAAGGAAGTCACTTCATCAAAGGACAGTGGGGGCTCTGGAACAGACAGCCCGTCAACGAATTAGTGAAATTGAATACTTACATGTACTATGGTTTATTAAAGTTATTCACTTGCTGGAACCTCAGCATAGATTGAAATGCGATAAAGATTTATTTATCGAACAACATTGTTGCCTGAGCTCTATGCTAAAAATTGGTTTATAATCTTAATTTAATTTTGATCGAAAAAAGAGAAAATCATCTAATGGGAGTTACTATCTAAGAGTTTCCTCATAGATAGTGTTCGCATTAGTTGTCTGCTGTAGTGTAATTGTAATTTTTTTAATCATGATTTTTTATTTACCTTTGTAAATAATAAATTTTATTTGACGAAAGTAATAATGTTTGATATCAAGGTATACAGAACTATAAGACTAACTTTCGCATGCAGTTGCGAAAGAAAGGAAGTGGTTTCTAAGTGCATAGTGGCCCTACATGAGATAAATGGAATTTTAACTTAACATTGCCGTCAGCACTTCTACTTGAAAGATGTTTGTATATAAAAGAATTTAGGTCACCGAAGTAAAGGAACGAAATGATATATTAATCTTGAATTTCATCACACATTAGCAGTAGGAAAGTTCGAGTGGCTATTTTTACCCAAAGGAAATATTTCAAATCTTCTTATCATACCTTAGTTTTATTCTTTTTTCAATTCTTTAATCAAAGAGTATACTCTTAGTATTATATCTACTCATATTCGTATGTAGTTTATGCGAGTGAAAGGAGAAAGTAATCCCCAACTCTCAAATCACCTTGAATCGTATAGAAACCACGCATGCATACTTCATACTTCAAAAGAGGCAATATTCTTCCCAATAGTTCTGTATAACTTGGTTTGAGATAATTTATTTGATTTCATTGCTTTATTCTAAAATACTACAGCTAAGCTAAATTCATATTCAGGTGAGTGATTTCCTCAGTGCGGTTTCGGCTTGTGACCATCAACATAGAAATTTCTAGTTGCCTTTGGTAATTCTACCTCAATACCGTCCATGTCTTTCGTAAGAATAATTTGACATCCTAAACGAGAGTTTTCTTTCAGGAATGGTGCCATATCTAGAAGGTCATCCTCTTTCTCTTCTGCTTCGGGAAGTTTTTCTAAAAAATCGTAGTTAACATAGACATGACAGGTTGTACATGCTAAAGATGCTTCACATGCCCCTAAAAGAAAGCCTATTTTTATTCGATTCAGTTTGATGTGAACTACTGACCTTCCATTTCGATTCCGTATCGATGGGCTAAGTAAAGAATGTTGTCACCGATTTTTCCCTTCACCGGCGTCCGTTTTCCATCCTTATCGATATATGTTATATTTACTCTGTCAATAATAAAATTTCTATTTGATTTTTGTTCATTTTAAGATCATGTGGTAAATAATGTTACATTTCATCATCAGATTTGGGATCTTTCCATTCGTAATCGCCGTGAAAGAGGCCTGAAAAAGTGTATAATTATTACGATTAAGGAAAAGTGATTTGGTTAACTTTCAGGTGATAAAAATAATATGCATACCTTTCGTTGTGTGAAGCCATTTGCGGGGCTGAAATAGTGATTTTTCAGTAAGTATTTTAGTTGGAAAACGAGCATGGCGTAGAAGTAAACAAAGCATTTTTGATAACACGAACTGCCGCTAATAAGAATTTTGACATTTCATAAATGCAACAAATCAGCTGTGTGGGGGTATGTTGAGCTAGTAGCGCTGTATTTCGGGGTTTGTTCCTAAGGTAGATAGAATTGTATCATTGTGAACTAGTACGATAAAAACAATTGCAGTAGTTTTGGTTTTATCTTTATAATATACTTCATAAATATTCAGTTGACACATTTAGCACAGTTGTATATCAAATTCAACACTTTAGCGATCATATAAGAATCCGCATATTCATGATTTACAACGGAACAGTGTACCCAGCCCAGCGTTAAAGCGTTGTGTTTTTACAAGATTTGATTTTTCGAGAGCAGGGTTAGTTAGTTGGTGATACAGTTAGAAACAGTTGGTGATAATGTTAGTTAGTTATGACTATAATGGTTTATTTTATAATTCGCTCAACTTTTTCAATGTTATGTCTATGAACAGACATAATGCATTGCCGATAAAGTTGCCATTTACATTATAAAACTGCCTTATCTCCTTAATCTAGTTCTATTACATTTGCTATTTGCCAAATATGTCAAATATTCTATGACAGCGAAGTGACATCCATGAGCACCGTGTGAAAATCTGAAAACATATTTTCTAGTTGCATAAAAGTGAATTATTAATAACTACCGGTGGAAATATGTTGCCGCTCACTCGCCTCATCGAGCAGAACCTTCGTTGTTCAGGCTCAAAATACTCGATACATCAAGCGCGATTCCTGTCATCGCAGTCTACAGAAAATACATCGTTTGATTCTGAAGAAGGTTATAATCATCAATTCTATCACATTACTTACAATTTCCTAATGTAGCTTATTTATAGAATTCCGTGTGTTGAATCTTCGAGCTGTTAAAAATGTCCAAGCGAAACGAAAAGCCTTTAAAAAGGACCCAGTACCCCCTCCTCGAACTAACAAAATGGCAACAGACCAAGATTGGACAGCAGTCTGGCCAGGCCCAAGATCATTTCATCCTGCAACAGTGCCCTTGCCAATTAGACAGGGATTTACTGAGAAGGGTGCTCCAGCTCCATCGAAATTCGGAAATGCGGAGTTGATGAAGATCCCAAATTTTCTGCACTTGACGCCGCGGGCAATCAAACAACAGTGCGAGGCATTGAAGAAGTTCTGCACTCAATGGCCAAGCGGTTTGGAGACTGAAGATAAATGGAAAAATTATTTTCCAATAGATGCTATCACCACAGACTATGTGCATGGTTTGCCGACAATCCGCAATATTGAAGCTCGAAGGGTAACTTTACAGCTAAAGCTGTCCGAGTTGAAGTTTGATTCACACGCTAAGGACAAGTTTTTACGCTTAATTGGAGATAGGTATGATCCAGAGAGCGATGTAATAACCATTGTTACTGACCGCTGCCCCCTCAAAAAGCAGAACTACGACTATGCTCTATACCTACTTACCGCGTCTTACCACGAATCTTTTATAACAGAGCCATGGGAGTCTACAAAGTCTGAAGCTGATATGGAACACTATTACTTTAATCGCAATAAATCGAAGGTTTCTGCTGAAGCGATACTTAATTGGGGCAATACCGGTGGTACTAAAACAGCTGTCAGTGAAGGATTCGCAAAGAGTGTGGAGAACCTAATAAACGAAGGGGAGAATGAGTACAATATGCAGAAGTACAAAGACGAAGTGAGATTGTTGCTGGGCATTGCAAGGAATTAAACATTTCGATAATTTTGTTAGATTTGATTAACCAAATAAAATAAAAACATATTTGTGTTTAATTGTTAGATAATTTCTGTACACTTGTAATTACCTTGTCTCTGAAGGTTATGTGGCAAAGTTGGATATGTTTTTGCTTATTTCCTTCCTGACATATGTTAGGATTGGAAACTCGCAATCGTAGTAATAAGGATTAGGGGCGGATTAGAGTCGATTCATAGAATGATTACTTCATATCAATCAAGTGAATTTTATCGTTATGTTGATTATTTTTGGATGGAATCGTGCATTTGGACATCTTTCCCATCGACTTCAAATGAAGGGGCTCTTAGTCCAGTAAACTCCTATTGAATAATATTGTACATACATATGTACATAGTATGTGCATATATTTAGATATAAAAAATATAAAAAAAGTTTAAATAATTCTTACGCGGGTGCGCCCCAAGAATCGGCGCTTGGACGAATATTTTCCAAATGAATTAGTCTTAATATTAAAACCTATTTCAAAAATTCGTTTGAGTTACTTTAAAACTACTACACAAAGTGAAAATTAAAGTTACATACTGAAAAAATACACTAAAAAGAATGGTTTTGTTTTCTTGCAGTAGCAATTTGACCAATGGAAACCTTTTGTAAAATACCTTGACTCAAATTTGTGATTTAAAGAACATATTAAGCAAACCCTAAGTGGGCGCCGTGGCTCAGTGATTAGTGCGGTGGACTATGGAGGAATGGGTTTCGAGGTTCGAATCCCAGTCGCAACACCTAAACGTTTTTCACGGCCCCACCTCTCGCGAGCGTCTGACAAGCTTCGCAAATAACAAATTGCCCTTCGGACAAGGCATTTAACAGTAAGCCCCTTCCATTCGTGTAAAGAATATAACACGCACAACACGAATGGACCTAGGCCCTGGGTCCCATCGAACTGTTGCGCCAAGTATTTATTAATATTATTTATTTTATTTTAAGAAGCAAACTCTAAATCAAAATGAATATACATATGTACTTATGTATGTATCTTTAAGAATGTTATAATCATTAATATCAAATATAAACAAAATAATAATCCACAAAACAATTTTCAAACTATTGTACAGATGCGAGGTTTGGGGTTATAGTGAATGTAGTCACATTAAGAAGTTGCAAATTGTAAGATTGAACAAATTGGTAAAATTGGTATGAAAACTTTACATCACTCTACACTAGATGCACATATAAAAGCTAATGTTGAATTCACCTCCTTCAGAATTAGCAAACTTACAGATTTAAGACTTCTGAAATTCCTGAAAGTTACCTACATAATAAATCAAAGCAATATTTAATTCAAATTGACGTAAACTACAATGCTAAACTATTATGTTAAACAACTTATTTCTCTATTTGTATGTACACCGTATCCTCAGGGTATATTAAGTTTGATACATTATTTGTAACAAGAAATGATCGAGATACATTTTATATATGTAATGTTCGAGATCAGTATGAATAGTGAACACGTTTGAGTTTGAGTCATGTATGTACGTCCGTCCGTCTGTCCTTAGATCACAGTTTTTTCAACCTTAAGTTTTGAGCTAGGATGATGAAATATCACATCCGTGCTTTTGAAAAGAAAAAAGCAGTAAAATTGTAAACATTTTTTGAAATCCATCCACTTTTTCATAAATTCACTATTCGACTTGAAATCGAAAAAAATAAAGTGCACGACTGGGTCGTACGTACTTGCACCGTAATGCTATAAGTGTATAATTTTATCAGGATTAAAGTCCAAGTCTTGCTCTTCCCAGTAAAGTAGGCGTGGCATTCCGCGTTTCGATGGAATAATAGTCATAACATTGTAGGAGTTTACTCAATGTCTTGTTTTTATAAAAATGCCCATAAAAAGTGGGCGTGGCCAGATAGGGTGTTTGAGTGAATTATAGAGAATTTTAAGGCCTATTACTTTGCTTAAATAATTTTTTCTCAATTTCTAGTAAAAATTTTGAAAAAAATAAGTTTTATAAAAGTGGGCGTGGCATTCCAATATTTGGTATGCCATTATTTTGCACTTGTCTTATAACCTACAAATAATAATTTTTAGCCCAATCGCCACACAAATACCCGAGAAACAGCTGATTTTCAATATTACCGTTATTCGAATTTTTCGTGAAAAACGTGGTATGCCACCTCATAGCATATACCCAAACTAACCCACGCATCAAATTTTATCGAAATCGTTAGAGCCATTTTCGAGAAAATCCATTTTAACTGAAATCGGCCTTAAGTAAACTACCCTTAATTTTGAGGTTAGAATGAAAATTCAAATTTCACCTCTAGGGAATATCCCACAGACCCTATATATGAAGTTTGAAGTAAATCCGCCCAGCCGTTTAGGCTGTAGTCGAATATACAGACAGACAGACAGACAGACAGACTGACAGACTGACAGACTGACAGACAGACAGACAGACAGACAGACAGACAGACAGACAGACAGACAGACAGACAGACAGACAGACAGACAGACAGACAGACAGACGGCATTGGCGGACCTCCTTTTTTGGACTTCTCCATTATAGTAATGTCAAGTTTGATTAAAATCTCGAGTTCCAAATTTTGCACGAATACAATACTTGCCCTATAGGTATAGGTGCAAGTAAAAATATCAGGACAAAACTATCGAGGTTTTCAAATTATACGTGATCGTCGTGGTGCATGTGGTTAGTGCGTTGAACTACGTAGCGAGGAATTCTGCATTCGATCCTGAGACAACATCTAAAAATTTTTCACAGCATCAGCTCTCGCGATCCTCTGTAACTGTCATGAAAAAACTTCTCAAATAACAAATTGCCCTTCAGGAATGCCATTAAACAGTAGGATTATGACATTCGTGCAAAGAATAAAACACACACAACACGAGGGGTTGTGAGAAGTTAGGAACTGGGTCCAATCAACCTGTTGCGACAAATATGTGTATATGTATTCAAATTATGCATAATCGAATAAACATTGTCTTTAGTTACGCCCACTTTTTGAGGAGTTTTCATTTAAAAAAAGATTTAGATTTATAATGCATGTAACATCCTCAAACGTTTAAAGTTATCGTAGTAATTTAATCAAAAATGCTTTACACTAAGTTAAGTATGAACGGAAGAAGAATATATCATCTGTGGATTGCAGCTATTCTGTATCTGTTTACATTTGTCAAATGACTAGTTACTATGTTGCTAAAGTTATTTTAAACTTAATTAAGTTACATAGGTACTTACTATGTACATTCACATACATATATGTATCTATGCATACACTAGTTTGTGCATTTTAAAATAAAAGGGTAAGGCCAGGTTTGTAGCGGGATGTAAAACAATCAAACCGAAGAGTGCCTTCAATGGATTATCATATAACCGAAATTCAATTGCAATAATTAAGTTATTTTATAATAATAGCATCTAAATTTTATCGAAGCCTCATTAATATGCATCTCTTGTACCGGAACCAGCAACAGCGACAATGATGATGACGATTATTCGAAAGGGGAATACATCATGATTGCTCACTTTCATCCCTTGTCAGTGTGCGTATTAGTAATTTGTACCTTGATTCTGGCAAGTCAGACAAGTACAAGTACCTACCCCCGTTTCCGTCGGAATTCCTATTTGACTAATGAAAAATTCTTCGATGCTGTAAATCATGATTACACTTAATTTAGCTGTCATTATAATTTTGGGGGTTATCTTCGGCTCACTGTCATTTCAAACATAAAATTCAGGGGCAATATCGTTGTCACACGCAGTATGATGATCCGCCTTACACTTACGTCAATTAAATATCAATAATAGATGCACGTATTGTCCGACGTTGGAATATTGTAGTTTTCTTATGCATGGGAATGGGAAATAACAGATTTAATTTGCGGATAGGTGTCAGGGGAATCATGTAAATTTTGTCTGACTTAATTGCAATATACAAAATCTACTTTCTGATTAGCATTATAAAAACTAGATCAGTAAATTAGGAATACGTACATATGTATGCACTTGTAATTATTTTGTCTTGAACTCTGCATTTAGAAATAATTTGGGGTATAGGCTATAAGAATTAGAACCAAGTCAAATAATTGTTTTTTTTTTTTGTTTAAGTAACGAATGTAGTTAAAATGGCTTTTAATAGCTCCGAATTGTTTTAGAATAGCTTTAACAAATAGTATACCGGATGTCATTCAAGAGTTTCTGCATATGTATGTAAACAGATACATATGTACATACATACGTAGATCACACATTCATATGCATGCGTCTTAAAAATAACTTAAAAAAACTGATTTCCGTATATACATATGTAAAATATTTTTATTTAATTTGGCCTTTTACAATTTATTTGGACTAGCTTTTGAATGCAACATCAATCAAGTGACTGCTTCTATTGAAAATGTGTGTGCATACGTCCGGGAAAATCTTTCATCCAAAAACTGAATTGTTTGAATTGCAGTGTTGCATGGCGCACCGTCTTGTTGAAACCAGTTAGTGTCCAGACGTTTTTCACACATTTATGGGCAAAATAATGAGCAAACATCCATTCCCATCGACTGTTTTACCTTCACTGAAGAAAATTGGCCTATGGAAGAAAAATTAAATGGAAGGAATCAGTTTGTAGGATTCAATACAATTTGTATGACGTAAATGCTTTGAATCCAGCTTCCTCCTCCACGAGTCCTTTGTAGTTATATATGTTCGTAGACCTAGACAGAGGCGATTAATAGCTCAAGTGGGAGAAAAACTACAAATGCAAGAACACCTAAAAAGTCCGGCGAGGTGATGGCACAGGAGCTACCTCGGACATCAGGCCTATCAGACAATGATAGTCTAGAACTTGGATGCGAAAGTCTTAATGCTGGTATTAAACTTGCCAGGGTTGCAAAAACCAGGCAACCGATCTACTCTATGGTGAAATAATAAATTAACCAAACTGAGAATATCCACAGTAAGCCTTTTTAAGATGGAGGATGGACTGTGTACTTTAAAACACTCACTAAGTATGTACAACTGAGAAATTAGAAGAGCTAAAAGAGAATAATGGACAAGATTCTGTCAGGATCTTTCTGACACTTTACTATCTAAAATTATTTAAATCTGCGATCCGAGGCTCCAAATCGCACATCAACCGATTTAAATTATTCGTGTGAACTATTTCCGGTGGGTTACAATATAGTCATAAGTAATTTAAAAGTTGAGAGATCTAAACCACTTCGCAGTATCATTATCAGTGACCAGTAGCATCGATGTAAAGCGTATAAAAAGTTGGCGCATAGCCATCTTACGCTTAATTTTTATATTTGATCACTTTATTCAAAACTTGACATCCGTATGGACCGTATGATCTGGACCCTCCATGTCTAGGTAGATGTGTTTTTACCTATAAGTATCTGTGTTGTAACTCTCCTGCCGTTGGTTTTGACAGATAGTGGGAGAATATTTTATTATTATTTATTATTATTGTAACTAACCTCCACTTGTGACCATATTTAGAGTCATCTCCATAAGACATGGAAGTAACAAATAAAAAAACACGTCAAGACGTTTTAAGTGTGTGTAATTTTTATTGGAAAATGACTTCAGTCGTAAATACGATTGCCTTAACTCAAAATCCATTCAACCAGCTCCTGAAACGAATTCCGATAGATTATAAGAATTTTTATACTCTCATGCAAGGACAAGTGAATGTGAGTCAGCCGGGATGTCCGGTATCCCTTCATTACTATGCATTGAACTGAAATCGTATGGAAAACTCGCTTAACATTTTTTTTCTTTACAACCTTTCAGACATCGGCAAAAGAAGGAATGAGGGGTAAAAAAGGATAATAATCAAGAAGTATATCATTTGCACGATTCAATGCATTTCACTCCTTGAGTAATGTTTAGTTGTTGTCCTGCGGAAGGGTGACACATGGCTGACTGATCAAAATGATAGACTGTTACTTTGTTGCGCTACATATGTACGTAAAAGTTTCGATTTGATTTACGTACAAGCACATATTCGGGTATATATTCGTCCTTTGAATTTGATTTGAATGCTGGTGTGTGAGCTAGAATCTCGATGAAGAAGGTTAAATTATTATCGGGAGTTGTTCTGCTCTGCAATGTTATGCAAAAAATGTAAATTATTCAGATTTTTCAAAGTCAAAAAAAGATTGTAGCGTGGCATTTGTCACATGTGTGCATTCCTTATTCAAATTAAGTCGTATGTATTGTGTCAGTATTAAATGTGAGGGGAAGTCTTCTGAAATAAGACTTAAACCAAGATTTTTGAGTAACGCTTTAGAAATTTGCATAGATAAACACTTCACGAATTATATTTGCGACTTGGTTGTCGTACAACATTTGTTTAAGAAAGGGTTTATGTAGTACATTTCAAATTGTCTGTTTTAAAAGAGTAGTATATGCATATATGTATATTTTAAACGTTCATCACTTTTTAAAGTTATAAATTCAGCAATGTAGAGTGAAAGCAAATAGCATTGGGAGAATTTACAAATTGGAAGAAAATGGAAAGAGTGTTTAAATCTTTTCAAATTATAATTTCTTGAAAATACTGAGAAGGGCAAGTCATGCCACAAACGTGGAATTTTTGAATCTCAGTATGCGACCACAGAAAGATTTAAAAATAAAAGGGTTCGTGAAGACGTTAGTTACGGACAGGCGGGTTACAACTATAGACTTCATCCGAGGAATTCTGGTGGACATATCGGTACAGGACCGCTAAGCATCAAATATTCCGTCAATGCTCTAGCGAATTGTTCTAGTATATCACCGATCACCGATCAATCTCAGGCTTCCGTCCAAACATGTGTATTCCAGTAGCGGAAAAATATAAGGTTTATCGACAGCAAGAGTGAAAAGTTTTCACTTAGTGAGGGACGTAGCGCCACTTTTCGCAGTTTAAAAAATTTAGAGGGTGTTTCATTCTGTACTTGGAGCATCCACTTTTTTTCTTTTCTATCGTAGTAATGTCAAGTTCCCGAGTTCAAAATTTCTTAGGAAACCAAAATTTTCAGGAAATGGAAGTTCAATAATTTTCAAATATTTTCAAAAATTATCCAATCGCTTTCGTAACTCTATTGGTCACTTACACGCCTCCAATATTTCGTCCTAGTCCTCTGACATGCATTTTGTCTTTTTTCTACAGACTTTTTATTCGATTTATGTTCTTTGTAATTATCCATTTCCCGTTGTCTAATTAAAAAAAAAAGGAAAAACTTCCACGGGGCAATGGTAATTCCGATTCTGCTGAGTTCTTTAATTCGTTTTCTTTCTTTTTTTTATTTTTTCTTTGTCTGACCCTAAGGGGTGGCGTGAATTTTATCTTATTTCACGCATTTTTACAGAAATTCATGTAATTTTCCTTTTGTACATAATTAAAAGTGTTCTAAAACGGAAATTCGACAACGTTTAACAAAAAATAAAATTAAAACGCGGAAAAATTCACCACCATTGGTGTTCTTCACACCGTGAAACCTTATGGTGTTGGGGTGTTTTTTTCTTTATGTCTGGAAAGCATATGCTAATGCAACATCAAGAAAAGAATTTGCATAGAAAAGACGTAAAAATGGCAGAGATGAATGTTGGGATGGGGTTGAAATCTGGAATTGGCCGAGCATAGTTGAAGAAAGGGTTGGTATTTGGTCATAGCATGTTTTGAATTGGGAAATTAGGAGAAATTTGTATCGCGGAAAACGACTCCCATTGGTACCGCGTTGTTTTGTCATTTAGAATAGAATGACCGTTAACGAACCGAAGAGACAAATTTATGTTTCGTTTTTAATTGCTAATTTCTGCAGAGTGACGCACGAAGGATACCTTTAAATGTTTTGAGGTCCGTTAAGTTGCTCATTGTTGCGCGCTATGAGCAAGAAGAGCTGAAAGAACAACTAAAACCTTGCGGTAAATACTGGCATAAGCCCTAAATATTATAATAGATTCGAATTAAATAAAAATGCAACTCGAATAAATAAAAAAAAT
Source organism: Xylota segnis (assembly GCA_963583995.1). Lineage (NCBI taxonomy): Eukaryota > Metazoa > Arthropoda > Insecta > Diptera > Syrphidae > Xylota > Xylota segnis. The sequence goes on from OY757238.1 coordinate 27,581,309, forward strand.
CTCGGCCTTAGAGTTTGAAAAGATTACACTACGTATTCTAAATTATAAACAGGTTAAAACTTAGACAACTACTTTGTCACTTTTAGTTAGTCTTCAGGTTTTTATTTTTTTGCAAAGACGTTTGTCTCATTGAACTCAAAACTCAAGTTTTTAAACTAAAACTGTCTATATGCATATACATATGTTATATACATACATACATGTCCAACTGTAGCCTCAATGGCTGGTAATTACCTGATAAGCAATTGTTGTACTTTTTAATTTACAACGAGAATAACAAAGTTATTTTACGGTAACTGGATACCTGTCATTTATCTGTCAAAGCTTTTCTTCATTTCTTAAATCCTATATTTTCTCGAGTTATACATACATACATACATATGTACAGTACATATATTCAACATCAGACGGTGGATGGCAGCAGTCGGTTTAGAACTCGCTGAACATAAAACGGAAGCAGTACTAGTAAGCAGCCGCAATCACCATCAGGGTAGGTAACCAAAATATAACGTCAAAACCGGTGATCAGATACCTAGGTGCGATGATTGACGCTAGGCTAGATTACAAGGAACACCTTGAAATAACGTGCGACAAAGCTGCTCGGGTGTGTACTGCCTTATCCAGAATTATGACAAACCTTGGAGGACCCAGACAACCAAGGAGACTAATTTTGTCAAGAGTGGCGCAGTGAATAATAATGTATGCGGCACCAATTAAGTCCCACTCAAGAAGAGTTAATTCCGTCAATAGACTGTGCGCGCTGAGAGTGTGTTGCACTTTTCGGACGGTATCCGACGACGCTATATGTGTTATTGCGGGAATGCTACCAGCGGATATCTTGGCTATTGAGCTACAGAGGACCTATGACGCCAAAATCCAGGAACCCCTTGCTCCAGTCAAAGATATTAAGCTGGCAGAAAGACAGCGAAGTATGAGAACATGGCAGGAAAGATGGAACCAGTCAACGAAGGGAAGATGGACCCATCGACTTATACCTGATATAGATAAATGGATGGACCGGCATCACGGAGAAGTAGATTTTTATCTCACCCAGTTCTTAACCGGACATTGCTGCTTCAGAGCTTATCTAAACAGGTTTGGGCTTGATGAATCTCCAAACTGCTCAAACTGTGGAGAGGCCAGAGAGGATGCAGAGCATGTGCTCTTTCAGTGCCCACATTTTCGCTTGGAACGCAGAGGTCTTGAGGAAATAATTGGAGAAATACCAACTCCGGAGAACATCGTAAACCATATGCTGACATCGAACGCAGTATGGAATACTGTGAAACAAACAGCAGCGGTGATCATAAAGGAACTTCGGCGGCTGGAAAGGCTCAGGGAGAGCAACCAAACCCAAATGGAAGCCTCCTCAGAACAAGAAACGTCGAACAGGTCAAGAAGAGCATAAAGTGCTAACCAGCCCCGCGAAGTAATACTTAACGGTAGTTCCGCGGGGAGAGTGGTTGAAGTGTGTAGGGTGTGGGTTAGTACGTAGGCGTATTCCTGGCATCGAGTATTCAGGTTTGCGAATCGTGCATGCCAGTAGCCCGGGTTACTGGTATCTTTAGAAGATTACACATCCGTTGGCGCAACCAAAAAAAAAAAAAAAAAATATTCAACATCATTAATATCCGATAATCCGGCCGAACATGGGTTCAATAGGACATGACGCCACATCTAACAGAAGTGTACCGTCAGCGGAAAACGGGATAAAAACAGTTCGCCAACATCGGTTACGGTTATTCTGATAGAATCAAGTTGCAGTGACGCTTGGACAGCGAATTTGAACTAACAAAAACAAAATAAAATAGCATTTTGCGAAAGATCCAAAGGTGCACGAATTTTGGTAATGGGATTCACCTATTTTCAATTTTTGGCCAGGAGGGGCCTCTAAAATTTGAGAACGTCTGCTTCTCGGGCGCTCCGCTATTTTAACGTCTTGGATCAGTTTTCTGGTTTCTGTTACCTTTTGAAAATGCCTTTTTTTTTTTTTTTTCCGTGGGTTGGTGAGAATTTTCAAAAGACACTACGAGACACCGTGTACTCATAGTAGTTTCAGATTTTTACTGACTTAACACACCCTTCCCTTTTATTATTTTTGTTTACTACAATTGAGTTTCTTTAACAAGTAGTTTAAGCTTCAATAATATTCGCGTGAGGCAGGTAGATTTTCAGCAAAATCACCTGCTAATGCCGTCATTGCGCTAGATCGAACGGTGTCGTTCTTTGAAGTCGGCGCATAAGGTTTCTCACGTCCAATATTTGGAGTATAGCATGGTTAAAGTGACTATGAAGGCGAAGATGGAGCTTCCTAGCGAAGTTTGTTATTTCGTCGTTCACAGTTGCGATCCCTAAGTCTCTTTGTATATCATTGTTTCTAATATACTAGGAAGCATTCACGATTCGTCTTATCACTTTATATTGGAATGATTGAATAAATTCTCTATTGCTTGCTTTAGTACAACCCCAGAGTTGTATGCCGTATGTCCATATAGGCTTAAGCACTTGCTTGTATATAAGCAGTTTGTTATGTACACTTAGCTTGGAATATCTTCCAAGGAGCCAATACATTTCTCTAAAACGATTTTCAAGCTCATCGCGTTTTTTTTTAACGTGCGTTTTCCACTTGAGTTTCGCATCTAGTGTCATCCCTAGATATTTAGCTTCATTTGCATGTTGTATTTGTACCGAGTTAATAAAAACGGGTAGATTGTTTATTTTCTTGTATGTAAAGTTCACATGCGTCGATTTGGTCTCGTTAAGAATAATGCGCCATTGTTTTGTCCAGTCACAGATTTTATCCAAAGCTTGTTGGAGTTCATCAGTTGCTGACTCAATTGAACTATCCGTTGCTAAAATTGCCGTATCGTCCGCGAACGTAGCTACTACGGTGCCTTCAGTATGGGGTAAGTCTCGAGTATACAGCAAAAATAAAATGGGACCAAGGACACCTGGTCGATTGTGGAATGCTTGATTCTAAACCCGAATTGATGATCAGGTATAAGTCGTCTTTCTTTAATAACTGGTTGTATGCGTTTCAATAGGAGCCTTTCAAATACCTTCGATATTATTGGAAGGAGTGATATTGGTCTGTACGATTTTTTGTCATTAGGAGATTTTCCCGGTTTCGGAACCATTATCACTTCTGCTACCTTCCACGCATCTGGAACGTGTAGCAATCTAAACGAAGCGTTTATTAAATGCAGCAGTTTCATTAGTGCTTTTTGTGGTAATTGCTTAAGGATTTGTCCGGTTATTAAATCAAAGCCTGGGGCTTTGTTATTTTTCAGTTGTTTTATTTCTTTGTAAAGTTCGGTTAGTGACACTCTTTTTATTCTAAAGCTGTCAGATGTCATTGTCATACTTCTGTGATCCTCTATTAATATTGGACCTTCAAATGGTTTAAACGTTTCCTCCAGATGTTTGGCAAAAAGGTCGGCCTTTTCTTTGTCATCTTTTGCCCACTCGCCATTGTCTTTTCTGATTGGTGCTGATTGCATTTGTGGTTTTTTTTATGCTTTTTATAGCTTTCCAGAGCGAATAGTTTGTACTCTTTTCGGCTGTTAAGCCTTCAAGATAAACAGTGGTCTCGCTATTTTTTAACTCTTGAATCTCTTTTTTAAGTTTATTACTTAAGTAATTTGAGTATGTCTTATGTTGGGGGGCACGGGTTTGTTGCCATACTTTACGTGCTCTTCTCTTTTCACGAATGAGTTCTTTTATATCGGGCGGATAATTAACTTCGCTGCGTTTGACTACTCTTCTCCTTAATGGAGTATTTTTCCATGCGGCATACTGAATAGATTCAATAAATTTATCGAGTTCGTCTTCTATTTCGAGTGGTGTTTTTAGTGACACGTTTAAGATAATATTTTCTTCGCAATCATTTTTAAAGCCGTTCCAGTTGGTTTTGTTGTTAGTTAATCTAGGCACGCCTTCAACTTTCATTAGTTGGTCACTTATTGTTAAGATTACCGGTGAGTGATCTGAGGAGAGATCAAAACTTTCCTCTACTTTTGCAAAACTTGGAGATACTCCCTTTGTTATGAAGAAGTCTATCAGGTCAGGTGTTTTTGCAGCATCGGAGGGCCAATATGTCGGTTGCCCTGTCGAATAGAAGTCAACCCCGCATTGCATACCAACTTCGTATAGGAGTCTACCTTTTGGCGAGTTATATCTTGAACCCCAAAAGGTGTGTTTTGCATTAAAGACACCACCAATAATGAAATTCGTTCCAAACGAGTTGAAGAGATCTACAAAGTCGTTACTTTTAATTGTGCATCGTGGGGGACAATAAATGGACACGATGTTGTAGTATGAGTTCTTGTTTTTAACACGAACTGAAGTTGCTTGCATAATGTCAAGTTCAATCGTTGTATTCATGGAGTGCTTAATGCAGTCTTTGATGAATAGGGAGGATCCGCCTCTGGCTCTCCCAGAAGAATGATAAGCGTGATACGCACGAAATCCTCTTATTTTTACCTCAGATTCTTTTGTCAAATGAGTTTCAGATATCAAGCATATGTCAATATTGTCGTTTCGCAGGAATACCTCTAGTTCGGTGATTTTTTTTTGGAGGCCGTTTGCGTTCCATGTTAAAATTTTTAATAACCGTTTCATGATCATGTGGGAGTTCTTTTTGTTCGTGGTTTAAACTCGAGCTTGCTCAATTTGTCAAATATGGTCTTGTTAATCTTGGTTTGCTCCTCAAGTTTTGCGAGAATAATAGAGAAGACTTGCGAGATTTTGTCTACCGTAACACTAGGCGGTTTGTTTGCTTGTGATACGGTTTGAGCATATGATTGCACTCTTGGAGATTTTGGCTTTTCATCATTTTTTGTTAGAGGAATTTTGGTTTGGTCTCCTTTCGTCTTAGTTTTAGTGGGTTTAATTTCATTCGGAACTTTTTCCTTAATAGTTACTCGTCTTTCTTTAATCAGCTGTGCGTTTTTGACTAAAGTATTCTTGAATGTATCGCGTCGTTTTTGGAGCTCCTTAGCTACTTCACAACCTCTATAGCTTGCTGGGTGGTTACCTTTGCAGTTTATGCACGTCGCCGGGGCTTGCCTATTAAGGTCATCTCTTTCTGATAGGTGGTTACCAGCACATTTTACGCATTTTGGGTCTTTTTGGCAATATGCTTGGGTGTGATTGAAACCTTGGCAGCGTTTGCACTGTGGTATCGATCTTGTGTTCGTACGCATTGGTTCAATTTTAACTACGATATTTAAAATTGTTTTAATGTTGTAAATAACGTCTACATTTTCACTCCTATCGAAAGTGAGCATAAAGAGCGGGAGTCCATGCTTGGCCAAAATTTCCTGTCCTTGTTCCGTTTTCTGCTTTGTTTTTTTTAGTATATTAACTGCGTCGATAATTTTCAAACCTTTCGCTTTAAGATCTGTTATAACGTCGTCTTTAGTGCACGAAGGGTGGAGACCCCTTGCTATGACACGTAGTGGTCTTTCTGACTTATTTTCATAAGTGTACCATTGGATCTTTTCCGCGTTTAACTTCTTGGATATGGCTCGGTAGCCTTCGGGGTCAGCTACGTTAATTTTCCAAGCATTGTTTCGGAATGACGTGACCTTAAACTCCGACGTCACGGTTCCTTTGAGAAGGCGATGTAGTTCATTGTACTCCGTAATCCCGACTACGTTTATTGCAGGCGGAGGACGTAATTTATCCTGAGCTTGTTTCTTCTTCGGCTCGTTTTCGTTGTTTTGTTTCCGTGGCTCGATTTCGGGTGAAGAACCGGCTCTTCGCTTTTTACTGGGTCTTTTCTTTTCTACCCAATTTGTTTCGCGTGCTAGCTCTTCTTCTTCTGAGGCAGAGTAACTTCGCGTTCTTTGTGCGAAAGAGAATTCTTTAGAGCCTGGTTTTCTTCTTTTAGTGAATCTATTTCTCTCTTGAGTTTTTGGTAGAGAAGATCCATTTTGTTAAGCTTAGTACGGAGTTCATTGTTTTCATCCTCAAAGCTTTTACAAATCGCTGAGTCCCTTTTTCCTTGCGCTTGCGCATCCGGCGGACTTCTTTTTCTGGAGACGGTCGGTCTTGATGGTGGAGACCGAGTTGCTCTTGAATTTTTCACGAAAGGATTTATTAAATGCAATAATTGGCTCTCCCCAGAATCCGTAGAGCCTACCTCCGAATAGGGGGGATTTTCCAGTGAACCTAGACTGCCACCTGGGGTACTATATCTATTTGTTTTACTCATTGCATATTATGTATACATCTTATCCCTGGTATACGAAGGGTGGATTTTAGTCGCCTCTTACGACATGCATGCCTACCTCGGGTATATTCTGGCCCCTACCCGAAGGGGTTTTAAAGATCAGGCTCGCAACATTATCTTTGGTTCCATCCATAACTGGGTATATTTATTTTAGATGTGTTAATCGTAGTCCGATGTTAACCCCGTTTTCCTTTGTCATTCGGAGGAACATTTTCCGGGGTTCTTGCAACAGCATAAGACATACACAGTATTCTCGGTTAGCTTAGTTTTACGCATTGGGGACTAAAACTCTTTTCAAAATTTATATTAAGCAACTTGACGAAGGAATGTTTTGTATTCTAGGTGCTTTAAGTTAAGTTTTTATCATTTTATCATACCTGGCAGTTTCTTATCTTTTATGTTTGCATTTAACCTCAAAAAAGGTTTTTTAAAAACACTGCTCCAGCGAAATAGCCAGTTACATTCAGCTCCTTCAACAATTTTCTCGAAATGCCCTTCACGATTTGAATGCTCATCAGTATACCCGCAAACCTATCTCGGACGTACCGTACAGAGATTCTTTCCTAAACCATACTATACGAATGTGGAATGCTCTACCAAGCTCTATTTTTCCCCCACATTATAATCCACAAACATTTAAAACCAACGTCCATCGGTATCTTCTATCGGCTCTTCCTAATTTCCCTAACGCCCGTGCTGTGTCTTGACATTATACAAATAAACTCTTGTGCGCGAGTGAATTATAAAAAAATTAAAAAAAAAATACCAGCCTTATTTGGGTGGTAGATTACTTTGTATAGCCCAAGCGTCTTTAGCATAGTTGAATTAATTATTGCTGCAATATGAGAAGAAGAATGCGAAGAGTATCCAGAGATTGTGCACAGTAAGGCTTTTAAAGTTAAAATTCTGTACATGGCACATTTTGCACAAAACTTTAAAGAATGGCTTGCCTTAGCTGTCATTCTTTCTCGTTATTGCAATTTTTCTTAAATTTTTACGGATGGCTTCGAAGTATAAATTAGTTAACGATACTTTTGGTAGTCGGTAAAATATGGCTTCAATACTCATTAGGCAAACCTTTGAGTGTCTCCCACAAGCTTGACTTCCACGTTCCAAATTCTATGCACTATGTAGTCAAACGTTTCTGATTGGTAGAGAGATTCAATCAATATGTACATATGTATCAAATAGGTAATCTGAAATCCTGCATTAGATTTTCTCTCATCTTTGGTTAATGCTAATGTTATGCGATTACGAACATAATTTTAGGTATAAGGATTCTCCAGTGCTTAAACTAAGTAAATTTCAAATGGTATTGGAGAACACTTTCTTTGCTTGGATTAACATATGTACATTTATTTCCTGGTATTATAATCAACTACCGGATGGCCGCGTTAAAATATTTTGTTAACAAATCTTTCTTTTTCTTTAACGGGCTCCCGACCTGCCTGAGACACGGTAGCCTTCCATTCTCTTCGATCCCGGGCACGCTGGTTCCAGTTGTCCAGACCAAGCGCTCTGGAATCCGCGATAACTTGGTCTTTAAAATGGAGGTTCGGTCTTCCTTGTCGTCTCGAACCTGGGGGCTGTGAGTCGAAGATCCTCTTTGCTGGAGCATTATTGTCCATTCGCTCGATGTGGCCGAGCCAGTGTAGTTGACGTATTTTGGCTTTTTGGACTACATCCACATCTTGGTACAGCTCATAGAGTTCGCGGTTATATCTTCTCCTCCATTCGCCCTCCTCGGATATGGGACCGAAAATTCGATGAAGAATTTTTCTTTCGAAAGTGCTCAAAATGTGCTCTGCTTTCCTGCTTATCGTCCAGCACTCGGCTCCATATAGCAGAACTTACAGGATCAACGTTTTGTCATTTCGTCTTCCGAGATAGGACTTTTGAACCCATTCATTTTGCCAAACCGAAGTAGCAGTGGTTTCCTAGGGTAAGTCTTCGTCGAATCTCCACTAGGTAGGTAAACTCCCTAACTACCTCAAAGTTACTGTTGCCAACAGTGACGTTTTGTCCTAGGCAGTGGACCGATGCTTCTTTGTTTGTTGACAACAGGTCCTTGGTTTTGTCCTCATTTACTTCAAGGCCAACTCGTTTCGCTTCTTCTTCAATTGCCGTGAAACCTTCTATAACGGCACGCTGGGAGCGACCGATAATGTCGATGTCGTCTGCATATCCCAGCAGCTGGACAGATTTATTGAAGATAGTGCCCTTCGTGTTGACACCTGCCCTGAGCACTATCTGTTCCAGTACTAGATTGAAGAAGTCACACAACAGCTGGATCAATTTTGCCGGGGTCCCGAATTCGGCCATTGCCTTGTAGAGCTCAAGACCATGAATGCTGTCGTATGCGGCTTTAAAGTCAATGAAGAGGTGGTGGGTCTCGACTTGAAATTCGTTGGTCTTTTCCAAGATTAGCGTGAAAATTTGGTCGATCGTCGATCTGCCGGGCCGGAAGCCACACTGGTACTGATTAGTGTGTTACAGAAAGGTTTCAGACGTTCACACAGTACATTGGATATAAGCTACATACTTGCAATTTCTAGGCCTCGGTAGTTATTGCAAGACATAGAATCGCCTTTCTTGAAGATGGGGCATATAGAGCTGATAGTCCAATCATCCACCCATACTTGGTTGATGATATGGTGCATGCACCCTACCAAAACATCACCACCATGTTTGAAAAGGTCTGCTGGTAAACCATCAGATCTTCAGCTTTTTGATTGCTGAGTCAACTTCTTCAAAACTGGGGAGGGGGGTGGCTTCTTCATTGATTGGACGTGGGTTCTCTTCTTGCCCTATCACTCTCACTATTTGATGCCCATTAAGTAGCAGCTGGAAATGCTCCTTATAAACATCTACTATTCCCTGGCTTCGGTGACTAGGTTCCGGGTTTAAAGCCAACTGCCAGCTGCTTGGCTTTCTTAAAAAACATCCGGGTATTGTTCCTGTCGCGAGACTCTTCGATACCCTTGAGCTGGGAGACTGCGTGGGCTCTTTTCTTTTTACGCAGGATCTTTTTCTCCTCCCTTCTTCTGGCTGGTCCCTCTTGTTTTCCGCTGCAGCATTTGTAGATGTGCATTTTCTGTTACCTTTTTCCGACGTACGCATTCATCATCATACCAAGGGCTCGTCTTAGGTGGTGGTTGGCAACCTATGGTGGTCTCGGCTACCTCTTTGATGATGTCGCGGTACTGGTTCCATTGGTTGCTGGCATTTGTGGGAGGTAAATGCACAGCGGAGAGTTTCTCACTCAAACGCTCTCTGTAGAGTTTGGCTACTCCAGTCTTGCTAAGGCTTCCAACGTTGAATTTCTTTTTCTGGGCATTTCGCAGCTTCTTCTCGTTGGATAGTCGAGTCCTGAATTTGGCTGATGTTTTGAAATGTGGATTTGATGCGGATCACAGTCAGGCGATTGTTGATTAGCTTAAAGTCAATTACCTTTGAGCGTAGCCCACGACGAATCCGCATCCTAACATGTGCAGTCTTTTGTGGCAGCTGTAATAAATGTCGCAATTTTGTCGTTTTTGTATTCCTGATCCTATCCATCGTATCTCCTGGATCGCGGTAATATCTGCCTTGTACCGCGTGAGGACAGATTCAAGTTTTTGAGCAGCACCAGGGGTGTACAATGTACGTACGTTCCGGGTGCATACTCTTAATTCGTAGTCCGTAAACGTTCCGGGTCGTGATCTTGTATGAGGGTAACTGTAACTCTCGTAACGTGTTTTTTTTACGTGGTAGGGAAGTTACCCTGACGGCAAAACCCCCAACCTGGAGGTCCAGTTCCTTTTGGTGAAACCCCTAGGACGAGGGGCCGGTTGAGAAAACCGATGTCAGTAACCCGCTTCGGAGATGTAAGCGCTGCCGTTGGCCTATTAAAGGTTCGTCCGCCACCGTCTCATTTCCAAAAACCTGACCTATTTTTGGAAATCCTTAACGGCCTGGGCTCCGAGGATGTCGAAGTAGCCCGGATAAAGTTTCTGCTTCCGCCTGAAGCTCTGACCGTTGACCCCTTCGAGAGAGTTCGTCCGCTGTCGTGTTTATAGTGCTGCAATTTTCTCTTGTTTAACACCCGCGCTTATAAGTTTAGCAAGTCGCGTCCGGATGGACATCAACCAGTACCCGATGGCTACACTTGGAGGTAAAATAAGCTCAATTGATGTGTAGTAACAGTTACAGCACTGGACGTCGCCAAGTAGACGCCAATTAGTACCTACCCTATTCCTACAGCGTCCAGCCATTGTTGACAAATGCATATAAATATTAGGCAAAATTAACCTTTGGAGCATTTAATATAGAATAGATTTCAGAAATTCACAAAAACTGACTAGAATTCGAATAGTTTGATATATTGTACATGGTTCAGCCAAAGTGTTTTAGTCGATTTTCTAACCCTAGTCAGTGTTCAAATGAAGAAAATCATCCTTTAAATAAATAAATGTTCCTTATTGTGATTGTCGATCAGCATTCGACACAATAATTGTCGATTGAGTCTATTGATTTCAGCTAATTTCAGGAATATGTTATTTACAGACTTTTGCAGATTTTTTCTCCGAAATATTGAGATCCTCATTGACTGTATGCTTCTGTGGTATTCCAGTGATGTTCCAGTTAATTTCGCTTCCAATATTCACTGATATACCAGGATTTTGATTTTCTTCACATCCTTCACTTTTCTGGCCGAATTAAAGACCAGGTAGATCTACATAGGTATTTATTTCCAGAAGATTTAAGACATTTTCTTCCAATTAAAAAAACTTAAAACCTATTTATTTTGCACGAGCACAGAGCATCGATGAAAAATTCGTGATCGACAACAAACGACTATCAAATCGACAAGTATCAATCACAATCAAAATACACAATACCAAAATCGACAATCGATAAAAGTCGCTTATCGATCAACAAATGACACTCACAACGGGTCAATAAATAAATAAAATTTGACTTATCACACTTCTTACAAATAGCCAGGGATACACATATGTATGTACATAGTTAGTCTTAAACCTATGCGTCGGCTTATGCATATGTACATATATGTGCACTTCAGACTGGTTTAGTTCGATCGCGAAGCCCACTTCTTCGGGTAACTGAAACAGTGAAACACTAAAACTATCAGAGGACAATAAATTTATCGAAACCTATCCCCTTAATGAGAGAGTTAAAAAGAACGTGACGAATACCTTAAGGCATGCGAAATGTCATTTATCAATGCTTTTTGCAGCTAAACAATCTTATTCAAACAAATAAGATAACAATCCCTTAAGGAATCGAGTTCATTGGAAAATTGCAAAATAGCTACTAAGGGCTGTAGCTATCGCCCACCCCAAGGTATTTTCTGGGATGACTGTCTGGCATATGGTTTCGTCTGTAAAAGGAATGCAAAAATTCTTTTTTATTTTTCCAGTACATCTCCTTTCGATAAAACATGAGGCATGGGGAAATAAAAAGGCAACTTTAAATCCGATTTATTTTTAAAGTGCCTCAGGGATCGATTATTACCTCTCAAATTCGAATGAAACGTGCGCGAATTTAAAATATATTATGTTGAATGTCTATTCGATGCCAAGCCGAACAATCGTATCGAACAATGCCGGCATGAGCGACTAGCTATAGCTACTGAATATTAGTTCGTCAGTTCGTCCTTTTGACTTTACATTTATTTGCAATGGGGAGGGAAGTCAATATTACGAAATTATTGTCACCATTTCCAGATAACTGATATATGAAGTAGGAAAGTGCGTTTGTTATGGCGCACAGTACAGTGTACAATAGAATAATAAACTTGAACGGGGTTGTGGGGTGCAACTCAGGGAGAAAGCGGATGATAAACGTTAAACGAAATAAGTTCTATTTAATGAGTACTTTGCAATATTTCACGAGTATTTTCTGCCATTTTGCCATTTAGGTAAGGCATATATAAGAATAATAGGTTACATAGAATTCCCCCAATCTTTAAATTTAAACAATATATTGTACATATGTATGTACATAAGTGTATGTTAAGTGTGTGTATAAACCATGTTGAATTACTTGCATAAACTGCGCACAACTTGAGAGTTTCTGATTGTTCCTTGTTTATCCGGTAATTTAATGATTTCGCATGTTCACAGGTGTCTTCTCAACAATAAAAATGCGGATACGGCATACAACTTTAGGGCCCTTTCACTTGTGTTAAACCAAGGTCTGGTTCTCGTATGGAGCTGTGGTTCAAATATTTATTTTTCTATTTTGTGTTTGTACGGACCAAACCAAATCTTTACCTCCGTGCAACGGATATCTAACAACAGGATGTAGCTTCCTTACTTGAGTAAAGCGAGGGTTGTACAAGGTGGCTTTCATATACTTCTTTTTAAAATTGAGCTCATTAATTTGCTAATGGATGCTCATTTTGGTGATAGTTCCCATGGGACCCAGGCCCTAGTTTCGCACAATGGCAGTATCATGAAGGTTGAATATTCAATCAGAAAATATATGTAGTGTAGAGGCCCCACCTCTCGCGAGAGTAAAACTGTCATGAAAAAGCTTCTCAAATAACAAAGTGCCCTTCGAATACGGTATTAAATAATAGGCACAACACGAATGGTTGCGAGAAGCTAGGCCCTGGATCCCATTTGCGCTATTGCGCCAAAAATTTGTTTTTTTGTACATAAACCAAAGAGGGTTATCGTTCCAGAAATTTTTCTGCTGATTCCAAATCTTCATTCGAAATTTGTACTTGTAATGGTAATTGGATCTCAGAAATAAGTTGAAATTCCTCGGGAGTCCTCAGTCAATGTTTTAATAAATTTCAATTAAATCTTACCCACTGCAACATGTTTACAAATCCAATTGTTCCTTGATTTAATTTGCAGCCTCATGACCATGTGTAATTTATTGTCCTTAATGAGTAGATCTAATAAATTCTTCTTCCATCACCGCTCCACACGTACTGTTTGTATCTCTATTTGCGATCCGAGTGGCAAAGCTCCACCAATGCAATTAGAAAAACAAATGCCACTCCTGCCTCTGTGAATGCTTTATGTCCTTCGTATAAAAATAATTTACGATTGCCAGTGCTCGGTATTAGAAGCAATAGTTTACACTTGTGACCACATCCACCACCAATCCTTTGTAATATGTGGTCATGTGTAATTTATGACTTCTAATTACGAAATGATGAATTTTCCTCTGCTCCAAATCGACATGTGTCGGTTTCGTGGGAATGTCCAAATAAGCCCGATTTTGAATACATATTATCATCGTTAAGGCCGGAAATTTTCATTTGGATTTTATACGGTGTCATAAAGTTTCACTCCCGACCGATAGCGTTTGGGTGTATTTGTTGCGACAAGCTTATGTACCATGTCACAGGATACGTGCGTTTGAAAACACATCAAGCAATTCAAAAATCATTTATAATAATTTTATCATCGGATTATACAAATATATTTTTTTATTGCAAGTTGCCAAGGGGTCGTACGATACACCCACAGTAAGGATAACGTTTAGAGACAGATGACAAATGATGTGGGATATGTTTAGCTGACTGCTCTATGTGTATGAAGATTCTACGAAATAAATCACAGAAATCTTAAAGATGATGTATTGATGTGTTTGTTTGATGCGTATCCTTTTTTGGTTTGTGAATTACCGTAAAATTGGTATTTTTGCAAAAGTCGAGCTCAAAATCGGGATGCACGCAAAAAAAAAAATAAACCACACCTTATAAAAATTCCAAATAACATTTGCACTTGCCTCATAAGGAGCAGGCTGGGATATAAAAATGGGGTCTCAGGGGAACACACTCATCCATATTAGATGGAAGTGGTTTCCCGTTAAGAAAATTTTGCAACTGGCTGTTGCTTTCGAGTAGCAGTGAAGGTTTGCGTTCCGTGAACCCTTTCAACCCTTCTCATTTTTAAAATAAGGGTGAGAAGAGTTTGGCAGGGGCGCAAGCTATGTTTAAACGAAAAATCGTATTTTTGAACATGTGTAAATCCGAAAATCGAGGTAGGCGAACCGTTTAAGAGGATTTATTGCCGAGGTGCGAGACATATATATTCTCGTTTTGTGTGATTGCCTGCAATAATCGATAGAATAATTGACTGGTTTTTATTTGAAGGAAAGAAAGGGTTCCTCGCAATGTATTCTTTCATTTAAAGAAAGGAAATGCATGTGGTATGTATTTTGATTGAACTACAAAATGACACGAATTTCTAAAGACCGAGGCACCGCTCGAAAAAATGTTGTTTAGATAAAAAAAAATGCAGAAAATTTTAAGGATAAGTAAAAAAAAATGATTCTGCGCCCCAATATTAGGGTTGACGTTTTCTTAAATTCTTTGTGATATTACTTTTTATTGAAAATCTTAAAGTGATTTGTTTGAATATACATATACATATATACCTTGTGTCTTACATTACAAAGAGATTAATTCTGACAGAGAACCCGCTGTCTACATCTAGAAGTATTTTTGGAGAAAGCAAATATTAAAAGCCTAACTGGCTTGTTAGTGTAATCCTATAAACGGATTTTCAGTATTGTCTTGATTTGTCTTTTGAAGACTTGTATCATACATACACATATGTAAAATAAAACTGCAGAACTACACTTACTGCTATACTCACTGTCGTTTACATTTATGTAGTTACGCTAATTAACTCGCCCGTGTGTTTTGAAAGTGTATGTTACAGAAAAATAGAGAGAACATATGAACATATGTAAAAATATAAACAGATACTAATACAGACTTGGAACCCAGTAGTTCATGCTTTTGCCCGTTTTGAAGTGAAATGACTAAACGTGCCGATATCAGGTCTACACAATGAATAATATTAAAAATAAAAATTGAGTTCAGAATAAATTAGAACTTTCGAAGTTGATAGGAAAATAAAAATATCATGTTTCATGTCTTCTCCCTAAAATTGCCACCCAAACGGACTTTTTCCTTAACCAATTTCTGATGATTTATTTATAAAAAGAGAATATAAAATATAGCCTATCTACCTTTTAACTCCAGCGGGATGAAATATACATCTAAGATTACTAATGGCTATGCAAATAAGAACAAAATTACTGAACCCATTTTTGTTGACATTATCTGCAGAGAAAAAAATTATGATTAATTGCCACCCCAAGGACCTTAGCTCTGATTCTGTTTTACAACACCCACGGTAGACATTCATCTTCTATGAATGTTCAAGAAATAAACGTAAATTCCACTTGCATCCATTCCCTGTGATAAGGTAATTTAATAGAACTTACCTTTCTAGCGGCACTCGTAAAAGATTTTCCAAAACTGATGAAATTTTAATTTAAATTTCTATCACTTAATCCAGCACGGGGTGAGTGTTGAATTTCGGAAAGAAAAAAAAAGTTAGGGAAACTTGACATTTTAGCGCCAACCGCCTAAACGACACGCGCTAATAATTGTGTTACGTAGCCCTTGGCATTATACTCATAGCTGGCGTATTTTTGATTGACCCTTAATCCTGTATGCGAAGGGGTGGCACAAATGTATTCACACACGACCACATGAAGTTACACATGCACGTCACTTACTTCGGTTACAATTTGACACAAATTGACATCTTTCAACTGCAAATGAAACAAATTACAACAAAAACTGAAGCCGCAACTTAAGCGACATGGGGCACCATTGAGCATGGAACACGAGGACGGTTGCGTAATTGAATTTTCTTCCAACGCCCTTGTCAGTTTCCAGTAGATAAATACGACGATTCGGCGTATTTCTATGAAACATGACCATGGAAAGCAGAACTGGTGGTTTGGCAGGTTCTCGAAAAGGACACCAACTCCATCCCCTTCCTCGCCATGTTGCAAAGGAAAATAACATCGATTCGGAATCCTTAGGAGATGCCACCGCCATCTGATGCCATTTCGAAGATTTATGCCATAGACATAGATTTTAGTTTAATAAATGTTCGCGGTAGGTTGAACACTTGTTCTAACGCTTCCATGACATGGACAGGCAATTTCTCATGTGGGGCAGGGGCTTGCAATTTTTCTAATTCATTTCAACCCCCCAGGCTGAACCAAACAATTACTGTTTACATTGTTAGCTGTCCACACTCCTTCGTCGAGCACTCCGTATGTAAATTTGGGGTTTATTACTATTATTTGATTTCTGTGTCATTTAACCCCGCAGCAGATCTGTACATGCAGACTACGGTGGGAGGGTTGGTGCGTTGACTGGTAAAATTTAAAATCAGAGGGTTGACAGTTTTAATGCAATTATGGACGTAACCTGACCTGGGCACGTATGCTCAGATGAGCCCAGAGTCAGTCTCCCGAAATGTCAACACGTTCAGATCTGAGGGAACGTAATTTAATTTTGTTTGTCGTTGTGAACTTCGAGGCAAATTAGTGGTTTCATTATGTAATGAGTGTTCAAAGAAAATTGGTCTAATTCAAGAAGGGAATATCTGTTGATATAACGGTGTTGTTGTCCGTAATTACGGGTAAATATTGTACACATATGGCCGATTGTTTTATTCATTTAAATAAACTCTCTACTTGGACTATACTTGTGCTTAGTGGCACTTTCTTGTCTGGAATTATATTTCAGATGCTTTGTAGAATCTGTCATGTCTATTTTTAAAGCCATAACGAAAGTTTTTTCACTCGCCAAGTCTCGGATCAACTCCTCTTTTTTGCTTATCATTCAGACAAATCCTAATCCCATCTGAATATTCAGGTTAAACCAAGCTTAGCAATACAATTAATTGGAAGAATGAATCCACAATCTAGAAACTGTGCAACTACGCAACAAAGTGGTACACAGATGGAAGAAACTGGATCAGGTGTATTCGGTACTAGGACCAAATACTCTGAGACCGTGGGCAATAGTAACTGCATCTTAATTAATCTAAAATCTGTCCTGTTCTGTCTTGACAGAAACCATGCAAATTGTGACATTAGTATTATATCAGATATACCCCAACTGCTATTATAGCACTTGACTCCTAAGGCAAGACTGGTGTGGGATTGTTTGGAAAAACTGTGTCTGGAAAGGCTGTGTTACGTTAAGTCTGTGTGGTAGTTGGTTGGGATTTTTTGGAACTTCCAGATGTTGTATTCTGACTCTTCTGTTAGGATACATACACACTTAGACTAGAATATATTCGTAGCAATACATACCTGTATCGAGAGCTTTTCATCTACATATGAGCTCCAACTATATATGAAAAAGTCCAAGTGAACATTTTACCTTTTGAATATGCCTCGCAGTGATCCATTTGGTTGGCGTACGACTGTCTGGGTACAGCCAGTTTTCACAACTGGGTGCCATTTATCACTCTAATACGAGTTGCTGCAAGGCCGATCAGTCAGAAGCCGGGTCATGGAGCCTGTGCTCAGATTTGACACTGAAGTTATGAGATGTTACTTTGTTTCGTAAGTATTTGACTGTTATTTTAGCTGGCATAGTGTATTGGGGGATAAATATTCCAAGACTTGGTACGTTTCCTTCCGTGTTTTGTGATACTGATCACGGATAGGAGGTCCGAGAACGGAACCTATACTATCGCACATCACAACTTGAACATAGTTTCATTTGTGTTGTGTCTAAGTGTTGGATCCTTCAAACTGTTTGTATGAGAGGCTTAGACTCCACGAACTACGGTGTTGTCTGGGAATAGAACTTCGAACTTCTTGCTTAGTAGTCCAAACTATAAGACAAATTCAACGCAGGTGGTTATATTGTATCTACCACTTTGGTCTTACTATATTTTAAACTTTACCCTCGAAGTTGACAAATTGTGATTGGTTTTACGAATGCATTCGCTACTAGTTACTAGATTGGGTTTGGACTAAGGTCTTGTAGATGTAGTCGAAAATGAATTTTCAGCTTATTTTTCTATACCAGTGTCAAGTACATTAAATTGATATCACCAAGTAAAATAATATTCATTAGCCATGAAGTGCACAAACCTTTCTGCAAACAAGAAAAGGGAGTCCTGTCGTTCCTTTTATTTCCTTTTATCATCGATTTTCAATAAAAATTGGATTACAAGACTTTTCCATTGATCAGTAGCAAGCAACCAAGTCTCTACTGAAATCTCAAGTCTGAAATTTACAAGTAATTCCTTTAAAATTATGCACCCCTCTGTAAGGGTTCAACGTTCAACGTTCAACGTCGTAGGTGGAAATGAATTTTCACTCTGCGGAAATGAAAATCCGATTGTAATCTCTTTCTTCGAGAATTTTTCTTTAACGAAATATGAAAGAAAAATAAATCGCATAAGAATAGCCTGGGATATTAGAATTATTAAACAAAAAAAAAAAAAACACATCTCACACACATTCCATCACAACTCTGGACAGTTGACATTGATAAAACTTCATCTCGATTGAAAAATTGCTTTAATCGCAAGCTAGACCCTTTCGATTCGGTCATTTGTCCTCCATGCGAACGCCACGCTTATTGACACTGTTGTCCTCCAAGATTTATCATCGTTTCTCCAAATCCAAAAATAAATCGAAGAGCTAAGTGTATGTGGCTACAATTTTTCATGCGACATATTTTTCCGCACTGTGTAATCAACCCCCTCGGAACACACTGCTCGAAAGAATATGTGTCATATGATAAATGACCTCGGAGTGTTGAAATATGACCAGAGCACCAGCGTTACGTTTTCTTTGAGAAAATTTAATTGAAGTTCCTATGGAGCTGAGTGGCTCCTTCCATTGCTGTTGCACGTTGTGATGCATGAAGGAGATCATAATGGAGTGTCACCAGAACATCCCCACTCTCAGCTACTGGGAAAGGGGTGAACTAATCTTCGACTTTCATTCGGCGGATGACTCGTCGTCTGTCTGTCGCTGCCGTGAGTCGACGTTTCGTCAGTCGAGTCTGAAGCTATTCATAAAATGTAAATTTACCCTTGGTTTAGTATGCATAGCCTTTTTGGAGAGTGTTTGATGTAACTAAGATTAATCTATGGCTTATTTGCATTTCTTAAATATTCTCCGAGGGGATTTAAATGTCTTATTCGTATGCTTGGGGTAATAAAAGTCGGCCGATGGTGTTAAGTGTTCGTGACAATAAAGCTCATCACAAGATAAACATGAATATCCTCTTGAATATGGTATCCCTTCCGCCTGACTTCAATGATGTCAACTTGGGAGTTGATAGTTAACCCTTTATTTATATTAAAGTTATTATCCGGAGACTTATTCTACAGGAAACTTTAAGGAAGATATGAGAAATGAAGAAATTAGTAAGTACATTGTTACAATGAAAACTGCTATAAATAAATATAATAGTAACTTACTTCGGATATCTGTTAATTTTTATTTGTATTATTCGCTGTAATAAAGACTCCTACTTAGAGTCAGAAATGGTTCATGGCTCCGAAAAATCATTGTTTACAAATGGATTCAGAGCACGGTGACTGTTGTTATGGAGAATTATTATTATTAAATTTCGATTAGTACCAGATAGGATTCAGAAGATCCGTGTGATCAACAAGTTTTTCCTTCTTGGGAAGTACAAAGTAAGTAAATGACCGACGATTTATACTAATCGCCAGCCTAAGACTATCTAATATCTCTGGCCCAGTGGTCGTTGTTTCTCTTTGTTTCAGAATTGCTATAAAACTATTTAATGTATTTATATCTGAGAAATCAGATGAATCAATTGATGCAAGAGATGCTTTTGCCGGAAGTTTGTTAAGGTTACAAACCCCGAACTGAAACCTACAGAAACGTAGTAGTAGAATCCCAGTCGATGCTGAAGATAAGGAAATATCACTTTTGCAGACGGTATAACGGCGATGATGACTAAACCCCCGCTTTCAGGCAGGGCGAATCATTCCTGTCCCTGTCTCTGCTTCCTGTCCGTGTATGTGCTTTCAGCAGTTTGTGCATTGCTTGTACTCGTACATGTATGCCGATGATATTGACATAATTGGAAGAACGAAGCGTGATATCAGTAGTGCGTTTGCGAGCATTGTAACGGAAACGGCTAAAATCTAACCAACCATAAAGTACACACAACACCGACGTATCAGTGACAGTACGTCACTATCGATAGATACAGTTTTGAAAAAGTTTAAGATTTTGTCTACCTAGAAACCGTTATAAATTCAAACGATTAAACCAGTGCTAAAAAGACTAAAAAGACAACGTTGTAGCAAAGCCTTCTCTCGAACAACTAAAGTAACCCTATTTAAAACCCTGATGATTCCAGTACTGATCTACGGCGCAGTCATGCATTTTGTCAAGAATGGATGAAGTTGCTATAGGTTGTTATGCGAAGAAAATACTTTGGGTGATTTTTGGTCCAATATCCATAGACGGAGAGTGTAGAAGAAGATACAACCACGAGCTATACATGTTGTACAGTGACATGGATCTAGTCAGAAGAGGTTGAATTCAATGACTTAGATGATTGGGTCATGTCCGGCACGGAGAGTCTTCGAAACCAACCCGGAGGGACGACGCAGTAGAGAAAACCTCATCTAAGGTGGCGCGCTCAAGGGACTTTAACTAATTTGGTATGCGAAACTGGAGGCAGCTGACTAAAGATCAAGCTGGCTGAAGAGGCTTGTTGGTTGAGATCCAGGTCCACCCCGAGCTGTAGCGCCTAATGGATCTTTCGGGTGCAACGAGTCACTATCATAGTCATATTAAATGCCGTTGAACTTTGTTTGCTGAGTTACTCATTTTTACTAAAGTAGGTGTGTCAGCATATAACAATGACTCGCCAGCAAGTTCTACGAAATGTTTTCTCTTCGCTCTTTTTATGGGCGCACTAACACCGTAGATATTTTCTTTTTTATTAAATACTTACATATATTATACAGGGTCATTCATTTCGTGGGTTCAAGTTGGTAGCATTTGACACTTGTCAAAGTCAGGTGTCATTTGAAGTGTCATAATATTAGTTGAATGTTTGCCATTTACTGAAACTTACTACAAAAGTGGTGATTCAAACGTAGCCACTTTTCGAGCATTACGCGATGATTATGGTATGGCAATCGGTAAAATTGTGAAATGTGCGAAAAAGTGGTTAAAACTATCTCAAAAGAATCGCATGCTACGAATCTTCCCTAGGCTGCCATTAGAATAATATTGTTTTTCACTGTCTGTGTTTTATTTAGGTTTCCTTTGAAACCGAAAAATGAATGACACTATATTGATCCTTGTATTCTTGTTCGAAGTTGTAATTATTCCTTATTATGATCTTCAGTGCCTTAATATAAACAAAATTAAAACTTAAATTTCAAACCATGATTATACGAATATTAGTAGTAGAGGTATCATTAGGGGCTCTAATGCCTATTCCGTCCTTCTATTTAATCTAAAAACCTCGAGCTTGTCACTGATTTATATTGATATGAAAACGAATAAAAATTAAACAGAAATTGCCGCAACAGGTCTAGCTTCCAGCGTTTCACATACAGCTTGAACCTATTCTTGAGCGAAATTGATATTTTTGTGGTTTTACGATTGATCATAGATTGCTATATAGGATTTAAATTACAGACTTTCCTAAATTGCAAACAATTGGCTGTGTGTGGATAAAATAAAGACTTTTTAGAACAGCACGTGTGTTCCTTTGACTGGAATTATCTGATCACTTCAGGTTGTAAACACTCCTTGCATAGCGTTAAAGTGAGTAGTCACGCACATGTCTACTTATTTACTCCTGGCAACTAATTGGGGATGCTTCTTTACTTAACCCCAAAATGTGTAAGGCAGTAATCTTGCCTTTAAACCCAATTAAAATAATGAATGCCCAAGAAGAATACAATCAACAATTAATCGACCACCAAACTGAATAACTTTACAAATAAACTTCCATTTGTGGCAGGAGCATTTTTTATGCTCATGGTGGCAAAGAACCATTCAAGAACAAGAAGAAACCCGAGAATATATGGACGATAAATAACAAACAAATATATTTCATAATTTCGATGCTTATCTAAATGGTTTCTGTGAAGCGAATCCAAGGACTGGCTGACTTTCTGCAGTGCTTTATGGCCGTGCAAAAAGACAAAGTAGCCATTTAAATTAATTTTGAATGGCCACAGGCCGAAAGGTTCTGCCGCGCCGTATGCAAATAAACTTTAAGGAGATATATTTTCCTTAAGATAAAATATCCACATTCAGTGAGTGGGTGTAAAGTGTACACCGTGTACACTCCCATATAAATCCTTTCCCGGGAGAGGCTCCAAATGCAATTTGTATGTTCAACCCTTTTGCATTGTAAATCTGAGTGGTAATTAAGATAATTTTAATTGTATGCATGGATTTCGACTGTGGAGTGAAATTTATGTGCTGGTGTGAGGAGGGTTGAGTCAACTTAGAGACTTAAGAGAATTCCTTCGAGGGGAGATTTAAATGAAAATGTGGGTTGGTTCGATTGTTGAGAGTTTTTAAGACTGAGAAGGTGTCGGATTTAATTTTCATCTTGTTTTCAATAGTTGTTGAATTAATCAGCCACAACCTTAAATTATCACAGAAATATACTTATATACATATATAAAAATATATCAGATATATCTCACACCTGATCTTTTTAGTTTATCTGCAGTGTTTAAACTAAAGACATCTGCACTTTGTACATTGGCATTGAAGATGTACTTACATTTTTTTTGTTTTGGTCGATGAATGGAATGGCTTTCGTTATTAACATGCATTACATAGATGTACACGAACACCAAGTTTGTAATCAAGGATATGAAGTTTTCGATCTCAACAATGTGTAGAATCAGATTCTCTTCTTGTAGAGGACTCACCGAAAATGGACTTACAACACCCTTTGGTCTTTTTGGATTTAATGTTCTGACCTTAGGCTTGCGCAATCTAAGCTGTGTAAACGTTTCTTCCATTGAGGCATCATTGAAGAAGGCATTCGAGTATATTCAAAAACTACAATTAAAGAATGCGGTCTAGCTTGCACTTTTTAGAGAAAACCTTCCGCCAGACTTCCGATGCAATATTTGTGATACCTCTATTGTAGGGGGATTGAACCAACGGTTTGATGACCAGCTCCAATTTCCAATAAGTCCGATCTCCACCAACATCATCCAGATCGTAATAAAGGACAATATCTAGATTATGTATGTATAGGTATGTACATATTATAACTGTTACTTTGTCTTCTTCTACCAATCTGATTCGGATTTTGTTTATTGTGATAGCGAAACAAAATTGGCCGTAGCGTTAGAAAATATTTCAGTACTATTGGCGTAGACTAACCGAATTCTCTTTATTATGACGGGCAGATCAATGGAATTCCCTGAAGTTGTACGAATACCTAGTTTATGCCAATTATTTAAATTTTATAGTAATCATTCAGTTTATGTATTAGAGTGTGTGCAAAATTTTAATATATTTTCAAATCCTTCAAGATACAAACATTTGACACGACAGGTACTTTTGGGACTCAGAAGCTAAATTCTCATACCATTCGGGTTATAGAAGGGGATATATATATTTTTTTTTGTTTCAGACAGTTTACTCTGTTTCTTGACAGTTGTGCTCTCGAATTTTTATCCGAAGTTTGTGAAAGGTGCAGCCGTCTAAGAATCGAACAACGAACCCATTGCATGTCCATAATAATGAAAGAGCAACGTAAATGTAAATGAGTCGTCGCATGAGTCCCTGACATAAAACTAGAGCATCAACTAAGAGTAAAAGGTTAATTTTGTTTAAAAGACTTGTTCTATCTTTGGAAAATATCGCTCTTATTTGTGCTGAATTGCGTAGCTTGCAGGTTTATATAAATATATACATATGTAGGTAGTATTAGGTTCTTCAATCTTTCGAAAAGACAAAGATTGCGGTTTAAGCTTTCAACAGGATAAATTTATTTAGATTTTGATTTGTGTCGATCTATAATATGAAGTTGTTGGCAGTTCCATACATATGTATGCATACCTATTTATACAAACAAACTTACATACTTACTTATGCACATATATATGTATCTGCGTAAAGAACCGAGAATGAAAATAAATAAAAGAGATACGTATAAACAAACAAAATTTATGGAGTTACAGGGTTGATCCAATCGAATATGCAAAATCGCAAAATTGATGCTAACCCATCGGATGAGTGATTGAGACCTTGCAAAATTGTTTGCACCCTCGTGATTGCAAAAAATCACAAACAGTGACAATACTAAGCGGCTTAGGTACATCAGCAATGAGTTCAAATCAGTAATGTCAATAACCGCATCCCGAGTACGATTTTCCAAAAAGTAGTGAGGATTACTGATTTCTTTAGTTTCAGCTATTCTGTGCACACGTCCACATAAATCTCTTGTACGTAATTTCTCGTTTTCAGAATAAATATAAAAAAAATAAACTGTTATCCTGAACCGTTACCCGAAACAAATATTTTGACACATTAGAAAAAATGACACCTTGCCTACCTCTACCTCTCTGACCACAGTACGACAGAAAGGCACAGCCCTTATATCCTGTTCAAGTACAGATCACTAGATCCTTATAAAGATAAAAATAAAATAAAAACAAACAAAATCAGTACAGGAAAATTATTATTTTATTTAACGTGTAAATCCGTGTTGTCTGTCCTTTCCGTTGCAGTAATTGATGTTGGCCTCCGATAAGAGGGATGGCCATAAAAATTTGGTGACTGCAATAAAATGTGACACTTTGAGGCAATAAAGATCCTCAACAATATAATTTCAGGCGAAACACGGTCTGGCTGGCCAACACAGTTATCCGATTGTTCTGAAGTAATTTTGAGTAAGAAACAAAAACAGATTCAGTGGCGTTTTCCATGATTTGAACAGGTCAAACATTTAATGTTTGTGGTTGCCCTTCTCAGTTGTTGTTTTTGTCTCAATGGTATATGACTTTTTGGAGCAGCTATCATCTGGGCACAATCTGACTGGTAGTTTTCTTCGTATGGATGATGAATGGAAATGACTTTATCCGTTTTGGTAGCTTACGGGTTGCAGTGGAACATTGTATAATCGAGATAGGAACATGATTTAGATGCGCCTCAACTCAATGTTACTGAAATGGTAACAAGTTCTATTTTTATTTCATTTTATATTTTATATTTGTGTATATCTGGTAAATTTATCTGTAAGTGTGACTGACCAATATCACTGCATAGTTTTTCTTATTGATCAAAAGGAAATAGTTAATTTTTTGACATTTCATTACTGAAATAGACTCCCGCTTCTGGACTGTTGTGGTATGTTCTATAGTGATTACGTATCCTGTGCAAAAGTTAGTACTCTTTAAATTTGATTTGCAAACATAAATTAACAGCCTATCCTAATTTTAGACGTAATATGAAAGCTGTCTGACAGAGATATGTAGGTACATAGTACATACATACATAGGATTATGAGTTCATCATAAAACAGTGCGCGAACCCTGGGAACAATACACTATACTTTCTCGCATGGCCTAAATATGGTAGCAATTTCAAGGTCAAGGAAGACTTAAAGCCAATGTGTTAGTGAGCCAACGGACACTGTTACCCTCTTGTAATTTTATTTGTAGATCCAGTGATAAAAGATACATACAATAATGCTTCGAGTGTAGGCTTGTTTTGGTTAACATGTAAAATTAGTTCTTTTTGAAAGTAGCTTTCCCTTATGTAAAAATGGTTTTGACTACCATGATGTATAACCAATGGATCATTGCTGGTTCCAGATCCCATTTATTATCCGCTATTGTTGCAAATAATTTGGTCATCTCTTTTGTTTACGTTAAGTTTCCAGTTTAGATTTTTATCCATTACCATATCTTGAGGGAATGTTTTACTCCAGCACGCTTAAGCAGTTTGAAGTTTCTTGTGTTGTCTGCTAGAGAGTATCAGTTCAGTTTTCCACGGATTAACATGAAGTCCACACACTTCAGTTTATCTACGAGATTGTACGTAGTTTTGTACATGTGTGTATACATATGTACATTTTAGATCAAATACCAATATATTTTCTTCCCTAAGATCTACAACTTCTACTACAATTTCTTTTTCTTTTTTGGTTTTATAAATTGATTCATTTACGACAAGGCCACTTTTTTCATCATGATCTCCGTCTGGGAGACTGTAGTGATTGGAAAGACAGAGATATAATTTAGATCGTTGGACAGCTCCTCCATTCCTGATTCTGTTTTTGATCCATACGTATAGAAGCATACATATATTTGCATCTCATGATTTGTAATCACAGTGTTTTTCGGGAGAAATTCAAAATTGTTAGGAATAGGGGAGTGTACTGCCCTTAGATTAAATAACTGAGGTGTAGGTACTCTTCTAAAGGATAGCTGCATAGGTTCTAAGAAAGTGCTTGTTTACAATAGATATTCAAAGGTTTCAAGTTAAACAACATGTCCACAGCTAACGGAATGATTCATCAGTGATAAGAACACAACGTGAATATCGTCTAAGATTTCCTCACGGTCGCCACTAATTGGTTCATAATATCATTTAAGAATAGCTGGAATAATCGTAGTGTAATCTACCGTTTCGCTTCGTTGGCCCACAAATCAACCAGTCGACAGAACGTAAGCCTTTAATAACTTTCTTAGCCCGAAATTGGAAAGAGTTATCATTGATTGGACTCTTACACATGCCTCCTTTTTTTGCTGCTAAGTCACTTCTGGAAACCTAACTGGCTTATGGGTTTACTTCTGTATAGTTTCAAGCACTTTCTCATAGAAATGAAGATAGAAGCACATTGAAAAGAAAACCCCCCACTAAACGTTTACCGAGAAGGACTCATACAAATCGTATATGTATGTACATATATTTTCATTTAAAATCTGTTGAAAGGTAAAACAATTTTAGGCTGTAATTTTTAGCTGTGTCTTTTACTACAGATAATTCGAAAAAAAACAAACAAAAACTCGGTAAAATTTGTAGAAAGGAATCCAGTATATACATATATGTACATATCGAAATAAGTCATTGCCTTTTCCCCTAATTTTAATCAAGAACTTTCTTACAACTAAAAAAAAAAAATACTTGGCGCACAGGCGGATGGAACCCAAGGCCTAGCTTCTCACAACTATTCGTGTTGTGCGTGTTATATTCTTTACACGAATGGAAGGGGCCTACTGTTTAATGTCGTGTCCGAAGGGCAATTTGTTATTTGAGAAGCTTTCTTGAGACAGCTGTAAATACTCTCGGTTGTTTGTCAGACGCTCGCGAGAGGTGGGGCCGTGAAATACTTTTTAGGTGTTCCCCGACTGGGATTCGATCTCGAACCCCTTGCTCCATAGTCCAACGCACTAACCACTGAGCCACGGCGTCCTTTCTTACAACTACTTGAAGATTTTCCCAGCATTTGGTTTTGCTGTGTTGCCATGCTGTGAATTTCAAGTCCAAGTGGAATTCCAACAGTCAAGGCTTAGAGGAAAACTTCCCAAAACCTGTCTATAAATATATGTTCATAGTACGTAACTCATAATCGTATTTTTTGTTTGCAGAGACAAATGAATTTCATTTAAAAGAATTTGCATCATGGATTACAATTTGGATTTTTCTTAAATTAAAAATATCTTTGGTACTTATGTCTTGAAAATCAAATTTCAATTGAATACATTTCTTGCTCCGAATGGACAAAAAAACAGTCTCGGCAACACTGATTCAGGTAGCTTATCGATAGTTTACGTGTTTGGAGATGTAAACCTTTAGATTTTGGTAAGTATGTACATATGTATGTACATATGTATATTTATAATTTTATTTAAGATACTGCGTTGAGATGACAATAGCACCTTTTCTATTCAATTCTTGGTTTATTGTATTTCTATTAATTGTTTCCTGGAAATAGATAAGACTTTGTTTCAGACTTTCTGAATGAATTGAAAGTCATAAATACATACATATGTATGTAGGTAAATTTTAATTGAATGCATGAATGGGATTTTATTGTTGACGTCGATTTCATTTCCATATTTTAAATTTTAATTGCGGTTTACTCACACGACAGCTGTGACAGTTTAGATAATTTAATTTGTATAGTATTAGTAATTATGTATGTATGTATATATAAAATATATCATAAATTGATGCGATCATTGATACAGAAAAGTGATAAGCTAAGTCACTTATTTTTTAAAGGCTTTGTGAACGAGACATTGGTATACATTTGAATGTATAAACTGAATTTGACGATTAAAATCACCTCAGTTTATTTAAGCAAATTTTTCTAGGACAAATGTTATGTGCAGATGAACACACCCCAACTATTTAGCAATAGGAACACAGAGAGTTCAGCAGTTGTGTTGGCTATTTTAGTTATTCTTACTTTTCTTACTTCCTCTTACTTATAAAATAAAAGATTATGGGCTTCCAGGAGTGCGATTGGTCTTCGTGTTCTTCGTGTCATGTCTTTCTTTAGCGTCTAAATAAAAACAAAAATTTATATTAATTTAATTTAATCTAAACTTTACTCAATGATGAACAGAACTTAGGTCGCTGAATGCAGAGATTTATAGTAGAGTATAATGAGTGCATGCATCCTTATTTTGTTTTCCTTTCGGATTCGGATTGCGATTCAAAAATCAAATCGGATTCCAAAATGAATTCATATTTTGTATGATTTTTGGATTGGATGTAAATGTTTCCAAGTCAAAACCAAACATTTCCGCAAGTCAGATTGTCAAAACAAATAGTAAAAGTCATTAAAATTACTTGGTAAATTCGTTTTAACGGATTGTGTTGCTTTTTGGTTTAAGGATGACGAAAGACGAGTGGAAAATATTGAACGGAGAGCATCATTCTTATGTTATGGAACTGAGTCATGAGAAGAGAGACATTTAATTTACTATTCAATCCATTTAAATGGTATGTCGAACATATACATATGTAGGTATGTACATATGTCTTCTTTTCGATGATAGAACAGTCTTGACTAGATTTGTGTGGATGTTCTTAACCAAGGTTTCTGTAGGATATTCCAACCTTTAGATAGTTCAATGAAACACGATATTTATTTTTAAATGTATATTCAATTATGAAACACTTACATTTTGTCTTAAAATTCTCCGAAAGCAGAAAACCTTTCGAATGAATATCCGCAAAAGGATATGATTTTGGCGAGCGTTTTTGAAATACAAAATTCCAAAATTCCTAGGAAGAGTTGGTATTACTTTTATTTTGCGAATTCGGATTGAGCCGTTCTCTATAGAAATGCTATAGAAATGGAATACAAAATATGGCCCCTGGATACAAACGTAGATGAACCCATAAACGCACAGTGAGACAAGATATCTGCAAAACTGTTATCAAAACATCTGATGGGTTATTTATGTTGAAATTAATTTAAATATATGTACATACAAACATATATAGATCGATTAGCTACTTTAAATATTACCAATACTATATAGATAAGTGTCAAAACGTTGCCGACACTATTTTTATTTTACTTGTTACCTTAATTATACTAATTCCCCTTCTTCTTCTGGAACTACCTTCAAGAAAGAAATTAATTAACTTGAATTACCAAAAAGCAATCTCCTTTTATTTCGACCATTCTAATAAACTATTATAATTTCCAATAT
The DNA here is from genome assembly GCA_963583995.1 of Xylota segnis. Taxonomy (NCBI): domain Eukaryota; kingdom Metazoa; phylum Arthropoda; class Insecta; order Diptera; family Syrphidae; genus Xylota; species Xylota segnis. Next base: position 27,611,069 of record OY757238.1, read on the forward strand.
AAACAACCTTACATTTTATTTATTTATTTTATTTTAAAACTAAATTAAATATAGTAAATTCACACAAGTATAATAAATTTATGTTATAATCAATAGTAAATTTAGCTCGTCTTCGGTTTATTTTCCACAATGTAGCTCAAACGATGGTTTTTGAAAACCTAACCTTCTAAGCTTGGCATAGTTGGCAAATACACGACTTTATAGAGCTATAAGTTACATGTTCACACCTGGTTTCCGACTAGTCAGAAAGAACTTCTTCAATGAAAAGGCAACAGCGAGTGTGTGATGATATTGTAGGTTTAGGCATACTTTGAACTAATATGTCATGCAAAGGGTAACGTAACAATAGTTTGTCCCCGTAATAGTAAAACTAGATAACTCTGTGTTTGCTATTTTGAAAAAAAAAAAAAAAATAATTTATAGTCTTCACTTATAAATAAATAAATATTTTTTTTTACAATTGACTTTGGATAGGTATTTTTAATTGGTAACTTAGATTCGAGTGCATTTTTTTACCAAGTATTTTACAGTTTTGTTTGAGTTAGCTAATTTGTAGAATATTTTGTTTTACATTTCAGTTGAAAAAACATGGATTTTTTACGATCCATATTAGCCAAATCTCTTTGCAATTTAAAGATTGGTATACTAAAGAAATTTATTGTACTTAAGAGAACCTGCTTCATTTTAATAAGATGAATCTAGACGAAAAAAGAATAAAATTCAAGAAAAGATGAATTAGTCCTGATTATTCTTAGTAAGCTCTGGCTTCTAAGATAATTCAACTCAAAATAAAAAGGCGCAAGTCCGCTCAGCGAAGTCTAATATACATACAAATTCGTGAACATATGTTAGCCCTACTCACCCCTGATACTCACTAAAAGTCTAGGTACAAGTTTGTTGATTTTTATTCTTTAAAATAGTAAATATTTAACCATTAAATTTATTTAAAAAAAATGTGACACAAAACTACACCTCCAGCAATCGAAACTGTTAGCATTTATCTAACTGTTAGCATAAATCTTACTGTACAACCAACAGAAGAACCAAGCTCCAAATCCTGGCTCTGGGTAACAAAAGTACACACAGTTGATTGGTTCTGCATAAAGGATGCGAAGGATTATTGCCAATCACTTACCAATTAGAAAATTGTAAATTTCAACATATTGATTTTGGCGTTGGACTTTGTGGTGTCACAGAATATGTATCTCGTACTGCGAGATGACCCAGTGAACATCGAACAAAATTCTATGTAGTCAAGGCTAACGCTTTATACAAATTAAGATAAATGGCAGGAGTCCAACCCAGATCCACGATATCCTAGAAAAATCAAATAAAATCACCTACAATCATTTGGTTTGGGGGTATCTAAACAGCCGGCATTACAGAGAAAATCTCGATATGAATATGAGACGAATTGATCAAAGTAAATGGTATTGCTAGGTGTGTTCCAAGATCAGTCGATGAGAATTTAAAAGCGGGAAATGGTGTCCACACATTACCTTGCAGTTGTTATGAAAAACTATATTGAGTGTTTTGCATTACGAAGCGATAGTATACATATGTTGTGTGCACGTGTCTAACGCGAAGTGCTGCGTGGAAAGTAAAAAATAATACCATAACCACAGAAAAGGGTCCTTAAATCGAACTCAATTGAGAGCAAGAAGTGTGTGGTCACATGAAATAAGAAGTGTTTAAGTTCCTGTGCTTTTATGGATGTCACTCACAATAGAGCGTGTTATTCCAAAATTGTCTTTTAATATGTAATTCTTATATGTACATATTTACCATCCTATTATCACATAGTTACTGGAAATTTAAACATTTCACAGCCACGCTCACTATGCTGGACATTTTGTTTTTCAAACAACATTTTTAAATCGCACATTTGTTTGCTATTTCTGGTTGCTAAGCTTCGAATCTACGAACATATGTAGGTAATGAAGATACATTTGATACATACATTAATGTATGAATTTAGGACACTTTAAACAATAGCACTCCTTAAGAAAATGAAAACAAAACTTATATTAATTTTGTTTATTACTAAACGTCTGAACGTACAAAGCTTATTTTTCACGAAAATACTTAATTTTAATTTAAATCACAATATGCGGGTATACCGTTCCTAATAGAAAATACTCAAAGGTAAGTAGACAAGTAAATATAAACACAAATTTGAAATACACTCAAGAATTGTTTATTTAAGAGCAAGATCTCTCTATTTTCCACCCAATGTGCGACAGGAAGGAATGGTTAATATTTGAAAAGAAAATTTTCTTTACCCACGGAAAATATGTATCTACATTACAGATTTTGCGCAATTGATTCACACTCGATTGAGTTCGGAAGCTTTTGACGTACAATTCGCTGCTTCAGATACTTCTACACATAAATTGCACTAACGTTTCGATACATTGCAGCACCTACATATTCATTCACACTTCAACAGCGGGTAATTACATTGCATCTTTAAGTGCCAAAGAGGCGTTCCAAATGCGTTTGGATACATTGGATTCAGTGGTATATAAGAAACTCGTATAACTTGTTTCTCGCACACACGTTTACACTCAGTCTCAGTATACACACTTGGCCACGCCTTACTAGATACCCCATGAAAGTCGTGAGTACTTCCATTTGGACACAGACACAGATTCACTAATATTTACATGGCCGTAGTGTCTATGCTCCATGCTACGGCAGCTATTTGGATGGATGTAGTAAATAGGATTGCGACGGATGTAGGATTATGCAATGGTCGTCCTAGGAGGAGCAGTTTACAGGGTACGACAAGAATTTCAATTAAAATCGAGTTATCCTCCTGACCAGGGGGTGTAAAATTTAACCACTTGCAGTTCGCTATCTTAGGCAAGTTATATTTGAAATTCTGCAGTACGGATATGCTACATTGTTTGTTTTGATCGTTGGGAAAATCGATGAGCGTTGACCTAGTTCAATACACGCAATTGAAATATCAAATCACTTTCTCAGTATATGGCCCTGTATCCGAAATATTTCGCCAAGGAAGTGATGCGTGAGCATAGTTTTCAATAGAAATCAATGGTTTGCCGTCAATGCTTGGTAGTAAACCTAATTTTGATAATACTACTGGGATAGTGTTTAGCAGCTATTGTTCGAAATCCTCCTATGTAGGATATAAGAAGAGAAACCATTTCTGACTTTACAATACAACCAACCCGTAGTCACATGTGAATGACAAAAGTTGGGAGTCAGTAGGACAGCTATTTAGGTACTACGATACATACCGAGGTACGTAGGTAGGAATAATAGGCAATTGGGTTAGGTTCCTGACCATAGGCGTATTCGAAACGTACGTGCAAGTTATGAATACCTTCGTACTATGTATTCGCGGTCTACTTAACGAAATATTACTCAGTGATTTAAAAAAATAAAATAAACTTAGTCTTATGTTTATTTTTAGATTAACACTGCCAAAGCTAACAAAATTTTAATTGATTAATTCTTTTGAACAAACATTGCTAAAGCTAGATGATCATCAGATTTTCGAATGGGGTCAAGTCTGCATTGGCTGTCAATTGCTGCGCATGAGCAGAAAATGAGAAACAATTTTGCAGCGCTAAATTGTAAATTCACACGGTTGTAAGAATTACTGACAGTTGTCTGGCAAGGTTTTTGTAACAATATTGTCAGATATCACACGTTCTGACATTGTGATGCTACAAATGTCCTCAATGTCTGAAAATAGACTGACAAGATACAAATAAGTGTTCACATTAAACTAACTACCTAACTAAACTATGCCTTGCGAACAATAATGTTGTACATTGTACGTACATACATAGATACGACAATGTCGTCTGATATTTTCTAGAACAACATCGCAATACTTTGCAGTGTTTATCATTCAGTTGAATCTATCCACACTATTTGTCCTGGTTTACTTATTTTACTAAGCATAGCCATCTGAGTAGAATTTGCTCAAGACTCTGTCGTTAGTAATGGTTTTCTGCCAGAACTCCTTACCCGCAACACTCTCTCTGGCAACCGCCGTCTTATGGTTTCTGAACTAACTTTAGTGTCATTGGATAGTAACTCTTTAGACGCAATCTGAATGGAGTCCTTGAATTGGCTTCTCAAGTTAATCAGGGATTTGGCTTTAGCGATGAAATGCTAATTTTTTAAGTTCTGAAGGTTTCTTATACACGGTTTAGTTCAATAAATGCGTACAATAGTAGTGGTATCCGAATTGTGCTATCAGTGTGAAAATTCAGGATTTTGGCCAATATTTAGGTAGGTAGGAGGGAATTTCATTAAACAACCGATTTTTAAAATATTTCTAGTTAACATAGTATTTCAACTCTTGAAATTATTGTAGTAATTAAAAAAAAAATGCAATATGCCATGCCCACTTTAGTAAGGACGATACAAACAGAGAGGGATGGAATATTATACCAACCGTTCCACAGGGATTGTAGCTTTCTATATTTCGTTTGTACTTTTATTCAGTTATTTAAAGTGTTTTACTCATTCTTTAGATATTATAGGACTTGGAAAGGTGGCTTAAGCCACATAAGCTTTGCCTTGACTTAAATTGACTCCAACTGTTTTCTACAAATAAGTATGTACAGGACCTAATTTTTACATTAATTTTTTTTAATCTTTATTTGGATCTTTAAGTTTTTTAATGGTTTTTTTTTATCGTATTTTTAATAGTTTCTCGTAACAGGACCACAGGACTCCTAAAACACACGAGCGGAACCCTCTCCAAGATAGTCAACACCCTTACCGGCCACTGTGCTATAGGAAGGCATGCTTATAGACTGTGTATCTCCTGCAACGAATTCTGCAGAAGTTGTAGGGATGAAGAGCAACCGGAGACCATAAGAGTTACCTCTTATGCACATGCCCAGCACTTGCCACTATTAGAAAGGCTACACTAGGTGAATACCTTTTCATTTCAACGATCTGAGTACTGCCTGCACGACTAATATTAGCTTCTTCATAAAAAGCAGCGGATGGTTTCCAGAGTAAGAGGGTGATCCACCCAACTTACACAATGGCAGCACAATGAACCTTCTGTGGTCAAAGTGAATACTTATCGAAGGCCGGTCTAAACCAACCAACCAACCAACCAACCAACCAACGGCGACCACCCACAGGGTTGATGTTCTCGTTGGAACGAAAACTACAAGGCTTAAAGAGCCTTTGCCACGTGTTGTTTCAGTCTCTTCAAGGTTCGCCGCTAACCCCTTAGCCGTTCCGAAATTCAAGTTGCGCCAAAATTACTGACAAATTACTGCATTGCAAAAGTTCTTGCATCTTCTGATAGGGTAATAAGTCTTAGGACACCTTGTATCATAATAATCGTTCCGCTTATCCAGAAAATGTCAAAAATAATTTGGAGACACATAATATATTTCAGTTGTATCCACTTTCTTGCGTAACATGAACATTGAATATCATCTATCACTGTCCAATCCAATGTCCCCTCGTTACGTACGAGTACATATGAAACTATAATACAACGATGTAGCAACTACATAAATTACCGAAAATAAATTTTCAACTCAAGTACTTGAAGCATAAAAAACCGCGGAGCGTATAATTTCAAAATAACTGTTCATCATTTACATTTTAAGAGTTTCTCTCTTTATGCCCAGTTGATATAGATCCGAAACTATTGCCAGCATACTAATGAGTCTAATCAAGCTAATCTGGCGGCGACTTCAATTAGGCGCGATTTCCGTGATTTTTATTGAAATCAGCTTCCAGCTGTCATAATGAAGCACAAGACATCGATTCAATGCGCCAGTGAAAGTAGTACGGATTTTTTACGTGTATAGACAGAATAAAAAGAAAAATAATGTTTATCCAAAGCAAGTGGGTTTTGAAAGCTCTCGTATGTTTATGTCCCCAAGAAGAAATAATTAAACGAGCCCTCTCACTCGCCATGTGTCTGGGGAATTCTCACATAGAACCATTTTACCTACTCATCTGATCTAATGACATTTTTTCCTCCTTTCGTCAATTTGTCCACTCAGCAGCAATTGCTTCGACCCTCGATATGACCAACAGCAATAAAACCTGTCCCCAGGGGCATCGAAGAGTGAGGAATGCATCTTGAGGAAGCTAGAAATGAAAACAAGGAAGATTCGGATGAATATTAAGGAACCACATCATCATCATCGCAGCAGCAGTAAACATGATTCGTCCTTCGTCCTTCAGCTATTATTTATGGGTTCGGTCCACCGGTGTTGGTGGTGGTGGTGCTACTGAGTACAGTGACCTGTATGCTCTGGGCATGCGAAAGTGCGATGGCATTTTTATGATCGATCGAATTCCCAATTCGACCTTCTCCACCCCTAACTGAGACCAGTCCTCTGTTGACCGATTCGACTCCTTTTCGGTTTTTATGCACTGTTTTATGTGATTCGCTTTTATTATTCAGAGAAACTATTATCCTTCCTTTGACCTTTCGGCTCAAGGGATTCTACGGACACTTGCCACATGGCATTTGGCACTTGGCAATTGCATGCATGAAACATTGAGGTAAGGTGGATTCTGCAAACTCACTTGCTATTGAACTTCGTCCAGGTACTCGTAAGCTACCCGCACTCGCATTGTGCATTAAAGTCATGTATCTACACGCACCTTGAACAGTTAGCCATCAATTGTTAATGGACGGCTAATGCCTGTAAGCAACAAAAAATTAATATCTTCTCAAAACAAATAATTTTTTTTCTTAGTCTAGGTTTCCGAAAGCAAAATGGCGTCGGAAAGTCATAGAAATGGATACTTACGTATTCCACACGGGTATGGAATGCTGTTCGAGGAGGAGACGTTCTCTGAAATACAAATAATGCCCATGGATGGAAGGCAACGTAGTTTGGAGCAGCTGTGCGGAGGTGGATTTGGGTGGGTAGGTACGTAAAGGGTACCTGTACACACAGACTGTAGGTATATTATGTGATGAGTTCTCTGGAATTGCTGCTGCGTAAAATTTAAAATTAAACAAAAAGAGATAAACAGACATATGTACATACGTTTACGTACGTAATAATAAAAAAAAAGGAAATTAAAATTGATTTCACTTTACCCATACTAAGTTTGTCAAGCGGCAGCAGTTAGGGATTGTTGTGCTGAGGGAAGTAGGTACTGTATATATGTATTCCAGCACTGAATCTGAACTTCTTGCTGATCAAAATTCAGCGGTTGACTTCTGTTTATAATTCGATTTGCATATGTAGGCCTTAGTCCCATTTTTCGATGATTTTTGGTTTTCGTTTATCGATGCATAATGCATGTTGGAAAGATCGTTCTTACGTTTGGACACATTAATTCAGATAGTAAACACAGGAGCCGCACACGACGTATATTGCTTGGATATTCTCCAAAAGCGAAATTACATATAATTCTGTACTTATTCTCAGCACAGTGTTTTTCTTTGGACTAGCTTATATCCTAAATATGCCTAAGTTTACTGCAAGATAATTCTACTTGCAGTTACATTGAACACTTATTTGATTTTAATTAAAATCAGGACTAAATGGAACAATAAGGATCTTTGTTACAACCATTCGTGTCATGCCTTTTTGTATTCATCGCACGAATGGACAGAGTCTGACGCTATATCCGAATAAAAATGTTTTTTTTTCGCGGATGTTTGTCAGACGTTCACGAGAGGTGCGACAGTGAAGACAACTTTGCCGTTGTCAAGGATTCGACTTCTTTGCTGGAATTGCTACTAATCCATGGCGCCATAGTCGACACACGGCAATGAAATACAAAATTTAAACTTCTCTTCAGCCTTTATGGAGGCCAGTTCAAACAATAAGAACTGATGGCGAGGGTTTACATTGTGATAATAACTTTTGAAAGAAAGAGAACTCAAACAGGAAGCAAAATGGTTCGAAGAGAATATAATGTATAATAATTATGCATTCTTATGTGTATTTTCTTTTCTTAAATCAAGGGGCTCTGCTTTGTTCGGCCACACTTAAATTATATGACTCCTGATTGAGTCTATCGAAGTATTGGGATAAATACAGACTGCTGTTTATGTTCCACGTCGATTTGGTATGGCTGGCATTTAAGTTGGGATGACATTTGTCAGTCATAGAGATTGGAGGAGAAAAATTTTATTGTGGAGCAACTAATTGGAGTACTCGAGATTTACAGCTTAGTATAGTTGCTATGCAATTTTTGCCAATAAATTTGCCTGGCCCAGTAATGTCAAAAAGTCGTGATGTCCACTGCCTCTGAAATCCCCTGATTTCTTTGCTTGCCTTCAAGATGATATTGCGATATATATCGGAGCCTTCCAGGCTGGCTGAAAATTGAGCCTTAATCACAATTTTTAAAAATTACATTCATAGAACACAAACACTGAGATCTGGATAAATTGGATGCTATACGCCTGAATCCTTTTAACTTTCCATCAAGACTTTTAAAACATCCAAACTAGTAAGGAAATTTCAATAACTGCTTTGTCTGTATTATATACATATGTATGTATGTGGATGTGTATATTGCAAGACAGTGCCAACTGAATTAACCTCGATTGCGTGCCAGGACACAGCTATTATGTCGACAATTAACATTCAGGTTCAATGTATAAAATAATTAAATTAAATAAAAATATTTAAAAGGCATAATCATATTACTGAATAGAAACTGAAACTGAAAAAGGAAACATACCTGCATTGAACGGGTTTGACACATCGACGAAGGTCTTAGGCTAATTTGGTAACGTTGGAGGGTTGACCAAGATTTTGAAAAACCAAGTGCAGAGTTCTACATTTCCTCTACTTTTTATGTACATAGTTCACATTATACCCGAACGGTATTTAAATTCTCTATCGTAGATAATACATAAACCGCCCAACGATAAAACTAAAGGTACAGGTTCGTTGTACAGAATTGTCATGAATTGACATTTTCTTATATTAATGTCGACATAATTTTGTAATAGTTTAGGTCGTCTTGAAGAGAGCAAGAGTGAGTAGTAGAAGAAATCGAAAACCGAGAAGTTAGGAACTTAAGAGTAATATAATAATTGGGTGATAGGTATGTATGTACATACATATATGTATTTGATCAAATGCTTCTGTTTAAATGAAGTTTGTTGCTATTGCGTCGATTTCACAGACTTCAAGCGTACACATTGTTCTCAGTCATAACTCTGGTTGAGTTGGTGGTTATCGATTTACCTTTGAGTGTTGCTTAGCAGAAAATAAATACAGTGGACGCTCGATATAGTGAACAATCCAATATAGCGAATACGCAATATTTTATACAGGTTATTCTAAATAGTGAACAAAAAAAATCTCGCGAGTGCCAATAAAAGACGCTGTTTTTAACTTGGCAGCAGCATGGGACAAATTCGGAGCTTCAGTCATTGCGAAATCCTGGAAAAACGTCCTTTCGTTTGAAGAAAACCCGAAAGAAGATTTTGAGGATGAAGATGTAATACCTCATAGTATTCTTCGCAACAATTTACTGTCTAATGCTACACAGTGGCCACGGAAGAAGCAATACATTTTTTGAAGAAGATGAAAACGAAAAAGATTTGTTCAGTGTCTTCTAGAGATGCTGTTCAATTATTTGAGAAAGCACTTCATTGTGCAACTAGCAATAAAGTGGATTACACGTATGTTTTGGTCCTTAAAAGGTTACAAGAAAAGGCGATATCGATTGACATAAATTCAAAGAAAAAGCAAACGAAGATGACTAACTATTTTAGCACAGCTTATGTTTGTTGTATTTTTGTTCTTTAAGTACATAGAACATATGTATGTATTATTTTTGTTGCGTTCTACGTTTTTTTACGGATGAGTTATTGTTGTTAAAAATAAAATGTTCTCTTTTTTAAATATTGGCTTGTTTTTTAATAACTGCAATTATAATTATACTATATTTTTAATTAATTGTATGTGAAAACAAAACATGTTAATGCAATTTGGTTCAAGGAGTCCACGCTCGTTACAATGAATAATCTCGCTGCAGGGAACAGGCCTGGTTTTTATTAGTTCACTATATCGAGCGTCTACTGTATTTACAACTGCAAAATGTTGTATAGTACACAATGATCTCAACGAATTTGGCTATGGATGACAGTTTGTAGATAGGTCGACGGTATTTAAATGTTTGGCATTTTTATACCCTATACCTAGGGTAAATCAAGTTTGAAACATACATCCAAATCCTTCTAAGCAGAATTCTCACGGGAGATCAAAATTAATTGGAGTTTTGAAGGATTTTTGATTTGACATATGTACATACATATGTATGTATTAAATGTATTGAATGAAAAATGACCTATACACATGAATCAAGTTTTAAATCATATGTTTTAAAAGCGAAGTGTTTTTGCGGCCATACACATAAAACAAACAGCGAAAATATTTTGATTTTCTTCAAACATGTTTTAAAATCAACAAATCGATGCTGTACGCGTAGATCATTGCTTGAATGACTTAGAAGGATTCGACTGTAGTTTGTAACATAGATATATAATAATAATCGAGATTAACCCTATACAGCATATATAGATAGATAGATAGATAGATAAATAATTTTATTTCATATAGTATTACAAGTCTATTTCAAGTACAATTCGTTAAACTGATCTTTTACAAGTTTACTTATATGAAAAGTTGAGACATTCTGTATTTTACTAACATAAGTAGTGAAAATGTGGGCGCCGTGGCTCAGTGGTTAGTGCGTTGGACTACGGAGCAAGGGGTTCGAGATCGAATCCCAGTCGGGGAACACCTAAAAGTTTTTCACGGCCCCACCTCTCGCGAGCGTCTGACAAACATCCGAGAGTACAACTGTCTCGAGAAAGCTTCTCAAATAACAAATTGCCCTTCGGACACGGCATTAAACAGTAGGCCCCTTCCATTCGTGTAAAGAATGTAACACGCACAACACGAATGGTTGTGAGAAGCTAGGCCCTGGGTCCCATCGACCTGTAGCGCCAAGTATTTATTTTTTATTTTTAAGTAGTGAAAATAGTTTTGAATGCCACTTCAAACAGTTATTAAAATTTAAAATAAAGTTTATGAGGGGGTGGCCATAAACTACAAAGGTAATTCTTAGTAAAAAAATCAATTAACAAAGAAGAAGGATGGAGATAAAAAAAACTCAGTTAAATTCAAAAATTCAAAAATAAAAATCAAAGACAAACAAAAAAAAACTTAAGTAAGAGTTAAATTAGAATGTCGAAAGTAACAGATTCTAAACTAGCGTAGTTGAGGTTGAAAATCCAATTTTTCACACATTTTGAAAACAATCCAGGTGAGGTTATTGCTTTGATGGAATGTGGAAGTTTATTAAATAGGCGAAAAGACAAAACGGAATAAAAATTACGGTATGCAGTAGTGCGAGCAAAAGGAATAGATACTAAGTACGAAAAGTTTCCACGTAGATTGTAATTAGAAATTAATCGAAAATTCCGATTACCAGATTTCATAAAGAATAACTTCAATACTTTAAAACAATACAGATGACGAACAGGAAGGATTTTTAGTTCACAGAACAAAGGAAAACTAGGATATCTAACAGGTTTGCGACATAAAATTCTTATTATATGCTTCTGTAAAACTAATAGCGGTCGTATTGTATTGTTAAGTATACGTATACATATACGTATGTATGTACATATGTTCGTATGTATAATATATTCGTGATTAAAAGGAAAACGTATGAACCTCCGTCTGTCCGTATATCATTCACTTTTTGTGCCTTAAATTTTGAGCTAGAAGGATCAAATTTCATATCTGTGCTTCTGAGAAATAGGAGTATCTGCCCTATGCCACGCTCTCCTTTTCATAACTTCACTATTTGGTTCGAAATGGAAAAATTTATATATCTGGCGCAACAGGTCAATGGGATCCAGGGCCTAGCTTCTCACAACCATTCCCGTTGTGGGTTTTACATTGTTAGCATTTTGGAAGACAGGACCTTACAACCTAACCTTATGAGGATTGTCCCAGAATTTGCGAGACTTTGTAGCTTAACTTTGTTTTTCTTTCTTTTCTGTTTTATAAAAGTACTGTATAGATTTGTAACTTTAATTTGAATCATCTTCTTACATGACTCATTATTTGTCAGGACAACACTGCATTTACCACACAAACACAATAATCGATAATCTATAGTAAAAAAAGAAACTAAGAAAAAACTGAAAATATTTCTTTTTTCCCCTTTAAGAACAAAAACCAAAAAGTTTAAGACTTTAAGTCTTAGTTTATTTGTAAGCATCCGCATCGTTACCAAAGTTGTATCTGTATACACCGACCGTAGTGATGATGTATTAAAGGGAAAAGGTATAATTCGGTATTCCTGTCACGTTCTCATAGTGCACAGCTCCGAAATGTGTTTGCGTCTATGAAAACGCGGGACACGGGATGTGTACGTACGTATATATGAGAATGTATGTAACTTATATCTCTCTTCTTTTTTTGTACTTTGAAGCTAAATCTCATTTTATTCGAAGCCGTCGTGTAGCGCTACACAGCATAACAATATCGCACCTGTACAATCATCTGAGGGTACTCCATTCGGATGAGATTTGGGGTATTTTACTTCGGAAAATTTAAAAAGATTAATAATTTACAACTTTACTTATTTGTCTTAAGGTGTGTACTGCAAACGTTAGTATGAAGCCCAAATGCAAAGTACAAAGTAATGTTAAAGTCGGTCTACAACTATTCATACATTCGTATATAAATGGATATATTTAATAAAAAAAAGTAGCCCTACTGTATCCAATTAAATATAAATAGAAAAATAACAAAATTTGGAATTATCGATGTTGAGTGGTTTAAAACACTCGCCGGCAAAACAATTTATTTGCAAAATATTTTAGGATCTAGGTTCTAGGTAAGCTTATGTTTTCATTATAAATGCAGTTTGAATGTGTATTAAAAATGCTAGGATATATTGCCTGTGCTAAATTTAGTGAAGAGTGGTTAATATTGTAATATTGCATAGTTGAACAAAATAAACAATTTGTGTAATATGTATGTACATATGTACATATATTAGGAGTAAGTAAATGTTTTAGTAGAAAATTAACAATCGCAACAAACTCATATCTATAAGTAAAGCTAATGAACTATTCGTGTTCTAAAAATCGTCTACTTTTCTTTGTCTATTGGAAGGTTACGATATGTATTTTAGAATGTAATCGAAGAAAAAGTACCCAAAAGGGATAACCAGGATAGAAACGCGAGCTCTAATAATTTACCGGAGCGTGGCCGATAAATCCTGGGGATGTAGTTCAATCATCATCAGATGAATGTACATTGTTATTGTGAGACCAATGATTATATGTGAAGAACTTGCAGGGACAAAGAGAACCAATCTGGTGACCGCGAGGCAATCAAAAAACATCCAACAAGGTGCATGTTTCTATATTACAGGAATCAGTTCGATGCACTACTGAAAAAACTACCACTACTGGCCTATCCTAGAGATGATATTATTAGGAAGTTCAACTTTTAGAATAATTATGCTACCAAGCTCACTAATGAAAAGAATTGGAGCAATGAATTTACAATCTGACTGAGCAATCACACAACGGATCAGGAAGACAGATGGATCAGGAACTGACAAAAGAACATTGATACAGCACCAGGATCTATTAGATACATAGATGTGACCCAATCAATATTGACAGAAACTATGCCAACTATGAAATAATTATAATGTTAGATATGTAGCTAAGCTGCTATCACGGCACTTGACTAGTTATCCTCTGTGTCCCTAGCGGAAAGGAAGCATAAGAAACATTCGTAGGGGTTAAAGAAGAGAGTAGATCCACGCAAGAACCTGAAATAATGCCCAGGGGATGATAGAAGCCAAGAAATTTCTAGGGCAATACAACCGGAAAAGATTCGAAGTTTGTATCACAATGAGCAAGAACAAAGGAAAGTAAAAGGTAATCTTAACCCAGTATACTAAACCCATTAAACTTGCTGAAAATAGTCTGATGCAGTTTTCTGGTCTAATTCTAGTCCCATGTCCCTGTGATATTGCACATCAATACAAAATTGGGTTCGAAAAGGATACTGTATAGATATCAAATCAGTTTAGTAAGAACATGAATGCTCAAGTCAATTGAATGCCTTACAAGTCCTAAATGGTTATTATTGGATGGCCTATTTCCAAAAATCTGGGAGCTACAAAATTTCCTACTGGTTAACCTGTACAAAAGCAATGAAGATGAGAAGGCCGTCATTAGTTTGTTGCTTACATATAAGTACTTTGCTTAGTACTTACTGTTGAGCTGATTTAAAATGAATTGTATCCGTTGTGAGGAGCTTACATCCACCTATGTAAAGTCATTACAATTCTAAAAGCAAAACCGTTATAGTGACACACAGAAAATATTGCTGATGTAATCATAAATATCTGCAGTTGGCCCATAATATTTTTTTTTATATTCTCCTTGCGGTGATCAGTAGCAGGAAAGGGAGCACAGCCTTCCAAAAGAAGAAAGGTTTTCTTTGAATCATGTTCGACCAAATCCGTACCATATTTTCGTAAAATATTAGCTTTCGATGTTGACTGACTTTAGAGAAACAAAGATACAATAGTAATATCTAATGTTGTGGCAATGGGCTGATTTCAAATTAATCCTCCTAACTCAAAATTAAAGCTCAATAAGTTTTTGGTATTTATTCTCCTCATGAATTTATGTTACAAATGACTTATGTGTCAATAATATACCCTAAGGATAAGGTATAGACCACTATAAGTACCATAGGTTTTCTTACCTTGAACTTAAGCTTTGTTGAATCTATTCAAATTCGAAGATTCGACCCGTCAAAACAAACCAGATGATGTGATGATATTTATTGTAAGCAAGAAAATAAAAAAAAAGGCAAAAAGGATCACCCTATCTCTCCAGATTCAAAGAAACAATCTAAAATACAACAGAAGCTTTGTGCTACCGCTACCACAGAATTTTGCCAGCGAAGCAACATAACACTCTACATTCATCAAACCCACAGTTTTAAATCACCCACTCAAATGATCATAACCTGTTCTGGTTTTTCTACATCGATTTGGTGGGCTAACACAGCACCTGCACTGTTCCCATAGCTCTTGACTAATTGGGACCAGACGGCTGTAGAACCAATTTCTGACCTACAGACATTTCTTTCGGAGCCAAAAGACACCGCTTTCAGCTTCCACTTTTCGTGTTAAACAAATAAATAAACACTGTAACTGCCGCACGATACAACCTCAGATTAACAGCGGTGGACACGAAAGTTATGGAAGCTTCATCGCGCCGACGATGTCTTATCGCACCTTCATGATCACACTTACTTATCCATGCCAGCGGCAGTGACAAAGCCAAGCAAAAAAGAACACAAGTAGACAAATTGTTTACGATGACGAGAGACAAAGCTTTGTAAGATTCCAGTCAGGCAGTTTGCGAGAAATATCTAACCTGAGTGCTCTGCTGAAGCTACAGTGTTACGCTTCTTCTTTTCTAATAGCATGTGTGCGATATCAACGTGACATCCTCTGCCCAAGGAGATTCAAAATTCCAGATAAGAAGAGTTTTATTAGGGGTTTTCTATTAGCCGCCACCCGGGTGTAATTCCATTATGCTAAATAGGTCCCTTTAAACCTATTAAATGCGTTTCACCTCGTCCCGGACTGGGATTCAAATTAAGGTTGCTTTGTTCCCCACACACACATGAAGACGGACGGGGGTACTCTAATGATTTGCATCCTCCTCGAGTGTGTTGTGAGAAACTTTTTCCCAAAATAGATTCAAATGTGAGTAGAGTATCTGGAAGCGGAACAAATCTTTGAATAGCTTTGCGGGTCGTATGAAGATTCCTTGGAGCGACTTTGGTAGTATGTAAACCGGTACAGACACTCCTTTGAAAATTACAACCATTAAAAGGACGATAATCATAATAATAATGGCAGTGTGCGGCGCCCAACTCGTATGAACGTTATCTGGTAAGAATTTACAACCCTTAGCATCGGCAATTTACGACCATGCATCGGGGATGACGTCGTTCCATACAGAGATGAGTATTATCTGCTGGGGAAAGTAGTGTTATCCTCGACAAAGTTACTTGCAATTAAGACAGGACTTATTGCACTCCTTTGAGTAAATTTAATGACTCTTTCTCGGGCTCACATGAATATGTGGTATCGCAGGCGAAATGAGTTAATGAGCATTCCTTGCGGTTATTTCAAAGACACTATAAATGGGGTTAAGATACGACTTGTGGGTATGAGGTGAAGGTGTGCAGTCCGCTGGGAATAATAACGAAAAGGTAATTTGCTAATTAGTTGGATCTTTTGCGTAAATTCGATGATTTGGATAAAATGGATATTAATCAATGATTCCATGAAGTAGTCACAGAGTTGTTTCAACGAAAAAGAGTTATTGAACAGAGCACCCAACATTTTAATATGGATGTGAGTACAAGGTGCGTTTCAAAGTAAACAGGACTTTTTAAAAATAAGATCAGCGAAAAGTATGATTTCTTTTATTTAAAACAGTTCCATTCCTATTCAATAGAGTAGTTCGCATGGTGTAACACTATGTACAAGCCAATGCAAATTTCTAAGAAGTTTTGTGTGTTGTGGACAGTTTTTTTGTGGATATCTGCATTAATTAAAAATGTCATTAACGTCATAAATGGAGAAGATCATTTGACCACTCTAGGAGTTTTCAGGATCCGAGAGCGATGCTGAAATAATGTACATTCACCATTTGTATATCATCCTTGACCGTAAAGGGTTTATATGTAAGTACTATATAAATACTTAGGTGGCGGTACAGTCCAGGATGAGGACGAACTTGGGTATTAATCACACGGCAGGGACTTTGTGATCGTTTTTCATATGAGGACAATAATGACAGTTTGGAGCAATTCGTTTGTATAGAAGTTTACTCACTACTTTTTATTATTTTCCATATTAATCACCAACTAGGATATACAAACGGTAATAATATTAATAATATTGTTAGTCAGAGATCCGATGAAACTCATACAAAATGATGGGTTGCCGAGAATATGGTGGCTTGGTCCAGGGGCACATAGCGAGCATAGCAGGTTATTATGCGCTGATAAGAATAAAAAAAGATCGAAGATGGATAGAAACTTACCAAGTCGATGTCTGCAAACAATTTATCCAACTTGTAGGAGAACACCGAATTGCAACCAACCAAGACACGGGGGCATATTTCGTTCAAAGCTTCCGGTTCAAAGATGGTGATGGGCATTCTCAGGATTTGCAACGATTCTTTACTTTATAACTTAAAGTCTATCAAGGTTGAAAAGCAGAGAGGAAAACTCTACTAGAAGCTCGAATCTTGCATTCATAGACCACCGATATATAAGTGAAGGTTGAAGCAAATTCTTACATATCCATTTAGATTGACAGATAGATAGAACTCGTAGACCTATTTTTAAAAATCTTGAGGTTAAAATGTTCCAGCAAACCATTACATGTTCTATGTTCCTAAAAATAAGAGATAATACAGATTTTGTTCCAAGTTAAAAACTGTTCAGAAATGTAACCTTTGCTTGGCAACAGTAAAGATTTCGAGCAGCGATAACGTGCCTTACACGCCTAATTTAATAATTATGAGTTGAAGGACGAAGGGTCATACTAATAGACCAGTTTCCATATCTTTAGGCCTAGTTAGCAACTGTGAAATTAGATAGATCCACTGTACCAGATATATTGTATTGTATTTTCTTTTAACGAATTTTAACAGCACCAATAATTTGAAAAGAAATACTATAAGAAGAGTCTGTCTATGGTTCGATTTTGAACATAATTGGAGAATCATGGTGGTAAGCAGTTCTCTAAAGAAGAAATGAGCATTATTTAGGACTTAACTAATTTGAACTTTTAAAAACGATAACAGCCAAAGCTACTCTACTGACATACTAAACGGATGAAGGGTACCAAATCCAAATTTAGAAACAGATGATTACAACTGGATATCATGAAGACCTCTGATCCGCAAGGCCAGGGCCAGTACTAATTGCGTTGAGTTGTGTGCGGTAGTCAGACCACTCATTACCTGCGACAATTTCTGATGAATAATCAGCTCATTACGATCTTATCGTACATAAATGAGAACAATAACATGTTGTTATCCAATTATGCTAATTGAAAAGTAATGTATTCAACTCGTAAGAGTGGTTTTTAGTCCAACCACGGCTATTAAGTTCTGCATCAACATGGAGTTGAGTTACATTGGTAGCTGTTTCATCCTAACTTTCCTGATATTACAAGCAGACACCAAAGTGAGTCATTAAATGAATATTTAAGTTGTAATAGAAAATTATTTTACAAGAATTGTTTTTAGCGCAACTTTATGATTAAAATCAGTGATATCCAATGCAGGTCGCAGTCGCACATTGTCAATATCACTTGTACAGAAACGAAATCTAATCGAGTTGCTGGTTTGAACATGTTCGTCCGGCTTAACGAGGATGTGTACAATATGCGCTACAATCTGGATGTCCTGTACTTAAATAAGAAGAATCAGTGGGAAAGTTTTTTTAAGTTCACTAATCTTGATGTTTGTGAATTCCTGTCTGCAAAATTCACTGTTCCAGTTCTACTGATTGCTCGGAATTTAATGAGGAAGTTTAGTAATTTTCCCGAACATTGTCCCATTAAAAAGGATACATTTTATTACATTCAAAGAATGAAATTCGATCCCGAGCAGTTTCCGTCATATTTTCCAGAAGGACAGTTCTCAGCTACTGGGGTATTGTTCAATGACAAACACGTATTTTTGGACTATACAATAGGAATACAGATAGTATCTAAGGCAAATCGAAAGGTTCATTTGAAAGATTCAAATAAAGTACAACTTATATCGAAAGGTTATTAAGAACTGTACTCCCATGTACATACATTCATACATACAAGTACCTAAATTTACATATTTTACGCTTTTTTTTTTTTTTTTGTGAATAAAGGAAGTCAAAGTTTAAGAAAAAAGAGTTAAGCAATGGCAATGGGCATTAACATTTTATTTACCTCGTTTTCTCTTTACTTACTACTTCAAAGTAATAATTTATAACATAACTAATATCGAAGCCTTTTGCGAGTAGCTTGTTTAAGATATTTGGGAAGGTCAGGACTTTAAGACCTTTAATAGAGTCATTATACGTATGTATTCTATTTCTATTTCTAGGTTACCTACTGATAATGGGGGCCAGAAAAGCTGGCTAGTTTGAAGAAACTGAAAAAGCTTCAAATTACAGGATTTAAACACTTGGTTTGCTATATGAGAAAGGAATCACATATATTGATTGGTCGGAGTGAATTACTCTTTGGTGGATCAATATGATGACCCTCTGCGAATTTTCTTTTAAAAAGTAATACTTGCCCAATAGGTAAAACTGGATAGCCGGGAGTCAGAGAGAGCAACCAAGTCTAAGCAGCTATGTATATACAAGGAAAGAAAAGCATAATCAGCCCCGCGAATTCGCAGGGAAAGTGGTGAAAGTCTGTAGTGTGGTTTAGTAAGAAGGGCTTATTCCTGGAACCGAGTTTTTGAATCGTACATGTGAACTAGGTTTCAGGTATCCTCAGAAGTATTTTTGGTGCAACAGTAGAAAAAATTTCGTGAGTTATAGTTTTATATTTTGAAACAAACAATAAAATCTCTATAACATTGACATGTTTGAAGATAGTGCTACGAGAACTAGTAATGTTAGGTAGTGCTGGCTCAGTTACTGAAAGGTACAATCTTCTCTTGTAAACATACCCAGAGAAAAAAAAGTATTTTAAATATCCTTATTTGGAAGGATTTAGATCTTTAATGTTCTTTCGTTTTTCTAAAATATTTACATATTCACAAAGTTGGTAAGTATCATGTCTTTGACAGTTATGTATTTTTAAGAATTCGTTCTCGAAGAGTGTACATACCATTGTAAAAGGACATAGACATTGGACACTGAAGTGAAACAACAAATGCACTTTCACTTGAACCCTCGTACGTCACCCCTGCTGCAAGTGAATGAAATACTAGGCACACTGCCAATTTACACCCCAGAAAAAGAACTAAACTACAATAAAAACAGAGCGTAGGACAGCAACCTCCACCGGAGACTTCATAAATTCCAATGTGACCTCGGCTTTATGAAAGATTAATGCAACGGGAGATTCCAGAAGTCATAAAGCAAAACCCTCCACCACAACGGCCAGAGAGAAACGAAAAGAAACCCTGAAAGCGAATCCAAGTTTATTGCACGACAGCAGCGGGGCGAAATAATTCAGGACGCATTAGAAGAATGGCACATAAATTGCGGACGGAATCACTCCAAGAAGATCTCCACCAAAGACCAAAATGCTTTATTACAATTCGGTGCTGAATAATGCACTAGGACGAGACAACTTAACCTACTCGTACCTTTATTTGTATGTATGTATTCCTTGATGGGGGGACCTTGATGGAGAGCACGTTCTTTATGGGCCGGATCACTCTCGAAAATTAGAAGTGACATAGCCGAGGCTTATGCATCGCCAATCAACCGACGATTTCGCGATGTTTGTGGAAAAGTTTATGCAAATTTTGCGGTTTGAATGCAAAAAATAAAAATTCTTTGACATTAAGTCAGCCGCCACTCCCTAAGGCGAACAGTAAAGTCCTCCCCTCTTCCAGCAGAAGAATGCGCTTTTGTGCGAGGAAGCTACCCGCACCCTCTTTTTAGATTTATGGCAATCTGCCAATAATAAATTCACATATTACGCGAATTACCCTTTTTTAGAAATATTGATTCAATTGTGGGTCGTCTTGAGTGACATTTTTTATTCATAAGAATTTTCTTTTGGTTTCCTCTTTTTATTTATTTTTGAAAGGAAAATCAAGTATCTGGATGGGCGGGAGGATTACAAATGTGGTTATGGTTTTGCGTTGCGATTTGTGGCGGCTGTGGGCTGTTGGTTTGGGTGTTAATGGCGAAGGGAACGTATAAATCGCATTACTGGGACGTACGGTGGTGCTTTAAATTAAATATTTAAGAGCATTACGGGGCAGTTCGGGTGAATTTATGATCTGCAGTTGAAGTGTTCTCAACGGTCTGGTAGAGCAGTGAATGGAGAGTTTTAAGAAAATGACCTTTGAGAACAGCTATTGGTCATGGAGATGTAAAATCTACTTGTTATCGTCCCACATAAAGGATGCAATGTTCATCAAAAGCAAGATGTTTATCAAAACCATAAAACCAACCAAAAATGTGACTGTCTACACTGAAATTAGCCGTAGTGGTGTTACACTTTTGATTTGTGGATTCACCTCTTGACAAAATGCCAAAATGGGTTAGGATTGTCTGTGGGCCAGTATTTGTATTTGCATTTGCATTCTTGAAGTAAAAAGTAAAAAGTCTTGGACCTCGGAAGGTGAGTTAGGGCATTATGCTAAATCTCATCAACAAAGAAAACTTCCTCGAAAGACAGTGTCAGACAAAGCAGCAATTTAAAAACAAAGGATTTCTCTCCAGCTCTACGACTAAAGAGAACGGAAATAACATTGTTTGACTAAATGAAGATGGAAGAAGGAAGAGAGAGGAGAAGAAACCTGAACAGCACGTGGTAGTAGGGCAACCTTCACTACAAGTATTTTGTACTAGCTGCTTTCTTAAACAGAGAAGGCGAGTCCAATAAACCTCTCAGTTTAGAAATTGCGAACTTCATATCAATCAGAGCAAAATAGATCTGGTACTCTTCAGTAGAAAATGCAATACATGCAGTTGTTCTTTTCGGATCGCTTAAGACATCTTTTCAAGCCTGGCTATACATATATTGTGATAGATACCCCCGTGCTTACGTAAAGTGCTTTGTATAGTGGAAATCCACCGTACTCGTGCTCAAGATATTTCGATATGTTTTACAACTTAATGTACGAATAAACGACAGGCATATGACATACAAATATACACAGCACAATCATACGGAATCACTTACTGATATGACTGATGTATCTGATGATATCCTTGGTACCCTTGTCTTAGATACACCGTATAATGACTTATTCGTTTTCGATACAATATATCTGGAAAGGGATATATCACAATACATAAGTATATCTCGAGCCTGCATTATGCATACGTAGTTGGTTCCGACATCAGTGAGACAAGCTTGACCAGCTTATTCAACTACTGAGTGAAATGAACTAAAATAAAATGACATCAGGAACTATGTGACCTAAGCGAGCTCACTTGCTAGAGTTGTTTTTTTTAACTATGTAGGTAGCTTGTGAACTACACAAGAAGGACTGACGTACTGGGCAATAAAAAAATCAGAACTTTTACAAAGGGTTACCAGTTAGACTCGTAAAATGTGATATGAGTATGACTGCCTTCACACATTTTCTTTGCAAATGCCAATGCATAGGCCGGAGTAGACTTTGGTTAAGACGATTTAAGGTAAAGTGTGTTACATCATTTATCTAAGAAATTTCTCTTGAAAAACTACCCTTGTAACTAACGAGAACTTAATATAAAGCACTGGAGACTATATATGTTAAGGTCAGCCAGTTTACCTAGATTATCAAAGAAGTCTGTACCTAAATGCAATCTTCTTTGACTGAAGAGAGCCTGGAGGTAAAAAATGGTTTCTCTCTTTTCTTTGTCCATGCAGCCTCTACACAAGGTATGTGCGAGGATGCCCTGCCCAACTGCTCAAACTGTGGAGAGGCCAGAGAGGATGCAGAGCATGTGCTCTTTCAGTGTCCACATTTTCGCTTAGAACGCAGAGGTCTTGAGGAAATAATTGGAGAATTACCAACTCCGGAGAACATTGTAAACCATATGTTGACATCGAACGCAGTGGTGATCATAATGGAACTTCGGCGGCTGGAAAGGCTCAGGGAGAGCAACCAAACCCAAACGGAAGCCCCCTCAGAACAAGAAACGTCAAACAGGTTAAGAAGAGCATAAAGTGCTAACCAGCCCCGCGAAGTAATACTTAACGGTAGTTCCGCGGGGAGAGTGGTTGAAGTGTGTAGGGTGTGGGTTAGTACGTAGGCGTATCCCTGGCATCGAGTATTCAGGTTTCGAATCGTGCATGCCAGTAGTCCGGGTTACTGGTATCTTTAGAAGATTACACATCCGTTGGCGCAACCAAAAAAAAAAAAAAAGGATGCCCTGCCCAGTGACATGCCTACCGATAATGCAATGTCCTGTAATGACACCTATTACCATTGTTATGAGCGTCCTTTTCTGTTTTATCAGACATTTGATTCAATTTGGGCAGGATCTTTATGGAAATGAGATACGTAGTGCCATTTATCCATCGAAGATTGGTTGAGTCTACGGCGTTGAGCTTAAGTAGCAGATTAACTGTAGCGGAGGGCATACCAACCAACACCTACCATATTCAATGAGATTGATCTCGTGAGGAGGCGGGTACGCTGAATGATTTGGAAGATGAAAGCAAATATTTAGTTTTAGAACGTTGAAGAAGACACCTCCTCCTACTCCTGACTCTGCTTCTGATCCATCTGTATAAAATAATACGGACCCCGTGTTTTATAGTCACTAGTCCTCTATAGATTCTAGTGTCTACCTACCTACTATGGCATTATCTTTCATCAAGCGATGTCGAAAGAAAGTTTTTATTTGTACATATGTAGGTATGTGAAAATTGCTGGAAATTGTCAGCCCAAATCAAAACTACGTCTTTGATGGCAATATCTCGTTGAAACTGCTTCGATTTATGCGTATATCTTTTGCCATTCTTTGACATATTTATTCAGCTGTACTTGTTTTCATCTCTTCATGTAATTTAAAATTTCGTAGGAAATCGTAGGAAAATGGAGATTCAAGCTTTTAAAGAAAGCAAACCTAGATTAAAGAAAAATAAGATAATCTTTTCTATTGAATGAAATGATTCCATTACAGTTTCTTCGCTTCTTCGTCCATAGCAAAATTATTCTATGGATGTTTACGGTTATAGTAAGACCTATTCAGACTTACGGTTGCCTTGTATGGTGGCCGTCCGCCAGCAAGTCCACCAACTTAGCGGCCCTCACGAGGATCCAGAGATTCGCCTGTATTGCCAGCCAGGCGGCAATAAAAACGGTTACTGCTATTGAAATAAAATCCAAGCTTGTGAAGTGCTGTCATGAAGAACTCAAGGTTGCCCTCTGCTGGGTCCCTGGACACGAAGGTATTCCAGGTAATGAGAAGGCAGACGAAGCGGTAAGAAGAGGCTCTGAATCTACATCGCAACAGGTAGACACCTCGGTGTTCATCCCGCCTAGCACATTGAAGCAATAGGCATGGATTAGGGCCAATAGTGAGGCCATTAGGAGATGGACCTCTCTGGACACCTGTGTGATCACTAGAAACCTATGGCCTTGCTTTGACAAGAATAGGACCGACCGAATCATGCAAAAGGACAGGAAATCCCTTTCGGTCCTTATAGGAATTATCACGGGGGAAAACTCTCTTCGCTACCACATGAGAAAGCTAAGACTTACGGATGAATATTTATGTCGGGGACGTGGAGACGAGAAAGCCAATGAGGATACAACCCACTTTCTCTGTCACTGCCCTGGGCTTACCCACCTTAGATTTAATTTTCTAGGGCGAAACTTTTTCTGTGATCTTGAAGAATCATCAGATAGACCAATTAGTGAAATTTTTAAATTCATCAAATTCATAGGATGGTTTGGTGATTCACAAGATACAAATCAGTACTAAGGTTTACCAATGGGCAAGGGACTTATGGGTATCACATTGGGTTTGTACTGACCTGAGTGTGGGGATGTGATAATTTAATCTAGTCGCCTACCCACATACCTAACCTAACCTAACCTAACCTAAGTTTATAGTGTGCAATACTCACTCAATTAACATAGACACTAAAGGGACATAGTACAGCTTAAGTCTAAGTGTGGAATATTACTTACCGCCTACAGGTGCGTGATGCAAAGCGTACCAGCTATCTGATATTTTCGATGTAAAAGAAGTGAATTCAACGACTCAAAATAAAATTGAATAGTCTCTAGCTTATTTCTTTAACGCACTATACCATTGATATACTCAAATATTTTCCAATAAAATATAAATTACGGTTACCTTCTTGTTCCATATTTTCAAACACATATACCATCCCTTAGAAAGAAAAAGTTGTGTACTTTTCAAGCAATATTAGTATCCATTTCTAGAATCGCATGTGCAAGCAATCACCATTTTATTTAAATTATTGGCACTTTAAAATTGGAACAAACCAAGACAAGCCTCCTGCATTTGTCACATGATGTTAACAACGATAAGTATCCGTGAAATTAGTCCCTATATGTGATATTATTGTTGTGTAAATTTGAACAATGCTAGCAGTGTTCGCTAGGTAAACTCCCCCGGCGACATTTGTTTTGAATGTGAACAATTTTTTATGGTTCCACCGTGATGGCATTAAAATTTGTAACGCATTCATGGATGGAATCGAGCGCAACATTCGTTACTAGAGTTTCAGATCGATACGGAGTTATGTAAATGTAAGGAATTTTTAATTTCGCGATGAAATTGAAGCCAGTCTGTATGTATGTACATATATTTATTCGGAACTACTTAAAAAATAAAAAATTACACGGAATGCCTTTAAATACAACTTTTCCATTTTTACCACAAACTAGCAGTCGACAAACATCATTAATGCGAGTGCCATGGCGTAAGCAATCCCATAAATGTGCTCGTTACCTATAATTATTTCGCCTTTATTATCGTCCTGCTGATTCTCGTAAGTCTGATGGCTCTACTTCTGCAAAGGGGGGGTAAGAACGTGGAAGGGTGTCTTAAGAAAAGTTTCTCCATTAAACATGAAACGAGCATTAGCTTTATTCTTTTATTGTCCTCTAAGGATATCTTCATTACCAGTTCATGAGTGGACGTTTTCTCTTTTTTATGCGCGGTAAACACACATTCGCTAGTCCTGCAACACATAAGGAGGTGATTTGATTGCTAATGTGATGGCATTTCATTTCCCGTATCCTGCAGAAGGATGTGTGTCTAATACAGTGCAGCATTTTTCCGTTGCGTTGGTCGCATAGATGAAGAAATTCTTCGAGTATTTTCTTGACTCCTCAATGTGATACACAAATAGAACCAATATTGAGTGTGTTGTCTTATCGATTGTTTTGGATTATCCTTATGGTGAATTCTATCGTTTAGGGACACTTACCGCCCACATTACAGTTTCCCGTGTTTTCAATTTCAAATGCGAATACCGAGTAGCATAAAATAACCATCTACGAGAAGGTGTTTGCTTTGGTGCAATCCACAGTGGTTTGGGTGGGTTGTTGGAGGATTTCTGTTTATCGAACTATGGTAATGTTATTACATTCTTGGATGTATCTTGGTGCAGATGGTACTCTTGGTGATTATCCTGTAGTTTCTTTGTAGATAAATCCTTGTTGTAGATTTCTCTTACTATGAGCTTACCCGATGACTGGAATACCAGATCTATGTGTATGGTCTAGCAAAATCATTTATGAAGGGTTATTACTTACAAGCTATCTGAAGACTTAATGCGATTGGCTACGATCTCAGACCACAAAGAAAAACGAAATTATAAGACCGACACTTCCAAAATATTATTGCTCACTAATTAGGTAGTATTACAAAAACTAGCTTTAATTGTCCTTTAACTTAACGTGCATGTGCAGATCTATTCTTATTGATTACAATTCTTATCAGGTTTGAAATAGTTCTCAAGATAGTTTGACCAACATTTGTGACCCTCCAAAGATATGTATGACTTCGATGCAATCGGTTAATTGTTTTCATGATTTTTATAAACTGCGTTGGGTTTCTAACTTTACTAATAAAAATAAAGTGCACGACTGGGTCGTACGTACTTGCACCGTAATGCTATAAGTGTATAATTTTATCAGGATGAAAGTCCAAGTCTTGCTCTTCTCAGTAAAGTAGGCGTGGCATTCCGCGTTTCGATGGAATAAGAGTCATAACATTGTAGGAGTTTACTCAATGTCTTGTTTTTAAAAAAACACCTTTAAAAAGTGGGCGTGGCCAGATAAGGTGTTTAAGTGAATTATAGAAAATTTTAACGTCTATTACTTTGCTTAAATAATTTTTTCTCAATTTCTAGTAAAAATTTTGAAAAAAAAAAATTTATAAAAGTGGGCGTGGCAATTCCAAAATTTGGTACGCCATTTTTTTCCCTTTGTCTTGTAACCTAGAAATATTAATTTTTAGCCCAATCGCCGAACAAATACCCGAGAAACAGCTGATTTTCAACATTACTGTTATTCGAATTTTTCGTGAAAAACGTGGTATGCCACCTCATAGCATATGCCCAAACTAACCCACACATCAAATTTTATCGAAATCGTTAGAGCCGTTTTCGAGAAAATCCATTTTAACTGAAATCGGCCTTAAGTAAACTACCCTTAATTTTGAGGTTAGAATGAAAATTCAAATTTCACCTCTAGGGAATATCCCACGGACCCTATGTATGAAGTTTGAAGCAAATCCGTCCAGCCGCTTAGGCTGCAGTCGAATATACAGACAGACAGACAGACAGACTAACAGGCAGACAGACAGACGGAATTGCCGGACCTAGTTTTTTGGACTTCTCCATCATAGTAATGTCAAGTTTGATTAAAATCTCGCCTTGCCCTATAGGTAGGTGCAAGTAAAAACCACCTTCGCAATGTCCAGAACAAGAAATCCCTTCGCTGTCAAGAGTATGAAATTATATTCTTGGACAAGAGACTGTGTAAACCGCTCTGCAGAGATATGAGTGCTGGCATTGGTCCCCTAAAGACTCGTTATGTATGTCTTGTCAAGACCTTGCTTCATGGACCCAGGGTCGAGAGAACTCCGAATATACCGAAGTAGTTTGAATGACGTCACCATAGTTTATTACATCGAATAAATTGTTCTGATGCATGCTCTTTTTCAGATTTCACTCTGAGGCACATGCTAGAGGTCATCCAAATCTACTTGATCAGGTTCAGGCGTTAGAGTTTTAGAGATCATAATTCTGTATCTCTTTATCCAAAAAGTGCAAATAGGAAAACGAAAAAATTAATTTTAATTATGTAAAGGAGTTCTTGATCTCTAACTTTCCTAGGCTAGCGATGCTTTGCGCTGTTTTCCACTTTACGCACAAACCGTAAATTAAAACGATTTTTATCAGACATCCTTTTTATGTTGCACCGAGGACAAATTAAAACCAAGAATATACTTACTTTGAGTTGCATACGCATAGCAGTGCTGTCGAAATTGGTACTATATAGTAGCATTTGGTTTCTTTATTCTACTCATTTCTACTTTCTCATTATTCTCATTTTGCAAATGTTTATTCTCCTAAGTTTTCTAAAGAAAGAAAGTTATCCTTTTCAGAAATTACTACCCAAAATCTTTAAAATGGCCACCGCTGGATTTTGGAAAACAACAGCATGGATATTTACTAGAAGTATTTTTCTCTAATAGAATAGTATTTTCAACTAGCAGTTTTTATGAATGACAGTATCATTAATTAAATATTCCTATCATTAATGTTGATATCGCCGTTTTTACTATTTTGACTTTTTTCACATTGGAGGTTGCAATATCTAACAACTGGCTGTTAAACAAGTTTAGAAGTTGAGTTGAAATACATATATAATTGGTAATTGCATAGATATCTTTATCTCTATATTTGTCTAGTTAATGTTTTCGTTTTGCTATGAACTATTCAATTACGTCAACCACACATCGTTAAAAAGGAATGGCGACTCTTTGGCGAAGTTCAAGATTCCAGAGAATTTTATGGAATAGAAAACTCATATGCCCTCACCACTTACAAGTCAATTAATTCAATTAAATGAAATGAGTCCCGCCATTATCTTGATATAATCCACTGTTCGCACAAGGATACTCTTCAATTTTGTAAACCAATGGAAAAATATTCATTTAAATCTGACGACTGACGCCCGCACATGTTCGATGCCTTTCTGCGAATTTCAATTCCGTTTCTAATCCATGATTTTCATATAAATTCCTTCATTAACCAAGACAGGGACTGACCACTTGTTTACTTTGGCCGCCAGCAAGGGTCAATTGGTCCGCCGTTTAGGCATTTACTTTCCTCCTCCTCGGGCTGGGTCGCCGGGTCCATTCAATGCTGGTAAATTGGTCAAATACTCAACAGGGGATTGGTAATTATGTTTCCCCCTTTTGCCTTTGGTTGTCATCAGTGTGTATGCGAGTGTGTACGTCAAATCAGGCGAATTAAATACCAAATATTGTTTGGTGGCTGCTTCCTGTCCATACAAAGGATTGTGTGTGTTGTCCAAATATCCTCAAACGACGTTTTCAGTGGCAAATCAAGTGCGTTGTGCATGATACAAATGTTAAATTGGTGCGTGTATGTTTAAGGATTCCGTATCCTTCGAAGCGGCTACAGCTGATGCATTATTCATAACACATGCGGGAGATTCGTCTTTGTGTCCTTTCTACATCTTGTGTTCACTATCTCACTTTCTCCTTGCTTTCTACTGTGACAAGTTAATAAGAAACTGATTGACTGAATGGAGATAACGAATTTCCGGCCTTCTTGCCCATGCTCGGGTGTGGGGAACTCACTCAAAGATCCTAATCACCACCAGAAAAATGCATCCGAGAGAAAGTGTTTCATTCAGAATGTGCGTCCGTACGCACATTGTGTAATTGAACTTTATAGTTGAATAATTTAGTAATTTGATCAATTATTCCACCTCCTTTCTGTTGCAGAAGCGGGCTGGGTTTCGATAGAATCTCAATTTCTTTTCTGTTTCATGAGAAAAACGTGGAATGGCCTCGATGATGGCGGGCGGGTAGAAAGTGCGTGTGCCAATTGTGACGTATTGTTCCAACTGCAATTGACTTGAAGTCTCGTCGTGTGATTTCAATTGGAAAATGATATAGTCCTGGAGTTCGAAAATTATATGTCAAGTCTTTTCTATAAAAATTGAAAAAAGAAATGGAATAAAATGAGGAAAATTGTAACCCGAGGGCTAACTCTTTCATGGGGTTGTATTCTCTGTACTCGAATGTTTTCGAGGAATAAGTTCAATTCGTGTATGTATGTATGTATGTAAGACAGACAACACCTAAACGTTTTTTTACGCTTTTCGCGAACCTAAGACCAATATCCGAGAAACAATATTAACATAGGTACAATGGACATATTTTCCACATGCTTCCACCAAAAGTGCAGCTCAACCAGACCTCATGACTTCTGCGTCTTTCAAACGGAGATCATATCTAAGCTATAACCGGAAATAAGATAGGTGGATTTGCAAGAAAAGGGTCTACAATAGACGAAAATCAAACATTCTAATGATTGTGTGTCTCCTACATTCTAATCGTAGGGAGCGGGTTGAACGTGAGATTCTAATGGCAGACAACAATAAGCGGACCTCGCTTACCACGTTAGATATGTCAAAGAAACGAAAAAAAATTACAGAAATTCACTGTCAATGTTGGCAGGTGCACTTACCTTCTGAGAAGCCACTGAGAGAAACTTACGCTTAACGATGAGAATAAATGAATGCAGAGATTGCGGTGATGAAGAGCCTTTGTTAGTTAAAACAAAGAACACTAAAACAACATTAGCTCTAGGACTGACAAGAAGGATGTGTTTCTGTTTCAGTATATAATCATTTCAGGTTTCTGGAGACTTCTCTATAGTTAGAGGCTCTTATTATGAACAACCAGTGAAGGATCAAACCCTATTGGCCAAAAAACCAGGTCCAGGAGGATAAAAAATGTACCTCGTCAATATGAGGCCTGTCCTCTATAAAAGTTTAGACAGTAATCGGTTACAAGGGTATGAGAAGAATGTTCATCATTCTGTAACGCTATTTTGGCAAATCATTTAGGTGTTCCTTGCCAATAGCCTTGATCTTAATAACGTTTTCCAGTAAGTTTGATGTTAGAACTTATCTTAAAAGAAGATGTTGAATTCTGAACCTAAACCTGTCTTTACTGAACGTCAAACTGACTGAAGAAGCGCCTATTCGCATCAATTCGGATATTTCCCTTTTTATTTTAAAATAAAAGTAAATAAAGTGCACGACTGGGCCGTACAAACTTGCACCTACATATGTCTCAAATTCTTGTGTGAATTTGAGGTAAAAATAAATAAACGAATATATATGTACATAAGTAGGTAAGCATATGTAAGTTGACTATTAGTAAACCATCGTTCTAAACAGATTGGCCAAAAACGTCATATATCATCTGTAGAATTTGATAAAGCTCTTGAAAATTAAGCATCGTCGTTAAATTTTCTTCAATTTCACTCAAATTCATTGCCTTTGAACTCCGGTGAATATGCCAAAGTAAGTCCCTAAAAATGTAACAATATTTTCTTTCTCTCTCTGTCTTTTAACCAATGAAAATGAATTTCAGACAAATCCAGTAGCACGTGCGCACCTTTCAAAACCTGTATCGTAAGGAAAAAACGTTTCCATGACAACAGCTGTGTTCTAGGAAAATTTTTTCCAATGGTATATAATTTTGAAAATCGGTTCAGTGGGAAGAAGTAGGGATAAAATTCATGTTTGGCTAATAATGATATGAAAATCGTGTTTTTGTTAAGTTGGAAAGTTTTTGGAAAGTGGAATTTTAGGCAGTTTTAACCAAAAACGTGGTATGCCATCTTATGGGGTTTAAAAAGGCGTATTCTAATATAAAATTTAATAAAAATCGTTGGAGCCGTTTTCGAATAAATTGGCTCTAACTGCTCTATTTCGCGAAAAATACCGGTATACTAACTTTTGGCCAAAAATGTGATACAGTTCCTGATAGGATTTGAGACGTTTAATCTTATGTGAAAATTTTAATAAAATCGTTGTAGGCGTTTTCAAGCAAATCGGCTTTTAGTCAGCTTGGTTCTAAGTACCGTTGTATCATACTTAGACCAAAACGTGGCACGCCATCATGTTGCATTACTTCGTGCTAGTCCGAATATTAAATTTGAACTAAATCATTGGAGCCGTTTTCCTAGAAATCGACTTTTTGTCAAATTGGCTATAAGTAAAGTACCATTGTTGCCAATTTTGGTAAGCAGCACGATACGTCATCTGATTGCAATTGACTAGACTAATTGAAATGTGAAGTTTAATCAAAATCGTTAGAGCCGTTTTCGAGAAAATCCTTTTTAACTGAAATCGGCCTTAAGTAAACTACCCTTTATTTTGAGGTTAGAATGAAAATTCCGATTTCGCCTCTAGGGATTATCACACAGACCCTATATATGAAGTTTGACCTAGATCCATCCACACGTTTAGGCTGTAGCCTCGTGCACAGACAGACAGAGACAGACAGACAGACAGACAGACAGACAGACGGCATTGGCGGACCAACTTTTTTGGACTTCTCCATTATAGTAATGTCAAGTTTGATTAAAATCTCGAGTTCCAAATTTTGCACGAATACAATACTTGCCCTATAGGTATAGGTGCAAGTAAAAAATGTGCATACGTATATGTATGTATACTGTGCAAAGTACGTTAGAACTAATTTCGTTTATAAAAAAGTTAACATAAAAGAATATTTAAACCCTAAACTCTTATACCTGTAGTAAGGCGGTTTAAACACTCCTTGATCTTCTATTGCTCCTGCAATTCTTTCATCACGCTTGCTATACTTTCCACGGCTTCATTCCATTCTTCGTGACTCATTCACTTAAAGGGTTCATAAATGGTCATGAGCTTTAAATTTGAGTATGTACGGGTACAAACGAAAACATCAATGTATTATTAGAGTCCTGGATTAACATATGGTTATTTGGATCAATGGTTACTCCATTCGGAGTAATTCGATGCCCAGACAACACCAAAGTGTATCACTCTACAACCTCTAAACAAATAAATAGTTAAATTTATTAGGTTGCCAACCAATCCTTAGTTTAGCAGTAATGATGGTGATGTTATTATCTAATCGCACTATTTTGCAGTTTCTGATTAGTTCCTGTATGCCGTTCTACATGATATTTCATGTGCAGCGGGCTAAGAGCCCAACCTTATCGGACTCAGCGGGTTTTATTGATAGCCGGGGCTCTCAGCTTGCAAGGTCGATGTCGAGAGTACCCTTTTATGGCCATTCTCCTCCTGGTATTGTCGCAAAGTATAACTTCGTGGGGCTAATTACATGTTTGGATTAGGTCCAGGTCCACTACGTGCTAGTACCAGCCTTTAAAGTCTATAATGAATGCATATTGTCATGTCCCTCCTTCCTCATTTCAAACTTAGAAACATGAAAATAAATTGTACAGTTCGGTGTTCAAGTACCTTCGTCATTGTGAAAATGCATCCTTTTATAAAAAAAAAGGAACAAAATCATAATGGGTCGAGTGTCCTCACAATCATTCCTAAATAAATGCGTTCACAAGTAAACCTCATTAAAAATAAAAAATCGAAAAAACAAAATTGGGGTTATAAATAATTTCATTTCAGCGCTCCTTCCCGTCAGTTATCCTATTTCCACCCCTGTTGTACCCGGTCGACAAATGAACAGTACGAGGAACAAAAGAAAGAGAATTTCGCATAATTTGAGGCCCTTTGTCGTTGGCGGTGGCGACAAATTCGATTTTCCACCAGAAGTTCTTAAAATCGAATTTGCATAATTTTGTTGTTGCTCATCTGGAGAGGTTAAGTAAGCCAACAACAGCCGGCAGCGAATAGCAGGAGCTTGCAGCACTTGGGCGGAACTGTTTTCGATTATGCAAATTTAAATACCCGACTTGATGCTGCCGGCAGGAGCTCTCCGGCGGAATGCGTGGAATGGTTGTCAATCGAACGCCGCTGCCGTTGCCGTTGCCGCTGCCGCCGTCACTGACTTGCTGATCAGATGCTGAGGTTAATAATGATGACATTGTCGTTGCATGTCTACGCCTTGTCAATTGCATGTTGTAGGCATTTAGTTAAGTGCGTGCGTCTTATTGCAGATATGTTGATGTTAAAACTGAAATAAAATCTTTCCAACGCTCTTAATTATAGTCATTACAAATGTTTGTGTGGTGCGGGTAAGTAGTGGCTCATAAGAACATCGTTTAGAGTTCAGAGAAATTCATATTTGCTTAAGTTGTCAAGGTACATATAATCAAATGGTGTTAATTACCTGTCTGTATTTTATTTTTCATGGAAGTAGAGATATTTATCTATGTAGGTAGGTACATATGTACTGATTTCCTGATTCGAGGACAATTAAGCATCTAAACGTTTGCTTCAAGGGACAATGGACATTAGCGGAGGTATGGCTTCGTGGCGATATGGTCTTTGAGAAGATTATTTGAAGCTAACAGTCTTTTGATGCCAGTAACCCCAGACTCTGAAGGAAAAATTCAATCTAAAATATTGTCAAAGATGGAAAGAACTCTACCTAATATTTGCTTTACAAAATTTTCTTGCCGATGTATGAGAATAGCAGAATTCTAGTATGTACATAGTTACTAGGAGCAGGTTTCACTTACAAAGTAAAATACCATAGACTTCTTTTACCACTCATAAGCCGAGCAAGTGAGAATAATTGGAAGAAGGGTATTAAGATAACCTTAAAATGTGTTTAAATTTGTACTTGTATTATTTTAATGGAAGAATTACGACAACTTCTGAAGTCGAAAGGGCGAAGAACTACAGGTTCTTACAGGTTCTTTCCATAAAAACCCCATGATCATTATAGAAGAGGTAGTCGGTTTGTGCATGTAGTGTTCGCCCCCCATGTCATTATACCCTTCAACGAGTAAATAGTTTGCAACGGATGTTCCCATGAAAACTGATTCCTCTTAATGAGAATGTCAATGAGGGTGTATCGATATTGTACAATGGTAGCAAACCAAATAGTTCTATAATATCCAAAGTGATGCACTGCAAGTATGAAAAATGGTACCGAATTGACAAAACTGGATATTCTACCTTTGACTCGGTGTGGTAAAACTGGAAAGCAAGGTTTTTAACTAAAGAAAACTTCTGCTTCTGAAGTAGGAACTTCCATTGTTACCCCAGACAGTTTTATAATTACTCGCATCGTATCCTTCACCGTATTTCACTAAATCCTTTGGTAACACTGCTGTCTTTATAAAAGATTCTAAAGATGATTAGAAACACTTTTTTTTTTTTTACTTTCGAGACAATTGTGAGAGTTGTTCCTATAGCGAATGAGTGATAATTCCAATCTCATACCCTCGATTAATGAACGATAAACACTTAATCGTCCTACTTTGAGGTTCACCCAGAGTTCTGATCGATCTAAACGTCATAAAATAGTCGCAATAAGATCAAGTTTAAGTTATTATTAATTTGTTTGTGCTACTTAAATGAGCTTCGGTTTATCTGGATTGATAGAAGTTTGAAAATTAAAAAACGAAAATTACAAATTTACGCAAAAGTCCAAATTCCTAGAAAAACTTCACAACTTCCTGACGAAGATGTCATGTTGGTTCTGTGAGAAACTTACTACTTATTACTACAAAGTTATAAAATGAAACAAATGGAAATCCTTATCAAGCAAACGGAAACAACGAAATTGAAAATATTCACTATAGAGGAATGTTTTATTTGCTAAGTATCCGTTGTGCATAAGACCTTATACACGTGCCGAGCGATAATATTGTATTAGTAAGTTGTATTCCCGATAATGATGTACAAAAGAAGGAAAATGTCAATTGGCTTTAAATTACGTGCGACCTTTTCATGTCATTTCTAAGGCAAGCCCAAAGAAAACTTGCATTACATAGGTGTTCCAAAAGCATTGGTACCGATTACGCCTTGCCTTGTAATTCAGACTATATTGTCCCCTATTTGGACTTTAACTTCAAGTAGAAAACCAGCAGAGGAAGAAGAAGTGCTTAGGAATCGGAAGAAATTTAAAACGAATCTGCGACATTTGCGTAGACAGATCTAAGACAGTGTCTGGAACAGGTGTGAGAATTTACCTTAGTGCATCAGAAATTTGTGTCACCAGACGACTGCCGGATATCAAGCAGAAGTCACAGCAGTCTGTGACTTATCTCAGCACTGGGTTCCAGGTCACTGAATTATACCAGGCCACAGGGATATTCCAGTCAATTGCAAAGCGGCTGCGCTACCTACCATAAGTATTCAAACCAAATCAAATTAAGTACTTTACGAAGATCAGATGTGCGAACTTGGGGTAGCCAAACCATTGGTGGAATCTAAACTAAGCATTAGTCAAAACAAGTAAATAATAAACAATTGATAAAATACATTATCAAAATATTTAAATAGTAATATTTTTTGACTTCAGGTCCTCCCTTTTAATAAAAGTTGCAAATATTTCAGAAATAAATCCACGCATCGCTGTATGCTCTCAGGCTCCGCTGAACATTTCCTCTTAATGAAATTCTCCACGTTCACAGATTTACATAACAAAGGTGAGGCTGGTCAGGGATGGTGCGGAATTCATCGAACACCAAACCGTACCGTGAAGAAGGTGGAAACACAAAAACGAAGGAAACGGGGATTCTTAATGCGAGTTACAATTTAAAATCCAATTAAAACTAAAAACGGAATCAAATTAAGTGGAAGTGGGATTGGAAGCGGAGTCCTTTCTGGTTGGAGTGTGTAACTGATACTTACTCTCCAGACATGATCCACATTGACTTCGTTGCTACAGCAGCAGCAGTGGTGGCGGTGCTACCGCTGTTGGTGTTTGCCGCAATATTGTTTACAAGGTTACAAGTTTTTGACATTAAAAATGCTAATTAGACTCCCGTTTCGAAAATTCCCCTTCGAGAAGACGGCCACTGTGAGTTTGAATCCACGGAATCCACCAGCAATGGAGGTAATTTGCATAAGAAATGGAGGATAACATTAACCGCCAATTAGGTGAATTGTAACACTCTGGTGCGGCGTAGCGTTCTACAAAAAAAAGCAACACGCAAGGGAGGGAGGAACTGACACCTACTTAGTGAATATCTCTGCGAATCTGAGGAAATCATGTTCATCGCTGGAACTGTTCAGTTTGCCAAAGAGGAATTGGTTGTTCCATTAAGTCCGTATGTCATATATCTACATGGTTGGGGTTATGTTGCAGCTGGAACAGATGGAAGGCGGTAGGTTTTGAGTAGGAGCCGAAGGTTATGCTGTTTAGATAAAAGGTGGGATAAATGCAGTTGGGTGTGAGCTCTATAGTGAGTAAGTTTGACAAGTTAACTATGTGGTTGCTTTTTTTATTTAACCGTTTTGGGAACGCAATCATGAATCATACTTTATTCACAAAGCTGTGACGAAAACTGATTAATTCAAAAGTAGTTAATTCTGAATGTTGGCTCTTATTTTTAAGACGAATTATATGACATAGAGGGAGCTGTGTTAAGTTCCGTCTGGTGTTAAAAAACCTGGATTATTCGGTAATGGAGAATGGTGCAAATACAGGAAAGCTCTAGTGGAAACAAAAATGTAGAAAATATATAGAAAACTTACCATTTTCTAGATTTTATCTCCGATAGTAAAGCATTGTTCGTTCCTTTCATCGAAATCATATCTGGCGGTCATTTACCGAATTCAAATCATTGTTTCCGACAACAAGATTTACTGTTCCCGTCCTTCTGAAGATCCAGGCTATTAATAGTGTTCATACGTAACTTGCATTCTAAACCCAATCACCGTATTTCTTTCTCTTCTTTTCAAATTTAAATTCAAATCAAATTCAATGACATCGTATCAGAATCTTTGTAAGAGGTACCTTTAATATATCGGAATAGCTTTGGTGGTGTACAGGACCAAGTGCCTGGTCATAAAAGAAACATAACCTTAGACAATAATACTGAAAAACGTCTGCATTGAATTGTCCAAAGTAGCAGAGTATCTCGGAACGAGGTCTGGTTTACAAACGTGTAGATGTTGGATACAATTTAATATGTTCGAGTGCGTTTTTCAGAGGAGTAGCAACGTCTTTGCCAGTGGATTAGTCTTGTACATATACCCACTCTGTCTTCTGTCTGCATTTTTGTGATCCTTTGAGGAAGTCAGTGCCTTTCTTTTAGAGACGAAGATGACTTACTTTCTCATTAGTTTCATCTAGAGTTGTTGTGTAATAGACCGCAGGCCAAAGATCTTTCTTTGACTTAACCCCGAGTCTGAGTCAGGTTATTGATTTTTTTTACATGGAACGGTTTTACAAATCTAGGTCTAAACTATCGGCCATGAATATACATACGTACATATACACATGGTAATGAGTTCATTTCCAGAAACTGGGAATATTTTGTTTGGCCTAAGCGAAGCAGGATGAACTACCTATCTACGAAAATGGCAGAAGCGCTGGAATGCATCAATAGACGTATCGACTTATCTCGACAATCAAGAGCGTAAACACGGAGAACTAAACTCCACATGACTCAAATGCTAAGTGAGGATGAATGCTTTTGTGCGTACTTACATAAGTTTAAACTCGACGACACACTCAATTGTCCGAGGGAAGACAAGAAAACGCTAAGCATGTGGATTTCCAATGTCCACGATTCCAGCTTCAGAGAGAAAACCTACATAGGGAACTGAAAGGATACCAAACCCTGAAAACATACTAGGCCACATACTATAGTCGCAAGGAAAGTGGGATGCAATAGACCCTTACGGAAAGTATATCACGAATGAACTTAGATGACTGGAACCGAAAAGAAGTAGAGATAAAGAAAGAAGACGAATGGTCCAAGAGACCGGCCACGTAGACATTTGAAGAAAGCAAGAATTGCTAAATTTCGCCCCGCGAGGGAACACCTGGAGTTAATACCGAGGGGTATAGACAAAAGATATTAAAGGTAAGTGGTTTTAGTCAGTACAAATCTGGCATACTGACCAACTGAGTATTTCGTCAGTATCTTTTAAAAGATTTCCCGAATTGTAGAGAATACGAATATCTAAATATTTTGTCTTAATAAAATTTTTCGATTTTATACAAAATAGTGAAGTTATGAAAAAGTGGACATGGCAGTCGGTGGATTTCAAAAATACACTTCACTGGTTCTAGGTCAAAATTTAAGACCCAACAACTGGTGACATACGGACAGACGGACAAGAGTCAATCGTTTTCTCTATTGATGCTGATCACGAATATACATATATGAATACTTTGTAGGGTCTATTTTATTTCACAGGGTATAAAAGGTTATTGCAGGTTTTGCTACTTTGATGCTATGCTGGGCCTAAGATTCAATTTCCAAAAATATGCTGAGAATCCAAACTCGCTAACCGTGGCTTCGTACAGAACCCGGTATTACATTTCCTGAACTGAAAATTGGTCTGGAAATATTATGCTAAGAGCTAAAATTGTTTACGAAAAAGTATGCAAATTATAGTCCTTAGATTCGTTAGCAGAAGAACGTCGTTATCTCTTCTATTTTAAGTCTAGAGCCTAGTGGTTATAAACAATATTGGCATAATAGAGTTTATCAAGTTGCAGTCGAGCCAGACTCGTGTAGGGATAAAGTGGTAATTTTAGGGTGGAGAAAGTTAACGTCAAATCTGAGCTTAGCTGATTCGAGTAAGAGCAAACTCAAGAATCAAAGAACTCAAAAAATCTGGATGTTGATCTGGGTGGTAATAGCAACAAGCACAAGGGCAACAAAACAAATTTGACCAAAGTTGGATTTGAAACGGTCTAAGAATATGATTTCTCTCAATAGATTGTATATCGGCACTACAATAGGTGTCATCACGAAACACTGTGTAATAAGTTAGTATACCAGAAGGTATTGTTGTAGGAGTTGGATGGATGAATTAGAGGAAGAAACCATTCCTCACCTTTTTAGTTTCTGCCCAGCTCTTAGCTCGCAAAAGAAAGCCTTCTATTATAATGATTTAGATGATGATAAACATTGAGCCTCGTATGCTTCATCAGAGGTTAGAAGCGATTTAACGAGTAGGTAGAGAGAAACTTCTCCCATGATCCATATGATCTGTTGCTGGTCTAAGTGTGTCGGCATTCTAAGCTGACAGTCATTTCAACTAAGCCAAACAATACTATGGTAAACCCTTTCTTATCACCCGAATGAAATTTCAGAGATGAGAGTTAAAAGAATGATTAATTTCTTGAATCCTATGGTGTGGATCTATAGACATTGATTTCTTATTGGAGGATACATAGTGACCGACATTCCAGAAGAAACGCTGCTTTCTTACTATTTTAACTACCAATAGTTTAAATATACATTTTTTGATTGCACTCAATTTAAACG
This sequence comes from Xylota segnis, assembly GCA_963583995.1. NCBI lineage: Eukaryota > Metazoa > Arthropoda > Insecta > Diptera > Syrphidae > Xylota > Xylota segnis. Next base: position 27,651,254 of record OY757238.1, read on the forward strand.
ACGTCTAAGCCATTGCAAATATGATCAGCTAATATAGCGAAGCATTATATTTTTATCTTAATTAAAACTTTAAACTGAGTTTTACTTTCACTTCCATTTCCACTGTAAAACCGGGGATTAGCATTCGACAAATCTTTCGCTCAAGTCGCCCGAAAAATAGATGAAAAGTATGTGGGCAAAGACGTGGACAACCTCTAAGTATACCTGATCGTCTTTAGCAAGGTTGTCTTAAATTGGATACCACTTTAAAATAGCCTGTGGTAGAGAAATCTAATAACAGCAGAAATGAGTTCCACCAAATTACCAGAACATAGCCTGTTTAATTTATTTACGTATGTACATATGAATATGTATGTATATATATACATATTTATACGGATACATATTTCATGTTTGCATAGAAGCAGTATTTGAGAATACTTGCCACCTGACAATGCAATAACTTGCTTATTTTAATAAATGACGTGATGCTGTCTTCAATTATGTATGTATGTACATATCTGTATGTATTCCTTCAGATATCGTCCACCTCCTCTGACACTTTTAGATAATGAAATTTTGTTTTCGCACACCTTCATTCCGAGACATCACCATAAAAACAGCCGTCTGCTCAGCAAGTCCTATACAACCGGTAATGAAGTTTTCCACTTACGGATTCCAGTCACGTTATCTATCAGCTCGGAATCAATACCAAAAACCTAATCAACACATCCTAAAGGAGGACATGCAGAACTTTCTCTGTTTGCGAAACTACCCTGTCTGTCCTGGTTTTTTCTTGCATTATCCTCATCTTTCTTATTTTCTTTTCCTTTTCGGAAAACTTTCATAAGAACTTTGCTCATCTGGCACTGGTTTCACCTGGCATACTCGTAAATGGAAAAGCGAACATTTGCCAAAAACCACCCTCCTCGTGAGAACCACAATGCGAACAAAACACCTAAAGGATTCACATTGGCCCCAAAACATGATTGTTTCCTCGGGAGCACTCACCTCTGCGTCATGAACTAACCGAAAATCATGGTGCATGGTAGCCATGTGTCTGGCCAAGAAATGATAAACAAAACGGAAAGATAAACAAAAGGCACAAAACGAGCGAAATAATAAAAATGTTTGAGACCTGTCGCCAGCTCAATATAATAAATTCGTGATTACATGACAAAGTACAAAAGTCCTTTGAGCTCCGAGTTGCCCCAGACCCAAGCATCTAAACGGCGAATGGAGGAAAGACGGAAACTGTGATGCCGTGGTAGGTCACATAATAACAACCAGAGATGACAAATGCTATGGCCAACGTGACTCTGTCCGTTCACATGGCTCTGCTCCGGTCCCCTGGTGGCTGTTGTTTGTTACTTCTATCGATGATATTTGCACATATTAAATCGTGCTCCCAAAAACCCATCGACCTGACCAAAGAAGAGGAGAAAAAAGCAAAAAAAAAAAAATAATAATAGCTGGCAAGACTCAGATTGCTGGCAACCAGCAGCATTCAAATCCCAAGGCGGCAGCAACATTTGCAGTAGTTTATGACTTTATTAGGCATACGATGGGCAATCGAGATGTGGGGACTTTTCGACAAAATTCACAGATTCCCTGCGCTGATTCATGTGGGCTTGTCGTGTGTTTCCTCTGTGGGTGTGTGTGTTTCGTGATGTATTGATCTCTCAATTTACGTACTTCGCCGGAGTGAGGATGAATGGTGGTTTGGATCCTTTGTGTCATGATCCACGAACAGTGCAGTCATGAAGAAACTCTTGGTGTACGCTGAGAATTATTAGAAGATTTGATGGTTCCCAAGGCTATACATCTAGACGTACAGATGTATCTAGCTTACAAAGGATGAAATATGAAGAGGTCAAGTTATTTTGGGGGTTTCTGTTAGATGAAGCAAAGTAACAATTTTTCATGGGAGTAAAATAAGCACCTATGGGCAAGTCGTTATGGATTCAGAATTACAGGTAATAGAAACAATTTTTATGTGGCTTAGGTGCTTGTTTTGGGGAAGTTTTCTACTTACTCTAAGGGCCACGTAGAGGCTCGATCAAGGAGAGATTAGCTTGGGCTTGAGTAGACTTGGAAAAAGTGGAAAGACACGGGTTTATCAAATTATGTAAGGTTAGTTTAGATCGTTTGTGATATTAAGATATTTAGATGAATTTGTTCTTCAGGTGATAGAGATCCAGGAACTGAGCAATACAAATACATTGATTCCCTATGTATTTGATTTTAGTAAAAATGGATTTTTAAAACGATTCTACCGTTTTTGATAAAATCTAGTATTTGAGTAGGCTTAAATATTTGCTAACAGATGGCACAACAATTTTTAAGTTATTTGACTTTCTAGATAATAAAAAAGGTATTCATAAAACGCCATTTAACAAGTAGTAGTTGCTCTGACCTAAGGTTTGCTCCATTCGTCTGCAGTATTCCGAAAACTGTGTATGTACATATATAGTTGATATGCCTTTTATTGCTACTTAGAAGTCGATGACAAAGTTTATACGTAGTACATATATTATATACTCCCGATGGTATTATCCTTATCCCGCAATCTCGCGGGTGGTACAAGAAATTGAAGAAGATGGATACACCTAGGTTTAATATCTGTATACAGTGCTATTGATTGCGTTACATATATATGTACATACCCCATCTTCTAAGAGCTTGAAAAGTTTAGATAAGATGTTGTGTAGCAGAGTCAATACTTTGGCTATTTCATTATTTAGTTTCTAGCAATTAGGTTGACTGATATTAAAGGCGGTAAATAGATACCGATTCTTGTGTGAATAGGTCTACTATAGAGCATTGAGAATAATCGAGTAGAGCCATTGGCGTAGTATCCATTGCATTAGTTTCAATTCACTCTAGCTTTATATCTACATATGTACACACATACATACATATATAATATCTCCCTCAGGTACGTTCACGCAGTATCTCAGATTACCCCCACAGATACTGACACTTACAAGTACCTAATTACGTTTACCGCTCAATAACGATGCGGAGGAAGTCAATAATGCTTTACTGGCTTTAAACATACGATAGTACCATTGTTTGAACACATGAAAATAGTTAAGTTCACTTTCTTGAGGTGCTGTTTCAATAAGAAGCGCCCACTTTTGTTACCAGCTAGAGTCATAAGGTAGAACTTGCTTGAAGTCACGAGAAGGTGCAATTTGTTGTGCTGTAGGTACAGTGGTGGATACGTAAATAGCACACTTCCACTTCTATCAATAAAAAGACAGTTTTTCGGCGTTTAATAGAACAAAAGACTTTTTATTTAAAGAATTTATTAGACTTTAGAACGTTCATTTAATTCACGGAAAGAAGGGATTATTTTCCTGAAAATAGAGAATTTATATACACATTTGTAAAACTATGCCTGGCCACATAAATAGCACGCATTGATTTTTGTTGATCCTAGTAATATTGTGTTGTGATTGATTTATTAATAATAAATTTATTTGAAAGTACATATGTTTGTCATTAGTTTGTAGGGAGAGGGCCACATTGCTTAAAAGAGAGGCGAGAAATCATCTGCAACATGAAAGCTAAGGGGTTCGGTTATGGAAATATCGAAAAACTTACAATGTTCCCGAAAGGTGATTTATAACGTCTTACATCATGTGCAGCTTTGTGTTAATACTAAAAATGTTGAAAGAGCTCAAAGGCCAAGGAAAACCACGGAGGAGGAGGATAGTTTGATCTACAGAGCTATTGCTGCCCACCCATTTTCGAGCTCTAAAGCAATAAAGAGCAGTATTTTTGTGCATCATTTCATTTGTGTGTCAGATAGGACCATAAGAAGGCGTCTGCAACAAAAAATACTTGAGAGGATGCATCGCACAAAGAAAGCCACTCGTTATAAACAAACATTTAAAAATTAGCTAGTCTTTTGCTAAAGAACACCTTAACGAACCGATGGCTTTTTGAAGATGTACTGTGGAGTGATGAATACATGCTCTGCAGGTTCAGGATGGAAAAAGTAACACAATCCTAGATACACACTTAAAACAGTCAAACACGGTGAAAGAAGTGTGATGGTGTGGGCTGCTTTTTCTTGACATGTTTCTTGTTCAGAAGTATTGGAAATTTGTAAGATCTGTTTAGGGATTACTGTTTTGATTACTTTAGAGAAAGGTTAGGGACCAGTTGATTCTTTTTTGTTGAAATCGAAACCAATAATTCGGAAAAATTCTTTCATTTGTAGCTGTAGCTTAAACCTCTTTAATGTTTAACTAGATCTCTTTCGCTTCTGTGAAAGCCTCGCTCAGACATATTATAGACTTGTATTTTGGGTCTAGAACTGATTACTTCTGTTTCCGGGGTTAATGTTTCCGAACAGAGATTGAAATTGGAACCCAAAAACGTTAAACTCTGCGATACTAACTGTAGGATGTCGATGTATAATAGTATGTATAATATTTCAAAACAGTGGCTCAGTAGTTAGTACGTTGGACTATGGAGCAAGGGGTTCCAATTTTGAATCCCAGTCGGAACACCTAAAACGTTTTTCGCGGCCCCACCTCTCGCGAACGTCCAACAAACATCCGAGAGTAAAACTGTCCTGAGGAAGCTTCTCGAATAACAAACTGCCCTTCAGACACGGTACTAAACAGTAGGCCCCTTTCATTCATGGAAAGAATATAACACGCGCAACACGAATGGTTGTGAGAAGCTAGGCTTGAGGTCCCATCGACCTGTTGCGCCAATTATATATAACTGTTCACAATTATAACTCTAAACTCAATTAAGTTGAAAAGTTGAAAGAAATATTCTTCATCAAAATCTACGTAGAAGTTCTTAACTGGGTATAGTAACGCGTATTAGATACACGCATCTTTTGCACTCAACCTTATTCTCTAGACCCTTCAGTTGGGACGGACTATTCTGATTGGGAACCATGAACTACGTAAATGTATGACCACTTATCTTTGTTTCAAGATGAAAAACGTAAAAATATTAAAATAACAATACATGAAACAATCAGGCATGGAAAACCGACAGCAAATCAACAATTACCAACACTGACTGTCAGCATCTATCCTTGACACTGCCACTCCAAGTCGAACTGGCATAACAAGTAGCCGCAGCCTAATCGCAATAAATCGAGTAACCAACTTTGAGCTATCCATCGATCCATCGATTTATGAGTGAAACCAAAATTTATCTTTGCCACCATTCCTCACTCCGCCATGAGTGATTGACTTCGACATGACTGATGGATGATGGATGCGAATCAGCCGCACACTGCAACAATTGGTTGCACTCGCACGCACCCAAAGCTGTTCTGAGCCAAAGCATTCAATACCACCAATGCCGCTCTCTGTGGGAGAATCGACGTAAGGCTCCATTCACAGCATACACAGTTCAGTGAACAGTAACACACCGATGCTGTTGGGATCCTTGAGTTGAGTTCAGATGTTTGTGAGGCATCTTTGCTCTGTTGGGAGTTCTGCTCGATGATGACAACGATGCGATGCTGATGATGCTGCTGCTGCTGTTGCTGCTGATGGTGATGGTGATGGTGATGATGATGATGGTGGTGGTGTTAGAGGGAACATTTTTCATCTCATTCATTCTGTGGTTCCTATTCCTGGCGTTGTGTACTGCTACCTGGATGAACAACTTTTCTCCAGTCGTGTGTTGTGACGGCGGCGACGGCATCCAAATACACACAAATCACTTCTCGGTGTGCTTCGTGATTTTGTGCAACCTTTAAGGCAGCTTTTGCTACCCCACTCCCATTCGGGGACCGGTCTCCCTGATAGTTTATCGCAGATGCCCATTCGGTGAAGTACGGAACGGAACTCGGAACGCGTGTGCAGATAAAATAATCTCGCACAAAAGAGAGCGCATAAACGAAAGAAGAGATATTTATACAAAAAGGATATTCGCCGATGCGAAGTTCCTTACGGTTGTACATATCTGAGGCACGATTTTAGTGAGTGGATAAAATTACTAAAGCTGCCCAACAGGAAAAGTGCAATAATTAAACAAATGTCTAAAATGGCAATCGATGTGGATAAGCTAGTTAAAGAATAGTGAAAAGTGTTTACAGGGAGTGTAAAGAATTAAAAAAAAAAATAAAAAGAAATAAGCTTAAGAAATAAATCAGCTATCTCATATCATATGGATCATCATGGGAGTGGATTCGCTGCCTCGCCCTGGGCGGCTGTTTTGGGCCATCATGCAATGGCATCTGGAGCCGAGCATGCTGGTTTTGCCGCCGCTGCAGCGGCGCATGCCCATAGCGCCGCCGCTGCTCACCATTCACACCACCATCCACACCATCATCATCCCCATCATACGCACCACGGGATGCCAATGGATTTACACGTCCCTCAAGGATTTCCCTATTATAGGTACCTGCCTCATGATTCTTTTTGTTTTTTTTTTTTGTTTACTTGTATTTTCCTTTTGCATGAGCTTCATTGTGCTTACCAATCGCTTGAGTAAATTATTTCGTCCCTCGAATGGTGTTCGACAGGAATTTGTCTCTGTGTGAAAATGTGGGTGGCTGAGTAAAGTGTCCTGATGTGCGATTGGGAGAATGTGCTATGTTTTGCATGTTTCTTGGTGGTTGTGGCCATTATATACTGGATTCAGGAGTTTTGTGTTTTAATACCTTTGGGTATTAAATTTGGTTTTAATGGAATAACAACAAGGATGAAAGTTCAATGGATTATAATTTAAATTCCATTTTCAAATTACGGCACAGCTACTGACGGAGGAGTGAAGTGTTTTGATACAAAATTACATTCGTCCTTTGAACATCTACGTATTTTAAAAATTAGTTATACCATCATTTGTAAGGCAATATTGAAATCAGTTTGGTCCTTGAAATAAAATGAATAGCTTTTGTGTATAGTGCTATTGAACTCAATTAGAATCTAATTTGTCAATCGAAAGATCTGCTGCAATGTTGGGTTGAATTATTTACATATCTATCATGTACAAATGCATAACTATTTTCCTAATAATTGTTATTGCTTTCTTATATTGTTCTTGATATGGAAATAAGTTTATTCCAATGTTTATTCAGTCTGTTATGCAGATAAGTTTGATAGAGGACTTGGTAGGATAACCAAATTTAGTAATTCACTTCACTTAGTTCTGTGTACCATTTCCAGAGGTTGTGTCTGAATAATAAACACAAATTCTGGCATTGTTGTTTGTTTACATATCCTGATATTATATCTCTTGGATAAAAATAGTGAATTTCAGATTGTAGCGGTTTGTTATGTTGGGTTAGGACAAAGCTGTATCTTAAGGAAGTGAATTTTATAATTTGGAGTATATGGCATTTTACTTATAGAAATTAATTGGCTTTTAAGAGTACAGGATTATATACCAAGAATTAGTTCGTATTGTTGACAATGTGAAGTATTTCCTTTATGTTATTCAAGTTATGTTGTCATTAGCAAATACACAATGGTTGCTATTTCTTGAATATGCCGGTGGTCATTACAGGGATAAATAAAAAAAAATAGACCCTAGAGGATATTCTGCTATTACAGCAGAGTTATTGGACTATAACTTAAATTGAATTTTGCCGAAGGAGCTATTTTATTTAACCGAAGTGTTGATTTAATGCTTTTATTATGCCCAAAGCGACAGGCCTTGTAGTTCTGTGGGTTCTCCACCTAAGCGTTGAATGGTTAAAATGGTATTAAGAAGTGTAGCTTTGATGTCAAATGCTGTCGACAGCTCTTCAAAATATGCCAATGGATGGACGGTAGGTTAAGTATGACCGATGTGAAGCCAAAGCTACAATTTTGCAAAAAGCAAACACCTTGCAGAGTATTTTAGACAAAGACCTTGTCCTTACAAAGGCTTTCCTGCAGAAAAATTTGAGATTTTCATATCATATCTCTTGTGACAAGGACATTTTCGTCCCTTTTGGCTACATTAACCTCTTCACAATGTTTACCATTCACAATGATGGAGAGTTTGTTGTGGGTTTGACATTAAGTTTTGGTTTTGGACGCTTATACATACATAGCTTTTACTTCCAACACTCATCGCCGGGAATACTTGCGCCACAAGAAGAGAACGATTATTGGGTAATTGCGTAAAAGTTTTCATAGGCGTGTTACATCCCGAATTGTCCCATTTAGCGGAGTTTTTATGTAGGGCTAATTTAAACATAAGGTAAATGTTAGTTTAGTGCTCAAAGAAAATTTTAGAGCTGTTATAATGTTGATAGAAAATATCCTGAGTAGGATAACTATCAGCAGAAAAGCTAATAGGTACTCAAAAGAATTTGTCAATGAGTCCACAATAATTTTTTACTTGCATCTATCTATAGGGCATCACACTTGACATTGCTATGATTATCTATCATTGCTGTCTATCAATCTGGCTTAGTGGGACAGATTTTCTTCAAACCTCATGTCAGGGGTCTGTGAAGAATTATCATTCTAATTTCAAAATCCTTTGCTTTACTTTATTTAACGTCGATTAAAATACAAAAAGGATTTTTTTGGAACCCACTAAACGACTTGAGCCACGACACCCTGGTGATGTAAAGAGAAGGAAAGGGGTGTATATTTCAGATGAAAAACTTGGGAGATGCTAGAGCAGGGATCGACTGAGTAAAGGAAGAAAAGGAAACTTTTGGATGCTCTGAAGCCCGCCAGAGGGTAGGTTTGACTTTTTCCCCGCCTGGTCAGCTTGTTAGCACGCTCATACTTACTGTGCCTCTGCGTTGAGTTGACACTTTGTGATTAATTTTGAACTGGCATTTGTCTGCTAGTATCGAGGATATGGTGACTGCATCAATTGCTTCGATAGCAGCTTGGCTGTCTGAAAAGTTAGCGACATTGTGATTGAGTGTAGTGTGATTATTCAGCAAGCGACAGGCTTCCCAAATTACAAGAAATACCACTTGAAAATACTAGCCGGGACTGAGAGATGGAAAGAATTTTATATTTAGCTGGTCCGACCCCGCAGCCCATTTTTGAACCATCCGTGTAAATACCTATGAGATAGTCGCTGAAAGGTAGTTTATCTTGATAAGATTTCGTAAAATTGAAGGTTAGTATTACATAGTCAGTTGGCAATACTCTTGGAATATTTTCCAAGATCCTTCAGTGTACATAGGGCTTAGCAGTCCAGGACTCTGATTCTCTGAGCCGTAGTCGACTCTTTTTCATATTTAAAGTTTAAGGCATAAAAGGTTTAAGGCATAAAAGATACTTAAAGCATCTGTAGGGCAAAACTCCTGCGCGTGTCAAGGTGTGTATTTTCACTTTAGCATAGAGACAATGTCTGACCATTTAGTTTGAAAGAATGAATTCTAGTGATGAATTGAGTTTTAGTGGTAGAAAGCATCCTTTCGCTTTTTCACAGATTTACCTCGAGACCACTACTCATACACCATGAGCTGATCTTATCCAGAGCACTGTCCACGATTTGGCTAATCGTGGAGAGGAACGACACTAGTATAACCACATCGTTTGCGTATGAAATCATCTTAACTCCGCCTTTATCAAGTCGAACCTCTAACCATTGACTTAGAAGTCCAACGCAGGATTCATCTAGATACAAATTAAAAGACCTACATTTAAATGGGTCAAGCAACGTACATTACTGCTGCGTAATCATTTTTTTTAGAGTATGCAATCGTATACCTAATATCATTTACATCAAATAGGAAAGAGTTTAAATTGTATAGTCTGCTCATAAGGCTAATCGACTCATGTATGCCATAAACTACCCAAAAGTTGTGCGACCTATTCTGTAAGTTGAGTTCAATTAAGGACATAAGATAAGGAGCATCAATTAGACCTAATCGCATCACCTGTGGGACTGTGGTAAAATTTACAGGTGATTTATACGATGGATGTATAGTGCAAGGTTGAATGGTTCTTCCTTGAAGTCCTGTTAGAAAAAATGAAAAAAATGAATAAATTTTGCTGTCTCTATTTTGTGAATTTCGTAAAACAGTGGCCATAACTGAGTAGCATAGTCTGGAAGTGGGCGAACAAAACAGTCGTAAAGATAAGGACTGACTGAGGATTGACAAACTTGTTGGAAGACCTTTTCACAAAACCTAACATACGATTGGATTTGTTGAACAATATTAGGTGTAATCGAGTCTAAAATCAAATAAAATATAGAGGTCATTGAAACTGATAATATGATGGAGAGTATGCAGAGATAATTAGTAATTAGTAGGAACACTTCTTCGAGAAAATGTCATATGTTGACATTGGAGACTGTTTTAAATATGGCCGTTCTTAACGCACTGTCAGATTGATAAAGATTCCAATCATTCTGATTTTTAATAAATACATACATTTGTATATTTTTTATAGTCGATCCAGAATATACCCGAGGTAGCCATGCCTGTCGTAAGACAGGTATACTTCGTATAACGAGCGAAGCGCATAGTAGTAGACAGGTCCCAGTCTAGTATCACTGGAAAATCCACTCTCTTCGGAGATTGTCTCTATAAATTTTGGTTAAAGCAATTAAAAAAGTTCAAGGATACCTCGATCTCCACCATCGAGAGTCCACCGGAAGTACCAGCGCGTACGACAAAGTCGGTATCAAGCTTGCCGAAATATCGTGAGCTTAAGAAAGAAGTAGATTTACTCAGAGGAGTAAATAATACTTTGAAAAACATCCAAAAAGAGAGCGTAGCCCACAGCATTCACCTTATCAAAAATATCAGACGGATAAAGAGGAGCTAACGTTCGAAACGAATTGAGTCGAAAGGTAAAAACCTAGTAAAAACCGCAAGGCTGGTTCTTTACCTGAATTCGTGTTACAAAAAATCGTCAAGCGAAAAACGTTGCAAGAGAAGCAATCTCATTTAAGAACATATAGAAAAGCTCCCGCTGGAATGCGTGTGAAGTGGGAGTGCCTGCGCAGAATTTTGTTTGTCAAATTACAACGATATCTTTCACGGACGGACCGATGTACATAGCTCAATCGTTTTCTCTTTTGATGCTGATCACGAATATATGTACATAGTATACATATACTTTATAGGTATTATATGAGAAATGTTACATAGAGTAAAAAATTGCAATTTACTGGATCCCCGGATTAATTGGATTTAAGCCGTTTGTGCAACTCAGTGAAAAAGACGATAAAAGCTTTTAAAAACAGTGCTATACAAACTTATCTTCAAAGTTAAAGGGCAAAAAGACTACTAAGGCGAGCTATTAAAAAGTCAAAATTCAAGAAAAATCACGACGAATGGGCCAGGAACGATAAACACAAAGCGGAAGTTTTTGCCACTTACTTGGAAGAAACTTTTAGCCGTTTGATTGATAAGCTTTCATTGCAAATATAATTGCGTTAGGTATAGACAAATATCCAATAAAAAATTCAGGGCTTTCCGAGCTTAAGCTAGAAATAAAGAAACTTAAGCACAAGATTCACCTGGATTGCATCCACAGAAGAGGTCTTTAAAGAACAACCTAAAAAAATTTCAATTAAGCTTCTTTCTATTATTAATGCCTCACTTTGACTAAATTATATTCCCAGTCAATAAAAGGTTGCAGAGGTAATAATGGTCCTTCAACGCGGAAAACCGCCGAATGAGAAAACATGTTATAGACCAATCTCGCTTCTTCCAATTATATCTAAAGTTTTCGAGAAAACTTTACTCAGGCGAATACAGACAGTTTTAAAAAAAGCATCTAATCTCAGGTCACCAAATCGATTTCAGAAGCAATCATTTTATAACTGAACAGTGACATAGAATAGCAGATGTAGTCGGAAAATCCGTTAAAGGAAAAATGGTTTTTTCAAAAGTATTTCTTGAAGTCACTCGACTTTTTAACAAGGTCTGCCATGAAGGCTTAAATTTCCAATTACGACAAGCACTGCCGGAGCACTTCTATAATATTTTGAAAACGGACTTCACGAATCTACTATTCCGCGTCAAATGCGGAAATAATTATTCAGACTTTATGGAAATAAAGGTTAGGGTACCACCAGCAAGGGTCCTAGTTCCAATTTTGTATTTATTATATTTTGGTAATATTCCGCAAGTAGAAAGCTTAATATATATGTAGGTAGAGAACAAGCTTTTTTTATACAAGCAAGTCCTTGAACCAGTGTGGACGTTTGGTATACAACTCTGGGATTGTACCAAAATAACTAATACTAATATTTTACAAACTTTTAAAAACAAAGTGATTTCATTGTGTCTTCCTGAAGATTCTCACTCACCCAAAAAAAAAAAAAAATACGACAAGTATAAATAAAAAAGGTCCTAAATAGCTACTCTGAGGAACATGAGAGTGGGTTGCATAGGAGATTGATAACATCCCTCTAAATTTGACTTGGTAAGCTTGCATACTTGGGTAAGAGCTTACAATAAATGTATGTAGAAACCATATACTTGTATGTAGTTCCAATGAAACTATGTACATACATATATACATACGTATATTGTGGGGAAGTTAGTCGAATACTTTCGAGAAGTCTGTGTATTTATAGTGCAGACACTTTTTAATGTAGAAAAACATTTGCGGGTTCTAGGTAGACCGCAATGCTTGATCTTGGAAGTTGGCAGTGGGAATATGTGGACAGATGTTCTCGCTATTGATACTGAACATGAAATTACCTATATTTTTTATAGTGTGTATCTCGATTATTTCTCTATGTTACAAACTTAATATAGGTACCGAAACGGTTTCTCCCTTTTATGACTCTGTGTCCCTTATTATTCATATCCCTATTTAGTGTCGCATATAAGATTTTATCCAACGTATGGTGTGAATGTCTGAAACCATTCTGCAACACACTAATCGTTAAGTAAGTAAAGATAAAATGATTTAGTTCTTGTCTGGTTTTCTATATATTTTTATTTTTATTATTGATTTGTTTTCTTAAGCTGGAAGAAAAGCAAAGTCATCTGGTAATACTGGCCCTTCAGTTACTTGATGTACCCAATCCAAAATGTTCATTGCTCGGCGTCGTTATCTCCATTAATAAAAAAGCATGCTATGAAATGACCACCAAATTTGGCACATGGTCTGGTCTGCTTTCCACACTTGATATGTGGTATGGATTTCTAGCAAGTGGACCAGCAGTGTTGGAAGTTGCATTCTAGAGAATTTTGCCTATAAACTCTTTCTTAATACCTACATACATACATATGTATGTACATTGTTGTTCATCACTAGTGAGACAATTGAAAATTTAAAGATTTATTACGCCATGTCCTTGACTGTGTAATACAAATGTATATTCCTCATACTCATATTATATTGAAGCCCAGAAGTCGAAAACATGGCTGAAAAATAGGCAATTTATAATAATCCCTGAGAACCTTCCTATTGGATAAATTAAATGCTAAACACAAGGTTAGCAGTTTTGGAAGTAGACCCTTCCAATCCTTATACCACTTACATTATGGGTACTTCAAATGAATCGACGAAATCGTAAGACTCTAATAGCAATACAACAAATTATGCGAACAACCTGTGCCATAAATTGTTGGATACCGCATAAACATCCATATATGCACATACATACATGTGTGTATCTCTACCAGATCCTTATGCTGAAGCTATGAATCCAGCATTATTATGTGAATATCGAATGAACACCGCTATAATTTCATTCCCACACTCGTAAGGCAGAATAGCAAAGCACAGTTATTAATAAATAACGTTTGTTTTATGTTTATGTTGTGAAAAGTCGATAGAAAACCAAAGCACACTAGATTAACTAGCCAAACATCAGTTGCACGATTAACATACTATCAAATGCACCTGAGTCTCTGCATACACACTGTGACGTTGGTGCCGAGACGGTCTTCAAAGACGCACCGGCATCGGCGGTCATTCTTCATCTTTGATTGGCCCATGCCCACCATATCTGAGTGCCTCCTCGAGATGGACCCCAGTGGAAGCCCTTGCGAAGTGCAATCAGTGTCTATCAGAATTTCAATTACATCGATAGCGTTACCCATCGCATAATTACTATAATCACCTGAATTATTACCTGAAAATACAAGAAAAGAAACAAAAAGCACAAATCTTCATTTCTTGCATTCGGCGCGGTACAGTGTTGAAACACTTGCCATTTTGTTGCGTGCTAACACCCCCCCAGCCGCTCTGGGGCCCATGATGAATGATGAAAAGGGTGAAATAAGGAAAAAATGGCCGCCTCTTTCCGCCGATCACGTTCGAAAATAAATTGTTGAAATTATGCAGGTACTACCTTATGGTCTCGACGAGGTAGTCGGGTACGGGGATCATTGAAGTGCCGCATGGGAAATATAGCTGCGGCTGACGAAGGTGCCCTTTTGGTCTGATCGTCTGAGGGCCGAGGGAAACGCACCAGCATCTGAAGATTACGGGAATTTTCTTCTTAATGTGCTAGAAGAATTATTCCGCAGTTTTCTGATTTTTTTTCCAATTATTGTTTTTCCTCTCTTTGCTTTTCTACTTTCGGTAGAAAGAACAGCGATTAGACTATGGATGGATGCGAGAGTAAGGTGTAATTTCGACAAATAAATTTGTACTTAATTCAACTTGCAATTTAGGCCCTGCGCTACGGAAAATTAATTGAAATAGGGACATTTTAATTTATTATTGTGGAATTGGGTATTACCTAGATTGTTGTTGCCGTTCATTAAACAATGGTTTTTGAATCCCTCGAGATATATAGGAATATTGGATTCTTTAACTGAAAGTTTATCAAACATACATACGTACCTTTATTTCACACCAAATTGGCATATGTCAATATATGACTAAAATACGGCGTCAGACCATGAACATACTTGTTTATTTGTCTAATCAAAAGGCAAAAGTAGACTCTTTTCATCCAATCAAAGTCACCGATATACCTAGATTAAGTACATATTTCCAGAACTTTTACAATTAATTTCAATTTGCCGGGAGGAAGTATTTCATTTAGATTAAGGTGCGGCGGCAGAATACGCGGACTAATAAGTACTTCCTCCACGGAGTTTAGTAAATGAAACTGGAAAGAAATGTTTTTTCCTAAGAGAAGTCCTCTCTTTTTGTGAGGTCGATAATCGTTTAGTTAATCTACACCCATACCCGCACTGCTGACACCGCGACACAAAAAAATGTTAACTTTTGAAGGTTAGTGTGTCTTCAGTAGAGGAGTTTGAATGTGTTTCCGATCATTAAGGCGGCAAGCTGGTAACTGGAACGGTAAAGTTCAAATCACGTAAATTCCGAGCCAGCCCAAGTTATTTCGTCTACAGATTTGTCAGCTCAGATTCTTTTATGACCTGTGACCCATACCGGTTTTACCTTCTTGAGAAGATATGTACATATGCATCTGATTTATTCCTCTATATATTTTTTTTTCAATGGCAGGTGTTACAGTCTAAAACACAGTGGGATACATTTCCATAAATATAAGTATCGAGACTTTGGTGTTGGCCCCAATAACTTCAACTCCGATTTCAGAATTTATCTTCGATTCTTTCAAGTATAGTATAGTAAGGCACCCTGGACGATACTAGAGATAGTCGTTCTGTGTTACCTAGAAAATTTATTAACGATTGCCAGAATTTTCAATACTTCTGGTGATGACTGATATTGCTATCGGGCAGTAGCAATTTAGCATGAATGTCAATGAATTTCTCGATGAAGCACAAATGGTTTTAGGCGGCCTATACGATCAAAGCATACAAGATTCGAAGATAATTTGCAATAGGTACAACAATATTGACGCTATGGTCAGTTGCGTTCTATTAACTCTGAAATGGACGGGGAGACGAAGCAGACAAATAACACTGGAGTACAATTTTAAGTATAGCACGCATACTCCAACATGGAGATGGTATCAGTCATATGCCGTGGGCCTAAACAGTTTATGTAACCATTTTCGAGTGCTTTATGACTTTGTTTCGGTGCTAGTAAGTCAACAATATTTTCGCAAGCATTTTCTCCCTGCACCGTGCCTAGTTCTATATTGTACACTTATTCTGTAAAAGCGAACCTGTATTCTTCTCAGTTCTTGGTGTGCTACAGTTAAAGAATTTTCTAAATTTCTTCCTAAGTTAAATCACACATCTAGGTTCCTTATTGACCCTAACTTAGAAAGGAAGTAGTTCCGGTAGAACACCAATAAACTTCCTCTACGTGACAGGTACGTAACACGACCGAACCTGGCCAAAGCGGTAGCAAATCTTGGACTTTAGGGTATGGAACCGTCAATACTTTAAAGTAAGTATAATACTACCGCGCGCACCTTCTTTCACATTCTGGATGACTTTTCATGGCCCCACCTCTCGCGATAGTCTGACAAACATCCGAGAGTACAACTTTCCTGAGAAAGCTTTTCAAATAACACACTGCCTTTCGGACACGGCACTAAACAGGGGCCTACTCACTCCATTCGTGTAAAGAATATAATACGCACAACACGAATGGTTGTGAGAAGCTAGGCCCTGGGTCCCATCGACCTGTTGCGCCAACTTACTTACTTATGTCCTGTATCCCCTTGTGGGTCCTAGGGCCTCGACAATGCCTACGCGCCATCGTATGCGGTTTCTGGAAATGTGTTTCAGTTCTCCCCAACTCTTTCCCAGTTGCCGTGCTTCCTTCTCGACTGTTCTGCGCCACGTACTCCTAGGAGCGCCGCGTATCGTGCCATCATGAGTGCATCGCGTGGTTAGCTATGGACCTGTCACCCTTTCGGAGAGTATGTCCAATCCACTTCCACTTTCGTCGTCGTATTGTTGTACCTATAGGTTCATGGCCCGTTCTCTGATGGAGTTGTTCGTTAGAGATACGGTTTGGCCAGAAAATCCTAAAGATACAACGTAAGCATTTATTGACGAACGTTCGCAGCTTTCTCGTGATAGTGGCGGTCACCCTCCAGGTACCACATCCATATAGCAGCACGGATTCGACATTGGAACGGAACAGTCGTAGCTTAGTGGTTAAGCTAATCGCATTGCTACGCCAAACTGTAGATAGCATCCCAAACGCAGGTTTTGCTGACGTCGTCGGCGTAGTCGAGGTGTTTGAGTTCAGATGTCAGAGTCCATCGGATTCCTCCGTTTCCTGTTGATAAGGCCGCATTTAGCACGTCGCTAATCACCAATAAAAATAGTATTGGTGATAGTATGCAGCCTTGCCGAACCCCACTTTAGACTTCGAATTCCTCTGACAGCCTTCCTCTGTGCAATACGTGACATGTCGACCCATCATATGTAGCCTTGATAATTGCTATTAATTTATCAGGAATGCCTCTCCTGCGCAAGGCACTCCAAATAAATTCCCGATTGACACTATCAAAGGCCTTTTCAAAATCGATGAACAGCAGGTGAAGTGGCGATCGATATTCAACACATTGCTCGATAATGATCCGCAGGGTGTTGATGTGGTCGACACAGGAGGATCCAGAGCGGAAACCTGCTTGTTCGGCATCGAGTGTGTCTTCAAGGTGTAGTTTGATTCGCTCCAGGATGATTCTAGATTGCCTTTTTTAGGGAGCTTGACGATCATTCCTTTCTTCCATTCATCCGGAAAGCTCTCGGCTTCCCATGTTCTCTCGACAAGTGGGAACAATAGCTCTGCCGATGCAGTAGGCGTAGCTCGTAAAAGCTCAGCTGGAATGCCGTCAAGTCCTACCGCCTTATTAGTTTTCAGTGCTCTGATCGCGGTAATAATCTCATCCTTACTGGGGGTGGTGGTGCGGATTCGGGAATTTCTTTCTACGGACACTTCTGTCTGATTTGGGTGCATATTGCTGGCGAATACTCGGTTCAGAACCGAAGCAAAATGCTCCTTCCATCTCTTGAGTTGGTCCTCATCCGATATAAGCAAAGAACCATCTAAGCCTTTCACTGGGTGTTGAGTAGAGCTTCGGCCACCTATAAGCTCTTTGGTGATTCTATAAACGGTTCTGCTGTCGCACCTCGCTGCACTTGTTTCATCTTCATGCGAAATAGGGACTCTAGCTCGTTCCTCCCTGCTGCTGGATTTGCTGCAATTCGAGCTCGTAGCTGTTTGCGTTCGTTGATCCTCCTCCAGGCATCCTCGGACAGCCACGCCCTATGGCTTCCCTGCGATCGACCGACCATCCTTTCAGCACCTGATGTGAAAACAGTTTTCACAGCATACCAATGATCTTGGATGGTGGCGGGCAGTGTGCTGCTGATTGTTTCCACTCCACGTGAGAGATGGTTCCTTAGTTCTTGGCGCACTGTGGGATCTTTTAGTCGGTCTACGTTGAACCTAGGTGTTCTTGTATTGTTAGATCTTCGAACGGCAGCAGTGCGAAATCGGACAGTAGCTTTCATACGATGGTGATCTCGTACCAACCCCATGTCCGGTCATCGTCTGTTTCGGACGTCTAGAAGACTACTTCTGAATCGGCGACTGATGGCAAAATGGTCAATTTGGTTGGAGGTTGCTTGCCTGTCAATTGATACCCAGCTGATTTTATGGCAGGCTTTGTGCTCAAACATGGTGCCACCTATGGCAAGACGATTTGCGTTGCAAAAGTCAACAAATCTTTCGCCGTTGTCATTACGGTTGCCTAGTCCGTGCCGTCCCATAACATGTTTGAGCCCTTCGTTGTCGTTGCCTACCTTGGCATTCAGGTCCCCCATCACAATGACAATGTCGCCGTTGGGTGTTGCATTATAAACAGTTCCCAACTGATTGTAGAAGGTCTCCTTTACTTCCTCAGACGAACCCTCCGTGGGGGCTTAACACTGTATAATGGTGATGCGACGTACTCGACGTGGCCGATAAAATCCTATCACAGTGCGGCTGCCAGGAAATTAGGCCTCTGCGTGCTGTAGGTGCTAACAGCAGTTCAACTCCATATCCACGGGGGCTTCCGGATGATCTTGCGGAGTAGAGTAATACAGTGTTACCCGTTAGAGATTGGTACTAGCCCGCATCTAACCATCTTGTCTCACTTACTCCCAATATGTCCAGCTTATATCGCAAGAACTTGAGAGTCAAGGAGCGTCTTCACGTTCCAGAAACCAATCTTAGTCCGGGTACAATAGCCAAAGGTCGTCAACGTGTCATCAGTCCTTATCCGAGGCATTGTGTCGGTTTCCGTAGCTTGTTGATTTCGGTAACGCGGATTGCTGGCCCAGATTACCTAGTCTAGGCATAAGACCCTAGACAGTCTCTCACTTGCAATTTTTGCCTGCATGTATAATGCTTTATACATGTAGTTGCCCGGGGACCACCACGAGGAGGTACAGCAAGCACTACATTACGAACTTGATTGTTGCGCTACTGGCCCAATCCATGTTTTGGGCAGTCAGTAGTTTCCCAATCAATCGCCATGCAGATCCCCAAACCTGTTGCGCCAAGTACCTATTTATTATTTTTTTTTTGTAAATATCGACTTTTACAGAATAATAAAATGGAGTATAAACAGCAGAATGAAATTTAAAGCTTTAAAAACCCAAGCTCGGCTTCTGTCTCTTAAGTGCAACCTAAACAATTTGTCATGCTCCGGAAATATTTTCATTTTCGGAATCAATGTTAACGACGATGTTCGTTGGAATGACCACATAGTGGATGTCGCGACTGACACGTCGGTAACAATGCTAGAACCCCTTCTACCCCCTCTAATCTGGCTGTAAGATATGTACATATAAGGCATACATCCGTTGATGTATGCTCAAACTTATGCGACCCTCATATGTATCTGGTTCGGTGAACCTATAATACATTTGCACCTGGTAGCTACAATTCAATTCATTCCTTGAGAAGGTTCATCCGCAAATATTCATATTCATAGCAAATATGCCGTTGACTTCAGAATCCGCGTTTCTAACACCTGGACCCTAATACGTTGTCAAATGGGCTTTTGCCGCAGCACCAGTGTATTAGAAAATATTAAATAAAGCAAATCTTTCAGTTTAGAAACTTATACTTTCTGGTGGACATCTTTAACTATTCAAAATGTGCCCATCGACAGAATGTCGGTTTTGTCTGAAAGACGATGATTCGTAGATGTAACGTTTGTTCAGAATAAGATATGTTTATCCGCGAAATTTAAGACTTTGCTCCTAGGGACATACTATAACGGATCGGTAAGTGTATTAGGATATCAACCAATGGTGTTCAGTAATCTGAATTTCTGAATTCAAACAAAAAATGTACTTACTACCTACATATATAAATCTATTGGGGAAACCATCCAACAAATTTGCCTAAACTGTTTTAGGTACACTGATGGCATGATTTCATTACGGTGAGATGTGTTTTCTATGTTCAGTTCTAAGTAGCTAACTTATAATCGATGAAAGATACGTATCCCGAGTAATTTTTTTCCAAACTTTCTGATGCTTGAAGCTCAAAGCTTTAACTGGTTGCAGACAGTAAAGTACTGAAAAGCGAAACGACTGCCGGGAGCATTATTGTCTGCAAGAGTTAGTGGCGACTCTACACAGTAAGGCGGAGGTGGATATAATTATCCATAAGGTGATAGTAAAAATAATGTTGCTGCAAGCCGTATCTTATTTTCCTTTTTCAGAAGAAGACACAGTATCGAGTGGCAAGAGAAGTATAAACAAAGTACGGAGCGATATACATACATAAGTATGTATGTATGTACATATGTAACTCTTCATTTGACTCAAAAAATGTTTCATCCACAAATGGAAATAAGTGGAGGTCAGAAGGAGCCAATTTTAGTAAATATTACATTTTCTCATGATTTTTTTCATTCAGTTAGTCCGGACGACATGCCTAGTCTACGTAGGTCATTGTTTAAGCACGAACTCATGAAGAGACCCAAAAATACATAAATTCCAAGCTCTCATATAGAAAACAATTTCATGATCATTGAATTAAGTCTCATAGTATTCTCTCTATCGAATCTAAGACCAAAGCGTTTGTTTCGAACTAGAACTGAAGCATTATTAAGTGGACTGTGTGTCGGAGTCTCTATAAGTCATTCGACACATTTGAGCACAAAAACTCAGACTTTTATGGTATAAGCTTCTGTGTTAATTACTATTGGAATAAGAGCAGTCCAGTGCAAATTCAAATTTTATAATATCTTCACAATCTTCTCCTTTTTCCAAGGTACTGTCATTCTTAGGGCTCATTGACCATCTACAACGTCTGCACACCGACGAGCGACCCGTAGCGGAGCAACACAAAGTTCGTGTGAACGAACCACTGTCACTTCCTTCACCGTGATGTGTATTGATTCGAGATACGTTTTCCTCGTGAAGACATTACTATCCATATCTCGAGAAACATACGTATGGTAGCTATTGTTTTTCTTGTTCTGCTCCCAGCATAAAGTTCTGTGCCATCCGAGACGGTACTTCGTAGATAAAGGACGTTGTCTTTTTTTTGGACCGTCTATCTAACAATATTTAGTTCAGTGTTAGAATTTAAAAACTTCCGGCCTTTTGTCTTTACCTTTTTATTCTGCTTGCTTGATTTTCAGTATTTACTACATACCATTAGTGCAGTCAATACCTTTTAGAAGACTACAAGAAATAACAAATGTTGGCAGGCCTGACGCATTCCGCTTAGACCAATGAATTTCTTTCTAGGAACAAATTTCCAAGCCACAAATTTCTGTGTGAGTTTTTCTAGAATATCTTTCCTGCAAATAAAATATAGAGACCTGTACTCAACACATTGCACCACAACGATTTGCAAAGTGTTAATTTTGCAGCGGTAGCAACGAAACGATATCTGTTGGACATTAACATGTGAATCTAAATAAATAATCTTGTATCCTATCCAGAATTATCTTTGCTACTCATAGAGTCTGAAGAATTTTCAAAAGCTGACTAAACGCACTAGATAATGAATCTATGAAGTTTATTTAGCTCAATGCTACTATAAAGACAAGACGTCCTATGCAAGGCAGTCACAGAAATGTCCCAAATAGATTAGGTAGACTTATTTTTCATCCCTATAGCTTCCGCAGTAGACAATATAAGGAAGATTTAGCAGTACCGCATGAGCTGCGCTGGTATTAGTTTCAAATTTCCTTACGATTAGCTTTCAATCGACTGAATGATTTCTTTTGTTGTGGACTTATGTAACTGAATTAATCGTAGCCATAGCTTTGTCTTTAAACGAACACTATTATTACTAAATTATTAAATTTTCCCCTATTTCCTTGTCTATTGAAAAACTCCGTACCCATTCCCTTTCTTCGCGTTGAAGGTACCAATCGATTTTACGTTAAAGTTGATTTTCCTGTTTGGGAGCTGTCAGAACTTCTTTGTACAAGAAGCATTTGTGCTACTCAAAGGTTTCATAAGTTCTTTCCTTTATTTTAGCCGAACTATTGGTAGAACTATTTTCTAAAAAACAAATTTTCTAAATTAAAAACCACTTTATTACCAAACCCGCTGCACTCATTAACACCATACGTTCTCTGTAGTAGAACATCATCTCTAAGGTGGACAGAAGTAAAATATCGACCAAAAAAATCGTCCTTTCCTTTTAAATATATGAGATTCACTCATAAATATGCAACTGTAATTAATTGTTAATGAAAAATGCTTCAATTCGCCGATTAGCGCAAAATACCGCAACTCTCACCGAATAACAAACTAAAAATCCAGCCGATGACTAATAATTATGTTCGCAAAACAGATTGCCTGCAATTTAACCGGCATATAAAGTGGTGTTGCATAATACCGCCTGCCGCAAGGGCGCGTCTAAGGAGTCCGCTGCTTCTGACACTGCTACTTGCATCGGCATCGGCATAGTCACAGCCATCTCGGCCGAACGCAATGCACTCTGCATATCAATTATGCGACACAACCACAAACTGACACGACGTCACTGCACGCACGTCTCATTCACCACCAGCGTGTGCGCATATCCTTCACCATCCTCCACCTCTAGGCTGCGCAAGAATCAAAAGAAAAACTTCCAACCGAAGGCGGAAGAACTCGGAAAGATACATGCTCCACGAGCGTAGATAACTCTTCGCTGTGGCCGCCAACCCTTGGACAGCGGCTTATGAGGATAGAATTCTGAATCGCAATATAAGGTTGAAGTTACCTCGTGAGGTGGAAGGATAGAGAGAGGTTCCAGGATGAACAACACTCAGCGAACTGTTGATTATGCATTCAACGCAGGGCCGTGTACTTCTGCACTTTTAGTATGTGCGACTGAAATTAGCCCACAGCCGCCGTCACTTTTGCTAATGCAGTTGAACCGTGATTGCTCCTTGTTTCAATTAAATTTGCACCGTTCTGCTATCCGAACAGTCCTGCGGAAGAAACCATCTGCTCGGCATACTCGTGAGCGAAAACTGCGAAAAGAGATTGTGGCTCCAGGATGTGTGAACATGGAGATTGGCACTTATGTGGGTGGATATTTGGCGGCGCTGATTGAAGTGTAAGCTTTGATGCTGCAGATAGGGATGTGCTCCTTCCAATCTACATGGATGTAAGAGTATGTATGTATGTATGTATGTATGCTGAAATAATTCGTTGTTGGTTTGATGTTTTTGTCCTTTTTCGTTGATCGTGAACATTATATTAATGTTAAAATCAGAAGCATATTCCATAGAGTATAAGAAAATAAGGAACCGGTAAAAACAACTTCAATTTATATTTTTTTATCAACAAAACAAAAAGTCAATTCATTTTTTTTAAAACAGCAGAAATAAAGAAAATTGATTGTGCCTGTGGGAATTGTTAATTTTTTATTTCTATTTATTTAATTATTTTGTGATAATTCGAGTTCCGCTTTACATTTGTTATACGAAGAGTTTTTAACGCATTTTTATTAATTACTTCAAGAAAAAAAAACTTAAAGCTAGACAAAAGTGCTTAAAATTAGCTTAACTAACTTAACTATGTAGGTTATGACTAACTTACTGGCTCTGTGCGGGCGCTCTAAGTGAAACTTAATTCTTAACCTATGTCAACCTATATGATTAGTAATTTATTCATATTTTATTTATTAACAACATTTTACTTTAATTCTAACAAAGAAAATTTGTTTTGTTAAAAACTTTGTATCTGAACTTTTTTGTTTTTTATATAAAACTTAAACTACCTTAAACTACCGTAAAATAAATCTTAATCTATTAAACCTACTTAAAATGAAAACGTAATACAAATACGCTCTTTTTTTTTTTTTTAGCCGACTGCTGTTTTTTTTTTATTTCTTTTAGTTAGTATACATATGTAGGTACATATGTAGGTACATATGTACATAGCATTTCAAATTTAAGTACAACTTGCACCTATGTGTGTGCGTCTATGCGAAGAAACGAGTATTCATGCATATACATACATACATATGTAAATACGTTCAAAGCTGTTTTGGCCAAAATCTGGTATGCCATCTTAAAGCATATTAAAAAGGTAGTCTAGGTATATTTGAAATATAAGAAATAATAGGGGATCTCCTGTTGAACTAGTGGATGTAACGGAAGATTTAAAATTGTTTTTTCAATATGTATTGCTACAACAAATTTTTGATCACAAATAGTGTACATTTCTGTTTCTTTCGTTCTAAATTGGAGTGAACCAGGGACTCCATTGACACATTTCTTCAGCCAGTATAATCCGCCATTGAAGATTTGGAAGTTCTCTTCTGCACCAGCATCGGTTCTTATACGCTCTACATGAAACACGCATCTTATGTGCTGGATGTGCATCTTTTTGACCAGTTTAGTTCGTATAAGGATCATAAAGAAACAAAACATTATCCTATTTCTTCATACAACACTAGTAGGATGATGTGGCGCCTCCTAAACACATCCTTAGTTTTTTTGGCGGAGTTTTGCTACACAACTGTTTCTTAAGGCCAAATTACAGCGAATAACGGATATTATTTATCGTTTAAAGCCAATATCGCTAGTGGAACTTAAAGCAGAGTCTAGGTAGACAAAATAATATAATATGTACTTCAAAGGTACAGCTGTCCATGGAAACATTATAGCTAAGACGTCAGTGTACATGAGCTGCATGTCCGTACTTTGTTTTATCCGTGTTTTTATCTAGACCCATTTTCTTCTGATTTGATGTTCGCGAATGCGCCCGTAACTGCTTGCTGGTACCGATGATGAGACACAAAATCGCCTTTCTTAAGAATTGGTACATTTATGCGTTTTTTAAAGGATATTTTCCGCATTCCACCAATTATTTAAGTATTCAAATTGTCTACAGTACGACCATACAGATGTATTGCAGCTTTCCTATATGTTTTTTTCATAATTGCCCGAACATAATAGTACGGCTATGGTGGTAATTAGGTGTGGTCGTAGTAAGCAGTGGGTACCGTGATTCATGTGGTTAGTTCGTTAGACTACGGAGCCCCTCCTGGGCGTCTGACAAACATTCGAGAGTATAACTGTCATAATAAAGCTTCACAAATAACAAATTGTTGTTTGGATATGGCATTAAACAGAAGCCCCCTTCTATTCATGTAATGAATATATGTAATACGCACACCGCGAATTGTTAAGAGAAGCTAGGTCTTGGGACCCATGAACCTGTCGTGCCAAATATTTATTTTACTTAAAATGTTATAAAATTGTTTCTGTTCCAACAAAAAGATGCAAGACATTTCCGGAAAGGCAATACTTGGAATTAAGTCGTTGATATTTGCTTTGACGGACAATAAACCTACATATGTACGTGTGTATGTAGATCCCATCTAAATTCAAAATGTTAAATCGTCGATTAATCGTTGAAAAGTACTGAGAAGTGGAATTTACCGTATTAACTTAAATATTTCTTCTCTAACTTCAACCTGTGAATTTTAAATTGTATAAAAATAAGCGTAAGCTTTTGGTGTTTTTGTAAGCGCTAGTTTCTTGCCTGATCTGTAACTTGTTTGCTCGTATTTTATTGCTCGGCTCAGAACGGTTCTCGAATTGGTGGTAAGATTTTACAATCTTCATTATGCCTGATAAATAGTTCTTTTCTTATTAGATGGAATATTTTTCAGTTTCCGTATCTTTTCGAAAGAGTTTCTTCTGAATCCTCGTTTTGTTCTTGTTTTCATAGTTATTTTATACTTATTTATTACACAAATTTGGGAGAGTCCCCTAGTAAAATCATCGATACTTTATATTGTAAGGTTTGCCTGTATTGTTTTCGAGCCATTGTAGGGAAGCACATATTATGTCCATGAATAGTTCACACTTTAAATTCGTAACCCAAGTAAATTTGTAAATATGATGCTACTCCAGGGGCAACAAGAGCCATGATAGCATGTCAAACTAAAGCTTTAAATATAATGTTGCATCTTTTACCACTTGACCTTCATATTATATTCTTATCATCATGTAGTGCGGTCAGCTTAAGAGAAACAAAAAGCTGGGGTAGCAAACCTTATGGTCACAACAGCATGCTGTATATGTTATCACAAGATCTGATAACCATTCCAACCGACAATATAACTTCCAGAGTGAACTGCAGAATTGATATGAATGATGCAGTGGTAAACAGACGAAGTGACTTTTCACTAGCAGTTGAAAATCGGACTGTCGGGTCGTGGCAGGGATTTTTTAACATTCCCATGTCATACCGGCCCCTGACTCGTGCAGAGTCTTTCGGGCTGAAGTTCTTGTTGAACGGAAATGATTGAACTGATGAACTAGCAAGGCGGATATCTGTGTCTGATGGTTCCCTATTGATAGAACTCGATAAAAAGCACCAGGAACCATATCATGTGGGATAGATAGGGATGGGTAGCCAATTACTGTGGCAAGCCATCCCACTTAATGCTTTGTCGTTTAGACACGAAACCAGTGTAACCCAGATAAATAAGACTGAACATATGCACAGACGATGATTCATCCTTCCTTCGTCTTCCTCGTTTCTACTCGCGTGTGTACCTACCTGTCAATGGCTTGTTAAGGTATCCTAACCTCAAGTTCCCTGACCGCTATCTCATGGGTTCACCCAACTTGTATGGAAGTCATCACTGTTGAGTTCATCTAAAGAATACTCCCAGCCACCCAGTAGATTACAGGAAGATAGATAGTCTACTTTTGCTTAAAAACGATTGTTGTCTCTAGTATAAGTTTTGATTTTAAAGTTTCGTCAATTTGTTGAAACTATGCCCGTGAAACCGTGTATCAGTTATACTTTACATAATTGTTTTAGTATAGTATATTGTACGTACTAGTTTTTGTAAAAATTTAACAGGGCCTTATGACTTGTAATTGTATCCTTCTAGTTATTAGAGCCATGCCCAAAAAACGGAATTATACAGACTGTGAAACAAATCCAATTAATTCAATAATGAATTGTAATCGATATTCCCGCTTTTTCATCACATTAAACGCGCTGTCAGATGCTGCGCAAATTGCCACTAGATCTGTGCACGTCTCCCAATGGGACACGGATCTTTGAATTTAATCGATTCGTTTGGGGATATTAAGGAGTGCATTTAATGCTCCTTCCTTTTGTTCATCACCGAGTTTTTGTTCCACCCAATCGCAACATTATGTGCTCGAGCTAAACCCATGTCTACGGTGTTTTATAACCTGTTAAGAAAAATTTCATGAGATTCGACAAAAAAAGACCACTTCTGTCATCTTAATGGGACTCCGTGCGTCCACAACTGCGTACGCTACTGCTGCGGCCGTAAACAACCAACAACAACAGGAACCTGACGACGACAATCGGACGAGCCGAATGCGGGCCACAAAAACCTCATAACAACACGCAACAACGGACCCGTAAAAAAACTGCAAAACCTCCGAACACATGGAAAATTATGTAGACACATGTTCCAACTGCGCAGCCACCGCTGCTGCTGCTGCTGCTGGTGCTGCTGCAGCTCCACTCCAAATATCCCCGTACCGATTCCCGCCAGGAGTTTATCTATGATAGTCAAGTGATCTACGCATATCTATGAAAGCCGTATGGATTCGCAATTGATCTGCGTCCTCTCAAACGTCTCAGGCCCCCCCAATCAGCATCATGATCATCAACATCAGCGTCTCCGTCATCACCGTCCGTCATACCAGGAGACGAAACATACCGGGAGCAACTACAGATAGATACAAGTGTCTGAGCCTGTAGCTACACATAGATTCGCATACCGGTAGACATGCGACAGCGCGCGGTGCCGACACAGTCTTGCTGCTGCAAGAAGCTTGCTCACTGGTTATTTATGGATTTGTGCAACTTTTTACGCAGTCGCGCTATGCGACTAATTGGGTATGAACGCTGAAATAACCCGGCATTGTTCTACATAATTACCTTGGACGAGACGCGAACCGCACTGCTATCTGCGGTGGATAGTTAATAATATTTTTGTCGTTGTCCTTTGTTTTGTTGTTCCTTCAACAAATTATTAGGTTGACGTTTTGTCTAGTTTCGACGTCATCACGGACGGACGGCTGACTGTGAAGTGTAATGGCGGTGTGTGTACTTTTTGTGCGCAATTTGATGCCTAAACGGGGATTTGGTTGACTCAATACGTTAGGGATTTCAAAGCGGACGACGCTGGTTTTTGCATCGCCCCGTGGTATGCCGATGACCGATCGCCATCGTGACAGTATGTTGTCGGCCAATTGTCAATCATAAGTATAGTCACGAATGCAAACACTTGTGATCTGTTTTTGTGTCCGTCCGGATCGGCGGATGACATTTCCATGTCATAGATACAATTTCCCCTAGAGGCCACTGAACCAGTGAAATTGATCTGTGGCGACGGAAGTTTGATTACTTGCGTCAAAGCAACTGTCACGGTTGGCGCGCGTATCTATGAGTAGAGGATGGATGATTAACTTAGGATCGTCGCGAAACACCATCTTTGGGCATGAGTGACCAATTGGATTGGAAAATCCGCAAATATACAACTGGTTGTTGATTGTAGTTAGGTACGAACTATATAATTGATTTGGGGTAACGCGATGAGCATCTTATTACTTGTTGTTTATAAAATTATGTAAGGAGTAGTAAAAGTAAATCTTCAATCGTTATTTTGATTAAGGTAAGTGAGTTGATGAAGAGGCCCTACTGACTGAGATCAGATTTTTCATCGTAAATATCATGCAGTGCATAGTAACACAGGTGGCTGTTGTCACTGTTAAGACCTTTGTCTGACCAATAAATCAGTAACTACGATTGAGCGATTGTAGTCTTACAAAGTGTAGGTGTGGTGCTGTATAGTGAGTTTTTACTACACTTTGGCTAGATACACTGTGTCCAAAAAGTCTCCGTACAGATGTTTGGCTGCATATTCTCTAGCATAGTACACAGATAAACCTATTCCAGTTGGAGCTGTGTAAGGGATTAAGCATTCGTTGACAATCATATCAATAACGTTCACTCATGTGTTTTGAGAAAAATGTGTTTCCTAAAGTAGACTAGCCAAAGAGTGTAGTACATGTATTTAAAACCTTACTTAATGAACATATGATGCGAAAAGGAAGTCTATGGGTTCAAAAGTTTTAAGAGTACTTCTAGACGTATGCTGAGTTATTGATGTATGTAAAGATCTTTTTTGTTCGATTTGTTTCATTTATGTTAATTATTTTTAGTATTTTACGAAGTGACATATATGTAGTTATCAATCTTTAAGACATAAGGCCATAGGCACAGGGAATTAAATCCATAACAGTTTAGTCCCCATTGGTTTTAACTTTGTTTATAATATTTTCCTCACCAATTGACATTTATTTTTGTTTCATTTTAATTTCTCATGAAATAATAACTTTCCACACTAAATTTGGACACTATTACGACTATCGTTAAGGAGCAGAGAAGTAGAGGGAGACGTTTGATGCTCACTTAAAATGTATTCCAACATCGAATTTTTGGTTTTAAAACCAAAATCATTACATTTCGTTAATTTAATAACATAATACATAGTTCCCACTCCTATGATCTGCAAGCGACTAATGTTGATTTGTGCTTTTGTTTTATGTGTATAGTCAATACAATGTCTTTAAACTTGTTTCATGTGTATGAATCGCCTAAGGATACAAATATATGTACATATATGCGTCCGTATAGTTCTAAAACTTGTAAAGGAGACAGATGTAACTCCACTTTTCGACAACTTTTTCAAGCATTTAGGGCGCTATTTCACGAAAGATGCGGTCGACGTTGGGTTCCAGTGCTGGGACCGTCGTTAGTGACGTTGTTGATCGAAACTACACACAAAATAGTCCAGTGGCGTTACATCACATGGTATTGGACTTTAGGCTACAAGTCCATTTCCGGAGACAATGTTGCTACCGGAATTGATTATTAATAACTCGATGGTCACGGGGGCTTTGAAAAGCACCATAACTTTGCAAGATATTTGATTGGATTGCTATGACTTCATGTAAACGTAAGATTTAGCTGGACCATGATCGACGATAACTCTGAAAGCTAACTAAAGTCAGGCTAGTTTGATCAAGTGTATGCGAAGTACTAGCCAGGATCCAATATTTTAATTCCAACCATGTATCCTCAGAATAGGCGCACTGCGACAATTGATACAATAATGATTGATTTCTCTATTTACTTTAGATAAGGCTTTGGTCTACGACCTCACCTTCTTAGGAGGTGTGCTCATATGTATGTATAAACTGAGATTGTCATTGACCGTCTTGTCTCATACCTCTAGAAATTCCTAGTGAAGTGATGTCTATATGTTCCATGAACGGTTCCCGTCTTTGAGATTCAATGAAATTCTGTCTAACCATTGCGAAATCATACATGTTCATACTTGAAGGCGAAGAAAACTCAAGTCTTCAGAATGGAATATCCGGAGAGGTATCATCTTTCGGGTCAAGTATTTTTAGCCCAGATGGCTTGTCAGTTGTTCTTTGGAAGCAAAAGATCACCACTATCGTTCGTAGAAGGTACATACATGCATATGTTTTACATATATCGTAAATTAAGGATAAATGGTAGGAATTAAGACTATTTTTCTTTATGCGTTGAACTAGTCGAATACCGAAAATTGTAGATGTACATACATACTCGTATGTACACACTTGCTTAGATATGAGTCCCTGCTTTTAGCCATTTGAAAAAGGTAGCCTTAGTCACCATTATCCTGCTGATGATACATTGACCTCAAACTTAACGATTATACTCAAATCTTACTTTAATGCTACACTTTCCCTGTAACTAAGCTACATACTGGTACAGTTTTCAATACTAAGTTCGACGAATTTTCCTTCACTCTATAATTTCCTTTTTGTTTTCATAACTATCGACCAAATATTATACGTCTAGTCCACTTCATTTCAAAGTAGTGCTGCACATTTCATTTATTTTCTCATTTCTACTTTCTGATGAACTGCAGTTGTGACCACAATAGTTTCCTATTACGTTCCAATTTACCAATTTACTTCTCTTGCTTTTCGGCAATAACTGCCTAAACGAAAACGAACCGCGAATTCCGAGCCACAAGTAAACCGACATTTCTGCATTATCTTAAAGTTCCATTCTCCAACAATAATACACCAGCGGGAAAAAAGCAACACGACAAGAACCTATCAAAGAAGTCAACGGATCGATCACAGGGATTCAGACCAAGGAAAAACCCCCAAACTCAGAAACCCAGCAGACACAGTCATAACAGAAAAAAAAGAAGATATATCGGTTCGAGTCGCACCATCGCAGGACACAATTTGCTGACCAGGTAGCATGTTGTGTACCGCTCTGAAATTCCACAAGGTCGACAATGGCCTACCTCGGTCACTTGGACTTCCTTATCTCCCCAGCTCCGTCGATTATTCCACCGAATTGAAGCGACTTTTGATTTTGTTTTCACAAATTTCGTTCGATTCATCGATGAAATAATTGAGATAAAAACAAAAACGAAAGAACCGCCACAACCAGCTTATAAATATGTATGTAGGTTTATCGAAATTGAAACTCCCAGCTGTTGGCCGCCCTATGGATGAGGGGAGATCATCGCGCGGAGTGAAATGATCAAATCGACCACTCAAAGGTGACCATCATCGGCCGCGTCTCGTCAGGACGAGGACCATCATCAACATTGAGAAGAAAACGAGCAAAAAAAAAATGGCAAAACGAAAACAATCTACAACAAGGAGCAGAACTAAGCCTTTGCGGTTGGCGGTTGAATGGTGTTGGCTCGTCAGATTGCAGATCGATATTTTGTTGATCGAAAATTGAGTGGAAAAAAGTGGACAAGACCGAAAGTGACCGACACAAGAGAACGCACAAAATTCTGTAGATCAATCTCAGAACGAGAAATTCGTCTTTCACCGTCCTACAGCGGCCTGCAGTAATTATCTCTCGGCGGAGGACGCAATTAAACCTCCATCGACTAGTTTTCCCCCCGCCCAACGCATAGTAGGATTGATGTCGACGCGAATTGGGCAGATATCGATTCGGTTAAGCACTTTCCAGAGCGAAAGAAAAAAGAAATGTGCTGATTATGAAATCGTCTTTTACTAAACATGTCAAAGTGTTGTGGATTAACATTGTCCATCACGCATATTGATGCGTTTATTGAAGTAGTCCTTGTAAAGCATGAGCTTGATATAGAATTAGAGGAATACCGAAATGGACACAGTGTAAGGCTTACTTCAATATCAACAGGCAAACATGTCGACCAAGATCTTTATGCAAAATGGTTGCGGATTCACAGGATGCCCACTTCCTCTGATTGTTTCGAAATGCACACGTGAATTTTCACCCACATTTTCAGTTACTTTGGCAGACTTTGCAAGACTAATACAAATGTCAGTCTCCTCTCGGATACGTTGATATTTATTGGTTAAATTCAGTATAACTATGCGAGAAGGCACTTGATGATGACCAAAAGCAGTACATGCAAAACATTGCCACGATATGTCGATCTAGTATATTTATTAACCTCCTAGCTCTTACTTGTCAAAAGACCTTGCAACGAAATTTGAATGTTGACAGTTCAACAATGACGCGTTATTAAAAATGGCATGTCGTGTTGGAAGGCCTTTCACGTGTAATAGGAGAATATAGTTTGTCTGGGGAAAGGAATACTCTGAGCCTTTTACTAAAATAACTAGTTTGAAAAGAAAACATAGTAATGAGAAGCATGATATGATTTTTTCTACGTTTCTGTGAGTCCATCGACTCTTCTATTCATTCGATTATGTAGATAGTTCTGAATGACGACTCGGAATTCTGTGACTATATTATCTTTACAGGGGAGGTGTCCTGAATCCATCACATTTTTTAATCATATATGTACATAAGTGCATACAATATAAATAAATCAATAGATTTACTTAGCATTATAAAACGTACGAAAAATTTAATCACTATACATATGTACATATAATTAAATCTGTCAATTTGTTTCCTGTCGTATTTAAAAGAAAAATAAAATTCTCAAGAAAGGTCGTTTTACCTCTGAACTGAAGATTTAGGGAAACATTTGGAACAAATTTTAAAAGCTGTAATTGGTAAAAGAAAAGAAAAGAAGTAAAAGTTCATAAAAATGTAAAAACTGAAAAAGCACAATGGAAAAATACATCTTTTGCTCGGTTTTGTCAGGTGAGAATAAGTCTATTCAATTACATACATATGTATGTACATATGTAAGTACATCGCTACCGTACAAGTTTGTGATCCCACTAGAGAGTTTATTTCTGCTCTTATTTCAATAACTGTAACACCGATCAGAAGCTAATCAATTAAATATGGAACTTCAGTATTGAAGAAGTTCAAATGAGTAAAAGATATATGTATGTATTTACCAAAATAACATTATTTCAAAGTATTTGCATGATAAAAGGGCTTCCAAGATAAAAGTGAAAAAGTGGGCTGCAACCATCAAGGCTATCCAGTTAGCCCGATCCTTAGCTAACTGCCTCCCATTGCTCACTCCATGTCGGTTTACTGCGCTTTCCTTCGGGGTATGATTCGATGTCTGTGCGGGTCGGAATATTGGTGTCTATTCGCTTTAGCCATCTTAAACGACTAATGCGCAGTTTTTTTTAACTACATAGGTAGATGTCGCTGTATAGCACGTATAGTTCGTCGTTGAATGTCCTTCTCCAAAACCCGTCAACGCAAATAGGACCCAATATTTTGCGAAGAATTTTTCTTTCGAACTGAATGAGAATATCCTCATCTGCTTTAGACAGAGTTCACGCTTCAGAGCCATAAAGCTCTGGGGTTATCAAGGTCTTATATAGAGTCTCCTTAGTTCTTCGGGATAGGGCTCTACTACTCAATTATCTTCTCAGCCTAAATAAACAACGATTGACAAGAGTTATTCTTCGTTTCGCTGACATGTTGTTTTCAGAAGCCGAGCTAGCTGAACGTTGTAACTGTCGATTGTGACGTTCTGTCCAATTCGTCGATGCTGTGTCTCCCTTCTTGTTGACATCATATACTTAGTTGCACTGACTTTTAAAAGATTGTGCCTCTGGTCTTGAGGTTGTGAGGTTCGCACAATTCTTCCAGAAAGAAAGAAAGTGTTAAAGAAATCACAACTGGTGCATTCCTTTGTCCAAATCCTTGTTTTATATCAAAGATCTCGATGAGATCGGTACCGATCTTGATGAAGTAGAGGGATTGTTTTTCTGGAGAATCTGAAGAGTTTGGCTGGGATGTCCAAACTAGATATGACTCTGTATAGCTCATCTCTATAAATGCGGTCTTAAAATCGATAAAAGATGATGAGAACCGATCTGGACTTCTTGGATTTTCCCAGGATTTCCCATAGTGTGAATATTTGAACGATTGGGGACTTTTCTGGTCTGAAACCGCACAGATACGGATTGGAGGTTGATGACTTGAGGTTTCAGACGTTTACACTGAATGGCAGATAAGGTCTTATGCGAGATGTTGAAGAGGCCCATACCTCTGTAATTGCGGCAATTGAAGGAGCCTACTTTCTTGTGGATCGGACAAATCGTGCCGAGACTCCACTCATCAGGACTACTAACGAATTTAGCCTTGATGCAGATTGTCATAAGACGCTTGCTGACGTGCTGAAAACTCAAGACTTATTACCTAAATCTGTATGACAAATCCACATCCGAATATAAGCTGCTTCTGCTCCCTATAGAAATCACCGTTTTTCCCGTGTGTGCATTCTAGCATTTTAGAGCCTCTGCTAGCCGTTCGGCGGCACTGAGTCTGTTAAGGGTCTAAACATTTCACAAGTAGATACGAATGTCGTTCTCCTTGCTTTGTTCGCAGGGGTCATCAACAGTTGGGTCATCCTTATCCCAGGCATCTTGTTCCTTCGTAACTAGTTAAACTGCTTCCAAACTGGACGGCCAGTTTACTTAAAAACTAGTATCCCTCTTCGGGGATACGCTGCCGTTTGGCCGTTAAGGGTTCTGCAGTCGAGGTACAAAGCAGCCAGCAGCCAGCAGCAACCACGAAGAGGTGTAGAGTAGGTGTTGATAGTACATATATATATGTATATACAATGTATGTAAATACAATTTTATATTTTTGCCAGAATGTAATTGGTTTAAAATTGTTGTATGATTAATATAATTATTATTTATTAAACAGCGAAATAAATCTACAGATTAATTTAAAAGACCTAGTGTGCCTAAGTATGAGATGAGTTATCTGAGTTCAATAAAGCTGTATTTATCTATCAATGTTCTGAATACCTGCTTAAATATATTCGTGATTATAAGTTTACTTGCCCTTTTTTTCGAAAAATGTCAATTTTGATTCTGTCACTCGTCTTAAGCGTCATTGATATTTATCTGTACTGAAGCTCTTTCAAGGTCGGCATACTCCTTTGTGCAATTTAATATTTCTGCTGAAACCTGCAAAACTCGCTTCAACATTGTAGTGCGTATAAATTTGTCATACTTCTCCAGATATGACGTTCTCCTACCTGAAACCGAAAGCAGAGCACAACCAACGTAAATTTCAGGAATCATTCAAAATTTTGATTGATTTGACCATGTTGCTTTGCTTCGAAGCCAACCTCCTCCATTTACTTTGAGTTCACATAAAAGCAACATTCCCAGGCAACAAAAATAAAAATACCAATTTCACTGATTACCTTACGCAACGCGCCCCAACAACGCCGAGATTGCCGAAATGGTAGTGTGCACAGTTTAAGTTCGAGCATCAGAGAACAACGATGACGACGACGAAGTCGCGGGACATTCTGCCACAGCGAATTCCCGATTCCCGAAAATCTCAAAACACAATTTTAATAATTGGTTCATTGTCTGGCATCTGGTCATAATGATACGTTACCGGACCGAACATCCTCCGCTCGACTGCATCGGACGAAATGAATGAGTGTCCCCCGATCGAAGTTTCGCGTCAACCTGTGCAGAGAATTGTGCTCGCTCCAAAATAGGGATTGCAAATTATTTCCACTTTACAAACTGGGCTTCAAAATTGCCACTCCGCACCGCAGTAAGATACATTATAACAGGTCGATCGATATTGTGTCCAATTTTCAGTTCTTTTGCGTCGCGGAGCCTTTTAAACTTTAGACAAATAGTTAGAGGTTTTTGTTTTTTTAGTTATTATGTGGCTCATCTTTGGCATCGAACTAAACAAACGTTTTGTTTCCTCTTCCTTTCCAGATACCGTGAGGATGCGCTGTGTTGGGACAGGTAAGTCAGTGACAGGGAGAGTGACGAAGAAAAGCTTTTCCGCGATCAAATTAATGAAATTCTTGTCGCATTCCGAGAGTCGCGATCGCGAGTTTGTAATTTCCTTTCGGGGCACTTGTTTGGCTCACCATACAGATATGCAGTGTATCTGTAAGATGCAGAACCACAACATCTTTTTGCTTCGCTACCGAGCAGTTAAGGCGAACTCAGCGGCTGTCGCTGTGCTGTTTATGGGGGGTTCGACGTGCGGACAGCGTGTGCCGTTGTCGTGCGTTATCGATGTTAGATGACGATTGTGGCCAATTTTGTCGTTGTATTGAAAGGAAGTTTTGCTAAATATGCAGTGCACTGTGTGGCATAAATTATTGCAATTTAAAGATCTATTCGAAATGTGGAATATGTTAGCATGGCACGGGAATCACGGATTTATTGGGCTCGAAAGAATTAATTGTAATGCAGTGCATTCTACGGAGCATGCCAGTAATGCTTATAATTAAGCTATTATGTCATTTTTCAGATTGGTCACTTCAATATTTCTAAGCACAAGACCGTAAGAAAAGATGATTGGGATTGACGAAAACAATTAATCGAAACAGTCAACAGGTTAGGTAATGGCACATGTTGCTTTAGGTCGTTGCTACTGATGTTAATCTTGTGTTGATGTTGCGTGCCTGCGTGTTCACCAGAATATTTGTAAATAACATTTGCTTCAAATGTATCGCCACCGCGTCAGATGGCAATTAAAGATATGCAGGTGATCAGAACACGGGACATGGGGTATAATACGCAACGTTTTAGTACATTATTGCTATTGCATATTGAAAGAATATTGGTGCGTTTCTCGAATCGGGAAAAGGAAAGAGTTTATCGCAAACAAGAATTCATGCGATATGTGTATTAGATTGGACATAGTGGTGACCACCAGTGCTACATCTACATATGTAGTTTATGTCAAAGCGTAAGTCTGATTTAGATGCTCCTGTGTGTCAATCACAGACCGTAAATCATTATGATAATACCTACTAAATGCTTCTTGCTTTCATCGACTTTGAGCGGGTCTTCCACAAGAGGGAATATATTAGTCGTATGTCCCAACATCATAAGGGAGCGGTAGTCACTTAGGAGCGTCAAAAGAATTAAAACTCAGAAAGAGCTTATCCTCTCAACCTCATTTACAGAATAACCGATGTAGAGTTTCTAACATCTTGGATGGACTTTTTCGACGAAGTGGCAAAACAGAATCTGCATTTGAGCTATCGAAGAGTGTTTGCCGATTTGTTTCAAAATAGACAGGTCTTATTAAAAATAGAGATTTTTATTGAGAGCATCTTTTAATTAAAATCTAAAAATTAAAAATAAAAAACTGCTCCCCTATGCACTATGAGAGGAAAGAATTTTTCAAACGTAGAAGTCATTGGAAAATCTTGTATCGACATCCAGGAAGAGATATACATATGTATGTACATATTTCATACAACAATCCATAAATCCAATCTTTTTTTCCGCGCTTGTACTATAAGCCTGGTCAATTGTGTAATGCTTGATTTTGAATCGGAATTGATGGTCCTCCTTTAATGACGGTTTGGAATCATGTAAAATACCTTGCATTTTATTGGTAGAACTGAGATAGCACTGTACAATTTTTTCTTGTTTGGAGATTTATCCGATTACCACTTATGTCACTTTTCTTAGATTTAGAATGTATAGATAGGGAAGTTTAATTAGTTACCGTTTTGTCTTGTAAATGCCTTGCCAGGTTGCATAAGGATACACTATTATTCAGAGATGTGAACACGCAAAGATAGTGTGTCCTAAATATGTTCTCTGACACTGGTCTGCTTGTGATCCAGCGAATTCTTGTTTTAAATTTGTAAATTGCCAAATAAACAACTGTAAAAAAAATACATTGCGCAACATGTCGATGGGACCCAGGGCCTAGCTCTTCACAACCATTCATGTTGCACATGTTATATTCTTTACCCGAATATAAGGGACCTACTTTATCATGCCGTGTCCGAAAGGCAATTTCTTACTTGAGAAGCTTTTTAATGACAGTCTTGTATGTTTCTCAGACACTCGCGTAAGGTGGAGCCGTAAAAACGTTTAGGTGTTTTGACTGGGATTCGATCATCGAACCAATTGCTCCGTAGTCCAACGCACTATCCACCGACCCATCTTTTAATTAAAATCTAAAAATTAAAAATAAAAAACTGCTCCCCTATGCACTATGAGAGGAAAGAATTTTTCAAACGTAGAAGTCATTGGAAAATCTTGTATCGACATCCAGGAAGAGATATACATATGTATGTACATATTTCATACAACAATCCATAAATCCAATCTTTTTTTCCGCGCTTGTACTATAAGCCTGGTCAATTGTGTAATGCTTGATTTTGAATCGGAATTGATGGTCCTCCTTTAATGACGGTTTGGAATCATGTAAAATACCTTGCATTTTATTGGTAGAACTGAGATAGCACTGTACAATTTTTTCTTGTTTGGAGATTTATCCGATTACCACTTATGTCACTTTTCTTAGATTTAGAATGTATAGATAGGGAAGTTTAATTAGTTACCGTTTTGTCTTGTAAATGCCTTGCCAGGTTGCATAAGGATACACTATTATTCAGAGATGTGAACACGCAAAGATAGTGTGTCCTAAATATGTTCTCTGACACTGGTCTGCTTGTGATCCAGCGAATTCTTGTTTTAAATTTGTAAATTGCCAAATAAACAACTGTAAAAAAAATACATTGCGCAACATGTCGATGGGACCCAGGGCCTAGCTCTTCACAACCATTCATGTTGCACATGTTATATTCTTTACCCGAATATAAGGGACCTACTTTATCATGCCGTGTCCGAAAGGCAATTTCTTACTTGAGAAGCTTTTTAATGACAGTCTTGTATGTTTCTCAGACACTCGCGTAAGGTGGAGCCGTAAAAACGTTTAGGTGTTTTGACTGGGATTCGATCATCGAACCAATTGCTCCGTAGTCCAACGCACTATCCACCGACCCACGACACAATAACAATTATTGTCTCAAATACTTGTCAAACGCTCGCGAGAAGAAGGGTCGGAAAAATACAATTAGGTAGGTACTGTTTGGGAATTCGCTCTTTTGACTCAAAAATTCAATCTTTAATTATTTTCCATTTTGTTAATAAGAAGCACTTGCCAAGAAAGATATAACATCACTGCTGCCATGTCAAAAATGATTTGTTGTGATAGGACCGCTTCGCTTTGATAACTCACCAAAAGCTACATATATACTTAAACTGAGAACTTAAATCCAACAAACAACAAATGCTAATAACCTAGCATTATACTACTAACATCCCCTGTATCCATTAAGGTATCTCACTTTACTCTAGGAATAGCTAAGCGCTGAAGATAGGCATAGGAATACCTACATATGTATGTACTACCCTACGGTAACGACAAAAATTATATTCACAATTATAAACTTCTTTTTTTAATCCCGCTAGGAATCGTATCAATAT
Organism: Xylota segnis; assembly: GCA_963583995.1. Taxonomy (NCBI): domain Eukaryota; kingdom Metazoa; phylum Arthropoda; class Insecta; order Diptera; family Syrphidae; genus Xylota; species Xylota segnis. Next base: position 27,691,226 of record OY757238.1, read on the forward strand.
ACCACCAGGAACCAAAATCCGGTATTACACATTTTACTGAAATATCTTCGACTTTCTGAGAAATTCAAAAATCTCTACAACCCTCGCAGACCGAGGTGTCACTTAATGCTTGACGAAAGAAAAGTGTCTCGTACGAACGTCAACCAAAGTCTTTGTCTTGACCGAGGTGACTTCTGATTAATTAAAACAAGTCAGTACCTTCGTTCAAACACCTAAATCGATTAGTACGCCAAGCTTTGTTCTGCATGAAGTGCTACTCTTGCTCTATCCCCATAGTATCTCTTAGAAAGCGTTCTCAAAGTTTTCCCTTGTTGATGTTGGACCTAAGTACCTAACAGATTTTGGAGTAAATATCTTATTTAAGAATTTTGTAATTATTTGAATGAAGATAATCCTCCAAGAGACCGGTGTCTAGGTGCCGTTTGTTACAAGCATATTGACGCAAATCCGCCTTATTTTTACCAAAGCTTCAATTTACAAAAAGCAACCCACCGTTCGAAGTTAAAAGATCAATTTACCGGAAAAGTTATGTAGAACCCTACTACAAATGTATCTCAATACCAATTGCAACCATGAATCTGATTCGCACTTTCTAAAAGGAAAATTCCTCGGCTAATTGAATTTGTATTTTTTTCTTGTTTTTTATTATTTTTATGATTTTCTGTTGTGTTTTTTTTATTATTATTTTCAGTTTTCGCTCACCTCTTTCTTCGTGTTTCTTTGCAGAAAATCCATGGATGAGATGGGAGCCGCACAGTCATCGGTAAATGCGCGGTAAGTGCTAATGGTGAACCGATGATTTCTTTGCCGCATGAATTAGTTACCATATTTTAAGTTTTCTGTCATCGACATGACCAACTCTTCCTCCGTTCATCTGCCGACAATAACATGAAAGAACAACAATACAAATATATAGCTAATTGGATTTGTTAATTATTAGTATTACTTTTTTTTTGTTTACGTTTGTCTACAAGTACTTCTGTAACATTCGGTGCATAGTCCTTTCAGTAGACTACGAGTATGTACATATGTATGTATGTATGTATGGGGCTTGAGGAGAACATCAGCCGCACCATCGATAAATGCACTGAATTAATTAAATGAGAATAGAAATTCCAGGTATCCCAAGTTCAGTGGAAAACCCGGTTATTAATTATATTAATCTGTGTCCTGCTGCATTCGCGATTCGCTGGACAGTGTCCAATGGTGCTGCTTGTACGTCAGTGAGTGGAACGCAGCTCAGCGGACGCAATTAATTGAGATCAGAAGGTGGGGACGTCGGAACTCATTTAAACGGGGTAGCATCATCTCTTGGATGCTTGCATTGGTTGCACGACAAATTAGATGGCTGCCAACGCTGCCGTGCAGATATTTTTATTTCCCATATATCGACTAGTTTCGTGCCGCTGACAGCAAGGTGCCAGAATATTAATTAATATTTTGCTGCAGTTGCCTCTGCACTGCGGGTACTTCTCCTCGGTGGTTGTCAAACAATAATTACTCCCCTCGACATCGACCATTGCGGAATGTTTAGTTGGACACTGGAATTCAGTTTCCACATTCGCTGGTAATTTGATGGCGAGCATTTAAATGGTTTTGTTGAATACTGAACTGTTTTGCTTTTTTTTGTTTTTGTTTTATAGGAAATGTCCTCCTTCCTGCTCGGTTGCGGTGGTAGGCATGTTCGGCTTTGATTATAAATTTCATTGGAAATAAAGTAGCAATTTTTTCAGTTGTCTTATGCATTGTAACGAGGCAACATACCTGGCTAAAACAACAGGCATATCGCACACAGCATTAACTGAAATGGTGCCAGAACAAAAGAATAAAACGCTAAAACAAGTTACAAGTTACCCGAAATACCTTCAGTTGCTTGCTCTTTAAAATCTGAAGACGTAAATCTTCTGGATATACTCGTACTTGTATCCTTGATGTGACTTTGTAAATCTTTGCTCTAAGCATGTTGCATTCTGAAAAAGGATGTACATTTTTTTTCGCATTGAATCGACTAAGTTTCTTTTATTTCACTTTAAAATGGCTTGCTCAACTGTTATGATAATATGAAGCGAAAATTGAGTTGGTGAGAGAATGTACCCTTGCGACACTCTAGCGTTTACAAAATAAAGTGGACGGCTAGGTCGCACAAACTTGCTTCTACATCTACATGTATACATCTTGTTTGCATTTGACGAAAAAACAGAAACGAGTTTATAAATATGTATATGTACATATGTGTGTATGGAATTTTATACAAAACAAAAAAAAAATACAAATTTTTGGCGCAATAGGTCTATGGGAGCCAGGGCCTAGCTTCTCATAGCCATTCGAGTTGTGCGTGTTATATTCTTTACACGAATGAAAGGGTCCTACGGTTTTAATCCCGTGTCCGAAGTGCAAGTTGTTATTTTTCATGACAGTTATACTCTCGGATGGTTGTCTAAGGCTCTCGCAAGGTGGGGCAGTAAAAGAACTTTAGCTGCTTTCGGTTCGAACCTCAAAACCCTTGTTCCCTAGTCCAACGCATTAACAACTTGTGGGGCCCACATGGGATCCTATCGAGAAAATCGTGTTTGGCTATAATAAGTATTCTTATAGGATTTAAAAAAATATTAGTCCTAATATAAAATTGGCTCTAACCATTGATAACACATATTAATCATGAATACGGTTATAGGCATAAGACATGCTAGCTACATATTTATCTACTGTTTTCTCTTATAATTTGTGTACCAAAGTAATAGTCTGAGACCTGTTTCTAGTGAAGTGTACCAGTTCCGTTTTGTGGGGGTTCAGCCTCAAACAACATCGTACTGTCCATCTGGTTAGCTTATTTAAAGCATTTTCCAGGAGTTCGTTTAGATGTTTACCGGAAACTGCAATAGCAACCTCATTCTTTGGATGAACGTGGGACCAATAACCAGCTTTGGGTATGAAAATAAGCCTTGACTTCTTTCCAAGTTTTTGAAATGTGGAATAGATTTAGACAGCTCTTAAAGATATTTATCCAAATGAGCAAGATAATATCTAAGGTCTATTGGAGTTCAGCAGTTATAGTGCCATATGGTCCTGCGGACTTGTAAGGTTTAAAGCTTTGCAGCACCCAAAGTTATTTGTGCAACTGATCTATTAAGCAATTAGGAAGATTAGAGGGCAGAAAGTAGACATGGCTTTATCGAAGACTTAAGTTAGAGCTCCAACCTTCCAACTCCTGGGTATTGCAGGGAGGTCTGAGAAAATCGGAAGTAATTCAGTTTTTGAATTGAATTGATGCTATTAGAGGCAAGAGTAATATCTAGAACTTCTTATCGGTTTCAGTAATTACTGTGGGTTCATTATCTAGGTTGCATACGAGGTCAGTACTTAAGTTGAAGTCTTAAAATAACTCACCCCTTTCGTTTATATGCGAACTGCCCCATACAGTGTGATGGACATTCATATTACAGCCGATAATGAATACAGTGTTTTCCCTTCCCGCTTCTGCGATTCGGGGTTGTCCCCAACCGATCATGGGCAAGGTACGCCGGAACCAAATAATGGGAACATTTATTGGTCTCCAGTTTGGGTGTCATTATGTCCCGATCGCTGTAATTAGGAAGTAAAGTTAGTTTTATGTTACTTTTTTACCAGTAAGCCGGATGTATCTTTTTTATCTTTGACTAGAGCATACATGGTAGAGTATTCAAGAGTCTTGAGTGTACACTCTAAGTTGTCAACAAGTTAAAGTTCTTTGACCAAGAAAATGTTTTCCCTATCTTTGGACAGACAGAGAAGAAGACCGGCCAAAGTCGTGATGAAGGTTCACCTGCAACTAACTATCTGCAGGACTATCGCTACAATCAGACATTACAAGCCTCTACTTAGTATCTTGTTTTCAGAAATATACCTACAATAATTAATATACTTCAAGTTCATCCCCGTTGTTTGCTTTTCAGTTGAGTCTGAAGTCCAGGTTTTCAGCGGTTTTCTTAGATACCAAATCAATTCCATTCATAAGCAGATGATTGGTTTGTTAGTTGGTTAAACCGGCCCTGGGTAAGGATGCACTTAAACCAGAAAAGGTCCATTGTGCTGCCGTAAAGTAATGTGGGTGGGTCACCCTCTTAGTCTTGGAATCATCCTCTCCTTTTTATGAAGGAGCTAATATTAGCCGTTCAGGCGGTATTCAGATCATTGAGATCAATGAAAAGGTATTTGCTTAGTGTAGGCTTTGCTGGGCATGTGCATAGGAGATGACTGATGGTCTCCTCTTCCTCCTCATCCTTACAGCTTCTGCAAAAGTCATTGTAGGGGATGCCCAGTCTTGGAGTATGCCTTCCTATAGCACGATGGCCGGTTAGGGTGTTAACTATCATGGAGAGGGCTTCTTTTGGTGTGTTTTAGGAGTCCTGTGGTCCTAATTTCGTTGCAATGGTAAAGCTGATATCATCGATGATTGGACAGCCTTACTGAGCCGGCAATGAAAAGGTATTTAGCATACGATGTTGGCGCCTCGATGTCGGTTTGACGTCGGATGACGTCATAGACCAGAGGAGCCTCTTCTAGTCAATGCGTCACCATCGCAATTCCCCGATATGTCACAGTGACCTGGTAACCACTTAAGGGTGAGGTTATAACGACCGGCTATCTCGTTAAGAGACGCGCGGCAGTCTTTCACTGCCTTGGATCTCGTAGTGTTGGATGCGAGAGATTTGATAGCTGCTTGAATATGGATATAGATGACAATATCCGATTCTGATATTGCATTACCCGTCAGCCAATCAGCTGCTTGACGGATGGCTTAGATTTGGGCTTGAAGGACCACGCAATCGTGCGGGAGGTTGCAGAAGAGACTCGTACGCTAGAATTAATCTTGTTAAGAAGAGAACCCACCTAGTTTATATCCAAACTTTTTATATATGTATTTTCTTTTTAAATTTACAAATCCATACATTCAAGTGGAGTCTCAACCGCGATAAAGCCAATCTATGAAAGCTTGAATGTTAGAAGTTAATTATTTAATTAAAGTAAACTTCACACAAAAAAAATCACACAAGTTAGACATGTACATATGTATATAAATACAAGCATGCATGTAACTAAATTAACTGGTTACAGTTCCAATGTCTATCACTACCGTCGACAGGTTAACCAGAAGTTTCTTCTCCGAATTGTGGACACGAGAGGAAACCATAAAAACAATAAAAGTGATTCTGGAAGTGATAAAGTAATAGAATAACACAATCATCATCCTCTATTGGTTTCCTTCTTCAAATTGCATCTCATGTACGCAGAAGACAAAATGTCATTTACTCTCTCTTTCCGAGGTAGGAACAGTAATACAAAAGTAAACAACAGAAACTGTGGTGTTATCACGACCACCAAATCAGATCATAAGTTTCCCGATGACGTACGATATGACTTTTTCCGCTGCATCAGCCCACAGGACGCACTGGACGCGCGGACAGGTCGTAAATATCAAGATTTTTGGGCACTACGACAAGCAGCAGGCAGGTAACACCCGCTCAGTAGTGAGTTTCGATGGAAATCCAGTGTCCACTTGACTGGCTCACGGAAATGAAATGACAATGTAACCGAACGGATGATCACCGGGACGGAGACAGAATTATAAGTAGAATTATGAGGCAGAGCCAGTGGCAGTAATAAAACTGATGCCCGTGCACGGGCAATAAATAATTTTCCGTTTGTCTTTTTTACTTCGAATGTTGGAGAGTACATTGACTACATTTTTTTGTTTTGTTTTTTTTTTTTTACAAAGTTAATTTGATTGCTTTCAAAAGTGTAAATATTGACAACGGCGCACATAAAGTGCGAATTTGATGACAAATTACATTGCGAGTTTATATCTTTTTAAAAGTTGCAAAGGGTATTACTAATTTTTATTTATGTCTTATATACATATGTGGATATGTACATATATACAGGGTGGGCCATTTTTAATGTCGTTATGTGAATATTGAATAACTTTAACAAAAACAACCGATTTTCATATGTGAGGTATTTTTATTTAATTTGGTCCCTATCAATTTATTTGGACTAATTCTTGAATACAACATCAATCGAGTGGCCGCCTTTATAGAACGTAATCCATCACGTTTTCGAGCATCCCGCGAGGTATAGCAATGATTTCGGCATGAATGTTTGCCTTGAGCTCGTCTATAGTTAAGAGGCTTATACTTTGCTTTTCAATTAACCCCACTACAAGAAGTCCGGAGGGGTAAAATCTGAAGATCTGGGTCAGTCAATGTCACCATTTTTTGACAGCACACGTCCAGAGAATTATAGTCCAAAAAATTTGCATTGTTTGATTTGTAGTGTGGCATGGCGCACCGTCTGGTAAACCAGTAACCGTGCAGACCGTTTTCACACATTTGTGGACAGACATAATGAGCATCCACCGATATCGACTATTTCGCCTTCTCTGAAGAAAAATTTCCCAATAATAGTTTTGGCAGAAACGCCGCCGGTCCAATGTTGTTTACTCCGTAGATTCTCCGTTCCCCAAATGCGGCAAATTTGCTTGTTAATGGCATCAGAGAGTGGGAAATGGGCTTCGTCTGTCATCAAAATTTGCTTCCAAAAATTAGATTCAATGTCAACCATTCGAGTGACTGTTTGGCCGTATTCCAAGCGACGTGGGTGGTCTACCGGTAATATTCTTTGACTCGATTGCTGAAACTGAAACAAATGCAAATCATCCCTCAAAATACGCCACAAGGTGGTTCTACTGAAGGTCATTGGAACGTCTTGTCGACGATCTGCCACAACCCTATTTCGACAACAGGCTACGAATAGGGTTGTCAGACGGTGCTTATTGGGCACGATATGTTCGACGATATGCATGTTAAGTAAACACAATAAAAAAAACTATTTTCAATGTACAGCGTCACTATTTTGGTGCATTGTTTCGGTGTGATTCATGGTTATAATTGTGCTGAATTGACGTTTGAAAAATATGTCTACTCAAGTCAATCGGTTAATAGGCGTCAAAGTTATTTAATGTACACATATGGACTTAAAAGATGGCACAACCTGTAAAGTCGGTTAACTTGGCTCTGTAACGCCCACCGTTGACCGAAACGTTGTTCCCAGCCTTATTTTCGAAGGAAACTGGTCTAATGATGCCACCACTTCACAATCCGCACCAAATTGTCACTCTCTGTTGATGCATCGGCTTTTCGACAATAACGTGCGGGTTTTCCGAGACCCAGATGCGGCAATTTTGTTTGTTAACGTAGCCGACGAGATGAAAATGCGCCTCGTCAGAAAGATGATTTTTAGCCCAAAGTCGTTGTCCAATTTAATTTTAATATTTCTCAACGTTGTTCAAGCGTAAAGCAACTCATTTTGTTCCGCGGAGGTATGATACTGACTTTCTGTCAAGATTTTGAGCGGGAAACAGCTGTCAGTGTCAAAAAAACCTATGATTTAAACAGAAGCCACTAGATGGCCCACCCTTTACGTATTTATATAAATAAAAAGAATTGACAGTAATTTTATCAAAATAAACACTGGACAAATGTGTTGGAAAGACAGTCTATAAACATAAAAATTGATGTAATAAATTCCAGTGTGCGGTTTAAATATTGTCATTTCACTAGCTTGCTAACTGTTTCTTCCGTGAAACACATCTTTTGTAACCCAGTTTAAGTCAAACCCCATATGATTGTTTTTGAGGACACATTTATATATAATAAATGTCAGGTTATAAAATATTCTCTTAAATGAACTCAGTTTTCGGTACCAGATTATTGTGAAGTTCAATTCGTAAAACTTTGATCTAAGAAATTCTGTAACACCTAATATATCATGAAATCCCTCCACGCCACTTTTGTCAGACCATACTTACTCACTAACCTACTTACGTACTTACTTACTTACTACCTCAACAAACAAGCCCATCCATTTTAACCGGTGCTAAGCTAACTGCCTCCAGTTGCACACTACATTTCAATTGAAGTACCCTTCTCCTTAAGCGCGCCACCTAAGGCGAGGTGTTCCTCTACTGCGTTGTCCGTTCGGGTTTGATTCGAAGACTCTGCGGGCCAGAGGATTGGTGTCTATTCGCTTTACTTGTCCTAGCCATGTCAAACGACTAAGGCGTAGTTTTTTTTTTTGACTAAGTCCACGTTGCTGTACTGTTCGTATCGTTCGCCCTTGAATCTCCTTACCCCAAAGTCCGTCAACGGAAATGGGACCAAAAAGTTGACGAAGAATTTTCCTCTCTGAGCGTCTGAGGATATGTATCTGCATCCCATTTAGATAGAGTCAACGCTTCAATGCCTAAAGCAGGTCTTATGTCGAGTCTCCTTAGTTCTTTAGTTCTTTTTTTTTTCTACTACTCAATTGCCTTCTCAAAGTAAAAGCGATTGGCAAGAGGTTTTCTTCATTTAATTTTTGCTGAGGTGTTGTTTTCAGAATTGAAAGCAGAGCTGAGGTAGATAAAGTCTTAACTACCTCAAAGTTATAGTTGTCGGTGTCTTGTTGGACAATGACGTTGGCGTACTCTAGTTTTTTCTTAGACCTACTCTTAAATTTACTAGTCAATTGTGATCTTCCTACCCTGACATTAATTTTCTCCAGGTTAGAGCTGTCTGCTCTTCGGAGCGTCCAAAGAGACAGATATAATTTAATTTAAAACTTATCAACTAACAATAACTCGCAGAACGCCGTGGTCTGATATACTCTTCACCAGCTACTTACAGGTAATATTAATTGTTGAAAAGATTTCCCTTAACGCATACCGACGCAAACTTAGATATTTACCAATCTTCCGGTGTAATGTTTGCAATCCGAATGAAAATCAGGGCTCTGTCCTTGGCCCTGTCCTCTGTCCTTTGTTGTTTTTAATTTTTATGAATTCACTTTTTAAACAATCATTTAATGGCCATCTCACCGCTTTTGCTGATGATATAGCTTTTACGTATCAAGAAGTGAATTCCTTTAATTGTGTTGGAAGTGTGAATGAAGATATCCAGAAGTTAAGGCAGTGGTTTGCTTTGCACAAGCTAGTGGTCAGTACTAAAACTAAACTTATGACTTTTAAAATGATAGGCAATAATAATTTTGATCTTAACATGGCATTTCACTCTCATGACTGCAAAAGGTTTGGTTTACCAGTTCATAGTTGTGGTCTGGCAAACTATAATGATGCACTTCCATGTTCAGATAAGTGTTTTCAAATTGAATCCGTTAGTGAATACAGGTATTTTGGTGTTTTAATTGATTCAAACTTAAATTGGAAAGCACATGTACAAGCTATAAAATCGAATATGATGCAGTTAATACGAAAATTGTATCTCTTAAAACCATACTGTTCTAAGCAAACACTAACTACGATATATTATGCACTGGCTAAATCTAAACTGCAATATGGTATTATAAATTGGGGAGGGGCTTATGATAACACTTTTGATCCCTTATTGAAAAAACAAAAATGTCTAATTAGAATAATTTGTGATAAAAATCGCTTAACTCATTGTTGGCCGCTTTTCAAAGACTTATACATTCTTCCATTAAGGCATCTTTACATTTTCAAAGTGCTTAGAAAATTTTCCAAGCGTAGCGGTAACATTCTGTATAAACGTCTAATTATTACAGCTTACGTGTTAATAACCAAACCTTTATAAATGTTCCTGTTGCACATAAAACCAAATTTGCTCACTTTTTTACTATTACTGCTCCTAGATGTTTTAATAAACTACCTATTGTGATAAGACAAACTAATACTTTTCATTCCGTGAAAAAAACTTTTAGGTGTTCCCCGACTGGGATTCGAAACTCGAACCCCTTGCTCCATAGTCCAACGCACTAACCACTGAGCCACAGCGCCAATCAACATTATGCAGTCTAAATAGTTGTTTTTGAATTTTTACTATAAAAAAAAATTTTAATATGGAATACATACATATGTATATTCTTCATCCTCCTATTATGTAGTACTTACCCCACTTTATATTAGTTTGCATTGCATAATTTTTATATCCTTCAACACTAACTTTCATAGTTATAGAATGCTTATCTTCCCTCTTAATGAACTTGAACTTTTGTAATGAACATTGTAAAAAATTTTAGTTTAAGTTGGAATGAATAAAAATAAATAAATAAATAAATAAAAAAAGATTTCCATTGCAGCAGATTGACACTGAGAAATTCCCATTACTTGTGCTTGTCATATCTTCCTCAATTTAGTTGCGGAGTTTTTAAATTCAAGTTATAAACATTAGTTGAGTTAGTAAGGTATTGTATAAAATTTATTAAATAAGTACATGGTCATAAAAATTAATTTCCAACAAAACATATACAAAGAAATTGGTACGAATCTGTTGCTACTTTTCTATAAAAAGAAGTTTTTTTTCCCTAGATTGGAGATAATAACCAAAGCTTCTTCACCATTCGAGGGCATTCGACTTCGTCTTAAATTTCAATAAACTCCTATCACAGAAATCTCCCCATAATCCAAAATGTTTGAGTTGTTTTAAATTTTGCTAAAGTATTCTAACGTATGGGGATGTCACCTTACAAATTCAATGCACTTTCTCTCTATATATCTCTATAGGCATTTTTAGGACAGCACAACTTTAGGGAAAAGCAATAATGCAGATGTTCTTTGAAAACGATTTCTCACTGACGAAACGACGGTGATTTCTTCAAGTTCGAATTCCAAATCCGACAAAGTATCAACAACCGTTAATGTCCCATTTGGAGAAGAGCGTACACAGTCCCAATGCGGAATGCAAATAAATCACAAAGTCTAAATCACCAAGTGCCTACGAATACGAGAACACGCAGAGAGCGCGAGACGAAACGAATCCCGAATACAAATCGTCGACATAAATCCATCATGACCACCGACACCACCTACCTGCCTGCGCACAGCTCCATAGCGTATCTGAGCTGAATAGAAATGTCGATCATCACCTGCTCCACATTTGTGCCCGAGGAGGGTTGGCGCTACATTATACGGACATGCATTGCGACGTCGTCGACGGGCGATGATTATTCGCACGCATCACGTAACGTAACGTTTCATTAGCCTCGTCGTAAGGTGAATGTGCCTCTGTCTGCTTCACAACTTGACCCAGATGTGAATACTTGGAGTCTCATTAGAGCACCCACCCTTAGGGGTACTGGGTGTGTTGTATGTATGTGTGTGGCATGCAACTAACCCATCACCCTCCATAAACAGAGACCGGCGTCCAGATGGAACGTGATGGACACGCTGGTAACTGGCAGTGCACGAACGTGATCTCTCAGACCGATTCCATTCATAAATTGACGCGGCGGCGGTAGAGCGTTTGCTGCTGCAAAATTCGTGATTTGCAAGAAGAACAGCGCGCGTATACATCCGCTCGTCGTCATCCGTCCAATGGACGTCAAGGTCCATGGTGAATGAAAAAAAAAAAAGAACAAACGTGTTTTTTTGTTTTCCTTCCTGACTTTGTATTTAGCCCCTTATCACGTGCGAGGTAGTGCCCATTTAAACCCTCTAAAATCGGATAGGGCTATTGTCCTTTCTCTACATCATCGAGACTTTGGTTGTATATGTACGTGAGCTCTGGATGGCATTGGCTTTGGGGTGAATGCGAGTTGCTCAATTTGTTCGATACCATTGAAAAGTTATTTCTTTGGAATCTTCAATTTCTACCCCCGCACAGCCGTACTACACAAACACGCATCTCGGCAATCAATGATAGGGAGCTCATTTAAAACGCAAATCTTGTCCTCGTCGGAGCACATTCAAGTGTACTGCTTTATGGAGTACGTGTCTACATGTACTCAAGGAACTCGGAATTAATTTTCATTCCTAGAAGAGGATGCTACGCTGCTGCTGTGAATAATTGGAGTCCTTTAAACGCTCCGTTACTCTAGCATGCATGGCTGTGAAATAATTTTACTGTGTGCGCAGGTGCGAACTTGGACGAAAATAAATTTGCACGCGTTGCCATTTAAACTATTTTGCTATTTGATTCTGGTCGATATGTGTATGTATCAATCACTGGAGTTGTATGGTGGTGTTTATACATGTATTTTCATGAGTTGTTTTGAACAAAATACTATCTGTAGTTGGTACTTGGTAAAGTACATACAAAATACTGCTCTTCGACGGTGTATATACGCACGTATTTACATATGTATGTACATATGAGCATATGAACCACAAGTTGTACTGCAGACGACATAAAAATAATAGTAGACTTAACACAAACTTGAAAATTTGCCAATTGAAAGATGAGTTCAAATATTAAGAGATTTTGAAAGTGGAGCACTTCAAAAGTATCAAGACGATTTGTGAAGCGGACCTAGGTTAATCAGAAGGCACTTAATAAATTGGGAATAAGTCAATGAACTGAATAGTCATACTAAATCATTAGAATTGATATATATTTGTATATAGGATTCTAACGCTCGGATTGATTTTTAAATCTACCCCTTCGTCTAGGTGAATAGGTTTGCTTTTACATACTGGGTCGTACGTATTTGCAACTTAGTGCCCAAGTCTAATAAAGTGAGCGTGGCATTCTGCATATTTGATGCAGTTATTATAACATTGTACTGATGGTATCTGGGAGATATCATTTTTTTTTGTTTTTTAAAAATACTCTGTAAAGTGGGTGTTACCATACATGGTCTTCAGGCCAGTTAGAAAACTCCAAAGCCTATAACTTTTTTCCTCACTACTTTTTATTGATTTCTGGAAAAACTTTTGATAAAAGATAAATTTTTAAAAATTTGGCATGGCTATTCCAAAACTTGGACCCCATTACCTTGCATTAGTGTTATAACCATCAGATATTAATTTTTAGCCGAATCGCTGGAGAAATAGCAGATGTTCAGTATTACTGTTTTTCGGATTTTTCGCACACAACACAGCCATCTCATGGCATATACCCAAACTAACCAAAATATCAAATTTCATCAAAATCATTAAAGCAGTTTTTGAGAAAATCCATTTTTATTAAAATCGGCCTTATGTGAAATATTTACCTCTAATTATGAAGTTTAAAAAAAATTCAATTTTGCCTTGAAATGTGGCCTCATGTGGCGGACCCACATTTTAGAACTTCTTTATCAATGTAAAGTCAAGTAGCTGCAACTAAAAACGGAATATTAATATAATAGTCTCCGAGAGTTTTTTCTCATCTTCTGTACATTTATTTTCAGGCATGCATGTCATGTAGATACTCGTCAGTGGATTTATTGTGGTAGTCCAATAAAATCCAACACTTCAGACCATAGGCGGTATCAGCGATAACTTATTTGAAAAGTCGACAAATGTTCCCAATATCGTTCAATAAGAATCTTTAACAATATTGTTTTTAAATTCTTTTAGTTCCTATGTGAATATGTGCATATGCACGCCAAGCGAACCCAAGTAAAGTTCAAATTTGACATTCTAAATGATTCTGTTTCCACATTACCAGTAAATATGAGAGAATGGATCACACGGTCTACTTCTGACACCATTTACTTTCAGTGATGCAGAATAAACGTTCTAGTGTTAGTATCCTTTTAATCTTCAAACAATCTGTCGTAAATGTGAAATTTTTGCTGACTTCGTTTGCGCCTCGAGGCTCTATAATATACAAATTATATATGTTTACCAATTTTCAAGAAGACCGATTAGTATTTAGAGGTTGCACACATTGATCACTTTTTGTCAAACAGATAAAATTTATATTCACTTCTTTTGTATAATACGATAGATCTTTATTTCTGTAGTCAAATCTATTTATATATTATTAACCCTTTTATTACATTTTCTTTCAAGAGTCAAAGTTTTATTACCATACAATTAAAAGACAAAACATCGGAAGGCTGTGCAGTGGCAGATGAATTCCAACAAAGCTTGTGGGCTTCACTTGATAATAAATCAAATACAATTCTAAATGAAAAAAAAAATCCGATCGATGGCTTTTTTAAGTGGTTAATACTTTGGACCACGAGTCCCAGCCAAGACACCTAAAAGTTTTTCATGACCCCACCCCTCGCGAGCGTTTGACAAACATCCGAGAGTATAACTGTTATGAAAAAGCTTCTCAACTAAAAATCGCCCACAACACTCACAACACGAATGGTTGTGAGAAGCTAGGCTCTGTGTCCCATGGACCTGTTGCGCCAAAAATTTGTATTATTGTTTTTTGTTTCTCGGTTAGGCATGAACAACAACAACAACAATTCTTATTGAAGGTAGTCGAGAATCATAGGAAAGTCGTAACCAAGCGAACAAAAGAAGAAGAATATACTTTGATCATAATACTTTTTATTACTTGCACCTTTACCTATAGGGCAAGTATTGCTTTCGTGAAAAAAATCGAACTCGAGATTTTAATCAAACTTGACATTACTATGATGGAGAAGTCCAAAAAAGCAGGTCCAGCAATTCCGTCTGCCTGTCTGTCTGTCTGTCTGTATATGCGACTGCAGCCTAAACGGCTGGACAGATTTGCTTCAAACTTCATACGTGTGTTCTGTGGGATGATCCCTAGAGGCGAAATTGGAATTTTTATTCTAACCTCAAAATTAAGGGTAGTTTACTTAAGGCCGATTTCAGTTAAAATGGATATTCTCGAAAACGGCTCTAACGATTTCGATAAAAATTTGATATGTGGGTTAGTTTGGGCATATGCTATGAGGTGGCATAATATTGAAAATCAGCTGTTTCTCGGGTATTTGTTTGGCGATTGGGCTAAAAATTAATATTTCTGGGTTATAAGGCAAATGCAAAATAATGGCGTACCAAATTTTGGAATTGCCACCCCCAACTTTTTCAAAATTTTTACTGGAAATTGAGAAAAAATTATTTAACGAAGTAATAGGCTTTCAAGTTTTCTATAATTCACTCAAACAGCCTATCTGGCCACGCCCACTTTTTAAGGGCGTTTTTGTAAAAACAAAACATTGAGTAAACTCCTACAATGTTATGACTATCATTCCATCGAAACTCGGAATGCGATGCCTACTTTACTGGGAAGAGCAAGACTTGGACCTCAATCCTGGTAAAATTTTACACTTATAGCATTACGGTGCAAGTACGTACGACCCAGTCGTGCACTTTATTAATATTATATTCTAGTTTTAGGATTCTTCTACCCTTTGGTACTTCTAATTTATGAATTTAACACACTTAACATTTAAGACACATTTAACATTTTTTGCTTAATTTTACGAAACTGATCAAACAGTGCAAACTCTAAATATTATCCAATCTTCTTGAAATTTGGCGCATATATCTTTCACCTTACAGAGTCTGAGCGCAAGCGAAATCATTTGAAAATTAGATCTTTGCAAAAATGAAATACCCCAATATTTTAGTAGTATGTGTGTATATTTGGGGGTTTGAAGCCGGATCATATTAAATTAATGAAAAGGAAATTGTGCTGAGTTGTAACAGATGTATACTGTCAAATTAAAAAAGCTATACATGATCTAGGAAATTTAGTTTTTTTTTTGAAATTGATAAATTGGTACAGTATGTGAGCTCATTCTTAACAAAAGAGGGCAAATTTCAAAGCAAATCAACGAACGCTTGCATCCTTGTTACCTACATATGTATATAAACTGTAAAGTTATGAGCTCGTCAATTCAAGTTCGATCAACAGTCACTGAAAGACAACCCTCGCACTGGAATGCGAAGTATGTGGAATGATCTTCCAAGCTCTGTATTTCCTCATCACTACAACCTTCAAACATTTAAAGCCAACGTGCACCCGTACCTCCTCTGTTCCTCTCCTTCCAGGGGTGAACCAACCACCAAAAAGCTTAGCACTAACAATACTCTTCACTAGCTCCAGGGTTTCGATTAAAAAATTTTCGCCAATGATAGGTTAGTTTCATTACAGACATTAGTTTTTACTGTACAGATATAAGATTTTTTTCATATATCTAGAATGATAACATTTGTGGTAGTAGACCTGATCAGAGAAACAAACGGAAATGTATATTATCACACAAAATGATTTTCTACTTTTTCAGATTGAATATGCTTGCTGTGAGGAAAATTAGATTTCTTTTCATTCCAGAGGACAATGGGACAAAACGTGATCCAATCTTGGGAGCCCAAACGGAAGACACGCCTGCCTTTTGAGTACACTTAAAGCATGAATACTCTAATGGTAGTACAAGAATGTGGAGAAGTCATTTCGAAACTGAGTACCTGCCTAAAGAACGCAATTTCAGCTGCCTCTGCTTTCCTAGCTTTTAACAAACATTTAAGGTTTGCCATTTGAACACGTATTATTAACAGTATGGATAAAACGGATTTTTGTTACTAGTACAGGAATTTGTATGACAAGACACTGGCAGCAATGCACCCTAATAACCTAGTTAAGATAGCAAATAAGAAAATATTCCACTTCTAAGTTGCTATCATATAAAAACTGTTCCAACATGTCATTAGGTTATCTTTCGTGCCAACAAGTAGCCTAAACTCTAATTGAATACTTATCACTTCTAAAGGAATGTTTCTCAATAAGTTAGAACCTTCAAAAGAGCAATTAACTTGGTGTTGATTTTGCAAAAAAATGTCATTCCTTTCTTAATAGCACAAAAGGCTTATAAACTCTAAATTAATTGGCTTATGTAAACTAATATGTAGATTTTTGTTAGTCTGAGATGTTTTTTTTTTTTTTTGTTGATGCGTTGGAGGGGTTAAATCCTTTATGGATACTCAGTAGCCCATGCTATGAGTTATGCCAGACTCCATGCTCCTGCATGTTTACGTGGCTAAAACACCCCCCCAACCCTGCCTGATTCCTCCTGCGGTACCACCTGTCAAGGCATTCTTTCGCAGGGGCAGGTTTTGACGTCATGTCTTCTCCTTCGTATGGTCCAGTGTTATCTTCTTGAACTCGCGGCATGTTTGTAAATTAGTTTCCTAAATAAATATAAATCTTCTTTTTTTTTTAACCATAAAGGAATAGATTTTTATTATTAATAAATTTTATAATTTAAATTGGGATTTGTAAAATAGAATATTAGTATATATGTATGTATCTTTTTCCACTTTTTTATTGAACTTTCTCTTTTGCTGGATTTCACATACATACATACATACATATGTATGTAACATTACTTTTTTTGGACTTTTGACAATGGAATATTCCTAGCTTTAAATTTTAAAGCACTTTTGTTGTATATTTAACTGTAGAAAAGAATGTTAGCCTTAATTTCTTACATGATTATACTTTTGAAAAAAGTCTCTCCAATCTTTTTATGAAATTCGGAAGGAATTTGTTAAGTGTAAACTTAAAGAGTAATTTTAGCTTAAGAACATATTCTCGACAGTTACACCCTTTAATGTTTGTCAGACGTTCGCAAGAGGTGGGGCCGTGAAAGTTGTTAGGTGTTGCCTAGGGATTGAATCTGGAACCCCTTATCTTACTTGCTTAGGTGGCGCTACAGTTCGGGGTGAACCTGGCCTCAACCAACAAGCCTCTCCGGTTAGCCCGATCCTTAGTTAATTGCCTCCAGCTGCGCACTCCAGGTCGGTGTCCATAACCTCTACATGTGGGCGCCGTGGCTCAGTGATTAGTGCGTTGGACTATGAAGCAAGGGGTTCGAGAGAGTACAAATGTCCTAAAAAAGCTTCTTAAATAACAAATTGCCCTTCGGACACGGCATTAAACAGTAGGCCCCTTCCATTCGTGTAAAGAATATAACACGCACAACACGAATAGTTGTTGTCCGTCAACGCAAACGGAACCTCTTATCATATAAAGTAAACAAAAAAAAAACATTTTGCTTCTCCTTTTGCTGGTGTTCTGGAGCCATAGGTACTTAAATAATACAAAATAAAACAAAAAGAAATTTTTGATGCTGACCCAACAGGTCTTAGGGACCCAGGGCCTAGCTTCTCACAATTATAGTCTGTGCTCACAATCATTTGTGCTGCGCGCGTTATATTCTTTACACTAATCTAAGGTTCCTACTGTTTAATGCCATGTCCAAACGGCAATTTGTTATTTGGGAAGCTTTTTCATGACAGTTGTCAAACAAAAAGAAATTAAAAGCTTTCTGTAGTTTACATCGTTTGCTACTGATTGATTATAAGAAGGAATTTGACCGATGTGCTAGAAACTACACCAGAGAACGTATTATGATCTTTTTATAGGTAGTAGAAACCTCTTCCCGTTTGTAGCCCAAATACACTGATTTGACTTTGGTAGCTACTTAGTTTGCTTACTTCGTTTTTTCATTTCACTTCTCGTGGGAAAGTTTAGTGAGCTGGTTTAAATTTTGTTTACAGTTTATTACTTTCAATATCCAGATAAAGTTATATACATAAAAGAAATTTCAACGAACGCCTTTTTGTCAGAGGTCGAACTAACTTTTTATATTTCGTATATGTATTTTCAGAGATTGTAAAGCTTAAAGCGAAGTAAATTCCTATAGAAGTTACGCAATAACATAATTCAGAAATTAAAGGAAACTATTGGCTTTCGTAAAATTGTTTTTTTTTTTCAAGAGCCTAAGCTTATTAATTTATTATTGGTATATACAAATGAATTTCGGTACCATTATTTGACTTAGTGATTAAGTACCTACCTGTGGAAAGTCTCAATATATGATAAATTTCCACAATCTAGGATTGAAATTCCTGTAGGAAGATGACTGAACTACTAGGTATACGCAAGTCTGTACCTACAAACATACATACATATGTCTATAGTACATACATAAATGTGATGGTAATAAAATAAGATACTGTTCCAGCTCTCTGGTTATCCTGCGCAGATTTAAGGCCGAATAACAGTGGTCTGAAGAACATTTCTTTTATATGAACAAAAGATAACATTACTTTAATTCCATCATAATGAGAGCAATATCTCCCATTCAATTCAATTTTCTTCAATTCTTAAAATTTTGAATACCTCACGGCAACACCGAAATTCCTCATCTCCACTACCAGCGTCGTAGTAAATAAAAGCTATAACCATCACCCCCGCTTCAAGAAACACACAAAACACAACGTATTTCTTCTTCTTCTTCTTGCATATTTCAGTCACATAGCACCACTCACACATAAAACAAAAAAACAAAAACACTAAACCTACACACCACACTGTGAACGTGAAGCTATGTGCTTGACACAGCAAAACCCAAGAAAAAGCCCAAACAAACCGTCCTCCCGCATTCACACCATCCACAAACCGCAAAGGAGCGAAGGAGACGCCCGATCGCTCCTAATTGTCGCACATGACTTGTTGAGTCGAGGCGTGGTTGAGAGAGCTCTGTCAGAATAACAAAATCTGGGCCTGCCGAACCAACCACCGCACACTCACACACTCTCACGCGACGAGCCATTATGTATTCGACGGTGATTCGACAAATCCCCTGGCAGTCACGTCCCGCCCATTTACGAAACCCGAACCTGAGCGGCTTCTGTGCGTGACGCTGCTTAAAATGCCACTGGTGCGCCCTGTACATGACTAGCGCGGCGGTCAGGTTCCATGCCTCGTACACACAGTTCTACCTACCTACTCGTGCACCTCCTGTGTAGCGGCTGTGTGTTGGTGCCATTGGTCGTCGTTCATTCGTTCGGTCTGCGATAGTGCCAGTGTGTGTATGTGCGCGCCGCTGTATACCACCGAACCCATCCACCCTTACCAGGTTGGCCTGGCTGACACTGAACGGAGATACTCGTGGCTGCACGAACCAAACGACTGTAGTCGACCGAAGCCTTTAGTTTCGTTTGTGACGTGAGTTATTCTGCACGTCCGCAGCAGATACAGTTCGAGCAATACACCATTCAGTGGGCAAACTACTGCTCTCTCCCTCTAACTGTCAAACAAAGCCTTGGCCAGGGCCTGAAAGTTAGACGTTTTGTGTCTTTTGGCCGCCTCATTCCGCTGCCGTTACTGCACGGCGAAGGTGGTGTTGTGTTTTGTTTCATTTCGCATTATAGTCGCTACGTGTCGATTGTGTGTGATTGGGTCTGACTGGTGTGTGATGTACTGCCATTGCATGCCGATGGTGTCTTCTTCCTTTTCCGGACGTCAATTGGTGCACACGAGTGAGTGAGCCCTCGGCTATTACGTGCGGTCGTGTTGTGTGTGCGTGTTCTTGTGCTACACTGCTCCTTGCAGTCATTTGTATGTGAAACGCGCGGCTACTGAAGAGGATAGTGTCCACTCCTACGTGTTCGGGATTTTATTTCGCTGCGCCTCGTCACTGAACTCGACCATTATCTCGACCCAATGGAGGGTGTCGTCCGGTGTCCGTGTATTCGATAACAATAATACCTAATAAAAAAAAAAAACAAAAGGTGAACCAAAGGTAAACTGTTGACCATTTAAGGAAACGGGAAGAAAGTGTACTTGCTGCCATAAAAGTAAACTCGTGTAGAAGCAATGAGTGTTTAGACTCAAGTGTAGTTTAATTGAATGTGTTTGCAAAAATAAATCACACAGGAAAACTGAGCGGTGAAAGAAAGACACTTCCGGTGTTTAACAAAAATAAATAAATAAATAAAACAAACTCATTATGTTACCGTATCAAGCTGTAGCGATGGATTACGCTGGCTATCAGAGACAAAGTTCGAGTGTTCCTACGGGCCCAATGGCGATGGGTTCTCTCGGAATGGGAGCCTCGCCGTTTACACATTCTTGGTTGGTACCCAGCCAGGACTTATGCGCTGTACCCTACAAACAAATGCCGAACCAGCATCAGAACTCAAACATGCATCCCAGTCAACAATCACTTGAACCTGGGCACGTTAAGCTTAAATATTTTTTTATTTTTTTTTTAACTCTTAAGCCTTTAAATAAACCAAAATGCGTCCTAAATCATAAATTTGACACATTGGCTTAACCAATGTACCTACATTTAACTAGCTAACTTTGGTTTATAGATATTGGCTATTTGGTGAATTTCTATATCCCTTTCTTAAATTGAAACTAACAGTTTATCATGTTAAAGTCCAGTCTGCAGTTCCATTGAAAATATCTATTAATCTGTGACACGCTTTAGAGAATAAAAGTGTAAAACTGTAGGTGATTTCTTGCAAATTAGTTCCTTATAAACGTTGGTTCTGACGTTTCAACTTATGGAGAAAAAAAATATCAAAATGTATTTCCGCTGGCAGCTTTATAACTGAACGGTCTTCAACATTGATAAAATTATTGAATATCAAATCAACGAAATGTTACCTACCACTTCTATTAAATTCTTCTAGTAAATCTAGTACTTCTATTCTAGTACTTCTATTCTAGTAAATTTGATTTTTACTTAACCATTAACTAAACCAATAAGAAAATTGTACGTTTTTAAAACTTCGTTTCGCCGGATCGGTGGTGACTAGTACAAGGAAATATGTAAATCCCTAATATCAAACCTCCTCCAGATCAAGCTGTTCACTAGACATTCAATCAAAGTAATTTTTGATGCTTATTTTTCGATTACAAATCAGAAGACTTTGTCTCTCCTAGTCTTTAACTAAAACAAATACTGATTGAAACTGATTCCGTCTTTGAATTAAAATGAAAAATGAAGGCAATTCTGTAGTTCTTCAAGTTGCATTCAACAATCAATAATTGTCGAACGCGTTGTTTCTGAACAGAAGCTATGAATTTGACTCAATTTAATTTGGTATTCAAATACTACTCAACATACTTCCCTGTGTTTTCCACTTCATTTTATTAAACCTCAATCCGCTAAATCCAGTCATATATAGACGCTAAAACAGTCGTTCAAGCTCGAATAAAAAAAGCAATTTTTCTGTTTCTCTAAATTTCTGACACCTAGTTCTCAATGTTTTTGTTTAAATTTCTGACACAATACTCAAAGTATTTCACAAACAAAACCTGCATGAACTCTGCGTAAAAAGGTAAATAAAAAACTTCCATAAAATGGGTTGTATGGGCAATTGTGTGATATAATTAGTAATTATCATTCGAAATTGAAGTTTAAATACTAAACAAATTTATTTATTTTATTTCATTACCTTATGATTAACGTGGGCTTATGTGCATATACATATGTATATTTATATGCAGTAATTCTTTAACATTCACTTAATCTTAATCTCGCATGAATAACATTTGATTATCTATTACAAGAAGCAATCAAAATATTATCACAAATTGGATTGTACTATGAACAACTCCTACATTTGATAGTGAATAATAGAGAAAATGTTTTGAAAAACTGCAGGTATGCGTTTAACTCAGACCCCCTGCTGATAGTGCAACAAAAGAGACCATTAAACACAACAATCGAATGTACAGTTAAAGGACATGACATAAATTTATTAATATGTCAAAACGGTTTATACTTTTTATCTAACAATCATTGTTATTGCGTACGCATACCTTCTTCTTGCAAATAGTTATGTATGGTGCAGGTGATTGCTTGCTTTATACATATGTTGCTGAGCACAAACAAAACAATCACATAATAAAATTGTTCATTCGATGCCTTCACTTCTTCGAAGGCTGAGTTGTTGTTTCCATTTCTACACCTAAAGGCTTCAAAACAACAACATGCTCCGCTTATTGATCACGTATTTAGTTTAATAAATTATTAACAAGTGATTTTGTTGTTATCGATTTAGTTGCTATTGATAAATACTGGCATACGTACGTAAAAAACCTAACATTGTTTACAAATCACAACTCTCCATCATTTATTTCTTCAAGCCACAACACTTTTTCATTTTGATGAATTTCTTCCTCTTGTGAACTGTTGACGTGTCATGGTATTAAACTTTAAATCGAACCTTGAATCTATTTAACGGAAGGAGTTTTCTAAAAGACGGCCTGCATCACGGATTGCATTATAAGTACAAGTATCAATATTCCTGAAAAAGTTCGAAGTGTCAATCTGAATTTTTGCTCTTGAGTAACTCTACAAAGCGCATTTTTTCTGCAATGGAATTGTGCTCGGTTTCGTCAAGTTTGCGACAACTTATGTAACCTTAAGGAAAATCTAACTGAAATGGGACATTAGTTACTTACAAAAATACAGGTCTATTCCAGTACTGTTCAAAACTGTGAAAAACTACGAAAAATGAGAAAAACCAGTTCTCTTGTACGTCGTTTTTCACAGAAGAGAGCGCTCACGAGAGTAAGCAATTTCCCCTATCTGTGAATTTCAGCCCAAGAAATTTCTTTAGACAAATTTATAAATTTATAAAAAATCTATCGAAGTTAACTTAGCTTTTTTTTACTTGTTGGTTATCAAAAATAAATTCAAACAAAAGGATGTAGAAAAGATATACAAATGAGTTCATAGGATGCTAAATGCTTATTATTTGATTTGTACATTCTCAAAATCCTTATTTTAGTGTGAAAATTTAATGAAGAATACATTCATTCATAGAGACTTTTTGTTTTGTTCTCACATATATTTCTGACGTCTAAAAAGTGGCCAGTTTTTTGCTCAATGCGTTCCCGTACTTTTTTTGTACATTTGGTTCTCTGTAAGAGTTTCTTACCCCAACTCTTAGAACTTAGACAATCCGGGGATTTTTTTTGCAGAAAGTGCAGGAACAGAGCTAATGAAAGAAATATCGAAATTAGTCCAATGTAATGTTTTGGGAATATTTTGATCTAAAATGATATAAAAATTTTCGTTAAGCTTATTTTTCAATCTTATTATCCTTACACTGAAGCTAAACGGAATTTGGCGGAAATAAGTATTATTCATAACTAACCAGAACGTTAGATAGAAATTAAGTGAACTTTTCGTTTAGTTTTGACATAAGTTTAATCACACTATGGTTGGCCACTACCATATACCATTTTTTAACTTCAGATGGAGTTTAACAGTCGTCATACAGTCATTTCAAAAGTTAATCGCAGCTTAAGAACTCAGGGGATTTTTTTTTTATTTATTTGTGACTATGAGGAAATACACTGAACAAAGGTGGTGATCAGTACTAGGGGCCAAAATTGCAATATTAAACATCCATAAGTAGTAGAAACTATTTTAATTACCTATGTACATACATATTGTGAATTTGTAGAAAGAAAAAATCAGATAAGTGTGTGTTGGCTTGTACAAGAACTTTGTTGGAACTACTCGCAAATAAAACTCAACCTCCTGACCAGCTTATCAAATTTCCGATCGTTTAATGCTGTTTAGTCGTTCAAAGACAAACAATGAATTAAACGCATCTTTCAATCGTATCTAAACCTATTTCTTTTTTTCGTTTCAAACATTTAAACATTCAAAACAAGATTTGATCTTAACATTCTATTCTCTTAAGCCCGTATGCGTTCTACTTCCGCCCTAAAATCAAATCTAAACGATTTTGAATTCAATCTGCGTCTTTTGAAAACAAATTTGGGTCGAACTTCAAGCAAAACACACAGAAGAAACTAATTGTCCTCGTTTTATTTTAATGCTCCTACATATGTACCTATTTTAATTATAAGTTTGGTAAACTTTTAAAACACTTTTTTTTAAGAACTTTATACCTTTTTTGTTGTAAACAGATGAGAACAATAGAATATCGGAAATTTTTAATTAAAGCTATAAATGGTTTTTCTTTAAACACCGTAAAATGAATGAAGTGCTGTGGTTGAACTTAGAGCTGCATATATGTACATACATCTATTGTAGGTATATATACTTATCACACCAAAGTACTCTACCAGCTTCCGGAATTAGGATTCTCTTAACTCAAAGTACAGACAGACATTTTATTTTATTCTCTAACTATATCAACATCATCCTTTAGTCTGTTTAAAATTGTTTTTAGTCTGAGTTTTACAGGATCACGTTCACTTCTATAAGTGAACGATTGTTGTTATTTCACCAAACGATTGCATTCGATAATTCAAACGGATTTCCTTGAATATTCTTGCATGTGCGTTCAATGTGAAATGCAGAACCTTTTCTACTGTCCAACGTCATCTATAAAAGGATTTTCCATTGCACTTGAATGACTTTCTTTTGTCGTTTCCTTGATATCTTCCTTTTAATATCAACATTGGATAAAATTTGCGCTCAGACCAAAAGATCATTTGATATTTACTACCGCAAGCCTTTGTTCGGCGTCTTAATCTTTGCGGATTCTCTGGATTAGGATGAATGTGGTTGCCAAACAGCAATACATTCTTATAGGATAATGGGGAGATTATGCACGATTATTGCGCTTGGCGTAAAACTTTTACTGTTGACAGCACTGAAATTAACGAAAAAAATGACATTTTCCACCAGGGTGGTTTTATTCCAGAGCTCCTTTCGTTTTCCTGCCATATGCGCTAGTGACGAGTCACCCCAACAAAGAGGAAAACCCTGCCAAATTGGCTTGTAAACACGTAATTATGGGGTTGCCTAACACAATTATTTAAGGGTGGTAATTAGGAGCGATTAGCTTGTGTTCTACATCTGATGTCAATACGACACGAAAATAGTTTTGATTGAGTGCCTATTCTGAGGGCGAAGTCTAGGAAAAGGATCTCTTGTGCCACTCGTCACCTGTCAATTGGCAGAATATATTGGCTCAGGAAATATTCTTCAAAGTGTCCTGCGATGAGATACTATTTTCCAAATTCAATACGAAGAGAAAACCGATAAGACAAATTGCACGAAACAAATGAGGCATGAAATGCAACGCACAAAAAAACACGAAAGTA
The DNA here is from genome assembly GCA_963583995.1 of Xylota segnis. NCBI lineage: Eukaryota > Metazoa > Arthropoda > Insecta > Diptera > Syrphidae > Xylota > Xylota segnis. Next base: position 27,716,806 of record OY757238.1, read on the forward strand.
ATATAAAATGTTGTTCGTACCTTTTTCAATCACACGTTCTGGGGTGATGAGGAAATGATTAAATGGTTTTTTTTGCTCGATATTGAAAGTCGCAGACATCATTTGTCAAAGTGTAGAAGAACATCATTGCAGTGTTGCTCCAATTCGCAGAGGAAATTGATTGTTGATTGATTACCACCGAATGTGCATATCCTGTGTACGCTCAAGTTGAACTAATTTTTGTCAATTAATATATGTATGTATGTACGTTTCCCCGATTTGTATAATAATTATCGTAGCTGTTCCCCGAATTGAGTACTCGGTCCGTGGATCACGTTTCGTTTCTGTTTTGATTTGACTCTCCTACAGAGATACAGATCTTGTGGTCCAAAATTGAAGCCAGTGTTTTCGGAAACTGCCCACTTTGGCCCGTGGCAAACGTAAGGCCTATTTTAATTACAAAAAATCCCCACAAGAAACGACCAGTGGAAACATAAAAACAAAGCAACTGTCTACGTCTACGCACGCATTTCCATATGCCAGCAACAGATATGATCTGCTTTTTACAGTCTCAAGCCGCCGCTGTCAGATCTGGCAGCAAGCGGAGGAGAGAGCCATACGCTCTGGACCAGTCGGCGGTGGTGTCGGCAACGGCGGAACACAGTGGATGGCCATCTTGATAGAGTGTTGAATGTGAACAGTTTATTGCGTTTGATTCAAAGAGTGATGCCGCGACGATGAATGAAATGACGTTTTGTCTTATTTTTCTTGTTGCTTTTTGCTTTTTGCTTTTGTGTTTGGGGATTTCTCTCTAGAGATCGCCTCATTGAGATGAAACCTGTATAGTATATACAAATGTATATAAGTGTGTGCATGAAGCAGTAGACTCAGTGACAGATAAGTCGGTTAATTTGTTACGAGAATTACTTTTCACGGGCATATGGAGCTATATGACCGCGACGGGAAGAGTATAAAGTGCTTAACACAGGTTATATTTCATCATTTCGTCATATGGCATTCTGTTGGTCTTTTCATTTCGGCGTTTTGACGGAAATAAATTACCTGCAATTACTTATGCGATGATGACATATTTAATGTTATTCTTCTTTGACAGTTGTTGTCATGCTACATGAAATTGTTGTTGTCTGATGCAATGGCATCTCCTGCAGGGTACGTACGTGGTAGGTTGGATGCAATTTGTTTGATGAAAGGAATACGAAAATCCAAACAAATCACGTCTGTGATAAAGGACTTATTAGTCGGTTTCCACTTTATTCGTATGGATGGCTATTTAATTAATGTCTTTGATACTATTGTTTATTCACATTTTTATATTCTCGATTTTAGACTATAATATTTAGAATAGGCAAAAAGACTGATGGAGCGCACTTTAGAGAACAGTTCATAGTTAGAAGAGTCTATAAAGGGTTTTCAATAAGGACATAACAATACAATTATATAAATAAAATACAGAACAATCGATATATTAAAAAATGTATTCTAGGTATAGTACAAATTTGATTTCATTTATGTAACTACCGCTAACGCGTTTGCAGCGATCGGCCGGAACGCTGACAATTTCGCGTTCGATTTTTCCTGAGCTCCTCTAAAGTTGTAGACTTTTTGACATAAGCCAATGACTTAACATAACCCCCTCGACTGAACAATTTAGTTCATGTTGAAACCACATATTACTGATGTCAAGTCCATTTAATTCTGACGGTTTTGTTCCTGTCTAATTTTGTTTTTGACATAGCCGTTAAGCCAAAAAAGAGCTTCATTTCTAAAGATGAGTTTCATTGCTTTAAATGATCAAAAGGGTTCAGTTCTTGGATTAGTTTGATCTTATAAGGGTGTAGCCTAAGATTTTTACGCAAAAATCGCTTCATTCAGAACTAAAGCACGTGTGCAATATTTTCAGTACCATGATTGGTACGTTGCCTAACTGACACAAAAACGTTCAATAGTCAACATGTTGCCTCGAATTTACTGTAGAACGCGCATCCTATTTGGGTGTCCCTCCAAAGCTACCGAAAATTGGAGTAAGCCCTCATAAGCTTGGAACTATCGACTCAGAATTTTGGCGGTAATTTTTAATATTTAATTTCCAAACTGTGCTCGTTCGTGAACTTCACAATGATAACTTTGACTGACGATTTGACATTGGTACTTTACTAGATCACTTGGATTAGACTTCAAATGAGAGAATTATTTGTTCTTGTGCATTTATTTAGGAAAAACGTATGCAAATATAATATTCAATGATTTTCATAATGTTTTCTTTTCATGTCAAGATATAAGATCAAGATGAGATATACGAACCTAATTTTTGCAAGGGAATTCCCATTCCCGAAGCTACATACATATGTATTATCTATAGCTTCAGATAAGTAACACATTTTTTTAAAGATGTTTGGACATAATGCCTCCCAAAAAATTAATTTCTTATCCTGTATAAAAAATCTGGAATTTTTTTCTTCTTTATTTTCAAAGCGATATTCCATTTGGGCAGATTGATCCTGTTTGGGTACTTACCTAGAAGTAGAAGGAGTTATAAAACATAATAAATATATTATCAGGTTGAATTTATCTGTGCGATAATTAATTAGTTTAGAGGACGATGCAGAGAAACCTAGAGCTTTGAATGTAGCAATGTTGGTATCTGGTGGCGGGCAAGTCTATGGTTGATGACTATTTTGGGCGCGAAGTTTCAGCTCCCTTTCGGGTGAAGAGCGAATACCCAGCCAAGAAAGAAGCGAGAATGAAAAGTCGAGAAAAGATTCGGCAGTCATTGGAAATTCATGAAAGAAATAAATAAAATTTTAAGATAATAACTATTGACAATTAGGTTTAAGTATGGATTCGGATTACATAAACTCCTGCTCGATAAACTCTAAGCCCGTATGAGTTTTGGTGGTTGCTTTCGAGACAGCTTGATCAAGTCGTTGATGGAATATTCTTCCGAGGGCTACCTTTCTGATTCTGGTGAATCAATAAATACGTCTTTACTCTAATTCGATCACTTGGAGTGTAATAGATGGATTGACTGTCTATGAAACTATTGATATTTCTTCTTAGGACAGACAGTTAGGGAAAATTGTAACAATTTCAGGTTTAACCGAAACGATTCCGAAGCCTAGTTCTTTAGTCCTTAAACTACCATTTTACCCAAACAACAGTTATAACCTTTAAAACAGGAAAACATAAGCTATACGTAGATGTATGACTATTGTGCATGTTATATTCTTCACACGAAAGGAAGGACTCCTTCTTAGCAGTATATTTGTCAGACTTTCAGCTACAAACCAGAATGACCGTTTTAACATAAATACAGCAACTTATTTGTGGTTGGTTATTGTAAAACCGATTACAGGATTCTAAGCGATTTCAAGTAGCAAATATTTAGAAATTTTTTGTAGCGAAAAGTCCTAAATTTGTTTAATCTTTTAAAAGCCGAACTAAATGCGACTTTAAGTGGAATAGGTGGTTTCTATGTCATGACTTTTTAAACTTTCGCCTAGTCCTGAGCACAAACATTTCTCAATTCATGAATGTTTAACTTTTACAAATTATAATTTTTATAGGTTACAAAGTAGAAATACGTACATACATATGTACGTACATAATATATATGTATATAAGTTAAACCCTCATCCATATACTGATAAATTTGACAAAACAAAAAAATATCATGTTATCCTTGTTGACCATCACGAGTTATTTTCTGTCCACTCAGCATCGGAGACGACATTCCATTTAAAGGACACCATAAAACAATCTCTGGGGATTCGTCATCTTGGCAAATATTTTCATCATTCGCCAGCACTTTTTACGGGGGGTTGAAATAACAGTTAGATGTAGAGGAGTGAGTAAGTAAAACGAAACCAAACTGTATCGACATTGACGAAGGGAAGTGCTGAAGCCTTAAACTAGCGAAATTCCACTCAAAACGTTTTGCGTGTCAACGTGCTTTTCGATAGAGAATTTGTTCATTCCTTTCTATGTACCTACATATGTATATGTATTATGTTTTTAAAGAAATATCTCCACAACTGTTACTAACTTTTTTTTGTTTTACTATTTCTTTTTACAGTATTCTAGAACTACGCAAAGAAAAGTCACGTGATGCGGCCAGATCGAGACGTGGCAAAGAGAATTATGAATTTTATGAATTAGCCAAAATGCTTCCATTACCTGCCGCCATTACTAGCCAGTTGGACAAGGCATCAATAATAAGACTGACAATAAGTTATCTAAAGTTAAGGGATTTTTCAAGTCACGGTGATCCCCCATGGACGAGGGATAATTCAACAAATAGTAAAGTTTTGAAAAGTAAGTACCATAGACAAGTAGAAAACCAAATTATAATTACATACATTACATATGTACATGTAAAGTATTATGTATGAATTTCGAGTCATTTAAATTCAATTTAATTCACTTTGAACTTCTACTAAAGTTATGAATATATTTCTCTGATCGAAACTGATAGGAATTTGTTCTTAAGTTCCATTCATAGGACAAAGAAAAAGTGGTAGATCATAGCTACAACTTCAGCTATTCTTGTATCTGTTTTAAAATGTTGCGCGAGTCATAGCTAACTTATCTACATTTTATTAGGGGTATTATTTTAACCCCAACATGACCTTATGGCGTTCCCTTTGTTTTAGAAACCAAGCGTGCAGTTCTTGAATCGTTTTCTAAACTGATTTACCCAATAGAAATTCTATTGAAGTATTGAATATCACTTATTTTAACATGTGGTATTGAAAGACCAAGTTAAAGCTTTGCTGTCCTAATGCTCGATGTGTCCACGATAATAATTCGTGTTTTCATCTTCAGTCTGTTCACAGAGTTCACTGAAGTAGGTATGCAGAACTATCTCACAAAAAATACAATTTCCGATACACAATACATACTTGGTCCTGTTCTGGTTTACTAAAAAATGGACTCTTACCATCTGGTCTTCGAATGACAATTGTACAAGTATATGTCATGTCAATGCACCTGCTTAGTCTAGAACCTGGACGAACTTGCGTGGATTTGTTCAACGCCATACAGAGCTCCTGGACATTTAACTATTTTCACATACATACAGTATTGTGCAAAACATTTGCAAGTTTTTATTTCATTTATCAAACTTTTTAACCCACTATAGGTATATAAAAGTAACTTATTAATTTTTTTTTACAAAATTCGATTACTCAATGTATGCATATTCTTTAACTAAAACATCGGCGGTATGTCCCTATAGATCGTCAGAGGAAAGGGAATAAAGTGCACGACTGGGTCGTACGTACTTGCACCGTAATGCTATAAGTGTATAATTTTATCAGAATTAAAGTCCAAGTCTTGCTCTTCCCAGTAAAGTAGGCGTGGCATTCCGCGTTTCGATGGAATAATAGTCATAACATTGTAGAAGTTTACTCAATGTTTTGTTTTTATAAAAATGCCCATAAAAAGTGGGCGTGGCCAGACAAAGTGTTTGAGTGAATTATAGAGAATTTTAAGGCCTATTACTTTGCTTAAATATTTTTTTCTCAATTTCTAGTAAAAATTTTGAAAAAAAATAAGTTTTATAAAAGTGGGCGTGGCATTCCAAAATTTGGTATGCAATTATTTTGCACTTGTCTTATAACCTACAAATAATAATTTTTAGCCCAATCGCCGCACAAATACCCGAGAAACAGCTGATTTTCAATATTACCGTTATTCGAATTTTTCGTGAAAAACGTGGTATGACACCTCATAGCATATGCCCAAACTAACTCACACATCAAATTCTATCGAAATCGTTAGAGCCGTTTTCGAGAAAATCCATTTTAACTGAAATCGGGCTTAAGTAAACTACCCTTAATTTTGAGGTTAGAATGAAAATTCAAATTTCGCTTCTAGGGAATATCCCACAGACCCTATATATGAAGTTTGAAGTAAATCCGTTCAGCCGTTTAGGCTGTAGTCGAATATACAGACAGACAGACTGACAGACTGACAGACTGACAGACAGACATACAGACAGACAGACAGACAGACAGACAGACAGACAGACAGACAGACAGACAGACAGACAGACAGACGGCATTGGCGGACCTACTTTTTTGGACTTCTCCATTATAGTAATGTCAAGTTTGATTAAAATCTCGAGTTCCAAATTTTGCACGAATACAATACTTGCCCTATAGGTATAGGTGCAAGTAAAAAATTAAGAAGTCGCTAATGCGGCTGTGCAAAACATATGCAAGTTTTTTCATAGCAGCTCATTCTCAGCTTGTATTTCGAGTAGATCAGAATTTTAAGATTCCAAACGTATACGCGTTATATTTTGAAGTATTATACGGCTTTTAGATTAGGTATGTTTTTCCAAACTAATTTGTTTGAAATGGCTGGGAATACGTATAATAATCACACAAAAAATATTATTATCGAGGCGTTTAACAACGGTCTTAAGCAAAGAGTAATTGCTAAAGAATTTAAAGTTCACTAATCGACAGTTTCTAGGCTTATTCCAAAAAACCGAAATAATTTGCATCTAGAAAGGGTACATTCTGGTGGTTATCCACGAAAAACTAATCATCGAATGGACCAAAAGATAGTGAATTTGATTCGACGGGAACCATTCAGATCCTTCGCATTAATCCTAAAGGATCTTCATTTTAACATTCATTCAAGCACTGTGCGCAGATGTGCAAAAGAAGCAAATCTTAAGGCACATCGAGCCGTGAAGAAGCCGTTGTTGACTTTGAAACATCGTCAAAAAAGGTAAGTATTGGTTCTGCAGCATTCGTGAATCTTGCTCATTTTCAAAATCAGGTTGGAATTTGCTCATTAATATGCTAACTGGTGTTTTCACCAATAGAAGACTGTTCTATTTAGGGATGAGAGCAAATTTAATGTTCCTTTTTCGGACGGCATTGCCTACGTACGACGAGAACCAAGTACTCGACATAAGCGACAACATATTCTATTTACTTTGAAGCACGCAAGAGGTTCTACCATCGGGTGGAGTTGTTTTTCGCGTAAAGGATGTGATCCTCTACTGGCATAATGAATCGTTTTGGCTACAAAAACAATTTAGAAACTGTCGTGCTTCCATATGCTGAAGAAGAAATGCTATTGGTGTGGAGGTTCAGACATGACAACGACCCAAAACATGCGTTAAATTACTATGTAAAGGAGTTCTTGGAATCCAAAATTTTTAACGTGCTAGATTGGCCTGCACTATCCCCTGCGCCTTAAACCAATAGAAAATCTTTGGGGTATTTTAAAATAACGGGTAAGGGGACAACGATTCTCGTCGTCAAATATACGTTACTCAAGCTTAATGTCTATAAAAATCTCTCTCTGTTCGGTATTAAAACATAAAGTGCTTATAAAATATCAATTTAAATATAGTCCTTGAACTCTATGCTCACTGAATTGTTAATGCATATCAGTTGACTCACATCTATTTCGATTAATGATTATTGCGCGAACGATAACAAAATATAAAAATTCCCCAACATTAATGCTGATGTCAACAGTATTTAATTCTGAGAAAAAATCAAAACAAAGTAATATGTTTCAAGGTGTATTACAGTTGGCATCGGGCCTTCACTTAATTTCAATATCCTATGCAAATTGCCGCCGTCGCCGTTGTCTCAAAATATTGCTGGCCTAACAAATCGATTCAAAGACCTTCATTACTTAAAACTCCACCGTTAGTCACTTATTGTCAAAAACGAAAAAAAACGATAAATACAAAGAATATTTATAATAAAAGATAAATTTCATTTCTATGTATGAATGCATGTAAATAAGTAGATACGATTGTGTCTGTAAATAGAAACCAAAATGGCCGATAGAATGTACACTCAGTAAGGCAAATACGAGTAAGTACCTATTTAAAATTCCACCAGTGTCCAACGGAATGCTTCACCAACCCACAAAGCGAAATAGGAGGGAAAACAAAATGAAGACGAAGAGATAACTAAATAAATGGAATAATGTTCGTTCATATATTAAATATGTAAAAATGTCGCGCATTTGGAAACGGCGATAGTGCCCCACCAAGAAATTTCTTTTCCTAACAACAGAGTGCCTAAGAAAATAGGAAAAAAAAATATCTTTTGTACAAGAATAGTGCGTAAAGCCGACAATTTATAACAAAACGCGACCCACATTGTCCCTTATGCTATGAGTGCAATGAACGTGAACGTTCCTCTATGCCTTGTGAACGCAGTCCGGCAGGTGAGAGACAACAGTGGACGTGTTCGAAAATAGCCTCATCGCTTTTTACCTTTTCTGTGGGCATAGTATCATGTTGTATCGTCAACAACAAACAGACGAAGAACGAAGGAAATGCCTATGTGATGTGCCCATTTGCATATCAATCGCACTTGACTTTTCGATTGTCGAAAAATTAAAAAGAATCTAACAGTACACACACCCTTGCAATTCATTATCGGATTGGAGAAAACGGATTTTTACTCGAAATATTTTTTCGTGAATAAAAATTCGGAGAAATCTCAAATCGTCATCGACGGAATTGACGCGGAGCCATAAAGAATTTAATGGCGCGGCGGAATTAATTATGGGTGGCTACCTAAATGCAAAGTTAATGATAATAAAGATTGTTTTTTTTTTGTTTGTTGTTTTATGTCGCCATATATCTTGTATTGGTCGAATGACAGTTTGCTGGTCTTTAGTTGGTGTCCATTTTAAAAATGGCTGACGTGAGTCACTTTCAGTGGCTCCAATAAATTTAAAGCTTTCGAAATTTCGATGTTCGTGATTGGCATACTAAAAGCATGTCAATATTTAGTCCCACTTTCATTGGAATTAAAGTTGAAATATTTATATTGTTATAAGATTCGTAAATTTAGCCATATTGGGATTATATGATACGAATTGTTATCTTTTATTAACCACCACTGTTAAAAAAAAAAGTGTGTACCTCAAGCTCTTCGTTAGGCAAAAATATATGATTAGTCTCGAGAATCTCAGCCAATATTGAATGCAAATACTACGACTTTTCTATCTCAGCCAATAAACTAATTTATAATTTGTCAATTCGCTGTTTTGTGCAAACTCGGCTTATTGATAATGTTTCTATTTTAGAATTTAATCTAGGTTTGCCATCCAAAATATTGAAAGATATCAGTTGTTTTTGGAATAGCTATACACATACCATACATATGGATTTGTATTGTATAATACCATCTTCGATTTATGCTGCTTTCATTCTGATTGCTAGCAAACAAATCAACAGTGTTTCGGTACTCGTATCATAAAAATATTAACGCTAAAACATATCTATCCATCCCTTAAAAAATTGAATACCTACGGCCATATGTGTGTCCATTTGGGACAGAGGTCCAACACCCCCGACGTGCGGTGACGTTAAAGTGTGCACTCATATGATTGAGGTCGGTCATAATAATCGTAAAAGTGGGTAATTGAATTAAGGGATGCCCGGGTCAGCTGAGAAAATATTGTTATTTCGGTGAATTATATTTTTATTCTCCCCGAAGGGTGTGTGCCCTTGGATATTCGTCCATTCTGGACGATCGAATGTCCATTGGAATACATGGCCAGTGTGAAAATATCCGTGGGGCGATTGAATTAACATTAAAACATAACTCAAAGTGGATTCGGAGGGATGTAGGTGGGATTCATTGAATATTAGCGGATTGGAGTGTGTTTTGTGCGAGCGATAAATAAGTAAACAAGCCACAGGCGGTTTTTCTGTCCGCAAATATTAAACAAAATGGAATGTTTTCCAATTCCAGTGGTGACGGAGATGGAAAATGTTGGTTTCCTCTGGTTGAGAAGTTATAGAAAATATTATTCTATTGTTGTAATAAATAAATGCGTAATGATTGAGTAAATGTAGTAAAGGTTTAAAAATTTAGAAACGCCCCTAAAGCCCTTTTTCAGTTGGAAATTGCCAGAAAGTTTTTAAAACTAAATTTGGATCGAGAGATCTTTTTATGGCAAAAATTTATCTCTCCTTGATATTAAGAAAAAACAATAGACTGCAATTCGCATCGAAAAAATTACATGATTTCATCTGGTAGACGGTAAAATCCTTGGGATGTAACGCTGTGGATTAACTAGTGGTTTCTGCGCTTCAGTCTACTACTTAGTGATTCGATTAACGAGGCACGAATGGAATCATTTTTATTTTTGAGAAAACAATTCCCCTCCTTAAGCGATTTAGGTAGTTTTAATAGATTAATGTACGCATATAAGGTTATTCGTTTATGTTTGAGAAATCTTGGAGGACACATATATAGCAGTCATACTAAGTTTTCAAAATACAGATTCGATTCGCTAAGACAAATACTTTACTTTAGTTAAGTAACCAAACTTCCTTAAACTGTCGATGAATTCGTAGATGCCAATAGTGATGGTTTGGTTACATCGGTACAAATCATGGTTACCATAGTGGAAAAAAAGCCATTAAGGAAGACAATTTCGGAAGAGAAATACAACTCCAGTAGTAACATTCTGTAACGTTTTATAATGCTTTTTAGAATTTACTATGATTATGCGTTTGTGTCTAGAAAAATACCCTATTTAACATCCTCCTTGACGTACATATGTAGTGGTCTAAAGATGACCAGATGATAATTGTTAAACTCTTACATCACCATAAGTAGTTAGACTTTAACTACTTGTTGTTTTATTGTTCTTAAATTGAAAAGTGTTTTCCTGCCGTTTTTCAGGCGCAGCAGTAAGAAGAAGTCCTGCCGTTGAACTTTTTGAACAACATCAAGGTACTCACATCCTTCAGGTTAGTTATTTGGTTTCTTAAAATCAAATAAACATATATAAAAAATTATTTTCATCTCCAGTCACTAGATGGCTTTGCACTGGCGGTCGCCGCTGATGGAAGATTTTTGTACATATCCGAAACGGTGTCCATTTATTTGGGTCTATCACAGGTGGAGATGACGGGTAGTAGTATATTTGATTACATCCACCAAAGTGATCACGCAGAAATAGCCGAACAACTTGGACTAAGTCTTTCTAGTGCACAGGGCAGTAGTAATGGAACAGGTTTAGCGTCTCCATCATCGGGTGCATCTGACGAAGGTGGTGGTAATCATGGCACCAATAATCCTGATGGTAAGTTTAGAACTAACAAAATTCATCGATTACTGTGACAGTAATACAAATCAATTTCTTTTTATTAACAGTTTCCGCCCAAATGTGCATTAACTCCACGACGCTGTACAAAGGTTTCGAACGATCGTTTTGTGTGCGAATGAAGTCTACACTAACCAAACGGGGCTGCCATTTTAAGTCATCTGGTTACAGGGTACGTAAAAGTGTTTTTCTTTTAAGATGACTAACAAAATTATTTAGTGCTTAAATTTATAAATCAGTTTACGCTTAAGTTGATAGGAACTGGAGAGGATTACATGTGTGAGCTACAGTATAAATTGAAAAATGTTGGTAGACTTTAACTATTACCCTAATAAATATGAATAATTCCGAGATTAAGTTATACACGAGTTGTGACACAGTGCCAAAAGCAGTTTACACCATGTCGATGTCCAAATTGACTTGTTTGCTTACGGAAACAGAAGTTGATACGACTACCAGTAATATTCTGTTTTATTTTGAAATAAAAGTCATTAGGAAATTGACAGCAGACAATGAGGACTGGATCCTTAAAGTTGTGCATTCACCTGAAGTTTTAATAATACCACTGTGGTAGACAACACATCATCTTGAATTCGTCGATGAATGCGAATGAGTGCATTCAAATTGAGCTCTAAAACAAGGACGTTGATACCGCTTAAATGATTTATATTTCTAACGGATATCTGTGCTAATGAACTTGATGCGCAAGTCGTCGTATTCAAATAACATATATTTTTTCTTATTTTCCGTTCCCTATTACCTATCGTTTTTTATTCTATGCTACTTAAATGCTATTGAAAATGTAATTTCTTCTTCTGTTCATTTTTGACAAGTGGACTCAGTGGTTTGTGCAGGAATTTAATGTTGGATTCCCAAAGTGTATCTAAATTTTTTGTTTAGTTTTGACTTTCGCTATTCTGCCCTGTTGGGGGCTAGTTAATAATAGTTAAAGTCTGGCCACAATTTCCAACTACATACATATGTCATTGTAAAAATATTTTTATTTTATTTTATATTTAATTATAAAAAAAAAATACTTATACAAAACCAAATCGCAAAGCAAAAGAACTAATTTAGTGTCGTACAAATGTTGTACCCCCTATATTATCTACAGGCAGGCGATGTATCTGATAAGGGTTACGCCAACAGTGGTAAATTTGCCAAAACATCGGCTTCCAATTATTCGGTACGTATCAATAAAATCAGTATCCGTATATTCGAACTCATATCTCAACAACAGCAACATACTAATACCAAAGTATCTAAGAAAAGCAAAGCAAAACAAAAAAATCATTTCGATGTGACACCTCCGCCCTTCTTGCTGTCCTAAGTACACTATTTAAATTTGTTAATTTAACCAGTACTACACCTCACTGACTACATATATACATACATATAATAGTAGGTACTGTTGTCATCCGAATCGAAATGATTTTTTGCGCTGAATTTTACTTTGCACGCGTGTGTGTGGTTTCTTTGTGAGTTTTACTTATATTTTGTTTTGGTTTTTCTTGCGTTTGAAATTAAAATCTAAAACTTAGCTAATACAAGTAATTATGAGTAATTTTACAGATCTAAACTGATTTATTGATCAGTATCGAATATTTTGCTCGCTATTTATACAACAGGCTATAGACAATATCTATGTTATGCAGTAGTTTTGCATTTACCCTAACCAAATATCGGCATTTAGTTGGCACTTTTAAAATAAAGTTTCATTAATTGAATTTCAGGTTGTTTTATTGTTATGTAAGCTCCGGCCGCAGTATACTTTTTCCCATACGAGAAAATCGCAACCACCCCTACTTGGAATGGTAGCATTGGCGATAGCATTGCCTCCTCCATCTGTGCATGAGATACGATTGGAGTGCGACATGTTCGTTACCAGGATCAATTTTGACTTCCGAATAGCGCATTGTGAACCAAGGTGAGTATTTTGAAAAAAAAAAAAATGAAATATTCATTAACATTGTTGGAGAATTATCTACATATGTATATTATTGAAATAGAAATATAGAAGGTTATAAAGTTAGTTAGCTTGCGTAAAGGACACCCTAAAACTGGAGTTATGTAAACTGACATTCTATCTGAGAAAATTAGGTATATTTGACATAGTATTTACAAAAAATGGGTAAGAAATAAGAGAAATACGCTATTTCCACAAAACTTGAACGTTGCACTTTTTATAAACCAAAACAAGAAGATTTTCTAACATCGCGCCTTAAGCTAAGTTCACACTAATCAAATTTTTCGTCAAACCGGCTTAATAACCCTAAATTGTATGTGTGTAAACGCAAATTTGGTTTGTCAAACCAACCTGGAAAAAATTTCAGATATAAAAAGGATCACAACTCAAGACGTTGCCTTTTCTCCTCGCATATCAAGCACTTCGGCAAATCAATTTTGTCTTTCATTTCCTTTGCGCCTAAAAGTAAACACTCTTTTTAATGCAAAATTTTCCATTCTATAGTAACTATGTATTTTAGTATAAATTCAGGGTACATTACATATGCAATTTAGGTGGGAAAGGGATCTAAGGGATGGCTCTTCGCGCGATTTTAAGCGCTATCTTCACTAGCAAAATATCAAGCGAGTGAATGTTTATTAATGTCTTAACAGCCACTCTCGTCAGTCAACGATTCGCATCACGTCGAGCGATCCGAATACGCTTGGGAATACATACGATCTTAATCCAACTACATTAGCACTTCCACTTAATAAACGAATACAATACAACTCCACACATATAAAACATGTTTTTTAAGATGCGGAAGACACCATGAATAGTTGCTGCGGGCACAGTGACGCGACAAAGCAATACGATTCGTGAAGCGATGCGACATTCGAGTGGTACGCTTGTATTTATCGTAGTAGGAGAGTGCACAACATCAATTTAAAAATGAAAGAAAAACGGCAAATTAACGTCTAAACCTGAACAAATCTTTTCAAAATTCTTATAACATACTCGTATTTTTCTAAATACAAATGTAGCTGTTTTAATTCAATTTCAAGATCACTGTTAAAACATTCGTTTTCTTTATTCTTCAAAACAAATGAAGTTTTGATGACAGGAAACAACAACAACAATGAATACTTCTCTCACAGAATCGTTTGAAAAAGGGTTCAAAGGAAGTGTTCAAGAAGTGTTGCGAGAGGCTAGCATTTGTAACACAGACCAGCATCGAATATCGCTGACGTAAATTTCTCCGCGTATTCAAAATAAAAAAAAATATTTCAGTAAAAGATTGGTAATTTGAATTTGTTGCGGCGTTACATGGTCCATAATAAATTGCTATTGAGCATTCTCCACGATTCTAAAATATGAACTAAGAAATTATAGTTAAATTGTAGTTAAACTCAAAAACGCACCCTTCACGCCAAACTGTTTGCAGTTAGTGTAGTGAGAGTAGAAAAAACAAGTTCTTGTTTAACAATTGTTGCGGTTCCTTTCAATTCGAGGAAAATAAACTGATCAGAGCAAAACTGTCCAAAGGGAGATGTACCTTTTCTATATTTTTTAGATGGACTTAAACCACTTTACACATTTCCATGCTCCTGGCCATGTAATTTTGGATTAAATGTTGAATTTCTTGTAATACTTAATACGGCCAGTTAAAATTTAAGTCCTCATCATCGTGGCTCTAGATTTAGTTGATTGTCTCTATTATTACCCAATTTGCATATTTTCAATACAAGCGGGATCTTGAATATGCACTATTAAAACATGAAAACATTCTGGTTTCTTGACCCACTTCCCCCGCTTCCATTTATTTTTTCTTTCCTTTCCTTTTGATATTCCCAAAACGTAACTTTGTGGTTGGAGGATAGGACCGTGTAGAAATTGTCGTGATCTGAATAAAAAACTGAATCTTCCCATTCCATCCCTTAGATTCATTCAATATTAAATTTTTTTTTCTTCCTCTTTTATAATGTGCATCCTTGAATTTATTTACAGGGTGTCAGATCTATTAGATTACAGCCCTGAAGAATTGGTTGGAAAAAATCTGTACAATCTGGTGCATGGTGAAGATGCCAACAAAATGCGAAAAAGTCACATGGATTGTAAGTAGAAGAAAAACGCAGAGTTCCCTGATAAATTTTAATCAATATTTTCTTTTTCATTGCAGTAATAGAAAAGGGACAAGTACTTACGGCGTACTATAGAATGATGAACAAAACCGGTGGCTACACTTGGTTGCAAACATGTGCCACTGTAGTTTGCAGTACAAAAAATGCCGATGAACAAAACATCATTTGCGTTAATTATGTCATCAGGTAAACAAAAAATTTATTTGTTTCTAAGAACTTTAATCAACGATCCATAATTTTTTTAAACTACCATAGGTTGAGACGTATTAGAAGAGACTCATTTTAATATAAAAATAAAACTAAAATTTGCTTTTCATTGCAGTTGTCGTGAAAATGAAAACCTCATATTGGACTGTTGTCAGTTAGAGCCGAGCGTAGATGCTATCAAACACGAAGAATCGGGAACAGACAAAGGCGCTGGCTCACCTGGTGCTGACCCCTCCACTGAGGGTCACCCAGGACCTGCTTCTGAATCAAAAACAACTTCACCGAAGACTGACAACGAGGGCCATCATCGAACTAGAGCACGCAGTAGCACATCGAATGTTAACACAGCATCAATGTCTATGGCGAAAGACAGTGCGGTTGTAAGTAGTGCAACTGCACTAGGAGATGACTCAGTAGCGGCTTCTCTAAGCACCAATGCTGCCACGGTACCTACAAAACGCGGCCAGAAACGGAAAATCAAAGTTGATGAGGAAATAGTGACCAATATTGAACCAGCCAAATTGTCACCAGACCACAGAGAAACTCCACGTAGTCGTCATCCATCCGTAATCGAAGAACATGCGGAAACGTCAGTTAAGGATCTGGAGAATGCCATGTCAAAGCATTTACCCTCGCCGGGTGGAAGTAATGCAACAACCGACTTCAGTGCAGATGCCCTATTGAAACAACAGCAATTGCAGCAAGAGAAGAGCAGTACGATTCAATGGATTGGAACGCCCCACTACCAGCAACCTGCACCAATGCCCGCCACAGCTTTGCTCAGACAGTTGTACGCCAATCGAGAAAGCGTTATTCGCGCAACAGCTCGTCAAACACCTACTGGGGTATTCTACAGCGATAACCAAGGAGGGCCGTTGCCAACACCGCCTGGAAGTGAGTCGTCATACGACAACCAATACCTGCTGCATGGACACGCACCACAGAAATCCGCCGATGCATTCACGAATCTTGTCTCAACGTACGGAGGGTACCACAGTTCCATAGACTACCACAATGCAATGACCCCACCGAGCTCGGTGTCTCCTCGCGATTCCAATAATCTTGGCGGTAAAAACACAGCGCACGCATCAAACGGCGGATATGAATACGCAGATCCCCTACGTGGTGGCCAGTATAACACACCAACAAGCACAGATTCCAGTTCAGCTCCAGCATTGCCTTTAAAACCTCAGCCATACTCAGCGGCTGCTGCAGCTATGCACCATCACGCGGCAAATACAATAGACGCGGCATCGGCCTACGGTAACCTGGATCAACCCCAATATTTTTCACCACACTCCGGCTTCCATCTGTACCACAAAGGGGCTCCCTCCACTAGTTGGTATACAACTCCATCGTAGACTACAAATGCTAAGGGTGCTGGCAGCTAGACGACAAACTAAAGTAGGTACATTGTTATTCCGGCCACAAGTTCCCCGCAATGCAATGAGTCGTGCCGATTGCAAATTGACATCAAACATGAAGATTTACTCTTAATTAGTGAGATTATAAGAGCAATGCGGCACGACATGCATATCTGACAAAGCCCCTTCCCCTTCCATTACAAATGAAGCCCGACATTCGTTTTGCGATTTGTAGGCATTACACTCTCAGAAGGTGACACATCAGTTAATCCAATAAATGTCATAGCACGAAAAAGCAACTGTCAAAAGTTATTGACATTAAAAGGATAACTATTTCCCCAGTGAATTTTTCCCATCAAACCAATGTACTTATTCCTAATTTAACACCACCATCGTCTAGCGTCGAGAAGTGTAAAAAGGACAAAAACAAAA
The DNA here is from genome assembly GCA_963583995.1 of Xylota segnis. Taxonomy (NCBI): domain Eukaryota; kingdom Metazoa; phylum Arthropoda; class Insecta; order Diptera; family Syrphidae; genus Xylota; species Xylota segnis. The sequence continues at coordinate 27,734,007 of OY757238.1, forward strand.
AGAAGTTGTACATAGCAGAAATATCAAATAAAATAAATTTAGTTTTTACTTTAATTAATTAATAAAATTAAACAAAAGAGAAACTCAAAACTTGTTAAAAACATTCAATGTTGTTAAATTATTTTTAAGTACATTCCTGTAAAAACGTGAAAATACTATTTACTAACTAATACTCAACTAATATGCAAATACTCAATGAATTAGAAACTAATATTGATTATTAAGATTAAAACTAGTAACGAACCGATTTAAAGCAAAAACAAGACTTAGATAGTGTGCCAATAAAATGACAATTTCAGTCTCTTTCTCTCTCTTCCCTCTGTATTTATTGCGTTTAATTTATTTTATTTTCGATTAATATTTCATTATTTATGTATTCTGATTAAAAGAAAAAGTAAAAGAAGAAACATATCACTGCTTGGGAAAGCTGAAATAGTTTTAGTTATTTTTTCATGATATTAACCCCCACTTTTGTAATGTAAAATAATAAAATACGTTTCTTTTTATTTATGTAATAAGTAAATGCAACTGGGATATTTTTTTGTGTGTTAAAGTTTTACTTTTGTTAAATTTAGACTAATTTTTAATTGAGTTTACAGTTTTCTTTATCAAAATTTGTTAATCCGTGATGCTTTAATATTTTTTTTTAATTACTTATTAGGTAATAATTATAATTGTAATGAGTAAGTTTTTACTATAAAAAAAAGCTATAAAAACAATTCGCTATATACTGGTAGCAAAACTATAGACATTAATAATAAATTGAAATACTTAATAAATTTGCACTGTTTTTATTTATAGATATTTAGGTATCCCTATTCAATTCAGTTTGACTAAGGATGGTTCCATTGCAATAGTTGCTGATTACCTACGGTATCAACTACGCGTACGGAAAGCAGACCTATTATTCCTATTTAAAAATGGTGATAAAACGCAATGAACTCAAGAAGTTACTGCAAGAAGTGAGAAATGAATCAATGTGTAGATATCTAGATACCTAAATTTCTCTTTGGAAATCGTTAAAGCAATGAAAAACCTATATAAATTAGATACTGCAAGTACGTTAAAACTTACTCAGCAATTTTTCTATCACAAAATCTTTTGGCAGCTTACTTACTGAAAAATTCTGCATGTTCAGCATTTTGACGCGGGTAATACTTCTTCTTTGTTGTCGGCGCAAGAAATGGCTCTTATCTAATATTTGTAGGACTGTTTTGTTGATACGTCCGATTAGTCGGTTTCTATGTTTCGCGCAAAGCTTCTAGTGTCAGCTTCATTTCTAGGAATATTGAGATATATGTATGTACGTTTCTCGTACACCATCGTGGCTGGGCTAAGGTCGACATTATGTAGGAGATAGTGCATGTGATTTTAACCCGAACTGTAACAAGCTCGGACAGGGAACAGCAACTGCAACCACCGAATCATGTGAGAAAAACGAATAAAAACAAAGTTTCTCGAACGACTGCACCAAAAAAAGCAATGTGTCTGGAAGTATATTGGCCTTTTCTTAATTTTGAACAGTCTGTTAAATATTGGCATTTGATTTCGTGGTACAACCCAAAAGTTGTGAACCAGCTTTTAATGAAAGTTAAGGCTTTGAGTTTAAAATTACAATCACCAATTATTTGCAGTTAACTAAATCAGTTAATTGACTGTAATTTAAATGATTTCAGTATTTTATTGTCTCTTTCCAATCTTCTAGTCAGTTTTACATCTTCTTTACGTCAGTAAGTCTTTTGTCTGAAGTCACTTGACTGTTAATCAATGGAGTGATTCTCCAAGCTTTATGTAGCTTTTCTATAGCATTGGATGTTGAGTTTAATTTCAAAGATTGCCATGAGAAGTTGAAATTTTGCATTCAATAAAATGCAGTCAATTGACTTACTGTTAAAAGATTGCAGTCAAAAGACTTATTGATTGCAAAACGACTACGAATTATAGAAAACACTCATCTGATTAAAAGACTGGAATCAGTCGTTTTGCCATCGTGCCCACCTTATTAAAGAGTTTGCAAGACTTCAAAAACTACTCTTGAGCATTTCTTTTTTTCAATAATCTTTTTGTTTCAATAATGTCATGTACTCTTTTATCAGACATAAGTTGGAATTGATGATAACAAAGCAAAAAGATTATGGGGCAGTGATTAGTCAACTCAAGTGTCATAACTGCACGATTATTGAAATTTTGCCTTCGGTTATAATTCTAGTATTAGTATTAGGATGAAAGAGGGTGGTGTTAACACTGATCTTTCAGAAAGCACGTACAAGTATATTAATCGTATAAAATCTTCTTGATCGGTTTTATTCTTTATTTCGAAAAATTTGAATTGATTTATTCCTGAGCATATTGTTCCGAATAGGGGTTATTTAGACACATGGAACTACTTGGAAACGATTTGTTATAACCATTTTTTTTACAGTTTGCACTCAGCATTGGGTTTTCCTGTAGTAATTGTAGCAGTGCATTCATATCTTGAATTCTGGAACTCTGGGGAATTCTTCTAACCCGGTACTCATTCCAGGCTTAAACTAAAGATTTGTAGTTTTCACTTAAATGAGGGAGGTAAACTCTGTCAGTTTCTTTGATTCTCTTCTCCATAATTTGAGTTTATTTTGAATAGGTTTAATTTCTTTTCTATTTGATGTTTTTTTGGTATCCTGTCACACAAACATACTCTGAAAAGTGAACCATAGATCTCGATATGCTGTGTTTCAGGTTGGAATAGTGTTTATTTGAATATTTATTGCTGGGATAGCTCTGTCAAGCTAGAGATTCCAACATTATTATTGAAGTGGATCAAAATCGTGCTTTAATCCTCCTGTTACTTTCTAAGCTGTTCGCTTCACTGCGAATTGTTCAAAACTTCTAAAATTTATTTTGTATAAAAATTAAATCAATGATCAATTAAGTAAACTCTACCTTATTTTACTTTTACAAATGATACTCCTTTTGTGCAAAATTTACTAAATCTTAGTTATTACCTACTTGTTAAGTTCATACAATCCACACCAATTTTCGACCACTCTTCTTGCAGTCGAATCTTCAGAGCAGCTTTGGACGAAACTGAGCTCTCATGGACACGACCATGCATTTCGTTCTATAAATTTTCGATGGAATGCAGGTTTCAAGATTGTGAAGGTGTTTCAATAACTTTTGGCCAGTTATAGAGGACCCATTCCCGAATAATATGTTTCGGGTCATTATCTAGGTAAAAATCCAACGTTTCAAAAATTTTCATATTTTCTATTATCCCTTAATAAGGTCAAATATGACTCTTTGTTCATAACCCTTTGCGTTCATAGGTGTTGAGCTTTGCAAAGAGAGCATTGTATACATTAATAAAATAATTAAAGAAATAGTATCATCAATCAATATTCACTGGCACTCATATTAATGGCATTCACCGTATATTCACAAAATGTTAAAGTACTTATCGCTTCCAATAATAAAATGCTAAGAGAAAAAAGAACAAAAAATTAAAATGAAACAATTTTTTTTTGATTTTTTTCCGCGATCTTCACGAAACACAAGGAAACACCAAAAGGGATTAAACATCTCCCAACAGCAATAAACACAACAAGGCCAACAAAGATTATGCTAACAAATGCTTATGCAAATGAGGAAAAAATTGTTAAAGTCGTTTATGTTGACACTACCTTCAAGGAGCGCGAACACCTCCTCAAGAGTTCTATGATTAATTATCACGCACAAGGATTCGGTGCTTTTGGAAATTTATTTTAATAGCTCCCCTGACGGGCGGAAATCCGTCGCGAGGAATGAATAAATCCGTTAATAAATCTCCATCCCCCTGAAAGAACCTTTGAGTCTTAATCTGATTCCAAGGATGTGCATACAGCAGCGAGCTTTAGTAATGTGTTTAATTTTGAATAAGAAACACGATTCAATTCGAATTTCCGACAGGATGGCAGACATGTACGAGTACAGTAACCATAACCATTTTCCTAGACTAAGCATCAGTTCGATGATTAATTGAGGTCATCATTGATATAGAAAATCCCACATATGTATGGGCTACAATAATACCTTTGTGCCCATCACATTTTCGAAGGAAAGAATGCAAAATAATGACAGGATTGACCGCAACAAATGTGGCAGATTGGATTTTTATGTCTCTTTTATGGAAATCGCTTCATCGAATGTCACTTTGTTGGATGCTATCGTGGACATCATTTGTGAAGATTAAATAATAAAAAGCGAATTTGGTGCATGCGGTGCGTGTGACCATCTCGCTAGTGGGGGGAATTTAGGGAAGAAGGATATAAGAAATGCCACAGCACACTGCTCTTTTTTCTTCTCGGTTAATCTGGGATTTATTGCTCCTATGAAGCGTCATTTGTCATTTTGATTCTGATGGATATGACTTTGGACTTATTTTGCCCTAATATGATTTGCGATACAGTACATAACAGTACATATCATCAGTTAAGAGGTAAAATAAAGGACTAAAGACTTGATCTAAGGAGAAGTTCGACAATCTTTGATTACGTGTTGCTAAAATCCCTTTCTGTTTTCTGGTGCATTACTGCACGTCAAAGTTCTAGAAATCTATTCAGAATTCTAAGCTATGTAGACTCTAATTGATGTGGAATAAAGAAATGAAGGTTAAAGTCCCTAAGATGAATAGTGGAATCAAAATGGCTAACGCCCACATCAATGACCTCGATGTGAAAATATTTGTTATTTCTTAATGTATAATACATTTGCCAAGACATTGCAAGTAACAATGGTCTTGTTTCTTTTTCATCAATGTAGATCTTACACACCACTCTAAGGACAGTCTATTATCCTTCATATGAACAAGACGAGTAATAAACAAATAAAATACATTTCTTCGACATCTCTGCTATAAGTACAAATGCAGTTCGATAAACCCAACTTCATCAAATGTAGAATAAGAAGAATAGAAGTTGATGATAATGCGAAGTAGAAAGGGATATTCCTGGCATCTTAATGAACCAACACCAGGGCTTACATTCTACCCTCTTTAGCTGACGTCTAAATTAAATGTAATCATGATTTACAGCATAGAAGAATTTCTCATCAGATCCCAGGACCTCATTTACCCACTCTCCTACAGGAAATGGTTGTTGTTGGTGTAGCACATGTGTACATGGGGAATTCACAAACATGCAGACTTGACTCTACTCCCGCTTCAATGTTTGTATGTATATATATGTATATCCCTCAAACAATGTCAAAGGAAATTAACGAAACTCGCACAAGTCTTGAATTTAAATTAACTCTGCGCGTTTCGAATCCGTCAATGTGTTTGCATTTGCGGTCGTAAGTAATCCTTGGATATTTATACGACATTTTAAATTGAATTAAGGACATCATAGTAAACACCCGCCCATAGTGGATAGCTTCAATTCTTGGTTAATTGTTTCGATTTGTATTTATTTAGGTGAGCATTGTCATGAGTACTTAAATCGGTCCCTCTGCAGTGCACCTTCCTCAAGTAATGCCAATTTGTTTATGCAAATTTTTCATCTACTGGGATCTGAATGTAATTTATTTTAATTAGCCGACAAGAGAGAAACCTTGAAGGAATCGCTGGAGCGCAGACAGCGAACTTTCGTAATTAGAAAGGAAACTTCGTGAGATCGAATCGCAACTTTAAGATTCTTTGAATTCAGTCGTTTTTCTGCACCAAACCCAAATGTTGTAGTTGGAGAATAAACCGAGAAAAAAATTCCCTCTCAGGCTTTATTTAACAAATATCTCCGGATTACGTGCTGGGGCGGTGTGGCAAAAACAAGCAATATGATTTATAGACGACATCTTGGCGTTCCCCCTGTTGAATTCTTTTTGTGTTGGTCGGGATGTCCTTTTGGAACATTAATTCGGATATAACATATTTTCACATATGGGAAGGGCAATAAATTCGGGGGTGTGATTACGTTATTTGACATGACGTGTGGGGTATACCGTTTTGCGTAAGTGGGTGAAGTCTTCCACCTACTTCTCTGAAGTTAATTTAGGGGATTCGGATATCTAGCAATTTGTAACTGGTAAGAAAAACAATTGATTGCGATAAGCGTTTAAGAGTCGAACACTAATATGTACTGAGAAATGTTCGCTTCTCCAACTTTAAATACTTTACTTTAGAAAGTTTGGAAAACTTTCCAGATGATGGACAGACCGGATCACTTTACGGAACTCATTAGTTCTTAGAAACCAATTCACGTTTTGTGTGTCGAATACATTAAAAATCTACGTTTATCGATCAATATCTAAAATGTATGTCGTACGCAAATTAAAATTAAAAACAAGATGAATGCCCAAGTTACCGAATCAAAGCAGTAGTAATAATGCGGCTGCCAGTTGGAAGATTGTTGGTGCAAGTCTCAGCTATATCCATTACTAATTATTAAAAAGTAAATAATACTCCCACAATCCCATATTTAGAAGGCGCATGCGTACTCTTTATTATATAAGCTAAGAGTCAAAACACAAATCGGTGCAACCAGGTAAGGACATCTATGTTTTTAAACACTGCGCGACAACATCAATTCTATCTCCTTTTTTTATCCCCAACTTATGTGAAAGAGGAGTGTCTTAATACTCTAAAGGCGTCCTGACGATCCAGTGCGGTAGACGGCAAGCAGTCAACAAAACTACTAACTTAGTTAGATATGACGAAAATATAAAAGATTGTGTACACTTTATTGCAAAGAAATGAGATCCATACCAAAGCGAGTCTAGAATCCATTTCGAACCTGCTTCCAACAAAAATACTTAAACGTAGAGCTGCGGTTAGTAGTGTTTGAAATTGACAAATCAGATAAATCAGATCCTATTAGTTAAGGGGATACCTAGGAATAAGGAGGTTGTTGAACTATGAACGCTGTGTACCTTTCTACTCACCTTGCGATTATAAATCATGACATGATGCAGGATAACTATATATGACTCTCAAAGACATTACAAAAAGGTGGAAGTCAAACCTCAATCACAAGCCAAGAAACAGTTAGTAGCGAGTTCAGGGTGCCATTTTAGTAGTATCTCGGTTAATGTAAACTCAGAGGCAAATTTAATTCCGAGATCTTCGACAAGAATATTGACAAACACCCAATACACTTTCATTTGAAATCTACAATATCCTTAAACATACATAAGTAAAGAATGAAGATGACTCTAATGAAGGACTGTACCTCTTCATGATGGTAATAGTATTGTAATAAAAGAATAACTCTAAGGTTTATAGAGCGTACCCTTATCCATTGTACGAGTATTGTTCACAATAATAAAACACACTTATACCTAAGTCTCTTCAACAATTTATTCCAACCAATACGAAATAAAACATCCCCAAAATTATAGCCACCTAGAACAAACACCAAATAATTCGCTTATCTAGATTTGCATTTAAAAGACAATTTCCTTTGGCGTGCACAAACACCCTTTGCATACCCCATTCCTACACAAGGTATTATGAAGTGATGTTAAGGATTAACCTTGGAGCCCACTCAAGCCAACCATGTTTAACAATTACCATAGTTTGCAGTCAATTTCCGAAGTAACTCACCCGCCGTTTGAATGGAGTATTATAATTAGGATTTGTTTTCTCTGAAAACAAGGCACACTGCAGGTGATCCGATCCTCCGAAATGACGAGTGTGGGGTATAAATTCCAATTTAAGTCAAAACTTGTCTCCTCAAATAAAAACATGCACGCTCCATCACCAGAGCATTGTTATACTTCCAATAAAACTCGAATCAAATCCGACAGCAATAAAAAAGCGCATTGTGCTCATTGTTCGTGAGTTTCTATGAAGGAAATGCGAACGAATTCAAAGGACGAATAAAGATTAAAAAGTGTTTATGGCTTTTGTAAAGGACTTTTTTGTGTAAGCTGTCACTTTTTATTCCAACAGGGGTCGGGTAGGTGATATCAGGGGTTGGCGCAAAATTGAAATATCATAAATCTTTCGAGTGAGCTTATGAGTATATGAATTAAAGTGTGGCACACAAGCACCCTCTTAATTCGCGTCGAACAGGATTAATTTCCCCCACTTTGTATGATCTCATTACAAATTCGTATTTAATTGTTTGAAGTTTTTTTTTGGTTTTTCAAATGCACCCTAGTATTGGGAACTTTTAATGACTGTGGATACCCGTAAAAATAATCGATCCTAAGGACAAAAAGCACAGTCAGGATGAAGCAAAAAAAAAACAAATCTCTTTTTTATGGTAATTGAAGTTTTTATTGTTTCACCTTTCTGACAAGTTGTTTTTGTTTTTTTTTCTTCGGTTGTTTAACATCGTTTTTCATTTCCTAATAAAAAGAAATGACTTTTCAGACGATTAATCTTCCAAGCGTATTATTGCCTTTTTGAGGTGAATTAGGGTGGACAGACGTTTTTGTTTCCTCCCGTGATTCCGTAAGAGTAGTTGAAAATTGAACTAAAAACGTTCTCCAAAACAAAATGTTTCGATGGGCAAAATCAAATCAAACTAACAATGAGGGTATGTTGAGACTGATTATGTACTTGTGAGACTGAACAGACAGATGACGTATTTTTCTCTGAGAAAGGTATAAAACACAGAACTCTGAAAAAACATTCCTTTTTTGTTGCATACTTTTAGGAGTGTTTTTGCCATTATAATTATGTGCAGTACATCATATACATACATGGATGCACGCCGCGTAGCGTGACATCCTTTTAATTCGCGAAACGTTTCAGCTAAGTACCTAAGCATCTATGTTGAGCACTTAAATCTAGAAGAACGTACATACGTATTACGTATGTAGTGCCCACGATTTAATTCCCCGCTTTATTCAGATCAAAATTCCAAACACTAGAACGAAAGCCTAGTATATGAATCTGCTTTTTGTAATATTGCACCTACATCATGATCATGTTAATGGCATTGGGGTGTAATACACAACTTCTCATAAGTAGGGATGTCGATGGGGTCCTTTGAAGATATAATACGACTTTGCCTGAAATGGATGAGAGTTATCCCTATAGACTAGAATGGAATCTATAACAAAACGAAGGTGATAACTCTGGTGATTAGAATCCATCTGCCATATCCAGCTTCGCCGATGCTATGCAGTATATGCAATAGTGCTTTCTTTATTTCTGTTGCTTTTTTGGCTATTTGATCAGCACGCCTTTTGAACTAAAGCTTGTTATTCAGCATTACTTTTGGACCTCACGATCTGGTTAAAAATAAATCTCACGAATGGAAGATACCTACTGTTCAATAGAGTGCCCGAAGACTGATTTTTGTTTTGTTAACAATTTTAATTACAGTTTTACACTTTAACGTTTGTCAAACGTTCGAGTCAGGTAGGACCGTAAAATCCTTTGTTTGTGTTGTCTACGATATCATATTCGATCATACAAATCTATAATTCGACGCTCCGTGATCCAAAACTACGAAGCATGTATTACAAATAGAGTTCATTATAATATTATTGTAAATCTAGACACAAATAAGTCCTTATATAAAATTGCAAAAAGATATTTATTATAGCTGCTTTAATTTACGACAATGCAAATACTTCTCGTCTAATGATGCAACTCCCAGATCAATTAAGAATTCACTTGTCGAATAAAACTCACACAGGACTATATCTTATTGAATTTTACCAAATAAAGGAAAAAAAAGTCAAGGAATACAAAACCATTTCCGGCAATGCCCGGCAAAGATATGTAACTCCCCACCGAGAGCCTTAGTGTAAGGAAAAACGAACCGTGTCCCGGAGTGAGAAGTGTATTAGTTTCAATGTGTGAAAATCTTATTTGGCATTGCCTAAAACTCACTTGACCATGCATCCCCCAGGGATTGTCTCTCAAATTGACAGGAATTGAAGGGAATTTCTCTTCAATTTAATACATACCACTGTTTCGTGGGTTCGTCGGGTGTGCAAATACACGAACAGGATTGTGGAAGGATATCTAAGACCCGAGTGCTACATCGATTGGGCCAAGGTTAAATTGGATTGAATAACATTATTTGCGCACTTTTGGGTAAGAGCATTTCTTCTTTTAGTATTGTTGAGTGCTCCAAAAAAGGATAATTTATGCGTGCAATAACATTTTTTTTTCTGTCCGGATGTTAGGTGGTAGGAGTATCTTCTCAAATTTTGCTCGAATTGTAGAGTTACTCACTTTGGTGTTATTTATTGGGAGTAATGAAGCTGTACCGGCGAAAGGGTATAATATAATATTGGTTTGCGATTTGTTGAATATTTCTTTTAAGTTTGATTTTGAATAAAAATTTGTTTTAGTGATATAACTTAGGTTTCATCGTATATCTGTTTGTTGATATCTGTTTATTGATGTAAGAACACCTTCTTGGAACAGCCCCGTAACCCTTCACCTTTGTTTAGCAGAGAAAAGGAACAAATTCGATTAATCCTCATCCCCTATCCAGGTTAATGAACAAAAAATGGCAGACCACATATGTATAGAGCTCTATGAAAACGAAATTCAAAACAAAAGCAAATACTCCTCTACCAGAACAACACACTTTTAAAAATGACCTAACGAAAACATTACACGATGCCATCTTTGAAGATCGAGTAAAACCTAAATTCAATTATCAAACTATAGTTCATTGGCTCAAAAATACCACCAGTGGTATCACGCACAAAGAGGTTGGTTCATGGAAGACGAAGATACTATCTTGTTGACCCCTTTCTTAAAAAAGAAAACATTTTAAGCTTGTCCCAAAAATACTGAAGTGGAATCCTCTGAGTGGGTAGCGTGGCTCAAGTGATTAATGCGTTAACCTACGTAGCAAGGGGTTTCAGGTCTAAAATAACACCTAAAATTTGTTTCACGGCATCAACCCCTTTTTCCATATGACACTCCTTACATTACTGATAAGAAAGATGACCATTACCCCCTTCATTGCACCAAATCTTCCATTTTCCTATCGTTTACCTCAGTCAATAGTGGCCTATTTAGTCTACCGTCATCCACTAGCACCGCAAGCAGATCGAAAATTGCACCCAAGTGCAGTCACCGTAAAGACGACTTTCGCTCGCAACCCATAATAACACTAAGGATAATAATGATAACAATGCTTCCGCGGAGGATAGGAGACTGACATATTTGTGAACCCTTGGTTCGTAAAGTAAAAAGTGAGAGAAAAAGCCTTCATCATTGAAGCCAATACCTATATGACAACAAACAAGTGGTGCTAATTATCCCAAACAACCTGATCCACAAAAGGTTTTTAGATCAAGCAGATGATCTAGGTGCCGTGACTCAGTGGTTAGTGTGTTGGACTATGGGGCAAGGGGTTCGAGGTTCGAATCCCAGTCGGGGAACACCTAAAAGTTTTTCACGGTCTTACCTCTCGCGAGCGTCTGACAAACATCAGAGAGTACAACTGTCCTGAGAAAGCTTTTCAAATAACAAATTGCCTTTCGAACACGGCATTAAACAGTAGGCCCCTTCCATTCGTGTAAAGAATATAACACGTGCAACACGAATGGTTGTGAGAAGCTAGGACCTGGGTCCCATCGACCTGTAGCGCCAAGTGTTTTTTATTTTTTTTAGATGATCTAGTTATGAGATTAGTGAAAGGTCTACGCGAATCATTCATCACTAGGTGGATGCACAATTTCTAAGTGGTTATACATACATACCAAACCAAATATTGATGAAGAGTTACAGACGATTACCCAATATAGCAGGAGACTGATACCTTCATAATTGAGGGTGACACCTTATCAACTTGCTTGGACTAAAGTCAAATTCGCCGTTAAGACTTTTGCTGATCTTGTCCAAGACTTCAGAGCTGAAACATCTGCGCGAAACATATTTCTATAATAAGGGTCTCCCGTACAGGTATTCGACTACATGTGATGTCGACTACAAATCATTTTTTTATAAATTTGAGCTTAAAGTTCCAAACACGAATCACAGTAGGCACACGGAACATTCTCAGCCCAAAAGTGATTGTGTCTTTTTCTTCGTTCGAATTAGAAATGCACTAAAGCTGCGTATTCCTACTCTTAAATTTTGATTAATTTCGCACTTTCCTTAGGTCCTTACACGCACCCTTATTTCATCAACCAGCTGTATCAAGCACGGAAAGACAACAGGAAAATAAGTTTCCAATCATAGCGTCAAAGAAAAATTAGTCCTATCGACGTAATATATTGGAAAATTATTCAAATCGAAGGCATCGCCCCAAAATGCCACGCACCCACATATTAATATTAGAACATATTGTATAAATAAATCATAAATGATAAGTAAAACAAGGACCTACCCGCAGGGGTGAGTTAATAAGATGTCGCCGCAGACAGAATAACTTCATTCTCGATATTCAGATATTGCAATTTGATGAGACATCGCTAAAGATAGGCACGGGGATGATAATGTAGTACATGGAGGAATAGAAGACGCATCGTGGCACGAAAATTAGAAACCATTAGCTGTCTGTTTAGCATAGTCCGTGTATGGGACGACAACCCCGAGTATTGTAAGTCATCGTGTAATACTAGGGTATATTAAAAGCTGTGATGAACATTATGAAATGAATATAAAATTATGCAAATTGTATTTTAAAGACATTTGGGGAGATTCTTTTTTTTCCTCATAGAAGTGGAAAACCTTCTGATGCAATCAATAGAAATGGTTCATTATGTATGTACCTACTTCTAATTTTTATAAGTTCGAAGAAAACTTAATTCGATAAAATCGGCAGTTGAACTGTTCCCACAAAATCGCCTTTACAAAGCTAGGAGTTAGATTTAACGGATAACCGGAGTCACGTCACTTTCCCGGGAAATGGTAACAATATCTTCCAGAACCGAATTTTAGTTTCATTATGTTCTTTGGAAGTGCATTGTTTAACAAATAGAAAGCACTAATCATCAAAATCCAAACTTCATTGGACTCTCAAGACTAATACGCATTCTTAGATACATACATATAAGTGCAGAATATGTGCTTCTAATCAATGCATTACAAATGTAATAAAATATATAAACTGTCCGATGGTTATCGAAAAAGGGTAAACTAATAAAACGCACAATTTGTGTGCGAATCCCTTTTACATTATTTCTGATTATTATCAATACCATAAGGATACACTCGTGTAATTGTATGCAATATTTTGTTAAAAAAGTCAAAATGTATTTCGGTTACAGTTTGACCATACCACCCGTGACACCCTCGCGACCCATAATCTGAGACCATTCCAAAACGCCCAGAAACAATTGAAAGTCAATTGAGGATGAAACCCAAATTGCTTTTGCCTTGACCGCATCTTATCTTTAGGGGTCCACATTTAAATGACCAAAAGCATTTAGAAGCTCATTCATTCTGATCCGTATAAGGACCCGGCGAATTGCTATTATAGAAAAATTATGCGAGAGTATCCTGTCTTATTAAATCCTTGAAAGCAGTTTCAAATTCAAGTGTGGGACACAAACTCGTAAATGTAAATAGAAACATTCCGCAGGGGATGGGATCTGAAGAATTTAGTTTGTTGTTTGGGCTACAAAAAGGGGTGTCGGTGTTGTGCCAGTGGAAATTTGTTCCGGTTGAAATTCGATCAGGACTATTTGATTTTATGACTCGGTTTTATTATCAGTAGTATGGCCGTGGCTAAGAGAGTCATGAAGTGGAGGGAAATGTTAAGTTGCTATTAAGAACAGAAACAAGAATCTACGACTCCTTATCGGTAATGAATGCAGATTGGTACTTTACTTCGACGAATTTTGAAGGTGTCACTGGGGAATTCCTTGGCTGTTCCTTGGGCTTTTTGGTTGTGTTGATTTGTAATTACATCACAGTTCCGCAAGGTCTGCTTTAAATAGTTGCAATACTGCTTTAAAGTTTGAAAGCTTTATTTGTTACATTGAGTAGCTCTCACAATCCATAAGGCAGTTAGATTTAACCATTGAACGATAGTTCCCGGGAATTTAAGGAATACTTCTGTCCACTGCAAAATTTATACAAATTGTGCAAAATATTGTTCAATAATTGTTCTTCGTTCTTATCCTGTTATTCTGGTCAATTTAAATATAAAAATTTTAACATCGAGACCTTCTCAGACTTTTATCTCGACCTAATAGATGAAATAGATGAAATACATATGTAGGTGGGCGCCGTGGCTCAGTGGATAGTGCGTTGGACTATGGAGTGAGGGATTCGAGGTTCGATCAATCTCAGAGTCCTGCCTGGCTGTGTATAATATTAACCCTTTTTAGAAAGTAATGCTTCTGAGATTTAGATTTGTGATTAGAAATTCAAAAGTGAGATTGAAACATTTAATAAACCATTGTTTTTTTCAAAAGAATAAAATATTTCGTTTCAAAAAAAATAAATTGGCTCCAACTGCTCGATTTCGCGAAAAATACCGTTATACTAACTTTTGGCCAAAAATGTGATACAGTTCCTGATAGGATTTGGGATGTTTAATCATATGTCAAAAGCTAAATAAAATAGTGGAAGGCAGTTTCAAGCAAATCGACTTTTAGTCACCTTGGTCGTAAGTACCGTTATATCATACTCAACCAAATATGAAATTTGAACTAAATCATTGAACCCGTGTTCGCGCAAATTGACTTTTCTCCAAATTGGCTATAAGTAAAGTACCATTGTTGCCAATTTTGGTAAGCAGCACGATTCATCATCTGATTGCAATTAACCAGACTAATTCAAATATGAAGTTTAATAATTTAATTTTGAGATTAGAATGAAAATTCCGATTTCGCCTCTAGGGATTATCATACAGACCCTATATATGAAGTTTGATCTAAATCCATCCACTCGTTTAGGCTGTAGCCTTGTGCACAGACAAACAGACAGACAGACAGACGGCATTGGCGGACCTACTTTTTTGGACTTCTCCATTATAGTAATGTCAAGTTTGATTAAAATGTCGAGTTCCAAATTTTGAACGAATACAATACTTGCCCTATAGGTATAGGTTCAAGTAATATACCAGAAGGTGAACCGGAAAATTAGAATGTGCCATAATTCTCAACCGGTGGTAGGCATTAGAAGATGATTTTAAAATAGATTTTGACAACTTATAAGCATTAGCATATACATATGTATGTACATATGTACATATCGATTGGTCCGTTAATGCATTTAATGTATTAACTAAAACTGTCACAAATAGATAAAAATAAATGTTTGTCAAAATGGAGCTTTGTTGAAGGCGGTAATGTGTTAATTGCATTAATCCAAACGGGTTCCGAAATAATCTTATCTTCTTTCACAATATATTCCAGTGCATTTGCTTGATCAATTTCTCATATTCCGAAACATTCGTAATCATGCAGCCATAAAATTTAAAAATACTTATAATTACACAATTTCTTCTCAGAAAATCTGAGCTGTTTATTTTTGATTGTGCATGAAGCAATGGGTTGTCTATATCACAATTCTTCATTGCATTCCAGCGGGCGTTTTCCAATATTATCATTCGTCAATGTATTGACATATGTAGGCATATGTAGACTGCGCCTGTAGGCAACTTCGCGCCGAATCCAACATTAGCACTAGCGAACAGAGTTCGGAGCGGACAAATTTGGAAGCTTACACTTTGTTTGGGTTTAAACGTTTAATCACTGCGATTATTGTTAATATTGATATCAGGAAAAACTTGAATAAATGATAATGAAATATAACGTTTTGAATAAATAGTTGCAATTTAGAATGTAATTAATTCACCTTCAAAGCAGTAAACCACATGAATTACAACTTTTTATTCAAATTATTTTGGCGACATCTGTTGTAAAAAATGGTCACAACAATTTGAATTTTAACGGTTATGGTAGGAAGGTACGCTAAAGCAAGGACTACAGCCAAGAGGAGGTGCACCCTCACTCGGATTAACGGATCCATTGTGCGCGATACCTGAAAATGTTAAAACAAGATTTATTTCAACTGATTAATCCATGGTAGGAGCGGCCCATTTTTGGTATGAATTCTAAGGTTGTTTTAGTTAGCTAGTTCATTGAGCTCGTCAAAATATACTTTCCTAAAGGTTTGGTATCTGGTTCTGCTGAGACTTGGGCATTCGCAGACGAAATGCGTTGTGTCAGCGTCGCTGCAGCCTCTGCATACACATGCTGCTGATTTTGTTCAGTTTCGCAACCCGAGAACGACGAACTAAGATAGATATAATAATAATACAGCCAAGACACTTGCCAATAGTAATAAAAGTTGTGCCCCAGTAACAAAGCAAGAAATACACGATACAACCATGGTAAAAACGAGTGTTGTACCGATTTTGGAGTCGTTTTTTTTTTAATGGAAACTATATTTTTGTCAGTTGGGTGGATAGAGACGATACAATTGCCGCAGGTGACTAATAGTCTCCTCTTCGTCCCTACAGCGACTTCTGGAGAAGCTGTAGCTCAGTCTTTGAGCATGTCTTCCTTCAGCACAGTGACCGATTAGGGTGTTAACTATCTTGGAGAGAGTTCGTCTCGTGTGTTGTAGGAGTTCGATATTCCTGTTTTCGTTTAAGGTCTGTCAGAGCATCATAGCGATGTTGCATTGGTCAAGTTTTCCTTTAAGGTCGGTCATAGCAGTCTAGCGGTCAGCACAAATAAGGTATTTTGCATAAGATGTTGGCGCCACTATGTTGGTGGCGTTAATACTTTCGAAACCAGAGTAGCCTGTTCTAGGGAATGGATCAGCCTCACAATTCCCTGGTATATTGCAATGACCTGGTACCTCCTACTTAAACGACGCGACGTTTTTTTAAAATATCCTTTTTCTTACAGATGAAGGCCCTATATCCTTTTTTTCAATAAAAAAAATTACTTACATTAAAGGACTAAAATTACTTCAAATTGAATATATGTACATATGTATAAATGCATTTTATTATTTTTGACAGAGTGTGTAAATATCGCTTAAACCCTTCATATTTTAGGTGCCACAATTTTAAAAGGGCCAATAATGCCTCATGGTGGACTTCTGATCTAAACTTTCAGAGAAAGAATGTATGGAAATATACAAATATGTAATTTCAAAGCTTAATACCTTGTTGTTAGGTTTTTTAAACAAGATATTTACTAATCTCTTTTCAAATTTTTACTTATTAACAATAATTAATTGAAGTTTTTTGCATACCATAAAAACAAACTAATTTGACGTGAATACTCAAATAAATTGCTATGAACAATCATTAAAAAAGTCAATAAAAGAAGTAACCAAATCATCCATGGTTTCCCAAGTGCACCTGTGCAAAACACCGTCAAGTATGCAAATATAATACAAATAATAAAAAATAATGACCACCGGAGAGAATTTCGATTGTGGACGTGCTCATTTTTTTATGTGCGATATACATACATATGTACATATACATACATACACATATGTGATTTTCGTGCTAGTTAGGTTATTTTGTAAATTTGGGATGCAGTAAGCCTAAACAGCCTAAACTTTTAACTAGGTATAATAAGTATATGATGTAATTTGGGTTTTTGAGGAGAAGAATACAAATGCACAAATTGTTAAAATCCTCCCACTCCACTTGAAATCCCAAAAAATATGTTACGAATATTTGTACATATTCAAATTGTCTACAATTGACCCATTCATACATATACTTAGGTGGCGCTACAGTTCGGGGTGAACCTGCACGTCAACCAACAAACCTCTCCAGTTAGCCCGATCCTTAGCTAACTGCCTCCAGCTGTGCACTCCAAGTCGGTTGAGGTCCCCTTCTACTTGTGCGCGCCACCTAAGTCTAGGTCTTCCTCTACTGCGTTGTCCCTCTGGGTTTGATTCGAAGACTCTACTGTCCGGAGCATTGGTGTCCATTCGCTTTACATGTCCTAGCCATCTTAAACGACTGATGCGTATTTTTCTGACTAGATCGATGTTGCTGTACAGCCCGTATAGATCGTCGTTTAATCTTCTCCTCTAAAGCCCGTCAACGCAAACGGGACCGAAAAAGCGAAAAGCGTCTAAGGATCTCTTCATCCGCTTTAGACAGAGTCCATGCTTCAGGACCATAAAGTAGGACTGGGATGAACTTCGGGATAGGGCTATCCTACTCAATTGCCTTCTTACCCCAAATAAACAGCGATTGGCAAGAGTTATTTTTCGTCTTATTTCTGCTGAGGTGTTATTTTCAGAGGTTATAGCAGAGCCGAGGTAGACGAAGTCCTTTACTACCTCAAAATTGTAGCTGTCGATTGTGACGTTCTGTCCAATTTGTCGATGTTGTGTGTCCCTTCTCGTTGACAGCATATACTTTGTTTTGCCCTCGTTTACCGCTAAACCCCCTTTGGCAGCTTCCGTTTCAATACTAGTGAACGCTCCAGTGACAGCCCGCTGCGTTCTTCCAATAATGTCAATGTCATCGGCGTACGCTGAAAGTTACACGAATTTTGAAAGATTGTGCCTCTGGTGTTGGCTTGTGAGTTTCGCACAATTCTTTCAAGTACGATGTTGAAAAAATCCTTGTCTAAATCCTTTTTTCACATCAAAGGTCTCGGTGAGATCGTTACCGACCTTGATGGAGCAGCGAGAATGCTCCATCGTCATTCTGCACAATCTGACGAGTTTGGCAGGGATGGAAAAACTAGACATGGCTCTGTATAGCTCGTCTCTATAAATGTTATCATATGCTGCCTTAAAGTCGATAAAAACATGGTGGGTATCGGCTTGAACTTCTTAGGTTTTCTCCAAGATCTGCCTAAGTGTGAAGATTTGGTCGATTGTGGACTTTCCTTGTCTGGAACCACACTGATAGGGATCAATCAGGTTGTTTACGAAGGGTTTCAGGCGTTCACACAGAATGGCAGATAAGATCTTATACGCGATGTTAAGGAGACTGATACCCCTGTAATTGGAGCAGCTGAGGGGTCTCCTTTCTGATGGATCGGGCAAACGGTGCTGAGGTTTAATTCATCAGGCATACAATAATCTGACCAAATCTTAGATATGAGTTGGTGTATGGTCTCTACAAGGTCATTTCCAGCTGCTTTGAACAGTTCGGCTGGTAAGCCGTCAGGTTCAGCAGGCTTGTTAGATTTGAGATTGAATATTACTATACGTACTGACACCTTCTTTTTAGCTGTTGGTAAAACTTCCGTACATTATTCCTGGAGTCTAATCTCTCAATATCCTCGATCGCGCGTTTCTCATACTCTTTCTTTTTTCCCCGCAGAAGCCGATGTTCTTCCCGTCTCTTCTGCTCGTAGACCTTACGAGCAGCCCTCGTTCTTTTTTGCAGCGCCGCTTTGTATGCCTCTTGTTTAGCTGACCTGGGGTTTCTTGGAGGTGGTAGGTTGAAACCCAGCACATCAGTTGCGGCACTTCTGATGGCATGTTGGCAGTGTTGCCACTGGTCGCCGGCACTTGATGCTGGCGGCATAGGACTCGTTAGGAGATTTCGGGAAACGCGATCGGCAAAGGTTCTGGCGGTCTCTTGCGATTGCAGCTTTTCGACGTTAAATCTTCTCACAGTAATTCTTCTCTGTTGTGGCGTTTGGGATATCCGCATTCATACCTTAGCTGTAATGATCCGAGTCGATGTCAGCTGTTCAGAAGGTTTGGACATCCAGAATACTGGAGGCATGCCTTGCGTCGATCGCAATGTGATCAATCTGGTTGACCGTTTCATTATCAGGAGATCGCCATGTCCCCTTATGAATATTGAGATGAGGAAACCCTGTGCTTGCTATTGTGACATTACGCCCCGCCGCAAAGACAATAAACCTAAGTCCGTTGTCAGACGTGGTGTCGTGTAGGCTATACTTTCCGACTGTCCTACCAAAGATATCCTCCTTCCCTCTCTTAGCGTCGCCTAGGACAATTTTAACGTCGTACTTAGGCCATTGCTCGCAGGTTTGGTCGAGGAGCTCGAAGAAACATTCTTTGGTAGCGTCGTCCTTGTCCTCTGTGGGGGCATGAGCGCATATTAGGCTTATGTTGGCGAATTTAGCCTTGATCCTGATTGTCATAAGACGTCCACTTACGAGTCGAAAGCTCAAGACTTCTTGCCTAAGTCTGCCGCTTACAACAAATCCACATCCGAATAAGCGCTGTTTCTGTTCTCTAAAGCAGTCACCGTAATATATGTATGTTACAGTTTTTCATCCTCTTTTTGCCCGGCCATCCCATTGAACTTCTTGTATGGCGGTAATATCTGCTTAATAGCAGTCTAGGGCCTCTGCTAGTTCTTCGGCCGCACGTGGTCTATTAAGGATCCGAACATTCCACGTGCATCGCCGAAGATCGTTTTCCTTGTTTCGTTTGATTCGTAACTACCTATTTTTAGGGAGGTAGGGAAGTTACCTCGACGCACAACCCCCAACCTGGAGGGCCAGTATTCCGCTTCGTAAAGTCCGTAAAGGGTTCATCCGCCACCAACTCTTTTCCAATACCCTGACCACAGATATAAAAAAAATTAATACTTTATAATAGCTGCATAAGAAGGAGGATAGAGTAGGATAAGTAAACGGATTGAAGACCATAACAACAGAATCCTTAACAACGGAATGACTAAATATCTATGATAATGTATAAAAATAAATAAATAAATATCTATGGGACCCAGATCCTAGCTTCTCATAACCATTTGTGCTGTGCGCATTATATTCTCCTACTGTTAATGCCGTATCAGAAGGACAATCTGTTATTTGAGAAGTTTCTCATCACACTTGTTTTCTCGGTATTGGTATTGACATCAAATTCTGCTAATTGATGAAACTGTAAATATTGCATCCTTTGGCGTACAGATGTACACATGTATACTTACATGCAAAATGTTAATCCTTCAGTAAAAATAATTCAGTACAAGTTAACATGTGAATACATATAATTTATTGACAAGTGTATAACATTATTGAATTTTTACTTATTATGAACTATTCGAGCTAAATTTGCAATAAATTAGGAAACCCTTTGTATACATAAATACCTAACTTATTGAGATCAAATTTAAACCATATTTGCGAATCACTTCGATATAATTGAAATTTCAGTCTTATTGTTGTGCACAGCTTGTGCTCTACCAGAAGGATCTTCTGGACATCCCCAATCTTGTCGTGGAACCCAACGCTGCACAGTTTTTGCCGCTGCATCGCCAGGAAACAGCTCTTCAAATACCTCTCTATAGTAATAAGCTTCCTTAGTAGTCGGTGAATTAAAAGGAAACCTTTCTGAAGCAGCTGCGAATTCTTCATCACTAATTTGTGAGCCCGCATATGTTCGAATTGTGTCGATCCAGTCATATCCAACTCCGTCTGAGAATTGCTCCTTTTGACGCCAAAGAACCTCATCGGGAAGATAATCGCTGGTAAATGCTTTCCTTAAAATATGTTTCTCAATGCGATGTGAGGGTACACCTTCAAATTTGTTAAACTTTCCAGGAATTTTATCCTCCGGCCTTATTGACATCACATAATTGACAAAATCAGTATCTAGGAATGGAACCCGAAGCTCAATACCCTTCGCCATAGCAACCTTGTTAGCTCGCAGACAATCAGACAAATATAAGTTCGAAACTCGACTAACCAGCTCGTGATGGAACTGTTCGGTATCGGGAGCATTAAAAAAATAAAGATACCCACCAAACATCTCATCAGCGCCTTCTCCAGACAGTATCATCTTGATGCCGGTGCTTTTGATGTACCGCGCTAGTAGAATCATTGGTATACTACATCGAACTGTTGTAACGTCATATGTCTCCAAATGATAAATGATATCCCTTATACTGTCCAGGCCTTGCTCCACGGTAAATATTAATTCGGTGTGATCGCTGTTTATATAGTCTGCCACCATTTTGCTGAACTTAAAATCAGGTGCTCCTTTAAGCCCTACAGAGAATGTTTTCAACCTATAACCAGGTATACTTTCCCGCATAATTCTCGTCGCAATTGATGCCACAAGGCTAGAATCAACGCCACCCGATAACAATGCTGCAAAATGTACATCACAATGCAAATGCGTTCGAACCGCCGATTCCAAGTTTAATCGTAGAAGTGATAGGTCAGTCACTGCTCTCGGAATCTTCGTTTGCCATTCCTGTTGAAAGTAACGTTTTTCTTTTAATGCACCTGCTTTTCCTATTCGCATACATCCAGGCGGAAAGTTCTCTACTTTAGGACACACGTCGACCAAGCACTTCAACTCACTAGATACCCATATGTCTCCAACTTCATCTTCGCCATAGTACATCGGAATGATCCCAAAGGGGTCACGGGCCAAGAGAATGGTTTTTGTTTTCTTGTCGTATAAGGCAATCGCAAACATACCAGTTATATACTCGAAAAGTTTCTCTCCGTAATCTTCGTACAGTTCAACGATTACGTTGCAATCGCTTTTAGGGACGTAGCCGACTCTTTTTTTAGCGATTTCTGCTGCTTGTTCCAAGTAGTTATAAATTTCGCCGTTGGCCACCAACAAAACAGTTCCATCCTGCGATTTGAATGGTTGATGTCCTGTATGAACGCCTACGATACAAAGACGTTCGTGTACCATGGCCACACCGTCTTCGTGGATGACTTCCACTCCTGTAAAATCGGGCCCACGATGTCTTTGTTTTCTACTTTGTCTTGTAGCAATTTGCCGCAATCCTTCTGGCCGCGTATGGTACTTCTTGTTTGGGATGGGACGACCATCTTTAGAAAAAATTGCAAAAATTCCGCACATGATACCTTTTTGATTTACACTGAAAATATTTATTGATATCTGAATACTTGGATTATTCGTTAGAATACAATTGCTTTGCTAACACGTGTCGGCTACACCTGCAACAAGGATGCTTAAGTTTAACTGAGAATTTATTTTACCAACCGCTTTTATACTTACGAATTGATAATGCAATAGGTACATAGAAGCCACGCGATTATTTCGTCATTCCCATTAGCCGCTACACACAAGTACACAAAAATCTACATATAAATGTCAAAATGATGGAGATATGTAAATACTATGTACCTCGTTTATATACGCGGGTTGAAGTTTAAAAAAAAAATTAGCTTTGTTCAATGACAAAAAAGTACCTAAAGGGATTGATAAGAGGAGTACATATTGCCCAACTTAGAACCAGTTAGCACGGAAGCAGTTGAATGGAAGCTTTTGTAATTGTTATATCGTATATTCGTAAACAAATGACACAGCTGACTTTGACACTCTGTTTGACCCCTGGTTTCCCTGGCAATAATTCGTTGCAAGAAATATGTCATGCAATAAGAAATGCAATGGAGACCGGAAATGTTCCCACATAATTTATGGCAAGGCTGTTTAATTTGTCCGGACATAAATGGATTAATCCAAAAACGTAGCCTTATTCCCTTTCCGATTTTTCGACTTGAAGGAAAGAATTAGTCGTAACTTAATTTGTCTATTTCTGAAATAAATTTAAACCGTAAGCTATTAATCCGTGTTATGTGCCATATTCAACCCAAGTTGAATCCAAACTCATTCTCCCATATAAACAGGTTAACCATTTTGACACGTTGTTTACTCCCGGTGGAGAATTTATATTTTATTTTGAGATTTGGACTCTCTCACATGGCCTTGAACAGAGCAATAAGATCAGATAAGATTCACCCCAGAGACAGTCATCAAATCATAAGCACATGTGTATATCACAAACAACACAATCTAGTTGAACGCGGCCACACCTTTTATTTATCTTCACAACCAGTGCTACCAAAAACATGTTTTCTTCAGCAAAAAATGTACTCATTTACTTTCGAAAACAACTTAATGATAAAAGTACAGCAAAATGTTAATAATATTG
Source organism: Xylota segnis (assembly GCA_963583995.1). Taxonomy (NCBI): domain Eukaryota; kingdom Metazoa; phylum Arthropoda; class Insecta; order Diptera; family Syrphidae; genus Xylota; species Xylota segnis. Next base: position 27,757,739 of record OY757238.1, read on the forward strand.
ATTTGTTTGTTTCATTTAGAAATTATTAAGCAAAGTGATATTAAATTTTCGTTCCTCTTTCCTTCCGCGACCCATTTGTTTACATGGTTACATTACAGTCTCAGTACTCAAAAATTGTTATGGCTAAATGTAACCCCTCTTAAGCTGTAATGAAACAATAGGTCTCGTACTGTGCAAAACTGTGAATAACCTTGAAAAATGATTAAATTCTGTCGCCGTATGCTAAAATTTTGTAGGTTTTTACATTTACATATTTGGTCATTCGTTAAAAACATTAAAAATTCTGCCTCATCTGCCATCCCAACGCTCATTTACAATGACATTCCAGCTGTCAGCTCCTTAGACAAGGCTAATCTTCTAACTGCACAATTTGCAGCTAATTCCACGCTGCAAGATAGTGCTTTGTCTGTCCCTGTGCTTGAGAGCGTCGAATTTTCTATGGGACAAATCCACTTTCGCACTCGCACAGTTGCAAGAGTTCTCAAAGGTCTTAACATACACAAATCCGCTGGCCCAGACGGTATCCCCCCTATAGTTCTGATAAGCTGTTCTTCCTCGCTGACAAAACCTCTTGCGTAAGCTTTTCTGTCTGTCATACTCTTTTGGGCTCTTCCCGAGAAGATGGAAAACAGCATTTGTCCAGCCTGTCCCTAAAAAGGCGAATCTTCCTCTCCGACCAATTACCGACCCATTGCACTTACGTCCCTTCTTTCCAAGGTCATGGGAACGCTGATAAATCGTCAGCTTATGAAATATCTTGAATCACGAAAACTCAGTAATGACCGGCAGTATGGTTTTCGTAGCAACAGGTCCACTGGTGATTTGATGGCATATATCACCGAGAAGTGGAACCATTCTCTCCATCACTTCGGCGAAACAAAGACGATTGCACTGATATTTCAAAGGCATTTGACAGAGTTTGGCACCAAGCACTTTTGTCTAAAATGCGTGGATTTGGCATCGATGAAACTCTTCTTCAATGGATTAGAAATTACCTTTCGGGGCATTCAATACAAGTTGTGTGGATGTGTGGATGGCTTCAAGTCTGATATTCACCGCACAAATGCTGGTGTTCCCCAGGGCACAGTTTTGTCTCCAACTCTTTTTCTCATTTTTATAAATGATCTCTTGTCTGCAACCTCTAATCCAATCCATTCCTTCGCTGATGATAGTACCCTCAGTTTTTCATATTCACGAACTCACGAGCGGCAGCGTATGGTAAACTCATTAAATTCCGATCTTGACAGCATTATCAAATGGGGTTCAACCAACAGAGTGGAATTTAATGCTTCAAAAACGCAATGCCGTCTTCTGTCTCTCAAGCGAAACCAAAACCCCCAACCATTATCCATGAATGGTACTTACATCACGGAAACCGAAAGACTTGCCACTCTCGGTATGTGTATTAATAAACCATCTTCGATGGAACGATCATATATTCGGATATTCGAGGTCGCCAAAAATGCTGCAAAATGTCTAGGATTCCTTAAGCGGTGCAAGAAATACTTCACCCCATCTGATCTGGCCTCAATTTATAAGGCATTCATCCGCCCAAAACTGGAATACAATGCGCATATCTGATCTGGTGCACCCAACCCCCGTTCTGCATATTTTAGACGGGGTCCAAAATCGCGCGTTTAAACTTATAGATGATAGAGACATTGTAGGCTCCACGGCCGCTCTAGAACATCGGAGAAATGTATCATGTCTCTCCCTGTTTTATCGCTTTATTCACAAAAAATGCTCCAGTGAAATAGCCAGTTGCATTCCTCCCCTTCTAAATTTCACCCGCAATACGCGTCACGCTATGAATGCACATCAGTTCACCCTCAAGTCCAATTTCGGACGTACTGTCAAATACAGAGATTCGTTTATAAGCCGAACGACACGTATGTATGTGGAATGATCTTCCAAGCTCTGTATTTCCAATCACTACACCTTCAAACATTTAAAGCCAACGTGCACCGGTACCTCCTCTGTTCCTCTCCCCCCTTTTCCTAACACCCGCGCCCTGAAAATTCAGTATAAGGGTATTCATATCCCCTTTGGCGTGCGCAAATTAAAAAAAAAAATATTAGAAACCGCTCACGAGAGAGTAAGGAAACATTTGCTTTGTTTTTGTTGGTTATCAAAAGTGAAATCAAACAAAATGATGGAAAAAAGATTACAAATGTATTCGTAGAATGCTAAATCCTTATTATTTGATCAAATCCGTATTTAAGTATGAAAATCGAATGAAAAATACATTCATTCATAGTGTTTTTTGCCCCCACTCTTAGAAATTGGACAATCTGTGAATTTTGAAGCAGAAAGTACGGGAACAGAGCTAAATTATAATAATTGGCAACAACAATTTGCTAGTGGTGAAGTGAGTACCTTTACGGATGAGCTCACAGAATACGGAAGCATTCAACTTAAATTTACTAGAAATATTGGGCATTGGAAAAAATTCTGGAAAGTCAATTCGAAATTTTTCGAATAACATACATCGTACTTTTTAAACATATTTCAGCTGCCGGAGAAAAGTAGAGGATTTCAATAAATGTACGAAAATGTTTATTTTGTGTGGAGTGGTCTTATGGATTCTAATTCTGTGTTCTTTTCTAGACACTGACATTAGAGAGCGGCTATTTTACGTTTGGCTATTAACAATTAAAGTAAGCAGTACTGAAGTATTAATCATTGGGTCTATTCGCGTACTCTCCCAAATCAACGAATTTTAACGAAAATCTGCGAAAAGTCACCAAATCCTGTTCGAGTACGCAAAAGTTTCGTAGTTTTCCGTAGAAGAGAGCGCTCACGAAAGAGTAAAATATTTCCCCATGCAATAAATTTTAGTGCAGGAAATTTCTTTGCACTGATCTATGAAATCTGTCAGATACCTGTAAGAATTTTTTTGTTCTTAGTGTATTTGCATACATTTGCTTTTGACGTCTAAAATGTGGGCGAATTTCGTAGTTTTCGCGTTCGTTTACTTTTTTTCATTTTACCAATCTGAGAATTTTACCGCCACTCCTTGAAATTTCATAATCTACGAATTTTGGTGCAGAGAGTACGCGAACAGACCTATTATGTACACAGACTATAATTATGTATGTGTATGTTCAAGCTATTATATAAAAATTCAACCACTATAAAAAATTTTGTTGTTTTATCAAATTCAGATCAGTAACTAATTTTGTTTTTTGATGACAAACCGATTTATGGTAATTCACGAAACAGATTGTATCTGGTGATTTATTTTTTAGAAGCTCCTTAAACACTATTTACATTTACATTTGAAATAATTATAAAATAAAGATGTAAATGTTATAGATGACATAATTTTGTTGTTTTTCTCTTGTTAATTAAATGGTGGCATTCATGTACCTCAATAGGTCTCAATAATGGAATATGCATTTTATACTTCATAAAGCACGCTGACATTTTAATGAGTAGAATCAGTCCAGATCATCGCTACTCACTCCTGTATATGTTGGTTCTTCGATAGGGGGCTTAGTTTCTTTTGCTTCCGCACCTCCTGTCGCTGCTACGTCTTCTGACTCGCCGTCTTTTTTGCCACCTTCTGGTAACCAAAGACCAGAATCAACGCATCTTTTGATATGATATCGTGCTTCCTCCTCTGGCATTTTTGCGATTGTTTCTTGCAAAAGCCCTATATTGCGTGATTCGAAACACACTTTCAATTCCTGCAAGTGGAATATACATATATACAATTTTTTTCTAAATTCTAAATCTTAAATCTTTGCTTACATCTGGCAGAGATTCAAAGACTTCCACTGGATCCAGTCCACCGGGTCCTAGACGAGCTTTGCGTTCTTCTTCCTCCTGCTCAGCGATAGCTTCTTGAATTTTTTCCTGTGATCGTTTTCGAACACGTTCCTTGAACGCTTCAATTTCGTTTTCAAATTGTTGACGATATTCTACCATACAGTTTTGAATTTTTGAGAAAAATGAACCAACACACGCCCGTGGATCTACATCTAATTGTTTAGAGAGTTCCAAAATATATTGCATGCAAATGCACTGATGCGCTACATGTGACATAAGTTCGTGTTTTTCTTCCATTTCTAGGTTTATAGACCAGATAACCAAATAATTTGCAGTTTCTTCGCATACAAGTTGATAATGTTCTTGTAGAAATCGCTTTGAATCATCGTATTTTCGCAACATTCCAAATTGTTTGAGAAGTTTCTCATTTTCCTTGACAAAATTCTTCATTCTTTTTTCGCGTTCTTCTTCGGAAAGATTTTCTAGTTCGGCTCGTGCTGGTTTTGTGTTTATAACAGTTTTTTGGAAACCCGGTTTGCTTATGGTGTCCACATTCCATGGTGTCTTTTTCTCCTTCTTTCGAATGTCATCCTCTATTCGGGCTATTTCTTTACCTTCGGTTTCGATTTTTTCTAGTTCTTTCTGAAAATAACTCAAAGTTTGTATTGTGTTTGTAAGTCCTACTCAATCATGACTCTACCTTTAGTTCCTCTGTTTCGCCAGTTTCTTTTATTTTTTGCTTGACATCTAAAAGGCGGGCTTTTTGGGAATTTTTGCGTTTATTGAATTCTTCCTTTTCACGTTCCATTTCTTCCATTCGCTCCACGCGGGCCTGGTGACGCCATCGGAACAAGGATGGTGTGTCAATATTTGGATGAGTCTCGTCTTCGTCATCGGAAATCTAAGAAATGAAAGATATTTTTATTTAACACATTACATTAGCATTGTAACACACTACATCCGATTGTTAAACTAATAATAAAGCCAAATATGTAGTTAGGAGGCTCGAAGCATAAGCTGCCGGCAGTCGTAACATTTGAAGACTTAAGCATATTTAATTAGCCTCTGTCTATTAACTTCTACTGCTTCATCTACGACAGCGAACCCCGGATAACAGATAACCGTTTCCAACTAACTTGTAGTAACGTATTTCCAAGACTACACAATCACACAGTAACGAACATGTGGTACAAGTATGCGAGGTATTCATATTCTAAATATGTTTGACTCTGATTTTCGCTTAGTGTCTAGACTCACAGGTCGCCTGAGTTAGACGATGTTAGTATTTAAGGACTACGGAGAAATTCTGCGCTCTACAATCACGGAACACAAATGTTACTATATATTAAGTCATAAAAAATATAGTATGTCGATGTACATAATTTGGATCTTTACGGGGTAATATTGGCCCAGGAGAAGCCAGAGTTTGACAGTTGTACAAGCACCTGCAACGGGTCTGACCGGAAACTCGCTGAAATATCGAAAGGAACATATTCACTATACACAGAGAATTGAAAATATTAGGTCCGTTCGCGTACTCTCCAAAAAACAACGAAATTTTACGAAAATCTACGAAAATCCTGTTCGAGTGCGCAAGTTTCGTTGTTTTTCACAGAAGAGACCGCTCTTGAGAGAATATAAAATGTTCCAATGCTACGAATTTAGTGCAGGCATTTTCTGTGCACTGATTCATGAGATCTGTCAAATCTGTCAGATAACTGTAAGAATTTTTTTGTTGTTTGTGTATTTGCATACATTTGCTTTTGACGTCTAAAATGTGGGCGAATTTCGTAGCGTTCGTTTACTCTTTTGCCATTTTACCCCACACTCCTTGAAATTTCACAATCTATTAATTTTGGTGCAGAAAGTACGCGAACAGACCTATTGTGCACAAATTCATATATAGTTGACTTCATATTTCATAAAGGTTTTACCTATTTATCGAAATATCGACGCTTAAGGGATTAATATATTTTTTTTCATGTGGAACAGTTGGATAGTTAAAGATGCTAGATCAGTATGTAGGGGGCTGCTATCTTCGCGAGTTGGCACTTCGGAAATTAGATTCGTTATGATAAAACACTATTCGACATGTTGGCGGCCAGTAGATCACCGATGATCACAACAAAAATCTTTGACCAACTCCCAGTGTAGTCAGTGTTACATGTTTGACTTCCAGAATCTATCCTTTAATTTTATTTATGGATTAATTGTTTTTTATGCAATAAAATAAGTTAACTGTTCAAATAAATTTATAAATCTCCAAAAAATCTTTTCACTATTGTAGTAGAACATGTCTAAGGGTATATCACCGGTGATACTTTGGCACTTAAGGGAACATATTTCTTGTGATAGCCATGGTATTAATAATCGAAAACATTTTCATTGCACTGGGTGAGTCAATCACATAATCTTTAACTAAATTAAAAAATAGAATATTGCAGAAAATATTATTAGTTAACACTATTAGTGTTAGTTTAAAAAAGGTACATAATTCGAAGAATAAAAACATTGAGATAAATTTACATACTTAATGTCGGTTAAAAGTAGATAGGTAATATTTTATTAGAAATGAGTTTGTTTGGATTTCCGTTGAGTAATGCTCCATCATTTACCACAGGAATGCAGAAATATTATTTAACCATTATTTCAATAAGTAAACAGCTTCAACCTTCGGAATACTCTCCAAGAAAATTATAAAAAATGTCTGCATGCATAGGTAAGTGAATGTTAAGTTTTTGCATTAACATCAGTTTAGCAGTTTAGTTAAGTAATGCTTAATATAGTAAGCTCCTATTCCTTTAATTTAAGCCTGTTATTTAGAACAAAAACAACGATCCAGACTTTGTTGCTGCAGGTTTGACGGCAGCTAAATTGGCAGCACCAGAGTCAGAAGCACTTCCGCAGTGATTGTTGATGGTTTCTTTTCGGGTTTTTGTCAGCCGATTTAGGGAATTTCTGTTTCTTAAGTAACATTTTTATAAGATTTATGGGGTGCGGAATCAAACTGTATCTGAATAGCCTATTTACCCTGAGCCACTAAGCGCCACTAAGCCACTGTTTAACGTGACTCGAACCCACAGTTTAAGTTTTTTCAGACTAACTTTGTGATTAATTACGAACAAAATAATGTATAAACACTTGTATATCCAGCATAGAATAAAACAAAGATTTCTTTCCAAGAAAATGTCGAAAGAATGTCACTTACTTCAATATCTTTCCATTTGCTGTAATCAACCATTTTTTTTGTTTCAATTTGTAATTTATTTATTCAAATATTTATTGGCACTGATTTGGTTGCTTTTGGAGCTTTTTTTTCTTATTATTTAGCGGCCGAACTTAGTTTTTAATGAAAAATTAGATATATTCACACTTTTCCAATTTCAACCTCGAATTTTCTGTGACTTTTGTTTAAATGTCAGTTGTCAAAAATGATAGATGTAAGATCTGAAATGTAGAGGTCGCTACTGAAGGAAGAAAATACCTACAACAGCTCTACAGTCGGTCTAAAGAATAATGACAAATTTATTTTTGTTTTTAAATTGTATTTTTGGTATCCGTGTATTTCTTTTCAGCTATATAAATAATTAAAAGAATCCAAAGTAAACTGAGTATTGAAATTTTAATAAAATGCTGCAAGTTGATTGTTCTGAATACTGACTGAGCTATCACAGATATGAAAACAATGCTCTGATAAGCTAAAAAGAGAAGCATTAAGTTTATCAAATTCTTTACGATATCTACGGAAGGTCTTCAGTTTAATTTTTATACCAGGGCCTTATTTTGTATTCCGTTTCTATAACAAATGTATTCGAAAATCGGAAATTGGCATTTTCTATTTCTATAGAAAAAGCCCTAATCCGAATACGAGAAATAAAAGTAATAATAACTCTTCTAAGGAAATTGGAAATTTTGTATTTCGAAAACGCTTGTCAAAATGATGTGGACAACAGACCGTCAGAGTCATCACCTCTGGACGCGTGAGAACCTTCTCCTGGCAGAGAGTGGTTTCTGCTAGAGTAACCACAGCGACAAAACTTTCTCTTTTAGAGAGGCAAGTGAAGAACCAAGACCGCTATCAAAGGAAAACATATGAGATTGAGAAAATTTAGGCATTTCTTAAACCCTCAGCTTTGCATCCTTGGGCATGGTATTCTATGCGCTCACTCCACCACTGAAATCTCTGCAATAGCTCTCTGGAATTATAAGGGTGTACCGACTATCTTCATAGCGGGAAGAAAAGGAGTCAAAGAAGAAGATGTTAACTGTTATGTTAATTGAAGGTGTAACCCAGGAGATCTTGCGATATTGTACATGGCGGTATTTGTTGATTACGAGGGTGTCAGACATATCGCGGCTGCTATTTTCCGGACATTGTTCATTTTTTCCCTTACTACAGCCGATTGAATTTCATTTTCCTCTGTGTATGAGATGTCAGATTAGATTTAATTGAAGATAATCATTTTGGAATTCATCTCTAAAATAATATTCTTTTTGTAGATTTACATATGGTATATTCGTTCTTAATATCAGTTAAATTAGAATTCAAAATAATTCTTATAAACAATCTTCAATTATCTTTTAGTTAATTCAAATCTTATTTCGCATAATGACGATAATACGAAAATACAAACATTTAAAGTCGCCTATGCCCATGCCCATCGGCACAATTTTAAAGCAAGAAAGTGGAAATTAAAATTACATGAAATATTATCTATTATCCACAAAGTATCTCCTCTTCCTTCGTATAATCGACGTTGTGTCCCATATTATAAGAATATCAATAAACATTTCAGGGTATGTGAATTTAACAAAAATAAATACATGGATTCATGTTTTCAAATCATTTTGTGTACATATTTCATAATTAACATTAGAATTATAGTTGCTGCAAGCACCATTATCAGAATCGTTACTATATCCCAAGTGCTGGTTTCGCCGATATATTCATCAGCCCGTGTTTCAGTTATCATTCGAAGAACTTCTGCTGGATCCTTAAATTTCGTTTCCATTTTCTATTCCAAAACAAAATGCTGTGAAAATAGTTAATGCTTACAATTATGTTATTCGAATCATTTAATTACCGGGACATCAACAGAATGTTTTAAATCGCACAGTATGAATTTCCTGTCCAATAGAAACTACATTCAGAATACAACTTTGAGTCGGTCTGTATTTTGTCGTTAATTATCTAAACTGAATTTATTTATTTTATTACTTTAGTAGCTTACACTAAGAATTGAGTGCCAAAGTTCAAAGTGCTGAATAGTGCATTAACATGATAAGCGCACTCGCTTAAACAACATACCATGACGGTATCAACACGCAACACTTGTTAACGAGAAATGCAATTCGTATGTTTCTTGTGAAAGGATATTGACTTTAATTACACTCCTGTACAGTTCATCTATTATTTGCATGTGGCTAAACATTTTTGACTGGCAGTTGCATAAATGGACATTCGAATAAAGTTAAAAAAAAATGCATTTTGTTTCCAAAAGGAATACGGTTTATTTCTCTGCTAAAATAAATAAAATATAATATGTCACTGGCAACATTTTAAAGTTTTTAATACCATTTGAATATCGTACGCCATATGCCTATAAATAGCTTGATGGCAATTTTCACTTAATGTCGCCACTGTGAGAAACTAATATTTCAGCTCCGTGTCGAGGGAATGTGGCAAAAACTACGTCGTCTAAATTGCATTGTTTGGCTATCGGCAAGTCTGAATAATATTGCTCTTTGAGCGTCCCTATGTATTTTTCAGACGCCTCTTTGGAATCACACAATGCAACAATGCAACCACCCCATCTGCAATTATCCAAACATTAAAAAATATAAAACGATAATTTGATAACATTAATTTAGCTGTACGAACCCAGCACCAGTCAGGCGAGCTCCTACGCCAGCTTTCTCTGAAATTTCAGTCAACCTGTCCAAATCCGGATGCGAGCATTCATAGAGATGTCTTAAACTGTTATGTGATTGTTGCATAAGTTCGGACAATGTTTTTGTGTTCGCTGATCCCAATAATTCCTCGCACGTTGATCGGAATGTCAGCACTCTAAGTGATTCTGCGAAAGTGTGTCTGCTGTCATAACCAGTGAGAGAAGAAGATAATAGGACTTACCCTGAATTACATGAAGCGCTCTTGGTCGTAACTTAAAGTGCGTCATATGACGCGTATTTGGCGTAAGGAAATCGTTCTCCAACTCATCCTGATATACTTCGAGTTCTTCCATAACTTCACTTTTACTGTAAATTTCTTTGGATAGAGTCTTGAGGGTTATATCTTCGAGGTCTTTCAGGTTGCAATGTAAGCTCTTCTGTAAGTCGATAAATCTAGTCATATCCTTCCAGTTTTTAAAATCCATTTGCTTTGCTATTAGACGACATCCTAAACGACATTCTACAACCCGTTCATTGAAGTCTGACGAAGCAGCTTTATTGATTTCGGCAAGGCTATTGGCAACTACAAAGCAAGCATTTTCGGGTAACTGTATCGATGAAGTCTTTAGTTCGGGGTGAAATTCAATGAACTGGGCACATCCTGCCTCAGCCAGATACGCAATAGCCTGATCCATGCCTCCCCCTTGCGTGCCTATGTAGCGCTCACAACTTGCTGATACAGATGCAAGCCATTTACGATCAAGTGACACTTTATAAACGAATGAAGTGGCAAGTGTAGCTGAGCTCACTAGTGCACTGGAACTTGATAGTCCAGAACCACGAGGAATGTTCCCGCTTAGTGCAACTGACATACCAATCGATCCAGCATCACTGTTAATGTTTTCAAATATTCCTTTGATACCACATAAAAAATATTTATACCATTCCGGTCCACCTTTCTGGGGGACATCGATTCTGAAATATTGAAATGATAGACATGCATGTAAGATATTTGATAGTAGGTTTGTACTAGTACTAGTTGTAATATTCAACTTTCTGAGTTGTTTGAAGGACTAGCAATATCGAGAATGTTCGATTACTTCAAAAGTATTCAAATCTATAGTCAAAACTAGTAGACAGGCCATTAGTAGTAGTAGACAAGAGAGTATTGTCCCTGATTTATAAACATTTACCGGATGTAAGGTCACATTTGCATTTCTCGAGCTTTTAGTCGATAGTTTTAAAATACAAATTGTTCGTCGAAAAGCCCGGAGTCCACTGAATTACTATTTGTTGCCAAAATTGGAGAGGATGGCCTGCAAGAACCCTCACAGAAATTTGGAAAACCTCACAGCAGCAGCGTCAATAATGTTCATGGAATCAATTTGAAAACTTGTGTTCACGCAAATTGTAATCATTTCGAGTGAAACACATACATTTTTTAATAACCAATATTATGGTCTATTATGGTATAATAAATGAAACAATATTGAAAACAAAATGTTTACAGATGTAAAAGAATTTATTGCAGAACTAGGATGCTCATATGTATGCACGGATTTTAATTTATTTTAAGGCTATTAACTGCTATAGAGATCACAAAAGCCTCTAAATTAGCCTATTTACACGAAAAAACTTATCCAATTTCACCTTTCCTGCAGATATTTCAGTTTTACTATAATTCATGACTTAAAACGAAGGTTAAGTAACTTATCGATCATACGAAATTAAAGACACACTTGACTTAAAAAAATTATGTATGTATGTATGTAGGTGAATACTTGAATTAATTATTTCTAATATTAAGACCAAATAATATTATTTATAAAGGATGCTATTTCGGAGCAGGGCAAAATTTCATAGTAGCAAACGCATATCTAGTTCTTACAAGCACATGGTATCAATAACCGTTCTTGGCGGTCAACAATTGGCAGAGGCCAAGGTCAACTATGACCAACCGTAAATCGACTATTCAATCTGTGTGACGATAGTTGACTCGATGAGTCGATGATACCATGAAGTTTGGTTGCGACTTTTAAACGCTCCTACTTACATATGTATCAAATAGACGTTTCATGTATTTTGTTCATACATATTCAAATCCAACTAAACCCGTTTTTAAACGATTGTTTTAATTGAGTGCCGTGAACTTTAGAAATACCAAAATTAAATGGCATTCAGTTCAAAAGCATTTCTTTGGCATAAGTGATTACCCATTAAACTTATTAGTTGATTTTCTTTCCTTTGCAATTTGTCATTGTTGTATTGAGTAATCCCATCATTCCATCGATTCCAAATTAGCATATTACGAATTTAATTAACCACATTTGAATTCAGTCAAAATTCAAAACTCAAGTTCAACCACTTGGTTGTTTTTTGGGCGGACCATACATACATACATAGGTAGTATGGAAATTACATACCTAAATGATTTAAGGTCGCATTTGTAGTTGTCGAACTTTGGGTCGATGTTCCGCAGATACAAGAAGCTGTTCTCCTTACTGTAGCTAACGGCGAGTAGAATGGACTGCTCAATGGCCATTGGCAGAACTGGATATCCACAGTAGTCCACATGCTCTCCGATTATGTTAACTCTAAAGTAATGTGAAGAATAATTGGTGGTAACATTCTGTACACTGTAAAATCAACTAACCTTCCTGGCACTCTAACATAGAACTGCGGCTCTACATCGAATTCTTTGATGTAGAATTCTCGGAGTTCTTGCAGCCGGTCGTAGCACCCATGGTCTGTGCTTACTTGGTTTATTGGCACATAGGTGGCACCGTTCTCAGTCATAATTGACATCTGCAAATGTCACACAGTCAACCCGGGGGACAGACAACACACAGAACAGGTGCACAATCAGCGTTTTATTGACTCCAAATAAGAATTACACACTAGAAACCATCGAAGTACCGAAAGCACTAAATGCTCAAGAGAACCAAAAAAGCAAATCGGCTTACAACCAAAACAAACTGGAAGACCAGCCTCCTCACTCAATGCACTTTACCAGTTCCACTATAAACTACCAAATGATTGGGTTCCGATGTCGACTTGACAAGGGGATGACTCGATGCCGAGTTGTGCGATGACGGCGTGCCACTTGGCAGATTCACCCAAACCTTTTATAATTACACACTTCGTTGCTTCGAAGTGTTTTGTGTTTAGCACACAGTTGTTGATAACAGGCAGTAAGTGGAATGTTCTACTTTTTCTAGTGTCGTCGCGGTCGGAGAGTTATGTATGTATGTAGAAAACGGAAAACGGAAAAATCAACACTTTGGTACTTCAATACTCAAGCGACCGTTCGAATGTACGTAGTTGCCCGACCTGCATAACTGATAAAACTAAATCCAAAACAAACAACTTCGTCTTCTGAGGAGCTGATGCCTGTTATCTTTGAGACGTTGGCACACTAGTCATGTTTACATTTGGTATAAAAAGATAAAACGAATGCGAGGGAGAACAGAAAATTAAAAACAACCAGACCCGCACGAGTTCATTTGGAGGTGATTGTGCGCGTTGGCTTTTTTATCAATGGAAACAATAAAATATGACTCTGAATTGGTGTGAGTGCGTTTAGTACACTTTGTTCGCAATCAAGGTCAAAAGCAAATACACTTGAGTCTAAATTTCAAATTGTCATAATTACCAAATACACTCATTAGGACAAAAATTTTAGTTTGCGAGCGATAGATGACACCATTAGTAAAGGTGTGTGTCCTCGATAAGTTTGACTTTCGATAACTAAATGACTGTCTTGGAACAACTATTACTCACTAGGTGGCGGTAAATAAATTCCGGAAGTGTATAGAGTAATGGGAGTAATGAGTGTGCATACATAGTAATGGGAGTACTGTTCGTCTCAAGACTTTAGAGAACTTATACAAAGAATGACGTAGTAATTTTAATTCAGGAAAAATTCCTGGACGCATTAAGTGAAATCATGACTTCAGGGTTGAGAAATGGGTTCCAGATTTTGGACTTCACGTCAACCCGAACAAAACAGCTGCATTCCCATTGCCGGTGCTTTGCGCACTAAGCCCCTCGGCTGCATTTAAAATATTTCTGTATCTTTTACCATTGCACTTAGGTTCACTATTGCAGGTCTCTTCCAATCTAACAGCGCTCCATTTTTAGGCAATCATTTCCCGACTTCGATTCACCCTATAAAGTAATATACCCGAAACGCGTAGGTTGGCAGAGGAAAACTGTCTCTCTACAAAACGGTATTGCAATATTCATGGATGGTTGCAAAAGCATTGAGGACAAGCGTTCAGGTATATACTCTAGAGATCTGAAAGTGGCTCTAAGACTTCCGGACACATGTAGTGTGTTCCAAGATCATAAAACCAAGAGAGATGTTGGAAAACTAAACCAATGAAATAGTAAATGGCTCTCTAGAAATAGCGGTGGTAGTGCCTTATGACCCCACACTACCTAATGGGAGTAATGAATTACTCTTCTAGTCAATGGCAATACTGGTCTCTGACTGGAGTAGCGTATTTACATGAGAGATGATCTCAATACAGCGAAGTGATACCCACACAAGATGAGATGGCCGACGACGGAAATACCAGAATTCTAGGAGACATCGCCCGCAGTAATTCATTACCTACTGCTTTCACTAGGTTAGATTAAACCAATTAGAGCTAGAAGGCAGATTGGTATCTAACATATTGGGCATCAAAGTGAGTCTATCCCACTTAGCACAAAAGGTTTGGAATAACGAAACTTTCTCTTAAGAATGGAGGTAAGGAATGTCTGGCACGCTCCTACAAAAAGACAATTTATTAAGAAGCATACGATTCCTGCTAGCGCTAAAATAATGACCAATATAGCCACATTAATACCTTACGCCAGGTAGGGCTACGGTGAGGAACTCAATTAAGTAACGAGACAAGTCAAGGGGGCTGCTTAGTCAGCTTGGGCATGGCGACGCGAAAAGAATGCCAAACAACCAACATATATAACAACGAATTGGGTCAGGCAAGGATACGTCCGAATTTTAAGAAATTAAAGAATGGCTACCAACTCTGTGTAGCTAATTAGTCATAGTAATAGACCGCTGATTTTTGGAAGAGTTAACGAGAGACTAAATGCAAGTAGAGCGAAAAGCCATTTGCCACTCACTGCCTCGAGGAAGAATGAGTCTAAGTCCGACTGGAACCCCTAAAACAGGAAGTCTTCACACGACTCAAAGGATGAATCGTGATTTGAATAAAACAGGTGTCTCCAAAGAAAGAAAATTAGGACGGTATCTTGACGTGCGATGCACACTCCCACACACACAATAGGGTAGTACAGATAGAAATATCCGGGGTGAGTCTCATTTTGAATTTATTATAGAACACAACGTTTTCATTGCCAATAAAAGCAACAATCCCACTTTCATAACCAGAAATAGATGAGACGTTTTAAACATCAACCTTTTTAATAATTAACTCTTTCTTTCTCTGAGTCAATAGAAAGTGACCACTGTAGTATCCTTTTTAAAACACAAATTGGTTGAACTAGCGAAAAAAATAGCCTGTTTTAACTGTTTTAAAGAAATGTGGAACAAATTATGGAGAAATTGCACCACCAACCGATAAGTATTCCTAATGAAACCAATAGAACCACGGCAACCACGGTAAAGTTCACTAATACATATGTAGGTACATTGTCTTTAATACTAATTAAAGACGCTAAACGAACTTCCTGGGTCGAGTAATTCGTTCTTTCTACAGAATTTGCTAGATATCACACCATGACTCTCCTGGTACATGCATAGTTTTCAGGATGTAACCCAAGTGAAAACAGCAATTTTAGTATTGTTCCGGAATACATGCACACATGAGATAATGGAATTTATCATTTAATTCATTCAAGTCCGACTAATCGTGCGTTCTGATGTTTTAAAGCAGGAGGCTTCACCTCAATTGCTAACTTTTTTCGCAGTACAAATTTCTGCGGTTACTCCCTATTATGTTGCACTTAAGCGTAAGGTAAGGGTAGTATTTATTCCAAAAGCTGGTGAATCTTGTCACACCACTGCGAATCTGTAATCTATATTCAATATGTAAATATATATGTACATACCTAGGTATATTTAAGATGTTTGCCGATTTATAAGGCTTCTCTACCTGTATATAACAATACGCAAGTTAACTTTGTGCGTATCGTAATATGGAGAAGTCCCGTCCGTTCGTATATCATAATTTTTTGGGTCTGACATTTTCATCTAAGAGTAAGAAATGACATATCTGAGCTTTTTAGATGGAAAACCAGAACAAGAACTTTAAAGACAAAAGGAATATAGTCCTTGACATACCTAAACAAATTTAACAATTTTTCCACCTGTTGGTAGTATGTCAGAGACAGTATTGATGAGGCATTACAGTGAAAACGAAACCGTAGTGAAGAACTTTAAATAGCTTCTTTCAGTCTATACGGTACTCGAGGTAGTTGAAATAGAGACTTATTAATAGACTGCCACCACTCCACAGTCAAGTTAAATAAATAATTAGTTTTTAGGAATCGTTTTGTATTGACATCAACAAAAAATGCTGTACTGCCACGCCTTACTTTACAAGGACTGAATAGGAAAGAGGATAGGGTATCATATGATCCATTCAAATGAAATTTAATTTTGGTTTAATTTCATTTATTTTTTGTTACATTTTTCAATTTGCAATGACTTCAGTGGGTGGCGTGGCTCAAGCGGTTAGTTGGACTACGGAGATAGGGCTTCGAATCCCAGGCAAAACATCTAAAAGTGCCGTGATCAACGTTTTTTATCAGATGTGGTGATCGTGGAAGGATTAATTCATCATTAAGAGAAGACAAGGGGGTGTGGACCCTAGAAGTAAACACTTCTAATAGGTGTTTACGTATCCAATATACCTACAGTGTTCCACAAAAGTATAAAACGATGTAACCCTAAAGTACCGCGTCAACATTTACAAACATTACAAACAGAAATACTAAAAAGCCAATGAATTTGCTCCACAAAAGTCTGCGTACAACTGTAGCCGCTCCTTGCCTGAGGGTGAGGTATGCTTTTCAAAAAACATGAATTTGTTGTGTGATTATTCAGTTATAATGTTTATTAGAGAGAATACTTTTCTTTGATATTAGGTTAAGATTAACCCACACAATAGGGAGAAAGAATAAAATATGGCTGAAAGATAGTTGATTCCTAATCATTCAATAGCAGAAAGAAAATAATTAAGATGTATGAATATATGTATGTACATGTATTTGATAGTATATAGTACAATATATAGCGGTAATAGGAATAGAAAAGAGTAAAATGTAAAATCTCATCATTGGAATTGCCTAGCTCAAAGTCAACAAGACAGTTTTTGTTCAACAAAGTACTACAACCCTACCACTCTTCATTCCACAGGTAGTTTCAGGATGACAAGCTTGGTTGTTTGACAAATCCATAGTTGCTGTCCATGTATTTTGGGGGAATGACTGCAAGTTCTTACAATGCCACAAAGTACTGTTGCCGGGCGACAACACGTTGTTGTCCTGGCATGTGTTCAATGTACATGTAGTGCAGTTAGCACCTAAAACAAACCCATAATGGTACAAGGATACCACCGCCACTAGTTTTGTGTCAGGTAATGTCCATGCACATGACAGAAAATTGCAACTTGCAGTGGCATTGAAAACGTGTTGCTTCAATGTATTGTGGTGCAAAAGTACACCATATTGAACAAGTGGGTGGTTAACATTGAGGCACACATGAGTAGTGTCAGCATTAGTACCTATGGTTCTGTTAATCAATTAAACTTTAATTGGGTACTTGAAAATTTTAAATTATCTTGTAGAATTTATTTTTATTTTTGATGAATAGCCAGAATACACTTTAAGTTTTAGCACGAAAAATCAGTCATTGAAAAAATATACCAAAACCTCTAAAAAGGACAACTTGACACCCTGTGTTGTACTATTCAGCACATAAGGTGTTATTCGAATTTTTTAACACTTAACAGGTGCGGCTGGTTCTGATATTACTAAAAATTATAACAGCAAAGTAAATTATAACAAAAAACCAATCTAGACTAGAATGTGCGTCAAACTTCATATACAGGGTGGGCTAAATACAAGTTTTTTTTTTTAAATATTTGTAATAAAATGAACAAAATTAAATTTTTTCCATGTATTATGGCTTTATTAGTAAGAGCAAATATGCCCATTAATTATGGAACACAACGTACATAGAAAAAAAATCATTCTGTTCATTTTATTCCATTTCCAAAAAGAAACGTGTATTTGGCCCACCCTGTACATATATATTTGATCTGTAGGGTAACAATTGGAAATAAAATCATTTTCATTATACACACTCCTTCTATAGAATTGAATAGATTCAGTTCGCGATCAATAGAATTGGTTCAGTACCTTGTGGAAAAGTAGCAAATGTTTTGAACTAACTCAAGGTTTATTTACAAATTGAATATTGATTATTACGATATACATACATATACGACATTTTTTACTTGTAACCTAATTTTATTTCTTGTTCTTCTGCTGGACCTACATTTAATAAAATATAAGTACTAAAAAGTAATTTTATTTTTTTTTCAATCATCCTACTAAATTAGTATAAAAAACTTAGGAAATGTTTGTGTTTTATAAATACTGTCACATTAGCTACAAACAAGGGATTGATTCCGCGATTGGCGGCCAATAGTTCCTACTCAACATACAAAAGCCTTCATAATATACGAAAAACTAAGTGTGCGTACTTAAACATTTTTTCAAGCGCCATATGAGTAGGAAGAGAAAATGACAGTAACTTTCCTGATCTTAGAAAAGAAAAAAACACTTTGTCAACTAAAGTCATCACAGCCGCGAGTGGGTTGTCATTGTTTAGAAAAGTATGTTCTAGTACTGAACTATTGGGTTCGAATTTCTAACGTACAGAATAACGATAGTAAAGAATACTCCGACTGGTTTTGTGAAAGGCTTTTGAACTTTACAATATAGACGTGCAAACAAGACTTACAAATAAAATTATATCTAAATTCATAGCGCACGGGTTGTTAAGAATTAGATAAATGAACAAAATGTGTCGTTTCTGAAACAGGTACCATACTCATGGGACAACACTATAATATCAATATGTGGTTGCTTAGTACGACAATTGTAGGATTCCTTCTGACAACAGGACGGAATACCATTACTTATGTTAAAATAGGCTGAAAATTTAATTAAACCATTTCAATGGTTTTCTTATGTTACATCAAAGAAAAGGGGTAGCACTTGCTGCTAGAGATTGATAATAATGAACGTATTCTTAAAAATAATCGGCTATTTTTGCTTTTTTATTCTCTTTGGGAGTAGATGAACCTATTCTAACGACGAAGTGAAAATGATCATTTCTTCCAATGCACTTAAAGAGTATTTTTAGTAGATTCGATATTTATTTTAAAAACAAAAAAAAGCAACATAATATTCATATATGCAAGGCTATGGCGCACATATTACCGTCCTGGATGTATTCTGTATTTACATTCTATCCTAAGGGTATGTTAAGTTAGATACATAGTTTGTAATTAAGAGAAATAATAATGATCAGTATCAATAGCGATCTGCGAAAACATTTGACGTCGAACTGTTATTATCCTAAAAGGTTGGCGGAATCATTGAAATATGTTCCTCTCGTTCATCACATATACTCCTGTCGGAATACAAAGAAAGCATATTAAAAAGAACCATCGACTATCAATCAGCTAATATACAAAGCTATGATATACATATATATGTATATATGCATATATATGTATATATATGTATATATGCATATATATGTATATATGCATATATATGTATATCATAGCTTTGTATATCAGCTGAAACTAAAAAGCACATAGAAAAGTCCAGTGTAGACAGGAAGACTACACGTTTTCTCATCATTCGGAGTACAACCTTAATTTGTGGACAATAACGTCTGTAAAATAGAATAGTGCAGTCAAGTTTATTTATGTACTCGTAATGAGGGAGACACAAAAAATAAGAAACAAGAAAGTCGTGAAAGTAGGGCCATCATTTATGAGCTACTATGGGGCTTGACCATTCTAATAGGGGGACCATAACTTAAGTGAACAATTTCAGCGAATGAAGAAGGAAAATAGTCAACAAAACTGCCTAAAGATCAGTTTTTATCTGGCAAAACAAAAAACACAAAACAACAAATATAAATGTCGCCACTCAGACTAATAATGTACTTTTGATACGAAGAAACGACGTTCTTACTTAAAGCTGAGGGTACCTAAAAGATATTGGGTGGATGCTGTAGGAATAGGGTAGGCTCTGATTGGCGTCAACTTGGCGACATCCAGTACTGTAACTGTTACTACGCATCAATTGTGCTTATTTTACCTCCAAGTGGTAGCCATCGGGTACTGGTTGATGTCCATCCGGACACGACTTGCTAAACTTATAAGCGCGAGTGTTGAACAAGAGAAAATTGCAGCACTGTAAACACGACAGCGGACGAACTCTCTCGATGGGGTCAACGGTGGCGTCAGAGCTTTAAGCGGAAGCAGAAACTTTATCCGGGCTACTTCGACATCCTCGGAGCCCAGACCGGTAAGGATTTCCAAAAACAGGTCAGGTTTTTGGAAAAGAGACGGTGGCGGACGAGCCTTTAATAGGTCAACGGCAGCGCTTACATCCCCGAAGCGGGTTACTGACATCGGTTTTCTCAACCGGCCCCTTGTCCTAGGGGTTTCACCAAAAGGAACTGGCCCTCCAGGTTGGGGGTTGTGCCGTCGGGGTAACTTCCCTACGACGTAAAAAAACAATAGTTACGAGAGAGATACGCGCCTCGGAATTGAACCAACCCCCTCATACAAGATCACGACCCGGAACTTTTACGGAC
This sequence comes from Xylota segnis, assembly GCA_963583995.1. Lineage (NCBI taxonomy): Eukaryota > Metazoa > Arthropoda > Insecta > Diptera > Syrphidae > Xylota > Xylota segnis. The sequence continues at coordinate 27,778,281 of OY757238.1, forward strand.
TATGAACTAAGAGTATGCACCTGGAACGTACGTACATTGTACACCCCTGGTGCTGCTCAAAAACTTGAATCTGTCCTCACGCGGTACAAGGCAGATATTACCGCGATCCAGGAGATACGATGGATAGGATCAGGAATACAAAAACGACAAAATTACGACATTTATTACAGCTGCCACAAAAGACTGCACATGTTAGGATGCGGATTCGTCGTGGGAAATCGGCTACGCTCAATGATAATTGACTTTAAGCCGATCAGCGATCGCCTGGCTGTGATCCGCATCAAAGCCACATTTCAAAACATCAGCTTAATATGTGCACACGCCCCTACCGACGAAGCTGAAGACTCTATCAAGGAGGAATTTTATGACCTCCTGGACGGGGCCTTTCCGGAGTATGATGTCGAAATCGTACTCGGAGACTTCAATGCCAAAATCGGTAAGGAAAACATCACTGGCGGATTAGTCGGAAAGTACAGCCTCCACGATACGACAACAGACAACGGCAGCTCGTAATACGGTGATAAGTAGCACTAGGTTTCAAAGACTACGAATCCACACAGCAACCTGGCTATCTCCAGACGGTCGAACCGTCAACCAAATCGACCACGTGCTAATCGATGCGAGGCACGCATCCAGCATTCTAAATGTGCAAACATTTAGAGGGGCAAATGTCGACTCTGACCATTACCTTGTTGCAGCCAAATTCAGAGCTCGACTATCCAACGAGAAGAAGCTGCGAAATGCCCAGAAGAAGAAATTCAACGTTGGAAGCCTTAGCACGACTGGAGTAGCCAGAGTCTACAGAGAGCGTCTGAGTGAGAAACTCTCCGCTGTGCATTCACCTTCCACAAATGCCAACAATCAGTGGAACCAGTACCGCGACATCATCAAAGAGGTAGCCGAGACCACCATAGGTTACCAACCACCACCTAAGAGGAGCCCTTGGTATGATGATGAATGCGTACGTCGGAAAAAGGTGACAGAAAATGCACACCTACAAATGCTGCAGCGGAAAACAAGAGCAGCAAGGGAAGAGTATCGAGCCAGAAGAAGGGAGGAGAAAAAGATCCTGCGTAAAAAGAAAAGGGCCCACGCAGTCTCCCAGCTCAAGGGTATCGAAGAGTCTCGCGACAGGATCAACACCCGGATGTTTTTTAAGAAAGCCAAGCAGCTGGCAGCTGGCAGCTGGCTTTAAACCCGGACCGCAGGCTCTTCGAAATAGTGAAGGAAACCTAGTCACCGAAGCACAGGGAATAGTAGATGTTTTTAAGGAGCATTTCCAGCTGCTACTTAATGGGCATCAAATAGAGAAAGTGATAGGGCAAGAAGAGAACCCACGTCCAATCAATGAAGAAGCCACCCGCCTCCCCAGTTTTGAAGAAGTTGACTCAGCAATCAAAAAGCTGAAGAACAACAAAGCCGTTGGCTCTGATGGTCTACCAAATCTTGGAAAAGACCAACGAATTTCAAGTCGAAACCCACCACCTCTTCATCGACTTTAAAGCCGCATACGACAGCATTCATCGTCTTGAGCTCTACAAGGCGATGGCCGAATTTGGGATCCCGGCAAAATTGATCCAGCTGTGCCGCGTGACGCTGGAAAACACGCGGTGCAATGTGCAATTTGGGAATAGCTCTTCTGAATTATTCCAAACTTGCACCGGATTTCGGCAAGGAGATGCGCTGTCGTGTGACTTCTTCAATCTAGTGCTGGAACAGATAGTGCGCAGGGCAGGTGTCAACACGGACGGCACTATCTTCAATAAATCTGTCGCTCCCAGCGTGCCGTTATAGAAGCTTTCACGGCAATTGAAGAAGAGGCGAAACGAGTTGGCCTTGAAGTAAATGAGGACAAGACCAAGTACCTGTTGTCAACAAACAAAGAAGCATCGGTCCACCGCCTAGGACAAAACGTCACTGTTGGCAACAGTAACTTTGAGGTAGTTAGGGAGTTTACCTACCTCGGAGTAAATATCAACTCCACGAACGACACCCTAGTGGAGATTCGACGAAGACTTACCCTAGCAAACCACTGCTACTTCGGTTTGGCAAAACAAATGGGTTTAAAACTGCTATCTCGGAAGACGAAATGTATGCTCTACAAAACTCTGATCCTGCCAGTTCTGCTATATGGAGCCGAGTGCTGGACGATAAGCAGGAAAGCAGAGCACATGTTGGGCAGTTTCGAGAGAAAAATTCTTCGTCGAATTTTCGGTCCCATATGCGAGGAGGGCGAATGGAGGAGAAGATACAACCGCGAACTCTACGAGCTGTACCAAGATGTGGATGTAGTCCAAAAAGCCAAAATACGTCGACTACACTGGCTCGGCCACATCGAGCGAATGGACAATAATGCTCCAGCAAAGAGGATCTTCGACTCACAGCCCCCAGGTTCGAGACGACAAGGAAGACTAAACCTCCGTTTTAAAGACCAAGCTATCGCGGATGCCAGAGCGCTTGGTCTGGACAACTGGAAGCAGCGTGCCCGGGATCGAAAAGAATGGAAGGCTACCGTGTCTCAGGCAGGGACTCTTCACGGGTCGGGAGCCCGTTAAGTAAGTATGTAAGTACCTAAAAGAACATAGAAGAGCCTTGCAAACCACTGGTTATATTTGGCGTACGAATCAAATTCATAATATGTATAATGGAATATCATCGGAAGGCATACTACCTACCCCATTAAGGTCGGCACAAAAATATGCGAATTTGTTATTAAAAGCATTGCCCAAATACAAACAAAATCGATCATTTGGTACAGGTTTAAGATAAATATATATACATAGACAGAACTAGTAAGATTATATCTTGAAGTATTTTTTTTACAGTAAAATTGGTAACTCCACGATACAACAAACATTTTCTAACCATAAAATATAGAATGAGAAGTTGGCATGTACATGTAAGTCTATGTATGGCTATAAGAAGTCACAAACAGCGTCTAGTCCATCATTAGATCACAATCACAGGTTTAAAAATACCCCTTATGGCATAGGTTAATTATAACCGACCACCAGTGAATAAATCGGAAATGTCCCTACTAGCAACTGTTCCAGCACGCAAACTACTTTGCATTGTACACCATGCAACTAGCTAATCAGCACCCATCACTAATCGTCCAGGTGCGGCAATTAAAAACCATTTTATCGGGAATTAACGTGACATTCATTCCAATAGTCGCGCCTTACGCGACATCCATAAATCACAGGCTAAGCATATAAATAACTTACTCCAATTTCAACACTCGACGATTATTGTTATGAATATACAACCCATTGCAGTGCCAATCAATCACCGACGAGCAATTCCAACTATTCCCGCCACTTCCTGCGACCAGAATAAGACACCGCGCCACTGTCGTGCCAGGCTTACGAATTGATCAATGAACACATGGGCAAAGTCCAGTCCTTGAATTACCACGATCCTCCTCACTTCTTGCACACTTTGGCCACTTTTCCATTGATAAACTCAAGAATCGCACAAACACTGCTCAGCACTTGTTTGCTGAATACGTCTTCTTGCCTTGCAGCTGTCCCCTCTAGAGAATAGCCATAGTGGAGGAGAGCCGCAGCTATAGCCACAGCCACTCATAACGCCCATCGTCTCCGGTGCACAACATTCGCTGTAGGAGGTCTGTCCGTCGGTGCAACAACAAACAAAAACGACGAAATCGCGACTAGAATTATTATCATATCATTTCTTGCTAAACACCTCGTTAGATGATTGCATTCGTCTTGCATTCGCATCGATGCAACGATCCCCTGGTCGGCCCCGGCTCACCGCCAAGCAACAAGGAAGAAATATTGGAAACGATATCCGAACGTTTAAGCGAACGAATTGTGACATTGTGGGTGGTCGCTGCTTTATTAAAACATTTGTCGGCGCATTATCCGCAGAGAACCGCGAGTGTGTGTACTTGCAATGGAAATATGAAAAGGCAACCAGTGAGCCAGTCAGCCAGTCAGCCAGCGCATGGACCAGCTCCTACTCTCCCAAGGCACCGAGCGGACACGAAATCACAATAAAGTATCGTATTCTCCGCTATCGTCCGGATCTTGGAATAATACGCAGTGTTTGACTACGCCAAACAAATCGCAATGGTCATTAGTTGCCATGGGAGACCGACCCCGGTGCACAATTCAATCTACGTCTATCGCCGGTCGTAATGGGTGGCATTAAGCGGTGTACTCGTGTAACGATTCCGGTGGTAGCCGCTGGACCACAATGGTCTGCGCTGTGTCTCTACAATAGTATTTCTGGGCATCGTACAACACAGCAACTAACAACAAAACCAAATCCATTCCGATCAACAAAAAACAAATTTCCGAACAATGAAGTCGTGCGAGCACGTACGAGATTATGTAAAATCGCATTATCGGACCTGCGCGATGCCTGACATCGGGAGAAGGCATCCCTGTACTCGTATCTCTCAGGAATGGTTCATGTGCGCCTTGGTACGTCAAGAGCGGAAGCAGTGCAATCTGACATTGCGCGATACAATTGGGCATCATCATAATAATAATGCAATAAATGTTGGCTATGAGTGTGTCAGTTCTATAAATGAACACAAGAGGAGCGGTAGGAAGGGACAGTTGACGTGGGTGGTATATTGGCGCATTCAATGGATATGATTATTATAAGCTACTGTGCGCTGGATACACGATCCTTGCTTACATTTCGGTCTTTATTGAATGCTTGCACCATGTTTACCAAGTTTTTTGTTGGGACAACACGTTACCTAACTATGCCAATTAATTTTGTTCAGTTTTATGCTTTACGGATAAGTTGGTAAAGAATGGTTGTATTATTATTATTATTATTATGGTGATGTAGAACCTCAGCTCACAAGTCTTTCCAGGTGGCTTTGACAACTGTCGTTAGTTGCGTGCGGCAAGTTATCTGAGGAAACTTGGATGTGCGGTCGGAGATCAGATTGGTATTCTCTTCCCCTTGGGATGGATTTATAAATTCATCAAACGTTTTGAAGGTACCCACATACTTTTCATTCGTTTTTAAAATATTGAACCATTCACAAGGCAGGATGAGTAGGGCCCTATACAGTCACTTAATTCTTGGGACCAAATATAATCGTCTTAAACTTCTCGAGTTGTGATTTTGAAACTAGTCCTAGAATTACAAAAGAAAATATTGCCTGTCTTAGATTTATTTATTTTGAAGATTAACATGAAGTTTCTTTTAATCTTGAAATTTCAAACCCTAAACATAAACGTTGTTGTAAATATAAAATGTTTTCCAACAAGAGGTTAACTGTCAACATAGACCAGTCATTCTCATGACTTCTGTTAAATATAAACTATGGATCAATCCACACTCCCACAACGTGTTGAAATAATAAAAACTTTTCGTAAAATTCGTACTGGTTGTGGTCTTCTCTAGCTCCTTCTCCCATAGCACAATACAAGGTGGTCCAAATATCTACAATTTTCTTTTTAAAAATTCAATAAAATGAACAAAATTCATTTTTTTCCATGTATTATGGCTTTATTAGTAAGAGCAAACATTCCCAATAATTATGGAACACAACATCGTTCAAGTACATGTCCACACTGAAAAAGCGACAATAGCCACCTATTGCTTGGTAAAGCGATTGAAAGGCAAACATTGCAATTTATGATAACGGTAAAATTGCCTGACGACACAACAAAGTTTTCACACTAGATTTTTCTTCTTAATTTTTAAAAATAAAAGAAGAATAACGTATTTTATATGAGTGAACAAAAGTGTGCTAATTAAGTATGTGACCACCACTGTATACGGAAAAAATTTAATTTTGTTCATTTTATTGCATTTTTAAAAAGAAACTTGTATTTGGCCCACCCTGCAAATTTGAAAGTCTCTACGGGTTAGTGATATTAAGACTCTAAATCGTGTTCATCTGACGCTCCAAGGTGTGTTTATTTTTACACGATCACAGGAATTGGTCCTATCCGGAACCATTTTGCACCTTCTTTTGGACAACGCTGAACTATTTTCTAAGGGAGTATACAAGTATGAAGTCCAGCCTTGAAAGCCAACAACGGAAGGACCAATCGTGAGATACACCCTCAAATGCTCGAGTGGTGGAAATAGAGGGCTTGAGGAATGGCTATACGTGCCCGAATCAAAATCATTATTCATCATGAAAACCATAAAATTATCTGTCGAAAAAAAATAAACTTGACTAGTTTGTTCAACGCGTGTGTTTTATTTCAATTTTGAATCTTTCAGCTATTCAAAAACTTAATTTATTTGTATTAGACTTCTGCCAATGGATCTTCCAATGAAGAAATTCTGTTTACTTGGAATAGGTAAGATGAATCCTCTACTCTTCAAATATTTTAGCGCATTCGATTTGGTACTAGTCATATCTGACGTCAAAACGCCGTTTGTGGTTAGATAGATGTTCTAGTCATTCCTTGGGCTTATTGGCATTGGTGTGAGGGAGTAGTTCACAAAAGTCAGTTCGATTAGTTTGTCTGTCCGTCTGTATTGTGAGGCTATATTCGATAGGAAATTTGAATCGTCAATATTAAGGGTACATTACCTCTGAGCTGTCTCAGTAACAACTAAATTTCTTGAGTAAGTTCGCCATATGTATTTATTTTTCTATTGATTGGCCTTAAAATAAATACATTCGTGAGGATTACTGTTCATATTCAAGTATGTTTACTTCTGGTAAAAGTTATTAAGACAAAAGTGTACCTATAAGCCTTGAATTTCTCATCATCTTACACAACATTGTACAACAAAGACCGATTTTGATGAAATTTTGGAACAAACACTTAAGTATAACAGTGACGTATAGTAGGTATAGGGTTGCAAAAGACAAAAGAAAGGACAATGGATAGAATCATCAAAATAGAATCGATACTTCCTCAAGCCAATCGTCTGGCTTCCTTCTATAATGCAAAACTACACCATCTCAGCTAAGTTCATACACCTTCAGAATACCCTGTGGTAGGAAGAACGATTTATTTTTTTTGTAAAAGGGCCGAAAAGGAAGTATAAATGGTTCTAGAAACGGTTCAATAAATAAATAGTGTCAACTTGATCTAAAAACTATGAATTTGAAAAAAAGTTATAATTTCAAATGCAAGAATCTGTAACGCCACAATTAGTGTGTAAGAAGATGTAAGCTTAAAGCTTAGATCTTAGAGTAAATGTTCTCTTATGAATTGAGATTCATTATTCGAAGTACACTGATTGAATTAAAACGAGCACCTCATTACAGTGTTCCCCATCAACCGAGCTATGAATAAATCCAAAACTTTATTTATTCGCTACTACACATGCATAGGTGCGGACGAGTCAAACAAAAATGTCTGAAATCCATGCAAATATTTGTGTTAGACTTCAAATATTTTCTCGATTTTCGAGGATAAACTTCTTTAAACAGGAAAAAAAGAGTCGCAAACACACCTCCTCGTGCAACCCCCTGCTGCTTCATTTATGTAAAAGCGCGTTCGTAGCAGCAAAACTTTGTCGTATGTGTCGTCGTCAGTTCAGCATTGTTTTAGCCTGACACCGCACACCACTGAGGCAACGGAAGTCAGAGCAACACCAACGACACATTTTGCCCATGCCTTTGTTCCCAGCACAATCTAAGAGCTCCAGAATTCCTTTCTTCCATAGAACAAATAAGGTGCCTAATTGTGTGGTATACATTGTTCCCGAGCTATTTCACCCAGCTCCCTTCCATGTCGTCGAAATTTTAACCATTCGAAATTATCATTACACTGCTTCTCACATATGCCTCGGATTGGCGCGGCAATGATGGTTGGGAATAGTCCTGTCCCGCAAATCCTGCACACACCCGCAAACAAAAAGCAATGCGAAAAAATCTATTTAGCGAAATATTTCATTTGAGTTTGCTGCTGTTTTTGAATTTTAAAAAGGAGAAAGGAAACCCAATTGAATTTGCCGCGACAGACATACGGGTACTCGTACCTACACTAACATAATTAAGTCCCGCTTAGCTACTCGGATGAGCTAGGAGGGATATTCGAGGACAGGACCTTTGTGAAATTTTAATAATATGCTAAAAATGTGTATTATCTGTGCATGCAAGGGAAAAACTTTTGCTCGGTGGTGCAAAGTTACCAAACAAAACACAGCTCCAAATAATTTCGTTTATTTTCATGGCGCTGGCTGGGAGGGGGATTGGTTTTGTGACGTCTCCTACATGTGTGTGCATTTCGTTTGTTTTGTCATTACATTTGTCCCCCAGCCACTTTAAGTTATTTTGCTTCCATTAGCATGGTAGGATAAGGACATTGTGTTGAGTATGAATTATATATGGGCGGGTATATTTGAAGGATGTTCTTTTGTTTTCCTCCGAACAAAGAGGTAAAAAACAAAACAGTGGCTGAAATACAGAGAATGCAGAGAACGCAGTGTGGTTACATGCAGGAGCATTTTAAATTAATTATAATTTTTAGATTTATACATATTTTTGCGGAAAGTTTCCATGCATGTCTTTATTTTTCACACTCTGCATTAGAGAAATCAGTTCTATAATTCATATATGTATAGCAGATACCGACACCCCTGAATACTTGATCATAAAGATTAAGGATTTAATCAGTTCGATGAAAGCCTGGTAAGGTCGAGTAAAGATTCATCCGAACCGACTGGAATGACTTCTCTTCGAACGCTTCTTTCTTGGAACAATGGTTGTTCTGTCTTTGTAAATAAGGATGCAAGGCATCTGAATGTATTAATTTTCCTTTAACTGCAATTTTAGAGTAAAACACTTACTGTCAATAGCATTAACTATAGGTACCGACAAATGTACGTATATGTACATATCCATCAAATCTTGAGAGTTTTCTTTTAAATTAAAGTTGGATGTCCTTGATAGAAAAATCTTAGGACAAGTGGCACAACATGTTTAATAAGAAAGTAGTCAAATAGGTTTTGCAGAAGCTGCAGAGACAAATATTAGGAGGAAACTATTCTCCTCCATTAGCCTTGCTATCTCTTACAAAAGACACTTTCACGTTGGAATTTTCTACCTTAAGAATCTTGCTGATCTTATTAATACCTAGATTAGGACCCTAGTTTTTTTATTTAAAAATCTTTTCACTAGTAGGTATGAAGGATTCTAAGTTTTTGGTGGTATCACAACGGACCTAGTATGAGCTTAGTCTTGATAATTGTGCAATGCAACCTTATTACCTTTTGGTGAACTAGCCCCGTTTTGTCAACACACCCAATCATATGAATATTTGATTGTCTATAACCTATGAAAATATAAGTATAACCAGCTTTTTAGCCATCCGAAGGATGCTTGTGAATTGACTTTTAAATATCTGCAAATATAAAGATTTGAGTTATAGAGGAAGGCCATTGAACTAAAAACTTACCTACAGAGCTTCTTTGATTGGCTACAGTTCAATTTTGACCGCATACCCAGGTATGAGCCAGCTCCCTGGTGCTAAAGTAATTAGAATGGGTTTCATACCACACCAATGGGGCACAAATACTGTGTTTGTGAAGAGAAAAGACAAAACCTGTAAAAATATGATATATATATGTATATTTGTGATTGAAGTATGTATATGTAAATGATTTGATATACATACATATTTGCAGGAGACAATTGTGTTTTTTTTTGTAATTTGGTTTGAGTGATTGATCTTACGCGAAATTTGTTTAATTATTTTCATACTTTGAATCGATAGATATTTCCGTAATAATTATTGCAGTCTTAATTGAATTAAATTGTTATCCACTGGCACATTCTCCTCCGTATAGTTATGTCTAGGTTCTTAGGTCGTTCTCCGATAGAGCTGATCGAGATATGTACGAATGAACCTAGATCTAGATACAGAAAGTCGATAATTTTTTCGGTCAACTGTCCGGCAATGTTTGAAGTTCTCAGGTGAAGGTCCATTATCCGATGTAAAAGGAAGAAAGTAAGGTATGATGTCATGGTCCAACGAGTTCTGTAGTTAGCGCCTGTCAATGCTGCATTGAGTACATCACTGATAACATAATAAAACAGTAGTGGCGACAGTATGTACCTCTGACGTGCTCCACTTTGGACTTTAACATCCACAGATATCTTACTATTGTGTAAGACGTGTCATTTACTACCTTCATATGTAGCCTTGATAATAGCGAGAAGGAATATAGCATCAAGGAATTATGATCCGATTGTAGTAACCTTAGAAAAGAAAAAAATTTAATTTCAATATCCCATTTTAGAGCCGATAATGGAGGGCTTTTTTTATCCAAAGATCCGAATTAAAGGTTGTCTCGGTTACAGAAAGTTCAAAGTTAGTTTATGCATGTGTACCTTATCGCTTTATAGGCTGGCATGTCACGTTTTTATTTCAAATAATACGTAAAACTGCTGTTTTGAAAATTGGTTATTTATGGGTTCAAAATATATCTGAGGGATCTATGATACATGTGTATATACAACTATACAAGGATATATCTCAAAAAGATTTTCCTTTATTAAATCGCACAGATGTCAGTCCAATGCTATGTTTCAATTTTATATTTAGAATATCATGTTAACTTTATTGGGGCTGTGTATAAGAAAATCAAATCTTTCTTCCTGAATATTGACCAATATGTAAATATATGTATTATGAAAATAGAATAAAATCAAGTAATAATTTCTTTGAATTCTATTTGTTTTATTGATATCTAAAAAAAAAGAATAGAACAAAGATTGTATTCAATTTAAGGCTGCATGATACACAACATTTTCACTTGCACATATGTATGTATGTACCTATGTAGGGCAAGTATTGCATTTCTCGAAAAAAAAAGTTTCGCGATAATTTTGCCAATTCTGTCTGTCTGTCTGTGCGGTTTTCATCAATTGCAGCCTAAATGGCTGTAACGATTTTGTTTAAATTTCATATTCAAGTTAGATTAGTCAAACGGGATAAAACAGCGTTCCACATGTTAAATGCGTTAAAATCTACCTCAGCGGTTACGTGGAAACAACTTATAGCTATTGTGCAGTGGCAAGCCAGGCACATCCAATTAATTCAAAAACTCAGTTGGATAGTTGGTTGGTCGAAGACGAAGGTCTTCATTTGTTACACAGTCGATAGATTTGAAGGAATGCAGGGAACCAACGATTTGATTTTGAATTGTGCAGTTTAAGTGACTCACATCCTTGATCTTTGCCGGTAAAATTGCTCTTTCACTCAATCAATCGTAGTTTTTGTGGTAAGCACTGATGTTCGGATGCACTTTGTTGATGGGCTCCTCTTTCGTTGAGTCGAAATTGCAAAAATTCGGCGGGAACGAAATTAATCCATTCGATGCGTCGACAGGAACACGACCATTACCGATAGTTAGCAGTTGATTGGAAAACACTTCGGCAGATGGATCGTTTAGCAATGCACTGCACTCGCATTTTCGTCGACAGCTGAAGTTTCTTCACATAACGCCACAATGTCAATGATTTGAGGCAAGCATTGATCTCATTGGCACCATTCGATCGTGGTACTACTGGTAGTGATTGCCGAAAATCACCTGAGAGTAAAATCGATGCACCCCCAAAACGGCTTGCGTCATAAAGCACAGCTTTCATAGTGCGATTCGCACGTTTATGCGACATTGTGCATTCGTCCCAGATAATGATTTTGCTTGGTACCAAAACTTTGGCCATTGCTGAATGTTTCGCTATGTTACATGTTGGTTCTTCAACCGCTTGAAGGTTTAATGGAATGAACAGCCAATTCGATTTGATTTTTAAAGTAACCCACCTAAAAATAGCACAATCCGAAATTAACGTTTGGATTGATTGTCGATGTGCACGGGATCACAAAGAACATAACCATTCACAATGTGCACTTCATTAAAAGGCGTTTTTCTTTTTATTTAGTTCGGCGCAGAGCCTAAGTTGTCAAAAAAATGTTCGTGTTCCTTTTTCAGCTCCGAGTGCTCAGAGCGCTCTACGCGTGTTCATTTTTTCGCTAAGAGGGTGCTCAGAGCGCGCTCTATTAGCTCCGCATAAATTGACTGAGCATCCTGAGCAAAAACAGAGCACGAAGAAATTGACGTTTGATAGGAGAAAACAAATCAAAAAACATAATCAAAAACAATTCAAATTGCTCGTAATGTCTTCTTGATTAAATTCGTGTTTTATTTGTGTATTAATATTATCTTTGTGTTTTAAAAACTCAACGGCTTGCATTTTCGATTGCTTTCGTGTTATGTGCTCAATCGTGTTTCTTAAAAAATCAGAGCGTGAAATACCGAAACCAGCATTTGAAATCATGTTCGTTTTAATGTGTGACAAAAAAAAATGCTACAAAAACAATTGTCACACAAATTTGGTGCAAAAACAATTGTCGTAAAATTGCTCAATACAAAATGTATGGGAAAATAATTTTCTTCATAATTTTTTTTTCCGGAATTTTCTTGGATATTCTTCTTGTTTGGCCGGAGACCAGTCCGAATTTGGTACGAATCATCGAAATTGGTCAGGGCGTTCTTGAGTTATAAGCGTAGTAATTAACATCAATTTCTTTTATATACATACATGTATAGATATATGTATGTATATAGCCTAAGGGTGGAAGTATGTACGACTCAATCTTGTACTTAATAATGATTTTAGTAAAAATATAGTCAATGCAGTCGTACAGGAAAATACGAGAATATATTGAATGTACATATGTATGTATGTTCAAACCCTCCTATTTCAAAAGAATGATTTTTGCTGAAGGTGAACTCCTGTATGTATCTACATAAAATCTTAATGAGGAAAAAATGCATTACCGACATTTACTGCAACCGTTAGCATACATTTTTCAAGGAAATGCGATCTACATTACATGCACCTTTTGTTTTAATTTACGTATCCTGTAAAAATGTAAACCGAGTCTAATTACCAACCAATTGTTAAGCTAAGACTTCCGTTTTTCAGTATGCATTATACTGGAGAAAGGATGTAATTTTGCAGGAATTCCTTTGCAGAGAAAAGGACATTAACTACAGTTCACCTAAACGGATGTGAAAGAATAACTTCTTTATTCCTTTTCGAGAATAGAATAATGAAAAAAGCAGGCTAATATATTTTTTCTATGTTCTCGACTTATTTTCTTTAAAGCTTCAAATCGCAGTGAGTAGGAGAGAATTAAAGATTAGACAGAATCATTTTGAGCGAGTTATCATTGAGATTAGCGCCGTTAGACTAACTAGCACATTTAAATTGTTGCGCTAAAAAAGTTAATTTTGTCATTATTTTATTCGGCAGTAAAAGAGGCAGGGTTAAGTTCACATAAATTACATGCGACAGTCTGAAATCCACTCTGCTGTGCTCAGATTCGCACCTCCATTCACTCGCACACATACATACACACATATGTACAATATGTATATGTACAAAATTTCAATAAAAAAAGCTGAAATTTTTCGCCTGAACCTTTGCTACAATTGAGACAGCTGTTTAGAACTGCCAAGCTCACAATCTTTCAAAATTTGACAATTCTAGAGAGAACTCAATGAGCTCAAGTCGATGCTCAACATACATATGTATGTGATAAGATATGTACTTATGTACAATGTATCAAGAGACGATGTATCCGAAGCGATGCCTAGTTTTGACGTTCTTGTGAAGTAGTTCGATCTGTACAGAATAACGATGGACAATGCTTATTGTGTCGTCAAGGCAAAGCAATTAGGACTTTCATAAGGCTTCCTTAACATCATACCCTAATGAATTGGGAGGATCTAACTATCGTATTTCTCACATTTTAAAATAAATGAATTGAAAAAATAAATGTAAGTGTAAATGGCGCTGTGGCTCAGTGGTTAGAGCATCGGACTACTGAGCAAGGGTTCAGAGTAACACTGTTGTAAAAAAGCTTTCCAAAATAAAAATTGCCATTCGGATACTCCATTAAACTAATAAATATAAATAATTTATCTATCTCTTTGAATTTCAACTAATAAATGTATACAAATTTTGGTGAGACTTAATTTGATATTTAATGAAACATTTATTCTCTTAACCAAGGGAATAATGTAGTTAATTATCATCTATTAACTATCTGTCAACCTGCCTTGACGTTTTGATGTGCAATCAAACCACAATTAGGCATGCAATCTTCATTCGGGTAAATGAAATGATCGACAAATCCTTGGGATTAATTTTCCCACATGAGGACCTCAAAAGCAACCACAACCACCACATTACACTAATTAAGAGCAAGTTATTATGGCAAATATCTTTGACGTCCCAAACAACATGACAGCGGACACAGGATTTAGATTAAAAGCTTTTGAATTGAATACCATTTCTGGTCATTGATTGGCCCGTTTCAATAGTAATGTCAATTTGGTGTACTTATACGAGGATTCGAGAACTGAAATAAAGAAAAATGCAGAATTTTTTATTTCCCTCAGAATCATTGAAGACACTCCAGGGCATAAATTTGTTAATTGATTGACAGATTTGAGTGGTCTGGCCCGGGAAAGAACTGATTATAAATAAAGAGTGGCCATTTTCGAGATAATTAATGGGGATTTTTAATTTCGAAAAGGGTTGAATTGAGTGTTAAAAAAAGGAAGCAAAGAAGACGTTTGTCCTTTTTAGCATAATTGAAATTGATGCCCGAAGCAGCTTAAAATGTTTGCTGGGCAATACGTTTTTACCAATGAAATTTACAGGCATCTATTGAATTGTGTACATATAATGAATTGAAATCTGATATGATATTGCGCAAAAAATCGGAAACCGTCCATGATATTTTTGTGTGAACCATACTTAGTAGGGTTCTGTGAGTAATGACAGCTTTAACATGATTATATGAATATTTACTAATTTTTGCTAGTTGCGTTTGGGTTGGTTTGGAACCATTTCAGATTATGTAAATTATGTATGACAATGTAAAACATTTTAGAGACTAAACCACTAACTAACTCTGTCAATCGACTAAGTGCGCTACCACTTAGCACATAACATATTATAATAGAGTTTAAAACATGTTTTTATGTATGTATCATCAAATAATGTCGTAGCGTATTGTATTATATTTGTTCGTCCAAAAGATTTTGACATACATACATATGTAGGTACTTATTTATGGCTTCGGACAATATCGAAATTCCGGCTCAGTTGTAAATACGTAACATGAATTTCGCCATGAGGTCGGGTCTCATCATGGCTTCAGTGTGCAGGCTATTCATCACACGGTGAAAAAATGTCAGCGTTAGTAAACTCTTTTGGTCCTTAAGCCACCAACTAGGCAGAGTTTGGTGGGAAATCAAGAAAACATAGTCGCCGTAGCGGCCAGTATCCAAGGAGACTCAGAAATGTTGATTTGGCGCTGATCAGCTGAATTGGGCATCACCAGAGAATCAACCCGGCTAATGTTGCAGTTGAATTTGGGCAAGAATTGAGGCCGGATGACCATCGACAACGCCGTGATTTCCCTAATTGGACGCAGGAAATGTTGGTCGTTAATTCGGACTTAGGCCAAAAAATCATCGGGAAAAATTCGGACGAGGCCCAGGCTCATCAGCTGTCGCTTTGAAAAGTGGAAATGACGTGACCGATAATAACACAAGAAGAGTGGTGCCAAATTACTCTGAAAAGAATTATAAGTACACCATCTGCGAACGAGCACTTGAATTCAAATTCGACATCTGCTCGAATTGAAGTTTGAAGATGAGGTACGTATCTATTAGATTTCTGGAGGAAGATAGTAAAAAGACTTAAAAGCTAATCGATTTGGTAGCTTCATATAGAAGCAGATGTCTTGGGGAATGAACAGCAGAAAATATACGATGTCAGTTCGACGAAAAAACAAATACAAATATTAAACTAAACAGTGCACATAATGCCAGCAAAGATGGAACTAGTCTTCATTTGTCACAATTAACAAACAAGGAAAGACAGTCACTATGAATGTGAACCAAAAGTGACTGGAAAGGCTAGATCTGCACGTCCTCAAGGACCAAGCGTGCTTCGGACAGAAAATGCCAACTGCAACCCGGCTTCCCGACTTCCTGCCCACAGTAGGCCCAGATGTTTTGTTTAAATCTGTTTTAATTCTTTCAGGTAAAGTTAACAATGAACTGAGCTAGTTGTCTAGAGCTCACCTGTGGCTCGGTTGCAGTACTTTCTGTCGCAGTACTTACTTAACCACATTTTAGGTACGGTTATGTGGGTAATTGTATTTGAATGGGCACTTCATAATAAGTAAAAAAAACATTGCGTATGGAGTTAGAGTTTAATGTTGTATTCGAAGCGGGGTCTTCAAATATGCAAAAGCGTCTTACTTAGGCCGGGATTTACTTAGACTTTCTTGTCACACGGAGACTGATCTCAAACAACTTGGTGTGGGATTAAGGTATCAATATGGGTTGTAGTGTTATATAAAGTGAAATAAATTTATTTATGAATACAGTTAAAAGTTGAAACATATCTAAACTCTTTGTACTGACTCTACGGCTTTACTATGATACGTACATGTGTATATGTATATACATACATAACTATATACGCTGCGTAGTAAGCCGAAAATTGTATATTATTTTTCCTCTGAACGATTTTTGTGCTTAAGTAAGTCAAGCGGCGGTGGGAAGGTAGAATTTATAGCACAGAATGTAAAATACATGTATACATAAGTCGCTCCTGGATCTTGATGCATGGAGTTGTATATATGTATTAATGTTTCTTTTATGTAGGCGTTTCTTACAACCGCTTCACCCTTTATAAGAAATTACCCCATTTTATTCACATACATATGATTTACACATAATTCCATTAATTAATAAGTCCTCAAAAGTTTCCCAGCACTGTTTCGTATGTTTTACGACAAACAAAAATTCTAATTAGACTTCCGCAATAATATTAAAATTCTTTCGGTTCCGTTCGCCATTCGGTAAGAACACGAACACACCATTCGTCAAATTCAAGGACTAAACACATTAATATGAGTAATCACCCGTCAGTTGGTTACTACACAAAAGCTAAACTTGTTGATTAGGGAACATGAACGTAATGTGTACACACAGCGACAGCAGCGATTGGGGTGCGAAATATAGCACCAAATCTGTTAACACTGCTTAAGTTGGTTTTCAAAAAGACGTGAAAAAAAAAGTTCCTTCCAACCCAGGACATCCTCCCGCGGTGGTTATCCCTTTTATTTTTCAATGTGGATGCATAACGCCCAAGTTTTTAATCAAACTTCCCAATTTATCAAGATGACACGTGGCGGTATTAGCGTAATGAATCGTAGGCACTCGCTTCCTTTTAAAATTTGAAACACATTAAGGGAATTGAGCGATGAGATTTTGTATCAAAAAAATATACATACATACATATATACATACATACTGTATATAATAGTATTATTTTCTTATTAATTTTTATTATGCTTTTACCAGCGTACGACCGTGTGCGTGTACATTACTTGGGCGTCAGTGACAGGATGTTTTAGGTTGCGCTTGTGCTTCGCGCGAGGTATTATAAATGAGTTCAAAGAAATTTGTAATTGTTGTTTGTCAAAATTTGATTCATTATAGGAAAAAGAAAGTCAGAGATGGATAAAGAAAACCTACAGGAACCGGATACATGTACACGCGAATGAATGTATGCCAATGGTTGTCAATCATTAATTTGATGGAATGTTTTGTAAATTTAAATATCTGATTATTAGGAAAGTATATTCAATCAGATGTGAAATAGGTAGGTGACTATAACTAGATGTGGTAATACTTACTTAATGGGCTTCTGACTCGTGAAGAGTCCTTGCCTGAGACACGGTAGCCTTCCATTCCCTTCGATCCCGGGCACGCTGCTTCCAGACCAAGCGCTCTGGTATCGGCGATAGATTGGTCTATAAAACGGAGGTTCTGTCTTCCTTTTCGTTCCGAACCTGGGGGCTGTGAGTCGAAGTTACTCTTTGCTGGAGCATTATTGTCCATTCTCTCGATGAGGCCGAGCCGTCGACGTATTTTGGCTTTTTGGACTACATCCACAACTCATAGAGTTCTCGGTTATATCTTCTTCTCCATTCGCCCTCCTCGTATTCGCCCTCCTCGTATTCGCCCTCGTCGCATACAGGACCGAAAATTCGACGAAGAATTTTTCTTTCGAAAGTGCCCAAAATGTGCTCTGCTTTCTTGCTTATCGTCCAGCACTCGGCGCCATATAGCAGAACTGGCAGGATCAATGTTTTGTTGAGCATACATTTAGTCTTCCGAGATAGGAGTTTCGAACCCATTTGTTTTGCCAAACCGAGGTAGCAGCGGTTTTCTAGGGTAAGTCTTCGTCGAATCTCCGCTAGGGTGTCGTTAGTGGAGTTGATATTTACTCCGAGGTAGGTAAACTCCCTAACTACCTCAAAGTTACTGTTGCCAACAGTGACGTTTTGTCCTAGGCGGTGGACCGATGCTTCTTTGTTTGTTGACAACAGGTACTTGGTCTTGTCCTCATTTACTTCAAGGCCAACTCGTTTCGCCTCTTCTTCAATTGCCGTGAAAGCTTCTATAACGGCACGCTGGGAGCGACAGATTTATTGAAGATAGTGCCGTCCGTGTTGACACCTGCCCTGCGCACTATCTGTTCCAGCACTAGATTGAAGAAGTCACACGACAGCGCATCTCCTTGCCGAAATCCGGTGCAAGTTTGGAATAATTCAGAAGAGCTATTCCCAAATTGCACATTGCACCGCGTGTTTTCCAGCGTCACGCGGCACAGCTGGATCAATTTTGCCGGGATCCCGAATTCGGCCATCGCCTTGTAGAGCTCAAGACGATGAATGCTGTCGTATGCGGCTTTAAAGTCGATGAAGAGGTGGTGGGTCTCGACTTGAAATTCGATGGTCTTTTCCAGGATTTGCCTTAGCGTGAAGACTTGGTCAATCGTCGATCTGCCGGGCCGGAAGCCACACTGATTCTTTTACATTCACAGATTTGTGAATACGATTCCAAAAAGACCGATATTAACGTAGTATGACATTTTAGACCTACATCAGGAAAAAGATTCTATAGTATATACACATTTCCACCACGTTGTGTAATGACTTTTATTTAATGAGTTAGATCTTACTATTTAGTATTTATGTTTTGGTGCCTGGTACTGTTCTTGGTCATTCGGTGGGTCCCATTGCGTACTCCGTCTAATTGAACAGTCATAATCCTTCATATAATTTCGTGTATTTCATGGTCCATTTTGATCTGTATTCCACGAAGATACGATTTAGCCAAGAAATTCGTAAGATATTTCTGAGTCAGCTATTAGTAAAGTATGAAAATTTTGGAGCATTTTCGTAACATTGGTGATCATTTTCTACTACAGATTTTATCGAAACGGAAGCAGTTCGACGTAATTTATTACTTTCTCGTTTCAGATTCGACTACCTACAGTATTGTGCAAAATATACGCAACCGTTTCATTTGAACGAAGTAGCCCAATTACAAAAACACATCTTCCGAAAAGAGTATCATGTACCTACATAAATTTAATTTTTTTACGCATTTTTTTTTATTGTGGTGTAATGTATACATTAAAATATATAATTTTTAGCTGTCCAAAAAGTATTTGTATTTGGATGAGATCTGTACTATCCGACTAAGCAAAAGTAGGTCACCCAATCCCAAATGTACCAAGATAACAGCAGTAGTGTAATGATTTGGACTAACATTTTTTGTTCAAATAGAAGAAATCATAAACATTTTTTAAGTATCCGTGCAATGTTATATGCTACTTCGATGAGAGCTTCAACCTAAAAGCCACGAGACACACATATCGAAGATGGAAATTGATTCTTGATTGATCACAGCACTTCCCGAATTCGAGGACCTTTGTTTTATCCTTTTATGTTTTATGCCGACATAAATATGCTAATGTACTCAAAAATGAGCAATATTACATGTTGTATTGAATAGTTTATTATATTTTACGCAAACTAAGAACATAATTTTCTATATTTTTGTTGTTTAAAAAAATTTGGAATACGTACTATCTACAGTACAGTACTATCAAGGAAAGTCTAATTAAGAAAATTCAACCTCCTAACCCACCATTTCCCTTAAATTCTTGTGGTGATCCTCTGTAAAAGCAGAATTTTAGGAAACCTTTACTTTGGTTCTATCATAGGTAGAATGGTTCTGCCATAGGTATTCTAGACAATAAGAATATATGTACATCTTGAGAACTTCTGTAACCCACTTCGATTTAAATTTCTAGGGCGACACTTTTTCTGCGATCTTGAAGAATTATCAAATAGACCAATTAGTGAAATCTTTAAATTTATCAAATCCACAGGATGGTTTGGTGATTCACAGGATACAAATCAGTACTAGGGTTTACCAATGGGCAAGGTACTTTTTCCCCTATAGATATCACAATGGGTCTGTACTGACCTGAATGTGGCGATGTGATAATTTATTCTAGTCGCATACCCATATACCTAACCTAACCTAACCCACTTGGAGAGACAACGAATGAAGTATCATCACTATGATGGAAGTCCTTAGTATACAATGAAAGTCAACATAGATTTGAAATGATTAAAAATATTTGCGCCTCCGTATTTAGCAAATTGATAAATTTAAGGAACAGTCAACGTTTTATATGTTATGTTTTGGTTGCCTGGAAGCAGAGCAAATGCGGGCCGGCCTTGTAATATTACGCTGTTTCTGAATAACTCAATATATAAATATGCACAACGTAACTTTGAGACAAGTGGTGGTAAAGACTCAAGAGTTTTTTAAGTCGAAATCGACCTTCTTTAATTAATGTCGGGGTACCTAGGAAGTAATACGGTTAATTTTTCCTACATCGTCAGTTCTGCTTACAAAATATGCTTCACTAGGCATAACAGACTAGATTCTTAAGCATTATAAGTTTTAGGCTATATTAACTTCCTTTCGACCACAATCTGTTCACTATCTCCGTGGTCTAAATAGTCTTTTTGGCATCAGGTGTCGGAAGGTATATCATTCATTCATTTCGTGGGTAGTGCCCCACAGTGCAGTGTTTTGATTAGTTCTCTTTCGACTGCATGTTAATGATATGTTTGAGGAATACCATGCTAGACTTTAGATCGAATGTTGCCTGGCTTAGGACGTAAGTCCTTTTTGCATCTCACTATGCATACACCATCGGATGGGGGAGATAAAAGTATGCTGAAGATCCTACGCTTTATGTTTCAATCACTGTACTGGTACTTTAACTCGGTTTTAAAGTCGTGTATAATTCGTTTTTTTATACAATTTTTGTGTTTTTCACTCTTAACTGAAGCGTTTAGATTAAGAATGTGTTAAATGCTACATTTAAAACTAGAAGGAAGGTGTGTCTTTACCACCTTAGTAAGCACTATTGCTTTTTCTTATTTTTTATTTTATTTTCTTACATACTCCAGTCATTATAATACCTCTGTGATTATAATCACGAACTGGCGTAACTGAATGTAAAATGTATGTTATGCATGCTTACCTACTAATTTTTATTAATTAATTATTTATTATTTATTTTATTCTATGCAATTAATTGCACGTCTTTTACTCTTTTTAAATGTTTCAGATTGGATTTCTCCAGGGATTAATAATATAGAAATAGAATTAGTTTAAAGACATTTTTACTAATTTTTACTAATAACTAAAGAGATAGAAAGAACAGTTATGGATGAAAGTGATGAAAGTGATTTTAGTGATTTCTGCTACGACAGTGATAAAGACCCTGAATTCAAAGGGATTTGTGAAAAAAACAAATGTGGAAGTGGTAATTCAATGTATGATGGTCAAGGATTTAAGAAGGTTAATCTATTTTGCGATGGATGCTCACGGCAAAATAAAAATAGCATTGTTGCCTCTATGTTCATGTATGTTGTGAATAACACAACAAATATTCAAGGAGTAACTCTGCATTTTTTTGAGCCCAATCATGGACAAAGTGAGGGCGATTCGGCTCACAGCGCAATCGGGCAAGCCATCTCCCAAGCTGGAGATTTGTTTGTGCCCTCGCAGCTAAACCCAATTATAGCATTAGCAAGAAGGAAGAAACCATATAAAGTTCACCAGATGGAAATAGACGACTTTTTTGATTTCAAGGAACTTTCTAAAGAACTCCGGATCCTGACAATAACGAAGGACAACGAAATTGAGGAATCAATTTCATGGCCAGAAATGATCCAATGGGAATTCAATAAGAACAATCATGAGGTTATATTTTTTAAAACAAGTCATTTTGACTCGAATTTTAGATCTCTATCGTTAAAGAGGAATAGAGGAAGTAGTCACCAAGGTCTAATAAATCCTTTAAAAGCATTAAACAGTCAACAACAAAAGATTTCTGTGGATAAATATAAAGATCTGGTGTCCCTTTGTGAAGGATCGCTTCCAGTAATCCGCACGGCAGAGTTTGTGAATTATTACAAATCCTTTCCGCACTGAATTTTATTTTCGTTATTAACCATACCTGTTTTTTTTTTAAGAGAATTTTTTTTGTTTAAATACAATTGAATTGAATTTGTTTCATAAAAATATATTTTTTTTTGTTAAGAGAAAGTTTCAGCATTAAATTAAAAAAAGGGTTTATCTCTCTTACAAATGAAATAAATATCTTACACGAAGAGGCGTATGTGCACTTTTAAAGTGATTTTTCAAAAACACGAGGTGACGTATCTACATCTCATCGTTCGTTCAGATCAAGAAAAATTTGAGGTTCACTGTCAGAAAATTATTGTTAAAAAAACATGCAAAATTGAAGTACTTACTCAAACCAGACTATGTACATGGAGAAGGGTATTGTCAGGACATTTGAAACCATGTTGCTGCCAAACACTGTCAAATGCATTTCAAATAACAAACACATACCTACGCATCTCATTAAGAAATGCATAATTAATTTTAAAAGTGAAATTACCAATACGGTAAATCCAAATCCATGTATCTAATGTAAAGCAATAGTTTCCCTGATCTGAAACCCTATTCCATTATAAAATACGCATTAATTTGTCAGTAAATGTCTGCGAATCCTGCACAAATACTACCACAAGTAATAGTAGATTCCATTACATAGTATGTATACAGTATGGTTAACTAATGATTTTGCTTTTATCTAAACAACACAATCAATTTAATGAAAACATTCTTCACGTGTCGCATATATTGTACATAGACACACGCAAACAAGTGAATCATCTGGTGGTGTGCTCTCAACCTTTTGCAATATAAAACAATAACGGAATACAATTAGAATGAAGAAATGGAATAGAGCGCAAAATGCGTGTCATTATATGATTACATTTATTTAGCCTCAGCTTTGGGGTGGGTGATAGTTCCCCGTCAATTAAATAAGTTCCGTCTGCACTCAGATCTAATTGTGTTTGAATCGATAAAACATAAATCAACAGAGCTGATAACACAACTCGTAAAAATACCCATAAAGAGGAGCAACTAAATTAAAGTCGCCCACCCTTACCCCGAACCCAAACAGCCAGCCAGCCAGTCAACCAGCCAACCACTCAGAGTCCATGGCCCATCACCAACCGCACTCGAACCAATTATTACATTATCCTTGTTTATAGATAAGCGCTTAATGAAAGCTGCTATAAGCGTTAAACTATGTGCGGAGCTAATTAACAAGTGTGTGTACACAATGAGCGAAAATTCGTGTAGATACAGTGCAGATATCTGACGGATGTGTACATTAAACGCTTACGCTTCGGGCTTTGTTCGAGGAAGAGCTGATGCAGTGTAAACAAGACCTCAAAATCGAAATTTATGTGTGACGGATTTATGGGGGCTTCGACTGGGCCTAACGGCACATATGGTTACAGTATAAACAATTCATGCGATAATCGTAATTAGGAGATAAGTGATGACAATTGCTATTATTGTTTTGTTGAATAACGTTTATTTATTTACACTGAATTTTAGCGTTATTGTTTCAACACCAGGATCGATAAAGATGTGAAATTGTAGATATGAGAACTTATAGAATCTATGGGGAAGGTGGTTGAGTGGATACATTTTGTATCTAATCTATAGCTGGATTAAAATTATACCTATGTATATACGTATTGCAATAGTATATTTCTTAAGTAAATTTATTTTAATAAGAGGATCAGTGACAAAGTTAGGAACTAACTGAATAACTGTTTAATCTAGGATGTTAGACATCCTTAGGTGTCCCAAAGGTTTGCACATTGGATACACTACTCTTCGTATTGTTTAATAATGAGCCGCCATTTATGATAAATTCCTTCGATATACAAGTATCCACTAAATCTAGGTGAGAAGAGGGTGGTTGTGGGTACTTTCCGTTCGTTTTAACATAACCAAAACAATACATATAACCCAATGTACTTATTTACATAATACTTCATTGCTGATGAAACCTATAGGTAAAATCTGTCTACAGACCTACAGCTGGGATTGATATTAAATTACACTTCCATCAGGATCAAACTTTTTAAGGTTTTTCCACCGCTGTACGGTATATTGTTCTGCGTTTATTAACCAAAATGAGCTTTTCAGTACACCTCCCATACCACTTACCAAGTAAATACAACTTTTATCCTATCTATATTATTTGTTTGATATACGTATGCAGAGTCGAGAAATGATCAGCTTGAAGAGGATTTAAGTTGGATCAGCAGATCAGTAACAATATTCTTGCAGGATATACTAAAGTTCATCATACATATGTACATATGTATGTACATTTTTGAGGGAAAGGAAGCTCTACTTTTTTCAGTTCTAATTGAATACACATCCAGATTCATTTCCCATACATAATAAGATCCAAGACTTTCATCGTCCATAAGAATCAAATTATATGGGGTCCAGTTTAACGACTGCCAAATAAATTTTCAGAAACGGTTTCACTGTAGGATGAAAAGGATTGACAGAAATTTATACTGACAGTTTGATTGATGGAGGAACTATTGATAAAATTTAAGGTATGTTAGTCTAGTTAGAAGAAAGAAATCATTGAGCAACGAATTATTAAACGAATTTTTTCCCGGCTTTTTCCAGTTGCCTACAAGCTATGTTTACGCATATTGTTACATTTTCACGCACATTTGTTTGACTTGGTGAATTCACTCCTAAATCACGACAACAAATCGGTCAATTTCACCTTAAATCACAACAACAACTGGTAATTTGACGGCTGGAAAGTATTTTGGAGCCGTTCACTGGATATTTTCCTTTGTAAAAGAAGAGAAAAATTTGAATTTCGTTAGTTGACCGAAAATGTAAAAATCAAAATACATATTACATATGTATGTTTTCAGATAGTTTATTCTTTTAAAAATAATGAACACAAAAACAGGAAGATTACTACAATATTATTTAGCCAATTGCTAACAGGTTGAAACAATTATTATGACAAATTAAAATATAAAATTTGTTAAATTTTTTTGAAAAATGTATAATTGATTAAATATATTTATAAAATCTCCGCAAAAAACAATTGCCCAAGATTGTGGATAAATTATAATAATAGGTTCTTTAAAAGGGTAAGGATTACAGCTATCTACCTTTTAAATTTGAATTAATTTTTAACTAAATTTCTGAAAAAATAAGGCCATATACATAGATAGGTACGTACCACTTATTATAGAAAGGCAATAGTTGTTATATTTTGGAATATCTAATCTTTGGAATATCTTATGTACATTCCTGTAATAAATATTCTTTTTTTATCGAATGTGTCAGAAAATATGCTGTTAGTAGTGCTTTAATGCTGCACGGGAAGCTTGAAGAAGAATGGTAAGGTATAACGTCTACCGAATTGGAAAATTTCGTTCCTTCAATGGCTAGACGATTACAGGCAGTTCTTGATGCCCCTGGAGGACCGAATACATACTTAATTTAATTATTGAAATAGTTGCATGTAAAGAATTAAAGCCATTTCTGCTAGTTAATGTAGATTTTTGTCAATGCTTTTTTTTGTTTTCGTGAATATTTTCTTAAATTTATAC
This sequence comes from Xylota segnis, assembly GCA_963583995.1. Lineage (NCBI taxonomy): Eukaryota > Metazoa > Arthropoda > Insecta > Diptera > Syrphidae > Xylota > Xylota segnis. Next base: position 27,804,200 of record OY757238.1, read on the forward strand.
TGAGCTAAGATTTTTTTTTTATAAATAAAAAGAGATTTAAAACGAAACTGCATCATTAGATTGATGGTCTTGGACTCATTATGTTGTAAAAATGGGGGTCGCATGTAGACTTTTGTCGGGCACTGTAAATATACGCTTGTAGTGCAATGTCCCAGACAACTAAAATTGTCTTTCTCCGATGCAATCTTTAATTTTTACCATACACTTTATAGCTGTTGCAATTTACTCCTGTTACTTTCAACACCACTGTTTTCGCACAAAATGTAAAATCATTTAACTGCTTATATATATGTGTATGTATATAAAAATGTTTGTCTGTATGTCTTTTATAGAATCGTAAACTATGTATTTGATCATGTGATGATCTCTAGCAAAGTTGTTGTACATGAGCCCACGAAGGTTTCTGAGTTGGTACGACCAATTTTCGACTGTCATTCCAATGAATTTCATATATTGCCATGACAGTTCATGCTTATTCATTCTCTACAGTGAACTCACGAAGATTATCGAATGTGTATGTGAAGGAGATTCGGATTGCTGATTGACATCTAATAAATTCAAACGCTTTTTTTACGTCGTTGCCGTACAATTATGCCTCGAAAGCGACAAGCAATTGGCCGATCTACACTTCAAGCACGGAAGAAAAGAGCATTACGAGCCTCAGAATCAGACGAGCAACGACCATTAAAGCTGGAAAATCTTCGAGTACATGCCGCTGATCGAATATGTACTACTCAGGCCCGTTCGTCTGAGACAACTGAGCAACGGGAAAGAAGGCTGCAAAATGTTCGATCAATAAAATCAATAAAATGACTCAAAATGAATTGAATATTTGTGTTATGTCTTTCCTTCAAATTTATTTTAGTTAGTAGCGTTGCAACGTGCTCAGGGTACAGCTAGTACAAAATAAACATATTGGGATTTAATGAGATAAAGGGGCTTCTTACGAGTGATTCCCGGACTTTTACAACGCATACAACACTAACAGCCGAAATAAACCGCGTTGAGGTTAGTCGACATTTCCGATATTGTATGCCGGACATCCAAAACAAGCTCAAGGCAAACTAATGTCTTATGGTAGACTTTCAGCCCCTTGTTGATTCATAAACGGCAATCACGTTTACTTATTCAAGTAACCAGATATAATTCTGATTATATCCGCGATCATGAAGTGCTTCAATAGTTCAGCAGAGAGTCAAACATAATTGGCAGCAGAAGGACAACCTCTAGGACAAAATGAGAAATGTTTTTGCTAATAGGGTTCTTACTTACATACATACATAGTACATGTACATAGTATACCGTCAAAAATGGAAAATTACACAATTATTGCCAGACAGAGTAGGAGTACTCCAAACAAACCTCGGATTAAAGTGGTGTCAGAAGTAGAGAAACCGAAGTTAAATGGCCAGTATTGCCAAAAGAAGAAGGAAGTGCAGAATGGTGCGAGATGTGACAAATATTCACACTTATATGACAAATTCTTCCTTCAAAGGGTGAAGAAGTAGCGAGAAAGTACTAAGAATAACGAGACAGCTAATAGGCAGTCCAAACTACAGGCAACACCTAGTAAGTAGTTTAGAGAGTAACCTGTTGAATTGGGTATTGCTCAGATCCCAGTTGGTTCCTAACCGCGCATACGAAGAGCATGGGAAAACGAGCGAACCGAGAAGGAATGGAAGAGAATGTCATAGTGAAAAAGAAGACAATACAAAAAGTATTTAAAACGAAGATATAGTCGTTACGAATCTGGCAAGCTATTGAAGTCAGTATCAAAAGTATGTATGTATTTAGATTTTGAAGATTTAAACTTTTATACAGAAAAAAAAACTCGATGTAAACCGCATTTAAAAACTAAGCTCTTCTAAATAGAAGATATTCACATGTATTTAAGTTCCTCATAGCTATTTTTTTGGAAAATTCATGTTATTTGTATTCTATTGTAGTAACATATGTATAGCAGATATTTAGGCATACAAAAAATTAAGTGCAAATATGTACAGTTTCTGTATACATAAATGTATACTATGTAGTTCCCTATCCATTAACCCTAGGCTACATGCTCCTATGTGGCTACTGTGTATTTTAATGAAGCAGCAAAATCATGCAAACAAACGCAAAACAACATGGTCCTTGCCTCAGGGGGGTGCGTCCAACAAATTCATGAACAAACTGAACAAACACGACGAACATTATCATCACAGGCGGATTCCATCACCACCATCAGCCAGCATAGTATCGCCACCTCACCAATATGGTCGAGCATGTCATTATTAAAACAAAAACCATTACAACATAAAGTTGATACACTACACACAACACAGCTGCCATCCGCACGTTGTTGGCAGGGCGCTGGTACATCTCTTTCCAGTTTTGCACGCACCGTACACCTATTGTAACGCTTCCGGCCATCCTGCGAACTAGTACACAGGATACAGAGGATCCTCTGATTCTGTGTTTTCCGGTCGCAGCTAAATACACAGGCGGCAGGCAGTAGTGTCCGTCGCGCCGCATGTTGGGTGGCGATGCTGCAAAAACATCATGTTACATCTATTTATCATGTTCCAGTGCCATAATTGTTGAATTTATAATTAAAATTTCATTGGGATCCTTGCGCCATCACCACCACATCCAACAACTATTCGGAAAACTACATTATTATCCTGTCGCCTGTTGTGTGCGTAAAGGCGTGAATTTAACTGTGGTTAGGTTAGTGAGTGGCGAATAAAAAACAACCCTGGAGTGGTATTTAAATTCCGTTCGCCGATAGGGGTGTTAATGATGTTAACACGGCTTAAGTACGCGATATTTTCTCTGTGTATACACGTAGGAGGTCATCAACCTCCGTGCTCCTGGTTCCGTTTTTAATTCAATCAATCGTCTTCGCGTCAAGATAGACGTCTGTCGACCGGAGGCCTTCCGCTCATAATTTTCAATCAGAAATCTTTGAAAAGGGATGCGGAACGCGCCGCGTGTGCTATCATTAAAATTGCTTACGAAATCAATAAATAACCAATTAAGGGCGAGAGCATGTGTTGCCGGAGGTTTGGTTCTTCTATCACGAATGAAGATCTTTGTAGGGGTCCGCATTTCGCTGGGACTCATTGTTTTTCGTGGAATGGTGTTAAAAAATGTCACCTGAAGCAGTTTACACGCGTGTTGGGTAAACGCAATGTGGAGCTGTAGGGCTAATTTTTCGTTTTTAGGAGACCAGATGGTGTGCTGGAGGATCAAAGAGACCAGGACCACAACAAAATTCTGTGTTGAATTCCGGCTAAGAATGAAAACAAAATGCGCTAATGGTGATAAGGTGGCTAACAAACGATGGTGATATATTAAACTAATTGGCAAAGCGATAAATCTATCAAAACTCCCTGTCTTATGCGCAGGTGATGTTTACCTTAATGGTTTGTTAGTTTGGGCTATAGCAAGTATCTTGAACTTTGGCTAAGAGTTCGTTAGATTAATGTTAAAGAGAATGTGTCTGTCTTCATGAAATACAGTTAAGTTTTTTGGGAAAGAAATATTCATTTTGTTGTGGGAAATGACAAACAGTTCGCGAGTTTCAACCGAAGAGGACTACATAGTGCTTCAGATAGATATTAGTACTTAACTTATGAACTGAATGAAAGCTCATCATCATTTGAAAATTCACCTATACAATGTTACTTGAATCCCTTTTCTAACGAGAGAACAGAAACGTTTGCAGAGAGCTGCTATGGTAAAGTTGTAAGTCTTGTTACTTGACGTTGTGATCCTTCAATGAATAACAGCTATTCGGCTACTTACATATATACATAAGTAATAGGTTTTTTGGATTAAAAAACACACTACTTAGTAACTCAGACAAACCATTGTAGTATATGGAGGCAAGACCCAACGTTACCTACTTATGTATATATCTTAAAAATCTGGAGAGGCGATATGTTATACATATTACTTTAGATCTGTTCGAATATTGTTGTGTTCTGGAACTCACCAAAGTTAAAATTTAACTATCGTATTAAGATAGCTTTTATAAAAGTTTAATTAGGGATGTAGATGTTGATAGACGTCAACCTTCCTCTGAGGCTTGTCTAGTACTCTAAAATGAGATCTTATTCCCAGAGATCCCAGTGTGTCTTCTGAGCTGAACACGACTCAGAAAGTTAATTCTTGCGACCGAATCTTAAAAAGTTCCGAGCTATTATGAAGGAAATTCTTGAATATTTTTGATTTCATATTTAATTAGTCAAAACTCGATTAACCGGGAAACTTTATTAACCAGTTCTTTTTGAGTTAGTTGTAACCCATTTTAAACTCTATCATTCGTAATAGAAATAATATTTTGTTCCAAACTTTATATCATTTTTCCAGAAACTCCAGTATATCCTCCACGAACACCGCCGATGTAGAAAGAAAATTAAAAGTAATGATTTTTTTGTATTTTGGGCATAAAAATGTGACGCCATTTTCATCCCTCGGGTTGCATTTTCTTTTGCTTATACATAATTTTGATCAGTTCAGTCTAGAAATTTGTACGGCAAAAGTATAAAATTGATATTTACAAAAATAAAGGTTTAAGTAAAAGAAAAACCCTTAGGCAAGCAGAAAATCTAAAAGTCGACAGAGTAACCTATAAATAGTATCGTCAGCAAAGGTCTAAAGAGGTTCCGGTATCAGGTCTAATGATCATGGAAAAAGTAAAATGTTTGCATGGCAAATTAAAAGTCCTTCTGGGCCTGTCTATTCTATTGTCAGGATTTGTTAGGCAAATTCAAAAGCCAGCATAGGGTTCATGGTATTAAAACGACAGAAGAAAAAAAATAAATCTGCGAATCATGAAGGTGCCACGTTGTTTGTACACGATCTATCCGAGTTTATTGAAAACGAAAATATAACAAATGAAGTTTATGAAGCCGATGAAACAAGCCGTTTTTTTTTTATTTTTGCCTCAAAACACTCTAGTGCGACTGACAGTACTACATACATACATAGTTTGCTCCAGTGCTGCTGGGACACATAAATATAAGTTAGCGCTGATAGCGAACAGTGGCCGTCCAATGGCTTTATAATATACATATATGTCGGGGAACTCTATAATTTTTAATTACTTTATTATTTAAAGTTCTGATTAATTAGAATTGGATTAAATATTATCTGTACTTTTGTTTTATTAGGTGAAAGAATTAAAAAATTGTCGAGTTAAAAGGATTTAAATACATTTATGTACATAGTATACAGAAAACTTTATTAACTGGAGTTTTCGATTATCCGTGATGTACTCGGCCCCAACCGTCCCGGTTAATCAAGTTTTGACCTTTTAAGAACTTTTATAAAAGAAAGTAACAAAATCCTATGTTGCTGACATGCATGAAGGATCCAGCATTGGATCTCAAATTGGTTTTGAACCCGTTCGTGAAAAATCCGACTACACCTCAGTCTAGGCTTAATATCTGTGCCGAACAATCCTGATGTCATTATACATATGAGACAACATATTCGTTAGGAAAGAGTCGTAGACTGTCCCATCTAAGATAATAGATTTATTTAATAATATAACCTTTGACAAACGCATCAAGGAAATGTAAAACCCTAGAGAAAATCTCTTGTTGTTTCATCATAGCAGTGTTTTGTATTGTCAGAAGAACACTTATTTTTTAAAGTACCTAGGGCCTAAGGCTTTGAAAATTGGTACGGTGAAGTTGAGTCTTTGTACTTTTTTTACTTCACACAAATGATGGATTATATGTAAGTATTTTGTGCTTGTTTTTAAAGGAGGAATATAAACTTAGAATGCCATTTGAAAAAGAACTACGACAATAGACGAACAAATTGAATTATACTTCGGAAGTTTATTTCTGTGAGACGTGGATAAAAAGTTGTAAGTTTTTCTTTATTACAAAAACCATTTCTTAATTGTTATATGAGGCCTATGTAAATAAAGTAGAGTCAGTTTTACATTTAAGAAGAATAATTTCGTTCCAATTTGTCTCAGCAATTTAAGAACATGAATATTCATACATATGTATGTATTTAAAACCATTCAACTGCTTTTTTAAGATAGTTTGATTTCAACTTCATATTTCTTCAGTGCATTGAGCAAAATTCTTTACTTTTCGATTTCTCTCATCGCCTCAAAGAAAAGTGAGACGAAGTCGTAGCAAAATGCAGGGTGTTACTCAAAAATTGATACTAAAGCTAAAAATAAGTCATTGTTTCCATTTTAAATTTGGAACTAAAGTCTGAGTTCAATTTCTGTCTTCTGACATTTTCTGTAGAAATAAAAATGGCTCATGGTAGTAAAAACATAAAAAAGATTTGTCGGAAAATGGTCCAAGGAACAACATTCTTAGACTATTTTTTTGGAAATGGGTTCTCTCGTACGGTTTAGGAGTCCGATGAAACCAGTTATAAGTAAAGTCGGAAAGAAAACTTGTCAGAATTATAATGCACCCAGAATAATTTTTATTTTTTAGAGTATTTAATTTTTTTACAAGCTTGGTATGATAGAAATTCCTTTAGTTGATAAAGAAGTCCGACCAGTTCTATAAGCTCAATCTAATGTATTTTTTTTTTTTTGTAAGAAGGTGGAAAGCATCGAAAGCCTGAGTGTGGGACTTTAATCCACTTCGGTTGCTTGGTAGTGTGCGTATGCGTTCAATCTAATGTATGTAGATGTACATATGAATAGGTGTGGTATGAAATATAGAACCATCACTGTGTGACAGGCTTAAGCAATTCTGATACAACACAAGTCAGTACGTAAAGGGTGATTCTTTTAGAGGTACTTTTTTTAAAAGTAAAATTTTATCTTATCAAACAAAAGAATCATACTTGACATTTATTTTTTCAAGAATATTTCTTTCAAATGTTGCGGTTAATTCCACCAGCCAATGCACCACATGAAACCGTTGTTTTGTCTGGAGGTAATGCCAGCTCTTAAATCTTTTCGGGTTGCTCTTCAGCCCAAATACGGGTATTTTACTTATTCACCTACCAATGTGGCTCATCGCTGAACAAATTTTGTTCGAAAACAGTGGATTTTCTACAAGCTTTTCAAGAGTTCAAAGTCTTAAGGATTTAATTCTTGGACTTGTTCAATTTTGTATGGTTTTAAACCAAGATCTTTCCAAGATCATTCCGTGCACTCTCAGTTACTGCTCCAAGTTTTTTTTCACTACATGTTGGATGTGGTCTATTTTGTCTAAGAATGGAAATTGGCCTTCAAACTTCAATTTACGAAGAAAGTAATTAGATAAAACAACTGTATGAGTCTGCTGTGCTTAGTTGCAACTAAGATCAAGCGTTGTTTGAACTAAGCCCAGCTTCGATCATAACACCTAGTAAGTTCTATTGTTTCGTTCTGTTCCAAAACTAATCACCACTGCTTCTAATTTTCAACAGCTAGTTTGGATGATTCTGTTCCTTACATCATTTTCCTAGTGGAACCTTCCCTAGAGAGGGAACTGCTGTCCTAAGCACTGGTAATACCTTTCCTTAAACATTATTTTCTGCAAACAACATCCATAAGTTATAAACCATTTGTTAGCCTCAAAAGTCGAAATCGATTTTGATGTTCTCCAGACCTCTCTTCTTATCTCAAAGTTTTATTAACCTCAGTGCTTTGTTATAAAATAAAACCATTTAATGAAAATTGATTCCTACCCGCAAAAGCATCATGGACAGAGAACAAATCCACTCTCAATGAATAAATTAACTAAAAATTACCATCGTAGAAGCCGTCAACCTAACACCACCTGCCCATCGAGTGTCAACCTGTCATTCGTCCGAAATGCGTTGTGTCCATTTTGAAACACTACATATTTGCACGCACACACACACTTGGACAGCACCTCACCTCACGGCACACATTCCAACGAAAAGGACATAACCCTCTTTGTACTTTGCCGTCATCCATCCTAATGGACAAACAGCGTTAGAAAAATATTGGAAAGGTGTTGCGTGGCCAACGATGTCAGCTCGCATGACAGCGTCCAACACGGCGGACATGGACATAAGTAATCCACACAACAAGGGAAGCACGACACCGCAATGGTTTATTAATGAGTTTCTTTTACGAGTCGAACAAAAAATAATAAAAAATGGCCGAACCAGTAACAGTAAAGAAAGCAAGTTAAAACAAAAACACAACCCTTTAACCTCCCTCAAAATGCCATTCAACCCTTAATTGGATCGGACCAACCCATTTCGGCACAAACGCAAATGGGATTTCGCTTAGCCTAATCTCAACTAAACGAGTATCCAACGAGTAAGTACCCGACCAAGGAACATTTCGCTTTAACTAAACTGCTAACTGAGCTATTAAACAAGCCATAACTAGAATCAAGGTTGCCCCTGTCCTTGGACTGCGCTCAGGTAAACTGTCTGTAAATTAAAGCCCACCCCATTCGGACCGCGGAGGGTTGCCAAAACATCCAGTTAACGTGGGTATTGCTCATTAAAATTCCGTAATAAAAATTTATTTTACGATACTCAAACATCTTCATCAGCGGTCCTGGTCCAGGGATGAAACTCTGGCCTAATTGTGATTTATTTGCCTGTCTTGCTGTTTACATTTAACGAACTTTAAGATAACGATTCTGCGCTGCTCGCTGTTGGCTTGTTGGCTTGTTGGCTCAATCAGTCAAAGTCTTTGGGTAAATAAATCGCAGCCACTCCAAGTCATGCTCGTGGAAAAGTAATTATTATATTGCCTTCAAGTGGCATCCGCACACATGCAAATAGATCAGGTTACAATTACCCAATGATTAAGTATCTCCGACACGCATATCCTTACCCGGGAGGACTCGATTACGCACCCAACACACTACTGAAATGTGAATGAAACAAAGTCGACATGAGTCGAACAACCTGTTCGTGCTTCCACCCCGTCGAGGACGACTACGCCCCCTTTGGCAAATCACACATAAGTCAAACACTTCAAAGTCAATGAAGGCACATTCATACGTACGTACACACGCACACACTTTTCCTCCCAGGGGGTAGGTTGTGTTTACATAAACACAACAGGACCACGACCAGAAGGGATCTGTATGTGGGTGGCACTGGCAGGGGGAGAAAATCAAATAGAAACCGGAAGCCAGGCAAACATTAGATGCCTTAGGGGTACTATGGCGCGCGAATGAGAGTAAGAGTGACCAGCACATACCTATAGAAAGCAGATATGCCCAATGCCCATTAAACGTATCGCTTATTGATATCTAGGAGAAGCAGCCGGCGTCGACCCCTGAGGTTTATCCTGGGAGTAATAACAGCAGGAATGAAGAGCCCTCGCTGCCAGCACATATTCTCATCGAAGACCACTCGAGAAACTCTCTGCAGATACAAAAATAAAAAAAAAAAAAAAATCGAACGCAATACATATGTACTCTCGATTCAATGTCCTCAGCACAGAAGCAATCACAAATCGCGCGACGTATGTTTCAACATTCGCTCAGAGGACCACCACTACAGATCATCGTCCTTTTTAGATTGAATCTCTGCTGTTTACACATGTCCGAATCCCCATTGGGTTCGAATATCGTTACTATTGCCATTGAAAGTGGTGTCGGAATGAGAGAGAGTGCGGGGTGTGTATGTACATCCATGTATGTATGTATGTATATCTAGGAAAAATTGGCTCCCTGGGTAAACAAGGGACTCTCGCAAATACAATGGATACACTGGCGCAAGGATAAATCATTTTTGTTGCTCATTTCGGATGAGCGGCACTCTGGGGATGGTTTTCCATTCGTTTTTGTCGATTGGCATCTTCTTCAGATAGGAAAAGTGATTTTAATAGCGATTTTAATGTTAGGATTGTGCGGTCACATCGTTTTTTATGTTTTCTCCTTTCCCCCGCCGGGGTTGGTTTTGTTTGTGTTACCAAAGGGATGTTTTCTTTCGGGCTTCTGTTTTCTGTGTAGCTAGCGATGTTTGTCCTTTTTGTTTGGGGCGTACATTGTACTGCTTGGGGATGGGATATTGGATGAAGGTTAAAAATTCGAATATGAATGTGAATTCAAATTATGAAGACGACGTGTAACGGATTTAAACGAACATGAATTTGATTTGTAGTCCTACTTAAAGGTATATTTTTGATTTAATGTTCTTCCTTAAGGCGCTATGATTTTGTCTGATTTATGGTTTGTCGTTTGGTGAGTTCAAATGGCGTGTTTTATTTTATAATGGATATTTCCATTCTGAACTAAGGGGTAGATACTAGAAATACAATGTGAAGGTGTCCCTACTACAAACTCCGAAATTAAATTTCGTATAAATTTCTAGAACTCAACTTTTCGTACATTGTATTTAAGTGTATTGACAATGGATTAAAATTATCAATACACTTAATCGATGAATGCTCGTAATCGATGAATGGATTAAAAGCTATCTTTCGGGCTGAGTTCAAATCAGTAATTGATCATATGCATACGTAAAATGATGGCGGCCCCCAAGGATTCGATTTTCATAAATGATCGCTTGTCTGCTACTTCTAGTCCCATACATCTCTTCGGTAACGAAAATATTCCCAGTTTTTAAAATCAACATTCCTCTATACATTGCTAAGTGCATTTCCCTCCTTCAACAATATCCCTGGCTCTTCGAATGCTCATCTGTTTACACTTTTTAAAGAATGGAAGATCTTTCTCAAATTGCTTCCCCCTTCTTATAAGCTTTCTCTAGGTGAATTTCAAATTTACTTCTTCGTGTCTATAGGTAATAGTTATAAAATACATAATAAAATACTAATAATAAGAATATTGTAAATTAGAGCATAAATATGTATGTATGCCAAAGGATGGTTACAGAAAGTTTACTCTTTTTCGGTGTTTGCCACAGTTTTACCAGAATTTTCAAAGTTGTTTTCTTAAGCATATCAACCTGAAATGCAGGTTTTGAATTCTATTGCTTTACTATAATCTTTCCCTACCATATCATTGAGGCATACGTAATAATTGGAGTGACAGTAGTAAGATATTCATTGTTTTAGTTTAGACTTAAGTTCCCATTTTCCTGAAGAGTATTATAACGCATCCTCAGAAGGTTATGATGGCATTTTCTGTGATTCCAATTAGATGGAGTTCTTACGAAATGTTGTGTTGAATTCTTTCGAAATCATCGTATTGACATTAGGGATTAATTTGGTGCAAATTTGCCAAATATGGTTTCTGGGCACCATCAGTTCTGCCAATTTTTCAATCTTTCAATTTTCAATTTGGTTAATTTTTCAAAGTCTATGAAGAAAGGTTTGAAATTGTAAGTAACAGCAGGAGATACCTTATACCATACATATCAACTTTGAAGTCAGTTATGGTAACAAGTCGCCTACACGGGTTTACTTGCTTACATACATACATATTTAAAAACTATTTAAAGTGTTCCTTAACATTTTGTTTAACTATCAATGCGTCCAAGCCAGGTAGTTCAATGCAACGAGGGCATCTAAAATCTGATCGGCATTATTCTTTTGGGGGAATAAGATTACCGTGTTACATATATATTTACATACATATAGAAGCTAGGTACATATATGCCATTATGTGCGGAAGAGCACATCATTCCAATGGCCGCCTCTGCTTCGCTAGCAGCGCTTTAAGCGGTCGGTCCAATTTTTGATGACTCGGTCTAATATGTGCGACGTTATTCCGGCAATAGCGCTTCGAATGTTGGTCTCGAGCTCGTCCAAAGTGGTTGGCTTGTTAGTGTAGCCTAAAGATTTGACGTTGTCCCAGAGAAAATAATGTAGTGGTGTCAAGTCGCATGATCGCGGCGTCCTATTGATCAACGCTCGAGGTGAGATAACCCACTCGCCAAATTCCTTCTTCACAAATTCGAGCGTCGCATCAATTGCATGGCATATAGCAGCATCTTGTTGGAACCACAGGTCCAATATTTCGATGTTGTCGAGCTCTGGCCGCAGTACGTAAGATAACATCGCTGTATACCATTACCGGTAACGGTGTCTCCTTCCTAAGGTCCGATAATGCCGCTATGCAATAAACCGCACCAAACAGTCAATCTTGTGGATGCGTTGATGTTTGGTCAAACACTTGTGCATTGTGTTTGGCTTTTTGAAATAGCCGCTAAACCAAAAATGGAGCTCGTCTGAGAAGAAGATTTTTTGGCTAAAATCCGAATCTTCGGCCAACATTAACATAATTTTCGCATTTTCGGCAAGTGTGAAACGATGAATGATGGAATGGCAAACCTTTTTGAATATTTGAACTGATGGATGTCATTGGTAGCTTTGATAGCTGCTAACACATAACAATTGGAAAAAAGTATCATTGCTTTTCGAACAACATGATCACGCGAAAAGAGTGGGTGAGTCACCTATGGAGACAGGTGCTCCTACTCTACAACTGAGAATTAAAAAGATGACGTAACACTATCAAAAGGAGAGGTGGTTGTACTTCAAAAGCCCGACACAGATCCACAGAGATGTTGTTGCCAATAGTAAAAATTACGGTTCTTATTGTGAACGACTTAACTTTAAATAATAGGAATTACATTTCGATTAATAGTACCTAGTACTATGGCAAACGTGGAAAACTGACCCAAGTAAGGACTATTCCTTGTAAATACTATGACTACAGCTTTATGTATACATATGTATGTACATATATTCATACATACATAATAAACATATTAAAATCCTGGTAATCTTTCACCTGAAGGATTACGTAAGGTATAACTGCGTTGTAGTAATACAACCGGTTTTTAATTAATTCTATGGGGGGACTTCGGAGAGTGACTTCCATTCTACGGAAGTTGTAAGAAGCTAGCCCCCAATTAGTGTTTCTGTTAATACATACATACATATATAAACTGTTATAAAACTTACATTAATTTTGAGTTAATTATATTGTGCCTGGTATGTGTCATCACTTGTCCTTATGAGCTTAAAAAAACATTAATTCCAAACTTTTCTATAGTCATTAGGCACATCAAGTGTTTAAATCAAGGGAGAAAAAGTTCCTTGGAACGGATTAAGCAATATTCGTATACCGAGTACTCTGACCACGACATTTTACTCTGCTGCATGTCCTCTTAGAAAGAATTTGACCTCTAACAACAGTTCTTGTTCAACCAACGTATGCCAACAGTAACCGTAGGCACTTTCTGACCATTCCTCATATCTGTTCAAATAAAATGATCTATTTCCAACTTTATTTCAACAAAATCGACAGTTACACGTTAATTAGGTTACGTGTTCTGCAAACCGAATAACTACGAGCAGACCCCGCCGCGCCAGCCGCCTCCATTAACATTTCATGTTCCATTCGACATTATTTTCGATACAATTAACCACAACAAAAGGTGTTTATTGCCAAAACAAAATGTACCATTCATCATGGTTGGGAAGTCATGCGATCACACCATCACCGGGGAGCATTAAACTCTCACTTCGGACCGCGTTTATGGAGAAATTATCTCCCCAGCCGACACTAGTACTGCAGCCAGCCAGCCACCACAGTTTGATTTTGTGAAACACGAATTATACGAATTGAATTCACAAAATATACAGAAAAGGAAAAAAAAAAAAAAAAAATTAAGGCGAAAAATTATGGAGGAAAAATTTCCGCGAGATAAACAACTCGTTAAATTTAATTGAGTAGCGCAATAAACTAAAACGTTTCAACAAAACGGCGACGGCCCAGATACGGTGCGAAAGGGTTCCGCGGTACACTTGCTCCGGACCGAGTGCATGCGCGTTTTCCACACCTAGCGCTCTATTTTTACGGACTCTTTATGCCGGTAATTATTGTTATTATTATTACACATCGCTCTATTGTAGCAACGTCATAAAAATATGCAAATTCGAGCCAATGTCAGTCATTTTGAAGTTTTATTGCAGTTTATTGTGTAAACTCCATCTGTGCGCCCAGGTATCGAACAGTACATCTGTATATGTATGCATTTGTGTGCATTTCAGCTCCCCTAGGAGGGCAGGCACTTATGCAAAGACGAGCTGAGTTTGCATGCAACGAACTGCTTCGAAAAGCACGGAAACAAGCCGCACATCAATCACTGCATTGGCCCTAAATTACAGTGTTTTGCAAGTTGGAACAGGGACTAATTGTGGGTGTAAGAAGTGTTTCTTACGTTGTACGCCGACGGAAGCGAAATGTATTTTTCAAGTCGAAGAGCCTATAGAAGAAGCAGGGGCTAACCTGAACGTGGAAATGTGTTCTACATGTCGACAGGAGGAAGCTCTGTTCTTGCGGGTAGCAAGGACGTCGACCCAACATTTGCAGGTGTACGAAAAGGAGTCATGTATTCTCAATACTGGTTCGTCCATTTAAAACAATATTTCGAAATGGTTTCAAATTTAGGTTAAACATTTTGTGTGCTTTAGGCTATCCGAGTTTAGATCCGAAACATGAGGAGGCACTCTTCGAAGTGGAGACGTTAATATCTGGTATAAGTTTCAACTTCTAATGATCTAGCGCGGATCGAAACAATTAGACTTTAGGTGACATTTAGGGTGCAAAAGTCCATGAGACTATTGAATACTAGTGAAAGTCCTGGAAAGTTGTGGAATACGCTTATTCTGTGAAGAGTTTGGTCCGAAATTCTAGCGAAAATCGTAATCATTATATCGATTTCGAATAAAGGTAAGACATTTTCGAAAGCTGGATAGACCACAAGAAATAAGATCTGGGCTAGATAAAGTGGAAAGTGGGGTGAATAAGGATATGTAATGGACGAAAACCACATCTACATCACTTGGGATCCTTAGAGGTTTGCTGTTCGTGTTTTTTTCTGTGGAAAAAACGTGAAATGAACTTGTGTTTCTATTCGAGAAGAGTACATGCTTTTTCGTAATTCAACAAAACCATATTTTTGCAATATTTTTTTGTAGAAACCTGTGTATGTGTACATACATATGTCCCCTCCTTAGGCAACAGCAGACATCTCTAAACGCTGTTTATCGGGGGTATGATGATAAAGGCTTATTAAATCTAAAATTTAGCTGGAACATTTGATCTGCTGTTTTTCACCCAGGACAGGGTGAACTGGGTCCGAAACGGGCGAGCTGCGTTATAAGTGCTTTAAACGGCTCAGATATTGAAATCATACCGGCTTCCGAATATATAAGTCCAATGTCTTCCAAGCGGAAGTACTGATAATACGCAAGTTTAATCGTTTATTGAATTGTAACCCTTCAACCACCAAAAACATCGCAAACCTTTTTGGCCAGAGAGGCTACTATCAAGGCCGTAGATTGAATACTAAGTCATTTAAGCTGGTGGAATAGTCCAAAGACGAATTCATTGAATGACCGTTCAAAAAGTACAAGTAAGCTGAAGTTGTGAACCAGTAATATTGCAACTTGATGAAGTAATGAGTATGAATAAATACAATATAATAGGTCCATTGTCGACCTGCATAAATATCTTCTCAGAACGATTCATGTTATGCGTAAAGTAGGGGACCGTCCCATTCGTTTGATATATTCTTCGAATAAATTTTCGTTTGAGAAGCATAGTCATGACTTTTGATCTCTCCAATGATTAACAGAGGTTCACAAGAGGTGGGCTTGTAAAAAGAAGTGAGAAAAAATTATGTTGTCTGGGAATTGAATGACTCCCACTTTAAGTCAAAAGGAGTAGTAAAGACATTAGGTGGGATTTACAGATTCGGACCAGTGCTATAACTATACTCTTACTGAGTCAAGACTCAAACGGGAGCCGCCATTGTTGATGATTATCTGGGGTCTTTTCCATTTCGGGCGATAAGATTTTGTGCACTCTTCGGATATCCTCCTTGTTAGCTTCTACAGTCCGTGGCTTGTTCTAAAAGACCCATTTAGAATGTACCCCACTGAAAGAAGTCTGGAGGAGTCAAATCGAACGAACTTGCCGGTAGGTATATGTAAATTGCCAAAACAAGACAATAGGCCACAAGGAAATGCTTTCTGCACAATGTCTATTATCAAGCGAACTGTGAGTGCGGTTACACCAATATGTTGAAACCACATGTCTTCGAGCACCAATTTATTAATTTGTGGCACTAAAAACTAGTTGGTTTTGTATCTTTCACCAAATATTGACGGTTCATTCGCTACGAGGATACTCTATGCATTTCCTTTCACGTGTTATTCCAGTTTCTTAGAGGTGATTGGGTAAACGTTTTAGTGTACGTCCAGTTGGCGTTAGAAAGCCAGGATATCTACGCCAAAATTCACGTTGTACTTCATTTGTTTGTTTATTTTTCGAAACAAGGTATACTGGTAACTCCAATCGTTGTTAACTGTTTCTTTTAAGACATAAGTTGCTCATTAATGATAAAAAGAGAACTGACTTATAATTGTTATGAGAGACGTGGAGTGCAGGTATCCAAATATCACCTAATTAAATAACATTAAATCATGCCACTTTCTAGAATTGAATTAGTTAGTTAAACCCTACTTAGACATTGGACGAACTTAAAGGATGGGTTGCACGACAGAAACAGTGTGTTATTCAAATTATGCCTGCATGCAACTTAAAGAGGCCATGAAGTTCAAAGAGCCCACAGTAGTGTTTTCCACGCGGTGGTTCTAGTAGTGACAGAAGCTTTTGATGGAATTGGGTTAAAGATAATACCATAAAAAGTATCTCCTTTTCATCGACAGGTACATACTTAGATAACAATTAAAGTGATTTCTGGTATCGAAACAAAATTTAAGTTCTTGGAACACAGTGCAAGACTATGTTCTGTTATTTTTCTGGACTTTAAGATGTAAAAAATTGTCCAAAAGTCGCACCTAGATGTTTTATAAAGATTAACAATTATGTGTGAATGTCCACAACGAGGTTATACTACTAGAGCGAATAAACAACCAGCACTTCGGGCCGCAAATTCTTCTCGGATCAAACCCGGTCGCCGATCTACCGCAGTAGATGAAGACTTAATCTTAAAGGGCGCGCATAAGTCAAAAGGAACCTCAACCGATTTGAAGTGCTTAACTTGAGTCTGTTAGCTAAAGACCAGGCTAATTAGAAACGTCCTCAAGCCGTTTACGTGATTTTATTTCAAAGACCCTCTTAACCAGTGTGAATGCTCGTATACACAGATCCGATTGAAAACAAATATGCATTTGTGCATGTACACACTTATTTACTAGCCAGGAATAAAAAATTACGTATGACCAAATCAATTATGTTCTTGAAATGGTGTTGCAATTAAATAGTTACAAGACCAAGCAAGGCTTCTTAGGGGTACTTGTATTGTGGTGATACTAGAACACTCTTTGAAAGGCATTACAAAATTCCTCTACTTACGAACTTTCATGCTTGTTTGTTAGTTATACCAGAATTGAATGTGAAAGAAAGTCGTTTGCATTTCTGGTAAAATCTTGTAAGACAGCAATGCAATGCGATTAGCTTAACCACCAAACTACGACTGTTCCGTTCCAATGTTGAATCCGTGCTGCTATATGGATGTGGTACCTGGAGGGTGACCGCCACTACCACGAGAAAGCCGCAAACGTTCGTCAATAGATGCTTACGTTATATCTTTAGGATTTTCTGGCCAAACCGTATCTCTAACGAACAACTCCATCAGAGAACGGGCCATGAACCTATAGGTACAACAATACGGCGACGAAAGTGGCAGTGGATTGGACATACTCTCCGAAAGGGTGACAGGTCCATAGCTAACCACGCGATGCAACGGAACCCGCTTAGTCAGGATGGCAGGATACGCAGCGCTCCTAGGAGTACGTGGCGCAGAACAGTCGAGAAGGAAGCACGCAACTGGGAAAGAGTTGGGGAGAACTGAAACAAATTTCCAGAAACCGCACACGATGGCGCGTAGGCCTTGTCGAGGCCCTAGGACCCACAAGGGGATACAGGACTTAAGTAAGTACATACAAACAAAACTTTTCGATAATACTAAACTGAACCTTTTCAAGATAGATGTATACGCGATATATACGAACATATGTACGTAAGTTCAGATATGTATGTACACATGTATTAGTAAAACAAAATAATAACGAACATGCCCTTTCGACTGCAATTGTTGCCACATTTGTGACAGATCAAACTTTTGTATTTGACAAAAATTATCAACCTGCAAACATACATATGTACATACATATGTACTCATTCCAATCATAGACACTGGGCCTTTATTTCGTTACCTACTTATTCTGACCAATTAACATATAGACATGCCTACAATGACAGCACAATTCCAATAATTTATCTGGTGACATTTCACGAATTATGCTTCGTCTATCAATCAACTTTCATGAACTCCAATTAAATCGGAGCTTAAAAACGAGCAAAGGTTGAATTACTGGATGCTCACGACATGAAATGTTGTTTTTTCTCTTTTCACTAAAAATACCTTGCCCCCTAAAACTGTAACCACACCGTAATATGCATATCTCCATTGTACTATGTATCTCATTATGTTTATGTAAAACACTACACAGACAGTGTAAAAATTCAATTACCTTTGCTATAAATGTTAAGGTTTTAACCCAGGGTGTATTCCTTTCACCCAACTGCTGCTGCTGCTGCTGACCTCACCGCAGCCAAGGCGGAATTTTGCATCCGATCCCAGACATTGTTTTAACTTTTAGTAGTCCTCTCCTATTGCGCTAAGCAGCGCCCATTAACATTTACGACCTTTTCTCATGGTGTCCACCCTGCGGACGGCACCTACCCTAACCGCGAACCATTTTTTTTTGTTATTGTATTTTTTTGTATCTCTTACTCTTTGTCTAACTAAACATCTTGTGTAGATACAATTTCATTGCTACTTTCTCTTATCTGCTGGCGTTTGGAGAATGTGTTTCGTTTCTGTTCCTTTGCTTCCACTCATTAATTTGATGTACTTTTCCTTTTTTATTTCCACTTTATCTGGAGGTTTTTATCATATCGCCAACGTTCCCTTCCTGTCCGACCAGCAGCGTCCTAAATGACAGTTGTGGCACACGGTGACGAAAGTGCACAATTCTTTCGGTTTCGACTTGTCGGTGTTGGTGAGCAGTTTAGCACGAAGGTTTCGTTTGTTTGTTTTATGAAGGCAACATGCAAGCACCTCATGAGCCGGGAGATTTTTGCGTGAAGTTAAAATGAATAAAAATGTCTTCGGGCGGGAGAGAACTCATAAAATGTCCATTAAGTGTAGTTCCTCCGCCCTGTTTAATGTTCTTTCTCTGAATCGCGATAAACAATTGTAGTTGGCTGCCACTTGGAGTGTTTTAATTAGGATTTCTGAGGTTTCGATGATTTACGTTCGCTGGCTCAAGAGACTCACCTGCGGTAGAGAATGGAGACAGAGGTGCGCCTCTGTTAAAGTTAATTGCTGCACGCACCGGGTATTACACTTAATGAGGTGGGATGTCATCAAATTAAAGTACACGGTCTCGTCATGATCACAAATTTGCATAAAGAGATTTCCTGCAATGCCACGCACTCGTCACTACCATTATACTCGTAGCTTTCTAGTTTTATGAATTTCCATTGCAAAATGTATCTATGTACATATACGCGACCGATCGGTAGGTTACTGCGATTACAACTGCGGAAATTCTCGCACAAGACTCCGGAGATCCTTGTGTCGGGATAATTGGTGGCGATCGCGATCTGAATCTTCTCGAACAGATGCAACACGACTGTCAGGCAATGAGAGGGAAATAAACACCGAAACGAACGCAGATCCTAACTAATTACGGCATCGGATTAATTTGGGGCTGTTAAGTGGTGTTACTCGCACTCTGTGAGTGGCATCTCCCGAGACTTCCGAGAAAGGTAGTTGAAAATTATCTGTTGATGGTTTTAAGTGCAGGAATGATGAATTTATTATCACATCATTGAGTGTAGGTATTCGTTCCGTCAGGTGCGGCTTAGCCCGGTGCTCAGTGAGTGTGGAAGGCGTGTGTAAACCGCGTATAACCGCGATGTTTTTCTGGAGATAAGTATTGCCTGTCAACCAGGTTGATTGGTCTAGTTAAGTTGTAAACTTCTCTCGAACTGTGCACTGCGGTACTGTCATTTAGGGGTCGGGAGTAATTACAAGTTGGCGTTAGGACGTGTGACGCAAACTGATAGTTTTATTAGACAGTTTACATTTTGCCTGAAATACGATAATATTGTTGTCTGTTGATTAAATCTTGTGCGTGGACATGATGTACTTGTGTAGAACAAATGTTTCCAGTTCGGGTTCTTTTCTTAGGAAAATAATAATTTTTCTTACATGCACTCTTCTGCGTGTTTGTAAACATGGCACTCTCCAGAGAGTTTCAACTTTGAAACGTTCGACGATGATTTCAGAATTTCAGCATCTGGGAAAATTTAGAAAATAGAAAATCGACATTTTTGAAAATATTTCATTTGACAAAATATTAGACTGTCGTACCTCTGTCCTTCCCTTCTTTCTTTCCGTTTAGTTTGCATTGCTTATATCCTTTCCTAAGGGTATATTAGGTTTGATACATAAATATGTATGTATGTATGTAAATACATAAGCTAGGAAGGTGAAATTTTATATCTGGGCTTTTGAGAATTAACACATTCGAGTTCTCTACAAGTCGTGTATACATACATATGTCAGTTTTGTCCACGTTCCATTTAAAAAAAAACCAATTTGGAAAAAAATTGTAGGATATCGTTGTAAGGTGCCGTGACATTGTGCCAAACGACATCATGCCAAATTGGTATAATGACGCTATTGAAAGTGTCATTAGACCAAATATTAACATTTGGCATGTTTTATTTGGCTATTTTACAATGCTATTACGCAGTGATACTAAAAATTATTATTGTTCGGTTATCGGATGGTTTTTTTTTCAGTTTTCCGCCCCTTTTTGTGCCTACATTAAGAATCTGAGAAAATGTTGTGGTAGCAGGAAATTCGTAATTGTATAACCGCATTAACAGTCACTCTGCTAGTTTTAAATAATACCAACCGAATTTTCCCACAGTATTCTTCGATGTGATGTCGACAATGATAAGGAATAACAATGCTAGTTCATGTACTTGTACGCATAGACACGGTACCAAGTGCATCCAGTTCTTAGCAAACTGTAGACCGCAAATAAGCATAAACATTTCTCGGTCGGCTGAAAATTCGAATTAACATACAACTAAGTGCGGATAGTAGTACATGTTCCCGATGACGATTTGTCGAGACGTTTCGAAGCATGGTAAAAGATTATTTCACACTCGTAACTGAGGCGACCGGAAATGTTAAAAGGTAGTCCAATGCGTATGATGTAAAGTATCATGTGACTGCATAAATCATATAACGATTCATGTTTGTGTCCGCAAAAGCAGAAACGCAGCAAATTTGAATTTTCCCCTCAAATGATCAAATTTGTCACCCTTTTGTTGCAACTGTATGTATTGTCTTATTCGTCTTCGATGTTCACATATGTATGTAAAAACGAGTCTTAACTTCAAGTACGGGTGAGAGAATTACATATTTCGATCAGACCACAAAGCGGTATGACTTGACTGAATTCCTATTGAGGTTATATTAAAAGCCGTATTATGAACACCAGGTTGAGTGTTTGTGGGACATTCGCTTGCTAGGACTCATAAGATATCCACCAGAAGTGGTTGCGATCTCATCGATGGACTTTGTCGATAGTAAAAGAAAAAAACGCGAACGTTGTCATAAGATCTGGAAAAAAATGTGGAAATCAAAGTCAGAAGTAAGACAGTTGTGTGCTTGGAATATTTCTAAAGTATCGCCATAGTAATGTCAAACAGAATGCAAATACTTCCACTTTAGGAATCCTGTGAGATTTTATGCTCCGAAAATATTTTAGTCGTATCTAACAAAGTGAACTAGTTTACCTTCACCAGCAAGTCTACCTATCAGTCCCAGGCCTATTTTTTTAATTTCACGGGGCATACTCAGAAGAAAAAGTATGCGAAAATTCGTAACAACTTCAAACCACGAACACCACTACAAATTCAAAGTTTTGGCGCAACAGGACTATGGGACCCAAGGCCTAGCTTTTCTCAACATTCGTGTTGCGCGTGTTATATTTTTTACACGATTGAAATGAGTCTATTGTCGTGCCCGAAGGATAATTTTTTATTTGAGAAACTTTTTCATTACCGCATTAATACTATCAGATGTTTGTCAGGCGCTCGCATGAGATGAGTCCATGAAATTAGTTTTAAGTGTTTTGAATGGGATTCGAACTTTGAACCCTCTGCAGTCTAACGCAGTAGCCACTTGATCCAAGCTGCTCATCTGGTGCTTGGCGATAGGTAAATGTAATCTTCATCACCAAACCAGGCAAGAAATCTAGTGATCTGTCTAAGTCTCATAGCGGTATAAGCTTAAAATCGAATATAAAAGGCCTACGTTCACGGTGCTCTACATTTATCTTGTGAAGAAGATAGAAATAATATTTCGCTCCAAGGAGATAGGTCAGTGCTTTCGTTGATATTTCGATAACCCTGGCTACGCATTAATATCCAAGGGTATGAATATCAGAGGTTTTGAGTGTTCCACCAAGCTATGGATAAGGGCCATGGGTGAAAGTTGAATTGTTTTTTTCTGTGACCGCAGTATAAATTTGTCCCCAGACAGTGCTTTCTCCCCTTACGTGGTCACTAGTCATTAACAATCTTCTAACTGTTATTGAGTATTTACTTTACTACATATTTAAAAATGGTGCAGCATTAATTTTTGCGAGACTTTCTACTGTCGTTTGGAAACAAAGACTGTCACCAGCATCACTTTAGTTTATTACAGTGAGGTTAAATATTTCGTCCTCGTCCTTGCCAAAGGCTTAGCTGGAATTCTCACATCAAGGCCGTCATCGACCGTGTCACTAGGGGCATGTGTATCAGTAAAATGATACATTGGACGAAAGCTCTTGAACGAGCAACTGCAACTAAGCTTCAGAAGGTGGCTTAGTCTAATGGGTGGCCGCGTACCTGCGTATCTAGTAATGAAAGGTATCGTTGGGTTTTTATCCCTACCTTCTAATCTTCATTAAATGCGCTGTTAGCTGCAGCTAGAATACAGGTATTCATCAAGGAATTGCTGGTAATAAATCAGCCGACAGATGAAGTAGGACTGAATAGCGAAATTTTGCAATTCGCTACATCAAATTTTTAATTTTGCTGGTTGATAATGTTTTCAGACCTTACTGAGATTTTGACGTCTATATTCTTCTGTAATATACATACGTACATTATATAAATATATATTTTTTCATAAGCCAAAGCATAACTATATTTATGTATTTACTGAATAATACCTACCTATCAAAATTTGAACACGAATCCATCAGTGGTGTCGCGTAGATATTAATTCCATCAAATGAAGGAGACTAAACGTTAATAACCCTAAGGAATTCAGCGTCATCTTCATGTCAAGTAGACGAAATTTTCGTGACGCCTACAAGGATATGCAGATTAAAATCTTCCTTACAATTTCTTTATTAATATCTCCATCATTGCCAACGCCAGCGACACTGAGCACAGTGACGACGACGACAAGGAAGACGGCAGCCACATCGCACCAGTCCTCTTTGACAACTTGATTCCAATTTGAGTGACAAGTGGCATTTAGCCGGAATAAAATTAAACAAATCGAAATCTATATGTAAATTATCCATTAACAGAACTCCAAGCTTTATTGCGACATTGTTCGAAATGGGTTCAGGATATCTACAATTGTATTCCCTGACTTGCATAAAAAACGCCAACACGTACAGATGTGAAGATACTAATCCGAGGGTTGCTGGTGTGGACAATTGGTTCTATTTTTTCGTTTTTTTGTTTTGTCTCACACAAAGATTCGTTTTTTGGCAACGATTTTTCGTGATGTTTCCATTCCGATTGTCTGAAAAATAAATGTCATAAAATCCTTTTTAAATAACTTGCTACCAAAAAGAGAGGGAATAAAACAAAAATACATAGATGTGGGGGAGGAAAAAAAAAAAGAAATAAAAAGAAAAAAATAACGAAGGACAATATGTCACCCGGACGGCCATCAGTTGCGAGTTGGACTATGTCCATGCTCTACATTGCCGGAGCCTGGCTGGTTGAGGGGGGACATGAGAAAAATGATGTGACATTTTCGCTGAAAACTCATGTCACACAAGATATAAAGTGTTGAAAAATCGTATCTGCACATCGTTCCGAATGTTTTCCGGTCGGTATAGTATCTTTTTTCCGGATTTTCCCTTGAACTAAAAAGGGCAAGGATGCTAGCACACATTAATACAAATTTTTGAATCAACACAGGGTTTGTATTCTTTTTCTTGATGTTGAAGCCGTCAATGCGGAAGCTGTATACGAATAGAATGTATTACGTGCATTTAAAGGTATACGAACACATTCATATTTTATATAAAAAGTGGTTGTCGTCTAGTGTGTGATATCTGGTTTTTTGCATATGTATGTATATGCAACTTTGTGTCTCTTATTCGTTTGGGCGAAGGGCTTTCGTAAACATAAAAGACATTCGAAATGGAGTTGTAATGATTGGACACGGTTTTGATTACTTTTAAAACTAACATGTGATTTAACTCCTTTTAGTTTCTTTCTTGGGCCTATTTGAAATCAATAATTTTTGCAAATAATTTTTTAATATATTGAATTCTGGATTCAAACAATACTGATCAACAAAATTTGAGCCTAATGATATGTTATGCAGAACATAATGTCGATTGTAATTCAACATAAAAAACAGGTTATACTCCAAATATTTCTTGTTTTAGTTCTTTTTAAAGCCATTATTGCAAACCTTTTTATATATTATTTCTGATCAATAAAAATTCAGTTCAGATACATATATTAAATTTTTAATTGGGCAGCCAAGACTTGTAAAGACAGAGTCTTAACGGGATTGTACAGAATGAATATTGAGTTTGAATATAGAAAAACTAAGACAAAAAAAATTGGAAAACTGGTAGACCAGAGAAAATTTTGGGCTTGAAAATCAAAAGATTAATACATCAATATGAAGGTCTCTAATAATCGATTTTAAATTCGAAAGTCTGGCAGCGATTTGTCGCAGCTGAGGTGAGGAATCTTTGGTTAAAAATGCGTTTTTTTTCCAAAACCTGGGTTTTGGGTATAACCACTAGAATATAGTATTGAATGAAAGAGCAGAACGTCACAAATATATACATGTGTCCCGTTTTACGCGCAGCCATACCCTTGCCAGACGTGAAAAAAGAATCTGGATAATGTATTGTACGCTTACACACGAGGCACACGAGTTTTAACACGTTTGTACTGCGTATCTTGGACCACAACCGCTCGTTAAAGGACCATTGAATTGATAGCCTCTCGGATATCCGGGAAGTACCAATGTAAGCACTCGGTTCAGTATTTAAATATCATATACATATCAGGAATGATATAGAATACACTTATGTAAGTATCGAAATATACATACTCTTATTGTACGAAAAAAGAATAACATTTCGTATAAATAAAAAACATTTTTCCACTGAAATTCTTTCGATGACATTCGTTAAAAAGTATCGCGGTTACCTCCAAAATCCGGTATTTCATGACCACTTTATTCATCCTGAATAATCTACAAATCTTTACCATAAAAGTGCAAGTTCGTACGACCCAGTCATGCAGTTCATTTGTATATGGATTTGTTAACAGATGACGAGTGAGTCGTGTTAACCTGTCATGGTATTTTTGTTCAGTATTGTTTGACATTTTATCTTGGAAAGACTTAGCCTAGCACACCGTCTAAAAATTATTCAACAGTATTACGAAAATCAGCGGCTTACGAGGAATGTGTTTCGTGCACTTAGAGGAACTTATGGTCTACGTAATCGGCCTACCAAATGCACAATTCCTAATACCATCAAAAAGTTTGGAACGCAATTTTTATTATTAGACAATACGCGACGAAATAGACCAATCTTGGAGCGGTTGTTGATGAATCCTTTCGGTGTCGTTCTCAACAGCTTGGTTTGTCGCATTGGTTTAAAAGCGTACTGAACTAGTCCAAAAACTGAAGCAGGCTCACCTACGGAATTGTCACCATTACAGTCTAAGGGCTCTTAAAAAGCTTTAAAAAAATCACTCTTTTCGACAAAAATTTTGTTCAGCGATGAGGACATTTATGGCTTAATAGGACCGTCGATAAGCAAATTTGACATGGCTGAAGAGTAACCCGAAAAGTTTGAAGAGCTGCCTTTACCTGCAGAAAAAACGACGGAAAGAACGATGGTGCAAAAGCAGAGAAGAGTTTCTTTTCAGCCCAAGGATTGGCGATATAAGGTTATGAAAGGTAGCATTGGCAGATTTGTAGGTACGAACGTATCCCATATGAAATGAACGGGTAATATGGCCTAGGTTGGTGGTTTCACTAAATATTCTTGAGCTGAGGACGCCTAATGGCCCCGAGTAGAGGGAGTGAGACTGTGGTACCACAAAGTTTTCGGGAGTCTATTTCATCGGATATACAATGCCTGCATACAAAATTTTGTAATTTGTAGACCAAGTTTGTATAGCAAGAAAACTGCAAATAACCTAACAAGACCTTGCATATGCAAAATTGGATATTTCTTGTTATATGTTCCATTTTTGGACATATATATATAAATATTTTTATAACAAAACGTTGACATTACTAAAATTAAATTATCTATATATGTACATTCACCCTTAAAATATGATGACAATGCAAATGACTTATCTTAACAGCGACTGGCATTAGTCAAGATAGCAGAATAATCTACCAGGTACATCACAATGTAGTGCCATGTATCTTTTTTAGGGAAACAATTATTTTCCCTTGAATTTGAGTACAATGTGTTGACTTCAATCCACGATAATAATTATAATTTTTATTCATGTCCCTTCGTTTCTCTAATCCAATTATAAATGTGACATTCTTATCAAAACCACGACACGTGCATCTTCAACTTCCAATGAAAATATTAATAACAAATACCCTTTCGCAATGACCCAGTCGTGTGGCGGCAGTTTACTTACTCATCCCCCCCCCCACTTTCAAAAAATACGCATACTCGTATCTCAAACAAACTGCTACACATGCATATCCTTTTTCTAACGTAATGGTAAACATTGCCATAAACAAATATTAATCTACTCTAATCTGTCATTTAAAAGTCACACGCGTGAGAACTGTAAACACAGAAGTTACTGCAACTACATGTAATGACATCACAACGAACCACCCTTAGTAACTAGGGGGTGTAATGCTAAAAAGCAAAGCACTCACAACACAAGAGTACGCGTACAATGCTTCATAGGGCCAGTGATCGAGCTCTTGGAGTTAACTTTTTGCGGATGAAGTTCCAATATCAGTTTAAGCCGCAACACGTGACCGAATTGATGGTTGATCCTTGAAACGGTCTTTCGTCCTTTAGAAGCAACGCAGCGAATTGACTTCAAAGGACTTGTAAGGAAGCCTTCGTCAGGGGATGACACAATTTCCCATTCATGATGGCTCACTGAATAATCCAGCAAAGGAGCAGTCACTTTACCACCACCCCCATCTGTATCGGCACCGGCTACTTTGTAATATTAGAAACAAAAACAAATACAATGTTATTTTCGACAGTCAGCAGCCTAGCGGGGGTTGGATTTGGTGTGCGGCTCTTCGCAGTTAAATCTGTCGAATGTGGTTGCCAAGAGCCCAGCCAATAAAGTCGCGCACGGGGTCGTGTGCCGACGCATTGATATTGTAAACAACGGGCGACGGGCGTTGTTTATGCAGTGAACAGCGATATGTTGGCACTGGTAAAAACACAAGGGGTGGACGACGACCGAAGGTGATGGGAATCTCGTTAGTATGGATGAGCGGACGAATTGGATAGAGGGGTGATTTGCTATAAGTTGAGTTGTTTAACTAGGTTTACTCACCCGTTTTATGAAGGCTCAAAGTACATCGGCAAACAACTTCGATCGGACGAAATGTGCAATGAAATATTTATAATGGGAAAATCAACAAAGCAAATAGTAAACAACATTGGAGGCATAATACAGGTTTGATGTATCATTGTGTGGTTAGTCACGGGTTATTACGGACAAAAGACGGAAAAGACTCAGCGTCTGCGTATTACCTAATAGTTTATACAATTTTTTCTCTAAGGACATGTGACCATTTCAAGATATTGTTGGAAATATGAGTTACCAACTCACAGTTTCGATTTCTTTAAACGGCTTACGCATGACGTTCATTGTTGGTATGGGCTCAGTCCCTCACAACCATTCCTTTTGTGGGTGTTATATTTTTCATGATAGTTCTACTCTTAGATGTTTGATATCGCCGTGGCCCATGTGATAAGAGCCTCACAGTGGCGTGTTGGCTTCTTAAACTTTTAAGCTGGATCTACCTATATGTACATATGTATCCCTTGGAGTTTAGACACCTCGTACATATGTAGGTTGCCCTATACTGCTCGTCTAAGTTGAGTTTCGTAACGAGCCTTGAAAGTGGCTTTAGTGAATTACTAAGCAGGTCCTCTATTGCTTGAATGTGTGCATTATTTAGCCAGATTACGGCTCCATATCCAGTCCAAAGACTGCAACTATAAGGTACCAGGTGAGACTTCTCTGGAGTTAGATGTTTGTTTTTGGATCAAATTTGTTCTTCGTTCTAAGTTCCGGAGCGTTCTAAGTTGCAGCGCTGTTTGAATGGCAAAATCATTATTGCGTTCCACAATGGTGCCGTAGAACTCAACTTCAAGAGGGATATGGGGCAACTATTGTTAAGGGAAAAATACGGTAATTCTATTTTGGTCACACATCTAGTATTCAGCGCCCAGTTTCAAAGATCTTTTAGGAGATCGTTGATGACACAAGCTCACCGGACAATGTCATATGCATCAGTGATCAGTTAAATCCTTATCGAAAAAATAGTCCGTTTAGTAACTAACCGTTGGCCCCTTCAATCATGTTGTAGACAAGTTGCTCTGGGATTTTAAAGCTAACCCTTGGGAAGCGATTAGCCTATAGTTTTCAATTTTGTTATCTAGTTTTCTTAGTTTCAGTATTGGCACTGCTTTCGATCTTAAAATTTTCAGGTAACAACCCGGAATTTTTTTTTCGATAAAAAAAACTTTTCGTTTTGCCTCCTAGTTGTCATTTATAATGTAATCTGTTCTGATACAAAATGGAGTTTGGGATTCTGTTGAATGTTACAGGATCAATGTAATGTACATATGTAGGTATGTGAATCTGACACTCTGGTCAACAGTTTTATTTTCTTAAACATCAACATGCAATTGATTTTGTTCAGAGCAAATAATTCGTGGGGAATGTTAGTCAACAAAAAATCCTATCTTAGCATGACATCAGAGACTGATCTGAGAATATTTAGGCTAAGAAAGCATAAGCAAGAAAAGTCCTTGTCGTTATTATACCTCCATGGATGACTAGTGATTTTTTCAAACTTTTTGCTGTATTAGCTATTAACGCTAGGACAAGTGCGGTACCACAAACCTAAACTGTTTTATAATCTATTTTAAATCATCATCATTTGGAGTCAAGCTGCATAGTGGCGAACCACACGTTGCAATAACATTTTGATCAGTTGATATGTACATCAGTATATACAGTATATATTATGTATATGTACTGTAATTTGTGTATACTACAAACTAATATGCCGGTAGGTGGATAGGATTGCAAAGAAGGTAAAAGATATATTTGTGTCTGTACATACAAATTGGTTATTTCGATATTGTCTGTCAGATGTTATTACAAATTCGATTCGAGCATTACGTTGAACTAGAATTATTGTCTAACGTCAAACAAAAGCCGTTTTGTACAAACCCCAGGATTTCAAAAATTAAATTATTCATTTATGAATAAATCGGCTTATGACCATTTTCACACGCAACCCCCTGCACATTCCCAATGTCAATCAAATCACGACTTAATTCGCATTAATTGATTCTGTGCATTTCGTTCTGCACGACGGTGGTCCTTATCATCCTTTCTACACCAGGTTTTATTGCCCATCCAACCCTCTATCACATCCCCTACCTAACGAATTGAATCTTCTAAAACAAAAGTCGCCATGTTCGTCTGACCAAGTTAATTTGTTGCATGCATTCACGCTCTGTCTGAATAAGAACGTCTGTGAACGACTGAACTAACCTTTCACCCCTTCATCCCTTGCTGCTGTCACGTGTTCTGTTAGCGGGACAAGCTTTCTAAACGTACTATATTCTCCATAATGAAGCTATAATCGCCTGCGATAAGGCCGTGCGTTAGTCGCGGCACATGCCTCTGTGTACACCGAGAGCGAGTGCTCCATATCAGTGACAACCACTTACCCAAAGGCTGCTGAGGGTTGGGAACGATTCAATTTGTTATTAGCGGCGATATGTGCGGCACGGGTTTTTGTGTAGGCCAGACAGCTAATAATGACGTGACATGTTCACTATGGCTGGATAGATGCATGCACACACAGAGAGTAAACTCCTGCGCTGTTCCGCTTTTTGTGTGCTGGCTGCTAGTGCAGCTGTTGTGTTAGAGATGTCGCGTAATGCTTTGGCTTATTGCTGCTTCGTCGCTATCGCTGCTAATTCGCCCCAATCTCGGGACTGAAATGTAGCAAGTCATGTCTGTCTGAGCTCAAAGTAGATTGTGTGATGCCAACATTATATCACAGTTCCGCACTCAATTTTCTGCCGAAGAGGAATCTGCTACCTCATGAATCTGAATGGAGTGAGACCACTATAATTGTTGTTGTCCAATAACCTGGGTGAGGATGGTTTCTATGCAATTCTAAAATAGTGAAATGAATTTTAATGAATTTCATAAACTGTCTGGCTTTTGATATTTAGTAGATCTGGTTCAACTTTTACAAAAAAAACTGGTGGTATAGGTACTTAAGGTACTTCCAAACCAATGCGATGTATTTACTGACAGCTATTATTTGGCGGCGGCAGGAACAAAGATATTCGCCTGTAAACCTAGTATGTTCTCGCGAAAAGGTTCCTATTGGTTTTTATCGAAGGCCTTACTACATATTGCTACTCTAATGTCAAATATTTGCCAAAGTAATTTGCGAATGCAATTCTTGCCAACTACGTAGGGTTATCGAAAGTTACGAATCTTGTTTCGAGTATCGAAAGTTGGAACGTGGTTTTTAAATGTCAATTCGTTTTCATTTCAGGGAACTTCGCGTTTTATTTTTATTTGGAAGAAAAAGTAAAATTTATTTTGCGAAATGGCACTGAACGCTCTGTAGTTATGATTCCATGAAGATGATATAGGAGGAGAAAGAATATAATGCAACTAAGTGATGAAAGGTAGACCAATATGACTATTTATGAAGTATGTAGTTATTCCCATTTTATTACAGCTTCCTCCAACACTTTAGACTTTAAAAACAGTTTTCTTATAGACAGTAGTACCATTGTTGGATTCACAAACTTAGTAGTTGATGATTCATTCTCCTTGATAGGGTTTAAGAAGAACCATTTGCTAGGATTACTTGCTTTCCGAATATGCTAATTTTTTGCGTCACCTTTTTTTCCGATTCCATTGTTTACAGGAGGTCCTATAGCATTTAGCTAGTGCAGTGAATGTATGTACGTAGTAAGTGACTATTTGTCTCCTCTTCATCTTCGTCCATTTAGCTTCGGCAGAGGTCATTACAGTGAAAACTCAGTCCTCAAGCCTGTCTTCCTATAGCACAGTGACCGGTTAGGGTGTTGACCATCTTGGAGGGGGTTCCTCTGCTGTGTTTTAGGGGTCCGATGGTCCAGATTTCCTTTCAGGTCGGCCAAAGCAGCCTACCGGTTTTATATTGGTCAAGTTGATGCAATCGATGACTGGCCTCCTTTACAGCATAGGAGTTCATAAGGTATTTTACATAAGACGTTGCCGGCTCGATGTCAGTGACATTTAAAGCAGACAAACATCTTTTTGCCAGCATGACGGCCTCGCAATTCTCTGGTATATTACAGCAAAGAGTAAGGTTGTATTGTCCAACCATCTCGTTTGATTGCTGCTTAACTGTCGATGTATACAGCAATATCCGATGCTGATACTGAATTTATCGGCAATCAACTAATCAACTGCTTGACGAATAGCATTGACTTCGTCTTGAAAAATATGCATATGAAATATGAAAAAATGCAATATTGCGGGAAGTTAAGGGAAAGGTGGATGTCTAGGTCTTCTGGGAAGACTCCCGCACCTACCCTTCGGTTTTGGATCCGTCCGTTCAAATTGACAGCGATTTGTGGTACAGGACATTACGACATGTCCAGTGAGTTGTTTCTTCCATTGTAAGTAACTTCATAGACTAACTGCTGAGGAGACAGCTAGTTTTTGTCAGTTTTTAAAATTAACATGGACATCGGGGCACATGTGGAACGTCCTCTGCAATATGTTTTTGTTTTTGACTGATTTAGAAGACCATAAAATCTGGACCCAAATTCACTTTACGCCAGATTCACTAACTAATTACATGCATACATATGTATGTATTTCGTAAAAAATAGTCAGTGTTCTGCAATTTTGAGGAATATAGCGTTCCATGGCTTGTGGCTGTTTCCAAAAGTTGTAGCTTCTCACAAAGCATAAATAAATTTCTAAATTTTAATTCTTCCCTAAAATATAAAAAATTCTTATAGCACTTAAGTTTAAGAATTCCGTGATGAGTTGGTTTTTTTTAATCAATCCTTAAAAATAAGTGCCGTATCTGCCCCTGTTTACGACATGTATGACTTTTTCTCACTCCATTCTTTAAGGTAAATATGCACTTTATGTATATAAATATGTATAAACAATACATCGCTTTGACAAAAATTCAGGAATTAAGTTATCCCCAGAAGCACTGTTGCCTGTCTTAAGTTCTCCCGCTCAGACTTAATGACAATACAATTAATCCCTCAGTCAGCCAGCACCAAATAAGTAAGTACTCACACAGGATAGACTGTGCTCTGACAATGGGGGAATTATTCCACTTCTCTCTCTCTACTTCTTCATTTGCGTTGGCATCGCAACGAAATGACAACATCTTGTTATGTTCCTCTATATCTACCTACTTAAAGTTAATTGCATTTTCTCATTGCTTGTCACTCATTTTTATAAGTGTTAATTCACGGATAAAGGACGAACAATACATAAGCATTCATGTGTGAATATCCTTACATATACCTACATCCATACATACATGTGTGTATGTATGCCCGCCGTGTCACTTGGGGACGAATAAATACAAATATTTCCTTCCATAAGGTGTAACGTGTATTATTTTGCGATAAGGGTGGTTTCTTCACATTAATCGATTATCGAGATTATTTTATATAAAGAGTTTTTTTTTTGTTTCTCTAATACATATGTACATATGTATATACTTTCCTTTTAAATCCACAAATTCCAACTTTTTCTCCAACAAATAGAGTTATTAATCTGATGACGAGAAAACGCCTTACCCTTAACCCCAACACAGTGCGGAGTAAAAAGTTTGACAGAATTTTCGGGCCGCATCCCCCCATCGATTGATTAAACCTCGGAGTCCTCTTTTTTGTTTTCAATAAACGGGACAACACAATTCAAACAGACGGGTAAAACGAAATGCTAAACCAAAAAAAAAATAAAATAAAATGACAAGTCCCTCGAAATGCTGAAAAGAAAAAAACAAAGAATTAAACGAAAAGGGATTGAAACTTTTTTCCACCCCTCAGTTGTCAGTGATTCTACAGATTTCATTTAATGCCCAGTTAACCAAAAATTCATTAATAAACAAAATTAAAACGGACGAATGAACATGATCCTGTAGCTCCACTGTTCGGGTGGTGGAAAATTCGCCAGAGAACAAGCAGCATTCTCCCAGTGACAATGACACCAAAAAGGGTTTTGTAACGAGCAAGCCACGTTATACGACAAAAGAATGGAATGAAGAAAAACACAATTAGACAGGATCAATGTCCAAGATGAAATCCTTTTTTTTCCACTCGCGCGGGAGTTGGGCAATGGAACTGCTATCCGACTCCTCATTCATTTCCATTTTTGCGCTTTTAAAGTTTTCTGGGCGGGGGTGCCGAGTAATTAATTGAATTTGAATTAACCTCTTATTGAGGCAGGCGGGCGTCAGCAGCGATAACGACGGCGAGTATAAAGTCTACACATTTTCCTTTTGCGAGTGGGATGGTATTTCCATGTAACACATTTAATTAAACCCAGATGTAAACAGACAGTGTGCAAAGTCTTATTATGAACAAGAGTGAGTCGTTTCATCCTTCTAGGATGCCGAGTGGACATGTGGACATTAACATTTGACTAGTAAAAATCCAGAAATTAATTTAAAACATCCCCATCCCCCGGTTGGGTTGCTACCAGTCGACGTTGATGAAGTTTGTTGCATGTTGTCCTCCACTGTTGCCTGTGTTTGCCTTTCATTTGTATAATTACGGAACGTAACTCCGGGGAGGCGGTCGGCGCATCGCACCGCATCACTATCGATGCAATGCAAAAGGATGAAAATTACTTTTTTCAAGATGACATCTGAAGTTGTTTGTAAACAGATATCGCTGCTGATGAAAGAGTTCCGCCTGCGCCTATTCCTATATTTGCCATTGGATGCAATGGGTGGATTTTTTGCCAAGGTTTTTTGAATTTGCGAAAAGTCGAAAATTTTTAATTTCTTATTGGGTTCAGGGCATGTTCAACACACTGGCAATTAATGTGAAAGCACTAATTGAATTGTGTGCCTCTAGAATGTCAGAAGAATTGACGTGGCATATGAATATGAATACGAATGGAACACAAACTGAAGATATTGCTCATCAAACTAATGGAACACTCTTGGAATAATGATTAAAACTTCACCATTTTTAAGCGAAGGATACATATACGAAATGTACATATTACGAGAAAAACGGAAGGCATTGAGTTCCATAAAGGAGGGGGCAACAACGTAAGTCAGAGCGAGTGTTCTACATGAAGCTAGCATAATTATTAGTAAATTGTGAGTTAGGTAGTTTCTTCTTGATATCTGGTACTTATGAAAAAGTTTTTCAATCGAGTCGGGTTCGGCATGATGCGAAACAAACTTCAGCAAGATTTTCGTAAAAGGAGGACATACAGCAGATACTCTATAAGAAATCGGAGGGATTCCTTAGGTGCAGAAGAATTCCAAAAAATACACTTACATATTTAAAATGACTAGGTTCCCATTTGATCGGCTTCCTAAGAATTACATACATATGTAGATTGATCTTGATTGAGAAAACTTGGATCTGCTCCAATAGTCGTTCAAAATCGTCGGGTATCGTGTAACTTTGCGATGCTCTGCTGAGTTTATAAACACACAGACTTTCAGGCTGTTTAAATTATTAACGTCAAAAGAATCTCCCCCTTAAGGATGGGCTAGATCAATTGCCCGAATAATATCTCGATTTTCTGGTGTATACTTATCCGAACCCGAAATTGCTCGCTCTCTTAGACTTCCAAGCCACGGTAATACAGAAGTTTTAGCAGAGGTGCGAACAAGACCGGACAATGGTTGTCACTGTTGTACCGCCTCTAGCACTTGTCAAATCTAACATAGAACAAGCCTCCGTGAGACTAGCCAACGATGGATGGATCATATTCTCATCTTGTCGCTTATCGCGATAGGTCTGAGCTAAATACGACGAAACGAAAGCCAAGCAAATTCTAGAGCTTCATATAGAAAACCTAGAGCTCTTCACGGGAATAACTACCATCCTTTCTTTGTGAATGCCCAAACATATGCAGATCTAAGAAACCGACGCAAGAAGAATATAATTTCGGAGACCTGGGCAACCTGTCAGGAAAGTCACCATTAACGATATACAAATTTAAAGTTGCTGATCTGCTACGTAACTAGCACTTGTATATATTAGCATGGACTTACGTAGTGATTACCGGCAATTGAAAAGGCTTATAGAACGAGCAAACAAAGCACCCTTACATCTTTCATTTAATACGGTTAGGTTTCTTTTGGCGTCGTTGTCAATAGAGCGTTTACATTCCAATACACTTGCTCTGCCGTTACCTTAGCTATCCATGTTGATACTTATTTCAAACTTCAATTTTGAACTATCACTGTATGCAGAGTGCCAAGTGTATTTCGAAAGCGACTTGCAGTGAATTCGGTGTCAGTCAGCTAGTCAACTAGTGCACCTCCACTGGATTAAGGCCAGATGTTTGTTGAATGCGTTTTCTTGATGCGTCCACCGATATTTTGCTTCTAAATTAATTAATTTAGGATCCATGGTAAGGCCTAACTTACATTATGAATTTAAAATGTTCAATTGCATTTTATCTATCATTGGAGATTTGAATGCAAAGTAATGGCTTTCTTAATGAACAGCCTTCACTTTTCTGGCCGAATTCAACACGAGGAGGTTTTACATAGGTGTTTATTTCCAGAAGATTTAAGACGTTTTCTTCCAATTAAAATAACTCACATTATACGCAGACAACCTGTTTATTTTGCACAAACACAGAGCATCAATCAGAAATTTGTGATCGACAACAAACGACTATCAAATCGACAAGTATCTTTCTATTTCTCTATTTACCTTCGAACCTTGAAATACCGTAATGTAATATAAGAAAAACCCGAATATGTTCATAAATACTTATTTAATGTTTTCGTTATTAATTTAATTACATTATTCAGTAACAATTTAATATAGTTTTACAGTACAAAATACAAAAAAAAATTCAAAAAGCTTGAAAACTGGATGGAAAGAGAAATAGCACTGTAAAGAAGTAAAACGAAAAAATCAGTATTTTTTTTAAATTTTCTGATTATTTTTATATTGTTTACCTTCAGTATAACCTTTGTTATCTAAAACAGCCGCAAGTCTCCTTGGCAAACGTTCCACAAGCCTTTGGCAGTGTGTTTGTAGAATGGAATACCAAGCCTCTTGTATAGATGTCCATAATTCCTCCAAATTTCCAATTCTTTTTCCCCTCAAGGCCTTGTCCAAATCGTTCCACAGATTTTCGATGGGATTTAAGTCCGGACTCTGTGGTGGCCAACTTAGAACTTGAATCCTGTTATCCCGAAGCCAAGCTTGCACTGTTTTGGCTGTGTGCTTAGGGTCATTGTCATGGACATACCTTCAAGGTAATGGCAAATTTTCGGAAGCGAAAGGTTCCATATGGTTTTCCAGAATGTCTTTATACTGATGTTGATCCATTCTGCCAGAAACTCTAGCTATAGGACCAACACCATGCCACGAAAATGCTGCCCAAACCATGACGTTGCCGCCACCGTGTTTAGCAGTCTTCATTGTGTTCTTTGGATTCATGTCTTGACCTTTTGGGGGACGAACGTACACTTTTCCATCAGATCCAAGTCTGTTGAACTTAGATTCGTCTCTCCAAAAGACATTTTTGCAAAATTGAAGCGGTTTTCGGAGATGCTTCGTGATTTGTTTAAAGGGTTAAAAAGAACCGTTATACACGCAGTTATGTTCGATACACATGTGGACGTCAAAAAATGATTTCACTTTTATTTCCAAGAAAGTTATATGAGTTGAGTAGGTATTAGGGTGTGTATAAAGGTGCTATTTCGTTTTCCGCCACTGTATCTACATATGTTGTACGTATTCTTATTTAAGAATCCACCTGACATTATGTAATGTACGTGTCACAAACAAACACATTTCCGGCCTTTTAAGGATTCAATCACGAAAAATACGAAAGATCAACATACCGATAACTTGCGTAGAAGCAATCCTACGTCATGGACTACCAAGCATATCCTTGTCTAATTAAACACAAACTCAACATTTAGCGGTGTAAACCATATGCACACCCTTTGACGTAAGTCAACATCAAAGTGTACCGCTGTGCCTTGACTCTAGGTATAACTGTAGTTACGTTACATTTGTTCATCTACCAGCCAACTCGTGAGCTCGCTTTATATTTATCAACCCAAGCCAAAATTAAAAACGCAGCAGCCAAAATTATTTTGAATAATAACTCCAACAAAAAAATGGAAATCGAAGTCATTTAGGACGTATACTAGTTTAACTAAATGACAAAAAAAAAGGATAATGTTAGTGGATTACATGGAACCCGCCAAATCAACTCAAATAGAAAAGGAGAGCAACAATAAATGAGCTAACCATTTTCCTATAGAGCTCTATCTGCGTAATACATGTACATACATATATTACATCATCTGTCTTGAGAACATACATATATTCCTACCTAACACAAAAGAATATACATATGTATACATATAACAATGTATACATATAACCTATTGAAATTATTAATTCGAACATCTTAAAAGCATATCGCAACACAACACTTTTCAAAGAACAATAACTTAAAACGACAGTTTCAAAATAATAGCCATAATTTAAAATTTGACATTTGAAATAAAACACCCACCCTGTCAGTGGCAGAGTATCATTAAAGCCTTTCGGCAACGACAATGCCAAAGTGAAAATACTTTGCCTTGATATAAGTTCAACGTAACAACTGTTACAAATGGTCCTGTGCGCTACGCTACACAAGCACATTTGGTAGCATGTTGACACTCCACTCTTCGCAATTCGATATTACTACCTTCACAAGATTTGTTTCTTTTAAATTATTTTCGTGTAATATGTCGTCGAACAAATACTCCGGCGACAACTACACGTATACCGAACGCGCGAGCTGGCTCCAACAACCTTCTGACATTGTTGTGTACTCGTAGGCATAATAAACACGAGCAAATCACAACCCTTTAAGTGCTGCAAGTCAGCCTCTGTGAGTATATTGCCACATTTCTGTTGTTGCTACTTGCCACCTGCCCGCCCTTGTCCTAGTTTTAAGCCTCTTTCCCCGATGTGTGTACGAAACAACCCCTTCAATTTAAATCGAATACGATGGAGAAAGCTTGTAAGTCGCACGACAAAGAATCTTAAAATGCCAGACATTCAATGAGAGACCGTAAAACCTTCCGTGTAGCTGTCAAAATGCAAAGTAAAAGGATTCGGGTTCTGGCTGCCACTTCTGCTTCTCGGCATTTTCTGGCAACGACCGACGACATTGGCGGCGGAAAAAGGGCTGACGCAGATTTGTATATACATTGTTAATTAAGTAGTGGTGTTGTTATACATTTCAAATTATTTTATTGTGAAAATTTCTCATTCGACAATTTGTTCACTTTGTGTATGCCATTTCGGCGGCACAATGAAAGTCCTGGAGGGAGAAAGTAACATTTTATAGTAAATGTGTAAAAGCTTGTTGAAAGCAATGACAATTAAGTGTAACGAGAAGATAGAAAGTTGAATATTTGCAATGTACACTCATACATATAAAATACATATAGGGGAGCTATGATAACAGTGGGACACTTTTTTCAAATCTCTTTGTCATAAAATGTTTTCAAAAAACTTTGAAACAGGGATTGGCTTAATTTTTAGATTCAATTCAATTCAATTCAATTTAGTTCCAAAAATTGATGATACAAAATGTCTGCGCACCTCCATTGTTTCCCTGATGAACATATCCATATACCTACCGTGAGACAGCCGATACTCAACAGTGGGACATGCGACTGAAATATTATCTTTTTTTGAACAAAGTTATATAAAATAAATAAACCAGTCCTGAGGGACTAAATATGTATAGACACAAAGTCAGAATTTAGACTTCTGAACACATACATAATTGGATTAGATCATATGCT
This sequence comes from Xylota segnis, assembly GCA_963583995.1. Taxonomy (NCBI): domain Eukaryota; kingdom Metazoa; phylum Arthropoda; class Insecta; order Diptera; family Syrphidae; genus Xylota; species Xylota segnis. The sequence goes on from OY757238.1 coordinate 27,843,791, forward strand.
AACTGGTCGGTGCTAACTTGGATGCTAACACACTGTGGATACGATGGAGGAGTGATATCTGTGTGTAGTCTAAGTCTAACGCCCAATCCTTAAAAAAACCCTTGGCTTTAGGTAAACTCATGCTAATGAATTTTGATTGCATCCTAAAAACTTTGAAATAGAAAGTTACACATTATTCTGTAAAGTAAATTAAAATTTGACTTGTTCATTAGAATTAAAAAATATTTACCAACAGTGATACACTGTTTTCTATGAAAGCCATTGCAAAGTTATATTGAATGTTTCACTAGTGGTCCTGTCTCAATGTAAGCGTAGCTCTTCTACACACATATGTTTGTGTATGTACATACATATGTAGTCACAGAATTGTCATAAGGACATTACATACCTACCTAAAAGGTACACAAACTTCCAAAAATAAATTTACTTATTCACTTATACATATGCAGCGACAACTCGGGGACAACTTCACAATTGGCATTTGCAATTTGGAGGTAGTAATGGACTGTAACCGCTGTAAATTCTTAAAATATCACTACCAACCACAGTGATCAAGCGAAGAATCACTTTTCTCAATCGCTGTTTCGTGTGGTTACATGGGAAAGGAAATCCATTTTCCACCCATAACCAAGGATATGGTATATACATATGTATGTATATGTACAGAAATACAAAATATAACCATCCTTAGCTCAATCCTTTTCCATAGCGTTAGGTTGTCAAAAGCGATAAAGCCGATTTCTGGTGCAACGGGTTCGTTGGTACTCAAAATTGTCCGACATGGGCAAGCCATTCACTAGATGCTATTAAACACATAAAAGTTGAATGTTTGGTATGGCTGGAGGAGTCATAATCCCATATATCGCCGGAAACTGCTAGCGAACCATTTTGACTGACTAGAGTATATGCATGTAGTATATGGTTTCAAGAATGGGGCGCAAGATGCACACATTTGACCTAACAATTGATCGATTGTAGTTGAAGTTTGGAGATCGTGTTATCTCCGGAAAAGGAGTACTCAATTGGCCACCTGATTCGTAAGATTTAACACCATTGTACTTAGTCAAGCCCGAGCTCTATGGTAATAACGCAGGAACTCTAGACGACCTCAACAAGACAGCACTCGTGCAATGGTATCAGTGGACGACGTTTGAATGATGTTGCGTTCCATAACTGAATGAATCGATGGTATTTAAACCTGAAATGAAAACTTTATTGTTATTTGAGAATCGAAACTAGAACTTCCCGCTTAGAAGTCAAACCGCCCACTGCAGGAAGCTCTGCGGCTCCCTCTGCAGACTCGCAATTTTGTTAAAAGAGCTTTCAGAAGTTTGTGTTCGGTCCTTATTAGAGCATTAGGTGGGAATTTTTAGGGGCAAGGATATGACTAGTTTTGATTCTGTGTTTTCTGGAGACACAATAAGTTTATCGATCACAGTTATACAATCGCCTTAGTCTTTGCTGAATTTTGAAAGTGCTGGGCAGGTAGAACCAAGTTGACGGCCACTGTTTGGTTCAGTCCCCGTTTTATGCTAATAAATCTTCCGAATCGACTGTAATGGGATCTACCCAGAGTGTGATTTGTTGAGTGCAGTTTCATTGATAGCACTCGCTGCTTCTGCATCGGATAAGAGTTCTGCTCGGAAAATATTAGTTGATTGCAGTTGCTCGGGGATTCATTCCTTCCCTCGGAGGGGGGAGACGGTTTCTGAAATTAGGCGATGGTTTTAAACAACTTGTGTCGGCACTCAGGTAAGACCATTTTGCAATAGTTCGCTAATGGCCTTCTATTCAAAAGTTGTATTGTTTTAATCGTAGGAACGCCTTCGCGGCTGTTTCTATTATATGAAAGTTTATTGAATATAACAGAACATGGTTTCAAGGACTTTAGTTGAGGTTAGTTAATGGCACCAGTATTGCCTATGCATACTATATTCAGTGGATGATGACAAGCTTAAGATTGGATCCATAGATATCTATTGATTCCTTTTTTATGTGTTCTCTTGTCAAGTCAGATTTAGGTCAAATACTCGAACTGATGTGACATTTTTCTCTTATTAGTGAAGAGAGGACTAGGTTAGGTTAGGTATGTGGGTAGGTGACTAGAATAAAGTATCACATCGCCACACTCAAGTCAGTACAGACCCATTGTGATACCCATAGGGGAAAAAGTCCCTTGCCCATTGGTAATCCCTTGTACTAATTTATATCTTGTGAATCACAAAACCATCCTGTGGATTTGATGAATCTAAAAATTTCACTGATTTGTATATTTGCTAATTCTTCAAGATCACAGAAAAAGTGTCGCCCTAGAAATTTGAATCTAAGGTGGATAAGCCCAGGGCAGTGACAGAGAAAGTGGGTTATATCCTCATTAGCTTCCTCGTCTCCACATCCCCGACATTAATCTTCATCCGTGAGTGTTAGCTTTTTCATGTGGTACCGAAGAGAGTTATGCCCCGTGATAATTCCTATAAGGGTAGAAAGGGACTTCCTATCCTTTAGCATAATTCGGTCGGTCCTACTCTTGTCAAAGCAAGGCCATAGGCTTCTGGTGATCACACAGGTGTCCAGGGAGGTCCATCTACTATTGGCTTCACTTCTGGCCAAGATTAATGCCTTTTGCTTCAATGTGCAAGGCGGGGTGAACAGCGAGGTGTCTACCTCACTACGCCTACATCCATCTTAGATCCATCTGTATAGATAGAGATGGAACGTGTGTTGGCAGGCTGACCATCCTTCCATTCTTCCCTGCTTGGAAACGAGCTAGTAAATGGTCTATGAAAATCTAGGAACGGAGTGAGGTAATCCGTAGTACAGACTTTTTCTAGATATTTAATAAATTATGTAACTTCCCAAATTGTTTAAAATAATGTTTCAGTAAAAAATAAATAAATAAATACTTGGCGCAATAGGTCGAGGGGACCTAGGGCCTCGCTTCTCACAACCATTCGTGTTGTGCGTGTTATATTCTTTACACGAATGGAATGGGCCTACTGTTTTATGCCGTGTCCGAAGGGCAAATTGTTATTTGAGAAGCTTTCTCAGGACAATTGTACTCTCGGATGTTTGTCAGACGCTCGCGAGAGGTGGGGCCGTGAAAAACTTTTTAGATGCTCCGACTGGGATTCGAACCTGAACCCATTGCTCGATAGCTTTAGGTTAGGCGAATTTTCTCCTTTCATGGTAGGAGCCACCTCCAAGGGAGGTGAACTGGTGAATGTTTCTCCGCTTCATCCACACTGTGATAAAAGTCGTTAGTCGGAATTCTAGGCCTGGAGACGCGCCGGTTTAATGCGAAATGTAAGCAAGCAATACAAAGTACTGTTAAATAGGCATTTTATACTTCCCTGCGTCCTTAGCCAAACCATTTAAAATGTTTTCATACCAAAGTACATATTTAAATTAAGTACTCTTATATATAAACACATTTAGATATCTACTACAATATTTCCACAATCTGAACTAAATTCGAACATGCGTAATGAATTCTACCTGCCAAGTAATCTAATTAATTGAAGCATTTTCCCCAAACACACAATATTTGATTACCATATCCCCATTTACTCCCACCCCCGAATAAATCGCAACGCACACACGTTTACTTTTGTACTTCTAGTTCAGCCCCACTTATAACAAAACCACATCGTTCCGCATGGAGAACCGAAAAAGATAAATTGCCAAAAATATCCAATAAAAATATCATCATAAACCAAAAGCGGAAAAACATAAACTCCAACATACTCTCCGTGTGTATGAGTATGCGTGCATCCCTGCTAGTAGGCGTACAACCCCTGGTGGCACGGCAAGAGTACAGAAAAGAAAAAAAAAACAAAAAAAAACCGCCCGAGCAAGCAGCAATAGCAACTTGATGACGGTGTAGGTTTATAAATTCGATGGAGAGACCACTAATCTAAACGCAATCATCCATTAAATCACAATTTCCTTGCAATTCCGAACATTTCCCCATAAAATATCTGAGTATACGAGTACACCACCCGACAGACTTCCCCTAGTTGGAAAAATGTCTGAACTTTTGTCGACAAGCGGCAGTGCCAAATCGAAACTTGTGTGCCTTGTGCCTCTCGCCAGCCCTCGCCTTTGGCATGGTCGCTTTGTCTATTCACAAAATGCCATTGATTTTTATTCCCATATCCGCATGTCGCGGATTTCCATTCATGCCCCCAAGCCTGTCTTCACCGGAGCCAGAGGCAGTCAAGGAGGGATGATGTGAGCGGGTACATGCTCCGTTTGCAGAATTTTTTTTGGAAAAAGTCGCTAATACTTTATCCCAACGTTATTGCATGTCCCTACACATAGATCACATACGATATCCACTGCCAGCCAACTGGCGGGGTCTGCTACGCGAAATTTAATTTTACCAGCAATCGTGGTGGTCTGTCGCTCCTGGCTTGCATGCGAAGACCTGGAATTCAGCACAGAAGCACTTATCTATCGCCTCCTTGTGCGCCAGCATAGGTGTTCGCTCGAACGTAATGTATGTGTGGACTGTCGTATGAGTATGTAGGACAATAATCCTACTCAGGGAGCAGACATTAAAAATACCAATCGTCATCCCCGGAGCTGTGGGTCGGGTAACCCCCAAGAACACACGCCAGTCATAAATTATAACCAACCGACCCCTGTGTCCTCCTATGGGGCCTATCCCTGTGCGATACTGATACCTCGGTGAAAAAGCCCACCCAACGCCCGCTAAAGGTGCGCATTGTGTTCCGGATTCAGCCGGAATAAAGGGCGAAGGCACTTTTAAATGTGAACCTATGTTTCCATAATGTTTTATTCCTGTGTTCTACTCAAATCCCAATCAATTTTCGTTATATCGCTCGATTTTTCTTTATCGTTGTCGTCGATTTTTTGCTGGCAATTCACGTTCGATATTTCGAAATGAAACTCTAACAACGATTCGCCGCTGTATTGGCGCACAAATTAAGGGTGGATGGGGTGTGGGTTAAGGTGGATTCCAGCCGTTCATCTTTCCACTCGCGAACATCTTTTTGTGTCCTTTTTTCGCTTTGCATCGGATGGAGTTCGCTTGTACATGTTTTCTGCGCATCCTTACTTCCATTTTGTCTCCGCAAATAACGTTGTGCAGCAGTTGTGGTTGTTCCAGCAGTAGGTATCTAGTTCGATGTGGAAGGTATGTATCTGAAGTTTTAGTAAAGCGATTTTTCCCGCATTGTTTTTGTTTTCCCCCATTTCTGGTATGGGTTTTGGGTTTTTTTCCTCTTCTTTTTCGTATTTCGTAGTAGGGGTGGAAGTGGTAGTTTGAGATTTCATCACGTCAGCAGTTTGTGCAAGCCCACTCCCGGAGAACACTGGTACATCATTTAACCAGCATTTCCACTCGGGCTTCCTCTTTCCCCCCTCAAAAACTGTTCTTGAGCAAATCGAAATCTTCGTATACAGTTGTTTTACCTTTCACTTGTCGTAGTCGTTGTGGAGGGTTGTAATTTTTTTTTCTATTTTTATCGCATGAAACAGTGTTTGTCAACCTTTCGTGTAATGGGAATCGGCTATAACTTGATAAAAAAATATGTGTACATATGTACATATGTACATACATACATATGTTTATATCCATTTAAATTTTGTGTCCATACAAAACGAAAAAATGTTTTAAAAAAGAGAAACAAATCTGTACAAAAGAAGCACCAGGTTTCGGATTGCTTGATCTGGTTTGGTTTGGTGTGGATACTGCATCAAAAGTTTTTTTAAAGCTTGCGTTCTCACTTATGAAGACCTTGAATCATGATTGACAGACATGCTTTGTATGATTGCAAACGTAAACTCCTGCGTTCGCGGCACTCCGTAAAATTTCTTATGACGGCTCGGTAGGTAGTCTCCATGATGGCCGCCATTTCGTGATGAATATTTTCGGTTTATTGAAGTAAACTGTAGATGCTTATTCAAGTTTCCATTAAAATGAAAATGTACTTCATCTGATAACAAGATGTTGATAAAAGTTGGAAAGCGCTCAATTCCCTGGTTTAAGTGCACTACACATCCATGCATGTACAATCAAAAGCATCTGCAATCACATTTCCTTCATACACGACACAAGCAAACTTCTACACCACTAGATTGTGCATGCGTGCATGTGTGGTGTATAGGCCCCATTACGAAGTCAAGTCTCTGACTGCCATCCTGGGACTTTAATTGAACTTTGTAGGGGTGCAACTTCAGGTCTTTGTGCAAAATACGAACGCGCGATTTCCACGTCTTCCAATGTTCTTCATGAGCTTGGTCGCCCGGGTTTTGGTTTTTCCAGTCGCCCAATCACCGTCGAACACACAACGCGCGAAAAACACTCCATAGCGACTAAATATTCTAGAACCAGACTACCTACTGATTGACATCTCTACTCCCCACTCCCCTCGGATTCGTTGCGTTCACGTAGTAAGCCAAACAAACATAAATTTTTCTAATGGGTACTTGGCTTTCTTTTTCTTTATCGCTAGACCACCCAATACTTTCAATACTAAATAACACACCGATGACAGCCCGCTGCGTTTTGCCCATTATGTCAATATTGTCGGGGTGCGGTAGAAGCTCCAGAGATTTTTAAAAAAAAGAACTGCACACTAACAGACAAGTTTGGTAGGGTACCAAACTAGACAAAGCCCAATGGTAGTTATAGATAATACAGTGTTTCAGGCAGTACCTCTAATAAAAGTTGTCTTCTTCGAACTAGACAAAAGATGATACCTAACAATAGATGGTTTTGATTTAGTCTCCATTGCACTTTTAAACAGATTTTTGGTTTAGTAGCTGAAGTTTTTTACTTGTTTTTATATGGTTTGATGACTGTGTTTGCTGTTTCCCACCTCGGCTCGAACCTGCTCAATTCCATCTATGTTACTACCACAGTTCGGACTGAAGACCAGAGATAATTAATTTGATAAGTACCTACGGATGGATATTAACTTGGCTTGACGGTTTGGTTGATCTGTGTGAACTGCTTTAAAAAGCGCAAACGGGCAGGGCCTTTCCTTTTCTTCTCTCTTAAATCCCCTGTCTGGGAATGAATGTAAATTTATACGAATTATAGAACTAGAACACAGTCCTCGGCTGGTTGCATTTACGAATTATTTTTCATTTATCCCAAGAATGCGTAAGCCTTGTTGATTTCTACAGGACTGTTATGCATTTGTCTTGTTGAACTGCATCCAAAACTGCAATTCAATGTAGTCGTACACTTTCCATTGAAGGCCTAAAAGTACTTTCAAATTATATTCTCCGTACCATAAAGAACAGCATCAAAAATGTTTCCCTAGCACATTTAAAATGGTTCAAGGATGTGTGACTAGAGCTTCTGTTGGATGTCTATGCAAGCGTTTAAAAACACATAGTTCATCAGCTGATCTTAAGGTTCTCTCAGCTTGAGGACTAAGATTGCTATATATGTAAATATTTCAGATAAAATCAAATTATAAGTAACTCTCCGCATTGCCTGTAAGCATTTAGGGACTGATGAAAAGTCGCTGAAGAAGTTGAATGTATTTTCGTTAAAAACAATCTTTCATATTTTTTGTTCAAAATTTAGAGCACCCTACTAAGCCCAAGGCAAATCTGGGCAAATCACTGAACACAGCTACTGCTGAGAAAAACTGTGCTGGCCAAATCCCATTTTTTGTTCCAAAAACAAATAAATTATTGAAAAGTTCACGTGAACATATGTACATACATATGTTAAATCACCTTAAAGTCCAAAAGATTCCCCACAAGTCTCGATATGATTAGCTGAAAACGTTTCCTAATCTTAACTGCATTTGATTTCGAGCATTTAAAGGGAATCGAACTTAGTCGAATCGAAAGCTATGTGTAAGTCAGTCTTTTACTTTGGAGATGTGTACTGACTTAAACTTTTTGAAACTTCATGACAAGTACTAAAAAATGGGCTAAATATGGATCATTGTATGGATTTTAGAGCCATGTGCACCTATGAACCTCTAATTTTTAATCCGATCCCACCAATCTACTCCTTCTTTTTCAACCTGGGATTTCGTAGCATATTAGGTCACCAGCAACTAGGGAGAAAGCGGATCGCTGGTAAGTGATCAGCTGCTTAGTTGCTACCTCAAATACATATATGCTTATATGCCTATAGCTGCTCTGAAAACTAAAATGTTGAACACAGCCTTTTCGAGGCAGGTCAGGAAATCTTGTCACCGATACGCATCACATCTAGCTGCTTTTAAAGGAACAAAATATAGAGAATATGCATTTAAAGTATTAGTTACTCAAAAGCTTAAAACAAGGCGGCCAAAGGCTGTGATTGTTTACTATGATCCCAAAGAATTTGCTGTGGGTCCAATTACTCGTTTATACCAGATTTTTTTGGATTCCTTCGTTCTTTTGATGTGGCAGATAGTGCGAATGGTTCAGGACTATATTCAAATATGCACAGTCTAGCCCCATGAATGGGAAGCGCGTTGGAAGCACTTACAGCGATTGACGAACAGTCAAAGAGAACATCTGACGATCTGACAAAGACTAAACCTATCAAATTCTACTTCTTAGTTTGCCTTCGAAACTCTGAACGCAAGGGTTTAAAGTTTTGCTTTACAAAGTACAACTACTACACTATTTTTAAGTTGAGTAAAATACATGAAAAATAGTATAGGTATACAGGTACCAAACTACAATGACTAATTCAATGAACTAAGGTCAATGCTCGAAGTAAGCTGCTTCAACTGGGAACCTCAATGAATCAGAAAGTCACATGGATCTTTCAATGTTCGGCTAACATATTCACCTTTCGCAAACATATAAATATCCCTAAGAAAATATGTACGCGGAAATCGGGTTGAGTACCCCTGCCGTTACTTGAACCTCAGCATGTTACCCCAACCAACTATATGTAGTTGCTGTGTTTGCTGTATCATTTTTAGTATACTTCATTGGGATAACGAATTGATAGCTGTGTAGCTGTTTGCCTCAACTTGCTTTGAACGATGATCCTTGCCACAATCGATACTTTGCCGTTCAGCGCATACTGCTGTGTCAGACTGAGATTGCCTGAACGACGAACGACGAACGACCGCCCCTCAGCCCTTCCCTTATTGCTACCTTTCCACAAACCGGTTTCTGGTTTGTTCAATCAATATACGTGCTGAATTCTTAAACAGGCAGGATGAGTGGCATTTGTGTGTTATTTTAGCTTTCAACTTGTTCTGTTGGATATAAAACAATAATGTTGTAGGTGTATACAAACCGTGCACAGGCACACAAACTCACGTTTTCTTACAGCACTGCTACTTCTGGCAGGGGGAAAGTGGCTTTTAATGAAATCTATCGAAGTATATTTCAAGAAACTGGATGACAAGAAAAAAGACCAGGCATCCCCAAGGATGTGGTCCAATGCCCTTTGGCCGAAGGGCTGGCATGTGGTAAAGCATTTTGTTTGCCTCCTCCACCACCGACCCCCTGAAGGACTAGTTTTTCATTCGGCGCATATTGCAAACGAAATTGCGAAAAACTAGCTGTAGTCGTTGGGAAAAAAATATGATGCTGCGGATGGAAATGATGCGGTTCGCTAATAGAGGCGCAAAACTTTTTTCGTTAAAACTTTTATATTAAACTTTCGCGGCATCGCAGCCGAAATGAATTAGCTTTCTAATCCTCGGGCCTGAGTTAATTTGTAATTAAATGGCAGCAGGCCTGCCGAGCCATATGTTGCATATGGCACGGCACATCTCTTGGTTGACAGCTACTTTGACTCTCAATTCCTGTTACCCTTACAAGGCGCACTTGACAGCATTAGAAGATCATCACCCAGTCCCCGGTAAGGCAAAGTAATTTTGGTGGATGATTTGATGTCAAACCGATGATGAGGGTGACACGAGTGGAGAGTATGTCGTTCCTATTACACCGTTCGACACTTCGGAACGCAGATGAATTGTTCATGAGTCCTGTGTCACTTTCGGCGAGACAATGTCACCCTGGCAACCGTTCCCGCATTTCATAGATACATATGTACATATTCCCTGGTTGTGTGCATGTGCGTTTCTATTTCAATTTAGTGCCAACACTTTTTGGCGATTGTCATTCGTATTGACAGGTCCATTGGCGCGCAAGCCGAGCAGTTGGTCTCAGTTTTCAAGGAGTTTATATCGAAATCATTTATTTCGTACAGAGGATTAAGGGATTATGTGCGGACGGAGATCTGTGTTAAATGCTGGGGTGATGCTTAGACAATGTTTTCGGGTCAGGTTGTACAAATTCGGAACATGTTTTGGATATTTTAAAAGCCATTTTGACGATGATAGTCGAATGAGGATGACACTATATGAGATTTAAATTAGTTAAGTGGATCGAGGTAATGGGAATAAGGAGTACCGTTTCGGGGTTTGGTGTGTCATTTTTCAGTTGTAAATGGGATTTATTTTTTGCTGTGAGGGGTGTTTTATAATTGAAAACACGCATTCAACTGACGGTGAACAGATGATGGTGATAGCCTTTTGTTTTGGTTGGACATTTGTCATTTCTTAAGTATTTTCGAATTAAGGAGCTACGAGCTGATGTTGGGCGTGTTATTAAATTGTAAACTATGATTGTAGCTTGGTACTTCTCACTGCACAAAGTTTGTATGTATGTTTGTTCATACTAATAAAGCAGCTGCTAACAAATTGTCATTTCGGCTGCAATAAAATGTGTTACAGATTTTTTATTTTTTTTGGTTGCGAATGGAGGTGAGGAATCTTCAAAAGATACCAATGGTCCGTACCATTGGTGATGCCCGATTCATATAGTTTACTAGTTTACGCTTCTGTAGTGTTAATCGCTTTGGGTAGGTAGCCTTCCAGCGAAGGCACCTACTAATACCGTCATGAAATGCGGTTTTTCCTTACGGCGCTAGGTCGAACGGTCTTGTTCTTTGTAGTCGGCGCTCGATGTTTGTCACGTCCATAGTACGGATTATTTCATTATTGCAATGAGCATGAAGACGAGTACGAAGTTTGCGAGCAAAGTTCCTTACTTCGTCATTCACAGTAGCAATTCCTAGATCTCTGTGAATATCACTATTCCTAATGTACCATGGAGCATTCACGATTGCTCGTAGAGGTTTGTTTTGGAATGTTTACAATATAGCCATATTGCTTGGTTTCGTACAACCCCAAAGTTGTATTCCATATGTCAAAGACGGTTTTAGCACTTGCTTATACAGAAGCAGTTTGTTATATAGGCTTAGCTTCGAGTATCTTCCGAGTAGCCAATGCATTTCTCTTAGTCTGATTTCTAGCTCGCGTTTTTTTAACGTGTGACTTCCACCTAAGTTTTGCGTCTAGGGTCATTCCTAGATATTTTGCTTCGTTTGCGTATGGTTTTTGTACCGAGTTAATGGAAATAGGCAAGTGGTTTACCTTTTGTACGTAAAATTGACATGCGTTGACTTGGTCTCGTTAAGGACGATTCGCCAGGCCTTTGTCCATTCGCATACTTTGTTTAGAGCCCGTTGTAGTTTACCCGTTGATGGTTCGACTGACTCGTCCGTTGCGAGGATAGCCGTCTGTCTCTTGTGTAGAGCAGGAATAGCATTGGACCGTGTCTAACACGAAAGAGCCTGTTTTCAAGGTAAGATCCCAGTATTCTGCACAATTTTCTCGGTAGGATTAGCCTTAGCTTATACCTTAGACCTTCGTGCCATACCTTGTCGAAGGCTTGCGATACGTCGAGAAAAGCGCTAGAACATATCTTCTTCGTTTCTAGAGCTTCTTCGATTTCATTCGTTATACGATACACCTGATCGATTGTGGAATGTTTGACCCGAAAGCCGAACTGATGATCCGGGATCAAGTGTCTTTCTTCAATTTAATCTCGAAGACCTTAGATGTTATCGGCAGAAGCGAAATGGGGCTATATATGATTTCTTATCGTTTGCCCATGTCCCCGGTTTCTGAACCATAATGACTTCGGCGACTTTCCATTGCCTTGGAACATATCAATGTCTCAAAGAAGCGTTTATAATGTAGAGCAGCTAACCTTTGTTGGTAGCTCCTTTAAAATTTCGCCATTCATATCCTGGAGCCTTGTTATTTTTCAACTTTCCTATTGTAATTCGAAGTTCGGGCAGAGATACGGTTTTTACTTTAAAGTTGTCGGGGGCCGTGTTAACATTCAGGTCGTCGATCAATGGTTGTCCATCGAACGGCTTGAACGTTTCTTCTAAATGCTCGGCAAATAATTCCGCTTTCTCCTTGTCTTCTTTTGCCCATTCGCCGTTGACTTATATGATATAAAATAGGGGTATCTGATGGTGGTTGATGTAGAAGCCTATTTTACCAAGACTATGTCTATCAACTCTCAACGGTTATTCATAGATGCCTTGGGCCTCTACTAGGTTTCAATCATATTGTTGGCATATTGTTGGGGACAACGAAAGAAAAAGAAGGATAGATTGTAAGTCACACCAGCACACTTAGACCAATAGAAGGCCTGTTAAAGTTGTGATACGATGGAAGGTCCTTCCCACTTACTCGTTAAAACTATTCTGAACTGGAAACTAAGGCATAGCAAAAGTGCTAGTCTTTAAGAAATATGTGGATGAATTCGTTTTAGGCAAGTTGTTTTAAAGGATCTAGCCTACCTTATTAAATTGTGGTTTCGAGAGATGCAGCAAATTCGGAAGACAATGAAGCGAATGGTGCTTTCTTAAACGACCAGACCCAAAGTGTAAAAGGCCAACGAATTGAGGGTATTCAGGGTATTCATCAACTGGGAAGAGATCTTAGAGGGATTATTCGAAAAGTAGGCTCTCAATAATACACTACCACATAGCCAATAGATCAAGAAGGCCAGTAAATTAGGTGAAGTAGATTGGACTCAACTCAACCACGATGGTAGTAAATGGGTAGAGTAAGCCTATCAGTATACAGAGACGAGCAGTTCTGGAATATCGAAGAATAATCTCCGGAAACAACTATTTCTGCGCATATGAGTAGGTTTTTGTAATCGCAAAAGGATCTCTCTTTTTACGAGAATTTTTGTAGCAGAAGAAGCTAGGCCAACTAAATTTTGTTGTTGGAAAAAAGATTGTTTTTCTAAATATTTGCACTAAATATTTTTGAAGCCGGGCTTGAACTTTTGTATATATAAAATTGAAATATGTATAACTAACCTTGAGTTTAATATTGAAAAAAGGACCCAGGGCCTAGCTTCTCACAACCGTTCGTGTTGGTGTGTGTTATATTCTTTACACGAATGGAAGGGGCCTACTGTATAATGCCGTGTCCGAAGGGCAATTTGTCATTTGAAAAGCTTTCTCAGGACAGTTATACTCTCGGATGTTTGTCAGACGCTCGCGAGAGGTAGGGCCGTGAAAAACTTTTAGGTGTTCCCCGACTGGGATTCGAACCTCTAACGCACTAACCACTGACACACGGCGCCCATGACTACAAGTATTTGCACCTCAGTCCATACATATATGTATGTCTATGTATGTATGCAATAAGTATAGTAAAACTCGAAACTATGTAATTCCGTGGGTTTTTCCCTTTCCAAAAAAGAGAACCCAATACTTGACCAACATTTCTATTGAATGAGCAAGTTAGTTTTTCGAATAGGTATCAATTAAAGTTGTAAATGAAAAAGTACTTCGATAGAAAACGAAGACATTATTATGTAAGTCAAATTTACTGACATTAAATTTTCGTAAAACTTCTTATGAATCCCTTATTGATTCGCTAACAATACCAGGAACAGCGCTTTAACATCTGTCCCCAGGAACTGACGTAATTAATTTCTTACGACGACTCATAAACATCCGTCACGTCGTCGAATAACAATAGAGTAACTACAACTTAGAACGCAGACCGTCCTGCGTTAGGGGAAGGGAATGTCGAAGTTATTAATTATGATCCAACTCCAACGCAAAAACTCGGCCGGGCCGATATTATTAATCGAAGGAATTTATCCAACTCATAAGCTCACTAAATCAGTTGACTGCGACGACGACGGGGGATATGTCACATTCCTTGTCAAATAAACAAAAGGACGAGAATCTATTTATCGGCCGATGCAATACTCTCCCGTTCCAGGATAATAAGCACTTCACCCTGTATGCGGAACATCCAGAGGGTGGACATTAACCACCATCCAACCGGCAAACGATGACACATCCTAGAGGGGAATCGTGGTTAATTGCTTTTATGTTACCAATTTCCGGCACTTGGTCAGTTAAGGGCCAGCGCTGTAACACAAAATGAGCATTTAATGAACTTACTTAAAGTAAACTATTTGGTTAGATGTGAACTACTTTGGTTGTTAGGAACGAGTGGTAGGAATAGTTTACCATTCCAAGTAAATGATGTTCGCATGAAACTTTGGAAAGAACATCTAGTCGAGGAATGAATAACAAATTATGTTCTTTGGAAATAATTTTAAGTTAGGCTATTGTCAGATTTCACTGTTTTTTTCTCGGGCCTACATAAAGTTAGCTGCGATTTGTATGACGTTTCAACCTTTGTGTACTTGCCATTGACATGGCGTTTAACATATGTTTCATATTGGTTGGATTCTTATCAAGTCATCAATGTAAGGATAACCATATTAACATAGCATACCGTCAATTAATGGGAGTTAAAAGTGTAGAGTAATATGAGTTGGGTGTCGTCATCGTAAATGAAATATTCAGCCATAATAATGCACAAATTTATAATTTCTCTTTTTAAGGCTTGACCAACGATTATGTCATTCCTTATGGCAGGTGGAGCATTGGTTTTAGCAACTTTATGTCCCCTATTTCCAGTGAAGGTACATGTCTGGCTTTGGCCAAACCTGGAATTATTCACAGGATGCCTTTACAAAAATTCATCATTTAGTGCGGATATTATGCTGGAGCAGTCTTTGTTGAATACTCCTTCAATGGTGCTGGCAAAACAGTTACAGACAATGGAGACCGCAATAAGGGTAAGTTTGAATGACAATTTTCCTGACACATTGGAGGAAAATGACTTGGAGCGTATATGGTTTCAACAAGAAGGACCTACATGCCACAGAACAAACCATAATTTTATTGAAAACGACATTCAAGGACATACCTTTCAGGTTATGGTCCGTGGTCTATTTACAGCATTTTTGAAAACCCGAGTTGGCAAAGTCGTGTATTCGAAATCTTCATCAGAGTAGTCTTACTTTAGGACAGTGTTCGATAACCCAGTTTATAAATGTCATTTGTCGTACGGCACAGCAGCCAAAAAAATGTTCGACATAAGTCAGCTGTACAAAATGACAGTTGCAGACATGATAACCATTCGATTTGAGTCATGCATTGGCTGTCATTTGCCAAACTATAGGACTTTTACATTCGACTTTTAAAGTGAAAGCTCAAAGAAAATTTAAATTCAAAATTATTGATATTTATAACAGGCTTGAATACAAAACAGGTTCTATATTCTAATCATTTAATACTTCTTGTAACATTTAAAATTGCTTGTGCTGACAGAGATCAAGTGCGAACTATGCCATGCAAGTATCAGTTGTCATTACTGACCAAAATGTTTTGTTCTACAAACTGGAAATGGCTGGAAAGGCTTTGATAATACTATCCGACAGTAATATGGGATGGACCAACAGAGTCATAGTAGCTCAACTCAAAGCGACCTCAAGAGTTAGAAGTCTCGCTCGAAGATTCAATTTTCATATACTTATGTACATACGAAGATCCATATACATACATACATAATTACACTGAAACTACGATTTCTTAAGAATGGTGAAGACAGAAATCTATTGAGTGAAAGGTGGTTCTATGGTGTCTTATGCAATTGGCAAGAAAAAAAGGGAAACTGGTAACATTCTTGAAGATACAGTGAATGGTGAATGAAATTGCAATATACACCCAGAAGTATTCTTTCAAAAATGTTTCCATTTATTGCACAGATTTACCATACACAGATAAATGCAATCAGTATCTGTAAGTCAATAAATAATGTAATTTGTTCATTAAACCAGTTAAATAGGTACTTCATTGTTACCTTTGAAAGTAAGAACAGTTTAACGCAAGGTGACAGGTCCTGTCATGTTTGGAGGAACTGAACTCCAAAGTTTTACTTTGTTTAAGCTTTTAATGAATGATGTTTCTGACTTTTTCAAATTTGGGGGGTAAGGTAATAATTACCTTTCACTTTAATTTTTCACAGCAATCTACTTTTTGTCGTTGTTTCAGGTCGATTTTGTTTGGTCACCAAATCTGTCTGTTGGCGTTTGACATTCGTAGAGAGCGGTCGATATTATGGAGCAACTAACGTCGCCATATTTCTTGGAGAATGCTAGATCATAGAGTAAATGTTTACTCAAATAGAGTAAACAACAAGATGATGCCACATCACACACAGCGTTACGATGCAAATTTTGAAGAAAATTTCCACGGCGAATAATGGTAAAAATCTGTGATATTGGCTCGGGGCACGATCCTCTGATTTGATCCCAAAAGGAATAGTTGTACACCAACAACCTGTATGGATAAGGATCACATTCAAAATTAAATTCCTAAAACAATACCAGAAGTCTGAGAAAAACTTACAAATATGTATGTACATGTGCACATTTTATTAATCGCAATAATGTTGGTCTAAATAATATATAAATATTGGGTTTAATTATGTATATTTCGTTGAGTTAATGTAACTTAATTGGGCTTTCGAGCTAATGATATTAAAACTCCGTAACCATAAGTAATGTAGATCATCGTTCTAACTTTTTTCTTTATCAATTACTTGTAAATTCAGTACCTATAAAGTAGTTTAAAATATTGTGTAGGCATTACAAAATTCAAATATTTCACCCAAGAAAGCAAATAAATAGAAATAATTTTGGTTAAAATTAAAATAATAGATAGGGATTTGCGGTCCCAGGTTCAAAGCGATCAGATTACACAAATAGAAGAACATAGCAATAGACGTCAACACAAAGGATGACTACAGAGAGCGGGGATCATCACCTTATGGCGATTTACCGTAGTCGAATGTGAGTGGAAACTGATGGCCTCTGCAGAGGCTGTAGCGACCCAGATGCAGTAGAGTGTAGTTTTCCTCTGCGATTGCCCAAGCCTATCCAGAATTAGAAAAACGGAACTCGGTAAATATCAATTCAAAGACCTGGGCGATCTGTCAGGAAAGGCATCATCAACCATATTCCAACCATCATCAATGATCCCAGGGTCGGCTGTACAACTGGCACCCTACCTACCGTCTTAACAGACAGCTACAAGAATGCTGTGTACATAAAGACTTCTTTCAAAAAACTAGGTTGATGTCGTATAAGAGCTTTATTTAACGTAGTCCTACTCACTCTAAGGAGCAAACAGCAAGGTGACGAGAATCTTTGGTCCTTTCAAACGACGATTGAGTGATTATCTGTACTAAATTTAGAGAAGAAAATTAAACGATGTGATGTCCAGTGGTGATACAGATGGTTACGAATACATTGTGTTAAATGGTAATTACTTGGACATCAATACTCCGGCGGTTACGCAAAGATGGAAAGTTAGCTACAGTGGGGTGCACAGGCGGTAAGCGATCTCGACACAAGTTGTTGGTTAAAGCCCAGGATCACCCCTGAGTGTAGCGCAAGTGCTGAGGAGCAATAAGCCACTCTCAAAAGAGATTAGCCTTCAACATTGGCTTGACAGTATTTTATCTTGCGCTTACGTGCTTATAAATGTAAATTACATATGGACATATGTATGTAGTTATGTATGCAGATCGGTATACCTATAAGTAAGTACATAAAATCTTTATTTTTCATGGTCTACTTCAGCTCATTTTTTATTTTGGTTAGGTTGACGTAGGTATAGTAAAATAATACTGTCTAATGCGGTGATCGGCCAAATAGGTCAATCAGTAAGCTTGTGCCTGCGAGTTCTAATTATTATTTTTCTCGTAGTCAACTAAAACCCATATAAGCACAATAGTAACAAACTAAAGTTACGAATACCTATCATCAATACAAGTATTGTCGTTTGCTAAAATTATTCGAAAACTGTTACAGTTTACTGCCTAAGTACATCATCTACAATTTGAGCCATTTGACCATTTTACTTCAGTACCTCAAGTAATGATTACAACATCTTCTTCGTATATTTTTCACTTAAATTTTGACCTTAAACAGCTAAATTTGTCCCCTAAGTTGAATTCTCACATCCCGAAAAAAATAATCGATTATTTAAGTTTGAGAAGCAGTGGCACGCCACGACAGTGCACCAACCGTCGGCACAAAAAAAAACACAAAAAGAAAACGAAAGAGTACTCAGCATTTTCGCAAAGAAATAAACCCACACAAACACACCGAGGAAAACAAACCAAAGAAATATAAAACCACTTTAACGGAGGGGAAAAAAGATAACCGATTCGCGTAGAAGTAAACCACGCCTAAGTACCAACTGCAGACGACACACACAGCCACACCAACACCGGAGGGGAACTGTGAATCGGTTCACTTTTCTATACTTACATCGAATCTCACACAGAGCGGAAAACTCCGCCCCGATGCACCGCAAAAGAATCTAAAGCAAAGGAAAACCCCAAAAGAAATGAACAACTCGTCGTGCTCGTGTCCTCCATTCACTATATTCACTGGTTGCATTGGCTGGGGTACGTGTGCTTTGTATTACCAGAGAATGCTTGCTACCCCTTTTGCTTGTTGTTTTATGTTATATGGACACAAAAAGAAGGAAAAGAAAAAAGAACAGAGTCCAATTGATTGTTCGTTTCTTCTTCGCAGTACCGTTCTTATTAGAGCGGCGGGGTTGTTCATCGTTTTGTCTCACATGGCATTTGATCGTGTTTGTGCAGTCGAATGTTTTATGTGTGTGCTCCTTTGTGCAGTGAAAATTAACAATAAATGTAATGGCAGCAATAGTTGTAATTAATAATAACAGTTGCTTTGGTGTCGTTTCTCCCACCCCGCTCCCCCTAACCGACGACATCAGTAAATGGGGCTGAGATGTCATATGTACTTGTTAATCTTACATTTTGTGCTAATGCCCCGGGGGGTTTATAATATTTTTTCGAAGTAAAAGATGATTGGACTTCAAAGAAATGAACACACCTACAAGTTTCATGGTCTGTCTGTGTTTTTATTAAATGAAGAAACCAAATGTTTAAAATTACAGTAAATCCTTAATTTTATTGTGAACTACATATGTAGACGGGTTCGAGTATGAAGTGTTTCCGCAAGTGACTAAATATTAGATATCTTTAAACTCCCTAGAGATCCATAGAGACATGTCAACTTAGATAGAGAAGGGGTAGTATAGATATGTATATACATATGTATGTACACATGTAGGTATCTACGGCTGTTGTTTTTAAATGTTTTCTGCTTTGGATTACTTAGTTACTTAGAAGGTCGAGTAGGTACATACCTGTACGAACATTTTATGTTTTCCATAATTCCTTCTCTCGAAAACGTCTGACAAATGTCTGGAGGTAGGTTGGTACCAGTAATTGACATGAACTGTCACTGTTAATGTTGACTTGTGAATATATTTTAAAACAGAAGGTTTCATTAACTTGTGAAAATAACTACATGTTACTTGTTGCATTACCAATATCTTCATTTATTGTAGACCAACATTTCATTTATTTTGGACAGAAAAATAGGTCTCAAATATTGAAATCCTAACTTATTGTGTAAATATCTAGAAATGTTTTAGTTAAGTGCGTACTAAGTTTGACTAGCTGCAGGCGCCGGTTACATATATGTAGGTAATAAACTTGATTAAATGTTATTTTTTAATAATCCTTAATATTATTTAATCCAGATTAAAATATGTCCGAACGATGTTTGCAACATTATCGGTTAAGTTTAAAGATTTTATAAACACTTCCAAAGTTTTCACACAAGATTCCTGTATCTTCAAAGAAGTTAAAGATTTTTTTAGACACCCCAGTCGAATATGTAGTGTGGCATTCCTGAAACATATAAAGAGATTATAATGCGCAATCTCGGTGTTAAATGTTACTATTTTGACAGATCAGCGTCCGACATACATAGATGGTTAGTGAATCAAGTAAGAATTTCAAAACTTGACTTAAGGCATCAACAGTTTTGTATATGTATGTAGGTTATACAAATTATAAGTAAGTGTTATACAAGGTATGGTTAAAGTAGTGTCATTATGTGAATGTGCTATAATTTTTGCAAATGGCATCGAATGTCATTGTGGTTTGATATATGTATGTATGTACTATTGACAGATGGAGTATTAGTTGACGACAAGCAATGGAGCGATACACACTTGAAGAACCAGGAGAACATGGAGTTGTTTCTACATTTTCAAATAAACTTTTCGTAAAAACAGTCCAATTTTTTTCATTTTTAACAAAATGACAGCCAATTCACATTATGACATTACTTTTGCCTCATCTTGTACAAGATGTAATACTCCAACTTAATTTTCCGGTTGCGGTAGCTATTGGTAGATTTTCTCTTGTGTTGCCAATGTTGCCAGCGGCTCAAATGGCTGGTATGTTACTTAACCTAGAACATTTTGTCAACACAAAAGAATCTGTCCACCGGGTAGGAAGTTTTTAAGGAGTTTGTCTACCTCCAAGAAATATTGATTCGGCTAAGACATACCAGAAAAAATCGGTTAAAAACTTTCAACGTGTAAGGCGAAATATTTGCTCTACAATACGAGTACATTGATCATGCAAGGTCAAGTATATCGAGCCGACTGCTGGACGAGAAGCAGAGAACATATTGAATACTTTCAAGAGAAACATTGTTCCTCGAATATTAGGGCGAATGGAGGAGAAGATATGTACATCAGCGAATTTCGAAACCTGAAAGAAAAGTCGATTAAATTTTCTCGACCACATCGAGCGAATGGAAAAGAATACTAAGTGTACAAAGAATCTTTAAATCACGGTCCCTAGGTTCGAGGCGACAAAAAAGACCTTGCTTCTGTTTTACAAATCAAATTATAGCTGATATCCCATAGCCCTTGGTCTAAGTCCAGGATCAAAGGAAGTGGAAGGTGACCCTATTTTAGGCAGAAACACTTTATGTGTACTACTAACAAGGTCAGATATCCAAAAATTACAAAAATATCTTCGTGTATCAAGAATTTGACATTTACCAAAAATGCATCTGTGCCTGTAGTATTGCATGTAGAATAAAAATATTCTACCTCTCGGATGTGTTTGGGGTGGAACAATACAGAAATATTTTTGGCTGGAAATTAAATCTCGAAAATGTCTGCTCACTGATCGTTCGTTTGTTTTAAGGCGACTGCACTCAAACGATAAAATTTATAATCACTATTGTTGTGGTTATTACTTCAGTCTTAAAACATTTGACGAATTAGTAAAGTGAAAAATACATAGGATAGGTACTTAAACGTAAAAATATATCCATAAATCCTTGCCCTGCTGAATTGCGTCTGTTTGGCATCAATTGGCGTTTTTACTGTTTTTTTTTTGATTTTGTGAGTTTGGAAAACTTCTTAATCTATTTATATGCACTTATTCGCAAACAATTCCGCCTAAGGCTTAAGGCGATATCTTCGTCTACTGCTTTGGCCCTTCCGGATAGAAATCGATGAATCTTCGCTTTGGAGCGCTAATGTCCTAGCCATTTAAGACGACTGACGCTCAATTTTCTGACTAGGTCAATCTCGCTGTACAGCTTGTAGAGTTCACTTTTAAATCTCTTTCTTTCAAAGCCCGGGACGAAAAATCTTCCGAAAAATTTTAGTTTCAAAACAACCAAGGATGTCTTCATTCCTCTTGGTGAACATCCATGCTTCTGCGCCATAGAGCAGAACTGGGATGATGAGGGTTTAATATACATACATATGTACATAGATCTCCTTGGTGTTTTTTGACACGAACTTGTCACTAAGACCAAAGAAACAGTGAATGGCAAGAGTAACTATTCGTTCGATCTCTGAAGCTAAGTTGTTATCGGAGTTTATAGTAGAGCCGATGTCTCGAACTAACTGAACGAGTTGGAGGACATTTTATTTCGTAGAGCTTAAGTGGATTGATTGTTGATTTATTTCATTTAATAATTTTAGAGATTTCTAGGAATTTCGCCATCCAACTAGGGAAAAATGAAAATCGATTACTCAATAAGAAAAGGGTGAACACTATAACCTATGTACATGCGGAATTTTCTCCTCTGCAATGAAAGAGTTCTTCCCTATTTGACCGAGCCATTCGTAACCAATTGGATAAAATTACAAGCACGGGAAAATTCCAAATGAATGGCTGAAGTCAACTTTTGTTACTCTTCCAAAAAAAAATTAAACCAACAAACTGTTCAGATTACAGGACAATAAGTTTGATATTAAAAAGGAGTGGAGATAAGATGCACCCCTGTCTGACTCCTCCACGAATCTGTATTTCTTCCGATTCTTCCCCCTCTATAGCTACTTTTGCCGTCTGATTCCAGTAGAGGTTCTCAATAATATTGGCATAATTCCTGTCTATATTTTTGCTCCTTAGTATTTTCATAATTTTATTATGTTGCACTTTGTCGAAAGCTTTTTCGTAGTCGACAAAACTAACAAACACAGATTTGTTCATTTCCAGACTTTGCTGAATCAGCGTATTAAACACAAATAAAGCTTCTCTCGTTCCAAAGCCATTTCTAAAACCGAACTGTGAATTGCTTATACCTTCCTCTAGCTTGTTGTAGATTCTTTTGTGAATGATATTCAGGAAAATTTTAGAAACGTGGACACTAAAAATAGCCACAGAGAAAAGAATAGAAGCTTACGAGATGTGGGTTAGAAGAAATCTACGTATTTCATGGGTAGACAGAATCACAAATGACGAAGTTTTAAGACGAATTAGAAAAAAAAGGGAAATACTTCTCTTAATAAAAGAAAGAAACCTTCAGTACCTCGGACACATAATGAGGAACGGAAAATATGAACTCCTCCAACGGTTAGTACAAGGAAGGATTGAAGGGAAAAGAAGCGTCGGAGGGCAGAGGTCAATTTGGTTATCTAACTTGAGAGAATGGCTCAATCTTTCGACAGCAGATATATTCAGAGGAGTGACAAACAAACAATTAATTGCATCGATGATTTCCAACCTCCGGAACGGAGTGGAACCATAAGAAGAAGAAGTAGTGTAGGAATATATAGATAGCTCTCCTTGGTTGTATTAGGACCAGTTTTAATTGCGTATGTTATTTTGATTTTGCCTCTCAGAAAAACACGAAAAAACGAATTTTTGTATTTTTATGAACAATTTCATATTTTGACAATCTGGTTCGACCGTTAAACAACTACATATAGAATACTACAGTAGAAGCGTTTTCTATTCGTAACGTATTTTTAAGGTTTTTTAAACAGGTTCGAACTGTAATAAGAAACGTTAACTGTTTTTAAATGATATATGACACCTGCGATGGGACTCGTTGGTTTTTTTCTTGTTCCTTATATCAATTTACCTTTCTACCTTTTGTAAGAAAAATTATGTATGTTGATAAGCAATTTTCTGTAAACCACGTGCGATAATAAATAACAAGTTAACGACAAAACAAAAGTTTTTTTTTTTAAACTTTACTTGATTTGATTAAAAAGATAAAACATAGAGATAATATTAGTATGTACTAAAGTAAGTTGTCAAAGTTATAAAAGTATAGTTGTAACGAATAGTTGAGATCAATTACATTTTTTCCATGTTACATGTACAACGACGTTGTGTTCCATAATTAATGGGAATTTTCGCGGTTACTAACAAATCCATTTTAGAATTTAATTTTTTTCATTCGAATTCGGGTGAATATTTTCTAAATCTGGTGCTGAAACCTGGGAACTGACGGAAAAAAACGAGTATTTATAATTTATTATCGGTTGAACGAAATGGATTTGGCAAGTCAAAAGCGCGACCGATTACCCTAAATCTGAAGATGCGAAAATTACGAAAACGCTTCTCTTACCACAGTCGATAAATTGAATTACCTAGAAACGGTGTTAACTGGAAAGGCGGCCGAGATATTAGCAGGTCTCACTCCTTCAGAAGCTAATATAATACAGCTATCACATTGCTGAAAGAGGAATACGACAATAGTGAGAAAATTGTAGACTTTACAATGCAACGTTTGCTCACTATTCAGCCTGTTTCTTCAAAAACTGATGCAGTCGCTTTGCGACGGCTATATACATCGGTGAAAGTTTCCATTCGTCCGCTCGCGTCATTAGGCATACCATCGTCAAATTATTTTGTAATGCTAAAGGGTGTCTTACTACGCTGTCTGCCAAATGGGCTTGGAGTAGATTTTCATCGCTGTTACGAGGAGGTTCTTCAAAACTCTGGCACAAAATATGAAGATAATGCAGCTAGCGTATCCCCAATGTCAGAAAGTTCATCAAACGTAATCGGCGATAAGCAAGTCAATTGCTTGCTCAAGTTTCTAAGGCGAGAGGTTGAATAGATGGAAAAAGCAAACGAGGCGAAAATACATTCGTCTCGTTCTAGCCAACCGAACTCGACCACGGGATCTGTCAAAACGGCTTTGGGTTTGTATACAACTGAATCGAAAGAAACTTGTTTATTTTGTAAAGGCATTATGACCGGAAATGTTTAATGGTACATGTACATATGTACTATATATACAGTCAGTAGTCTGTACAGACCAAGCACTCTGGCATCCACGATAGCTTGATCTTTAAAGAGGAGGTTTGGTCTTCCTTGTCGTCTCGCACCTGGGGGCTGTGATTCGAAGATCCTCTTTGCTGGAGAATTATTGTCCATTCGCTTGGCTGAGACAGTGCGTCGTATTTTAGCTTTTTGGATTACATCCACATCTTGGGACAGTTCTCCTCGATTTGCCCTCCTTGCATACAGGACCGAACATTCGACGAAGAATTTTTCTCTCGATAGTCTCTCGTCTCTATATAGTAGAGCTGGCAGGATCAATATTTTAAAGAGCTTGAATATTGTGTTCTGAGTTTGAAGTTCTGAACCCATTTATTTTGCCAAACCAAAGTAGCAGCAGTTTTCTAGCATAAGTCTTCGTCGTTTTTCACTATAGTGTCATTCGTGGAGCTGATATTTACTCCGAGGTATGTACATATGTAGTTGTGGGCGCCGTGGCTCAGTGGTTAGTGCGATGGACTGTGGAGCAAGGGTTCGAGATCAAATCCCAGTCGGGGAACACCTAAAAAGTTTTTCACGGCCCCACCTCTCGCGAGCAACTGACAAACATCCGAGAGTACAGTTGTCCTGAGAAAGCTTCTCAAATAACAAACTGCCCTTCGGATACGGCATTAAACAGTACGCCCCTTCCATTCGTGTAAAGAATATAACACGCACAACACGAATGGCCCTGGGTCCCATCGACCTGTAGAGCCAAGTATTTATTTATTAATTTCATGTATGTAAATAGTTAAACTCCTTAACTACCTCAAAGTAACTGTTGCCAACAGAGACGTTTTGTTCTAGGTTCATTGACAACAGGTACTTGGTTTTTGTCCTCATTTACATCAAGGCTAACTCATTTCGTTTGTGCTTCAAAGTAAAAGCTTCCATAATGACGAGCTTAGCAAGGAAATAGTAATAGGAAAATAGAAGGTAATAGGGAAAGCCTGACTTTATTGTTACATAAAAACATCCCAATTTTTATAAAAATAATGACAAATTTATGAGTTTCAATAAGAGGGTATGTAATGTATGCAAACTTCTTACACTAACTCAACAATGGGTCCACTGCACAAATTCTTGTTTGTTAAGGGAGACTATTACTATGAACCGAAGAAGATCGTGTCATCCCATGATCCTATGTAGAAGAAAGTGCCCGACTGGGTTATATGTATGTACGCACATGCAACTTTATGTTATCATTTTAAGAAACTTGTTTGAAAATTCAAATGTATGTTGTTCTAAAAAGTATTATAAAAATGCACCAAAAAGTGACCGTAGTCACATTAACTGCTCAGATAAACGTTAAAAATAAGTTTTATATTACCAATTTTGTTCTCTTCTAAATCCTGGTAGGCCATATATAATATACATAATGTAGTTACATATATGTAATACATTTGCACATGAATATCGAATATCGTCCAAATGTCCAAATTACCCAAAAAATATGAAATTTTGTCGAAATCGTTACAATCATTTTCCTGAAAATCTCCTTTTAGTGAAATCGGCTTTACCTAAAGTAGACTTAATTTTGAAGTTCGAATAAAAATTCTAATTTCACCTCAAAGCGTGACCTCACTTCAAATATGAAGTTCAAAATCTATTCGGTCATTTACACTGTAGTCAAGCTCCCTGGACCCACTTTATTAAACATCTCTATTATAGTAATTTTAACTTTGATGAAAACTTTTCAGAAAACAAATATGCAGAGAGTGAGCCAAAAACAAGTTTCTTCTTGGATGAACAAAATTATTATGGCATTTCCAAAAAGAAACTTGTATTTGGCCCACCCTGTACATTCCTTAAATCTACACCTATGTACCTATGTACATCTATGTATGTAGATCTAAGCGAAAATATTTGTAGCGTGTCATCCTTAAAATATAATGAATTTTTTTTTAAAATGGCTGTATCTACGAAGAAAATGTCTCCACTTCAGCTCCAAAAGTTGTTTAGTTTTTTGGCAGTCCCAAGTCTCGTGAGCATCTGATAGGGGGTATAACTGTCATTAAAAGCTTCTCCAACAAAATCTGACGAAATTAAACAGAAGGTCCATTTGGGTCCAGAATAAAACATGGAAGTTAGAACCTGTATGGGTCCGACCGGATTTGCTTGCGTGAAATATTTGTATTTTTGTTGTTTTTTAATGCAAATTGTAGCATTTACAGTTCGATGAGGTGGAATATTTTTGTCGCTATGAAGGGGTATGTGCATCTTGATTTTAATAAGTCACTTTACCAAGCAGCAAGTTGATAATACCGCGACATCAACAAATTTGAATATAAATATTATATGGATGTGTTGATACGCAGCTTCGTTGTTTCGAGGACTATCGCTGAGTATTATTTGGAGAGTACCTTCTGTGTGCAGTAATCCGGAAGAAGTACCACCTCTTACCGAATTCTAAATCTAATCATGTATTCCATGGGACATGACCCAACAATACATATGTACGTACGTATGTGTATGTTATGTAGATTAAAGTCGTGTTTAACTGACAACTCAGATCGGTTTTTTTTTTTTTGATTACCCCATCTCAGCAACGGTCCTTCTTCGTTCAACTCGTCATGTCATCTAGTTTGTCCAAGTGTCAAATCATTTGTGATAATTGCTTCAAAGACTCCCCAGTACACGTTCGAGTGCCGAACCCATTTGCAACCACTACTCACAGGAGCACCAAGAAATAATTGCCACTCTGCGCATATTACAGCTATCATTTCACATAAAGCCTGAACGTGCCTACCTACGAACATCACGATTCGAAGGCAATCTACATTCTAGACCCGAACCCCACAAACAAAGTATCTGCCTGTTCGCCGTTTATTAAGATATTCAAATCGCTCAATAAACAACGAAGACCATCCCCCCAAATCGGCAGTGCACCTGAACGCACCGCCGCGGTATCCCGGCCGATGGCTGGTCGGCCATCCGTCCGATATCCTAGCCACCAATAAAAAATCCACGCAGAATAGCAGGAGCAGATAAGAGTGGGAAGGAGCCAAGATTACTGCAAAATAACGAGCATGTTGCAATTGCATGTTGTGTACACCATTTAGAGATTTTAAGGAGAGGTGTGATAAGTATTGAAACCCATGTTGAACCCTGGCCAGGGACAGATGCAATTCACCACGCAGGTGATTCCGGCCCCACAATCGCAGTTATCGCACAGTTCGCAGTTTACCTTACTTTACAGGCAGCACACAGGCAGCACCCCTCGTTGCGGTCGCAATCGTCCTGCTGACACTCTCTAAGTCAGTTGCACACGCGAGCTGTGCACAGTGGTGCTCCCCCCGCCTCGAAATTCATGTCCACGTCCCAATCTACCGGATCGCAGGTAGTAGGAGCAGCCGCGCGCACTGTATTCACGGAACACGTAGACGGTGGTCATAAGTTTGTTCGATATCGTGTAACATGAGTTTCTACTTAACCATTTCTTCGTCAGCTTGAGGCTGCTGTGGCCAGTGTATTGTCCGTATCTGGTGTATCTGTAGCTCGGCGATGCGAAGGGGGTATTTCTTCAGAACCCTGGTCGCTCGATTGCTGTGCAGTGCGTAATTTTCTCATCCATTTTCCAGGCCGATAATTTTTCACTTATGTAAATGATTAAATATCGTGTTCGGCGCGGATTGTCTTGTGTGTAGGTTAGGAGAGACAACGACAACATCGCTCCAACGAAGAACGCGGCAAAAGAGGTGAGGCAGCAGCAGCTACGCTACGGGGCATGACATTGTGTGCTGTTGGATTTTTGTTGTTGTTGTTGTCATACTGGTGGTAGAACACAGCTAACACCTCCAGACCGGAAGCGTGCGACCATCATCAATTGTCACACCTTGCCACCCTCGAAAATTGCGAATGCTCTATGATTTATATACGTTCGCACTTCGCACAATGCCCGGGTAATTTATCAATGCGGTCGACTACACGCATCCGAACACGAGAATCCAGCGAATGGGGTGAGGTGCCAAAGGGCAACAGTAAGTCGGGACGGGAAAACAGAGGTAACGAAAGCAAAATTGATGAAAGTTGCTGTTGAAGCCCATGTAACAAGTTATTCAAGTGAATAGATCATTTATCCTTGCGCCTCCCAGAGGACATGACGGAACGCATTACCACAGACACAGTCTGACTAAAGAATGGAACTATAAGACGCAGAGTGCATTAGGTGGATGCTTCTCTGGTGGCCACAAGACACTCGTCGGTGGTCAGCCAAAAACAACCCTTACACTCCGTCGGTCGGTCGGTCGGTCGGTCGGTTTGTGGCCATAGACACACAGGGATGCGAGAAAGCCCCAAAGTGAAAGTCCATTATTTCCCATTAACAGGCCACCGGTGTGGCTGACAGCATATGGACAAGATTTTTGACAAATGAGCAGTAGGCCGGTCAAGTATTTAGACCGACATTATTTTAACCCCAGCATTCGTCCTCGTCGTCGTCGTTGTCGGTGTCGGTAAGGCGATGAGGTTTTCTTGTTTGCTTTTGTGAGCTCCGGCTGGATATGAATTCCTCAAGAGGTTTCCAATCATTCCCGGTGAGTTATGGCTATATGCTGAATTCCTGGGGCGTTTTGTCGGTGGACAGTGGGACTGGGGCTCATTGATATAAATAACTTTGCCGAGAAGTTAATCGGTGAGGTGGTGATGGTGTTGGCTGGGGAGGATTCCATTATGATTTGTGGCCTATGGCGGGTGGTGGATGGGGGTAGTGATATAATTGCGGGAATTACATCGCCTATGACATGTGACCTTAATTGATGACTGCATTGGGTTAGTGGCTCATAAAGGAGTGTTCGGTGTGAAGCCCTGATGAAACTTGTTGATTGTTGGAACAAGAATTGTATCTCTCGGGTTGTTTTAGAAATGTGACGTATGTAATCTTTTTAAAGAGTGTTGGTTTTGATGAAAAAGAAGATAAATACGAATGTATACAAATATGTAATTCGTGGTAGGTACATACAAATCGTTCCTCACTCATCATATTAGACACATTTACATTTTGAATAGAGTCGGTTAGTACGTACAACTACTTTTTGAAGCTTAGCAGAGTTTCTACAGAAAGCAAATACAGGATCTGTACGATAACGAAAGGAAACCTGTATGTATTTTTTGCATTTTGCATTTTGCATTTTCAACAGTTAAATCCGCATCAAGACAAAAGAAAAGAAGTGACAAAAGAAAAAGAAATCTAACAGTCAGTCAATGAAGTAGTTCTGCACACCAATTTGGGAGAGGTTGTCGTCGTTATTAAGAAGCTTAAGGAAAACAAAACCTTATCTTTCCAAACTAAACGGTTTGTTCTTTGTAGTCGGCGGACGAATTGTTTTTTTGCGATGCTTCACGTTTGAGGATTCGTTTCTATATCGAATACGACAGTCTATTCCTTAGATATGATTCTAGAACATCTTAGAGGCGTACAGGGTGATCTTATCGCAATTTCGATTTTGACCTATTATGCCACACTTTATTAAAGACTTGCAAGACGTCAAGGAATACGCTTTATGTCTTTGTTTCTTCATTTAATGTTCAACCAATCGTCGAATTGTCAATTGACGATCACTTTTGTTAATATGGAATCTTAGTAGAAATCCCATCAGACTCTAACTCTTCATCGTTCTTGAAAGCTCTGATAGGAGTTACTGGAATGGCATTTTTGAAATCTCAGGCAGATATTAGTGGCCTAAGAATGAATCAGTCAGATAGATAGCTACCAACTCGCGATCCGTTTTTGTCTAAATACATGAATGGAACTAAGATGGATGTAGGCCTCTATTCAGAATTGCTGAGCTAATCCAAAGCAGTTCGCTTCCCGAACCGTTGCAGTGTTTTTCAAGCTGAGATCTCAGCATTGACGACAATGCCACAAGAATGTATCACCTTTTTTATCAACAACCTGACAGCAACAAATGCGATTTCTGCTATTGAAATAAAATCCAAACTTGTGAGATGCTGTTGAGAGCTTAAGGTTCGAACTAGAGTTTATCAATGGGCAATGGACATCGCTCACTGAATGTTAAGTGCCCTAAGTGCAAGGAAGACTACGGATCGAGGAGTTACAGGTTTGATTCCTAGACAACACCTAAAATTTCTGTCACAGCCGTGCCTCTCCTAAGCGTTTGCTAAACATCCAAGAGTATAACTTTTATGAGAAAGCTTCTCAAAAAAAAATTCAAATTATTTAAAGGATAAGAACAAACCGAATGGTTGTGAGAAGTTAGACTCATGGACGCTAAAAATTAGAGGCATTGTAGATACCTTCCCCTAGCCTACTTATTATATACCTATTGAAGTTACTTTTTGCCTTTATAAAGGGTCTTCCTTTCTAATCCATTGTATTTGTACCTTACCGATCACTGCACTTTCGTATTCTTCGTGCAATGCTGATTTCTGAAGATACTTATGCTTCTGGCTTGTTCTGGTAAATGCCTTAGTTAGTTTTTAAATCCCTTTAGTAATAGGTGG
This sequence comes from Xylota segnis, assembly GCA_963583995.1. NCBI lineage: Eukaryota > Metazoa > Arthropoda > Insecta > Diptera > Syrphidae > Xylota > Xylota segnis. The sequence continues at coordinate 27,874,870 of OY757238.1, forward strand.
TGATTGTTTCGTTTTAGATTTATTGGCAAAAGGATCATGATGATGACGATGCATTATAGTATCATTAATTGGAATTGTTGACCCCAGAGACTGCACAAAAGTGGATATGAACTGCCATGAACTGTTTTCGAGAAAAGTTTTTGTTAAGTCAATTCTATATCGGGTCTAGGCAAATTGCATTTTTTACTTTTGCCTTATAATATGTACATACATCTTCTCCATCAGTCGGATAAAGTTCGTACTATATGTATACTGCAGACCTATTCATCGCAGATCTTTCGACAAATGGTTGAGCTATTTTTAAGTAATAATAAAGCAGTTTCTATATTTGCAGTTTAACCATATCTGTACTAAGAGGAACTACTTAGGGTGGGGTCATATCTCCTCTTCCTTGGCTTATGGTCATCAACAAAATCCTGTGCAGATTTGAAAGAGACGGTGTCAAGGTCGTCGCGTATGCGGATGATGTGGTAATAATTTTTTCAGCGATCTTTCTTTCAGTGATCAGTGAAGGTTTTTTCAAGCTTAGCAAATGGGGCACTGGATGTCTCAGCGCCAATCTGATGTTTTTTACCACTAAAACAAGAATGCCAAGTTTCACGCCTATACGGTTAAACAACCCATTACTCTCCTTTTCTTTCTGCATGGCCGTTTACGCTTGAAGTAAAACATTGGGCAAAAAGTGTGGACTCCACCCGTATCCATCAAACTCATGAACAAAGTGCAACGAACGGCAGGTCTAGGAGCTACGGGGGCAATAAGAACATGCGCAGCCTATGATCTAAAAGTTGTGTTGTACCTTTTACCACTCGACTTCCATGTCATCTTGTAGTGCGGTCAGGCAAAGAGAAACGGTGCGCTGGTGCAAGAAACCGTATGGTCATAACATCGTTCTAAATCGGTTACCTTGGGATCTGGTAGCCCATCCTATCGACTATATTTACAAATCCTAAAGTGTTTTACTTGGGCAGATTCCCAACTAGGATGAAGTGGGAAACAGGCATGATGACAAACGGGTTCGATATAATAATTTACGTCGAGGGTTCTAAAATGAACTGTGGAGTAGGGGCAGGGATTTTCTCTGACTCTCTAAATATTTCCAGGTCCGACTTACTGACTGACTCATGCAGCGTCTTCCAGGCGGAGGTTCTTGCTGCAAGGAAAGTCGTCCGTGTAACAACAAAGATATACTTATTGACAGCCAGGCGGCTATTAAGGATATTGTCTCGATGAAATATTGTGCAAAGATGAACTTCTCCCCTTGGGTCATGGGTTCAGGATCAGTCTCGTTTGATATCCGGGCCACAGCAATATCTATGCGCCACTATTTATTGCAAACTGATAGTAGATGGCAGGGGGTGCGTAACTGTGCTTTATCTAGGCAGTTGTGGCCAGAATACTGCAGAAGCAGAATACAAGAACTACTAAATGGAAACCGATCATATTTTGCTAGAATTCTGGCAATTCGCAGCGGGCACTGGCCCATCGGGCTTCATGCGGCACGAATAAGTATTCTTTTTAATGTACATTGTCGCAGCTGCAATGTCTCAAACGAAAGAGAAACAGTACTATACTTCCTATGCAGGTGTCCACAGCTCACAGTGATTTCCCAAGGAATCTCGTGGTCCACATTATTCCCACCACGAAATCAACTTAGATCTCAGGTGGAAGTAACTTTTTTAAAAGTGTTCTAATCCAATTATTGTACACTTGCATAACCCACATCGAAGCCTTTATTTTTCAATTTGATTCAACCCTAAACACGTTTATCGCAGCAGAATAAAGGGTGAATAATTCTGTATTGTTTTCAATTTATCTGGATGTTTACACTCACACGCTCCATCCTCCCTCAAGTCCACCAACCTACGTACGTACATATGTGCGACTTTTATTGAGTTTCATATGTGTGCAGCTACAATTTAATAATCCTCAAGACAAAAATAAATCGTAAAACTTTGCCGGACTTAATCAAAGCAATAAAAATATGCCCACTTCATTTTCCCATCGTAAATTTGTCCAACCCTCCGCTCCAACCCTGTTGTTGGTTCGGTTCGTTTGGCCGGCTTCGATTGACCACATACGCGTTGTACCCGAGACGAATACTAATGCCCCCGACACTCTGCTTTCGCCGGCGGGCGCAAGGATGCAGAGCCACAGCCGAAGGGAGAAATGGAAAGTGAAAATGTGTGTATCCACAGAATTAATATTTTGTATCGAGTGTAAGAGCATAAAAAATTCATGTCAGCTATAACAATAACATTTGGCTCGACCACAGGCTTTGGGGCGACCGGGACCAACCGGGAAGGAGTTCGGCTCGCAGGAGAAAAAATAGAAAATATTTTCTAAGTTATTGCAGGACTCGCATTTGCCAGGAATATTAAGCTAGGGCACGGGCTGTGTGGTGTAGAAAATTACTGCACTAATAAGTAATCGTAGTACACGTGAATGGAATAGGCACCATCACCACCACCACCACCACCACGACGACGACGACGAAAGATAATTTAAATGCCATCAGCCCTGAACGACGAACGGTGAGTAACTCAGGCGAATGCAACCAGCACTGTAACCCAATCCTGTACGACGTTAATGGAGACATGGGTTTCAAGTGCTGCGAACACGAGTTGCATAATAAGCGCAGTATCTGCGACGAACATCACATTTTGCCATCATGTACCTGGTTACTCTGTGTGCTCATTGAACTGGGATTGGATTCGACTTGGCAACATCGTTCTCGCAGATGCATATGTTTGACGCGCCACAATGATGTAAAAACGTCGCTCTTTGCATCGGATTTCAAGCAAACACTTTTCCTTTTCCATCGGTTTGCTGCTACTTCGGTTGGTATCCCGTGCGGTTTCTAGAAGCCTAAGCGCCGCCTCGTATGGGGTTGCACGTTAGGATGGGCTTTTGCAAAAATATAGCTACACTGATGAGTTACACGCCAAATTGTTCGGTAAAAGTTATACACAATTTCTGATTAAGTTGCGATCACGCCAAAAAGGTACATATGCGAGTATACTCGTTTGTCTGCTTCCGTCGATCTGCATATCAGTGGGCATCTTGTAACGATAAATAATTCGAAGGAGGGGTGGAGTATATTTAGGTGCATTTAAAAGATCGCATGTGATTAAACGCGATTCCCTTAAAAATGTCCGCAGATGAAAGGAATTCCATGTCGAACGAGAAATAAGTGATCATTAGGTGATCCGGGTAGCTCAGTGGCATCGCCTTTGGGCTGGATGCGGTTGCATGCAGGTGCGCCGCCATTGCCATCATCGCAGCGGCGGCGGCGACGAACATCTTCGGGATCAGGCGGTATCTTTAGGACAGGAATAACCATTTTATAATGTGAATATAAAACATGTATTTTTATGTCGATGGTCATCTGATGGAGGCTGTGATTGCCTTTCATTTGATGCCGATCGCGTTTGTGAGTCACATCATTAATGCAAAGTTAGACGCGTACTCGTGTGTGTGCTGGGTTGGGCACAACTACGAGTACACGCGTGTCTGCTTGTAACGTTTAAAATGGAACATTAGTTCTTGATTATCCTGGCAGTGGTTGTACGTTAATTTTTATGTTCCTTCTGAAGGATCGTTTGCAATTAAATTGAGAGAAGCAAAAGCAATTCCTTTCAATTTTTATTGCTTATTCGTGATGCGATATCTATGTCCATTCATTGGCTGTTGCTTATTGGCTTTTAAAAGGGTAATTTGATTGTTATCAGTTTTAGATAATTGAGTTAAAATTTGCCATTCATTATGACTTGTCGTGTTTCACTAACTCATTGAGATTAGGCAGAATACGAGCTTACTTGCTGCTCGTGTTCTATCGAATAGTACTTTTAGTAACAGGATCTTCTGGGCCTTAAACATGAAGGTTTACCTCTTTGTACGAACCCAGAATTAGACCGATCAAAAGTAATCTTCTAAGAATTTAAGAAATGGTAAAAATGATGGGTTCATCATACTAGTGGAAAAACTTGGGTCATTGAGTCAATCCTTAGTAGAGTTACTCCAAACGGAACTCGAAACTTCAGAAGGAAACTGACTGCATATACCCTTCCGCTCTTAGTACGCCAATTTTAAAATAAGGTTTGAGTCTTACACCTTGACACATTTACTGCTCAAAGTGTAAGTCGGTGGCCGAACAGAAAGGCATGTTTCTAAAGAATAAGAAGGGATTCGTTATGAGCTGATGGAGATACATGCAAATCACTCTTTGAGCCAAAGGATATAAAACAAGCTGAATATTGTTTTTTTGTTATCTTCAAGATACACTACATAGGAAGATTACAAAAATACGTCCTTTTTCGTCACTGTAGCTGTAGCTTTTTTTTTAAATAATATTACAAAGTCTTACGAATCGTTTTCCATCGAAAGTTCCTGTTTGCGCGGAATTTCTGGACCTCATTTACAAGTGGGTACATATGTATCTAGTGGTCTAAAATCGCTTCCTTGCCTTACCTAAAAAATTATGCATCAATGTATCTATGAACCCATAGCGTATAACATAGTATACGTAAATCGAATCGAAAGCAACGCTTAGCCTTTTTGTCTGATTCCATAGTTATGTACTTATTGTATTTTCACTAATTTCCCGCAATTGTCAACTGTCAATTATCATTGCTATAATGATTGATAAATGATAGGTAAAAATTAGGACGTTATTAAATATGGGTCGATACATACTCGCACAACCTGAGAAAATTGTGAAAATATTGTCATTTTCAAGCCCTTTATCATACTAATGTAATGATAACTCGTGTTCCTATGACAAGGTCGATATACCACTGCAATAGCTGAGAGTGGAAAATATAGGTGTGTCCTACATGCTTACAAGTTCGAATTGACACATGAATTGAAGCCAGCAGACCGCGCACAACGCCCTACTTTCGCTAATTGTGTGCTGGAAATTTAAAATGATACAGGTTATTGGATGACTTAATAGAGCCTCGGACAAGGCAAATGACGTATTCCAGACTGGCTAGTTCATCTGGATTTTCGTTGCTGGATACATTCGTATGTCCCGGCGCACAGCATAGGAGCACTTAGTTATTTGTTCATCTTATCAATACTAGGTGTTTTGTAAAGATAGGTTTTATGTATAATATGGGTTTCTATTCCTTTTTGTCATACAAATTTGAGTCCAGGGATGTCTTTTCTTTTCTAAAGCCATGGGATAGATGTTTTACGAAAATTTACAGGTGCCATCCCATTTCGTAAAAGAAGTCATCGGTGTGGGAACCTTATAACGAACCTTTCACACTTCTGTGTAAAATTCTATTTAGGATATGACCTTATTTTATTATTTTTCATGGTATTACCCTGAATTCAAAACGGATCCTATTTAGTCCCGGACCTTATTTGCTTAGGGACAGGCACTTTGACTGGGCAACTATGGATACTGAGGTAAAGACTGTGATTGCTGCAAATACTCAAGTTGGACCCGAAAAGTAGCAAGTATGCGGTGTCTTGTTCGTCGAAAAGTTTGCGCAAATGTGTTTCTTTTAAAAGATGCATACGGGTGATCAGTTTTTAGAATCAAAATGACATCTGCTTCCCAGTAAATTGATCTATCCATTTAAAATGCGATCTCACAAAGCTTTTCATTACCACTCCTGTAGGTTTTAATTTAAGTGAGCAGTAGTCTTGATACGCATAGAATGGTTAAATACAAACCAGGCATACACGTGTGCTTAAATGCTTCATTTATAAAATAACCAAATCCATGAACGCAATAAATTAAATCACGAAATTCCGCCAGTGCACATGCGGTAAAAGTACAACAAGCGGCAATTATTCCAATTCCAAAGATAGCATCGATGCAGAAGATAAATTTAGATTAATCACTGCGTTGCAGCAATCTCGATCCGATATATAAATTAGAGCAACTGCGTCGACAGTCCCACCAGTTGACACGCGATTTCCACTTCCCCACGATATTACCTAAATTACCGGATGATTAAACGACGCGCGTCTGAGCTCTCATGCGGTGCGACATACATAAGGTATACCCATAAATCGAATGCAACCGAGAGGGCTTGTTGAAAACCACTTAACGAATGTGACATTCGTCTGAAAATTCAGTAATTAATGTTTTTCGGGTCAACATTAATCAAAATCGGTTGTCATCAGGTGTAGTGGAGGTTCCAAATAGTTTCTCAGATGTCAACTTGATTGCTCGATGCGATGATTAATTCTGAATGATCCGTGAAATGTTTGGTCAGGTGTATGCCACTAATCTCATCGCTCGGAACTGACACAGCAGGCATTTTCGTTCTGCGGTTGTGTACAAGTTTCATCAAGTGAAACAATGTTAGAAGCTCTTGGCACAGTGCGCAAAGTGCCGAAAATAGCCGATCAAATTCCTTGCAGCTGCATTGGCAAAACTACAAGGCATCACACACGGTTATCGACTAGGGCGGCTGTCAGCTAAGCGAGTGCTTAACACAAATAGCCAACGAGCTTACATCTCATTTACCAGTTCAAAGTACATTAAAGGCGGCGCACGATGGGAATAGGGTTTATTTTTGCTATTTTTTTGTATGGTTCGTCGAATGCAAAAATTTAGATACATTTGTACGTAATGTCCGAGTTCGAATCAATCGCTCGATCGAATCGAATCAGTGTCAATCACAGTCAATAAGCACACAAACGTATAAGCCTCACTGTGTGTGATCAAACGGCGAGGGTAGGAATTTTGTATCCGTTCGGTTAATTCACTAATTTCATTTGACAACGAACTCGCTGCTCAAAGAACAAAGAGGTCGATGCATGTTGTTAACTTGGTCGATTGCGAAACGGCATTCCTTGCCTGTTAATGCTGTTTTCAGATTGTATATGTGATTTTGGTTTTGAGGCATTGAATACTTGACTCTTAAATTAAAAACACACAAACATTTGGCGGATTTACACTAGAGCGAGTGAATTAGTAAGTTAAAAACTAAATTTGCGCAAAGTTCGCAATTTGTGTGTTATTTTGGTTCTGGTATAAGAATAGATCTTATTGTTACTAAATTAGAATTTCTGTAAAAAGAACTAGCTGGCATATCGATTTCAGACCAGATGTGATCAGTTTCAAGATACAGATTAAATGATCTCGAAGGTCTGTATGAAATGATGCAGAATAAAGGCATAAACTCGGAGATTTAATATCAAAATTCTTATTAGAGAGCAGTCTACGCGGAATGGTTCAAAATAAATAATTGCAAGGTAGAAATCACTCTATTAGATTAAAGGGTGGTATTTTTTAACGAAACTACAATGAAATAAACTGTGTAAGTGATAGTAGAGAGAATTAATTCAAGAAAAATAATCAACGTTTACATTTGTTGACAGCCCAGTAGCCATAAAGGGTTTGCAGTCAAAAACCCGGAACAGGTTGAAGTCTCCGAAACCGAGAGATGGGTTTATAGTTACTATTCAGTAACTATCTGTTATACGGCCATTATGGCACTTAGTACTTACGTTTTTCGAGAGGGATTACATATGGTGGTGCCCTTTAGCTAGATCTTTGTGACTAGTCTACGATAAGACCGGAAGGACATTCTAATTACTGCTGCTATTCCGATCGAACCCGGATAGTGAATGAAAACCAAAAAAAGTTTTGTAGGTTACCTATGGTAAGCGGTGAGTTAAGCTCAGATCTTTGAATTAAAAAGTGGACCTAGTTATATTTATGCAAATATGAATATAATGAGAAAAGGCGTTTAATTTCGTTCTTAAAAGAACTGAGCGGCAAAATGGTAGATGCCAGATCTAGGTACGCCCTATTAAATGCTTTTTTGAAAGTTATTTCAGACATGAATCCTATAAGTGTTTTTAATCTTGCTAGTAGCCTATCGATCCAATATCGATCATATGGCCTTGGATGTTACATATCTACATGTCTTAAAGGCTTTTTTTTCTTGGACCTCTCCCATCTTCATTAACATTAAGTAAATTTATTTGGTTCTCCATATTTGTAGATAAATATTGGTCTATGATTTGCATAGCCTTCTGGTGACTTTTGATACTAGCGCTATGATGGTGGTGAACTAATACTATGAACATTGATATCCTTGTCGGAACTTTTATTTTCTCACGAAAGAAATACAAATCGCTTGGGGATAGAATCAGCCGCCATGGCATTTTGCGCGATTTAAAGCTACATTGCCACCAACGAACACTCAATCGTTTGCGATATCGCTGGTAGCGAGGAGACAACATTTGGCAAAAGCGGTGCCGGATGGGTTTGTAATGCTCGTTCCGACCGTGAATGAGATGACACTTCGATAGTTCCACCTAAGTTGTCATATGACAGCATCTATAAAGATGAGCTATACAGCGAGAGCTTTAATGTCAAAAATCGACTTAGACAAGGTTACGCGCTGTCATGTAATTCTCTTAACACCGTACTTGGAAGGATTGTGCAAAACTTAAAAGTCATCATTGAGAACACAATTTTTCAAAGGTCTGTGTAACTACTAGCTGATGCCGATGATGTTGACTTTATTGACAGGATACAGCGGGCTGTCACTGGTGCGTTCGCTAGTATTAAATCAAAAGCTACACAAATGGGGTTATTGATAAATAAGTATCGACTGTTAACAGGAAGGGGCACACACTATTAGCGAATTGGACAAAACATCACAATCGCCAGCTATGAGTTAGATGTAGTAAGGGACTTTGTCTCCTTTGACTTTGCTGTAAACTCTGACACCTCAGCAGAAATTGAGCGAAGAATACGTCTTCTCAATCGCTGTTTCTTTAAGCTGAGAAGGTCAGTGAGTAGTATAGCCCTATTCAGAATAACTATGGAGATTCTGTATAAAAGCCTGACTATCCCAGTCCTGCTTTTGTATGACGCTGAAGCTTGAAGTCTGTCTAAAGCGGATGAAAACATCCTCGGCTGCTTCGAGAGAAAGATTTTTCGTCAAATTTTCGGTCTTGCCAGACAACGACAAATTATTAGGAGCATAGCGACATCGTTGCGCTGGGTGAAAAGTTGTGCATCAGTCGACATGTAGAGCGGATGGATACAAATGGTCTCTCTCATAGATTTTTCGAATGCAATCCGGAGGGACAACGCAGTAGGGAAAAAGAACCCCGGCTTAAGTGGTATGCATAAGTGGAAGGAGACGTCTACCGACATGGAGTGCATAACTGGAGGTGGTTAGCTAAAGACTGGGCTAACTAGAGAAACTTGTTAAGGAAGTATATTCCTATCAAATGACTTGGTCTCAATTTAAAATTTCCTTCGGTCATTTAAATATGTTCGTATTCGTACTCATAAGCATACATTTTATGTATATGTATGTATGTGGGGGAGTATACCCTTTTTGGAAATACGTTCAAACAATGGAGAATAATTGCTCAGTATTTTTCGTTTACTTCATATTTTCTTACTTTTATTTTCACCGTTTAAATGTAATTTATATAAAGAAAAATCAAATAATTAATGTACTAACCATGATATCACCAATTCTTCAACGAAATAAATACGTTTCGTAACGGTATCTCAGGATTCGTATCATATTCGTACGTATTCGTTCTTTGTATAACTTTGCTGTGAATGAAAAGCAAACTACCTTTAAAATACGTCAATTGAAATTCAATTATTCGTTGAATCAACAAAATGTAAAGGTTTGTTTTTGTTAGGCTGTGCCTTTAATGTGTTTAATCAAATCTTACTATTTGTAATGATTTAAGCATTAAAATAAAAATTATATGAAATTATTTACTATTTAGATTTACTATCGCGGCCACCTTTGTCCGATTATTTGTAGAAACGACAAAATCAGCACACGATTTTGTGCTGCTATATAGCCGTGTATCTATAAAAATAGCTTTTTACTTATATGGCATTTATTTGTCATATAACCCAATTGTTTTAACAGTAAAATCAAATGGAAATATCAATATCGATCTTTCAATGAATGGAAAATTGCATCACATGTGTCAGGGGTACTATTGGTGATGGATGGTTGAAAAACACGGAACAAATATTAGAAAGATTTCAAACTAATCGCTTACAGGAGTGCTCAGAAGCAAAGCTATATTAAGCTCTTGTGATTTGCCGGACTCATGTTTGCGAATTCTAGGTATCAGTGACGTGCGGTGAAATTTTAAGAGAGGGAGCCGGACAAATTTTGAAGAATTTTTTTTTGATTTAAAACTTACCATTGTGTTTATTCAAAACCCAGATTTAAGATATGAATTCTCACTCGCCTTTGTTACACTTTGTCATTGGAATTTAAGTAGACAATAAGCTTAATAAAGACAAGTGGTTCGAAAGAAACCGTCCTGGGCAAAATAAAGTAAAGTAATCTATGGAATTATAGAGAAATCGGAGAACTGTAGAATATTCAAAGACTTAGCTATTAAAAGTACTACAAACCTATTCTACGATCCTTTTTAAAGATTCAGCAAAAATTCTTTTAAAAAATTTGAGTTATTGCACATTTCTATAAGAAGGGGTATTTGAATAGATAAAAGTGTCCGGTCAGAGAGTACTTCCTCTCATGCCAATTTCTTGCATATTGCAATCGAACATCTTTCTATGTTTTATTTTAATTTAAAGTTCCTCGCTTTTATTAAAAAAACATCCTTTACTCGTATTTCACTTTTGTCACACAAAGTTTTATTAACTGCCATAACTGCATCCTAATGCTAAAGAAAACGGAAATATTACCGAAAATTAAGGACGAATAATGTGCCGAAGAGTATTCTTATCCGTGTACATACATGGCCAATACCCCTTCCTTTCCTTTCCTTCCTTAACGGGCTCCCGACCCGTGAAGAGTCTCTGCCTGAGACACGGTAGCTTTTCATTCCCTTCGATCCCGGGCACGCTGCTTCCAGTTGTCCAGACCAAGCGCTCTGGCATCCGCGATAGCTTTGTCTTTAAAAAAGCGAATACTCCGCACTATAGAAATTCATACTGTATCTGGAGTTCGCATATTTTAAAGTGCGTTTACAGGTATTCACAAGAATTAAGAACAAAAAAAAATTTTTCATTCGTTTCTCTAAGCACCTTAAAAATTGACAAGTGATTGGAAACGAACTGTAATTATTGATATTAAAAAAAATTATGCGCAACAAGCTTAAAACAAACTTCAAACGCCGCTCGATTCTCTACAAATGTATATCTTCTTCAACTCCCCCACTTCCACTTCCAGCACCAAAATTGTTCGCAGTTAAATTCACTATACTCTTGAGATATCCAAAAAAGCCGAAAAATCCCGGGTTATTTTCCTCATAAGCGAATGGATGTTAGACAAAGAAACTACAAAGACAATTCTGCTCAATATCAGAAAGGTATAGACTAAAAATTCGCACTGAATCGTCGATGAATTGGTCGGATCTCGTTAGCAGAGGTCATACTTGTCTGTTTCTCGGTTATGCGTGGCTGTGCCAAAATGTTCGTAATAAATATGTATTTTGGTATCGAGCATGTATGAAATGGGGAGAAAAACAAGGTTTTATGAACAAATTTAACAGGTGAATACGACGTATGTAAAATATATTTGAAATTTGAAAAGGTAAGCCGGAAGGAATCGGCTTGTATGGACCGCACGCCACTGCTAGGTATGTAGAATTTGATAGGTGTACATTTTTATTTACAATATTGCGATTGTAAGACCATTGACCATACATGTATGCAAAAGGAACAAATTGGGTTACAACTGGTAATGGCTTCTATTACTCGGACTATGAGAACTTGCCAGACTGCATATCTTAATTGACTCAGTAGTATCTTGTGGAAGAAAAAAGAAAAGAAAAATGCACCTAGATAAGCTTGCATGATCAAGAACAATTAACGCATATTAATGGACTTCCTAACATGGCAATGAATACCTAAGAATCATCTAAACTAAAAAACTAGGTTTAGGTGATAAAGGTTTCTGCAGATTGGAGTCTAGTGAAATGTGGGATTCTGTGAGTCATACACATACAAAAGGTTGAAATATTTGGACAAGTGCTAATCATCAGATGTGGAAATACCGTCACTAGAGTCCATTGCTTGTACGGCATGTAGCGCCATTTTGTTGGAACGACGGGTCGAATATATCGATGTTGTCGAGCTCTGCCAACAGAAAGTCGATTAACATGGCTCTATACCTGTGCCTATTGGCGGTATCGGTACCTCCTTTCTCATTTAGAAAGGAACAAGATCCGATAATGCACGGCGGCCATAAACCGCACAAAAAAAGTCAATTTTGGTCGCATACTTGTGGATTGTGCTCGCAACAATGACGGCAATTCTGCTTATCAACATAGGCGCTGAGCCAAAGATGAACCTCGTCCGAAATGATTTTTTGACAAAATTCGGATCACGGGCCACATTTCCAGCGAGTTCAGCGCGTTGCCTATGATCGTACCCAAATCCATCAGTAAAATACGGCGGGTTGATTCCCTGGCGATACGCAATTCAGCTGGCCGGCGCGGAATCCACATTTCTGGGTCTTGATGCATTTTCACGTTTGTTCGGAGTTGAATATATGTATCTGTAATCATTTACCTACTATACGACTTTCCTGGTCGTCCTCTGCTCACTGCTACGGTATACTAACAACCGTCGTTTACTCCGAAATGGTGAAATACGAAACACTTTCGTCCATCCAGAGTTGTGGGCGGCAGGAGTTTTCTAAAGTAATTTTACATAAATATTACTGTGTATCTACACCTCTAATTATCATTCCATAAAATTTACTATGGTACTTACTTTGCGTGTCCGTTGAGCAAAAAAACTAGTATTTAAACACAGCCTCCGACAGGCGTAATCCTTTTCTTATTGTTTGCCTTACAAAGGGATACGTAAATGGGAATTACGAGTACGAAGCTCGGTCCACCACAGAGGACTACCTCCGAGCAGTTAAATAAATGTCGAAAGTTATTCCTTGCTAGTTTTTTGTTTATCTTGTAGGACATCTCATAAATGAGTGTACAAAGGTTTATATCACCCGAAATGTGTTCCCCATTGTGTCGCAATTATGCATGCATACCTGCGGGATAGCTGGTGGTTTTTGCAAACTGAATCTTAATCGAAACGCCCTCGACATGGTGCTTGAAGTAGTTTGGCCAAGGATTACGCACACTGAAAGGTTAAGCATTTAGTTTCTCTCTTTCCAGTCACCTCAACTCGGCTTTGAAACAGAAACAAACATACAATTCTGGGGCTAAAATTCTTTGCCGTTCAGATTGTTGCACAGAAAACGTAAAAAATACATAAATACCGGATGTCGTCCAATTGTTCTCCTTTTGCATTAGAATTTCGTTATCCTCGAGCAAAGTTAGCAAAAACTTTGCATTGTGTTCTCATTGTTATCTGGCAGAAGTCAAGGCCTAACTTCGCAGTGTTTCTTGTTTCGTTATGTGTATTTCCACTCTGTCTGTCTCCTGGACGACTTTGCAGGGAAAAAAAGTTAACACAATACCCCAACGGGGACCAACAGGAAGGAGCGGGAGGAGAGACGAGGTGAAAAAGTTAAAATACTGCACAACAAGCGGGAAACATATCGAAGCGAAGAAGAAATTTCAAAGTGAGATAATGGCCATATAATTTTCCAGCACCATTCCTCGGAGCCCGGGAACCGGTGTTCTGATTGTTTTTGCCCTGCTTATCGGTATCTGGAAACGCCACCAATTTATTCCGAAACATGCTACTTTGTGGGCATCGATTTGATCGCAAGAAACAAACGACTACGTGTACGAGTATGTGTGCGCGAAGGTATTGCATGAGCTTAAAAGCAATGGCTACTCTCATCATCATCATTGCGTTCCAATGTAGGCGCTCCTCGAGTAACCACCACAACGTTGAGGACTCCAGATCCACCGCCTGCACATAGCGAAACATATACTGCAAACGAAGATTCTGGTTGGGCAATAGCGAAACAATCGAAAGGACTACGACAGGGCTACAACGGTAACAGTGGTGGTGACGGCGGCGACGGCGGCGGCGGTGTTGGAGATGATGATGATGGTGAATCGGAAGGAGACCTGTCAACGAGTGCAAATATCAGAAGCAGCAGCGAGTGAGGAGTTGGCCATGTTCTCTGTGGATAATATGTACAAGACCTAAGGCGCCAACGCCAGGACCCTTAATTTATCTTGCACGCCATGTTGCTACAATGGCTTCCCCGGATGCGATATTATGCGCGAGTATTTCGCTATCGCAATCGCATTATTTCAGTTGTTTGTATGAGTATAGGTGGTTTCTTATTGTCTTTGTTGTCGAGGTTGTTGTCGGAATTGATTTTTTCCGATTGCCGTCGATATCTCGTCGCGTTTGGTACCAACAACTTTTGTTTTAATAAATAATTGTCTAGTAAGTAGGAGATAAGTGATTGACGTGAAAGGAAAGTAGGTATTTATTTGTATATAATGTAACATATAAAGCCTTAAAGTATATAATAGTATCTTGTCATTTATCGTACACACTTATTCTTTGTTATTATTAACGTAATTTAAATATTGTGCTAATTGTTTGCACAATATAGGACCACTGAGTATTGATTTGAATTTCATTGAAAAACTCCTTACATAAGGAGAAATAATAATAATTCATAAAAAACTAAAGAAAAATTATTTTTTTTTTTTAAACTAGAAATTAGTCAAAAGACAGTTAAAAAGAGGCGACAAAATAATAGGACCACTGTACAAAATGTTAGGAATCTTGTGTTAATTTGTTGTTTTCTTTAAATAAACTTAATTGTTTATGGAGTACTCTTTATTTTTTATCACTCCACGGACTCTTCTTGTCAAGGACGCGACTAGTGGGCGGGAAGTGCTCGTCGAAATGGCGGACTAAGCTACTTGAATACCGATACTCGGAGGTCCTATTGTTTTGTCCGTCACTGTATGTATGAATATTTTTCCATAGGTTGTCGCAGTTTTCCAGGCCGTATTCATACATATATACATACATATTATAATAAAAATATGTATACATATCTTATTTCGTTCTATGGGCTCCCGTCCACCCGACCAGAGTGAAGTGAGGATAGCAATATCCAAACTCAAGTCCAACAAGGCTGCTGGACCGGACGGCCTACAGGCCGAGCTATTTAAGGCAGCGATAAATGAGTTGGTAGAGAGCATACACCAACTCATTTCCAAGATCTGGTTGGAGGAAAGTATGCCTAATGAATGGAACCACAGCATCGTTTGCCCGATCAACAAAAAAGGAGACCCCCTCAATTGCGCCAACTATAGAGGCATTAGTCTCTTTAACATCGCATACAAGATCCTGTCGGCCGTTTTGTGTGAACGTCTGAAACCATTTGTCAACGAGCTGATTGGCCCCTATCAGTGCGGTTTTAGACCGGGTAAGTCCACAACCGATCAACTATTCACACTACGGCAGATCCTGGAGAAAACCCAAGAAGTCCAAATCGATACTCACCATCTTTTTATCGATTTCAAGGCCGGATATGACAGCATTTATAGAGACGAGCTATACAGAGCTATGTCTAGCTTTGGGATCCCTGCCAAACTCGTTCGCTTGTGCAGGATGACGATGGAGAATGCTCGCTGCTCCGTCAAGGTCGGTAACAATCTCACCGAGACCTTTGATGTCAAAAAAGGATTTAAACAAGGTGACGCGCTGTCATGGGACTTTTTTAATATCATACTTGAAAGAATTGTGCGAAACTCACAAGCCAACACCGGAGGCACAATCTTTCAAAAGTCCGTGCAACTACTAGCTTACGCCGATGATATTGACATAATTGGCAGAACCCAGCGGGCTGTCACTGGTGCGTTCGCTGGTATTGAAACGGAAGCGGCAAAAATGGGTTTAACTGTAAATGAGGGCAAAACCAAGTATATGCTGTCAAGAAGAAGGGACACACAACACCGACGAATTGGACAGAACATCACAATAGACAGTTATAACTTTGAGGTAGTTAAGGACTTTGTATACTTCGGCTCCGCTATAAACTCTGACAACAATATCAGCTCAGAGATCAAACGAAGAATCACACTTGCCAATCGCTGTTTCTTTGGCCTAAGAAGGCAATTAAGTAAGGCCTTGTCAAGAAGCACCAAGGAAACTCTTTATAAGACCCTCATCATCCCAGTCCTGCCCTATGGCCCAGAAGCATGGACGTTAACCAAGATGGATGAAGATATCCTTGGTCGTTTCGAACACAAAGTCCTTCGGATGATTTTCGGTCCCGTTTAAGTTGACGGGCTGTGGAGAAGGAGATTTAACATCGAACTCTACGAGCTGTACAGCGACATCGACCTAGTCAGAAAAGTACGCATTAGCCGTCTAAGATGGCTAGGACATGTAGAGCGGGAGGACATCAACGCTCCGGCCCGAAAAGAGTCTTCGAATCCATCCCGGAGAGACAACGCAGTAGAGGAAGACCTCGATTTAGGTGGTGTGCACAAGTGGAAGAGAACCTCAACCAACTTGGAGTGCGTAACTGGAGGCAGTTAGCCAAAGACCGCGCTAACTGGAGAGGCTTGTTGGTTGAACCCAGGTCCACCCCGGACTGTAGCGCCACCTAAGTAAGTAAGTAAGTATAAATAAAGTGCACGACTGGGTACGTACTTGCACCGTAATGCTGTAAGTGCATAATTTTATCAGGATTAAAGTCCAAGTCTTGCTTATCCCAGTAAAGTAGGCGTGGTATTCCGCGTTTCGATGGAATAATAGTCATAACATTGTAGGAGTTTACTCAATGTTTTTTTTAAAAAAAAAAACACCTTTAAAAAGTGGGCGTGGCCAGATAAGATGTTTGAGTGAATTAGAGAAAATTCTAGCGCCTATTACTTTGCTTAAATAATTTTTTCTCAAAAATTTTGAAAAAAAAATGTTTATAAAAGTGGGCGTGGTAATTCCAAAATTTGGTACGCCATTATTTTGCACTTGTCTTATAACCTACAAATATTAATTTTTAGCCCAATCGCCGAACAAATGCCCGAGAAACAGCTGATTTTCTGTATTACCGTTATTCGAATTTTTCGTGAAAAACGTGGTATGCCACCTCATAGCCACCCAAACTAACCCACACATCAAATTTTATCGAAATCGTTAGAGCCGTTTTCGAGAAAATCCATTTTAACTGAAATCGGCTTGAAGTAAACTACCCTTAATTTTGAGGTTAGAATGAAAATTCAAATTTCGCCTCTAGGGAATATCCCACAGACCCTACATATGAAGTTTGAAGTAAATCCGTTCAGCCGTTTAGGCTGTAGTCGAATATACAGACAGACAGACAGACAGACAGACAGACAGGCAGACAGACTGACAGACAGACAGACAGACGGAATTGCCGGACATACTTTTTTGGACTTCTCCATCATAGTAATGTCAAGTTTGATTAAAATCTCGAGTTCGATTTTTTCACGATTGCAATACTTGCCCTATAGGTATAGGTGCAAGTAAAAATAGCCTTAGTCAGCCTAAAGCAGTTGAAAGCTTTGAGATGATTTTAGTGCCCCACAAGAACAGGCAGCACTTTGAATGGTATTTGTTAAATTTATTGATGCACTGCTGAAAAAGATTCGGGAGTTCTGGATACTCTTTATTTAGCTAAAAATACACAAAAAGTACAATCTGAAAATATGAAACTTGTCCTAAAGATGGGATGTGGATACATATGACTTATAGGGGAATTGTAGATAATTTCAATACCTAAATATTGAGTAAGTGGGCGCCGTGCCTCAGTGGTTAGTGCGTTGTATTGTGGAGCAAGGAGCTCGAGGTTGGAATCCAAGCCATAACGCCTCACCGCTCGCGAGCGTCTGACAAACATCCGAGAGCACAACTGTCCTGAGAAAGCTTCTCAAATAACAAATTGCCCTTCGGACACGGCATAAGCCCCAAATTGAGCCTATAGCCTTTTTGCATATGTATGGAGCAGCCAGAGATTTCCTAGCACGTTCGACTATGTTTTCTTGATTATGATTACTCAGAAAAAGATTATTCGGCTTGTGTTTGATGAAAGTAAACTTGAGCCAGTTATGCCTTTATTTCAATAAGCAAAAATTATCAACACTCACTGGGAATTTCTAACTAGATTTTTCAAAATTCTTACTGAATTATTATTTTGATATATACAATACAATACAAGTAAACCCCCGACTTCCATGTATCCAATTTTTGATTATATTTCCAGTAAATACTCTTACCAAAAAGTATCATACGTTGGAAAGCTAAGCAAAGCCTACAAAAGTGAAAGTCCCACCAAATATGTTCGATAAGACAATTACAATCCATTTAAACCCAAGGAACTACTAACACTATCACTATATCAATCTAAACAAGTATCTTTTTATCTCAAAACACGAAGCAAAATAAATTACAATCCGCAATTATATGCAGAAAAACTTGCTTAAACTACACATGTGGGTCAGACTTTCTTCGCAAACATTCCTGCTGCTCAGTGGTTCGAAATTTGTTAATTGTTAAGCAATGCCGCGGCTTGAATACAATGTCGTTACAGTGCATCCGCTAGGTGTACCATCACCCGGGGGAACATGGTACGGACAATCTACTCGTTTTGGTGGTCCACACCTGTGTCCAGAGCTTAACAATTAGCGGATTAAATCGTAGCATGCCATACGTCGCATTCACCTGGCGAGTGACTCTCATTCCCCGAGCCCGATCATTCGCATTGCACCGTAATTGAGCAGCGCTTACAGGGGTCGCGTTGCGTCTAATGGCATTCCGCGGTTTAATAAAAACCAGCCATCCAACATTAGAATCTCTATTAAGAATGCCTGCAATTACTCAGCAATGTCAGCCAGTCCATAATCGTCAACGAAATGCCCAGCAAAACACTTGGATGGGAGAAGGCAGCTCAACAACTCAGCTCCATGAGGTGGATGTCGGCGCGGCTGGGATGTGATAAGCGTCACCAATCAGAGATCGCATCAAAGCGATCTTGTAAAGCCCAGAAATGATGGCAAAGCTATAAAACATACACGGACAGGCGGCTCCGATAAAGCATACAAAAAAAACAAAAAACCACACAGTGTATCCGACAACAAGTTGGCCACGCGGCTGGACCTGAGCTCTGGATCCTACCTAACGCACACTCATCCGAGAAGAGGAACAAGCGGCCGATAACATGGCTTTAAATTAATAATATAATATAAAAACCCATATAAAGATACAGGCCAACAGCGCAGCGGTCCGAACCCTAAACGTTTCTATATTTACCGATTTGATTTGTTTTTGGGCAGCCGCTGCATTGGACACTGCGGCAGGGACTGTGTGACTCTGGGGCTTGTTCGTTGCGTTGCCTTATACGGGTTTCTGTTGTTGGTAACAAATGCTGGATGTTATGTGGGCAAAGATAAATTAAAACTTGTTTACCGCAGTGTCGAAGCATCTTAAAGTGAAGTGAACGATTGCCTCGTGCACTCGTCTAATAGCTGCGATAGCTGCACGGGAGAGCTGGCTAATATGATGAGCTATTATTGCCACACCAATGAGCATCATGGCGGCCGTATAACATGGGAAATAGATGTAATTGCTATCGGACGAGCGGCTATAGTATGGCTGGCTTGGAGGGAGCTTAACGAGATGACTGCTGGTACATGTACATATGTATGTATGTATGTTGCCATTGCAGTCGTCATTGGGGGAATGCAGTTTAACTATTTTTGAGCCGCAGAGCACCCGGGCTATCTATACTTGTGGACAAGCTGTTTGGCTATAAAACTGCAAAATTATCATTGTATTACGTGTAGAGAGACATTTTGTGTTGACGACTTCCATGTGAAAACGGATAATGAAATACTTTTCTTTATTCGTTTGTTTTGTCCAACTGGGAAAAGAATGTCGGTATATGAATCTACCGAGGAGCGATGCTGTGATTGATGGTAATGTTGTAAAACTATTCCGATAAGTTCACTGATTTAATTGATTTAAATCAGTTACAAGTGACGGTAATAGGTTACTAAATACCAGAACTTTATTCAATGCTTTCAAAGCCTGTGGTGCCGTCAAACTATTACTTTGCGTAAAGGCTAGGTCAGTGCTAGGCGAGTGGAAGAATTCCCAACCCCAAACTGTGGTCAATAGAGACCATCTCCCATAGAGGAGAGATGTCCCTTATTGGTTAACTGTAGTCTTAGAAATATGTTCCTTATGAACTAACAAACCATTCAGGAGATATGATGAAATTCAAGATGTCATTGATTGGTCTGCTTGATTGTCACTGCTACGACCTTCGGCGGAATGATTTGGCTATACGCAGCGGTTCAGAAAATATGCACGACCCTGTGCCAAACATTCATCTTTAACACTTCTCTAAAGACAGAGATAGTACCTGTACTGGTAGGATGGCCATTTTTTTTCATTCTTCCCTGGTCGGAAACGACCTTGCAGTCTACTCTTGAAGTCTAGGTAATCCGTGGATATTTTCCAGGATCCGTTGTATTATGTCTCCAACTAACTAACTGGCTTATTCTTGGGGAACTATTTGCTGCCGAAGCTTGTACAAAGATGTCCAGCGGTAGCAGATTAAGGATAGCTTCTAGTTCTGCAGTGAGTGTTGTTCTTATGGCATTTGTCGTACCAATGCAGTGGAGTATGATGTGTAATATACATAAGTGCTATATATGAGCGCGAGAAAACATTACAAAATAGTAGCTTCTATTTATTATTTTAGCCACAGCTTTATTTATTATTTAAAATTCTTTAAACACCTGCACTGTATTTCGTAACTGACCCTGTTGTGGGTGTTATATCCTTTACACGAATGAAAGGGGCCTAATGTTTAATGCCGTGTTCAAAGTGCAATTTACTTTGTGAGAAGATTTCTAATTATAAGATACATATATTCTCGGATGTTTGTCAGACGCTCGCGAGCGGTGAGGCGTTATGGCTTGGATTCCAACCTCGAGCTCCTTGCTCCACAATACAACGCACTAACCACTGAGCCACGGCGCCCACTTACTCAATATTTAGGTATTGAAATTATCTACAATTTCATTTTCCTATTTATTTATTATTAGGACCCTAGCCCATATGGCAGATACTGCGACCTAAAAGATCTATTGTATCTTAGGGTGTAGTTTTACTCTAAGAGACGTCCCACCTCCCTAATGAAGGAAAGCACGTCCTTAGTTGCAGAGGTTTTAATATCTGCCGGCGAGCATGTTACCTAGCGGAAGATGCGCCACCTCAACCAATGCAGAGCTGGACATTCACAGAGAATGTGCTCGGATGATTCGTCATCTTCTGAGCAGAACCTGCATTCTATGTCTGGGCATAGGTTGAGTTTGTTGAGGTGATATCTCAGGCCGCAATGACCTGTTAGAAAGCTCACCAGCTTCCTAATATTTTCTTTGTCTAAGTTTAGAATTTCCTTATAGGAATATGGCTTGATTAACCTCTTGGATTGTCGTAACCCCGGGACATTTTCCCAGTGGGTTAGGCGAAGATTATGCTCCCATGCATTAATCAGCGCTGTGGCATAAGCCCAATTGACGTCACAGTAAGGTTCAGGTCCAATGAACGCAGATCCTGAGCCAGCCCTAGCTAGTTCATCTGCAGATTCGTTGCCTGCAATCCCCTGATGACCTGGAACCCATCCGAGTACCACACTATTATGTCTAGCAAGAGATTGTAGTGCATCGTAACAGCATTTAACCGTTAAGGAGTCCATTAAGTTGGACGACAGAGCTTTGAGAGCTGCCTGGCTATCTGAGAAGATGTAAATTATTGCGCCCTTGATTCTCTTACTAAGGTTTATTCTGGCGCAGATCTCAATGGCATGGAGTTCAGCCTGGAAGACCGTGGGACACGTTCCCATAGGTATTGTGACTTTGGTATTGGGTCCAAAGACACCAGCACCCACTCCGGAGTCCATCTTTGATCCATCTGTGAACCATATCAGACCTCTAGGGTCCAGTGTAGGAACACCATTAGACCAGTCTGCACGGTCTAATATATTAACCTCAAATAACCTACCGAAACAGTATTCACTGACCATAACGTCGGGTACAGTGCAGAGCATGTCTCTTTGTGGGATTGAGTCAAGAATTTTCAGGTGTCCCACGTGGTCACCTGCCTTAAACTTGTATTCTAGTTGCAACTTGATAGCGCATCTAGCAGCCGTCTTCCTAATAAAGATTTGTAGAGGCGTGAGCCCAACGATGGCTTCTAAAGCTGTCGTAGGGCAGGTACGCATGGCACCTGAGATACCGAGACAGGCTATTCTTTGTAGCTTCTGAAGCTTTGCAGCCGTTGTCCGTTCAAGTACTTTTGGCCACCATACGATGGCTGCGTACGTGATAATGGGCCTCACTATCATTGTATATATCCAATGAATCATTTTAGGATTGAGACCCCAAGTTCTACCATAGAGGCGTCTACAGGCCCACATGGCCCTGGTGGCGCGTTCTATGGCGGACTTGATATGAGTATTCCAGTTGAGTCTTTTATCAAGGATGACTCCGAGATATTTGACTTCACTGGAGCACACTAATGTGGTGCCTTTTATGGTGATAGGTCCCAGATTGACCAATCTTTTGTGAGTTAAAAGCACTAGAATGGTTTTGCTAGGGTTAATGGAAAGACCCTCGCTATTACACCATTCTAAAACGTGTAGTAAAGCACCCTGCATGACGCTAGAAATAGTCAAACCGTGTTTACCACTAACAATGATCGCCAGGTCATCTGCATAACCAAGGGCGATGTAGCCTGATCTATAAAGATCTGCTAGGAGTCTGTCGATATTCCCCTATAAGTCATATGTATCCACATCCCATCTTTAGGACAAGTTTCATATTTTCAGATTGTACATTTTGTGTATTTTTAGCTAAATAAAGAGTATCCAGAATTCCCGAGTCTTCTTCAGCAGTGCATCAATAAATTTAACAAATAGCATTCAAAGCGCTGCCTGTTTTTGTGGGGCACTAAAATCATCTCAAATCTTTCAACTGCTTTAGGCTGACTAAGGCTATTTTTTCTTGTTGCGACAGGTGTAATAAAGAACTCTAAAGACACCGCGTTATACCAAGCAAAAGAGAGCACATAATACATACATATGTGCTCTGAAACTCAGTCAACCAATAGTATAGGCAGTTGAAGTTCTTTAACCAAAAATACTCAGTTGTTTACGCTCTTACCGCTCAGATGTACACTTTAAGTCCAGTTGCTGAAGAAATAAGAAATTGGGAAAAAGCGTTGGAACCGTTATTTGTATTTTTTTTAACAAAACCGAAGTACCTACTCAATTTGTTAGCATATATCTAAACAAAATATGAAATTTTATCAAAATCATTAGATCCGTTTTCAAGGAAATTCATATTAACTAAAATCAGTTCTATCTAAAGTACCCTTAATTTTAAGGTTAGAATGAAGCCAGATATAAAGTTTGAAACAAATCCGTTCAGTCATTTAGGCTGGAATCGATCGTACAAGCAGACAAACCGACAGACTGACAGATAGAATTGACGGATCCATCTTTTGGACTTCCTTATCACAGTAATGTCAAGTTTTTAAATAAAAAATAAAAAATAAATACTTGGCGCAACAGGTCGATGGGACCCTAAGCCTAACTTCTCACAACCATTCGTATTGTGCGTGTTATATTCTTTACACGAATGGAAGGGGCCTACTGTTTAATGCCATGTCCGAAGGGCAATTTGTTATTTGAGAAGCTTTCTCAGGACAGTTGTGCTCTCGGATGTTTGTCAGACGCTCGCGAGAGATGGGGCCGTGAACAACTTTTAGGTGTTCCCCGACTGGGATTCGATCTCGAACCCCTTGCTCCAAAGACCAACGCACTAACCACTGAGCCACGGCGCCCACGGTTTTATGGGGTAAGAAGGCAATTGAGTATCAGAGCCCTATCCCAAAGAACTAAGGAGACTCTTTATAAGACCCTAATCATCCCAGACCTGCTTTATAGCGCTGAAGCATGGACTCTGTCGAAAGCGGATGAAGAGATCCTCAGTCGCTTCGAGAGAAAGATTCTTCGTCTAATTTTCGGTCCCGTTTGCGTTGACGGGCTTTGTAGGAGATGATTCAACGACGAACTATAGGAGCTGTACAGCGACATCGACCTAGTCAGAAAAATGCTCATTAGTCTCTTAAGATGGCTAGGACATGTAGAGCGAATGGACACCAATGCTCCGGTCCGTAGAGTCTTCGAATCAAACCCGGAGGGACAACGTAGTAGAGTAAGACCTCGCCTTAGGTGGCGCGCACAAGTAGAAGGGGACTTAACCGACTTTGAGTGCGCAGCTGGAGCCAGTTAGCTAAGGACCGGGCTAACTGGAGAGGGTTGTTGGTTGAGGCCCCGGTTCACCCCGAACTGTAGGGCCACCTAAGTAAGTAAGTAAGTAAGGACTCGGATCTGGGTTACTCCTGCCAGAAAAACGAGATTTTCACTTTTTGCAAGGTAATCTAATGGATGTATGAATAAAAATCCACATTTGAAGTGGCATTAGTAAAGTAAACGCTAGTCAAAGTAGGGCCCGATAAGGCTAAATACATTCACTACAATTATCCTTGGTAGTAATTAGTGCAAGCCTGACGATTAACAAAATGGCATACAATGAACTTCGACATCTTCCGATGAAGAAATCTGATAAAAAGTGATTTTCAGAGCCTCCCAGATGCTTCATCAAAAGGTTCAATAAGGTAAGTAACGGTATATAAGGTATCGGTGGTCTAAGTGTGTTGGCTACAGCCGGCAGCCACTTCAGCCTGTATTTAATGTGGAGCCATGAGTGCTCGGAATTGAAAGTTCAACCAGCAGTCGAGGTAGATTATTCCAGAATTTCAGAAGGGTGGACGTATGATAAATTGAGGAATTCACCATTGATTTCAGGATGTATGCATCTACAGATAAATAAGTTGTGGCTGTGATTAGAAATATTCTGTAAAACCTGTCGTAGTGTAAATATTGGGTCTTTTCTTCGAGCTTTTTTTGCAGATGATCGTACACAGAGGACTACATACTCTTTAGTGTCGCGCGTGTCATATTCTTCATTCGAATTGAAGTTGACTGTTGTTTAATGCTATCTTCGACTGGTAAGTAATACTATAAGTTTGAAAAATGTTAGTCCGACTCGATTGACGATCAGTCACTTCTCTTTAAAAGGTGATCGATGAAGCGACTGTCATTCGGAAATGATTTTGGTATTCTCTTACGATTGTTTTGCATCCTTTAGCAGCCGTTCAGTGTACATTGGTTTCTCAAACAAACAGTTGTGTCTTTTACTTTGTCTACTCTAAGGGTTGAATGCACATTGGTGGAGTTGACTTTGACACAAATTGGAATAGAGTGCTCATATCAGAGACCTGCATCATCAACGTACCCGTATGTGAAAGAATTTCTTTTGCTGTAAGCTTCAAGTTTTTTTGTGGATTCTTGAACAACAATAATAACTGGATTACCAGATCGTTGTTCGTATCATGAGTTCATTATCTGGAAAATGTAGAATATACAGTAATATTTGTTATTTGGTAGAGTACTGTCCTCCAAAGTACTACTTAAGCCTGTCATGCAAATTTAAATGTTATTTCTAGAAATACCTGCCTTGAGCGCAGTGTGTTTTATTTCACACACCAAACAAGGTCTGATGATTGTAGTTCTTGTTCTACTTCAAACCCTTTCTCCACTATATACTACATATGTATGTATTTTGTTCGCTGTAGAAGTACCACCAAACTTCGATTGCTGCCCAAACAATATGGACGACCGAATCATACAAACTATGTGTGTACTGTCGGCCAAAATAAACATTTTAACATTTGTGATAATAAAAACATTTCTTCACGCAGAAGTGGGCAATGAAATATTAATTTATTTATGTTCTTGCGCTCTCGGCTTAAGTGCTTCTCGGTCAATAGGTTCCTCTATCTTAAGCCCAGTGTACACATTGAATTGATTTGTAGTAGTTAAGCACACGCAGTCGACAGATACATTTCACCAGATACACTTACTCTTAAGTGTGTTTACTCACCCGCGTCGGACGAAACCACTGAAATCCTCAAACCGATATTCAGGCAAAACAAGCCCCGAAAAAGGGGTTTCATGATTCATTAGTTCGGTGTGGCCAAATATTTAATCCATCAGTGTTGCTTGACCACAAAAACACATTAAACAGATGCTGAGAGCGCGCTCAGATCAATGGTGCTGACATGGAAAAAATCAGTTTGGTCACACATCGAATTTAATATTCGTGGTTTGGTTCGTCCTCCCGTCGTCGTTGGCCGTTGGCCGTCGAGCGATCCCCCTCTCTATCGGCTCACAAACTTAATGGGTTAAACAACATTTCGTCAATATTTGTGAATCGACATCTCTGTGGCGGGCTCTAATGATTAGTTCACCTTAGGAGTCTATTTTCGGAACAAATCGACCAATAACCTGAGAATATAGTCCAAAGGCACTATGAGAACAGCGCATCTCGGTGCGTCTCTCGACTTCAAGTGCACGTCATGTCCCGGTATCCGATTTATTGACGACATCTGGGGTCGTCGGGCGCTATTTATTTGCAGGATTGGAACCAGATTTTTATCTGCCGCTACGTTCGCCTGGCGAATGTCGAATTCCCCACTTAATCAGAGGTTCGGTGACATAGACAACTACAGATGCGACGGGAATGCATTCTCCTCGCCAAGAAGCCCATCCAGAGGCATCGCACAAAAGACGGTGAACTTGTGCACAAAAACCGCGGATAAAAGCATTCGTACATGTAGCGCCTGTTGGCCTATTTGCATTCGGTGTGGCGGCATCTCATCAAGTCTCGATAAATTGGAGAGCATTCTATCGTGTTTCAGATTCCTGCAGCAGCTCCTCGGAATTGGTACGCTTGTTTTGCTCGTTTTGGACAGCAAGCGCGTTCCGAAGAATTCACAAGTCGACTCTGTTTGCCGTTTGCAGAGACTGTGGCGGCAGCGGCAGCGGCAGTTAGATCCAGGGAATTTGAATACCGTAAAACCTAACATGTGTTCCTGTTCGATATTTTGTTGCACTCTTAATGCCACATTGTGTTTATCAGCATCGGAGAGCATGAGTGTAGTACTGTCGCTCTGTCGCAGTGTCGACTTAATTAAAATTTATTTTGGAATTTCGATCGATGTGCAATTAATTCCCGATTACAGTCACCACTTGTCTAATTAAAAAGAAAACTATTATCCAACTGCCATGCGTTGGCACTCACTTCTTGCGATGTTGTTCGGTGCATTCGGTTATTTCATTGAGTGAACATTTTAGGTGCGCATTTTGCAGCGCATTTGCATGGCAGCCTTATTTGTGGAAGCTATTTCGAAACATCACAGTTCCAACATGAGTTTGAAATAATTTCCTGCAACTGTTTTTGGTATGACAGACATACCAGGGTTTGTGCAGGCAGAA
Organism: Xylota segnis; assembly: GCA_963583995.1. Lineage (NCBI taxonomy): Eukaryota > Metazoa > Arthropoda > Insecta > Diptera > Syrphidae > Xylota > Xylota segnis. The sequence goes on from OY757238.1 coordinate 27,902,193, forward strand.
TGGCTGACAGTTCATGCACCTGAACTACACTTTAGAAGAGACGGTTGTGAGTTGTTTAACGCTGTTTACCTACCTACATACACTCAAAAGTTCTTTATATAAAGTATAACTTCGTATGTTAAAGTAGAAACACTGTACAGTGATACCCACATTGTTTTTAGCCTTACACTGCTATACATTAATCTCAGAGACGCTGGACTTTACCACAAGTGCTTCGCTTACTACAGCTTTTACAGATTCCAGGGATTTTGCTATTTAGTGCTACACTTTCTTAAGTGGGTCGGGTCTTATTACTCCCAAAATGATTGGTAGATATATGGTCGTCTATTTTTTGCTCCAGATTTATTCTAAGTCTGACAGTTAAACATTCTTTTGTAGGATCCCTAAACATCTTTAAATTATTTTGCAAAGCATTTACTTAAATTTGTCGGAGTTGTCGGATCCTTGACAGTTTATGCCAATAACCGTGAGGTTTCTAATAGTAAACTATGTTCTACTAGAATTGTACATATAATAGTTAGGGCAAGGCAGTGTTAGAAAATCTTCGCCTCTTTAAAATTGTATTGTCTGTTTCTAGTATTTTGAACTGCTGAGGTGTAGAAAATAGCTACAATATGAGTCGGAAGGAAACTATTTTGAATGAAAACAATCGGTTTTACCAATAGAAAAACTTTTTCATCGTTCTTGGAACTCACCTTGTAGACAGATACTTGTCTTTTATACCACATAAGTGCATGAAATATACTACTCTTGTATTCAATGATAAATTTGAAGTAAATTTTCAGATTTTAATCCACCAGAACATTGTAGGACAATCTCCAACAGCAATTTCCCTTTGATGATTCAGTAAAACGCATCACATAGCTTGCAACACGCAAATTTAAATCTACCGATAAGCCCGGCATACATATGATTTCATATTCTTAATCTGCATTTTCTCTCTGATTCAATGGAGAATGTTTTACATGTGACACGGAGGACAAAAAAAAGAGAAGAAAAGAAACGAAGATCACAATTTGCCACCGCTTCTTAAGTGCGTCTGTACACCGTCTTCTCGAGCGCACATCTCTTTGACCATATCAAGCCGCCCCACGTCGACATTTCATGTCGGTCGATTAATTAACAGAAACCCATGAAAGAGCTAAAAACAACGACAACCGTCCCCGGCTCCTACTATTCGAACCAGTTCGCGGCGACCGGCGACCGGCGCGCGGAGCCAACGCCGCTGAGTCTCGTGAGGCTTGTAGCGATCATGATGTCGTTGCGGCATCCTTGCCGCTTATAAATATTCAATTTTAATGGAACTCCTCGAATAAATTCGAGGTAAATTAATGATTTTCCAAAAGGGACACATGTTCCCGGACATTCCCGGTCGCGCGTTCTGCTTTGATCTGCGGATCGAAGGAAGCCGCTTCGGCCGATAATCGAATAACACTAATTTCGTGTTGGATATTCTTCGCTTGTTCTCTTATCGCGCCTGACGCTAGGCGTATAAATCAATCACTTCCACGGCTGCAGTTGTATGCGTTTTTGGGGCCACTAACATGCTGGTGAACAACGTTAACAGCGTTATGCTCTCCTCCTAACCTAACTGACAACAAAATGGCCGATATTATTCGTATCGGGAATGGCGGCGGACGGTGCTGGTGGGCGACTGGAACGATATTTAGCCTCTTGAATTGCAAAAAAGTTAATAAAGTTAAGTCTTCCGTTAAATAACACAATCATCATTCGGAAAAATAATGAGTTCACGAGCGACCTCTCCCGTAAGGCGTAAGGGAAGAGTCCAAGGGACAACAAAGGATCAGCGAAAATACGAGTGCGCTGATTTTTTATTCATGCCGTCGTTAAACTAATACAACGTCGTCAGCAGCAGGACAATTGGAGTGACGGTCGCCGTGCTGCTCCCGGCCGGGGGTGGGAGTGTTTCCAGAGAAAAAAATAATTCATCACGGGCTTAATGTAAATTTGTGACGATACAAAAAAGTAACTGGATTTTTAACACCATCCACTGTCGTTGAAATGGGGGATGGTTGGTTGGTTGGACGGATGGAAGAAAGGACGAATGGCAGGATGGATGGATGAATGGTTGCTCGGCTGCCTCAGTGGACCACTGTTGGGGAGTGTAAGTAAGCGTGTAAGTGCAGTCTGGAAAAAATTTACATACAAATTGTATTCTGCGGTGGATTATGTTTTGATATGAACTGGACATAACGAAATTAATTCAAAAAAAGGAGGACTACATCAATCCAGCGGGATTTTCCTCCATTTTTCGTTGGCTATTGTTGTTTTCGCTTGAGATGAACGAAAGTATGGCGATGATGGTGCTCAAAATGGATAATGGCTTCGTAGATGATGGGAAATGTGTTTGCAATGAAATAATTAAAAATAATTTCAAAGATATTTATTAGTGTAAAACTATATATCACTATACTCGTAAATTTGGGCAAAATATCATAAGTGTTGGTACTATGGGAACATGAACGAAACTTCAAGAAAGATTTTACCCCAAAGACATTCCTTTATGTTCTCACATAATTTCCCAGATGTGGGGCCACACCTTAAGGGTACAACATTCCCTAAAGGACCATCAAAGAAGTAAGGCTCAATAATATTTCCAGATCGCCGTACATAAATACTGGGTATGTATACATTTTATAACCCAATCGACATTGGAGGGTGACTGCATCAGCAGTAGTCCAGCTTTCCTTAAAACACTACGGATCGATTGTATTCTCTCCTTTGCTCTCCTAAGTCGTTGAAACTATTTGTTCGTGGATTGTGTCGAGGCTTGGACATTTGTCGATTCTTCCTTTACATCTGTGCGTTGATTCTAAGTCTTTATAGTTGGGGAGTCATTGAGTTGTAAAATGAGAAGATGATGGAATAGGACTAAGTCGTCTATTGGTAGTTATTCTTAGCTAGCTCATTGCCGCTTATTTCGTTAACGTGGAAGGCCATATATGCCCCAGTAGCCTATGTTTATTCTTATAGATCTTACACTTAACGAATCCCACTTTTTAAAGCTACAATCAACAATGATCAATACATGTTCATGTGTATTACAGTTTTAATTAGCACAGCTCAAGCGGATACAAGTGTGTACAAGTATAATATAACTTACAAATGTCCTATGTCTATCTTAACTGCTTTATTTACGTCTGTATTATAATGGACAATAAATAATAATAATGAACATAATGGCTACTTTAGTGATTGACTAGTAGAGTTAACTCTAATCCAATACACAAACAATACATCAAACGTCGATGATAAAGTTAATCGCATGTCCCTTAAAAATACTCCGTACTCCTGGAAACTAAAAGGTATTCTCCCAGAGACTCAATAAAGCTACTTCAGCTATCCGAAAAGATTTTTCGTTTTCCAAAACGAATCAAGCAAATGAATTAATTGGGCTCCGTGGCTCATTGGTTAGTGCGCTGGACTATGAAGCAAGAGGTTCGAGGTTCGAATTCCTGTCGGAACACCTAAAAGTTTTTCACGGCTCGGACAAACTTCCGAGAGTACAACTGTCCTGAGAAAACTTCTCAAATAACAAACTGCCCTTCGGATACGGTATTAAATAGTAGGCCCCTTTCATTCGTGTAAAGAATATAAAACGCACAACACGAATGGTTGTGAGAAGCTAGGCCCTGGGTCCCATCGGCCTGTTGCGGAAAGTATTTATTTTTTTTAATGAATTAAGAAAACAAGAGTACTTGGACTATGTACACGAACCTTATAATCTGAATAATGCCAATACTTATACACAAACTATGCCCTATTGCATCTTTAGGCCAGGCTCTGAATAACTTTCAGTTGGAAGCGGTTGCTGTAGATAAAATGTTTCAATTGTTTAAAAATTATCCAATGTTGTAGGAGAAGATATCATACCTTTTCGGTTTGTTGAACTAATAAATCCTTCCGGTATGAAACAAATTATGGTATCATTGTATTGATTTTTCACATATATGTATCTATGAACACTAGCCAGAAGAAGACCTGTTGCCACAGTTCGATGAGTGTTTTGGCTTGTCAGTTGACTATCTTAAAAAGAGATACTGCTTTCCTTTGTTTAGCATCTTCAAGCTGGTCCATCCCCATGATTATGACACCAAATGATATAGGACTTCGATTTGACAGAAACTACCTAACAATTGTGTGACTTCTTGGCTTTTCTAAGACTATTGAGTCTGTCTGCCATTACAATTCATTTATAACTAGCACGGCTCGTCCAATGGAATATTACTTAATAAATAAAAATTTCAGAGCCTAGGGATGTTTTCACAGAAGACTCCTTGTCTGAACGACTTGCCTAAAGCTCGCAGAAGTCCATCATTTCATTAACTGTATATATACATATGTATGTATATAGATGAAGATTTATTTATGGTCTGGTTTCACTTTGAGTCCAAAAAAGGACCCATATTCTTATGTTTTCCAAACGAAACTATAATGTGAAGCTCATAACTTTCATTGTGAATTAGCCAGCTAATCCTGCCCACATCTCGAAAACATGCAATCTCCCTTTCCTAAAGCGTTTCGAATGTATTGAACTTATGGCTAAATACCACGTAATGTTCTACAATTGGCTGGACCTTGTTAACTCAAACATTTACTGGAGTATAGATTTACATATGTATGTACATATGTATGTATAGTACATAAGTAAGAACGTTAAACGTTTATGTTTGGCGGCTTCCTCCTCGAGTCCGACAAATAACTCTCCTTCTACCATGTGCTCCTGTTTGCGTGCTTAGGCATTTGTTGATGCCAACACATCCAGCGCCCAAAGATACCTCCTTTCTTGAGGATCATTAAAAATGGGTAAAAGGGCGATGCCGGAATACGACCAGCATCTCCTGAGCTTGCCACTTAAATGTTTCGTGCACCGATCGATCGATGGCTGTTGCAGATTGTGGCCTCACAATGGACCATTGTACCCGTAGCGCCATGTTTGAGTTTTCATCGAGCCATGGACCAACTATGGGACAGTTTATTATTATTTTATTTTATTTTTTTAGTTCCCTTAGGTGACGTTCCATTTATCCACTTATCCGATGGTAATCGAAGAGACTGCCAGCAACCGCACCATTGCGGTGAGTCTCACAACCGCAGAAACAAAAGCCAAGCAAGAGGAACAACATTGCATTAAATTGCTTTGAGGGCGCCACTACTTGTCAATCAATTTCGCCATTGTTCCCTGACATCCAACGACGACGACAGAGGCGGCCATTATTAATTTCTGCCTCCCTTTCATACGTTCCTGTTGCTTGTTTTTATGCATGTATGTATTTCTGCTGTGTTTGGGGGCCGTGCGCCATACAGTGCTACAATGGGGCTCATTGCGAGTGCCTACCACCGCAAATAATGCCGCGGAATGCGGCTCCTGGATGGTGTGGTGGAACACGTTGGACGAGTGGACTGAAGGCTGCCGGCGTCTGGCAGTTGTACACCTTATAGGTAAAATTTCGCCCTTGGCGTTGTTTACACTATGTAGCGCACTTGCAACCCCATTGCATTCGTGGCAAGCACAGGCGACACCCTTACAGATAGTAGCAATGCGAGCCCTGTGAGCGTCTTGCCAGAGGGTGCTCGTACCCGTGCTTTCTGGCTTATAAGGCAAACTATCCTAATCAACGTGTAAAAGCTTGCGGTGGTCGGTATACACTGTCTTCGAAACAGCACTCATAAATTATGTAAAATGAATGGCCGACGTAATCGTATTAATTGCCGTACGAGCTGGTGGCCTATGCCAATAACGCGGTGCGATGTCTTGCCACGCCTTCGTTTCACGCTTGGCTTGACTGGGTGTCATTAAATCGATCCATATTTGTTGTGCTCCACACCATTATGGAAACCGTGGCAATTCAACTGTGGCACAGAATAGTCTTGAGCAGCACACCTTTGCCTTGCACCTTCAGCCAGCAGCTCCAGAAGCTGACACCCATGTGCATGTTGGGTAACTCGCATGATGTTATCTGACGTTAATTACGCTCCAGTGGGCAGTGCGCAGAGCTCGTGTAGACACTGCTGGGTTGCATTCGCATGGATACGTGTCGTAGGGGTTGCCTGGAAAATTGGTGACGTTACTTCAGATTGAATAAGTTCGCGTATGAGGTGTGAGCATGCATACATGTGACAGTATTGGCTTGGAAACGAACTGCTCGTATTTGTATTGTGAACTTGAAAGGTAGTCAGGTTAAAGTGGTGGTGCTGAAGAACTGAATTGCATCTAAAGATGTGTCCCTTCTATACGAAACTAATTATTTGAGCTAATTATTGGAATAATCGGGAGTAAAATAGGGAAAAAGACCACGAGTTTATTTCCGGAATGTCGTTTCTGAAATTACGGCTATGAGAATTCTTTCGTGAGGGATACACCATATTGGCTCATAATAGTTGCTGTTCTCCTTCTGACTACCGACGTGGGCCCGATTTCCTACCAAAGAAATACATGTGTATGTAAGAATGCATAACTAAAAGTTAAAATAAAATATATAACAAATAAATAACTAAATAGAACCAAGTATGCTTATGACTCAAGCCGTAAGTTACAGTACAGAACACACAGGGAAGAAAAGGCGCAGGAAAGGTACATTCTACAGACCTATATTTCCTCATTCTTCATATATGTCCCTAAAACCAAATAGGACCGCAATTAATCAGAATTGGTATAGACTTGTTCTTTATGTTTAAGGGAAACACTGTTTTTAAAAATCTACGATAGACTGCATGCATTAAGAAACAGCAGTTTCTTTTTCACCGACCTTTTGATTTGGAGTGAACTTTGTAATGAATTTAGCTAAGATAAGTAATCCGTAGTGCATTAGACAACGAAGCAGAAGGTTCCAGGTTCAATCCCTAGCCCACACCTAAAATTTCTTTCACGGCCCGATCTGTTGCGAGCGTCTGACAAACATTCCCGAGAGTACAACTGTCATGAGAAGGTTCCCACACAGCGCCAACATATGAGAAAAAAAACTTAGCCTTACATTTTTCAAAAGGTTGTTCGATTAAATCGATTGATTATCCAGATTACTAGTTTGTTTTCCTATAAGCAGATGGATTGGAATCGCAGCTTACACTGGGATTTGTATTTGCAGCTGTCTGGTTGAAAGTAAAACTTGTAATATGATCTTGTGATATGACATTTTTGACGGTTAATTGAAAGCTATTGTCACAACTAGATGTTTCCATCAGGAGAGTCAGGTAGTCGCCTAGTAGCTGGTTTGATTATTTGTTCATTCCTACTATGAAACCATTCGGGTAAACAGGGAGGTTTACCACACACATCGCGATCCCTAGAATATAATTACGGTAACAAAACTAAAGCATTTGATATGGCCGCAAAATTTTACTAGGTTATTGATTTGGGTCACAGATCCCACTTTTGTTTAAGCCCACTCTGAGTTTTGCCCTGGCATTCATTTTATAATTTTAATCTAGTGGCGGCGTGCCTCCTCATAAGGCAATCGGTAAAGGGAATCACTACTGCTGTCCTTAACCGCGACTTGTTTTGCTTCAGTATTTTCGTAGATTTGCTCCAATCTTAGACAGACCACAAGGCCTCAGATATCCTGAGTATGAATAAGTTGGACCATTTTAGGTCAGTCAAATGAATGATCCTCTCTAGAATAATCCTCTTAGCTAAGCAGGTTTTACTCCCTTAACTGCAACTGCTTTGTGGAAGCTCTGATACTTTTTTGGTCAGTACGTGTCGTTGGTCTTTTCGTTCCCCTAAATGTGGTATATAATGCTCTGACCATTTCAGATCTCATGATGTTGGATCCTAACCCTTGAAGCGTAGTCTGGCACCAATGTAGATGGCGATATTCTTGTCAGATATTGCTCCCATTTCAAGTAAATCTGCAGCGTTGAGCACACCTAGAACTTCGGTTCGGAACACACTGCCACTCTCGAGAAATCTTAGGGCCACTTACAGGCTTTGGAACTGTCCGTCTAGACGGATTTGCTTTGCCAATTTTATATTACCTACTTCGAACGAAGTTTATGGTACCCAGAATGTGATTCACTTGATCAGAGATATCAGGAAGTGATTCCCTAAGAATGGAACTGTGCCCTACATTGTGGGCCTAGTGGTAATACCTTTAGAAGTATTTCAAGTGTAGCCGTGAGCATAGTGTGCAGAGCACCGGTAATGACAATACATGCTGTTCTCTGTGTCCTGACCAACAACAATTTTTACTAAGTTTTGCTTAAGATTTGAGCATGTACTGTCAAAATGAAGACTCTGTGACTCTGGTAAAACTTTCGACTTCTCATATGGTTATGTAATAAAAAAGGAATCAAAAACAAATAAAAACATTTTCATATGTATGTTTGTATCTATTTAATACCATTAACCTCTGCCGCACTTAAAATGCACAACTAAACACTTATTTGTTTGTTCCTTGTGAGTGCCATTTGCACGATCGCATATAAAATAAATTCTTGAAATCCAAAATGGAGACATTAAGCTAACTGACCATGTTTTTAATTTCCCAAATGTCCAATAAATTAAAACCATACCTTTCCATTAATTATTTGCTTGTCGCCCCACGAACGCCAAACACAGAAAAAGAATCCTTTCCCAGCCAAGGAAAAGGAATTTCGTACAACGGCCAACGACTTTTCAATTTGCGGCCTTAAGCTGGGGCTGCATCACCAATGCGTAAGTATACGACTGGCGACCACAGTGGGAGTATCTCCAACACTCCGGTGCTATACCGGAAATAGCCAAACCGCCAAAATACAGCCCATTAAGGGTTAAGAAGGCAAAAGCAGAAGAAAATAAAAATTTATTGTCAAATTAAGGACAAAAGAGGAAGAGAAAAAAAAAAGAAAAAAAAAAAATTGCGTTCCCAGTAAAAAGCGTTTGCTTATAATGGCCATTTTAATTTAAGGGCGGTTTCGTCTGCGGAGTGGGTAAATACAAGAATGCTGCTAAAAGTACAAGATTTAGTGCCACTTCGGAATGAGTGTGAGGGGTTGGTGTAGTACACGAACCTGACTTAACAATGCAATGAAATAACAATTTCAAACCCTTCCGGAGAACTTGATTTTTTTTTCTAGCGAATTTGACGGGACGTTTGGGCGAGGGTCGTCCTCGAGGTTTTTGTTAGCTCTTTGATTTCCTTTCACACACAGAAACAGGGCCATGAAATTAGAGCTACATTAGAAATATGTAATTTTATTGCGTTTAAGTAGAGAAAAACTGCCACGTAACTTTGTACATAAATAAGTTATTTGAATGTCCTGCGGTGGCGTTAGTTTGAGGAGCAAAGGTGAGTCAAACGTTCAGTGAGTCCTACAATTCCTTTCAGATTTCAGAACTCGATTTTGGTTTTTTGTTGGAAGAAGTATAATACAATTTTTCTGTCACTGTCGTTAGACTTGATCTACAAAATACCAAAGAGAGGTCCTTTTCTCCAAATCCAAATTAATCCAAAATTATTTGATTTCATCCGCAAAACTAACACTACAAGTATTATCACTGCAAAGCTCAACTCTTTTCCTTTAAGTTTCTCTGACTCTTTGTGGATAGTGCAGCTGAATGCGTTAAAAAACACAGACATATGTAGTTGCATTCGTGCACAAAGGTTCCGCCAAATACGGGGTTAGCAAACATAAATCATAAAGAACTTCTCTAATAACAGCCCTGTAAACCATGCTGTGTATTTAAGTTGGCAACAGTATATATGTTTGTTGCTTGGTAACACCATAGTTCTAAGTAGTGTTGCAGGCACAGAAGTATGCAAAGTGATACTTTTTCATCTTAGTTTTGACTAATCCTTTTCTTTGAGATCTTTGTTTCCCTGTTTTTTTTGGATTGAGAAGAGCCCTAACCCGAAGAACCAAAGAGACTCTTTATAAGACCTGGACCATCCCAGCCCTGCTTTATGGCGCTGAATATGAAAATATCCTCAGTCGCTTCGAGAGAGGCTCTTCGGACAATGTTCTGTCCCCTTTGCTTTGACGGGCTTTGGAGGAGCAGATATAACGACGAACTATACCAGCAAAATCGAACTAGTCAAAAAAATATGCGGCCAGCACAGCCTTCGAATGAAATCCAGAGGAACAACGCAGTAGAGGAACATCATAACGACGAACTATACCAGCAAAATCGAACTAGTCAAAAAAATATGCGGCCAGCACAGCCTTCGAATGAAATCCAGAGGAACAACGCAGTAGAGGAACATCTCGCCTTGGATGGCGTGCTCTAGTAGAAGGGGACTTCAATCGTATCCGCGGAAGACTTACTCTAGGAAACTGCTGCTATTTCAGTTTGACTAAACAAGAGGGTTCAAAACTCTCTGATGACAGAGCGCTTGATCTTGACAGAAAGGAGTCTGTCCTTGATCGAAAAGAGTGGAAGGCTGCTTTGCCTCAGGCAAAGACTCGTTATGAGTCGGAAGCCCGTTAAGTCAGTAAAGGTAAGTACATTGTAAGTCTTTGAAAAATTGGTACGTAATGTACACATATGTATATTTGTATGTTTGTGCGTACATACACATCCCTTATTTCTTTTTCTAGTTATCTTACTTAGCAGCTTTGGATTTACATCAAAACTACAATTATAACCCGGTGCTACACATCGCAAATGAGCATTACACAAATATAATTCAACCGAGCGCAATATATCTCATTCTCGCTGTATGCTCATTCGAAGGATATTAAAAACACTCGAGACACCCGCTGCCCAGATGAAATTAGCATAATTATCACATTACCACCAGAAATCTAAATCCGACAGAAGGAATAATTTTTAACATGTCTACCGCCACTTAAGCCGGGGCAAATCGAGAGAAATTAATGTTGACTAGTGATGCGCGTACAAGTCGTTTGCACGTAGCCCATTAAACTCATAAGGAATTTAGTGAATTTTTCCATTAAAATTTTGCCATTTAAAGGAAAATGTCATAAGCCAGCTTGTGTTAATGCAAGGAAAGGCGAAGAATGAACATTTTCTAATATCTATCAGTGTATGTGGGTTAGTTATGTGTTTAAAGGCTGCTAATGGGTTTTACTAAACGCAGTTGGCTTGTCATTAATTGGTATTGCAGGAATCAAGAGCTTGAATACTTTTCTTAAAATTTTCGAACAGTTTACCATCTTTCGAATGAGGTTTGCATCTGCAATATCTGCAAAAAAGTCCAAAAAAGATTTAGGCTTTGAAAAATATGAAATGATTATATGCATAGTGTAGTAATTTTTAAATCAAGTTATGCACCTCATAGAGCCTGCGTTACCACCATTTTTGGTAGAGAAATATTTAGATTTAAAGTGGAATTGACTACCATTTATACATATATACTTACAGAAGACATTTCTTATTGGAAGCAAGCCTTTGAGTCAACCAAAGCCTTCTGATAAAGTTTGAGAAATTGGAGATGTAGTCCGTATGACAAATTAGTAACTCATCTGACCTACTATCAGATAAGCTTAGACAAAGAAGTCTAGTAGTGTAACGGTGGTGAAATTGTGCCAAGCTCCAGTTTGTTTTTCTGGATTAGCATTAGTTGAATAGTTGTTACGACGACAATGTCTCATTTAATGCTAAAAACCGTCACTTTCAAGAGGAAGTAGAGATATTCGCTGAGTTGTTGTGTTACGAAGTTATACCTAAGTCGTCATGACAGCTTATGATATGGCAGACTACGTCCAACATAATTATTGTTTGTGTTAACTAAGAAGCTTTTTGTAACAAATCATAAAGTACTTTCTATTTTGGGCAATCATGATACTACTATCTGTTGATAGTATAAAGACAATATAACATCATCTTACCAATACGGTTTCTTACGGACAAGGTCAACGATCACAAACCTGATCGAACTCGTAGTCAGCAGCCACAGTAGATTGGACGATTGCAAGAAAATCGATGTTGTTGCTATCGATTTCAGCCAAGCTTTCGATAAAATTCCACCCGCCATTGTATTTTTAAAAGTTAAAGCTACAACTTAACGTTTATTGAATTTACCTTTAAGAATATCAATAGAAACTACTTTTCAGATCCTTGGTATCTACGTCCTTCAAGACCCACCGAGGAGTCCCCTGACACGTAGTCCCTGATGGCCTTATTAAATATTCCCGCCTACCAGTTTATGCGGATAAACTCTCGTACACTTTCATGTCAAGAAAAGCTTACTTATTCCCGGAACCGTCCTACGACAACCCCTACTACTAGTGTGAGGATTACGGTTATATGCAACAGCAAATTTAATTTTCGCAGGTACTTCGAGAAAGTTATAAGGAGACCTAATTCTGCGAAAAGTTTTCTCAAACATGGTCCAAGGAATTTTCACCTAATCATTAGGCTTGACTTCCATTTTAGAATATGCCAACCAAGTCTGGTCTTGCTATCACGATACACATTCTAATCGAACTGAGTGTGACCAGCAAGAGTATATTTATTTTGCTCTACCCAGACTTTAATGGTCCGGCAGATAGTATACTACAAGCCATATCTCTAAACACCGTAATGAGTCTCGAATGGATGGATCCCGTGTTCGATTATTTGCGCAGTCGTGCGATATGAAGATTTTTTAAAATACTTTGGCATCGGGTCCGTCAGCTCAGTACCGCCACAAAAGATCCTCGTATTGTCTGAATCGTAAAACTTTACGTACGTTAGTGATGTGTTTAAGAAAAACTCAATACCTATAAATCCAAGTGAATAAATTTTCCAAATTCTACCAAAATTTTTGAAATAACCAGTAAATTTTGAAAGTTGGGGTCTTTCAAAACAAAATGCTAAAACGATTCTGGCCTATTAATGTTAAGGCTTCCCATTGAACCTGAATGGTTACAGATATGAAACATCTTTAAAAATTAATCTTATATTTACCACTCTTGTAGATCTGTTGAGATACTGTAACCATAACTGTTCTTTTTGTGTAGAGCATTGGTTTTGTGTGATTTACACAGTTCGGGGCTTAAGAACAAGCCTCTATAGTAATGGCAGTGCTTAGATAACTGTCGCCAGTTAACTGAGTCGTCGGAGTCATAATATCAAAGAAGCTCAATTAAGGCATCCGTTAACTTGGCTTCGCATATAATACTAAGAAGAGATATGTGTGTATATAGGGTATATGAGATATATATAATGCATAGCATATATGTATGTACATCAACCGCCGGGTATATTTTCTGATGGACGTGGTCGATAACATAGTACTTGTTCGAAATAATATACATTTGTACATATGTACATATCTAAGCATGACAGGTTCATGTGACGCAGGGTCAAACTTTCGTTTTGAGAAGCTTTTTCATGACAGTTGTGCTCTCAGTCACTCGCTGGAGGTGTTGTGTGGTATCCGAACCCTAATCCTTCAGATTAGCAGTCTAATAATTTAAAAGGTCCGAAGACTGTCAACTTTCAATCTGTTTTGTGCTTTTAAAGCTATTTAAAGCTTCTTAGTAATCTGTTAAAAATGATTCTTAAACAAATCCTTAACTTTATGTAGGTCCGACTAATTTATTTTGAGGAAACTGGAAAACCATTGTAAGTCGAATGAAAGACCAAACATTTTCTTCATTGTAAAACAAAAAAAAAATGGAAAGATACGCTCTCACGAACGGTATTTACAGCCACTGGATACGATGGATGCAAGCATTATCCACATTCCAGTTTGATATAATATGGCGTTGACCAGGGAAGACGAACTGAATTGATCGTTGAATCAATTTGGGTTAAAAACAACAGCACACTTGATGCTCTTGCAATTAATCTTCATTTCATTTCGTATAAGTCCGCACTCTGTATGCGAGCCGTTTGCTCTGTGGTCCAGTGTTCATCTGAACAATCATCCTGTTTGTACTTAATTCTGGATGGTTCACGTTATACGAATACGAACATTTATTATCCATCTCTCAGATACAGTATCGCTCTTTGATTATCGGCAGAGATGTGGCTGTGGATGCCACACAAAGCGATTACCTCAGCTTTGAGCCTCGTTGGCGACGAAGCTCACACACTCGTCCGACGGAAAACTGCCATAAACATTTTATTATTCTGAGTATTTATGAGATTCACAGTCTCAGTCTCAGCCCTTGTGACGCGTTCTTTGTCCCGCACTGATGAGAGTATTGAAACTCATAAGAACGATAAATTGTCGCATGGGCACATGATACTATCACAACTATAATACAAAAAGGCGACCGAGTCCTACAAGCTTGGCGCACCCATGTTAACCTAATTAATTGGCCATCTGCCTGCGAGGACTCTCGATACCACAATCAATTAACGCCCTTCCTTTGCTCAAGATATTCCGTTCTCCATCGCATGTGGTATATGAGGTGCAACATTAGGTACCAATTTTTATCTAACGCCACATTCGATGACAGACATATGAGCAGGGGCACGAGATAGGGATGCCTTACATGGATAGCAGCTCTTCGTCAGTCGCTTAAGTGGCGTAATAAGTGTGCATTATTCCTAACTATTATGTGTATCGGTGTAGGTGCCGATCGAAATGATGGCCGCCGCCGCCGCCGGCATTAGGTGTAGGAGAAGATGATCCTTATCGGATTTCGTGTTAATATCTCCCTCATGAGAGGAAGGCCAACATCCATCCGTTTCTTAATGACACGAGACTGCATAGGACATATGGCTATGCCTAGTATGTTGACACATTGATGCTCTGTTTCATTGGATTTTCTTTGGCCTGTTTCGTTGTTTTTAGTTACTTTCGTTTATTTTTTGACTCCTTCGGCTGCAGATAATCATTAGGGAATGTCATCGGTGTGAGCATATAACCGGAACAGCACACTCAACTTTCGGGAATGGCGCAGGCTCTTAAGTTTGTACCCTTTGGCTATGAATTTGACAAGTATTCAAATAGGATGGATGATTTTCGACATTTTTGGATGAAAATCAAACAAAGCGATATTCTTCCAAATATATCCGCACAAGAAGAGGTTTCAGAGCCATTTGGAAGCACAAAATTTAACGAGGCTATTTCAAATGAAGTTGCGCGAAAATCAAATCAACTGAACCTTGGGGTTGTATATGTACATATGTATACATGTACATATGTACATCTGCATGGGTGGTTGAACCGAATCATAGTCCTCGAATAAGATTTTGGTTCGTTAAGAGAACTTCTATATATGTTGGTATGTACATACATACCGTATGTATATATATGTACCTTCAGCTCGCGCGGATGTATTGTCGTTGTCCTTAAACTATTTGCGTATGAACTCGTGCAATGAGATACTCGAGAACTGAAATTAATTTTTTTCTAAGAGAGTTCTTTATCCAGGATTCATATGTACTTACCGATAAAACGTACATATAACTTGTGTTATTTTGTCCTTCCGACCATAAATTTTGGCAAAATTTGTTAGCTGTAACAGAGAAATACAAACTTATTTTTAGTATGATTCGGTGATGTGATTTACTAGCAAAAATATGATTGAACTCAAATACAGTTTTAAAGATTTCTCTCTCAAGGATATCTTCTTAGCATGTTCGGCTTAACTATAACACCCCATCCATGTACATACGGTTTGTTAAGAGTAATCCTTTACTCAGTTCAGTTCTGGTACCTGTATTTGATTCCGGTTTTTACGTCATGATAACACAAAATGCACAAATGATAAATAAATTAAATCTTACCCTACTACACTATAAATACACGTACTGTGCTTACTAAACTGTATTACCTGTACCTGTTCTTTCCTGATCGGGCACTGTCTATAAAAATAAAGGTACGTCTATGGAAGACGTAAGGCGCACACTCTCGTGCTATACGTCATTCGGATAATAAGCCCCAAATAGCAAACTATTGGCGAGTTTATTGCTTGCTCATATTCCAATGATCACGATTCAACTTCACCAGAAAATTGTGCACTCTGATCAGATTTGCTTCGTTTTAAAAAACCCTTATTGAAGTAAAATTGTTTGTAGTCGTACTCTGGAACTCTGTGTATATCAAGACAAATTCCCTTGAACACCCGAATCATTTCTATCAAGCTTGCTCCCGAGTTGAACCACACCGGACAACTATAAGTTTGTATTGGCGGGCCTATAAGGGATTAAGCTTAAACAGTCTCTTTGTGGGGACAAACGCAGATCCCAAGGTATCTGCACTTCTACTCGCCAATGGCTCTCCGTTCGGTCCCACGATAAAGGACTTTCGCCAATTCTTTCTGGTGTACCTTGAGGCTCCAATAACCGCGTTCTGAACAGGATGACTTCCGACCTATGCAAGTTGATTTTTAACTTCCAGTCATCGGAATATCCCCGGATGTTTTTATTGTAAAAGTATTGGTAAACCTCGATCTTTGGATATGACCTGTATGCAATGAAGTTGTCTGCGTATTTAATAGGATGAAGAGAACCTATGAGATCCCAGGTGTAAATGTTGAAACGATGAAGTAACGAATTTAAATACCGATTTAAAGAAGTTAAGAAGCAAACCAAGTATATGGCCTAGGAAACAATTTATAAAAGCTCAAAGAAACGATACTGCAAACGTTTGAAGGATTAATTAAAGTATTTGGTATTATAAGTATACAAATGCCAAAGAACTACAAAGGACATCCGATCGGCAATCTTGGAAACAGCATTAGATCCGAACGAAATTGTTTTCTGAGTGTGAATGTTGATGTGTGATGGTTGATTGCTACATGAATGCGACTGTCAAACCGAACTTAAGTGGGGGCTGGCAAAACAACTTTAGGCACCGGATGACCTCCGGTCTCATATGTGGCTGTTCACCCGTCCGACCCAACACGACCGAATGACAGATTTTTCATCACTGAATTGGACCTGACAGAATTATAGAGAAATGTATATATGTACATATATCAAAGACCGGACCTGCATGAACTTCTTGATCGAAATTTCAAGTGGTTAGTGCGTCCTTAACTCTGCCAGGTTGTCGAAAAAGGATTTGGCTAGTGCGTGCTTCCTACCTAGAATTATACACATCGGAACTGCGGTAATGTTCATGCATTAAATCGAGTACTTATTCTGGCCGCATGGATCCCGATTGGGCACAGCCCAGTACTAACTGGGAGAATTCTGGCAATATTGTACATCCGATTTCCATTCAATAGTTCTTGTGCTGGATTATTTCTTTCGATCTTGCTATGACACGGGACCCAAGTGTGATATCTAAACCGATGACCCAGTGAGGAAAGTTCGTCTTTTCTTCAAGTTTCGAGGATCTAGTGACCGACGCAATAGCCTTGATAGTTGCCAATGAGAAGGGGTATAATGCTACCGGGTGTTGCGGTACTGCGAGAACCTTCGCCTGGAAGACGTTAGTTAGAAAGGAGTTTAGAAATATTCAGAGGATCAGAGAAACTCTGTTAAATCAAGAGACCTGGAAATGTTCAGAGAATCAGAGATACTCTCCGGCCCTAACCCAGTTCACTTTTGAATCGTGCGTCGGTGGAAATTGTTGTTTCGAAGCCGTTTGTCGCACTGCCTGTGGACCCACTCCGCCCTAGTTGGGAATCTGACCGTAATGTAATTTCTGAAGTTCACTCTGTGAATTGTATATCGGTTCGATTGACTACCAGATTACGAGATAACAAAAACAGGATGCTGGTGTGTCAAACCTTTTGGTCACAGCATCCTGTTTCTCTTAACCTCACTGTACTACGTGATGATAAGAACATGAAACTGACGTTAACAAGAAGTTAAATCGCCAATCGATGCCTCCCTTTCATTAAATTAGTGAAACTTACATATTATGATTGTAGGGATCGTACATACAAAGTTTTAGATATGCTTATGTAGGTACATACCACGATATTTTTTGTGTGTAGATTTTGTTTGTTTTGTGGTTGTATATTTTACATACTTAATTGCTAAAGTTGTCAATAATTTTCCTGTATAATCATTTCGCAATACCACATCCCCAAATTGGTCAAACGCAATCCCCTCAAGTACTACTGATGACCTAGATACTTTGTTGAAGAAATACACTTACGTGGAATCAGCACTTGTAGTTATAAATTAGGATTTCGCAAAGAATTTCTCTTCCCATCAGAATTAAACATGATTTCATCCTGAGTTCGCTGGCGCCATTTGATGCAAGTCTGCATTTACCGGCACACCGATGGAAATCACTGCACGGCACAGCCAAGTCACGTTCGGATTTATTGAACATGAGGTGAGACCTCTTGCAATTGTGCCAAACTCATTGGCGGTGTATTTCTAAGAAGACGAACAAAAAAAGGAATCCATGCATTAATTGGGATAATCGGAAAGCTACAAGAGACATCTCTTCAACCCAAAGGATGCAGCAGTATCTCAAGTCATTCCGATTCAAAAGAAACCTAATGAAAAGATACTGACTCTCGAAATTGCTTACAACTGAAATTTAATTCACTTGTTGTAAACTAGTTGCGCCATTGTCCCGATTTCAAAAGACGACATCGAATCGAAGTTAAAAAGAAACCAACCAGCTCCGTTCCCCGCCCCAGATCATGTTTTAATTGAATTTCTACACTGGAACATCATGTTTATTGAACACGATGAAAGAAAAACACATTTCTGAGCCTCGAAAAAATTTGAATACAAAAAGTGGAGGTCGAGATAAAAAATATCTGAATAGCTCTTCAAAGTGAACAGGGATCACACCTGAGAATACGCGTAATGACAAAATAATAAGTAAAAATGAAAAAAAATACAAGAGATACAGAGGCATTCTCCATATACAGCCGCTGGTTCATCCAGCTATTGATTTTGGCTTCTTTGACTGGCAAGAACCCATCACCAGCCAGCCAGCGGCCAGCGGCCAGCGGCCAGCGCAACTACCTCTCCACTCTCAATGCCGTGTATTTCTTAGGTTTTACTTGACGTTTAAGAAAATGTTTACACAAGCCAAAGTGACTGCCATAAATCATTTTCCATTTACACGAATGGACCACGGTGTTTAACACGCATTTACGTCCGACTCATGATCATGACGTGCTGGCGATGACGATGACGACGCTGATGATGATGATGGTGATTTTGTATTGTCAAGAGGTGATCACCATCAAGACCGTTCTGTATACCAGCGGACCCATACAGCAGCCAGTCAAGTGAACTTCAATCGCATAAATAGCCTTAATTCACCGATTGAAGATCCCGTGTTGAATGGCTGAACGAATTAATTATTACACCGTAGCGCTCTGGAAGCGTCAACAAAAGCAGCAACTGAATTTGAATCCGTAATGAGTGCCGATACAAGAGTGCTAAGGAAACCCAATCCGTGAAGTGTCAGAGGTGGTTCGTCGTCGAACGTAACGAGCGGTATAGAATAACAATTCCATATTTTGATTGTCGTCTTTCGGGTATGGGTCGAGATTTATTGTTCAGGCTCGGGTGTTTGCACAATGCCCCGAGAAACGTTTGTGTGTCATCATCGTACCTACACCTACATAGGTATGTATATTCGTTTTGTATCGATTTTGTATAAATTTTATATAAATGGATTTCACTGACTATGCTGCATTCTGGTACAATTAGATTTGGTCGTTTTGTTTTCTCCTTACCTTGTGAGATATGTTTTGAATACGGAATAGTTGTTGAAATTCATAAGAGGTAGCACAGATGAGTATACTTTCAGCTCAATGGGCATCCTCCTGGAAGACGTTGTTGTCAACAGTAGCGTTTTAGTCCGTCAACCGGTGGATAGTTTCCAAATCTGTTCAAGTGCAGTATAACCTTCCCGGATGGAGATCACAAGAGAATATCGTCTGCGTATCTCAGCATAAGTCGATGCAAATAATCCTGAAACCTGTCACATACAATGATTGATGTCGAATGTCGTTGAAGATTTGGAAAAATTAGGTAGAGGTAATTAAAAGCTGCAGGACTCACCAACTACCTTAAATTCTACCTTACCTACTACCTTAAATTGTATGTTTCAGCGTGGAAAGGTATGAGCCTAAACATTTCAGAACAAACTGCATGGACGATGCTTGTAGACCTGATTCATTCATAAGAACCTAGAACCCATTTCCCCTAGAACCCAGCCCACATGGCTCGTACTACGACCTAAATCTCTTATTGTATCTTAGGGTTGCATTTTTCTCTAAGAGTCGTACCACCTCCCTAATAAAGGAAAGCATGTCCTTAGTCTTTTTAATATCTGCCCCACCTCAACTAATGCAGGGCCGGGCATTCACAGATAGCTAAGCCGTTTGTCAAGGATGACTCCGAGATATTTGGCTTGACTGGAATAAACTAGGTCCCTTTTTTGGTGATAGGTCCCAGATTGACCAATCGTCTTTAAGTAAAAGGCACTAGAATGGTTTTGCTAAGGTTAATACATAGATCCTCACTATTACACAATTCTCGTCGTCGTGCTGTGTTTAAAAAATAAATATTTGGCGCAACAGGTCGATGGGACCCAGGGTCTAGCTTCTCACAACCAAGCCTACTGCTTAATGCCGTGTCCGAAGGGGAATTTGTTATTTGAGAAGCTTTCTCAGGACAGTTGAACTCTCGGATGTTTGTCAGATGCTTGCGAGAGGTGGGGCCGTGAAAAACTTTTAGGTGTTCCGACTGGGATTCGAACCTCGAACCCCTTGCTCCATAGTCCAAAGCACTAACCACTGAGCCACGGCAACCACCTGTGAGCCACAGCACCCAGTGCTGTGTTTACTGCTAACTAAAATCGCCAGATCATCTGCATGGCGATGTAGCCTGATCTACTTACATATGTAGATCTGCTGGAAGTTTGTCAATAACTAATGACCACAGAAGTGGAGAAAGGACGCCTCCCTGGGGGCAACCTTTAACTGCGTTCACAGATACAGACACTCCTCCAGAGGAGGAAGTAATGATCCGACTTTCAAGCATGGCTCTAAGCTTGGCTACTAATAGCTCTGAATTACTTGAAGTAGCCTACGGTCACACAGCGAGACTAGCGAATGTGAGGTCAAGTACCTCTTCGCGAATCGTATTTTTAAAGGTTGAGTTTAGTTCTATACCTCCGGGAAAATAACTCAAATCCATTCGATTAAGCTATCAAAAGGCAAAGCTTTAGCAATGGTTATATTTTGGTAAGAAGTGTGTACCAATTATAAAAAGAGTTCTTTACTCCTACAGAAAAAGACGAACACTTATAAGGATTTCTTACAAGAACTAGCAGACTATCTGCCAAACTTTAGCAAGTGCAGACTTTAGACAGTATATGCGAAAGTCTTGAACTGTTTGGCTTTGCACTAATGGAGATGCTCCAGCCTGCTTGAAATAAGTTGCTCGGAATAAATTGCATATGACGTAGTTTAAGGAAAGACTAAAACCAATATTTCTTGTCGGTTTTCACAAAAATAGCTACAACTGAGGGCTGAGTTTAACGACTCCTTACATTGGCGTATAGATCGTTTTGCAATTGCCCAGAATATCGCTGTGGCTGGACTCAGTACAGGGATACGATCTCGTTAAGACATTCTCGCTATCAATTTAAGTTGTAACTTCCTACATTTCAGTTTACTGTTAAACTTATGTGAATTTGTTTAATTGCTACTTTATATATGTAAATATCTATTACGTCCACAAATGTCTTGATAATTTGTACATAGTACAAAAACTGCGGTGCTTCGTCTAAATATTATATGCACTGGCGGACATATAAAAAAGAACACTCTTTCTATGATAATAAAACTTATTTTATAGTTGTCTTCGACTTCTGGCAATGGTAAATTACGATCAAGCAAAGTTCCTTTTTTTGCTGACTAGTTAATAAGGAGTCTCTTGTAAATTCGAAGCTATGATGGATAGTCATAACTAGAAAGACCTGTAGTTTTGAGAATATCAGAATGAAAACAAAAATTAAATACCTGATATGGAAATTGATGCTGGGTGTATAGGTAATATACGTAAATGTAGAGGTTGGAGGCTCAAACATGGGTCTCAAAGAGAGTTGTACACCTTATTGCTCCAAATGATCATTGCTAACTATTGCAAGAAAGAAAATACTATTTGGATGAGTGCAAAAGAATTTTGCTTCACAATGGCCATAAGCAGAACACTGAAGATGAAACAATTGAAAAGGGATGCCAAAACCGAAAAAAATCCTCTCCTACAGAATATCCTGTAATTTATGATTGAAGTAACTCTACAGTTGAGATGATGATGGAAGTACCAGAGCTACTATAACAACTGACTTGAAAACTGACTTTGTAGTAGAACGTCGCCTTCAATTCGCAGGACAGTGGATCATGAAACTACATGATTTGGACTCATGAATCTAAGATGCAACATGTTAGTTTACATATTCTTACTATCATTAAGCAATTATTGTTTAGCTGCTATTAAAAAGAAAATAAAAAAAAAATAAAAACTAGAAAATATAAAACAGCAGAAACTAAAAGGTAGCTGTCTTTATTTACATACATATGTAGGCGCCACTGTACGCACACAGTCCAATCATCAGATTTTATTGTGGCTACTTACAGAACTGAAGAATATGCATTTATCACGACAGAGGCTTTTATCCTATCTATAATTTATTAGAGAAGATGTAAACCGTTTGTTATGAACTTTTCTAAAGCCGTTTTGAGATAGACCCTATAAATACATATTTGTGATGAGGTATCAATACCGAAATAGTTATAGTTTTAAAGGACTAAATTCTATTCACTTACTTAGGTGGCGCAGTTCACAGTTCGGGGTGAACCTGGGCCTCAACCAACAAGCCTCTCCAGTTAGCCCGTTCGTTGGGTAACTGCCTCCAGTTGTGCACTTCAAGTCGGTTGAGGTCCCCTTCTACTTGTGCACGCCACCTAAGGCGAGGTTTTCCCCTACTGCGTTTTCCCTCCGGGTTTGATTCTAACACTCTACGGGCCGAAGCATTGGTGTCCATTCGCTCTACATGTCCCAGTCATCTTAAACGACTGATGCGCATTTTTCTGACTAGGTCGATGTCGCTGTACAGCTCGTATAGTTCGTCGTTGAATCTTCTCCTCCAAAGCCCGTCAACGCAAACGGGACCGAAAATTAGACGAAGAATCTTTCTCTCGAAGCGAATTAGGATCTCTTCATCCGCTTTAGACAGAGTCCATGCTTCAGCGCCATAAAGCAGGACTGGAATGATCAGGGTCTTATAAAGAGTCTCCTTAGTTCTTCGGTATAGGGCTCTGCTTTTCAATTGCTTTCTAAGCCCAAAGAAATAGCTATTGGCAAGAGCTATTCTTCGTCTTATTTCTGCTGAGGTGTTGTTTTTCGAGGTTATAGCAGAGCCGAGGTAGATGAAGTCTCTTACTACCTCAAAGTTGTAGCTGTCGATTGTGACGTTCTGTGCAATATTCTTTGCAATTCACCCAAACATTATCTACAGCGACGCCCACTTTTCACGATCGATTTTGATTAAAAACCGACCTAGTATGCCAAGCCCACTTTAGTAAGATTGATACAAAAGAAGAATGATAGGGTATTATACCATCCGTTCCAGGTGGACTATAGCTCTTTCCGTATGTTAATCCTCGAACCTTTTTTCAAAACCAATTAGTGTACTGTAGAACAAAAAATCTCTAAACGGTATGATGGTCAGAAGTCGTCAACGTGTAATTAATTTTTATTCAATTTTGAAGTCTGACCAGAAAACTGCAAACATAAAGGTAGAGTAACAATACTTTATTTAGACCTCTCTATGTTATTTTCACTTGGACCACTGGTAAACAGATATGTAGATCAGTCCTTCGCTTTGGACACTGTGCCACTTGCTCAACCCATTCCGAACAGTCATTAGTTTTCCAGTCTACTAAATCCAAAGTTTGGCGCAGAGCCTCCTTAATTAAGCAGATTCTCAGAAGTTTGTTTTCATTTAGTCTGGTTACATTGGAAAGTCTGATCCCGGTGCTCGGAAGGATTTTCCCATCAACTTCTACATTCAATGAACTTATCATAAAGTCCTTTTGGAATTTGGGTGTTTATCACATTCGACTACATACCCGTATATCGCAAAGCAATCACACAGTTTACTGGACACAGTCCACTTTGTTTGTACACATCACACTTGGAGTTCGTCCGCAGACAGCATCGTGAGATTGTAAACAATCCATCGTCTACACGAGAGAACTCATTTATTGCCACCCATCCAAGTCGTCATCCTCACATAGCCCTACGTACATACGTTTTGTTAATAATATTAGTTTTGTCGATTTCACCACTTCATCGGCGACATGAGTGCAGAGCACGATGTCGTCGGTTTTCCGTGCCGGTTTGTTAATAAATAAATCGAAACTGAATTGACTGTCACCACCAAGAGACAATGCTACAGATTGGTGACCATTCGCCGGAGCGGGTTGTTGCCGCTGCTGCCGATGGAGAAGGGTACACAAGTTTCGGCAGTCGCTGTTATTGTGTCGTTTCGGTCGAATTGTTTTGAAAGACCAAATGGGGAGCGATTATTAATTTTATCCAAATAAGTCGTGATTCGTTCGATTCAATTAATGAGCATCGATAAAAATGTGTTATGACTTCGGTGTAAACTTCCTTTTGGAATTGATTAGCAGTTTTTGTCTGCCTGTCTGTTGTGTACTGAATTCGGTTGAATAATTTCAAATATTTTTTTCGATTGACTTGTTTTGATGAAACGCGCGAATTAAGATGTCGAATAAATCAACTACAAATGTATCCATGTTTGTATTTTTTAGTTCTGCCAAAGTTACTGATGCGGAATAGAAACTAATGTATTCAATTCAAACATAATTTTTGTAATTCACTCTGTAATGGAGTAACTGCATTCAATTGAAACGATTATTTAATGCGAATTATACCAATATGAACCTAGAAACGCGAAAGATGTACACAATCACACGCAATCTGCAGTAGATTGTTAATGGAAAGTAAGTGTTCATATTTTTACAAGGATAACCGAACTATCCTGGGCTTGAGATTTGTGTGTGCTTTTGTGCTATCCCCTTGCAGATGCTGAGTGGATTTGCCCTCTAGCTGAAATCAAGTTCATTAATGAAGCTAAGGATTGTTTGACCTGAGGAGGACGTTATATCTGAAGGCGAGGGAAGAAAGCCTTTGTGGAAGTATGTATTTGATCCTCGTCCTAGCAATGGCGGGACACTCACATAGAATATGTTCAGCGGTTTCAGTGTCCTCGAGGCATAGTCGACTCGTGTCCGATTGGCTAATACCAATTTTTTTAAGGTGATAGTAATAGAAGTCCGTCAAGTTCTTAGCGTTATAGCGTAGTCATTGCTGGAATCTCTTTCATTTGTTTTTTAAAGAAATTAATGAATTTGTTGCCTCAAGGCAGTTAGTGAATTCCAGTAAGAAAGCTTTTCGTTTAGTTCTATCTTTATCTGACTGACAAGTAGACTTGAAAAGGATTCAGGACCGATATTATGGAGATTTGTCACCGGATCTGACGAGTTTGTCAGCGCCCTCATCGCCAGGGGTACCTACATACATACATATATGTCAAGGGACCCATATTAGACTAATGCTATTATGTTCAGCTAGCTGTGGGGGGTTTGAAGATATTTTCAGACCAGCGTAGACTCCAAGTCAAAGAACATGAGCGCTTTATGAGTTACTTGTCTGTCCGATATTACATTTATGTATGTACATACATACATATGTATGTATGTTCTTCGGAGGTTTCTCCTAATACACTCTCTGGACCAGAGCTCGATAGGGAAAACCTCTCCTTGAAAGGTGGAGGTAAAGTGTCCTAACGACGCAGGCAGATTGTAGTTGGGACCGGATACTCCGACTCCTACCTCATTCGACATTGTGGAACCGTCAGTGTACCAATTAGCAGGAGAAATTAGTTGAGGGATACCAAGATTATCCCAACAACTGCAGTTCGGAATGACAACTTATAATTGGCGATAGAGATTGATTCTTTTAGGCATGAATTCCGAGACGCATACTGCTGGAGAGGATCGCTGCAAGATTGTGTTAAAGATCTTGAGCTTGGTGGTATCGAAGTTGTATAATAGGTGAGCTCAATGTCACTTGATGCAGTCATCATATCACTTATTCGTAAGGAGGAAGGAGGTCTGGAAGGACTTGATGAGGATAACACAGTGCATTTGCAGAGAAGGTGAAATGGTTAAAAGAGGAAAGGCTTCCATCCATACAGCCGCAGCAGAAGTCGTTGACAGGAATTTCTAGTCGAAAAGCGCACCGTAGTCTGATTAAGGTATCCATTGGTGGTCTGCTAATGAAAAGCAAACTTGTTGGCCTTCTGCTTAACTATAGCCACATGTGGCTATATGTCAAGATTTGCGTAATAAAGATCAAATGTAGATAGAGCCTTCTTTTGCCAGTCGAGAAGTCGTTTTTAGGCGTCTCCTGCCTAGTTTGTCTGCTTCGTAATTTCCTTAAATGTCTGAGTGGTCAGGAAACTAGCAAGGAGGGAGATTACAAAAGAAAAACTTACTTTTCCAAGGACTTAGACAAATATTTTGTGGAGCATCGAAGGTAAGGGTAATTGGTTGGAATCAGATGAAGAAACTATGTGGGGAGACCAACAAAGGAGGAGTACAATCCTAGGTATACCATTGAAATCGTAAAACATGGAGGTGGAAGCATAATAGTATAGACCGCGACGTTGGCTGACTGAGTCAGTAGCTACTATAGCAAAGCATTCTATGGACCATCTGATTGGGATCATAAGAAACTCAGTTTTCGAAGAGTTTGTGACAAGTGACGATTAGAAAAATCTTATCCAAAGTTATGTATATTTGAGATCGGGAAACAGCAGCAGTGAGTTCCTGTTCAACAAACAGGTCAGTGTACTAGGGTATGTACATATATGTAATGAGATGGTACAAATTACTTAACGTTCTCAAGGCACTCTTTCTTCCTGGTCACTATGGTCTGTCTATCAAGAACTTTGAATGACGGCTTAGGCCATATAAATATTCGTTGGACATAAGAGCGTGTTAAATTTTCAAGTAGCGTCATTGAGTCACATCGCTCTTACTGGTTAAATGATGTGTCCTCTGCTGGTGAGCTTGAAGATTTTTGCCATAAAAACTGTAGATTCAATGTTCTCCGAAGGGCATCCAAAACAATATTGATCCACTGTCCAAGAATACCTCGTAAGGCGCATAGACGTCAAGTCATCACCTCTGTGAAGCACACATGTCAAAACTTATCTACTTTGCTTCTGATAATCATTACTCTAAGTCAATATAGAACCACCCAATGTGCAATATTACAATATGGACCCTATGTTTCCTGACAGTTTCATAGACTGAACTTGGAATCCAAAAGAAACCCAATTATGCAACTTCATTAAGTAATCTTAGATGAGTAACCACGTCAAGAGAGAGAACTCAGTAACCAATTCGATTTAACTTGTGTAACACTATCTGTTTTACAAGTGAACTCTGCTGTATATTACTTTCGGGCTAAGTGTGAATAAGAAAGTCAATGAACTTGCTGTTTTCGTAAGCAAACTTATAAAAAAATTACATCTTCTCTACTTTTTGCGTTAAATTTGATGCCTGCACACATAAATCTTTAACAGCAGGTTACTGAGAAAGAACAAACAAAAAACTCGCTAAATGAACATAGTGTAGGTGTGATATCTAAGATACCAAAAAAAAGGTATTGCATTTAAAACCCAGCGGCCGTAGTTAGCAAATGAGAAGGTGCCAAGACACATAATCTTCGGTCATTGGCTCGGTGGATTAAGTTTGCTTCAAGACACTGAAAAGGCGGTAGAAACTATAAACACGACACGTAACCGCCTTCGATACACATGGAAATCACGTCGTATTACATGGTCGAGTTACGCATTAATATACATCCGAGACTCCAAGCCATCTTGGTCCTGGTCTCGATTACCACTCATGCACATGGCAACACCTTAAAATTCAAACACCCTTGCCGACAAATTGGTTGTTTATACGGAGAGTCCAACCATTCAACAGGATCTGAACTGACACAATTTTCGAAAAGGAGTTTTAAGTTACGTTAACTCGATGGAGCATGCCGTAATTTGGCAATGCGACTTAACTGCGATACTCGCACCACCAAAAGGAACAAGAAATATTTTGTGTGTTTCATAACGCTGTATACTTTATGTTTACATACATATGTACATACATATATGTACGTAGAAATTTATAGAAATAAATGCCGCGATCTTGAAAATGTCATGATCCTTTTCCAGTATTCAACTTCTTCCCTCTATAAGTCGCGGTTGTCCATCACTAGTTTCGAAAGGACAAGATGTGTATAAAATGATGCATTGGCTACTCATATAAGGTAGATACGATCAAGTTTTTAAGAAACTTGTGTTTATGCTGCATATAGTTTCCTTTAAGAACAAAATTGAGAGATATATTGAATGTCATTGCTTTTTTGCAGACGCTTGTTGGAATGAGCGAGACCGCGGCAATACCCACCAAACATTTATACCCAACGGATTTGTCACCATTTCCAGAGAACTAAGAAGTATTCAGTACGAGAAAGGCGCTGATAAGGTACTTGCACCGAAAACGTTATTGGGTGAACCACGAACTTAGCTGAAGAACAATCCAACACATCCAGGCCACATAAGGTCGATGAAAATGGTAGAATTTCGTGGCACTGGTGGGTGATACGATTATATCGTTAAGACGAGAACATTGCGTCAAAATGCAAAGGTAGGCAGCAATACAATCCGTCCAAATGGTAGAAGTCTTGGAAGCAGGGGTCACAATTAAAAGCTATAAGGTTTCCGGAATGGACGGGTTCCAATCGTTGTCCCAAAGGAAATCGCTTAAATCAAACAGAGGTATTTGCTAAACACTATATAAAGTCGCTAGCACACAAAAATTCCCTCTGGGGAAGCACTGAAGCTAGGGATAAGGTCTTCAAATCAATCTTCAGCATATAGACTATTGGGCGAGTCTATAGTCAG
This sequence comes from Xylota segnis, assembly GCA_963583995.1. Lineage (NCBI taxonomy): Eukaryota > Metazoa > Arthropoda > Insecta > Diptera > Syrphidae > Xylota > Xylota segnis. The sequence goes on from OY757238.1 coordinate 27,931,034, forward strand.
TCTGTAGTAGTCTGGTATTTCGTTCTCTTGTAGAACATTGATTCCGGAATGTATCCTGAAGTTTCGGTGGACTCATTCTAAAATTTGCAAAGGCTCTCGTATAATATTTGTATGTGGAAACTTTTTTGGTTTATTATTCCATAAAAGTTTTTTTTGCTGTTTCTAAGTCCTTTTTCTATTTTCTTTGTCTTGCTATTTTATTTTCAGTTTCATAGCCTTCTAATCTTATATGGCTTCATATCCAATAGAGGGTCAGTTATCACTTCCCAGTTCATTCAGTTTTTGTAGGCATTTCCAACACTTTACTCAGATCTAATGACGTAAGTAATGAGTGCTTTTTGTCTTTGATCGGAAAACTTCCACAACTGTTTTTTCGTCAGTTTTTGACCCGCCTGCGTCCCATATTTAACGCTGCGGCTACTATGGGTTGAAGAAACATGCTCACTTGTTTATCAGATTTCTTAGGAAATTGTTTCCAAAATTAAATACCCTTATGGTGTCATCTCTTGGGATTGCTAAAAGTAGGAGTCTTAAAAGAACATAGTTGATTTGATGCTATGCCCATCCTTTTACCAATACCTCTATTGCCATCCTTAGCATAATTTCATTTCCAGTCTCCTGTGTATAGTGTAAAAGAGTGAGTTCCGAGTTTCGAGACTTCTTTTCGCCCAATACAACGTGAAAAGGACTAGAGAGCTTCTGTCTCTCAAACACATCTGACCCTTCTCATTGCCACAGTGATATGGCGATCCACCTCAGTAGACTTTCAACGGCTTAGACCTATGCAGCGGCTGCGGTGACATTGAAATGGAGGGAGACACGACAGACTACCTCTGCGAGTGTCCAAGTCTCAGCAGAATCAGACATCAAACCTTCGGGAAGACATTTTTCAACCAACTCTCCGAACTGTTGAACATGCCCCCTAAAACTAACGAAATCTGGTTGGTTCAGGCGGACTGCACCTGGCATGGACTAATGAGTAAATTTTTGTGTTTTTTTTTCAGGTATACTTCCCAGATATCCCACCCAGGGGACCACAATGGATCCGTTTGAGATTGCTCCCACCTGATGGATGTTGCAGTCACCCTTAACCTAACCTAAGCTTCCAGTAAAGTGGGCTTTAAGGAACATTCTAATCCTGCAACTTACTTCAGAAAGGACCCGTACTAGTACTTGAATACTATACAAATCAAGATCTAACGGTGATGCGAAAGTCCTTTTTTGTGCTGATAAGCCATTCCGTGATGCTTTATGTATTTATTACATAGTATACAGCTCTAGCAATAAATATTAAGCCTGATAAGTCATTCTCGACTCAATTAAAACAAAGTCATAAATTCCGCGCTGGTCATATGCCGTGTCACTCGCAATCCTCTTCGACTAAAGAACAAACACACAATGTTTGAAGAAAAAGAGTAGAAATATCAACAGTAACAGCAAAAACACACAAAGATATTATTGTTCATTTTCTAATGATTAGTGGTACACGCTCGCGATTCGTTACGCAGATATCCTTCAGCGACATTAGTGCCACAACAACACAGTGGTACATTTGTGACTTTTTGTTCATAATCCTTGCAGCACACGTCTGTTTGTTTGGCGTAACAACATTTCGCACAGCACAGCGGATGCACGTGCCCCTTTCGAGGACATATTGTCTGCCCGATGATGAGTCGAGGGCGAAGCACGATTGCAGCAGGATAGCCCGAAAGGAGTTTCCCCGATTGACATTGTTTTGTGAACACGGCGCCCTGCAAATGAAGTCCTGTGTAATTTATTACAACTCCTCTCATTATAACATTACGGGGGTGTGGCGTGTGCGGCCATACATCAGATTCGTTGGAAATTGATACACGCGTCCAATTCGTCGAGGGTGGCTTGCCACGGCGTGAAGGTGAAATTAATTACAGGAAGCCGAACGCACTAGGCGGGGGGTGTTGGCTTTAAAGCCAACTTCAACTTTATCCTGCAAACAGTGAATACACCGTCTACGGGACAGTGTCTTATGTATGTAAGACCAATTTGTTTATTGGGCGACCAAACACAGTCGCAATGCGAAAAGTGTTTGTTTAGGCATGGAATTGGAATGGTTAGTTATTGGTTCGGTTTTTACGAGGACATAAATTTGATGGTCATTTGAGTGAGTTGCCGTCGTCTCATAACTGCGGGTAGTACATAACCGGAGTTATTAAAATGTTGAAGGTTTAACGACGCGCGAGAGGAATAGACGAAAACCAAACATGAACAAAAAAGAACGAGAAAAAATATTATGGTTTATGTACATTAATATTCAGCAAACCAAATGCTTATTAGCATCCTTTGTTAGGATGGGCAGGCAGCCCCTCATAAATTTGTTGTACTCGCGTTCAATTTGGAGGAACGCGTCCGGACGGTCTGGGTGTGAATGCGGGCTAGAGTTTGCGGTGTTTATGGCGCTCGTAAAATATTTTATGTATTTCCTTTAAGGATAATAAAGAATTTATGGCAGGACTATGCATTAGGTCATTGTTTACCTGAGAAGAATTAATGCATTTTCACTAAATAAAAACTTTTTGTTTCGTAAATTCGTATAGCTTTCAACAGTGTATGCTAATCATATTCATATTAAAATATTTTTTATATGTTAATATGTGTGGGTAGAGCATTTTATTTCGAATGGATGTTTGTTTATTGTTGATACCTATACAATACAAATTTTTTTTATAAAATTAAATATTGAAACAGAAAAAGTCTGAAAACATTTGTTTTTAATATGAAAAGGGTAATTATCGTCTACAGATACCGTGTAGCCCAACCTTACGTAAGTATGTGCCGTCTTTTTTCGCTGCGGTACCGCTTTCAAGACATTCCATTGGAGGGGCAGTTTTGACACTCCGCCGTCTGTCATATTTTTATGCTGCTCGTTCTACCAGACAAACACTGCACCATGTATGTGATGACTTCGCATGCCGTTCCCAGGCGTTGTGGTGTTTGCATTGATAGTGGGGTACTCTCGGAAGCATTTATAAAACGAAAGATAGGTTAAGTCAATGATAAGTTGGTAACTTTCTTGTCATCTTGTCCATTCCTACTTTTAAATTGGTGAACATTCAGCCTAAAGCTACCTGGCAGTTACCATTTTTAAAGGGGTGCACACATTTCAAGGGCACAATGCGCAGCGGCAGCGGAGTTGACTCTTTTCTGTACATTTTTCGTCACTGGAGACGCATATCGGTTTGCACATTCTTATAGATTTCGGATTGTCTGCCTAAGCCCCCAAAGTTTGACATTAGTTACTACTAAGGCTGGGGCATAACTCTCTTCGATACCACATGAGAAAGTTAAGACTCACGGATGAAGATTTATGTCGGGGATGTGGAGATGAGGAAGGTAATGAGGATACAACCCACTTTCTCTGTCACTGCCCTGGGCTTATCCACCTTAGATTCAAATTTCTAGGGCGACACTTTTTCTGTGATCTTGAAGAATTAGCAAACCGAGCAATAAATGAAATTTTTAGGTTCATCAAATCAACAGGATGGTTTGGGGATCCACAAGATACAAATCAGTACTAGGGTTTACCAATGGGCAAGGGACTTTTTCCTCTTTGGGTATCACAATCTGTCTGTATTGACCTGAGTTTCTAATAGAACGAGTTGTGGGATCCCATCAATTCCTGTCGACTTGTTCGACTTTAGTTTGAGTGCTAATATTGCGTTATTACTCGGTGGAAGTTGATTCATGTTTTATCAAGAAAAGGGCGCTACAATCGAGAATATGACTTTCGAGGATGAACGACTAAAACTTTCTGTAAAAGTAAGAGATCAGAGTGTTATTTCACAAACGGAAGCATAGCTATTAAGGCTGAGAGTATATTATTCACTACAAAGTCGTAATAGTATTAATATGTACATACATATGTGGTAGGCTCTGATGCACATCACGAGCACTAGTGACAGTGACCGTAGTTTTCAACGCATTTACCGAGCTCGGATGAGCCGATTTTATCTTCAGACTTAGTAATACCACAGGCTGTACAATTAAATTGGGAATGCACTAGGGCATGCGACCTTTTATTCCAGAACCTGAATGGTTGGAGTGAAACTCGAATATAAATCGCAAGGAACAGTCGACAGTTGGGCTATTATGGGCCCAACTGCCATAATAATAGTTTGACATTTGATATTAAAATTTGTATAAGTTTTCGGATTAAAATATACATATTTCGCTTTTATCTGTAAAGCAAGTATTAGTTGCAATACAAATAGCTGTTCTAAGGTTGCATTTCAGTTGGAACTGTCTGTTAGGAAGTCTTGTCAACAGACTTGTCCATTTAATGAATTCTGAGAAGTTATAGAGACAAAGAAGAGGAAGAAACCATGACGATTCCTCTATGTACATACATATGTATCCGCCCGATTCTAGCTAGACTAGACCTAAGCATAGGGACCGTACTTCTTCGGGATTGGTTACTACCGAAACTCGTTGCCCTGCATCCTATTTCACATGGCAAGTTTCCCAATCACTACACCCAAACCATCCAACATTTCATGTACTAACGTTTGGTTTAAAAAAAAATTACACAAATCGCACAGATGACTTGACTCTCCCTATGATCTGTTACAATTCTCTTCGTCCACAAACGCCTATTATAAGGAACTGAAGCAATTGACGGTACTGAAGGAAACTTGACGTAGAACTTTGACATTACCTTTCGTGTGCTTTCGACTATTATAGTTGAGTCTTTATTTGGATTTGTATATAAAATTGAAAATACATACCTATGTCATCGAATTGATGGAGGAAACCATAAATCTGCGGCTGACGTTCTTCAGTATACTAACTTGGTGGAATGTTAATATTTCTTCCATGATATTGAAGAATCATCCAATTCTTCCATCGAAGAATCATCCAGTTCGATTACACTGTTAGCAAACAATTAAACTGTTTTATGATCTCCTTTATGTCAACCGATACCCAATGTCTAACAAGGCTCATTGGAAGCTGTTAGTATGAATAAATTCAGAGTAACCAAGTGATATTTCGACCAAGGATACGAATTTTTTACTACCAACTTTGCTGATCTCCCCTTTTTTACGTCTCTGGTCAATCCATGCTAATATCCTTTGAAATCAGATATATGGTTCCACATATGTAGGTATCTTTACAATCTGCTTAATGTTAAGTCGCATTTATCAGATTCAATTCGTAAAAATTTCACACCCAGGAGAAAGCAAACAAACAAACACCGAATTTTCTCCCATAAACAGTTGATTTGCATAACCGGTGCCCACAAGATGCACAACGTTAATCGTTCCCATCGCCGTACAGCACAGCCACACCACAACAAATGCTGCCTAGCGTTCCAGTGTACAAATCCCTTACTGCCAGCAGACATGATCCCCATGCCCTAAACTTCTTCATTTATGAGGACCAGGCAGCTGGATCCTGAAGAAACAAAACCAACTCACAGGAACTCGAGTTACCAAGGTGACTACATCGCTTGATCTCCCCCCCAGGTCCGGTGCAGCCGAAGACCACGTAGAGCATTCTGCCAGCGTGTACCTACCGTTGTAGTATTCAAGGCTAGCAAGTGTAAGATTGTACAGCATTTATTATGGCCTCTGATAAGCCAGAGATTATCGCACACACATTGGTATTTCAAGGCGATGTTGTTGCGCTGTGTTGCGCTCGATTTCTCGAATTCTGCCGGCGCGTCCGCGCCAACGTTGGTGGACGACGCCGAACGACGGCGAACGACTGCAACGCATATCGATTTTGATTCGGCGTGCGATTAAATGGAAAGTATTATAGAAATCGGCATCCAACTGTGATCAGGACGACTCAGCGCTAGGTATTTCGTTTGCTTTGGGATGTCAATAGGTTGCTTCGTAGGCATCGACATAGCGACCGGCAAACATTTGCACAATGTACAGATCCATGTTATGATTTCGCGAACAGATCTCTTCATGTTAAGCTGTGTGCTCACAGTGGGAGCTGTGGATATCAATGAATGGCAGGCACAGCCATCCACCCGTCCGATGCGGCGGTGGTGGTGCAGTGCGCAGCCAGCATGTACAACAGCCTCTATGATCCGACTGCGTGCAAATTCATTGAACATCTTGTGTTCGTTTCGGAGTTGTACCAGTTTATCGCTGTGAACAAACGATTCGACAACAACACATCCTGATCAGTGAGCAAGTCACTGATGACTTTGCGCAAATGAACTACCATGCTGTTCCATTGGATTGAGGTAGGTACTTGAAGTTGTTGGAAGAATTAGGATTAAGGAACAATGTGCTGCAGCATTTTCCCAATCGGGAAACAGATTGCTCGTGGGTTCATATTTGTCGATGTAAGGATATGTGAAGCTGTCACTTGAACTGTCAACATTCAACTGTCGTTGTGATGGATTTTCATAAGAAAAACTAGGAAGTTATGGATGGATATACATACACTAGCACAAGTGTTGAAATAATGAAAATTCCTTACGAGAACGGTGAAAATATCGCGGAAACGTTTCGTAAAATTCGTACTGCATTCCGGCCATCATGAAACGTCTTCTCGCACAGCTGTTCTGATTTTGATGGATAAATTTGAACGTCCCGTATTTAACCGACAAGTTATGCTAAAAATATTGCCGACTTAGCTGAGAGTATGACTGAAAACCCAGATGTGGCTATTGCGGGCCAATTAAAGGTACTGGACCTATTCCACTTTGCATAAATGTATATATATCTTGGTCTACATGCCAGGTGAGACAAGAATTGAAGTAAGTAGACCACGCACATAGTCGTACGTTCGCCGACTGGGATTTGGAAATTTAAAATTGAACTTTTGCATCACATCATCTCTTTCATATTTCGCTCTGGATGGAGGACCTGAATGCAGAGTTCATGTCTTGTACTTTTCCACAATTATTGCCAGTTTTCTTGGTAGGAAGTATTAAATACCTACTACCATAGAGGGCTTGAAACCAGTAAACGAGAAGAGGTCGCAATATCTTTAGGTGGGCCGATAAGATTGTTAGTGCGTTGGACTACGGAACAAGATGTATAGGGTTCGAATCCCAACCAAAACACCCAAACGTTTTTTTTTTTCACGACCCCACCTCTTGCCGGCGTCTGACAAACATCCAAGAGTATAACTCTCATGAATAAGCTTCTCAACTAACAAAATTGCCTTTCGGGCACGGCATTAAGCAGTAGACGCCTTTCACTTGTGATATCTAGGTCCCATAGACCTGTTGCGCCAAAAATTTGTATTTGATAAGATGTTGTGGGTGGTATTAAGATCTGTGAAGACTACTAGTTCTGTTGTTTTAAACGTCGAGATGTTATTTTTATTATGATGTCCATAGATATCTATGGATTTGTGGATACACAGGAATATAAAGTGTGCTTGATCTCTCATTGGCTTTTCTCATAAAGTCGTCTTATATATTGAATTTAACAAGTGTACTGGAGGTAAAACAAAGTTATCTTTCTTGCTAATTGATTAGCCAGTGGATTCCCTTGAGTACCGGTGTGCTATGTAATCAACCAGACTGTAACGTCCTAAGTTGGTTCAAATGTTATACGATTTAATTTCAAGACCCAATTCACAACTGATTCGAATTACCTCCAATTTATCTTCACTCAGTTTCGTTTAAGGAGGTCACTCCGAACTCGAGAATGTGAAAAACTGTCGAGCTCTATAGAAGGTTTGAGATTCTGAGTAACCAGGGTTAGGTTCAGTTACAAGATTATATACTTAAATTCAAGCTAGACGCTATTCGTGTCCCACAGATGGAAATATGTTGAAAAAGATCTGACCTAAGCTGGTTACAGTTGTAATAATTCTTGTTTCTCCTCTGTATCACACGCCGGGGAATACAATGGATCAGTCGAGTTTCCAAATGAGACTGCACCACCTTTTGGTTGCAGTCACCCCTCTTAATCTACATACCTACTATTTAGGTGTTCGTCGTGAGCATTCGTTTAATAAAATCAATTAGTCCATAGAACAACAAACACAGTAGTAGAGCAATAGTATCACGATAAACCTCTTTTAGTTACAGCAGGTTCATAACGCAGTAGGTCTTTGAACGCCTGCACTTCTCACTGTTGATTTGTCAGAGTCGACAGACAACATATGCATCTGACTCTACTACTCTTCTCCATTTCAGTATATGGGTTCTTAGTACACACCATGTAAGCGAAACTAAAGTCTGCGAGCTTCTCATACCCATAACTACACATTCTTGGATAGAATATCATGTTCACTATTAATTTCTTTCCAGGTCAATGCCTTGCAGGAATGGACTCATTCCGGAATCTGTAAAAGCTTCTAGATGTCTGTATACAGCGCAAATTTCTAGTGTTAATATCTGGGAGACGTTTGCTTTTTCCAGTACTCCGGATAGAGTTGATTACCCAGTTGATTATTTCATAGAGAATGGATAGATTGTGCTATACAGAAAACAGAGTGCGCTAGATCCTTGGCTTCCTCACTCACTCAACATCCCTAACGATTCATATTTAAAGGTTAAGCAAATAGAGTGTTCCATCGTTCACATATGTATGTTCCAGACCATGCTACGAAATACTTTATATTAACTGATCAAAGGGAAAAGCCTATGTAGTTTCACATACAAGTTATTTTACACCTTCGTTACTGCAGATATCCATATGGGCTAATACAGTACAACGTCACGATATTGACTGAAGATATACAATTTAGTCAAAACTGAAAGGTAATCACCAGACTCGATCTATTTATAGTGTAGTCTAGCGCTTCGGCTATCAATGTTTAGATACATGTACATAGGTAGGTAATTATGTTTCCGACGATATTCCTTGAAAGAAACTGAAATCGTTATTTATTTCAAACGGGTGATTGGCCCCAGATATTTTGGAATAAGATCCTACTCCAGTACCGATATCTTTGTCAGAACCTATAGAATACAACTTCGATTCACCTAACCCAGTCGGCCATGAATTCTGATAAAAAACTTCCTGCAATCAGTCTAAGTCTGTCTGTTGGCTGACTTCCATCGGCCTCTATAGTATTGGTAGTTAGAACCCTGTTTCTTTTCACCTAAAAGCAGGCTTTGCTTTCGTAATACTCCAACAAAGATCCAGCGAATTTTCACATAACTAAGTCAGTGGTACCGATTGAATGCCACAAGTTTCACGGTTCACATCAATATACAGATCAAAAGCTATACGTGCCTATAACTTTGCTAAATGTCAATTTATAAGTCAAACCACAATAAAGATCTTAACTTGCGATCTACGTGTAGTAAAACTTTTATGACAGCGCCTTTAAATTTTTATTCAAATTTCAGTTTAGAACCATTGTCCGGAACAACATGTGTAAATAGCGGAATTCGCAGGCATTCAAATCAAATCAAAAGTTGTAGCTAAACGACCCTAAAGGCGTATGACAAGTCACTGATGAATTTAAGCGGGACTGATGAGAACCATTAAACTGAGATTCTGATTAAATTTATCGCCAAGGTTAATAGTCGGTGGAGAGACGTTGACGTACATATCTGATGGCGATTAGCTTTAAATGCTTAATAGTTTGGTTTTGGTTTCTTGCAAACGATGCAATCATAAATATGTAAGGTTTTCTTATATAAGCACACTCCAAGCCAAAGCTGTGTCATGTTATCTTTCTAATAGCTTAATTTGTAAATTCTTTTATCGCTATAAAATGACTTTAACAACTTTAAAGGCATGCTTAAGAGCTGGGGCATACCAGAAATACACGCAGGTACAGCATCAACGAAAAATCCGGCATCTTCAGCTTTCTCTATTTAATTGGTAAGTCTTTAAGGAAATCTTCCAATGAAGCCAGATAAACATTTATGGTTGATTAATGACGGACGTCCACCTATGCTAAAAGAACACGAAACGGTATAAACTATTTTCTAGTTTTTATCACTTTCGAGTCGTTAAAACGATTTTTAAAACTTTATTTTATTTTCTGTCGATTCACATTACAGTGACCTAGTAATTCACTGTAAACTGGTTAGAATGGAAAAGTGTCAAAAAGGTATATAAGAAAAGGATGCAACCGCCCACCGTGGTAACCGTGGAGAATACTTTGATATTAGAACCCACTTCAGCTAACTTGTGATAACCTATTGTTTCTGTCATCTGTATTCCAAATATTCAGACGTATGAGGCTTTAAAAAATGTAAAGTATGTACCCACAAACAGCTGGACTGCTGGAAGGAAATGAAAAGCTGCAGCGATTATAACCGACATAAGAAGCAGTGCCTATTTGGAAGCTAACTTCTTATTAGAGGTAGACTTAGTCAAGAGCGGCGTCTTTCAAAGTACTCTTCTTAGGATCTTTGAACTCTTCGGACTAAGTCGATGTCGGTGTATTACTCGCACAGCTCAGGTCTTCCTTTGTACAGACAGGACCAAAAATCAGCCGTAGTATTTTTCTCTTATAGCAACAGAGAGCGGCCTCATCTATTTTTAAATAGTTCATGCCTCTGCGCCATAGAGCAGGAGTAGAACCATCATGGCTTTGTAGAGGTTTACTTTATTCAGCTACCTCAGTCGAGAGTGACTTTCTGTGCAAGACATCAACGTTGTGTATCTTTTTTTTATTTACAGCATATAGTTGGCTTCACTAAACGTTAAAGTCATTTTAGCCGCTTTCTTCTCAATGCTAACAAAATGACTACTAACATCAGGCTTTATTATTCAAAGGACATCACTATCTTTGGCATGTGGAAGGAGTTGCAAGGACTTTACAAAATATTCCCTCTGATGTTGAGTTTTATCCTGTATAACCAGACGAGTTTGGGAAAGATGCCACAACTAGACATAGCCATGTACATACACCTTGTCTTCGTCGATGCTATCATAAGTGGCTTTTATATCGTGTGCAAACGGCGCTACACTGCGTAGTCGGCTCTATCGAGAAGTCCTTAAAAGACAAGGAATTCTTGGACATTGAAGGTGCTTTTAATAATGTCAAAACGGATACGGTTCGTAGAACCCTGTTAAATCTCAAGATTCACGATTCTCCCACCAACTGGATTGTTGCACTTCTTGAGGTAAGACACATTATTCCAGAACATGAGGGTACAAAGATGGAAGCATTCGCCTCCAGAGGCACCCCTCCAGGCGGAGTAATCTCTCCGCTACTATGGGTCATTGTACTAAATGAGGTGCTGCTACAACTCAGGTACAGTGGTGTTAAGGCCATTGCATATGCGGACGACATAGTACTACTGGCCACAGGTAGATTTTTACTTACCCTTAGCGAAATATTGGAGAACGCGCTTAAGATGTCACCTGGGCTAAGAAATGTGGACTAGCGGTCAATCCCCATAAGACCGAGCTGGTATTATTCACCAACAGAAGGAAAATTCCGGAGTTCACATTCCCGTCCATTGGGGGTACTCCCCTTAAAATCTCGGATACCGCTAGATACCTAGGACTCGTTCTTGATACAAAAATGAACTGGAGACCTAATATCAATGAAAGAATTAAGAAAGCAATTATAGCCTTCTATATTTGTAGTAGAATATTTGGAAAGAACTGGGCTCCAAAACCTAAAATTATTCTATGGATGTATACGGCGATAGTAAGACCTCAGGAGGATCCAGAGATTAGCCTGCATTGGCACCACAAGTGCTTCTACCGGACATTTTTGTTGAAACCTCGGCAGCTATAAGTGCCCTAAGAATAAGTCTGTCAGATAGCTGGAATCATAATGCAACAGGTCATTCCATGATCCTGGAGAAATATCTAGGAAAAGTCTATACTACGGATTACCTCACTCCGTTCCTAGATATTCATAGACCGTTTACTAGCTCGTTCCCATGCAGGGAAGAATGGAATGATTGTCAGCCTGCCAACACACGTTCCATTTCTATCTATACAGATGGATCCAAGATGGAAGTAGGCGTAGGGTCTGGCATTTTTTCTGAACCGCTGGGGATATCTAGATCAGTCCGCCTCCCGAACCATAGCAGTGTTTTCCAAGCGGAGGTCCTGGCAGTGACAATAGCTGCCCGTGAAGACTGCGATGAAGGCAATACCACCGGAAGGTATCACCTTTTTCATCGACAGCCAGGCGGCAATAAAAGCGATTACTGCAAAAGAAATAAAATCAAAGCTTGTGAATTGCTGTCGCGAAGAACTCAGGGTTCTTGCACAAGGTTGCACTCTGCTGGGTCCTTGGACACGAAGGTATTCCAGGCAATGAGAAGGCAGACGAACTGGAATGAAGAGGCTTTGAATCTACATCGCAACAGGTAGACACCTCGGTGTTCATCCCGCCTTGCACATTGAAGCAAAAGGCATGGATCTTGGCCAGAAGTGAGGCCAATAGTAGATGGACCTCCCTGGACACCTGTGTGATCACCAGAAGCCTATGGCCTTGCTTTGACAAGAGTAGGACCGACCGAATTATGCTAAAGGATAGGAAATCTCTTTCTGTCCTTATAGGAATTATTACGGGGCATAACTCTCTTCGGTACCACATGAGAAAGTTAAGACTCACGGATGAAGATTTATGTCGGGGATGTGGAGACGAGGAAGCTAATGAGGATACAACCCACTTTCTCTGTCACTGCCCTGGGCTTATCCACCTTAGATTCGAATTTCTAGTGCGACACTTTTTCCGTAACCTTGAAGAATTAGCAAACAGACCAATAAATGAAATTTTTAGGTTCATCAAATCAACAGGATGGTTTGGTGATCTACAAGATACAAATCCGTACTAGGGTTTACCAAGTGGACTTTTTCCCCTTTGGGTATCACAATGGGTCTTTATTGACCTGAGTGTGGCGACGTGATATTATCTAGTCGCCTACCCACATACCTAACCTAACCTATATCGGCAAGGAGGTGCTAAGTATTCAGGGTCCAAGGTCTGTGGTACTGTATAAATTTGGTCACGGACTTTCAGTGCCTGAACCAATAAGGTTTACACAGAGTAGCAGATCTATATAGCCGTTGTGAGGGCAAGCTGAGGTTCCATTCGGACTTTCTTTCGATCAAACTTTGCAAATTATTTAGTGCTTACTTCTTAGTAAGTCACTCCCCGCTGCTGGAATACGTCAGGAGTCAACTTATTGACACCAGCAGTTTCATTGGGTTTTAATTTAAATATCACTATCTTAACTTTATCATTATCTGTTTACGGGAATGTTGGTTATCATTACTCAGGTTAAAAGGTTTATTCTCCCTGACAGCGGAGTTATGGTCATGCCGTTATGGAGTTATTGCCGTTTGCAGAAGTGATGTTTCCATATCTTCATCATTGACTACGATTCTACGATGAGGTTTTCTTGGTTATCTGGCTGTTTTTCTACATTTACTTGGAGGCATTCTTCGTCAAAACATCGTAAAGATGAGTTTTAATAGAATCGGAGTGGCATTTTGCATTTTTAATGGAATTATAGCGATAGCTCTGACTTAATATCATCTGCAAGATTTCATAAACAAAAAAAAAAACTCTAAATGTAAACTTTGCAAAATTTAAAGACCCTTTTTTATTGCAAGTCCATAAGAGCTTGGACGAAAAAATATGACATCGAAGCTTAGCAAAATCATCACAGAAACTTGGCATGTGGACTGACATTCCAACTCGTTAGCCGTAAGGTAAACAAACAAAACTCAAATTATCAAGTCAATTTAATTTAGTCATGATACAAAACTGAAAAATACTAGAAAAATCATTTTTTATCAATTTTAACAAAAAATTGTTGGATGACATCTACATACGTACGTCAGTTTTGACGCTTCCATTCAAATTAGATGACGAAAGCAAAGTTCAGGTCTGGCATCACTGTTTGTATCGGATTAGTGCTGTATTTAATATGCAACTTGCTAGCCATGAACCCATCTAATATAAATTTCTCGTAAAATGTGGACGAAATCGCTTAAATGCTAAAAATGGTTGTCACCGGATATTGATTAGAGAATACCTAATAACATAAGCACGCGGATGTCCCTTCAAGCCAATTCTTAACGACAGTCACTTTGATCCGTTTGTTTGACATGAGTTCGTTTTGCTCTAACGAGACCATTCCACTTCTTTTTGTTCTTCTTTAGGTGCCACATCGTACATCTTCAGCCAATGGAGACTACTACCAGAGACACGAAGTTACCTCGTCTCACTTGCAATATAATGCAGTCATTGCATATTACTCAGGATCCTAAATAATTGTCCATTCTGTTTGGTTCAGATTATGTGCACATGCATACATGCAGACATACATATGTACATCCATTCATACCCTATTCCACTGCACAGGGGAATCTTCGTCAGCTAATATCAATGGCGCCATCTAGACCTCTCGCCCAATGTGACATCGTCACGAAAACAATAGAAAACTGCAATCACGTGATGATGTCTCAACATTTGTGGTAAACCAGGTTCTCCGTATTGCTACACGGGTTGGCTGCACAGCTAACGACCGTGGCTCACATTGTTAAGGCGCTGACGGAGCAATTTCAAAACGAATTATCCACCACTACCATCCGCTGCTTCGAGGCTCCAACGAAGACGAAATCAGTTCGATCTGGTTAATTTGCTGTATACTGAATATTGGATGTTGTGAAGGAAAAAATAATATATGGGAAGGTATGAACTGACAATCCGTGGTGTGACAGGGGAACGGACAGTACATATAAAAAGTTAAGTACGAGTACAGACTACTCGTTCATGTACATATGTATGTATCTTCTCGGAGTGCACTCGCAGTTAACGTCTATTGCAGTAAGTCTTTGATTGCATTCCATAATTGCCTCTTTAGTTGTTCTGTCATACACAACTCGGGCTGTCGTCATTGAAATGTGTCATGTATAGTACCTAATACCGACAAGAAAGCTTTTACATATCCAGTATATTAATTATCAAAATAGGTAGATGGCTCTAGACCCAAATATTCGCGTTACAGTTCCTTTGTCAGTGCTTCACCCATCTGTGTACTACTTTGCTGTATGATTGCTCAGGTTGTAGATTGCTGGTTCATTGATCCAATTTCTGTAAAGCTAAGCCTTGTAACAAAGATCTTTCGGAAGAAGAACCTTCTAATAATAGGTATCGTCTCCAAGAAAGGCCAGGAGTGCTGGTTTTTTACTTACATATGTATGTATATCTTCTCATTTTTACCATTCTTGAAATTGTGTTACCCTTTCAGTTCCAGAGTTGGGCAAGTTCTCATGACACCTGTAATGTAAAGGCCACTGTTTGCATCGTGCTCAGTGTCTGCCTCGTGGTGATAGGATGGTTTTTTTTAATACATGCTCCGTATGTCATCATTGGTCCAGCATAGCAATATATATGTATATCCATCTGAGGATGGTCGGACTACATAGCCAGGATTTTTCTGATAAACTCTTTTTCCGGACTTCTAACTCAAGGCTATGCAGCAGATGGCCTAGTCATAATAGTAATAAGCAAGGAAGAATCCATTCTTATTGGAAAATGCAAAATGTGCTTATCAAAATCAAGGACTGGTGCCAGTCAGAAGGACTGAAAGTTGACCTACATAACTGAAAGATTGATAAAGTCTGTTGTAAGTGATGACCTAAAACAGTCATCATACATAAATTCACAGTCGAATTTTGGACTTATGCTCGACTCTATAGGTTTTTTGTGTTTATATCCTCCCCAAAAAAAACGTAACCTTCGATCATATTAACCAGGAGATGGAAGGCTTGGTAAGCAAATTGGAGTTCATTGAGAGAGTGTTTGAATAAGGCATTACCTTTGGATGTGAAGATAACTATTATTTTTCATTACTTTTAGGAACAGTGACTCGAGACTGAAGCATTTTGGATAGGACGGAGATTGGCAGCCAGGTTTAGGAATGAAAACCACATTAACGTTTCTGTACCGCAATGTAGGAAATGTATTAAGGCGGAGAAAAGGTTATACCTACCAGGAGAACAGAAGGGTGTTATTAGTTTTTTGTATTGCAGTGTTTAGTATTGTCAAAATCTTACTAGCCTGTTGTTTGGGATGTCTAGATCAGAAGATGTTCTTGTTTGTTTTTGGAACAGTACATGCGACACGTCTCGAAATAGATTTTAATCGGATCCCCATCTGTCTGTTATACATACTACGTATACATATATATACAGTATCTGTAGAACATACATAGTATTTTCCTCTGGGCAGAAGAGTTCTCTCTGATAATCATAAACTCTGATTTTAGGACTTTTACTAGAAATATGAGTTTTACGTTCTTTTTAAAAGCCGGACGTTCACACACTACAGAGCTACCAATCCATGTTTCTACTTAGCCTATACACCCACCGCAACCTGCAGGTGCAATACAAAGATAGGCGTAGAGACCTGAAATTAGCAATCCGGAGAAGCAAAAGTGACAACTTTAAAGAACTCTGTCAGCAAGCAGATGTAAATCCCTGGGGTACAGCCTATAAGGCAGTCATGGCAAAACTCAAGGGCACCACTAGGGCATCCTCGCCCTCATGCCCTTTGCTAATGCAAAAAATAGTGTCGGTCTTATTTCCACCGCAGAGAACTGCAGAGCGTATAGCAGCACCCCAGACAGCACAATAAGTCACCTGGAATGGATGGGATACCCAACAAGGCCCTTAAGTTAGCCATAAAAACAAACACGGAACCATTTCTAGAAATGTATAATAAGTGTCTAACCGAAGGGGTCTTTCCAGACCAGTGGAAGAAACAACGTCTGGTGCTGCTGCCCAAAGGGAAAAAACCGCCAGATGAGCCCTCGTCATACCGTCCCATATGCCTGTTAGACACAATGGGTAAAATATTGGAGAAAATTATATGCAAACGACTGGAGGTGGCAATATATGAAGCCGGGGGACTTTCAAACGAACAGTATGGATTTAGACAAGCCCGTTCTACAATCGATGCTATACGTAGGGTAACCACAATCTTGGAAGATGCTATCCAGGGCAGAAGATGGAGAGGAGGCGCAAAGAAATGCGGTGCTGTAATAACACTGGACGTCAAAAATGCGTTCAATTCTGCAAACCGGGGACATATTTTGTACTCACTTAGAGAAATGATGGTGCCACGGTTCCTCATCAAAATAATATTAAATTATTTCGAGAAACGGTACCTGTTTTACTATACCGATGATGGGGTAAGACAGTACCACATATCTGGCGGAGTACCACAAGGATCGGTACTAGGTACTATCTTGTGGAATCTTATGTATGATAGGGTGCTGAGGCTTTAAATCCCCGACGAGGCAAAAATCATAGGCTTTGCCGATGACATCGCAATCGTAGTGACAGCAAAACACCTGGAAGAAATAGAGGACATTGGAAATGAATGTATCCGAAAAGTAAGACGGATGGCAGCAGTCGGTTTAGAACTCGCGGAACATAAAACGGAAGCAGTACTAGTAAGCAGCCGCAAGAAAAGAGAAGCAATCACCATCAGGGTAGGCAACCAAAATATAACGTCAAAACCGGTGATCAGATACCTACGTGTGATGATTGACGCTAGGCTAGCTTGCAAGGAACACCTTGAAATAACGTGGGACAAAGCTGCTCGGGTGTGTACTGCCTTATCCAGAATAATGACAAACCTTGGAGGACCCAGACAACCAAGGAGACTAATTTTGTCAAGAGTGGCGCAGTCAATAATAATATATGCGGCACCAATATGGGCAAAGGCAGTTAAAACTAAGTCCCACTCAAGAAGAGTTAATTCCGTCAACAGCATAGTCTGAGAGTATGTTGCGCTTTTCGGACGGTATCCGACGATGCTATATGTGTTATTGCGGGAATGCTACCAGCGGATATCTTGGCTATTGAGCTACAGAGGACCAACGACGCCAAAATCCAGGAACCCCTTGCTCCAGTCAAAGATATTAAGCTGACAGAAAGACAGCGAAGCATGAGAACATGGCAGGAAAGATGGAATCAGTCAACGAAGGGAAGATGGACCCATCGACTTATACCGGATATACATAAATGGATGGACCGGCATCACGGAGAAGTGGATTTTTATCTTACTCAGTTCTTAACCGGGCACGGCTGCTTCAGAGCGTATCTAAACAGGTTTGGGCTTGATGAATCTCCAAATTGCTCAAACTGTGGAGAGGCCAGAGAGGATGCAGAGCATGTGCTCTTTCAGTGTCCACATTTTCGCTTAGAACGCAGAGGTCTTGACGAAATAATTGGAGAAATACCAACTCCGGAGAACATTGTAAACCATATGTTGACATCGAATGCAGTATGGAATACTGTGAAACAAACAGCAGCGGTGATCATAAAGGAACTTCGGCGGCTGGAAAGGCTCAGGGAGAGCAACCAAACCCAAACGGAAGCCCCCTCAGAACAAGAAACGTCGAGCAGGTTAAGAAGAGCATAAAGTGCTAACCAGCCCCGCGAAGTAATACTTAACGGTAGTTCCGCGGGGAGAGTGGTTGAAGTGTGTAGGGTGTGGGTTAGTACGTAGGCGTATATTCAGGTTTGCGAATCGTGCATGCCAGTAGCCCGGGTTACTGGTATCTTTAGAAGATTACACATCCGTTGGCGGAACCAAAAAAAAAAAAAACTTAGCCTGTACACTGTTTTGCAAAGGAATAGAGACCTTGCGGGTTTAGGTAGATGAACTTGCATTGATCTAAAAGTTGGGCAGTCTTTTTCATAAGGCAGTCTAGCTCATATCAACCACGCTACCAATCCTAGTCGATAAAGTATGAAACTTTTAGCTTACGTTGGGCGCCGTTACTATGAATCAAAATGTATGGCGTGAATTGCTTATGTACAGGAATAGCATCTCATCTACAATTACAATATTGAGGTAGTTCAACATGTACATGAAATAAAGTCTAAACCAGCGAAAAATGGAGCTTACAGCCAATGTCCAATAAAGGCAGGACAAAGTACCAACATGTACATATGTACATTTGCATTTTTACAAAATGTGGAAGTGTATCAGCGCTGATCTACTAAGAAGATTTCTAATGCATTGACAACGCACTCGATCTATAGGTTATGTTAGCACAAGGTGTGTTTTTCAGCAAAAAAAAAATGTTTAAAACAAATTTTTACAAAGAATGACCCTTCTTCTAGATTGTTAAAATACTTGCGGAAGATATCGCTTTTAAATTAAATTAAAACTAATTGAAATCGATTTCAATTAACCTAATCACGTGTTGATAAAGTTTTCCATTGGCGCCTCAAAGTTTTCTCCGACTTAAACAACAGAGAAATTTGTTAAATTTTTTACCTACGTGTGACATTCTGTTTCGTCCTTATTCCTAACTTATGCCATTCACTGTCACTAGTTTCTGACCACTGATTTATTATGTATTAGTCGAAAACAACTCATTTTTCACCACAAATTTAATATGCACTTGAAGTCGAAAACGACATCCTTTCGAAACAAGCAAAAACAAAATTAAATACCCCGAGAACTTCTAACCCTTGCTTTTTCCGGTCCCGGACTAGATAATTAAATTAGGATTTCTTTTCCTTCAAAAATTGAAACTTTAACCAATTGTTTCCCTTTCAGATTGCGATGATGACATTTATCCCAAATACCTCCTGAATACGAAATCAGATTTCGCTCAAAGGGATGCTGTGTGCACGATGTAGGCATTAGCATTATCACCCTTCGCTACAATTGCAACACCCCTGCGTGTTGGTAATGAAAATATGCAATTACGCTCACAGCTTACTTTCGAATAAGCGGGGTGAATTATTATCACTACGAATCGCAGGAGATGTGGTAATGGAATAGCGATGCCAATGTAATGTTTATTTATATATTTTTTGTCATTATTTTGGGGTGGTTTGGATGAAGTACCGTCAAACAGGGACTGTTTAAGGGCAGATAACCAAATTAACTCTAATCAGATTCTTCCCTTCGGCGATGCTGCTCATTTCAATTTTCCAGCTTGTTATCTTATCACAATTTGGCACAACATATCATTTTCAGCGACGGCAGCACAGAGTGCTTTATTAGGGGATGCTGAGTGATGATGTTAGTATTGGTTTTATAATTTTGGACTCGCTCGACAAGGGACGTGTATTGGTTTCGTGAGAATGTTCTCTTTCGATACACTAACATATAAAATTTAACATAAACATGGACTACTAAATAGTTCGGTATCGTACAGCGTCAGACCTAAAGACAAGTGTCAAGTCAGGATGGTGTTGTACGAATAGATACCTCGGCTAATAAGCTTTTCGCCAGCTAAAGTCGTATGCCACTAGTTGGGAGAAGTTGTAGATCTTCATATGTATATGTATGTCCAAGGAATTAATTACGCAGAACCATTACATTGTACATATGTACATATGTGCTTGGTACTTAGACAAAAAGTGGGAAAATTGCTACATGAAGATTTACTGAGAAACTTAAGACCTCTTCGTGTTTAAGAAAATGAATTATTCTAAATATACTCGTATAAGAGGTTTTTTCACGTTCTGGTGTCTCTTACAGAGCAGCAATTTTAGTATCGTGGTTAACAACATGTACATATTTAGTAGTTATGAGATCAAAAAACGGGTTTCAGTCTATTATACAAGTGTTTCTTTAAACTGCTACTGTTTTATTTACAACTGGTGTGCTGCTTAGTATACAACTTTTTCAATCTTCCTGTATGAGATGATATAAAGATGAAACGATCTTCATTTTACAAATGTTAAGGTAGGGGAATGTAGAAATAGGTACGATAATGAGAAATATGTGGTTGGCATTACTATTTAAGGAATGCGTTACGTATGACAAGGCTTGAGAATCGAAATTGGCTTTCTATATACCTACAACACACGCATTCGGTACCTACTAAAAACATTTGGACTTAACGGCCTCATTGACCTTATTGCAAATTTCTATCGTAATACCGACATGCTGGCCAAGAAGATTGCCAAATTTTGGATACTCTGTTCATTTTAACATACAACATATACAACCAGTCACCGCTTGTATTGGGGAGTACGACCAGACGTTGTAGGCTGAAATTAAGTATACTAAATCAGATCCTATTTTCATCTTAATATTATGTCAAACTCAACACCACAAAAGTAAGAATTTGGCGTAACAGGTTCATTGGATTCAAGGCCTTGCTTCTCGCAATCAATTTGTTGTTCGTCTTATATTCTGAATAATTTCTCAGTGATTCAGTACAAACTTTGTCCACGCTTCAGTTTCGAACAATTTGAAAATAGCTTCCGAAAACATAGACTACTCTTCTCCGAAATTGTTTATAAAAATTTCCAGGTAACCATTCCTTCTAGGACATTCTGGGAAGAGCAGATGTTCCTAGAATACAAGTCGACCCACTTTTATACCGACGGAAGTGTCTCTCCTTCCGTCTTTCTAATTCTAAGCAGAATAAATGGCGATTAATGAGTTCCTATATTGGCTCAAGAAAAACGTGATATTCGCTACCGATATCCGCATCTTTTCAGATAGAAAAGCAGTTATAAAATCCTTGGTAAGTTCCTCTGGACTGCCGTTTGTCTCTATTAGAGATGACAGAGTAGTGTCAAGATTTTGATCTCTCTTAGCAGACTGCATATTATCACCATAGTAGGTGTCATCACTGGACATTGTCTAATAGTGATGTACACAACTAGACTTAGTGTGTATTCAAACGATTTTTGCTTAAGTTGCAGAGATGAAGAGGAAGAGGAATCGTTTAGTCACCTCCTCTGCACCTATCTCACAAAATAAAACTTCACTTAGGAGTCTTTTTCTTCAATGATCTTGGTGTTCTACTACGCTCCATTAGAAGCTCTAATGGGTTTTACTAGTAGGCATGGAAGATCATATAATCCTGGTGGGACCTATTATTGGTCTAAGTGTGCTGGGCATAGCTGGCAACTACTTTTAACATAACCTATATCCTGTATACGAACCGAAGGGGGCTATTGTTCAATGCCATCCCAGATGGGCAATTCGTTGTATTAGAAGTTTTTTTTGTGAATGTTTGTTAAACGTGATTAAACTGTGTTTTGTCCGAGGATCGAACCTGAAATCCCTTGTTCAAGCAAAAAATGAAAGCTTCGTAGAATTAATCAAAGTGGCCAACGAAAGTTTAACAATTAGTAATGAAGAAACAATTCTCTATTCCCATAGCAAGTAAGACAGAAGAAAAATGTCCATGGTGTTAGATGGCGACCAGATCCTTTTAGTTTCTACGATACCAGGTTGCTACAATTGGAACTTTGCTGGCAATATAATTATCAATTTATAATATTTTTCGACGTCTATACCACTACTGTGTCACAATTTCATAGCAAGCTTCACAGGCTCCTGTCATTCTAATATCTTCCTATGTTTGTTTCAGAAATGTACGAAGAAGGGTTTGTAAATGGTGAAACGGTTGGGCGTTTGGTGAGACCCAGCTGATCCTGTAGCAGGCATTGTGCTCAATAATCTCAAATCAACTAACTCAAATGTATTAAGGGATGGTTAATAAAACACATCCATTGCTCAGTGTAACCAGTAACCGACTACGTTATTCCTTACACACCTACTTATCTTCTATAAGTCAATAGATACCCGTTGATGATTCACTTATACCAAAACTGTGGGCTTTGACAGGATAAACTAATGTTCAAATGCTTACCTACACCTTGCAGAGTAGGAAGTCATTTCCTATTCTCACTACAAATGTTGATTTATTTGAGACGTCCAATCTTTGTCAAGGAATCAATTTTGTCAGACTCTCTGCGCATATCCTTGGGTGTGTGTGAAATTTACATTTTTCTTTTCGAAACGCAATGCCGCAAACAAGCAGCATGGTTCCGCGCCAGATAACACTGACAATTTTTCAACTTTTGACAAATTTTCCATTGTCTGTCGAATAATCACAAAGTGCCTGCCGCTACACGCACTCTGGGGAAATACACAAGACACCTCGAACATATTAACAAGGAGAAAAGAGTCCTTGATATCGGTGACAAACAATCTCCCCCACGACGGCAGGAGGGTGGTCCTGCTACTCAATGTTGACACTATTGTGTAACGTGTCTTCATTGTGCGTGAGCTATGTGCTTTATACATACGTAATCCCCTGCCTAAGGAATGAGGACGCAACCCTTCAACCCAAAAGGAGTTGATTTACACAAAAAAAAAAAAAGAAATGTATTAACCAATCGCATCTTCGTTAGTTACTTTCTCCCCAGTGATCTGGAAGAGAAAAGTTTTCCCTACTGCGATTCCATCGTTATAAATGATCGCATCAATAACCATTAAATGACCCTCACTGATGGTCACTCAGGATAAAACTTCCTGCCGGCATTATTCCCAGTGTTTGGCATTTTGTCCGCAGTGTTTTGGACTTCTCTCTCCCCCCAACGTGTCGGACTTTCGGGATTAAACAAACACAACAAGGACAATTTTCAATTTATCCTGAATATGTTTTCGTTTTTTTTTTGTGTGTTGCTTTGTCCGTTATCAATCCCTAGTACCTGTGTTATTTCACTTAATGGCATTGGAGTGGTCGTAAAAAAGGCACTCGTAACAGTAACAGGGAAGAGATAACAAAGTAGGTACAACAGCTTGGCAAGGATACTTACGGCAATTGCGCAGACATAAACCTCATAAATTCTAAAATTAAACTGCGTTAGGTCTGTGTTGCGACAGCGCGACCAGAGAGAACCCTGTTGCGAATGTCTGCTGCAAATGTTCTCAGGCAAAAACCATGAATGAAGCCAAGTTCCTTTTCTGGTTGGGAAAAGAAAAGGAAGACGACTTTCGTCCAGGGGTTATTTATCTTTGAACTTCCCCCATCCCTTAAGTAATGAGGATCACTTATCTGCTGCAGCGTCTTAACTGATGGCGTGGATATGTGACAGTAGGTGATATGAGGGTCAACGGGGACAACAAGATATGTACACATACCTTGTGGCCAGGAGGTTTTCTTTTTTTTTTGTTGCTGTTTCATTGCGAGTAAATGGATTGTGACGCCTCGAGGTAGGTGATTTATGCGATCACCTATGGTGGCAATTTCCTTGTGTACACTCTGCTGGCAGTAGCACACAGAATCCTTCCCGTCTTTAGATATGTAATTTCTTTATTTACAGGATTTGCAAAGAATGGGAAGAATAACGTCAGTTTGTCAGCGAAAGGAAGATGATGTGACTCGAATTAAATTGCATTGGCGTCGACCATTAGAGGTTCCCCTGAGAAGAATAGGGAGTGTGGATGATAAATCAATTTCTATTGTGTCATGGGATCGCGTGTTTTACTGAGGTTTATTTTAAATCAATATTTATGTTTGTGTTTTAGGAAATGAATTGAAATGATTTTTTCGTAAAACGTTCACAAATACTATAAAATTTTGACGAACGCATTACGAGGATTTTGGTATCTAATGAATGGATTTAGGCTGTCATGGTTTTTTGTGGTGTTTCATATACTTTTGATGGAGTGTCACTAATTGCTTTGACACTAATTAATATCTACATATGTACTTATGTATCGTAGACTATAGTTTAAAAAAAAATATTTACGAACAGATTTTTATACAAAGACCAATGGGTTATACAGACAAAGCTTTAACGAAAAATCCTTCTTAGATCCTGTAGCCTGTACCCTACATTCGATTAATTCATTTCGTTTGAAAAAATAAAAACTACTCGAATAGAAGTATTTACAAACTTGTGAGGCTGAAGCAGCTGTTCAAACAGGGTCTTTTAAAAATAGGTATTTCTAGTGATGTCGGCTTTTGTCTAAAAGCTTCCGTATTCGACTGACTTGAACATTGCGACTTTTATCTTTTAGGAAGAATCGATTTGCCAGAGAAAGGAAAGCATATTGTGGATGTAGAATAATACGCAAATCCCCTTATTTTCTTAGATTTCGTTAAATTTCTTTGGATTTTCCACAATCACTATTCAGAGACAGATTCATTATTCCAAATCTAAGTGAGTGCAGAACTATTGGTGATTCTGTGAAGCCCTACCCAAAATACTGCACTATGTGATCCTTTAGTAAATCGGTTTTATATGTAAATGATGTTTTTGTTTATAAATTGAAATAAAATACAGATAAATGTTTTTAATGTCATTCAATTGGCGTCACTTGACAGATAATTTTATGACATTAATGTTTTAATATGATGTCGAGACATCAGAAAGTGACAAAAGTTATAATCAATGAAGCTCGCTATCGTTCCATGTTGGAAGACTATTTTTGACCAATATTGGATGGACTTGACACTAGTGATTGGTGATTTCAAAACGTGTACCATAAGTCACACTGCTGGTCAAACATCTGATCTATTGAGGGGGGAAGTTCGGTAATCGTGTAATCTCGATCTGTCTGGTCGAATGTTGACCTCGTTTGTGGGATTTGACGCCATTAGATTATTTTCTCTAGGGATACATAAAGTCACATATGTACATATCTATGGCGATACACATGACGAAACAATTTAGCACTTGAAAGCTAACATTCGACGGGTTATTGCCGAAATACAGCCTGATTTCCTGCGAAGAGTGTGTGAAAATGGAACCTCCAGATCACGCCATTATTTAGGCACCAGCCGCGATAAGTATATGCATGAAACTATATTTAAACATATGTAAATGCCTTACAATTTTCTGTTTAACAAATTTCAATTTGGTGACATTAAAAATATGTATATTTCTGAGTCTTATTTAAATTTAGAGTTCTCCGCCTCTATAAAAAAAACGCTCTGGAGATGTTTTCGCTGCGAGTTTTTCTCTTTCAAATAACATAATAGGTTGGTGGAGGCAACCCATAATCAGAGAATATATTCAGAAATATTGTAATGGAAGTGGCACATACATATGTATTTATCACTCGATATTAGTAGAAGTAAAGTGACCCTGGTTGCAAACAAGAAGGGCAATTGAGGGTGTATCATAGAACAGTGGAGGATCGTAGTAGAAACCCAATAAGTATTCTGGACATAGATGGAATAATTGTCGCTACAACAATCAACTGTTTCTCATATAGCCTTACACTTCTTCTATAATCTTCGTCCAAATCCTCCAAGCTTTATTTTTATTAAACCATAGCCGTTGAAGCTAAACAAAGCTGTCATTTACGATCTAGTCGTGTCGTATTGAATAATCAGAGTTTGTAAAAGTAAGATTTTGTATGAACTACCAACTAGCATCCAACGCTTTATATTAAGCTGCTGTTGCTTTCAAGGGCAGTCTTATGATGAACTTTACCGGCTAACGGTGGTTGCCACAATAACCGATAACCCCTTTGTCAAATTTTGTAATACTTTCCCAAAAAAGAACTTAATGGAGTGCGAAATCTGGAAAGGTATTTACGTCTTATCAGCGGTTGCAAAGATAAAGGTTACAGTAAAAGCAGAGTGCAACAGAGTTCGACATTTGTATTATCCATGGTGTTTTCGGTGGTACTAAGCGATTTGTTCCAGGCAACCCTGGCGAGAGAGAAGTACAAAATGGACAATGACATCAGAATTGAGACACATAGACTAAACTAATACTGACTGCTTACTAAGTGACGCGAATATTAGCTGACGTGAATAGAGTGATAACAGAAGTTCTTAATTTCCCGAACACTAATGTCTAATGTCATAGGCTAACGGAGGCACCGAACTGGATGTGGGCAGAAGAATTAGGAGAGAGAAAGCAGTAACAAAGCTACGATTAATAAGTCAATGAACCTTTCTTAATAGAGGGATACTCACCATATTAAAGATATTCTGGCACCAGCTCTCGAACACCACCCCAAGTAAATCTGGTCCAGGACAGCTGAGGAGGACACAAGGTCTCTGTGTTTCAATTGAAAACAACCCGCATGGATGCCCCATGTTCCATGAGAAGTTACAGATACTAAGCAACACTGCATCAAACTGTTGTAGTAAGACTTACGTAACAATGTCGTCAACCAATTTGCTCTATATATTGTCGAGGTGTTGTTGTGAAAGGCAGCAGATCCATTTAGAAGTTCGTCAAGAATGCTGTTCAGTGCTCTGCATTTGTAAAAAGTTTTTCAAATTAAAGGACGTTCATGTAAAGTATCTGCAAACGAAAAACCAACTTAATAAGGAAAGCAAAGTCAGTCCCTTCATTGCTTCAAAAGATAAAAAACGATTTGAAGTCAGCATCAGAATAGTCTGCAATATGTTGGAGCATGGCGAACAGGACGATCGAGCGCCTAGAAGGTTAACCCCTTATCTTTATACTACCAAAGTCATGATTACTAACTTTGTGTACCGTGGATTGTAGTCCTCGTAGTCTTGTCGGCAAAAAAACTGTTTTCAATCGATTTCAAACAAATTAATTTCAGATTCGTAAGTTCACAGGACATTTTTTCGTCCTTGGATGTACATAGCACTATTTCACTTCTTTGATTAAGGAAAGAACCATTTAATATTTTACCATGGTAGAGATTTTCATTACAATTGTTGCAAAGACTAACGGTATTGATCCTGAAGCGGACGAGTATAAACAAAGTCTCATCTGGTCAATCATCTTTGGCCGTCATTCTCAGAAAACATTGCAGTCTCGCTTACAGACAATAGAAAGTGAAGTAAGGAAACAAAAAGTTGTGTCCAATCAATAACAGAAATTCCTTGTCAAGGCGACTGTATGAAGGTATAGGTATGTATTACAACAATGTCATTGGCAAATGGTCACAAGCCCTACCTACCTACCTTTTCGAAACTTTAATTGGTTGCTCCTGTTGTTCGGTTGCGCTCTTGTTCCCATATTGCGTGGTAATAAAAATTCACCCCACATATTAGTTGGCCACTGTATGGCCATCACCTGGTAAATGGTGGCTACACATGCCTGCGGGTGCCATATTGTTATTGATGGCTTCACTCTTAGACATTACCCGTGGAACCATGATTACCTTAGTAGCTCTGCCACCCCTAGACCGACGCCGACCGACGGTCACCCCACCAAATAAATGAAGGTGGGCCGCAACCACGGAGTGTGTCACCGCGGTAATTGATACGTGTTAAGAGGAAGTTAGTGATAAAAGTTGCTGACCATGTTTCCATTCGTTTTCTATGTTCAACTGAAATGATACTGATTTCGAAAATATCTAACAAGCACCCACAATAAATGGGTTTCGTTCATGTGAGGCTGCAATAAAAACTCGTTAATTAGTTGATAACAAAGCAAATGTTAAATGTAAATTAGTGTTTTACATGATGGCTACTCAGTGTTCTTATTAAACACTCCACTCGTGGACAGCAATACAACAAGTTAATGTACGTCAACATTGTTTATCTTTTGTCAAAAAAACAAAAACAAAAAAAAAAAATGTGAAAACATTGACGTTTGTCATGAAACTTAGGTAAATACGAGTATAATAAGGAAAACATACAGTTATTGGGTATTTATGGTAAGCTATGCGACGCATGTAAATAAATTAGTGATAAAATTATTTGCACTGTACTCATAAAATTAGTCGGATTCTTCAACGATTGTATGCTCAAGTAGTTGAAGCAAGGAATGAAGAGATGAAGGCGCGTACACAGATGTCAAAACGAAATAATCATGCATTGCACAATCATAATTTTACACTCTGGATATGCCTGTTATCTACAGTGCATCAAACCAAAGTTCGAGATCTAAAAAGAATTACAGTTTATAAGGTTAAGTATGCCAGAAACCTATATCACTAATTCCCTTAAATTGTGTATGATGCCTAGATTCCTGATGATATAAACCAGTCATTTGGTTTAACAATCAAATTACGTAACGGCCATATTGCGACCAGTTTTTATGCAGTTTAAGTTTCGCTTGAACTTTATCAAACCTACGTATTGGTTTGGTAGTTCATACCGAACACATTTGTTAGACTAAGCAAGGGACATCTCTCCCCTATGTGTATCACAATGGGTTTGAATTGAGCTAAGTGTGGGGATGTAAATACTTCCACTCGCCTACCCACGAACTTAACTCTAACCTACTGCTAGCAACTTAATGACCAGCGTCTTAGACTAGGAAGAAGCTATAATTAGATGTGGGTTGATCACTCCTTAGAGTAAGCGGGAGATCCGTGGTTCAATTAATAGATAACACAAGTTCTTTCAGGATCGCACCTCTTGCGAGTGTCTGACTGTCATGTCCTTGCCTGGCTATCGGTACAGATGCAGATCCTCCGATAAAAAAAATAATCAAAATAGAGATAATTAACGTCTACGTGTGGAGTCTTTGCGAACATTTGACTACAGTCAAATCCAGCCTCAGATTCTGGTCGAAGCCAGTCATGAATGCAAGAAAAGTTGACTTCAAATTTGCACACCAACGGAAGTATCAAAACATCTGGTGTGGGCCCTAGTCAAATTTGTTTAGATCTCCTAAAATAAAATAATAAAGTTCTATCTAATTAATAACTTCATCAGAAGTCCTTGAAGAGAGTGTGAACGATTTTACCTGCTTAGATTATAATGTGTAAACATTACTCTCTTTTCAGCCCTTAAATTTCATACAATTTGTTTCCAACTTATGGCGCGCACAAGTAAAAGGGTGCCTCAACCGACTTGGGGTGCGCAGCTGGAGGCAGTTAGCTAAGGACTAGACTAAGTGAAGAGGCTTGTTCCCAGTTCACCCCGAACTGCAGCGCCACCTAAGTAAGTAAGTAAGTAAGTATGTTTCCAAATACTAGAAATCCTCTCAAAGTGCAAAACGAATTCTCAGAAAAATACTATTCGGTCTCGGTAACCCGCTCACCTAGTTCTTACTCAAGACTAGGATCAAAGATTAATAGATCTACACATTTCCACTAAGAGCTAGTGATATGTTCCCAACCCAACACGCCTATACTAATAGCCGGTCTGTTGAGACAGCACTACATGCGGTGTTAACTCGGGTTGTTCACTCAGTTCATCCCAAATACTTCACGTTATCGCCCTTCCTGGATATAAAAGGACTCTCCCAACAATGTGAAATCCGAATCGAAAAAGCTAGCATTGGACCAACAAAACATATACCCAGTTAACTGGGTTGAATGCATGGGGCACATCAACTCGGAACTAGGCGACCGCCAAGTGCACTGGACTCTAGAGACACCCCCAAGGTGGGGTCTTATCCCTTCTACGATGGACCAGTATTCAGTGAACAGAATCTTAATCCAGAATCTTATGTTTGGCTTTGGCATACATATATTTCTCTGAACCCTGAATTTCCCGCTGTCTGAGACTTCCAACCCAAGGCAGTGTGTTCCAAGCAGAAGTACTAGCAATAGCAAAAGCAGCACGTGAGTTATCCATGAAAATGCACTCCAGAAAGATGATCAACATCTATTCCAGGACACAGCGGCATTCAAGGAAACGAACTGGTAAACAAATTAGCTAGAAAGGGATCCGAACAGGAGCTGACAATCTTCGACGCCTGAGTTTTACAGCCCCAAGCTCTTGTTAAACACAATATAGATAAAAACCTTCGTGAAGTTGGGTCACGAGACATGGAGCACACTCCAGAAAAGTCTGGACAAAATATGTATCGTCAAACCCAAACAAATCCTGGCGCTTAAAAGACCCAACTTAGGACTTTTTACGGGATTGCCGACTTCAACCTTATAGCGGCCCACCGTAGTCGAATGCGATTAGAAACTGATGACCTCTGCCTAGGCTGTGGCGAGACGGGTGCAGTAGAGTGTACTTTTCACTTCCTTTTGGGAATGCCCAAGCCTATCCGGCCCTCGGCGAATACTAATGTCAGAGACTTGGCGGACTTGTCACGAAACCTACCATTACTCATCCTGAAATGTATAATAACCTCGGGGTGGTTAAGAGAGGCCATGTTGCAACCCCAAAGCTAATGAGGAACCTTGTATTTGTTTTTCAGGTTTACTAGTGATTTCAATATTGGCTGCACATGTGGCTACCCCCTTCTATCTACATATCAGACACTAAACGATAGACCTACCTTTCTGTATCTGGGTGGGTGGTTGCTAATTGCATGTTAATAGTGGTTTAGATTCTGAAATTAGATCAGAGTTCGCTCCACTTTCAGACCTTTGTTTTCTGTTCTGTTTAGATGAGTTCTGTTTAAATGAGAAGAAGTGAGATTGACTGGCTGATGACGATCCGAAGAGGACTAGTCGGTAGCTAGTCGTCGCACCTTTGTTATATCTGTGATGGAGTTTTAAAAGGAGATCTAATTAGAATTGCAATGTCATTTGAAACATAAAATTATTTCTTGGTATATAAAGAGCGATTAGTGACGTGCTCTGTTCAGCTTTGTCAATGGAAATAAAAGAACTAAACTGACGATGTAGTTCCACTCTCGGAAAGGATAACGGATCAAATGGCAACTAATATGGAAAGGGGAGGATTCGTAATGTAAGTAAGCTATTATCGAAAGTTTTAGCCTTGTACCAAAACATGATGTATTCACTCCTTGACGTTTTAATAAACTACACGTCAGGATTGAGAGTCATACCACTACTTTCCAGAGTCATACCTGTGAGACCTTTCTTATCCAGAGTTTGTACAGCGTAATAAGTGTATACTAAAGCTGTCTGGTTCTGACGAAACTGCACGGAAGTGGTTTTGTATAGATTCAGTACAGATCACACTTTTCATACACGCTGGACTGCAACAATCAAACCATAGCCTTCCACGGGTTGAACCAAAATCAAAACAAAAAGACATGGAGAATAAAACTCTCCAATTGTATACTATTACCTTTAAACTAGTTGAGCGTCAGATGGGTTTTTTGTTAGCTTTTTTCAAAACACTCTAAAGAAAAACCTTCAACATCATCAAACCTTCAGTAAGAAGCTCCAGTGGGGGTATAGGCCGCAAATAAATAACTCAGTCTAATTTTCTTGCCCAGAAACGTAGTCTACCTAATGAATCTGACCCCTATGCCATGTATTTATGAAACCCTAATAACATTATTACAGTTATGGTTCTCCATTTTTTAGGACAATTGATTAGAGGACACAGTAAAGAAGAAACAAGATCAATTCTGAGAAGTGATCGATTTGGTGTGAATATTATTTCTGCAAAATCATGTATACTCCTCCTGGAATGTTAACAATCTTTCTGTTGTAAAACATAAATTTAACAACAGTGCTATAAAAAAGGAAAAAAAACTGCATTGAACCAAACAATGCCACTGTTTACGATGATTAATCTTTCAAAACATTTGTTGTGGTTCAAAATGTGTGAACACATGTTTTAGGGACCACCAACGCAAAATTCTACAATTGCTTGTAGGGAATAGGATAAGATTGTCCCCTGTCCTATATTGTGTGCTTCATTCTTAAGGAGCAATGAATTATTTTCCGAAATCCTCGAAATATCCAGAGTCACTTTTCAAAATCCTTATGCCGATTGTTACACAAGTTTTTTTTTCGAAACTCGTTTAAAAAAGAATGGTGACAAAAAACACACTTATGACTTTCATATTTTTTTACGAAAGGGAACAAAAACGCCCTAGAAAACAGAATCCTTGAAATTCAATGCCAAAAGGATAATTGATGTTTACACAACGAAGGGACATCGCCTACGCACACTATGTTTAACATGTTTATATTTAGAAGAGTCCTTTAACGTCCCTTCATTCATTGATACGTTGTTTTATTGAGATCACGTTTACAGTTTTGTTTCCTTAAGATCCGGATTATAATGTTACACTGTAGTGGTCGGTGAAGTCTTGATTAGGTTCTTGCAGGTGGTCTCTATGCTCAGTCAGAAAGTAGTTGAATTAATCGCCTTAGGATGGAGGGGAATAAGTTATCGAATTAACTTTCTTGTAAGTAGGATTCGTATTATTATCTTCTGGGTGAAGCGTCGAGGCATACAGACATCTGTTGATAGCGATTTATTATGTATATAAAATATCCTTGTGTACGATTGCCACAAGAAGTCTAAAAATTAAGAGAGAATGGATAGATTTTTGTGGTGTAGATGTTTCTGAAACTTAGCTGACGTTGGGTTTCAGTATTTTCTCTATGGGTGGTATATGTATGTCCTGAAAGGTTGATTGTTACAAATCGAACATTTCATTTATAATTCTCATTTTTTTTATCCAATTACTGGTCTAGGTGAAGTTAAAAGTAAAACTCCAAACATGACAATCTTACTCAAGGCTCGGTCTTACTTCCGCGTCTACGTAATGTATTTCCATAGTAATTCAGAGGAAGGTTCCTGTATAAATAAGTCACTCATTTGACTTAATCAATAGTATTGCTAGTGTAACGAAGTACATGTGGATACTTGGAACTGCAAAATCTTATACCTAACTTCACCACGTAGTTGTCAGACGAGCAACCTTTCGTTTATTTGATACGTAGTAACATGTGTCGCAGATGCCTAGTAGGAGGTTTTTAGAAGGAAGACGGACAGCGAAGGAGTTCATACTCAGATTAGAAATAAGAGATGACCAAAGAGCCTTAATGGGCCAACGCCAGTGCTCGCATTCCCGGTGAATTCACCTCCTTGTCCTGAGGTTTTTCATGAAACACCTTGATATCCAGGGTCAGGGTTGTGCGTCGTGATAACTTCGTTATTACTAGAAATATGCTTTTGAGAGAACAAGTACATTCAGGAAAGAACTGAAACAAGTGTCAGAAAAGTCAAGCATCAGCTAGATTCATCAGAGCCATCAGTGATGAGAACTTGGAAGTTTATAGAGTGTTTTTAAAAAAAATTCCGTCAAACATTATCTTGCTATTCAAAATTCATAAAAGAAAGTGGATTGGATTGCATTACTGAACGATATTGCCAATGGTACCTTGACTGAAATGGAATGCATTGGTTTGGTTTGGTTCAAGTGATTGCCAGTATGTAACACCATCACCAGCACAGTAGGTTCATTGTGGTACACATGGATCAAAGCTGAAAGTTGCTCTCTATCTGCTCGCTAAAGCCAGTTCTAATGATGCGAGAGACCCTGCTAAAGTCTACCTATTTTAAATCCCTTAAGTTGTTGAAGAAGAATGGTCTTAGGTGATGCTCCCTAATGCGGGAGAGAGCTGGACAGAAATAAAGAAGGTGAGCAATGGTTTCATTCTCTTCTTCATCCGCGAAGCTTCTGCAAAAATCATTCGCAAAGC
The DNA here is from genome assembly GCA_963583995.1 of Xylota segnis. Classification (NCBI taxonomy): domain Eukaryota; kingdom Metazoa; phylum Arthropoda; class Insecta; order Diptera; family Syrphidae; genus Xylota; species Xylota segnis. Next base: position 27,964,982 of record OY757238.1, read on the forward strand.
GACCTAGTGGTAGTGGATGCTAGACAGTGTCCTGTGACGACACCTATTATAATGCCTGCCCATAGTACGTTGAGGGCGATCAAATTCTTAGAGCCTTTCAAGTAAGTCTACCTAAGATTTGTGTTCCCGATAGTATCTATTTTAAGTTTCAATTTGATTGTAGCAATTGGTATCTCTAGGTTACCCTTGTCCTGCGGAATGGGAAGAGTTGTTGGTGAGGTCATTGGCCTTACAATTCTCTTAAATGTCACTATGGCACGCCACCCTACACAGATGAATGCTAAACTGCTCAGTTATCTTCAAAAGAGACGAACCGCAGTTTACAGATACTACAAAATTGGTATGGCTATCAGAGAAAATATGGATATCCTTAGCAAATGTCTGGTTTTCTGGCCTGGAACACGCTAAAGTGATTAGGATGACAGAAGGAGAGCCCAAGATTAAGATTGTCAAAGCAAACAACTTGAATGCAAAAAATCAGTCAAATTATTAAAAAAAAACTAACCCTTCAGTTGCAATGCTACCATATGGTACCATACATACTTCTTCAACTGAAGGACATTTAAAGACAATCAAAGTTATATGTAGTTCGTTGGATCCTTCTATTCGCAAAAAGTTTGGATTACATAACCATGTCGGTGATAGGTTTCCCGCTTTAAATGACAATCATTGGCATCTTATACTTTATAAAGTGAACCTTTTTCTACTCCGTGACACCTTTTTGGACAGTTTTCAAATATCCTTAGTGGCAACACTGCTCCAGAGTTGACGGAGACATCAAGAAGATCCATGACTTAGGGGGTCTCAATTATGATCAATTAAGATGCTGTGAAGGGAGTTCGTAGCAAGCGAAAACCCTAGTATGTCATTAATATGAGGAAGAGGTAAAATATGAGGAAGAATAGGTCCCTGTGGAACGCCAGCTTAAATAGAAATGTCAGTTAAAGTTTGAATTGTTCTGTTCCATCTATGTACATATGTACATATATGCGGAGTTAACTTCAATGGTCGACTTTCTTGAATACCTTTACAATGTCTATGTAGGTCAACTGCTCTTAATTTTCCCAAAATTAATCAGCTAGAACTGTAGCCCTTGTATCCAGTTAAAACCGCTATACGAGGAGTGCGGGCTGTCAATTAAACCCGAATTCCTGTGGGATAACTTATTCGGTTGATGAAGTAAGGGTTAAGTAAGAACATGAGATAAGTTCCAATTTCCGGTATGAGTACTAATTAATTCTTCGTCAAAACATGTCTACGTCTCTTTAAACAACAATCATCTTCAAACCAACGTCTACCACTCGACTAGGTACAGATAAAACGAGCAACACGCGCCTAGTCGGTACAATAATAGAAAGACGGACAATCGTCTGTTATTATCAAAAGCAAAAGTATAACATGCAATGGCATAACAACAGGCACTTGTTCCATCAATAGAGCATAGTTCCCCTTATAAAATAATAATTAAAATCCAACAACACAACGACAGCCATGAACTCAATTACCACGTGGTTTGTAGTTCTACGAAGCCAAAGCGAATCCAATGAGTCCCTAGGCAAGACACCACCAAACCGAACCGAACATCATCTACGCTGAACTGACTAAAGGGTCAAGCACATAGCTTCTCTTTACATCAACTGGTTCCCAGCAATAAGGCCGCCACAGAACAAGGACGAAAGGATGTCATGCCTGCGGCCAGCATTCTTTCGACAAAACAACACAAAAAGAAGTTACAGCAAAAAAAGAACACAACCTCAACAAAAAACCAGGCCACAGCACCAATGTACAGATAGCCAACCTCATCATCATGGCATAACCCAACCAACATAACCCCAATTCAAACTGACTGAAGGCTTGTACATTGGCTTGTTCGGAAAATGTTTAACAAAACCTCCGCATGTACCTTGAATTTTCCAAGCAAATGATAACTCCGCACCTCCGTGTACACCCCGGCATAGCAGAAGAACAACAACAGAAGGAAGAAGCACAGATACTGCTCCGAGCAGTATTTTGCTGCGCTCATATGTGTGAGACTTGCTCTAACGAAGCGCTTGTAACTATTGTAGCATAGGGCATCCTTCGATGCATACACAGATACGAGTATGTAGCCTGGCCCACAGATCCAGCCTCAAAATCGTGTTCCTCCTCAAAGTCTGTCCGTCGGTATCAAATTGTGGCAAACCAAAGAATAAGAATCACTCTTGACACCGAACTACTCTATACGCCCTACCACCGGGTCAATTGACCGAAAGCGAACCTGCCAAATCCTCTAGTCCTCGTCCAGCAACAGAGTTCGCCCGGAGATGGGCAGCTACCCGAAAAACTTTCTTCTGCTACATCATGTACAGTTATCACCTTATAAGTGTAAGACGATGATGTTTTCGCAACATGCTCTCCACACAAGGATGTGGAATTAAATCGAGGACTTCATCAAAAGTCGACTCATGTTCACCGAGAGTGTGAACTCCTTTGGCTTACACAAGTGGGGGATGATTAGAGAGACGGGTCCCTTTGTCTATGCCGTAATCTACACACATGCGGAGCAAGTTTGACGACTTGGGGAAGATTGCAATCACTGGGACCTGGTATGCATCTCTGCATCTCGGACCAGGAGGGTTGCTGGTTGCGGCGAGGGTTGCTGTGTAAACTATTCCAATTCATTAACATAGCGTGTGCTACCAGTATACTGAGATGTTGGTGTCGAATTATGCGGTTTAAAAACGGAACCTTCACGCCCGGCACTGAGGGCGGGCGGCCTGAAAGAAATATGCAAATTCCTGTTTGCCTAACAATGGGGAGAACATTTTAAGTAATTGGATCTCCATTTAGGACTTAATGTTCGGGTATACTTGCCTTCCATGGGTGTCGTTTTACCATTTTGCCGTTTTTGGGTGGTTGGTGTATTCGCATGGGGCGGCGGAAGGGTGACCCGAGCCATTTACAGATTAGGAGAGAAAGGACAATTTCATTTGTCATTCAGGGCTTAGAAGGGATTTCAATTTGGTTTTCTTTATGGATGTTTCTCATTACATTTTCATTATTTATTGGAATGTTTTACATGTGGGTAAAAACTACTCTCGAACTATGCTAAACTCGTGTATTGTTTGCCATAAGTGGGTTTTTATGTGTCCTGACGACGACACGGTTTCGTTGGGTGATGTAACACGATGTTGTTTGCCTTGAATACGTTTGAGGTTGTACAGATTTCGTAGGAACTTTTTAAGCAGTCTACATACACACATGGGACGCTGGCTGGTACATTTTATAAATTGGGTTCGCAGAGTTCTGGCCTTAATGCATATAAAATTGATTTATTGTAAAACTTTGGCTTGTATGTCAACTTTAATTTGGGCTGCGAACACGAGTTGTCAACATATAGTAGTACAGTGATTCGAAGCCGGTAAGTGCTATTATTTGAGATGTGCTTCTAATTACTGCTTGTCCAGCTCATACTAGCATTCAAATAGAAAGGGATTTAACGAATTGAATCTGCGAAACGAACAATCACTTTACAAGTCGCTGTTTCTTTGGTATGAGAAGGCAAGTAAAAGAAAAGTTGTATAAGGATCACACAAGGAAAACGCGATCCCTGATCGAAGAAGTAAAAAAGGAGACCAGACCTAGCGAATACACTTTTAATAGGAGCCGTAACGAATCAACGACATTTATGTTGTAATTGTTCAATCTTATAAAGATTCTTCTAATGCTACCCGAATTATACATCAAAGGCTACCATAATATCAACTTTAATTGATCAAAACAGAGTGAACGGTTAAGCAGGACCTATTCCCTTTACTAAGAAGACATTACATAAAAGGATATCAAATACCTTTATTTAAAACACATCCTAAACTGAACTGTAACTCTCAAACAGGTAACAATTAAAAGGTCTGACCTAGCTATTTAAGTGTTGCTACAATTTGGGGTGAACCTAGAGTCTCAACCAAGAAGCCCCTCCAGTTAGCCAAATCCTTAATTAACTGATTTCAGTTGAGCCCTCCCAGTTGTTAAGGAGCCTCTTATACTTAAACGCGTCAACTAAAAGTAGTAGGTGTCCATTCGGTCTGCATGTTGTACCTATCTCATGTGCAGTTTTTTACTAGGTCGTTGTTGTTGTATAACTTGTATATGCACTTCGTTGTTGAAACTCTTCCTCCAAAACCCGTCAACTCCAGCGGGACCGAATATTTTACGAAGAACAAGCTTTACCCCAAATTAGGACTGGTATCGAGGGTATCAAGACATTTCTGGCCAAAGAAACAGGTTGAGGTGTTATAATGTAATAGACAAAATGCCTTACTAAATCAAAGTTATAGTTGTCGACTTTGACGTTCTGTCCACTTCGTTGACATACATAGTGTGTTCCTGCCCTCGTTTACCGTAAGACCAATACCAATACTTACGAAGCCCTTTGAGTTCCGACTATCATGTCAATATTGTCCTTCAAGTATAGTGTGCTTTACCTACTGGAGATCCCTGTAGACCTGGGACTCAAACGTACATATGTATGTACATATATAGAAGCAGCTCACATAAGAGCAAGAGTTCTTCTTAACTGGAACCGGTAGATGCCATCGTTGGTTTCATCCGCTGGGATTTCATCCGCTCCTGCCAGGGGTCAAAAAAATAACGCTTCTCTCCCAAAGAAGCCGGTAATCCAATCTCCAGTTGACGTACTAACCAACCAGCACCAAAGTAAAGGTGTAGAGAAGAAGTTTATAATAAGATACTACCGTGAGAGCGTTTATGCTGTCATACATGTATTTGCATCACTACCTTTTGGCCAATTGCGCTTGTATATACATATGTACTTGGGAAACAGACGCCTGTCAGTGAGTCTATACGACTAAAAGCCTCCTCGCTGTAGCCTATTAATCTCAGTCAAACTTATATTAACCCTGAAGACATCGACTACATCCCACCGAATCCCAGGATTAATTGTAAGCTTCGGATCTTCCATTTTCCAGATCACTATAGTACTTTTCAGACCCAAATCATGTCTTATTCTGGTTAAAACGAGATGTGACTTGAATACCGACTTGAAATGCCAGTTGTCCTCATTAGTCCCTGGACCTCTTGTGAGTCTAAGTCAAGCACTATGCTTAGATTTCACCAAACTCGTGAAACACCAAACGCTCAATTTATGTAGTTCGTAAAAAGAAACAGCAACGTCAAGTCACCATTTCCCTTCCTATTCCAGTTCATCGACCTTATCCTAAACTAGCTTACGACAAAAAAATATAAAAGCGTTTGTAACATTCAAAAGTGGCGTAAGCCCATCGAAAAACCTTCGTCCTAATGAGATTTTCATGATTTGTGGTTTATAATATTCTTCCATTCTCCCCGCCGATCATCTGCCCCGTGCATGTGTCATAAAAGAAATTGCAAAAGCCATATATTTCATATCCTTTAAGGATTTCACGGTTGGAAGTGTGAATAAAAAAATGATTTCATTCACGATACACAGCATTGCTGAAAAGGACAAAGGACACTCACTAAAGTCAAACTCTAATCCAATTTGAGAGGTCGTAACACTTCTTTTTGTTGTTGCTGATGTTTTTCCTTTCCTTTCCTTATGAAAAACAACCAATGAGACTTAATGTTCTCGGATGAACGGATGTATCCTTGTTACGTATGCTCTCCGTATAAAATCACTCCGCACAAACAACTAATAAAAACGTCACAACGCGTTCGGCACAATAAAGATTTCGGCTTAAGATTTGCCCCATTTCAATGCAGAAATGGGAAAAAAGGGACAAAGTGCCATAGTGCTCTCACGATGAGGGTAGAAGGTGTTCCTTGAAGACCTACCGAATCCTGACCGTTATTATCATCACCAAAGGAAAGGGCCAAACGCAAATCCCCTGCACGCATGAGGCTCAAAGAAATAGAAAACTCCTTTCTGATAAAAAGGTAACATCGTACAAAGGACCAAATCCGATCAACGAAGGAATGAACATATTGACTGCGACTGGACAGGCGGTCTCAAGAATGATACATATGTACACGTGTGTATGTTTTGATACAAGAACCATATTGAAGATGAAAGATTTCGAATAGTCAGGAGTGATTAATTTCACCATCTAGATGCGTGTATCGGGTCCCTTTAAATGATATCTATTGGGAAACAGATAGAAACGTCTGCTATTCCAATTAACATAGACTGAGGCAGAGTGTTCGTAATATTTAGGAAGGAGGAGCACATGTCACCGAAGATAATCTCCAGATCAGCAGCTAGTTACAGGCGCATGTAAATAGCACCATTTAGCGGAGAACGTAAAAGATATAGGTAGTAAAGGACCTCCACAGCTCTGCTCTTTCAAGGGTTTGGTGTCTTGAGAAATAGTATTCACAGCACTACTTGCAATGTTAACCAAATGTGAGATGTTTTCGCGGGCTAAGATACAGTCTAAAGCTTTCTGACAGTACTCGGAACGACGAACCAACATCACAGTATCGGAGGTACCTCAAATCCCAAGTCATGGATCAAATATACTGATATCAACTAGAGCCTAGCTTCAATAATAATTATAAGTAAACATATGTATTAGTTTATACTTATAACATATATTATAAGTAAATATATATGGCGCCGTGGCTCAATGGTTAGTGCGTCGGACTATGGAGCAAGGGGTTCGAGGTTCGAATCCCAGTCGGGGAACATCTAAAAGTTTTTCACGGCCCCACCTCTCGCGAGCGTCTGACAAACATCCGAGAGTATAACTGTCCTGAGAAAGCTTCTCAAATAACAAATTGCCTTCCATTCGTGTAAAGAATATAACACGCACAATACGAATGGTTGTGAGAAGCTAGGGCCTGGGTCCCATCGAGCTGTAGCGCCAATTATTTATTTTTTTTAAACATATGTACCATCCTAATAGTCAATGAAGATGACTATGATGAGGGCCAATGATGGTGAGGTCATTAGCCCTCCATCTCCTTTGCCCTTCTAATCACTACCTTAGACTCTGGTGTACTCGAATATACAGAGGTATCCAAGTGATTGAATAGACGGATAGAGTATCAAGAAAGGTTCCGATTGGAACCTGACTATGGTCGTTATCTTGGTTCTAGCCTCCCTAGCTCTTGTTTCAATATACTTGGCGAAGGGGTAGACAAACCATTCAACCCAAGTAAATTTTCGTTTACACTCATCAAATGTATGATTTGACGGAAAAATTGATTATTTGAACTCCGTTATTCGCAAAACCCTTACCTATCCACCGAAGTAAAATGCGACTTGATACAGACGACTTGTGCAGAGAATGTAGTGTAGAAAAAATCAGAACTGACTTCCTGCATAACCAGCAAAGCGAGCATCGACGAAAACCAGCATTAACCATTCTTAACATAACAGAACTTCTTATGATAGATTTCTCACAATGGATCCTTGGTGATTCGAATGCTAGATACAACCTACTTACCTACCTACCTACCTACCATCCTCATAGATAGACTTTTGCTGACGTCAACGAGCCCCTTGTATTGTTCGGAAAACACTAAAAATCTTACACTTAAAGTTACGAGTATATTCACCATTATTTCACAATCATTAATTTTAAAAAATACATGAAAACAACTTAAAATTGTCTGTGAACATAAGGCAATCCGACAACCGTAAACAGTCAGGAATGTCGTTCACAAATATATATGCCTATTAAAAAGGAGTGGCCCCAAATGGCTGGATTGAGGCAGGCCTGATAGAACCTCTACGAAAAAAGCTTAGACACATTCGTTTTTATCATTTTTTGTGTTAACAAAAAGGATAGCAACCATTTAGGAAAATGATATTTGAATCCCATTCTTCTTAGCTTATTAACTAGAAACCCATGGGAAACCCTTCACAAATCCATTTATAGGACATCGACCTAGTATATTCATTTTTTCAAAGTAGGAATACGAAAGGGAGTGGAAACGTGGTGGAACTAATAAATTCATAGTGTTTCCGATTTACAATTTCTTTCACTACAAAATTGTGTTTGTGAAAAACGAGTTGTTCAAATACTTTTTCAGTTTTCGAATTTGTAGTGAACAAGTTTGATAACGTACATCTTACACGATTTTGATTATTACAATACGGCCTAACGAATATAGTATTCTATATGTTAAATAAGTGTCAAAACCATATAAGACCAGTTAAATAGTATTAAGCGGCTAATACGACCTTATGAATACTAGTGATTTGAAGAAATAAACCAATGCCATCATTCCGTTGGTATCGAGTACCAGAGATAGTACCCGAACTAGCTAGTCTGGAAGAAATCACCAGAAAGTGTGTTAAGATTTGACTGCAACGACGTTCCAGGGTAGCAATGCTGTAGTGCGTGGCCTAATTTTGTATTTCGTTTCTATAGCAAATGTATTCGAAAATGAGAAAGTGGTATTTTCTTTTCCTGTAGAAAATACATCTATCCGAAGTAAAATACATCTATGGGAAAGTAAAAGTGATTCCAACTCTTTATCGAAAACTTGGAATATTGTATTTCGAAAATTTTGTCAAAGTCATCTGCTTTTGCGGATGTTCGAAAGGTCTCTTGCTTTCGAATGTATGATTTTGAGAAGAATTTCAATACAAAATGTAAGTATTTCATAATTGAATGTAGAATTAAAAATAAATATCGTGTTTTATTTATCTTTTACCTATTTAAAGGGAGGTGGCCAAATGTCCACAAACGAAAACTCCAGAATTCAGAGCCTTGGAGCAATTTATGGTGATGCACACAGATCTAGTCAATGGATAAGTTCTATCGTCGGAAGGATGACACACATATATGTATATGTATCAAACCAACTTTGGATTAGACTGTCTTCTATCAATCGGTAGCACAGTTGCCTGTACGTTGGATCTTATATAGTTAGGTTTCCTTCGACACCCGAAAGCTTTTCACAAAGCTGTAAATCAAATGTCTCTCTTCTCATGGCTCAGTTCCATAATGCTAAAATGATCCTCTCCATTCTATATTTTCCAGTTGTCCTTCGTCATCCCCGAACCAAATAGCAACACTGTCCAAAAACGAATTCACCAAGTAATTTTAATGACGCTTGCTATTTGTTTTGACAATCTGACTTCCGGAAATGTTTGGTTTTGATTTTGAAGCATTTAGATCGAATTCTAAAATCATACAAATACATACATAGAATCGGATTTAATTTTCGAATCGCATGAGACCCCAGTAGTGTTTGCTTGTGACCTGAATTGTCCAGGTTCAAGCCTGGGGCATAGCAAACGCTTTCACCAAACAATGTGAGAGAAATAATTAAAATCAAAGTTTTTCGACTGACGTCACCAAAACAAGATTTTCCAAGTACAATGGATCAAATCGAAGTCTGATCCTGGAATTTGGATTTGCTTAAAAGAACAAGTTTTAAACTAGGTGGTAATCAATCGAAGGAATAAAGTGTAGGAGTGTGTACAAAATTTGGATTTTTTTACCTCAAAGTTCGTCCTTCTTTTAGAGTGTATGTAAAAAGTTATTCAAAAATGTTCAAATTCATTGAAAACTCTTTAAATTTATACATACATATGTATGTATGTATTTCAAAAGGAAAGGGAAATCTCTGTAAAATAGCAATTGATCTAGCACCTGGGAATACTGGTGCAAACTTTGTTTCCCCTACAAATACGTTTCACGGTGGTCGAGCAAAAATAGCCGTCTCATAAAAACACAATTTCATTCAATAACAGTGCTGCATCCCTTCCGCTTCTACAAGAGAATGGGTACATGCAGAGATGACATATTCGAAAACATTTAAAAATTTTGTACGACCATGTGTCGTATTCGCTGGTCCACCTCGTCCATTCTTCCACCATGTCCGCACATATGACAGAGTCCCAAACCGATTAAAAAAGGCATATCATCACTCCGGCAACGAAAAAAAAGTCGAAAACATTTCGGAACATGACTTGTGTACACAGTCCTTTATATCATGATGTGATGCCGCTACTAATAACTCAAATCAAAACCAATGTTTCCCCACGGCGCGGACAGGCAAAAGAGAGACAATACTCTACCTACATACATAGGCACACGGGCATCTGCAATGACCCCACACAGGGAGAGCTGACTCTCGATGCGATGGCTCTCCCCCGCACCACCTGGACCGTATTCGAGAGATGAAATCCGAGAGATGCTGTTGTTATTTATGTCGGCAAATAATGTCATCCAAAGAAGACATCGCAATCGCAACATGAAAATTATGACAAAAGACGACGACGACGATGATGACGACGACGACGACGACGACGACGCCGGTGTTTGTGGCTATGGCTAAGCTTCGTGCACTCATAGTCCGAACTTGCAGACTTTCCAATGCAAATACAATGCTTGGCCCGATCCTCAGGGTTGTTGCTGCCGCTGATGCTGATGATGATGATGATGCTCCTCCAACATGAAGCACATCGCCGTTTCCGTCGGACTGTAGGCTGCCCAAATAAAAGTTCCATTTCTACTTAGACATTGTACCGCGAGCATGAAAGATATGATACAGGAATTGATATCGATTTATCGGCACTCATATGTATGTATACGATTCGCAAACAAAAGTCTCTGGGCGACCACGGGGGGTCCGACATTTGTTCACGTTCCGGTTCAATGGTATAGGGCGCGCAATACGTCTAAACGAAACAAAGGCATGTTGTTCATATTTTTACAATCGAAAAATTATCATGTATCCTTACACGAGTCATATTTTTGATCTGAGATCGCAGATCCGCCAGCAGTGAGGAGGAGGACTGCACAGCCGCGACTGCTGGCTGCGTATGGAAATTTGCATTCGGCTGATTCAAACATCTGCCCGAATTTATAGTTTGCGAGTTCGGTTGGACTTCGGTTTGTTTTCTCACGTGAAACATGGAAACCCTTGTTTTGTTCGTCCTTTTTTTTCAAAATTATTGCTTTTCCCACCGTTCTGCAATAACTTTAAAGGCAGACGTCTACACAAGTCGTATCCATTTGATTTGTATTGGTTTTGACTTTATCGGTGAATCGATGCGAAAATTAGTTTTAAAAATATTATTAAATTTCTAACTGACTCTAAAAAGACACATGACATTCTCTTTTGTAAGTACTATACTCTTGCTAGAACTTCTTAAAAGCAAAGTCGATTATTGACCCATACCCATACCCATGTCATACCCTATGCTTGGAGTCTGAAACCGAGGTCACTCGGAGCCAGGCTATTTGTATTTGGCATAGCAGGTCCATCAGAGACGGAAGTTAACTTCTCTTAATCTTTTGGCTTGCGCGTTTTAGATTTCTTAGAATGGAAGGAGCCCACTATTCAATCCTGTGTCCGTGAGGCATGAATGTTTGTTTGACTCTCGTGAGAAGTCATCAAAGAATTTCAGGTCTTGTCCGGGGATCGAACCTTAAACAACTCGCTCCGTAGCTTAACCCACTAACTACGTGAGCATCGCCGACGTTCAGGCTAAGTGCATTGTTTTAACATTCTTTAATAGTCGCCACCGTAAAAGTCGAGCTAAGACCTATCTTCTCACAGAAGTTATTTGCAAAAGGGTAGTCAACATCTATGTCTGGGCTTAGATTTGTGAATAGAAAGTCTCTTCAGTCTCTCAAAAAACGTCGCTAAAATACCAACATCGGATTTTTACTATTTTTTCCCAAATTGATATTGATTCCAGACTTTTTTTTGTGTTATTCGAGATGGTGACTTTGACATTTCGGGTTCAAAATTTTGATTTTGTTTTCCATATTTGACCAGCAGGTACCTGGCGTACTTTACTCAGGCTTACATTTTTTTAGTTTTGTTACTAAATTTGCCAAATTCACTGAAATTTACATAGAGTGAAAAGTTTGTCTTACTGTTTTAACGATTTTGACCAAACTGCACGAAAACACTTCAAGCATACATACATACATATATGCAATCTTAGATAGATAGGTATATTACGTTTTACATAAATATATAAATTTGTCTAGATATCGGGGTAGACTGACTTGCCCCCCTTCTCCCGTTGATGCTTAACTCAACCCAGCTGATATTTACAGCTGATCTTACAATATTTTCATAAACATGAGAAGTTGCCAAGTTCCAAAATAGAAAAATAAGTTTTAATAAGTGCAACTGCTATTCTAGACGATTCGAAAGACTTTACTGTAACCCCACTCGGTTGATGCCAGCGTTGCTCTCTATCTGTTAGACTGGTGATATCGAAGACATATCATGTATTCTTGCTCAATTTTGGGACACTTTTAAAAAGCTCTAAAGATGCAAGAACGATCTGATAGAAGCGAATTGTATCATGTGTGTTTAACCCGAACTCTCTGCCGTTCTTTGACGCATTCAGTGAGTTCTCTCCTCCTCCTCTGTACTCGTATGTGCTATTTTCTGGACTATTGACTCATTCTCCTGTTAAATGCTAAATGCAATTTCTGCAACTGTATTGCATTATACTTCCTTATTCGCCAAATGATATCCTTTTAATTGTGGCGCATCCTTCTAATACGCTCCTTCTTAATCAGTTAGGTTTTGATGAGATTCCTACCCATTTCACCTTTAACGTTACACGTAAGTTCCATACCATAGGATGACTGCAACATACATATGTACGTTGCAAATTATGATAATCAGTATTGTACACAATCATTTATTAATGAACTGTTATACGTAACAAAACACACTCAAATATTGGTCAACGACATAAGCAGTACCAAAGGTGGAGAAACAAGGAATGTACGGGGAACTGTTTTATGTACGTACTGCGCAAAGCCGGACTACTTCAAGGACTCGAACCTTAATAGGCAAATATCCTCGAAATAGTTTTGGTCTAAATGCGTGATATCGGTATTGGCAAAAGGTAGATTGTCCACTCGATCCCCATGATTCATTTCTGCCAAAAGTTTTTTACAGAATAGCTACTTATTTCAAGAGAACTTTGGCGTTTTTTTTACAAACAGAACAATTTCATTTAAATATGTTAACGAGAATTTCGACATTTAATTGGTGATGTACCTACCTGAAATTATTCAAGTGCTTGAAATCTAATATAATTGGTGTTGATACCAACTCTTAAGATTTTTAAAACTTATTCTTCCCTTCCAATTGAGTTACGTCCTCAAGCATTCCACTCCTATGAAAAGTAGGCAGAACTATTTCTGTACCACACTTTTGCACCCCTCACTTCCTAGTAAGCCTATCCCGAAGCCTATTTATAATCTTGGAGGAGATACTTGAAAAACAAAATAGTGGTTTATCTGTAAAATTATATTCCGTCTGACAGTGAATCTGACTTGAAGGTGAAATAAGCCAACCAAGCCACAATTACTGTGACGGTAAAGGTATAAGATCTTCCTAATTTCTCCAAGGGCTTCGACAGGGTAAATCATGATATTTTATGTTAACTCGTCTTATATGTAATTACATATCTCTCAAACAGAACTCAGAGAATGGTGATAAACGAAGCAAATTCGGAACCCAGGAGCCTTCTTTTAGGAGTATCCGAGGGTTTGATATTGGACCCAATCCTCATCCGCATGTTCATAAATGACTTTACCCAGAGTCTGGAAAAATGTTTCTTCTCAGCTCTATCCTGATGACTTGGAGATTTATTTGTCGAACCATAGTGGACTTTTTCTTATAAGTTATGAGGACCTCATGCAAATCCTTGCTTGGTCGAAGACATATGGAATTTTTCCAAGCCCAGTCAAAACGCAAGCAATATTGCTTTCATCTAAGGATTACAATACTAAAGACTTTTCCTCAACCTTCATTTATGAGCACAATTTTCGAAGGCAGTAACACGCATTGGTTTTAAAGTTTTTTTTTTCTTTTCGTGGGTAGGTGAAAAATCTTCAAAAGACACTATGAGCCCGATACTCATAGTAGTGTGAGATTCTTATTCAGAAAAACAACACCTCCCTTCTATATTGACTACAACTAAGTTCCCTTATCAAGTAGTTTGAATTTCGCATAATATTCGCGTTTCGCAGGTAGTTTTCCAGTGAAAGCACCCGCTGATTCCGTCATTACATACGGCTATCCTTTATTGCGCTAAATCGAACGGTTTCGTTCTTTGCAGTCGGCGCACAGGGTTTGTCTCGTCCAAGATTTGGATTATGGCGTTATTACAGTGTCCATGTAGACGAATACGAGGTTTGCGAGCAAAGTTCGTTATTTCGTCAACGACGGTAGCTACACCTAAGTCTCTGTGGATATCATTGTTCCTGATATACCACGGGGCGTTTACGATTACTCTTAGCACTTTGTTTTGAAAAGATTGTAAAATATCTCTATTGCTTCTCTTTGTACAATCCCAAAGTTGTATACCATACGTCCATACAGGTTTAAGCACTTGCTTACATACATATATAATACAGTAGCAGTTTGTTATATATGCTTAACTTGGAATATCTTCCAAGACGCCAATACATGTCTCTAAATTTATTTTCCAGCTCATCGCGTTTCTTTTTAACGTGCGTTTTTCACTTGAGTTTCGCGTCTAGTGTCATACCTAGATACTTAGCCTCGTTTGCATATGGTATTTGTACCGAGTTAATGAAGATGGGTGGTTATTCATTTTACGACAGTACCTTCTTCTTGCGGTAAATCTCGAGTGTAGAGTAAGAACAAAACCGGACCAAGAACACTTCCTTGCGGTACTCCGGCAGCGATGTCTTTAAATTTAGAGTATTCAGCTCCGTGTTTTACACGGAAAAGTCTGTCAGCATGGTAGGATTCTAAAATCTTGTATAATTCTTCCGGAAGAACCCGTCTCAGCTTAAAATTCAAGCCCTCATGCCATACCTTTTCGAATGCTTGAGATACGTCAAGGAAGGCGCTAGAACATATCTTACTCTCCTCGAGGGTTTTCTCTATTTCGTTGGTTATTCTATAAACCTGGTCAATTGTCGAATACTTGGTTCTGACGGATCAGTCGTCTTTCCTCAATGACCAATTGCAAGAGTTTTAACAAAAGCTTTTCAAATACTTTAGATATTATCGGAAGAAGTGATACCGGTCTGTATGATTTCTTGTCGTTTTGAGACTTTGGTTTTAAGGTGAACAAAAAATTGTTTACATTAATTTGCCGGTTGGGCGAATACTTTAGCCAAAACAATTATTCTCGACCCTAACGTATGCAGAGGTTATGTATCCAAGATTAGGTCTTACCACTGAACACAAAGTATTGGTGATGTTGAATGATGTCCACACATTAGCCTACTAAGACAATATTTTAGGTTCAACTCTCATAGAGTACCTACATATATGAGTCAAGAAAATGTACTTTTCTCCATAAAGTGTAGCATTCGTCTTTGGAATTCTAAGCCAATACATCTCCAACAAATCAGAGGTTTTAAAAGCTTTAAAAGGGATGTACTATATTTAACACTTTTTCTAGTCACCGCTTGTTATTATCTCTCTTTATCTACTTGTTTATTCATCTTCTATCTTATTTCCCATGCCTTCCCTAATATACAGTGCATTTCATATTTATAACCCACATTCGAGTTAGACTTTTAACTTCCAATACAATTTAAAAAAGTTTGCGAACAGAACAAAATTAAGAGAAAGTACGCTTATAGTATGACATTAGTCAACACTATCGTTATTTTTCGTTTTTCTTTGTTTTTAAGCGATGAGAGACATTTCAGGAGATATCGTATTTGTATATGGATTAATGTGTTTCATATTTATAACCCACTTCACAATAAATGCGAGTCGCGAGAACTACAGATCGTGTAATTGTGTAACTGATGTCGAATCCAGTGGTTTTTATAAAATGCCACGTGGTACGTCATTGTTCGATATTGAAAAAGGACAAATTTTAACATTTAAAGAAGAAAACTTTGGAATCAGTGCAATAGCAAGAAAAATCGATCGGAGTCGATGTGTTTTAGCAATTTTTTTTAAAGATCCCGAATCTTATGGAAGAGATAAGCGCAAAATTGCTCGAGCGGCCAGTAATTCAACCACGAGCAGTACCAAACTTGCTGCGCTGTCGCAGACAAAAGTGTCCAAAACGAGGGCTTGGAGAACAATTAGGAGAAATTCAAACCTAGTCCGGTCTAAAATGAATTGCTGGCCACGTCTCCTAAGTCGCCACAAAACAGCCAGGTTGGAATTCGCTAATGACAATATGGCTATGGATTGGACATCTGTATGAAATTTATCCATAAGGCCATATTTTCTTGCACTCTAGTATACACAATAAGTATGCAATATTTCTCAAGAAGAAATTTTGGAGGTGGTTCGGTTATGATGTGGGGTGTATTCTCTTCAAGTTGGTGCTTAACAATGCACTTTACATCTTCGAAGATGAAGAGTGCATACTACATTGAGGTTCTGCAAAGCAGTCTAATTCCGTTTCTGGCCGAAAATCGACAAAAAATTGGATTTTTCAACAGGATAATGCCAGGATACATACCAGCACCGAGACAATGGGTTGGCTTCGATCAAATTCTGTTGATGTGACGAGTTGGCCAGCATGCTCTCCTGATCTAAACCCAATTGAAAATATTTGGGGGATTTTGGTCATGCGAGTATATGCCCAAAATCGTCAATTTGAATCAAATGCAGAGCTGAAGCGAACCCTTGTTGAAGAATGGGACAAAATTGAACCTGGGCTGCTGGAAAACTTAATAAAACTAATGGAAAAAAGATTATTTGAATTGATTTTGGCTAAGGGATGTCAAATAAATTATTAGCCTTTTTCATTGGTTTTGCTTTGGTAGTAAAATAAAACATGGGTTATAAATATGAAACACTTGAATTCATACAATTTCAATAAATCGGAAATATATTTTTTTTTATTGAAAAAACCAACTGATTTTTATTTTAATTTATCTGAACTCATAATAAATATTAAAAAAATTCAAAACAGGTGAAATATGTCGTACGTTTTCAGATATTTAAAAATTATAAAAACGGGTTACATACATATATGAAACGCACTGTAGTTAGTTGCAATAACGTATCATAAACCATGTCTCATTGCTCTAAAAAGGACTTAATGCTTTAATGTTTTGTATAAACCGATTGAAAATAAATTGAATTGATCCTCTACTTCAACGGTGATCGCAAACCGTCCACCTATATATTAGTTTCTTGTAATTTTGCACTATCGCGGAGCGATCACCGAATGTCACTTAAGACCATCAATTATGAATCTTTACGAGGCACATTTCGAAAACTTAGCTCTTCCTTCCATTATCCCCAGCCAGACTAATCGCTGATCTCAACCACCTGTGTAAAACCATTCCAATACGATATGGCATATCCCAATTCAATTCGAACCACATTAAGGACATTGTTAAGTGAACCTCTTCGGACGAGTTACCTGTATTTTCCGATCGTGCAGCGTTCTATGGCGGCGGTCAAACTAGACACAGTCGTCGGAGATCTCCTGCGCAGATAAAAAATGTCCCCAAATATTTAGAGACACCTTAAAAAGGGTACAAAATAATTTCTTGACATATTACCCTGGCCATAGGTATGCTACCTGCTGGTTGATGGTGAGGTGACTGAATGAAGTTGGTGGATTTTGGGATTTCAGAATGGAAATCGATACACTGTTCCTCTCTAGTGGAGTGATGAAAATGGGCAGGTAACCTATTCGCCAGATAATCATCCATTAGCTACTGTTTCGTTACGTAGGATAGATGTTTATCTCTTTGGTAAAAATCTTCATGGCCACAACGACGACGACAACGTCGATAGCTATGATGGCGAGGACACCGAATCTCGTATCTTTGTGTGAACTATAAGTTTCATTAATGTTGTCCCGTTGCTTGAGCTCTGGCGGATTAGAGGTTTCAGATACGATGCTTGTCGTCCGAAACGACATGGATGTACATTTACCTACCCGGCATTAAATGGGCTTATCTGAGCAACATTTTTATAGATATTTTATTGATCGGTGAAAAAGACAAAAGCAATAGATATTTTTTTATAATACGATGTCGGATGGAATGTTTTCTTTGCGGCTGTGTTCATTGAGGGAAAAGAACTGATATCGCGATTAAGATTAATTTTTATGTCGGCCTGAAGAATGTAGGTACATGAATGTCTTGCGGCTTACCGCCTTATACATACATACATATATACAGACTTACATGGAAGAAATAACACAACGTCAACAAATGGATTTTCAAATACATGGCAGCAACTTCATGATTTTAAAAATACGAGTCCCAAGTAAGTCCCAAGTGAAAAAGTACTAAGGCTAGGTCCCCACCGGTAAACTTCTGAACTAAACCTGCGGAGAAGGAACTCTTGAATCGGGCAACAAAACAAGGGACCTTTGGGACTAAGACTCATGATTATACCCATAAAACTAATGACTATTCAATGAGAAAAACTAAGAAGTTGTTACTTGTGACTTGTGAGTAACCAGTCGGGTAATAACCATAACCATAAGAGTATCACTCAAGACACCCCATTTTCAGGAGACACAACTTGTGAATCACTATTTGATCAGGACCTGTAAAAAACCACGAGTTAAATAC
Source organism: Xylota segnis (assembly GCA_963583995.1). Classification (NCBI taxonomy): domain Eukaryota; kingdom Metazoa; phylum Arthropoda; class Insecta; order Diptera; family Syrphidae; genus Xylota; species Xylota segnis. The sequence continues at coordinate 27,983,446 of OY757238.1, forward strand.
CATTAAGAAAGTACCGGAATCAAATCTCTCATTTATAGCACAGGAGTTGATAGCGTTGGTGCAACAAAGTATATGGAACTTACTATTATTAGAACGCCGAAGTACTGTTCTACGAGTATATGTAGATACTTTCATGATTTATTTAAGTCCGTTTTACTGTGACCAATTCTCTACTAGAATGTATAAAAAGTCAAACAGTGCGATTTCACTAAGGATCTAGATGATTTTAAATAAGAAGATAATGTAATCAATCTTTCAGACAAAGTAAAATGAGTATATAATAGATTATGGATGCCTGCGATGTATAGTTTGCGGATAGTATCTTCGAATCGAAAATTCAAATTCTAATATTTTTCGAAACATTTAGACTTAAAATGAATCCTGAGTCCTTGTAGATGCAAGATAAAAACGGATTTCTCAAATTCGAAGTCTGAAAGAAGGAAGATTAATATCGAATACGATTTAAGGTTACAGAATATATCAAATTTGTCCCTTTTACAAAATCCTGAACAATTTCCAACCCAAGACATCAAATCACTGCCAACATTTTTTTTTATAAACAGAAAACGCAGTCATGCACCAGTGACTAGCATTGCCTTGGAAAAAAATGCAGGGATTTCAAATCGATCGACTCATCACCTGTTTATTGATTTTAAAGCTGTTTATGGTAGTATCTATAGAGACGGACATTGCTCGTAAACTCATAAGATTGTGCAGGAGGACGATGGAGAATGCACGCTGCTTAATCAAGGTCCGGAAAGAGCTCACCGAGACCGTTGATGTCACAAAAGGATTTAGACAAGACGACGCACTATCATGCGACACACGCCAACAGCAGGGGGACAATCTTTCAAAAGTCCGTGCAACTGCTTGCGTATGCCGATGATATTGACATAATTTGAAGAACAATTTGAAGAACAAAATGAGGGCAAAACGAAGTATATGTTGTCAACCAAAAAGGACACACAACATCGACGTATCGGTCAGAACTTCACCCTCGACAAATATATCTTTGAGGTTGTTAGGGACTTTGTCTACCTAGGAACCGTTATAAACTTACGTACTGACACTAGTGCTGGAAAAAAATGGAAAATACGCTTGCCAATCGATTAAGAAGACAGCTGTGTGGCAAAGCCCTCTCTCGAATAACAAAAGCAACATCGCAGTCCTCTTTAACGGCACAGAGCCATGGACTTTGTAGGACATTGGATGAGGTTGCTATCGGTTTTACGTCTTCAAATCAACCACGGAGGAACGGCGCAGTACAGAAAAACCGCGCCTAAGGAAAAGCACCTCTACCAAATTGTCGTGCGAAACTGGAGGCGAATGGCTAAAGATTGAACTGGCTGGAGAGACTAAAATGTGAACCCCATCAAGCTAATGTCATATTCCACTCATTACCATTCTACGTGAATAAAAAAATTATAGTAAGACCCTTTATTTAAATTTTAAGGTCTATCATCACTTTTAGAAAAACCCCTGTACAAAATATTGTGAAAATTGAAAAAGGTATTGTCATACCTACATACACAGGTGCCAAACCGCAGATTGTTAATCCTTATGTTGAAATGCGTAAATTTTTTGTTCGCACTTGTTTCAAACGCGCATCAGGAAAACCGCAAAAAGTCCGCAGTCATAATCGGCATACTCAAACAAAGCGTGGATGTTTTCAAATGTTTTCCTTTTTCATGCAGGATAGTGATTAAAAATTCCACCCAAAACCACACAGCACTGAGTTCAGCTGGTCAGTCCTACGAAAACAAACCGATGTCCACCGCCCGATACGCAACAAACTGCAACGCATTGAATGTGGCCATGCATGTACCTGATTTTGGGAAACTTCCGCATGTGGCTACGAGATGATTTGCTAAATCGCCAACACGTGTTTTAGATTAAATTGCCATCATTAATGCGTGTGGGTCCTTTGTTAATGAAGTCCTTTGCGGCCAGGCCCTGGGATGATGCGCCCATCGAAAACATTCCCATCATCGTCATTACTGTACGGCCGAATGTGGCCATGAATTTGACAATGTAGTGAAGACTGGATGCAGCGCACAGGCGGAAGGTGTCGTAAGGACCTCTCTATGAACAGATGTAGGAGGCTAAATATCCGACAGTCAACACACCCAGGAAAGGTGTCATAAGGACCTCTGTAAACAGATTTAGTAATGAGTTGTAAAAACATAAAATAAATATGTTTACCGACAGCAAGAAATAATCATCTTAGTCGCATAGAAATACGAATGGGCTGCATGGGAATCCCATGCATGTGACAGGGCCAACATTCGGATTATGGTTTCGCCTTCGGAATCCAATTCGTGTGTTTGTAAACTTGATGTTTGAGATCATTTGTTCGGCAGATAATTAATTCATTTAACTTCGAACCCAAAGCCGTGTGTGTGTGCCAGGACGCACAGACTCTCTGTCGTCGTTGGCTGTGCGAGGGACGTTACAGGAATCGTGTATGTTCTGTGGGAAATCCTTTCATGCTGAATGTTCACCTACTGTCTCGTTGTGCAGATTAGATACTTTGTCCTGAATGAGTGATGTTTTGTGTCTCTCGCTCTCGGCTTTAGGGGATGCCTTGTGCCTATGGAATTTACGAAGCGACTTCGTGACGGTTCGACTTCCTGTCGGATAATCCGAGTTTTAATTTGAATGATTACACTATGGGCATGCATTATAGGGGCTTATATGGTTGATCGCATACTCGTATTCCCAAGGACAACAAGGAAGTTTGTGTCAATATAATTATTATTATCGTGATGAGGGAAAGAAAGGAGGGACCACAAGCTCGTGGTGGTTAGATTACTGCTTGATTGGGATTGTGATTGCATGTGGCACTGAATGATTATTGGACTTCATGATTTCTTTCAATGTACACAATAGGTATAATCATTTCACTGCGTTTGCGCTATATTTTAATATTTCTCGTATGTACTTCCAGAGAATTGACTTATTATCTACCAAAGATCCTTAATAACTACGGAAGTTATATAATCTTAAGATTATAGCCCAACTTTTCATCTAAGGAATCGATCTTCACCGTTACGCAGATGGCGAATAACCAGAAGCAACCGGATGTAACCTTTCTATATCGTAAACATTGACATTTTGTTCATTTTCTTTGTGAGCAGCTCAATTCTTTCCTTGCAGCGCCGTTTTGTATCTCATCCATGATTGTGCTTGTCCTGGCAGCGTAGCCACTGTTCTTCAGTACTTAATACTGGTGAGGTATGGTTCCTTTGATATTTACATATATGAAAAGCTTCTTCCTTGTACTGTTCAGCATATCCTTATGTGAATACAGAGTTGTTGGAAACAACATTTAGCTCCACAGTAAAGTCGATTAGACTGACTCCATGATCGCAAGTGGTGTCACCCATGGTTTGGGACCTTCTGACAGTACCACCAAATATGCCTCCTTTCCATCTGTAGAGTACTGCTCATAGAAATTGGCACCGAATCAGCGGTGATTCCATTTACTCCGGTGTAAGTCCTCTGTGTGCCTCTTCTGAGCAAGCTGAAGCGCATGTCAGGTTAAGAAAATGTGTTTAGTCCGGCACACAGGAGAGGACAGTTTAGTAAATGGAAAGTTTAAAACTTGAGGGAGATGCCAAAGAATCATTTAATAAACTGTATACTTAAGACTTAACACCAACGCTTTTCTCTTTAAGTGCTGTGGGAACTGATTTTTAACTAAAGGTGGGAAGGAAAAGAAAGTATGGGTTGATTCCCTACTTTTGTTGATTCTTCATCCTGAGAATATTTCTTCCGATTCCGAGAGGAAGTTACCTCCAAGACTGTCTTTATATTTGGTGGCTAGTGATGAATGGCTATAAGTGAGTTCCTATAGAAGTCGTCACCGGGTAGCCCTACCCGTACTGTACATTGTATCGAACTTTCAGCAGTGCCATTGTCAGTCACATGATCACATAAATTAAATGAATTTGACGATTGACTATGACGAGAGTTTGTGTTAAAGGGTTCCTGACCCCAGACATCGCTAATTTGTCTCTTTGGAGCAGAGATTCCGCTTTCCTGATTATCTCGAACCCGAAGGCTGGGATTCGATGATTTTGGATCAAGATAAGGCAGCTAAACTCTTTAACTAGTGAAGCCGTGCACAGATGTATCATTCTATGTTCGACAAATTATATTTGGTGTCATCTCACTGTACTATTACACCTGTTTCGTTTTATACTCGAATGTATAGATCTTGGTTGGTATCTTCTCTGCGGTGGCTATAAATATGTTTATCTGTGTATATATTGTCATTAAATATTGCGTTTCTAAATACATCTAAAGTGATCAACCGAGCCTTTGACCAACCCAATTTGTCCTAAATCGTCTGTTGAAGTGTGCTTTAGTTACACACTATACCAATCTGCCTACGCATACACGTCTGTACACGCATATGTGTTCAATCTAATCAAAATTAATTTAGAGAAACCCAGACTCCATTGTACCTACTGGCTGCGATGGCATACTCTGTTGGCGTTTGTTCACTTAACAATATGAAATATTTTTATTACTATTTCCTATCCTGAAAAACTGTGCATACACATTTCCAATAGAAACAAGGACAAAAGGGAAAATAACCCAGCTATACATTTGTCATCCACCGGACCGCCCGTCGACTTTGTATGGCAAACTGTGCTCTCCTTACAAACAACAACATCCTGAATAGCCCAATGCGATTGCAGGCTCTCAATATCCTTTCAAAATACTGTTTGCCCTTTTTTGCCACTCTCCTGACGTTCATCATTTATCACACATTGTTCACTTCTGATATAGATTCAATCTTCCATGTTGTATCCTATTTTCCATCTGTGTGTTCCAATCATAGTATCACAGCACAATAAACGAGCTCGAGATAGAGAGAGAGGACCAACGCTAATGTCTTCATAAAATAAAATTGTGGCTGTGGCTGTGGCTGCGGCTGCTGATGTCCTTCTGCACGAGAACAATGCAGTACCATGCAGGGGGGGAGGGGGAAAGCAACGCACGATAACTACCATCAAATGAGGCCCATGTTTATTTTCGGGTGCAGCAGCAGACAATCGACAATTTGGTTGTGTGAATGTCCTTGCTAAAATGCTACGGAAATTGAATTGTTTGATGCGCTCTTTAACTGGAATTAGAGCCTAATGGGCAATTGCCTGTGTTATTTTATGGTCAGATGCGGGGATGTCCCACTGATTCTCGAACGACCGAGATTTCTATGGAGCTGAATATCTATACATCTACGCTAACAAGGTGTTTGTTGACTTTGCCGGCCAATGTGTGTGGCTTCTCAATTAAACATAAATTGTTGTCCTTAGTGTCAATGATGATGATGGCTTCATTAAGGCGATTATGTTGTCGCCCCCAGCAAACAGCTTCGACATATGTGGGTCAACATAAATGGTCATTTATCTTATGGACTTTGCTCTGATCCAAGCGTACCGTTGGCTTTACGACATGGCTATGAATTTTACAGAATCCCACTTGAGACGCAAAATATGACAGGATATACCAAGGACAGTAGAAAAAGAAGAAGATTATGACACACACTAAAAAAAAAAGGACGAAATGAATGAATATGAATGGAATGCGTAGATGGGGCCGCTATTAGGACTATCACTGTTGTGCCATGTGGAATTGACACGGAGGCGAATAAAAAATGGATTTCTTTGGGATAACGATTTGACATCCTTTCGAAGGGTGAAGTGAATGACGTGGCTTTTAATATTTTCCAACGAAATTTCTAAATTTCATCCCTTGCTTATTCCATTTTGGTTTTTTTTCTCCTTTCCTGTATTTCCTTTCACTCTGCGTGTTCATTTTGACCGTAAAAGCTCCCAAGGGCCGATTTAAAGCTGGCTCATAAAGGTGGAAAGAAATACGATTATGGCCAGGAGCGAGAAATCTCCGCAATATCGATGAATACGAAATTTGACAGCCAGGAGGATTTATGCCGTGCCCTTGGAGCAATTGCCTTTAAGTTGGGAGTGTTTGCCAGAAAGCGAGTTTGTCAAAAATAAATGGCAAGGCATGTTTGACTTCCTGCGTGAAAGTGAAGTTTTAAAAGTGAAAAGGGTTCAATCTCAGGAGGAGTGCGGCGAGTGACTTCGAATGGTGGTAATCCATTTTTAATAATTGTCGTGTGTGCTGCTCCTGGGAGTACCTAAGGTTTTCGAATTCATATGAACGGAGAATCATGTGGGTTAACCGTCGATTTGTGCTGAGGTCCTGAGAGACGATGATAATGGTTTGGCTATGCCCTACCGCAGGGGTGCATTACTTTTGACGTATAGTTCATACTTCAAGAAATTCTGAATTATTATGGACCGTACAAAGAAATATGTATATGTATACCATATGCCTTGTCAGGTCAAAAAGGGTTATGTTGACTCTGCCTACATTGTTTACTTCGTCGTAAATAGAGCAAATTTTGGTAGAATCTTTTTACTACAACCGAAACATATGAAGTTGAGTTTTTCATCATTTAGAAACAGGACGTAGAGAAAGCAACTCTGTGATGTCAGTGGTTATCATTGGTTGCGCTTGAGAAGTCAGATATAGAAGTATTCGTCTGTAGTCTAGAAGGTAGACAATGAAAAGCGTGAACTGGACCCATATTTAAAGAAGACAAACACATAAAACGATTATCCACACCAGAGAATCTGACGTATAAGTAAGTATCAAAAATTAGCTATGCGACCAATGCTGTAGTACGCAATGTATGATGGCACCCTCTGGCTAGACATAACAGATGAAAACAGTCATGGACGACATTGCTTTAATTGTGAACGCAAGTTTGTGAACCTGAATAAACCGTTAACATGGTGAAGTAAAATTCTATGTTACGCGAATAGTACCGGGGGATGGATCTTTCCTCTCACCCCTCGATTGTCTTAAGCATAATTTCTATAGCTTCTGTTCACTTATAAGGATAGTTCCGAAGATATTAAGCATGTATTCTTCATTTCACACTCTTTGCGACCCAAAAGAAAACACTTCCAATCAGTGAATGTATGTAGCATGTCAAATGTTTGAGTCACAGGATGCAGTGTACTATTACTGTGTCTTACGCAGCGTTATGGTGACTAGAGCTCAAAACAAGGGAAACTGAATAAACCGGGTCCAAGAAAGAGTTGGCTTGCAGGTTAGGGTTTCAGTCTTTAAGACCTGGACTAGTGATCCCCACTAACTTTTCGAACTCAACACAAATGTTCAAACAAAATACAACAAAAAATGCAGACATAGGGCATTTGTCGGAAACATAAAGACAAGTTATAGATAGTCCGTTTTCGAAAACGCCAACTGCGTCCAAAATGCTTTTGTAAAATGTTCTTAAAGGACGACTGCCAAAGGAATTTCTTCAAAAACAGAATCAAGATTTTGCACTGCATTACCATTATGTTCGATAACGCGGTTTACGGAAGTCATATTCGAAAACATCATTTGTGTTGCAACTTTGCATTAGAAAATCTGAGATGACATTCGCAGGTTTGGAATTTTTCCCTTGGCATTTCGCGTTTTCAACAAAATTAACTTTCATTTTGCTAAAAACACTTTCTATTTGATGACTGGATTTTGTTTGCGTATTGTTTTAAAACGTCAAATGCGGTTACAAACAGATGACCATGGTTGTTAGTTCTGCGTCACACAATGACGATCAAATTGACTATTCAACGTTTTCGTAATTGGCCATATGCTTTTGCAATTGAATGCACAACTCAAATCAATCGGTCATGAGAAATTTTTGCAACTGTCATTTGTGCAATTGACTGCACTGCTGCACGGCAAATGACACGCAAATGACGTTTATAAACATCACACACACAGCAAACTGCGTTATCGAACACTGTGCAACTGTAGTACTATTCTGACAGATTTTATCAAACGACTTGCTGTAGTCTATGGTGATGACATTCACTTCTTCACCTTCTTCTAATGCTTGGAGCGTTTTGGAAACGAATTATATAAGGTTAGTGGTTATGGATCTACCATTTGAGAAGCCATGCTATCCTTAAACCAGATACCAACACTGTCTATTATTTCTATGTAAGGTATTCTCCAAGCATAATAATTTTAGTGACATTTGGTATTTGTTTTGACAATCCGACGTTCGGAAATGTTTGGTTTTGACTTGGAAGCATTTATATCTAAAAATGATACAAAATACAAATTCATTTTCGCATTGGATTTCATTATAAGGCCCCTGGACCTCAGCGCCATTGCAGAAACAACGAGAATGACAGAATCAACACGTACGACGCATGAACCTGCATATATGCGGCAGTAGATATTAATCATATCTGTCCACTGAGATAATATATTTAAACTTATGTAAACATGTCCGCAGACCTATCGCACATACTTGTGTACTCTGTGTCACATCCGCAGATAATAGGGATTTTTCCCTTTCAACTACTTCCAAATTATGAATATCTTTAGTATTTATAAATTGCATCTATCATCGACTGGGTGTAGATTTGAGTATCTTCAACTTGTTTATGCTTCGGTGAGATCAAAGGAACCCGAGGCAATTCAACCAATATCGTTATGACAGTGTCACGTTTTTCTTGTCGCACTGTCCCATTATTCAGATTGTATCAGCCTCCCATTAGAACGTTCTCAAGTGAATCTTATCCTCAAAAATATGTTCCTATGTATATACGGACTAGAAGGTATATACATCCATATGTATGTGGAAACACAAATCCTTTCTTTTTCAAAACTGGGTGGACAATAATTTGTCAGTGATTTTACAGATGTCACAAGCCTTGCATATTATTTTTCAACTTTAATCAGTACACCGTGGTCGATAAGTTAGCCGAAAAACCACATGAGCCGACGCATAGTGGTCATACAATTGTAGCCTGGTTAACTGACACATTGGTTTTAGTTGTCGCTTGCGTGATTTCAAAAAATGGTAGCCTGCTGGCTCGCCATTCTGTAGCAATCGGTCTCACTCGGTCATTGTCTCTCTGGTAAATTAAACCATCCTGGGACAATGACAATAAGTCATCCTGCACCTCGCCAAATGCGCTCGCATCCTACACCCATATTGTGCGCATAGGCTCACATGCCATGATTAGCAGGCCAGTAATGTCTGTGTTGCACATCGGGTGGCCGACATGCACTTCCTGGTGCGTCGCTCAGGAGGGAGTCGCTGTGACACTCTGGAAAATGTGTCCACATTAGCAAAGAATCGAAATTTGTTACAAAGGCGAATGTGTCAGGACATGGGTACGGATACTTTCTCCAGGGAATTCCATACACACTCGAGCACACACAGAAAGTGTACAATGTTCTCGATGATGTGTACACGCACTGGAGACCACCGTGAAATTGGTGTTCGTGTGTATTCAGTCTGTGGTCCGTATAGTTTCAATATTTGTTTGTATTTATTTATTCTTGTCTGCTTTTCTTTCCATTTTTTGATTCATTTATTTGGATTTGGACATTGTCTTCATTATTCGTCTGCCATTCATTCCGATGGTCATGGCAACACTCATATCGGGGAAATAGAAACATCATCTTCCCCAAGGGGAATTCGATGATGATGATGATGATGAAGAAGAGCCCATCCCATGTGTGTTGTGTAGTCGTAGGTAGCCAACACGGTGTGACGCTTAATGATGCAGAGAGGCCTGTTACGTTAGAAGATGTGTTACTTCTTGTCCAAAGGATATCCGAGTGTCGTATCATTTATTTTGATAAAACCCTAATGAATTTCGTATTTTCCTTTCTTCTTGATGACACTCATCCGGGATCATTTGACGAGGACGGGTGTTATGAAAGAGGAATGCCAACAAAAAAGAAAGTAATTACTGTGCACGAAATTCATTAGTACCGTAGATATGACAAATAATGTGAACTCAATTTATGTGATAATCAAGAGATGGAGGACAAAAGAAGAACAGACAGAGGATAGTTCAAGCACAAGTACGTATGCACGTATACATTAATAGAACCTTCGTAGACTTACATAGACACAGAGGTGTACGTAAAAGCCTTGAGAAGCAAATTTTGATGGTACCAAGCCAGTCGACTTCCGACATCGTTCACAGGAGGTATACATGCGACCTAGTTAAAGACGACCAAGGTATGGAGTGGGATTCTGAATAAATTTGCCCCCCAACCAACAGGCCTTTCCCTAAGCAGACTAAATCCACATTTGCTTTCCAAGGTCGCCTTCTACTTGGATATTTCTTGGATTTGATTTGAAGACTCTCTAGTCGCTGGTGTCCATTTGCTCCAGCTAAATGTCATAGTCGGTGTAGTTCATCGTTAAATCTTCTCCTAGAAGGAACGAATATTTTCTACAAACTTTTCCCCTTAGAAGGACTGAAAATATCTGCATCTACTTTGGAAAAAGCAAATTGATCCTCAAAGGTCTTACTTAATATCACGTTATAGGTTTATGGATCCAACTCAAAGGGTACAGGCTTTACCATTACCTAAGCAACTCAATTTGTCATAAATATCCCTTCGTCCTGTCTTCCAATGGTCATCCTTTTAGTCAAATTTTGTATAACGTTTTCGCACAATTTTATGAATATCAGAGCTGATTCCATCCTTGTGCGCATGCATTGTTTGTGAGTCAGTCTTCACATCACTAAACTAGCCGTTAGTTCACAATAGCTAGATAGGAAGAATGCCCATAGCAACAAAACTAAAAACTTTTCAAAATGTTTTCCCGGAAATTTTTACCATTTTTGAAGTAAATTTTCACAATTTCTATGCATTTTATCTACATATGTACTCACATCACAACTATAGTTATTAGTTGACAGTTGTTAAGAAATGACATTTGAAAACTAAAAAAAATGCGCAAAATGTAAAAAGAAAGCTCTTAATCGAAGTTCTTTAATATATACATACATAATTGAATAGTCCTCCTCTACAGATGCTATGCAATTTTCAAATCCTACTCAATGTCGTCTTTGAATTCTGACATTCTTTCGAGCTTCCCTAACTATCGTACTATTCCTTAATCTTCCTTCGCAATGTTTTCCCTAAACGACCACACATCTCTTCCATTTTGTTTCTATAAATTATAGCCTTAGTACTTAGTGGTCATCCTTTGGTACTCCTGCTTTTGCATAATGGAATTGTCTCTCTTATTTGAATACTAGAGCGTACCCAGCATGCGTTATTGTGTCTAAAGAAAATTCCATTTTAATTAGACTTTTCTAGTTTACTATATATTTACTCAAATATAGTTATGGGCACACTACTGGACTAATTTTGACGACACAGAAATACTTTCGAGGGAATACCAAAAAGTGCTTGAAAAGTCAATCGGTTAGGTAGAGGACCATTACTCTCTAGAACATTAAACCATAATAAAAGCCAACCACTAACACCATTTCAGATAATACGAATAGTTGTCATAGTTCATAGCTTAGTCGAACATTGTTTTAAACGAGAACATCTACTCTAGTCAATGCTTGCCTACTTATGTCTGAAACACGAACTATACCAGATGTACAACTCTTAGGAACTGGTTAAAATAAAACGAATCTTGTACGTCTATGCTCTTGTTGGGTAAGCCATCAGCACTGATTTTCTAGCCTAAAAATTAGCTTAGACAAGGTCAACCTCACTAAAGTTACTTACGTGTCATAACAATCCAGAGTGGACCTCGTTCGTTGGTCAATCGCTCTTCAAGTAGACGAAGAACTTTATGTCCTTTTTTGTGAATATCATCGGCAATTACAGTCAATTGCACCGACTTTTGATAGATTGTGCATCAGATGTCACCGTGTGAGTTCGCCACAATGCGTTCCCGACATTGATGTCATAGGTTTCAGTGAACCGACCTTGAAAAAGCAGGATGCATTCTCTATAGTCGAACAAAATAAATACTTGGCGCAACAGGTCGATGGGACCCAGGGCCTAGCTTCTCACAACCATTCGTGTTGTGCTTATGCCGTGTCCGATAGGCAATTTGTTATTTGAGAAGCTTTCTCAAGACAGTTGCGAGAGGTGGGGCCGTGAAAAACTTTTAGGTGTTCCCCGACTGGGACTCGAATCTCAAACCTATTGCATAGTCCAACGCACTAACCACTGAGCCACGGCGCCCACAGTCGCCTTTAAAATTTCAGTATAAAGCTGTATGGTATTGAGTCGAACATTTTATCGAACTTGTCTGCCCACTGATATAAGGCAATTAGGTTGTCGATAAGGGATTTTAAGTGTTCAGATAATGCAAACGAAAAGATCTTGTAAGGAACGTTGACAACACTAATTCCTCTATTTATAATTGACACTACATAGAGAATCTCTTTTCCTAAAGAGCTGATTCTCCATTCATGTTACATCCAACCACATTTGGCAGATCAGTGTCGTTCATACATTGGGAGAAACACGGCACATCAGAGAACCCGTTTTGTTACTAGTCTTCAGTTCTTGATGCAGAAGAAATAAGGAGATATGCGATTAGAAATAGGTCAAGCAAATGCTAGCCATGTTTTGAATAGTCGTACTCATGACTTGGATAAAACAAGGTGGTGCTCCGAGTGGACCTTCGCCTTCGGAACGTACGGACTTTCATCATACTCCGTCGTTCGCAATGTAGTCAACATGGATTATGGTTGGGTTATATAGAGACGTGCCCTTGTTACCATCGTACAGACAGTTTTAATATATAGTGGGTCTGATACATTCATTCATTTCATTGTAGCACTCGACAATCAGGCAATAATGAGATTGACACATAATTGACAAGAGACTGTGTTCACAAAGTCAATGAAATTGCTTCTTAAAATAAAATGGCAACGAGCTTGGGTGAGGGCTTCCGTTGGAATGTCAGCAATACCCTGCTGTAAGTAGGGAAACTATTACTTTTAAAACGTTGCCCCTCATATTCTACTTTCTTTCCGAATTATACGAAATTTTCTGGAAAATATTTGAACACTGTGAACTGTGTGTGTGTGTGTGAAGACTTCGAACACCAGTAGGTAAGTATTATCTATTCTTGGGATATATGCCTATACCCAATAAGTGTGCTAAACTCGTTTACTTAAAGCTAGAAACTAGATACTTTATCTTTCTATGATAAATTTTTAATTTTCGAGATAATAAAATTCCACTTTCCCATTACCAAAATGAAAGTGAAAGTATTTTACCCAGCGATCTAGATATGTTAACATTTCCCATCCTTGGAACGGAGACGGGGACTGTTTTACTGCCTTTTAATCGCAACTTCCATCATCATGACAATAAAAAACGTTTTCTGAAAAAGAAAATATCCAAATTGAAAAAATCGGCAATAGAGCCCATAAATTAAAAAGTTTTATAGCAAATAGAACGCTGGAAACGAGTCCTCAAAGTAAACACTCGAAGAACAGACCTCATGTGCCAGAACAAGGCCCACCATCGATCAAGTGTCAAAATATTCAATTCCAGAAAAAAAAAAACAAAAAAAAAAAGTGGACGGAGAAGGGAACAAGGAGAATAGACTCGTCTTACGAAATTAAACAAACGGAAAAAGAAAGAAAGTGTTTCAATTTCATTTTGGGCAATTGAGAGAGTGCGTCGCATTTGAATAATTGTGGAGATGTCAGCGAGCCAGGACTGTGCGCCACTTACAGTGACAGTGATAAAGAAAGTAATTTGAGATACTTTCCACTTGCGCTCTTGTGTGCCGAGTTTATTGCGATAATATCTCCCCGGAGACTCTTCCGCTACGTTATCTTCGCCGAGATGTGTCAATATAAAAACGCTCCTCATACATACACATATACATTGCATTTTTCCGACGACACACACAAAGTGTAGGCAGAGCGGAGGGGGGAGGCCAAGTAAGTATATTTGCCTTTGACAGGATAATGAAATCTCCTGTGCGGCTAATATAAACTGCTCGCCTTCTTTGCATCGCTCATAAACCAGAGGAATAATTCATGCACGTCTCAACGTCAAATGGTTGGAATCAAGTCCTCCGATCGTTCTACTGGTGGCTTTGTTTGTTTTTATGCCGAATCCAGGGATCATCTGAATATGGAAATGTTCGTAGGGCTTGTTTGCCTGAAAATCGCTTAGCGAATAGGAGAATCTAGTCGACCGGAAGTTCATTGGGGGGGGGGGGGGGGGGGGGGGGCGATTCGAGTTGCTTATAGAAATTCAAGTGGGGCTGCCAAATCTTAGCATCTGAGTGCAGGAATCCTAATCGACCAAAAATATTACACCGGCATCTCTGCTGGGGGTGGGTGGCCAGATTCGTGGCATCATCTAGTTGTGATACCCCTCCTAAGCGCACTCATTGGTGGTGGCTTTGAATGCTCGTAAAACAGCTGGATGGGGTAGGGTGGTGCGGCAACAACACCATTCTGCTGAAAAGAGTGATTTCGCGTTAATGAATATTTCATTTGAACGTCTTATAGCCGAGAGGGATTTTCTCCGTGGCTTTCATTTGTTTAACGATTTTCTTTCGTCGTTGTTGTCGTCCTTTCTCTTGCACTGTGCTTCAATTGTTTGTTTGCTTACATTCGCCCGACTTGTTTTGCCGGATGGCCATGTAGATAGCCATCCCCTTCCCGGAATCGGCGAAGGGGTGGCGTAGTTTATTTCGAGCTTAAAAAATGTAAATTATTGTAAATGTGATCCAGCGCGGTTAGATTGGCTTTTAAGAAGGATTTCAAAGAGACTGCGGATTATGGAAGGCGGCGGCTGTTTCAGCGAGAGAGCGAAAGAGAGAGAGAGAGAGTGAGTATTAAATTAAGACAGTTGCGTAGGGATTTGGATGAAATTATTTTGAATTAATTTTCGGGTTGAAGGACCAGCATTTCTTTAAGACTGGTCGTTGTGCGGCGTCCTGGTGGTCGTTCGTAATGTGTTTTTGCGTTGAGCGAAAGTGGTGGAAGTAAAACAATCTCGAAAGTTGTTGGATGTATTTCAATTACATTAACTGTAATCTTTTTGCGGTCAGTTGGATTATTGGATTTCCTGATGCAAGAGTATCTTAGTTAGATTTTTATATAAATATGGCAAAAGCCGAACAGAAAAGATACAACCGGTGGTGGAGATAAATGTGTCGTAATGCTGAAAGCATTTTAACAGAAGGCGGACTAACGAATTCATTCAATACGAATTGATTTAAGTGATTTGGATTTGTATTTCTTTAAGAATTTGGTCTTGAAAAATGGATACACATTGGAATATGTAGACTCAAAATGTTTGGTAGATAGATAAATGAATAGTTTCGACCCAATAAATACACAAATATATGGCTACAATTTATGGGATACTAGACCAGGTTATCATTTGTATATATCTATTGTGCAATGATCTTTCAGTTATAATTTCAGTTTCAACCTTCTGAATGGTTTTCACCATGGTAGTTCGTGGACAGTTCTATTTACTCTAAATGACCAGTGTAAGAACTAGAGAAAGTGTCCTAAGGTCAGACAAATGATTTTAGCCATCCAATCATGATGTTTGATTGGCCTGGTCAAACATTTTTGTTATTTGATGAATGTTCCAAACAAAGCTATGTAATTTATCATTGTAAAAAGGAGAAGTAGGCCACTATCAGTATCAGGTAAGCCACTATCAATAGCGACTTCATCTATCCATGTACATAAATATGTACATATGTATGTTTATGATTGTAGGCCAATCTCACTATTACCGGTATTATCATGTTGTGGGAAGGGTCAAGAAAAAGTGTTCGATCGATCGGCTTAAAAAATAAAAATTCGACAATCGGACAAGTGCTTCGTATAAACAAAGTTTTGGAGTCCTTCGTTTTTAGTCATTCGTTTTAGACGCTGTGCAGACTTTGACATAAGGGTTCAGGCTCTGCTTAGAAAATTTTATAAGATTTTGAAACCTAATCTAGCAAATTTAGTCCTTAATAATGAATGTATTTTGAGAAATAGTAAGAAGGAGTGATAGTGCAAGTCATCACCATCAACTGCAGATCCACAGTAATCTTATATTTTCAAAAATATCTTTCAAAAATTGCATCTAGATACCAGAAGAGAACAATTTCTGAACGATTCCCTTTCTTTGATATTTGTGAAGTACATATGATATTTAGATTGTGGGTTTAGACCATTTAAGCAAAGAGCAACTATTCTCTACGTAAAGGGACACTAATGGTTCTTCTCCTACTCTGCCCTACCAAACTATACCAATATCAGTCATCTACATACTTCAGAGTTTGGTTCTTCATTCTAATTCGGAATTAACTTTACTTGTATCGCTTGTAACTTGCTCATTACTTTTATGAATTAGAAACAATAACCATGGACTACTTTTCCAACTTGATTTGGAAATATTATTAAGACTTAGAACCGTATTTTAGGTCTTCAGCCTCTGGCTGATTCGATTTTTCTTTTCACTTGTACTAAGTAGATCATAGATCAAATATAGTTTTCAATGTTCCATTGTCAAGTAAATAATTATGAATTTACTTATATAATTGTCAATCTTACATTAAAGAATTCTAGACCTATCAGACTTACCTCGTTCCTACTCTAGACATTTGAATGATTTAATATACATTCTCTCCAGATCAAGACCAAGTTAACACGCCTATACTAAAGGCCGATCTGTTGAGACAGCCCTGTAAAAGCTGGTAAAATGGATTGAAAACTCACTCCATAACAAAGAATTCACCGTAGTGGCCTTCCTGGATATAGAAGGAGCCTTCAACAATATGAAATCTGAATCGATAAGACTAGCATTGGACCAACGAAACATAGACCCAGTAATGTTATATTGAGTTGAATGCATGTTTAATACGAGACACATCAACTCAGAACTAGGTAATTGCCAAGTACATGTACTGGCCTTTAAAGGCACCCCTCATGGTGGGGTCTTATCCCCTATAATAACGATACTGGTCGCCAACAGAATCTTAAAGAAATTAAAACAAAGTCTCGCCAAAGTTGTCCCATACCCAGATGATGTCATAATGGCAACAGGAAAGTTCGTATCCACCATCACTGAACTACTCCAACAACCCTACACGAATGGCCGATAGAATGTTGAGACAGAGGTGATCCTCTTCACAAAGAAGAGAACAATCCCACAGAGGTGGCCTTTGCGACTCAACGTATTCTTGACCGTAATCTGCTTTGGAAAGGGAACACGACAGAAACGATAAAGAGCATTCAAAGCCAAAATTCATAGCCATTGTCAAAAATGGGGGCCCAAGCCCGCTATCACCCACTGGATGTACACCTTCATCGTTTCAGCCCTTGAACCAATATTTGCACAAAGCCCGCTAGAAATATGTACATCTAAAGGATATAGCTGGGAAGAGGGCTCTACGCTTGAAGCAATCTAACCTGTGGAAAGAGGGCGACACGGGCCATGGTACCATTGCGAGATGGGGATACTTAGGCATAGAGATAGATTATATGTATATCACCATCCCTCGTCTTCAGCCTAACCGCCAAAACAATCTTTCCCCCAACAGAGGATTGGAGTTACGGCAGGGCTATCAACCCGAATAATATCTTGATTTTCACAGACGGGTCAAAAACTGGCGAAGGAGTAGGCTCTGACATACTACGTATATCCAACTGAACCCAAATTGAACGCTCTCTGAGACTTCCAAGCCACAGCAATGTGTTTCAAGCGAAAGTACTAGCAATAACAGAACTGCACCGCAAAAAGATGATCGACATCTATATATATTGACAGTCAAGCAGCCATGAAGGGCATCTCACACCACAGCCATCAAATCAAAACTGGTTAAACGATTCATAGCATAGCACTCACGGCAAACTATGGCGACGCACTCCTTTGGGTTCCAGCACACATCGGTATTTAAGGGAACGAACTGGCGTTCGAATTAACAAGATGAAAACCTTCGTGAGACTGGCTAACGAGACATGTCGCGTTTATAGAAAACGCTGGACAAAATATTACATATATATCACCAAAACCAAAAAAACCCTGGCGTTTAACAGGCCCAACTTAGCACTCCTCTCAGAGATCATTACCGGCCACAGCCTCATATCGGCTCACCGTAGTTGAGTGCGGTAGGAAACTGGTAACCTCTGCCGAGGCTGTGGTTGTGGCTACACGGATGCAGTAGAGTATACTTTTCACTTCCAATGTGAAATGTCCAAGTCTATGCAGAACTAGAAAACCGGCCCTCGATTAATACTAATTCGAGACCTGGGCGACTTGTCAGGAAAGATCACATCAACCATCGCGAAATTGAGAGCTAACCTAACCAACCTTTGCATTTGTTTGCATCCTAAAGCGTCTAAAGCCAGTAAAATGTGTTTCAACATTCGGCTAATCCCGATCTACCCGTGTTATGTATATTAGTAAGTTGTCAATGGTTCTATATATCTATGTATATCCGATAAGCATATGTATTTGCAGATTAGTTAAAATTTTGAAAAGGAAAAACCTAACTACACCCTTTAACGAGTCTAACCCCTAACTTCATGAACACAAAGAAGCTTAATTTAGTGCTTCTTACATCCCAGCCAATTTGTTATGAGTGCATTTGTTGTGGTCATAACTTTGGAAACTACCTTCCTTAATGCCATTAAAACACCAATTCATCATTCGACCCTATGGACCGCTTGTGTTAGCACCTCAGTAAATCAAAACACAAAATTAGCTACCGCAGCCGAATGTAGACCTAATGGAGCATGATTTCCCTTTCACAAAGCGGAAAAGGAAAAACGCAGACATATGCATCCTCAGCCGCGAACGTCCACGACTCTCGAATGTAATTGAAATTTCTGTGATAATTTAAAATTATTGCCGTTTGCAGTTTTTTTCTTTCCTTGCAGGAAGAAAACATAAAAATAAAATTGAATCACCCTCCGACACATGGAAACACCCTTTCCGCCTTTCCGGTGGCATGCAACCACCACCCCTTCCTCGGTCACCGTGTTCGTCACATTTTTGCACAGTGTACACACACATTTTGAAAATTTTACAAAAGTCAGTGGCGAAAGCGTAAAGGAAAATGTTTATTGTCAAACCTTCCAACCCCCCCTGCTCGGCACTAGGATATGAGACTTTCCAGCTTTTATTGCTGGCACAGGATCATAAATTCACACACCGCCCGGAACGATTTCGCCGCCGATTGTTGCTTAGAAAAACAGAAAGACTCTTCAACCCATTCCGGTAGCGTCTGAGAAAGAAACGACTCGCTTCCGAACGACACATCCTTAGTCAGGACGAGCTGGCCTTTGTGATGTACTGCCAAAGCCACGCAAAAGTAACACTTTTCATGGCCTGAGTTGAATTCGTTGTAAGCTAAAGTTTTCCTCCTGTCACAGTTCGACACCATTACGATGTCGAGAACCCTTTAACACGGATGTAGAGGTACAGATGGCGCGGCGATTGTTATGCAAAACTTAACGCTCTCGTGTAGTTGGCACATTTAAAAGTTTGTTAAGCATATCGACGCCATTGTTTCGTGTCACTTTGCACTTAATAAATTTCCAATTTTGCTGAAAATTGGTTGGAAATTGCCAAAAATCCTTTTGGTTCGAAGTTTAGTTCCAAAATTTAGTCGACATCGATGTCGATGTTGAGCAATTTTCAACACGTGCTGGCAGGGCTATAAATTTCATTTTACAATTTTATACACTGCCGTGCCTTGGGGGAAGGGGTTAAGCGTTGATATACGCTCTGCGGGGATAGAGAGTTCAATAAAAAAAAATCCTTTTTAATATATGAAATTTCAAAAGTACGTACGATGATAACAAGTAAGTGGTAATATGGTACAATGAAGCCTTTTATTTATGGAAGAATATGGTGCTGGGTGCTCTAAGCTGGCTGTAGTGGTTCTATTCGTTCTGTAAAGGGATGCAACCCTTTGTAAAGGGTTTTAAACTGCTGCAAAAAGTTTATAACAATGCAATTACAGTGTGATAAATTGGTATCAGCAGTTGGTAAATGGTGTTTTTGTGTTGTTGAGTTTCGATTTAGAGCATTTCTCATTTTTAAAAATTTGAAAGAATATCATTGTGGGATGATACGCAAGACAGGTGACTACTGTAAGCTGTCCTTATTCACTATCACAAAGATTACTTAGAAAACGAAACATGCTATGGTCATGCTTACTAAAATACTTAATAACGCAGCTTTACCTGCATCCGTATAGTAATCAAGTCCCTGCTATTATTTCACAGCTAATGTCCATTTAAACTGGTTTCTATCTTTTGAGGATGACGAATCTGTTCTAACATTCACCTTTGGTGCATTTTGGGAAACTGACAGGCTGGAGGCACTCGCTAGAAGACACTAAGGACTTCGCTTCCATCACAATACCTCAGTATACTCCTCTCGCTACATGTAAACATCTACTAAAACTGGACGCTTTCAATAGGACAAACCATCGATCATCGATTAAAATATATGTACAAGAAAAGCTGGAGTCTATTCAGAATTTATACGCTATGTACTTTCTCATGCAGCCCCTCTGCAGTGGGCGTGGCTGAGTTCCGTTTATTTATTAAATTACTACGATAACTTGGAACGTGTGCTGATGTTGCATACAAAATCTCACTAAGATCAGTTTTTCGAAGAAAAGGCTCCCAAAAAGTGGGAGTGGGCAAAACTTACATATGTATGAACGACTTGTAGAGAATTTGAATATCCAAATATTTTGGATTAATAAAATTTTTCGATTGCATACAAAATAGTAAGGTTATGAAAAAGTATTCGTAGCAGTGGGCGGATTGCAATAATTTTTATACTTGTGCTGCTGCTTCTATTTTCCAGAAGCCCAAAACTTTAGGTCTATAAGTAGTGGCATACGAACAAACGGATGCATAGACGGACGGGTATCAAACTTAATGTACCCTCAGGATAGAGTAAAAAGGTATGAAGCTAATCTGGCCTAAGCTGAGGAATATAGTTCCAAGTACGTAATGTTAAAGTGACGAACACTATTTGGAACTCTTTTAAATAATTTCTGCAGGAGTTTCAGGCTCGAAAATATAGTCGAAACTATCTTTTACTCTCTATGCACCTATTCAAAAGTGTCCCTTAAAAGTCTGCTCCATTTAGAAGGTTTATGATTCAACTGCTTAGCCTTTATCGTTGCAACCAATCCAGAATCTATTCGCTCTCGTTTGAGTTTTTTTTTTTAAGTGGTGGATGTTGACTAATTTTTTGTACCCTATCCAAGGGTGTATTAAGTTTGACACTTTGTAACTAAGATAAATAATGGAGACAGACTTTGTACAGTAAAGGCTGGGGCTTCTAGTGGTTTCTTCTTAAATCATAGGTTATTTTGACACTGACAGCTACTTCCTGCTCGAAATCTTAATACAAAGTCAGTATTATACCTCCGCGGAACGAAATGAGTAGCTTTACGATCGAACAAAATTGGGAAATATTGAAAACTTATTTACAAAAAAGGGGCCTTGTAGCCCAAACAGTGCGTTATTTGAAAAGAAGTTTTGATGCCTGCTGTACTCAAATTTGTGCAAAAAGTGTGTGAGACTGGTATACTAGTAGACAACACTCATGGTCCCCATCATCTTATGGTGTGCTCAGACGAAAATGTGGCTGCTGTAGCCAAGAGTGTGAGACTCAATTCACGAATATCAACTAGCCATCGATCTCAACAGCTCAACATTTCATTTACTAGCCTGCGGACAATTCAGCACAAAGATCTCGGATTATTCGCTTGCAAGGTCCAAATGACTCAGCTATTTAAGACGCACTACCATTGGCTTCGTTATCGCTTCGCAGTTTGGGCCTTAAAGCAGATTGATTTTGAGCGAATATCATCTTTTCTGACGAAGCGGATTTTCATCTCGGCGGCTACTTTAGCAAACAAAATTGCCGCATCTGGGGCTCGGAAAACCAGCACGTTATTGCCCAGAAGCCGATACATCCACAGAGAGTGACAGTTTGGTGCGGATTGTGGAGTGGTGGTGGCATATTTTTTTCGAAAATGAGGCTGGGAACAACGTGGGCGTTACAGAGTCATGTTAACCGACTTTTTTTTTACTGAAATTGAAGACATAAATTTGGACAACCTCTGGCTCATGCAGGATGGCGCGCCATGCCACAATTAATCTTTTGCGCACCAAATTCCCGAATCGTGTTATCAGGCATCTTGGCGGTGTCAATTGGCCTCCTCGGAGCTGCGATTTGACCTCTTTCGACTTATTTTTGTGGGGATCCGTGAAGGAACGATGTTATGCCAATAATCCGGAATCGATTCAAGCCTTTAGGGCCAATATCATATTTAGCCCATCCTGTACATATGTAGGTACATAGTATATTCATGATCAGTATCAATAGCGAAAACGTATAAGCCATAATAACTGTCATAGACATTCACTGAAATTCTACAAAAACGTGCTATGAACGTGAACAACGTTTATTTTTAAACGTGAAACAATGACTCTATTGCTTGATACATTTCCTGGACGTGTCATTTCTTGAAGGAGACTTAAAAACCAAAATTGCGCGATTTAACACCATTGGATTTGTTCCTCTGGGGCGAACGGTTATTCGCTGCATTTTGTCAAAAGAAGGACTTTGTCCTTCCGCAAAGCCAATGTGGATATTTGACAGCTACATACATATATATAAAATATAAATATCTTCCATTTTCATAAGAAAGCTGCGTTTTTCTATTGATTGAAAATGCCACTTCGTGTTGGATGACATCAATTATTATTCTGGTCGAGAGTATTCGAGAGAGAGGGGGTCGTCTGAAAACTTGCGTTTCTTATATTTTCTCATTTTGTGTAAAGAAATCCAGCATCCGAGCGATATCCTTTGCAAATCGCAAGAATGCTTAATTCACCAACTAGGTACCGCCTTAGTTTTAATTAGAGAAGCAACAGTCTTGGTGAGCTTATAAGATACTGTTTTTTTACATATATGGATAGACACACGTATTTATGTATGTATATAAATAAAAACAAAAAAAACATTCCTTTACAGAACAGTTTATTGGGCATTGCCGGCATTACTCTTTGCCGCTTTAAAGAAAAACCGATGTACGTCCCAAACAAGTTAAGTTGTTCTGTTCAGTCATTACGTTCATTGGACCGCAAGAAATCCCCCAGCCAACTCCATCAACATCAATTCATTACCATATAGGATTATGGAGAAAGTTGTATCGACAAAGCGGCTTACCAACTCAACAAGTAAAAACGTTCACATGCTATTTCTATATACGCAGAAGGTTCGATTTCCACCAAACACGAATTATGTAGGTTCTCCCATGGCCATTACTGTGGAATACATACATCGCATACCGCGATTAGTACTCATGTACCGAAATCGACATGCATAGCCGCTTCGCTACCTAATTGGGGACCGTCTTAGCAAAGTGCTGTTCGGTTCTCTGTTCCTCTGTGAGCGCTTAACGCGGTGATAAATTCCTGCGGCGAAATATTCCATTTAATCACAATTTGATGTCGAAAATGTTTCAACCGATCTTTGATATTCACCGAAGCGCAATAATATGTAAAAGAAAAAATGTCCGTACCTACGACCAATGGGGTTAGATGATGTACAGACGAACGCAATCGGATTAGGTGTAGGTATTGCCTCTTGACTGGAGCTTGTTGTGTGATGTAGATGCGGTGTTACCTAAGCCACAACAATGCTACTGTTCAGATTTAGAATTAGGATTAATTCGAATTATCTTGGGCAATACCTACCTTTGTTCTCTTGAAAGCAAATCTCCACTATCGACAGACGTGTCCACATGAAAAGCATGACTTTTAGTCAACTTTGTGTATAGTTTTTATGAAGAGATGGGCAATAAAAGAGTTAACCACCATTCTCATGAGTAGGTACCTATAGATATTCATATCCAATTGTGTTTCTTGGTTGGAGTCAACGTTCTAGCCTAGTATGTATGCCACAACGATTCGCGTAGTGCGTATTATATTCATTACACTAATGGAAGAGGGGTACTGTTTAAAATGTCATACTCGACATGATACTTATACTCCTGGATGTTTGCTAGACGTTCAAGAAAGGTGAGGCTGTGACAGATCTTTTTTGTGCTTTATTTGGGTATCGAACTTCGACCTCCTATCTTTAACCACTTGAGCCATATCCCCCCCAAATCTAAATACGGGAAAATAAAGGACTAAAGGAGTCTTCGAGCCTAGAAAAAAGCACTCAAACTCCAATATTTTTCAGGGCGATACACACAATGGGAAAGTATTTGCCATCAGTTCGCCAGATTGATCAAAGAATGTACTTCAGACTGTTTCCCTCGGGGAAGAAACTGCATGGGAGCATACCATATCGTGGACTAGGATCGAGGAGTTGATTTTTAAGTTACCTATGAAGCTACTGGTTGACACTAGATGCGAGTGCTACAGATTTTTAATTGCAGAAACTATTTAGTGACTTTTTGACGAACCTTCATGAACCTTCTGGCTCACAATCATAGAGAACTACAAATGTTATTTGTTGTGACGCTCTGACGAAGTGATTAGGATTAGGACACAATACTCGCTTGATGGTTGATATGCCAGTCGTAGGTATGCGATCACCGCAAAGGACCTAGCTGGAGTCACAAGTCCATCAATTGGGCAATTTTAGGAATTGCCAAGCCTGAAGATGGATACAGTGAAACCGCAATCAAATGGTCTTAGTCGGTGAAATGCATGTGTACGGATTACAAGTTTTTGAACTTCGGACGACAAAACTGTGCATCAAATGCGATGAGCGATATAACTTGTAAAATTATGACAATGCGCCTTTACTCTAGCCAGGCAAAGTGAATTCTATTAATATTAAGGTCAAGCACACGTCGTCACTTCCACGCATTGATTAATTCAGTTCAGAAAGGTTTTATAATGACAAGTGTCGTGCCCATGTGGCCCTCTAATTATTAAGTGTGTCTTCTTAGGAGATATGAGACGAGGAAAAAGCACCTACGAAGAACTGGTTTAAGGTCTTTCTTTGTACGTTGACATCGATTGTACAGTAAAAGGAAACATTCCTGGTAATGAAAACAACACGAGCCTTGGGTGAAGCTACTGAATCAAGAAACCAAGTCTCTCATCCAGTGTATTGGATGTTCGAACGTTCTGGATGTACATTCGTTGTCTTGGACTATTACCTTAATGCGGCAAAGGACCAAATCAGAATATTCATCAATTTCATGACCAGAAACACCAATGTAGGGAAGTTCAATTCCGAAAGGTTGCAACAATATGTGCAAAAGATTAATGGGAGCACTGTAAGCAAAAAATTCTGTCTGGTGTAATCCTAAAGCGCCTGAAACCATGGGTCGATGAACTGGGAGGTTACAGACTTGAAAAATCGACAATCCACTCAACTTTACTCAACATCAAATCCTGGAAAAGACCCAATAGGGCTAGCTCGCTAGGTCCCAAAAGAAAAGTGTGCACAGATGAGCTATTTAGCATAATATCGAGTTTTGGTATTTCTCCTTTCGTATGGATAACAACGGAGAACAACGAAGAACAATCGTTGCTCCAACTGTTCAAAACGAACGCTACAATGGGCAGCTACATACATATGCACATATGTAGGGACTGCAATCAATTCTGCCGACAATATCAAGTCAATCAAAGTAAAATAACAGTCGGGAATCGCTGTTACTGTGACCTTTAAAGAAAATTCTTCAACAAGACCCTACCAATAAGAACCAGTATGTTCGGACGAAATACTTTCTTAACTAATGTATTACTCACATGATGTAAATGATGTAAATAATCAGACTAAGGTGAAGGTCTTTCAATCTATAAGTGAGCTACCCAAAGATAGATTGGTGCCGTAATATTCATTTAGCAGTTCATGACTCGATTCGGTATATTTGTAGAGCCAATACCAATGTCATGCAGGCATGCAGAAAAAAAAAACAAAACACTTTACAAAATTTCTAATCGGAATAAGTGCAGTATCATAATCGTAATCGGATAGTACTCCTATTTCACTGGCACCAGAGTGTAAATGTGTAACCATAATCCACAAATCCCATCCATAATTTGAATTACCATCGGCCAGATATCGGGTAGCTCGTGTTGTACACATGCAAATCCTGCAAAACACTTTGAATACGATATCGTCGAAACGAAAAACAAAACACTAACCCCGTCCACGGACGCACCTCGGGGTGCTGCGAAGAGGAAGCAGCAAAAAACCGAAAGAAACAACATCCAGCCCACATGGAATTCAGGTGCCCGAAACCCCACCGGCAGACAATGCACTACCGAGCGCGTTCCTCGGGTGTCTGATGACATTTGCAGTTTTCCACATAATTCCGGTACATTTTCCGAGAACTAAATTTTCCCATGGCCCAGAATAGTGAGCCGAACCCAGGGGGCTTGTGTACGTGTGAACTTAGCCAGTGTGGTGTATCGAATTTGGACCGCGAGGAGCGGAGTGTCGCATTATAAGCACACGAGCCTGGCCGCTTTTTGCCTAGACCAGCGCGTTAGCCTCCGTTGTTTGTCAACTTATGTTAAGCAACAATCAGTCACTGTTGCCGTTGTCGGTGTCAGTGTCGTAGCCATATTAAGTTGCACTTTATCTCTCTATTCACTCGATAGTGGCGTTGGTGGTGGATGAGTGTGCTCAGAATAGACGACACAACGCTCCAGGTGATGTGTGTGCAAGTTGTGCATCATCATCGCATTCTCACTCACTCACCGAGTTGCAATTCGTCTCATGACTTCCTGCTGCTATCGCCTAGGCTTATCTCGTAAATGGATGTTCCTTCCGTTCTGTGTGGTTTGTTATCCACTCCGATCGAGGAATATCTCCGATGTCGCTGTTCGACCACACACATGCATAGGTATTTCATTTACATTCTCCAATGGGGTCTAATTGAGAGAGGAGTATCTGTGTGATATTACCATAATGCACACACACGACCATTGAGTCCTCTATCACTTCCTCACAATTAAGCACACGTAAGGCACCAGCACCAGCACCATCACCATCATCAGCAGCACCAGCAAACCAACCTAATCTTGGTCGGGTAGACAGAATTAATGAATGGCCAACAGAGCGGAGGATGTGTTATTTGTTTTCGAAACCGCACATCCGTTCCAGAGCTGATAAATCTTACCATCAGCCATTTGGATGCCCGTGGAAGGCAGCCACTTGGCCATTCAAATCGAATGCATCCTCGACAAACACCACCTGACGAAACGCTTGTAGTTCGGGAGCCAGATAAGGCACCGGTAGTAGTGGTGGTGCTAGTATTGCTGGCGGTGGTGGTGGTCATCGAGGTGGCCGAAAACCAATGGAATAAAAATTGGCCAAATCAAAATTCCACACTTGAACGCCTCTTATCGCGTCTGTGTAATCTCAGCAGTTGTTGTGCTGAAAATTTACAACTCGTGGCGGCGGTGCGGCCGGCCCAAGCAACACGAAGCGGACGGAAACCAGGCTTAGACACACCGTTCCGTTGGGAACACGCAACTCGTGATGTAGGGATCAGTTGACGGGGAGTAGCCTTTCGTCTTTCTGCCAAAAACATTGGTCTCGTTGGGTTTTTCATTGCTTTTTCGATTTTTTTTTTTCTGTATAATTCCCCTTTGTCTTACGCAAAACCAAAGGCTCTGCCGAGCGGGCCAGGGGGATGCAACCAAACCAAACTCCCTGCGCTGCTGGACTGAATGAAAATTCCAACGAAAGTATAAAATGAGAAATTGTAAGTATCATAAAACAATGTCATGGCCGGTGACCACGATTTGGCCGTGAGGTGAGAAGATCCCAGGTTTATGTCCGCAGCCAGAAATTCAGATATACAACCCTAATTAAGAACTGTTTAGTATTCAATTTGGTCATCGGGGATACTGTCATGGGAAACCAATAAATTTAACAGTTTTGTTGTTGCTTTGTTTGCTTGTTTTCTTTTGTCTTCTGGTGACTGGTGACACTTAAATCGGTTCGAGATACTTTTATTTTCTCTGTCTGAGTCTCTCGGTGTTTTGATGGACAGAAGCAGAGCAACCAAATGGCGGCAGTGTGTGTGTGGGACCTAGATCGTCAGTTCGTTGAGCTTTTGTGTTTTATGACGACTTTTTTCTCTAAATTTAGAAAAAAAAAACTAATTAAGTTCGAAAATTTACAATTGAAATGACTTAAGTAAACAAATAAAAATGTAGAAATGCCTGGAAAATCGGGTTTCAACAACATAATGCCTCCACGGCGGTAGTGAAATTTTCTTCAAAATTATAAACAACAATTTTACGTTTCATGTATCAGGAAACGCCATATTCTTTTCCTCAAAAAAATAGGGACGACCATATTTAATTCCTATTGTGTGTCACATCCAACTCTTGCTTATAAAGGCGTTTAAAGAAAAAAGGGGGTAATGTTTCTACAAAAGTTAACATGTTTAAGCTTTGTGAAGATTTCGATAGGTTGAGGTACATGACGGGGCTATTTTTGGGAACAGAATGGATTTCTTGTCCAAATTGCAAGTATGAATCAAATATTTTCAAACCTATTTCACTGAGCTTAGAGCTAGCACTAGTCCATTATACTAAGATAACAGAACCTCTTTATGAGGAAGATTGACTAGCTTACGAACCAAAACTATAGAGCGGCTCTTTATACATAATGCTATTCAAAGACTTAATGTCTTTGCTGTAGAACCATGATAAGAACTTATCCAGGAATGTCCATATAGCTTGCCTTCATCCTACATCCAGAGTTATCCTTCCCGATAATGTTCAGATAAAATCGTTCAAGTGCAATCTTCAGTGAAAACTCTGACCGAGGAAGCAAAAGACTTGCTGAAGACTCGGGGGAATCTTCTTCTAAGTCTTGTTCTGTAAGTTTATCGTAGAGTTTTATTTTTCTCATTCCGATTACAAATCTAAGAAATTTTTCTATTCTCAGACTGTTTTTAACTGATTAAACAAAACCTTAACAGTTTCCACCAGATTGAACTAATCAATCTTCCTTAATAATTTAATTTGAAGTCATTGAGGTCTTTTAGCTTTGCACTTTACCTGGCTTTCATTTGGTAAAAGTTGCTACCATAGTGGTATTTATTGACGATAGTAGCAATTCTATTTTGAATGTGGTCTTCTCCCATACACCCTAACGCTTGTCCTTCCTTTTCATGAGTTATTCACAGTGAGGACCTAGCGTTCATATATACATTTTTGACAACGGCTTCAGTAGTAGCAAGTTAAATACACTAGATAATCTTACAGAATACAGTTCGCGGAGAAACTGAAACCGAACGACTTGCCACACCGTCCAATTTTCGGTGAATGGGTCTTAGAAAAGCTGTTGGAAGATCCGCTTTTTTATCGAAAAATTGTATTCATCAACTAAGCTCAACTCTGGTTGAATGCGTATGTCAATACAAAAAAAAACTGTCATATTTGGTCCGAGGAGCAACATCAGGTAATACAAGACCTGCCAATCCGAAAAAAAACCACACTATCGTGAAATGATTTCAATTTTTTTTGGGCAAAATACACGTGCTGAACTTGGTTCACATATGGTTCCAGCAAGACGGAGTTTTGGACCGGTGAATTGGCCGGCTAGATCGTGTTTTTTAACACCTTTAGACTATTTCTTATAGAGATACATACGTCAAATCACTCATCTATGCCGATAAGCTAGTGTCAATTGCAGCCTTGAAAGACAACATTGACGAGATACAAGCCATGATGCTCGAAAAAGTATCTCAAAATTGAACTCTCCGTATGAACCGTAGTCGTGGTCATAAAATTATCTTTAAAAAGCAAATGGAAAGCATTGATTCATCAAAACAAACAAAACAATTGTATACTCTTTGTAATTTTCCGGTGATTTTTTTGAAACGCCAATTTTATCAAACGCCAATCAATCGAGTAAGCTCTTCTGAAAGTTTTATTAAAGTCCGATTTCAAAAACTTGTTTCATTGACTAAAAACAAGGAAATAAATGTTATGTATCCAATTCTGCTTGTCAGTTTTGGTCAGTAAATGGGCCCAAATATTTGTTAATTTAGTTATGAGATAATTATTATTCAATTTTGAAGTGGCTAACAATGGCTTCAGGGAGCGGTTAATATACACTTCTAAACAAAGAAAAAGAGTTTCCCAGTTATTTGTTTGGAAACAAGAGTGTCCGTTTCAATAATCTTTTCAGACAGCCGAATACTTTTCATTCTTTGTCAGGTATGGAAATAGCTTACATATATGTATAACCACGTTTTAAGTATCCAATTAATTTTATGTTGCAACATCCTACACGGACATTAACACATTCAAATGTCTACGATGAGTTTCTCGCAGGAAATAATATGATTTACTAGCAGTTACCTTCGTCACACGACATTTAACGCTGATTTACTTCTAGCCCAATTGCCTTCACAGCCAGGATATTAAAGTCCCCTGCATTGATTTATGTCCGGTTCCTATAAAACAAACACCTTTATAGCTTCCTTCCACACCAAGATCGCCAAGCACCCAATAATCAATCTACCTGAGTACACATCCCTCCCACGTATCCACGAGCATGAGAAATGTTATGAATTCTAAACAACAGAATCGAACCGAAAATATCCTGAATAATCCCAAAATGCCACTCATGACTTGTCCCAGCCAAAGGGCACGTTGTCGTAGCAATGTTTGCCTACCGCGGCCGAACATTTTATTCATGACGAAATCTCTGGACATTATTTCACCCTCTCCAAGAACAAGGAGCAAAACAAACTCAACAAAAAAAAAACGGTACATGCAGGTACCTAATTTATGAGCTTCTGATTTACAAGCCGACATGGAAATACTTGTCAACAGGCAAAGGAAGGACACTTTTCCCATGCTCCATGCCCACAGAAGCCGCTTCGATACCATTCGGGTCCCCTTCTGGAGACCACCATCGATTAGAAGCAGTCAACTTGATTTACTTTGCTCAATATGCCACCTATATGCTAATAAAATGTAGAAAGACAAATGACTGCCGCAGACAATGCCGGCGAATAAAAAAATGCATGCTTAGCGAACGCATACTCAGGCAACCCATTGTTCCGGTACGCAAATCCCGCCACCACTACCCGCATCAGAATTGTGCCATTCCAAGGAATTCTTAAAAATACAAAAGCATCAGCTAAACATGAGACCACATTACTGAGGGATACTTTTTGCGCCATGGGAATCCGCCCATTTCATGTTCGTTCTAAACAGAAAAGCGAAAACCTTTGCGGATTCTCTTGCAATTCAGCTTAATTCGCCTTTAGTGCACTGCACAAATGTATTTTTGATCCTTAAACCGTTCGTCCTACCACCCATGATTAACATGTGTCTTCCTTGGAGGGTGTATGTGTAACTCCCTTGTTGTGTTCGATACTAAAAGTTTCTCCGGTAGTTGTGCAGATAAATCCTTTTTCATCAAAATTACCTCGCCTGATGGGACATCAAAGATACGTCCAATTGGCAAGACACATTATGAATGCGCCACATTCGACTAACAAGTACGAGTAGGTAACTCGCTCTTTGCATAAAGAACGTGTGGGCCGCATATCTCATGCCAATGACCAATTCCACATAGTTTCGGGCTTCGTTGTTAATATAATTATTACAGGAGGGAAAAATCACACCCGAACGAGGATCCTCGATCGCTACACGAGGTCGCTACATCCTCAATTTTAATTCTGAAGTAAGCATGTTCGCGTTAACAAGTTGTTTCGTTTCGTTACAACCCGTGGGTGGATGTGGATCCGATACGGATGCTCTAGAGTTCGCGAAACCACTAAGAAAGGGAAGTAGAAGGAAAAGGAGAAGGAGAACATTGTTGCTATAATTTAAGCATCAGCAGCAGGAGCAAAAACAACAGCGTCAACTACGAGTCAGGCTCAGGACTGGAGCCGGGAGATAGATGAAGGAAATCGCGCTGTAGGATCATATCTTGCCAATTAAATTTGAATTTATTTCGTAGCCGATTTAGTTTTCGAACATCGTCAGCGTCAGGCTACCAGCCACAGCTTGGGATCTGGTCAACTGGTGGGTTTGCCCTCATTTGATCCGACTTTCTGGTCCAGTCCTGCCTCATTTGGATGCAAACAAAAAAACTCGAACAGCCCAATCCCATTGTGCAATAAAATGCAAACATTACGACTTTGATAGATGTCTGCCTCGGTGGGGAGATCGAGGCGTGAAGATCTTAGGCTGGGTTCCAACTTTAACAAGAATCACGCTTGCTGTTGCCTGCTGTTGCCACGCCAGTCGGACTACAACGAATGCGATGGCAACGACTAAGGTGAAAGAATCAACACCCAAGACCAATTAATCAAAGTCGCGACAATTCCTGTCAGATGAGGCACCCGTTTCCTCCGGTCTGGCCGGACACACGAAGGAAATTCCCATGAATGGAGTGATGTAGCAAATCAATGCGCTGGATTAGAGGGGACAACAAGTTCAGATATTAGGAAATTTCGAATTCAATGGAGAAAAAATGTTCATGTTCCCCGGCTAGCGCGGCGGCGACCAACAAAATTCCTTTGTGACCCTGCGCGGTGCGAAAAAATGCCCATTCCTCGGTGGGCTGTTGTGTAAGTTCATCGGAGAAACAATGAAGAATTGACACCTTGGTTGTTGCAGAAATGAATGAAAGTAACAACATAAAGCTACCGCCAACAAAGTGCAGACAAATCCCGACGGTACGATGTTCTGATGTTGAAATTCACCTTATACTATGAGACTTACAAGTATTTAGAGCAAGTGTTGACTGAAGATGTTTTCGTTTCGTTGACGAACTCATTCATCACGCAGTAACATGTGTTTTCTAATCAAACGATTGCTTTTGCAAGTTAAGACTGAACCAGGTACGTCCTAAAAGCAACCGGTTCATAAACCCTTGGAGTTTGAAAATTCGAAAATATCCAGTACGTTTGGATATCTCTCCCAAGTTCAATCGTGTTCACTTTTGACTGAATTTCACTGAGTTACAAATATTTTCAAAATTGACTTGATTTAGAGACTAAATTATTCTTTCGGAACAAGAAAGGTACAAGATTCTTGCTAAACTAATCTGAATTATCTGCAGACGGAGATCATGTCGGTCAAGCCGCAATCAAACTTTTGAAATATTTCAAAGATGGGTGAATAGGTCAATAGTTCACGTCGTTGGGGTGCCGGAGCACTGTGATATTTTAGTGAATTGTATTGCAGATGCTTGTCCATTTAAGAGGATAAAGCAAATCAGATCTAGCTGAACAGTCATTACAGGGCATTTAATAGCCACGTCAATATTAGTTCAACATTTATCGCCGAAGGAACATTTGTGCAACTATATCCTGGGAAGTGGGCACCGTAGTCAAGTGGTTTGTGCGTTGGACTACAGAGCAAGGGTTAAATCCCCAGACAACACCTAAAAATTTCTTTCACGGCCCCACCTCTTGTGAGCGTCTGACAAACATCCGAAAGTACAACTGTCCTGAGAAAGCTTCTCAAAATAAGCCCTTCGGATTCGGCATTAAGCCGTGTGCTCCTTCCATTCGTGTGACGAATATAACACGCACATCACGAATGGTTGCGAAAAGAAGAAACCTTCATCGACAGTCAAATCGTTGTAAAAGTCATCTCATACAGTACAGTTCATTAGGTTAAAAGTTTACAATTTAATTATGAACTTACATATTTGACAGCTCCGTCCAATATGACCGTAAGTTAATTTGCTCCTACATCCTATACTATGACTACTGTAAAGTGTTTTTTGGAAAGAACTAGTTGGAAATGGATATGCTCCATATCCAAATAGATACACTCCAGCTCAAAGAATGATATCAAGATGTCTCTGAACAAATCTACCGAAGAACCTTCTGCCAAAAATTCAAGCAAGCGTAGAAGAAGTACAGTGCACTACTGGGTCGTACAAACTTGCACCTATAAGTTTTACGTGCATAAAAGGTAACAAAAAAGGAATGAAAGTATATGTGTATGTTAGCTATAAGAACGTACGTTAGGATTTCATAAAGCTAGATTATGCATGAAAATACGGCAATATCGTTAAGTGTTAAAGATCGTTTTTGTTAAGATGACTATAAAAAAAAGTGCCGTTTTAAGCTGTTGTGACCAAGAACATTATAGCTCATCTCACAGTTAGGCTAGGTAAGGTAAGGAGGATATCCTTGCGAGAGTTAGGATACACTTAGGCCAAGAGAAGGTCTATTGTGACTCCACATGTTAAGTTGATAGCGATTTCTGCTTTCTTAGTTCGGTCTTGTATATTATGTTTCCAGTTTACTGTCAAGGGTTGGACCTAAGTATTTTGCTTTTGTCTGTGAAGTTAAGTTCTGCCTTTCTAAGCTTTGATTAATTCATTAATTCAGTTTTGGACAGATTTACGTCGAGCTCAGCACTATCAGTCCAGTTTACTAAAGTACTAAGTGCTGAGTTCATTAGAGTTTGGGGAAATTTTCCAGAGGTAGAGAGTTAGCACATGCTATGACTTTATACCCTTTGTTTCCTAGTGAAATGAGTAATTTATGTACTACTAATATCCAAAGTAACGGAGAGAAGCCGCTGGGGTGATTATGTGCTGACCTCTTGGTTGTATACATAGTACCCGAGCTCGGATGGTGTTTAACATTTGTTCTATCTAGGTACGTAGGCAGTACTTAACTTCTAGTTCTTTAAAGGCTTACAGTAGAAATTTGTCTATATTTGAAAATAAGGCTATGAAAAAATAGGCCGCTTTCGAGATATTCGTATTTTTGGTATTTTGGTAAGTACTTTGTTCTGTTTCAGCCAAAAACGTGGTATTCCATGTTATGAGGTTTAAACATAACTAGTCTTAATACGAAATTCGTCGTTTTTAACTAAACCGGGTTTTACCCAAATTGGACGTAAGTACCATTATAAGATATTTTGTCCAAGACGTGGTACGCAATTTTATTACACATCTCCGTACTAGCCTAAATGTAATATTTTAATGAAATCATTGAAGACTAACTTGCAAACTGACTAAGTAAAGTACCATTATTACCAATTTTGGTAAGAAACACGGTATATCACCTGATTGCAATTGACCAAACTAACTGAAATATTAAATTTATAAAAAATCGTTAGAGCCGTTTCCACAATATCGTTTAAATTAGTCCTAAAACAAGCAGTTCAATTTAGGTTCTCTCTAGGGATTATCCCACAAACCTTTATTATAGGTACATACATATGTAAATGCACGAAGTTTAATCTAAATTTGTTCACCAATTTAGGCTGCAACCCCGGGCACGAGACAGACGGTATTTGAAATACACATACACACACCCACACACAAAGTTGAACTTAATGATCAAAAGTACACAGAAGAAGCCAAAAGAGATCAAAGAGAAGCAAAAAACAACCATCATGAAATTTTATCTAAACAAATAATTCAATGAAAGTGTATCAATGTAAGTATCAATACATTTTGAATTAAAAGAAGAATTACATGATCTCCAATTGAATTGTAGTATATAGTAAAATTTTTAAAATAAATAGAGAAACGATATGTCATGATATTATATAAAATAAAGCTCATGTAAAGTTTAGATTAAGTATCGACATTATATCTGTCATAAATTGCCCTGAACCGTGCTATCATATATTTTTCGAACTGTGTATGTCACTTCAATAGGTGAAGTATGAAATGCGTTCATATACATTGCAACGTTCATCCCAACTTGCTGTCAGACTTTTAGAAAAAAAGTCTCTAAATACTCTGACAGCATGTTTTAATGAAGAGAAAGCTTTTAACAACATTGAATCTAGGGCAGTTAACACATTGGCTGCCAAGGCAAATTTGAGAAAATTTCATGTGGTGCCAACACAAAAAATTTCATTGATTGTACTTTTGATCAAATAAAACTACAAAAGATCGACATCAAATACGTTTGCGATGCATCCTGGACTTAAAGAATTTAGTCCTGGCTATTAAAAATGATAGCCATGGCACCTCATGAAGAGATAGTGCAAAATTGTACTGTGATAGTTGTCCTGATCAGCCTCAAATGTGTTAAAACCAAAATTGGTTGCTTTTATAAAATATACATACTTTTATTTGGAGGTAGGCTTCTTAAATTTTGTGAAATTGCTTATTTATAATTCTATTTGAAATAAAGTTATATTATAACATTATATATAGTTTTTCTTTCAAAATTATAACTATCTAACGATGGTCTAACAATTTTGGTCATAATTCAGTAAGTTTTCCTTACTTGATCAAACCAAAACGTTTATATTATCGTAAGGTGCCAAGCAACTTGCCCCATACCGAATTTGTACGTAATGGCTATCATTTCTGAAAGCCAGAGCCTTAAATGAAATTATAGGCGGCTATCAGATTTGATAGTGATTTGCAAAACACTTTCTGATTTCGATCGGATTTCGATCATTCATATAGAATTAGTGGACGCGGTCTTACACAAGTGATTTCATAGGTTCTCTTCACCATGCTATTGCGTACGCAGACGACTTGATTGCGTACAGGTCAGGTCCTAAGGTCGAGGTAATTGCAACTCTCTTGCAACGTGACTTCGACAATATCCAGCGATATTGCGATGACTGGAAGTTAAAGATCAACTTCCAGAAATCGGAAACCTTCCTGTTCAGAACGCCGTTATCTGGGGCCTCAAGGGACATCAGAAAGAATTGGCGAAAGTTCTCTATCGTGGGAACTAACGGACACCCATTGGCGAGTAGAAGTGTAGTCAGGTACCTTGAGATCTGGCTAGACCAGTATCTATATTTTAACAAACATATAGATGCTGGTTTGGCCAGAGCCCGAGCTGCTTTTGCCCTCACAAAGAGACTGTTTTATAGCAGCCAACTCGATGCGAGGGTGAAGGTAATCTGCTACACGGCCCTCATACGGCCAATGCTCGCCTATGGCTGTCCGGTGTGGTTCAACGTGGGAACAAGCTTGATGGAAAGGATTCGGGTGTTTGAGAGGGCTTGTCTTCGGGCTTGCCTTCATTTATACAGAACACCAGAGTCCGAGTACACAAAATTCTACTCCAATAAGGTCCTCTATAACAGGGCGAATCTGATCAGAGTGGACAATTTCCTGGTGAAGTTGACTGCCGGTCATATTGCAAGAGCAATGAACTCGACCAATAGCCTGATCTTTGGGGCTTACTACCCCAATGATAGGTACCACGAGAGAGTGCGCCTTAACGGCTTTGTCCCCCCAGAGGCGTTCCTCTATTTCGATAGACAAGGTCTAGTCCAAGAAAGAGCGGGTACGCCGTTAATCTACCACGTCGTCAGAAAAGCTGTGGATAGGCGACTCAACTACGACCGAGGCGTAGCACAGACAACTGAGGATAGTCTCCGATTCAGCAGGTCGGTATCGGGGCGAGATGTTAATGATGTAAAACGGCAGCACCAAAAGTTTTGGTGGCTTTACGAAGAGGGAACTCCCTCGTCGATCCCTCTTAATCCTGGCTAGCCCTTGTAGGGCAAGCTGGCCTTTTTATTTATTTATTTTTTTAATTTATATTTAGCCTGGCCGGCTCATATAGTTCTAAGGTAGTTGTAGGCTAGGTTGTAGGTGTTGTAGTTGTAAGTTTTAATGTTTTATCGGCAACACAGCAGTCGGCTTGTACAAAAAAAAAAAAAATAGCAGCAGTCGGCTAAAAAAACACAAAAAAATTAAAAAATACAAAAAAAAAACAAAAAAATTACGTTTTTAGCTTAAGTAGGTTAAGTAGATTTAAATTTATTTTAAGGTTTATATAAAACCAAAAAAAAAAAAAAAATGTTCAGCTACAAAGTTTTTTAAAAAAATCATTTTCTTTGTTTAAATTAGAATTGATAAATAAATACATAAATACAATAATAAACAAATAATTGTTTAACTAGGTTACGTCGAAAGACATAGATTAAGCATAAAGTTTAGCTTAGAGCGCCCGCATAGGGCCAGTAAGTTAGTCATAACATAGTTAAGTTAGTTAAGCTAGTTTTAAGCACTTTTGTCTAGCATGTAAGATTTTCTGAATTACAATAAACAAAAATGAATTTAAAAAAAAAAAAATGTTTTTGCATTAATCCGCAAGAAATAGAACTAGTCTTCTTCATAAGCAAACATAACATTTTACCATTCAAAATTTTGTGGATCTGCCAAATATTTGGGTCCCATTTTCAAACAAGATACTCAGCGGGAAAATGAATATTTTAGAACTTGTAATGAAAGCCATCGCAGTTGTGTACTGTTGGAAGAATCCAATACATGGGAACGACAGCCACAAAATACAATCCGTAAAGTTTTCAAAGCTACATATGTATATATGTATGTACATACTAACGTAAGGCTTGGTCGTCTGGTGGCTTTGAAGAAAGCAATTCTTAAGCCTTCGGTAAAGATGCTCCAAAAGTGAATAGCACTATCACTTGGAAAAATGAAGTCATTTCACGAATTTTATTGATTTTCTGTCGACCCTACACATTAAATACCTAAGACTAGCTGGGTATCCAAGAGGAAAATGACACAAACAACATGACAATGCAACTGAACCATTGTCTGTCATCTGAAACTTGAAATGTCTTGCAGAGGTCCCGAGGTTTTGTAATGTCCTATCTCCCACAAGAGTGAAGTCATCAGTAAGTAATCAATTATCATGGAATCACAACTATGATGAAAGACGACACTGAAATAACTAGAAACATTTTCTTTTGCTTGTTGAGGTTCTAGTAGTACACTGGATTTCTAATCAAATTTAACATACTCTATGTTTAATTAAATGAATCATAAAAGGCTAACTACAACGTTAAAGCCATTACCTAAAGACTACATACATATGTACGTATAAAAATAAATGTAGCATGTTCACTTCTCATTCCAATGGAAAGTAACACAATATAGTGAAGTTAATAACAAACGGTTAAATTACTTTTGTTCCCTATCTAGCAGTCTGTGTCACAGTTGCCCACCCTCCTACGAACACCCACTCCATTGAAGCTTAAGCATATTCACTGAGTATCATGCAAACAAAGTGAGCTAAATACAAGTAATCTGCAGCTACGCGAATACCATCGCGATGTAGAACAAGCCATGCAATAACATCCAAACATCAAGGATACACGGCGACTAGTAAAGAGTTCCGCATCCTGATATCGGTGGCATCCCAGAGGCGTAGATGAAATAGGTTCCTGTCACGTTCCGCGATGTGTCACAAGTCACAACCGACTATGTCTTCAGGCACTGATAAACACATGTGTGCAGATACACTCTTCGCTGCGCTGAACAGGATTTAACTCCGAGATACACATTAAAACACACCAGAGATAATTTCCCCTTGAACGGGTCGATGTGACGATAAGTTAACACTAAAATCTGAGAGCGGTACACATATAAGTGCTGAATAATTAAACTTCTCCGGGGGTGACGACAGGCATACACACACATGTGTGTGGGTGCGGAATTCCTTCACCCCAATTATGTGCCGAGAAGAAGGGTTGACAAGTTGTTCTAATGAAGTTAACATGCGATACATATTCGTTGTCATCTCGTAATGTTGTTGTTAACAAAGACGAAACTGCCACCCCTTCTGGTAGCTATCTGCGAATAAGCGTTTTATGGTTTAGTTGGCATTGTGTGCTTATGAGGAAGCGCTTAGAGAGGTGTATTGATTTTCTTGTTTATAAAGTCTCAGCGAAGGGGATGAATTTTAATAACGTATCACTTGTTTTATCTACGACTTACCTGCCAGAGGAAAATGAACGTATTGGGCTCGAACGAATGTAAAAGGTTGTCCTATTCACCTGATACTTGTTGTCCATCAGACCGTACATTAACAGATTTTTTTACAAAACTAAAATGTTCAACAATAAACAGACAGCTATTAAGACAAAATAATTTAAAAAAAATTCTATCAGGCTCGGAAAGAAATCCTGGATCACAGATCAATCACAATAAAATGTTCAAAATATTGGTTTTGATAAATTTAAAACAAAATTGGCTTTGAGCCCTGAAAATAGTTCAGAATCCTATCGATGAGAAGGAGATAGATTTCCTCAGTATTGAAGGGGCTTTCGATAACATTTTACATGTAACCATTGGCCGGCCACTGAATTGAAAAATCAGGTAAACACATGAACGATTTTGGACACAAATTGGAGGACGACCTCAAGGAGAAATGCTATCCTCTCTAATGTGGAGCCTGATTCTGGATGAACTTTTTGACACGCTGCCCGACCTAGGTCAGACTTATGACAACAACGTACTTAGTGATAACGTACCTAGCGATAGTTCGAAGAAACTTTTGTAAAATAATATAAAGGGGAATTGAAGGATCTCAAGAACGATGCTACTCTGCTGGACTCAACATAAATCCAGACAAAACGATGATAGTACCATTTACGAGGAAAAGAAAAGTGTAACGAAAGAAATCACAAGACTCTCAAGCATGTTACTGACACCTGTAGTTAAAGTTAAATATCTCGGACCGCACCTAGATAGTAAGCCCTAGTAGTAGAAACAGAAGAGTAAGAAGCAGTAAGGCTATCCGTGCTATTATGATATTCAGGAGCCCTGAGGGCAGGTCTTAAAAATGCAGGCCGCGCATTCTAAGATGTATTATACAGTATAGTATAAGTATATTGTCATTGTCACACTTATGATTAGCTATGAAGCTATTGCGTAGACAAATTGGATACGACTGGAGAAGACTGCACATAAAATGATCCTAACGATGGCAAAAGAGGCAACAGCCACACCATTAAATGATACCTACATACGAGTAGATGAGTCAAGAACTAAGAAAGGAACAGTTGCGAGAGAGTTCTGGCAAATAACAAACGTATCTATGACTAAAAGTATCAGCATCTTCCAGAGTAAAATATATTTCATAGGCAGATGCGACCTAACAAAAAAAATATAGTAAAAATGTGGCATACATAGCAATAATGTCAGAGAGCCAGGCATCCACCAAAGTTCTGACTGCCCATGTCATTTGGCCAAAGTGAGAATGCTTACTGAAATTGAACGAACTAGGCAGAGACAACAGTGCGGCTCTCTTTTGGATACCAGACCATATGGAAATAGAGGACAAGGAAACTGGAGAAAATTGGCCAAACAAGGGACAGCGGAACCCTTCATAGAACTAGAGAACTTCGGTCGCTAAGTAGACGGGGACATCGGATAGCTAATCGCCGGTATGTTGGTATGTGGAACGATATAGTACTATCCGCCAGCTAGTGTTCACTGTTTGCCAAGACTGTGACTTGTTTGAAACTGTCATAATCTATCAAACTAACCTTTTGGGTGTCCAAAACCAGAATGGTATGAGAGCACAGTTCTTATGATATAGTAGAATCGGGTGCAAGAAACCTTGGTTTGAGAAGCTATTGAAAATCTGAAGAAGTAACCTTTTTGTGCAGCTGCTTCCCTTCGGACCATCATTCATCATAACATTCTTTACGCTTGTAGGTACGTTGAGAAACCACTACTTTCACTCGTGACATACAACAAGCTACAACGAACTCTTCTTTACGATTCGATCCTTGGTTGGTAGGTTTGCCCGACTTTACTTTATTAGATAATACCTAACCCTAGCTTACGATCATGGTAAAGAATTGACCGACATAAACCTCCTAAAACAGCAATGGAATTGCAAATCAAAGAAATATCGACAAACATGTGAGTTAAACCCATAATTTGAATTAATTGTTCTACACGTTACTATTTATTATGTTTCGCTGTGAATATATTACCCAAACAACCCAACCATCACTTCAATTCCAGAGTTCTGCTAAAATCCTTTGGATAAATAAATACAGGCTGGGAAATATTTTTCGTTAAAACAATGTTACACTTCGAACAACACGATGATTTCATGCTAGAATGCATCCATCCATGAGCTTCATAACATGTTACCAACAAAGAGCTTACTTGTCCCGACTACATACCAGAACAGAGTCCCGATGTAATTAATGTTAACTCATATGTAGTCCAGCAGGAAAGACAAAAGCGTTTATGGTCTCCGGCCAAATCGCTACAATCGCTCAGTCTGCTAATGAGTATCTACAGATGTATGTACGTGTATGTAAATTTTGAAAACAATTAATTTACACCGGTTAACATTTAATGGGAACAACAGACTGTGATTTCGGACAAATGGCTGTCATTTGTATCCGTTGGTCTCCTAAGCAGCCAGCAGGAACGAACGTTTTGGAACAACTTGTAGTAACTGTTTTTCTTGTTCCGAGTAGGTAGTACGTTTGACAGACTTCTCTCAACGTTACGTTGCCTGGAATTTGCATTTTAACGTTGAACTTTTGCACGCGTATAATTAGACCAAGTTTGCGGGGATAATTGACGGTTCTTTTTCCGAGACTAAGAATGAAAATGATGCACAATGTAGCTTGATGTGGTATAAGGTGTGCCTATTACTATGATGTATCTACATACGAATTTATATATGTTACAGGATAGACGATGAGGCGATTTGTAAACTGCGAACTATGGACGTGTGCCCAAAAATTATGTCCACCTGTACAGAATGATGTGAAGATAGCAATATAGGAGCTATTGCCTTATCGGCTGAATTCTTCAAAACAGATTAAAATGCATTCTAATATTTGAATTTGACAAATCGAATTTCGACATTCTTTATCTAATTCACACGGAAAGAGACCCCTAAACTGTGCCAGTCATAGACCGATCAGTTTTTTTAACATCAAGTACGAAATCATATCTGCATTGAGCTGTGAGTGATCGTCCGAAGCTCTCTCTCCCCGATCTAATTGGAGGTTTACGTCCTGACAGATGATGGGGAAAAGAAGTCCAAATCGAATCTCATCATATTTTTTCGATTAAACGATCAGCTATATCTGTACTGGCAGGGATGCACTTAGAGCAGAGGACAGACCAGAGACCTAAATAATGACTCTCCACTTGGAATAAAAAGGCAGGGTAACCGGTTTCGGTATAAACCCATGCCCAAGGCGTACATATTTTTCGCCATTAAACTAGTTTGACCCGATGACGAAGCTCTTAATTCTGCTTAAATCTAGTCCGGCTAGATGCTTGAGATCTGTTAAGATATACTCACCCATGGTATTCCTTTGCAGAATCGATAAAGCAGGACAGGTAGACAGGAGATATGTCTTTACAACTTGCACAGGAATCGTTGGAGGGAGCACCGAGCCTGCTGCCATGTCTACCTATCATACAGTGCCCCCTTGAGGGCGCCAACTATCTTTCCTAGGGTTGTGCTATT
The DNA here is from genome assembly GCA_963583995.1 of Xylota segnis. Lineage (NCBI taxonomy): Eukaryota > Metazoa > Arthropoda > Insecta > Diptera > Syrphidae > Xylota > Xylota segnis. The sequence continues at coordinate 28,026,545 of OY757238.1, forward strand.
GATAGAGATAAGTCTACTAGTAGTTATAAAATTCAACTCTGGCAAAATTTGTTTGGAACAGAGGCAAATGTTTCACCTATAGTTTCCCAATCTAATGGCTGCGATATTTAGCTCGAACTTTATCGATTTATTGGGTGCTGAGGGCTCCCCCTATTATCATCGAAGTTCCGGTCTGCACCGTTTTGTAATTCCCTGAAAAATCCCTATGGCCTGAAACCTAACACAGGGATACGTCGCATCGCATCCGACAGCGATCTCATTGAGAGATCCGTAACATAGCTCTACTAACTTGGAAAACAATCCCCTGTCCAGATAGTGGACAATATTGTTCGAATTACTAGGAATAGTGTTATAGATGTCTAGGTTCCTTTTCCAACCTAGCAAGTGCATTGATAGCACCCCCTGTGTTCTGCCAATAATATCAATATCGTCACCATAAGGTAATAGTTGCATGATCTTCTGAAAGATTGTCCCTTCCGTGTTGCCTTATGAGTTTCGCACAATTCTTTCAAGTATAGTGGAAGTCGCTTTTAAGAACGCACCATGAATGAACCTAGAAAATGTGTCTTTATATACAATGACGCTATATTCGACAATATAATGAAACAATTAAAATGAGAGGCCAGTGGTAGTTATAAAATACAAATTTTTGGCGGAACAGGTCTATGGGGCTAGCTTCTCACAAGCATTCTTACACGAATGGAAGGGGCTTACTGTTTAATGCCGTGTCCAAGGGGCAATTTGATATTCAAAAAGTTTTTTCCTGACAGTTTTACTCTCGAATGTTTGTCAGACGCTCGCGAAAGATGGGATCGTGAAAAAAAAAACTTTCAGATCTTTTGGCTGGGACTCGAACCCTGAACCCCTTGGTCGATAGTCCAAAGCACTACACACTTGAGCCATGGTGCCCCACGACTGGTAGAGATGACCAAGTTCTTTATAATCTTCTTTTGATGTACATATGTTCAAGAAGTCACAGAAGAAGGGACAGAACATCATTTTGTCTAATTTTTTATTCTTTACAACATATGTAAGTCTCGGGAAGGATGTTGTCATTCTAGTCGAATCAATAAGTTCGCAGACTTATCATATGTGTAGCCCATCTCTACTAATCCGCCCTTAAAATCGATAAAGAGGTAGAGAGTATCTATTTGGTCTTCCTTAATTTTTTTATCGATCTACGTGGGGAAAAAGTGCAGACAAGGACATCTTACTGGTTATTGCATTCGATACTTCAATCCTGCAAATCAAAGTGTACCAACTTAGACGATTCACACAATACCAGTCCACGAAGCAGATAAAGAACTATCGTCAAACAAACTCAAACTCCATTGAATAACAGCCAACATCACTCTAATTGAGCCATTAAGGAGGAAGCACTTAGTATCAAATAAGAATTAGGTTTAACCTCCACGTATGTGGTCAGTAAACGGTTTACAATTGATGATATTAAATCCTCCTCGCCGAAGAAACACAATCTAAAATGATGTTGTTCCAACAAGAAAACGCACAAAGAATCCGGAAAAATAATATCCCACCTCTACAGTGAAGCTAAATCAGTTCTAAGCCTTCTCTCGTCGTCAACAAAGGCCAGCGTCGTTAATGGCTTTTTCCCACATAAACCGATTAGCGCGCTCCTTTGTTCCGCCCAATACAATAATATGATCCAATTCGAAATCGCTTGACAACACAATGTTACCCCGCTTGTAATCATGCGCGCTACTGGTTATGCCCTCGTCTCGGATTCTTCGTGTGGGATCGACCAGGACCGTATTGCTCCATTAACAGCAACGTTCACAGCTTGGGCTCATTTAATCCGCTGGCCTCCTATTTGATCCAAACAAACACAATCGAATGCATCCCGGGGGAAATGAGACATCAGCCAGTGAATGGAATTCTTGAGAATCTCTCCTCCAGCGGCAGGTGATTACACGATCGTTGATCGTCAAATTTATTTGATTGCCCTGGCCGTGTGATAATCGGTTTGCCTCATTCTCAACAGTAAGGCAAAACAAATAAAAACAGTGGGATGAATATTTGGAATTATCGTCAATCAAATGGTCATAACTTCATATCGAAAGAATTTGAGATTGGGTATTTGGGAAGCTCCCCGTGGCCCTTTCTTCGCTGTCATAAAACACATCTACTTCTTTTTCGTTGCTGTATGGGGCTAACAATACGCCCTTGCACTGAAAAGTAGCACAAGCCAAATAAAGGGAAGAACCTACTTAAGCTTAGGCCATTAACTCTGTTTCTGGGCGTTATGAGATCAACAATTAGCATAAAAGACTGCTTCGCATGCCTTCTTAGTCATTTTAAGATATTCAGTGCTCTGCAATTAAAAAACTTTACGGTTTTAGTTGAAAGGAACTAATGAGAGCTTAGGATAATGGCTATCAAAAGTCTGAAATTGAACAACTTGCAGGGCTAAGCCTTTTACAAACATGCATATGTAGGTTCAATATCGATTTTATCACATACAAATCTTCTGCTTCACAGTTGTGACGGATCTCTCTCTTAAGGTACATTCTATGTCAACACCCAACTTTGGAACTAAATTCTACGTCACTTCGAGTCTCTCTGGCCCTGTATTCAGTGCTTGCTTTACCACATAATGGTAAATGACATGGTGGTCAACGGGAACTATTCATATACTACACTTGAACTGAAATACCAAGTGCGGTTTGTCCAGTGATCTAATTCTAGACTAGCTCTGGGATAGAATGCGAATTTACTTTGGAAACAGATATGCTTCCTCGAATGAGGATGAATCAATCGTTGACAGCTTTAGGCTATTGTACCTGGATTAAGGTTTCTGGTTAGTGGCGGTGCTTCTTGGTGAAAACCTTTTCACCTGGTAAAGAAGGGCCCTACAATGTTAGATTTTTACTAATAGAAAATGCGTTCATACCGTAAAATCATTATTTCAAGAAGGGAAATGTAGCACTGCGAACTTGTAGTCTGGTGTGCCCCCTATTTGAGAAAGCTTGTTGCTTGAAGCATTCGAATTCCCTTGCATTAAGATTCCTTTTATAATCAGTTTGAGATGTCTGAAGTCTTGGCGGAAGAAATTTATGCTAGGGGACTCTCTTGATTCCCGATTCCTTTTAGAATTCTAAAATAAGAGTCGACTTTAAAGCCACATATGACAGCATTCATCATCTTGAACTCTTCAAGTGGATGGTCAAATTCGAGATCCCAACAAAACTGATCCAGCTGTGCCACGTGACATCGCAATGTGCAATTCAGAAACAATTCCTCCAAACATAAACAGAATTTAAAGAGAGGGATGCTCTACTATGTGAGTTCTTAAATCTCATTTTGGGTGAGTATGAACATAGAAGGCTATATCTTTAACAAACCTGGCTAGCTAGTTAAATAATCAGACGACATTGATATAATCGCTTCCAGCACACCGTGATTGAGGCTTCTAGGAGAAGAGGCGAAACAAGTTCTTGTTGTCAAGAAACAAAAAAGCATGTCTCCACACTCTAGAATCAAACATCACTGTTGTTAGAAACCAATTTCGTAGTGGTTAAGAAGTTTACCTAACTCCGAGTAATGACCGATATGGTGATTCTATGAAAACTTGCTCTAAGAAACCTATCCTACTTCGGCCGGGCTAAACAATCGGGTTCAAATTTGAAAACCGAAATGCACGTTCTACACAACATTGATCCTCCAAGTTTTGCTATATGAAGCCAAATGCTGAAAGAAGTGCAGGAAACAGAGCAGATAGCGAACACTTTCGGGAAAACGTTCAATTTTCGGTCCCGTATGTGACGAGGATGCAACGAGAAGATACAACCGCGAACTTTAAAATGTGTGTCAAAAAGTGAATGTAATAAACTAACTCTCGATGGACCAGCAAATAGGGTCTTCGAATCACAGCCCGTAGGTTTAAGACGTCAAGGAAAACAGAACCTCCATTTTAAGGATCAAACTATCACATATACCAAAGCGTTTGATCTAGACTACTAGATTTACTATTACTTTATTTTTATTTATTATTACATTACTAGTAGGTAATGGAACAACTCAGAATCGTAAGGGGTGGAAGGCTTTCGTGTCTCAGACAAAGACAGGTCGGATTTTATAATTGAAAAAAGTGTCAAGGTAAAAATAACAACAAAATGCACAAGAAAATTGAGTTTCTCGAAAACACATGGTAACGATGTTCCATACTATAGTCCTGAAGAAATAGTAATTCGATGTGTGACTTTTGTTACAGCCGTCGTAAATAAGTTCTTGTCCTTGGCTTTCTGACGAAACTGAACAACTCCATATACAACAATGAACGAGGAACCAAGACCATCACCGGTGGAAAAAGTAGCAGTTGGGCATACACACCTGAACTGCGATGGCAATAAACTTACAAAACGATTCAAGAGAAAACTGAGATAAAAGTTTTGTGCTTTAGGTTCGAGAGGTCTCTAAATTTGAATGTCAATCCGAGTGTCTTCCGAATTTGGTATACCTACGATATGTTAAAATATACGAAAGATTAGGGTTCACTGTCAGCAAGAGTAAGTTCACTATATGCATGCATATGGGAGGTACGGAGATCGCCTTTGGGTTGCTATTGCAGTATCAGGTCATCAAAACACCAAACCATATGGGCAGCACGATGTGATTTTGGGTGTGAAACCCCACAAAACGGAACTTAAACTCTTTCCTAGGAAATATAAAATTCCGCTAAATGGTATAAACTTAACCTTACTCAAATAGAGCAATGTAGTTGGGACTCATCTTGGATAAAAAGTTGAGCTGGAAACCTAATAGAGTCAAAAAATCTACTATTGCACTTTTCTCTTGCAAAAAAGCTATTGGTGACAAATGGGGCTTACTCGTATAACTTATTGGCTCTATATCTCGGTCATAGGACCTATACCTATACTCTGCAGTCCTAGAAATTTTGTTTCACCTAACACCCCTCGGAAGTTTCACCTAACACCCTTCCGAAGTTAAACTTTGACACAACTTTCTAGAAGATTCTGGGAGGAAAAGTTGGCGATCCACCATTAGACTACAATACTCCGAAGTTAAGCTTTGACAAAAAGTTCCATGTAACCACTCCACGTCCAGAGCATTCTGGGAGGAGGAGGTATTCCTAGAAGAGAAGTCGATCCACCTTTATACCGACGGCTCTCTCTTTCGGAATTAATAGCTCAAAAAAAAAACATGATATCCACTCCCGATATCCTCATCTTTTCAGATAGCCAAGCAGTTATAGAATCCATGGATTCTATATTCTCTCATAATTCGAAATTTGCTCTAGACTGCAGCTCATCTCTAATATTCACCTTTGTTGGGTGCCGGGGCATAAAGATATTCTAGGGTATTGTAGGGCCGCCTGATATGGAGCTACGGCACCTACCTTATCAGGTAAAGATATCAGATTAAAATCGCTATTTGCAAATTTAAATTGAAATTGAATGCTCTCGAAAGATCAAATGTCAGGTGAACAAGTGGTATAAACAGATTTGGCCTAGGCTAGATCTGATCTCTCTTAGCAGACTGCATACTAACACCATAGAAGGCGTCATCACTGGACATTGTCTAATAGGAAAACACGCAACTAGACTGGGTTGTGGATTCAAACGAATTTTGCAGAAGTTGCAGAGATGAAGAGGAAGAGGAATATATTCCTCACCTTCTCTGTACCTGCCCTGCTCTACATCACAAAAGAAAACATTAGTTTGGAGCCTTCTTTAACGATCTTGGTGATATTATTAACTACGATTCATTAGAATCACTAATTGGTTTCACTTGGCTTGGAAGATCATATGATCCAGGTGGTACCACGATGGACCTATTATTGGTCTAAGTGTGCTGGCGGTAGCTGACAGCTACTTTTAACCTAACCTAATGCATACAACTTTATCATGTATGCGTTGACTGATTTCATATAGTCGATTTCACACCTCATCTAAAAGATTTAAATCTGTTCACCAGTGGGGGGACATAACAAAGATATCAAAACTTCCCATTCTCGAGCAAACTTGTTCTCATCAATATTAGCGTCACCGGTTTTACCCAATTTCCATATTATCGCCTTTCTCCTCAATTCTGGACCACGGATTTCAAAGCTTATGTAAGGCAATTTACGCGCTAATAAATTAAGACATAATGATTTGACCGCAAAATTCCATTGAGAAAACAAAAGAATACACATACCCACTATATGAGATCGAATTCATGTATCTCTTCGATACAGCCCTGCTGCTGCTTAGCATTCAGCGGCTACCAGTGTTTTACGTGTTTTATTTTCAACCACGCACCAGAAGACGCTATCGACATCAAGTCATTAAGTTCTCCTACAGCCCAAAATAAATTCCCCCAAACACACACTCAATAACGATTAAATTGACCTGAAATATTGGCTCTAAAAAATAATTTAAATCACATAAAAGACAACATTCGATACTTTACAACTTTCTGTAACTGCGGTAAGAGTCAGTCGCCTTCCCCCTTCCCCCTCCCACTCCCCGACCGCAACCAGTGACGATACCCAACCGACACATGTTCTCCCATGTTACATACCCGATCGCACGAAGTAAACCAAACAATACAATGTGCCCACCAAAAACAAATTAAAATGCCACGCTGATTTGCATCTGAAAACGTCCAAAACACTCGAGTCCCAATAACTCAAGAGGCCCGAAGCCACCACAGAAGCGATCCGAATCGATTCGTTTTTCGTTTCGTTTCGATTACAATCAGGCAAGCTAAGTTGCTGTTAATTTAATGCTAATGGTGTGCTAAGTAAGCAGCTAAAGAATGGAAATACAAATTTACCGCCTCTCAGATTACGTATGCGGCGAGAATACCTCCAAGACACACACCTAAAAAAGAAGAAATTAACGCGGCTGGCTGGCTGGACGGCCGAAAACAACAGGCCCACGATCGCTGCAAAGAGACAATCTTTTCACACCTCGATCATAACTTATCAAAATTACCGATGGAATGAGGAACCCAAAATGCCACAAATCCGGCGCATTTCACCCTCCGTTCTCCACGGAGCAGATACCTACAACAGATGTGTGCCCACACACATGCACACACCAGCTATGGGCGGGGGTTCTCGACGCGATCGGAGGAGGATCCATTTGGCCTAATAATTTTCCTCAATTTAAACTGTCAGCTCGGGTGTCAAATCACAGCTACTCATGCTGTGCAGATTGGGTGCTCCACGGCGGACACGACCACGACGCCGAAGACGACGGCGACACGGTGAACGTAATGGTGATGATCAATTCAAATCCCCAGGCGGTGATCGTGACGATCATTACATTAAACTCAACTTAATGGCTCTTTAGAGAAGCACCACAAAGAATTCGATATGCTGTGGCTGTGTGAAGAGATTGTTCTTCGCTCGTTTTGGCGTAAGGAACCGTATCTAACAGATACACTCTCGGTGAGCTGTATCCGAACAATGTTGCTGGATTGTTTGCTTTTCTTTGATTTGTCTCTGTGAGTCAACTGTGGAATTTTGTTTTAATTAAGTTTTGTGGCAGATTCGATGCTGAACCTCGTTTCGCATTATTAAATCGTTCGTGTTTGATGTATGGAGGCCATTCGACGGGACCATATTGGCCAGTTTATTAGCATATTCGGTGGGGTATTTTTGCAGATACTCTTGTCAAAACAATTATTTCCTGTCATTGCTTCGTTTGTGTCATGAAATCAAAAGATTTAATTTGCCAAGTTTTTATTCTACTTAGTGACTTGTTCATAGGCGTGAAAGTTGTATTCTTTTACAGTGAAATTAGCAACAAGAGAACCGCTCCAAGAAGAACTATATCTTCTGTGTTATTCTAGTTCATTTTCACTGATCACAGTACATGTCTGTAATTTGAAAGAAGAATAAATGTGCCAACCAACAGTGAACGCAACAACTTCTGCAGAAGCTGTAGGGACGAAGAGAAAGAGGATACCATTAGTCACCTCCTATGCACATCCCCTGCACTTGCCAACATTAGGAATGTAGGTGAATACCTTTCCAACGACCCTAAGGGTCTCAGCTAAGATTAACTCCTTCATACAAAAGAGCGGATGGTTCCCAGAGTGAGAGGGTGATCCACCCTTCTTACGCATCTCTAGTCTAAGTGCAGACTCCTCAAGGGCCGGTCTAAACCAACCAACCACCATTGAACATGTGGTTTCAGCTCTAGGGGATCTAGAAGTTGATTGTTAAAAGTCGATCTTGTTTTGTTCGCAAGACGCAGACGGAGCAGGTGGTTCATTCCTAAATACAGCTTAATGTGTTCTACGCCCACAGGGCCCTAATCTAATGTATTTCAAAGTGTAATAGAATCTAACGAGCAAACCCAAAATATTAAGCCTAACCGCACCTAACCAACGCAAGGCATCTCTAGCAATTCCTACATCCTCCGGAAATCAAGCAGGTAATGCTTCGTACAACAGACCTAGCTCTAGCGATGATTATTCCCATAAAAGCATCAATAAAAGGCATTATAAATAAAATGCAATAGAAAATATCATCATGTCACTGGCTGATAAGTCATCCTAGCACTCGGTCCAACTATTGAAAAGCAGCCACGCATATCAAAGAAAATGTCGAGCTCACTCCAGCGGGCTTGTTAGAGTACAAAACAGTTGTCATCTTGTATAATGATTTTAGTAGATGTGAAATCTTTAAAGCTGGTAAACTATTGGTGGCTATACCACACAACCAGAACGATGGTACATACGTTTTAAGACGAATTCATTATCTGCACCTATTAGTATATGAATTGGTGTCGACTATACCTATTTGATGTATATTTTGGATACTATCAAGAAGCCTTCCCATTCCGCAGATCGAATCTCGAACAAACAATGTTAAATTAAAGCCCATGAACACCTAGATACATATGCTGCAGTTAGTTTTCTATACCACCAGATAATGAATTAAACTTTTGTCAGGTCCGTGGTAGTATTAGCCAACATACCCAATTACCGATAAACTGTTTTGTTAGATATTGTTTCAGATTGACTCTACTACATATATGTATACAAACGAGTAGCCTGTGCTACAAAGTTTATGGTGGGGTATTAAATAAATCTTCCGAGGTCCAGTGCATAAACGGATGCACTATGCATTTTCTCTGAGCGACTAAAAGAATAAAGGGCGTTCTGTTCTTCAGGGTCGACTACAGAGACAAAGCCAATCTCCTCAAATATGTACCCACTTAGACCACTTGCTCCACACTCTAGTGGTGCAACCAACTTCAGAGTAATCAACCTTCCATAATCAAGGCGGATAAAAGTATCCAAGCTGTTCCACTTTGAAACAAACCCCTGTCCTACGAAAACATTTTAGTTTAGCTTGTTTTTAATAGATGTACAGACGGGTTAGTACTGACACGTTAATCACGAAGCACAAGGATCCGTGGGATACATGCAGTGAGTTCTAGGGAGGGGTTCTTCAGATGGCATCAATACTCCTATTCAACACAAATATCGCCATCTACAATGATAGTCTGGGCAAAAGTTTGATAACCCGTGTCAGATTTGGTTGAGGTGACACTGTAAGGTAGAAGGTAACGAAAGTAAGGAACATATATTATGAATATATATTACTAAATATTATAGTACAAGAACTTATTTTCGATAAAATAATCAATATGATCGACCTAAGATGGTCAAACGTAGAAAGGCGCAGGTTTTAAAAGGCCTTGTAGCCTTAGTTAAATTTAAAAAAATAGAATGAATTAATTAAATGTAGCACGTTACAGTTAACTACAGCGATTGAGATACTCTCTCATCAGTGGATTCTGCGGAAACACGCTATTACACTGGGCTTAAATAGCATGGATACATGGGGGATAATATTCATTTACTCGGTTAATATTCAGACAATGCTTGAAGTGGAATTAAACCTCAGAAAATACTTATTCAGCCATTAAGAGAATATTGGTTTCTTGAATGAACCGAAAAATTATAAGAGCTAAAAGAGAATCATAGAAAAATTTTGTCAGGATCGTTCTGACACTAGAAGCAGCGCGCGTATTTACAGAATTCTATGAAAACAGCACACTAATCGAATCCGACTAATGAAGCAATCGACTGGAACCTATGTGGAAAATGGTCTAAGGATGCTACAGCTCCTGGCCGAAACCCCCTTCTTAAACGCTACCACAACATATGTCGCTCCAGATGATACTCTTCAGAGAAGGATCAAAAGACCAATCTGAGAGAACTGGAACAGATCAAGAGAAATTTTTAAAGAATGTAATGTAAGATGGGCTATTATAACCCATTCAAAGCATTGGTGAAGATGGAATCTTTCCAGTATTACTCCAAAAAGGTATGGAACTTCTAGTAAACATATTTCAACCGGGCTATGCCTAGAGTTATATACTAAAAAGCTGTTTAAGTTTAAGCTAAGTTTCGCAAAGCAGGTCGGAAACATACTGATTTTCCGAAACCATTGCGACCAATGGAAAAAATAATGGATAGACATATGGATGGTCCAAAATAGGAATCCACTTCATAAAAATCAATATACCTATCAACCAGAGAAATGGCCAACGCACGCTCTTCAGGAACTCACCACGAGAGTTAAGAAATCCCTCGAATACAAAAAAATTGCTTTCTTGACATCGAAGGAGACTTCGACAGCACTGAACATGTCCAAATCAACAGATGACTACAAAACACAAGAGTAGATACTACAACATGTAACTGGATAAAGTACATGCTTAGCGGTATAAACATCAATTTATCAGTGGGCAGTGACAAAATTAGAGTTAAAACTGCGAAAGGTTGTCCCTAGGCACCACCCTATCCCATAACCTATCTGTTATGGTCCATCATAGTCAATGAACTGATAAACTTACTCAACAACGACGGTTTCTATGTCCAAGGATACGCTAGTGACATCGTGATTCCAACCAGAAGTAAACTCGTAGAAACAATCTCGAAACTCCTCCAAAGGGGACTCAACCATCTGCTGTAAAAAGGTTGGTTGGAAGAACTGCAAACACTCAGTCTGTTTGGTGAAGTAATAGACTTCTGAAAAGAAGTCAAATACCTAGGCCTAACCCTTGAGGAAACTCATCTGGAGCTCTCATCTTTCAAAAACCATGAACAAAACCAGAATCTCCTTATGGACCCGCAGACGAAGAAATTAGGGTTGGAAATCTATAACGAATAAGAACATTTATATTCTCTCTGATAGCAAACTGGGCTTCGAACAATACAACCCCATAGAATTACATCAAACCTAGTATGGGACTCTTTTCATTAGCCAGCACGAACAGAGTTCATTTCATTTGGATGCCAGGACGCAGCGGACACATAGGAAATGAGACATACTGCAGACATACAATCAAGAAAAGGATTTGCATCGACCTTCATGATGCCAAGACATCATGAATTCGTTCGTTCGTGCATTACTGGATGAACAGAAAAGGTAGTAGACAAGCTTTCATGCCAAACATCTCCCTCAAAAGAACGAAACACCTTTTAGGTCAAAGTCAGATTTGAACATGGGCTAGTCAAAAAAACATCTCATGACTATGAGAATAGCTCAATATAGCATAATGTGTAACAAGGACGAAGAATCAGTCGAACATAAAAGAAAGCATCAGTAATTCCATGTGAATGAAAAACTTACTTCAACACACTATTGCGATTGATCCTATCTGATCAGGTAATTACCATTATAAGGAAAAGATTATTATCTGTGAAGGAGAACATCACAGTAGGGGTTTGGTCTTAAGTTAATTTTTTGACAGGACGAAAATATATTTTGGACGCAAGGGGCTATGACTATAGACCTATTGAAAGCCATCCCATAGTGTTTACGAATTTCTGCAAGTCATTTGCAAACTTAGCTGAAGTACATCTAAGTAACGATTTTACGTCCCATGTGACAGAGTCCTGGGCAGTGATAGTGGGCTATCCTCATGTACCTTCCATCTTCTCTTGTTAACTCCCAGAAGAGTTTTAACTCCTCGGTTTTTTGTTAGTTGTAGAGTGTCCACAGTATCCGTATTATAACGCTGAAGTCGAGCGTTCTAAATCTCTCATTTGTTGCTATTGGGATATACTCGCACTTTGCTATTGCTTGTCCAAAAACCAGTGTCAAGCTTAGTTCGCTTAGTTCAAAGTGATGATTCTGTTCTTGGCAGCTCATCCGTTGTTTTCACTTTCGAAAACCCAAAAGAGTCTTACGTTGCACAGGGGTATTCAAAGTAGACTGAAGTTCCGAAGTTTTCCGTATCTTAATCTCTTTTGTCGATAAGCCGCGCCAAAGAGTTCACTATATCCAACACTAATGGGATGAAACCAAGTGAGAAATAAGGAGGTACAAACGAAATCATTATTAATTCCAAATTAGAAACTTTAAACGTCATTACCGTTCCTCCTTCAAAGTAATGACAATCCTATCCATTACCTTACAGTATCAACATTTCATTACATTAATCGTGTGACGTCCGATTTAGTTTCACACCGCTATACGAAATAGTCAAGACTCAAAATAAACCTTAGTGCAAAGTTTATAATGATAGGCTGACAGACAGACAGTAATTCGCACATACACTACACTTGACCTAATTTAACCACAAGTGTTGAGTACATTCCTATTTACGTTGATTAGCCAACGTTCATGAAGTTCATTCATTTAATAAACAATACGAAGACGGGTGGTAATTGCAAAGTCTGACATTCACATTGGCAACTCACGAAAACTCATCCAAGTTGGGCCTAAATTTTGCTGGATTCTGTTTTCAAATTTAAACTCTCGTCAATAAAGACGTTTCCCAAAGTCCCGGTTAGAACTCACTGCTAATCAGTGTTTTAGCATATTTTTAAGCAGTAACCCTAGATGAAGAACCTAATGTGAGATAGAATTTTATTACCCCCAGTGGTTTGATTCGTTAGTTATCGTGAAGTCTCCCAGCAGTTCGCCCAACTAATTGGCACAGACCCAGTTTCAGATATCCGATATAATTGCGGATACAGAGAATTCTGGTTTTTGTACAGCGACTTTCGCAGTTGCCATTTCCCATCGTTTCTCATTAGCACACTTATCGATTTGGAACATTTCCTTTTCCACAGACAGACTGCCAAAACACAGATGTCTGTTTGAGTGGTTCCCTTGTGATCTCTGGTGTGTTGTTCCGCACCGCGAGCTCTGATTCCCTAGAAATTTACATACCGAACTGGTCGCCATCGACCGGACCGGATACTTGAAGCCGTAAAAACACACTCTACAACTGTTTTATCCACATGGCGATTAATTTTTTCCTAAATACATATTTACCTATGAGTGTGCCATAAAGCGGGGCAATTAAGACAGTGGCCGTAGAAGATCCATAAAACAAAACAAAACCGATATCGATGTAATAAATTTCGAAAGGCCCCGAATAACTGTTGTGTGTTGCTTGGCTGGGCTATTGCATGTAGCCCTCTTTTGTTTTAGTGTCACTGCTAAATGTCACTTTGACAGATGTCCATTAAGTTTTCAAATGGACCACAGAGGAATGTCAACGTGACCTTCGCCTGACGATGACATCTTTATGAGCTTTCGAATTGATAACCCAACTCGCGCGGTTGTTCGGTCCTTCGGCGTTGTTCGAATGCGCGCGGGGCACTACCGAAAGAGAAATATCTTTGCCTAAATAAAATTAATTAATTCCTGAATTTATTACATCGTGCGTTGTCGTTAAAAGCTGTGGCCGACACGGCCGATAACTGTGGATATACATATACATACTACAGTGTATTTGTATTTGCTGCGCCTGGACGTACATATGCGTTTCGGTGGACAGGGTTCCTTGTGTGAAGTGACACAGGAACAGAGCGACCATAAACATTATTATTGTCATTAGTTCGGTGATTCAACGGCCTGTTGTTCTTCGTCTTCGTCTTCGTCTTTGTCAACAGGATGCTGACTAATTTCAGATAGTGATCTACAACGTTTATGTTTCTGCAGATGAGATGAGATGCTTCAGTGGTTGGTGGTAGATAATTGGTTTGAGAATGAAATATCGAAACTGGTCATCAATGTGATATCGATTAAATATCTGATTACAGATAGAAATATCTTGTAGGTATATAGCTGAGTTCGGTGAATGTCCTGTATCTTAATAGATGTGTTGTGTTTGAAACTTTTTATGAATAGCTATGATAGAGGTTCATTTTTGTACCGGGTTTTGCTGCCGTTTGAATATTTACTACGCATTCTACGTTCTACTACTATATTATGTACTAGCGACCTAACATTTTTTAGTTTTGTTGGTAATTTTATAAAATGCATTGAAATTTTTAGCATACTTCACAGAAACACTCTTTTTATTACCTGAAACGGTTGGAAGGTCTCGCATAGGCACAGTTTTGTTTATAGAGAAGACTTACCTTTTACCTAACTTTCACCTGTGTACTAATAAGAAAGTTTCATACTAGAGATTCAGAAGTCCACAACAAAGGATGCCTACAAGGGGTGAGCAATCTTCTTTAATGGGGAGCCTAGTAACTGCAAATCTAGTATATATCTTATGCTAAGACTTAGAGTACAAGCTCTAGGAAACAGACTCCAATTAAAAGAAAATCTTAGTAATACTATTTCAGACGGACTTGTAGATCTAGAAGCTCTATGACACGAAACAGACTCCAATCAAAGATTTTAAGAAAAAAGATACTCATGGTCCTTAGTCTTGTGTAAGAGTTCAACGTGTAAATCTTGGCAGTGCATTTGTGAGACAAATGGATCAGTTGAATGAGCCAACCTAGTCAGTCAGTGAATAAAGTACGCAAATGGACAGACAGAGTACGAGGAAAGTTGGATGCAGTTCTAGATGTACCGATAGAGGGTCTGTGGTCTAAGAAACTTCACGGTAAAATGTAGTTCTATGCTACATACATAAATATATGTATGTATGTACATATGGATGGTAAATCGTACATATGTATGTGTAGGAAATAATTCATATTCCATTGAGTGAGGTGGAGTATTATTGCCGAGCCACACATTGCCTGGTAGTTGATCCTTTTCATGAAAATGCAGAATATATAGTATATATTGACGCAGTCGAGCAAGCACTTTAAGGCTTAGCTGTATTCTTAAGGAATCACTTGCCTGACGAATCGGACGAAATCCCTAGCACCAATATCTAATAAGCTCTGAAAGAGAGGCTTGAGAAAGCCGGTTCGAAAACCAGTAAGGTACAGGTTCATATATATGTATAGATGTACTTCAGAGATATAAACCAACAAGTGGCTCTCAGTCATCCACCTGATGTAGCCAAGAAAGGTCAAGAATGGTCCAACTTAGAAGGGCATATGGTGATGAAGTGATGATTTTGCACCATGCAAACATTTTGGTGCAGTTATTTATTCAATCTACATACATACATATATCTTAGGCGGCTTTGGAGCCTAAAAGATGAACTCTTGCGTAAGTATCCTAGTTGGACCTCCTAACGTTATACATATTTGTATAAATTATCCCATGGGGTATCTCGAATAATCTGCAGTGATTGGCGTCAACTTGGCGACGTCCAGTGTTGCGACTGGTACTATACATCAATTTTGCTTGTTTACCTCCAAGTAGTAGCATCCGGCGACTTGCTGAACTTATAAGCGCGAGTGTTGAACAATTGAAAAAATGCAGTACTGCAAACCCGACAGCGGACGAACTCTCTCGATGGAGTCAACGGTGGCGTCAGAGCTCCAAACGGAAACAAAGAGCACAGTTTACTTAGGCTACTTCGACATCTTTAGAGACCAGTCCGATACGGACGAGCCCTTAATTGGCCAACGGCAGAGCTCACATTCCCGAGGCGGGTTACTGACTTCGGTTTCTCAAGCATCTTGTCCTAGAGGTTTCACCAAAAGGAACTGGCCCTGGACCTGGTTGGAGTTGTGCCGTGGGATAACTGCCTTACCACAAAAAAAAAAACTATAGTTATGAGTGAGACATTAGCCTAGCATAACAACCCCTCACCAGAGAGTGGAAGGCTGGCATGTTTTGGGCAGAGACTCTTCACGGTTAAGTAAGTAAGTGGTATTTGACGTACAGCTACAATTTTAGTACACGTCTTGCAGTAGTAAGCATGTTGAAGACAGGCCTTACTTTACATCGAATACTCTCTTTGTTCTCTTAGCTTCAACAATTCTTCTCTTAGCACAAGTAGGCATGACTACATGCAACTGAATATCGGAAGACTGTTATTGATTTCTACCGCAGTACCGCCAGAAACAATTGATCTCCTAGAACCTTAAATGAGCTTCTAGAGCAGCATATAATTTTAAACTATAGACTTTCTTCTCAGATGATTCCTCTTTATCTCAAAAGTCTTATATTTTTAGGGCATCACAATGGGGTGTTATTTTTTTTAACCATCCCACAGAATGCAAGCAAAAATTCCACCCTGACAGAACTGCTTAAATTATACCGTTCGTCGGTATAGTGACATAAATCTCCGTATGGCATTGCCAAAACTTCTGCTCAAATATAGAAATCCAACGAGCAAACACAACACATAGCACTCACAACGTGTTCCGAACCATACTAATGCCTCTGTGGACTCAAACATCTTTATTAAAAACCAAAACAGACTGGGCCCACCATTCGCAATGTAATTAAAAACACCCATAATACCTTAACGAGAATTGTCAAAAATCATTCCAGAGTAGTTCTGACGCAAAGCAGCACTTCATGACGCAGGTATGCGTGCTTTATTTGTCCACAGTAACCACTCCGCTCCGCGGCCAATACAGGTTCCTTCCTATAACTCAGTCAATAAGCCAGTCTATCAAAATTCCTACATGGTCGCGTATTCATTTTTGGACAGAATACCACTGGTCAAAAAGAAAAAAAATTATAAATTCAATTAATTCCATTTCTGAAATCATAAATTCATAATTCCATCATCGCAACATAACAAAGCGATGTACAAATGTCATGCAATAATTTTATGACTGTCGGTCCATGTCTCGTCCGCCGTTCCTGGATCCAAATTCCTCTGCAACAAGTCAAAATTTCAAGGTAAATGTATAGCTTCCAGCGCGATCTGCGATCAATTAGTGAAGAAATTGTTAATTCGTCCGGTAAAATGCTGGGCACGTACTACTTGTGTGTCCTGTGCTAACAACCATAAAGAAGTTCTGGCAAAAAGGGATCATTCGAAAGAAACATTACGGTCATGCGCATCAAGAGAGAGTAAGAGAAAGAGAGAGAGAGAGAGAGAGAGAGGGGAATGTAATAAAACAAAGAATTGAATTAAGTCATCACCAGGATCAAACAAAATCGAAGCACAACTCATAATCGAACTCAAAGTTGCACTCCCTACGTAGCGCACACAATTGGAAGACAACGCTATAATACCAACCAAGTACGTACAGACGACGCACATGCAGGCATTCGTCGTGGCGCCACTTCGCCTGACAGTTGTTGGCCCTTAGGCCATAGCTCATATCCAAATGCCCAAGTGGAGTGATTTTACACACTGTCTGTCTATCCGTCCGTCAAATATCCGATTTGCCTATGCACTGTGCATATCAAATGCGTTTCTCTGTCATTAGGCGAGGAATTCCAGCACACAATCCGCAATTGATATGCAAGCTAAGCCACCCTCTCCAACATGAACATGGTGTTTGCGGTCGGGTGCACTGCTGCTCTGGACACCTCTGACGCACTCCCTGCCAATTCAGCTGATCAAAGTGCAATCACCCAACACGACTCGCAGAAGATAAACATACATAAATACCCCCGAATCCGGAAGATCATAAATCACCCTAATAAGGGGGGTGCGAGGTCGTGGCGGAGCCAGGTCCAAAAGAAACATTATTTTGACAGCCAGTGTCAGTGTGGTGCGCGAAATTGAAACATTGCCGAATGAATTACTTTTGACACAGAACGACCGACATGGGGTTCCTTGGTGTACTTACACGACGAAGAGTAGTTGCAGGATACCAAGGCGAGCCAGCCTCCCCTCGGTCGGCACAGTGACAGAAATAATCACCTCATTGAGGAAGATATCACTTCGTCATCGCAATCATTGAGTAGCGCCACGGATGGGTAATGTGGAAACGTGTGTTGTTTTAGCGGCTGACACTAAGCCAACCACCGGTCGCGATCCGCCGTCGTCCGGGGGATTCGCATGCATCTCATACTTTGATCTCATTGCTACTTAAGTGCAATTAAAATCAAATAAAATCCGAGAATTAACAAACGGGCCGGGCGTACGCTGTGACGAGCCAACGCAACGCACCCACCAGCCGCAGAGTGTTGCTATTTATACAGCGGAACCGAATGGTATTTGGCTGGCAAGTGATTTTGGCGTTCCGCGAGTGGAGTGACGCTAGAATCACCTTGGAGTGGTGTTTTTAATATTCAAGTCGTCGACAGCGCGATCTGCGGATCATCGGCATACGAGTGGCAACAATAACAACAACGACTAGCGAGCACCCGCAGAATGCTGAATGATTTATTGGAATCGCTCGGAACTGTTGTCAGTATCTGGGAAGATGATCAAAAACAAGACGCGGCGACGTTGCATTCACTGGATCTCAACACCTTGGTGCAATGTTTATGTTCGGAGATGTGACCGATGTGCATGCGTCCTTATGTTGGCAACAGACGACAACGTCAAGGGCGTTTATGTGCGGATTGGCCGTATGTGCTGTTGTACTGATTGCATTGCATTGTAATTAATCGAGCTTTAATCGCCGGTATTCATTTGTATTCCCAAAGGGGAATGTATTGTCTCCTATTGCACGCCGGTGGCATCCCAAAATGAGGAGCACTGCAAGCTATTTTGAACTGTGTGGAATGTGCACGATAGTTGTGGGTGGGCATTGCCAAAATGGATTCGCGACTACTCCAGGGAAATCTAATCCATAAGAAGAAGTCACTGTCAAGTGTCCTCACTCAGTGCAGGATACACGAAAAGCCGGTGGAAAACAGAACCTATTTCTATTTATTCCCTGCCACTCTTGCAATAGTGCCCAGTACACAGCAGGAATGCACGAAACTGTCCTCGTTTAATCTTTTTATCTTTTAATGTACAGATGCGAACACAGTCACAGAAGAGACTATTTGAACATTAAAGCCGGAGTCAGGTTATCAGCTGTTGTCAAATTGTCCAGCAAACTCATTACATGATAGATGGGTGGCTATGAGTAGCTGCTGTTGGTGCTAACTGCCTCAAAACAGCTCCAGTGGATATTTCTAAACCTCTCGAGCTCGAAACTCGAAACAATCATGTCAAAAACGTCTTTATTTTGCCTAAGCACTCCAGATTTTCTGAACGCTCCAGGTACCTTTTTAAGAAGGTGACTGAACCATGTGCTTTCACTCAGTAGTCTGACGTGATAAATACAAATCCATGATACACGAAACAAAGAAAAGCGTTGTGGTTCTTTTGTAGACAGGTGTCCTTTATATTTTAACCGAGTTTAATACAACTGTGGCTCGTATATGTTGTATCTGATAGTGATTTCATTCAGAGCGAGACATTGCTAAACCTACTTAGTTTAGAACAATAAAGCTGCAATTTATAACCAGACCGCGACTTTCCAGACTACTGTGGTGTCTGCCTAAAATACAAAACAATTGCTTAGGAATAAATTAGTTGTATGTATGTCCATCGCGCACCAGACTCATGTCAAACCTCACCTCTATTGCAGACTTATGTATTTAAAATTGTTTCCGACCTGCAGATTCTACAAGCAATCGTGATTGTACTCTTGACTTCAAATAAAGGACTATGTGTATAGTTTGAATAGACTTGAAATATTGGTATCGCCATTTAGGATTCTCTAAATCCTGATTTCGCCGCCATCAGCTCCCAAAGTATCAATGGGCTGAGCATTGTTTCTAGTGCAACTATATGAGTGGTTCTAAGGGTGCCATCCAGGCGCAGGAAAGACATTTGTATTATATCGTCAACCATGACTATCACAGGATGATCATTTGAATTTGAAACCGTAGTTGGGCTTTCGCACCTTCAAATCTTCGTTAGGGAGACGCCCTCTAGATGCACCAGTAAACGTTAACTATAACAAAAGTATAAACCGCATTGCGCATCCATGGGGATATATTTTTACCCTCTGACATCTTGGCCAGAGAATACTTTAGTCTGTTATCATTCCGGCACTGGGCTCTAGAGGAGTGTCGACATCTAGGGGTGTCTCTCAGAACACAAACTGAACTGAACTGAACTGAACGTTTAGATCTACGCTAGGATAAACCTTAGTAAAGTTAGGTAGATGGTGCTGGAATATACATCCTTTTAATGGACTCGAATCACTTGCCAGACATAATAGTGAAACTCATATGAGCCCTTGTCATCAAAGAATTGCAGATGACAAATCAGCAGATGAACTAGGGTTGGTTCAGTATAGTGATAGTATTAAAAAGCTGGTAAGACTTCTTGCTACTGGGGTTTGAGGTGTTACCTTAACTAACTTAACTTTCAAGTTGTACTAAGAATGTAAAGAATCTTTCGAGCACATTCTCTGTGAATGCCCAGGAGACCTTTAAAAGTAATACGTTCTTCCACGAAGTTGTTACAAAGGACATACCCGGACATGTCCCGAATCTTCTAGTGTATTGCAATGTTGCTTTTTTGTCATATTGTTCACTAGACTACTACAACGTAGGTGAGGATGAATCTGACAACTGCCTTGTACAATATCCAACTGACAAATAGAGGCATAAGGTCCCTATTCAAACCCACCCTATGGTCAACGGATTAGGAGACTAGCGGGTTACCATGTTGTTAAAGCGAAGTAATCTCAGTTGATCTTACAACACCCTGTTTGAGTCTCTGGCGTAGACGTAGGCAGTTTTTAAACAAGATACCCAAAAAGGACTGTAGATGTGTTAAATCCCATAATCTTGGAATTACCAAACCTCGAAATTTTGCTGCTAATCAATACTATATTTAAAACCTCCTTATGAGGCGTTAAAGTATACTTTTCGATCGTTCGAACAAGACTGTGAATTAGAGTCTTGGATATGGGACCCGATCAATGATACTAAACTGTCAAAACGAAAGAACGCTCCAAAGAACCAAGTATTGCTTAGAGTGTCGGTATCTAATTACCGGAACATGACGCACCTTTGACTATTGTTTATTTCTACAGTATTCACTTTAAGCTTACTTCTCTTTCGTTTGTAATCGTTTCTCGATGTCATTCACCATCAAACCGAATATATCCGCCTTCTGACATTTTAACATACCACCCAAAGTAAAGGCGGTCTCCGAATTCGCATCAAGCTCCGGTTGACACATAACATGATTCCCTGAAAGTATCACAAAATGTCGAATCAAAATCTCTTGACAACTTGATTCAATCCAACGGCCAATTACTGTCGGTCACGTTCAATTGTCGTTGACGTACGTTGACATTCCCAACAAAAAGCGATTAGTTCATAAAACTTTGGTTAAAACTTCGATTGCCCAAGCTTGCCCGACAGTCAAACTCTGCACAAACGTTCACAAATGTGTGCACAGTCTTGTTGACTACCGAACCGTGCATCCCCTCGCGGGCCTCCACTATAGCCGAAAACACGAATGCAGTACATCGAGTGAGGAACGAAAACGATGAATCTAGTGACAGATAGAAATTTATGTTCTCCTTTAATCACCGTCAATTCTGATTGATTATGCATTCATAATTTTCTTATTATGCGATTTTTATGATCCACGGACCACGGGTAGTAAGTACGCACATACTGTGCACAGTTCAACTTTGTTGCTCAATTTTTCGTACAGGGATTGAGTGGATTATTAAAGCGAGATATATACCGAATTGTTTAAGGCACCCGGAGATGATCTGCAAAATTAAGAGCCAGTAAGTCTCCTCAACCTTGCATATAAGGTCCTGTTGACCGTATTGTGTGAACGTCTAAAACCCTTTGTTAAAAAACTGATTGGCCCCTATGAGCGCGGTTTTTTTTTACCGAGTGAGTATCACACTATAGCAAATCCTGGACAAAAAACCAAGAAGTTCAGATTGATTTTAAGGCTGCATATGACAGCATTTATAGAGACTAGTTGTACAGAGCCATGTCTTGTTATGGCATCCCTGCCAAACTCGTCCGATTGTGCAGGATAACGTTAGAGAACGATCGCTAATCCATAAAGGTCGGAAACAATCTCACCGAAACATTCGATGTCATGTGACTTTTTCAATATCATACTTAAAAAGTTACAGGAAACTCACAACCCAACACCTGAGGCACAATTTTCCAAAATCCAATTACTTGCATAAGTTGATGATATTGACATCCTCGGCAAGACACAGAGTTGTCGCTGGTGGGTTTGCAAGTGTTGGAGCAGAAGCGGCCAAAACGGCTTTTGCTGTAAATGGGTGCAAAACCAATATGCCTATGCTGTCAACAAGAAGGGACACACAACATCGACAAATTGGACAAAACGTCACAATCGACAGGTATAACTTTGAGGTAGTAAGGGGACTTTATCTTCATGGCTCTGCTATCAACTCTGAAAACAACACCTCGGCAGAAATAAAACGAAGAATAACTCTTGTCAACCCCTGTTTCTTTGGGCTGAGAATGTCTTCATTGAGTAGCAGAGCCCTATCCCAAAGATGTGCACCGACATTGAAATTGCGCATAGGTCGTTTAACTAAATGGTTAGTACTTGTTGAGCGAATGGATCCAATTCTCCGACCTGCAGACTCGTCGAATCGAACCCGGAGGGGCAACGCAGTTGAGGAAGACCTCGCCTTAGGTTGCGCCCACAAGTAAAAGGGAAGCTCAACCGATTTGAAGTGTGCAACTGGAGGCACTTAGCCAAAGACCGCGCTAACTGGAAAAGCTTGTTGGTTGAGGCCCAGGTCTACCCCGAACTGTAGCGCCACCTTAGAAAGTAAGTAAGTGCTCGTAAGTAGGTAAGTGTGTAAGTATGGTCTGACAAAAGTGGTGTGAAGGATTTTTAATGGCACAAGGGTTGCAGTATTTCTTAGCCCAGAGTTTTACGAATGACAATAATCAGAAAGTAAGCAACTACGTAGTCAAGGTCGGAGGTTTTCTTTTTGTTGCTTTTTACCAAGCTTGGTTGACTATGCTGTATAGTAAGCTTCTCCAGCATTATAAAGTACACATTGAGTAAAGCATGATAGCTTTAGTGCTGTGTACCAGGTCATTATGATGTGTTTTGGAGCTAACGAGCTAGATAGTTTGAATACCTTCCTTTGACAAATCCAGTATAGTCGTGACCAACTTCAAAGTGTCAAGTACGTCAAGCTAACAATGCAATAATAAATAGAAATTAAACTGTCACGCTACTATGCCCAGTAGGTACTCATTTTATACGAGCAGGTCTATAGTACGAATAATTCCTGGTGGGAACGAGTTAGTCATCTATGTAGGTACTATCCGGATGGTATTGTTCTGTCCTTGCAGTGACAAAAACTGTCAATTTAACAAGCAACAATTGACAAGCTAACCTAAGTGAAACCAATTAAAAACAATACCACTGGAAAATATTACTATTAGGTATGTGTTGATGGTAGTAAAAATATTTAATGAGTGCTGCCATGAAGATCTTTATAACGCAAGCCCAATATATGTACATATATACATACATAGACCTTTACTTGACCAAAAGTGTATGTGAGTAATGAGAAAAGGGTTTCTCTCAAAATATGTACCAACTCACACCAAATGGAAAGTCTTTTCCTCGGGAATAAAGTTTAAGTGAAGAAGAATATTCTCATATGCATATTCAAGTATGTTTCTGACCGGAACCAGGAGGTTTTTTAAGTCTTTTCAAAGGTTTTACTAAAAACAAATACAATAAAACTTTAACTAAGGACACTTGGACACTATCTTTGAAAACAGCCTATAACTTGGACACTTTTGAACGCTTTTTAAACCTCCACCTACAAATTACCAAAAACGTAGTTTGAACCATGTGTGTTTCCAAATCTTAGTTTGAACTGTTTATCTGTTTGTTGGATTACATAATAATGCTTCGTTCTTAACTGAATACAAATTTATGAGCTATTTAATAAAGTGCAACAAAAACAATAATAAATAATTATTTTAGTTTTCAATACATACCTGTACATGTATGAAAGACCGCTTGTCGTTTGAAAGATTCATTCGAAAGTCCCTCATTTTTTGCAGCTGCTTCTTTTCTGTTTCGCTGTAATATATGTACATATGTAGCTCCAAGATACTAGGAAATTCTGGTTGTTTGTTGTAAGTATGTATGTTTTTTGGTAGTAAACAACCAATAAAAGGCTTCCCAACGATACCTGAAATCAATGATTTTAAACCAAAATATTTTTGTAATGTATGAAATTTGTAGAATATTCAAGTTCTTAATTGTCCCAGCTTTCTAGATTGTTTTTCTGATTCGCTTGAGGTGAGAAATCTCCTATGGATACTCAGTAGCACGTGCTATGCGTTATACCCAACTCCAGCTCATGCTCCCTTCATGCTGTACTATGATATTCTATGCACCGACTTTATGCTTCTCATGTACGAGCTTATAGCTGTGCCCATATAGAGGTTGCGTACATGAGGATTAATTTACTCACTGTCGCAAGGTGAGTGGTTATTAGCTACCTGGGTCGACCAATATTTGGTATTTTCAGCTTTATGTAGTCCTCTTCTAAGATGAGCAGTATTCCCGTATTACCAGAAGGTCAACTTTTTTGAGGGTATCTATGAAAACTGCGAAGTCACAATTCAAGTCTATTGTTGCAGTTTTGCTTCATCTCCTCTAGGGTTTTAGCTACTACAACCACCGCGATATCATCAGCGTATTCAATTATGTCCACTTCGCATGGTTTCCGTTACAGGCAAGCATAATGTTTTACAGTGCAGGACCTAGACCTGAACCCTATGGAACAGCTCCTGTAATTTTTTTAGCCCTTTATCTGTATCGTAGTAGAAAGTTCTGCCTTCAAATTAATTTTGCTATTATTCGTAGCATGTAGTTCGGTTCTCGAATATTCCGCAGTGCTCTCATAATGATGTTCCAACTGACCGAGTTGAACGTATTTTTAACGTTGAGTGTAACTACTTGTAAACACCATTCCATATGGCTCCAATAAGGCTTTGCGATACGGATGTAGATGATAGCACATTTCGCTTCTTATGCGAATATCCAAGCCTATGTAGAACTAGGAAAACGCCCCTCGGTGAATACCGAGTTCAAAGACCTGGCGATGTGTCAGGAAAGCCACTACTAACCATTCTGAAATTTATGTGTAACAACATACTTTTGTTCAACTTTTCTATTTGTTTTCAGGTAAGCCCACTACCTGTACCTACATATGACGACGGTTCCTCTGGAGACTTGTCGCCTGTCGGTATATGTAAGTACCAGTAGCTGTCCTATCAATTATAGAGAAACTTTTCTTTTGTCAGGCATCTCGTATAGAGATTTAGCCTTCTAGATGAAATTATACAGGTATGTACACATCGCTCATTTACTTGAAGACTGTCATAACTCAAAAAAAACGATTTTGCAGAAAACGCGTTTAAAGTTTTCAGTTTACCTATCTTGTAGGGAGATTCAACATTTTTTCTTCTAACGCCGCGAGTACACAAGGTATTAACATGACATTTTTACAAAATAAGCAGCATGATAAGACGAATAATTCTACATCATTAGCTTAAAAATCGTACTTTTTGAGTTATGACAGTCTTCAAGTAAATTAGCGATATGTATTTATTCACCCTTTGAGAATATATATGCAAATAAAACTGCATCACTGATCCCATCCGCTGCTCCATTCAAATTATTTGTAAGACTTCCCAAGACTACTGGCAGTAGCCCGTTAAAGATATGTACATAAGTGCGTTAAAGAGTGTAAGCACCCAGTGCCGCGTGACCGAACCTATGCACTAGTTTACCGCGATACCGCCTTCACTACCGACAATATCCATATTAATTATGGTCTTGGGAATAATTTCTGAATTATTACCCACAGATCATCAAAACTGCTTACATTGTGTGTACATATGTATATATATTTTTGCTACTACGCTAAGATCGCGACTATAAAAATTTGCAACCCTTTTAGGAGGCGAACAAATTGAGTATGTACCTACTAGTCATAAGTTTGTTTTGAGACCAGTACAATGGAAGGTGTAACACCTTCATGTCAAGAGGGCTATGGCTTGTAAGGTAATATGTGCTAACTGATACATAGTTAAAGGTACAAATCCGAGAATATATTGTAAAAATATATAGAATACCGGATAAATATACATACATATGTTATTCTATAAAGTGTTATCGGGTCCTTAATTAAAATCAACTTGGATATATTTTGACAGCTATCATCTGTCACGAAGATAAAAAAATAAAAAATCGAACGTTTTGTTCTTCTTCTTTATTTCTAAAAAAGTAAAAAGGAAGATAACACCGTCATCCTTAATTTTAATTAACATTTTCTCTTGGTTAATACATATGTAGGTGAGAAACTCAATACAAATTCGAACATAACTTTTCATAAAGCATTTGTTTAGTGCAGGTTGGCACAGATATTTTAAAAATTAAAAGAAAAGCATTTTTTTCAATTTTCGATGAAGTGATATATTTCTGAGTGAATGTTGGTGGTTTTTCTTTTATTTTAAGATTTGATAACAATGAGACAAAATGGGCGCCGTGGTCAGTGGTTAGTGCGTTGAACTATGGATCAATGGGGTCGAGGTTCGAGGCCCACCTATAACACCTAAAAGTTTTGTCACAGGTTGTCATGCAAAAGTTTCTCAAATAACAAATTGCTCTTTGGACACGGCAGTAACCAGTAGGCCCCTTCCATTCGTGTAAAGAATCATTTAGGTCCTGGGTCCTATCGACCTGTTGCGCCAATGTCCATCCACAATGAAACAATAACCTTTAAAACATCTACAGTCATACTTCCTTTGGATAATTCGCAGCAGGCCAGTTGAATTTTTATACCCCCATGTGGGTATGTTTGATTTCGGTGTTATGACATTAGTTGTCAACAAAATGTTCGGCTTTCATACAAGCAAATGTAAAACGTCAGGAAAACAAGAAAGGTTATGTTCGTGGGTTATAACACTTTTTATGTTTTTTGTCACGATCCTCTTTTTACCTTCAAATTCATGAAATAAACAACGCAATGGATGATTCGTCTTTCAGCAGAACAAACATTGTTTAAGGCTTAAAATATTGGATTCTCCACTTCTAAATTCTAATTTTCTTAAAAAAGTTATTGTTTTACGTATGAATGAATGTTCATTGTCTTAACTTGGTGACACAAAGGGAACGATATTAATCCATTATCGTCTCTTATTTATTTTCCGGGCAATCAGGAGCATTGTACAAGATGACTTAGAATTGGATCATCTCTACGAATACACCCTACTGAACTGAACAACTTTCGCAGTGACAGCAACTCTACTGTCTAAATAAAAAGCATTGGTTTCACGCAACATGTTGCTTAATTTCTAGGCATCGGGGGTCCTACTGAGGATGACATCAAGATTTGTAGGTAGTAGTCGGTAGGTTATTGTTTTTGTTTTACGTGTAAAAGTTGCCTTTCGGATGATTAACAAAAACGTAGCTTATGTTTGATTACACTTACTGTCTCACATTGGTGAAGAAAGTATGCCTCAAACTACTCTGAAGGTTCTTGAGTAACTTTCTATTTGGAAATTTATTCAGAATGCGATGTTAACTACGTGGGAATGGATTTACGCAAAGTTAATGATTTCCTTAAGGTATTTTATACCCTTTAACGAAATTAAGACTACTTGCTAAGTCAAATAGGCAGCAAATAAGTACACAATTTGGTATACCAGCACTTGACCAGATTGATAGTCGTTAGGGTCTTTTTATTTGCACCTATACCTACATACATATAGGGCAAGTAATGCGTTCGGGAAAAAAATCGAACTCGAGATTTTAATCAAACTTGACATTACTATGATGGAAAAGTCAAAAAAAGTATGTCCGGCAATTCCGTCTTTCTGTCTGTCCGTCGATCTGTCTGTTTGTATGTATGTATGTCTGGATGTCTGTATGTCTGTATGTCTGTCTGTATGTCTGTCTGTTCGTATGTCTGTCTGTATATGCGACTGCAGCCTAAACGGCTGGACGGATTCCCCTGAGGCGAAATTGGAATTTTCATTCTAACCTCCTTTCACCCAAACACCCTTTCCGGCCACGCCACTTTTTAAGGGCGTTTTTAGAAAAACAAAACATTGAGTAAACTCCTACAATGTTATGACTATTATTCCATCGAAACGCGGAATGCCACGCCTACTTTACTGGGAAGAGCAAGACTTGGACCTCAATCCTGATAAAATTTTACATTTATAGCATAACTGTGCAAGTACACTTTATTTAAATTATGTGTTTTGAAGTCTAACTTGTAATTTTGTTTATATTTAGTACCGAGGACCATTTTATTTCTTTTTATATTAAAACCATAAGAATTTTTACATATTTCCAATCTCAACATAGAAAGATGATATGATATGATAGTCACGTGTCCCACTGTTGGGTATCAATTGGGGGAGATTCGCAGACTCTTTATCTCCAATACTTAAAATTTTTAAATATTTTAATAACTTAAAATAAAACAAGAATAATGAAGTGATTTATACATATCTATGTGTGCGAAAGTAAATTGACCTTTATAGACCTGAATGTGAGTTCCCTCTTCAACAGTTCACCTAGCTAACATACGATCACGTAAAAGCCAATGACCAGAAGGTTCGCTAATTTTTTAAGCAAAACTGACAAGTGTGTGATCTCTTAAGCTAAGACATAAGACATTACTTTGTCCAAAGAGGCCGAGTCTTCATTCTGTACAGACATAATGAACATGCATTTACAACCCAACGACATAATACTAAATGATGATAATCGAAACGAAAAATGTCGTCATATTTGTTGTTCGAGTCTTTGGAGCGCTTTTTTTTTGTTGGTTTTTCTTGCAATTTTTTCTGGTTTTTATTGCTGTTGCTGATTGCTCTTCGCTGGTGGAACGGTCTGACAATGCCGCTGTCATAATTCTTTGTGTGTGACGAAAGCAGAAATGTATGTTATTCCTGTAAAGATTCACCCGATATCTCGCCACGATTAATGTGCGCGCTCGCCGGCGGAAACAACATCATCAACGTGCGTCTGCGTTGTCTGTAAGGATTCTCGGGGACACATCGACTTGTGGTTCGAATAGTTTCACTGCGGAGGAGTCCATCTTTTTGATCTTCATAAATCAATCCGGTCAACATCTCCCTCTGCGTATCAACAGCAATACACACGCGCTTCAAAGTATGTACAGATTCCATGCTAAGGGGTCTTGAAGTTTTTTAAATTCTCCAAACGAATGACCAGAGATCAATGTAAAGCTTGGAACTTATAACAGTACCGGTAAACGAACTGCGGAATGCCGGGGATGGCTGTGAGGACAGGCAAAAAATTGTGATTCTTTCATCGCTCATGTGTGGCAAAGTCATGTCCAGTCGAGCTGACTTTATGATGAGTTTAACATGTTTATAACAATTCCAGGTAGGCACCGGGGCATTAAATCATTCGGATGGGATTGGGGCTTGAGAATCGTTTCGAATCAGCGATTTGACGGAATTAATTGGTTTGTGCGTACTGAAGTTGTTGGTTTATTGAAGGATGGCAATTTAACCGCACCCCATCATACATAAGTAATTGTTTGAACTTACGAATTTCGAATTGCAATTGCTGGTATAGGTTTGATTGATTACCCATATTGTTTTCGTTTTCATATCAAAACTGCATATGCAAAAATGAAGGAGGATGGTGGCAGCTACCGCTTTGCATTCATCATATGTAAGTGATCGAATTCACATGTATGTACATATGGGGAATACATACCCTAAGGTATTATTACAAGAAATCATTGGCCGATACTGGCAGAGTAATATAGTTATTTTAGTTTTAGTATTCAAGGGGTAGTCATACTCATATTTAGAGTAATATCGAACTAAACCACACTCATAATCTTTTAGTATTCTCGTACAGACTTACAACTTAAGCAGATACTTATTTACTGACTTAGGTGTTACTACAGTCCGGGGGTACTTGGGCCTCAACCAACAATTCTCTCGGATTCTCCGTCTTAGATGACTGGTGCGTACTTTTCTGACCAGGTCGATGTCGCAGTACAGTTAGTAGAGTTAAATCTCCTGCTCCAAAGACGGTAAAATCGAATTGGACCTGAAATCATACCAAAAAATCATCAAAACCACCAAAGATATTCTCATCCCTCTTCGTTAACGTCCTTGCTTCTGCGCCTTAGACCAGGACTTGGATGAAGTGGGTGTTACATAGAGCTTTCTTAGTCTTTCTTGAAGTTGTCAGAGTTTACAGCGGAGCTGAGGTTGACAAAGTCCCAATTACTTCACAGTTATAGCTGTCTATTGCGACGTTTTGTCAGATTCGTCGATGTTGTGCATCCCTTCTTGTTTACAGCGGAGCTGAGGTTGACAAAGTCCCAATTACTTCACAGTTATAGCTGTCTATTGCGACGTTTTGTCAGATTCGTCGATGTTGTGCATCCCTTCTTGTTGACAGTACATTTCCCCTTATTCTCAGTAAAATCCATTTCGGCCAATATTTGCAATCGTACAGACTTAACCGGTGGTGTTAAAAAAAGTTACATACTAGTGCACAGCTTGTTTAAATCATTTTTAACATCAAAGTACTCGCCAAAATTGTTTCCAAACTTTATGGAGCAGGGACCGTTTTCCATCGTCATCCTGCACAATCTGACGGGTTTGGTAGGTAGTTACGCCAAATTATTCAAGGTTATGGGTATACCTGTATGTATACATACATATTTATGTATATCACTTCTCTACAAAAGCTGTTATACACGACCTTGCATCCGGTAAAAAATATCATTTTGTTAAAAATGGTTTCAGGCGTTCGTAGAAAAAAAATGTACACATAGAACAGATATGTACTTAAATAAGTAAACACCTTTGTAGTTGTACTTAACCAAATATTAACTAGACTTTCCAAATCAAAACGGGATGTACTGCTTCTCCATCTAAAAAAGACGAGATATGAAGTCTTATCCTACTAGCGCGGACAAATGGACATAGTACAATCGTTTTCGTTGTGTACTGATGTATGCACATGCATATGTATGTATACGTATATAACATTAAATGTTTTTCCCATTTATTATTCTTACATAGTGTTACATCCGACCAAATTTAGCACCTTTTGATCGGATTTTGGCTTTGATAGCTTTTGCAAGTCGCGATTCAGTTTAAGTTCTACAGACTGAAGAAGAGTGGATTGATCTAGATGCTAAATTCCTTCTTTACGCCAAAAAATCCATACCATGA
Source organism: Xylota segnis (assembly GCA_963583995.1). NCBI lineage: Eukaryota > Metazoa > Arthropoda > Insecta > Diptera > Syrphidae > Xylota > Xylota segnis. Next base: position 28,057,857 of record OY757238.1, read on the forward strand.
CTTCCTTATCCTCTCCAACAAAGTGTATATCAATGACTTACTCGATAGACACAACTTTTAGTCGATAGTTACCGAAGCAAAACGTTTAACTTTATAATGCTTGTGATTAATACGAACAATTACATGAGTACATATGGAAGTGTTCATGGTGGAGGGGTTTCGCGAAAAGCGAATTGAGCGACGAGAACGACTGTCAGAACATGAATAAAATGAAATCGCTTTGTCATAAACATTCAATCGCTTCCCATTTCGCTGGTGGGGATATCGTTTAAAAAACCATTTCTTAGCTCGAAGCGAGTCCGCTTGAACAAGAGCAGCCTTAAGTGGTTTAAAGTTGTAGGCCTACAGACTGCAGATATGAGGTTTAAAGCAAATCTGTCAAGTCATTTAGGCTGCAATCGATCGTACAGACAGACAGAATTGACGGACCCACATTTTTAACTTCTCCGTCATAGTAATGTTAAATTTGATTAAAATATTGAGTTCGGAGTTTTTCAGGAAACCAATACTTGGTCTGTAGGTATAAGTAGGTGTAAGTAAAAAACTATATGGATACAGGCCCAACCATTAAAAAAAAACGATAACAACACCAAAGAGTTATACCAGAACACAGTTCTGGTAGTAAATATCAGTGGAGCTGTAACTTATCTCAGCAAATGGCGAATAGACACGAATTGTGCTGCTTATAAATAGGAATTATATGGTATACAAGTAAGTAGTATGTGAAATCTCTCATAAACAGACACCGACTGCTCCGAAAAATTTGTAAGCTTATGAGAGGTAACAAAATAAATAAATACTTGGCGCAACAGGTCGATGAGACCCAGGGCCTAGCTTCTGACAACCATTCGTGTTGTACGTGTTATATTTTTTACCCGAATGGAAGGGGTCTTCTATTTAATGCCGTATCCGAAGGGCAATTCGTTATTTGAGAAGGACAGTTGTACTCTCGGATGTTTGTCAGACGCTGGCGAGAGGTGGGACCGAGAAAAACTTTTAGGTGTCCTGACTGGGATTCTAACCTCGAACCCCTTGCTCCATACCATAGCCACTAAGCCACGGCGCTTGTTAGAAAATAAACAAATTAAAATAAATTAATTAAGAACCTTTAACAAAACACACAAAAGCATAAGTTTGACGTTTCGGAAAGTATTTCAAAGAAAGCTCATTTTTCAAAGTGAGAATGGCAATTTTTATTAATTAAATTAATAATTAAAAAAAGTTTTAATTAAAATTCTCAATTTAAGAAATAAAAAAAATGTTTTGCTAACTTCTCTAGGAACGCCATTTCCTGTTTGCATACATATGTGAAATGAAAGCATCGAGAAAATTATCGATCCGTAGTTAGCTCTGCTGATGTGCATCGATAATGTTTGGGATGCGTTTAGAAATTTTCGAATTAGTCAACATTTTCTCGTATGACTTTTGGAACTCATCCATAGTTAGCAAGATTTCGTTACAATCGGTTTTTTTAAAAACAAAAACGCCCCCTTAAAGTGGGTATTGCTTAAACTAATGTGTGGACGAATTGTAGAAGAACACCAAATAACTTCTGCACAGAGGACAAAAATCTGAAATGTACTCCATAAAGATATAGACGCAGTAAAATCTGCCTATCAGAGTCAATTTTAATAATTATGAAGTACTACTGTATATGAAAGCTAAATCTTCTGTTCGAATTACCTAAAAAAACGTGCAATATCTAAAAACTCCTCTTTTCTGTAAAATTGACGATTCAAAGCTGTTCTGACCGTCTAAACAAACAGATATTTACATATACAGGGTGCAACATCCTTTATGTCGGCTTATGAATATTGAAAATCATAAAAAAAAAACAACCGTCTTTCATTTTATTTGGACCGATTTTTGAATGTGGCCCCCTCTATTGATCAAAGCAAAATGATCTTGTTTGCTGCTTTTTCCATCACTTTTTCGAGCATCTCGGGCGGTATGGCAATGATTTCGGCAAGAATTTTTGCCTGGAGATCTCGTCAATGGTTTGAGGCTTACTGGTTAACACTATGCTTTTCAAAAAACAATCAGAAGTCTGGAATGGTAAAATCTGGAAATCTGAGGGGCCAGTGCTTTTGGCCAAGATATTTTCGAAGATATGCACACAACTGAACAGCGTCACTATTTCGACGCGTTTTCTCCAGTGTTAAAATAGTACTGAATTGACATTTCATAACATCTCTATTCAAGTTAATATGTTGATAAATGTCAAAGTTATTCGATGTTTACATACCGACATAAAAGACGGCGCACCCCGTACATCTACAAGTACCTACCTTAGAACTTATTCCGTTCGAAATATCAAACCCATGGACAGCTTACCATTCATTGAAATAATCCATCCGATACTCTAAAATTTTTCACTCCAAATTACAACTCTGTTTGAAATTAAAAATCACTCTTGTGTTATTTTTTAATTAATTGTTTCCTTTATTTAGGGAATATTGTTTAATTATTGCAACTAAGTGTTCTTTTTTTTCAAAAATCTTTTCGTATTTTCTTATTTGTTGTTGTTGTTGTTTCTTCTTATATAATTATAATAATTTTAACATATTATCATTTCTATTAATAATTATTCTTAGTGATAACATCTTATTCTTTATTTATCAATTAAATAATACCTATTATTAATTTGTGTATATATATATATATATATATATATATATATATGTATATATATATTATATATGTATGCATTTATAGTACACTGTTACGTTATGACCGCTGTGCCACGCCCAGCTATACACGCACTGGGCACATGCTACTTCTACTCTCTTAGATCACATGCGTCTACATTTAAGTTTAAGTTTTTTTGTTTTTTTTTTCTGTTTTTTGTTTTTTGTTTTTCTTCCATTATATGTTTTACAATTTACATTTTCACTCCACGTTATAACGTACATAGTTCACTGTTGTGTGTTTATGTTTGTGTGTGTGTGTGTTTGTTTGTATATTTATAATTTTATTGCTAAAAATTAAAACAACCAACTTACACAGCAAAATTAAAAAAATAAAAACAATTATTTAGTATGAATACAAAAGAGGAACAAAAAGTTGAACTTAAAATTAAAAAGGATACAAAAGGATGTTGCTGCTGTAGTTAGAAACAGTTAAAAGATTTCGCCACCATGTTCCACCACCTACTACTACCCCCCCATGCCCAAGCCCTATCCTCTTCTCGTGATATGTCGGCGTAATTTTTCTTCTAAATTAAGTGGCAGAGTTACTCGAGGTAGGGGTGCGGGTAAGCTGGTCCAATGGAAACATCTTTCTTAAATTTTATTAAATTCTAATATTTACATTCGGGTGCAAATGACGAATTTCCAATTTGACTGGGGGGCGGCGGAAGGCTTAATCACTAATATATACATACAACTTTTATTTTTATTTGCGGTCGCACATGCACATAGTTGAATTCAATTAAATTGAAACAAAAAAATAAAATAAAATATTTATTTATAGTTACATATAGTATATGTCCCATACAATCAAAAAAAATTTACAGTTACATATCTCAACAAAATGGAAAATTAACTAAACAACTCGCGGTTGGGGAGATACAATTATGATACATTAACTCACTTTATTCAGGGGTAGTTATGGTACATTTTGGTTTATTGCTAATCTAGTACTTTTTGAGTTTTTTTGTTTTTTGTTTTTTTTATATACTTTTGAATATTTACGTCCTATAAGCTCTGATTGCATAAGTTTAATCCGCGAACTGGGATCGGGGGTGAGAAACAAGGACAATGTCTCAAAAACGGGTTGATGACTTGTTTATTTTGTTAATTTTTAGTTTTTATTTTCATTTTTTTTTTTAATTATTTTTGTCTCTAAAAGTCCGTTACCTAAATATGTATTCTCGACTGAAATACAAATAAATCACATGTAAATTATTGTCCGAAAGATTTTCCATTTCTTCTTCGTGAAAAAATAAAAAAAAACGAAATGTTTTCTGTGTTTCACCCGGTAATGACGGCAACACTGGCTTACGGCCGAAGGGTTAACTTTGGCTGCTCGCGAAACGCAACCAGCGACCGGAAAGCGGATAGTTGATTCGGTTGAAGGTGCTGCTGTTGCTGCGAAGACGTGGTGGATACTACTGATGATGGTGGTGGTGGTGGTAGTGCTGGGGGTGATGACAGTGGCAGAGGTCATGGCTTGCCGGACCCCGTCGTCGTTACGTTAATGGGAGGTGACAACTTGCCCGAGGATGAGGAGGATGTTGAATGGCCCGAACTCGGTCCTTGATGACCTTGATTAGACGCCACTGGAGGCGGAGGATCACAACCGATCGAAGAAGATGTGCTAGAGGCAGATGGGGACGCGCCCGATGGTGGGGCCACATGATGATTGTTCGTTGTAAGACTTAGTGGCGCGAATGGTGGGCCACCACCGGCCGATGAGACCGCCGCTTTCCAGAGCAGTGGATTCATACTGAGGCCATTGTGCGCCGCCAGTGTGGCGTTAAACGATCTTTGGTGTTCGAGGAATTCCTGCGAAGGTCCGGTCAAATGCGCAGCCGCCGGTCCGTAGAAGCCGCGATACAAATCTGGTCTCGCATATGGCGAGTAATTTGGTATGCGGGCGGCTAGTGGAGATAAAATTTTGCCAGGTGACGAATGCTGTTGCGGATGGCCGTAGATTGAATGAGTTGGAATAGGGCCACCAACGCCGCCGCCACTCCCACCTCCTTCGCTACCCGAACCGTCTTTGCTGTCCTTTCCATCTTTGCTGGCCATGTCGGCGAGAGACCATATTCTTGGTTTCGATACTAAACTGGAATTGGTACTACCACTAGCAGGATGATGGGGATGGTGATGGTGATGGCTTAAATCGGGTGGTGAGCCAGCCGGAGGCCTTAGATGATGTAACGCCGCCGGATGAAAGAGTGGATGGCCACCGCCCGGACGATCATACAATTCGGGTGAACCATTGGGACTTCCTGGCCGTGATCCAGACCATTCACTGTTGTTGCCCTCGTGTCTGTCCTGCATATCGAGGCGATGTGACTGTCGATCGTTGTCCTCATTCGATCCCAAGCCAGAGTCTTTGGCGTCTATTAGAGAAAGATACACAAAAAAAGGAAATATTGAAATAAGGTAACAGTGTAAGGTGGCAAAGCAATTTAGGAGGATTGAAGAATGCTAAAGGGCGTGTCCTTGGTCGTTGAAGTGATATTACTACTCGAATCGAATTGAAAAATCAAGAGAAAGCAAGTAGTGAAGTTATACATAGATTTTAAGCAACAATAATCATACTGTGGGTGTGGGGAGGGAAGTCTACTGCTGCTCTCTAGAAACTGACTGAACCTTAGTAACATTGTAAGCATGCAAAAGACTATGTGTAGGGTATTCTTGTTGGCGGATTATCTATATGGGAACAAACTTCGAATAGGGGACTTACATAAGTTACATATTCCCACAATATCATACTATACCATAAAAAGATGCCAAAACCCTTCGGGTGTCAATAAGAAACCAACTTACTTAGGTGGGTAAGATTTTCAAACCCCAAGGGAAACTAACAAGATGTTCAGGAAAAGTCATACCCTCTGCAATAGGGTCGACCCAGGTCGAAATCAAATGGAAAGGCGCCGAGAACACCATTGATGCAAAAGAATGACTTGTGTTTGCTAAATCCTTAGGAAATGTTTCCTTATTAGAGAGAGGACAATATACTGATAAGAGTTAGGACTATATGACTGTCTTTCCTCTTAAGTAGAAGTACTAAGGGCAAAGCCAAGCATATTTTTAGTTTAATCTTAAGAAAAAAACATTTGCAAAGGAATGTTACAGCTTCTAATATAGAAACAAAATGTTTCAGAACTCATGTTTTTAACGCCAAAATACTTTCAAAACCCCACTCAAGGATGTGTGTAATTACTGCGATAGAACAAATAGTTACATAATAGGCTTTGTTTAATATTTTTAGTACTATCCAACTTCAAAGAATAGAGACAATGCGTTAACTTTGCTAGAACGTTGACATGTGTCAACAGATCGCTCAACAATGGTTAGCGTCAGAGGTAGGTATGTGAATTTCGTCATTTCATCTTCATCATGAAGCGAGCAATTAAAACTGCGGGGTGTAGAAGTGCACTGATATTGAGATCCTGTGATTGACATTTGCATAGCAATTCCGATCCCACCGACGTGATAACACGTCAATTTGCTCACCTTTCTTGTCAAATACATTTCTAAAGGTCAAATCGCAGAGAACAAATGGTACGCGAGCGGATTAGGTAACTGAAATGGAAATCACAATTGCCAAATGTCAGACCAGGTCTCAGTATTAGAGAAGTAGTAGGTAATGAGAATGAGCTAATTTGTAGCATTTAATTAGGCTAGTATTAAACAAAAGTCATTAGGCATACAGCACCAAGTTTGTATTATACTCGCAAGGTTGCAGGCTAAAGCCAAGTAGGTAACTGTCCTCTTTTCTTAAAGAAGATATAAAAAAATTCAGTAAAAACTTAAACCAGGAAGTAAAAACTTCCAACCCCATTCAACAGCGACCTAGCATCCAATAAAAATTAACAACTAGCATTAAACAAAAGTCTCAACTCACCTAACATATCCTTATCGTCGTTGCTTTTATGATCATCATCATCCACATTCGCGTCATCGTCATCGACGCGATTTCTCGGCTCCCACGTCATTTTGTTCTCCTTTTTCAGTCTTCGGCGGGCATTCGCGAACCACGTAGACACTTGAGTCAGAGTCATTTTCGTTATTATGGCCAGCATGATCTTCTCCCCCTTGGTGGGATACGGGTTCTTCTTGTGTTCATTCAGCCAGGCCTTAAGGGTTGATGTCGTTTCGCGGGTAGCATTCTTTCGTCTAGCACCATTTAAGTCCATGCCGTAACTGTAAAAAAAAATACGAGGTTTCCCCCATCAGTATGTACCGTACATTTTGAGAACAAATCGGATTAAAAATCGCAGCGCATGCAAACGATTCAATTAGAGATTTCCATTCATAAGCACCGACCGTAATGAGAAATGTCTGTGGAACGGAAAAAAGTTTCAATTTTTTCCACGACTCTGCCCTCTACCCAAGCCCACTCGAATGACACACACTAATGTGCACATTCAGCAAGTTGAAAGGAGCAATTTCACGGATTTCAAGAACTTTCGTTCTCCCCCAAACAGGAGAACCTAAACTTTTTTGGGGCCAGAAAGAAAGAAGTAATTTATTAGATGAATGTAACGGTTATTAGGTACCACAACACCCACCCTGTGCCAAGTGCGTACGCAATAAAATTTAAAATCCACCAGGCACCCCCAAATAAACGCCCACATCGAGGAAAGGAATATGTATCAAAGCTGCTTCTGGTCAGCTCTGACTGACCACCAATTGCCACCCACTTCTGGTGCAACCAGCTTAATTACCACCCCTGCGCGTAACCCCAAACGTTTTGGTCATTTAATGGTGGACATTTACGCCAATTTGTGGCTTTTTAATATTTTGACCAGCACACAGGCTGGTGTAACGACGAAAACGGTACTTCGCCTACACCCTGTGTTTGTGTATGCTTATCATTGCTTTTCGCGGCAACAATAGTGGTGGAGGCCCTTCGACATTTGGGAACAGTAACAGCAATTCCACGTCATGTAAACGTTGGTCAGTGTCGAACACGTGTTCCACCGTGCACCCCAGCCCACCACCAGGGCCACCACCCAATGGACACACTGTATCTGAGTATCTACTTGTATTGTTTGTTTTTTTTTTTCACAGCTCCGCTGTCGAATATTGAAATTAAATTTGCTACCAATGATGGGGCCCTTCCTGGCGGCGACAATCCATACCACGCCAGTCAGTAATTCAATATACCAAGCCGCCCTCTTGCGTCCTGCCCCCTGGTGGTTGACAGTAAACTGCATACATGTGGTGACTGATTTCGCTGCTGCCTGCAGTGTCGTCGACGCACTGTTGTTAAATTATAAATTCACAACATGAAAGGTTAACTCATTTTCCAGAGGCAGCAACTCTGGCATTTGTTGTGTGTTTTGTGTTGTGTGTTGTGTGTTGTGTGGAGGAGACTCAACCAGTTTACTGTTGCCACTGCCACCTGAACGAGGCGAATTTGAGAGACAAATTGATATCCAACACCTGCATTGACAGTTGTTGCAGTTGCTGGCCTAAAGGGGCCGTGCATAGGTGCAAATATTTGTTTGGCTGGTCATTTTCGACAAACGTAGGCTGCGAAGATCAGACACACACAAAAAGTAACGAAAAACAAAACCTACACATCTCCTCGCCTCTCGTTAGTCAGCAGCACATACGAGTACACGACAATCGTTATCGGCGGACAAAACGATTGATTGGCTTTTCGCCTGTCGGACAATGCCATAGGGAATCGTGACGGGAAGCTGTTATTACAACTTTGGTCGAAGAGCCCCCTCAGCCGCTAATTTGCATAAATCAATTCATAACTTTTTTTCCGCTCCGCATAGCTGCCCCCGCGAGCGCGCACTAAACAAAGGCGCATAAAATAAACTTTAATCGGTTGTCATTGTTGTCAGCACCTTGGCGCGAGGAGTGGATTTTTAAATTTGGACGTTTTGTTGTTGGTGTGTGCTTCGGTGTGTGCTTCGCTTTGGTCCGGTGTGTCACGTCGTAAAGCTGCCATTTCGGGCTGACAATAATTCTCGGTAAATTATTTGCTGTTAAATGGTTTTAATTGAATGTTGTCCCAGAAGAGGAGGCAATCCCAGAACCGTGTCTGTAGATTATGGCAGTTGTACGATTGTTCGTACAGAGTTTGTTCTTCTTTTATGGTTTTCGTTTCTACTAGGTGGCCCGGGCTATAAAAATTATCATCGGGCATTGGCAACTAAATAAACGTGTTATGTATTGTTTGTTGTTTTAGCGTTTTATTGTTTAAGGAATTAGGACACTTGGATATTTGTTTAGATATACATATGTAATCCTCTATTCCCTTTCATTCAGCCTGCGTGTCCTGGTGAAACAAACTGCCACAACAATGAGACCAACAAAATGTGTATGTAGATCCTAATTGCGCCACGGCACTGGACAAGGATATGAGACTCAGAGGTTAAATAAAATGTGACTTTAAAAACTTATTGTTCCTTCCACTGGTCCAAGCCTAACCATATACTTCTAAAATGATGAATGCAATCTGAAGTCTTTCGTTGTTAACTAGCTGTTCACCACTTGGTAGTAGCGTTGCAGTCTAAGAAGGTTTATGTAACGAAATTCGATAGAAATTTCAAGCCTTTGTACTACAATAGGAATTCACTATTGGTTTCTGTTCATTTCGGTATGAAAGTGAGGACCGTTTTCCTTATCACGAAACTAGAGAGGTGTACAGGGTCCATTTAGAATAAAAACATCAGTAATAGTACTGGTTCAAGTGTTAAGGGCCTACAGGATCCGTGTTTTCTGAGGATCCGTGGTTTCTTGGATTTCTGCGGTGCATAAATCTTGTCAGTATAGATCCAGTCTACAAACCTTAGCATAACCAAGTATGGCACAAGTTTGAAACCGTTCTACGGCAAGATCTGATTGATTTCGTTAATTTAGGGTAGCGGTGCATGACCTCCACTACGGAGCTTAGCGCCCGCGAAACAGCTGTACAACTGACTACTTTTAAAGTCAAGGGCTCTGTCAGCAATCCTGTCACCTACCCCCTTCGGGTAGGGGCCAGAATATACCCGAGGTAGGCATGCCTGTCGTAAGAGGCGACTAAAATCCACCCTTCGTATACCAGGGATAAGATGTATACATAATATGCAATGAGTAAAACAAATAGATATAGTACCCCAGGTGGCAGTCCAGGTTCACTGGAAAATCCACCCTCTTCGGAGGTAGGCTCTACGGATTCTGGGGAGAGCCAATTATTGCATTTAATAAATCCCTTCGTGAAAAATTCAAGGGTAACTCGGTCTCCACCATCAAGACCGACCGTCTCCGGAAAAAGAAGTCCGCCGGATGCGCAAGCGCAAGGAAAAAGGGACTCAGCGATTTGTAAAAGCTTTGAGGAGGAAAACAATGAACTCCGTACTAAGCTTAACAAAATGGATCTTCTCTACCAAGAACTCAAGAGAGAGATAGATTCACTAAAAGAAGAAAACCAGGCTCTAAAGAATTCTCTTTCGCACAAAGAACGCGAAGATACTCTGTCTCATGCAGCTAGTCCCAATTATCACACGGATGAAGAAGAGCTAGCACGCGAAACAAATTGGGTAGAAAAGAAAAGACCCAGTAAAAAGCGAAGAGCCGGTTCTTCACCCGAAATCGAGCCACGGAAACAAAACAACGAAAACGAGCCGAAGAAGAAACAAGCTCAGGATAAATTACGTCCTCCGCCTGCAATAAACGTAGTCGGGATTACGGTGTACAATGAACTACATCGCCTTCTCAAAGGAACTGTGACGTCGGAGTTTAAGGTAACGTCATTCCGAAACAATGCTTGGAAAATTAACGTAGCTGACCCCGAAGGCTACCGAGCCATATCCAAGAAGTTAAACGCGGAAAAGATCCAATGGTACACTTATGAAAATAAGTCAGAAAGACCACTACGTGTCATAGCAAGGGGTCTCCACCCTTCGTGCACTAAAGACGACGTTATAACAGATCTTAAAGTGAAAGGTTTGAAAATTATCGACGCAGTTAATATACTAAAAAAAACAAAGCAGAAAACGGAACAAGGCCAGGAAATTTTGGCCAAGCATGGACTCCCGCTCTTTATGCTCACTTTCGATAGGAGTGAAAATGTAGACGTTATTTACAACATTAAAACAATTTTAAATATCGTAGTTAAAATCGAACCAATGCGTACGAACACAAGATCGATACCCCAGTGCAAACGCTGCCAAGGTTTCAATCACACCCAAGCATATTGCCAAAAAGACCCAAAATGCGTAAAATGTGCTGGTAACCACCTATCAGAAAGATGTGACCTTAATAGGCAAGCCCCGGCGACGTGCATAAACTGCAAAGGTAACCACCCAGCAAACTATAGAGGTTGTGAAGTAGCTAAGGAGCTCCAAAAACGACGCGATACATTCAAGAATACTTCAGTCAAAAACGCACAGCTGATTAAAGAAAGACGAGTAACTATTAAGGAAAAAGTTACGAACGATATTAAACCCACTAAAACTAAAACGAAAGGAGACCAAACCAAAGTTCCTCTAACAAAAAATAATGAAAAGCCAAAATCTCCAAGGGTGCAATCATATGCTCAAACCGTATCACAAGCAAACAAACCGCCTAGTGTTACGGTAGACCCAATCTCGCAAGTCTTCACTATTATTCTCGCAAAACTTGAGGAGCAAACCAAGATTAACAAGACCATATTTGACAAATTGAGCAAGCTCGAGTTTAAACCACGAACAAAAAGAACTCCCACATGATCATGAAACGGTTATTAAAAATTCTAACATGGAACGCAAACGGCCTCCAACAAAAAATCACCGAACTAGAGGTATTCCTGCGAAACGATAATATTGACATATGCTTGATATCTGAAACTCATCTGACAAAAGAATCTAAGGTAAAAATAAGAGGATTTCGTGCGTATCACGCTTATCATCCTTCTGGGAGACCCAGAGGCGGATCCTCCCTATTCATCAAAGACTGCATTAAGCACTCCATGAATACAACGATTGAACTTGACATTATGCAAGCAACTTCAGTTCGTGTTAAAAACAAGAACTCATACTACAACATCGCGTCCATTTATTGTCCCCCACGATGCACAATTAAAAGTAACGACTTCGCAGATCTCTTCAACTCGTTTGGAACGAATTTCATTATTGGTGGTGACTTTAATGCAAAACACACCTTTTGGGGTTCAAGATATAACTCGCCAAAAGGTAGACTCCTATACGAAGTTGGTATGCAATACGGGGTTGACTTCTATTCGACAGGGCAACCGACATACTGGCCCTCCGATGCTGCAAAAACACCTGACCTGATAGACTTCTTCATAACAAAGGGAGTATCTCCAAGTTTTGCAAAAGTAGCGGAAAGTTTTGATCTCTCCTCAGATCACTCACCGGTAATCTTAACAATAAGTGACCAACTTATGAAAGTAGAAGGCGTGCCTAGATTAACTAACAACAAAACCAACTGGAACGGCTTTAAAAATGATTGCGAAGAAAATATCATCTTAAACGTGTCACTAAAAACACCACTCGAAATAGAAGACGAACTCGATAAATTTATTGAATCTATTCAGTATGCCGCATGGAAAAATACTCCATTAAGGAGAAGAGTAGTCAAACGCAGCGAAGTTAATTATCCGCCCGATATAAAAGAGCTCATTCGTGAAAAGAGAAGAGCACGTAAAGTATGGCAACAAACCCGTGCCCCCCAACATAAGACATACTCAAATTACTTAAGTAATAAACTTAAAAAAGAGATTCAAGAGTTAAAAAATAGCGAGACCACTGTTTATCTTGAAGGCTTAACAGCCGAAAAGAGTACAAACTATTCGCTCTGGAAAGCTATAAAAAGCGTAAAAAAACCACAAATGCAATCAGCACCAATCAGAAAAGACAATGGCGAGTGGGCAAAGGATGACAAAGAAAAGGCCGACCTTTTTGCCAAACATCTGGAGGAAACGTTTAAACCATTTGAAGGTCCAATATTAATAGAGGATCACAGAAGTATGACAATGACATCTGACAGCTTTAGAATAAAAAGAGTGTCACTAACCGAACTTTACAAAGAAATAAAACAACTGAAAAATAACAAAGCCCCAGGTTTTGATTTAATAACCGGACAAATCCTTAAGCAATTACCACAAAAAGCACTAATGAAACTGCTGCATTTAATAAACGCTTCGCTTAGATTGCTACACGTTCCAGATGCGTGGAAGGTAGCAGAAGTGATAATGGTTCCGAAACCGGGAAAATCTCCTAATGACAAAAAATCGTACAGACCAATATCGCTCCTTCCAATAATATCGAAGGTATTTGAAAGGCTCCTATTGAAACGCATGCAACCAGTTATTGAAGAAAGACGACTCATACCTGATCATCAATTCGGGTTTAGAATCAAGCATTCCACAATCGACCAGGTTTACAGAATAACCGATGAAATTGAAAAAGCCCTAGAAGGACGAAAGATCTGCTCTAGCGCTTTTCTTGACGTCTCCCAGGCTTTTGACAAGGTTTGGCACGATGGCTTGAAATACAAACTAAGACAGGTCCTGCCGGAACACCTAAATAAGATCTTAAAATCCTACCTTGAAAATAGACTATTTCGTGTTAAACACGGAACTGAATACTCCGAGTTCAAGGAAATAGCAGCCGGAGTTCCGCAAGGAAGTGTCCTTGGTCCAATTTTATTTTTGCTGTATACTCGAGACATACCCCAAACTGAAGGCACCGTAGTAGCTACGTTCGCGGACGATACGGCAATTTTAGCAACGGATAGTTCAATTGAGTCAGCAACTGATAAACTCCAACAAGCTTTGGACAAAATCTGTGACTGGACAAAACAATGGCGCATTGTTCTTAACGAGACCAAATCGACGCATGTGAACTTTACATACAAGAAAATAAACAATCTACCCGTTTTTATAAACTCGGTACAAATTCCACATGCAAATGAAGCTAAATATCTAGGGATGACACTAGATGCGAAGCTCAAGTGGAAAACGCACGTTAAAAAAAAACGCGATGAGCTTGAAAATCGTTTTAGAGAAATGTATTGGCTCCTTGGAAGATATTCCAAGCTAAGTGTACATAACAAACTGCTTATATACAAGCAAGTGCTTAAGCCTATATGGACATACGGCATACAACTCTGGGGTTGTACTAAAGGAAGCAATAGAGAATTTATTCAATCATTCCAAAATAAAGTGATAAGACGAATCGTAAATGCTCCCTGGTATATTAGAAACAATGATATACAAAGAGACTTAGGGATCGCTACTGTGAACGACGAAATAACAAACTTCGCTAGGAAGCTCCATCTTCGCCTTCATAGTCACTGTAACCATGCTATACTCCAAATATTGGACGTGAGAAACCTTATGCGCCGACTTCAAAGAACGAAACCGTTCGATCTAGCGCAATAAGAAGCAACCGCATATAATGACGGCATTAGCAGGTGATTTTGCTGAAAATCTACCTGCCTCACGCGAATATTATTGAAGCTTAAACTACTTGTTAAGGAAACTTAGTTGTAGTAAACAAAAATAATAAAAGGGAAGGGTGTGTTTAGTCAGTAAAAATCTGACACTACTATGAGTATACGGTGTCTCATAGTGTCTTTTGAAGATTCTCACCAACCCACGGAAAAAAAAAAAAAAAAAAAAAAAAAAAAAAATCTTTGAGCAACTCTTATTTGGAAGATTGATAGAAAATTACTCTGTTCACTTCATCGAAAGGCTTTTAGAAGTCAATGAAAGGAAACCAGTGATCTAGTGGAGAATAGATATTTCATTAGCAGGTCTTCTATAGATGTTTCGTCAAACAAATAGGGAAGCATGTAGGTACATACATAAGTAGGCTGAAGCGAATATCTCTGCCGAAATCTTTCGACAAACAATTCCTGAAGGTATACTAGACTTTTCTACAAATCCTGACGCAGTTGTTAGTCTTTTTTTTCCAAATGTGAAGGAAACATCGTCACCTTAGATGGTAATCAGCACTGCGCCAGTTGTCCAAGACAATACATATACAATACATGACTGTTAAATGCACGGAGCAGGCAAAACGAAAATATATACATACGAGTACATACTATCTGTCGCTGACCAGTGCACCCTAGACCAGGACAAGAGTCAATCTTATACTTTTGCTATATCAATCTACAACGTTTCCTCTTTGACTCGCGAATGCACTGACACGATATCAATCTCAAAACATGTTCTACACATTGCTACGCCTGTTCATTTAACACAACTTCTAGGTATGTCCAACGAGAAAAAAAATAAAACAGGATATATCCTTTCCTAGGGTACTGCGCGAATCAAATCGATCGCAGTTAATACGTCCAATTAATCTCTGCGCTGCGACAACCTCTCTCTACTAGATGTATCTGTCAGATACCATAAATCACAAGCTGTGTCATGTACACAGTGCTGTTTGCTGTTTTCCTCACCAAAATGAATGATGTTGTTCGCCAGAGAGAGGGATCAGTTCCATGCTCAATCGGATCGATTCAGCGCCCACAAATCATCTTGTTTGGATCTCTAATTATTGATGTTTCTCTGTTGTGTCGTGACATATCCGATTGGAAATTGCGGGGAATGCGACACGAATAGAATCCGCTCCCCCGCTCCCCAAGAACAGATGGCTAAGACAATGGCAGATCGTGTGTCGCCGATCTTGTTTTGCGTGAATACGGAGGGAAATTGAAATTGCCAAGTCCCCGATAGATGTCACTAAGTATGCCAACGGTTAAGCAGAAAGATCCTCTCTGGTCGTGGTCTAACATAATGGCGCCACCATTTTCGTAACGATCATTGGCGTTATTTGTTTAAACAAAAACCCACTTACCGAACAATGAAACAAAAACATTCGTACTTTTGGTTGGTATCCCAAAATCGGTAACGTGACGCGTCGTTCCCTTATCGGACAGAAGAATCCTTAACAAAAGTGTCCATGTGTATGTCAAAGCGCGTACATTCGTAATTTATGCAAGACAGCGACGAGCGCCTACAACAACTCCTTGCAAGCATGCGTTGTCGTGACTGTATTTAAATTCAATGGTAATTAGGCATATGGACCCAGCAGGGGAGAGGCATCGGGTTTCACTGCCCCTACTCGTACTCGTAATTTATTTATAACTTAAAATTCTCAGAACGCAATTTGCAAAAAGCAGCCAAATGCGGTAACCGCTACGTCAGAGTGTGATAAAGTTTTGGTTTCTCATAATGCGTGACGTGCGAAACTGACTGACGTTTCAATAGAAAGGACAATGTGTCAGTACGGGCGTGTCCACTGACATATTTTCACTTTGAAGAATGTTCAACGCTGCACGGACTGACAAAGGAATGGACAGTTTCACTTACCTATTAAATGGGTAGCCAGCAAAAGCAGCGTCGTAAGGATGATACACAGAGGGATATGGCCATGGCGCTCCACCTCCGACTAGATTTTCCTTAAGATCAAGTCCAGCCTGGAAATAAAAAGAAGAAGGTAGTTGTAGTTGTTGTTAGTTTATAGTATGTTGTATTTGCTGTATTTAAACTCAAATGGGGAAAGAACTAACACCTTTAGCCGCTTTGCATCACGAATTTAAAGCCGAAACTTAGTTCCATATCATCAATTGCTTTTTATGACAAGCTATGATCGAAACTGGTCTAGTTATGACGTCTTAGCATACGATTTCCACAACCTCTTACTAGAACAGATACCATCAGCTTTGTAGAGGTAAAAGAGGTCACACAGCTCGGAATATTATGACTGATATCTGAGTAGAGATGTGGCAAGGGACAACCCTCCTATATACTGGTGGAGAAACGGCAAAGAAAGCGACAAAAATATTCTGTTGAATTGGATAGCAAGGACTACTCATTGACTGAATTGAAGCTCGTTTAATCCCAGTAATCACAGATGCCTTATCTACCTAGCGAATTGACAGAGGCTGTACACAGGCCGGAAACATGTTGACTAAATGATTGTATTACTTCAGGACGACAAGAATGAACTCAGGTCGAGCTATCGGCAGAAGGGATTGGCATTGGATGGTGCTGCGGAAAGATGTTACTTTGAATGCACAAGATTTTAGCCTCAGGAACACCAGTAAGTATGATGACAGACCAACTTCGGGAAGTTTTCTTGGAAGTTATACAGTGCAACCTGTCTACCTATATGAAAACGTATGGCAGTAATACTGATCCATGTGACACAGGTCTATCTGTGTTTTTTGTACCTACCTACTTACATGTTTATTCATTTCGACAAGTGATGTTTGACTTTCTCCCACCTCACCCAGATAATTTCATAACTTTAGAATGTAAACGTTTTGTTTTTCAATTAGGTATACTTCAGAAGGACCCGCTGTATCTGTTTATGCAGCCGCTTTACATCGAAGTCATTTGTAACCCACTGGGGACATTTGACATAAGAGTAGCACTCATTCCTGTCACTGCGCAGATTCACAATAAACAGTTCACATCACTCGAAATCATGACTTCATGATTGATATATCGATTCGTAGTTTGAATTCAATATTAACCAAGGCGGTACGTAAGATGTTGGCAACAGTTGATTAAGTTAAGTCGATCAATGTTAACAATCAGAATGAAATCGCCGTTCAGCTTATTCGAAGCCCATTTGCATTTGGTTCATGCTTACCAAAAGGGTATATCCTTACTTATTTGTTCTGTAAACGGGGAATATTCTTTCGAGTTTTTGATAACCCTTGGCGAATTCTTATTCCAAGATCTTAGTGATCTAGCCACAATCGACTAAAGCTTTGTTTCTCGATCCTATTTTCTTGGCATGAGCTCACACAGAAACCAGTTGCCCTGTCCCTCGTCCCCTATGAAAATTCGAAACGTACCTACATATGTAGGTTTCGATGTTAGTACATTCCATGGTCGTATCACAATGGTCTCAGTATCTCCACCAAACCTAACCTTACTTGCATCAAAGGAAAACTTCAAAATTCCACAAGGAGCAGGAAGTTTTTGTCGATTTAGGAGTGAGAGGTGCCACTGTTCACACCATACAATCATACATGTATTAAAGCCAAATACTTGTACAAGATTTATCAGCGCAAGTAGGGAGTTGAGGAAAAACAATGATAAGCACTGCCCGACTTGTGATTCCGAAATCGTTTGATTCAAGTCACGATTATGGAAGAATACCGAACACCATTAATCTCAATTTTTCTCAGGCTGAACAAAACGTGACTCCGTGAACTCCAAGTACAATCACTCTCTCTCTATCTCTCTCTGTCTTTCTCTCTCCGACCAGATCAAAAGTGCGTCAACAAATGAAGAAACTTGTACTTGCGCTCGGCTTCAAATGTACAAATGTACAAATGTACAAATGTACAAAAGTATAAAAATCAATTAAATCAGGTGACTATCACTTAAACACCCTGGATATTTCATCATTCAATCCTTGAACTGATTTCAAATCTGAGCTGAGGCCCCTCCACGTTTTCACGATGACCCCGTGACCCGTACTCTCAACATGTTTTCCTGTGTTTACAAAAAACAAAAGAGCCACAGATAACCAGCCAACAACGTCCGCCATAGCTGCCGACCGAACGAAACCAACAAAAAAAAAAACAAAAACCATGTTTTCATTGTGTTTTACTCCTCGTTATTCGCAGTTAATATGACATGCTAATTATATTTTAAATGATTGCTGAGACATGATAATAAAACGTGGCCATTTGACACTTCCCTGTTGTACGAGTAGCGAGGAGAACAGCACAATCGAACTGGGTGTTTTGTCTAACGCGCAGTTTTTTGTGTTATCTCGCAGTCAGTGGAACAAGTATCTCGACCGCTTTTCATTAAACTAAGCTAATCGGCGACTATGATGGCGACACCAATGACAGCTGATGAGAATGCTGTACTGCACAGACACATACATCCACTCACAAGCGGGTGAAAAGAATAAAAAAATCAATCGGATTGTGAAACTAACATGAGTGGCTATGCAACCCTATCCGCACAAATTATGGTCTCGACAACAATGGCGAACATGACATTTTGCAAATCGCACCTATCTAGAATTACACAAGAAACGCACCCAAGCGGTCTGGTCCCATCTCTCGGGGCTGCTCACGCATTGTTACCGTGGTGTGGCGGCTGGAAACGGTTACTGTTGCTGCTACATAGACGTTGAGCATTAATAATTCCAACGCACCATGCTGCCCTCGTCGCACCACCTCTACTCGTGCTTCCGGCCAACAACGAAGAATACCATATCAGTGCAAAACTACCAAAGACGGAGTGGAGCTACCTATCGCTGGTGTGCTGGGCAGCAGCAGCAGCATTATGGCGAACTGGCTACCATCCTGCTCAACTTGCCGGCCCCGTGCTCGTATCTATCGCGCTGAGAATTTATCTCGTTCGGCTGCGATGTTGTTTATTGGCTCCTGTTCACATGTTGGCACAATAATTTTCACCAACATGTTCCGATGAATATAGAAACGCATAAATAAAATGATATACTGGTCGACCTGGTTTGCCCAGGGCGCTGCAGCGCACACGATATCTTTGCCACGTTTATGGCCGATATTGCGTGATTTGAATTTGTGCTACGATCACGGTAGCAGTCTACCGGGCAAAGAGATCGTTCAGCCGCCAAAAACTACATAAATTGCTTATGGTTTAACGATAATGGATAATAGGAAATTTATTTGCCGATCATCGAGCTGCACGTGGGCTGTGGGCACCCTAGGGTAGGCGGCTGCGGTAGCAGCTTCTCTACTTCTATCAGCTGCGAACCCGCCAAAGCACTTGTATTACGCAAATGTCAATTTGGTTATCACCAGCTTTTGAATTTTTGTGCTGGATTGCTGGCGGCGAAGCGGTTGTGTGTGGTCCCTGAATAGACGACTCGTCATCTGTGAAGCTTATCAATCGGTACAGAGGAACCGATGTTATTGGTTGCTTACAGTGTGTCATACACGAAAGATGTTGATAAGTTGACCTTCACTTTGTCAGGTTTAATGTCATAATTTTTGAAAAAAATTGAAAACTTGTTCAGGAGGCATCGCCATGATAAGATGAACTGCACGATAACGTATGTATGTACGAATCGATGCGTTGCAAGCCGGGGTTTTGAGATAAGAATCTTCATTTCCAGCGTAGTCGGCCCATCTGCAACTGGTCTAACATGGTATTGTACTAAATGTACTCAATATTGCTTTGCTAAATTAAAATGGATGATTTTAGATTTTATGACAAAATACTGCCAGACGTTGCCAGACATTCGCGATATGTGTATTATTCTGACGCAACTACCTGGCATGTTTTTACATGTCCTTTCCATTTCAGCTTTGGTAAAACCATTGTACCAGAAGCAAATTCACTAAAGATACATTTTGATTCAACAATATACTCCAAATATGCTAAGGATCGCCGACAGACTAGGTTTAGTGTATAGTAGCCTTAAATCTCTTGAATAGTCCAACGTTTATAAAACCTATCATTAGGTTCAAGCGCCTTTTTACAACAAACGTGGATCCAGTATGGTACCAGGATCTTAGTCTTTGCCATTTCTACTAGTAGACCCAACCTGGTCAGCCTATACGAATACATTCTGAATCTCTTAACGTCATTGTTCGGAGTGTAACGAAATGTAACGAAATTCGGATTCCAACCCTTCGTACAATAGGACGCTCCTGATGGAATTCTTTCAGATTAGTATCAGAGAATGGAGCACTGGAGAAACTGCGCGATGTGACAAGTGTAGCTTTGAAGGCATTCATTTGGAGGCACATGCAACAGCGGGAAGGCAATTGCAAGCGTTGGGATACAACAAATTAAAGTTTTAGTCTAAAATTAGTATAGTTAAGGCCGAAATGTGCTCAAATATAGAAAAAGGCAACTTCGAAAGATGCTGAAGAGATCAGAAATAACAGGGAACGCCAGAAAGTCGAGGTCTGCCGCTTTAATGGATTGCATCTGACAATTTTGCCTAACTGGTTGCTTTGGGTACACATGTCTCATTCAAAAACCAGTTACCACTTTGTAAATTGAATACAAACTCATTACCTGTCAATTTCTTAAGTGATGAGCATACACAGATCCATCTGGGTATGATTTAATGGAACAAAACATAGAGATTCGCAACCTATTACGCACACTGTGTAGCAACTTATTCATCATTTAAATTTCCCTGCGACTCATGTAATTAATTTTCTCGAAGATAATTAGTTATCTCCCCACGCACGATCTCGCATCAATGTCTCCAACAACTATGTCAGATGGCAACGCTACTCAAAGGCAAAGGCCGCCCAATAAATTTGTCATCGGTAATGGCAGTCGCGTCTCGCACCAGCTTTGTCGACTGTCAAAACAAATAGATTTTGTAATAAAAATAGACCCTTCCATTGCATACGGTACACAAAACACACAACGGAAGAGCTGACTTCCCAAGTAACTCTATCAATCTGCGGCCAACGAGGGGAATCGAGGGCTTGTGGCAATGTTCTCTCAGTTTTCCAATTTTCGCATTTGTTGTGTAGAGATTTTCAGCCTTTGAACATCCGTTGAATGGTGCCGCTCCGGAAGGACTCCCATTTTGCACCCAATGGACTCACAACCATGGTGTGAAGGATTGAATCTTTGTTGCCAAAGTGTAACCAGACATGTGTACGAAATGTTAAAGTCATCATGGTTTTCATACATCCCCAGCCTTCTCGACGCTCGTTGATGTACTTAGAAAGTGACATTGTTGAAACTTTTAGTATTTGAACACCCCCATTCGATGGTAGTTTTAAACATCAACCTCCACTCGTCCTCGGGGAATAATGGTCTGGTGTACACGCAAAGTTTTCGGTCCTCTTTTGGATGAGTGTGAGTGTACTGCGAGTACTTGTGTGTTGTCGTTGCACAGAAGAAGCAAAGCCTGATGTGATGTAACTCCCTGAATGACATGTTTCCAGAGTCAGCGACACTGACACTGATATAGATACACGCACAGTGCACACTGAGAGGCGTTTTAATTAGGACACATATTAGTCCGGTGTCGCACATGACTAAGGGATTTACTTTTACCACAGCAAACTGCACTCTCTGGAGAACTTAATCTGCAGAAAAATCAAAACCAGTTCTATGCCACTGCCGCCACAGCCGGTCAGACAGATTTACTTTACATTTTTTTTTTCTTTTTGTGTGCATGTCAATTTGCCTACAACGTGATTAATATTTC
The DNA here is from genome assembly GCA_963583995.1 of Xylota segnis. NCBI lineage: Eukaryota > Metazoa > Arthropoda > Insecta > Diptera > Syrphidae > Xylota > Xylota segnis. The sequence goes on from OY757238.1 coordinate 28,079,695, forward strand.
ATTCGTCAGATACTATCGATCAGCGATCGTGTTAATAATGCGCGCTAGTCTTTGTCTCTAATGCGGTTTAATTGTACTGGTGATCTCTAACAAATTAAACGCTGTTAGATCGTCGTCCGTCGAACCTTCATTTGAAATTCAAATTTCACACCGCTCTGTGCCGCCACTACCTTAAGATCAGGAACAATCCAATCCAACAAACGATCTTCGGACCCAGTGGAATTTTCGAACGAGAGAGATGGCTGCGATAGTGTGTGCCATCGATCGATTTGATGGAACTTTGGAACAACAGTGTGTAGTGAGGTAGTAAAAACCGAATTGATGGGTCGTCTTGTGTCGCTTTGAATAGGTGATAACATAACGACTCCCCAGCTACCATCACTGCGATAGATACCTCAGAATACCTTACCTACATACTCGTAGATACACGGAGAGAAGATCTCGCGTCAACAATGTCAAGTGGGTGTTTACAATTTGCATGTTTTGTGTGTTGTTCTCTGTGGATTAATCGCCACTTAGGTTTCCATGCTGGAATTTGTCATTAAGATTTGTTTTTTATGGGAATCCAATTAACGGGACAGACTGGTTTTCCGTCCATCGTTGTGGTATGACTGTCACCGGTTGATCTTTGTGTGTTTTGATTTTACTTTTTTTTTTCCATCGATGTTCATCGATTCAATGGATGTGGGAACGAATCGAGTAAAAGTGTCCCAACAAAATAGTGCACCCTACACCAGGTACGTGCATTCGAATTGAAAAGAAGAACGTTTCCCATGAAATTCTGGTAAACGCACTCTGCGTGCGGTCCAACACAACCGCAATGTCTTCCAATGTAAACAAGCAATTACACAGATATACACAGTGAGTAACAAAGGACCTGGCCAGACGCGTGGCCCAAGTAAAAAGAGACACATTTCTTTGGGACAGCATTAAGGATGACTGTCATTTTTCAGTTCCCTCCGGTGCCATCGCATTGACCACCCCCGAAGAATGCTGCAGTGGTCCGTCGTGGTGCATTTGTTGTCTGTAGCGCACACATAAGGCGAAAATAAAATATGACATCAAAGTCAGCATCCCATGTCATTGCCGTGGCATTAAGCTAGCAAAATGAACGACACTCGGAGGAAAGTTAGTTGTTTTGGATTGTTTATACGACCGAGCGGGCGCGCGCAAAACATTTTCATTGTGAAGCTCGGAAAGGATTAATGGGTGCGCGTGCAAGGCGTCTCCGGTGGTCGGACATGCATCAGAGGAAATTTATTCAAACAGAAATCCAGCAAATGGCAATGAATGTGTTCAGAGGAAGACTATGATCGTATCCCTCTCGTTGTTATGAAATGAAGTGCATTATTGTTTAATAGAGCCACATACGTTCTGTAGGACATAAGTCGCAGAAAAAAGATTCTGTTCAGATACTGAAGGTATACAGGAGAAGGAAACTCGTAATATTATCAAAAGTTTCTTAACGTGTGAGTAATGCCATCCAAGTGGTTCAGAGATTGGTTGCTTGAACCATTAGCTTAAACATACGCATTGCTTGTTCTAACTGAAAGGAGGTCTTGACATCGAAGAGAAGGCAGTTGAGTCAGAAAGACATAATAAATTTCGACCTCTCGAGCAATTCGGCACCAGATACGTTAGGTTTGTAAATACAATCGATGGAAGGATAATCTCAATCAATCTGAGCTGAACGGAGAGCTTTCGGTAGAGGTTTGCATCTGTCTGCACTACATACTCATTCAAGACAATAAAGCAGAAACACAATATAATACAGTCATAGTAGAAACTTACCGGATTCGCATAGAACGGTGGCTGATCCGCTCCCATTCCAGATAGATACGCAGCCATGCCCTCTGGATATACGCCCAGTGGTACACCGCCGGGACCAGTAGCGGTAACTAATCCACCGGCTGCTGCCAATCGCGGGTAATTTAACAAATCATATTGACACGAACACACCGTCTGTCCGGTGATCGGATCGGTGAATATTGTCCGTCCACTATCACAGCATCGGGAGTTCGGCTGGCCGTATGGAGTCGCCGCAGAACATGGCGATGCACTGCGTGCCCCAGGCGGCACTGTAGACGTTACAGCCATCGTTACTGGCACAGTGGCAGCGGCAGATGCAGCGGATGGTGGCGATGATGGACTCGATGAAACGGCGTTCTGTAAATAAAAAAAAACAACAACGTTCAAACCATTATTAATCTGTCAACCGGAGCAGTGATTATAGGATATACAACTAATGGTGGACAGCCATCAGTAAAAGAAAATAAAGAACTCCCTAATCAGTAACCAATATAGGAGCACAAACAAAAAAAAAAAAAAAAACTTATCTTGCTCCCTCCCTGTCCAAGAGTAAATAGTAACCGAAGCAGAAGAAGAAAAAAAAACGTCAACTGGATTTTGAATTTAATCAAAAACATGAGAGCTCCGATCAAAAACGCCGCCAACATGTTCAGATTGACAACATCGATCCATCGATCGATTTGAATTAATGGAAGCAAAAAACAGCTCCACACATCCACACAACGGGAGGAACGGAGGAGTAGTGACGCGTTACTTGCGTCCCATACGCGCGCGATCAGCGATTTTATCTGCCACAACTTTGTGGTGATTGCAGAGCACCACTGGCGGTGATGGTGGTGTTGGTGGTGGTAAGTCACCCGGACTTGGACTTTCCAAGTGGTCTCTTCAAGTGGCCTCTTCACAGGGTATAACATGGCCAAACGTAGGCCTATCCGAGGAATGGTCCTCTCTCTTCGAGCCTCTTGTGAGAGAACTTGCCGCCGCCGCCGCCGCTGCCACCTCGGTCGCTTCGCTTTGTTACAATCGCTTTGTGGATATAGTGAGCAAACAAACCAAACACAACAAATCAAATCCACAATCGTGTTCGCCTATCATTTTTGTCATGTACTCTTATCCATCCGAGGAAGAGAGTAGTGGATTGAATTCTTGAAACGCAGCCTGCTTGTCTTCGACCGCCGCGTCGCGTCGCTGGGTGAGTCAATTGATTTGATTTGACTTTGGATTGGGATTAAATATTTGTTTGGAGCAAACTAATCAAATGGTAGTGGAAAATGGGAATGATAAACCGTGATAAGCTCCATAGGCTCTTGCTTCTTCTAATCTTATCAGAACTACTTTTAGCTGATGATGTAGCAGGAGTCCGGAAAGTGGAAGTCTGACTTGGATCTGGTTTGAAATGTCGGCTACTTTCCCTCTGATCATGTCGTCTTGGTGTCACACATCGATTTTAATTGCAACGATTAGAGAAGGTGGTACCCAGTGAGGAGTGTCATTGGTTCACAAGTCGAATCTCTGCACAAGAACTAAACAGCATTTTGTTTTCTGTTTCGGTTTATTTTTTCCTCTCGGCAATGTCAACTTGTGAGTCCCGCGCGTATCGCAATCTGATTGAAAGTCAATTAAGTAAATTAATTTAATGGCCAAGTACCCTCCTGCCAGCACCTCTTCGGTACCTGTACCTGTTTCTGGCATGTAGGTCGTTGGACATGTGTTCTCGCATTTGGAGGTGGCGGCGGTGTGCTGCTGCTGTTGCACAGCACTTTACACTAAGATCTTGTCCCTGACACAACAAACTACTCGTGATGTTCTACAAATGTTTTTTGAAAGTGTTTTCTTGTTGTTTAAATTTTATTTGTTGCTGTACTCGTGCTGATAGTTTTTTTTTTTTTTTTGTGTTTGTAGTATAAAAATTCAACTTCTTTTATTTTTAACATGAAAACACTAAAATTAACTGACGCAACTCGTATCTCGTTTATCTGTGAGTACGAGTGGGTACTGAACAGAAACAAAAATAGAAAAAAATTATGTGCTTTCAGTCAGATTTGTAGAGTTGAGGTAATCGCTAGTATCGCTCTGGCGATTGCAATCGAAACAACAGCGAAATATGTAGTTGTCGAATATTTGCCAATTATATCGATCAACACGAAAAGATTTAAACAAACGATTGTATTTCATGTTGCGAATGTATTTGCTTACATTGGTACAAGTCTGATTGAATAACTAGACTTGTTGGTGTTAAAGGTGCCTTGCCTCTTTTCTTATTTAACTATAAATACTTCCTGTAGAGGCTTTTAAAATCACCAAGAAAATCAATAAGTAGATAATTGTTACAATCATAAAACAGACATTAATCGTTTCCGGTGTCAGTCTTTCAATCTAAAAGAAGAAATAATGGTGATGTCGTGGTACTAACTAGAATACAAGTTCTACTTGTCCAACTCCCCTATTTCGTTCTTAGTTAAGTACACACATTGATCCAGGTATTGAAATTCGCGACCATCGAGAACAAGGCCCTGAACACAAAGGGCTAATTTAAACTGGGTTTAGACTGTCGAGGTATTAAGTTAGACTTTGTACAAGAGTGCATATATGGCAGAGCATTTTTGATTTTGAACTTTAAGACATTCCTCATTCTCTTCTTGAGTTAAGAATATTTAGGGATATTTAAAAAAAAAAATCCGTTCATTGAAGGATCTTTGGAACTGTTGTGGGTATATCTTAGTTCTCTAAAAATCGATGTATATCTCACTTTTTGTGTTGCTTGTACAATGTAGAATGTCTCTAATTGTAATATATAAACAAACACCTCTTCTGAAATACATCAGGATTACATTCCCCGGTGTGCACCTTTGTGTGACTGAGGAGAACATAATTGAATTTTTTCCTATTTCCTGTTGGTTCTAGACTTTATTTCAAAATATTAGGTAGCACAATAGAAGAAGAGTGATAACAGAATGATCATTCCTATGAGTGTGAATCGATTGTGAATATAGAGAGACTTGAACTAGTCACTCTACGAAACATAACGGTAAGCTCATAGGAAAATGACAAATCCAATAATACATATGTGGAAGATTGACAGTAACTCTAATATATGACACATACACATAATGCTGTGACTAGCTCTGATTGGGCTGGCGTCAATGTCTACCTTGAACTTCAACCAAAACACTTAATTGGTTGAGCCGCCTTCTATTGCTTATTTCCCTCGGGCTGGAGCGTTAGTGCCGTGCACTCGACTTGTCCAAATGGTAGCTTGTTATCTCATTCAAAAAAAAAATCTAGTATTATAAAGCATCATCAATTCGTTAATAATTTATCTGTATCCGTATATAAATAATCCGCATCTGTAAACGAAATGTTCCCCAAAAATGGAAGCAAAAACGATTATATTTTGTCTACCTAATAGAGCGAAAATATCTTTATTGCAATTCAGTTATGTTTCTTATATAAAACATGACAGTTGAATCTTCAAATGTCAGATCTGCAAAGATGACATTTCTTTAAGATACCTACCTACTTGGTAGTTCACAATTGCAAATCAATTCGTAATGAGAAAGTTAAAATTGTATTTAATATTATAAACATAACAAACAAACAAATTAAATTGACAATAATTTACTTATATTCGTCGCCGACATCTAAAATCTAGCAGCCTAGATATTTTATTGAAATACGACATTAGAAAATAATTGACTTAAATTTGCAGAATCCAGACTGTAGCCAAGGAAAAGTGCATAGATAAGTCTGTAGACACGGCTATGATCTATCGCATTACGTCAATGACTGGGTCTAGCTTAACCAAATGGTTTGACAATTAGATTATGGTTTTTAGATTTATCCTGCTTCTTCATATCAAGTTTGAATTATAGTTTGTAACACAGAGAAATGATGGAGATAGAATCTATTTGTAAATAGTAGAATTTGTCTTTATTCCCGAAAAGGTATTTTCATCGTAACCACCGAATAAACATTATGAGTCCTTATCCATCAATCACATATACATACATAGCTTTAATACTTAAATACTACTGTGATTTGTAATTGCTAATTGATTGCTCATACCACGATGGAGTGAAATTCTATAGAGAAAATCATCTAACGACAAAAATAGGAATGGATTAGGCACACGAAATGACTGAAATTTACTACCGTAACTGGGAAAGAGTTAGAGAGCTGAAACTCATTTCCAAACCGCAAGAGCGATACAGAATATGCAATTTATTTATGAAGTATCTCCAGGACACGGCGCCTAGTGTATTATGCGACCCTAGATGCACAGCACTTTACAAGTTATCTAAGCAATTGAAAAGGGATATCATCATACTGATCTACTTAGACGCCAGACTGACGCAGAGTTCTAGTTCGGTAGAGGTCCAATGACTCCTAACGACCCAAATAATTTCTACATGTATGTACATATGTATATACATATGTATGTAGGTTCCGAAGGTTCGAAGCAGTGTTAATGCCATTGTGATTAGTCTCATACATTTATCTCAGAATGAAACTACAGTGATCATATAGATTCGCTGGACTGATCCGGATTAAGCCTTTCAACCTTTGAGCTTAGTCTATCGACGGCTTTTAAAACAAATGGCGGCTCTTAAAACCAATTTATATAACAGCCTATCCCGGCTCCGTGTAAATATGTCTAAATTAACGATAAATTGAAAAGTTATATGTGCTACTTAAACTGGAAAGTAAAATTATCCCAAAATAATTCCGATTTGCAACGTTTAAGGCAACAAATGGATCTAATATCTACATAAGTACATTTCTCTCCTTTTTAAATACAATCAACTAAAATTTAAAAAATTGCGAGTGATCTTGGTCTTTTCTTGGCGAGTATTTGTCGAAAAGGAATCTCTTCGATACTGTAACACCATCTTGCTAAAACCACATTTGCTTCAAGCTGTGCTCATCCATTTCCATCTTCAAGAAGTCCACCAACATTTCTCTATAACGATACGATGATGACCATTCCCATTCTCTATTTATCGGGTAATACCTCTGACTGTTCCACAATCTGTCAAAAATTTTCTGACAATCGAGACATTTTAAGTCGAAAGATATACATATCTTGCAAATTTGCGTAGCGATGGGTATCAATATAAAATCCCCGAACAGTGCTGAAAATTGTATAACGCCCCTGTTGTTGTTGTTCTTACATACTACCATACATAAATTTATATATTTCTCATAATGTTGAAACATTCCCAATGTAACTGTATTATGGACTATTTTCAACACGAATACTCAGCGAAATCAGCACATTTGTAACCGTTTTAAGGTTTTCGAATAATTCCTTTATTTCTATGCTGGATTATGGTTTCATTGTGATTCAAAATGGTACATATACAGATGTTGTAATAATTCTTTAAAGCTATTTGTTTAGTTTATTTTATCAAGGAGTTCTAATAGTATTTCAGTATACAGTTCGACCTCATGCAATATCAACAATTAAACGTCCAGCAATAAATGCGAGTTTTTTTTTATGATCATTTAATTCGAGATAAAAACAATAATTGCCGCGTTTATTACTCTATTTGACAGGAAAACGTTTAATGGTGACCCTATTGGTCTTCCTAGAAGTATCTCCACTGACAGGATTAATCGTAACTGCAATAACATTCGACTGTTAAACGTAAAGTTATGAATCAGTTTACTAGCGGCTGGAGATGATTTACCGCCCTTCATGTGGAAAGGACAAACGTTTCAAATAAAACATCATCTGAGTAGCTCTGCCCTCTGTACATCCTAAGAAGTAATTTGTTTCCTTTTTTCTACAATTAAAGACGTAATTTGGAAATGTTTTGAAATAAAAACTTAAACAGGACCAATCTGCATATCATTAAAACAATAATAACAGAAAATAAGAGGCCTGCCCAACATGACTCACAAGTGCCAGCAACTGCTACACAAGTTTCCACATAATTTAACAAATAAACAAAATGTGTCAATTTGTATATTTTCTTTATAATTACTTTTTTTCACTCCTGGACCTTGAAAACAATATCTGATTAGGCAATTTTCTTATTGACGACTATCGCCTCCGAATTCTAATTTAAGACCAGCAGGCGTTCCAATCTTAAGATAAATCAATAAACAATTTCGAAACACACGTAAACATTTCTGAATAAATAAGATTCAACTGTATGCTCACAACAAACACAAACAATGACATGTTACACTTCTGGGAATAACAGTAATTAAGTCATTCAAAGAATCCACTAAGCACTAGAGATCGTTCCGACAAAATGAATGACAACTTCAGCCGGTTAGTATAAAATAAATAAAGTCCACACGTTGCAAAATGTGGTAATTGCTTCATTTGTGATGAAACATTGTTTGTTCGCTGTATAAGCCAGAATCAGACTAAATTTGGACAGCAAATAAAATACTTAAAACTGATTAATTTGGGGAGCTCAGACCTATTGCCTCACTTGAGATTCTAACTTGAACTTGTAAGTAAAACAATTCGGAGTGAACCCATCCGACTAATCGGACCCAAAAGGTTTAAGCCAAAAGATATTTGACATTTTAAAAAGCGAAATACGCCAATAAACTGAAGCAAACTGAGAACCTTGTGATAAGTTTTTGAATTTTTGAAATCAAGCATCTTTCGTGTAAGAAACACATAGCCTTGCAGGTTAAGTTGCAGGTGCTAACTTTAGTATCAAATGTTTTTAAGCAACCTTTACTGTCCTATTTTATATGAAAAAGAAAGCACTTAAAACTTTTATTAAGTTTTGAAATTTTTTTAAATACTATGTCTGTTTAGGTGATGTCTTATTCGATCTTATCATACAAAAGAGGTTTTCTCAAAAACACATACCTTTAAAAACTAGCACATTTATTTTTGTTTTATTTAGCACTATTCACGAAATTGTCAAAATTTAATAAAAAAAATAAGAAAAAAAAATATAATTAGTTTTTTAAACATTTTTGGGACCAAGTTAACCGCTTAAATAAAACATTCAGTCTGGTATTTAGTCTTAGCTACATATACTTCTAGACGTGTTATAATAAATTTTATAATTCTTAAACATAAAATAAAAATTGCATACAACATCTGACCTAAACAATAATTGGGGCCGTCCATTCGCCCGATTTTGGATCAATTACATAGAATATACAATAATTAACTAATTTTATTGTTAAGTGCAGTTAATATACCCAACTGATGTTAAAATCTCATGTAAATCTACATGTACATAAATCGGGTGTTTTATTTTCATATTTCTGAATACAAACACAGGGTGTTATGAAATGTTTTTTACTCAAATATTGAATGTAAAGAACAACATATATTGAATATACATTTGCAATTTTTTTGGACAATATATATATTTTAAATCGGGTAATTGTAGGAATTTTCTATTAAATGAAAAATACCCTAATTCTACTAATGAAGCCTTAAAACAACATCAAAGAAAGGCAAGGAGAATCCTATCAAAAATAACTTGATATCATAAAAACACTTTGAAGACCAAAATTTATGTTTTTTTCATCTCAAACTGACAGCCAAAAAAGTGTTAAATGCAGAACAGGTAATGAATTAAAAGAAAATCCTTTCGGAGCACTCGTCACTAATAGTATGTAAATGTTTAAGCCTGACTTATTAAACAGTGAATTGGTTTAAGTTACTTTTACTTGAATTCCCTCTAAGTGGAAATTTTCTCTAACTTTTTGTGTTTTGACTTGGTTTATTCATAGGTATCGAAATTCCCGTGAGTCGAATCAATTTTGTATATCCACTGAAAGTTCGGCTTAAAGCGATTCGACTATATTACTATTTTAGACGCATTCTGGAAAACGTTTGTCGGCCTTCTTGAAGTTTTTTTAGAGTTTTTAGAGAGCGATACAAAAATAGGCATAGTACCTACAAAGAAACAAGCCGATGCTATGAAGATTTAAATAAGAAGTTCTTAAACTCTTTTTCTCTTTGGTAACGTCGATTCTTAATACTGTACAAGAATTGTGTTTCAAGCTAATATATAATATATAATATAAAGATAAGAAAACAGCTGTTTTTCAAAATGTATTTTACACTTCTGTAGGTGCATATGTACATACAGATCTATAAGATACATAATATACATAAGTAGAAACTTTCAGCGAAATTCTACTTCGGACGAGTTAGATTAAATGAGATTTTTATGTGAAGTCAAATTAAAAACCGGTTTTCTGTAGAACAGACAAAAATCTCCATACTTTAGGTTATAATTTTATTTAACCGATTAGGACTGTAGTGGGCGTGGCATATGCTACAATATTCGGACCATTTAGCTGTTAATATACGTTTGGCATTCAGTTCTCCATAGCTTTCAGCATGTAGCTACCGGACGTATCTATTACTCGTGTCGAACATGTAACGCACACAAAACTGAGAGCTTAAAGAAGAAAACAATAGTTGTCGGTGGGTTTAAGTATGATTTGATGCTATAAAATGCAGGATATTGAAATCTATAAGACACATATACATGTCTTTATTTTTATTTATTGATAAATTTTCAATTTAACCAGGAAATTGGTTAAACCACTCTTTGCTATGTGTTGGATCTTACATTGAACACTTGTTTTTGATGATCATTGAGAGAACTTAGAACTTGAGGTTATACTTGAATGCTGGATACCTATTCAATTTTTCAAACCGGTATTTCTTTCACTTAACTTATTATCACTTTACTTTACTTAAGGTTCCACTGCAGTCCGAGGTGGACCTGGACCTCAACCAAGAGGTCTCTCCAGCCTGCTCGGTCTTTAGCTATCTGTCTTAAGTTTCACACACGAAGCACTAAGGAAGACTATGAATTTATGACGTTTTGCAACAATACTTTTTTGAATGGACTGAACTCAACTTTACTACTTACACCTATAGGTACTATTAGTAGTAAGTTTCAGTTGGTTCTTGCGTTCCTTCCGTTAATTACAACAATCTCTTGTTAATACCTACACCAAAAATTAATTTCCATTTTATATATTACAACCAAACAATTTGCGAAAGGAATGCTTATAAAATCAGGCCAAATACAGTCGTTAAATATCTCACAATTAGAAAAAATGTACGACAGTCACTTTGGGTCAGGAATTCCGATCTGGTGGCCAGAGTAGGATCAGGACAGAAATGTCCTATTTGAATAATGTTGGACACAACGCACAATCGTTTTTAAGAAAATTAAAACTAAAGCTATTGGTGCCGAAAACAACTTTCTACGAAAGGCATATAAAGAAGGTCAGAAAAGAAGGATACCCCCGAGTTGGTATTGGCAAATGGCATTATATGCGTTCATTGATTCATATTGCGTGCCGCTCACATGCACACCAAATGGCATACTTTACGTTCATAATTTATGTTTTTCAATTACTTTACACAATATTTTTACGGAACTAGGAACTTGCATAAGTTTATGTCATTTTCGAGATTAAAGCGCATAGGAACTAAGTATAATCAATCTATTTATTGGTTACGAACCATAACATGGGCAAAATTGCTCTAACGTTTGCCTTCAGTGGTTTGGTTTTATAAATGCATTATATTATCCAGAAATCCTAATATTTACCGACTATCCCTGCATGCAATTGCTTAAAATTTAGATCATCACAATGTGATATTTTCAAGTTAGCGAATATTGTTAAATTATTTCAAAATATGTACATACTTTCAGCCGAACTAAAAATTTAAATAGTTTGGTAGCTGTAATGCTAGTTGCAATACAAAAGTCTACCAAAACCAAGGGAACCAACAATGTGTGTCCTTAGAAGGAATCTCCACATTTTATTAAAATAACAACTGACATTTGAATCGTACTATGTACATACCTGTGAAACTTGATAGTTCTACTTAAAATGTAATGGCAGTTAGAAATATGGCATGTACGTAGTGGCTGAGACGCAAAGCTCAACTATTGAGTTGGCTTTTTAAGCCAATTGCACTGTGTGTTGTAGACATACATATGGATATGCTGAATAGGATGTCTTTGCCCCCAAAAGATACACGTCGAAAAACGCAAAACCAAATGATCAAATCATAGGAACATCCAATCCACTCCAGAGCGGATCTAAAGTCAATGTATTAGGTATAGATGGGCAACAGTGTGTGGATCGTCTACCACAGATACGGCCTTAATACTCAGAGGTTACAGCAAGACTGTCAGTTAGATGGTATAGAATTTTGTTCAGTAAATTTTCAAGTGGTGCCTTGTATTGTCATAACAATAGTATTTGCTGATCATTTTACTTAAAAGCACATTCAATGGTGGTGTTATGTATATTAGAATCTACCACTTTTTTTCGTTACATTTAACATCTTTAAATGGTTTCATCTTCGACTCACAAAATAGGAAACTCATATACTTCCTAGTAAAACTTTTTTTTACACAGAAGATGCAAAGTGGATGAAAAATATTATTATACAAGCGCTATTACCCATAAAATTTTTGCAGTTCTAAGAGCAAGACATCTCCGGCGGGTAATTTAGTAAATAGATCAACTATTGAACGATTGCACTTCATTGCTGACACAACACTTGCACAAGGACATACCTACCTAACAAGACTACCTACTTCCAATTAAAAAAGCAGTTTATCATTCAAATTTAACACCAACTAATAGTTATTTTAATAGTTTTCTTTATTTTACAAAATCCTTGCCACATCGGCTACATCAACTAATAGGAAGGTTCCTGCATTTGACAAAACACTTTCTGCATAAACAGATGAATAACAATTTAAAACAATTGCAAAACAACTATCGGAAATGTAAACTGAATAGTAATGTTCATCGTAATTAAACAACACAGGTTAACTCAGACACATTCGCAGGTAGTACAAGTAGTTCCTATCAGGACAGATTCCATTCGATTTTTGAAGAAGATCTACATATGTCACTATTTAACAGAAAGGGTTACATCGGTTAATCTCCGTCGGAGAATTTTTTTCCAAGTGAAATCATTCCCCAATAAGAATGACACATTTTATTCCAACAAATAATCTAAGCCCCCATGGCGAATCGAAGCGACGGCAAATAAACTTTCGCACCGGCCCACAAAAACACCTCACAATTATTCTCGACCTAATCACGAATGATATTTGTTTTTTGAATAATAAGTATCTTTTTTGTATTTACCATCCACCAAACGAGTGAAAATCCAAAATTTGGAGAAGAAATTTCAAAGAGAAAAACTTTCGGTGAATCGTGAAATTGCGTCGGAAAAACGACATGCAAAAATTAAAAGCACTATAAACACAACTAAAACGCCTCGAATTGAAGTATATCCGTTAAATCCTTTTTAAAATCATTTAACTATTGGAATACACACCATTACCATTACTAGACGCACTCACGGTGTTTTTTCATTACTTTCGCGTAGTAACAAAATATTTTCTCTTTATATATAGAAATACTATGTATTATTATATTTTTTAGCACAGGTCCACGGAATAAAATCAAATCTATACGACCGTCGTCGTTTGGTTTTTTTTTTTTTTTGTAAATTGCACAGAACACAACAATCAACTACTAAACACGTTAGGTGACAGTAAAATGTTAACACGGTGGCGGTGGCGTTTACGATCAAGCGGAAGAAGATACTTTGATGTTGCGTTGAGGATGATGATGATGATGATGATGACGATGATGATCATCAGCAGTTGTTTCCATCGGTCAACGAGTAAAACACGAAACACACAAACGGACAGCGGCGAAGCGACAAGCTAAAGAGTATCTGTATCTTGTTGTTGGTTTTTTTGTTTTTTTTTTTTTTTTGTTGTTAGGTATATAAGTGTAATTGCAGCCGAAAAATACGAACTGCTTGCTATACGAACTCCCGAATGGCACGACCACCAAACAATCTGCGTAACAGTCGAAAGTAGACTAACACAATCCCATACGAAATCCAGTCCGACATACGAAAACGTCAAACAAATGAACGAACAACCGACCAAAGAGTAGAACACAAAAATCAACTTGTTTCCCCTCTTTCCAATTATCAAACAACCCAATCCACATACACAGCCACCACACACCAATGCACAACGAAGCAAACGAACAAAAACACAAGGAAAAAAGAAAAAAGTATTCAAAAAGGGGCAACAACAAGGCAAAAACACACCAGCAACAACAAATTGCATTCGGCAACAGAGAAAGCCATCCCAGACACAACGTGCACACGAAAGGGAGGGTAGTTCCAAGCGCACACACTCTCAAACGACCACAAATCGCTCGGGAATTCGCCTCCGCCGATGGATGGGGGAAAGAGATGAACATGAAAAAATTTGTTGCTTCTTTTGCGTTAATGTGTGTAATTGGACGAAGATGAAGAAGTACACGGCATGGACAACAGAAAAAAAAAGAACACAGTCAGAGAAACTAAAAAAAAAAAAAAACAGTAGAGCTGAGAAAAAAACAAAAAAAAACAAAAACGAAAAGAAGGCGCACATAAAACAGAACACAACCCCACCGATTCGGATTCGGTCGAATACGGGTGCAAAAGAGACACCGATACGCAGCCAATGGTTGCGATGCGACACGACACGTACTTTAATCTAATAGATACAAATGGGAATGAGCGAGCGGGACCGAGGATGCCACAAGAAAAATTGTTGTCGTCGTCTTGTTTCTTGTTTTGTTTGTAGATAGGTTTTTTTTTGTCGTGCACTACAATCGTTGTTGTTGGAGTTGGTGTTGTGTCGGGCGCAGGGGTGGGGGCAAAATTACACAACATTATGTATGTCGGATAAAAAATGAACGGGGCGAGTGAGAGAGGGATATTTGTACGGACGGATCACTTTATATCCTTGTACATAGAGATAAAAGGATGGAATGAACATGGTTGTGTTTCTCCTCGTGTTCTACTGTAAATTCTTGTTCTTCTATTTTTTTTTGTTTTTTTTTGTTGGTCGTCGTCTTTGGCTTGATTTGTTTCTTTTTTTTTTCGCTGCTTCTTGTGTTTCTGGTTTTTCGCAGTTCCTCGTGTGTGCTTTCTGCTCGTCATCTTTACAAGATGTACATACCAGTGTAGCACGGACTAGGGTCGTTTCGCTCACTCCCTGGCTTTGCCGGGTTGGTTGCTGCTGGATGCAGAACGGCCCGTCGTCCTAGTCATCGTCGTCGTCGTCGTCGGAGGCAACAACCCCTCCGGCATCAAGGGTACATGCTTTTAGATGGTGTACTATTTTAAACGTCGTGTTCTTTTGACACAAACTCTCTGCAGTGTGGAGTAATTTTTTGTTTCTTGTTTGGCTCTTTCGTTTGTGTGTCTTTCTTGTGCTTTTTTTGTGTTAATTTTTTCTTGTTTTCGTTTGCTTTGTGTGTTGTTTTTCCCTTTATCGGAGTCGTGGTCGTTATTTTATTTTATTCGGGGTTTTCTTTTTGTTTTTGCCCCGTCGTTGTTGTTGCTGCTGCTGTGTTGTGTAGTGTGTCTCAAGGAAGGGATGTATGGTATCGGTATGGCATGGTATGGTATGAATGTTGTGTGGGGTTGGGCTGGCGGGTTGGCAGCCCGCATGCTTGAGGGTTTGGCCGGGACGTTCTGGTGCGGCGAGGCGCGGCGAGGCATGGCGTGGGGTTAGTGGATCCAATATAATATCAAGTTATTCGTTATTCTTTACCCCCGTCGGTCGTCCTCTGCTGTGTTGTAGCACAGTTGTTTTCGTGTATTCGTTTTATAGCCACCCCTAATTCGTATCAGTGTTGTTTTCAGGATTGTTAATTTGATGATTTATGGCGGTGGCACGAAGGTAGTGGCGCTGCTGTGTATGTGAGCCTGGAGTGGCAGTTGGGGTGCCTGCCGTTTTTCCTACATGCATACATACATACCTACATCTACGTAGGTATCTACGCACATTGCTGCGGTTGGGAAAAATTATTTATTTCGTTTCATTTAGCGGAACACTGCTGCGTTTAAGCAGCCAGAAGAAGCGCTTGTCCATACGGGCTGGGGGTCGTTTGCAGTTTGAAAAATCTTTTTCCACACCTAGGTGGAAACTATGGGAAAAGGACATCAATTTTGTTTGTTTCTATGTTTCTGTGTTTTTTTTTGTATTTTTTTTTTTATATTCTTGTAGGGCGTGGCTTATGACCAAAGCGAAAGAGGGATGATGTTGCTTTGCTGGTTTTTGTGTTTTTTCTATTTTCCTGTGTAGTAACGTGATCATTATTATTTCCATTATCTTTTGTTTGAGGGTAATACATACAACGCGTCTACATATGTACTACAGCGGAGAGAATTTACGGCATGTTCGACTAGCGTCAACATGAGAAATCCTTATTAATATTAAGCAAAATGTCCTTTGATAAATGTACGCATTTCATTAAGGAGTTTAGGAGTCTTTTTCTGTTGTCTCGCTTTGTTCGGTCTCCCCTAGGTGTCATATTGTTTTGGCTGGATGTTTAGTTTATGTTTTGGGAATTCTGACGCAAATCCGATAAATATATTTGTGATTACTTTTGTTAGTGTTGAGGTGGTATACCTACTCTAGTGTTGGTAGGATAATCCATATCTTTTCGCAGGCTGACAAAGATGACCGTTGAGATAAGCTTTTCAGATGCCATGTGTATGTTCTTATTGAAAAGATTTAAGGCTAATATTTTCCCACTCTCATATACAAAGTAGGTGCAAGGGTAATCATTGACTAAGTACACAACACTTTTAAGCTGGGCTTTCGAGGTTTAGGTACGATAGATTGTTGGATAACTTGACACTATCTTTATTGCTTCGAATGGGTTTAGCTAGCTTAAAATGATTGAGGTGATAGGTTTCGAAATAGCCTCAAGAAGCACAACGGCCTCACAAAGTCTTTTGGGGTTTCCTCTAAAAGATCCTGTAAGGTCTTGTCTACTAGTTAAATTAAAGTTTAGAAATGACTGGACTACCTAGGACTGTTTTCTCTGATAAAGAGGGGATATCAGAAAGACAGATATTTAAATCCTTCGTTTGAGCCTTTGTCCATTGTGGGACACAAGAATTAGGGTAGGGAGTTTCATTGTATACCTACTCTAGGCATAATTGGCACATGGTCTAATTATCTAATATGTTTCAACTTTCTTGAGGTGGTAGATACTTTTTTGAGAGAGCATGAACTTATGCATGCGATTTGTACTTTCGTGACTCTTCGCAATGAACTCATATTAAACTTATGAAATTGTTTACAAAGAATGAAATGCTTAAGTACTATGAAAATGCAGTAGGGCCTTGTTGATTACTTACATACATTTGTACATACATATGAACGTATTATTTTTGACAAATCAAATTGTAAAATGTGTGAACATGGCAACGGAAAATACCCTGTCACAAAAAGTGATGCCAGCTTTGGTTATTAGCTTTGAATCGCGTCTGAAGTCTTAAAAATGTAGAGGTTCATACAATTCACTGTAACCCAACAACTACGGCCAGAGCTCGAACACGGACACCGATCGCCCTTTAAATTGAGTGGACTAAGAGAGCTCTGCATAGTTTACCAAACAGGATTGAGCACTAAGCTCAGATATGACAGAAGATCCATGATTTCTCAATGTTATCAGCTGTGTTCTGCAGACTTTTTTTTTTTTTTTAAATTTACATTTGCAAAACTATTCGTCAATTAGTATACGATCACATCGATTCAAGATGCCGCGGTATGGCTTTCAATTAAATCGATCGGTAGAATGCTGGCCGGGGCACCTGTATCAGCCAATTGGAAAGGAAACGAGCTGTAGTAGGTAAAGAGAATCTTAGACAGAACGTTGAATTCTCACATGCCAGAAGACTTAGTGCTCCCTTCAACAATTTTTGTAGAAAAGGAAACCATGGCAAATCTCCTGTGCATCTGTCCTCCCATATCGGTTCTGAGAAGGAAAATAAAAACGATCTAGCTAGACATGACTTAAACAGAATAAAGAGCCTCGTCATATAATAAAGAGGAGGAAATAGTGATACATCATCTGTATATTTGCCGTGCACTATCGATTTTGAAATAGAGTCTCTGTTAAAGATTTTAACGATCTAGTTGGACTCGACTTAAACAAATGAAAAGGCTTCGCCAGCCGGGCAAACTGGTTTAAACGCATTGTCAAGAGGCATGACATGTGGAAGTGTCTTTTTAGGTGCCGGTGCTGATAGTCCGAATTTTCTACAGTGGTATCACAATAGTGTAATCTTTCATCCACACCTGCTACTGCTCCGATTATTCAACTTTTCAGTACATAATCTCGTTAATAGTAGCAGTATGAACGTTTGAATCTCCCAGCATTAAGGGACCAGAAGTAGATAGGATCCCTCGAATTATTCTATCTATCTTCACTTCATCTCTAACCCTTCTATTGGCAATTGTAGCTTTCTCGCTTCGTGCAAAAGCCCTTTTATAGTACTTATCCATTCAATCTTCTTCAAGGCTAAATGTTTCTAGCTACCGCCAATCTTTTATAATTAAGTTAAATAATTTAAAAATAAGTTATTTTTCATTGTCCAAAAAATTTGTTGTAGTTTTTCTATAATGTGATTTTTTCTCCAATTCCTTGAATTGCCTAGAATAGGACGACATTCAGTTGTGAAAAATGTGCAAATTGGATAGAATTCAGTATGTTCGGACTTCTCTTCGGAAGTTCCTCAGTGTAGTCACCTTGGTCCTTTACTATTTATTCTTTTTATAAACGATTTACAATGAATTCACAATGTCTGACGTATGCTGACGACTTATGATCAATACAATCAGAGCAAGATTGTCTTCTTCTGCAAGAAGATCTTTTTAGGTTGACAGTTTGGGTTAGTAATTATGTATGTGCTTTAAAATGTCACTACTATTTCGACGTTTCATGCATTTGTACATACATATATCATGCATATTGGTAATATGCTCTCAAAAATCCTTGATGTCTTAGGCCACAAACAATTTACTAGAGTTGTTGTTTGGACACATAACATAATCTGCGAACGAAATTCGAAGTTAGTTCTTCAAAGGAAAACATGATTTCTTGACTTTGGTCAATCCTTTCTACAACTCCTTTCTTTCGCTTTTGACTCGTCTAGTCTGGTCATATTTTCATCATGTTAAATTAGTTTAATCTAGACCTCACTGTCAATATTGGCGCTCACTGATCATAATGTTCTAAGGAACCACAAAATGAAACTTACTTTCAATGGTAACAATAGAGGCTGAGACGACGAAGAGATTTACGTGGAAATACTTCATTATATCTATCACAGCCCAAGTATAGGTTATACTTCCAGAACATTCAAGAACCTACATATTTGATCTTTTCATATTTCACGATTGTTAGCGGCCTTTTTCAATGAAGCAATAAGGAAGCAGCCAGTCGGGTGAGGAACTCGTGCAACCTTTTTTTGATCATCGCAATAACTCTACAAGAACCTTTCTGAAAAGGTAATCATCTGGATCCGTTCATATTTCTTGTCCGTATGATCAAATCTTCATGAAATACTCCAATTCACACGTAAAGTACGTTTTTACTGCAGTACTCTATTAGCGCCTTGTTCTTATTCCTAACCTACTTGTTCTTATAAAACACAAGTGCAATGAACTCGTATTTGCATTAGTACTCCCTTTTCAATCCTTAATCCTAATCAATCATTGTCTAGGGTCGATATATCGTGTCGGATTGGTAAGAAGTGCTGGGGAGTATTGCAGTGCCCAGCAATTAAAATTGAAACGAACTTTTTGAAAATATATTGGTACCTACTTGATTATTTTCAAATGGCAATTGCACCTCCTCTTCCACATTTGCGTTAAACGGATGACAGGCGATACTACTGACTATTTGGTTGCTTGAATCCAGGAGAACTACAAGAAGCCATACACTAATGACTCTATGCCAGTATCATAGACCTTTATAATTTGCCAAGAAATGGGTTTCGAAGCAGCTTGATTGGCCAACCCGGTCTAAATCCATTTCTAAACTTTTGAAACTATGTGAACTTCAGTCAAATACGAATAGTTTGGATTAACTTTGGTGGTCATCAAATCAGATTAGGATACTATTCATTCGGTTCGAGGTAGGGTATGTATCAAACCGATGGCAGAACATTACAAGGAGCAAAGAATAACCAGCCGAAGACTGCGCATAACTCGGGAACGGATCGTCCGATTTGAGCTGTCTTTTTTTGCTGCGTTTTTTAAAGGAAAATTGGAACATTCGAAAAAATAGATTTTCCATACATTTTGTATAGGTCGGGAATTTCCTTTTTTTCCCTTTTTGATTGTAATATAACAGTTCAAATGGTCTCATATTCACGTATTTCCATGCAATGATTTTTTGTTTGCAAGATCCCTCTTTGTCCACTTGACATTGCGGAATTTGGCAGGTGTTCTTTCTGCTTCGTCAATTCACCATAGACAAACTATACTAGACGGCAAGCATAGATGCATTTGACAGAGTCGCTCCACCTAAAAATGGTCCATTTCCACCAAGAAGCTTGAATGGATTCTGACGCTTCAGGAAAATGGGAGCCTCACTCACACACTCTTGCAAATAGGGGGACAATTCTAGACAGTTGATGGCTTATTCACATGCGTTCACAGAAAGAAAAATGTATGCTTCGCCTATTTTTGACAATTCGCGGACAGGGAAACAAGTTTGGCATCTATTACATGTAGTCTGTGCATTTCACTTTGAACTGTAGCAACAGCTGAGGCTGCATTAAAATAAATTTTTGAGCATTAATTGTCAGATTTTCAATATTCAAATTCTGGCAAAAACATTCGTGAACGATTGCTTCATCTCAATCAAATGGAGTTCAGGGTGATTTTGATTTATTTCGGGCGGGACGAAGTTCGCCGGGTCAGATAATATTGAATACAATTTTACATTTGTTGTTTTTCCCTAAATTTATTAATCGTTTGACAGATTCGTTTGGGTGTGTTATAGGTATACGTGAACTTTTACTTTCTAAAGAATTTTTGGGAAGAATTGTGTTTTCGGTTAACAAAGCGTAATAACCACGGCAGTGTGTTAGCAGCGTAAGTACTACCAAGGGGCCCGAGAAATATCCACAAAACTACTCTCCAAAAAGATGATCACCATCTGTATATTGACAGTCATGCCGCCATAAAGGCTATCTAATCCAGTCGTCAAATCAAAACTGGTTAAACGTTGTGGTCCAGAACACACAGTACTCACAGCAAACCATGACGTCGCGGCATTCAAGGGAAAGACCTGGCGGACGAATAAGCAAGAAATGGGTTCAACCAACCTGACAATGAGACAATGGTCGACACGTGTGTTCTAGCGTGACTAGCTCTTGTTAAACACAACATGGAGAGGACCTTCGTGAGACTGGCTGACGAGAGATGAAAACGCACTCTCGTCTTATTGTGTCTCCACAAAACTCTGGACAAAGTATGATGTCACCAAACATAACAAATCCTGGGGCTTAACAGACAATTCAACACCATTCACCATTCTGACAACCTTAGGGTGCTTTAGGGAGGCCATTTAGCTACCCCAAAGCTTATAAAAAACATTTTATTTGTTCAGGTAAACTCACGACAGGGGCTCACACTGGATCAACCAGTGATCCGAGTGTTGGCTGCACATGTGGCCACCCCGTTTCACCTCTTTGATTTCCATAATCTAAAGTTAAGAATGTTTAGGATGTAAGGATGTGCTTTTTACGAACTCTACTGTGTAGTGAACTTCAACCTTTCGAAAGTTTTAAAGATAATGGTACAAACCTACTAGCCAGTATACCCTTTCTGAGTAATAAATTTAGTTAGGAGCCACTGACCTTGTTAATCACTACTTCAACAAACTCACTAGAATTCTGTATTATAGACAAAAACAAAACCAGCTACATACATATGTATGTATGTCTACCGAATCTTCATAAATGAAATGAAAAACCAACAGTTCACATACTTATGTACATATTTATGTATGTTTGGAGGTACAGCTCATGCGATTATCCTCTTAGACATAAATAAACAAAAAAAGAATAGCATTCGTATAACATTTTATTTTCATTTCACAAACAAATTTATTGCATTGTTTGTTAGCCCCGTGACGTCCTCAATTGCAGCACCAAAGCGTATTTCTCTTGGTAATTGTGTTCGCACAGAGAAAACAAATGGCGATCATGCTCTCCTTCGTGTGTGCAGTATAAATCCGCTTCGACTCTCTGCGCCTATTATTTATTATGCCAACATCATCCGTTAATAGTGCCAAGTAGCGTAATATTTATATGTACATGCGAGTACAAAAATTACGCACAAAAGATACATTTACGGGCAGATGGCTGCCTCGTCAGAGTCGTCACACACCAAACAAAGGTTCAAGAGGGTTATGCCCATGCTAGGCATCGTTGTCGTATTTCTCTATGTATCTACTCGTTCTTATATGCGCTTCCCTAATCGCATTCGAATTGAATCACAGAGCCACAAATTAACACACAGCAGACCCAAGGAGTTCACCTAACCTTAACAGCTCAACTTTTTGTTTTTGTTTTTTAGTTTTCTTCTGTTGGTTTTCCCCTCCCCATAGAACGTCCTTGCGCACCTTTTGCTCACTTCGCCCATTAATAAACTGGCGCGAGTAATGGCCGACAATTACTGTTATTGCATAAGGGTATTTTTTTTCGTATTTTTTTTCGTTCTCGTCGTTGTTCCCTTAACGTGTTTGATCGATATACATATGTACCGGCAAATGTACAGGAGTTCGTACACATGTAGATACACCATGGAGAGCGGTGCTGTAGCGCTAAATGTACTCAACGGTTACGGCGCCGGGGTGTGTAGGGCTGAAAATTCGAGGTTTGCTCGAATTAAATGCGCCACTAACTGGAAGCGATCACGCTCGAATGCGTTCACAAACACACACCCACTACGCAATTACGCGTCGCCCGATAAAGGCAAGCGGATAAAGGGACGCGGAAAATGTAGCAGGATCCGTGCGTAGCCGGTGTTAGTACATACACACATCTATATGTACATATGTACGTATGGAATAATATGAAAATGATTTTATGGACGAATTCCGTTTTGACTGCGTTAAGGTTTCTATAAAAATTACGGCTCTGTCACGCCTTCTGATTCACGACCAATTTCGTTCATTAAATGATATATGTTTTGTATCTATGTATATGCATGTGTCAGATATATTTTGTAAATTTCTTTTTTTTTGTTGTTTTTGTTGGTTTTGTTTTTTTGTTGGGGTGGCGTTGACGGTTAAATGAAATCACGTCACACAATAAACGTCGTGTGTGCTTTTAATTCAGCATTTTGTCACCAACAATTACGTTCGCTTGCACGAAGTCAGTGTATCTCGACCAAGTTTATAAGCAATTTTGTTCCCTTCGGCAAGAGATATCCGTGCTTTTGGGGCAATCGAAGTAAATTGTAACACTTTTGGGTTAATAAAAATGAATAACAATGGCCTGGGAGATACAATCGGTTAACCAAATTCGGTTAACGTCAATGGTAAGTGCTACAATTACGGGAGTAGAGAATTTATTTCGTGCACGTGACTTAGCTCACTGAAAGTGTTTCAATTATTAAAAGAGAAAATTCAGATGTTTATTAGACTACTTACATAAGTAAGTATATATGTACATATGTATACCTACACAGGTAAGTAGGTATCTTAATAAGAAAACAAGATGTCAAAATATTGAACGTCAAATGAACAGCTGAAATTGGCTCTAGTTGACTGAATAGTTTATAACTGAATCTACTAACTCTTTCTACATCTCTTTTGATCGGCTTTTGACTAAATTTTTCTAAGCCTTTCATTAAACTAAATTCGTTTCATCCTTCGAGTCCGAAAAACCATTTTTTCGACTTGCATGGATGTACGAATGTCAGTCAAGTCGTTTTAGTGATGGAAACTGCATTGAAACTGTATTGCATGGCCATCATGGGATTATAGCCGGTTTCGTCAAATTTTCGTTAACTTCCGTGAGCTTACGGAAAGTCCTCAGGCAGCAATCATAAGCTACTGTCATAATTTTAAGTTAAGTTTCCTTCAGTACTGTCAATTACTCAAGTTGTCCATCATAGACGCTTTTATTCGGAAGCAACTGTCGTTTGAGCTGTTGTATTGTTTTATAAATCGTTCTTTACTTTTGCAATTAAATATATAAACTATTTTAATTCGAATTGTACTTAGTTCATGGTTAAAACGAAAATTCTATGGTTCAAAGCCATTCACAGCTGTTAAACTGTCACATTTTCGTACGAAAGAGCGAATGGATTTGATTGGTTATTAAGTTCAGTTAAGTTTCTTACGTTTAGTTCGGTTTTTACATACATATGTATGTGGGCGCCGTGGCTCAGTGGTTAGTGCGTTGGACTATAGAGCAAGGGGCTCGAGATCGAATCCCAGTCGGGGAACACCTAAAAGTTTTTCACGGCCTCACCTCTCGCGAGCGTCTGACAAACATCCGAGAGTACACAACTGTCTCGAGAAAGCTTCTCAAATAACAAATTGCCCTTCGGACACGGCATTCATCCATTCGTGTAAAACGCACAACACGAATGGTTGTGAGAAGCTAGGCCTTGGGTCCCATCGACCTGTTGCGCCAAGTATTTTTTTTATGTATGTACATATGTAGGTAAGGTTAATTCCACTGAAATCCATTATGGTTGGGTCTTTGGTGCTATTTAACGAAATTTATTCGACACTAGATGACCTAATTGTCAGTTGTGAATCCTCTTTTAAAAAGTAGAATGAGATTGGAAAAAATAGACCAAAATCTATCGTATTACTGGCCAGCTTGAGAACCGGTTAGTACTCTGAATAAAGTAGCTAAGATGCTACATCGGAAAGCATTTTAGCTCTATAACGTAGGTGTCGTTCTTGCAAAGGGCGGCAGTTTTTGCATACATCGACAGACTCTACCCTCCATTTACTTAATATGACTACAATGGCGTAGTGTACTGTGATTATTCGAGTTAGAAAGATCGATTTAGTGCCAGAAGGTTCTTCATTTTCTTTTTGTCTAATATTGGCCATAAGGTACGATAGCAGATTTTCCGATCTGTGTCCGCTCTACTAATGTTCATTTCCTACAACATTCTTGCCAAAGCATACGTTCCTTTGTCACCTTCAAGATATGCATGACTAGCAATCCAGTAAAGTTTGACCGAACGCTGACTAATAACGATCAGTGGATCCTAATTGTATAAGATTTAATCCATTTGTAGACCTGTCAACGAAGATAGAGGTACCTATCCGGCAGAGAAGGGTTACTGTCTTCTATGCATCCAACAGCCAAAATATCAATTTGGCTACACGCTATACGCTTCTGATAGTCTACAAGATTCCTCTTTGCAGTGTATCCGATTCTGCTCCCGACAAAATTGTTAACGACTTTACGAATTTCAAGTAACATCCTGCACTAGATTTAGATCGAAACAGTGTCCCGCGTGGGATCACTCTGTGGCAAAGTAGGCAAAGATTATCTTATCATGGTTACTATGGCTTGACTATTAATGTATGTATTCATATGTTCATCTATAATTGTATCGCTGTTCAACAGCGAAGATACTAGCATACCCAATCTTCTGCCAGATAATAATTTCATTCTATTTAACAAGGTTCCAGGAAGATGTTTTTTATATGATGGGGTGTGACCAATATTTTGGTAAGTTCTTGACAGTTACATATGTAACATACTATATCTGCTGGCATGGTACTAGTTGCTGACTTCGTACTGAATATTGATACTTAACCGGTTTAGAGTACGGTACTCTCTGTAGGGTCCTTCCTAAAGGAAGTCTGTGTATGCAGATGGCTCTAGATTTGATCAACGTTTACTGGACCTAGAATGAGCTTTTGCATTAAATTGTACATTCTATGCAGAGTCCTCACAATCATGGGAAATAGTACTTATATGGATTCAAAAGTAGCACGCAGTTTTAATAATTTTTTTTTGCTTTCTGGAGGATTATGTTAGGTCCTAAATCATGGTTTTTCAGGTCCAATTCCAGTAAAGTAGATCCATTACTTAGAATAGTGGGGCCATTGACTGAAATTCACATGCTAGTTTCTGGGTTTGCCAACATGTCGCCTTCCTATAAACCTAAGAGGTCTAAGAGACCTTTGTGGCATGAGTGTAGTATCGCGCTAAATAAGGGGTGTCTTATATTTTTAGTTAGCAGCTCCACGAGGTTTTAAAAGAAATGTAAGCTCATTCCTAGTTTTGTTTGCTCTTTATCTTTGTCTATGCAATTCCATTAAAAAAAAAAGCAGAGCTGCGATTTTGGACTTTTGGACTTTTTTTGTTGGGAACCGTGTAGGACCGATGTTATGCCAATAATCCGGGAACTATTCAAGCATTTAAGCACTTAAGGCCAATATCATCCAAGCAATCCGTGAGCTATAGCCCGAGACCATCAACAAGGTCTTGGAAAATTGGAGTGACAGAATGCGCTACTGCGCTACTGAGGCAGCCACTTGAACGACTTTTCCATAGTTATTGGGGATATTTGTTCTTACTAATAAAGCCATAATACATGGAAACAAAATAATTTTGTTCATTTTATTGCATTTTTAAAAAGAATCTTGTATTTGGCCCACCCTGTCTGTGTCAACCTTGTGGCTTTAAAACACAAGAATTCCGACTGAATGCAGAAAATATTAGATTTTGGAAAAATGTAATCGGTTAGCAATAAATAACTTAAATCTGTAAACTCGACAACGTTGTCAGCAGCTAGTGTTAGTAATTTTAATTTCCCTCATATTATCATAATCGAAATCTGTATCTATGCATCTCCACATAATGTTAACAATACTTAATCGGGAAAAAAAAACTTTCCCACCTATAACAATAGGAGCAACCAAACAACGCGCACAGTAGCAAAGCAACGGCCAACCCTGCTTATGAAAAGAGCTAGTGTTGAACCAACGAGCGTGCAATGTCGATGGGGAATCCTTATTGAAAATGTTTTAATCCTATTATGCGAATAATTCAATAATAACAACACATGTCATATATCTGAACAAAAAGGACATCTCGCACGCATACGCTTGTCCGTTTAGCCATTTACCAGTCTGCACACCGAATCAAGCGATAGGATTTAAGGATTTAACTTACTATTATGTGTTTTTTTTTTGTTCCACCTTCTCACTCTTAATACCTCCCAAACAAGTATATTTTTTGCTCCTATGACTGACAGCCAGAATAGTGTGTGTGTGTGTGCGGAGGGAAACGCAAAGGCAGAACCTGAAAAACGAGGCTCATTGATACACTCAATTAGAATAGGAAAAAAAAAGGCCGAACAAACATCAAATTTGTTAATTTGCAAAACTGTTATAAGAACATCCGACTCTGAACTCAGCTTCCTCTTCGAAAAAAAGACATTCCACTGGACAAAGGTGTTTGCAGATTAAACGCTTTTCATCTGCACCTAATGTGTGAAATTAGTTTTGTTTGGGTATCTACAGAGCCGGATTAGATGACAATGCACTGCGTTGCACTGTCCCGGTGTCCTTCGAAATTGAAAAATCGGATTTTCAAAAAATAAGTAGATTTCATCATGTATTTCGGTTGAAAGCAGCCGCCATCGCCATGTCAGTGCCAGCATGAGCGCTAATTGACGACGGGTAATTATGGACGCACGTTCGACGCCATTATCTGGCAGATACTACCCATATAATTCAGCAATTCAAAATGCTCAAATTTGTACACCCAATGACGGCAGTTCTCAATCATTGATGCAATGAACGCAATCTGAGGGCGATCCTCATCAGGCAGCGTGCCGCGGAGTACGCCACGGATGATTAGGTAAATTACGGGCAATTGATTGGTGGTGCTCGCGAGTAATAGATTCTTCTGTGTCTCTTCACAGTTCGACAAATTAATTTACTGTACTCACTTAAATCAATTCGCCGATAATAAGTCTGAGTTAAGGCAATGGCAAGCGATTGTTTTCAAATAAATGGAGATGAAGGAGGTATATCGGGATATCGATTGAATGTGAATTGACGATAAACAGATACGTTCCTAAAATTGGGAATGCTTAAGGAACCGCTTCCAAGCGAATCAAATGTTGTCAGGCTATACCTATCTGATTGCTTGTAAAATACTGCAGTCACTGCATGGTGGTCCATAGTGCTGCTGTAGAGATCAAACTTCTCCGAAAAAATGGTACCGTTTTGTTCAAAGTTAGGAATCCATTTCGTCAAACTAGAATACTATAAAATCGGCCTAAGTACAGGACTGGATTTAAACACTTTGCATGGATCCGCAAACGATGGCACAACGCTTAGTATAGAGGTTGTAGTCCACCTTGAAAAATATCGGCCATTTTTCGAGAACAATCTATCATACAGAAGCCTATCCTTATGATTTGGTGTAAGCATTTCCTTATAGGAACTCAATGTGGTTAATTTTTTGGGACATGCCCACTGGGTTGTTGGTTTGAACCAATAGAGCAACAATCATGTACATATGTACATATTTGATGAACTGCTGGTTTTCCGCCACTGTGTTCCTTGACAACGATATATGCAAACCCTTCCGTATGTAGGTCAAAGTCCGAGTACAGTCACTAATGCGGGAGTCTGGTGTTTTGTGAGGACCATAGCGAATGAAGGCAGACTCTGAATTAGAGTAAGGAATGTCATTGTTGTACAGTGTACTACCTCGAAGCTTGCAATTGGGAACGTAAAAGAGAGCTTGTACAACCTGACTTGTGCACCCATGCAATTCAGCATTGAATGGAATTACCGTCTTTTCTTTGGGTGTACATAGTATTTAATCAAAACTATCATATCCTATGAAGAAGACAAAGACAACGTAATTGTTTTACTTCTGCAACGCCAACTGGCTTGTCATTGAAGGCACTACATATAAGCATAGGTAGAACCTGCCTGGAGGAGCTCTTGATACCTACGTTATATTAGTTACCTTCAAAATATGTTATCTATCAGTAAAAAACTCGTAAAGAATAGAAACAATGAGCACCCTAGCCATGACTTTCTTTAAAAAGAATCTCAGCCGCTATAATCAACCAAGTCTATTTGAATTGCTCCAATATATTAATTCTCTGTATCCCAGCAAAGATTACTGCCGTATTTAGACCGCTAAAGACAAACATGACGGTAAGACTTCATGGCATTTCCGCAAGGTAGGATAGAGTAGACTGGGGAAGGTGAATCTCTTCGAGTGGGGCAAAATAGAATCATAACCAAGCTCAGAGTGTTAGAACGAAAGAAGAATTTTGTCTTTGGTTGTCTTTTGCAAAATACCAGTAAAAATAAGTTCATCTTGAAGACTGTTTAGTTCGCCCTTATCACTACAAGGCCAATCATCTTCGAAGAGTGCGTCGAATATCGATCAACGTTTCTTCATGGCTTTCACTGGCTTGCCTGTTGGTCATGGAAACTGTGGATAATGTCAGCAGGGGCTTAATGAGTTACAAGTGAAAGAAGTATACTTTCATCAATATTGTCCTTTTCGGTGACTAAATCAACAGCCTTTGCAGGACATTGCATGACAACTGGAGGAGGGTTGAGGTAAATTCGAGTAACTTCGAAGTTTAGTTTCGACCAAAGGTGTTTCAAATTGCATATGCAAGCCAAAATCTGGTTTTGGTATACTGTCCAAGATATGGGAAACCATCGTCAACAAGGGGTTGAGTTATACTGCATTTAATTTTAAACTCATTTGTTGTCCATTTTTTTTTCATTTGTTTAATGTAGAGTATTCTAGAGAAGGATTTAAACACATTTTGTGGAAGACCGGAGTCTATAAAAACGTAAACAGATTAAAAAGATTCCAATGTGTGTAACGTGCAAAATCAGGGAATCAGGGAAGCCACCTTTGGACAGTGCTGGCCAGGGCTGTAGTAACCAAGCTTATACTTTCAGTAACATCGTTATTGGTAAATAATCGGTCTTAAGCTGCCTTAGCTTAGTTCTCCTTCCCTTTTTATTTATGCGACTTTCTATTTACTTCTCATAGTCTTTAATGAATTCATGATAAGGAACCTAAGCTATGGAGTTTAAAGGACAGTGAATATCCAGAGAGCAATAAAAAGTATGAATGCTTGGCATTCCTTCAGACTTAGCTCCTATCTTCCTGAACTTAAATAGCTGCGTGAAGGTACATACATAGCTACCGACAGCGATCGATAATCAGCCAATTTCCCGTCAAATCAGATCATACCCAGAGAGTGGGACGTGGCAATGGTGCAGTAGTTGTAAACCGACTCAAATACGGACTTTGGCGAGGAAGACTTAACATAGTCACCAAACCATGCAAGAGACGGTTCCCACTGCCCCACAAAAGGGAATCTGCTTTGACGCATCCATACCATGGATCAAATCAGAGTCTATTGTTGAAATGAAAACAGGTGAATAAAATTTGAAAAAAACACATTTGGTTTCTAGCTTTCCTGAATCGCTACAACAGCAGAACCATACGGATCTATGCATCACCCACTGCTATCGACTTCAACTTGAATTTTGAACAAGGAACTCAATATCTGTCAATATAAGGAGCTAATCTACATCATGTCATTCAACGATATTTTGGTAATCATCATGAGCCTTCTCGCACAGCTGTAGTGAATTAATTCAGTTTAGGATTGTGAAGACTTGAACATATAGCCGTCTTAGCTGAGAGTGTCACTGAAGTCCTTGTTTTGATAGAATCAGAAGATTTAGTTGTATCTGCAACACCTCTGCGCTGCAGTTTTTCATAAAGATCTTGGCCTACATGCTTATATGGTCCAGTTAACACAGGAATTGAAGCCAGTAGGCCAAACACAACGCTGCAATTCCCTTGCATGGATGCTGGGAATTTGAATCGACACCTCCACATAGACGGATCTGGGCAACTCCACTCTATGACCAACTTTTTAATTTTGACAAATTAAAGGCTGTAGAACTTGCAGAGACCTGAGGAGGAGTAGAACATCTTGATAGTCTTAAAAGTCTAAACTGTCGGAGTTTATGTCCAAGTGTATCCCATTAGGAAGCACTTTCTATCGACATATCATCAGTGGAGTGGACACTGAAATTATGTCCAATACTCCTAATAGGTATCATCACTTTATACTCCTGTTGAACATTACTACTCCTTTGCGAGATAATTTTAAATGATTCCCATTAATATTTGAATAAAAGTTGATACCAATTATTAGAGCAATGCTACCGTCTAAACAAAAGCCGTTCATTTCGAATGCGGCACACAAAGTAAAAATTAATGAACACCAATGAATAAAATATGTACCGCATAAGGCCACAAATCGAAAAGTCGTTATCTTTCGTAGCAGTAGTAACATAAATAGAATAGGTACCTTGTCGTCCAGTATAAACGGACCCCATTACGATTATTTCGACGCTTCGCCATGACACAGCTCCGGCACACAGTCATCATTCGAAAGGCTGGCGGTGTCTTATCAACTCCACGTTGTTGGATGTTGTTCGTCTCAAAATATTTTAAGTGCCTGATATGTGCGGGCCATAAAAATAAATTTGTGGGAAACAACATCATCGGGCCGCTACGCCCGATACTATCCTCGGCGACACGACACTACACTATTCAACAGGCGCACGTCATTAATTCACAAATCAAAATCTTATCGTCGACGAATTAAAAGCCCTCTCCTCCCATGGAGATGGAGATGGACTCGTACAACAGCACTGTTGTCGCATGGATGGCGGCAGCAGCGACGGTACCGCTTTCCATATACTCGTTTAAAATCAATGAGAACACTGATTCCGCGATTTCCAGTGATGGCTTGCGGCTACTTACAGACAATTTAGACAACCTAATGGCAGAAAGCAGGTAGGGGTATCTCATACATGACCACTCGGATGCATCTCGCGGATGCACATCAATGTCAGAGATGGATTGAGAGTGTTATCCTTTCTGGTTTTTCGTTTTTTTTTGCGAGTTCTGTCCGAGGACATTTTTAGTTCAATACATAAACGCAGTTGAATGCCATGAATCATAGACATGGATTGTATCTGTGTATTCTATTCTAAATATTTGCACAGATTTTGCCGTTGGATGCGCTCGACAGATACAACCGCAAAAACTGCATTTTGATGGTTCGCATCGAGGTTGATGATGCGATGGGTCGTCCTGTGGTGATCTCATTGTCTGCTGTGTGGTTTCACAACGCCACCAGTGTTATAGTATTTGCTCTGCGTGGTCCTGTCTGTTTGCATATGGATGAAGCAGTCCCGGAAAGTGTATGGCGAGGGTATTGTTCTAAGCCGGAAATGCAGAACCCATAAGGATTGATGTTACTCGATAAATTTTATTCTGTGTGTTCAATGGGTGTCCTTTGTGTTGTTTTGTATCTCCTATTTTCAGAGTTTCGCATGGAAGATGCATTCTCTGTTTTGTGTCTGTGTATCTGTGGATCGATTGAAAAAGTCATCCTGTCAAAACAAAATGTGATTATCGATAATTTATGATGTCATGGAGTTCAGTTTCAGTTTTTCATTCTTATACAGCACATGGCGCGCTAAGGACATGCCGATGACAATGATGATGTGAGAGATCTGTAATATTCATTTAAATGGTTTCCAATGGGGAAAGGATATTGCATATTTGCTTTGAGTGTCATATGTACTATATCCAGTCGGGGGTTCGGCGACATTTTTCGTCCCACAAACTTGGAAAGGGATGTTGTACGTGTTGGCATAGGCATCCTTTTGTTGGTGTGTTGATATTTGTCGACAAACACTAGTGTTCACCAGTTCCAGCTCTTATGACTTTGTCGAGGCAGATGATTCGAAACGCATGTGCGATGCGTTTAATGATGGGGTCACAGGATAACACGATTAAAAACACACGCCGTTTGTGGTTTAGGACCTTTTACTGAAGCGCAAACAGGACACAGTCGTGTTTATGTTGAACGCATTATGCGGTCTTCCCTAAGCCGACATTAAATTTATAGATTTACCAACCATTTATAATTATTTGTCATGATGAGCTCTGATGCCTCCGTCATCCGCTATTAACAAATAATGGTTGTATACATATATATATGTAAGTACATAGGTATGTATGTATCTGATCTGATCTAAATTTATACATTCTAAAATGTGTTTGACATCGGGCCCTAGCACATAAAGAGGAGAAATAGACGCAGTCTCCTATCTCAAGGCTATCGAGGTTTTTCGAGAGTTGCACAAGACATCCAAGCACAAGGTTCAAACTCAAGCTTTTCAATATTGAAGTTTCACATATGATTGGGGACAACAAGTCAGTACTGAAGTAGTCCATTCTCCAAGTGTGATCAGAAGGCAAGTAAGAGAGTAAGCCCCGCCGACAAGAAAA
This sequence comes from Xylota segnis, assembly GCA_963583995.1. Lineage (NCBI taxonomy): Eukaryota > Metazoa > Arthropoda > Insecta > Diptera > Syrphidae > Xylota > Xylota segnis. The sequence goes on from OY757238.1 coordinate 28,112,741, forward strand.
GCGAACCAATCTTTTCTATACGATCCTTTCTAAGGTACTGTGCCGAATTGATTTAAGTGCATGCATAGTTACCCTATAGATACCTAAAGGTGTAAGTGAGAAACATCCTAGAAACGCCCTAAACACTGAATTTGAGTGGATGTAATGGCCATTTTATGAATGGTTTCGGGTTGTTGACTTGCCCAACTGCAGCAATTTTGCTAACTAACGAAATTGTTGAACAAGGAATGGGCTTTTTTGAACTTTTATAAAGAATTTGGATAGTTTGCAAACTTAGTTTCATGATTAAATTTAAGATTTGGATCCATATCCATAGCGTGACTGTTGTCCATACGCCCTTAGAAACTGAATTAATATCTCACAAGAAAGTGGAATACCTCCACATTCCAAAAGTGGACTCATTGCCTACTAGAGGTGGTGTACATTTTCAGTGAAGTAATTGTCAATTTACTAACTAACTTAACGTAAAAGAATTGACTTGGAATATTAAATGGAAAGAGCACATTTAAGATGAGTCCACAAATTTGGTGTTCTCTGAGTATCGAACCATGAATTCCCACTCAAAACTCCGACATTCTAACCACTGAACCACGGCACCACGTTTGTTGTTTGTTAGACCCATGCTGTGTTACCTCCACATAAATAATGTACACGATGTTCAAGCTTTATTATCAAACTTTTCTAGTGAAGGACCATACACCGATTCTAGAAAGTAAAGGGTGACTCTAAACCAGCTGCATACATACATACATATGTACATTTTCTACAACGTTAGGGTTTGGAAATATGGAAGTCATAGTACATCGTGTTTTCTTATTGGAACGTCATATCTACAACTTTCTGAAAAGGAATCTACCCCTTACTGTTGACGACTTTTTGATGACCGACATCGCACTCTTTGGCCGGGTTCACAAGAAGTTGGGGAACTAAGAATCCACACGAGATCCGTAAAACACCATTGCATGACCAAAAAATAGCTGTTTGGGTCGGCATTTGCGCCAACACCATCATTGGGTCGTTTTCCTTCAGAGAAGACGAAACAGTCAATGGAAATCAATGTCGGTGGATGTTGGCTCATTATGTCTGCCCACAAATGTGTGGAGAAGGTCTGAAATGTTGCTAGCTTCAAGAACACAGTGCGCCAAGCCACACTGCGAATCAAACAATGGAGTTTCTGCCAAGAAAATTCCCGGAACGTGTGCTGTTAAAAAATTGCTACATTGACTGGCGACTCAGATCTCCAAATGTGACCCTTCCGGACTTCTCTTTTTGGGGTTATTTGAAAAGAAAGGTATACGCCAGCAAGCCTCAGACCATTGACGAGCTCAAGGTAAACATTCGTGCCGAAATCATCGCTATATCGCCCTGGGTGCTCGAAAAAGTGATGGAAAACGCAACAGAAAGGGCACATTTTGCTTTGCTCAATATATGCGGCCATTTGACTGAAGTTGTAGTCAACAATATTCACAGACCGACACAATAGATGGCGCAGCTTGTACTTATACTCGAGCAAGACAGAGTTTCGACTGTACATACATATGTACATATGTATGAATATTTGAAAAATGATGTCATTGGTAAAAACTTGGTTCTAAAAAATACTTTACAAATTGAACAACTTTGTGTTTTGAAAACCTAGACAAAGTTACGACAATAATGACTACAAAGAGTGAGAGTTACAATTATTTCCGGATACTTGACTCAAAAGTTACAAATTTCTTGTGAGCAGCTACAAATCTACTTGGTTTTTTTCAAACCAACATGAGATTTAAAACTTGATAATAGTCCTTACCGCAAAATAAACCTAGACACAATGATAACTTGATATTACGCTTGAAGTTGGATTAACGCTACGGCCAAGTCAACTTTTTGCTGAAAATAAATTTGCTATTGAGTTAGAATTCAAATTTACGTCCATTATATTCCATCCTCTATTTAATTTATTCACTCCAAGACAGGAATCGATTAATTTAAACTTGTAGCAGGTAGAGGCGTATTTTAAATTTTATTTTGGTGGCTAATCACAAGCTGGCATTCTCACATGTATGACTCACAAGCACGGGATTGCTTCCTTATTATTTATTAGCACTCCCTTATGTTGTGGTAGGATAATTTATGCTTACAACTTGTTCAGACAAAGTCATTGACTAACAGAAAAGCTTAGCCAAAATAGTTTAAGTGGCTCTGAACTGATGCGAAAACAAACACAACATTTCTATTATAAAACGATAGTGACTGTTTGTGGGGATATTCACAGTGATTTCGATTTATATGAGGTCTGTAATACTTTTTCGAAACCGTAGTTATATGTTTATAAAAATGTATTCTTACTGTAATAAAAAAGTTAATAAAAACTACGTGTGTAGATAGATTCAACAAAAAACTTTTCCTACTACCATTTCGAAACATCTTCTTATACACTTTCATGTATTGCAGAACAGTTCCGTGGCCTATCGGAAGGTCAATGTATTTATTTTTAGAACATTCTAGGTACTATCTATGAAGTTCACAAAAAGGATATGTTGTGGTGTAAGCTTTCGACGGTTTGGTATGAATGCTAAGGGTATAAATTGAAACTACTACTGCCAAGGCAACTTTTTTTAATCCTACGATCGTACCTCACCGAGAGACCCTTTCGTGTTAAGCACTGAAGTGATTACTCTGACTTCAATGAGATTGCGGCTGGAGTCCCACAAGACAGTGTTCTTGGCCCGCTTCTATAACTACTCAACACTCGTAAAATCCCGCAGGAAAGAAATTGTGTCGTCGCCACGTTTGCGGATGATACGATTGAAGCAGCAACTGAAAAGCTGCAAAATGCTGTTGATAAAGTTCACTCTTCAACGAGTTCTTGGCATATTGTGCTAAAAAAGAAACACGACGAACTCGAAAACAAATACCGACGAATTTACTAGCTACCCGGAAACCATTTGAGTTGAGCATGCAAAACAAAAAAAGTAACAGAAACATCCTAGAAACTTTTTAAAATGAAGTTCTTAGAACGATCGTTAGTGCACCGTGGTATGATATTCATCAGGATCCTGATCCTGCGGAATGCGTAGATACAGAAAACCTTACGAATGACATTAGAAGTCACATTATACATACTACTAGCTGCACATTTAAATCAACTTCTTTAGTGACGTCAATTTGTCAACTATCTGGACCTTCTCCCCAGCAATGTTTAACTGAAGCAATAGAGTTTGTCTGGCTGAGAGGATTTGTTTTAGCCGTTTTCATTATTAATTGCAATTTATTTAATATTTAATAATTAAAAACAGCCATTTTGCTACACATGTCCCAGTAATACTTAATGAATGCAAACAGAAGGAGGCTTTCTTAGTGACACTAAAAACCGAATGAAGTTGAGATATATATGCACAGGACGATTCGCATAGTGTTGATGTGGTCAATGCAGAAGAATCTCGAGAGTTAAATATAGTTTTTCTTTGATTCAATCAAGTACAACTTGAGTTGACTTTCCCATACCCGGGCCATTGCTAGGAAAAAGTCTCTATCTTAGAAAAACATTTATGTACATTTGACACGGTAAACGTCTTTCTTCGGTAATAGGAATTGAGATCTTAGCTCAAATTTGTCAACTGTTAAAGTGGTGGCAAATTGATCTTTAAAACGTGTTGGTCAATAGAACCGTTGAATTGTTGAACTTGTTAGAACCTACCTTTATAGGTCTGTGTATCATAAATCGGACCATATTTTAATCTTAATGTGGTATCTGCCATTAAATGTTCTCTTCCTATGCACGTAAGTCCCCATCGTATTTGTGACTGAATATTCGATAAATTATTCTTCTTTCGAAGGAGCCCAGGACCTTCTCAAAATGCCTGCATATCGTCCAGAAACTGGCAGCATTACTGCTGTGGTAACATCACGATAGCTAAGGTGTCATTCGTGGAGTTAACATGTAATAATCGCATTAGGGAGTATGTCCTTCAGTTGTTCAGTCAGTTTTTCCAACGTTATGTGGCTAAGCTGAACATTATTGACTAATGCGGTCAATATTCTGGAAAACTTTAAATAAAGAATACTATCGTCGTGTATACCTTAAAATTGATAAATATGTTTCCACTCAAAATTCGATGGTAATTTTTAGGATTTGTTCTTGCGGATATGCAGAAGCGAAGGCTATATTGGTACATACATACATTTGTATTGGTTTCCTGAAAAATTTCTATCTCCAGATTTTAATCAAACTTCACAATACTATGATGTTGAAGGCAGGAAAAGTGGGTCCATCTGTCCGTCTGTTTATGACTAAAAATGCAGCCCAAAATGGGTGGACGAACATGCTTCAAATTTTATATTTGCGGGCTGTGGTATCATATTCCGAGGCAAAATCAGAAATTTCATTTTAACCTCAAAATGAAGAGTATGTAGGCTGATATCGCCAAATATCGATTTTCTCAAAACGACTCAAGTGATTTGGATAGAATTTCATTAGTTTGGGTCTGTGCTATTAGATAATTGATCTTCAATCCTGAAACATTCTTAAACTCCAAGTTTATACAAGTATATGCGAGTACTAATTCCTAAGCATAACAACTTAAATGAAAAGTTGGCCAACATAACGAATTGTATCCGCTTTGCTAGAAAAAAAAAACAAACCTACGTAGGTATACACACGTCAAAATACTGTTTACAAATATTAAAATGATTTTGCCTCTCCAAGGGTTAAGTTATTCAAAAACACCCAACGCGTTTAAATTTAAAAACACGCGATGTTACAAGCAATAGACATTTCAAAGAATCGAATAATTAACTCGTTTAGACTGAGGACCATTAAGGCCTGTTGAATAAACATGCGCGCGCATTCACCACAAGCTATGCAAAATAGATTCAAACAGACACTGGCGACAGTAAGTAACACAGACAGTCCCTTGTACCGAACAACACTTTAAGGTCAAAAGGGACCACTGTTTCGCTAGCCAACAACTACCTCCCGCCTAAAATGTGCATACGCAATGGAATGTCAACTGCAAGCGCTTGCCTTTAATTAATTTAAACAAATCATATGCACCAACAATGTATCACTTGTATAGCAGAGCGCTTGTTGTGTTCGCTAAATTGACTAAACATCAATTCTAGTTGTTTGCCCATGCTCCCTGGACAAATTCACGAGTCAATTTTGTAAAAGAACAGAACACAGCGGGGTCGCGTCGGCAAAAGGAGGTTGAATTAGAAATATTGTCACTATGTGCCGGTTAATTGACTACGCGCATACTCAATGAGCCCCAACAGTGGCTGGCTATAGGGTGCTAGAGCTGGCTGGGGACATATGTACATTAAAACGCGTAGCGTGTCAGTCGCGAATACACGATGGCATTTGACAACAATGTCGATTCTTAAGTGAGAATCAATCGATCGTCAACACGTAGCCACGGACAAGCATGCTCAAGGCAAATACCAAAATTAGTTCGCAGAAATCAACCGGGGAGTGGAAATCTACATAATGAGTATTTATGACTGATTGGTTTTGGCGCACAGTGTTACCAGTCGCTTATTCGAATGAATAGATCATAGTTGTTGACTTGTAGACTATTCCTCTAAAGTCGCATTAAGTTGATCAAGTTTGTTTTCCACATCGAGTAGAGAAGCCTTCTAATATTTTCACCCCAAACACTGGTGAATTCTTAAGTCATACAAAGACTTGAGTAGTACACAATCGTCATAAAAATGGATCAAGAGTTTTCTCTTTTAATGTCATTTGCTTATAATGTAGGAGAAACTGAGGAAAGAAAGACTAGCTAACTTTGAGGTACATATCTTGAAAGTTTAGACGAACTTACATTTAAGTTATATGAGCCCTTTCCTGGATTGTTGTTGCTCGAATTAATTCAAATCACTTTCGACCTCCGGTTCGTCTGTTCAGTCAGTAGAAATAAAAAGACTCGCTGTTCCTTGGACTAAGAAAGCAATTGAGTAGCAGAGCCCTATTCTGAAGAACTAAGGAGATTCTATACAAGAGCCTGATCACCACAGTCCTGCTTTATGGCGCAGCAGCATGGACTCTGTCTAAAGCAGATGAAGAGATCCCCAGTCGCTTCGAGAGGAAGATTCGTCGTATAATTTTCGGACCCGTTTGCGTTGACAGCTTTGGAGGAGGAGATTCAGTGACGAACTATACGACCGAGTCAGACAAATGCGCATCAGACGTTTAAGACGCCATGTAGAGCGAATGAATACCAACGCTCCGGCCCGTAGAGTCTTCGAATCATACCCAGAGGGACAACGAAGTAAAGGAAGACCTCGCCTTAGGCAGCGCGCACAAGTAGAAGGGGACCGCAACCGACTTGGACTGCGCAATTGGAGGCAGTTAGCTAATGATCGGGTTAACTGGAGAGGCTTGTTGGTTGAGACCCAGGCTCATTCCGAATTGTAGCGCCGCCTAAATAAGTAAAGTAAGTAAGTGGTTTTTCAACTGTAAAGTCCATTATTTACAACACACTTTCATATTTAACCTGGAGCCTTCAGAAAGCTTTAAAACGAAATGTGTAATAGGAATGAGATTTGTAAAAATTTAATAATATTACCATCATTTGTAGGTACAAAACCAAGAACTGAATATACCTTTTTTTAAAAAGGGAACGTAACGTAATAAGACGCTCATCACAAATCTCAAAGTAAACCGCACTTTCTTTGATTAGATTGAGGTAGATATACTCATTCTTGTAAAGCAAGAAAGCTAGTGAAATTTCAATTGAGTTAATCTTCTCCTGCTTTGGATTAATCCGGTATCAGTATGTACATTATATTACAGGAGTTTCAGAAAGACGAAGGACATGATCAAGGATTATTGTTAAACCTTAAAAATCCAGTTAAAATCTTTGCTCTGATGATTTTAGGACTTTAAAATTCTGTCAGGTCTTTCAATGTTCTGACGACAGTTGGTGACAATGAACTGACAATGAACTCACAATGACAAACTATTCAGAGACTGTCGACGGACTGGATTTTTTTGACATTCGCGTGTTCAGGTTGTTAGTTCTGTTTGAACACTTTCGAGATTTTTTTTTTGACGGACTTAGGTTGACTTGGAATTAGTTAGGTTTAAACAAAGTTTAAAAGTTAAGGTCACACCAAGTAAATTGGTTTACTGTCGTATTTGAGATAACTTCGTGGATCTTCTAGTTTTGAATTTATGGTTTCATCCTTTTTATAGAGTGACAGCGAATGACATTTCCAAATAAATGTCAAAGAAATTCAGGAAATTTCAGAAATCTGAAAAATCTGAGTTTTCGTAGAATGTCACCTCCCCGATCCTGTGTAAACAGGTTCATACAACGTTAAATTGTTAATTTACATGGTTGTCAGATTGTGTCCAATTTTTTTTACAATGTATTGACAATTGTCTGACAAATGTTGTCAAATTAAAAGTTGTCCATTCACACTAGATCTAGTAGTAGTAGGTCTAAGCCCAGGAAACTGATGACGATTGCGGCGACATTAATTGCATAAACTTTGAGGTATCACTGAGGCTAAGCAGTTGTAAAACTATCAGGAGGACAATCGAGGCATTCTAAGCCTACTAGGTTAAGATATATTTGAAAGAAGTGTATCTCTGAGGTACAACCGAAAATAATACCTCTGGCAATACTGGTTTCGGATTGAAGTAGAAAATATGAAGGCAAATCGATGAATGAGATCTTTTGGAGTTCAAGATCGCTGCACGAAGACAGAGATTGCTGTTAGCGCATTTAAGTTCACATCTATCCTAAACATACCCTAGTTTCGACCATTTTTTTACGAGTGATTCCCCCTTTGGTGTTCACGTAGTTACTAAATGAATTCTAATAAATCCACAGTCAGTTGTCCTGGATACAAACCACTCTATTAAATCATGCACACATTCCTCTTTCTTTTTTGTTCCTCAAGTGCGATAACTACTGCGTCCGAGGCATATTAATTAATTGGCGGAAAACTATCTGTGGACTTTGCACCCGCGTGGAACCAAGACCCTTTGGAATTCATTGCATCAATCTAACAACTCTAATGCGTTTCTTCTTCAACTACTAACACATGTTTTGTTCTGGAGGCTCTTAGTCGAATGCGCAATCACGTTTGGATGGGCCTTTTGTGAGGTTTTCCGTTGTGTGGGGGACTTTGAGCGCTCAACAGCTATGTACGTGATCATATGGCGAATGGATTAGTCGGACGCAGATTGTCACTTCATGCCTTGCGCATCCAGCCCTCGACTACCGACGACCGACGCTTGCAGCAATAGGTATATATGAATGTATGACTCAGACAAAGGGAATCCGCACGCGAGATTTTAAGAGGTCTCCACAGTACATGACAAGAATGGCAACTTCCGGTATTGCACGAAACAACAACACGGCGACGACAATCACGACGTCGACAACGACCAAGACGTTTGGCTGTTGAAAGATGATCGTGTTCGTTGTATGCTGTTGCGTGCTTATAATTTGAAACATTTCCGTTTGGGTGTTCGCGGCAACGGTTAACACTAATTAATTATTATTTTAATTGAGTCCCGAGCATACATTTGCGTCATTTGCGGACAGGTAATTCTGCGGCACCTGCGCTCGATCGCGTCGAGAACAAAGCCGCCAAGCGAAGGCTTTTAATTGCTTTTACCTGCCTAGACTGAGAATCAAATCGATGGTGCTGCTAGTGCTGATTGAATGGTGCCGAATGCTGGCAAATTCGTGGTGTACCGGCAGCAAAACACAAAAACCAACATCACATCGGACAACAAAAGCGGAGTCAATTAAGCTTCGCGAAATATCGTCAAATTGAATTGATCGCAGTGTTGTTGCGATCGCCTTTTGGGGGCGCGCGATGTCTTCCATCCAGGGACTCCGTGTGTATGTGCACGGTACGATGCGAGTTCTTGCCGGAGCACCACCGCTCGGCACCTTTTATGGCCACAATCAATCTGCCGTCAACGTAGGATTGAGTGTTTGCCTGGTAATGTACGTTGGACGTTTAAGCGCTGATGCTAATTCAGTGACGTGTTATATAGTTGTGTGGACGACGGGCTTACTCTGAGGCTGGGCTGGACTGGACTGCTGCTAGAGTAGTGGCTTGCGTTCTCGGTGCACACACGTCAAATATGTCGAAATGTTTAATTGTGTCTTTGCATTTTTTATTTTTTTTGTTTTTTGTTTATGTGTTCATTTGGTGAATGACAGTCACTTATGATTAACATTATAATGGTATTGGCTTTTGTCGCTGTTGGGGGGGTTATGGTCATGACAGTTTTGACAATGGCAGTTATTTTCGGGGAACACGGGTTCGTGCAAGTGAAGACATAACTCATAAGAGTTACATAAGGGAACCAAATGACAATTCTGAGAATTGGCTTTATAGTGTTTTGTCCGGCAGAAGAAACTACATATGCGATCAGAGATTCCATAAAGGTGCTACTTATCGAGTTTTTAAGTTTATTGCTCAAGTGCATGTCAATAGGGTTTTAAGTATCGGAATGTAGCAAAAGTCCGTGGTTCGAGGTTAAGCATGGAAAAACATCGGATAGGCGAAACTAGACGGAAGTTTACGCAGCTTAGGTGAGAAGCCGACACTTTGAATGTTGAATAGAATAAGTAAATTGCAAACTGACTAATATTTTCAAAGATAAGATACACATACATATATGTATGTTGAGGTTTAACAATAGATTTTGATTTAGAACGTATGTACATAAATCGGAAAACAACTTAATAAGTTTATATTTTTAAATGGATTTTGCATCCACAAGTCACCCTGACGAGTATTTTCAGGTGGTTGTTGAATCCGAGCGCCGTGGCTCAGTGGGTAGTGCGTTGGGCTTTGGAGCAAGGGGTTCGAGGTACGAATCCCAGTCAAAACACCGAAAAGTTTTTTCACAGCGTCTGACAAACATCCGAGAGTACAACTGTCCTGAGAAAGCCTCTCAAATAACAAATTGCCCTTCGAACACCCCGCATTAAACAGTAGGCCCGTTCCATTCGTGTAAAGGATATAACACATACAACTCGAATGGTTGAGGAGAGCTAGGCCCTGGGTGCCATCGGCCTGTTACGCCAAATATTTTATTGTTTTGAAGAATGCAAACTATTTGCGATATTGGTATTAACACCAGCAGTCAGACTGATATTGAGGTTCATTGTCCAGGCTAATGAAGAGTTTCGGCTAATTTCTAAGTGCAATAGCAAAAGAGTTAGTTAGTCTTTACTACCCTGTTACTGAGGGTTACTGAATATTACATGTCATGGCGAATAACAAAGTCACAGAAGGATGCATCTGATTTAGACTTGAAAATATTTGAATAAATGTATTATATAGCAAAAGATTGCGTCAAAACTGATCCATTTGTAGGATCAATGTTAGCACGGATTGAACTTTCTTCAACATCTTAGTGGAGATTTGACCAAGGTTAACTCTAGAAGACTGTTGTTCTTTTGTTTTGTCGAAACCAATAGGATCCGAAAAGCTGAGCCTACATTAATATCGCTTGAGTTCGAATTGTAAGTGTAAAAAAGTACAAGAAAGGAAGCAAAAAGTTATTATGGTCCCACAATACAAATCCTTTGCATTCGCACTGTTTTGGAAGTGGTCGCACAAAACCATTCTTCTATTATAGCTCAGCCTTAACATTTAACCTAATTTCAGTAACATTTTGAAACAAAGGATCGACTTGATAAAAGACAATCACTCAGGACGACTATTCACTAAAGCTGACTGCTCATCTGCCTACTTGAGGATCAAATTTGCTTAGATTCTTACAGCACTAAATTTGTGTACAACGATTTTCGAATTAAAAACATACATTTGGTTTCAACTTTGCGAAATAAATCGTCAAGATTTGGGCAATCCTTTCAGTCATTCTACCTCCTAATCCTCGGAATGCCCAGTGAGGAGAAATTACAATTTTCTGCTAAATTGTTGTATTTTCTATTATTTACTGAAATTAACATTGGTAAAGTAAATCAGATCAAAGGATTTAATTTGTAGTTTTTTTTTCACTGAATGTGCAAACGATTTCTAATTTTCATTTGCGAATTGAAAATGTCGTCATCCAGTGACCAGGTTCTGCTCTTGATCAAACGATTTTCATCAGCCGGATGCCCACCAAGAATTGGAAAATAGTGTAAATGGCAATTATTTCATCGTCACCGACAGTGGCTATGCAAATAAATTCTATTTTTGCACACCACTCATATATCATCGAAAACTCACAGCTGCAGAAAAATAAGATCAAATCACTTTTAAATTAATCCCAAGCGACACAATCAACGAATCCAACATAAATAATAAATACTTGTCAAATGTCATTTTGTGTGAAATTTGACAAAACTGTACTAGATTCACGTTAGAATCATTTTTAACCCACCATTGTTGATTGGTCGGAGGAGCGATCCCTTGTAGACATGCGTCAGCCAGTCTTCGGGAGGTTTTTTAGAGAGTTAAAGAGTTTTTTCTTTCAAAAATAGAAATCGTTCTGTCAAAGATACCTTTCACGTGGAAGTATAGCGTCGAGTAGTAGTATTTTTGACAATCCGTCAACTCTCATCAGCTTCTACACGTATGTGTTTGTAGAAAGTATCAGTAGACTCGTTGGACTCTATCATACCAAAGCATACAATACACACCCCAAGTGTTCCCCAACTATTTCCTCTCATCTATCCATACAGTTGTTAGTTATGTTTCTGATAAATTGCCGTCATTACACAACAAACAATATTAAATTCCCCATAACAAAACACACTCACTAACAACATCACTTAATCCCGCAAATGTGATTGATATCTACGTATCCACCAATCTGTTCTCTTAAAATAAAACGTTTCTAATCTGCATAAATTACGATAAACCATCTAGAGCTGCTGCCACCAGCAGCCGTACATTCGCATGTTACATTTTTGGTAAAAAGTCGTGTTCGTAATTTACAAAAGGAAAACTTGTAAGATCTCAGAGGTTGGCGTGTAAGTCTGCAATAAAGCTTCGAGAAGTGCTACAACCATAACTCTTTGCCGGCCCTCATTTCATGTTTCATGTTGCGGGTTAGTTAAGTGTCGGTTTGCAGTGTTCGCGCGCCTCGAAATCCGTAGTGGGTGACGCCGTCTCCGGATTACAACACTGCTGCCTGCTGCCAGTACCTGGTCTCGTATCAGTTTGTGTGAACATAGCCTAGAAACTTTCTGCGTTCTATGTCCACAATGGGCGTCTGGTAACTAGGCCCGACCGGAGCGCGATACACTCATGAGACATTAGTTACTAATTCACTGGTGAAAGTGTTTGCGGAACTGATCGAGGAATCTCTGTGTTCTATGCCCACTTAGTTGCCATTAAGAGCGAAGAATTTGTTTGCTTATGTCGGCAACTCAGGTGTACCTCTAAAGGGAAGAAGCCGGCAATTGCCATCTGCGATCGGCAATCATTGTGTGATCGAGTGGTACGATCACCAACCGATCAGCGTCTATTTCAGTCCGTTTTTATTTGCAAAAGGCACTCACTCGCACGACGACGTTACACTTACTTGGTGTTGGGATTTTGTTTATACTGTGCCTGTGCACATTTAACGGATTATTGAGTTTTGTGTGTACTCTTCAGCGGTGCTGAATGATGTCCCTGCTGTCAGAGATGACAGCAAACAACGAACTGTGTCTTTGCGGTCGGCTTGTGTGACAGCGCCTTTTTTACACAGCCTCGGTTGACATGAAATGAGATAGAAGACAAATACGGGGTTGAGTGGATATAAAATTTTGTTTTTATTTTCACCTCACTGATGATGGTCGGGCTTGGTATTCGGTTCCTAATGATCCGCGAAAGGAGTTTGCATAAAGGATTTAGAGTTTTGTGCATGCGGTTTCTCAAACGCACCTGACTGTAGTGTTGATTTTGTGTTTACACAAATCCATCCATTTTGAATATATTTTCTGTGTTTGCTTAGTGCGTACGCCAGTGAAACACAGAATGAAAAAGGGCAACTATTGTGTGACTAGCTAGTGGCCACAATTTCTAGGATATGGTATAAGGGAGTCCTTTTTAGAATTTCGATAGTTAGTTCGCTCTGTTGAGCCACTCTGTTGAGCCGTCGGCAATAGAGTATTGCGGTGGATCATGCTTAAAGATTATTTTAAAGCAGCAGCCCTTGGGTAACCACGGATCCTTTTGTGCAGTAATGTACCTTCAGACCTCTTCTGCATTCAGTTATTTCGACCTTCAGAGAAGAAAACATGGATCTATGTGTACTCTCCTTTAGATTGGAAACAAATAGTAACCATCTCTAATTCAACTTATCAGGATGACAGTCTCATTCGTAAACCGAACCGAACTGCGAACTGATCTAGTTTTAAAACTATGCCTGCTTTGTCAAAACTAAGATCCACGTTGATCCACCAAGTTGTAAACTGCTCTCAGTATTCCCAAAAGGTAGGTATCTGACAAATTGTGATAGCTGTTCGACACTCAAAAGGCGATAGCCCTTACCGAGTTCAACTTCTTTAGAAATACCTGTGAGGATCAGTGACAATAAGATTAGCGACCTACAAAGTCAAGTTTGTCGTTACATTGAAATTTGATCCTTTATAACATATGTATGCTCCTTCACTTTGCATTAGTTCCGAGTGGGACAACTGTTGCAAAAAAATGTCCGAAACAATCGCATCAATATTGAATAATGAAATTCTTTGGTGTCAAATATTAAGGCGTTTTGAATTTTTGAATGGGTTTAACTCCAAAAACGAAAGTATTCACTTTGACACACACAAATGCTATTACATGTGGCACTGACTCCTATTAAGCAATCTAGTTAAACTTTGGTTTTATATCTTCTAACCGAGTCAAGCTAATTCAGTGTATTCCTTTGCTGTCAACTTTGTAGTGCCACAGGGTTCAACAACTATGTTGTAGATTGTAGGTTGTAGGAAGCACCTGTCAATGTAACTATGTGGATTTCATTACGAAGAAACTTAACTAACATGTTCACACATACATATGTAGATGTTCTTTCTAATCACAATGAACGCTGGTGCATAGATGGAAAATGTGTTCCACACCGTCCAAAACTGTTTTCAACATAAAACGTAGGACCGTTCAAAACTTAGATATATACAAATTTGCAGTTTAGTCCCAATGTCCACATGACCCTAAATGGGGATAAACGGATAGACTATTGAAAGTGCACCCTTCAACATTTGTGACGACCTACGCCAAATTTTCTTAGGTACTCTACCATCTAAAAGAGGTTAGCGAAACCATGTTCATGTTCTGTTTAAAATAAGTCTGCGTCACTTCGGATTCTCTAATTATTGCCCAGCCCCTCGTTATGGTCAAGAAGACCATAAGTGTCAAGTACATCCACTTGAGGGTCATACTCGGATCAGGTAAGTAGTCTGTTACTGTACTAAATGCAGATGACAGCCAACTGGTTTCTGTTACACTCAGTCTCGAGCCGACCATTATTAACAATAAATTCATTATACCCTGTTCATACCTCATAAATACGAGTATGTGCACTAATTAACGCATAGCAATGCGTCGTCGCTTAAGACACCATTAAGGACGGAAGAGCCGCATTTGCCACGCTACACTGAACTAATTAGCGCTGCACCTTACAAGACGTCTGCATGTTTTTGCAGTCCGATTGCAGCGGCACAAGCATCTGTAAAGTACGATTTACGACTTCATGCCTTTTTGCCGAGCGAATGTGAGTGAGAAAATCAATCTCCCATGGGAAAATTGAAATTAGTTTACCAGCCGCACCAAGAAACACGTACCGCTTTTCTAAGAACCCCAAGTGCTGATTGCTCTGCGTTGTAGGTCAACACGATTGACTAAGTTATCTGAGTTTGACAGTTCACAAAGTCTGTGTCGCCGACTGAAGGCGTAGCTAATCGGTCGTAAGTAACACAACTTACGAGTATAGTGCGCATTTCTGCACGGGTAATCGTTATGCATCGGAAGTAGCAGAGCTAATTAATTAACTTAAAGTTGAGCTTATCAGTGAATGCAATTCCATTCCGGTTTTTTGCTTTGTGCTGGCTGGTCTTCAAGTGCGGACTATAAAAAGTCGTATTCGCCATTTGCGCGAAGTGATTAATCAGTGCTCGTTATGGATGGCTCTTATCGCATTATTGCTGAGTGTATGATTAAATGTTTATGTTTAGCAAATAAACTCAAAATGTCCGCTCAGCGGAACGACAACAACAATTTTCGCATACGAGTACAGCTGATAGTGAAACTTTTGTTTCCAAGATCACAATATCTGAACAATGGAAAACAAATGCATTCACGTTGTTTACAAGACATTTACAGAAGTCTCTCTGAAAAGCATTCGTGACGATAATTAATTTATTGACTTGTAATTACATATCGATGTGCAATATATACGTACATATGGTATGTCATGCACAGAAAGAGGAGAGATGCAAAGCAGATTCTCGAGAGCTTCCTATGAGGTTGGTAGGTATGTAAAGTTGTAAGCTTATGATTTCTCTTACAAAGGAGTCACATTATCGGTGACCACTCGATTTGTTGTCTATTGGTACTGTATCGCTAATTCCATTGCAGTTGTTCGAATAAAATCTATATCGAGTTTATATATATACTCGATACTTCCACACACACTTATCTTTGAAAATCTAGTTTAGATAGCACAATGAAATTTAAAGAACCGTTTTTTAGAATAATTTGGACTTCTCAATATTAATGTCAATGCTCATCGTCAGAAGAGAGTTAGTCTCTTTCTCTCTTTTCCCTGCAGCTTGTTACTTCCATATCCTTTCAACTCTCTCAATCAGATAGTTGGAGACATACTATAACACCTCATTTCATGATCCTGGGAAAATATCTAGGAAAGGTTCATACCACGGAATATCTTACTCCGTACCAGCAAGGTTACTCTGTGCTGGATCCCTGGATGGGAAAATATTCCAGGAAATGAGAAGGCCGAAGAGGTTCATCCCGTCGAAGCAGGGATCAAGGCCCGTAGAGTAGATGGTCGTCCCTAGACACCAGTGTGATTACAAGAAGTATATGGCCTTGTTTCGACAAGAGTAGAACCGAGCAAAAGGATAGGAAATCCATTTCTAAGAATCCAATTTTTCGGGCGACACTTCTTCTGTGACCTTCAAGAACTATTTAACAAATCAATTAATGACATCGTGAACTTCAGCAACTGGATGGTTTAATAGTTCTTAATGAACACATTTACAAGACTAGCGTTAACCAATGGCAAAGGGACAGCTACCCCCTATCGGTATCACAATGGGTCTGCATTAACCTGAGTGTGGCGATGTGAAATGTTTCTACTTCATCACTGGGTCTATAACTTTAAACGGCTTCAGCCCTCGACATATTTAAATAAAGTGGACATGCTTTCGAGAAAATCGTGTTTTTGTTAGGATGACTATAAACAAAGAAGTTTGAGTTTAGCCTACATATGAAAACAAACCAAAATCTATGATGTGACTAAATAGGTTTAAGATGGCAATTGGAACGCGAAACGATGTACAGCTGCCTGTCTAGTGGATATCGAAAAAGCCTTTGACACGGTCTGGATTGACGGGTTATTATATAAACTTCTTCTATATGAATTCCCAAATCATTTAGTACAGATGATTACATCTATGGTGTACGAGAAGAAATTTGTTGTAACAGATAGACAATACACGACGACTAAAGTTTTTAATGTTATCAATGGCCTCCCACAGGGCACAGTTACTGCACCGCTCCTCTTTAACATCTATGTTTCTGAAATGCTACATGGATTGGGTAATTCGATAGCGTTTGCTGACGACGTTGTTCTGTATGCAAGTGGCTCAAAAATACAGGATACACAAAGAGAGCTTCAAAACAATTTTGATAAGCTACAGACATTTTGTTCAGAATGGAAGCTAAAGATCAACCACATGAAATGTGAAACCATACTGGTCCGCATCCCAGTAAGACGCGGCAATTCAGATTTGAGACGAAATTGGAAAAATCTTCGGATAACGAGTTCCAATGGTCTCCACATAGAGTCAAAGACTGTTGTGAAGTATTTAGGTGTTTATTTGGACAAATTCTTGTACTACAATGAGCACATAAATATGCAGTTACAAAAAGCAAGGGCGGCATTTATTTCACTCAAAAGTCTTTTTTACTCCAACTATCTAAGATCCGATGTGAAGATCATATGTTACCAAGCCTTCATTCGTCCAATTCTAACTTATGCGAGTCCAGTATGGTGGAACATAAGCCCATCTTATATGGAAAAGCTTCGGCTATTTGAAAGAAAATGTCTTCGAGCTTGTATGCGGATGTATAGAAGCGCACATTCCGACTTTCGGCATTACGTCTCTAATAAGAGACTATTGGATGCTTCCGGTGTATCCAGAATTGACAATGTCATTCTGGATCTTGTGAGGAATCATTTCGCGCGGTCAGCTAGCGTTACGGAGAACGAACTCGTTTCGGGCTTGTTTTATCCCCACCCTGAGTATTTCAGAAACACTTTGGCGAGTGGTTATATTCCACCTGAGGCATTCCTATATCTGGATGCACATGACTACTTATCAGACTCGACGAACGTACCCATTATTTACCATCTTGCTAGAAGGGCGACAGATAAACGTATTCTCTATGAACCAATATCCTCGGGTGATCTGAGATACTGCGTAAGTGTGCCTGAAAGGGACTTATTGAGCGTCGAAAGATTGAATCGAGAAAGATACTGGTGGCTCGACTGGGTTGAAACTAACGTTTAGGTTAAGTAGGAGTGGGCCCTGACATGTGATCTTAAGTCCTCCAATGAAATAGTTAGGTGAACTGACTTTGCTTAACTTGTTATTGGCGAGCTAAGGATCATATGTCAGGGCCCAATCCCATCCATAGGTTAAGGTAGGTTAAGTTAGTTTTAGTTTTTCTTGTTTAGGTTAGATTTTGATAAAAAAAAAAAAAAGATAATGTAATTATAAAAGGTTTAGCCACATTTTCCTTATAATAATAACAAAAATAATAAGACAAATAAAAAAAAAAAAAAAAAGTAATTGTTAGAATTAAGTACTTCAAAAAAAAAATTATAATAGTATAAGTATTGAGAACCCTTGAGGTCATTTACTATAAGTTATAAATAAGGTAGTAATTTTTAGGTTTATTTACGCAAATATAATATATAATAATGTATAAGTGGATAAATAAACAGTAAAAAAAAAAAAAAAAAAAGATGGCAATTGGAACCAAGTTGGAAAAAAATCGACTGGATCTGGTTTGGTGCACTTGGAGAAGGCCTTCGATATACTATGGACGGACGGTTTAGTTGTGAAATTAATCGGATATGGATTCCTAGATTATTTAACGAATATGATAAAGAATTTGTATGTATATGGGCTAAAATGTTTCACATTGAAAACGGCTTGAAGCAAGGCGCAGTGAATTTAGCTGGTCTCTTCAGTGTCTTCTGAAATGATTTCTTGAAGGATAGAAAATCAAAAGAAAATATCTATGACGATGAGGAGATCTTGCGCATTGATAGTTTTTTAATAAATTTAGTACGAAGTCACTTTGCGCGATAAAAGAGGTTATAAAGAATAATCTAGTGTCTGGCACTTTATAGCAATGTCCCTTTCGTTGTATGTCTCACGAGAAGCTTTCACGTATCTCGACAGCCTGGGATACATAGGTACTGGATAGACGAAACGTGCCTGTGTTCTATCATACTAACCGTAGGACAAGAGACAAGTCGGTAGTATATCAACTGCGTTTCGATTTGAGTAGAAAGGAGTGAACAATTTTAGGTTAATCCAGACAAATAGTTCTGGCTTAACCATTAAAACCGATCGTATGCAAACTTTTGCGGTATTCCTTTTTTGTTTTGTAAGGTCAGCAAGGTATTTAATAAAATTTCGCAACCACTGATCATTTTTAAACTAAAACTTTCTTGAATATACATGCTAGGTTTAGTCCCCCTGCTATACCATCCATAGTCGTCGTATGGAAGCTATCCGGTGCAGGGTTCTACACTTTGCCCTTCGCGACTTCGCCTGGATTGACAGAAACAATTTGCCCCCGTACACCAATCGTTTAATTACCTTACACTAATTGTCCCGCGCTTCTCGAATCCCTTAGCACTAATTCTTGCAACCTAAGGCCCATAACTCTCTTCCGTATTAAATCTCATCGAACTCATTACGGCCTGGCTAATAATAGAGAAAACTCATTCGACTTCCAGAATAACCCTCCGCAAATATGTTCAGCACCGTTTTTTTTCTTTTTAGCCTTGTCCCTTCCTGTCTTTACCTTGCCCTTCCCTTCGTAGCTCTTGAGATAGTTTTTAAGCTTAGAATGTTTAAGGTAGTATTAAACTGTCGGTAGAGCCTACATCTATTTCAATTCAATTCGCGTTGTGCGTGTTTACGCATTTTGACAGTTGAAGTCTTTTCATCACAGTTGTACTCTCGGATGTTTATCGGTCGCAAATTATCGAAAGAAATTTTTAGGTGCTGTCCAGGGATTGAACCTGGAATACCTTGCTCCGTAGTTCAACGAACAAACCACTTGAGCCACGGCGCCCATACTCATACCATGTCCATAACAAATCACCGGCATTGCATTGATCTGACGGATTGCCCAAAAATTAAAATGCAAAACTTGATAACATACAGGAGAATCAAATGGGTGGACATGCATACACAGCTCAAGCTGCAACCGATAAACCTGATTCTATATACTTTATGGTGTCTCTCTTAATTCATTCTCTGTGTTACGGTCCTTGCATCAAAATCAATGTAGATACACTACTATTTGGGATATAGTCAAGTAGGAATAGGGCGCTCACTAATGCCCACCAACCAAGTTCATGCAACAAAAGCCATTGGTACATGATCGATACGTCTAGTTTTATTACAAATAAATTCAGGTAGAAACTATTAAAACATCCTAACCCTTTGTCAAGTCAAACACAATTGATTGGAAATTTCAAAAACCGACACCAATGCTTCCTCTCATTTGGATTCAAGTCACAATGTGCCTGCGCGTTGTTTCAACCGACAATTTCTGACACATTACCGATACAAATCAGGCCGATTCGATCGGACGACTCGACTGAAGCTTTACAGATTTTCGACGCGACGACGTGACCTCCTCCTCTCATTACGATGCAGTAATGGGCCCTTAATGCCATGTACTTGGCGGCCAAATGCGTTCCCACAAACTCCCAGAGCGGGACATTCTTGGCCGTATCTTTCGGCGGCTCATTAACATGTTTTCTGTTCCAGCGGACACGGTTTACATATTTTATCCAGCAACACCGATAGATACACTAAAAACCAAGTGAATTAAAACACATGCGCGCGCCCACCACCATCATGTGGCATCTTCGAGCCTTTGCCTTTCTCTAACTTCGAATTTCAAATGCACAGCCTAGACAGACTGACCACCGAACAGAACACGGAAGGTGGATAATGCCAGCTGAGTGTACTGGAGCATCCGTGGCCAGCTCAGAGGCAGCACCAACTTCGATACCCCTAGCACGAACATAATTGAGGCATAAAGCAGGTGGAAAATTACATTTATACGCTCCCATTTAGGAGTCCCATTACGGTTATTGTTATTGTATTTTGGATCGTCCCGTCCCGTCGGCGGCTGTAAATCTCCGGATCGTTATATCGCTATATTAAGAGACCGTTTCGTTGTTATGACGTCGGCGAAAGGCGTACCTGGAAAAGAAATGAAATATGGAGATGAATTAACAAGATATCCACGAGTAAGTGGTAGTGGTAGTTGTAATGGCCTGGCCATCCAGGAGGCCAGGGAAGGGTGCCTGCCCCCCGTGATGCCATGCATTAAAATGCTAATTAACGAGATATGGGTACAGAGAAACAAAAACAGAAACGCTACTTTTTCGTGTCGGAAAAGTGTCGACTAATACCGAGAATTTTATTCCAATTAAGCGGCCTTTATAGATCTTTGTTTCGTCCGTTGTCGGCTGGCCGGTGGCATTTCATCGTAACTGTGTGGATCGTTAAATTAGTCATAACTCGAATGAGGTGATGATAAGTAAACACGAGTGTGTTTATACTACCTGTACATACTTTTATAACCGCATTTCTATTGAAAAATAATGAATTTAATTGCCGAATGACTTATTTTATGCGAGGCCGGGGCATGTCTACTACACTCTGGGGAGAAAGAGTTAAGGATATTCGATTCTGCTGAGGTTAGTTTTTAGAGCTCTGTTAGGTGCGTTGTACTCTAATTATTATGGGGGTATGGTTGTAAACAAGCTGTGCATGACTCGAATTTGACAGCTTATTGACGTATGAATCTACAAATGTTTAGAAAAGCTGTTAAGTTAAAAACTGTAAGAAATGTGTTGTATTGTTTCCGTTGTTGCAGGACAAGGTAAACTTTGCCATTGGCCTCTAACATCTACATTGTAAGTACTGATATCGGGGTCCTATGACACCAGAAAGGGAAGGAGACGAACTCGTGATATATTACACATCTTCCTATTCGTAGGGTCTCCAATACCCTGACAATAAGATTGAAATAAAGGGTGACCAGATATCACTGTCCCGTGCTCAACAGAATTCAAATAAGCACGTTGGGTTAACACAACTGAAAGACTATTTGCAATGTACGTCACTTTTTCGCCACATTGTTTCTGTTAATTTGTACTGATTGACGTTTAAAAACATGTTTACCTGAATCAATCGGTTGATAAATGTCAGAGTTATTTAAAATTTACATATCGACCTAAAAGATGGTGCACCCTTATTATTAGAACTATGACTGGTATCACAAATAAAATATCAAATACGTTAGTCTGCCAGGATCAAGTGATCAACACAACGCTATCGAGTGATATGCAAGGCTAAATCTATGGTCTATTAAAGGTTGCAGAAAGTACTATGTACGTACCTGTCAAGTGCATTGGACCCAGTTTTCTTTAGATCCTACCCCATATGGCTGATACTGCGAGTATCATGAAGGAAAGTATATACATACGTCCTTAGCAGCAGAATTTGTAATATCTGCTGCCAAGCATGCTACCTTGTGGAAAATGTGCCACTTCAACCAATGCAGAGCCGGGTATTCACAGAGACTGTGCTCAGATGATTCGTCATTTTTCGAGCAGAATCTACATTCAACGTCTGGGCACAGATTGAGGGCACAGTGACCTGTGAGAAAGCTCACCAGCTTCCCAATACTGTCCTTATCTAAATTAAGAACTTTCTTTTTAGGAATAAGGCTTGATAAATCCCTTGGACTGTCTTAACCCGGTGAAGCTTTCCCACAGGGTTAGACGATGTTTGTGTTGCCATTCATTAATTAGCGCTTTGGCAGCAGCCCAGTTGACACTACAGTAAGGTTCAGGTTCTATGAACGCATATCCTGAGTCAGCCCTACCTACTTCATCTGCAGATTCATTGCCTACAATCCCTTGATGACCTGGAACCCATCCAAGTACCACTCTGTTGTGTCTAGCAAGAGATTGTAATGCATCGTAACAGCATTTAACCAATATGCAGTTTACTATTAGACGACAGTGCTCTAAGAGCTGCCTTACTATATGCAAAGATATAGATTTTATCGCCCTTGATACCCTGACAAAGATTTAACTTGGCCATGGAGTTCAGTCTGGAAAACCGTCGGAAACATTCCCATAGACTTTGGTGTTAAGTCCAAGGACAGAGTCAATTTTTGATCTGTCAGTGAACCAGACCAGACCCCTGGAGTCCAGTGTCGGAACACCATTAGACCAGTCTGCACGGTCTAATATTTCAACTTCTAATAACCTAGCGAAACTGTATTCCCTGACCATAATGTTGGGGATGGAGCAGGACATGGGGTTGAGTTAAGAATTTTCAAGTGTCCCACATGGTCACCTGCCTTATAATTGTATTCTAGTTGCAGCTTGATAGTGCACCTAGCACGCGTCTTCCTAATAAATATTTGTAGGGAAGTAATGGTACGCATGGCACCTGATATACCGAGACAGGCTATTCTTTGTAAATTCTGAAGCTTAGTTGCCGTTGTCCGTTCAAGAATTTTCGGTCACCATACGATGTCCGCTTACGTAATAATAGGCCTCACTAACATTGCATGCATCCAATGTATCATTTTTGGATTAGGACCCCCAAGTTGTGCCGTAAGGGCGTCTACTGGCCCATATGGCGTTAGAGGCTCCTTCGATGGCAGACTTGATATAAGACTCAATAACTTACTAGCGGTTAGTATTAGAGCACTTTTCTATAGGTATACACCAACCAAAAACATACCAAGTATCTTTCGATTGACATATGTATGTATGTAGTTGTTGGTAAAGATTCCTTGGATTCATGCTATCATATCTTCGCGTTGGTTTTCTTTAAGGCCATAACATCAATTTAATATTGTTATTACCAATACAGTTTCTATAATAAGGACAATAATTTGCTTTCATTCATCGATCGAGAACAAAAGGACTCGATTAATCACGAAATTTCTATAACAGTATTACGTATGGTTTCTTCCTCAACAATCACAGAATTCATAAAGGAAACACATCACATTAATAGAAATTATATATTCGTACATTTCACATAATTTACATGCGGGGTTCTTAAGCAGCGCGTTTCAACATCACGTTCCTACTTCAGAAGTAGTAACACGACAACATTTGGCCATGTACGCCCTGTGTCGGCCCCTTAATTAGGCATTGTAATGACGTGATGACGGTTCTACCTCCTTTGCCCACCTCCTGCCGCTTTGTGTTCGGTTCGGTTTGGTTCTTTTTGTTTTTTTCTCCTCACATCAATTTCATTTTTAGATTTCTATCTTTTTGAATTGTTTGGATATCATTTTCCGATTCATGCCCATTCAATTTGCTGCCATTCACGGAGTCCCACACACGATTACTCACTCGGCTGGTGCTAATGCGTAGGGTCCTCCTCTGACCACTTGGTATCTCACGTGAAAGTTGTTACCGTTGAGTAATGACAGGCGGATAGAAAACATAATTAATAATTTTCTAGGGGCCAGCAGTAGGTAGGTAGTGCAGGACTGATAGTCCGATTAGCGGTGGCGGCAGCGGCGGCGGTTCGGCAGTAGTGACGGAGGTGCATGACCGCGCCTCTGTCGGTTGAAGGTAGTTCAGTCAGACCACCGAACGGAGTGGAATCTCCTCGAATGGCTGATAGCCGCGTTAAGGGTTAATGAAGTTAATTATTATACCGTCCGACCTCTCGGATTGCGATGGCTTCCAAATGAACGTGTTATCGATGGATCGCTGCTTTGGCTTGCTGCGTCGTCGCTGCAGCAGAAGTCGCACTCGGTAGCCGTAATTTATTTCATTCCCTAGCATACAAATTGCTTGTCTGGTTGAGTAGCTGATAGGAATCCTGTATGGTTTAGAACAACGAATGCCTAAATCAAACGGACTGCGCTCCTGGAACGCATTTGTCTGTTGTCATACATCTGCTGTCGAAAGGGTCACTTTCGTCTTATCAGCAATTGGTCAGCATTAATGTTAATTAGTCTGGTTTAATTGCACATCAGTCTTGGCAAATTGTACTCTGTATACTTACATACATATGTACATATGTATTTTGGTATGCACGAGACGAATGAGTGAAACAATCTAAATGATTGACTCTGACTTTGTTGGAGTCCTCATTGGAGTAATTGTTTAAAAAGATTTTGCGACAAGCCATGCTAGGTACATGAAGTTCGTTAAGGAATCAGCTCAGTGCTATTAATTATATGGATCACCAGTGTGACCTGCTTCTATGGCAATAAGACTCAGCGCTCTAAGGAGAATTTGCGCTTGTAGGTCAGGGTCATATAGGTATACACAAGGAGGAACTATTGAATCAGAAGGAAAGGTAAAACATCGATGGGACAACAAGAAATCGCGATGTACAGGGAGTGGACACACTCCAAGGCCCAGACAGTTCATTACAGTTATGATTCAGTCGGAAGAGATCAGCGTGCAGGCCGAATTCAGGAGAATCGAGCGTCTAAGAATATGAAACGATGAAGAACAGAACTAAGGGCCAGAACTAACCAGTCCTGCATACCTAAGGGTAATTCCGCGTGAAGAGTGGTAGAAGAGTGTTGAATGATGATTAGTACGTAGGCGGATTCCTGATATCGAGCGCATGCTATAAGTCCTGTTTAGAGCCCTCGAAACCATACTTGCACTGAGCCCGCTAGACCTTTTTCGTAAAGGAAATGTCTGCGAAAAGTGCAATACACTTAATGCAATCTAATTGTGGAAAGAGGGCGACAGGACACATCGTACCATTGTCTAACCGTCAATACAATCTTCCCCCCAAGGGAGGATTAGACTAACTGTAGGACCATCAACCCAAATGATATCTCTATCTTCAAAATTGACGAAGGAGTGGGCTCTGGCATATATTCATCTGAACCCGAAATTATTCGCTGCTTGGAACTTCCAAACCACGGCATTGTGTTCCGAATGGAAGTACTAGTAATAGTAGATGCTGCACGAGAACTATCCACAAAACTACACTCTAGAAAGATGATCTATATCTATATTGGCATTCAAGCCGCCGTAAAAGCCCGCCCATCCACAGTCGTCAAATCAAAGCCTATGCAGAACTAGAAAGGTGAATACCAAATCCAAGACCATCAACCATTCTGAAATGAATAACAACTTCGGGGTGGTTGAAGGAGGCCATGTAACTACCCCAAGGCTAACAAGCAACTTTGATTACCACGCCCATACCATGCACTAAAAACAAAATGTTAATATTTGAACCCTATGCCTATCACCGATCTTCAAAGATCGGTTGGATCGTAGAACTTTCCATTGCAGTTGGCTATGCAGTTCAATACCAGACATATAAACTGCAGTTAAAATAATGTCAGTGGATGGACCCAGCGTTAATTTTGTAAATTGACCGGATTGCTTTTTAATCCGAAGTTCAAACTCTACAAATCTGGCATATACTTAAGTTGGAAGCAAGGTAAGATACGCTAAGCTAGCTTTTCTTGGGGAGATTGGCCCGCCTATTTGAACAAATGCTTACATTTGGATTCAGTTACCAATATGTGCCTTAGCAATATAAATTGGATCTTATTTCACGGTCTTGAAATAGGTGACTTTCTCGCGGTCCAAGAAGAACAAGATAGATTTTGTATGAACCCTTTTCAGCTTGGATTTATTTCTTAAAGATAATAATGAAGTAGTGATGGATTTGCTATAAGTAGTTATCAAATCAATTTGAGAAACATGAACAAAACATACATTACGAGTAATGTGGAATTTCCTGATGGGACAGAGCCAAATAGGATTTACAAGGAAATTGCAATTTAGTAATTTGATTACAGCTCGGGGGAAACATTTTTTGAACATAGATACCAACGGACGAAATAAGTTGCTTTTTCAATTTTTCAATTTTAGTTTTGAATGGATACAATTCCAAAAGGAACCAGGTTTTTGTATATTTCATGTTTGGTCAATTCATGTATTGGATTGGACTGAACATCGGATTTAAAGTTGTCTTCCGGGGTTCTCCAGGCTTACAGTCTTACACATTACCAGCAGTAAATAATTGTAAAATTCTATTCGAACAAATTAAATAGAAGAAATCTATTGCCATTCTGGGTCATCTTAGACTTGTTCTAAAGCATTGCGAATGGCTTAAAACTTTTCATAGTCCTACTTTTCAGATCACCAAGAGTTTGGATCGATCTAAACGTCGAAAACTGACGAGGTCAAGTTTAAGTCCAAGTCAAGTGATTCCATGTATGCATGTGAATATGTTCATTTGGATAGATGAACTGCCATATTTTCTTCAACGCAAAGAGGAACTTGCTATAGAAAGCCAATTGGAAAGAAACGTATTGTAAAATCCCAACTTTCTGGTCAAGAAGCCTAATTGCTGAAGGGACAGCTTACTACTACTCACCAGTATAATATTGGAAGATTAGAAGACAAGGAAATCATTAGTTTATTGGTTAAAAAGTATACTTTCTGTAACAAGTTCCTGCAATACATGGGTCCTTATACCTAGATATCGTATAAGTAACTTTTTATTTTCAATAGTGAAACATTTAAAATGATCTATTGGTGTAGATAATAACCGTCTTTTCATAATTTTTCACAAATAGCTATAGCTCGGCTTAAGATACGTATACATATACTCTAAAGATGTGGTGAGACAAATCCACGATCCTAGGGCCTTATTTAGTATTCCGTTTCTATAGCAAATGTATTCGAAAATCAGAAATTGGCTTTTTCTATATCTACAAAAAAGGCCGCAATCCAAATTCGAAAAAATGTATGTTTTGAAATGTTTGTCAAAATCATCTTCTTTGCGGATATTCTTTTTTCTTGTTATCGGATGCATGATTTCTTAGAAGATTTTTAAGACAAAATGTAAGTATTTCATAAGTGTATGTATATTTAAAAATAAATAGCGTGTTTTATTTGATCTGCACAATTCTAAACCTTGGTGCAATTTAAGGAGATCTACACAGGTCAAGTCAAGGGGATTTGTTCAATCGTCGGAAAGAAGACATACTATGTATAAGTATATGTATCAAACTAACTTTGGATTAGACCGTCTTCTGTAATTGTGGCTGTGGCTTGTTCCTTCGACACCCGAAAGTTTTAAACAAAGCTGTGTTGTACAACATATTCGTGTTAACATTTAAATGGATTCAATAGTAATCAAAAGTCCCTCTTCTCATAGCTCAGTTCCATAATGTTAGAATGGTCCTTTCCGTTCGATATTTTCCAATTGTCCTACGTCATCCTCAAACAAAATACCAACGCTGTCCATGAAAATGAATTCAACAAGTAATTTTAGTGACGTTTGCTATTTGTTTTGAAAAACTTTCGGATATGTATAGTTTTAACTTGGAAGCATTTATACCCAATCCGAAAATCATACAAAATACGAATTAATAATCCGAATCCAAAAGGAATACAAAATAAGGCCTCGGGTCCCTCCCCATAAATGTGAGTTTCCAGTTGAAAGTCTGTGATAGTATACTTCATCTATTATTGTAGTCTAAGAATAGGGTGAGATAGTTCCTAATTTCTAATCGAGTATTGCTTAAGTTTAGCATTTTACCGACATCTTTATCAGATATCAAAAATTACAAAAAATGTATAACATTGCAGACAAGAGTTAAGTCGTCAAACCAGTTCTAACAGATACTATCCAATCTCCAGATAAAGTACATAATCAACAGTTTTCAGATATTAAAACAGAACAGGAAGCCATCATTTTTTATTTAACTATTCACTACATTCATTTGTATCGAACCGCTGTCAATAAGTGACATTTAATTATGTATGTTCGAAATTCTATTCGAAAAGCCTCACTCTCGCCTTGTGTACACACTACGAAAAGAATCAATTTTTACCTTCTTCGAGTGGTACTCATCATTCCAGTTGCACGTTTCAAACCCAATTACAATGGAACACGGGAGACATAGCAAAGCGATTGACCAACCTCAAAACACCTCGAACATCGGCTACCAGTCTCGAAAGATTGTGCTACTGAACTGAAACTCCTATCAGGCAACACAGCACAGAGGTAGCAGCCAGAAGTGCTCATTACATTAATGTAAGCAAAACATCCTTCCACTTTGCGTAAGACGTAGCATCCGCCAACAGCAGCATCAGTAACAGCAACCAACACCAACAGCAGCCGAGCAGCAGGGCAGGTGATCTTCGAAGTAGCTGATTACATTATTAATTTAATTTCTTGTTCAATCATTAATCATAACACATGCGAACGGGTTATTAACGCGCTGCTAACCAGGCCGCCACATTCAATACCACAGCACACACACACTCGTATGCTGCTGCTGCGGGCCATCATCCACTCTCAGCATGGATAACGATGATACGAGAGTGCCCCATTGAGCTCGGCCAGAACCTAAAGCGGATTTTTCAAGAACTGCGTCCACCACTTAACACGTCCCAATTCGGTGCCTTCGAGTCTATGGATATTTTTCTTGTGGGAACCCAAGTGCGCGATAAGTGCAGTGGAATGCGTCGAAGGAAGACTGGAGAGGGCTCTAGTTTTCCTTACCATTGTCCAACAACATTTGCATAGAGTAATTGAGAATCAATGATGCTACCGAGAGGGAGATAAGTCAGGTACACACAGACGATGAAGTTGTCATAATCTACATTCTGAGTTTGTTCGTCGGCTTGGTTGCGGGAGATCTTGACGATGGGTTACACTTTTATCGTTCGAGTGGACCGATGGCGGAGGAAGTCACTTCTGGGCTCTATCACTATTTTGATTTTTGATGGTTTGTTTGTTTTACCGCGCAGTGAATTCCCTGCCTACGAAATTTATTTCGAGAGGAACTCTTAATGACTTCTTTTGTTCCAAATTTACATCGCGATGACACTAACACTGATGTCATTATCGATGATACTAGTCGTCTCACTGAAGTCCTTCGAATTCGAAAATGGATTGACAAACTGCCGCTAATGTTATTTGCGTCGGAGGACATAACTTAAGGTTGAAACAATTATTCACTGCACAGCAAAAGTGCTGTGTATTTTGGGTATAAGCCCGAAAGGATTGGGACTTTCTTTATGTTGAAGTTGGTGCCACTTTTTAGGGAAAGTATTACTCGCACTCAGATGGTGATTTAAGTACTTATTTATCTTAGTATCGAAACAAAAGCTCCAGTGCCTTATGAAGGTTTGGCTTTCCTTATCGTCTCGAAGCTGGGGCTATGTTTCAAACATCCTCGTTGTTCGAGTTCACATTCACATCTTGGTGACTATTATATGGTTGTGTCACCATTTTCTGTCAAAATCGTTCAATATCTGCAGCACTTTCCTGCTTATCGAATCTCGGCTCCATATAACAGAATTGGTGGGACCAATATTTTGTATATCATGCATTTCTGAGTTAGGAGTTTTGAACCCATTTGTTTCAGGGATTCTAAGGTTAAGACTTCGCCGAATCTCCACTAGAAGGTGCCATTGAATGGATATTGACTTCGAGGTAGGTGAACTCTTAAACCACTTTGAAGTTACTGTTGCCAACAATGACATTTTATCATAGGCTGTGGACAAAGGCTTCCTTGTTTGTTGACAACATGTACTTGGTTTTGTCACTATTTATATTTCAATATCAAATCGTTTCACCTTTTCTCACATTGCTATCAAAACTTCTATGACGAAGGGCTGGGAGTTACCGATGATGTCGATATCAACTGCGTATTATACCAGCCAGACAGAGTTGCTGAAGTACACAAAACCATGTACACAAATACAGAGCTGGAAGCTGGTGATTCATTGTCAAAAGATTGCAATCGGAGAGGGCCATTCGAAATTTTGGTTAAGGAAGCATCAAAAACACGTATGCCAATCAAAAGCTCTAAAATTTATGTGACCGATTTGATATGACAACAGAAGGAACAGATCCTATAAATTAAACCAGGAATGGCTTTTGGCATTCACAGCTCTTCCCAGGGCTAAAAAGGGTTTGATCGTCTTCAGAGTGGAACTGGAACAATGATCAATGAATTGGAAATTGGTCTTTAGATGACTGCTGTATGTAAGTGACATCAACTCTTCAGCTACCGCCGTGTTCGTGCTTAAATGGATCGAATGAAGAATGCAACTAAAGAGCAATGTCGAGCACGATATTGGCTTATTTTTCCAGTGATTTTCTAGTATGGTTTTCCTAAGCCATCGTTGTCAGCCTCAGAAGTAGATGGCAGATGTATTTACTAGCTTCCAAGTCATCACAATAGATCAGACTTCATGGCAATAAATCTCCATTGTTAATTTATGTACACAACTCTTCGTGGTTCAACGATGGTACCTTTGTACTAGACATATAGTACTACTCTATGGTGCCAACATCAATTTCATTACCACCTTTCAACCCAAAGAAGGTAGGTGGTTGATCTTCTGACAGGTAAATATAAAAGAGTTTTAGAAAAAATCCACTTAGTCTTGGGTTAATCGGATAGGGCTAC
The DNA here is from genome assembly GCA_963583995.1 of Xylota segnis. NCBI lineage: Eukaryota > Metazoa > Arthropoda > Insecta > Diptera > Syrphidae > Xylota > Xylota segnis. Next base: position 28,143,662 of record OY757238.1, read on the forward strand.
ATTCCGTCTGGAACCTGTACTTGTTTCGTCGAACTTTTCTTTCCCGATTGCCCAGATACGAAATGTCGATATTTAAGTTCCAAAAAGTGGTAATGTACAGACAATCGGACGGACTTAGCTCCATCGATTTACATAGATGGAACGAAGGATAGTACCACTGACCACCAACTATAACCTCTCGTTTAAATTCTGACTGTCACGAAAACAAGAGCGGACAAGTCTAGATAATAAGTACAATATACCGGAGTCGTATTGCATACCTGTGCCGGTCGCTACAATTCGTTCAATTTTCTTCGCTTATTTGACATTCAGCATTTTTCAATGTAAACATAACAATTTTGCATTTAAATAAAAAACAGAATAATGAAGATATCGGGCTGAAATGAATTCCAAATATAGTAGACATTTCAAATTTAAGTACGGAATTCAATTTCGTTCATATGACCACTGCGAGCATGTTTGTGACTTTCGAAACCGGCGGGAATGTTGGCAATTCCGCGTTCGATAGTCTTCTTGAGCTCATTTAACGTTGTTGGCTTTTTGGCATAAACCAAGAACTCAATGGTACCCCATAAAAGAAATCTAATCCAATAGTCAAATCGCGGACCTTTTCTCGATTACCGCACTTTCCGCTTTAATAGATCAATTGTTTGAATTGCTGTGTGGAACGTGGTACTTGTGGTCCATATCCAATATATATTATGTGGTGACATATCACTGATGTCAAGACATTCCAATTGTGGTCAAAAATAGTAGTCCAACATGGCAAGATAGCCAATAATTTTCATCGATAAAAAAAAATTTCACAACTCTACAATGGATTCTCTTGTAGGGTGTGTAGGTTCGTTTGCTTATTGACAGAGTTATTAGCCCAAAAGTGAGTTTTATAGCTAAGGATGATTTTTCCTGAATGAATGATCGATCCGGAATATTAGGATTTTCGTCTGAGTTTTACAGAGCCCAATCGAAAAAGTTTCAGTGCTTCATATGAATATTAGGCTTCAACTCTGAAGTTAATTTGATCTTGTAAGGGTCTGGGTCACTTACGACTGTGACATTTTTTGGTATTTCGACAGGTGCGTTGTAGCAGTGGCATATGAAGATTGAATAGTATATATGTTGATTTGAACAACTCCCTGTCTGGAAGGTGATAATTTGAGTAACGGCTCTTAAATTTGCGACTAATAATTCAGACCAATTTTTAATAATTTTCAAACTTTTTTTTGTTCTTGATCTTAAACATATAATTCTTTGACAGTGAATTAACAATAACAGATCATCACAATAGTTTAAGAGTGCGTTCGGATTAAAATGTAAAATTGAAAAACCCTTTATCTGCATGGATACGGCATAGTACTGGAACTTACGAACCAATGAAGATGACAATGTTTTGATTTTTGAACGTTCTGTATTTACAATAAACCCCTCTGGATGGCACTGAACAATTAGAACCCAATGAGTTCATCGGACATTCATCTCTTTCCTAATCCATCCTGAAATGAAAATTTGTTTGAGGATGGCTTCGTTAGTAGACACCAGACTATACTCTGATTTTTCAAGCTGTGTTGCAGGTTCAAACGCACATTCAACATGTTGACGACATAAATTCAGCGTTAACTGTACTGAAACAAATTCGGCAACTGAGAAGCAAGTTTTTCCATGGGTTTCAACATCAACTTTTCTAAAACAATTCTGAAAGAAGACAACGTTGTAAGGTATCAGACGAAGAAGTATACACATGCCTACATGTACCTTTATACAATGTAAAGGTGGTGACTCCTCAAGATGTAATCATATCATTAAACATTTTTCAGCGTAGAGTTACTGTGTCACCGGCTAAATGACCCTGTCACATCGTCTTCTTGGAATTAAAAGCCAGTTACATAAACTACAATTCAATACCAGGAGGCAGACTCAATTCAGGTATATCCTTCTTTCCCATCAATAACGTCCTGTGTACTATCGAAATCCAGATACTGCAGTCAATTAAAAGTGTGTATTTTTTTGAGCATAATCCTCCAAAATAGATAGCTACCTACTTTTACAGTCTCATTCAAAACCAACAACTGAATCTCTCAGTAGTATCTAGATATCTCAATATTTAGAAGTTATATAAGTAATCAATCAAAATTCTAATGCAATCGATTGACCACAATGGCAATAACCATTATTAATGTTCAAGTAGCGTCAATGATACACTGCGTCGGGGATTGAAAATCTATTGAAACACAATTCCACGCCACAGAGCTTGGTATCACATAAATTTTCCGACACAAAATAACTCCCTCCGTACACTGGTCATTCGCCTCGTGGTCCATTGCAATGGTCCAATAGTCATCGCAAAAAAAAGAAACGTGATTCGAAAAATCGCCAAAAATCATTTCGACTCTAGATTATCGCCTCCACAGAGCAGCACATCCCTACTCAGGTGGTCCCCTGCCCGCAGTGAGCCATACGAAAACACCGAGCTGCACCTAAGCCAGCACGTATCTTGCATTGTTTGTGTTGCTGTGCTCCAATGTGCATGTACATTCCACTAAGTAGCCATCGGGCAATAATTCCCCGATATAACGCACGATAAAGCGGCCAGCAAAAACTCCAAATTGAAATATGGCGCCCGACCAGTGGTGCTCTGGCGATGGTGTGGTGGAGGCCATCGCCGCGCCGGCCGTCACTGCACCGAACCGCCACGGACCGCAGTGCACTCGCAAGAAGCAATTAAATGCTAAATCGGTTCGTAAATTAAAATTTAACAAGTGCAATACAACGACGCACGATAAAAGGCACAACAACATTTTGTTGCATGTCCGCTCTTCTCCTGGACCTGGTGGAGGAACCGATGGCTCGATGGCTCGATGGCGTTTCTTCTTCTCCTACCCTTGCCTTTATGGCACTGTTGTTGTGTGTACTCTGCTGTGCTAGGCGGTGTTTGCCCTCAAATAAACATTTGTTAAGATTAATGTTTTGTTTATTGCGTGAATTAAATTGCACTCGATTGCCATTGTCTGGCGGGGAGAATGAGTGTTGATGCGGGGCGTGGTAAATGGCCGGGTTTGGATTGCTTCTTTGTGATCATCACTGATACTGTGTTTTGCTCGGTCATTGAGCACGTGAAGGCAGCGGAAAATTGAAATTCATCGGACGATGCAATCGATCCTTAACTGTTTATTAGTTCACCCTTTAATGTTGACACCCACTTATGTATTTCCGTCGTATACTGCACAGGTGTTCAACGTGAATTAGCATATTTCCATACTGTATGACACACCCTGTCAACGACGGTCGTAGAAGTTTTGGAATGTGGTCAAATTTGTCACATCGCAATTCATCAACATCGCCATTTAACAGCAAACCTGGGCACCTATTCGAGGATAGCACCAGCATTGATAAATGCAGCGATCCTTTCAAATGGAATCATTTACTGATTTTAAATTCTATTATAAAATTTTGATTGAATTTTTTATATAATTGTAAGCTTTGAAACCATCAAAGATATCAACAAAGAAGCAATGTCACATGGTTGAAGGAAAGTCGAATAAGACTGATTGAGGGATGTAATGAACAGGTTGGAGAAAATGCATTTGTCAAATTCTTGGAAAGACCCATAATTTTGTGTACTTAGGTAACCACTATAGTTCCTACCGTTCTTCGGTTTTATTGTTTAAAATAATGGTTGGTTGGTTGGTTACAACCGACCCTCAGTGAGGTTGCACTTAGACCAGAGGAAAGTCCAATGTACTGTGGATTTGTAAGGTGGGTGGATCACCCTTTTACTCTGGGAACCATTTACTACAACTCTGGACTGAATGATGAAAGATCTATTCTTAACCATGCAGGCGATACTAAGATGTTGGCGAGTGCAGGGCACGTGCATAGGAGGTGACTGCTACCTCTTTGTCTCTACAGTTTCCGCAGAAGTCATTGTAGTGAATGCCTAAGCTTTAAGCTAGTCTTCCTATACCACAGTATCCGGTGAGGGTACTAATTATCTTGGAGAGGGTTCCTCTCTTTTGTTTTGGGAATCCTGGTTTCATTTAGGCTCGATCAGAGTAGCCTGGTGGTGTTGCATCGGTCGAATTGATTTCATCGATGATTGGTCTCACTTACCACATTGGCGTTGATGAGGTATTTAGCATAAGACGTTGGCGCCTCGATCAGAGAAACTTATTTTAGTCAGTACGTCAAGTGTCACAATTCCCTGATATGTTACAGCGACCTGGTATCCAGGAAAATGTGAGGTTGTACTCTCCTTCTAAACGCGGCAGTGAGTAGCCGACGAGTATTTAAACTCAAATGATTGGACGACCTTTAGTGCAGAGTATCCAGGGTGATTGGGGTTGTACTTTTTCGAAATTGAGTTCAGAAATACTATAACCAAGTGAGACCTCCATTACCTAATATGTACTAATCAGTTTTCCAGAATCTATGGCCGTGTCATTTCGAAAGCAATGGAGAATGTGAAAACAGCTTTTCATTGCGTACTATACCCACTCAGGATGGAAACCCGTCTAAAAGGTGTGTAAGTCGTATTCAACGTCGTGTGCCTTTTTGGAGATTTTGTGGAATTGTTGGATTTTGATAGAAAAGCACAGATTTTTTTTCTCACATATTCATATTCAGCGCAGTGCTGAATTCTACATATGTCAAACAATACTCAGTTAGTTCATGTTCCTAAATCCTCAATCGTACTATCTAATCTACCTACCCATACCCTTCCATCTAGTATTGTAAGCTATCATCTTAGAATCTCAATTCCGCTCCGCTCTGCTCATCGACTTTGTGGTTAGTAAGTCGAAATACTGACCAGGATGAGTTGAAGCTTGGATTCTCATACAAAAAACATTAAAATGTCCGACGAACATACGCGCATGCTACGCCAAAAATGTATGCAGGGTGACCAGATAAGAACGGTAGGCAAAAAAACTTTAAATAAAACAACTACAGTGTGATATATAAAGTTGATTTTAGGTTTATTTTGAAGCTGAAGTGAGGAAGAGCACATCATTCATCATTCAAGTGCTTCACTGCCAGTGCTTCAAGGGGTCGGTCCAATTTTTAAAAAGTATCATTGCTATCTGCTCACAATCTTGCGGCAGATGAATCTTATTTGTAATCTTGTGATTCCTAGGCACTCAAAATAAATATCTTTTTTTGACAATTTTATACTATGTTGATAGTATTTAAGAGGGTTCTGTCCCATTTGGTAACCTGTTATGATTCTTAAGCTTTCCTTAGAGTTTAGCGAGTCCGTTAAAGTACTTCGGTGTGGATATTTCGAGGTAATACCAAAAACATTCAGAACCAACATGTGGACGGCAGTAACCCTCATTGATTTCTATGGAAACCTCAATGTCCCGGAATCCAGGTTGTTATGTTGTTGTTGACATCTTTGATATCTTCATTACCAAAGCTGCTTTGACTTTAATTTCTTTAGCCTTGCACTTCAAAGCGGTCTTTTGTATTCTGTTCTCTTCTTGATTTAACGGAGTCCTTAAATTGATAGTCGAATACTTGGTTTTACTTTTGACGGAATGGAAACGAGTAGGGTGCTTCTATTTTGTTGCATAAAGATTCCTAATACTTTTCAGTACCTGTACAGAAAGGCATATTGTATTCGTGCAACATTTGGAACTTGAGATTTTAATCAAACTTGACATTACTATAATGGTGAAGTCCAAAAAAGTATGTCCGCCAATGCCGTCTGTCTGTCTGTCGGTCTGTCTGTCTGTCTGTCTGTCTGTCTGTGCACGAGGCTACAGCCTAAACGAGTGGATGGATTTAGATCAAACTTCATATATAGGGTCCGTGTGATAACCCCTAGAGGTGAAATCGGAATTTTCATTCTAACCTCAAAATTAAGGGTAGTTTACCTAGGGCCGATTTCAGTTAAAATGGATTTCCTCGAGAACGGCTTTAACGATTTTGATTAAATTTCATATTTGAATTTGTCTAGTCAATTGTGATCAGATGATGTATCGTGCTGCTTACCAAAATTGGCAACAATGGTACTTTACTTATAGCCAATTAGGCTTAAAGTCAATTTGCGAGAAAACGGCTTCAATGATTTAGTTTATATTTCACATTTGGACTAGTACGAAGTAATGCAACACGATGGCGTACCACATTTTGGTCTGAGTATGATATAACGGTACTTAAGACCAAGGTGTCTAAAAGCCGATTTGCTTGAAAGTGCTTTCAACGATTTTATTTAGATTTTGACATATGATTAAACATCTCAAATCCTATCAGGAACTGTACGACATTTTTGGCCAAAAGTTAGTATAACTTCAAGAGCTTTATCAAATTCTACAGATGATATCTGACGTTAGAAAGATGGTTTACTTATAGTCAACTTACATATGCATACCTATGTATGTATATATTCGATTATTTCTTTCTACCTCAAATATTTATACACAAGAATTTTAAATATAGGTGCAAGTTTGTACGGCCCAGTCGTGCACTTTATTTTTAATGTTTTCAAAACAATAACTGAGCACTTGTGATAGAAATAATCGAGCAAATATGGTCAAAAATATAAGAAGACTGCTTTGTGATTTCATAGAATCCCATCTTCCATTTTTTTTAAAGTTTAAGCCATAGAAACTGTCCTCATCTCACTCCAATGCATTTATATCTCCACTTCCTCAGAATAGGTTGCATACACTATTTGGGCCATAACTGCGACTTTTCCAACGTTGTTCATCCAGAATTTTAATGCAAACAACAGAAGTATAAGTACAACTATCAATTTGTACATTTATGGCATTTAAAAAAAAAATAAAAATATAAATAAACCAAAAAGCTGTTGTGTATTATGTTCGAAAGATTAAGGGCCACCGCACATGATCCTCATTGTACTGCCACCTATGGTTGACTCCACACAGTCTTTATACTCCACGTAGCAGCGTTGATGCTGTTGGCGCGGGAAGAAAATTTTTTTTCTGACCTTGTAGGGTAATTTTTGGAAGCTCTACTCTTGGAAAGCTTGCGAGTAGATAAGAACTAGCTCCAGAGAATTGCCCCAAGGCTCCATTTGCGGACCGAATTTGTTCTTCCTAGGTATGTAGGTAAGCGCCGTTTTAATACCACAGTTCATGTGACCCTTCTGATATAAAATAGTGTTGAACTACCCTGTTACCCTGCTACATTTAGAAAACTGATGATGTCCCAAATGTGCCTATGTGCGCTGTCTGGCCCTACCTACAGCTGGACATTTGCTGATTGTGTGGCAATGTACATCAAATGGAATACCTATTCTGGCCGCATGGATCTGGATGGGCCAGTGCCCAGTATCAATTGCCAGAATTCTACCAATATCCGTTCGGTTTCTATTTAGTAGTTTTTGTGTTCTGCAGTATTCTAGCCACAACTACCTAAATATGAAACAGTTTCATTCCGTACTACCATCTACTATCAGGATGCAATCAATAGTTCGAAGTATTTTTAATAATTAGATGACTTTTCCACTTTGATCTGTTTTCTAACAATCTGTAAACTGTTGGATAAATTGGTGACACTCAACCATTTGACTGAGGCTACCCTCGCCTATAGCGCCATCGGACGAAGGAATGGTTACAATTTATTATAAATATATTAACCACCTAACAAGCCACCAATATCATTTGGCCCAACTCACGATCGCCAGCACATGAATCATGAAGCGATCATTCCCTGAAGTGTCACCATTACTTGTGTGTCTCGTCGCGTCGGTCGGGTTGCATCACACGCGGAGAAAACTTGTTACCTACCGCGCTTCCAGTTCCACTAATCGACACTCTTATTTGATGTCCACTCAAGGGACAGAGATCTTTTGCGACCGGATGTGCCAAAACAGATTGTTTTTTTTTGTTTTTTTTTGTTTTAACATCCACCGTCCATGCAAGCATAAAGATGAGAATCATCGACACCGATACCTGTGCCAACAGTGCTATTCGACTCCTTGCCAATGCTTTGACATGTCGAAACGATTGAGAATCAAATGTGGCTGCAGTTGCACGATGGGGATTTGGTCGGTCGGACCGATGAATGAATGAGTCGCCTCCCAATGTGGCCCGGCCACGGGACAAGCAAAGAGAAGAAGAAAAACCTGAAAAAAAGAACTCGGATTCAGAGTGTTTCTTGAATGAAAGATAGAAGCCTCGACGACATGAATGAACCATTGTTTTAACCTCGCACCCGAGGTGTTCTTATCGAATCGGGACAATCTCTCCAGCAGCAGAAGGCAACGAAAAAGAAAACCTCAAATTCGAAATTGACTGCCACATCGTCAGATCCCATATACGGACAGGCGGGTGGCAGCGGTGGTGGTGGTGGGTCCATTCCAAATTGCAATTTCATTTCAGTTCCAGAATGTCTTCGATATTCAGAGCTGTGTCGTACGCTTAAGTATGTCTGTCTGTTTGACGACAGATAATCTTCCTTAACGCAAGGGAGGCAGCAACAGAAACAGCAACAGCAAAGCACAGCAGCATCGTTGACAGAGGAGATTTGCGTTGGTGTTTCTCTGCTTAACAGGGTGTTGTAGATTTTCTATTTGGGGTCAATTGAAAATTCGCACAGTGAAGGTTTATGAATTCCTAATCTATTATTGGATTCGTCTCAGATTGGTTTAATTGAGTTTGTTATAGCCATTTCTTCGTGCACTTAGCCGTGAATGTATTTTTGTCACAATGGTTTGACAATTCCAGTATCGACACACGCAGGGACTCCTGAAGGGTGTTCATGGTTTATCGTTTAGTAATCAAAATAATCAACTGCGAGTGCACTTCATCGCTTATGGGCCTGGTTGACTGAAATGTGTCCCGCTGAAGTCCAATAAATGCCTATCTCTCGATTTTGAGTTCGTACTAAGAGAACTTTCGCAATCATGTGTGGTGACTCTAATTACAAGTTTATTCGGGATGGACGAAAGTCTGACTTAAATAACTTCAAACAAACTTCGTTCAGGAAGTACGCCAGTTCGACGTGTGTCGAAAATGAATGCTGCTTTACGAAAAAGGTTTGACCTTTTAAGTTAATGGATTTTCTAAGTTATTAACAATAAACTATCATTCCAATATCTTTATACTCGTGTAGAAAGGGGTGAAATTTACTACAAATACGGTGAAGATGTGATGTCAAATGCTACACAACTAGGGAAGCAATAGCTCCGTTGCGTGCACAGTTCCCCAGCACATTGGCTGCCATGGCTATCAAATATGATAGCCACATATAATTTCATTTAAGGCTCTCGCTTTCAGAAATTATAGCCATTACCTACAAATTCGGCAAGGGGCAAATATTTTGTGTTGGCACCCCATGAAATTTTCTCGAATTTGCCTTGACAGCCAATGTGCTAGGCATATGGAGCCTTCAACTGGACACCAAGATCGTCATGAGTACTTTTATTCACGAAATTAGCGAAGACTTGATGAAAAACTTCATCGAAACAATGATGATAGATAAATCGGAGGTGGGATGAGCCTATGGATGCAATGTTGGTAAGTTTCTAAAGGAAGATAGATACTTTTATATGCATGATATTGCGCTCTACTATTAGATAAATACCATTAGTATTATTGGAAAACAAAATATGGCACAGAATTCCTTTTGATTCTCTTCGTAAATAGCACATCTAGTGAATACCGCTTCTGTGGGACTAAATCATTTCCCCGCCATAGGAGAAGGTAAAGAACGTCTCACTGACGCAAGTTAACGACTATCCTTCATCATATGTACATACGTAGGTGTAAAAATATTCAAATACGTAGCACCACTGGTTTTGAAAAGCATAATTTCTATAGGTTGGTCTTAAATACTAAAGTTAGTTACCTTCAATTCCCTGTGGAATTGTCAATGTCTTAATATAAGATTCGACGATCTTGTAGTGGACCCCGTCGCTGTTAATTTGTTAGTGCGTTGGACTATGGAGCAAGGGGTTCGAGATCGAAACCCAATCGGGGAACACCTAAAAGTTTTTCACGGCCCCACCTCTCGCGAGCGTCTGACAAACATCCATGGGGCCCATCGACCAGTAGAGCTAAGTATTTATTCATTTTTTTTTATCTTGTAGCTATACTCAGTTCGTACAGCTATCAATTTCTTAGAAATGATAATAGAGCCAAACTTCCTTTTATTTCTTTCCTTTCTTTTTCTGTTTGTGTATACGCTTCACATCATTGGTAATACTGTCAGAATATGTACATTGGATGATTTTCCGTCTAAAGCGCACTAAAGCGCACGCAAGTGTAAATTATAAAGCGACACTAGGACGAGAGATACTTACAAAACTTACATAATATCAACAGACGGGACAACCACTAATTAGACAAAAAAAATGAGGAAGACGTATTCGACCGAGGAAAAGTCAAAGGCTATCGAAGTTCAAATTAATTATACTTAGGTTTTAAAACCCATACAAGGTATGTAGGTCTGTCATATTAAATTTGTAACTTAAGACGAAAATGTAACTTAAACATGCCTTCTTTTTATAAAGTACATAGATTAGTCTCAAGAAAATACCGAAAACCCAAGTACATAGGAAATACCATTTTCCATCAACCAAGGGTTTATCTCAGGACAAGTATAGCTTATTTTAGCTCTCAGTATTTATTAGTAGGATTATGTAAGAACCTCTCTGATACTCAAGGTTCAAGGGAAACCGAAGCCCAGTCGCAAGATTTGTTTACTATTTTAGGTTTATAACATGAACATTGCATGTCAATTGAAGGAGAACTACCGAGATGTATTCACTATAAGCACTGACAAACTTTTAATATAGGTAGCTAGAACTTAAGGTATCATCCGCAATAGATCCTGCTTATGGTGTTGATTACCTTCACTCAAAGCTTGAAGAAAGAAAACACCACTGAACTGGATCCAACCTGCTAATATGAAATTCAACTTTGTTTCAGTCCTCAAACTCCGTCAAGAACTGCATTTAGTTTCACCGAACGAGCATAAGTTTCTAGCTATTGCATAGATATAGATACAGGATTCAGTTCCTCTTTGACCATACATATGTATTAGTATTTTTATCATCATGATAAAACTGATAGAAACTGATTTCAAATGGTCAAAATAAGTACCTCATTTTCAATTCCAGATTCTTACTGATTTTGAATGAGTTATGTATGTCATGCATCTCTTTATAGGTTCTAGTCCCTTAGTATCGCCATCTTGTGCAGTTTCTGGAAATGTCCCTCAGCTTTCAACAACTCTTTCCCACTCTCTTCGCTGCCGTTCCTTTTCTACATGCGGGTCTCGTATCCTGTCACTCTTTGTTAACGAGTCTCATTTCATTGCGTGGTTAGCTATGGGCATGTCACTTTTTCGGAAAGTGTGTGCAATCCACTCTCACTATAATCATTGTATAGTAGTGCCTATTGGTTCACGGCCTTATGTCGAATACGTCCGAGATGCGTTTAAGTTATAAAATCCCCAAGACACTGGACAAGTATCTCTTAACCAACGCTTTTTCGTGACAGCAACCGCATCTTGCTTCGCCAAATTTTGGTTAGTATTTTAAACACAGATCTTCCTTTGCTGGTTCGACTGGCTAAATCCAGTTCAGTTCCGTCATCGATCGAGACAGTACTACCAAGCTTTCTATTCTTGTGTCCGTTTGGCTGACATAGCATATATGTATGTAAGTATGATCCAAGGCTGATCATTTTTGTTTTTGCCGAACTAATTTTCACCGCAGCGGCATTTGGTTCGCTCTCAACATTCTATCCTTTGGTAGAGGTCCATTATCCTATGAGAGAGAAGGTATACATCCTACCTATACACCATCAGCGTAATCGAGGCATTTGAGTTCGAAAGAGTCTATCTAATGTCACCGTTTTCCTTCGACTAAGCACCATTTACCACAATATAGGAATAATGTTAATCCCAGACAAACTCCCACCATGCAAAACGTCACATATAGACACATGGTACACGCAGTATGTAGGTTTTGATGTAGTTAGCCTGTCTCTCTCTATGCAAAAATTATGCTAAAGTCCTTGCAGCCTGGATATTGGTTGTGATTTCCAGTTCTTGGAAAGAAAGACTGGATTAGGGATTTTAATGTCAACCGAAAGGGATAAAAAAGGACAATACTGCAAGAACTGTCGGCGACCTGGCTAGGAAGGATTGTCTTAGGTCGAATTCTCGCGCGGCTTAAGCAAACAACTACATGTTTGAACTACAAACCTCGATAACACGCGTACAAAAACCTTGAAATCTCCTAAAGCCCAAATCCGAAAATCGCGTGTAGCTATAATTATTTTTTAATCAACTGACACTGTTGACCCAGTTCGTCGAAAGCGTAGTGACCTATGCAATTCAATTGAAATCAACTTCAGCAACAATTTACTTGGATTTTGTGATTAAGCAATCCCCTTGAAGAACAACAAATATACTCAGATACAATGGTTGTAGTCGGGTGCTATACCGGAAATACAACTTCATTCATTAAATCGACGAGGAAAGGCGAACGGCACACGAACCAGCAGCTGGGTCATCGAAATTACAAGAAACCAAAGAAGTCAACACCTCACCAGCTAATTCATAAAACAATGAACTCACAAAAAAACAATAACAAAAACTATCTGCGATCGCAAACAATAAATGAATTATCCGTACGCCATACGCCATTCGCCATACGCGTTACTTGCGTATTCATGTTTTGCCACCACTGCAGCTCGCAGCACTGGCAACAACAATGAAACGGAACTTTGTCAAAATAACAATAATTATTGTCAAACACCCGGTTGACACCAATTAAACACGATTAACACCCGTAGGCACCAACAAGTCCGCCCGCTTGTCCGTCGCCCTCCCACCATAGTCACCCACCACTGAAAGAGGTGTTCGCATTCGGTTTAATGAATGAAATCCAAATCCATGAATGGCCCGTCACTTGAGACGACGATTATTATTGCTTTCTGTCACTTGTTGAACTTGAGTTTGGACAAAGTGGGTTCTGGGTTCTCGTTTTGGGCGGCTTTCTGCTGGTCCAAGCAAAGTTGCCAGAGGAAACGGGGCCTGGTGCGATAAGCGAATTTCGGGATGAAGGACTGCATAAGAGAACACAATCGGCTGACTTGACACACACCGCCTTTATCGCAGGCCTAAATTTAATTTATGCAATTTCCTGTCGGCGAAAAGTCAACTTAACACAAACAGAAGTGCGGGGTTGCAATATGGCAGGGCTTACGAAGGAGTTATGTGAACTTGGACAGAAGTGAATCAAACGAAACGAACGGCGCGATAGACCATCGTGTGGACATCGACATTGATATTGAAAATCAGCTATGCATGCACTTTTTATAATATGCAGTTGGGAAGAGCTAATTATAAATGTGCACATTAAGGATGTAGAAGATGCATATAACGTACATACATACGTGTATACATATGTATCTGCTAAGTTTTAGCCATCGTCATACAAAAATGCATATGTACTCTGGAGAGGTCCATACATAGTATAATACAACACTCCTGATGAGGCAACGTATGGTCATCTAATTTCGAAGTTCAAGAAAAAAAGATACTCTTACAGTCCTTGGAAGACCATAAGCTCTTACTTTTGGCTGTCCGTTGACGCCAATTGGTTTTAACAGTCTCTTTTCAGACTTGTGATTATGGTCGGGATAAGCACTGCAGCAGTGTACCCATGAGCATGATAGTTAAGAACAGCATTTTAGGTTCCATTACAACTTACTGATGATACGAGAGCTTAAGTTTCGTTAGAAGACCGAGGGTATCAGAACAGCTACATATGTACATACTTATGCGGAGGCAACAAGTGGAGAAGGAGCTTCTTAAGACTAAGATCCAAAACCAGATAGTAGTTTAACGTGGAAGAACTACAGCGCTACCATAAAGAAATAAGGAAACTCAAAAGAAAACTTTAGGTAACTCATCATTCATAGACGGGGTCAAGAGATCACGCAAAACCTAATGACAGGTGCACAGAGCTACAAGGAACACCATCACTTTCAGACGTCGTACTATAGTGAAAGTTGACTGCGTAAGTTCATTTAAAAAATATACCCGAAGCCATATACACATGAGGTATGGGGTTGAGTTTAAAGTGGTTGTAGAGCAGCAATAGGTCTCGGTATTTACTCGCAAAATAATTTCACAAATTCTGGGAAGCTCTTAATACCCACGATTATCAGATTGCCTGTATTGCTTAAAATAAAATGGAAGCTTCCTTCTGCGGAATAGAGCATCCATCCAGGTTCTATAAAAGTCGATCGCAAAAAGACCCAATGATGACACGCTATAGTGGTGCCAATATTCAATGAACTCAAATTCATAGAACATTTTATATTGACCTTTGGTCAAATTACGTTTTCCGGCTATATAAGCTTGTCCACCTAAGATTTATACATCCGGCAGCATCCAGCTTGATTTGAGTTTTTGATTTTGAGTTTAGGCTAGGTATTGATATACATATGTACGTATCTAAGGTCTCTTCGGAATAGTTATTCCTATTTTGGTAGGCACAGGTAACACCCAGTACAACTATTCAGCCATCTCTGTAAGAAACGATCGGTAGTCTAGAAGTACTTGTGAATTTACAGAGGTCTATTCTATGGATTTGATAGCTGCTGTGCAGTCTGAGATATTCTGTTGTCTATAGCGGATATCACGTTTTTCTTAAGCCAAGATACAATTTCTTTAATTACCATTATATGGTCTAGATGTCTAGTCACTACAATGATGTGATAAAAGGAAAAGTCCTCAAGATTAAGCCTGTAAGAGTAAACAATTCCCACCCATCTTTTTGATCGGTCAGTGAGTAAACCGAAGTCAGAACTTCGACTCAACACATCTTGTAAAAAGTGCATTGTAATTCCTGAGGGATCTGGAAGGGGGTAGTATCGAGGAAGTTCAGTCAAAATTAAGAAGTGGAATAGTGAAGTTTGTGTTTCCAGAAGAGATTTCAAATTTATTCACGGTGGAAGCCTGGAGATATTGACCTCTGTAGGGTCGCTTCAAGGTGAATGGGAACCATTTGGAACCTTTCTGTCTTGTATTTAAAGTAACTATAGATTAATCAATCCAATAATAAGGATAATAATAAGGATTCACCAAAACTGTATCGAGAGAGGTAATAAGATCAAAAAAGTCTGACCTCGTCTCAGCTAGAACTATAAAGGTTTACACAAGAAGAAGATGCTAATAACAAGTAGTTATATGTACATCTTGTCTGTGAACGTTGTTTCAAGGAATTCCTTCCCTTGACATGGCAGTGTGCAAGTCGTCAACATTATCCTTTCTAATAGAGGAGGAACTGACGAAAAAAACTTTTGCGCGGGTACTGGAGCCACAGGATTTAAAACACATGACTTGAATCGTATTCTGAAATCGTAACCTGAAAAGTCTTCAACATTGTTTAAGAAGCAGAAGATGGCCTCTGTAAATTTTGCAATGATCCCAGAAACGCACTACAAGGTTGACATTGCATACGAAATATCGCACAGTTCTATTGTTCAAATTACTTGGTGATTTCTTTTGTCCATTCTCCAAACATTCAAGGCCAAACATGTTCTCAGCGCAATTTGGCTAACTGCATGGACTCATAAGAGTGTTCCCTCAAAGTGCTGTGCAAAGCAATGAGTGGTTCGCCAAGAATCGAAATTAGACTTCACCACATTTTGGAGATTTTAAAAGAAGTTTCCATCGACTAAGATATCCTACATACATATGTATGTCCTGGTCCACTTATTATTTCTCACAGATTTGTGGGAGTTATCTTGGAAGTAATTTTCCATCTAGAAGACAGTCGCAACTTAGATTAGAGAGCGAATTTAATCTCATAGATTTCGAAAACCTGTCCTTGACTTTTTCTACAATGGTCAAGAGGAAGCAACCCATAATCGATATAAAGGCTGTTTTCAATAATGTATGTACATATATAAAACTAAATGGACCTACATATGTTTATAAATATGCTCCGACCCGATAGAACTTAAATCTTTAGTATTGAAGTTTCGTCAAA
Source organism: Xylota segnis (assembly GCA_963583995.1). Lineage (NCBI taxonomy): Eukaryota > Metazoa > Arthropoda > Insecta > Diptera > Syrphidae > Xylota > Xylota segnis. The sequence goes on from OY757238.1 coordinate 28,159,641, forward strand.
ATCGCAATCAAATCCAATCCACCTTGAATCTGAACAAACTACATGATAACCTGTGGCTTGAAGGATGTACTTTTACCAACTTTCAGACATATATGTGATTCAGCTCGCTTGTACTTTTCTGGTTCCACTTTCTAATCTTTGAAATTGTCTTGTCAGGCCATATGGTAGCTTCGGATCAAGTCGATCTCAATGCCAGTCGATATCGATCCGTCTGTATTACCGAAACTAGTCCAAATTCTATACAAAAAGGATCCTTGTTCTTTTAGAACAATTGGCTTTGTAATCAAGTCGGGTTCAGTTAAGATAGTGTGAAATCAGTCATTTCGTTGATTCTGCTCGAGATATAATCCGGCTTGATAGCAGTAATATAAACATAACATTAAACTTCTGCAGGCAACAGTTGGTAGTTCTCCAAGAACCGCATCTAGAGTGTCGCCCTATTGGCGAATGGAAACTAGTCTTCGAGAGTGTTACTCTTCGAATTTTATTACACTCGTGGGTTAAGAATTTCGTTTCTTTCGATTCCCCTAAGAACCGGTACCGAACTGAATGCAACCTAAATACATGTTCTTACAAATTCCACTTCTGGAGCGGGTTTACAGTGTATCGCCAACAATGTTGTAAATGGTACCATGTGTCCTTACAGTCAATGGCCTGGATAAAAATTGGTCTTATGTCATGTACCTACAGTCAAAATTAAAACAAATGGAAATCTGTCAATCGAGATACCATGTTGCGTTCGGTAGACTATACCCAGGAAAGGCATTAACATATGACCAGCTAAATATCAGTTGTCAATAGTGTTCGTGCAACACTACCGATTTGGCAAATGTAGTTATGCCATTTATGCCTACTCGTATCTAGAAAAGAACTACGTACACTCTGAACAGTAATGACAATGTGCACCAAACAATCCATCCATCTATCCAATTGACCATCATCCACTCCTAGCAAGACAGCTCATGACCTTTCCAAACACTAAACATCCAATTCTATGTATCGCTAACAGCTTTAATCCTGTTGCAACCAACAATTCCAAAGGAACCACGCATACCATGGAAACCACAATGCCACCCCCTCAAGCCCCAAGTCTTCCAGAACAGCTGGCAGGCCGACTAAATGTAATGCTTCGATTTCATGGGCATATTTAGTGTTGTTGAACCAATAATTTCAATTATTTAAGCCGATGTAGTCTAGTCACTTTATTAGACACAAAGTTCTCGAGTTACACAGATTCCCCCATCGCCGTTGGCCGCCGCCCGCCATCTGAAGAAAACAAATCACTTCGCCTCCTCGCAACACCATCAACCGAGCGGCCAGGGCGCACTGCAGCCAGCATGCAAGGCTGCTTCGGCGACAAATTCTGCATTTGTTTGTCGCACACGGCCAAAAGAACGAGGAGGAACTGGTGGCAGAACGGTGGTGGCTTGTTCGAATTCTGGTTACACTCTAACACGACACAAGTGCACGGACCGTGTGGTGTGCAGTGTCTACTGCAGCAAATGCAAAATTAAGAAATACTGAGTTGAACCACTTTCGCTGCGCGTCGTTTCGTCGTGTCGTCGAGGAGATTCATCTGACAGTCGGTGTTTAGCTGCTCATATTTTCGCCGAGGTGTTGAGTGGTTTTCGACTGTGTCGCAGGCGAACAAACCGCGTTGGTCGCGCATGTCGAAGGAAATTGTTCACGCGTTCCGACACAGCTTGTGACACACGCATCGAAGTATCTATAAGATCGATTTCTTTACTGGGTCGGACGCAGAAGTGAACACTTGCCATGCCCTTCCTTTGAGGCCAGTTTTACATGCACATACTTTTTTGTCGGTTTTTTCTTTTGCGTTTTCGTGTTTTTAGTGCCTACTCCTCCACCTTTTCATCCGGCATCGACCGCCTGGACTCAGATTTAAGTGTAGTGCCATGTTTGGGGGCTTTAAAGTTCACAGTGTACGCACACCATGCCGAATGCTTTTGGCCCGTCGCGGTGTCGAATTTCGCTGCAAGTGGCCGGCATTCGTTTCGGCACTAATTGGCTTAGAGTTGTTCGCGATCGTTGGCGGCGGTCGTTGATGACCGCTTTTAAATTCGACATTTTATTATTATGATGGGGACACCAGTCGTCCGCCGCGCCGCAGACCGTCTTGTTGGCTGGAACTCGAAAATGCCTGCGTGTTACAGCCTGTCACGGTACGATTGCTTATAGGTTAACGTGAAAGGCCGCTCATTTCGTGTTATAAAATTAATTTTCAATTTAGAAAAATTCCATTTGGCTTAACACACACGAAATTGCAGCATTTATTCGTTTTATGGAGAATCGCTTAGCTCGGTCGGGATGATTGGAGCGGGCCAGCCCAGTATGGTGTGGAAATTTAAGCTGCATTTTGTGCAGATTACGAACGATGCAGCTTGGAGTCTGAGGTATTGGGTGAGAACGTTGGTGTCTGGCAGTACGCGTTTAAAACTGACACAGTGTATCATGTTACATTCATTTATTTACATACATCAGTGTTTAACAAACCCCTTCTAGTTTGAATTCAGTGACGTGGTATACGACATGATTACTCGAAAAAAAATTATTTTTCCAAGGTTTGTCAAAGTTACGCTCAAATTTAATCTAGAATTTCGACAAATCTAGTCCTACTCTGAGCCCCGAGGCCCACATTTTAAGAACTAAGCTAGTTCACAAACAAAACTTTTCTCTAAAATCTCATATTTTATCCAAGAACCCCCTGTTGTTGATACTTTTTGGCAACGAGGGAGCTCGAATGGGTTCAAATATATTGCCATTTACAGCCATTGGAATACTCTTCCACTCATAGGTACTTCAAAACTGCAAAAAGAATCAAACCAATCCAATCGACCTTAAACCAGGCGATTGAGACGACTACTCTAAAATACAAATGTTTTCACCAACAAGTCGTTCGATGAAAGTTTTGAGTAATTATCCTGCTGGACGACAGAACGGAGTGGGTTTTCTTTTTCAAGGTACGGCGGCATTTTTCATTGTAAAATTTGTGTTCTGAAAATGTGTGTCATTTATATGATCAATTCTATATTCGAGCACAGCCTCAGTTATCATGGAGGACCCGCCATGCTTGACTATAGATATATGGCTTTCTAGATTCAAACGTAAGCCCTTTTCGCATCTCACTGTGCATGCACCGTCGGAATAAAGTTGAGTTCGCTCTGATCACTGAAAAGCAATTTTTCATTTGCCTATCTGTTGTATAGTATTTGATTTTTAGTTATTTCATAATATTACTCAAGCGCAACTACCCAACCGTCCAATCTCCTCGGACGTGGGCAATGCTAGGTAGACTTCACTCTCTTCGTGCCATGTTTTGACTCTATTTGGAGCCCAATACAACTATTAAGGGATTGAACAAATCCTAACTCTCAATACATCGCAGCTAATGCTCTTCATTGGTGTCCTCGCAGGGCGCAAGAATGCGAATCAGCAGCATAGGCATGTACTATATGTATATACTGTGGCAACTTCCACTTCCTTTGCGAATGCCCAAGCCTCAGCAGTACCAGGTTCCTAACCGTCGGGAAAGTGTCTTTCATGGACCTCAATGAACACTACACCTAAATCCACCTTAAAATTCATAACGAAAATGGGTTGGTTCAGGAGAACTACTCCTGCCGTGGACTTATCTATAGGACTACTTTTTCTGCTCTTTTTCAAAGATCCGACACTGGGGAACACAATATGTATATCCGTCAGGATCCGAGTGAGACTGTACCCCTTTGACAGCCTTGAACCTACCTACATATGTACGTTTGTACCTAATCAAACGCAGTGTACGCATTACCTTTTAAGACCGTGCTGGTCGAAGAGCGAAAAGTTCATGAAAGTGAATGAATCCCTCACCATCTTTCGTCGGATCTGAAGAAATGGATCCTTCCGAGTTAGTCATACTGCAATGTTTCCTAAGTATAACAGGATACACTTTAATCCGGAAAGATTGTTGCCATACGGCTCGTCCGTATCGTTACTCTTGGGACACACATAATTACACATTGAGTGAATGAGGCAAGCCTCTTTGTCTCTTCCTCAGCCAAGAAAACACATATGATAACGAATATAACTACGAATATGAAATCTTTCCATTAAATGCAAGAATTAGGTGCATAGAGTTTATTTAGAAACACATTGAACCAAGAAAAGAAAAAAAAACATTTTCAAGATTGGGCTCAATGTGGATAGACACAAACAAGGATTGAAAATACCAATGGTGGAAATACTTTGAGATTTTTTCAAGAATCGTAGACAACAGTTTGTATAGGTAACTGTGGTCAATAGAGAAATAATAACGAGGCTAAATGTAGTACTTAATGTTTTGAGTTAACACTCACAAGTTTGGGGGATGTATGCCAAGAAAGCAACAGGGTTTTTAAAGCAAAAATATCCCGAAAAACTCACAACTACTCTTCATAAAATTTTGGCTCATAGTTAACATATCTAGTATCAATCATTACCACTTTGAGAATTATTAGAGGAAGTTCAGGAATCTAAAATAAAAAACTACAAGAAATTTAGACATCAAAACTTGTGCAAGGTTTCAAAGATGCGGCAGGATAAAGACCTTTTCAACATACTTAAGGCTTTTCAGAATCAAAAAAGATATTAAACCCCGGATGTTGATGAAAGTTTCCAAGAAGTCTGATTTTTTTATTTATATTTTTCCACTATTTGACTTGAAATGCATCACTGAAATATTTTATTATGTATTATGATGTGCTACTTTGGTACACCACTGTTTTGCTCGTATTGGCTTTTAGACACCCTGTTATTACTTGAATGGACTACCAGCTCTATATGCCCCATCTTCCTATGCCTTGCAAGAACTACCAAGGCATATCCTTGCTAGATATAAGATGATATCCAACATACTGTGTGAACGTCTGAAACCTTTCTGCAACACACTAATCCACGTACCAGTGTGACTTCCGGCCTGGCAGATCGACGATCGACCAAGTTTTCACGCTAAGGCAAATCTTGGAAAAGACCAACGAGTTTTAAGTCGAGACATACCACCTCTTCATCGACTTTAAAGCCGCATACGACAGCATTCATCGTCTTGAGATCTTCAAGGCGATGGCCAAATTCGGGATCAAAATTGATCCAGCTGTGCCGCTTGAGGCTGGAAAACACGCGGTTCAATGTGCAATTTGGGAATAGCTCTTCTGGAACAGATAGTGCGCAGGGCAGGTGTCAACACGGAAGGCACTATCTTCAATAAATCTGTCGCTCCCAGCGTGCCGTTATAGAAGCTTTCACGGCAATTGAAGAAGAGGCGTCAACAAACAAAGAAGCATCGGTCCACCGCTTAAGACAAAACGTCACTGTTGGCAACAGTAACTTTGAGGTAGTTAGGGAGTTTACCTACCTCGGAGTAAATATCAACTCCACGAACGACACCCTAGTGGAGATTCGACGAAGACTTTCCGTAGGAAACCGCTGCTACTTCGGTTTGGCAAAACAAATGGGTTCAAAACTCCTATCTCGGAAGACGAAATGTATGCTCTACAAAACTCTGATCCTGCCAGTTCTGCTATATGGAGCCGAGTGCTGGACGAGAAGCAGGAAAGCAGAGCTCATGTTGGGCACTTTCGAGAGAAAAATTCTTCGTCGAATTTTCGGTCCCATATGCGAGGAGGGCGAATGGAGGAGAAGATATAACCGCGAACTCTATGAGGTGTACCAAGATGTGGATGTAGTCCAAAAAGCCAAAATACGTCGACTACAGTGGCTCAATAATAATGCTCCAGCAAAGAGGATCTTCGACTCACAGCCGCCAGGTTCGAGACAACAAGGAACACAACTGGAAGCAGCGTGCCCGGGATCGAAGGGAATGGAAGGCTACCGTGTCTCAGGCAGGGACTCTTCACGGGTCGGGAGTTAAGTAAGTAAGTAGGTTAGTTATTACTTGAATCATGTACATTTTTAAAGTAAAATATTATCTTACTCCCCTGTGGTAAGAAAGTCTTATTTCAGCAGAAGATTCTGAAGCACCCTGTGAAGCATTTTGCTCAAAGTTCACTAATTTCATAGCCCTTTAAGCAAAAACAGAAAAAACAGTCACGCTATGTTTATTGGCTCAAGAGTTATGATTTTTTGAACCAAAAAATGAGCCACTGAGCGCTGTTTTTAAAAAATACTCGCTTTTAGCTCCCAGTAGATTAAAAAGGAAACTATTGTTCGGCAATGTTGAATGATTCTTCGCAAATCGCAAATTTACTGTGATCTTTCGCGTCAGAAAAGGATTAAGACATATAATTTTCTTAAATCACACATTTTCGCCATGTAATGCAACCATGACCTTATGCGTATTCGCTTTGGAACATCAGCCTCCAGATAATATCTTTCTATTCATATTGGCAAGAACCAAGTTAATATGAATAATGTCCACCCAAGAGGAGTAAAGTACGAGAGACTGTCTTGAGAAGCTTGTCGGTAAGATTATTTTTCAGTCTACGCCCTTAAATCTTCCGCATCATCCAAAACAGTGTTAACTTGGTCTTTCAAAATATCTTGCTTTCCAAAGAACACCACTATGCACTAGCACTGTTTTAAAACAAGATAATAAAATTTTGATTTTACAGATTATCAGTAATAGGATATCATCGCAAAGAGATCCTTTGAATTCGTTTAAAATTGTCATATTCAAGTTCCAATGTTTTTTTTGAATACAAATGTGTTTGCCTCATTTTCTAAATCAGCTATGTTGGTTCTTGGTTGTCAAAGAGATTCTTGTACAAATTAGAATCGAAGAGATAGTCCAAAGCTTTCGAAGATGGCTTACCACCTAATGAGCATACACGTTAATGGCTGAACTTTCTTTACACGATTTTAGCGGATAGGTTTAGTAAACAATCCTTCAGTACATTCGTAAACTTTTACAGCGTTATTTATACCAGAAGTACTATCTTTTCCACAATCCTTTCCATATCACCAGAGATTGAGCCAAAATAACAAACCACATTGCAAGCTTATTAATTTTTCTGCAAAAAAGACTGCAAAAGAGGACCGGAATACCAGCACGACGTATCAGTCTGTTAGCCGATCTATTTGGCTATAAAGAACAACTAGGGAAACCCTTTACAGCTTGTAGATAGATCTACACGCATATGTTCTATCAGCGTTCATGAAACGTGAGAGAGTAGATTGTATGTACATGTATGTATGTCAACGACATCAACATGACTTCGTCTAAAGCGTCTTCAAATCTACCAAGGAAATGTGGCAAAGATTTCCAACATACACGCAACTGGAGATATGTATCTGGCAAACGATAGTGCCACGTGGAGAGGTACATAGGTATTTTGGTATCTTGTTTACGCTCCGATAGTTTCTAAGCCGATAGCAAAGTTCTTTAAACTGTAGTTTGATGCGAAAAAAAGTAAATCAGAAACAATTAACACAAATAACTTTATTAGTGCTGATATCAGAAGACTTTAGTTGAAGTTATAGACAAGCCATGCGGTTAATTGGCTCACGCATGCTGTAATTTGTTTCGCGGTGTGAAACATGCCATAACATCAAACCAGGTTTACAGTGAGACCAACCGTGAAAAGTAAGTCCAGTTGAGAACTGAGCTAATCAGGTTATCTATTACATTCAGCTTAAGTGTGCAGCTGTACTTAACGAGTGCCATTACGTTATTATTACTGCATATGTTGCCATTATGTACTAATCATCATTCCATGAATACCATTTTCATAAAAAGTGAATAAAGATTTTCTTTATTATATTATTAACTTTGCAAAATGGTTTCGAAACCTAGGGGGGGCGAAGAAGTTACACAGAGAAGGCTACTATTGATTTAATCCGCTTGACCGAGAGACCTCCAAAATGAGGATACATTATGTAAACTAGAGGTTCAAGTAGGGATATAACATTTGCCTGACAAGTGTACTAAATACTGATGTGCAGCTTTTATTTAAAACTCTCCTAAAAACTTATTCATGAACACCAAAGTCTGCTAGTTGTCAGGACCGACTTTTCATATACAAATGTAGGTTAAACTAAAGAAAGCAGTATCTACTCATTGAAGACTGGCTCGGAACCACAATTCATTAAAAAGACACTGCACTCAGTTTCAACTGTGCTAGAACCTAGGACTAGAGGACACTTCTGGTGGGAATTCTAGAAGTGACAGACTATATTTGTATAGCTTGCTGCGTCAGAGCAACGAATCCGAGGGGAATATGTTAATGGAGCGGAGAGTTTTGAAAAAACGGTGATGTGGCAACTGTAGGGCGTAGAAGATTCTGTAATATTCGGGGCCAAGCATACCACTTATTCGAAAGTTTAGGGAGACCACAAAAACCAAAATTCGGGCAACCAAAGTCATCAAGAATAGTAGAAAACGTGGAGTGTTAATCAGTCTGTTCGCGACGTTCGACAACTTCAATATGGACTACAAACTCTCGATACCTTCTCAGAAAACCTCCACCAGTTTCACCTTTAACCTCCAGGATTTTTGAAGCCGACGTCAACCCTATACGTCAAGCAGGTGATTTGGATGACCGTTAATGCAGTATCAGAATCCGATATTGTCATATATGTATGTACATCGACAATCAGGTAGCTACCAAATCTCTTGAATCCAACACTACGTACTGGCTAGAAGAGGATCCTCTGGTGGAAGCGGCAGGCTAATCATCGATGACATCAACTAATCCAATGCAAGTCCCTTAGGCTAGTCTGGCCGACTAAAACTCAGGAAAGCTACACTAGGTAATTACCAATTCAATGATCTAAACGATCTCAGCATCACCTGCACGGTTAAGATAAACTTTTTCAGAGCTGTAGTACCCAAAGTAAGAGGATGATCCTTCCACCTTAGACATCGGCAGTAGAGTGGTCCCTTCCTATATAATATAGGCAATGTACATTGGGATGGGATACGTCCTAGTTTAAAACATAAATATGTATTGGGCAACTAATGAAGTACATAGTATGCCATCATCAGTAGCTGAACAGGTTTCTTGAAGACATGTAGTGCCTTCGTTCTTTACACCTGCCTGTGCACTATCTGTTGCAGGACGAGATTAGAAATCACTTGAGAGCGCATCTCATTGCCGAAATATACTGCCTGTCAGTTTGCCGGGATACCAAATTTCTCCATCGCCTTGCAGAGCTTATGCGGCTTTAAAGTTGATGAATAGATAGGTGGTGAGACTTGAAATTAGTTGGTCTTTTCCGGGATTTGGTCTTAGTGTGAAGATGTAATCGGTCCTCGATCTGCCGGGCAGCATTGGTACTTGCCGATTAGTGTGCTGCAGAAAGGTTTTAAACAAACACACAGACGTTGGTAAGGATCTTACTAGACATAGAATCGCTTTTCTTAAAGTACTCATACTTGGTTGATGATTTGGTGCATACACCCTACCGAATCAACACCACCATGTTTGAAAAGCTCCGCTGGTTGGCCATCAGGGCCGACGACTTTGGGTATAATTCAGGTATAATACTTATGTATGTACATACATACTCACATATGTACATATATTTTATTATAGTTATACAGATCCAGTGGAACTTTATTTGTAATAAGCACATTTCTAATGTATCCTAAAGGACCAAGGGTAGTAATTCGTCCTAAGCTAATATTTCGGAGGAGATCTATTCCTTTTCAACTTAAGAAGGACTAAGAAACGTTCTGAGAAATGGAATGAAATTATTGAATTAAGGAAGACATGATTTAAGCCCTCGATTTCAGCATCCAATTATGGCTTATTAATCGTTATACCTTCTAACATAAGCAAACTTGGCTCAAATCCATAAAACGGTTCGAGATTATTTTTCACTTTAATACACAACTTGAACATAAACAACACTCCAGGGTGGATTTGCTTCACCGATATCGAAAATATTTCGATTTCACCAAACAACATCACCCAGTATCAATCACACTCCGGTAGTATCTTAAACCAATTACATGTTTTAAATGGATTTGAGACAATCTCCTCAACGGTTGCTTGTACAAACACGGTAGCAGATTGCAGAGCAAAACACAACATACTCGATCCATTAACGAACAAATTCCATCCACAACACAGTTGACACATGACATCAATGATCAATTAAGCAGATACCAACCGCTTCTGTGTATCTATAACTTTCCAATGTTTCAGTCGCGATAAGCTACGATACAACACCAGAAAAACTTACTCCATGTTAGCCCGATCACAAATTGTACTACAACTGTAGCACGCACCTCTAATGGGGAAACATGAACTAATACTCCATAACCACGACAACAAATATGCCCCTGCCGTCCCACTAATCTCAGAACCATCCGTTATCACAGAAAAAAGGCACAAATTTCCAATTATCCAGGTACACCGAGCACCGATAAGCAGCTAGTTCCTCAACAGCAGCAACATTACTCCGAACACAATGCGTCCCAAAATGGGTTGCGAAAACTCTTTAACACGGTCCGATGTAATCAGGCAACAAGGAACTAATCCACTATCGGAGGCGTTGTGCGCGGTAGCCACCAACTGTGCTCGTAGTACATTTGTCGCACCCAGCTACTGGGTATTGATAGCTTTTGACACTTTGACTTGGTCGGAGTCGGAGCACCGAGACCTGTGCGTGATTTGCTTGCTATTCGTGCTGGAGAAATCGCTGCGCCTTCGATTGGGAACCATTCCGGTGGGCATTCATCATCATCGCAGATGATTATGTGAGCGCGAGGCATTAACATGTGGTGAATGGAGGAGTATGCCCAAAGGCTACACAATGGTCGTCGCTGTCGTTGCTCCAGCCACCGAGAAAGTTTCTCTTGTGGCATAACGCCATGTAGTCGACAAAGTCTTACATTTATGGCACCCCGAAAACACAGCCAAGAACAAAATCACCACCAACACCAACACCAACACCACCACCACCGCCGCCGCTGCTGCTGCTGCCACTACCACACAGCCACGGACAACAACAAAAACAACACAAAGTTGAAAGTTTTTAGGAGCCATTAAGGCCTTGTAGTGGTAAAATTAATTACTTGTTGTTTGCGAACATTGTAAACCCACTCCGAGATTTATAAGGCTTGCGTGATGTGCCGCCTTCGTCCTTAATGGATGTTTATGCAGTAGGCACATCCAGCGAAGGTGTTGTTTTACACACACTCATATACTACGACTCTGGTTGATGGAAGTTCAGCAGATGGGTATGAATGCAAAGCAGCCCTTGGAGCTATTTTCACAAGTCATACAACTTGGCAACAACATGACCCGGGGTCGTAGGAATGCCTGTTGTAGGCACTAAGTCGCATTTGTTATGGAGAGTTGGATCTGTGTGTAGTACTTTGGAGTTTGCTATGCAAAGTGATTTAGAGGAGGGCGCCGTCGCCTTCGCCTTCGCCGTCTCCGTCTCCGTCTCCGTCTCCGTCATCTCCGTAACGATGTTGTTTTTTTGTTGCAGTCGAGTTGTAAAGAATCGCAAATGGGTTATAAAATTATGATTATCAATGTGGGCTCTTGTCCTGCAAAAGCAACAGATATTCCTTTTAGTAGTCAAATATTATTTCGAAAGGATAATGCGACTTCTGCGGAGTTTAACTTGATACGGTATCCATCGTTGAGGTTATTCATTTCCATGGAATCATTTGAATGTAGTGCTGGTCTAACTATCAGAAAGCTTTACAGCTTTAATAACAGAAATAGGATGTGGGATGTAGGATGTAGGAGGAACGTAGGAAGCGTTGCAATGTAAATTAGGCTAAAAACCTAGGGTAAAAAATGCTCTAGAGAATCTTGTTTGTTTATTCAAATTGTACTGGTTAACCACTAGATTGATGGTAGACATCTAAGCTCCAAACCCGAGAGAGCACATACTCAAAAAATATTGCCTTCGGGGAGTATATGTGATGTCTGGCATGGATTGGAAATAGATGTGAAAAAATACCCCTACTACGAGATTCAGACAGAATAGGATGACAGATATAGGATCTGCTCAGATTATTAGTAGATACCTTCAAATATATTACTAAGCGAAATTGGGTAAGTAAAACATTCTCATCATATCGTATTTTTCCGTTCAACTCATTTTGAATCTGAGTATAATACACCCTACATTGGTTCTCCTATCATACATTCATTGTATGTTCCTATCTTAAACTGGTATGAATCGGTTTGACATCGTACAAGATTGGCTAATTCTGCAACAATGTTCTAAATTTCCAAAATCCTTAAATTTTCTTAACTTTTCTTAAAAAAATACCTTTACAGTACAACACTATACAACCAACAAGCCTCTCCAGTTAGCCTGGTCCTTAGCTAACTGCCTACAGTTTCCTATCATTGTTGATGTGTCAACTATCAGTGGGATGACTTTTGATATATAAAAACTAGAAACGTGTTCAAATAGTAAAATATCACTTCAAAAACGGTGAAAATAAGTTAAGTTCGTACTGCGTTTGAAATAATTTTGTGCGAGTGAACACCATAAGGTATTTCCCTTTGAGTTTTATTTGCGAAATACAATGACAACTAAGCGAAAATCCAAGGAAAAATATCTTAAAATTTTTGAATATTCGTAATCAGAGTTAAGGTGTACATTCCACAAATATTGAACTTCCTTAATAACCTCAGAGTTTGTACTTTAGATTTAAATTAAATGTTTTACCTCATGATGAATTTGAAAACATTGAGGATCTCCCATCAGCTGTTAGGTGTTGAAAAGCCCTATCTTAAAAAAATAGGAATGGAATTTGTCTGTTATAAAGATGGGGGATTCACAATGAACTGTGATTTCCTGATGTATAGAATAATGATTCCCTCACACCGTCTATAAATGACCTCACTCAACATCCCCCTAACAGGCACGCCAGTGGCGACGAAATTTTGTCTGCACTAATTCATCACAGAATACGCTCTCATCCAGTGCCTATCTTCAGTTGAACACCCTAGTCAGGAAAATCGACAGTAACAAATGAGCATCATCCTGTTGGCACGATTGAAAAGTCTCTAGCAAAGAATAAAATCTTCCTCTGTGCATATCCCTTTTCAATCTATCAGAACTACAACTGCTCCCAAGGTTTTGACTCAAAAACAACCAGACGGGTATGCCCCAAGTTTAGTTGCAGCATTGTTTATACCAAGCTTGAACAATTCTCGATGTTCGTTAAAACCACTAAAGGTTGTCCTCCAGATGAAGTTCCATCCCCTCTCTATGGTCCATCGTATTAGACACTTAACAATTCCGAATTTCTAACTCATGTTATGAAAGTCGTAGCTATCCTCTCCAGCAGTATGGTTCTCGGACTTCATACCGAAAAGAATCAATTTCTATCACCCTCAACTGATTTCTCATGCTAACTGGCGGTTTTAAAATATCGAATAGGACAGGAGTCGGAATTTTCGGTCCCAACTAAAACTACCTCTATCTTCCAAGCAGAGATTTTCCCTATAGAGATTTTCGGTAGAGAGTGTATTAGAAGAAAGCTCCGAAGAACACATATTAATATTCAATCGGACAGCCAAGCAGCTCTAAACGAAGCTCTCATGTCCTTTGACTTTGAGTCTCAGCTGGTCTGGAATTGTCTTCAAACCCTGCTACAGCTAGCTGCACATAATAATATTAATCTTATAAATATGGGTCCCTGGCAATGACGAACTTGCCATATCCGGTGGCCAATCTCCATATGTCTGCCCTTAACCAGTCAAGGATACCTGATAGTTAGATAAAGATAGAGGAAGAGAACCAAAAGCTGTTTTACTAAAAACATGTCAAGAAATTAATTTCTCAAATAAACGAACGAAAGAGATTCTAGCAATAGCCAGGTATCACTGTTCACTGTCTCTCAACTATTACCTTAAAAACTGGTATTATACAATCGGACACATGCCGTCATAGTCGGACATAGAGACACTGAAACCGCCCGGACATATTTTATGTGAATGTCGCGCCATTGCTAGGACTATGCTTAAACACTTTCACAAAGGCGCCGTGGCTCAGTGGTTAGTGCGTTGGACTATGGAGCAAGGGGTTCAATGTTCGAATCCCAGTCGGGAACACCTAAAAGTTTTTCACGGTCACACCTCCCTCGCGCGAACGTCTGACGAACACCCGAGAGTACAACTGTCCTGAGAAAGCTTCTCAAATACCAAATTGCCCTTCGGACACGGCATTAAACAGTAGGCCCCCTCCATTCGTGTAAAGAATATAACACGCACAGCACGAATGGCTGTGAGAAGGTAGACCCTGGGTCCCATCGACCTGCTGCGCCAAGTATTTAATTTTTTTATCAGCTCTGACATCACCTACTCTTTAGGTCAAACAATCCAAAGTTTCAGCTAGCAGTCAAATGTACTCAGCTTCACTAAGGGGATAGTACAAAAGATCTCTAGGAGGTCGCGGTGCTTCCTGAGTCTACCATAAACCTCATCACTCCAATTATTCTAAAAATAAAACGACTAGTGAAGGTCTGTTTTAGATAAATTTAGAACATATGTAAACATTCAAAATTCATTTTTAGCAAATGCCTGCTCAATAATAGAATATTAAATATAAGATCCGAAACGTCAAGCATGTCCTATGTAGAATGTATCAAAAACATTAAACTTGCATTGCAGATGCGTATCAAAAGCAGTAGTAGGTAGGTATACATTTTGGAACTAATAGTAAGGCAATTACCCAATGGCCGATTATGGTCAGATTTGTTTATGGATAAATATGTAAATATGTTTCAATAGATATGTATGTATAAATACACATTCTAAAATTAAGGTGGCTCCAATGGGCAAAGCTACTAAAACGATTTTTTTCAAACCTTACCAAGAGCCAAGTTACTATTGACATTATAAGCCCTCTAAAGATCCAGTTCGAAAAAATATGTACGTTAGGCTTTCACATGATATCATTAGCATTCCAAACAAAACATTCATAAAGCCGGTATATACAAACTTATAGCGCCACAACATTAAGTCCAACTTTATAAATTTATAATCGAAATTCATTATAAATTTCTTCAGAATTTTCCATATACACCCAATTTTATTGCTCGCATTAATAAACACGATTGTTTAGGTTCTTTATTGGGTATTACCAATTCCGGTAGCAGACCTTTGAAGTTACCAGCAGTTGGACCTGTTTGCTATTTTTTTTTGTTTATTCTTTTCGAAATTAACTTAAATAAACAATTATGTATGGTATGCACCTTTATACATGTATTGTACGCCTACACATGAGAGCATACATTAAAAGTGATACGTCTGCTTAACTTATTTATTATTAATAACTTTGTGGCTTTAAATGGTTAATACATCACAATTACCAATAAAACTACAAATATTGAAATATGTTTCTGTCGACATTTAAGTCAGAAAAAGCTACATCCTTTCGAATCAGAGGTTAACTTTCAAATTTATGTTACATTTGTCTTACAATCTCACAATCCGTGGTATAAAACATTTTGTTAAGCATTTCAGAGGTAGATAGTACGAAACATACAAGGTGCTGTCCAAAGTAAACACGTGTTTTAAGACGAGGCCATCTGTCAGATCATTTACTGTCAAAAATGTTTGACATTTGGACATTTATGGCGGTGAAGAGACAGTACGTTTTTGTCGCCGGTATAAAAATAACCATCGGGTTAATGAAGAGCCAATATGCACTAAGTTTTGTTTAAAACTTGGTAGTGTTCATGAGTAGTACACGCGGTTAAAATGCTCATAACGTCATAAATGATGAGCAAGATATTGGCCAACCGGAATTCGTGATCAAGGCAGACTCCACGAAAACCTTGCGAGAATTCATCAAAGATACGCCAAAATCATAATTCATGGAAATTGGAATTAAGAATTTCAAAATCATCAATTTATCCCATTTTAAACAAAGACGGTGCGGTGCGGGTAACTAAGAGAAAAAATATAAATCGCTTAACATTTCTCTAAAAGGTGCTTTAAGGCTGAATTTTAAAAGTTGTAAGTTGTAAAAAATTGCCTTATAAGCGCTTTTCCGCATCCTCCACCTCTTATGTTATAAAGACTATAACTACAAGTTGGTCCAAAATGTATCAACCTGTCGAAAGATCCTATAACTCTAACAAATGGCGACAACTGTCAGTTTTGTGTTGCTATTTATAAAGTACACAAATACTCAGCCTGACTACTTTTTAAGGAATAATACGTCGATGATATTAGTGAATTACGGCGCAGAATCCTCGGTCCTCCTATGTCAACTGGTGTAACAGTAAGGCGTTAAGCCGCTCACCTCGAAGAGTCTGGAATAACATGTGGGAGAAGAGACTTGAAATCATGTCGTTTTATTCTAAAGGTATAGCAAAACATCATCGGGTGAATGTTTATGGGCCACTCTCCGAATTAACTTTAGCTTTCCTTACCAAGCCGAAAAATATCAATCAAAGTTTCCCCATTCCAATTTCAAATTTCACCTATTGGGACCCATCCACAAATCTACAAACCAAACTTACTGATCTAAACTAAACTAAAATTGGAAAACTGACGTCTTCGGTCCTAATTTTGAAAATAAAAGTCTAAAAAGCCAAGTAGATTTACGAGCTCTTAAATCCTATAGTTTTGAATCTAGACTTGCTTCAAATATTCTTAATCTGTGTTCCTGGTCACAAGGCAATGAGATTGGTAGTGAATTACGCAGGTTTTTAAAAGTATGAAAATCTCTAGCTAATCCACTCCTAGTAACAGATTACTTTCTCTCAGAATAGAACGAAAGAGATTTTGACATCTTTGCGACCATATCACTTCGAGAAAATTGGTATTACGCTGCCGACTATGTCTTGAAGACACTGAAACATCATACATTATGATATCCTCAATAAGATCTTATGTTGCCTTTGAAACCTCAATTCCAGTCAGGACATAATTTCTGTTTAATACATCTTTTCTAGGATGGTAGAGCTTTGTTGAGTCCACGAATACCCACAGATCTGATCACCACTGTGCCATTTTTAAAAACGAAAATTTCAACTGGTTTCGAATACATACACCAATACCTTACTATTATTCTTTAGTTTAACATATGTCAAAGCAAATACTTATATTAGCCTACACATGAAAGTAACAAAAATACTGATTCCAGACTTTCTAGTCTTATGGTGGCATTTACCATTGTATTCCTCTGTCAAGTGGAGTTTGATCTGAACCAAATCGGTGTATGCAAGTGGAAGCGGCTGGCTTAGGACGTGCTGGCTAGAGAGGCTTGTTAATTAAGGTTCAACCCATCGTCTGACAAACACCCGAGAGTACACCTGTCATGAAAAAGATTCTCAAATAACAAATTGGCCTTCGGACACGGCTTAAACAGTAAGGATAAGAATAACATGGATAACACGAATGGTTTTGAGAAGGTGGGTCCCATAACCTGTTGCGCCGAAAAAAATCGTAAATCAGTAATCGAACTCCAAAAACTTCAATCCAATTGCATGGATGTTGATCCCATTTTGTTTGAATACGGTTGACAAATAATGTAAAATACAGTACTGGGTTCCAAGATAAACTGTTGGCTAACTGACTGAACTTATTGGAGACCTAGCAGCAGAATGCAGATTTCGAATGAATGCAAGGAACCTTAGCAATGTCATGATGTGCAGCATCACATGACAATATTTTCGTTAAAGATAGGATGTAAACTAAAATCTCAGTGTTTTCTGACATCACTGGATTTAATAGCCATGAAGGACAGTCAAATTATTATGGCTTAAAAACTTGCAATATTGGAACCACTGTGCGGTCCGTCAATTGAGTCGGCTGCATCACTAGTCCGAACTTTATTAAAGATGCAATGAATTATTCTATGTTACTAGAATTATTCGGTAGTCGTTCTCTGGTGAAAAGTCTTTGCGATTAGAAAGTTTTGTAACTTTCTTTACAGGGGAGACATTTTAATTTTGCTTCCAACAACGGTTTCCTGCTTTTGAATGTTCTAGACATAAAAACGCTAAGTTTTACTATGTTTTTTTGAGATATCCAGGGGAAAAACTTTCGAATCCCAGTTACTTACATATGTAACTCCTGTCAGAGTATGAATACTTAAAGAATGGTGCATTCTATGCTCTGGGACAACCTTATAAGGTCGCTAATGATAAAGAGCGTATTCTCAAACCCATTGCGCGAAACTTGTCTTTTTTCCCGAAGGCGTAGTATAGGAATATTTTGGATCAATTTCTACCAAAATTGAAAGGATGTTCCTGATGCTGACGTAAATTAAAAGCTTGGTTCCAAAATTCAAATCATCAACAATTTGCTACAAACTTCTTACTGGTTGGGTCAAAGGACAAAGTAAGGGGTTTTAGCGTACAGACGCGCAGGACATGTTGGAGTCCATTATTGATTGCCGTAATAAAGTCACAAATCGTTGAATTGTTTCAAAAATTTCAAACAATCGTCAATCCAGTGTGCATCTACATACAATTTTTTTTTTGTCTCCATCTGGCCAAAGCAAATCCAATTGCCTGGAGAGAGAGAGAGAGAGCTTATCAGACCAAATGTATCCTCAAAAGCCACCTGAACCAGATAGACCATTGACCACGATTTCGAAGAAAAGACGACAATCAGTTCGTATGTATTAAATGGCTTTGTTAACTACAAAAAAAACTTGGTCAATAAAAGGTTGTCGACTGGGGCTGGGAATGAAATACTAAATATGGCGCAACAAGTCTGTGTAGGGTCCCCCAGTCAGTTTCTCACAATGATTCGCTTTATGTGCATATATTTCAATTTATTAGGACACCTGGAAGACATCTAGTGATTTATGCCGTTTTTGTAGGTGAAAAAAGTTTTAACTTGATAAATGTACTCTCAGCTGTTGGTCAGATGTTCGCGAAATATGACGACGCGTGAGTTAGATATATACATATGTTGGATACAAAGTTTGACCCCTTAGTAGTTAAGTACTCCATAAGCAACGACGTCTTTTGGATCTACCATAAAAATCTATCGTCCAATTAAAGTTCAGATTTTAAAGCGCTATTCAAAGCTCAGCGACCTACGAATGCGAATGGGCAAATATTCGCTAATTTTGACATTTCACTCACAGCCACTTTTTTCTGGTCGGAACTATGTACATAAGTATCTGCGAATTTTACTTGTCATTACCGACAAAGGAAACAAAGTGTGAGGTTAAACTCGAATAAATGTTTTGATCGGGGAAATGTGGATTGCGTCCCACATTGTGTGGAATGCGAATAAACTTTGACAGTTCGCGAAAAGCATTCCCCTATTCGCGGAACAATAAGCAAATTGTTTATTTCTTCACTTAAACTAATTGGAATTCAACTTTTTTCATCAATCGATAGCTCTGTTCTTTTGGATCTGTAAAATTGCCAATGGCGTGCTTATTAATGTGCTGAAAACGATTTGTTTGCAGTTCGCGTATTCGCAGGTCGTTGAGCTGTGAATGGACCTTAAAGACATACAAACATATGTATGTAGATATGTGTTCACATTTCATATTCGAAAAAATTTTAGATATTAGCAAATTATGGTAACGTTTTTGCAGGAAAAATGATGATTTCTATTCACTTGGAGCCTTAAAGTGTAAAAAATGGTCTTAAGAACGATGAAATGCCGCCGCTAAATGTCAAATAGGTATTTCAAAGGATAAAGCAAATCGGAAAGCATACCTGATTACTGGGAGAACCTCTCAAGGAAAAATGTGACATGTCGCAGAGCACGATCTCAATCATTCAATATGCCTTCGAATCAATTGTGTGTATTACAGGTGGTGGTTATTCGGCTACAACGGCAACACTACAAATAACGCGTGGGTGGTTGTGTTTAATTTTTATAAACATTCACCCCAATCATAAAACATTGCACTATTCAAATTGAAAAAAAAATGAAACACTTTTCACATTTAAACTCTCAATCACGTTAATCTAAGTAAATTCACTATAAGGGAAAAAAAAAACAAAACAACAACAATAACTAAATCGAACACACTTTCCACCCCAACGAGGAATTATACACCCCGACGACCGACGTTGGTTCGGGGTTGGTGGCAATTCTAAGCGCGCGCTACAGTAGCAGATTTATCAACTCGCTGCTTGTCCGATAACCGACCAAACGACACCGATTACAAGTGAAACAGCGACGCTGTAATAATTGCCATCGTTCGTCGTTTTTTTTTTTTGTTATTATTTTGGTTTTGTTTCTTTTGCTGCACCGACCGGTAAAGGGGGCGGCAGCTGAATTGTACGACAGACAGACAGTGCACGATATACGATGCTCCAACCACACCTACCGCCGATTGGTCGTCATTAGAGGAGTCGCAGCTATGTAAGTACGAACAGAACTCGCAGTGAACAGAAGCAACAGCAACTGTGGTGTAACTACTACACAAAGTGTAGTGTATGTTTGCTCTCTGCTCATAAAAACGATATAAAACTGATATGACTGTGTTCTTGTGTTGTCGCTGTTGTCGTCGTCGTCGTCGTCGTCGTCAAAGATGTTCCACTTTGTAATGTGCGATGTCAAAGTATTCGTGTAGCTCGTGTACGGTGGTGGTGTCAAACACCACTACAGAATACTACCCACTTCACTGTAGTACATCGAGATGCACAGAATCTCACATGCAAATTGCCGTAATCCGCCGATCAGTAGCGACGGCAATGCACCGACGACCGTTGATTTAGTTCAGTTACACCGCAGCACTACGAAAGGTAGATAAGCACAGAAAAAAAAAATGAGAAAAAAAACTCACTCGTGTATGTACACACAGCCCAAGGGAAGGGGAGACGAAAAAAAAATACACAAATTCTAATAAAACAAAACGCAGGAGATAAAAATAATCCCCGAACCACTTCACCGGGCACACACTGCGTCGGAGCGTCGGCGAAGCAAACGTCAGACCAAGGCGGACGGCAAAAAATCACCTCAAACCACTACGGAGCGACCAATGGAACGACGCACACGGTTAAGCGAAAAAAACGGGTAAACATCTGCTAAACATCGAAACAACCAAAGAAAACTGGCTTCACTGGTCAACCGTGCACTTGGCGCTGGCCATCAAGTATGCGGCCGCGTTTGGTATCGCCTCGCTGCCCTCACCCACACTGCCAGCGCACGAAAACTATCCAGCAGCGCCCTCTATCAACAGAACAAGTGTTCTGGGGATCATTCCCCATCTAGTGTGACTGCCACACACACTGTGATTAACTGTCTATATACGCGAACACCCCGTCTGAACACACACACACACCTGCCAAGTGAACAGAGTAAACAGAGAGAACCAAGAAAATAAAATTGAAAACAAAAGAAAAAAAAGAAGAATAATCTTCCACCACACAACGCCAGTCCAGTGGGTAAATGTGGTGCTCCACTCCCACATTCCATGGAAGTAAGAAGCTTTTCCCTTCCAGGTGCAGATTCGAACGAGGCTACACGATGCACCACGATGCTGGATTTGTACTTTGACAGATCATTACAAGATGACAGTAGAACTGCTAAAAAATATGTTTTTTTCTCTCCCCACTATAGTGGGGGGCCAAAAGCTCCGTTTAATCGTTGCCACCCCTTAGATGGAGCTTTTTGCCTCTTTTGTGGCTTATTTTTAACAAAACCGGTTCCAGTTTTTAAATGGTCGTGCCTCCGCACACAGTCACACCAAGTGTGGCAAGTGATGGCCGATTGCATTGTCCGATGTAGAGGCAGCTTCGTGCAATTGGCGTTTGTTCGGGTGGCTGTTGTGGCCGTGAGTGGGGTGAGTGGATGGGGCCTGGGTGGTTCCAGCCCACCACACTGATGGTGGTAGTATTTTTACTTCTGCACTCTTGTAGCTACACATGTAGTTCTGCGAATTGATGTAATGCCCTGGCCATGTACAAACACACAGTGAACTACGGGTACAGCGCTGAAATGGCTCCACGCGCGTGTTTTAGTATGATCCAACAGATTTTTGTTGTTAATGGAGAAACTGGAGCTGAGGTGGGGGGGGGGGGGGGGTGGAAGGAGCTGAGTCCTCATCGATACCTCGCTGCAGTGCTGTGTACGACGCGTCGTACCCCTTCCATGTACTACGCTGGGTATCTACAAATCGAAACTCTTGGAATCTGCTTCGTCTTGCGAAACTGCCGTCTTGGAAGACGTCGCGGGTATTATACGCCATTGTTCGCCTGCTATGTTTACATTAAAAACCAGTTACCTAACATCCAAGTACTGCATGTAAGCAAGGAACGTAATGGTTGGTGGTGCTTGTATGCAACGGGTGCAATGTCGGACCGCCCGGTAGTATCTTGTAGGGGTTGGTAGTTAACACAACAAAAAAAAAAGAAAACTCAAGCGGGGAGTAGGTATGGATGGAATACGTGTACTTAGGAGTACCCCCGACTCGTGTTCTGGCTGGTAAACGACTTATCAGTCGGCCATCGTAACTGCCGCGTTGGATGTTGGTTGCTTTTGATTTGATTTGCCTTAATTGGCCTGCATTTGACGATCTCAAGAATGGCGAACTTAATCACGCTATAATCACGCCATTCCAGGGTGGGAAAGCGAACGAGGAGGAGAGGTTTTTGTGTCTTGTCTAAAGATTGCCTTCTTGGAAATATAGTGATAACATCACAGAGGTGATTTCTACTCATTGCATCGTGAAAGGTGAACTCAACTATGAGGCAGGTAATGCATAGGATTCCTCGCTGAGTTCCACAAATGAAGTTTGTCTTAACAACCCGGCATTGAAGTGGTTATGGAGACAATGAGTTTATGGTTGGCAAATGTAATGAAATCGGGGACTTTATTTTGTAAGTCTTAGCAGAGAGTGTCACCTTTACATGAAACGAAATAGTAAAAGGTTTTTTCTTTTAACAATAAGATATACATACATATGTGAGTATATATCTTCATAAGTATGTACTAGTACTATTTAAACAGGTATCCTATTTGAGCTGGTCTACGTTGACGATGGCCATTCAAGCGGTTTTGTTTTAATAGCTTTTAGGTTACTAAAAAATACTTTATTGATCTACTTATACACTACTAATTCACAAATGTCCTTAAATTTAATTTCCCCAAATCCCTGCATGTATTGTTGAGCAGAAGACCAGTGTGACCTTATGTGTGCCTTCCATTCCATTTTTATGTTCCACTTTTTGACACTATTTCTGGGACTAAATGACGGAATTAATTTTGTTTAGGAAAGATCATAAGATCATAAAATTACGTACAAGTGAGAATGTTGTTTTTTTTTTATTTAAAAGAATTTGAAGCTACATCATCGATATATCGTTGCAAAAGTATCAAAAACAGAAATATTTACGCTACAAGATCTAGCTTCTTACAAGGTGCGTAAGGTGCTCGATATATTCTTAACGACGCGGGCTTATGGTGTAATGTTATGTTGAAAAGCGGTTGAGAGGCTTTTACATGACAGTAATTCATACATCGATGTCCGAACCCTAGGGAGATTTTGGACCTCGAATAAGTCTTTGGTTATAATTTAAAAACAAAATAATTCGACATGAACTTAAATAGATTATTCCAATTCGAAATATTGTATTCGACTCTAGTCACCCTTCGCAAGAGTCATGCGACCATTTTGCGCAAATAATTCTTTTCATAAGGAGGAAGTACCTTACTCCAATTGGAGTAGATACTCTGCTTTATAAAAACAAAACATAGTATCTAGTCCGATACTACGCTTCGCTCAATATCTAGTCCGAAACACAGAAAATCACTGAAAAGGAGTTTTAGTTCAAAAACCAAACATATTCCAATACCAAGGATCAACAAAAAATGAGCAAAGATTAAAGCAAGCAATGAAACAAATTGTAAAAAAAAGTATTGTGTTACCTTGCATTTGCTTTACAATGTACTAATGTAGGTATGTATGTACTTTTCCAATTGATATGTTTCAGCAGCTGTCAAAGTTACTTATGACACCCACCTGTCAAAATATTCATTATGTGAATTTCGTCGTGAGGTCGGTAGTCATCATGGCTTCAGTGTGCAGGCAATTCGTTGTAACTATGGAAATGTTTGAGAGTAAGTACATTCTTTTGGATCTTAAGCCACAAATCAGGCAGAGATTGGTGCGAAATGAAGAAAATAAAGCCGCCGGAGCGGCCAGTATTGAATAAGACCCAGAAATGTCGATTCGGCGATGATCTGCTGAATAGGGCATCGCCAGAGAGTCAACCCGGCTTATTTTGCGGTTGGATTTGGACCCACGTCTGTATAAGATTGTGCTGACGCAAATAATTCAAGGCGAACCCCCGCAGACAATGCAGTGAGTTCACTAATTGGACGCTGGAAACGTTGGCTGGAGATCCGGATTTTAGCCAAAAAATCATTTTATCGGACGAGTCCCATTTTCCGTCCAGCGATTATGTCAGCAAGCAGAGTTGCCGTTGTTGGTGCGAACACAATCCACAAGTGGTCGACCAAGCATCAATGCATCCACAAAGTAGAACCGACTGTTTGGCGCGGCTTATGGCATGGTGGCACCATCGGACCTTATTTCTTCGGAAATAAAGAAGGGGACAGCGTTACCGTCAATGGTTTCAGATATAGAGCGGTTTTAAGCTGACTTTCTGTGCCCAGAGCTCGGTAACATCGAGATATTCGAGCTGTGGTTCCAACAAAACGGCGCTACATGGCATACAAGCGACGCAACGCTCGAAGCTGCGAAGGAGAAACTTTGGTGACTGGGTCATCTCATGGCCTACGTTAACAAACCAACCACTTTGAACGAGGTCGAGGCCAATATTCGACACTATTGCCGGAATAACATTGCACATATTGGACCGAGTAATCAAGAATTGACCGAACGGTTGAAACACTTCCATTTCAGGCCAAGGCGGGCATTTGAATGATATGCCATGAATGTAGCTTCTAATTATAGCCTATATACTACCTATCCAAACAATTTGTGGTCAACCAGACCCACAAATTAGACGCCTCCTTAGCCAGCACCAGATGTCCACCCCTATGCACGCTACATGTATGCTATGCAATAAGTTCCAATATATCCTCAAGAAGTGACACCGTGTATTCCACACGGGCAAAAATTAGCCTAGCTAGAGAGAAAGATTCTTTACAAAACATTCATTGGAGAGAGGATTCAACGACGAACAATTGACCATCAATCGTCTACGATGGCTCAGACATGTAGAGTGGATGGATGCAACCCGGACCAGAGGGGCATTGCCACAGAGGTAAACCTCGCTTTAGGCCACCTAAAGTAGAAAGAGGATGTCAATTGTCTTGGAGTGGGTAACCGGATGCAGACCTGGCTCACACCGAATTGTAGCGGTACCTAAGTAAGTCTCATTTTTATGGATTGGGGTCTTCTTCATAATGAATTATGACTACAAATTAAAATCCGCTCCCGTTCAGAATTCAATACTATATTTTGTACCAAAAGATGAAATTATTAGACCCCAACTAAATGCAATTATTTCTTGTTATTTCATTATGATTATACATTTCGGAGCATTAATCTATTTTTAATTCTTCGTCTTATTTGCTAGCTCCGCAGCTCTATAATGATCGTCTTAAGAAGGCACGGGGGGTTAAGGCGTGCGCGAGGTCGGACTTAAGAATACGCACCATTTCTGAACTTAAGTAGATTCCACTGAACTGGTCCATAAAAGATCGAAAATTAAGGAAAATAAGTTTTGGGTTTTTTCCAGTTAGTTGGGGCATTATTTTCACATGAAATGGGGACTCATTTTACTATGAAAAATTAACCCATTTTTAGGAGTTTATTTAACTGATCATTCTACTGATCTTCTGGGCAGTTAATGGGCATTAATTGACTAGTGATTTCACTTTGCAAAGCGTTACATAATGCTGGCAGTTATTTCCATATTTCGGACCACGTACCACAAGGCATTGACCAGGTTGGAACTACTCCTGCCAACAGAACCACGCCTACGACAGTCTTTGAAAACATATGTACTAGCACCGATCCCATTGAACTTGCACCTGAAGGAAACAGCCCAAAAAAGTATCCTACGCTCAAAATACTCCAACTTTTGGAAAGAGGGCGACATGGACCACCACACCATAGCGAAATAGGCACACTTGGGTTCCAAAACAAATTATGTTGTCATTATGAAACCTTGTCGAAACCTTAGGCCTAAACATTAAAACAGTCTTTCCTTCAAAAGAGAAGTGGATAAATGCTAGAATCACCAAGCTGAGAGAAATCTTTATTTTCACAGACGGGTCAAAAACTGAAGGAGGGGGCTCTGGTTTGAGCTCAAAATGGTTCTCTCACATAGACTTCCAAGCCGAAATGCTAGCAGTTGGAGAGGCTAGAGGCACTAGAACTTTCCACAAAACTGCACCTAAGAACCATGATTGAAATATACATACATATGTACATCGACACTAAAACCCCTACAAAGTCCATCTTATCCACAGTTTTCAAAACGGTGGACTCAAGTCAAGGACTCACTCCATTTACTGCAAACTACACTTCTTTGGGTTCCAGGACACAGTGGCATTAAGGGGAGCCGAACGATTAAGGAAGAAAGGTGTCCGAACAGGACCTGACAGTGGTCGGCAGCTACTTTCTCCCGTCCCTACCTCTTATTAAATGTAATATAGACAAAGCCTTCGCAAGGTAAGCTAATGAGAGATGGAGCACTCTCATCATATCGTTTCTGCAGAAAACATGACAAAGTCAAAACCAAGCAAATGCAGACCCAAATTAGCGCTTCTCAAGGGATTATTACCGACCAAAGTCTTTTGGCGGCTCACCGAAGGCGCATGCGGATGTGGAAGAGGGCACATCTCACTTTCTATGCTAACGCCCAAGCCTGTGCAGAACTAGGAATGCTTATTCCAAGATCTGTCCGTAAAGCCTCCATTAACCATTCTAGAATTCGTAAAAATGTTGGGATGGTTCAGAGAGACCGATTTGCTATCCCAAAGCTACAAATGAATTTTTGTTTTAGTTCTTTTGTTCTAATTGAACCCATGACAGTGGTTCATAGCGGATCCATTACTATAAATCGGAGTATGTGAAATACTTCTTTAAGGAGGCTTTTATTGCTCAAGCCCCATCGAGAGTATCAGGTCATGAACTAAAGCCTAATCTAACAACTTTATTTCCTTTATACTTATACTCTGATTCTCCGTAAAGCTTTCCTGTGAAAATTTTTATTTTTTAATTTTGTTCAAATTTCTATTCTGTTTGTTTGTAAAAGATAGACCAGACGCCAATAATATCAGCACTTTAATGAAAAACAAATTCTACATTGAAAAAAATGTTGTATTTGTTATTTTAAATGTCGTACTATCTGAATAATTATTTTCCGCAGCCATTTTGATAACAAAATTTTGCTATCTTGTCGTGCTGTGCTTGAACAAGTGTGATCACTTTCTTGCCGATCACATGATTTATTAAATTTAACCTTAATTAACTTTAATTAATTTTATCTAGCAGCTAGATCGTAGTATTATCGATTTCAAAGAGCATTCGCCGGTGTAGTTATCTTCTTAGACAGGTTGTGTTCGGTTTATAAAGCAGGCGTCAAGGGGCCACTTTTAGAATAAAACAAAATATTGAAAAAAAATTGTAAAGTTCAATCAAAAGTCAAATATGATGAGATTGAAGTAAGTGGTGAGAAGAACTGGTTAGAAGTAGATACATACATATAAAACATTTTCAGGAAGCGCTAGTTGACTTGAATCTGGATGACTAGATTTCTCCTAATCTTCAAAAAAACAGAGCGTATGTCCTCTCATCTGCTGCAACCCCTTCAATTCGAAATCTAGTTTTAAATCCATATGGATGTGTTTCGGGAGTATATCCGAGTTGTGATAGTTTCTCAAATTTAGAACTGTACACTCGTCCTTTCTAGACTAGGTGTCCGGCCTCAATTCAACTTGTTTCGTCGAATAAATTGTGTGGACGTCCTTTGGTATAAATTTAACAATTTTTGAGCCTCTGTTTGGAGTTTTAATCCCATAGAATAATATGAGACCTTCGAGTGTTGGAATATTAGAAATAATACATTTATTACACGACCGCTCCACGAGCCCAGAGTGTATTGCTCAAATGTTAGAAATGCTATAATATCCGCAGTCTTCTTCTATAGGATACTCATTATCTTTTTTCTCTAGGTTATATGACAAAGGCAAAATAATGGCGTACCAAATTTTGGAATTGCCACGCCCAGTTTATAAAAAATAATTTTTTTTTCAAAATTTTTACTTAAAGTTGAGAAAAAATTATTTAAGCAAAGTAATAGGCCTGAAAATTTTCTATAATTCATCCAAAGGCCCTATATCGCCACGCCCACTTTTTAAGGGCGTTTTTATAAAAACAAAATCTTATGAAAACTCCTACAATGTTATGACTATTATTCCATCGAAATGCGGAATCCCACGCCTACTTTGCGGGGAAGAGCAAGACTTGGACCTCAATCCTGATAAAATTTTACACTTATAGCATTACGGTGCAAGTACATACGACCCAGTCGTGCACTTTGTTTTAAAAAAAAAACGGAATGAAACGGCAGTTTCAACTACAGACCTATTTTCAATCTATCTTGCCACAAAAGTGTTTGAACAATAGGTTAACCATTAACTGTTGCGAAGTATTATGCCAAGATCAGCGTGGTAGGTAGACATATGATGTAAGGGTGGTAGTGAAGGATTATCACAAAGCACTAGCACTCCCATCGCGATCCCTCGAGAACCTTTACAGTAGTAAACCTGAACCTAAACCTAGACCATATTTTCGATGCATTTGATATCCCTGGTGTTAATGTATATTCCCAGCTATGTCCTGGCAACCACAGTAGATGTGTGATGTCCAAGACGTTAAGGTCGCTGCAATATCTGTATGGATCCGTATTTAATAATCCTAGTCTCACGGCGTGCCACCTCAGAAGTCAATGGCCAGAGAAAATGCCTTCCGTTATTCTTAACCGCGAAGTATGAGGTTTCAAAATTTCCCCAGATTTTATACGATCTAGCAAAGCTGCCCTCCTAAGTTAGACCATTTTAGGCCAGGCATGTTGATAAACCTTTCTAGAATAATCCTCTTAGCCACATAGATAATTGCTTTTACATCTCTGACTGTATTGCTTTCGTTCTCCTCAATGTCTGACACAGTTCTGCGTACATAACGTCCTGAGCATTATGCGGCAATTCCTGTTTATTTCAGATTTTACGTTGTTGGATTCTAGCTAGCGATATTCGTGTCAGATATTGATCCCATCTAGCATTCCCACAGCTTTGATCACAGCTAAAACCTCTGCTTAGAATGTTGGGAAGTATCAGGGCTACTTGCAAGTCTATATCCCTAGAATAAAAGTCCTACTGCAAGTGGAGATATCAAGACCTTTACCAAATGGTGTAAGCCTTATTTTAAACAGACTCAAGTCTCAAGATACATATACCATTTTTTGAGAGACGTGTAGCTCCTGCATTTAACTATTCATAACTTTAGGGTACTCTCTGCCATGTTAACAGTTTCAAGGATCTTAGCGTATATTTGGACTTCCAATGAAGATCTATTTAAAATCGAACACACGTTGTAAAAACATTCTTTCAAAAGATGGATAAATAAAGCTTTTTCATCACCTACCTGATTTATAGTCCTTAATTGGATTTAACTTTCAAATGATGTCGCACAAAACATAGGAAGACTCAACTTAGAGAATACTTAACTATCACAAGTGCGAAAGCCAACCGAACTGTGGTCGTAATATCCAGGTTAATACCAAAAATTGTAGGACCCAGGCAGGTAATCAAGAAGACATCTGTTCGCGAACTCGAAGGGTGCTCACCTTCTTCCATAACCTTGCCGACGTTACAGTAGACGAAAACACGCATGGCGTACATCAAGTCGAACTTGTGATGTCAATAGCATCGTTGACATCTAATTGGTATAACATGAAGCAGGCCATGCTATGACAAGCATAGCACTTGATCATCTACTTAAGTAGTTGGTGATTTCGACAAACGATAACTGCTCGTGGTAAGCCCTCTCGGCAGAGATGACTGGAGCTTAAATGACCAGAAAGAAGTAGATACGTGGGTATGGTATCAATTTAATCCGAAATGCAGTCAATTCGATATCCAAGGCACCATTCTACCCGGATGATATATGGTGATTGATGACACGATCCGGTCAATCAAACAATTCAAGTTGTTGTAGATATGTAGATGGCAATTTAGGGCAGTATTTGAGTTAAAAGTGGAGGATTCCAGGGATTTGACCCCGGCTTGACTTTTTTTATTGGATATTACTGAGCTTTAGCCACCACAGGGCTCTGGCTGAAAGACGCTACAGAGATTAGAATGACGTTGGAGAAGACACCCGCTTCTGCGCCTGACTCTGTTTCTGAACCATCTGTTCGTCGTGAGGGGATGCATGGATCAAAGTTCTTTTCGAACAGAAGTTGAGAAATTACGAAAAGAATCCGAGATTGTTCAGTAGAGAGGAATGGTTTTGAGACTAGATGAAGTCTTGAAAGACTCACTGCAGAGGCTGCTACTCGTTTGCTTTAGATATCCAAAGGTGAAAAAAGCTCTTCCTGAGAAGTATTGTTCGTTCAGTTCACTGGAATAGTTCAGAATAGAGCACTGAATAAGACCCGTTTACGTCAAGGACGATCTGATTTGATCTGATTTATGTATAAATCATTACTCAGCCCTAAAATGTTATAAGGTACTCTAACTTTATCCAAGATTTTTGAACGAGACTTGGTTATGGTTCCCTCGAACTGGGGCAGGAGTTGATCTCAAAATATGCATGTATTTGTGAATTTTTTGTCCTTCTCAAGGTATCAGACAAACACAAAGTGCAACTCGCAATCCTATTAAAAACATTTACGACATTGTTCCAGCTTTGTTCATTGTCTACTTATTTACTTATAGTTTATAGTCTGCAGGTACATATTCACATACTTATGTATATATATCATACAACACCGATATCGATTCTTATGGCCCTGTATTTGATGGAGATAAAACCTGAAACGCACCTTTTAACCAAATATCTAGGTACATACATATGTACATACGCATGCATGCATTTCTCCAATAATTTGCCATTAGACGCCCATGCAGCTTGGGAATGTTTATTTCCTAAAGTAGGTTCTGTTTGTCGATCAACAAATAATGTCGCCAACGTACGACAATAATAACTGTAGCACAGCAAAGGCGACAAGATTCCTGGCCCAAAATGCCCCCCCAACACCTCCACCACCATCCAAAGTAAGTCAAGTAGGTAAGCCACATCGACGAAGCACCAGACATCTAAACCAAACAGTAGCTATTCAGATGATCAGCCGTGCTCACTTGAACCACTTACGAAGTGTATGCGCAATTCGCACCTAACTGTATGCCCACCGGGCTCTTCCTTTTGTACTGGTCGCTCTAGCTCTCGATCGATTACAATCGCTCCACTGGCGCCACACTCAGGAGCCCCATTCATGCAGCGCTCTCGGCTATACTCGTACTTCTCATCATCATCACCATCGCCGGTACAATGAAGTGCCAACTGCCAATGAATAACTCCGCGGTTATCAAGACAACCTACCCACCAACACCCCCGACAAGCACGCAACACGGTTCCGGAGTGTTTAACCACCGCCATCGGAGCCCAGCAAAGCAGATAAAAATCGAACTATAAGACTCGTCGATTTAATTAAAAATAAAATTACATCTATTCCCGCGACGCACTGACGCCAGTAATCGCAACCGATAGAGCTTGGCATTATGATGGACCCTGGTCGCAGGAGAAGCGTACCACGGAAACACCAGATACCTATACCATGTGCCTGTATCTACCATCTAATCATCGCCGATGACGAGGTACCGATATACCCACCCCAGTGCTATCTGCAACAGTATTCGCGGCAACTTGAAAGCGCCTCGCGTTTTTATCGTTTGCCCACAATGCCCGCTGATGTCGTGGCCTCCTTCAGCACGGGTTGCTATACATTCGCTGGAACATTCCGATAAAGAGTGCGTAGTCGAAGGGAAACATAAAACTAATAACCTTGTGTCAATATGATCAGCTCCGCGAACAGCAAACGCCACTGTTTAATTAGCCCGAGGGTGAGTGGGAGGCGGAGGGCTCCGGTCTTTCCGTGATTCACGGTGATAATATCCTTTGTAGGTGTAGCACTGATTCGCTGGATTTTTCGCTCGCTCGACACTCTGATTAGTGGATTTTACGTTAATTTTTGTTTTCGGTAATTTAATTTGGTTTATCTGGTTTTTGAGGTTTTTACTTTGTCACACAACGTGCAAAGTACAGTTCGGCGAAGTTCACAGGCCTTATCGAGGGCGATCTTTGTTGGTATCCATTCAATTGGAGCAGGAGGAGGTGTATCCGCCCGTTGCCGCCGCTTGTGCATTTTGTTATTCTGCCACACTTAATCTGGGAAAAATTAATTGGAAACCATTGTTTATTGAAATTTTTAAATTAATCGACTAGTCACGTGGAAAATACCATTGCAGCAATTAGAATGTGGGTTGTACCTAGTTGTTTTGAAGGACGTCTTTTGCTAAATTTTAAGTGATGAGGTTACCACTTTAAATTGAGTCATGAAGTTCCAAGGAATTGATTTTTGATATATGCCGACGACGCCCAAAATTCATTATGTATCTAATAATTTGATAAGGAATCAGTTGGTGTACAGGAATTCAGCTGATTACGATTCCTATGAACTGAACTATTCAACAGAATTAGTCATACTACGAAGTACATATTTCTACTTAAGGTCCTGAAAATACCTCAGTTTTAGGTCAGAGCGACTCGTTCGTTTAAAAAAAAATAACCATTGACACAACCTAGATCTTACTATAGATTCTGTCTACAAACGTAGGTCCAATTTTTAAAATGAGATTGGTTGTACACCGCGGATTAAGCCATTAGGTATGCCAAGATGTGTGTAGAAGCTGTATGGACGAAGAAGAGGAAGAAACTGTACTCCACCTCCTCTGTAGGTACGTGTCAAGATCTCTCTGTTTCCACAAGATCCATAAGTCTGCCAAACTGCCAACATCAATAGCCTCCAAAGTTTCGTACTAAGCTCCTGGCATAGGTTAAGTTAGGTATGTGGATAGGCGACTAGAATACATTATCACATGGCCACCTCAGGTCAGTACAGACTCATTGTGATACCCATAGGGGAAAAAGTCTCTTCCCATTGGTAAACCCTAGTACTAAATTGTATCTCGTGAATCACCAAACCGTCCTTTGTATCCTCATTGGCTTCCTCGTCTCCTCATCCCCGACATAAGTCTTCATCCGTGAGTCTTAGCTTTCTCATGTGGTAGCGAAGAGAGATATGCCCCGTGATAATTCCTATAAGGACAGAAGGGGATTTCCTGCGTGGGATAGTCTAATGAGGTTTTAGGTACCAAAATGAACCTTGACTGGTTTAAGTGTAGTTGCCAAGGGGGCTTGCCACAGTCACCTTCCTACCTACCTAGCATCACGATGGTAAGACAGGCTTAAGGTCTTATTTGGTTGCCCTAATTCTTCCACCTTGAAAGTCTTCATGATGTCCAATGTCATATGACACTCTAGCTTCCTTGACCCATAAATGGTAGAAAGTAAGAGGGTACAAGGAACTTATGCTAAGACGTTACAAATATTTTGCTCTTACTTTAAATATGTATCGTTAGCTAGCATGTAGCTTACTTTACTTGGATCCTAGGACGAACTGTACCTGCAAACTGCTAATACAAACTTTGATGAAATATCCATAAATAGGTTTCCATCAAACTTCAAAGCTGGTAGTTTGGGATTACAAAAATCAGAAAGTGGATACATATAAGGAAAACCTCATCTAACCAGTAGAAAAGTATCTTTGACTAATGTAGACCGTATATTCATGAAACAGGAATACCGCTCTGCAGTCCGGTTCGACCTTGGCCTTAACCAACAAACCTCTCCAGTTAGCACAGTCTTTGACTAACTACCTACAGTTGTATACTCCAAGTTGGTTGAGGCCCTCTTTCACTTATGCACGCCACCTAAGGCGAAGTATTCCTCTACTGCGTTGTCCGTCTGGGTTGGAATCGAACACTCTTCGGATGTACTGAAGTTGACCCAGGTTTAAACTCTTCTCTTTTGGTTTGAAAGCCTCAAATTTTCTCCCTACTTTGAAGGTTTAATATATACTTATCAAACTTTAGTCACTCGAAGATAGTCTCAAAATTATCGATCTCCTCTTCCTACATCATTTAAGAACTAGTCAGATTGAAAGGCCCGCACATTTTACATCGATCTCTTTTAGCTATAACTGGCCTTAAGTCCATTTCCTTCTTCCCTCTCAGTTGTCAATGCTATATCATAAGTTTTTGTTCAGATTTGTATAGGTATGTTGTTCTTGTGCTAAGGTCGTAATGCAAACGAACGAGTAGTAAAGACTTATATGACTTTGGACCCATTCGTAAGAATTCAGAACATATCCACTTTTCGCTTAGGCTACATCTGCAGCTAGTCTTGATTGTGAATTTTCAAAAAAATTTTAGTTCTCGTGTCAATGGGTC
This sequence comes from Xylota segnis, assembly GCA_963583995.1. Classification (NCBI taxonomy): domain Eukaryota; kingdom Metazoa; phylum Arthropoda; class Insecta; order Diptera; family Syrphidae; genus Xylota; species Xylota segnis. The sequence continues at coordinate 28,194,098 of OY757238.1, forward strand.
AGGTATCATATCCCGTCGTAGATTATAGTATGTGCCTCGGCACATGGTAAATTGTTTTGATAGTACCACCCGCGGTGTAAGTATTAAGAGGAAAAACCTAACAGCGATCGTTAGAGGAGTTCACACTGCTTAAATTTTTCGGCTGAATTAGCTGATTGACAAACCATCTAACCCCTATTATAAGTCTGGATAGTAACACTCCACACGTACAACAATGGCTAAGTCGGATCGATCATAATTCTTCTTTTTGTAGAGATGTTCTGATAAACTGCTCTTCCTTGTGAACTATTTCTAGGCCCATTTGCGTGTTAGCGCCACAGAAAGTCTCTAGCAAAGATTCAGCCGAAGGTCTAAGTAGGTGAATAGTAAATGGAAGATAAATCCCAGAACCGAAGCCACCACACAGAAGGAGGTATCTGTATGTAACGAAACTAAAGGTAACGATTAAGCAGACTGGAGTCGGAAGGCCGCTCTATCAGAAGAATCAATGATCACTGGTCAGACACAATTGCACAAAACTGGAAAAAAAAGTTTCTTCCTCAAGTCTGTTTAAGATCTGTTTTCGTCTCTCTAGACCTTTCGAACCAGTTCAGTTTCATTTAAAAACTTGAACCCAGTTTGGAGAGTTCTGGAATCTTATTTACGTCCTGGTATGATTTAACGAAAGAGCACCATCATTGCTCCCATCTACCATCCATCGATAACGCAGTAGAGCAAATAGTACGAAGCCTCAACCATACCAAAAATTACAGCAGTTTCACTAGATTTTAATTTGGATATCGTTATTTTAACCTCTTTCAGATTGACTGAACGGCGATGATGATTGTCATCGTCAAAATAGAATGTTTCACCTCACCAGACATAGTCCTTCCATATCCTCAGTATAACCTGCAGATTTCGCTTACAGCCTTGACTAATTCGTTTTGGCTTTTGGTAAAACGTTTATGTCACCTTGCGCAACACATGTCACTTCTGATCCTTCTAAACAGCTCTGCACTATATCCCTCGTTTTTCTGCATTTGGCTTGCGACATGCCTCTTAAACAAAACCCAGCCAAGGCAGCTAATAGCTTGCTTTAATGGAGACTCAACGGAATGGCAATGAGATTAATGGATACTCAATCGAAAAAGACCCCAACGATCTATTACTTTTGTAGCAGTATTACCTCGCCATGTCTTGGCTACAACAAGTTTAGCAGTCTGAATCAATGTTCGTGTCTCGAAACGTTCGGAACTTCGTCACACAGGAACAGTGTATGCGTTGCTCCATATGCCTTGTCAAATAGGTACTAGAAATCGGCCAGTAGGGAACTCGAGTAGTTTGAATGATACAGCTTTCTCCTAATGGAGAGAGGTACGAGTATCTGTTGGAGATATGCAACATTTTTGTTAGACCAAAAAGCAGGTGCATTTATAACGAACTTGCACAGATACTTTGGCGTTAAATAGTCCAACATACTAACCACTAAGTACCGCATGATGGTTAGGTCCGTTATTACATATAGACAACCCCAACGAAGATCGTGCAGATACAGAGAATCGCTTACATTGGTATTACAAGTAAAATGACCACATGGTCCTCATCAGTATACAACATTTTTACAAGTCTCTAATGACAGTTGTGCCCTGTTTGGCAGGCGCTTGCGAGAAGTGGGACCGTGAAAGAAATTGTTGTCTAGGGATTTAACCTGGAACCTCTTACTTCGTACTCCAACGCACTAACCATTAGAGCCACGGCACTCACCTATGTGTTTTAGAACACAAAAACTTAGCGAATCTTATAGCCTACCTGGTCAGGAAGATTTGATTTTGTGGCAGAGATTACTTAGATTAGTTTAGCGGAGAAGTGCACTGCAGAAGTCTGATCTGCTTATCCAACGGATTGAGTAGTAGTCAGCTAAGGCAGCGCTGGCTGAAAATCCTCAATGATCTCTTAATTCTTGATAACATGAAGTTTGCATACTTGGGGTTATTAAACCCTATTGTTTCAATCGACACAGAACGAGAGAGAACAAACTTCCTATCGTCTACCATAATAGGGTTTCTTTTTCTGGAGTAGCGCAAGGGTTTATTCCTTCATCCATGCTATTTTTTTCTGGGTACCTATGAGGCATGCTACAGTAGATGATGTGTGAATACAAAAAATGGGCTAAGTTGACCTTAATTAACCAGACAGATACCTACTAAACCTTCAGAATCATGCGTCAAAAATTTAAAAATTACTCCACAGTTGACGGTGGTCCAATAAAAACGAACAATCCTCTTGATATACATATGTAGTAGTGTCTGCTACACGTATCAGGTTAGACATACTTATGTACATTCATCTCAATGGGTCGACACCCATATAAGACACTTATGTATGTACATATATTCAAGCACGTTGTTGATGGAGTATTTAAAAAAATACAAAGGCATGTTGTAAATAATTAAAGGATCACTACACCTTAATTATTTGTTTTGAAAACTATTTCGTATCCTTTCACATCATTTCAGAACAAACTTCCTATCGTCTACCATAATAGGGTTTCTTTTTCTGGAGTAGCGCAAGGGTTTATTCCTTCATCCATGCTATTTTTTTCTGGGTACCTATGAGGCATGCTACAGTAGATGATGTGTGAATACAAAAAATGGGCTAAGTTGACCTTAATTAACCAGACAGATACCTACTAAACCTTCAGAATCATGCGTCAAAAATTGAAAAATTACTCCACAGTTGACGGTGGTCCAATAAAAACGAACAATCCTCTTGATATATGTAGTAGTGTCTGCTACACGTATCAGGTTATACATACTTATGTACATTCATCTCAATCAAACACGTTGTTGATGGAGTATTTATTAAAAAAAAAACGCATCTTGTAAATAATTAAAGGATCACTGCACCTTAATTATTTGTTTTGAAAACTATTTCGTATCCTTTCACATCATTTCAATAGAATCCAGAACTGCGATATCCAACGAAATCCCTAGCCATTCTTTCTCTTTCCATTCGCCATATTCAAAAGTCATGTAAGAATATCTATACCATACCCGTTCAATACACTCACTTATCAATAACTCATAATGTTCAATCATTTTCAATTGTAGCTGGAATCGATGCCCTGAAGTAGTTCCCTTCCTTGAAATTAAACTCAATAATGTCAAATAAATAACTCAGCAAGCAATCGAACAAAGTATGCCATACGGCCGCCGAACAGTGAATCAAATTATTCCCCAGAAGTAGAATATGTGCTCGGCACATGCCAAGCACCGGCAGTTTCACACCCGGATGTCATATGGGCCACTCAGAGACAATTTTGTTAATTAATCGAAACACCCGAGGACGGGTGCTCTGCATTTCAATGCTGCGTTCATCTATGGCGGTGGTCCCGTCGCCATAGAAGGCCGCAGGCGCGACAAAAGAACATCTCCGTCCTTTTTAATTACTGGCCTTCGGCAGCGCTGCCACAGAGTCAACAATGGTGAATTATTTATGAGCATTCTTCGACCACGATACGAGTATGCAAAGCATAAAATAACGAATGCATTTCGATTAACATTAATTAATTGCTCTTAGATTCTAATTAAGTTTTGCTACGGACCCTACTTTCATGGCAGCTCGAGTTGGCGTTCCACAGGATGTCCGTACATGTCGATTTGCTTCTATTGAACCGGAAGGGAATATGCACATCCGCCATGCAATGCATTCGACGCGGCGTCCATTACTGATTTCGCATAAAAAGAGAGGTCTAGAAACCTAGTATTACCTGCAAAAGGTAATCGACCGAGGCCATGATCATGTTACGCAGGAGTGTGAGATGACATTATACCCTCGAAATAAGCGGTTCGACAAAAAATACCATTGGAGGGAAATATTAGGCCCGCAGGCATGGGTTAGAGAGGCAAGCACAAAAACAAAGGACGTCTCGTGTCAAATGATGCTTTGTAATTCAATATTTGAAAATTAGACACAGCATCTGCTAAGACTGTTGACCCCATGGGCACACGCTTTACTAAGCGAACGTGTGATTGAAGTTGATTTTAGACTTTAACGTCAACGTCGTAACTGGATATTGCTATGTATTTAGCCATTTAAAGAATTTTGTTTAATACAACACTGCCTGTAGTGTTTAATGTTTGGAAGTTTCGGGTTGAGTTTCAGATGCAAATATACTCATATGTATGTAGGTATACTGATGTTGTACTGCCTTTTGAATTCTGAGCCAATCGTGCCAAGCTATTCCGATAGAATACCGTCGCTTATAGTATTTTACACTAGTGGCCACAGTACAGAATCCTGTGGAACACCACAAAGTCTCTACGTCACGTTGTTCCGCATAAAACCCATCACGATTTCCACTCTTGGGTACTGTGCTTGGAATGATGGGTTTGGGTTTGCATTTTTTGTCTCCGCATTTGTTGCATATTTTGATGAATCCCATTACTATAAACCTCTTCCTATTTCCGCACAACATGGAAACTTATATGTGCGATTTGATATATTTAATGACAGTGTAGCAGACTCGCCTTTCCCTAGAAGTTTGGGCTTGAAATAAATGAGTACAAAACCAAGTACCTGTCGTCAACAAACAAAGAAGCATCGGTCCACTGCCTAGGACAAAACGTCACTGTAGGGAACAGTAATTTCGGGATAGTTAGAGGGTATACCTACATACCTCGGAGTAAATATCAACTTCACAAACAACACCGTAGTGGTGATTCGCCGAAGACTAACCCTAGACTAGGAAACCGTTGCTACTTCGGTTTGGTGAACCAAATGAATTCAAAACTCCTAACTTGAAGGACAAATTGAATGCTTTTGCATTTCTGCTATATGAAGCCGATTGCTGAACGATAAGCAGGAAAGCAGAGTAGTTTTTCGGCACTACACTGGCTCGGACACCAGGTTAAGGATCAACCAATCGCAGATGCCAGCAGGGTGTCCGGGATCGAAGAGAGTGGAAAGCTGTCGGGTTTCAGGCAAAGAACCTTCAGGGGCCGGGAAACTGTTAGGAAGAAGTAAAATTTATACATTATTTAACATCCCAACTTATGAAACCTTGGTATGGTGTGGTGCAGTTTGATCGAATGTGAGTTTTCGTTAATTTCTGTCTTGCCTTCAGCTTTCTAATTTGGCAGAGAGTATCAGGATTATAGGTGGTTGCTGACTTTGCTGCAGTCATACTTTTGTACTATTTCCACGTTTAAACGTTTTAAACTGACTAACTGGGTTAGGCTAACCAGTTTATACATTTTTGGATGTATTACAGAGGTTTACAAAAAGATCTATTAATATTAAAGCCAATTAGACTAGACTGTCATACGTTTTGTTTAGAATTGGTACTATGTCCAGATACATACCCATAGATAAATTTTGACCTATAGGCTGTTAGCTACGAGAAGATGCATACACGCTGAACATTGAGAGTGAGAGAGGACAATCAATGTGGCGTCATGAGCAAAAACTACTGAGTAATATATTCTTCTTTTCTCAAGCGGTTTTAAATTGAACACGTCTAGTTTCAAATTGAGGAATGATACTATAAAAGGACATCTTTCGAAAAGCAAATGCTCAATATGAATTGAGCTATACGAATTCCAAACCACAAAACATATAAGCATTTTAGAGTACAAGGGTCTTAAAAATCCTTGCCCAACATACGGTTTGCCTTACTAACAATATAGTCCAGATGTATTACTCCGAAGTCTCTTTGAGCTATAACTCTTTTCCATACAACCTCTTGAATGTTTCAACCGAACATTTATCAATGTTAAAGCATCAGATACAAATTCCACTGGTTTGAGAATTGTCAAGTCTTCGGCATATATAAAGCCAAATAGAGCATGAAATGAAGAAAGGTAATTCATTGCTGAGGGAAAAGAGAAGCGAACCAAGGTGACTACCGTGAGGAACTCCTAAAAAATTTGAAATTTCTTCCGATAGCACAGGTCCAACTCATAACTCCGAATCCACTTCAAAATAGAAGAACGAAAACCAAGCAATTCCATCTTCTTAACTAAAACATGTTGCATCTGGTCAGAAGCCTTAGGCAAGTCGGTCTAATGGAGTCGACTTGAAGACGTTTTTCTATTTTAAGAAGACAATAATTATAAAAAAATAATTAAAAGTTGAATTTCCTCTTAGGAAGCCATCCGGGTGTTCAGATATATGGGTTAACAACACGGTATACAGCGGTATATTTTAAGAATAAGTTGCAATTTCGCAATGGGTCTATAATTATCAGTCATTTTCTTAAAACCTCATTTAATGTTTCCATCAGTCTTAAAATTCAAACTTAAAAATAAACAGTGGTTGGACAAGGCCTAACTTACAGGCCTTAAAGAAAAAAGGAGGAACATTATCAGGTGCGACGCTTACACTCGAATGTAAAAGATAGGGAACCCAAATTAGTAATGGAATCGACAGAAAGCGTCGAAGAACTTCAATCAATACATTAATAAAATTAGACTGAAAGAAAGATACAAACATGGGGATTTTGGAAAACGTCACCTTGATCAAATCGCTTTGTAGCATTTTCGAAAACGCAAATTGCCAGAACAATACTGCATTAGTTTTCGATAACGCAGTTTGGTTTGAGTCAGATGTTCATTAACGTCATTTGGGGTGCAGCTAGCCCGACATTAGTCAGTTGCACAAAATGACAGTTGCAAACATGATGGCCGATTGATTCGAGTCGTGCATACGACTTGTTTTTGACGTTTCCGAAAATGCTCCACAACTTGTTTATAAAAAGGTCAATCTCGTAATTAGGACAAAGGATTTACTGCCCTACCTACCTATGCATTTTTCCAACATATTGACAGGTGAATATTATCGTTCTATGTACATATTTAGCTCAGAATGCCACAATATACAGTATCTCTCATCCTCGCCACTTTATAGGTATATTGGTATCTAGGGGCTTCAACGTTTTTCCGAGGAGAAAAAGGTGGAAGACGGCCCAATTATTGAGTTAAGAGGGTGTTCGAGTTAAAAAATAAGTAAAAGTTGGAGTGGGTTGAATCACTTTGCAGAAAACCGAGCAAGGCGACACTCAGGCGTTGTAAGCCATCTAGCAAATAAGAACACCAAGTGCTTATCGATATACTTTTTGCCTACGTTTGGAGTATGAACCTATCTACCTCTTGAAATATATTTACCTAAAGAAAGGGGAGCCTGGGCTCAGGAGTACCTATTCAAATTCCCGTGAAGTCGCAATCATTAGTACATGAGCAGGAATGCTACCCATATTGAGTGGTGCAGTTATCTGCCAGTCAGAGATTTTGTCAGAATGAGGAAGACAAGAAATTGGTGGAAAAGACTATAAAAGAGGAGCAAGCAAGCTCTCCAATTTTTCTTGATCTAAAACAAGTATGATAAAGTGGCTTAGTTATAAATCCTAGAGACCAATGTAATAAAGCGAGGCGGTCTGTAATACTGTAATACGTACAGGAAAATGTAATAGACGGTTTCTTATTCTTATTGTACAGCAGATATCTTCCACAAAATATCCTTAAAAACGTTTGCCAATAGTATCCTTGTACTTGGTATATGATAATTCATACCGGAAGTACCAACTAAGCTCCAAATGACGATAAATAGTATAGGACCTTCCATTAAATGCTTTGCTGATGAGTAAGGAAAAAGTCTCTTCCTCCGAAAAGAAAGGATTTTTAAATCATCATTTTAAAGAACGGATTCTACCATAACCTACATGTGACTCACGAAATATGATCTCCACCTCTCTTGCGAATGGCCATCCGTTTGGGCAAATTCTGTATGACGTTTTCAAACAATCGCGCTTGAATCGTTTACACATCATTGAACTGATCATTAACATATTCTCAAAGAAAAAGGGCGCACAGCGTATTGTGTACTCGAAATTTTCAAGATTTGTGTATGCGTTGCATTGTTTTACGTGACGGCTGTCAAGTACCGATACTTTTGTCCCTTAATAGAATAGCTTTTCATATCCAGAAGGAATGAAAAATTCCAAATTAAGTACATCTCATTCCAGTTTTCAAAAACAACTCGAACTCTGCAAAAATATCTGGAAACTCGGTTGCATAAGTGTGTACCTTGGCTCATTAAGAAGGAGTTCTCTACTGCTCTACAGCAAGTTCTAATATCTATCTATATTTTTGGCCCACCCTATGGACTCCAGTTTAATTTCCAAATTATTATTTTAAATCATACTCGGGTACCTACAAATGTACATACATACATATATACAGAGGTATAATATAAACTTCACAAAACTTTGATGTTCACTTACAGAACGTTATACACACATTTCAAATGGTAAATGAAGCTCGATATCATCAGCAACTTTGTTTGCAATTCTGGAAAACGAAATCTTTAAAGGATATTTCTGCATCACAAGGTTGGAGAGTTGTCCCACTAACATCCTTTTACATATGTACATACATATAGTTTATGTACAAAGATATGTATGTAGTTGAAACACTGTAAAATGTTTTGAATAAAATTACAAGACGATCATTTCTTTTTTCCCTTCAGTCACAAAGCCTGTATTTTCATGTAAATGCACTTGAACCCCATATGTGTAAAAATGTGCAAAAAAAAGGTATTAAACCTAAGTTTTTCTTATGCGTGAGACGAAGATTCAAAAATTTACAAAATTCAAACTATTTCGTCCACTAAACCAAGCAAAGACCCTTGTATACTTTGTATATGTATGTATGTACATATATAAAAAACGAATTAATCCTGATATTATTAACCCGTAATTGTTTTTCGTACGTTTGAAAACAACCAGGTGACCAGGTATTTTTTTAAAGAAAGAACATAGAATCAGAAGAAAAGCTATCTAACAATCTATTGGTTTATTGGTTCATATACATATGTATCTGTAAACGCAACTATTTAATATTGTGAATTCTGGTTTGATTTAAACCATTAAAGGGATGTTAGCCTTGTGCCATTGAAGATACCTCAAATCAGGGACTCACGTACAATATGGAGGCAGTATTATTTTTGACCTTTCCTGTACAAAATTGGAGAGAAACCTCAAGATTTGTAAACATTTGTAAATCTAGTATTTATCCGTGGATTACTTTTAAAAAAAAGCTATTGAATGTCTGTGCATAAACAGGAAGCAGGGCATTCGATGCAAATGTTCTTTCTGACATTTGAGTGATATGTTATTTTGAGTTGTCATTTGACACTTTTGGACTTTGGTTACAATTAACTATCGATGCTATGTGAGCAATTCAGAGACGATTCAGGCACTTAAAAATAATATTGATCAACTTGTTCATGAAATAGGGGCCAAAACTATACAAAATATATGAAAAACTAAGTTGACAGGATGGCTTATTGCCATGCCAGCGGAGGTAGTTATTTCAATGAAATAATATTCCATAGACATTGAAAAATATAGAAAAGAATTTGTGAACCCTTTACTTCCACTTTTAGTGTAATGTTTTACTGAAAAAAACACACTTTTCCCTCTTTTAGAACTTTATCTAATATATTAGTTTTTCTATAAACTTTTACATGAATTTCGTTTATAATGAATTTAAAAAGTAACGCGCACATAGTCGTATCCTTACTAATGTCCTTGCTTGCTACCCAAGTTAATAATCAAAATCAAATCGTCTCACCACAAGAGTCAGTTTAAGTATCTATGTATAGAACAATTGTTGTTTCATTGAAATTCTGAGGGAAACGAAGTAGATACAATTTCCTTATAAAATTGCAACTATTCGTTAAAAATTTGAGCGTGTGTCGTGGGCAAACGTAAAAAGGATTCTCGTTGGAAAAATTGTAAAATTTAGAGAAAAATATAAAATAAAATAAAAATATTGTAAAACTCGGGCAATAGTCTGAATCATAGTAATCTCATTGTCGTCATTTAATGCTGCCAATCCTAGTGTAAGTGCTGATGACATCGTAAATACATGTACCTCCATCGCGCAGCTATTTGACAAATCTTCAATCAAATGAATTTCTTGGAAAAATTTAAAAAAAAAAAATGCCAAAAACAACGTTTAAAGTTAACCAAATTCTATTTTGCTGACAATATTTATGTATCATATGGAAAGCACAAATATGACTTAAGGTTAACTTCGAAATGGGTGCACAATATTTGGGGCATGTCATCCCTTGGAGGTCATTAATGACAGTGAAAGGTAGTAACACTTTGTCTGAACATATTGATTACTACTATGCAAGCGTTCCCCAAATATTTGGGCTGAGAAATTCTTAATTTAAACGCCAAGACAATGATCCAAAGCATTCAACAAAAGTTGGCTATGCTACCGATGAATAGATCTGTATCCAATCGAACATATTTGCTACGTATTGAAACGCAAAATTCGTCCCCAAAGAACACTTAATGAAAGCAACATCCGAAATGCCGAACAATTTTCTTAGTTAACATTAAAATAAAAGTAAATAAATAGAATCAAAATAATTAATAATTAATTATTTAGGTAGAAAGACATAGATTAAGAATTAAGTTTATATTAGAGAGAGTTAGTCATAACATAGTTAAGTTAGTTAAGCTAGTTTTAAGCACTTTAGTCTAGCATGTAAGATTTTCTGAATTTATAAATAAAAATGCATTAAACAAAAAAAAAAAAAAACATCCGAAATGCCGACGGATATTACAGAAACTATATTTCGACGCATAGAATATTGAGAAAAGTACATACATATGTACTTACATATGTCAATCTATTCAAATGAAAAACCAATTCTTGTCTACCAATTTTAACATATCGAAAAAGTAATGGATGAAACGGGTATAAGACGTCTTAAATCTCGTATTGTAATGTAATAACATTGTAGTACCTAGTTATACATAGATATATAAATTCATTCCTATTCGAAGGAATATAGGTAGGTACAGAACTTTACAATTTCAATTCAAAGTAGGACGTTTGGACCGCATTTAATGACAAAAACACTTGCACCCTCTGACGAATCCTTCAAACTCCAAATAATTTCTTGTATGTAGATAAAGAATGCCTACACATCTGCAGGTACTATTAGTCCTATTTTTGTTAAAGTATCAGAAGAACATGTGTTCCTTACTAACAATTACCAATTTACTCATTCAACTCTTAAACAGAAAATGATATGTACATACATGTACCTACCTAGTGTAGCTAGTTAACTCTTCAATACGTTGACCTTGCATGTATCATGTACCACCCATGTGAGTCTCTGGACACATATGTACATATGTACATTTAATTTTGAAAATGTAAATAAAAAAGCAAATTTGTCTTTACTATCTGCAACTACATACAATTCTTATATAGAAACTAAGTACTAGAAGCTAAGTAGTCATACAATTGACGACGATTTAAAACTGCGATGGGGGAAAACAATTGAAGTTAAAAGGAACATCTACCTAAGTCTTCCGAGGCAGATATTCTACCCAAAGGCACAACTAACCCTAAGTGAATGACAACCAGCTTCAAAATTCAAAGCTAGAAGGAACATAAGGATCTACCTACGATACACAAAACTTCATCATTTATACTGAACACAACAGAGGTCCATCAAAATAAAAGAATCTAATTAATTATCTATTACGTAATTACATGTGTCGCTAGGGTGTATCTTTGAATTATCTTTATTACTACTAAATTCTTCAATATATCACTCTAATCACAAGCCATTAAATAAAACTTATTCCACACACAAAACGTCCTTATCAATACCAAACTATTTAGATACACGGAAACTACTCTTGGCAGAGATAACTACATGTCTCGTCTGCGTGCAACCAATGAAATTTTATTTCTGTTCGGCGGAACATAGGCAGTCGACCATTGTCAACGGGTCAACGAATCGAAATGAATTGAAAAGCGGAATGAAAGGAATCGCAAGAAACCCTCCAACGAATGTCACCGTAAAGAGAGAGTCTCGATAAATAAGGTGAGTCCCCTTTGAGTGTGTTAGATTGAGGGGAAGTGCTAAGGAAAATGGTAAGAACAGTGCATAGAGTTGCACTCTTCGCACTTCACGAAAGTGGTGTGAGGGGAAAATTTGCTTGTTTGCTTTGCGATCACTTGGGGCGGAACCACTATTCCGGAGTTAAGAAATACTGGGAAATAAATGTGGTTGTGTGAGAAATGATTTCTTTTTGTTTTATAAACACGAAAATGAAAGAAAAACATGTAAAAGCTCAGCTTTGGAGGGGCGTGATTAGGGCGCATGCCACCATTATGCCCATCAGTGGATTGTACTGTCCACGTCGTTCGTAGGCTGCTTGTGGTGGTGAGTAGGAGCTTTGTGGAAGAGGGCAACTCTGCGGGTTATATACTGGAAATATAATGCATTACATCAGTTGTGGGGACATTGGGGGCTTCTTAGTGCACTCGATTGCCGCTTGAGTGCACCACTGCTGGTTAAAGTGAAACTCTCCGCCATGTGTTGCTGTGCCATTGCCTCGGTGATGGACGGCATGGCAACCTATGTACGTATCGAATTTCGTGAGTTGCGTGAGAGGTACACACAACTTGTTCGATGGCGCCTTGCATTCGAAAGTTCGCGGAATTGTCGTTTGTTTACAGGAGGCGCACCTGACGCCAGATAGAAAACTAGTTTTCTATCATAACGATGGCTGTTTCTTTGTTATTTATTGACGCTTAATATCAAAAGTTAACACTTATCGACTTGACATATGATTTCATGCTTACATCGATCAATCAAAAAATTAAACAAAAAATGTCCCAAATGCGTCCTTGTTCCAACTGGCCGACTCATGCTCTCCAATGCGAAAACAAACATCAAATGCAAATGAGCGATGACCCAAACGCAAGTAAAAGAAAAATAAAATACAACGAAAACGAACGAATGACACATGAAAAACACGAATAAATAGACCGAAAATTAGGCAATTAATCAAACAGTAGTCGGCTTAGCGTGGTGGTTGGCCTGCTTCATTTCTTACCGTTCGACTTAATGTCAAAATAAGGACGTTTGCGTAGACTACAACCTGTCATTCATGGTCAGCACAACAATGTGAATAAGAGAAATAAAAAGAAGAAAAATGTGGAAAATTGGTCACTCACGGAAATAGTTAATAAATTAGCAAATGGTCAAGTGACCATAAAATTGTGACTGGACAATGTGGACATCAATTTTGGTTACTGTCACTCTTTGTTTTTTTTCTGACATTGTTCTTGTTGTTTCATGTTTCGATATGCGCCATCTGACCATCTTACACATATTTGTCAGTCGCGCTCTGTTCTTGCCTGACAGCAGGATAATTTGTTTGCTTGGGGTTGGAATAAGTGAGGTCCTAGGTAGTTTGTGGTAATTAATGACAAATTCAAAATGTTTACCTACACCTAGATCTTGCTGTGCTGGGTTAGATTTCGAAACACTGACACTTTTGTTTCTTTCCATATTCTGTATCCACTTAGTGCCTACCTACTTATATCACATATGTCAGGTGGTCTGGATGTGACAGGAGTATGATTCAAACATAGTCCAATCATTAATATTCATCATAAACACGATGTGCTTAAAGTTGTACACGTATCTGTCCATCAGTGACATACAAAAGTCAGCGTAACTTTGGGAGTCAAAAATCACATAATAAGAGTGATGGTGCTTTAAAAGATCACAAGAACCACTACATTCTCATTGAGATTGTTTGTGCTATCCCCTTGAAGGTGTTGATCTAAGGTTTTGCCAAAAGTTGTAAGGTTGTTTCTGCTGGAGTGTGGAAAAGCACTTAGTCCAAGGAGTGGCGGTACTTTCACATAAAATATGTTTGGTGTCCTAAAGGTAACCGACAGATTGGTTAAAACCAATTTGCTAGAGTCTCCTTCGTTTCGATACATTTCTGGAGATCTCTTTAACTAGTTTTTAAATAATAGTACGAGACCTTTTCTACGGTCGGTGATTTAATTATATCTTTATCTGACTCATAGGTAGTTTAAGGCCAGTAAGTGGACTCTGGGCACCGGATCAGGCAAGTTCGTCAGCAGCTTCATTGCCAGTGATTCCTATATGTTCGAGTATACATATTGTTGTGATTTTATTGTGATTGAATACAAACGAAAGACATATGAACTTTAGAACTGCTTGGCTAATTAATAAATTGTTTATGAGCTATTCAGATAGAGGTTTCAATTGAGGTACGATCGGGATGTACGGGTAGGCTGTACAGCAGTTTGACAGAAATCACCTCAAGGAACAGAAGTAGATTGTAAGTATTGAGAGTTGTTAAGTCTATTATTCGGTAAACTTCACTAACATGGGCCAGGTCGCAAGAAATAAATCCTCCAAACAGTAACATTGCACAAGTTGTTCGAACTGTCCTGACCGATTCCAGTGAGCTTACTTACATACATATGTGTGTGCTGGCTAATGGCAGCTGAATCTGATGAAAAACGGAAACAGTATTGGAATCTACTCGGAGAGAAAACCAGAAAACCACGTATCCAGTCATAGACGCGTGCACAGAGGATGCATTAGCTCAATCAAATCCGCTGCTCTCATCATATCGAGAAAAAAACAGAAATGGGAGGATCTTCGTCGAGACGTCAAGATCAACCCCTGGGGACTGGGTTATAAAGTGATGATGCGCACATGCAGTCAGCCCTGAACGTGGAACAAATGAATCGAATAGTGGACGCACTCTTCCCCACCCAACTTGCTCGGCCCATGGAAATCCCCTCCCTAACAACAGGACGTCCCATTATTTACGGGAAAGGAGCGGACATTAGAAGAGAAAACCATGAAGAACAAAAAAAGCTCTCGTCGTATTTGCAACCCTAACTGTGAGAAATGCCTTCAATCAAAGGTCCACCTAGGTGGAGTGACATGCTCAACGCATTCGAGAATAACTTCAGGGTACCGATAAGTGTTGTATGACACGACAGAGGGAGACCAAAGGAAATAAACCTCGACAGGAGTAGCGTAAGCCTTAATACTAGGACCAAATCTGTGGAAAATCTCCTACGTTGGAGTTCTGCGCATGGATATGGCCGAACATACCTTCCTGGTAGGGTATGCAGATCAAATCGGAGCGGTGATCACTGCGAGAACCACTGAAGATGCACAGAGAAAACTGAGCCAGGTCATAAGATGCGTGTATACCTTTTTAGAACACCATGGACTTTGCCCAGCGGCAGATACCAACAATCGAGACTTTCAAGTAGGACCAGAGGTTATGGGCAGCGGCGAAGCAGTAAAGTACTTGCGAATGCCTCTTAACCTCAAAATAAGACTTTCTGGAAACATAGCTCTTGTAACACAATGTAGAGAAAACCTTCGTGAGACTGGGTAGTGAGAGATGGAACCCACTCCCATCTTGTCGTGATATCGCCAAGACCAAACAAATCCTGGCGCTTAATAGACTCAACTTTGCACTCTTCACGGCAAACATTACCGGCCACAACCTCATGCCGGCCCACCGTAGTCGATTGCAAGTAGCAACTGATGACCTATGCCTAGTCTGTGGCGGCACGGATGCACTCATATGTACTCATAACTTCCTTTGCGAATGCCCAAGCCTATGCAGATCTAGAAAAGCGGCTTCGGTGAATACCGATACGAAGACCTTGGCGATCTGTCAACCATCCTGGAACTTCAGGGTGGTTCAGGGAGGCCATGTGGCTACCCAAAGCTAATAAGAAACATTGTATTTTTATTTCAGCTAAACCCACGACAGGAACTCACAATGTATCCACTGGTCATCCGATTGTCAGGGTGACTGCATTCTACCTATCTACCTTATTTAAGTAACTAATCATGACACATGACACTGACTCATACCAAAACTTGATTCAAAATCTGAGTTTCAAAGAGCAATCAAGTCCCCACCACAGTGTATTGGTACACAAGTTGTCTTTCTTTTTATTTAAAAGCTACGGTTCTCTGGCTCGGATACCCCACCCGAACCCATAAGATTCGAAAACGAACTCCGTATGGGTGTGCTGTGCACTACCTAATGCGATTCCTATTGAAGTCCCACTCCATGCAAGATGTTATCCTTGGAGTCGCTGACACGCAAGCACATCCAGACAGACACAGACGAAAACAGTTGACGACGAGACGATAATTCATCAATCATAGCTAATTGACATGGCAAACCTAGCCGCTGGTCCGCCCTGTTTCGTCAGTTCTTAGTCTGTGCCCGAAAAAAGGATGCCACCGATTTGACGGATGGTCTTTTCGCGGGCACCAATAACCCTTGGAATTTGCATAGGCTGTTTGTGAAAGGGTTTTCTTTTTTGCATACACACCCAGCTGAACCGTGAATAAGGGTTGAATGTTGAAGTGGTTGTTCTACATGCAGATGTCGGATCGACACTATGATAGTAAGGCTCTTTTTTATTCTTTTCAATTCCGTTTTACAGTCCCGTAAAGTGCGGAAAGCGGAACCGAGTGACAGTGTCTGTACATGACATAATACATTTCTTGTTTTTTACTTAAACCGCGAATGCAGTTGACATTTTATACTTTGATGGATTAGAAGTAATTATTGATTAAGCACGATGCAGCACGCCTCGGTGAAATGAATCCCTGGGACGAAGAGATTTCGCTAGAATGCAAGGGCATTGGGGACACATGTTATAGGGCTCATTAGGGCTTAGCGTGTTTATCAGAGGCGAATGTTTTTCGATTATCTATTGCAAAAGGGGATTTTAAAATTCAATTAGCATTACAACGCGTATACGAGTATAGGATGTTGTCCTTTGATTTACATAAGAGGATGATTGAGGGGCCCTTTATAATTATTTCTTCGTAAATTCGACAGTAATGACATTATTTTGGTCGCATAGTTACCAGCGAATGAACAGTAGTTACTTGAAAGGTGGTTAACTGACACCCTTGTGGAAAAATTTCGATAGTGTTTTGTGTTCGATTAGGAATATATTGTCTTTCCAGTTTATGGTCGTTAGACCCAGTTGTTGGTACCTTAGATTGCTGGGTTATGTATTGGGCCAACCAAGGGACTTTCCTGCTAATCGTATCGTCCAGCACACTGCACTTGGTAACATAAGTATTCAAAAAATTACTATTTTGTAGACTATTATACTCACTCTTGACAACAGGAAATGCGAATTCAGTTGGAACCCTAAAATTGTTATTCATTGAACCTCCAGTAAAAGAAGTGAAATATCTGGGAACAAACCTAGGGAATCACACAAAAGAGTTACCCAAGGAAACGATGCTACCTCTAATGATTTAACTAAGTCTAGAGGGCAAATCCTGTGGATGGACTATTGTGAGACAATAATAACATATGACCCAATGCATAAACAAAGAAAATTAATCTGGTCATCACGAGCAAAGTACTCAATAAGCCGGAAAGTGTGACATGCCTCTGTATTACCGGGGCCATGAGAACTTGCCCAATACCTCGGAAGTATTGTCTCAACCGATGGCGGAACCGAATTGGATGTAGCCAACCGAATAGGCAAAGCAAAATCTGCGTTTGGGATGCTATCTACAGTTTGGCGTAGCAATGCGATTAGCTTAACCACCAAGCTACGACTGTTCCGTTCCAATGTTGAATCCGTGCTGCTATATGGATGTGGTACCTGGAGGGTGACCGCCACTATCACGAGAAAGCTGCAACCGTTCGTCAATAGATGTTTACGTTATATCTTTAGGATTTTCTGGTCAAACCGTATCTCTAACGAACAACTCCATCAGAGAATGGGCCATGAAACTATATGTACAACAATACGACGACGAAAGTGGCAGTGGATTGGACATATTCTCCGAAAGGGTGACAGGTCCATAGCTAACCACGCGATGCAATGAAACTCGCTTACTCAGGATGGCAGGATACGCGGCGCTCCTAGGAGTACGTGGCGCAGAACAGTTGAGAAGGAAGCACGGCAACTGGGAAAGAGTTGGGAAGAACTGAAAGACACATACTTAAGTAAGTAAGTAAGTGAGAACTTGCCCAACTGCAGCCATGGGAGTACTATTGGAACTGAGCATATAGATGAATAATGGCTCTAAAAGCCCAAAGAAAAAATAAGTAGACACTATAAATCCATGGGCACAAGCACTAGGATAGTTTAGGCTAAAATATATGCCATAAACAGATGTGTCCAAGTCAATTCTATTAGAAAAAATACCAACTGTGACATAGATATGTCAAGCCGCTATCATGCAAATAAGAGAAACAGAGTGACTTCGATACCTGTCCATGTAAGAATAGAGGGTAATGAATAGGTTGACTTCCTAGCAAAAGTCCTGAAATATTCAGCGGAATAGTGGATCATACCCTCAATGAAGTGTTCAAGAAACTAGAGAGGGAGAGCTGGGCTAAAACCTGCAATAACGATCAAGGCATGAGTCCAGCCCAGAAACTTTTTGGGAAATACAACCGAAAAAGCATACGAACAACCTGCGTATCCTAACAGACTTCCAAACGGGGCACTGTAAGCTCAGGGAGCATCTGAGGAAGTTAGGAATAACTGAGCCTTGGTATATCTGAGGAAGATGTCTGGGATCTTGCACTGACCCACAAAAGAGTGAACGATCTAGAGCCAACTCCCATCCACAGATTCTTAAAGGGAACTCGAGTAGAGAGAGTACTATAGGGCACGTTTCTTCAACCGAGGCGTAGTAAGAGTACATAACCCTCAAAACCATTTTAATTGTAATCTTATGCGAGGGAGGAACTCTAATAACACCTCTCCAAGGTGTGGGTAGCTTTGCTTTTACTATCAGGTTTCATTTTTAACTTTCCCTTAAGACTCACTACCAGTCCTTATCAAACACATCAGCGGGGTGGGTATTGTTATGAGCAGCGGTCTTCTCCTATATTTTGGTGCGGGAATGTTTGACACGAACCACACCAAAGCAGTACCAGTACTAGTTTCGAAATCAGCCATTTTCGTTGGAGTTACATTTTATAATCTTTTATAAGAAATTCATACTTCTGGCTTTCTTTTTCATGTATGTTGGTATGATTTTCTTATAATTTACACACGTTTACCCTTTTGATGGTAGAGTATAGCGCAAGCTATATTAATTACTTTATTGAAGTGATGCTTCAACTTTCCCAGAAGATCGGCTTCGGGCAAACCAAATCTACATTGCATAGTTCTGTAAAGTATGCGATCTCTGATAAAAATCTCTTTATAATCTGTCAACCAGTTGTCCTTACATGCCTGCATCCTTGTTTTTAGGATGTATTGCGACATCCCCGGCAATTGAAGAAGAGGCGAAACGAGTTGGCCCTGAAGTAAATGAGCACAAAACCAAGTACCTGTTGTCGACAAAGCATCGGTCCACCGCCTAGGACAAAACGTCACTGTTGGCAACAGTAACTTTGAAGTAGTTAGGGAGTTTATCTACCTCGGAGTAAATATCAACTCCACGAATGACACCCTAGTGGAGATTCGACGAAGACTTGTCATAGGAAACCGCTGCTTCTTCGGTTAGGCAAAACAAATGATTCCAAAATTCCTATCTCGGAAGACTAAATGTATGCTCTACAAAACATTGATCCTGCCAGTTCTGCTATATGGAGCCGAGTCCATGTAGTCCAAAAAGCCAAAATACGTCGACTACACTGGCTCGGTCACATCGAGCGAATAGACAACAATGCTCCAGCAAAGAGGATCTTCGACTCACAGCCCCCAGGTTCGAGACGACAAGGAAGACCGAACCTCCGTTTTAAAGACCAAGCTATCGCGGATGCCAGAGCGGACAACTGGAAGCAGCGTGCCCGGGATCGAAGAGAATGGAAACTACTGTGTCTCAGGCAGGTACTCTTCACGGGTCGGGAGCCCGTTAAATAAAAAAATAAAATAATTGCGACATCCCCATCGCCCTGGGTCCCATCGACCTGCTGTGGCGAGTATTTATTTAGAGAGTTCCACATTAGTGTCGTACAGCTTAGGAAAGAATTCCTATACTTGACGGTACGTCCGAAGAAAGGCTTAAGGCTTAAACTGATCAGCATTCGAAGAGTGACGGGTGTTGCGAGAGAACTGTCGAAGGGGCGGGATGCAACTGGCTATTTCACTGGAACTCATACTTGTTGTATGTAAAAAAAATTATAAAACATGGTAAAACAGGAAAGGAGTAAGGCACTCGGAAAGAGTCCAGAAGAATAAGACAGATGAAAAAGCTTACGCAGTGGCTCTGCCAGCTGGAAAAACACATCTTCGGACTTATGAGAGAGATACTATCTGGACCAACGAATTTGTTTATGTTGAGATACTGAGTAGGCAAAGTAAACTTTTTTAGTTGATTGCTCAAAAATTACAAAAAACAATTGAAATAGTTAACCAAGTAGAATTCTGAGAGTTTAATTATTTGGTTGCAGATTAGGCAGACCGACGAATCAATTGCAAGGCTTATCCACAGTCCTTGCCTTTATAGGAACCTTTTAGTTGTACTGTAGCATAATCTCTTTTATGAGACCGGCCGGCCATATGAACACTCTTGTGAATCCAATCTCAATTCAATTCGGAGACTTGAAAGCAACTGTTTCTAACTTTTAACCTTGCCGTGTTGAGCTGCATCTGTATGGAATCAATAAGTACAAGGTACTCACTACCCGATTATAGATGTTGATTCCATGGAAACATACATATCTTCCTCTATACATACGTCCTCTATTTGACGAACTTTTTCAGTTAATTGGATTAACAAATGGATATCCCTCCACTACACCTTTCGACAGCGATGTACTAAACAGTTGATAATGTCGAAATACTTCGTCGAATTGAAATACATTCGTTTGCCATACTGTGGATCAACTAAACATTTCCTAAGACCGCCCCTTAGAACTCAGTCCAAATGTACTTATGTATATGAACGTTTTGGACACGGAAAACTGGTTGACCATTCCACTATCCATCTCCGTGATGTCAATTAAAACTACGATAGATACACATCCGAACCCATTCTCTCGCAGAGGGTTTAATGGGAAATGTTCACGCAATCTAAAAGTCTGCAGTAAAACCAAATACCACAGTCCATAAATCAAGGACTAAATACTCTTGTTTCCCTGATTAGGAGTGCAGATATGCAGGTAGACCTCTATTTGAGAAAAAAAAAAATAAAACAGAAAATCCAATATCACTCCCACCCTTGTTGTGAGTGCATATCTCTTTCCTGAAGGGATGACACAAATACTCATGTTTGCATCAGCCCAAGAAAAGGTTTGTTGGTTTGGCAATTAAAACAATAGGCCATTAGAAACATGGCGACACAGTGTTCTTCATTCATAACTCTCCTCGAGATATGATACGGTGTGGCGCCTCCGCACACAAATCTCGATATAAATCTGTTAACGACTCTGGCCGAGTCGAGTACTTTCTCAGAGTATCGTTTTAACATTCGAGCCGATTGTGGACTCTGACCAAAAAGGATCATGGCGTGCAGGGTCCTTATGTCGCTACAGAGATTAGATAAGGTCCTCCCGAGTTGACGAGTCGAAGCCATCAGGCAACATGACATATTAAAAGGAATTTATGTTCACTCCAGTCGTCCGATATGAATATTCAGGTATCTAGGACTGCGACAGGACTATTAAATGCAATAGTAACCGCAATAGTGATTTCCAATTTCCACTGCCCGCTCGCCAGGTATAGGTATGTTACCTTGGTCGAAGTGAAACTTTTAATTGCCCGTCGCCTTCAAGACTCCAATTGGTACGTTAGACGTCATCAATCGTCACCGATGCGGGCCCTAATTAATTAATCCGGTAAATTGGATGCTGCATCCCCATCCTATCGAAATCTGATCAAAAAGATGTAACCGATGCAAAAAAGGAGAGCGAACAAGCGTCCGTTCCAGATTTAACTTCGTTTTTTGTTGTTGTCGCATGAAGCAGCTCAAGATAACGTCAACCGATGACGATGATGTGGATATTTATGGAGGTTTCTAGCGATTCCTCTCTTTCTCTCTCGTGCCTTGTCGCTTGGAGACAAATCGATCAAACGCCGATGCCGACTCAATTAATACACCGCGTCATCGATACCAAGCGATCTGCGACGATTAAAGGTGTATACCGAAGGGTTGGGCTGCAACAGCTCGGAAGGATTCATTCATTCGTCGAGAGAAGAAATGCATTCGCATATCCACCTTTAGGTGCCACGTTCAACAGGCGAAACGACCATAAATTTTGTACGTTTTCTTATAAATAGAATGCACCGCCATAATATGAGCCCTGGGCTTGGCGGTGTCATATATTGGATCGGTCATCCTCGCAGGCCTTATCGACTTCGCCTTTTTTTAATTTAATTTTTCTTTTTTTTCTTGATTTAACTTGGTTTGGTATTTTGCCTGAAATCGGTTCTGTTATTGGTGGCGGCGGCGGCGGCTTGGGTTGGGTGCCACCAAGCGTAAGACGTCTTTCAAAATGGATCTGCCACGAAAAACTTCGATAGGTAAGAAATTATTCGTCCAAAAGTCGGATGCGTTTTTTTTTTTTTTGTTTTCCTTTGGACCTTTTCTTCTTCTTCATTTTGGGGAATTTTATCAAAGATTTCGTTGGAGATATCGGGGTTGTCTTAATGGCCAAATCTTGTCCAGAATTAACAAAACGCAAAGCGACACATCAATTAGATGCCTTTTGGGTTTTATTATTGTTTTCGGCGCGGTGCGCAGGCACAGCTCTGGATTCTGTATGGTTCGGTGCTTTCTTTCTGTTGGTGTCTGTTGGTATCTGGGTGACATGAGCAAGGATTTGTTGTCCACCATTTGAGTCATGATAATGGCCTGCGAGAAATTGTTGTAGCTGTTAAATTAAGTGTTGTCGCATTAACGATTCACACAGGTAATAGACAATCCACATATACATACATATACATATACGTATGTATCACTAGTCCAATGGGAACTAGTTTAGATTGTGTGTTTGGTGGGAAAGTTACAAGTTACATAAACAACGTTTTATGGTGTTACATTCGGAACATCTTAGACAAATGGAAATTCTGCTCCAAGTCATCGAAATGTGGTACGAATGTGATAAATATTGATGGACACCTTGACGTGGTGCGAGGGCTTAAACGCCTGATGAAAGACTAGTACTACTTGTTGAGGATGCACTAGCAATGGTACCTGGCAGAGCTATTCTAGTCAGAAGGCTGAGGAGATGGGTGAACCGCTTCTGTCCTCTCCTAATCCAGGGTACCAAGCGACCCGTGGCTATTGGATGGTTTGCAGTACTCCGGGTACACCGGCTGTATCCTAACGGAGCCTCTCCGATACAAGGCCGCCTTGGAGAGTAACCATACCCTTACCGTGTTATTGCTAGACTCTGATGCGGTGGACCAGTTCTTGCGCTACTCGTGGTTTCATTAACAAGAATAACAAAAGATAAATAAAACAAGAAATACAAAGCATGAGGGGTGAACAGGACAGATTGGCGGGTGATACCGCATTGAGGAGAGGTTCTACCCAGAAGACTTAACCGTGAATCCTGGAACAAGAATGTAGAAATCAGCAGGTGCAACCCAGGACTAGCTAAGAAGCTACGACCAGCAGAAGTCTTCCTGTGCCTTATTAAATGCTGGCCAGAAGGGTGGAAGCTGTTAGAACGGAAAGTTTGAATTAAGCTCTAGCTTCTCGGCATTTGGTCAAGGCAGTAGTTGGCAAAATTGAGGCACACGTCACCAAGATGTTAGCCGGGGGCACAATAGATCAATAGCATAACACCTAACATTTTCAAAACTGAAAGTTAAATTGGTCTTAAAGTTATATTTACCATTTTATAACATACATAAGTATTTGTAAATAATTACCACAGTTGCTCATTTTCTCACGCGTTTTTTTAGTTCTCTTACCAAAGCTGGTTGAGGTTCAATCCATCCCAACTTGCAATGATTTCCCTTCCTGCAAGAGGCAGTTCGCTTGTGGTACTGCGTTACCTGAATGGTTTCTTGGGTCGATTTACCAAGGTCCTTGTTCTTTCACGACCTTTAAACCATTATTAAAAACAGGTTTTAAAGCTTTAAATAATGCTGAACCAACAATTCACATCAACAAATCAATCGCAACGAATATTCTGAATTTATATTTTTTTGAGATAAAACTCCGCACTGCTATTTGGATGGAAAATAGAACAAATCCTTTCAAATAAAAACATAATATCCAAAAAATGTACCGGCACTGTCTAGTTTGTACAGACGATATCATCATAATAATTTAGATTCTGGTTAGAGTCCAGCGATTGCAAAAATCTAAAACAAAATCATACTGACCATGGAATATACCACCCATGGAGTATGGGAGCCTAGTCCCTCTGAGTCTCAAAACACAATTTCTATATCTTATCTTCTCTTTGTTTCCTACTTACATATGTACATATGTACATAAAGTAACACAGTAATCAGAGAGTCACCGATGTAACGTTAGGTTAATGGACTGACCGGATAAGAAAAAATTACACCGGTTACATTTATATCACCTAAGGACCTTCAAGCCTGGACGTTCACAAATTTATGCAAATCTTTTAAAGTCGTAGAAAAAAAGTGAGTGCTCGGTGGTCTGGCATATCTTTATGCACATCCTTTCAAAATGCGCACCTATGTACAAATGCTGCAGCGCAAAACAAGAGCAGCAAGGGAAGAGTATCGATCCTGCGTAAAACAAGGGCTACACAGTCTCCCAGCGCCATTTTAATACCACTACTGATGTGACTTTTCTCATATAAAGGTGTGTTAACTGATCATAATAACATATGATATGATAAATGACATCTGTTCAAATCCATCCTGTTGCATTTAGAAAACGTATGATGTCCCCAATTCTAATCGCCTTTTTGTTCAGTGTGCCCTGTAGGACCCTAACTAGCGCTGGACACCTACGTAGCAAGTGTAGTACTGTTTCTCTGTCGCTTAAGATATTGCAGCTGCGGCAATGTACGTTAAAAGGAATATGGCCCAGTGGTAGGTACTAATTGTCAGAACTTTAACTATATCCGACCGGTTTTTGTTTCATAGTGTTCTAGTTCTGGAGTATTCTGGCCGCACCTACCTAGATATGACTCAGTTACGCACCGCTTGTCATCTATTAGCTGCTTGCAATAAATAGTTCAGAAACATTCTTAAGGAACCCATAGGGGGCATTGAGCAGTCCAAGGTAGATCCCCGCCTTGTTGAACAAGACAACTCTAGAAAGAAAGTATATCTTTGCACTCTTTCGATAATTTAGTGACTGACACTACGCCTTGATAGCCTTCTAGGTTGTGATGATTAAGTATACGGCAGGCTTCACGTACAGCGAAAACCTCTGCTTCATAGTCCCTACTTCACAGTCTTTTTAGTCAACATGCCCCTTTCCCACTACACCCTAGTTGGAAATCTGGCCGTGACGTTATTTCTGAGTCGTATAGTCGGTAGGATCAGATTCCGAGATAACCGATACAGGATGCTGTTGTGACCATACGGTTTGGAATACCAGCATCCCGTTTCTTTTAGGCTGATCACACTACAACATGATATGAACATGATATAGAGGTCGAGTTTTAAAAAGGACAACACAACGTTTAGAGCATCTGTTGGGCATGTTCTCATGGACCCCGTACCGTCTAAAGCCGCAGTTCGCTAATGAATTGTATTTATTCCTCAGCGCGTGCCGGGCACCAGACCTGCGATTCGTAGGAAAGAATAGTACATTTATAAAACCATATTCGGGCGAAGTTCGCTACAAGCTGAAAAGGCTTTCTTCACCCGCTGTTGAATGTCGAATTTCCAGCTAAGTATTGAATTAAGAACCAACTTTAGGTACTAGTCACTTTAGGATATATAGAGAGCGATATTTCAGCATGATGTGCTAATAGTTGTTGTCACTGCCAGGATCTCAGCTTGGACAACGTTACTGTAGTCAGGGAGTCTGTCTGATCAAACTGAACATTTCTAGAAATTCCGGAAGTATTTCGTCAACGCCAATGTCCATCTTGTAGCCATCCGTGTAGGTGGGTATCCATGATGTGATTACTGGTGGTTCATTTTCATGGCATTATTCTTTTCAAGTAACAAATGGTACTGTAGAGGCTAGAAAAGGAGCTATAAAGTCTGTGCATACAATATTGTCCTTATGAAAAGACCTACTTCCGTGTCGTCGTCGAAATTCAAAAAGCCGCTGTTTAAGCACTTAATATTAATATGGAATAACCATATTTTCTTCCATATTTGGAAAAGCTATATCCTACAAGGATTCGAAATGAATAAGTGTCTCATGTCTCCTGGTCCACCTAGGGGGCGACCCACACAATCTATTAATGCTGGTTAGCCTCGATCGAAACGAAATATGTATGTATGTACCTTGCTGATATTTAGAATTGACCCTGCCGGTGATATATTATTGCTCTCTATGGACTGTCACCATCGACTGCATCTGTCAGAGACAGGACTATGTGCGAATATAGAACAATTTGTTTAATGGTTTTGAAGCTACAAGTTTTTCCCTATGACAGTGGTAAATAGGAACTGCCCCCAAGGTGACGTTTTAACTACCCCTCTTTGGTGAATGATGTCTGACAGTAGCTACAATGTCTGTGCTAGGAATATGCTATGCATCAACCATAGTCTCCTGCGGTTAATTTTATCACTTTCACTTTTTTTATCGATTACCTCCCTGGGTGAGAGTGTTCTCGGTAATACATGGGACTTTCTACGGTCTTCCTATAATTGGGACGAAAATTTTGATTTACCAGTAATGTCAGATTTTCGGTTGTAAAAGATTTACTGACAGTCTAGTTTATGATTGGTCTTATCAGTTCTTGAAGCCATTAGTCTTAGCAGCATCTTGCCGTTCTTACTAGGTCTGTTTGATTGCTTTCCCAAAACAAAGAATTTTCACGAAAATCTACGAAAAGTCACCAAATCCTGTTCGAGTACAAGTTTCGTAGTTTTTCGTAGAAGAGACTGCTCACGAAAGAGTAAAAAATGCAACGAATCTTAGTGCAGGAAATTTCTTTGCACTGATTTACGAAAGCTGTCAAATCTGTCAGATCCCTGTACGTAATTTGTTGTTGTTTGTGTATTTGCATACATTTGCTTTTGACGTCTATAAGTGGGCGAATTTCGTAGCTTTTTGTCTATTTTTTTTGTGATTTTGCCACAGTCTGAGAGAATTTTACCCCCACTTCTTGAAATGTCACAATCAATGAATTTTGGTACAGAAAGTACGCGAACAGACCTACTATCGCATATCGATAATGCTGCTTTCTATCGATTTTGATTTTCTATCGATCCTGAGCAACTAGCATCTTTCAAAAGTTTAAAGTCACGTACAATGGCGAATTATTACCTAACCTATGTATGTGTATATGAATCTTGTAATAAAATTAGTTAGCAGGTATAAAATAGACACTCTTCTTTCCAATACCAAAATGTGTTAGGTGAAATCGGTCCCGACTATATCAGATAGCGAGACACCGGTATGCCAAAATCGCACGAGTACAAGGGAAGTTCATGCCACACTTCGTTCGTTTGATCCTAATACGCAAACATGAATAATAACCCGAATGACATGGCTAACATTATGTCGCCAATATTGAATTTCATCATTGGTTAGGTTATGTTTCTAAGTGTTTTACCTTTTTTTTAACAACTTTTTTTTGGTTTTTGTTTGTTCCTTCAGCATTCTGGCTAATATGTTGGACGGAGACGATTAGGTTGATCTCAAATAATCGAATGATTTCATTCGTTGCATGTATTTTCCACTCTAACAAATCTTGGGGTTATGATGATCCAAATTTGTGGTACAGGGTGGTTCATAAACAGAAATTCAATGAGCAAAAGCGGTTTAAGTTTTGTGTTTTTTGAATGCAAGTGGGTACTTATTTATTTTATTAAATTATGTCATTCTAACATTTTTCCCGATTTCTTTTAACGTTTGTAGAAGAAATGTAACCAAAATTGGGCGACTAAATTGTAAGAGTCTATCACCAAGTCAATTCTTACTGGTAGTCAAACACGTAATAAATATCGTCATACTGTAGTCTTCGTAACTTTTAAGTAAATGTATGAATAAAGGTACAATTTTCTGAAATCTTTTGGAACGATGTACATATAAATGTACGTAAGTTTTCTGTTAATATTGTGACCGATCCATTTAAAAATACTGAGGCTAGAGCCTCCTGAATTGGTAAATTGGTGAATGGAAGGGCCCTACTACTTATTTCCATATTCGACAAACAATTTGTTATTTCACTCGCGAGAGGTGGGGCCGTGAAAGAAATAATGTCCAGACATCATCAAATAGTGAGCTAATTTTCTAAAACCTCACTGCGACCGTAAAGCATGGTGAAGGTCCATTGATGGTGTGGGGTTGCATGTCGGCTGCGGGAACTGGAAATCTTATTTTCATTGAATCAACAATGAGTAGCAAAAGTATTATCTTGAAATTTTGTGCAACAGTTTCCAAAAATTGGGTCTCACATCGCCTTGGGTATTCCAGCCAGCAGGACAATGACCCAAAGCAAAGATTGTCAAGTCATGGCTGGTGTACCGTGCCCCAACTAAACTCTCCTTCACAGTCTCTAGACTTTAATTCAATTTAACATCTGTGAGAAGTTTTAGACAAAATAATTTTAAACGGCCCATATCGTCCAAACAAAGCCTTCGGGAGGCATTGACCAAAATCTCTCCTGACATTACCAAAAATCATGTTTCTGCATTAGCCGTATGTTGTCAAAATTAAGTGACAGTTCGCGTCGAAAGATACAACTTGATATTAGTACGTGTCTTTAGCACATCGGCAATCGTTACCTTTTTAGTCCAAGAAGACAATTGAAGAGTAAATCACCCTCATTGTGGAGCTTTTACGTGCCTATACTATTCTAGTGGCGGTCTATTATAAGGTACATTGCACTGGCCCAACATTCTAGCTAATTGCGCTTTTTCCGAGTGCTATTCTAAAACAAAGACCAAGCTCAACGAGTGATCTGTTCTCGTCAATTTTTATCTAAGCGTTCATTTCCTAAACTTCAGGCTACAGTAACTTCGTCCACACTCGTTCAAGATCGAACAAAACATCGATGCAGGTTTTATTGGTTCTTTACCTTCACAGAGGTGTAATGCACATACATAGCTCAAAAGACTGCATTTATGCTTTAAAGTTTGAAAGCTTTGTGTGGGTGACGTTAATTGGAGGACGAAGTTCTTTTTCCTGGGAAAGAGTGGATTGCTTTTGAAGCAGATTAGGAACACCGTGCTGGAACATTTGAGTAGGTGTTTTGAAAAAGAGGCATTCTATTACCCCGTGGTAATAATTATTTTTTATGAATATGTAGAAATGGGTAAAGGACTTAATTATGAGTAAAAATGGAATTTCCTTCCTGATCTCCTTGATAGTATTTTAGGAAGTCTTGCCAAACCCTTTCAACATATCATCTCTTTGATTGTAAATGTCAGTCTTAGTAGACTTCTCTTTCGTAGGTAACTTGACTTTATTACTAAAGATCATTAAGATCGTATCCCATATGCACTGACCAGCTAACATTTTAAGAAAAAGGACCCTAGACGAATATACATGTAATATGTAAGTAATTTCAATCTACTTTGTTGACTTTGGTATAAAAATGATTCCTACGTCTTTCCAGTGATGTAGCTTATTACGCTGGGTTTAAGGAATTGTATGAAGGTGAAGGGAACTCTATACTCGTCATCCCAATTTTACCTCTTGCATCTTTGTCTATTTCGATAGTTAGACCCATTTGGATTGGTAGGCTTTGGAAGAGGACATTTAACAACAATTTTTACTACCAGTGAATCGACACGATTCAGTCACAAAAAGAAAAAAAAGATGAATCATGAAATTAAGACACCAACTAGGACACCAAATATAACAAGGAAAGATCACATCGTCAGCATCGTCACCACATCAGCTCGGAGTAGGTTGGCTGACGGTAGCTATGTAGTTCATCTTCGGATCGACATTGCCGGTTTCGTTGGAAAGTAAAAACAGCTGGCATTTTTTTTATATTTTACTTTTCTATTTCTTTTTCTATATCCTTTCTTTCCATGCATATATGTATGATTTGTAAAAATTATTAGAATTTTGTTCTCTTTACTAATTTCCAATTTTGAATATACACTAATAAGTATAGTCAACAAAATATTTCTACTGCGGTGAGTACTACTTGTATAGTACACAAACAAATTAGTTCAAAAAAGAGGTATAACAAGTGAGCTACATGAGTGAACTAGTTCCCAATGTCATTTATTTTAGTTAATTTAGTTTAGTAGTTCAACAAAGTGAAGTATACATGTTTTTCAGTAAGAAAACTGTTTAACTACTACATTTTGCGCTGTGTGTGTGTTGTTAATAACGGTTGTTTTTGTGTAACCCATAACACGGCATAAACACATCATAAGGCTGACTCAATGTGAAGGGAATTTCGTAAATGCAAGTGCCTGAAGCGCAAAAGACCGAATTACCTAAGGAGTGTACTTTTCACTGAACTAAAAGAACGAACTAGTTCAGCAAACACATTTAAACTAAATAGAGCGATCTGTGATCTGAACTAAAATACCTAATTTACATACAAACATTTGCATTTTAACCAAAAAGTATTATTGCTTCCTTGTAGGATCAATTGTTCCTGGTCAGTAATTCGTGTACTGCAAATATTTGCAAGTATCAACCAATATATACAATGACTCAGTTTTCATTCAATTACCTGGAGTCTGAATGCCAACCGAGTCATTCATACCAAAAAGTAATCGCATGGTACACGATCATAAGGCATTATGTACCTTGTGGCCAGGCGGACGACGTCACTCAGGTATTAATAAATGTCAAAACACAACGGCACTCCCCACTGGCATTTCGGATAACTCAATTAAAAACGAATGCTCACGCAACTCTCAGCACAGCTGGATACCGAAATGGTCCAGTTCATTGTCCACATTTGTATCTACCTGTGACGCCTGCGCATTTTTGTTATTTTTTTTTTTATGACGTATTGCAAAATTGGCTAAGGTACATGGATAATGTTCACTTAATTAGTTTGTCGTTCAAGTTGGTATGTAGATAATTTGAAACATAAATAAGTTTAACTCCTGAACTCATTTCCTAGTCATTCATACGAATTGGCATTCAATTTTTAAAACAAGTGAATATGTATATATGTATATGTACATACATATGTATGAAGGAAACATTTTTTCCTAAATATTTAATTGATGTAAAAAGGAACTAAGTTATGTCATCGAAAAGTTCAGTTCTAATGACTGTAGCTAAGGCTAACACGTGACGTTTTTATCAACCCTAAAGAAGGATCCTAAAAAGAGGGTGTGATTCTTAAAAAGTATTGATTAACATCACCGTCTTCTTTACGAAGATACTATTCACAATTTTAATGAAATAATCCAATCCCTTTCTTAGGACCGATTCATAGAAGTTAAAGTCATAGAACCTCATAAATCGAGGTGAAGTAAGGTAGAATTTCAGGGCTTTTACATATTCCATCAAAACCAAGACTTCACTCTACTCTTACTAAAAATATAAAACGAAATTCCTTTTCGTCTAGCGCTAGGGGTAACAGAAGAGACTGTTACAGCGTTCTTTATTGGAAGCCAATGACTGCTTGAGTGCAGTGTTGAATTTCCGAACCCACGTGAGGTGCTCTCCCTGTAATTTAGTTGAACAGCGTTTAATTTTATTTTCTAATTTACTTCTGAGTCCTGAAGACTGAAACTTGCTACTATTGCAATACATACATATGTACATATATGCATTAGCCTTGTTTTGTTGTTTTTGCATTCTGAATCAAGCACCGTGGTGGCTAGTGGTTAGTGCATCTCACTATTAAGCTGGAGGTTCGACGTTCCAATGGCAGACAACAAAAAACTGAAAAAGGCTTTCCACATGCTTTCCACAGTAAGCAGTAGTCCCCTCGTGTGATGAATATACATATGTAATATGCACAGCATGTATGCTTGTAAAAAGCTATTAATAAAACAAACAGAGATAGGAAATGCGACTGGAACTCAGGCTATCACTTTTGGAAAGTTCGTCACAGCAAAAGATTTTCTACAAAACTGAAAAAAAAGGGTTAAAAAAAAAGCCAGTTTTCAAGGATATTAGTTATATTGCTCTAAAAATCGAAATCTAATCTAATCCGGATCTTTGAAAGAAACAAAGACTGATCATTCTGGCAAAAGTAGCGCCTTTCCAAGGCAAGAACCACTAAGTACCTAAGAACTGGGATATATCGACGTCATACGTCATTACAGAAGAGCTATTTAAGGAAGGCGATGGTAGGGTTAAAGTAAATAAGTAGCACTGAACGTTTATAACATCAGAAATGTGAACTGCAAAATCATCATAGGAGGACTAAACTGCCAAAAATATGGCAGGTTATTTCAATGGACAACTTAAATGTAAATTTAGTACACTACGACACGACTCCGACGATGAAACTAGGCAGTACTCGTACAATGTAAGAAGCAGTGCCGTGAATGCGTAATGTCCTTCCTAGATTGAGATAATAAAAGGATGGCGATATAGTGAGACTGGTACCGTTCTGGTGCACTGGCAAAAATTATGGACAATTGAGGCCATGCGAAAAATCAACAAGATGGAGTCAGTATAAAGGAACAAAACTCTAAAAGTATTCAATGCTTTTGAAACAACTTCATAGGACGGATCATGTCCAATAGCACAGATGGTTCCCATAGCCAGGATGCAATTGAAAAAGCTAATCATTTGTTTTATTGTCCCGTAACAATGAAATTGAAAGGAGGAACTGGAAGATTACTTAACGTCAGCTAGTACTGAAGAATAGCTGAGGTACACAGGATGATGTTTGGATCGGAGCAAAACATAATTGTACTTGATGCCAGCTAAGCAAAAATTTGGCGTGACTGTCCGTCATTCAATACCTTTTAGAATTCCTCAAGAAGTATAGAGATTTAAACATTTTTCATTTCTTTTCATATTGCTCTGAACTGTTATACTGGTTACTGGTTTACTAAAATGTGACTAGATAGCAATGATACTTTTTCCTATTGAAAGCTGTCAAATTTCAAAATATTCATTTGCCATTCTATCATAAGTTCGGTCATAATCATGGTTTCAGTAAGCAGGCAATTCGTCGTACCGTGCAAAATTTTGAGCGTGAGTACACTCTTTCAGACCTTAAGTCACCAGCAGATAGAAAAAAGTGCGAAATGAAAGATAAATATTTAAATAAAATAAATAAAAAAAATAAAAAAGAGACTCAACTCGGCTTAATGTGGGGTTGGATTTGGGCCCACATCCGCACTAGATTGTACTGACGCAAGAATTAAAACCGGACGACCATAGACAACGCCGTGAGTTCGCTAATTGGGCGCTGAAAATGTTGGCCGAAGATCCGGATTTCGAACAAAAAATCATCTTCTCGAACGAAGCCCGTTATTGGAGCGACCAACCACAAGTGTTTGAAGAAGCATTACTGCATCCACAATGATTGACTGTTTGGTGGCGTTTATGACATGGCTCTGACTAGTACAGAGCGTTAACAGACTTTCTGTGGCCAGAGCTCGACAACATCGAACTACATCAGGTGGCTTCATGCTCGAACGAAAAATTTGGCAACTGGGTCATCTCACGACTAGCGTTCATCAATTGCCCGCCGCAATCCTACGACTTGACACTTCAAACCCTTAGTCTTACAAACCAACCGGAAAATGCTGCAAATATTGGACTGAGTAATTAAAAACTGAATCGACCGCTTGAAGTACTGCCAGCGAAACCGATACGGCCATTTGAAAGATGTGCTATTTCATACATGGCATGAATCTTGCTTGAAAATAAAACTGGAATCAATATCAGAAATATAATATAAACATCTTCTGAAGGTGATCCTGACTGGTGTCATGAACTTCCTGCAATTCTGCTTGGACGGACACTAGGTGAATCTGAGTAGGGCGGTGGAATTTTAATATGAAACATAGGTGGAAGTCTGAATAGACTTTTCAGTATAATATTTATATGATTTTTAATATTCTGGGTATCATCCTGACTTAGCAGCTAAGAGAAAGATCGATTCTCAAATGAAAGCAATATGATGATTCCATCTCTCACCGAGAGCAATTTATTAGTTAATCAACACTGAGTGTCAGTCCAAAGTGGTGAGCCATTAACATAATAAGTTCAAATTTGATTCAAGAACAAAAACAAATATGAAGGACAAATACAGTGCACAAGAGGATGTACCAGTCATTCATTATTCTTAAAGGCCACTGCTTGTAAAGCGATCCACTTAACATTCCACATAACCACACTTTTAAACAAAAGGAACAATTCGAACGTACTAAACTAGAGTATGAGTGGGCGCTGAACAATCATGCAAACAATTCATGAGTTGGTCATCTCGATAATGCATTTCGCAGAGATAGCGATCAACAATAGCACAACCCATTGTCCTGAATACGTTGGCATAAATTCAACCCAAACAGGAGGATACCATCCCGTGCCTGAGCTCTATATAATGAGATGCAAACGAGAACAGAACCGAACCGAGGTTGGCGCCACCTGTCACGCTGGGTTATTGTACCATTTCACGACTGTGCATGAATAATTGTATCTTTCAGGTCAGACACTCTGGTCCATTGGTGGTTCTCTGGATCATCGCCTGTGGTCGCAGCAAACTGTGCACAAGACATTGTTTCAGTACTTCTTATTAGAAGCTGCTACTCATTCTTGTTTCCTCTTGTCTCTTTGTCAATTCGCTGTGAATTTATGACAGAGGTGCTCAGGGGGATTTTTTATTTAAGCACTTTCTGGTATCCGTAAGCCTGTACGCAGTGAAGCCAATAAATCACTATGCTTCCACCCAATGTCAAATTCATTGGCGGGGACGCAGTGCTATCCCACCCTCGCAGATGTGTCACAATGAATATGACCAACTGCATTAGGAATGCCTTTGACAAATATTACGGAGAAAAACTAATAAATATTCCCTGGGCGAGTTGTGTCAAAAGCACATCAGGACTGCTTCCAATGAGAGAAATCCTTCATTCGTCAGGGGTTGATTTATGGGAAGTGCTCTTGAGAGTTCTGTAATGCACTCTACCCTCTTGTGTCAGCGATGTTCATTGTTGTTTTCCGCAATTATTTTCGCACTTTTTGAGAATTTTGTTAGGACACGCATGTTAATTGGAAGATGGATTGAGGGTGGATTTTATTTATACAAACCATAGGTGGTTTGACTCCATCAAACTATACTTTTAAGTCTCATATGTCTGAGGCTTAAACTAACAGATGGTACTGACATCTTGTGAATATGCTTAAGTTTGAAGGACAGTTTTCTGAATGGTTGAACACTGTCATTTTGTTGTCATAGGATGTCAAGATGGTATCCCCCAAGTGGAAGCCATCGGGTTCTGGTTGATATTCATCCGGACGTGACTTGCTGAACTTATAAGCGCGAGTGTTGAACAACAGAAAAAGTCCAACACTATAAATACGACAGCGAAGGAACTCTCTTAGTGGCGTCAGAGCTCCAAACGGAAGCAAAGAGCACACTTTACTCGGACTACTTCAACATCTTTGGATCCAAGGCGGGTAAAGATTTCCAACAATAATTCAAGTTCTTAATGGGGCAACGCTAGCGCTCACATCTCCGAAGCGACTTAGGCTATAGGTGTCAACACGGAACGCACTATCTTATAGAAATCTGTCCAGCTGCCGGAATAAACAGACGACATCGACATCATCAGTCGTTCCCAGCGCCCTGTTATAGAAACCTTTACAGCAGTTGAAGAACAGACGAAAGTGAGGACAAAACCAAGTACCTGTTGTCAACAAACAAAGAAGCATCGATCCACCGCCTAGGACAAAACGTCACTGTTGGCAACAGTAAGTTCGAGGTAGTTAGGGAGTTTACCTCCCTAAGGACATGGTGGAGTCCTAATGGAACAATGGTAATGTCTAATCGAGAATTGAAAAAGGATTGAAACCTCTCAGCGTATTTTGTGGACATCTACATACGTGGTGATATCAACTTAAGATTGAAGCTGAAACCATACCAGGATCCATGATTGTAGCTTTCCTTGACATACTCATAATAGGAGCATTCAACCACATAAAAGCAGAAGACATTACGAATTCTCTCAAAAAATTAAAGAGCAACACTAGCATACGCCATTGGATCAACTTGATTTAGAAATAATCAGAAATGCGCTGGAGCTTATAAAAATAGTCTAGCATTCTTAAGAGAACTCCCACAACAGAGCTGGACTTACGCGGTATATCCAGGCTCTTTTGCCATAACCACGTCTTTTAGTTTACCAGACTACTGCAGTGCACTCCCAATAGAGGTTACTTGTAAAGCCGCTAACTGGTCCTAAAACAAGGTCATGCATCTCTGAATATGATATCGCATAACGTCCTTGGCCGACGTTCTGCTAGTTCTGCTACATAAAGCCGAGTGCTGGTCGATAGGCAGGAAAGCAGCAGAGCAGATTTTCGGCACTTTCGAACAAAAATTTCTTAGCCGAATTTTTGGTCCCGCATGCGTGGAGGGCCACTGGAGGAGAAGACATAACCGCGAACTTTATGAACTGCACAGACATGTGAATATAGTCTAAAAAAGGTCACTTCGAGCGAATGAACAATAATGCTCCAGCAAAGAGGATCTTCGAATAACAGCCCCCAGATTCGCAACTACAAGAAAGGCCGAACCTGCGTTTCAAAGATCAAGCATTTTCGGATGCCAGAGCGCTTGGTCTGGACAACTGAAAGCAGTGTGCTCGAAATCGACAATAGTGGAAGTCTGTCGTGTCTCAGGCATATTCTCTTCATGGGTGGGGAACCTTTTAAGTAAGTAAGTATGTACATATATGTTTCCCAAGGATATGCAATTCAAACATTCGGTCTTCAAATCTCAAAGAGTGGCCAAAGTACATATTCCGATAGTCGATAGCTAGGTGGTCAATACAGAAGATCTAATTTCATTAGAAGATTCAATTTGAATAATATAAACGTTCATCCCCTCTAATTATCTGATCATATTTTGAACTAAATTTTTCTACTAACCTAAAGTCTTGTCATTAGACTTCGTCTAATCTGTACGATTGTCTTTTCGTTTCTCAAACTTCAATATTCTAGGTTACCTTTTGATTTATGCAGAAAAGTACAAAAATATTGCGAATCTTGACTGTAAGAGAATATATCGAATACCAAGAACTTAACTGTTGCTAGTTCAATAATCCTAAGACTTCCTATCTAGGTATTGCTATAGAGTATTCACATTTGTTATTTACTATTTTCCGATACAGGGTCTGAGCGGACATACTTTAAAGGGCTAGGCTGCAACTGTAGGTTTACTTCAATTCATTTTATGTATATCGATGAAAATAAGTGGATATTCAAAACATAGTAAAAGGCTTAACGATAGGGTTTCTGATCCATAGAAAAGTACCTCCTTTAACAGAAACAAGTGCCTGCTTGAAAATTATCCAATTTTGTTGACCAAATTCGCTTTCGATTACAACAACTTTACGAAAAATAGTAAAATAGTCATGTTTGGTCCCATGAGTTTGTTAGCTCTGCAGAAATGAAGTGTTTTTTTTTAAATAGTACTCAGATGCCAGTAGTGTTTTTGTATGCCATCTTTGACATTTGTGATGTAGACATAACTTCAGAAAGAATTAAACCCAACAAATGATAATTGACGCCGACAACAAAACTTGTCGCACATCGGCAAAAGAAAATCCTGGAATATTGGTCCATTTTTCTTCGAAGATGCTAATGAAAGAGCTCTTACTTTCAATTCTTTTAATTGAAAGCGCTATGGACAAGTGATTGAAGATTATTGGTAAAATAGACAGACAATGTCACACAGCGCTGACAAAGTTTAGTTACTCATTTATGTATGTAGTAGTGATTTAGACTGACCGCGTAGATCATGCTATTTAACTCCATTCGATTACTTTCTTTGTGGTTATGGAAAAGTAATAACATTTGGACCAAAATTGAGGCAATCCTTGAAAATATTGATTTTCCTATGAAAGTCTGTAGACGTGCTCGTGGTGGTTATGTTATATTTCACACATATTTTTTGAGAGCCATAATAAAATAAAAACACCAGAAACAATCTAAGTAATTCATGTATTATTTAAAAAAAAAAAACAGATTTAGAGTTTTGAAAGACATCAACTTGCCCTCTTGTTTGTGTGATCGCTGAACTTTTTTCTTTGGAGCTATGTATATCTAATGCATAGTCTAGACCAATACACCACAGACTTTATATGAGCTTTATACGACTCATAAAAGTCATTATTTATAACGGTTAAGGCATTGGTTTTATAACTAATATTTGGTTATATGCTACAAATATACATTTTGTTATTTAATTTCTTTTAAAATGTAGTAAAGTTTTCCTCATAATAGTGCAAATTGTCGGCACCTCTTACATAGTTCTCATATTTATTAAACGATATCTTGGCTCATCATCCCAGTCCTACCCAATGGCACAGCTGCATGGCGGATAAAATATCCTTCGTAATTTTGAACGAAAAATTTTGATCGTCCTTGCGTTGACGAACTTTGGACGAAGAGACTGCAAACTGTACAGGGAAATCTAATTTTTGAAGCACGCTTCAGTCAGCTAAGATAAATAGGACATGCAGGACATGTTTACGTTTATGGTCAAATCGATTCTCAAAAGATTCGAAATATCTCGATATGACAAAAATAAAATAAATAAAAGTCACTCGTAAAACAAAGAATTTGAAAACAAATACAGTGAAGTTATTCATATACTTATGTATGTACACATGTATGTATCTACGAGTAGATTACGTGAAGAGTTTAACCTATTGAAAAGTCACATTCTAAAAAGCAAAATCGCTCCTTAATTTAAATTATAGAAATCATTTCCGTTAAAAAACAATGTATGAGAAGTCACTTCCCGCCTCTGTGCTATTTAGAATTCGTTCGAATAACCATCCCTAAATTTGCATTCATGGTATTTAATTTAAAGGACGTTTCACAAATTCTAAGTGAAAGTCTATAATATATAGTCTATAATACATAGAACCTTGATTAGTAGGGGACTAAGATTCAGACGGGATAGCTGAATAATTGAAAAACAGGTGTTTTAATTCATTATTAAGAAAAGTCTATGACATGTCTTGCCTTCAACACTGTACAATTTGAGTCTTATATGTATATAACAAATTCTTCGTAATTTATGAACGTCAATGTCGTGAACATCATTTTGTTTGTTAAGATACTTTAATAAATCATATGCCGCCTTTTATGCCGTTTTATGTAGGAATTGCTCCAATATCCGAATCTTCGCCTGAATCCTCATCACCACCCATTGAGGGTAAAGCAGTATTATTTAAGATCTAATTGCCCCGCTTGATCTTGATTTTGGCTTGTTTAGTATTACTTAACCGAACCACCCTAAATTTTGAATTTTTTTGGGACCCTTAATCCATCCCATAGTTTGAAAGAGTCAAATGAAATAATCGAAAAGTTAATAATTTCACTACGTTTTCTAAAAATTCAACGATTTGTTGTACTACATTTAGAAGTTGGGATGAAGATACTATCGTCAGGTCCTGAAACATCAAACATCGATTTCGCTTCAGGCTACATTTTACACCATGCTCACTTCAGGCTGAGAAAATGCATCGAAAACTAATTTCATAATCGTTTTTAGTAAGTGCCGTGGCTCAATAGGCTCGAATCCCAGCCAGAAACATCTTAAAATTGTTACGCGATCCCACCTCTCGCAAGGGTCTGAGAAGCATAACAAATTGCCTTTCATACACGGCATTAAACAGTAGGTCTCCAACATTCGTGTATTGAATACAACACGAATAGTTGTGGTACCCATAGACTTGTTGCGTCAAAAACTTGTATTTTAATTGTTTTGAGAATAAATATTTTTGATAACTGACTTAAAACCAGACAAAGTATAAAAGACATATGTACATATGTACTCATCGTGGCCATCTATGGGAATCTTACGACAAGATCATTATTTTATTGGTTTGTTCTTATTGGTTTATAAATGTCGTAAAAAAAAGTCTAGCTGGATTAGCACTCTTGTTAATATTCTCTGATGGATAAAGGTGATGTATATCAAATACATAAAAGATAAATGATTTATCAGTACAGGAACTAAGTCAGTAGAGTTGATAATTATTGGTTAAATTGCGATCTGAGTTACCCAGAAAAATGCTTCTTATTATTTGTTTTACAGTAGACTTAAATTTCGATGTATTCTTATTAGAATTCGGGTTGTTTTAGAGTAAATTATAAGGGCAACATGTAATTTGAAACTAATTTTCTTATTCGCCTGGAAGTATGCAACATCTATTAAGCGCCACTAATCCCGATCGCAATCATTGGAAAATTGATATTCTTTCCTTTTTTGGGCGACACATATTAAAACGAAATTATTTTACTCAAATACAATGAAATCTATATGCATTTCCAATTATTAGCTAATAATTATTGGAATTAAGGTTTAGCAATAAAAACATGGCGCAAAAATTTAGGAAAAAAAAAATTTCGTGTGCCCTAAGCGCCTAAGGATTATGCAAGGATCTTTTGGTAGATTTTACAATGAGTTCACGATTGCTAAATCGACTATTCTATCTGAATGTTTTCAATGAACCTTATTACTCCCAATTTCTGAGCTTGCAATCTGATTTTTGTTCACTTTGACATGTAGTGGGAAATGTGACGTGCATACAATATGTAGTAAATATATTTTTAATGTTTCTGGATTGTTGAAAATGACGTAACCATTTGACATACTCGTAATATGACAAATCTCGCTTATGGTGGCTCTTTGCTTTAAGCCCTCCACCGGATCAGAATTGACAATGCTTTACAAAAAAAGACAAACTAAAAAGTCAACTGCTACCTATCTACATTTAAGTGTATAATTGGTACGGGGCCTAACTTTTGGTCAATTCATTTTGTTAGGAATTTTAAGTGAATATAGAATCAGTTTTGCAACAGTTTTAGGTCCGAGGTTGCTATTTCTTCATACTACGCAGAATAAATCATGGGACACTTCCAGTACAGATGTGCATGAGAAACCTATGCTGAGAAGGATACACATTGCAGCGGGTTTAAGATCAGGATTATAATCATAATCGACACATTTTGTTATTATAACGTTTATTTAAAATAATGTCACAGCGTAACATCTTTTTAAGTAAGAATACTATAAGTGGTATAAATGCGCATTTAATATCGTAAGACCTGCAAAAATATATGTACATACATACATATATACTTAATGATGATACTACCCATTTTTTTATACAGAGTGCCAAATACAAGCTTCTTTTTGGAGATGCAATGGGTTGAACATAATTAAATTTTTTTCATGTACATACATACATAGGTTGTGTTCCATAATTAAAGGGAATATTTGCTCTAAACAATAAGCCATAATACATTTTAATTTAATTTAATTTTGTTCATTTTATTGCATTTTTAAAAAGAAACTTGTGTTTTGCCCACCCTGTATGTACATATACTAATAAACTGACAAATACATATAATTTTAATCGGTTTATTAAAATATGTGAACATGAAATGTTTTAGGATCAATACGGTTTTAAGATCAAGGGTTTAACTTAAGAAATGGTAATTTGGCTACAAAGCCATCGTTTTGATGTCCTATTCAAAGAACATGGGTTAACGATTTTTGGAGCTACTACGTACAACTATGTAGGTATATTCGTGCGATGAGAAAATTGGAAATAGTACGTAGCACTAGCAGTGATTTAATATTTCTTAAGACAACCACTTTACATATGTATGAATATGTCGTTATTGTGCTCTTGTCCAGTAAAAAGTTAAACGTGTTTTCGAAAATTTAACACCGTATTCGATGTCGGATTTCTTAATATAAAAGCTGTGGATAGTGCTGAAAATAAAAGGACGTAACTAGCTAAAATCTAAATTTTTGGGAAATTTTGTAAAAATTCGTTATTTCTTTTTCGAAAACCCTTCGCTATTTATTTTATAATGTTTCATACAAAGCTTATGGTAGCTAGTCGAGAGGTGAAGAAAAATGTCAATTACGACGGAACAGTGCAGCAGGATTTTGTGGATGCTTTCGGGCATTTTATACCACCCTCAACCGACTTGGAGTATGCAGCTGGAGGTAGTTAGCTAAGGACCGGGCTGGCTGGAAGGCTTGTTGGTTGTGGCCCAGGTTCACCCCGAACTGCAGCGCCACTTAAGTAAGTAAGTACATATGTATATGTTTCGACAATAGTTTTGCTGTATCCAAATATTATTGACGGCTACGATAGCTGCTAATTTTTAAATCAGACCAAAAAATTGGTAATACCTTTGCAAGGTCTTTGATTGTACTTTGATTGTACTCGAAGTGTTAGGCGCATAGCAACGTCTTTTTGCTTCCAGAATGGACTCGCATGTAAAATAAATATTCGCATTCATATCTTTTGTACTTTTGTGAAAGTGTTGTTACCAGCTAGAGCTGCACTGTAAAAGGTGTTACTGATTTGTTTATGACCATCTTATGGAGCGTAGGTATTTCACAAAAAAATGTTTTGGGAATGGATATTTGCAAATTGTGCTGTAAATAAACTGAACTGCTGTTAAAACAAAAATAAACATTTTAAGCTCTCCCTTTTTGGCCGGCAATGAAAATACCCATTTTTGAGAGAGAGAGAGAGAGTAGTATAATTTGGGTAAAGTATGCAGTAGTATTTAGAAAACAAAAAGTAGTACCTACAAGTGAAGATATAACCAAAAGATTTATACATCGTCATGAATGTGTAAATGTTTCGATCACAAAGGTCCTAGACGATTTACGCGCAGCCATATACCGTTGCCAGACGCACGTAAACAATTCTCATAACCATACTGTGATTACGAAACAAGTGATCACAAAAAATATCTCTTAAATTTTCGACGCTTGGCTACTCTTACTATATGTACAAACATATGTACATATGTACTACAGTTGCCCTAAAAGTGTAATTTATTTTAAAGATAATATACAAATCTATGTTCAACGCTAAATGTGTACTGAATATCAAGCAAATAAAAGGTCCTTGATTTTTAGTGGGATAGAATATTTCCTGCTAAGATGTATTTGAAAGTACGTATTTTTGTGTGTACATTTGTTAGAATACTGGCTGTCAACCATTTGGCTGATAAAATCGACGATAAATTAACGACAAGAAAAGACAAATCATTTAATGTATGCATTCACCACTAGGAAGTTCTTCCTTTACGATTCTCAGAAATGGAAGGACTGCTTAGCGAGTGGCGATGGCTTAGTACTGTCAATCTAGTTGAAACTTTGTGTATTTCGACAAAGTAGCTAACTTCTACTATTGGAACTTCATACATCAAAAACGTTACATCGTTACAACTTTACGATCTCAAACAACTCGTTAAGAAAATGGAATTATAAACAAATATGTATATATATTCTGACAGATATCTTGAGAGTCTTCTTTCCATTAATCGGAAAAAACTCTACAACCACTAGAAAAGTTCCAGAACAAACTACTGTAAGAGTGGATATTTCTTTTAAAGAAATGAACTTAAGAACATACCTATAAAGATTTACAGAAATGATTTTTTTCTAATGGAACAGGTTGTTTCAAATACAATATGTTGCAATTTTTCTATCATGCATATGTACATACATATATACTCGTATGTATGTATGTACTTAGGCACTTTACCAAATCGAAAATATGACCAATACTTGCTCAAACCTTCTGGGTTTTGTTAAAAAAAGTCTCCTCATCGAAGGATGACTTCTTCGGCAAGAGACCTGTTGAAGGATTGTAGCTCTTTGTTTTCCCTAAACGAATGAATTACCCAACGAAAATGACTGACCAATTCTCATCTAATCTATTAGATTTGATGATAATATAGCAAATCTTAGAGCTTCGGTTGCTATTTTTTATTCTTTTAGGGATATGGGGGTTATGTTTTACAGTGTACGACATTCACTACACTAAGATTACGACGAAACCGCCCTGGAGTGTACCATAACTACATTTCTGTCAAGTCTACTACACCTACAACTCCTAATTAAAATTTCAAGATTTAGTCTAGGTAATGTCGCTTTGTCTTGTAACAATGTAAAAATCGAGCATGCAATGCGTAAATTCAATTCATAGGAGGCGAAAACAGATTAAAAAAAATAGCTTTGTAATATTATTGACATTTCAATTCCTTGTTTCCTTAATAATAGCGTGTTAAACTGACAGTCCTTAAACCGAAGTTTAAGTTATACTATGGAATGGAGTGATTTAAAACTTAGGTAGTTCTTTAGTTAAAACTCTCACTGAGCACTACTGTATAAGATTGTATTTTTTAAAATACAACCATTTTAATTTTCTCCTCTTTAATGAACATTTTTGGATAAAGGATTTTCTAACCAGGTGATTTTAATGTTTAATTTTTTTTTGTCAAAGTCTAGAAGTTGAATTTTAAATCGATTCGGAAAAAAGACATGAATTAGCTGATCCTTGTGAACTCTGTTTGAATTTGAACGAAAGGGATAATTGTACTCCTACATATGTATGTAATACATACTATTTATTTACAACAATTTATCGGCAGCGAGTTGCACCATTGTATAACGTCAGTAGAGGAATGACAGACACTACCACATTTTAGAAAAACAATAAAAGTTTTTACACAGTTCGACCTAAAACTACTAAAACATTCTGCAAAAATCTTATTCAAAAAAAGTCCTTAAGAAAAGTTTGCAGAAGAAGAAGAAGAAAAAAAAAATTCATGAAAATCTTTCAAGTTTAATATTTCCATCATATAATTTCGATATAATTTAGTTTCTATAATATTTTTCTTTATACTAAAATTGTATTTGCATTATTATTTTATAATAATTATTTAATTTCAATAATAATAATAATAAAGTAATTTTTTGTTGCTTTTTGCCATCTATACTCGC
The DNA here is from genome assembly GCA_963583995.1 of Xylota segnis. Taxonomy (NCBI): domain Eukaryota; kingdom Metazoa; phylum Arthropoda; class Insecta; order Diptera; family Syrphidae; genus Xylota; species Xylota segnis. The sequence continues at coordinate 28,238,943 of OY757238.1, forward strand.
TATAGATTCCCTCTTACGTCTTACGTGTTTCTTATTGCAATATTCATCATGTATGTGTGGTGTATGGATTTGGAAATTTACATATATTTATTTTTAGTTTCTTTTTTTTTTTTTTGTTTCATTCAACACGAACTGAACACAACTTAACTATATTACCTATGTATGTGTTGCTTGACAAAGAAAATTGGAGTAAAAGACTTTTTGCAAATGTATAAGTATCTATTTAAAGTGTTTTTCAATCGATAGATATCTTGTATAACTCTTACTCGGTTTACTGATGGTTTCGTGTGAAATTATTGAATAATTAAAACATACAAATACACATATATTCATATTTATTATGTGAATTAAAAGTATTTACAATTACATCTCTAAACGTTTACGAAATAATATTGCAAAGTTAACAATTAACAAAAATATATATATGTACTTTTTTTTTAGTTTTTAGTTTCGAGGGCTGTTTGAAACGTATAGCTTTTGAAGGAAGGGTGTTGGAACTCCATTTTATTCATGAAATGGAAATTTTGTCACAGAAAATAGCAGAATAGGTACATATACACGAAATATGTACATATCTCTTGAAGACTTATGTTAGAATTAATAAGTTTTTGGAAAGCAATGCAAAGTTGTAAGACTTCAATTCTATAGTACACTGGGTTTTTATTTTAAATACAAAACTTTTGTGGAGCAACCTTGGAATAATTTTATTACAACTTTTCGTCTTAAACTATGTTTTGAAAAAAAAAATATAATCGATTACGATGCACAACGTTTCAAACGCCTCTCTGTAGTTATTTTTACTCCGAAATTTCTCATAAGAATTTCGGTTTCATTTCAAGGACCAAATTCAAAAATAATAATCAGAAAATTTTAATTTTTACTCTTTTTTTTCTTATAAGGTCTTAAATTTGTGTAGGTTTGTGTTTTGCTTTTGTTTATTTTGTTTATCAAATGTTTTACGTTTCTTATTTATTTTACAATACATGTTCAAGTTTATCACAGATTACAAATGCTTTACATAATTATTTATAAGTAATTAATTCCATTAATGATTTTCTTTTGTTTTTTTTTCTTTTTAAATTTAAAATTACATTACTGATATTTTTTCTTGTTTCATTTATTTTATTTTTGTTTTCCTCTTTACCTTAATGACTATATTAATGCCTATAAATTAGCTTTTTCTTGCTCTTATTATTTTTTTTTTGTTTTTTACATACTACGCAGGTAGAGAAGAAAAGAAGAAGAATAAAATACTCATATATTTATAAATATTAATTTTTTTTTTATAATAATGTTTGAAGGAAACAAATTGCGTTAGCAGCTATTAGTAGGGGAAAACTAAAATAATTCTATGCACGTTCTGATATTGCAATAAGTCTTCATCATGTAGTTGCACTTTGCCCATATAAAACGTGTGTTGTGTGTGTGTTAGGTAGTATCTGTGAGTGTGTCTCTGTGTGTGTGGTGTGGTGTGGTAAATTTGCGGTATAAAGCTCTTCGAAAAATATTAAAAATTTTTAGTTTTCATCTGATAGGATAATGGTTGTCGTATACTAATGTCACTGGGAACGATTTCGCTAGCGTCTGGCTAATTGTAGTGGTAATAGCTGTGTTGCGGGTAATTATAATCTGAAATAAGAGAAATTCCATTAGTATTCAAGGGTCGATAGATAAAATATCCTTAGTAAGGATGAATGCTACTATATTTACTCAAAGTCCTTTTGTTAAGCATTTTAGATGAAAGGTGAAAAAGGAAGATTTAGTTAAGGGTTAACATACGTATACATTTGGAAATTTACTTTTAGGCTTAAAGGTTATATTGGAATATACAAACAACTAAAACGTGTGTTAGATGCACTTTGATATCTATCAATTATTAGGACTTGTAAAGAATATCACAAGTCTTTATAAAACATAAGTGTTTGTTATGCAATATGATATGATAGGTAGGTATAGTTGGCATTTCATTGTCAGTGACGGACATGGACTAGTTCTTATGAAGAATTTGGCAAACTGCAGTGCGGTTACTTTTAGGCTGTAAGCCCGGACTAGGTTAGTTTGAACATAGATTTTAGAATAGCTTTTGATGTGTATGTGAATTGAATATGCATATCATTTTGTTTTATGAACATTTAAAAACACAATATGGCTGTGATGAGATAAGTCATTGCTGCCTTTGTGCAAAGAAATATTAATGTCATACAAGTATAGTGAAAATGCAAATATGTGCAACGATAGATGTTGGGATGCACATAGTAGTAGACGAGCATCGTTTAAACAAAATGAAGCAGCCTGCCTTACAACTCGCGAAGCTTTATAGCCAACCCCTTTCTGTCTAAGTTGCAAGCCGACAATGACTAAAACCGGCTGCCTGGTAGTTAGACCTTTCTTATGTTTTCTTTTTTTTAACTCTATACACTCCGATGTACATATAACTGTGTGTACGTAGTCTGAGAAATAACATCCAAGTAAAACTGATATCAGAGAAATCTTTCATCCATGCCTATCGACGATATTAACCCTAACATTTGTAATAACTGCTAGTCTCGAAGTTTCAATCAAATCATTCAAATATTGTACAAGATTGTATGTACAAGTGTTCCAAATGGAATCATGCGATAGATCCTGTCCTAAATATGTTGCAATGATTCCTACAGAACTATAGTCGTATTAACCATATGATGTAGGATAGAAACGTGGATGTTAGCAATGAATTACTGAAACCTCAAATACAATCAGCGAGACCAAATATCTAGCTCACCAATAACAAAATGGTTTCAAAGGTTTTCGAACTATTCTTCTGTCCTACTTTTCTTTACAGATTTTGTTGATACCTTACGATATTTTTGCATTCGTACTAAGAAAAAGCAAGTGGCAACGCTGGATTAGTTTGACGAAAAATGTTTTAATTTTAAATTCGAATCTAATTGTACAGGTACAACCACTTGTCCAATGCAACCACGAACAAGAAGAAGATATCGAAAAAGGCCGACTTAAGACAGCAGTGATCAATGACTAGCTTTCAAGGAATTTGCGACATTGACGATAATAAACTTGAATAACAAATGAACGCAATTTAAAAAAATGGCACAAAATAAACACTTAATCGCGTGTCTTAATTAATCCTTGGGGTATCTAAGAAAACACATAAAATCGAAAGTGAATTGGTTACGCTCCAAGCACTGGACAATGATATCGGGCACACGTCTTTCAAAAAACGAATTGAAACGCAAACATGCAAAACATAACTGACCATTCACGCGACCCAACTCATTGCTTAGGGGTATCTCGATACATGACTGCAAATGTTTGCTAATAACCTTCTCTCGGGTAATATCAATATATTTTCTTTTCCTCGTTTCCTTTGGCTTGAAACCACAAATTAGAAGTTTAAAGTGTGATCTAAAATTTGCAAGGCTAACAAACAAATAAATCTGACTTGTTAGACAAAAAACAGGTTTGAATGTATGTACATAAATTGTAGACAATGTCAAACCTAATAGGATTCAAAGGACAAAGAAACATAGACGGTAAACGATCGAGGAACTACAGAAATGATGTATGGAGAAAAGGAACCCAACCCAACTCCACCCCAAGAACAAGAAGATAAATATGTAGAAAGTCTAAAAGGTAACACAGTGCGAGGGAAACGGTTTGAATATCGGATAGATATCAAAATGGCACTGAACTTCACTTGATAGTCGATCTCAAATTTAAATTGACTTAAATTTTTGACAAACTTTGGATACCCGTAATATTAGTTCCATTTCTTCTCAATCAATCAACATTCTTAGCCTTCGATCATACATAGCTACTTTAACTGCGGTACTGGACAAAACGTAACATGACAAAGTTTTGGAATAGTGTTCAGGACTACGAAAAATGTGACTTAAGCCAGACAGCTCTTGCAACCTTCAAGTTGTAATGTGTGAGCAGCTAAACAATAAGTTGCAACCGCTGCAACAAGTGATTTTGTTTAAACTTTTGCAGCGGTTGCATTGGAACTTTTATTTTTGCCAATTCCAATCAGTACTGTCAACAAATAAAATAGTATTTGACAATCTTTACATAAATAGATGCTATATCCGAAGGGATAAATAGAATTCTTAACAGTTATACTCTCAAATGTTTGTTCAGACACTCGCAAAAGATGAGCCCTCAGTTCGTCAAAAAATTAAGCCTGGAACCCCTTGTTCCATAGTCCAACGCACTAACCACTTGAGATGTTCTCATAATAATTAATCAAAGTATAGTTTTAACAATACAAATGTTGGTTGATGTTCGGTATATTTGTACATTCTAAAGGAAGCAAATGCATGGTGATATTGAGTTATAAAGGTTATTAATGTATGTAACTACATGATTCACATGATTCACGGTATCAATGTTCTCGGTTAGGCAAAAGATGGCATCTCAAAAAATACCTATTTTGAAAAAGTCATGTACATACCACATACACCTAAGTTGTGGATAAAAATTGACTTGTATTTGAGAATCTCTTTATTTTCTTTCTATTCGAGCTTATTTTACATAATAAGTTCTTTACGGCTACATATTGTTCCCTATTTATTATCTATGTCCATTCCAAGCAGTTTCTCCTGCTTTCTTATGCTTGAAACACAAGTGCAACACAAGTAAAATTAGAGAACAAAACTTTATATACATATAAGCGAATACATGTGCTTACTGTGCACGCCCATGCAACAATGCAATACGTCACTATTTCTAATTTTATTGTAGTAGAATAGCGAAATGTTACAATTTAGTACAATATTCGTGATTGGACATTTGGAATTGTCACACGATAGTTTATCATTTGAGATATGTATGTATATGTACTTTCAAGAGTGACAGCACACAATGCGATGAAATGCCATCATTTCACTGCACGTCTGTCTGATTTGCGTTGCAGCTTTAGATAGTTCCTGTTTACACCCATCCCTGTCTTCAGGAATATTATTGATCTTAGTGCATTTTGGACTGTCCGAGAAATGAAGATCTTACTTTATGGCATCTTATCAATATTAATAGCTTATTGTTTTCCGTATTTGGAAGGTTTCAGTAAAAGTTTCGTGATTCTAAGAAAGTGACTTATACCTAAAACTTTTGACTGGGAGAGCTTTGTGGCATTAAAAGAGGCTCTTAAACACTACTTAATAACGCGCAGCTGTTTACAAATTGACAGAAAAATAAGCGTTTTTGAATGACGGTGAGTGACTCGAACCCTTTATGCAGAAAAGATTCCTAGAAGTGAAGTATGACACCCAAGTTAAGGATGTCACGCAGTCTTAATGACTTAATTCAGAAATTTCAAATATAATGACAACTAAGATGAGTATGTTCAAAGAGTGCTTAAACTGCGTTCGAACAAAGTTGCAATCGAACTATATCTGATGTCTGTGATCCACACCTTGGGAATAGACTGTGAACATTTTCTCACAAAAAAACAAAAAAGAAGAGTTCGTCTATATTGTAGTTCGATCTGAAGGTGAAAAAAAAAAATTTAAATAATTATTATCCCAAGATTTGGATTAGTTCCTGGGATTGCATGCACCACATACGCGAGCTAGTGAGTTTTCTTGTCCAGGGCACTGTATGTAGCTGTTTTGAAAAATCTTCACAAGCTCTTACCATGTATCACTGGAATTCTGTGAAGAAAAACGGCCCCGCAAGTCTCTCTTCGTGTGTTCGCATCGCAATGCGAACTGGAAAATGAAATTAATTAATTAGCCACCTTGGTGGCGAACACTGTTGACTTTGCACGAACGATCCACCGCAGAGGAGGAGAGTCTGAGGCTCAGGTGACGAGGTGCAGAGCGCTGCATTAAGATTCTGTACTCATTCACCGCAGAGAACCAATTCATTCACTGAACTCTAAAGCGGATGCGCAGCATACCAACATTTCTGGTCGGTGGGGGAACGAAAAAAAACACACACACACACAAAACTGGTTTGGGATCTGCCTGACTGCTGTCGGCAGCCGCCACACCACTCAGGTGCGCGCCCAGGCCGGCCAGGGAATAAAATGCAACCAGCTCTTCATCCATCACTGTCGACAGATAACAACAGGTTGCACGTGTGTCCTTAGCTATTTACATACAGATTATGTGCAGGATGCTGCAGCGGTGGACCAATGAAATCGCGTTCGTCGGTAAGTGCGGCCGATATGCAGATGACGTTTGAATTTGATTGCGTACCCGTTTCCGAAAAAAGAGGGGCAGACTCCAGGCAATGGTTTGCAAATTAATGTCTGGGGCAGGGAAATAAAAACAAGTCCTACGGACAATTCACATCCACACACATAGAGGAGTTAAGTCAAACTTCATCTCAAGTTACACACACTTGTTGGTCGCTCGGCCCCATTCATGAATACTTAACGGAGAAAGAGAATAGGAGAGGAGCAAACAAACTAAAGTTCGAAAATTTATTCGGAATGTCAAAATTTCTGCAAATGTGGGCGTCAGTGACATATACGCTCTCCACTTTGTCTGGTCCGCCGAAAGTGGTAAAGTAACTGATTGATGGTTCCCATTCGATGTGCGCGGCATTCTTTCGAGGTGAATCAAATGCTTCACCTTGACGCAAGACTCAATCAACGACTGCAGAAGGGTTAGCGATTGGGAAGATGTCCTCAAAGATAACAGATATCCGGTCGCTTCGAGGCACAGCACCACCACCACAACACAGGATGCTCTAAATTATCGCCCGGTGTCGATGCCGCGCGACTGTTTCGGTTAATTAATTGAACCTCTCTCAACGACGACGACTAAGACGACGAATACGAATACGACCGACTACGATGAGGCTCGGTGTGATTTACTTTGGGAAACGAGTCATCATCATCGTGGTCGTCGTCGTCATGGATGCTTATCTCTCCATTCAGTCTCGAATGTCAGCTACTTTGTACTGTGTTCGGCATTCATCGTCTAATCAGATCGAAACGATTTAATTTATTAGAGAGTGTCTCTGGAATCTGGGAAGGGAATAGCTCTTTTGGGAGGGACGGCAACTAGAGATTGTTCAAGGAGTTGCACTGCGAAACGCACCCCTTAATGGTGGGTTTCAACCCCCTTTCTATACATTTAACCTTGAAATTCTATTGCGGATTTTTTCCACCCTGAATGTCAGTGCCAACCCAAGGGGTTCCCCATGGTTAATCCTAATGGATTCTGATTGAGATTTAATTATTTCATTCAATTTTCTAGATGACTTCGTCATTATTCAAACGACCGAGGGTTGAAGTCGCCCTTGAAGAAACTACAGTACGCAGTGGGTGGTGGCTATGGTGGTGCCAGTGGATGTAAGGGGAGACCCATCTCGAGCCAGAAGGTTAATGAAGTGAGTAATTTTGTGGATGAACTTAATTGAAAAGGATTCAAGCAAGAGAAGGAGAAGTAGAGATAGACAGAGAGAGAGAGAGAGAGAGAGAGAGAGAGAGAAAAAGAGGAAGAAACAGAGAGGACCGGGCAGGAGTGGGAGAGTTTCATGCAAATTAACATCAACTCACCTTGAAGCGCGTGGAGCTCTTTGCTGCTGATTAGGAAGGCTAGAGAGTAGAGTCGTGACTGTTACTGGCTGCACTGTTTGCTGAGCTGAGCCTAAACCGGCGATACAAATCCCGTCGAAATTTGCTGACTGCACATGGAATGGAAAGGAAGTTGATTAGATCGTTTAGAACTGGCTACCAAACAAACAAACAAAAAAAAAATTTAAAGTTGCTTGTCACCTCTTGAAAAATGGCTTGAAGGCTGCCGCAACACTATCTTGGTGGTGATGGTGATTGTGGGGACTGTCCATCATTTGTTGGTTGTAGTCCTTGCTGGGTGAATGGTCCTGCAGCCGTGTGAAATTTCCAACGTAGCTGCTGTTGCTATTGCTGCTGTTGCTGTTGGGAGAAGAGTCACCAATGTAGCCACCAGAACTACTATTCGAAGGATTGTTCGGGTTGTTCGGATTGGACACTGCGGCAACAACTGTCGCATTACTGTAGCAGGTACCTGTCGTAGGGGTTGTTGAACCGGTAAGAAGGCTCCCCGCCACGCTCGGCAGCTTCATATTCGGCGGAGTTTGTGGTGGCGTATCGGTTTGGACATCGGGAAACCCCATCTGATTCGATTGCTGCTGCTGCTGCTGCTGCTGTTGGTGTTGTTGCTGTGGGGACTGCTGCTGTTGGAGCTGGGTAGGATTTACGCTCGTATTCCCCGGAATAGCCGCCGTAATAGGGGTGGTAGGCGTACTTTGCTGATGTGTATTTGTCATATTGCTCGTAGGGTAGGCTCCCTGTTGGGCACCCGCTGTAGCCCCTAGAAACCCCCCGTACCCCCGAGTATAAGGCGAACTTCCGAAACTGTTCATCGGATTCATTTGATGGTGTTGCTGTTGTTGCTGCTGCAACTGTTGGCCCTGCTGATGCTGCTGTTGCTGCTGCTGCATCTGTTGCTGTTGTGTCATACCAGCCGCCATATTGGTCATAGGACCTTGCATATTTATCATTCGCGTACCGTTTCCACCACTCGGATTGGTAGTGAGCTGCTGAGGATGTTCCGCCTGCTGTTGGGTGTTGTGCAAATGGTGATGTTGAGATTGATGCTGCTGCTGCTGCTGCTGCTGCTGTTGATAGTTTCCCATCCAAACATGCTGCATTTGATGCTGCTGCTGCTGATGGTGTTGCTGCTGCTGCTGGTGATGTTGCTGTTGTTGCTGTTGCTGCTGCTGCTGTTGCAGTTGATGGTGATGGTGCAGTTGGTGTCCGAGAAACGCCGAAGGTGGTGGTGTTTTGCAAGCGGCTGTGTCTGCCAGACTCCAGATTTTGGGCTTGGTAGCTGGAATCGGGACACCACAGTCGCTGCTTATCTGGTTTTTTGGACCGCTCATTTCGTCTTTGATACCGGGATAGCCACCCAGCATGGCATGATGATGCTGATACGCCGGGTGATGGTGATGGTGTGCATTCATATGATGCCCACCATGTCCACCAACTATTCCCAAATTCTCTGGTTTCCTATCGTCATCGGTTAGATCGTCGTCATCGTCGTCCTTTTCATGCTCAGACTTCACATGGTGCATCGAATCTAAAAGAGAACCAAGTCTAAGTGTCTATTGTATGTTCTTCGTGTTCAGTGTTCATTCAACCAGCAACCCCAAAACTCTACTACTGGCATAGCCCCCCGGACGCCACCCCAACAGGTGGGTCGAGGTGTTGAAGGAATATACCTACTTTACAATGGAATTCTAAATCCCAAACCTTACTCAGATTTTGTCTTTCTGCAAAAGCCCCTGGAAAATTCCTACGTCGTGTACACGCACCAGATACGTTGGTCAGATACTTCATGACAGCTTGACAAATTTCCCCACAGACACAAGGAATTCACTTTATTCACAAGCGAGGTGACTTGCTCGGGGTTGTAAAGTACGCCGAGATAGACACATGCAAATCCCCAGAATAATGAAATATCTACGTGAGAAAATGGAGAGCTCTGGGGTGTAGTGGTGTACCTTCAGGGGTAGGGGAGGAAATCTTATTAAAATTTCCATACCAATAACGGAGGGTGGGTTTCACTCTTATGTCGCCCTCCTTCCGGCATATGACTCAATTTCGGGGCTGTTGTTGTTGTTTTTTTTTTTTAAGGGGATGACTCCCTTCGAGTTCACAGCGTATGTGGGTTTATTTACAGTTGGAAGGCAGGAGACTGTGAAACGATCGCACATAATCAAAAGTCATAATAGAGCAATCGTCATGATATCCTGTGCAAACAAATAAATGGTGAAATGTTGAACAGGAAAGTCGAGGGTGGAATCAAAACCGGGGCTGGTTGACTGGAGTGCGCAATTTTTAATAGCAGCAGATTTACAAAAGTTTTTTGATATTTAAGCATGGGTTTGAGGTACATACTTAGGTTCGTAAGTTGTAAAGTTAAAGCTCTATGTGGTTAGTTTTGGACGTCTGTAAACTAATGCTGGAGACTTGGTTTCGTTGACAAATTACGATATATTTGTTCATAAGGACTCAGAAGGGTTCTCGGTGTTTTTTGTTTATTTTTCAAGATGACATTGTACTGCGACAAGTCACACATACAGTATGGCTATTAAGGAATAAAGGTTTGAAAAAAAAACGAAACTATCGGTGCACATTGGTTTTGAATGTCTGTGAACATCTCAATCCCATAGTCCGTTGTTCATTGAAAATTTTAAAAATATTGAAAATACAGTTCTGGTCCCTGAGACACTCGCCGCGTTCTGGGCGAATTCGTTTTGTCTCATTCCATTCCATTGCAGATCCTGAAAGGCATTAAATGTAACTTCAATCGCATAACGAAAAACTGCTGTAACTGAACGAAATTCTATTCTGTTTTATACAGGGTGCGCATTTTGACATCAGTGGAACCACCTTGTGGCGAATTTTGAACGATGATTTGCATTTGTTTCCGTATAAAGTGCGATTGAGTCAAAGAATATGACGACAGACACTGAAGCTTATTCTTTAAATCAAATTTTGATGACTTGCACTCTTTGGCGCCATTAACAAACAGAATCCAGGAAACTGGACATCCATGAATCCATGAAACAACATTGTATGACCAAAAAACGACTGTTTGAGTCTGATTTGAGCCAACATCATCATTGGTAAAAAAAAATCGAAAAAGAATAGGGGACGATGCAGCGCCTTGAGGAACTTCAGAATTGATTTGATAAATTGCAGAGTTTCTACTGTTTTTACAACGATTAGGGGTGAATCCAATGCAGGAAAGAAGACTTTCGTCAAATCGCTTTGGCATATCGAGAACACCATTCTTGATCTCACGGAGAGAGCAGTTCCCTTTTTATATGAGAACAACTGTGGACTTCATTTAAAATCATCTCTAAATTGTCGACTTGACCTTAGAAGAGAAGGCCTGGACTAAAGTTCTTCTTTATCTAGTCGAACATGGTACAGACGATTCAGCTGATAAGATTAATTGTGTAAATTGTGATGTGAAAGAATGGACAAATGACCATGACTTTCATAACGCTAAATGATCTTATTACTGATTTTCCTTGAAGACATTGCCCAAGCAACTCCAATCTGTGATCTTGGACAGACACCATAGAATGGTAAGTGTTCACTTCAACCCAAGTTGGTGTGCTATCTGGAAAATGCCTAGATATCAGCTTCCAGAAGCTGGTAACATATTGATAAAAAAACCATGGTCAACCTTCACCAAGTCGATAAAAGTAAAGTGTTCAGACATTTTAGTCCGCCTAACTAACAAACAAACAAAATTCCAACGACACAACGTTGATACAGAACAAATTTTGTGCCAATAAAGATACATGGAAGGGAGAAACCTTATAACTTGTACCAAGGTTTACTCTCAAACTTTACGACTTCTATACAGCTGCCTCCAGTTAAACGAAAGAGGCAGCAGATCCCCACAACGTACCCCACACCCTTAAAGCTGAAAAAGTGCGAAAAATCTGTGTTTACTTCAATGAGAACTTTCCATCAATTTGCCTGTCAAAAACTCAGCATCTTCCTGCCACAACACACGGCCGCACTATGGCTGTCATAAATATTTTATAACATCAATTACGAAGCACTTAAATGGGGAATTCTCGGATATTCCTCCATTGCGCCACGACCGTTCATTCATTGTTTCATTCACCCATCCATCCATCCATCCATCCATCTATCCATCCATCCATCCATTACGAAGTTGGAGGGTGGTGGTGCTTAGTTATTCCCCACCCCATCGAGGAACGCGTCGCATATCGATATAAAAGCTGAGGATTAGTTAAAAGGCTCGCGTGCCACACAAGGCATCCCCTAACTAAGGATTAGAACAAAGTGAGAATGCCACTTGTTTGGGCAAGATCTAGAGAGATTTGGTGTTTATGTTGTGCGACTGCATCAAAAACACATCTCGTATCGCCCTCTAGACAGTTGAACGCACAAAATGCAAGAGCTACCCCTTGTATCATAAGCAGCCCTCTTACAGGCGTTGAAGCGTGTAACCCTCCTGCGATGACGGTGAAAGTCAAAGTCAACGACTATCGTCACTTGAACAGTACGGTACGCATATGCTTCGCCCCGTCTACCGTCTATCCCCCCGGGTGGTATTACTGGCGAGAGGGAGAAGGAGTCGCATCCCTTGCGATAATAGATGACAATGAAGCTCTTTATTATTTTATGCGAGTCAGAGCACTAACGGTGGGTGGCTACAAACAATAGGGGTTGGAATTGTTTTTGGTGCGAACGGGAGTAATGAATTTTCCAAGAGGGGCCAGATGAAGATGCGCTATGATACGGTCTATTTGGGTGATAGATTAACCCCTCAATTGAGGTTGAACTTAATTTGGCGCAACAGCGAAAGGGGTGAGCGCCCGAATCCGAGCCGGGGAATCCGTGCGACTTTAGGACTATTAATTAAGCCAAGCAAACCGTTTGTGTGTGTGCAATTGATAGTTGTTGAGAACCGGTCTTCCATCCACACCCAAACCCGAACTCAGTTAACGCACTTTAAGTTGGAGTTGGAGTCGAATTTAAAATAGCGCTCGTGATAATAAAGCAGCAGTAATGCGCGACGACAAAAGGGGTTGAAGGCTTTTTTGTTTCATGGGGGTTGTTTTTAGGCGACGGCAGGAGCAGTAGCAGCAGCAACGACGGCGGCAGCGGCAGTGGCAGCGGCAGTGGCAGCGGCGTCTCTCATTCATTCGGTCTTCCGCGTGGGTATTCGTTGTTGCCGTTGCCATCGCCGTCGTCGTCCTTGCTGCTTTGGTAATGTGTTTCTATTATTATGTCAGCTCGGTATACGTGGGTATTATGCAAAGTGTTTTATGGTGGCTCGAGGGTTAATAAGATATAGTACATGGATTGCTCTTTTGTCTGAGCAGTGCACGGCGGCAGTGGCGACGGCGGCGGCGAAGTGGCAGAGCCAAGCAAGGAGAGGCAGCGCCTGGCTATTGAATTCTACTCTCTCGGTGGTGGCCAACCTCATCTCCCGCACCTCTGCCCCATCGAGTCTATAAGAGCAGTTAATTGAAACTGAAAGGATGAATAATAGGGGGTTGAAATGGGAGCACCATAAATTAAACGCAAATAGCCCAGTCGGAGGCGGTGTAAAAAGATGACGATGATGGTGTACTGTGCTCTTGAATGGGGGGGGTGGAGATGGTAGTGGTGGTGGTGGTGGTGGTGCTGGTGCTGGTAGTCAAGATAGAGGTGTTATATCGGATGCTATGTTCTTACCTTTGTGGTCACGATTTTTGTCCGCTTCAATGTCGTCCTTGTCCTTTTCCTCGTCGGACACCATTGCGTCGTCGTCATCGTCGGTTTTATTTTTCGGTTCCCAAGTCATTTTGTTCTCCTTTTTCAGTCGCCGGCGGGCATTTGCAAACCACGTCGATACTTGCGTTAAGGTCATCTTTGTAATTATCGCCAACATGATCTTCTCACCCTTGGTCGGGTATGGATTCTTTTTGTGCTCGTTCAGCCAAGCCTTGAGGGTAGCCGTCGACTCGCGGGTTGCATTCTTCCGTCGCGCTGCTAAATCATAACCGGCGCCATATCTGAAAGCAAAACAAATTCAACATTAACGTATACACACATACTACTGTACAAAACTACGAGTAGGAAAGGAACAGACACAGAAATAGACTTGGAATGGATCACCAGCGATCGGTGCGATACCCGCGATGTGACGCAGTGGACATATTTCATAACTTTATTAAATGACCGATATGGGGTCTCTGTTGTTTTTGTACATCATAACTCACGGCGGGTGTCCTGCTTGATGCATTCCCCCTTAGCTGGACATTATTTATCGTGAACATCTTGCACTGGGCTCTGTGGCTTCTTGCGCGACCTCATGCAGTATTATATGTTGTGTGGCGTGCTCAGTCAATTTAGCATCTATCACATGGCTGAGTAAGAAAATCGGCTGAAGGACGACTATTGCAGGCAAACTGCAAGAGTTGAGTAAGAAAAAAAGAAATCAAACGGCAGGAGGGTTGTGTTATCCGCTGTGCTGGTTCGCACGATTTACAATGCCAGAGTTCAATGAGATGCAGCTACCACATGAATGCTGGTCGAGATCGGTTGTTGGCAATTGCAACAGATTTGTTTTTTTTTTTGTTTAGGTGTTGAATATTCTTGATTTTCAAATCGATATACATACGTAGATATGTATGTATGTGTATATGCAAAACACAATGCGAAAGTAGATACTTTGACCTAAGTATAGCATTGTACCACCATAATTCCACATTACAAGTTTAAGGAGCAGTCGACTTGGAGAACTCAGAACTTATTTTTTTAAGTACCTACAACAAGATCTAAATAAAAGTATGTATGTATATAAAAGTTCAGACTGAACTCGTTTGTCAAGTGTTTAGGTTGTAACCTATAAGCTATGTTCTCATCAGAAACAAGTGTGGATGTTTACGTTTACATAACTCAGTGCCCGCCTAATGCCCATAGCTTCTATTCTATCCGTGAGTTGTATAGTTCGTGTCTTGAACCTAATAATTATAATTTGGGTATAATAGTCATTGTATATTACTTTTCCTTCGAGAGACTATGTTTGGTAAGGTTTTTGAATTATTTCTAAACCATAGCACTAAATCAATTGCAAGGACCCTGCGTAAAGTCTAAAAGATCCAGGTTGAGCAAATCCTCAGTGCCCACATAGTCATCTCCACTTTGGCAGATGGAAATACCAAAATGAAAGTGAAACGGATTAACCCGTCTCCTAAGTCTTATTGTCACTTATATGACTCTTAGTAGTGGAAAAAGAGGTTGAAATACTAGAAAGCCCTGGCTTTTGTGATGCGACCTATGGGAACGGTGTTGATATTCGAGTATAAGGAAAGTTTCCGCCCGTAATCATCGAAAGCCTAGATTGTGCATGTCTATTGGTAAATGTCTGGGTCTGGAAATCAACTTAGCTAAAACATTACAAATACCTTGGGATAGTATTCAATTCCAAACTGCACTGAAAAGAAAACATAGACAATCGAATGAAGAAAGATTAGGTACATGGTAGTAAAGGCATGTATACGAGCGTTCGGAACAACATGGGAGTTAAAAAGTGGTATACTAGCTGTATACTGCGGTGGTAAGATTAAGTAAGATTCGACTATGTGGCGAAAGTTTAGCAACGCCAAGAATAGTGCTGAAAACAATACTTCCACTTCACATTCACGGCGGCAATGTACAAGTTCTCACTCAATTCTGAACTGGAGGAACATATAGGATTTCCGGATGGAAGCGGTCGCTATTGTCTCACAATCAAAATGTTGTCAAAGATTCGATATCAGAGTTTCTAGCAGGCAGGGGTGGTATAGTCTAAACCAGAAATGAACTAGCCATCAATGCCGCCAGATCCAAAATCGATATACTTAGGTACTGGTGCGAAATACAAATTGGTCCTTCAAACTTAAGGATGTTACCACCATTTTTTAAGTCGATGTCACTCCAATAAAATAACCTGCGGACATGATGATAACAAGTAGACAGTCAAGCAGCAATTAAAACGTTACAGTCAGTTCCGTTACAGTAAGTTCCAAACTCGTACAAATGTTCATGAAAAGACTGGATGATATCCCAGTGGCCAATAACGTGACCCTTTGTTGGGTACCGGGTCATATGGATATCTGAGATAACGAATAAGGATGAACTACTATATGTACATACATGTCCGATAGCCAATTCATTACGGCCAGTCTATAAAAAAAATTGATTTCGTGACAGGACCCTGTGTAACAAGCAATGATGCCCCACAACAATATCCGTGTGAACTACAACATCGAAGAGGAAATAGAACCCATTCGTCAGATGTTATATGATGTTCCAGCTTTAGCCTCCAAAGGGAAAAAGACTTTCTAGTTTCACCGTAAAACACAGAAATTAGGTTCTCAGAGGTCTTATCAATTCGGCACAATGGACACATCGCTCGGTACGTGAGGCGTTGACAATTTCCTGACAACATGGGCACCCATTTACCTTCGTTTCTTATAACTGAACAACATATTCAAATACTAAATTTATTTACTGCATATTCATTCATATCATATGTCGTGATCCATGCGTGCATATTGATGATTCCTCTTCCTCACGTATCTTTCCCAAAAAAGTGGCTACCCCTAAAACATTCACTTTTATTTAATGCAGCAATAAATACTTGTAAAAGCTTTTTTAAAGTTTGAATACTTGCTACAGAAAAATAAAATAAATGTGTTGGCATCACTGACATAAAAATGGAGGATTATTTGTACGAGTGGGTTCGTATGTGGCAAATACTAGATATTTACTTGCACAGAGATATTATTATATCTCTCAAGGTAGGATTATCGATAAAAGGTATAACGCTAATGCCATTCTACGTGTATATCTATACATTAGGTCAACTGGCAATTATCGTAAAAGAATTTGCAATTTAATTGCAAAATGTTCAGAAGAGTTAAAAGCGAATAATGAAGATTGATTGACGTCGCTCTCTAACCTACGAATAACTGAAAAATAATCCAACTGAAACAGGACGCGATAGCTAGACTATATGTATACATATGAACATACATACATATGTATACAAATGTATGGTACAGGCTGTATATGATATGGGAGTATGATGAAGCTACCGTCCTATACATAGCTATGCAAATGGTTCCTAAAGTCCTGGTGATTCTAACAACATGATTCTAGTTGGTAAAACTAAGTTGATAATCTCTTTATGAAATTCATGAAGAGTAGCATTCGGGTATCAGTACGTATCTCTACTAAGCCCATCTGTTAGCACTTACAAGCGAAAGGGAGATCAATCATGACATTTCTACGAATAGAAACAGAGTCTAAATTGAGTTTATGTTTTTGTGTCATCGGTATAAATATTTGCATTAAATAGAACAAATATTAAGTTTTTAAACCCTATCCTGACATAGAGGAAGCCTATAGAGCCCCTATAAAGTCCTTCCTCTCAAGCCTCTTCCGTCCGTATGACACCACTTTTTGGACCCTAAACTTTAAACAAGAGAGAGAAAAATTGACATCTTGGCTTCTGAAAAATAGAAGCAGTAGAAGTGTAAACATTTTTGAAATCCTCCCACTGCCACAACCACTTTTTCTTAACTTCATTATTTTGTATGAAATCGAAAATTTTTACTAAAGCGAAATATTTAGACATTCGAATTCTCGTCATCATCATCTCAACATCAGTTTTGACCACGCCCACTTTAAGGAGGCGTTTTTTTTTCGAAGATATCATTGTAATTCGACAAAAAAATGCAGTAAATGCCGACAAGTATGCACGAACTTTTAAAACTAGGTACTTCTACTGAAGCCATATTTAGACCAAAAAAGCATTGTATTTATCAACCACGACATTAACCTTTTCGGAAAAATGCGTTTGCCTTTGAAAGAAAAGTATTTTGTGTACGTAAAAGGCATCCAAAAAGCTTGTATTGATCTAAAACATGCGTTTAGACCCAAAGAATGGCCTTATTCAGGATCAGAAGGATACTATTGTGAATTAACTTCTTGTGGATCTTTTTCAAAGAAAATTTGAATGCACCTTGTAATACTTGTTTTAATGAAATAATTTTAAATATGGACATATGTAAATGTTCTATTGAATTAGGAACTATACAAAGCCTCTAGTAAAACCAGTTGAACCTTGAAATTTCACTCAGTAGTCCTATCCACCAATCATCGCCACAATCCTTCCTATAAGCGTGGGTTAGACGTGGGTTGCACTCATTTGGAATTTAGTATTTAATACGATACCACTCGAATTTGAAAGGCCAGGATATAATGTAAATTTGTCTGCAGATGATGGTACTTTCCGTCAGGGTATACCAAATTTAGGGCAATATGGTTAAGTGCAAAACCAAACTTTCTAGGGAAACTGGAAGAACTGCATGGTTATGGATCTCTACTACGTAGTCTCTTTTAGCAATTCCTTCCATGTCCAAACATATTACCTTATCTATCTAAGAATCCCAAATTCGATTCGAGGTCGAAATTAACGTTGCAAATGGATTAAACAAAAATATTTTTTTCGAAAATTAAATTTGATATTAGGGGTACGCCGAAGGTCCTTAAACCCTAAAGTGCAAGCAATTTGTTATAACCATCTTTAAGTTGAAAGGAAATGCCTGCAAGTGTTTCAACGTCTTCACTTTGTTCCATCAGACTTAACCGCTGCCAACAAACCAATTCGTCTGGTTCATCCCTCGTTTCACCCCTAATTGAATAACAAAAACCATCTCCGTAATCGTGAAAACAATCCTTCGGAATCCTCTCAATTGATTCATTCAATTACGGCGTGAGATCGCTCCATTTAGCCACTGATTAAGATGTTAGTGCTCGCTTCTCGGTAAAAGCACAGACACACAGGCACACATGCACACATTCAAAGCCAGAGCAAATTTAATTGGCAAGGATTTGTCGATTTTAATTGATATACCTGATCACTGGCAGTTGGTGTTACCTCCGTATTGCACTGGCACTGGTACTGGCAGTAGCACTGCCACTTTAATTGCTCTAGGGGCGGGCGTAATAGCTGCCCCCGCCAACCAACAATTCAGAAGGAAATTCGTGCAAGATAAACGCAAATGTCCATCCGGTGACGGTGACGGTGACGACGATGACGGTGAACGAAGAAGGTGGTGGTGGTGTGTACATCGACGCTCCCTGGCTTTCGCAATGTGGCGTGTAAAGCGTTCGTTTCATTATTTGTTCAAGTCGGTACATCATGCATCCGCACATGCATTATATGTTATTAAATTTAATGATAACCTTGGATTTTGTGTGTGAACATGGAATTCATTTGTTAACAAGGTGCAATGGCAGCATTGTGCAGCAGCTGAGCCTCCTCTTGCCCTTTAAAGGGCTGCAATTCGGGGGAAGGGGCGTAAATTGCAGGCACCCAGGCGCAGAGAGCATTGAACAACAACGTCAGGCACAAATTTGTAGCGTGAACTTATTCTTCGTGCATTAAAGTGCACGCACAGATGGAATGGAATTTGTGTGTGCATCCTTGCACGAGTTCATCTCCTTTTGTTATGAATTTGTTGTACAATAGAGGGTGGTCTAGGGTTTGGGGTGGCAGTTGGGAATAATATGAAACACTTGTACAGCCTACTACTTGAAAGTGGAAAACGGGAGCCTTACAGGCAAACAAACTTAAGAGCGAGAGAGTGGTGAACCATGGCATGGCATGGCATGGCATGGCATCCACCATTCACCATCAACCCCATCAACCCCATCAGCATTATCATCCCCTGGCAATACAGTCATGCGCTCATTTGTATATCTCTATAGAGATTTTGCATTTTGGCATGAGCTTCGAGTTGGGAAAAATAAAGACCAGCAGCCTTTGCACACTCTGTCCTCCCCCACCCCACTCTTGGTAGAAGGAATGCAGAATCAAGTTACAAAACTTTCAGGACGATGAAATGAAAAGGACGAATCTTTGGATATGTGTGTGTTACTCCGACTATCATGATGATGACTACGAAAACGACTACAACTACGACGACGACGACTACGAGAATGATGATGAGAATCCGTTATGGTGGTAGCGTTGGACACTGGGCAACCGACTACAACGACAAGTGTCGTCGTGGTGGGTGCAATAAGTGTGTACAGCTCGGCGACGGTGGAGTAACCCCCAAATTCATGTCTACATCTGTAGTTTAATATTGTTCTACAAAACTTTCGAGATGTACTACCAGGGTGGTGGTGGTCGCTCACCCAGTGCACATAAGTGTAAGGGTTGTACTGACCAGATGAGCTCTAAATTTTGAGGGTTTACTGCAGCAACTTGTGTGTGGGTCGGGGTCTAAGGTGGATAATGGAGAAAGCAAAACAAACAAAAAAAAAAACGAAAGGAGAAGTTTCTTCAACCCACTCTCACCCTTGCACTGGCGGCCTATAAATTTGCTTCTTGTTTCACCGCTCTCACTTCCAGTTGGATGAATAGATAGATACGTGTGCACTCCTGTGACTAGGCACACACAAAGAAGTATCTACATTCTATATGGTTTGCCATTTCAGTGTGTTTGTGTGCTTGTACTTTACATAAAATAATGGAAACATCTCTTGTTTCTCCCATCCACACCACACAGCCAGGCGGGCTGGCAAAGGAGGGTGTAACAATATCATCCTTGTCTAGATTGAATGGAGGACATTGCAGACACGTTCTCCTCTTTCGTGCATTCGTGTAGATACAAGTTTAAGCATTAACCTCAAAATGGCGACTGAACGAGAAGTGCTTGTATATCACATCGCTTAGTACCGAAAACACACACACAACTCTCACAGCACATACTTTGCATAGGCCCAGTGAAAATCGATATTCCCTTCGCCAGATAATGTAGACATCCATGTCATCCTATCGTCTCGAACTATAACAGAAATTTACACAACGGCGGCGGCAGCGTCACTGGAATCACTGGACAATTGGGCAATGAGTTCCGCCGATGCGATGGTCAGGTCAACTACACATACATACATATGTGTCAGCCTAGCTAGGATTCAGGATACCTCTGCCACTGCCCAAGCGGTGTCCAATTTCACTTCTAACATTGTTTGCGCGTAATTTATCAAAATTAGCAAAAAAACAAAACAAAACAAAAAAAAAACAATGTATACGTATGTACGTAGCTAAAAGATTCCCTCTCGGCCTCGCTTAACTTTATCTCCATTATGGGACACGTCCCCCGTTGGAATTTTAGATAATTTTTTTTAAAACTGACTTGTGCTCTGAGGGTAGAGGCGCTGGAGGCTGGAGCCTGTATTAAATATTATTATTGTCCTCTTAAGTGTTTCAACTTCATGACTTCATCATGAGGGTCGTTGTCGTTGAGTCGTCGTCGTTCCCGTTCGGGGGAAGGGAGTAGAAGAAAACTTTTTGTCGTCTATGTGCGACTTCTCGGGAAGGACAACAAAATATATTTCAAAAAAAAAGTCAAAAGAACAGAGAGAGAAAGTTTCGGCTTTTAAAGTGCCTGGCCCAAAAAAAAAAAAAATTACCAACTTTACATACACACTTAGAGAGGTACACACCGATAGCGACGAGATACAGAAGTGGTATCTCGGATATGCCCCACCACCACCACCACCTCCCGAGTAGTAGATACCAACCTCTGACTTTTTAATGGAAACAGATGGAATTATCTCACGTAGGCACTCGAAAATACTTGAGAAGGATGTGCGGATGAGCACTAGCGTACCGTACCGTACCGTACCGTACGTAGAGTCTGTACTATTGATTAGGATTGTTTATTAAAGATTTAAAATCAGGAACCGGCGTTCAATGTTTTGAGTGATTTAATTTATGCAGGACTGACGGTTAAACAATCGAGAAAGAGATTTTGTTCTTTTTGTTCAAAACCTACGCACGTATTGTCATCTGTGTGTCGTGATTTATCACCGATCGGCGTTTAACGAAATCGTATTTTGAATGGTTTTGTCGAAACCATAAATAGTGCGAACGCCGTTAAAAGTGATTCAGGTTTTGTTGATGGAATTTAACGATCCCCACATAGGGTGGAGGAGAATTGTGTCCCAATGAGAGTAACTCAACTCAACTCAACATGTGCGCTATTAGCATTTTGGTTCGGACAACCTGCTGTTTGCCTGGCAGTAGATGATGGGTCGTTTCTTGGACTTTGCTTTATGGAGCTCTTAATTTGGATCTGTCAGGCGAGGAGGTTTTTGTGTAATTGCGTTTGATTAATGTACAAATTAGGAAAATTTGGTTTTGTGACCGCATAATATATGTGACAGGGAGATGGAATAAAATACAAGCCTTACACTGGAGAGGCTGGCTTGAATGAATAGAGCTTGCTTTATGAATGCACGAAGAGAGAGCGAACAAGTGTGGTGTTTTCTTTAAAGAAGTTTACAATTCAGGCGCCTTAACAACGCGCCTTGAGCGATTCCAATTCTAGTTCCGAAAATGAGTCAGTAGTAAAAAAACAGCCCGTTCAAGTTTAAATTTTCAATTTTTCACTAGAAATGAATTGTAGGCTCAGTTTTTCGAATATCATTTTTTTATAAATAAAAACTTTGGTTCTGCTTTATTATTCCACGTTCTTTAGGACTATAGAGATTCATGTCTTGTTGACGTGTATCTGTTTACTTCACAAATGTCAAAGTAGAATTGACATTTGCCGCCATTTGCAAAAGTTATAGCATCTTCCGATAGGCCGGCCACCTTCTACTAGATTGAAGAGAGAATGTCTATTGCAGAAGGAATAAGGCAAGTAGTTAATGAAAACAAGAAGGCCTGATGATAAAATTATAAGACGACACAAGTTTTTTTTGCAATTTAAGGATTATTTAGAAGTATTGCACTATGTATGTATAGGTCAACCAATTTGTTTGTGTTTGTGATGATTGGTTTCGTTGAATACATTGGTTAGAGGAGGGTGAAACTTTATTGAAACTTAAATTCAAGAAGTACATCACTGTCCAACAAAAGTTTGCCTGAGAAAAGGAATATCGGAATTGTTTGTCCCATTTTTAAGAAAATTGAATATAATTTAGCGTACCAAGAAATTATATAGCACGAGCTCGCCACGACTCGGGTGTGTTCACCAATGCTCACCACAAATGTAAATTTTTTTGTTGGGATGCGATAGATTTCTTGTCAGGTATCTCGTGCTGGTTTTGATTATTTCCTCACTAACTGTTGGTATTTGAAGGTCGTGATGTACATACATATATCATTGTTACAGATGTACCACTCAGCATTTATTATCGTCCGTAAGATCTTAGATTGTTGTCCTTGGATTATATTAATGTTTGATCTTTTGGATGTACCCCATATTTGCAGCCCATAGGTCCATATAGGTTTTATTATAGCCTTATAGAGTAATAGTTTGTTGCTTGTTGATAGTTTGGAATCCTTATTCAGAAGCCAGTACAGTTGTCTAAATTTTATTTTTATATGGTTGCGTTTTTGTTCAATGTGATGTTTCCAGCTCAATTTGGAGTCCAAGTATATTCCTAAGTATTTGGCTACTGGACTTATCAGGATGGGTTTATTGTTAATGTTTAACTGTATGGGGGTAAACTTGGGTTTAGTTGTGAAAATTACTTGCACTGACTTGTCATCATTTATTTTTACGTTCCAATTTTTTAACCATACCATTACTTCATCAAGATATTTTTGAAGTTGAGTTGTTGCTATGTGAAGGCATTAGTCCGAGTAGAATCGTGTCGTCTGCAAACGTTGCGATCATAGAGGATGCTCTGTTAGGAGGGGGAATGTCAGCTGTAAAAAGGACATACAGTAAAGGTCCTAGAACACTGCCTTGAGGGACTCTGGCTTTCGTTGAGTATAGGTCTGAAGATTCATCGTTTTATCTTACGAAGAAATGCCTATCAGTTAGATAGCTTTTAATTACATATAAGAAAGAAGACAAATTGTTTGAATCTTTGTTTTTGACCATTGATTTAGTTGATGTTTGAGCTTGCATCGTTGACAACACGAATATACATATATCTCCCCTACATCACCAATAATTTCCGTGTCATCAGGCAATGCAAATGGTGCACTTTGTTTAAGCATTTAAACACTTAACTCGTGTACAAAATAAAAAGTAGCCGACCAAGTTTAGAACCTTACGGCACTCCATATTAAACTTTACAAAATTCGTTACTAAGAGATATATAGACATATATATATTGATTACGTTCGCCAAAAAGTTTGTTCCTGGCCTTTTAATTTTCAAATTCATACTGTTTCTCGAAGACCAAATTATGTGTTTTTTTGCTAAATCCAAAATATGGTCCAAAACGGTTTGCTTCATGATATGAAACGTTAGTTTATTGGAGCTCAAGTTGATTAGTTTCGAAGCAATTTAATATCTGCAGCTCTGATACCGTGTGATCGAGGTGGTTTCTTTGTAGAACTGACAATGCCCCTTTCAGCTCTTTAAATGAAGAGACCCACTCTAAGAAATGGCGTTCCTAACGTCAGGATATCTAAAGGTGGACTACCATTTACCAATTTGATACACCATTGTTTACGAATTATCCTGAAGCTTTAAGCTATTATTTTTCATAACTAGCCCAAATCGTTGACCAACAGGAATCCTAGAACATATTCCCGAATGCACCTTCTACTTATAGACTCAAATATTTAAGTCCTATGAAGTGTTCTTGGCATATCTTAAGACAGCTTGTGAGTCTGGCTGACACGTAGAGCACAGAACGTTTCAGGGCCAATATATAAGGATTAGGCACCGGATTTAACAAGTTCGTCGGCAGTCTCACTCACAGGAATACTTACATGCATACATATATATGTCCTGGCACATTGAAGATAGTTCAAACTAGCATACGCTCAAATTTAGATGGCATGAGAGATTTAAGAGCGGTTTATGTATCCGATAGAATAATGGCACGTGATCTTCAGATCGATAGCAAAAACCTCTGCTTAGAAGCTAGAAGTAGAGTGTCCTTACGACGTAGACATTACGCAGTTGGGACAGATTCTTAGTGTACCATGCAGATTGAGGTATCAATTGAAGGGTATGTATGTGTCCTTAGATTTTTGTCACATAAAGCTTCGTATGAGTGGTGTACATACATTTTATTATCAACACTGGTAGTTAAATAATAGTTAAGTAATGTAAGAAGCTAAAACAAAGAAATAGCAGAAGTGATGTTGAGTAGAAATAAATATTCATGCGATTTCCTTTATGCTCATGCAATCATCGGAGAATACCTAGTATCACTACCAAGTACCATAGTACCACTACCAAGTAAAGTGCTTGTTCTTTTGTCACAGTTCTATTAAACTATTAATGTACTTAACTCTAATTCTCCATAATGAATGGCTTCAACTCCAGCAGAGGGTATCGTGCTAATATAAATCAACAACAAACCGATTTTAATTCACTCAATTAGCATAATTCGAGCAAGTGTAGCAATTAGAATGGACATGATCTATGGCAAATATGAAAAAGATTTGTTCCTGCGGTGGAACAAAAACTCGAATATTTGTTTTGTCACCCATTAATACTCGCATTCGTAATTCATCGTCGGCCCAAGTGGATTCAAGTACCAACATTGCTCATAATATTGGACTGAAGGTCGGGGGGTCGGTCGGTCGCCTCTCTGACAAATTCAATTTTATTCCAATCGACAACAACAAAAGAACGGTATTACCACGCTCATTCCTTCCAAAGTCCATTATAGACTTCCTTTAGTTTTTTTTGTTTTCTTTTTGGAGTCTTCTTCTGGTTTTTTTTTTTTTTTTGTTTGGCCACTCAGCCAGAGACGACGGACTCACACCGCACGCCTGCCTGCCCACCCACACCTCAAACGAAAAGGTCCACTCACAGTAAATGCGCAGATTTTGTGGGCAAACGAGCGAAAGACGATGAGGAAAATCCTCAGATTCGCTTTTTCATTCGACATTTTTATTGGTTTTCATCGACGTTGTTGTTGTAGTTGTGTGAGGTTGTTTTTTTTTTTATGGTACTCGTAGGGATTGTATCCTTAACCGTTATGATATGATTTCCTCATCAGAGAGTGCCGGGACGTGAGTCGTCGTGTAGTACTCCAGCGGCAACAAAGAAACAATCAACAGGAGGATATAATCCGAAGGATACGACATAACGCCCGGGAGTAAGAGACCGTGGCGGTTAATTTTTTTCCAGATGTTGGAAGGATATTGTTTTTTTTCTTTTTCGTTTTTTTTTTTCGTTTGTCGTTTGTCGTTCCTCCTTTACTGGCAGCATCATCGCCGTAGTAGTGATTGTTGTTGGTGTTTTCATTGTTGGCGTTTTGCTCATTCGATACACATGTAGAGACGGATGAATCGTTCGTATAGTCCTCACAGTGTATCCTCGTAATGCCAATTGATTGAATAAGGGCGATTTTCAGGAAGTAAATGTGAAAGTTCCAACCATAAGTGCGGTTGTCTGAACTGTTACACTTTCCTCCGGATCTTGAAGTCAAGTGAACATCACCCTCACTCGTGGTTGGCAGCGTGGGTTGGGTGCCGCAGAAAAACGAGGACGACAGAAGGAAAAAAAAAAAAAGAAAAAAGAGAAAACACGGAATGAATGAAAACATCACAAAGGCGGGCGGAATGCGATTAGTGGGAGGAATTGAAGGATATATACAAAAAAGGAGAAATACCAGGACTCACGTGCGTCGGGGTCTTATACGAGTAGCGTCCTGGCATTAGGGAATGAAATTACACATTCGCTGTGCAAACTTTTCGCATTTCTTACCGCACAACAACGAGTACTTTTGCTGTTGATGATGGCGACGTGTGTATCAGGGTGTGCATGTTCGTGTGTTCGTTCCCATGCAAAACCAGGATAACCAGATTTACAGAGTTTTCATCTGAATACCACATCGCACCGGAGGGACTATTGAACAAGTTGGCGAACAGGAGCATTGGGGAATCGAGCACGGGGAATATGAATCCGGATGCTAGATGCATACAGAGGAATTGTGTGTTAGATGCCGTTGTTGATTTTGTCCGCGTACTCCTTTTCAATCTGATGCGAGGTTTTACACACAGCTCTGTATGTGGTCGGCATTGGAACGGAATACACAAATGCTCTGGATGCTATCTAAGACAGAATTTATTCTCAGTTCTGTGTTAGTTTTTGGAAATGTGATTAGATGAAAAATTACATGAACGTGTGTGCATTATTCAGTTTTTTTCTTTTGTGCACAAAGAGTAGTATTTTAAGGATTATAAGTGAATTTGATTGAGTTGGACATGTGCTAAATCGGCTTGCTATGTATGTGTAGAAAATTCTGTTCTCAACAAATATACGAACATGATACCTTGTTTAAAGTGTGTCCTAGGTAAACCAATGTATAAAAAAACTATGTTAACCTCTGTGGCACTCTGAGTTTCTAACTTAAAGGGCTTATACATATTTTTTTTTCAAGCGACTAGCACTTTCACCTTGGCAACGCTACCCCTAAAAGTATGCACTTTTTTGTATAAAAATTAACAAAAAAGTATTAATCCTTATTTTTAACCAATTTCATTTTTAACCAAATCATTGTTTTTATTATCGTGCATATGTCACTTTTTTGGAGATATTTGTCCAGCTTTTTAAGTGGTCCTTAACTCAGCCCTTGACCAGGACCTATTATCTTTGAATTAGCCTAAGTTTTGACGAATTCGTAAGATAGGCCTCTCTAGGCACCATCGAGACGTTGATTTGCTAATATTTATCCATCGCCTTCTTTCCATAGTGACATGATGCAAGATCAGGCCAAAACACAGGCCGCTCTTGATAACTGTTATAAAAAGGCCTTAAACCCTTCTGCGGGCATTCATTCACATAAATTTCGCCATTTACTGAGCCAGTAGTAGGCAATGTTTGGCTTTTGAGTTCACAAAAACAAATTGCTTGGCAAACTTTCGCTCTACACCTTGTACAAGTATTGTGGGCTGTTTTTAAAAGAGGCACCCATCTTAACCTTAAAGTACAAACATTTGCACATATGTATGTACATATATGTATGTATATTAAATATTCTCGGAAATGAAATTTCTTTTCAATTCTCCGAAGCCTTTTGTAAAACCCAGATGAGTACTATAACTTTACTTAAAGGCGAAATGATGGGACTAAAGATAGTCTTGTTCTGCTTCAAATATAATGTAATATCTGGCAGGGATTTTATCTCTAAAGTAATGCGACAGTTCAACAAACATTGACTTTTACTGGGTAAACAGTTCATGAAACTGTAAGGGTTACAAGTTCGTCCTAGTTATGGGTCTTCCTTTTACTTTACCAGCTTTAGACAAGAAAGCCACATCTCGAGATCTAGCCCAACACACATATCAGTACAGATCTAGATCAGAAACGTAGTGCTACGTGTCGGTTATTCTAGAGCAAATGTGTTTAATGAATGTCCTCATTGCTTGGGCCTTTTTCTTTCCTTCTAAAGAACCTTCTCCTTCATTGATCCCTTTAGGGCCTCATTTTAATTGGATTACCTCAGCTCGTTGGTTGACTACATTAAGCCTTAGGATACCACAACGGTCTTAATGTATCTGTATTCTCGTCCACAAACTTACCACTATCTAAATCTAAGGTCTATTCCAAAAAGCCTTATACTATTTGAGCTCAAAATAAACTTCCTAGACGATATCGCCATTATTGGGAAATTACATGGACGTGTTTGTATTTATTTACAACCAATTTTTGTACACCGTTTTGCACAAATATACCCATTTAAGCCATTCGCCGAATTTTTCGCACAAATACAAGCCGTCTATAGTTTGATGCAGCACTCAGAAAGTAGTTCCTTTTTTGCAGTCAAAACCAATTACCCGGAAGAGACATATGGAAATGACGAATTTGTAAAAAATTGATTTGTTTGGCAATGAAACACAAAAAGTTAAATTTATTATTTTGGCTCTTTGACCAAAAGGTCAAGCCATTTATGCTAAGACAAACAACTTTTTTATGACTGTAACAATAATATTCGAATAGCGCCCTGAAGGTTGATACATACTCTTTCGTTCTAAATGTATTTGTTTACGTTTCCGGAAATATTCCAATGTAAGTTACAAATTTACAGTATTGACATTTGACAACAATCAAAACAGCGATATCAAATGTATGTAGAAGTACAGTACAGCACATAGAATAAAGTCAGATCAGTTTATTAATTTTTGCTTACCATAATATGTTGGTTGGTTGGGTTGGGTGGTTGTCCCCGCTCAGCTGGGACGTACTTAGACCATAAGAATGTCCATTGTGATACCACTATGGGAGACATCACCAGATCACCAGAACCAGAGACCTACATGAAGACTCTCCACTTGGAATAAAAAGGCAGGGTAACCGGATTCGGTGTAAACGCATCCCGAAGATGTATTTTCTTCCATAAACCAGTTTGACCCTTTGACGAAGCTTTTTATTCTGCTTAAGTCTATTCTAGCTAGATCGTTGAGATCTGTGAAGAAGTATTCACCTAGGGTTTTCCCTCTCAGAACCGATAGGGCAGGACAGGTGCACAGGAGATGTGCTATGCTTCGTGAAGCGGAGTACCGAGTCTGCTCCCTATCATACAGGCCCCTTTTAGGGCACCTACTGTTTCCGCATTCTGATGGCTGCTGTATCTGTGTAGTTGGCTGTGTTCCCTATTATCAGGAAGGTTCTGGTCCGCACTTTTCCTAGCTAGCTCGGCCTCATTGTCTGGAATTTCCATGACAGCAATCTTGCGACATTGCTCTATATAGACAACAATAGTGCTGCGCTCTATCCCGGACTGCTGTGACTTCTGCTTGAAGTAAGCTACAGTATAGTCTGGCAATCGTGGGTTATACACAAATCTTGTGCCCTTTTGTAAACTCCTTTTCACCTTTTCTAGACTCTGTCCCAGATTCGTTTGAAATTTCTCCCGATTCCCATATAATTCCCATAGTAATATATTAGGGTTAGAAAATGTATATGAACTAGCTCAAGACCCGTTTGTCAAAAAAATCGATAATTAAAAGTGTATCAATGTCAATGACTGTGTAGGTAAACCTATTTAGTCACTATATTGCAACCAAATCAGTTATCAATTGCAACGAAGTGGCGGCGGCGGCGGCGCGTCCTTTTATTCCACGCGCCGCTACAGAACGCTTTGTGTAATCATGTTTCTTCGCAGAAAATCAAAGTGTGCTCAATAGTTTTCCACAAATCTCAACAACCGGCTACTTGAGTGACGTTGGTAGTTGGATCCAACTTCGTCTCTGGAGTGCTATGTTACTGAAGTACCTTGCAAATAGTGTGCAACAATGTACGGGTAACAAGGGAACCGTAGTCACGCAACTTGTCGGACGGCGCGGACCCTCAAAGGTGTTTATTTATACACCCGAGCACTCGAGACTACATTTTTTCTTTTCTTTTTGTTTCGTAATGAAACTGAAGTAATGACTACTTTTGTGGTTTTCCGATCACGGAGCAATAACACCCTCGTTTACCGCCACCACCATCAAGATTGGGAGTGGAGGGTGACAAACAGTCTAACGAACGAACGAACAGAGGCGAAAGGCACTGAATTCGAATTTGACAAATGATCAACAACCCGGCAAGAAACAATCGTGGATGACAGTAAACAAAACCGGAGTGGAACGTCACAATAAACATAAAATAAATCAAAAATCCAATTGAATTGGTTTGTTCCCATGGCTTGATTGCCAGATTTATGCGCGAGGCCTTTTTATTGAGTTACAGCGAGTAAAAGTGTCATTGGTGGGGGTGCCTCAGTGCGGCTAAGGAAATTTCGGGTGCAAACACTGCTCGTAAATCACCAGAGCCAGTGTGGAACTGTTACGGGTTTAATATGGCAATAAAACACACATTTCGCTCCATTTTATTCACTTTATTACAGCGACGGCAGCAAGAACTTTCCAAATCGAAGGGGAGGAGTGTGGTTGAACTGAAAAACTTCTTAAATCAACTAAAGTCTAGATGGCGCTGTTTAAATTTGTCACAACAACGGGTGGAACTTTGATTGATACGCACACGTCACGCAGCCTCGCATGCCGATTGTCGATTGACAATGTGCGCCCGTCATTCCCTCACACTTTCGATGCAGGGATCACATCCTTAACGATGTGTACGAGTATATGCAGACATTCATATATTCGTGTGGAATTTTTGTTTGACACCACCCCATGCCAGCGCCCGGCCCGAACGAATTCAGCGTCGTACATCATGTTAGCAGATAAAGGAACTCATTGGGATTGTTTGCCATGATGGTGGCATCAGATTTGCGCTGAACGGGTGTTGGAATTTCTCGGAAATGTCTCGTTGTATCGCATAAATTGCAGCGCAGTGGAATCAGCAGCAAGAGATAAATCACAAGCTAGCACATACATTTCGCCGATCAAATCAATCTAATTGACATCACTCAATGTGATGCGACTTTATCCGAGGCAAGACAACGACGATGGTGATGGCGATGTCGATGGCGATGATGATGATGATGATGATGATGATGATGATGACGACGACGATGAGGGTAGCACACCAGTACCGCAGTGTTCGGCGGGTACTGCGTGGGATGTTTAGATACATGGATCCCCCGCACTTAGAATGGGAAAAAAATGTAAATAAATGAGCTCACAACACACCCCTTTTGGAAATGATTCTGCCGGGGGTTGATCGCTGATGTGCAGAGTGGTGGCGGTTATTTACCGTGCACCCTTATTTCAAACAGTAGACAGCCGTCAATTCCGCCAACAAATGGCACACACAGCACACACAACACACACATCGCATCGCATTTATTTTCATTTTCATCAGGTGGATTGATATTTTCGATTCGATGGGTTGGACTGTACCGAAATTGAAAAGGTTCAGCCAGAGTGCGAGAGAGAATCTCTACACCGTACACATGTGTACCAGCACCAGTACCAGTAGCAGCCGCACAAAAACACCCCCCTCTGTCGTACTTATAGAACTTGCTATATAAATTTAAATTTAAATAAATGCAAATTCGATGGATCTCGGAGTGGGATAATCGATTTATTGCTCAACGTTGTATCACATTTGGCCAGAGGGATTGATGGTCTGCTTACCGAGGGTCATACATGTGCTGCTGGATGGTATGTACCCTTTAAAGATGTCCGAGTTTCAAGCTGCGGGCACCTATGTGTGATGTGATGTGATTTTAGCAAGCACTTTCTAATTATGTTTTCGTGCCGGTATTGCAAATAAGTAAATACATAAATCAGCTCCTTGGGCATTTTAATGAGACTGTGGCAGGCTCTGACAAATGAGCAAAAAAGTTTACACATTCTTACATGATTCGTTAATCAGTTTCATATTTAAATGAGAATTTGTCGGGATTGATTAATGATGATGACGCGAAGGCTGTGAGCAAACATGTATTCATTTATTAGGACCGAACAAAGACCCAAGACTTTGACTTCAACTTAGGGGCGCTCACTTTTAATATACATATGTGCATACATACATATATACGTCGATGTGTTGTAGGTGATATTATTAATTTGATAAATAGAAAATAATCGAATTAATTTAATCGACTTCTTTATTAAAATGGTTGAGAACTTTAGGCATGTGTATTCATAAATGTGACACCGGACTAAATACACAAATGTTCCAACTATTCCCAGAATAGGAACTTAGAAACCTCCTCCAGATGAACGAGTTTTCTAATGTGCGCAGGGTTTAGGCCACACAGAGATCTCGGTAGAGACTGAATACCCCTAAACATCATGGAATAGACACTGACATTGACATTGACATTGAGTTTCTTAGTGCCTATCTTTCCTACTACCTTGTAGTGTTCATACCTAAAAATGGCTGGAGATATACTTCAGGCTCAAAGGCTTTTAGACTTCTCAAGCTTCTCAGTCTTATCTATCTGCATCGACTATCAATTCGGATATTATTCAGGCAAATTACAGACAGAAATCACTCGCCAGAGTTTTTCACATCCTTTCAGTCCATCAGAACTGCTGCTGATGCCAAAGACAATGATTCACATACGGTCAGGTCGATATGATTCATGCTCAGCAGCAGAGGCATTTCTAAAAACTTGAACAACTCTAGATTTCCATCAGAGCTAGTGGAGGCTGTCGTGTACTACCTTTCCTTCTGTTATGCGGAACCTAAAAACTCCGGATTTCTATTTCAAAATTAGGTCTACCATTTTCGAGTCAAGCGAAAAGATATAGGTACGAGTTTTTCGAATAATAAATTATAGAATTAACCAGAAATTGTAAAAATGAAAAATTGAATACCTACCTTCTTTGTACTACCGGGTTTCTTTACTAAACTAAATCTACCTATCGAACTAAAGCAGAACTATGGGAGTTCTAGTGAGCTGGCAGAATTGATTTCGAAGACATTGAGCGCTATTTTCTAAGTTTTAACTGGGTTTAAAAATAGTTTCGGGGAATACTTTTCACCAAAGAGGCAAACAAGCCGACTGAGAGACAGACGTGAGCCTCATTACTGAACACTGATTTCGGGAACCAGCCCAGACTTCCATCCACCCGACCAGAATGAAATAAGGGATAGCACTATCCAAACTTACGTTAAACAAGGCTGTTGGACCGGACGATCTGCAGGCGGAATTGCTTAAAGCAGCCGGAGATGATCTCATTTCTAAGATCTGGTTGATTGTTCGTTACAAAAAAGGATACCCTCTAAACTGCGTCAACCATAGAGGTATAAGTCTCTTTAACATTGTATTTAAAATTTTATCGAACGTATTGTGTGAATGCGTAAAACTCTTTGTTAAAGAACTGATTGGCCGCTTGCAGTTTCCACATGATAGACCGAATGAGTCCACAATCGACCAAATTTCACTCTACAGCAGATCCTGGAAAAAAACGCAATAAGTCTAAACCGATACTCAGCATCGTTTTATCGATTTTGAGGCGCTTATAGAGACGAGCTTTACAGATCTATGTCTAGTTTTGGCATCCTTGCCAAACTCGTCAGAATGACTATGGATAACGCCCATAAAGGTCGGAAATAATCTCACCGAGACCTTCGATGTCAAGAAGGGATTCAGACAAGGTGATGCGCAGTCATGTGACTTTTTTCATATCATACTTGACCATATTGTGCGAAACTTACTTATCCAACACCAGAGGTATAAAGTCCGTCCCATTACTTGCATACGCTGACGACTTATGTATCTTTGCTAGGACACGGCGAGATGTCAAGTATTAGAGCAGGAGCGGGCAAAATGGGTTTAACTGCTGAAACAAGAAGGGACACACAACATCGACGAATTGTACCGCACTCTGCTATCAAATTTGTAACAAAAAACACATAAGCAGAAAAAAAAACGAAGAATAACTTGCAGAATCGCTGTTTGTTAGGGCTAAGAAGGCAATTGAGTAGTAGAGTCCTATCCCGAAGAACTGAGGAGACTCTACATAAGACCTTGATGCTTTATACTCAGTAGATTCGAGAAAAAGATTCTTCACATGCTTCTCCCCGTTTGCGTTGAGGTGGCAACCAACTTAGAGTGCGCAACTAAGTGCAGTTACCCAAAGACCGCGCTAACTGTTGAGACTTGTTGGTTGAGGCCCTAATTAAGGAACTAAAATTTCGGAGAAAAAATTCACATGAGCGTAAGTAAGTATTTGTAAGATGATTTGCCACAATACTGAATAAAAGATGTCAGCTGTCAAATTAACTGTCAACTGTATGAGTGTTGCCATATTGAAAAGAAATATTCTAAAAAACAATGCATTCAAGTTCTCTTCGGTTTTTTTTGCACAGCACACATATGTATGTAGGAACGAAATTACGAAATGCAAAGCTTCCTGCAAAGGCTGCTGGTCTAAAAGGTGTATGCAATCATGACGTATTATTACGTATTTGCCTATTATGCTTGAATTCCGCTTACCGTGTTTTAGAATACCGATACAGTCTACCAAAAATTGTTAAGAATTAAATATTTCAACATTTTGACAGCAATTTAATACTGGCCACCGAATGAATATAACATATCTAGGAATAGTATTAGCAAAATCCTTAAAGTTGTAAACAGTGATCTCTTCCGAATTAACAAGAAAGGAAAATTAGGAACTAGTTTATCCTTTTTGTTTGCTATTACCCTTTGAATAGAATGACAGAAAAATCGAGAAACGGACTAATTTTGTGTTGTAAAAATAACCAAAACCATTTGTACTTTCTGTCAAACTTTACCAGTGCCAACTTCATTTTAGACTCAATGACGTTTTCACTAAACGATAACACATCTCTAACTAAACACAAAGTCTCAAGGGGACTTGACTTGTTACAGAGTAATTAAACTGAGCAGTGTTCAAACTTTCTACACCTTTGAGTGGGTGGCGCAAGTATATCCACGTGCTACCCAAGCTAACTCCAGTAAGCAACAACCTTTGCTTCCAACCAACAATCAATTGCTTCCATTCTAACAGTAGGTATACCAGCAGCAGTGGGATCGAGATTTAATGAAAATGTTTCGAGGTAAATTATGATTTACCTAGTACGTGTGTATGTACATATATATGTATTTGCTTTGCACCTTCCTCTTCAGCGAGTAATAAATCTGTTTTAGGTCAAGTGCACACCCGAACCAAAACAAACAACGAAGAGGGTGCACAAAGGACAAGGGTAATTTACGATTGCTACCCAATATAAGTGATAAGCACACAACCAAGCGATACCAAGTAGCAAGTGCCACCATAATTCACCCCCACCCCCCAATCCAGGGCAAAACAAAATTATTAAATCCCAATATCACTCGATAATTGTGGGTAAACTAGCAGCAGCAGCACCACCACCACCACCACCACCATCACCCCACTGCTTGTGCGGTTAATTGTTGCTCGTAATAAATAAATAATTTTAATTTTCTAATCGGATATGGGTCATTGAATTTTTTATGCAGGCATGGTTGGCTATATCTACACATGTACGTGTGTGGACTTCCTCTCCGTGGAGAGTTTTTGTGTGCCTCCTTTCTCGGTTGAGTTGAACGCCGCCGCGTCGACCAATACATAATCTCATCGGCTGATAATGGCAATAATTATTTAATCGCTGTGATTTATGAATTCCAAAGCGTTGAGTCCTCGGCTGAGATATGTGCCTGGTAATCGGCGTTGTAATGGGCGAGCTGTTGTGGGACTCTGTGTGTTTGTTTTTATTCATACTAGATGGTCGTGATAGGCGTGTAATGTGCTGTTTGGGAGCGCGCGACGGCACTGGATAATTTATGACAATCGAATTGAATCGATGCACACAGATTTATCGATTAATATGGATGACAACTTACCCGTACGCAGCTAGAGTGGGGTCGTAGGGATAGTATCCGGTTGTTGGCTGCAGGCCGGCCGATGTCCACGCACTCATGTCAGACCCTGGTCCACTCTCCTTCAAGGCATAGGGGTTGCTCTGAAAATGATTATTTTTTTTATTAAATACGATAAGGTAAATAAATATATGTAAGGACATACATAGTGCATACATATGTATGCACATGATGAATCCATTGAATAATATTTATGCAAAATGTGAAGAACAGTTTTTGAGCTAATAGCTGTAGACATGAAAATTAACAGTCTGAACACAATGTGTAGCTGCAGCTATGGTACAAGTTCAGCCAACTTCTCCTTCCGAAGGTGCTGCATTACATTTTTAAACTTCAAAACGTAAATGGCGGAGAAAACCACCGAAAAATTGTTTAATTAAATTTGTTCTATTATAATTGTTCCTATTTTTCTATCAGAAGGATCAAAAAAATCCATCCGCTACACCACTGTGGACGGGCATTGTCACTTCAGTAAGCGACTTATTTGAAAGGATGTACTACAGGGGCTTAATTCACTGCAGCGATTTTTCATTGTGTTCGAGAAGTAAGTCGTTACATTTGCATGTACATGTACATTAATGCTAATGCATTAAGAGAATAAGTTACATTTTATTAATATTATGTGTATTAGCATAGTTTAGGATTTCCAACACAAATTCAACAAGGATAACACCACCCTATACTATGTGTGTCCCTAAGTCGAAGTGAAATTTAGTGAAATCGAAAGAGAATCAGTTGTCAGAGGCCATGTCTGGAGAGTACTGGCTGACATTATGCAAAAAATACAATATGTACTCCAAAAGTTCTAACACAGGATATTGGTAGATTTTATGACAATAGAAAGGATACTTCGAATAATTTTCTACAGACCTAAGTAGGATGGATGGCACTATTCCCGATATTTGTAAGTTTTTAAATGATAACAACTTTCCGTTTCTGGTACTTTTTCTTTGATCTGTTCCATTCCATTACGGGCATTCTGCTCCACTTACAACAATGTCGATTAATCAGCATGGAAATAACTAGCTTTTTCTTCTATTCTTGAGTTGTGAACCATTAATAAGTTTCGACGAACTGTGCCCCATTCTAGTACCCTGGAACGAAATCCAACTAAGAAACTTATACATCAGTTGTTGATGGGGTGATGGCTGCTATCCAACTAGTTTGCCATGAAGACAAGACCTAAACATCTGACATTTGTGAACAAGTTCTTAATATTCTTTTGTGCGGGCAGAACCCTCTAAGTAACGATTTTCTTCCATAGGTAGCACGAATTCTGTTCAATCACATATCAGAAAGGTTATACGAAGACTAGTCTGTAGCTAGATGGTTTCCCATCTGCTGCGGCATTAGTTCAGTCCTGAAATGTGCAAAAACGAAGCCGTGGAGCCCTGAGGTACATATGTATGTCTAGATGCTTGAGAATTTTGTTCTTGAATAGATGGCATAGTGAAATGTGAAAGTGTGTGGTTTTTTTACCATTTTGTGACATACATATGTACATATATACATATTTCGCTTCAATTATTATTAATAATCCAATAATCGAAAATATACTGGCGAACACTGTAAGGCTTTTCATAAGAACTTTGAAAACATTCAGAAAACAATGTGTTGAAATGTTTTTAAAATATATCCTAAACGTAGGTTTTGAAATATTTAAACGTTTTCAATGTTTTGGTCCACACTTTGGTGCCTAAGGAAATTGTCACCTTTTACGAAAAAAGCAAATTACATTTTTTACTTGCACCTGCACCTATAGGCAAGTATTGTATTCGTGAAAAATCTCGAACTCGAGATTAAACTTGACATTCATTATTTGACGAAGAAGTTCAAAAAATGGGTCCGCCAATTCCGTCTGTCTGTGCACGAGGCTACACCCTGAACTTCATTATGTACATAGAGTCCCTGGAATAGTCCCTAGAGGCGAAATTGAAACTTTTATTTTAGCCCTAATATTAATGGTAGTTAACTTAAGGCTTAATTTTACCAAAGACGATTTTCTCAAAAACGACTCGCGTGGACCCAATTGCAATCAAATGATATGTCGTGTTGTTTACCAAAATTGGTACTAATGGTACTTTACTTATAGCCAATTTGGCAAAAACTCAATTTGGAGACAACGGATTCAACGATTTCGTTCATGGAATTTCGTGGACTAGATTGAAGATGTGTAAAAGCTCGTTTTTTTTCACAGTATTAAGAGGTTAGAGTCAATTCATTCGAAAACGGCTTCAACGATTTTGTTTAAATTTTATAATAAACCTATTAACTAACGGCATAAATGGCACTTTACTTGCTAAAAACACGATTTTTTCGAAAAAGCCGTGAGCGATGAAGCTAACTTTCATGGCATAACACGTTTTGGGTGAACTTCTTAGAACCTTGCTTTACTTATAGCCAACGTATGCACATGTACAGCATATGTATATTCGTTTCTCGGTTTTACCTCAAATACAGATAACTTATAGATCCATCCATACATATGTATGTAGGTGCAAGTTTGTGCGACCCAGTCGTGCACTTTACTAGTTACTGGTTTTGTTGTCAATTTTGTACAATTTTTATATTTTCATGAGCTCCAAAGCACAGATTTTGGCATACCATCGAGAGCAACATAAGTTAGTTAAAATCTTTAAAGCGATTGAAGATGTATGTAGTTACAACCGAAGATTTGCTCCAAAATTTTATTTAAAAACGAGCCCAAAGCACTAAAAATATCACAAACTCCTCCACATAAAACTCTACAAAATATATTATTGTTAGTCAAAAATTTAAATGTCGTGGCCAAATTGCGTGAATTATATTCTTTTGTGTTTTTCGAAATACCAGCTTTCGTTGAGTTGAGATGTGCAAAGATATGTTCGTGTCCTGTCAAAAAATGTTTGGAAACTCGTCTCCCCAACATTGGATTGCCGTAAACGCCATTTTAATATTTTTGGGAAATCGCATTTAAAGTTTTGATATCCTATTGCATGAAAACCAACCGCTGGAATTTTTTTAAACGATATTTATTTCTTACATTTTTTAAAAGAAGATGTCCGTCTCTTTCAAAAAATGTAAGAAAATTTTCTGAAACACTTTGTTTTTAAATCATTTAAAGTTTATTACAAAATGAGTTTGCGTATACGCCACTAAAATCAATATTTTCTTTTACTCATACACATACGTCAAAAATTGTGCACATACGGCATTCCAATAATGCATTAGTAAAACAAAATTTTTTCTTTCTAATGTCACATACATATGTAAGTCAAAACAATACTGAACATGCATTTGAAATTTGATGGCGTAAGTTGTAGGACAGTAGGACGCACATATGTACGTCACAACAATTTTTAAACAAAAATTTGCCTAAATTGTATGGAAAATTTAACATAAATGCCAAATTTTGCCATTCTGTATATCTATGCAATGGAAAGAGATAGAGCAAAACGGATAAAAGATTTGGAAAAGGCTACCCCGAAAACATAAGACTGCGTACCAAACTCAAAAAGTGAATTTTGCCGTTTACGGTAACCCAATATTAGGGCGAGGAACTAACAAACCGGACAAAGCACACATGTGTCACTCTAACTTATACATATT
This sequence comes from Xylota segnis, assembly GCA_963583995.1. Classification (NCBI taxonomy): domain Eukaryota; kingdom Metazoa; phylum Arthropoda; class Insecta; order Diptera; family Syrphidae; genus Xylota; species Xylota segnis. The sequence continues at coordinate 28,278,325 of OY757238.1, forward strand.
CAAATATTCCAGCACTTTTAACAGACCGTTAATTCTGTATATGAACGTACTTACACTAATATTCTCGACAAATAAACAAGATCTTAAAATTTGCGCTTCGCACATACTTACATGCAAATTAACGTTCGGCTAATACTATTATTCCACACTCCACGATCAATTCCAATTCAAATGATGTGAACTTCTCGCGATAAATGATTCAATTAGTGGAAACGTGAATTAAAGTGAGTTCTATGCAATCCGCATCCTCTCTAGTGCGCGACCACAAACAAAACGCGAGCACATGTGTTAAGCTGTTGTGGACATTTCAGCGAATTTCTCCATTTCTCCACTCAGATACAGGAGCGGAGTGCACGCTTGTTTTTTCTGCTTTTGTATGTGTGTGTGTGTGTGTGTGGAACGCAAATGTGGCGTATCACTTAAAGTAACGCGTTCGCCTTAATTCATTTGCAATTTTCCATTTTTACGATGAAAAGTTAATTAGAGGAGTTCACATTGCATGCGAGCTACTACTACAGTGCTTGCCACTTATGAGCCGCAACAAGGTCCCGCAATAAGCGGAGTACACTTTTGCCGTCATCACGCACTTATTCAGCCTTCCATACAATTATGATGTCGATGAGACTACATATGTACAGAGTCATGTAGATGCGACGTACATACATATGTACATATGCCGCCCCCCAAAACATCGCCTATATGTAGATACAGATAGAAGAAGCAAAAAAAAAATTTATTGCCGCAGTAATTGCGGGTAAATTGGATGCCAGAGGGAGATGCGTGTGATGCGTTTTAACTAGTTAAAAAGGAAAAAAAAAAGAAATCAGCCCATCGTACTGTGATTCGCCATGATTTAATGAGTTAACTGTTTACCTGCTAAAGTTGGTTCAATTAGTGCGTTACCCCCGATCTGTTCCCAGTGAAAACGCTAAAAAAAAATACTTGTACTCGGTATTTTTATGTATGCATCTGTGTCACACTCAAACGCAACATATGCACTTAATTTTAATGCATGTAAGTCGGTTAGGCATCATTTTTTTTTTCATTCCACTTCGAACATTGAAATGGGCCGCAAGGCAATTGGTAATAATGTGCATGAGCTTAACGTTAGTTTGCATGCCATTCAAACTATGTACTAGAGACTGTAACAGTTGTGCAACAAAATGTCCTTAGCAATGGATTACCTTTAACACGGCCGAGAGCGAAAAATCAAACCAATTTACGCGGACTACAATAGTCCATTGACACGCAAACAGACATCGCTCAAGTAGGTATAAAACATTATCATATTATATTCATTAAAGCCCCTAAATCATGTACGACATTTTAGTTGGCAGCCTACGATGAATGTAGCGCTCCGCTCGATGGTATCACATCACAGGATCTCCCATGGATGCCTGACCGTCTGAATCATTCAACGAAAATCTATCCGAGAGCCACCATTCTTCATCGTCACAGCCAATAGCCTGATCTGTAATCATTTCTACTAGGAAAGTTAAATGTGATTTGATAAGCTCAAGGGTTTCATATCCAGAATATTCCTGAAACAGTTGGTAGTTTTATTTGTGCCTAAGGATTCTAAATAGACTTAAGAACAATTTGTTCTTTTTTCATTCAGGATCGCAAAATCCCTTTATTTTCACAGAAAAGGAAAGAAGAAAAGAATCTACTTAGAGTAGAGAGTTGGTCCAGAACCAGAAAGGCCCGAATGGGGATCAAATCGCGGTCTCTAAAACATGAGGCAAATAAAATAAATATCAGAGTTTCTGCTAACGCTGTCAATGGGGGGAGGGGTTTGGCTGTAAAGAGTCATCAGTATGTAAGAAGTAGAAAAAAAAATGTTGAATAAACATCCCATAACTTACAGCAAAGTTATCAATAAACACACCATCGACTAGATTTTAGTTGGTCAGGTCTAGACAATATTATTTGTCCAAGTGCAGATCTAGTAGGTGTCGTAGTTGTCCGTGCACTGGACTGCAGAGCGCAATTCAGGCCCAATCCGTAGACGACACCAAAAATTTCTTTCCTCTCGCGAACGTCTGACAAACATCAGAGAGTATAACCATCATAAGAAAGCATTTCAAATAATAAATTGCCTTTGCATTGCTATAAAGAATAAAACAGGCACAACAGGAATGGTTGTGAGAACCTAAGCCCTGGGTCCCATAAGCCTACCGCGCCCAATATTTATTTTATTATTTTACACCAAGTTGTGTGTCAGGCTCGTTTGAATTCTTTGATATGCATACAGGAACGGTTCTTGGTTCTCCGTAATTTACTTATTTCTTCTGCAAAACTTCCACCAGAAAACATTTTTGACAAAAGTACGTTCCGAAACATTACCTCTTAGACGTAACATGTATGCATGTATGTATGTACGGAAAGACAATACAACTTTCTGTATTGGCCTCATAGGTCGATTGAAAATTTTAAGTACTCTTCTAGTTGATTTTTTTGGGAACATTGGTACAAGTGGATCTGTTCGATTCTTCTATAGTTTCGACGGGTATGTTTTGATTTTTTTCTGACCAAACTTTCTTGCTAAGAACACGAAGTTGGCCAGCGTCAATGTTTTAGGTCGAAGTCATGAAATAATAAAAGTTGACTCGTATTACTCCTTTCTATACTCCTGAACGTAATTTACTATTTGCAAAAGAGTGTAAAGTTTTACTCTAAATGTGTAAAGTTCAGTTGAGTTTAGTATCAGTTTCTGTTTGTATTAAGCCTTTACTAAGCTAAATGATCCAAATGTTCTATTCCGTTTAAAATGTCTACAAACAACGCTCCAATTAGCATGTTTCTTGTTCGTGTTTTCGAGTCAATTTGAAAACCCACAGTTCTATCGAGATTTCGAAAGTCTAAAATCGTAGATCGGAACCATATGGGTCGAGTCAAATCTATCACTAGCAATAGTTCGACCAGATACCTTTTTTTGGTGCTAGACATGCTCCAGCTAGAGCTCAATAAAGATCAGGTCAGGTCAGAAAAGGATCAGTTGTAAAAATTTGATAGTCGTTTTTAAAGGAACACTATAACTTCTGATGGCGGTCCATATATTGTATATCGCATGGTTCTTCTAATACAGCGATTTTCCATGCCTTACTCCTTCTACTATCGTGAATCAATATTGCTTCAGCTTATGAAACAAGCGCGTTAACACGATTTCATTTGTTACTTTTCACACCAGACCGTGCGTTTTTACACTTCATTTAATATCGAAAGTCGAGTTCGAACGACCTTCGATTAAAACGCGCTCTTCGATGCGTTACTGCAGTGTTTACACCTTAATCCGGCAAAACTTTGCAAACAAGTTGCGAAACATCATACGTCATTTTCATGGATGTAGTTTCTACAATTGCGAAACTGAAAGTCGTCCATGATTGTAGTGTTCGAGTTCGATTTCGAAGATACAAATTAAACAATTGTATTCCTAGAAGAATAGTACATTTTATTGCTTCCTTATATTTATTAACATAATTCACTTTCAAACATTCCGAACGGTTTTTATTGAGAAATTTATCCACGCAAGGTATTCTCCCTGATGATGGTGGTTTTTGTTTTAGGGTAAACATAAAAAAAAACTTTCCGGCACCTGTGCTTTGTTGCGCAACCTGCCCCACTGAAATTTGTTGTTTTGCACATTTACGCTTCGTTTATCACCTGCTTTCCTTAGTTCAAATATGCGATAGTTTTGTTCAATTATCACCGAAGCGGAATTTAATGCTGCACTTATGTGTATTTACTTTGATTGCTTCATCGACACATGCTTGCCACAAGATATTCATGCTCGATGCACTTTATCTGTGAGATGCCTTTTAGAACCATTGTTGCTGCGCTCAGATACGCGATCAGTACAGTTTATCTGCTCCTTGTAATGTCATTAATTTTGTCATCAACACGTCATCCGATTATAAGCCGCCCAGCAATGCATTGTTGTTATCTATCCGTGGATGGATTGTGGGCACGGCGCGCAAAATTCGAGAGTTGGTAGTGGCAGCGGCCACAGTGGCGGCCTAAACTCCTTTCGCTTTTGCGAACGGTATATCCATCAGCATGGACATGGATGTGTGTCGGGCAGTGCACACTGGGGCCTTAATTAGAATTTTATGCAAATTATTAAACATTAAAATAATTGCACTCTCTCGCTAGCACACCCTGTGCCCCGCGCACACCGCAGAGTTAATGTGATGTAAAAACGGGTGATTAGTCACACCTCTCACGGAAAGGTCATGTGTTTGGCTGGTGCACTGCCCTGCGCTGAGGCCTGACGGCAGCTGTCTTGCTGGTGTCTTCGTCTGCCTGCGCCCCAACCGAGAGATGATAATTAATAATAATTGACGACTGGGGATGGATGCCTGGTCGGTGATAGCTTTCCACTATATTGTTGTGTTTTGTTGCAATAAACACCTTTGATACCGATCTGCTGGACGTTAACTGACTTCAGTTCACCCTGGAACTGTGCTCGCAGAATGAAAGGAATACATGTGTCGATAGATGGAAGAGGATATCAAAGATTTTCCTACCACGGGTTGGTAGTGTGGGAAAGGATAACGACAAACTTCCTTAATCCGCCAACAAACATCGTGTGCAAGGACAAAACTCCTCCAGCCGTGCGGAGAAGCATAGTTTGTGGATAACATTCTGCGGTGAAAGTTGACACTAAAAGAGGAATAAAAACAAAAACAAAAAAAAAATAAAAATTGCACATTCTGGCCACCATTATAGCCAACTACATGTGTGGCACTCTACCTCCGCACACACTTATGCACTTGCGGAGTGTTTATTATTAGCATAAATCCACACTTAAGCTGCATGCTTAATCCTTGTGGTGCACACGAGGAGCACAGCAGCAAGGCAGATGTTTGCAGAATAAACCCCATTTGGATTTAGAGTCCACACAAACGAACACACACCCAGCAACTTGGCTTAAGATATATTTAATGCACTTGTAACTAGTTTAAGCACCCACTACCATCGGTAGAATCCACCCACCAGCTCTACACCCAGCTACCACAGTATAAAGTGCCTCCACACTTGCGTGTGTATGTCTCGCTCGTTCCAAACGCGTCCTTGCCGGGGCTCTTCTCTCTGTGTGTCTGTTGAACGCCATTTTAATTGTTACGACATGTACCATACATACTCGTACGTATCTAGTATCTACTTTGTTGAAGTTGAAACAACCTATTTAGAAGAGGAGCAAACAAATTTTTCGTATTCGTGCTGGAATGGTGGCTCTGTTTAACAATCCAATTAAAGTTTGCAAGCGCATTGGGAACAGGTCGGCCGTATCTGATCTGTACCGCTTCGATTTTCCGATACACTTTTAATTGTATTCAATTTCAAAGCCAATCCATCCCCCCATCAAATTGATGTGCAAGCATTCAAATACTTAACAAAAAGTGGAAATCCAATGCGCTTGCTCCAGTGTGCGTGTGGTGTATCCATGCAGAAACCTGGTCAAAACGAAAACAAATACAAAGCCAAACCAAAGTGAATGAAGAAAAGGGAAAAAGAACAAAAAAAAAAAAACAACCTCCGACAACTAAATGAAATGCATTGGGTAAGTATCTCACTTGTTAACATGAGATAAAACATAGGCATTATTAGTACTATAGAACAACATAATATGTAAGTGTAACCTAATATTTGATCATTCGGTCGAGCTGGGTCCTCGGCTGTATTTTATATTCATGGTGAGGTTTTCTCCTCTGCTTCCTTCTCTTGACAATCGATCGAATACTCGTATATGTATGTACACTGTAGACAGTCACCAGTGGCATCCCTGCACTGTATTTAGCATGTAGAAAAATCGAAGCAACTACTGTGCTGGCAAATACTTAAGAGAGAAAGAGAGAGATCTTCTCTATTTCTCTTGGCTAAAGGAACCTCTAGGCAGCTGTCTATATAAAAATGTCGCACAAAATATTGAAGCATAACCAGAGAATGCCAATGGTATATGTGGTGTTTCTCAACAAAGAAGATTCTAGACTTGAATATCTCCAAGAATCATTACCCTAGAATCCTGAACAGCGTCTATGTCCATCTGACAGTTCAAGTTGGCCTAATAGTTCGTTAACGACGTGAAGACGAAGACCACTCTTCGATGCTACTCCGAGAATTGTCGAGTTGGCCTGAATTTAGGGGTTTTTACTGAGCACCATTACCTACCAATGACGGGAAGAATAACACTAAACGATTTTTCTATTTCTTTAATAGATTATGAGCAGTGCAAGACTACAAGAGAATCTGATTAATTAATTAATAAAATAATTTTGAAAGATAGAAGTAAGTCCAGGTCTACGGAAAGATACATATGTATGTACCTACCGAAACCAAAGTATTATATACCTATTTAGTACTAGCACATGTTTTGGTACACGAAATGAACACATTCTTTTTCAAGATCGAATGAACACATCCACTCCAATTTGACGGCTATTTGACAAGTGACACTTATACAAAGTTCCCGCGTATAAAGCTCTTGATGCCAGTTGTTTGTCATCCTGGAATGTGGCTGGCTTGAAAATTGTGTTGTGGTGCAAAGATGCGGCTACGAAAAAGGCGACATTTTTCGAATGTTGAACCCATTGAAAATAACGCGAAATTTTGTGTATCGTACCGTGAAGTTTTTTGACGTTTGTGATGCAATAGTGGACAGTCAAAAACCCGGCCGCCTCCGTACTGTCCGAACGCCACAAGTCATCAAAGCCGTGCAGAATCGAATTGGTAAAAGACCACTGCGCAAGAAGAAAATCATGTCTCGCGAGATGGATAACGTTGAAGAATCGGTCAACAAACTGAATAGTAGAATGAACCTATGCTCTGTCATCACGATATGCAACGGAACTCATTCCGAGAGTTCAACGTTGCCACTACCCAGCTTCTGTGATAGTTTGGTGGGGAGTCGCCTGCGATGGAGTCCCCAAGTTCTATTTCTCAGATAAAAGTGTCAAAACGTCAGCGAAGTGTATCAAACGGACGATTTAGAGAATGTTGTGCAGGTCCTTACTATTCGCAAATAACCCATGGATCTTGCAACAAGACTCCGGTTCAGCTCAAAAGACAAAAGCGGCTCAAGCATGATTCAAAAAGCACATCCCGAGCTTCATTTCCACGGATAATTAGCCCAAAACTCACTCCGTCCTGGAGACTATGGCTTGCATAACTCGCCATCCAAGTATTCAGTCTTTAAAGTGCGCCCTTGTCCGAACAGTGAAAAAAATTCCAATACATGAGGTAAGTGCTGCAATGAATGTGTGGCCAAACTGACCTCGCCGTTTGTGAAAACCATTTCGAATAAATTGTTCTACAATTTGTAGTCATTAAGTGACCCAATAAATGGAAGAAAAAGGTTTTAAAAATATTTATTCGTTTTCATTTTGTTTGCCAAAAACCGTGTACCAAAACAGTTAGTAGGTAGTATATGGTTAGGGCACTGTGTACAGGAGTAACGATGTCTGAAAAGCGTCTTATCCCACGTTAGGGGCCTTATTTAGTGTCCTATCACGAAGAAATAAGAATACTCTATTTAAGACCTTCGTCATCCCAGTCCTGCTTAATGATTTTGAAGCGCGAACTCTATCGAACTCAGATGATGATATCCTCAGACTTAGGCTTTGGTGAAGAAGATACAACGACGAACGATACTGTACAGCGACAACGACCTAAACTGCGCACCAACAGTCCGACCCGAATAGTCTTCGATCCCAACCCGGACGCACAAAGCAGTAGACAACGACCTCGCATTAGGTGGCGTGCACAAGTGGAAGAGGACATCAGCGCTACCTATGTACATATATAAGTAAGCTCTTTCATATCGAGCTCAAGGTTTAAATCAAACTCGAAATTAATATGATGAAGAGTCCAAACAAGTGGGTCTACAATTCTGTTCGTCACTCTCTGACTAATTAATACTACAGTTAACCTGGACCGTTTTAGGATATGATGCAGTCTTGTGTTTTTTGTAGTGAGTTGTGCTGCATGTGGCACCATCTTATTGAAGCCACATATGCTTCAAATCATCTTTACGAACTTATTCCAGAAAATCGCGCACCCAAACCTGAACTTTGTTAAGAAAGAAAGACAATTACCAAGCTTTGTTGAACAGTGTTCTTAACCATGATGAAATAGCAAAACTAAACGAGCTAAAAATTGAGAAAAAAAGCACTGGGCTTCAAGGGCTTGTAATAGTAGTGCCAGGTATAGCAACTCCAGTATCGCCTGAAAAAATTGAGTGTTCAAATAGTTGATATTCATGGCAATAGCTGGCAGACAAAAAGTGTGTCTTTACTATAACTAAGGTCTACAGTATGTATGGGATATCGAGTTCTCTAAGCAAGAACAGTAGTCGTTCTACTATCTGAACTAAATAGATGACAGGCAGCCGAAAGAGGAATGCTAATCAGCATGGTTCGAAAAATGGACTTAAGCTGCACAGCATGTACCCGCTACAATATACATATGTATGTACATACATGTGTCCTGCCAACGAGATCTAGGACAAGTGTATATGAAGGTGTGAACCATTACTCATATTGGTAGGTATGTCATTTTTAGTAAAATCGCGGGCTAAGTGATTATGAAAGGACAGTTGACTTGCGTAAAGGCATGGGACAGCGTTTGATAAATGTTCGGTCAACCCTTTTCTTTGAGAAACAGACTATCAGCATCAACTGATGCTCACCATATGGTACCATCTATCTGTACATGGTACCATTGTATTTAATCCAGGGTGACTTGCGATCGATTCTGCACTCCCATAACCATTAAAACTGCCAGACATGACAAGCGCTTTCAATCGCAATTACCATACCCCAAGCCGTAATAGGGAATACGAATATCAATGCTAAATGCAACGTTTTGATACGATTACGAATCAATGTCTACATGTGTCACCACGACGTAAGATAATTAATAATTTGTCGACACTCGCACAGTCGCTTTGTGTGACGGGTTCTCTCATTCACTGCTCACGCTCTGTTGACGCAGCCGCCGCACCGCGCCGCGGTCGGCTCCGTTGTCGCCGTCGCCCGCGATATGAAATTAATAACACGCATAAGACTCTCCCCGCACTAGTACCTAGTATTGAAACTGCCCTTTCGAGACGATCCGCCAAAAGGGGGTGGTGAGGTGCCCATCGATGCAGTGATGCACGCCACACTTTGCATTTGCTCACATGCATATAAATAATAGAAGCTGGTGAAATGCAAGACGAATAGAAAGAAAAATGTTGTTTATAATAAAAAAAAAGAAAAGAAAAAGCAACGGAAAAGCGAGTCAGCACAGTACACCTAGCGAATACCTGCCATAGCACTCACACACACTCACATGCAGGGGGTTGATGGGAATAAGTAGATAAGTATAATTATTTAACATGGCAATTTAGACTTTTAATACGTGTTTACATCGTCAGTGTGTAGTTGTCGCTTACGTCGTAGTTGTAGTGATGGCGGGGCGGCGACAGGAGACAGGGGCTCGCTAAAATCGAAAAGTAAGCTTTAATTTCGTACTGTATCTACATGCGTTAGATGGACGCGGATTGATTTCGTTCGACAAGAAACGAAGCTCACTATTGGCCTGCTCCTGCCTGCACCGCAGTGCTGCTGTTAAACTTGTTCGCTGATTAATTCGTTAAATGATCAAGATGTGGTGATTATAGACCGAACTGAACGGATTTGAGTATACCTACTGTGTTACGGAGAGACTACACCCATTGGCATAATCTAATTACTGATGTGTACAGTTTTGTGGTCTAAATAGCCAATTAACGTGGTAAGTTTGTGCGCACACAAACTATAAATAAGTTATTTGCCATTTCAGTTGTTTGTTAATGGAAATAAACTTGGTCAAAGAATAAACAAGTGCCCATTGTTCTGGCTTTAATCTTGCCGTTATATGGATTTTACTGATTTTAAAAATAACATGCCCTTGTGCAATGAACAAGTGTGTGGATGACTAACGTGCCTACACACCGACTGGTTCGGACACAATTTAACTACATCCAAGTTTCAAACCAAACTGGGTTCGTCAAAGTAAAATTTATCTTTTTTATCTATTTTCCATTCTGACGTACAGTAGTTGACTGAAGTGAGCGTATGCACTAAACAGGAACTTTTAGGCTAGTTATTCCCTTCTCTGTGACCCGAACCCAATGCCTATGGTTGTAATGGATTTATAAATATTCTCCAATTCCTTTATCAAAACTAAAAGGTTCAACTGCAGTTTTTGATTGCAGTAAGTATCCACATTCATACCAGATATATGTATGTATATCTCTTTCTCCTACTTTCCATCATTGTGTAATCTTACCTTCTAGTCCTGTCAAGTGTTCAACACGATCCTACGTAGATATGTATGTATGTATATGTTAATGTAATGTGTTGGCCATTGTGCTCCTATTCCTCTCTGGCGCAGGGACATGCATTTCAACTAGGAAATGGGTACCTCGTTTCGTTCGCTAAAATGATTTTCCCTTTTCTTTGCAGAGCCAAGGCGTTCACACGACTTCGTCGTTCCGCTAAGGGCATGTCAACAACTTCCAGGCAGGCGCCTACAACTTCGATTTCTCTGAGCAAATTCTCACAATTTTCTCCATGTTGTTGTATGTACTTACTTGTTCCATGCTTCTCTGGGTATTTGAATTCTCTAACCTTCTTTAAAAAAAAAATACCTGGGCCTTCCTATCAACGTCATATTCCAGACTTTTCGGGCGCTGTCAGGTCTTATTCAGGATAAAGTAGGAAAAGGAGGTCTCTATACAGTTTAATGGCTTCTAGTATGAATATAGGAACATATGTACATACATACATTCAACTCAAGTTACGCCGCAACCTCAAGTGGCCCTCGAATTTCTGCTTAGCGATCATTGCCACTAGGCGCTCTATAGCTCCACTGTGTTAACTTTGTTATAACAAAGGAAAGAATTTTCTGAACTTCAGCCTATGTACTATGATTGGATACAATCACAAATCACAAATCTACCGACGCAAGGTTCAACTGTGTTGCACCTACACTTCCATGAATGCACTTTAAAAAAAAAAAACAAACAAATATAACCATACTTACAAGTGGCGAATAGAAAGCTGAACTGTCCACACCAATGCTGGGATAAGGATTCTGATCAGTCGATGGATACGGTGTCCCATAGACTCCCACACCTGCTGTTTGTATCCTCGAGTAGCTAGATAATGCTAAGCGCGCAGAATCGTATTGGCACGAACACACCGTTTGTCCTGATACAGGATCTGTCATAATTGGTCGGCCATTCTCACAGCAGGTACCGGTGCCGGGTGCTGCGTTTGATGTTTGCGAAATTCCACCAGGACTTAGGGCACCGGCTGGCACACCGGTACCTGAACCGCCAGATGGACTCAGTGATGGTGCATTTGCACCTGATATCGGCGATTGGGCACTAGAGGCTGCTGTCGTTGACTGTCCACCGCCGCCACCACCTCCGCCACCGGCACTCCCGACCAGAAGCTAAAATGAAACAGAAATAGAAAACATCACATAAGTACTCCCTCTCTCTCTTTGTTATTGTTATCAAATTAAGAAGCTGATTGATTCTGACTGGAATGTCAAAATATTAGCAGTAAAAGTCTCCTATTCTTAAGTCTATTTCCACTTCATTAACTATCAACCGAAAATTCTGCCTGTCACAACAGAAAGTCAAGGAAGAGGGGAGAGCAAGGAACCGGCCACTACAACAGCTCCTGTCACTTTTCCAATGACCAGTGATTCGTTTTGGCTTCGGCAGGTAAAATACAATGCGCCGCTGCGGATACTTTATTTTGGTTCTTTCTGGAGGGAGGCAAATCATGAATAGCGTCGCATCTTATTAATTTCTGTTGATATCAAAAGGAGGACAAAAGCAACAAAAGATAAACAAAAATTAACTGAAAGCGAAGACAAATAATGAAGAGTCTACTAAGGTATCGTATCCGATAAAAAAAAAGATACAATAAACGAAAAGAAACAAAAAAGACGTCAAAAAAGGACGGGGTCCTCGATCTGCTGGGGATTGAGTTTTGTTTTTTGTTTTCTTTTTTTCCTTTTTATTTGTGCTACGTTTGGTCCTCACAATTTTTTATTATAATTTCTTTTTTATTATCAGATCTGAGCGAATGGCCAGCAAAAGATACACTGTATCTGGTGCTGTTTGCCGGAGTGGATGCTCGCAATGGTCATCAAACACACAGTATCCGTCGCGTTATTACAGCTGGACGGTGTGTTTTGGTTTTATTCACCGTTGTTGTGGTTACTTCTTTTCCTTGCTTCTTTGTTTTTTGTTTATTAGGATTTTTATTTTCCGTATTCATGCATGCGAAGGATCATCATAATCATCATCATCATCATCATCACCACCACCGTCGCCGTCGTCTTCTTCATTGTGGCGGTGTAACGCCAACGACAAATTTAATGATTGTGTGTCATCATGGTGTTGGTATGGAGAGGCACCTGGGCGTGGAAAGAGTTACGTCGTCCGAGGGATCCTCGCAGCAAATCGATCGAGGATGCGGCAGCGGCAGCGGCGGTGGCGGTGGCGGCCAAATGCAAACACTGCCATGGAAAATCGCATAAAACCCGATATCAAATTACTTAATGATTGTCATTCGCCAATATTTATTCGAATCTTCTTCGCATGCTGGACTCTCAATGGCGATCGTGTGGGTTGGACAATCACCAGCATCACACAGGCGCACATGCCGATAGTGAATGTGATGTGAGTTTTTTTCTAGGAAGTTTACCAAGTCCAGGTTTATGTCATAATTAGCCGTCGCTATTCGAAAAGAGGAGACTCTGTGACCTGAATGGTAGTTGTGGCCGGTAATGTCGATCGTTTGAAATTTATTACCCTTTACGTTGGCGGGGTTTATTTGTCCCCTCTGACCGTGATGACAAAGAGATTTTAAATAAAAAACAAATAAATTCCACGGCGGCTCATATCTTTAAAGTAGTGTTGGCTTTTGTCACCCCAGCACTGATACGAGTATCGACGAAGGCAACCGATTTCCAATTTTTATCGACTTTCTTATGGGTTCCGCCGTAATTTACTGGAGGACATCGTTAGAACAAAACATTGAGATAAACACAAATTAAAAAACAACGGATGGTTGTAGACACATACATACATATGTATGTATAGAAGTGGGAATTTTATAGATATTGCGGTGCGATTGGATACCGATATAATTAAGCAGATGTCACACATCGGCGTGGTATCTGTGTTGACGATGTACGCAAGGTATCTACTCGCGTAAAAGATGCTTTATCTTTATTTGGATTTTTAAGTACAAATTAAAGAGGCAATAACCATAATTTTAATTGCCTCAGTGTCGGTTACTGAAATGTGTTGAATACGTTAGATTTGTTTACTTTTTTTTTGTTCGTTTTTGGTTAATCCAGTAAACTTTCATGGCACTTACTATGTAAACATCGACTCGGAGATTAACAGGGTTCGTTAAAGAGCGCTAAAGCGAAACGCGGACTGTTTCATGAAAGTGCGCAAACAACACACACCATCGCGCGAAAGGGGTGCGAATAACATTTTATAGCCTGGTAAACTGTTTTATGGTGATATGGTAATAAAAATGTGAATTCTGTGTGTGTACGTTTGTATGTTCTGGAATAATCGATTAATCGACGACGGTTTTAATAATAGCTATTTCACTTTGTTACCGGAAGTTACATATACACATATACACACAATTTACGGATAGTGATGTACAGTTAGAGATGTTAAAGCACAGGAATAATCGATGATGCACTTTTTGCACTCGGTATGTGTATCTACTTCGTGGCCAAGTGATTTGTAAGAAGGAGAGTAGACCGTTAATGAATCACAGTGTCCAGATTAAAAAGTGGGTTTCTGTAGGTCCTCGGAATACATACATACATATGTACATATGCATGTGATAATATCCTCACTATAAGCTTGTTTCTTTCAATTTGTTAAACAAAAACTGATGCATTCACCAATAGTACCACATACGCAAGGTCCACAGTTATAGTTGATCCATGTTTGATCAACCCAGAAGTAGTCAGTTAATATTCGCCGTATCTTCGTCGATCACGCCATTTCGCCATAAAATTATTCGAAACGTAAATAAGCACCGGTATGACCGGCAACGATCGTATCTAACTGAGTTCTACTCGACTCGCAGTGGAATTTATCCTCCTAAATTTTGATAGTGAAAATTATTACATTTATTCGCATTTTCTTATTTCTCGTGCCTGATACCTACTACCTCATTCCTTGTTTTGGAAGATATGGCCCACATTTCGATACTCAGATGAACATATCCATCATCCTTAGGTACGAAGGCTTAACACTTCTACCAAATTTCGATGCGATAAGTTTACTAATATATCGGCAGACCGAAGGCAATTTGGAATTTCCGAGACTGAGACTTAGACCCCACATTCCTTCAAAAGCGAATTATATATGTAACTGGGTTGTGATACTCCTGCTTTCTATGAATTTTGAAAAATTAAATTTAAAAATAAATACAAAAGGCTTCTATCAAGTCACGTCTTTGGAATGCCTGAGTTTAAAATCCTGTATAAGACCTCTTGGATATCATCAGCCGCGTAAAGTTGGGTGTCTGCCCGAAAAGTTATCGAATTAGACACTAACAATAGAATAGAGAAAATGAATGCCACGTTCAGTTTGGAACTCTACCCAAAATTTGGGAAAGAAATGGTAAAGTTCACTGTGAACAATGAATGGTTAAGACATGAATTTCCTCCAAGTAAAAGTGCACTCTGCAAAGAACTTAGAGCCGAAGATGAGAGGTGATTCAATAAAAAACAGGAATTTTGAACACCCACTCAGTATTTGATAGTAAGATCCTGAAAGGTGCAGAACAACGTTACAACTTAAGACTAATCCATAACACTCAAATGAAAGCGGACGTCGTGGTACGTAACTGTGCAAACGCTCTTAAGCTTCTTGCTCAGATTCATCAAGTTTTCGTTCACTTTAGCTCACTACCGAAGCGAGTGGATCCATTACCTCTTTCGCACGAATATCTGACATTTGATGCTAAAAGTATAGTGTTGTTCAACCTTTAGTCATTTCATATTTTTAAGTTGGTAGTTTCCCTGCAGCCTGCTGTTACATATGTATATAAATGTAATAATGCGATTACGACTCCCATGAAGAGCCAAAGGATAGTATTAGAACTTGATAGTTGCGTACTGTTTTGTTTTAAGTTGTTACATAGTGCCACCCCTCACGAACATCTGACAAGCATATGAGAGTATATCTGAGTATGTATCATGTATCAAGCAAGGTTTAGAAGACACTGCATCCGGACAAACATGCATCAAGCCCTGTCCCGACCCTGGAGAGTTTCAGATGTTTAAGAAAATAATGTGCTTTTTTAGGGTCTACTCATGTTTGTATGTATGAACTAATTGGAGAACATAGAGAACCAATTAGATAAATTTCCCTTTTGAATATACCAAACTAACTTCAGTAAAAACTAAAACTTGTAACTGTATGTTATCTACAGTTTCACAGTAATGGCCAACAAATGCCCCAAGATCGCCATAGACAGATTGAAACTTACTCCCAATAAGGCGCAACGCCAAATAATTAAATTTAATTTGGAACAAATTTCCGTTCGCTTCCACCATTGCAACTTTTTCGCAATCATCGTCCGTCCTATCATATGAACGTAACCAACCAACATTACTTGTACAGCATGTCGACCAAATCTCTAAACAAAATACAATAATTCCAATAGGAAAGAAAAAAACAACCGTCTGTTTACAAATCCTTCGTCATCGCTATAAATCCGAACAGTCACTTCGCCACACACACAAAATTGACTCATTTTCGAGTGAACCCACCTGCATAGCATGGGCACGGTGGTTCATGTCCGTGGTTCGTCGTCGGACTCCAATCGACGGACCTATCTTTTCCGCCATTAATCACTCTCAAGCAACGGCCTCCATTGAAACCAATCGGACATTCTACAAAATGGTTAGGTAAACTGTCAAAATCTATAAATACACACATTTGACCGACGGCGGTGGTGGCGGTGGCGGCGGCGGGTTGTTGGTTCGAACCCCCCTTGCACTTGGTTTATGGGTTTATGACAACAAAACCCCAAAAAGCCAAGCCCACTCTCGTGCACTCACTCACTCGCGCGCTCATTCGTTTGCTTTGCGTCTAGTTTGAGTATCTGCGGGTTTGTCGCTTGCAGAACAACAATGGATAAATGGAAAATTGACAACAATAATGTCAAATAAAAACAGTAATTATTGTCAACTCAAATGTAATCCATATTTGTGTCGTTGTCGTTGTCGTTGTCGTTGTTGTGTTGTGTTGTGTTGCTCATTATTGTTCCGGGGCGAACAACGAGAGGGTTTTATCGTCGCTCAAACTGCCGTGTCGGAGTAACGGTGTCGGTGGGGTAGTTAGTATCTGTACACATTCGTTTTGTTTGTATTGTTCGGTGTTAATGTCATTATAACCATTGTAGTTGCGCATGGAATTGCGGGTTCCATTTCAACTCTGGAATGGTCGTCTCTCTCATCAGCGTTAAGTGCTTTTATGTTCTACTCTGTGTGACAAATAGAAAATCCCGCGTACATTTCTCGTGCACACACACACATAGTTTACAAATGTATGTACATTCATAGGAATAGTATGGGTAAGTGTGCATAGTAAAGTCGGGATATCCTCGTCGTCGTCGCCACAGTATGGAAAAGTTTTTGCGGGCCAATTGGATATTGGGGTTACCAGTTGGTGGTGAATGTTTGCACAACAATTGCAGATGTTCATGTTCCATTTGAGTCCACCACCATCACCAAAACCACTAGTCACAACAACTCAAAAGTGATCCGAATGTGCTCAGGCCTTTTCACGGTCGCCGGGCTCCGTGTTATGATTTTTGCCATAATTCGATTAATTAATTTTATTACGGTGCAAATTGGAAAATAATGCTAATCGCCGCCGTGTGCAATGTGCCATGTCGAACAGCGCAGAGTATTGAATAATAATGCTATTTATCTTCACGTTCCCGATGTGATGACTGGGCAATGGATATCCGAAATAGAAATCTTGTTTTGCCCGTTCCGCATATTTGCTCCTTTGACTGGTTGATGAAACGTCGGCATGTCGGCATGTCGGCACAAAGACACTTCCCGATCGACGACCCTGTGCCGGGGTTATTGCGAGAGCTCGTTCATAAATTCGTCAAAAATACGTTTGACAAATTTCTACCGACGCAACGACTCAGACGAGGGCCGTGTATCCCTGGCGGAGTGTGTACTCATTTCCCACGAGGAAGTCGTAAATTTCCTTCCACACAGGGCAAAACCAACAGAAAAGGATGACGGATGGCTGCAAGAGGAGAGCATCCAATTGTGAAGGGAGAAGATTCTTCAGACTGTCACTTTTGGTTGGTATTTTGTTGGAGTAAGCGAATTTGTATGACCCCATTGCGCCATGGGAAACGATCTAGGAATCTACTCAACGAATGTAAGCTCTAGATTGTGTTGCTTGCAACGCTATGTATTTAAAACTCTGCAAAACAAAACGTGTAACTACCGCCTGCGAAGAACTTCTGCACGACCAACGTCCACGTCTACGTCTACGTCACCTCACCACCGTCAGCAACGACAACTGTACTGTAACCGCAGAAGCGATTCTCTCCCAAAACAATAACGCAAAACAGACAAAAAGAACAAATAATAAAAAAAAACGGCAGAAGAAACAAAAAGGACACCACCACGGCAAACGAGGACCGTGAAGTAATCTACTACTTTAAGAGAGAGCACACAACAACTGGTAGCTGGCAAGTTTGAGTTTTGCATTTCGCGTCCCCGAGTCCATGGCAACCAGAGCGTGTCCTCAAAACCGAACAGTAACAGAAAATTACACAAACTTAAAAACGAAGAAGAAATGAGCAAGAAAGTGGAGGATTTTCTGATGGCTCCTTGTGGTAGGGTACCCCTGGTCCCGCATGGTTTGGAAGTTTTTTGCTCTTATGTTTACTTTTTTTTGTTTTCTTTTTTGTTGTTGCTGAGTTCGCGAAACTACGTAGGCTATGTAGTCCTTTGCAGAAATAAGAAATTCCTTGCGAGCACTTCGCGACGAGGCGGCATCCTTTTATTGGCAAGCCACATGTCACCGACCGACGAATGATGGTGCCGTGCTGCGGGAAGCGACGTCTCACCGTAGTTGACCCTTTTCTTTTGTTAATTACATGCAAATTATTTTTCGCGGTTCTGCAATTAGTTTTATACCCAAATGAGATTAATTAAAAATTTAGAAGAAAACATTCGAATGGTTCCAGACAGAAACCGCTGACAGGAACTCATGTCAATTCGATTTCATTGACTCCGAGCTTTACTCAGAGTAGTCCCAGGGTCAGAGGGGTAGTGCTACAAAAAGTAAGATTTTCCGACGATCTAATCAAGCAAATAAGATGTCAATTGTTCACATGACATGACCACAATGTAAATCAAGCCTCTTTGACAAATGAAAAGCTTAGGCTTACATGGTACTCACTTAGTAGTACTAGTAGCATGTCTTTACAATATCATGAATCGGCAGACGTGAGAAAGGTATGTCATGGCGTTAGTTAATTTTCAACGAACGTTCTAACAAAAATTATCTGATCAGTTTTTGTCAAATAGTTCTTAAATACTTTCAGTAAAGAACAATTTCTACATTCCAACATCATACTTAGTAACAGAGTATGTATATTTGCGAAACTAAATATAATAAAGCCAGTTTCCAGACCGTCTAACACTGTGTTGAAAACAATTTCATCGACCAATGAATCTAGTCTCAAAAGTTCAAAATTCTTCAGTGTAGCGTGCAGAGTGACCTTTGTCCAACAAGTCAGAGTTCTGTGTACGCAATATCTGATGGTTAGCTCTCGTCAACTAACTGCGGGAAGTATAAATCACAATCATAGTAAAGTCTTGGAATACTAAGATATTCTTCGACGAGGTCAGGTTTCCCTAGTCAAGCAATATTTAGAACGTTTTGCACAATGAACAAACTTGGTTCTGTAGCATAGACCATTTCGCCACCTTAATATCAATTCAAAATGCAAAGCAATGAATTTACATCAAATGTTTACTCTTTGGTAAGGACACCATACTTGGTTGAAGTGTTCTACTTCACAAATGTACAATGCTGCTCAACACCTCCAAATACATTAAGATCAGTGATATCATGGGAGAAAGATGTGTAGGTATTGAGCTGGTTGTCAAAGATCCTGCAAACCATAAGAAATAAAAACCCCATTAGGTGTCTTCTTTCAGCTGTGATCTACCTATGATTTTCAATTTCTTTAACAAGTCTAGATATAGTTTGACATATGCATGTATCTGCGTAAAAAATAATCTAAAATCGAATGAAGTTTCCGTTTGCTTTAACAAGAAAGAATGAAACATATGTTCAACTATAGATGTTTGAATCTTGTCATTGTGATAGTTTGATCAAATTTAGACACTTTATCCCGTAAAATGAATGAAAAGCCAGGTCAGTTAGTACTAAATATAATAAAATGCACGGCGGGGTCCTACTATCTTGCAACTTTATGCTTTACGTTTACACTTTTCAGGCCAGTCTTATTCTTCTATGCAGAGTTCGAATAAAATTGACTTAAGTATCCTTCAACGTGTATATATGTAGATCTGATATTTGACGACTTGCATCTATCTAAAATAATCCAAATATTACATTTATTAAAGTAGTTTGTCACGAAATGTTTTCTCTTTAAAATTGGCCTCAAGTGAAGTACATACCTGCCACTAATTTTGAGGTTAAATTAAAAATTTCGATTTTATGCATATTGAAGCAAATCCGTCCAGTCGTTTAGGCGGCAGATAGACCGACAGACAGAATAGGCGGACCCACTTTTTTTTAACTTTCCTATCATATGTAGCAATGTCCAGTTTTAGTTAAGTCTCGAGTTGGAAATTTTTCAGAAACCAATAAGCAGTACTTGCCCTTTAGACTATATCGCTTCACCTATACAAAATGAGACCCAGGGCCTAGCTTCCCACAACTATTCGTGTTGTGCGTTTCATATTCTTTACAAGAATGGATAGATCGTGTCCGAAGGCCATTTTGTGTTTTGAGAAGCTTTTTCATGACAATTGTACTCTCGGACGTTTGTCAAACGCTCGCCGTTGGCCGTAAAAAACTTGAGCCACGGCGCCCTCTAGTACAGTATTGCTTGCAAGTAGCAAGTAAAGATATCGCAATGAGTGACGAATTATGGAAGCAAGGGACTTAAGCAAATCTCCTAAACATGTACAGATTTGCTGAATTCCAATAAATGCTAAAAATTCCGGATCTGAATAATATTAAAACGAATTGCGCTAAATTTATTTTAGTTGCCAATAAAATTCTAATTTGTTTCAAAGTGCCTATTAGCTTCTAATTTATTATGTTTTATCAATAAAGTTTGATTATTTTTATAACTATGTATTTTTATGGTGAATATTAACGTTCCGCTTCACTTTAAATATGCAAACATACATACATTCAAATGTATGTAGGTACATGCAAAGCCTAATGAAGGAACAAAGGAATCTCTGATCTGTGATCGCAATTTAAGATCAATATTTTATGCAAATTACATAATTAAATTTGTTGGATAATTTTAGCATCATTAGATGTCGAATTCGTTATGGAAATTTATAAGTTTGTCCTTGGAAGTAGTGTGGTAGCAACTTATTCGATTTATGCGGACTTAGCAATCCAAAAGTACACGCACATTGTAGCTAAAATGCTGATTTCAATTGATTCAGTGACAGAAACAGACTTGAATCTTCCTCTTCAGGGTGACCAGATAGGAATTTCGAATAAAAATTTAAATAAAACAACAACGGTGTGAGGAAAAAAATTGATTCTGGCTTAATTTTTAAGATACATTCATGCCATTATGTGTGGAATAGCACATCATTCAAATGGCCGGCTCGGCTTCGCTGGCAGAGTTTCAAGCGGTTGAGCCAATTTTTGATGACTCAGTCCAATATGTGCGGCGCGGCGTTATTCCGACAATAGCGTCTCGAATGTTGGTATCGAAATCGTCCAAAGTCCCAGACAAAATAATCGAGTGGTCCCACGACAAATTACAATACCTACCTACGACACTACGAAAAGATTTTGTTTTCATTTTCTTTGCTCTTTTGTATTCTGTTTTCTGTATGTCCTATGCTGTTTCGAGTTTCCACTATAAAAACAGGAATTAAAACAGGGCTGCCAGATGCTATAAACATAATTTCCCAACACCCTGCATAAGTTTACAACTCTTAAAGAAAGTCCCAAGTTGTATGTGACATAATACCATATAAAGTTCGATACCATATAAAACTAATATCTAATAAGAGTAAGTACATAATATACCACATACCATAAGGAAATGGATTTAGTATGCTAAGAAATCTCCTCTAGAGCTGATAGGTGGATTATAAACGGACATACATGCCACCCTATACACTGGTCATTTAAAGTAAACGAATAAATAGTTTTTCTGTTAAGTATATGGTTTCATGACTTAAAGGAATGATAAATTTGTACGTATACTCGTAGTAGACAATATCCTCAGCGATTAAGATTAGATAGACGATGACAGATTCATCACAGACAAACCGTTTATACTTTTCTATTTACTTCGAACCACAAAGTCAAAACGACCATAAAAATGCACTTTCGCTGTGACAGTTCAGATCCAACTATTGAAGTTGCCTAAGGACTATACTGTTCACAAAAATGTTAAGTATTTTCAGTCACTGGTCGTATTAAGAGCTTGCACTTCGAAAATTGTAAAATACATACTCGTAGGTACTATTCTAAAACATATGGATCTCCTAGTAATGCTCATAATTTTAAGAAGACTTGGCACAACGTCTTCATACCATTCCGGCTCGATTTCGCAGATAACATCCCTGACATTATCTTTGAACGCTTAAAGCCTTTTGGGGATAACTTCGACAAACCTAGTTTTACGAGTACGTGTTCACAAATTTTTTGACTACTTTTGGTATGAAATGAACATTTTGACGTTTCTGCGAAATGTTAATGAATTTTCACAATATCTGTGATCAAGCGTATATCGCTCCATTTTCTTGAACCGAGTAGTTTTTATTTGACAGATGACAGCTATATGTTTCAATAATAAAAAATTCTGCAAATTTAAAATGAAATTTAAAGTAAAACCATTCCTCCGTAGTGAATATCAAATTAAATTAAAGAAGAGGCCTATTTGTACGAAATTCTATGTGACGACCAACAAAGTGATTATTATTTGACTCATGCTAGCGTAGGTATGTTAGAACTTGCTTATCCTCCATTTGATAGTTTAATCAAGTTGTTCTTTGATTTCGAGCACCGATCGTTATAAAAGTGATCGGTAACCTGTTTTGAGGTTACAGAATGTACGAAAACTCTATCTTCAGTAGCTTGTGTCAATAGCTGGGTGGGTAGTGGTGCCACAACTCATTCTGAGATGTTTGCTTCGCTTTATGTAATTGATGTGTACCATCATTTTCCGCTTCTGATCATTTCCTTCTCTTCGTCAATAAAGATTTTACTTTCTGAACAGACTCAAATAGGCACAGTATACATCAGTGTATGTCGTATCCTACCAAAGAACGCAATTCAAATGAACGATCCTCTAAAGCTTCTACGCCATTTTGAAACGCTGTATGTTAACTTGGTCCAATTTGATATTATTCAATAATTAGGAGAGA